>CP139507.1:365276148-368111723 GCA_021014915.2 Artemisia tridentata subsp. tridentata
GACTTTTACTGAAAATATGAATTCGAATACAACTGAGAACAACTGAAAAGAAGATTACAAATAGCTGCAACACTTAAACTAAAATAAGCATAATCTAATTCTATCCTACTCCTAAACCTAATTTCTAACACTAAAACTATCTCACCCCGAAATGTGAGAGGTGAGGGAGCTTTTATAGCCACGGGGTGAAGCTTCTAGCTGTCCACGTCACTGATCCGCGTGCTTCTTTCAGTCCATATTCACCCTTCGATCATCCTTGCTATCTACTCTTTATTTCCAGCCGTACGATTAAAATTGCTACGTGTCTTGACCAATAAACGACACCCACGTGTCCCTGGCGGTGTCAGATGCTTCCAGAAAGACCCAATCATTGGGTAATTTATTTAGTACGAGGTAATTGAGCGTAAATAGTAACTAGGGTTCATCGGTTAATATTTGGGGATGGGAAGGTTTGGCGTGTGTGAGTGACAGAGGAATTTTTTTATTTTATTTTGAGTAAGTGGTTTGACTGGGAAGTGAGGTGGGGTGTGTGAGTTTATTTTTTTTATTGACCGGCTTATCTTTTTGACCGGGTTTTAAAGTTGGGTTCGGGTTAAGGTTTTTGTGGTGGGCTGATTGTGTTTAATTGGGAAATGGGCTTTTGGGATTGGGTAGTTTATGGGTTGGGTTGTGTTTATTTAGTTAAGGGTTTGTGTTTGTGGAATGGATTGGATTATTAAATCCGGATAGGGGTTTTAGATTTAATATGTGTAAAAATGAATAAGGACCATTTGTGTATTTCATGAAACTCAAAGGACCATTTCTGCCATTCTTCAAAAGTAAAATCCAAAGGCCATTCTTGACAAGCTTTGATAATTTGAGGACCTCAGTTGACTATTTGACCATAATTTCCTTCCCCGGCTCCGGCTTTTAACCATCTTCCAAATCTTGTGCTCATTTCCCGGCTATTTCTTTATTTTTGTCCTTTTCTTCGGTATCCGTGCCTGCATATGTAAAAACACAAAAACACAATATATTTGGCATTTTGGTCGGGTTTTTGGTCTATTTGGGTCCGGTTTTGGTCAAGAAAAGGTATGTGTTTAAGCACATACCAAAATCCCCCAGACTAAGTATTGCAATGTCCTCATGCAATGTTATAAAAACTCCCCGATTTTCTTTTTATTCTATTTTTGTATTTTCTCATATTATTCACGTGACGGCTTTGTCGACAATCATTATCTAATGATAACTTTTAGGATCACGGAGCAGGAAACACGACTCATAAAGAAGTGACCATACGGATAAAATTCGTCGTTCCTGACTTTTCACGAGTCCCCAAACTAAGCTTAAAAACGAAATCATTGTCATTTACAAGTTAGATTGCCAACACTACTCAGAAAGCTAATTGTGGACTCTTTGTTCCCAAATTCCTATTTTCCTCTATTTATTTTATTTTTGGTGAGAAATGAATTTCTTCAAATTCTCGTTTCGATAATTTTTAAGCCGATAAAGATACCTAGTTTAGACGCTAAGTAGTTTCCAAACCTTCCCTCGAAAACCGTTGCATACAAAAATGAGGTCCACATCAAGGTCTCTGATTTAACACGATTTTGAGAATATCCCTTTTATTTGCGACCGAAACAACTCATCTACGAGTCCAGAGACGGAAGCCTTTATTAGGATACCTCGGAATCGAAATTTGGCATTTTTAACATTATTAAGCACATATTATTATTGATCCTTGGCCCTTTATAACAATCACAACATCGGCTGCGAACCGGCAAGATGTGATAGTCTATTATGACCTTGGAATTTTTCCTCTGCCTTTATTAGAAGTCTACAACATCGGCTGCGAACCGGCAAGATGCAGAAAACTTTTTATGGCTTTGGATTATTATTATTATTCATTATTCATTATATATTTTGCCAAATCCCGAGTCCTACGGCTTTTATAACAATCCCAACATCGGTTGCGAGCCGGCAAGATGGAATAGTCTATTACACCGTAACACTGGCAGTACCTTGATGTGTACCCAACTTTCATAAGCAAGAATTCTCTAAGGAAGAAATAAAAACTAATTATCGCCAAAACTAAAATAGCTTTAATTATTCCTATTTTTGAGTGAAACAAGCTTATGGGAACAAAAAGCCACAAATAACTTCGATGAGCTCTAAAGAGATCCAACTACTCCACGTTTAGCAATCTAACTTATAAACAACTCTATCATTTCTCGTTCTTCGCAAATTTAAAATCTTAAATAATAAGATCCGCGAATGCTTAGCCTTATAATCAAGCCATGCATATATAAAGTCAA
The DNA here is from genome assembly GCA_021014915.2 of Artemisia tridentata subsp. tridentata. Classification (NCBI taxonomy): domain Eukaryota; kingdom Viridiplantae; phylum Streptophyta; class Magnoliopsida; order Asterales; family Asteraceae; genus Artemisia; species Artemisia tridentata. The sequence goes on from CP139507.1 coordinate 365,278,443, forward strand.
ATACGGGAACTTGCAAACTCTTAAAAAGAATTCGCGTTTTCTAGCTCCTTGTGTAAAAGACTAGCACGAGCTTATAGATTATAAACGGTTAAGGAGACAAGCTAGGGCTCAACACGCCCGGTCAAGTCAGAATTTTATTCCTACTCTCTCCAGCGGAAAGTCAACAAAAATGTCAAAATTTATTATATTTTTGCACAAAATTTTTAAAATTTTCTCTTTTTTTTTTTTTTTTTTTTTGATTTTTTTTTTTTCAATTTTGGAGGAAAAACGGGGTTGCATGAGAAAACGGCAAAAAGTGCAAGGCAAAAATCAAATCGCAAGATTACCCCCCCAGACTAAAACGAGACATTGTCCTCAATGTCTTAAAGGTAAGGGTTCTCCTACATAAATCTAAGGCCGTTTATTAATTATGCCAAAAGATAGATGTAAACGATAAGATTTTAGGATATCAATAAGCAGCGAATGATGAAACTCGAGTAGCGTGAAGGAAACTACGAGCACGAGAGTCTTCATCATCGGGCATTCCTGGACATATCACAGAAAACACGAAACACAAGATACGGAAGAGGAAGCCCTCCTCACTCACTTTATTAGAAAATAGAAAGAAGATAGAAGGATAAGCATGGGGTGCCTCCCACGAAGCGCTTGTTTAGTATCGAGTCGTATAGCTTAGACTCGCCCCGAATTTATTTGTCCTTGGGGGAGCAAGAGGAACGGACACTCGGCACGAAGAACGGAGATGCCGGGGTCGAAGACGGTATCCTCACTCCCGGAGGAGTGGAAAGATGGAGAAATGAGGGGATAAGAAAAGAAAGGGTGAAACACTCGGATGGTGAAAGCATAAACATCATTGGAATCACGGGTGGTTTGGGTGGGTAAAATATCAAGCACGGGATCATCAATATCATAAGTCACGTCCACCACTCCATCAATTACTTCATTCACACCGGATCCAAGATCTACATCCGGTGGTTTCGCGGGTGGACGAGAAGACGGTAAATCAAAGATAAATGAATCAGCCTCAGAAAGTAAATCATCATCATTAATTTCTTCAATAAGACCATTCTCGTCATTCTCAATACCCGGTGGTATCGAGTCATCCGAAGCAAGAAATCGATCGACATCCTCTAAAAGAGAATCACGTGACGGATTATCGGAAATATTGCTCAAAATAAGTTCGGAGTCGATTTTAAAATCAAAACGCTCATAATCCGGAAGAGAAATATCAGCATGAATAGTGGGGCTGCCACTACTCTTCTCTTCAAATCGAAAAATTTCAAGCTCGGGTAAGAAATCACTATCCATATCGGGGATAGGAAATGAAGAGGTGATCACGGCATTAGTAGACGGAGTCGGATTATTTAAAGCTTCGATCTTTGAAATGAGAAGATTGATATTAGATAATTTTTCACGAAGTAAATCATCTTCGATCTCATCTTCATCTAGGTTGAAATCCTTTATCTCCTCTAAGCTAATGAACTCATAATCGGAACGCGATTCCTCAACATCATCGATATCTCCACAAGAGTCTTCAATACTCGGAGTATACTCATTGTGAGAATCGGCATAACTTTCAACGTCATCATTTGCAGCGTGAGCAAACGGCATCTCATCCGTATCAACGGTTTCAAAAAGAGGGTTCGAATAAATAATGATATTTTCGTTTGGAACATCCTCATCTGGAAGCGTATCATCATCGGTCTCATCAAAAACTTCACTGCTCATCGGAGGGAGGGAAGATAATGGTTCTTCACTCAATAACTCTTCAAGAAAACGAATATCTCCCTCCGAATCAAAAGTAGAGCCATCAACCATCGTCGAATCGGAATTATCATTAGCAAGAGAAGTATCGACCTCTTCCAAAACGGGGTCACTTCCCTCAACCGGTGTGAGGGAAGGATTGGAAGAGTCGGGGAGGATAGATTCAGAAGACGGAGTGGGATTGCCACTCGAAGAGTAATTAATGTCATGTGTACAATATAAAGCTATTACAACCCGCCTCTGCTCCTCAAACAACAATTCTTCCATGCTTTTTGTTCCGTCATCTTCGACGGTTGTGGTAAAAAATGATGAAGAATTATAATAAGAATTAAACATGAGAAGGAGAAAGAGATAGAATTATACGGTTTAGAGGGTTAAAGAAGAAGAATCAAATGGATGAGAGGATAAGAAGATTATTTTTGGATTTTTATAAAAGAAAAACAAATAAAATATTTTTGAATTTTTTTTAAAAAAAAATTAGATTTATTATCTTTTTGGTGATCGTTAATCAACCGTACTCGTTTCTTTCAAAACTACGCGCAGCGTGGCGGGAGAGAAGAATGGATCTCTCTTCGGTCTGCAATTTAATGTCAAGACCTCCTTAAACCCCGTGTATAGGTTGTAGCAAAGAAATAATCCAAGAAACGTTTAACTTCACGATCTCTTTTGTTGTTTATTCGGAATGGTTTACAACCGCCCTCCTTCAACGGAAGACCGAGGATGTTTATTAATGGTGAAAACACTTTAGGAAAAGTGTTTTTTTTTTTTTTTTTTTTTTTTTTTTTTTCGATTTTTTTTGGTATTGTGAATACTTGGTGACAAGTATTCAAATGGTTTTTTATTTATTATATATTTTTTTTATTTTTCAAAAACAATTTATTTACAAAACAAGACGATAACTTCCACGGGGAAGGTTCTTCAATACACAAAATACGATACGAATCAACGACAACGTTTCAAGCCTTCCCCGGCAGCGGCGCCATTTTATTGGTGTGTTTTTTTATTTGTTTTTTTTTTTTTTTTTGTTTTTCCAAAGAAATATTCGTGAAAATATTTCCCCGGGTCGTTCTCCCAACGAAGGTTTGACGGCGTTTAAGTCGATTCGGTGTCGTGAAAATGTGAAGTGAATAAGTGACGTGAAAGATTATTTTTTTAGAATTGATTACACTATAATAAGAAAAATTAAAAGCAATCTACGCTATTAAAATAAATGCACACAAAGAAAATTCAAATAAATGCAAATCCCGGGCTAATCCCGAGATTTAAAAATTAATAGTGAATTAATGCTAAAATGAAAAAGTAAAAACCTAAGGGACTAAAAATGTAAATTATTAAAACTAATTTTATAAAAGAAAATAAGGAAAAAGTTTAATAAAAACTCAAGGGACTGAAAATGCAATTTTGGAAACTTTATTTAAATCTAAAAAATTTTGAAATAAAGACGAGGACTGAAACTGTAATTTCTAAAACTTGTTTAAAACTCAAAACGTTTTTATAAAAAGACAGGGACTAAATTTGCCACAAATCAAACTAATTAATACGAATTAAACTAAAACTACAGGGACCAAAAATGACAAAAACAGAAACGAATTTAATTTCTTTTCTTCTTGTATCAGTCAACAAGCCTTTATCATTAGCTTATAACAAGCTCAAAACTTAACCAAATTTAAAAATAAAAGTTGTTCTAGAAAGCTTATAAAGCAGAGATTACAAATATCCAAAAATCCATATCACAAACTTTCAATTACTAATCTAATTTAACCCCAAATCAGGTTGTGATGGGCTAGTCTGCTGGTGCACAGACTTCAGCAGTCCAGGGGGAGGCTTTTTCAGACCAAAATTAAGCTACTAGATAAGCTCATACCTCAAATACCAGATATTGCACTTCTAGATTACTATATAACCTACCTACAAATCCAAGATTAGGTCCTAGTCTTAATCCAAGAAGCCACAAAAAGGCTTAATTCAGCAGCTAAAAAGTGAAAATTTGCACAAACTATCTGATTCAGCAGTGAGCTACTTTGGCGCAAATCTTTCTCAAACCTACACCAATTCTTTCCTGCTCTTAGATCCTAACTTATACCAACATGTATGACTCAGAAATGCTAAAATTTAGATCCCAATAAGCTCAGCTTATGCTGAGCTTAATAATGCAGTTTATACCTCAAAACTTCTTATATAAGCTATATACCTACAAATGAGCTATAAACTTTAAATTCCTACTGCCTCATGCTTGTTTCACTTATTTCCAACTGAATCAAATCTTAACCATAGGTAAAACTACAGTGCCAAGTTCATTTCAGTTAAGCAAATACTATATACCAAACACCTCTATTCAAACTGAATTTGAGCATTTCTAACACACAACTAAATTAAGCTGAAAATCAGACCAATAAATGAGCCACTTAACTAATTTAACTCTAAAAATTGATTAATAAAGAAAATTAAGCTGAGAAAAAAAACTGATGAAGAAAATTGACTTACACTGACTTTTATTGAAAATATGAATTCGAATACAACTGAGAACAACTGAAAAGAAGATTACAAATAGCTGCAACACTTAAACTAAAATAATCATAATCTAATTCTATCCTACTCCTAAACCTAATTTCTAACACTAAAACTATCTCACCCCGAAATGTGAGAGGTGAGGGAGCTTTTATAGCCACGGGGTGAAGCTTCTAGCTGTCCACGTCACTGATCCGCGTGCTTCTTTCAGTCCATATTCACCCTTCGATCATCCTTGCTATCTACTCTTTATTTCCAGCCGTACGATTAAAATTGCTACGTGTCTTGACCAATAAATGACACCCACGTGTCCCTGGCGGTGTCAGATGCTTCCAGAAAGACCCAATCATTGGGTAATTTATTTAGTACGAGGTAATTGAGCGTAAATAGTAACTAGGGTTCATCGGTTAATATTTGGGGATGGGAAGGTTTGGCGTGTGTGAGTGACAGGAGGAATTTTTTTATTTTATTTTGAGTAAGTGGTTTGACTGGGAAGTGAGGTGGGGTGTGTGAGTTTATTTTTTTTATTGACCGGCTTATCTTTTTGACCGGGTTTTAAAGTTGGGTTCGGGTTAAGGTTTTTGTGGTGGGCTGATTGTGTTTAATTGGGAAATGGGCTTTTGGGATTGGGTAGTTTATGGGTTGGGTTGTGTTTATTTAGTTAAGGGTTTGTGTTTGTGGAATGGATTGGATTATTAAATCCGGATAGGGGTTTTAGATTTAATATGTGTAAAAATGAATAAGGACCATTTGTGTATTTCATGAAACTCAAAGGACCATTTCTGCCATTCTTCAAAAGTAAAATCCAAAGGCCATTCTTGACAAGCTTTGATAATTTGAGGACCTCAGTTGACTATTTGACCATAATTTCCTTCCCCGGCTCCGGCTTTTAACCATCTTCCAAATCTCGTGCTCATTTCCCGGCTATTTCTTTATTTTTGTCCTTTTCTTCGGTATCCGTGCCTGCATATGTAAAAACACAAAAACACAATATATCTGGCATTTTGGTCGGGTTTTTGGTCGTTTTGGGTCCGGTTTTGGTCGAGAAATGGTATGTGTTTAAGCACATACCAGATACCCCTAGAAAAACACTCAGAGCCATTCCTTTCGTTTCTTACACCAATGTTTAAAATGTTTCGTTACACCCTTACACCTTAGCCTACCCTGTAGATTAGAATCCGTGGTTGGTTGAATGCTATAGGCAAAGTGTGTTTCCTTACATTACCTGTGTTCGCGTGCGTAATTCATTATCTATGGTTAGGTCGGGAAATTGCACAATGCAATTGGAGTGAAAGTAAATATTGTATATCTTTGAGTCTTGTTTTTCGTGTGTTTACTATTTTCACTATTACCGTTATTTCTGAAGTTATGAAAAGTATGGAAAAATTATCCAGAATTATCATTATAGTGATGTGGTGAAATTTTACACATCTATGTTTATGCTTAAAAAAAAAAAAAAAAAAAAAAAAAAAAAAAAAATCGAAAAAATGAGAAAAGAAAAAGAAAGAAAGAGAAGTTGGAAGTTAGTTTTAACCAACTTATGTAAAGTTATGTAAGTTGTCGATATCACCACTATTTGTTGTACTATATCTATGGATTGAATGGGAATTGGCAGTTATGGGAACGCCAATTAAGGTTTATTCTTTGATTAAGATCTTGTTGAGTATAATTCGTGCCTACCTAAAGCATGTGTTTCAAGTGTTAAAGCGTGAGTTATTCTATGATATGAGTCTTATTCATGGGATAGTTGGGATAGTGATTAACCACACTTAGGATTTTAATTTATTTGTTTTGTTTATTTTTCATTTTACACCAATTTATATCCCAAATGTTATCCATACCCTTTATTATTCTTTATCCAACCAAACCTTTGATTTATTGAGATTAGGGATTTGAGCAATCTTAAGTATCGTAGTCGTGGATTCGGCTATGTATTTATGATTTTGTCGCCCTTTTTGATATATTATTATTGGTGAAGTTTGGACCTATCTTTAGCCTATTCGAGTTAAGGATTTGAGCAATTGCAAGTATCGTGTTCGTGGATTCGATCATGTATTTGTGATTTTGTCGCCTTTTCTGGAATTTGAGATCGATAGTGAAAGAGAATAATTAACCCTTAAGCCTAAAAACCCTTTTTACCGCTTTAGACTTGTTACTCCTTAGCTTTAGTGGTGGAGATGTGTATACTTGCCAAGCTTATGATAGAATATTCGTCGCGACTGGACAGTTAAACGATTAGATTTGCTTTTATCGACTTATTTTATTTTACTTCTGAATCGTTAAGTGTTTAGTTGTGTGATTATGAAATAAACGAATACATGCTTAAATATAAAAATAAATCCTAACATCTTTTAGGATACATTTTCATAAAAGAAATTCTAAGGTTTACTTGGGGACAAGTAAAGTTCAAGTGGGGGGATATTTGATGAACTCAAATAAGTACATTTTATTACTATCATTTATCCTATTAATTTGACTTGTTTTACTATATTATGTATGAGGATTGATACTTAATCGTTTACTTTTGTAATTCTCAGGTAAAAACAAGCATTTGGTGAAACTTAGCGATTTTGGACTAATTATGGAGCAAAACGTGCATAAAGTGAAAGTCTACTGACATGGACAAGATCAAGTCAATTCTGCTCCAGATGCGCCGCATCTCACTCTCGACATGCGCCGCATCTCTATCAAGATATCACCAGATACGATCCAAGATACAAGAGGACATGCGCCGCATCTAATCATGGAGTTACGCCGCATCTTCTGGCGGTGTACGAATATTCCTGAATATTATAATCTTGGACCCCACGCGAAGTTAAGTACATGCGCCGCATCTACTTAGTAGATGCGCCGCATCTTCCCTCAGACAGAAACTATAAATACCCCGTAGACCAGACGAATTAAAAGTGCCGAAAAACCAAAAACCGAAGTCCGAACAGGAGAAACAAAGGACGAATTCAGTCAAGGAGGCAGCACAAGACACACCCAAATCAAAGATACAAGAGCTGTAAGAAGGTGCTGCATGTGTTTAATTCATTAAGTAGTTTTGTTTTATTGTGTTAGCAAACTTTAATTCATCAGGATTGGTGGCTTGTGTAATGTGACAACGAAAGATTGCACTCCCTTTAATACTTGCTTTCCCATCAATTAAAGTTTATATGATGATGTCTTTGGTTACTACTTATTAGTGCATTGATAACCTCTGTGTTTATTAGTGGCTTGCGGGCATTTGACTGCGGGACATAATGTGGCTCCCACGGTTATTTCTAAATTGATCACTTAGGAATAACTTTTAGACATAAGTAATCATTAAGGGTTTACTCGCCGATAAGAATAGGACCAACGAGAAAGGGTTAACTACATACACTTCATATAAAGCTATCAATAAAACAAGTGACAATCTACTTAATCATAAGGACAGCCCTCTTATTGTCTCAAGTATTTATCTGTGTACGTGTGTGCTACTTGCTGATTCGTGCCTATTGGTTTATTTTATTATTTAATTGCAAACAAATCGTGCCAGTCTCTCAGGCTGAAACCCCCTTGCGTTAGGATATTAAAATACTGATTAGAATAACGAGATAATACGTTCCACTCTTAGTGATCGACACTCTACTTACCATTATCTTCATACTGACCGGGTACACTGCTCGTTAAGTGTGTGTGTTATTGATAAGTCGGCTAAATATAAATTTAAAACTTGAGTAGGCATTAAAACTGCTAAACCGCAACGACACATCACGCGCATCAAGTTTTTGGCGCCGCTGCCGGGGAGTGACTTGTAAACTTTTTCTTTTTATTAGATTAATTGCATCATTGTACTATTTTGCATATTTGTTGTATTGTGTGTTAATTGTTTTCTTTTATTTTTGTGTGTTTATTTTCGTTTGTGTGTTTAATTTTTGTTTTTATTTTTCGTATTTTTCTGTTCTGCTATCGTTGTACTGTGCTAAATCAAACGATACGGCGCATCTGATCTCTCAGATACGGCGTATTGCGTTTAATTTTTTTTAAATACAACGCGTTTAATTAATTCGATACGACGCATCTTTTCCCCAAGATACGGCGTATCTGTTTTTAATAAGAAAATTTTTCTAAGCGATAAAGTAATACGACGCATCTTTTCCCCAAGATACGGCGTATCTGTTTTTGATAATTTTTTTTTTCTCTAAACGTTAACGCGATACGACGCATCTGCTTTAGCAGATACGGCGTATCTATTATTTTAATTAAAAACAGATTTCGAATTATTAAACAGATACGGCGTATCGATTTTTATCGATACGGCGCATCTTCTGAATCAAAAATCTTATATTTTGAAACGTAACGAAAATACGGCGCATTAACTTTTGTTAATACGACGCATTTAATTTTTAATAAATATCGATTTTTGATAATTAAAATTGATACGGCGCATTCTTATTTATAAGCGGCTTATCTATTTTCTGAATAAAAGTTTGACTTATTTTTAATGTATTAAGATACGGCGTATCCCATTTATAGGATACGGCGCATCAACAACAGATATCAGAAGCTTTTATTTTACTTTGATCGTTTCACCCTTCTTTTGCACGAGTAAGTTTTATTTCAGGAAGATGGACGATCCGGATATTACAATGGAAGAATATATTAGACTTGGAGAGGAAAGAGCCTTGAGCAATAATGGGATCTACGATTGGGAAAGAGCAAGATATGGTGCACAAGTCATTGAAACGAAAGAAATCACTATGGAAGAATACTTGATTCTTGGACGAGAAAAGTTAAAGAAAGAAAGAAATAGGTTGCCGTTTCAACACACTTGGTGTATGTCAAATGATGATGAAGAAGATTCATATACCGTGAAACCAATTCCGGCAATTGTTCTTGATAGTACTTTTTCTCCGGAGATTGCACAAGAAGATGTGTATACGGAAACCTACATTGAACAATATTCTGCAATCGTATTACCGCCATTAGACAATCCATCGGATGAAGATGATAAGTATTCTAATTTTTATTTCGAACCATTTGACGCCATAGTTTATGATGACATACCTCAGCCAGATTTTTACCCAACGAGGGATTTTGAAGAAATCTGGGATTACTTATTTAAGGATGAAATTCGGGACAATGCTGAAATTGCAAGACCACTAGTTGAAGATGGAGATTCACAGGACGAATTGGAGTCACTTACAACACAAAGTGGTACAAATTTATTTAATATAATTAATCCCGTTACTAATAATCTTGCTAGTTTTCCTAAACAGGTTGCAAAACAAAAAGATGATGAGGTGAAATTTATTACACTACCTATTGAAGCACCTGTGATCAACCCGTATTTGGTGGAGCTCGAAGAAGAATTTGGTGATGAGCTCTTGAACATTTCTATGATTGATGAAGATGATGATTTCGACCCTATGAAGATTGTTGAGGAACTCGAACTTTTACTTGCTAAAGATCCTTTCTCATTTTTTGCGGAATTCAAGGGACGCCTTACTACCAAAGAGACTAACCATGAAGAAAGGAGACTCATTTTTCCTCAACACACTACTCTTTCAGATGGAATGGTCAAATCATCCAATTTATCAACCAAACCGGGTAAGGATAGGAAAGATGTACATATATTGCCAAGGTATGATCTTTATTTATTTCTTCCATCTTTAATAGCAAATTTACACTCTTTTCGTGTTTATTGCTACTATCACCCGCACTTGATCCCAAGTGGGGGAACAACACCCTATTACACAGTAAATAAGGGTGGAGTCAGGCTCGTGACTCGAACAAAAACAAGCGCTTCGTGGGAGGCAACCCATGCTTATCTTTAATTTTTATTATTCTGTTTTCTGTGTCGAGTCAGTCAGGCCGCATGAGGATACGGCGCATCTCAATTCTGAGATGCGACGCATCTCCTGCAATGGTCATATCTTATTTTTCTGCATTTTTATTTTCGACTTTAAAACTATTTATCAGTTTATTTTTAATGCGGCGCATCCCTGGTTAAGGATGCGGCGCATCTTTATTCTGATCCGTATTAATTCCAGGCTCGATACGGCGTATCTTCTTCAATAAGATACGGCGCATCGACTGACCTGATGATTTTCAGTTTTAATTTTTAAGTTTTATTTTTCCTAACTACTAATGTATTATGCAAAGCTTGAACCTTTCTTATCTTAGGTGTGTTTTAAAGTGTTGGTGGTATTATAGTTTCCTGGATTTCCTGTGGATACATCAAGTATGAAGCTTTAACGTTCTAATCCACAAGAAGTTGATTTTTGCTCTTATACTAATGGAGGATCATACCGAGCAAATCTCAGGGGAGTTTTTCTGTTCTAATTCTTTTAATTTCCAGTTTTTAATCTTTTATACAAACAACGAGGACGTTGTTTAACTTAAGTGGGGGGATTGGAGAATTAGAACACTTAACAATTACTTGTCCTAAACTTTTTCAAAAATTATGCTTAAAATGTGCTTAATATATCAAACTTAAAAATTTTTTAGCATGTTTTTGTTTAAGATCTAAGTTGCATAGCTGCACACATGACGTTATTTTCAAAAATTGTGATTTTTCAAAATTCACAAATCTATGAGTGTGCCGGTGACTTGTAAACTTTAGAACTTGGCTTGTATACTATTCGAGACCACCATAATAAGTATTATTTATATAATTGGAGTGACTTGTCTAACTTGGTAAATTTCTAGGATTACACCCAAATAGCCTATTATATGTTATGTGTTATTAGCTAACTACACTGGTTAGTTAACCCCCGTATAAACCCTTTTGTTACTCTCATTTTTAGAGTAAGATACCCCTAGAAAAACCCTCAGAACCATTCCTTTCGTTTCTTACACCAATGTTTAAAATGTTTCGTTACACCCTTACACCTTAGCCTACCCTGTAGATTAGAATCCGTGGTTGGTTAATTGCTATAGGCAAAGTGTGTTTCCTTACATTACCTGTGTTCGCGTGCGTAATTCATTATCTTTGGTTAGGTCGGGAAATTGCACAATGCAATTGGAGTGAAAGTAAATATTGTATATTTTGGAGTTTATTTTTCGTGTGTTTACTACTTTCACTATTACCATTATTTCTGAAGTCATGAAAAGTATGGAAAAATTATCCGAAAAAAAAGTTATAGTGATGTGGTGAAATTTTACACATCTATGTTTATGTTTAAAAAAAAAAAAAAAAAAAAAAAAAAAAAAAAAAAAAAAAAAGTTGGAAGTTTGTTTTAACCAACTTATGTAAAGTTATGTAAGTGGTCGATATCACCACTATTTGTTGTACTATATCTATGGATTGAATGGGAATTGGCAGTTATGGGAACGCCAATTAAGGTTTATTCTTTGATTAAGATCTTGTTGAGTATAATTCGTGTCTACCTAAAGCGTGTGTTTCAAGTGTTAAAGCGTGAGTTATTCGATGATATGAGTCTTATTCATGGGATGGTTGGGATAGTGATTAACCACACTTAGGATTTTAATTTATTTGTTTTGTTTATTTTTATTTTTGCACCAATTTATATCCCAAATGTTATCCATGCCCTTTATTATTCTTTATCCAACCAAACCTTTGATTTATTGAGATTGGGGATTTGAGCAATCTTAAGTATCGTAGTCGTGGATTCGGCTATGTATTTATGATTTTGTCGCCCTTTTTGATATATTATTATTGGTGAAGTTTGGACCTATCTTTAGCCTATTCGAGTTAAGGATTTGAGCAATTGCAAGTATCGTGTTCGTGGATTCGATCATGTATTTGTGATTTTGTCGCCTTTTCTGGAATTTGAGATCGATAGTGAAAGAGAATAATTAACCCTTAAGCCTAAAAACCCTTTTTACCGCTTTAGACTTGTTACTCCTTAGCTTTAGTGGTGGAGATGTGTATACTTGCCAAGCTTATGATAGAATATTCGTCGCGACTGGACAGTTAAACGATTAGATTTGCTTTTATCGACTTATTTTATTTTACTTCTAATTCGTTAAGTGTTTAGTTGTGTGATTATGAAATAAACGAATACATGCTTAAATATAAAAATAAATCCTAACATCTTTTAGGATACATTTTCATAAAAGAAATTCTAAGGTTTACTTGGGGACAAGTAAAGTTCAAGTGGGGGGATATTTGATGAACTCAAATAAGTACATTTTATTACTATCATTTATCCTATTAATTTGACTTGTTTTACTATATTATGTATGAGGATTGATACTTAATCGTTTACTTTTGTAATTCTCAGGTAAAAACAAGCATTTGGTGAAACTTAGCGATTTTGGACTAATTATGGAGCAAAACGTGCATAAAGTGAAAGTCTACTGACATGGACAAGATCAAGTCAATTCTGCTCCAGATGCGCCGCATCTCACTCTCGACATGCGCCGCATCTCTATCAAGATATCACCAGATACGATCCAAGATACAAGAGGACATGCGCCGCATCTAATCATGGAGTTACGCCGCATCTTCTGGCGGTGTACGAATATTCCTGAATATTATAATCTTGGACCCCACGCGAAGTTAAGTACATGCGCCGCATCTACTTAGTAGATGCGCCACATCTTCCCTCAGACAGAAACTAATAAATACCCCGTAGACCAGACGAATTAAAAGTTCCGAAAAACCTAAAACCGAAGTTCGAACAGGAGAAACAAAGGACGAATTCAGTCAAGGAGGCAGCACAAGACACACCCAAATCAAAGATACAAGAGCTGTAAGAAGGTGCTGCATGTGTTTAATTCATTAAGTAGTTTTGCTTTATTGTGTTAGCAAACTTTAATTCATCAGGATTGGTGGCTTGTGTAATGTGACAACGAAAGATTGCACTCCCTTTAATACTTGCTTTCCCATCAATTAAAGTTTATATGTTGATGTCTTTGGTTACTACTTATTAGTGCATTGATAACCTCTGTGTTTATTAGTGGCTTGCGGGCATTTGACAGCGGGACATAATGTGGCTCCCACGGTTATTACTAAATTGATCACTTAGGAATAACTTTTAGACATAAGTAATCATTAAGGGTTTACTCGCCGATAAGAATAGGACAAACGAGAAAGGGTTAACTACATACACTTCATATAAAGCTATCAATAAAACAAGTGACAATCTACTTAATCATAAGGACAGCCCTCTTATTGTCTCAAGTATTTATCTGTGTACGTGTGTGCTACTTGCTGATTCGTGCCTATTGGTTTATTTTATTATTTAATTGCAAACAAACCGTGCCAGTCTCTCAGGCTGAAACCCCCTTGCGTTAGGATATTAAAATACTGATTAGAATAACGAGATAATACGTTCCACTCTTAGTGATCGACACTCTACTTACCATTATCTTCATACTGACCGGGTACACTGCTCGTTAAGTGTGTGTGTTATTGATAAGTCGGCTAAATATAAATTTAAAACTTGAGTAGGCATTAAAACTGCTAAACCGCAACGACACATCACGCGCATCAAGTTTTTGGCGCCGTTGCAAGTCCCCTTGATCCCAAGTGGGGGGAACAACACCCTATTACACAGTAAATAAGGGTGGAGTCAGGCTCGTTGCCAAGGTATGATCTTTACTTATTTGAGTTCATATATAGAGGAACGGCAACGACATATCAAGTTGATGCGCCAAAAACTGATAAAGAGTTTTAAAGTCTAATAGATACACTTTGTTTATGGTTTGTGTACGAATTAAGGGTTAATTAAAATCCTCCTGTTCGATCACAGGTGCTTCAATAGGTAGTGTAATAAATTTCACCTCATCATCTTTTTGTTTTGCAACCTGTTTAGGAAAACTAGCAAGATTATTAGTAACGGGATTAATTATATTAAATAAATTTGTACCACTTTGTGTTGTAAGTGACTCCAATTCGTCCTGTGAATCTCCATCTTCAACTAGTGGTCTTGCAATTTCAGCATTGTCCCGAATTTCATCCTTAAATAAGTAATCCCAGATTTCTTCAAAATCCCTCGTTGGGTAAAAATCTGGCTGAGGTATGTCATCATAAACTATGGCGTCAAATGGTTCGAAATCAAAATTAGAATACTTATCATCTTCATCCGATGGATTGTCTAATGGCGGTAATACGATTGCAGAATATTGTTCAATGTAGGGTTCCGTATACACATCTTCTTGTGCAATCTCCGGAGAAAAAGTACTATCAAGAACAATTGCCGGAATTGGTTTCACGGTATATGAATCTTCTTCATCATCATTTGACATACACCAAGTGTGTTGAAACGGCAACCTATTTCTTTCTTTCTTTAACTTTTCTCGTCCAAGAATCAAGTATTCTTCCATAGTGATTTCTTTCGTTTCAATGACTTGTGCACCATATCTTGCTCTTTCCCAATCGTAGATCCCATTATTGCTCAAGGCTCTTTCCTCTCCAAGTCTGATATATTCTTCCATTGTAATATCCGGATCGTCCATCTTCCAGAAATAAAACTTACTCGTGCAAAAGAAGGGTGAAACGATCAAAGTAAAATAAAAGCTTCTGATATCTGTTGTTGATGCGCCGTATCCTATAAATGGGATACGCCGTATCTTAATACGTTAAAAATAAGTCAAACTTTTATTCAGAAAATAGATACGCCGCTTATAAATAAGAATGCGCCTGATGAACTCAAATAAGTACATTTTATTACTATCATTTATCCTATTAATTTGACTTGTTTTACTATATTATGTATGAGGATTGATACTTAATCATTTACTTTTGTAATTCTCAGGTAAAAACAAGCATTTGGTGAAACTTAATGATTTTGGACTAATAATGGAGCAAAACGTGCATAAAGTGAAAGTCTACTGACATGGACAAGATCAAGTCAATTCTGCTCCAGATGCGCCGCATCTCACTCTCAACATGCGCCGCATCTCTATCAAGATATCACCAGATACGATCCAAGATACAAGAGGACATGCGCCGCATCTGATCATGGAGTTACGCCGCATCTTCTGGCGGTGTACGAATATTCCTGAATATTATAATCTTGGACCCCACGCGAAGTTAAGTACATGCGCCGCATCTACTTAGTAGATGCGCCGCATCTTCCCTCAGACAGAAAGTATAAATACCCCGTGGACCAGACGAATTACAAGTTCCGAACCCTAAAACCGAAGTTCCGAACCCTAAAACCGAAGTTCGAACAGAAGAACAAAAGGACGAATTCAGTCAAGGAGGCAGCACAAGACACACCCAAATCAAAGATACAAGAGCTGTAAGAAGGTGCTGCATGCATTTAATTCATTAAGTAGTTTTGTTTTATTGTGTTAGCAAACTTTAATTCATCAAGATTGGTGGCTTGTGTAATGTGGCAACGGAAAGATTGCACTCCCTTAAAACTGCTTTCTCATTAATTAAAGTTTATATGTTGATGTCTTTGGTTACTACTTATTAGTGCATTGATAACCTCTGTGTTTATTAGTGGCTTGCGGGCATTTGACTGCGGGACATAATGTGGCTCCCACGGTTGTTTCTAAATTGATCACTTAGGAATAACTTTTAGACATAAGTAATCATTAAGGGTTTACTCGCCGATAAGAATAGGACCAACGAGAAAGGATTAACTACATACACTTCATATAAAGCTATCAATAAAACAAGTGACAAACTACTTAATTATAAGGACAGCCCTCTTATTGTCTCGAGTATTTATCTGTGTACGTGCGTGCTACTTGCTGATTCGTGCCTATTGGTTTATTTTATTATTTAATTGCAAACAAACCGTGCCAATCTCTCAGGCTGAAACCCCTTGCGTTAGGATATTAAAATACTGATTAGAATAACGAGATAATACGTTCCACTCTTAGTGATCGACACTCTACTTACCATTATCTTCATACTGACCGGGTACACTGCTCGTTAAGTGTGTGTGTTATTGATAAGTTGGCTAAATATAAATTTAAAACTTGAGTAGGCATTAAAACTGCTAAACCGCAACGACACATCACGCGCATCAAGTTTTTGGCGCCGCTGCCGGGGAGTGAATTGTTATTATCTGTTATTTTAATTAGTATTTTAAAAGAAAAACCTAATTAAAATACTCGTGGCGTATCTTGATTTGTTTTTCTTTTTATTAGATTAATTGCATCATTGTATTATTTTGCATATTTGTTGTATTGTGTGTTAATTGTTTTCTTTTTATTTTTGTGTGTTTATTTTTGTTTTTGTTTGTGTGTTTAATTTTTGTTTTTATTTTTCGTATTTTTCTGTTCTGCTATCGTTGTACTGTGCTAAATCAAACGATACGGCGCATCTGATCTCTCAGATACGGCGTATTGCGTTTAAATTTTTTTAATACAACGCGTTTAATTAATTCGATACGACGCATCTTTTCCCCAAGATACGGCGTATCTGTTTTTAATAAGAAATTTTTTTTTAAGCGATAAAGTAATACGACGCATCTGCTTTTGCAGATACGGCGTATCTGTTTTTAATAAAAAATTTTTTCTAAACCTTAACGCCATACGACGCATCTGCTTTCGCAGATACGGCGTATCTATCATTTTAATTATAAACAGTTTGCGAATTATTAAACAGATACGGCGTATCGATCTCTGTCGATACGGCGCATCTTTCTGAATCAAAAATCTTTTATTTTTAAACTTAACGAAAATACGGCGCATTAACTTTCGTTAATACGACGCATTTAATTTTAATTAGATAAGTTGATTTTTGATTAATTAATTCGATACGGCGCATTCTTAAATTCTAAAGCGGCGTATCTATTTTCTGAATAAAGTCTGATTTAATTATTAACGTATTGAGATACGGCGTATCCAACTTTTTGGATACGGCGCATCGTCTGCAGATATCAGTAACTTTAAATTTTTCGTATTCCGTTTTCGTTGTTAATTTTCTGATATACTACTTTCTCGAGCATACCTTACTGATATTTTTTGTGTTGATTTCAGGAAGTGCATGACCAGGAGTTCTACGAAGAACTTGATTCAACCTTTCGAAGATCCTGAACGAGCCCTACATTCGCTTAAAAGGCTTTTCAACACAAGAAGCTTTGATCTTTCAAGTTCACTCGAGCTTGATTACTTTTCTGAAGAAAAAGAGGAAGTTGAAACAGAAACAATGGGCGAAAACACTACTATGGAGGAATACATGAACAATACCCGTGCTGATTACACTTCAGGAGTTGCTAGACCTAAGTTTGATGACAAGTCAAAATTTGAGTTGAAGGGTCAATTTCTCAAAGAGCTAAGAGAGAATGCTTTCAGTGGGACGGAACAAGAGGATGCTAATGAGCATGTTGAAAAGGTCCTGGAGATTGCAGATTTGTTTACTACAGAAAGTGTCAATACCGATCAACTCATGCTAAGAATCTTCCCAATCTCACTAAAAGGAGCTGCTAACAAGTGGCTAAGGAATGAACCTGCTAGTTCAATCACTACATGGGAAGGTTTGAAGAGCAAATTCCTGAAGAGATATTGTCCACCTGCTAAGACTGCTAAAAAGATGGAGGCTATCAATAGTTTCAAGCAAGAGCCTGATGAAACCCTTTATCAAGCTTGGGAACGGTTTAAAGATTTATTGATAAAATGTCCTCAACACTATCTAACCCCTATGCAGGAAATAATATTGTTTTATCAAGGATTGGACGTGCCAACTAGACAGATCTTGGATGCTAAGGGAGTTGTACCTCAGATGAGTGCAACTAATGCTAGGAAAGCGATCCAAGAAGCTGCTGATCATTCTCAGAAATGGCACGATGGGACCTCTACTAGATCTAAGAGCAGCACTAATTTTGACGGGATTGCTTCTATTCAAGCTCAATTGGATAAAATTAGTAGAGAGATGAAGAAGCGAGATGAAAGAGCGTATGCTGCCCAAGTTGGATGTGAAAAGTGCGAAGGACCTCACTACACTAAAGATTGCCCGAACAAGAATGAAAGTGAGACATTTGAAGAAGCATATTACACCCAATTTGGACAACCATTCCGACCTTCAGCAAGATTTAGGGAAGCTAGTCCGGGATTCTATCAAAAGAACAACTTCAATCCCGCTTATCAAGAGAGGAGGCAGACTTTAGACGATACTTTAAAGCAAATTATGGCCGATGCTGCTAAAAGACATGAAGAGAATACTGCTATGATCAAAGAAATTCGAGCTTCAACGGACACTACTACAAGAAATCAAGGAGCTTCGATCAAAGCATTGGAACAACAAATTGGTCAAATGAGCAAGTTTCTTCAAGAAAGGGGATATGGAAGTTTACCGAGCTCAACTGAAACAAATCCAAGAGATCATGTCAAGGCCATAAGCACCACTGAAGAAGTCACTCCTAATATACCTAGAAGATCGATGAATGGTGATGATGGTGCAAGACCCGAATTTTTCTTTAACTCTTCAATCAGCTTAAGGAGACTACTAAAAGAGAAGACAAAGATTGAAGAGGAGATCAAGGAAACAATGAAAGAAGAGAGCCCTGCAACCGACTCAAATGCCTTGCCTCATAAAGAAAGAGACCCAGGAAGTTTTACTCTACCTTGTTCTATTAATAATATATCTTTCAATAACGTGTTAGCTGACTTAGGAGCTACTGTTAGTGTTATGCCTCTTAAGACATTCGCTACCCTAGGACTAGGAAAATTAGCACCAACTAAATTACTTATTGAATTGGCTGATAAAACGGTAAAACGACCTGAAGGGATTGCTAATAATGTGCTGGTTAAGATTGAGCAGTTTATTTTTCCCGTAGACTTTGTTATACTAGACATGCCCGAGGATGTTAAGATTCCTTTAATCCTCGGAAGACCTTTCTTGTCTACTGCCCATGCTAAGATTGATGTGTTTAAGAGAAAAATTTCATTAAGGATAGGGAATAATAAACTAGTCTATAAGTGCCAAGATCCGGTTAAAAGCATAATTAGAGGTGTTTATGTACTAGGATTAAGAGAGCGTATGGACCTCGATCTTGAAGCTAGACTTATGGGAGAAACATTGATTCAAAACAACTCAACTAATCCTAATCATGAGAACTTTGAGGAATTCATTGACCTTAATGTACCTACCGAACTTAGACGCAATGTTGTTAATGATTCTGATGATGAGTGGTATGATTGTGTAGTAATTAATAAACGTAGGAGAGTAGTTGAGAAAACGAATTTGAACAATGATGTGTTTATTGAACTACCACCCTACCTTGCTTATTTGTGCTTATATGATAATAAGAATTTCCCGTCTATCATTTTGTCATCTCTGCCCGAAAGGGACAGGACTTTGTTTATACAGATATTAAAGAGGAACGGCGTGGAAATTAAGGACAAGCAAGGAGTGTTCAATATTACTGAATTGGCGATGAAGGAGCGTGATGTTTCCGACTCCTTCAATGATCGATACTAAAGAGCTGAACGTGAGTCTAACTTGAAGACTCTGGAATAAAGACAAGTGCTTACCGGGAGACAACCCGGATTTATCTTTTATTCTGTTTTCTATGTCGAGTCAGTCCAGGCCGCATGAGGATACGGCGCATCTCAATTCTGAGATGCGACGCATCTCCTGCAATGGTCATATCTTATTTTATTTTTCTGCATTTTTATTTTCGACTTTAAAACTTTTTATCAGTTTATTTTAATGCGGCGCATCCCTGGTTAAGGATGTGGCGCATCTTTATTCTGATCCGTATTAATTCCAGGCTCGATACGGCGTATCTTCTTCAATAAGATACGGCGCATCGACTGACCTGATGATTTTCAGTTTTAATTTTTAAGTTTTATTTTTCCTAACTACTAATGTGTTATGCAAGTTGAACCTTTCTTATCTTAGGTGTGTTTTAAAGTGTTGGTGGTATTATAGTTTCCTGGATTTCCTGTGGATACATCAAGTATGAAGCTTTAACGTTCTAATCCACAAGAAGTTGATTTTTGCACTTATACTAATGGAGGATCATACCGAGCAAATCTCAGGGGAGTTTTTCTGTTCTAATTCTTTTATTTTCCAGTTTTTAACCTTTTATACAAACAACGAGGACGTTGTTTAACTTAAGTGGGGGGATTGGAGAATTAGAACACTTAACAATTACTTGTCCTAAACTTTTCAAAAATTATGCTTAAAATGTGCTTAATATATCAAACTTAAAATTTTTTTTAGCATGTTTTTGTTTAAGATCTAAGTTGCATAACTGCACACATAACGTTATTTTCAAAAATTGTGATTTTCCAAAATTCACAAATCTATGAGTGTGCCGGTGACTTGTAAACTTTAGAACTTGGCTTGTATACTATTCGAGACCACCATAATAAGTATTATTTTATATAATTGGAATGACTTGTCTAACTTGGTAAAATTCTAGGATTACACCCAAAAAGCCTATATATGTTATGTGTTATTAGCTAACTACACTGGTTAGTTAACCCCCGTATAAACCCTTTTGTTACTCTCATTTTTAGAGTAAGATACCCCTAGAAAAACACTCAGAGCCATTCCTTTCGTTTCTTACACCTATGTTTAAAATGTTTCGTTACACCCTTACACCTTAGCCTACCCTGTAGATTAGAATCCGTGGTTGGTTAATTGCTAAAGGCAAAGTGTGTTTCCTTACATTACCTGTGTTCGCGTGCGTAATTCATTATCTTTGGTTAGGTCGGGAAATTGCACAATGCAATTGGAGTGAAAGTAAATATTGTATATTTTGGAGTTTATTTTTCGTGTGTTTACTACTTTCACTATTACCATTATTTCTGAAGTCATGAAAAGTATGGAAAAATTATCCAGAATTATCATTATAGTGATGTGGTGAAATTTTACACATCTTTGTTTATGTTATTAAAAAAAAAAAAAAAAAAAAAAAAAATCGAAAAAATAAGAAAAGAAAAAGAAAGAAAGAAAAGTTGGAAGTTAGTTTTAACCAACTTATGTAAAGTTATGTAAGTGGTCGATATCACCACTATTTGTTGTACTATATCTATGGATTGAATGGGAATTGGCAGTTATAGGAACGCCAATTAAGGTTTATTCTTTGATTAAGATCTTGTTGAGTATAATTCGTGTCTACCTAAAGCGTGTGTTTCAAGTGTTAAAGCGTGAGTTATTCGATGATATGAGTCTTATTCATGGGATGGTTGGGATAGTGATTAACCACACTTAGGATTTTAATTTATTTGTTTTATTTTATTTTATTTTTACACCAATTTATATCCCAAATATTATCCATGCCCTTTATTATTCTTTATCCAACCGAACCTTTGATTTATTGAGATTGGGGATTTGAGCAATCTTAAGTATCGTAGTCGTGGATTCGGCTATGTATTTATGATTTTGTCGCCCTTTTTGATATATTATTATTGGTGAAGTTTGGACCTATCTTTAGCCTATTCGAGTTAAGGATTTGAGCAATTGCAAGTATCGTGTTCGTGGATTCGATCATGTATTTGTGATTTTGTCGCCTTTTCTGGAATTTGAGATCGATAGTGAAAGAGAATAATTAACCCTTAAGCCTAAAAACCCTTTTTACCGCTTTAGACTTGTTACTCCTTAGCTTTAGTGGTGGAGATGTGTATACTTGCCAAGCTTATGATAGAATATTCGTCGCGACTGGACAGTTAAACGATTAGATTTGCTTTTATCGACTTATTTTATTTTACTTCTAATTCGTTAAGTGTTTAGTTGTGTGATTATGAAATGAACGAATACATGCTTAAATATAAAAATAAATCCTAACATCTTTTAGGATACATTTTCATAAAAGAAATTCTAAGGTTTACTTGGGGACAAGTAAAGTTCAAGTGGGGGGATATTTGATGAACTCAAATAAGTACATTTTATTACTATCATTTATCCTATTAATTTGACTTGTTTTACTATATTATGTATGAGGATTGATACTTAATCATTTACTTTTGTAATTCTCAGGTAAAAACAAGCATTTGGTGAAACTTAATGATTTTGGACTAATAATGGAGCAAAACGTGCATAAAGTGAAAGTCTACTGACATGGACAAGATCAAGTCAATTCTGCTCCAGATGCGCCGCATCTCACTCTCAACATGCGCCGCATCTCTATCAGGATATCACCAGATACGATCCAAGATACAAGAGGACATGCGCCGCATCTGATCATGGAGTTACGCCGCATCTTCTGGCGGTGTACGAATATTCCTGAATATTATAATCTTGGACCCCACGCGAAGTTAAGTACATGCGCCGCATCTACTTAGTAGATGCGCCGCATCTTCCCTCAGACAGAAAGTATAAATACCCCGTGGACCAGATGAATTACAAGTTCCGAACCCTAAAACCGAATGTCCGAACCCTAAAACTGAAGTTCGAACAGAAGAACAAAAGGACGAATTCAGTCAAGGAGGCAGCACAAGACACACCCAAATCAAAGATACAAGAGCTGTAAGAAGGTGCTGCATGCATTTAATTCATTAAGTAGTTTTGTTTTATTGTGTTAGCAAACTTTAATTCATCAAGATTGGTGGCTTGTGTAATGTGGCAACGGAAAGATTGCACTCCCTTAAAACTGCTTTCTCATTAATTAAAGTTTATATGTTGATGTCTTTGGTTACTACTTATTAGTGCATTGATAACCTCTGTGTTTATTAGTGGCTTGCGGGCATTTGACTGCGGGACATAATGTGGCTCCCACGGTTGTTTCTAAATTGATCACTTAGGAATAACTTTTAGACATAAGTAATCATTAAGGGTTTACTCGCCGATAAGAATAGGACCAACGAGAAAGGATTAACTACATACACTTCATATAAAGCTATCAATAAAACAAGTGACAAACTACTTAATTATAAGGACAGCCCTCTTATTGTCTCGAGTATTTATCTGTGTACGTGCGTGCTACTTGCTGATTCGTGCCTATTGGTTTATTTTATTATTTAATTGCAAACAAACCGTGCCAATCTCTTAGGCTGAAACCCCCTTGCGTTAGGATATTAAAATACTGATTAGAATAACGAGATAATACGTTCCACTCTTAGTGATCGACACTCTACTTACCATTATCTTCATACTGACCGGGTACACTGCTCGTTAAGTGTGTGTGTTATTGATAAGTCGGCTAAATATAAATTTAAAACTTGAGTAGGCATTAAAACTGCTAAACCGCAACGACACATCACGCGCATCAGCGCCGTATCAATTTTAATTATCAAAAATCGATATTTATTAAAAATTAAATGCGTCGTATTAACAAAAGTTAATGCGCCGTATTTTCGTTACGTTTCAAAATATAAGATTTTTGATTCAGAAGATGCGCCGTATCGATATTAATCGATACGCCGTATCTGTTTAATAATTCGAAAACTGTTTTTAATTAAAATAATAGATACGCTGTATCTGCTAAAGCAGATGCGTCGTATCGCGTTAACGTTTAGAGAAAAAAAAATTATCAAAAACAGATACGCCGTATCTTGGGGAAAAGATGCGTCGTATCACTTTATCGCTTAGAAAAATTTTCTATTAAAAACAGATACGCCGTATCTTGGGGAAAAGATGCGTCGTATCGAATTAATTAAACGCGTTGTATTAAAAAAAATTAAACGCAATACGCCGTATCTGAGAGATCAGATGTGCCGTATCGTTTGATTTAGCACAGTACAACGATAGCAGAACAGAAAAATACGAAAAATAAAAACAAAAAATTAAACACACAAACGAAAATAAACACACAAAAATAAAAGAAAACAATTAACACACAATACAACAAATATGCAAAATAGTACAATGATGCAATTAATCTAATAAAAAGAAAAACCTAATTAAAATACTAATTAAATTAACAGATAATAACAATTCACTCCCCGGCAACGGCGCCAAAAAACTTGATGCGCGTGATGTGTCGTTGCGGTTTAGCAGTTTTAATGCCTACTCAAGTTTTAAATTTATATTTAGCCGACTTATCAATAACACACACACTTAACGAGCAGTGTACCCGGTCAGTATGAAGATAATGGTAAGTAGAGTGTCGATCACTAAAAACCGAATTCACTATCCTAAAAATTGCTGCATGTGTTTAATTCATTAAGTAGTTTTGTTTTATTGTGTTAGCAAACTTTAATTCATCAGGATTGGTGGCTTGTGTAATGTGACAACGAAAGATTGCACTCCCTTTAATACTTGCTTTCCCATCAATTAAAGTTTATATGTTGATGTCTTTGGTTACTACTTATTAGTGCATTGATAACCTCTGTGTTTATTAGTGGCTTGCGGGCATTTGACTGCGGGACATAATGTGGCTCCCACGGTTATTACTAAATTGATCACTTAGGAATAACTTTTAGACATAAGTAATCATTAAGGGTTTACTCGCCGATAAGAATAGGACCAACGAGAAAGGGTTAACTACATACACTTCATATAAAGCTATCAATAAAACAAGTGACAATCTACTTAATCATAAGGACAGCCCTCTTATTGTCTCAAGTATTTATCTGTGTACGTGTGTGCTACTTGCTGATTCGTGCCTATTGGTTTATTTTATTATTTAATTGCAAACAAATCGTGCCAGTCTCTCAGGCTGAAACCCCCTCGCGTTAGGATATTAAAATACTGATTAGAATAACGAGATAATACGTTCCACTCTTAGTGATCGACACTCTACTTACCATTATCTTCATACTGACCGGGTACACTGCTCGTTAAGTGTGTGTGTTATTGATAAGTCGGCTAAATATAAATTTAAAACTTGAGTAGGCATTAAAACTGCTAAACCGCAACGACACATCACGCGCATCAATTATGTCGAGTGAAATGGGGGTGACTGTGTAAGGAATTAAATATTCCATAGATTTGATGATCAGAAACAAGAAGAATGAAACATATAGAATACTGAATGATAAGCAAAATACATGGTACTGCCAGTTCAAGAAAGGTACTGTTAGTGTATTTTATGGTACTGCTGGTCCAAGAGCAAGGTACTGCTAGACCAACAAGGTACTGCTGATTCACAAGCAAGGTACTGCCAGTGCAAACTCAAAGGTACTGCTAGTTCAACACAAAGGTACTGCTAGTACAACAAGGTACTGCTAGTACAAAATGAGACTGTTGCTAGTGTAACAACCTGCTGCTAGTTCAAACGAAGGTGCTGCTGAATCAATGAGTCACTCTGCTGCTACAAAGATAAGAACGAAGAAGATATTATTTTGTATGAGTCATGTTTATACAAATATAATATCTAGATATTTTATCAAGTCATCAAGTTGAACACTCAAGATACAAATTGTATCTTATTGACTTGACACATGTGAAAGAAAGTGGATGACTAAAGACTTATCAAGTTTGTAATGATCTCCTTATGTTATAAAAGGAAGATTATACCCCTTAGATAAAAGTGTGTCTTGGTTGTGATTGAAACAATCAACACCAAAGTGCTTCGTACTCTCAAATTACAACAACACAAAGTTGTGTTAAAATGTAAGAGCACTTAAAGAGTGTGTGTGGGAACGTTAGACATGGGGTCTAATGTTGTTTAGTTTGTTTAGCCTCAAGGATCTTCGATCCCTGATTAGATAGTAATCGTGTTATATTGATCATGTAACATTGGGGCTTAGTTGGAATAAACAAACGGTGAAGTTTGACAAAACCTTGTTGTGATAGTATTGTATTCGTTCATTGAATATTCCGCCAATATTATCATTGTTCTTTAAACGTAGAAATCCTAGATCAAAGGCTTAACAGCCTAGAGCCCATAAACGATCAAGTAAACTCGTTGTTAGTTAAGTTAGACATGCGGTCTAAAACGAGTTTCCACAGTTGGTATCAGAGCGGGGGGCTCTGGATCTAGGAAAATAAAAGGTTTTAGCTAAAGAAAGAAGAAAAATTCGTTTTTGCTTAATTTTTCGCAACTTTCTGCAGAGCAGTTTTGCAAAGGCTATAACTCCTTCGTTAACCGTTGGATCGGGCTGAAATTTTTGTTGAAGGTTCTTGGTATATCAAGGTAGATTCTGACCGGAGGGATCTTCAATCTGAGCCTTAGGTTTCAAGATATGCATCGTTGAAAACTGCTGCAGAAACAGTTGAGGTATAATCGAATTTTTGGTTTTCTTTCAAGGTTCACACACAAAGGGGAAGAATCACACACAGAAGAGAGTTGGTTCTTAAAAGATATAAAGGCTTGTTTATCAATTTATTATTGGTGAAAAAGGTTATTTGTTGCTTATTTGAAGTTGAGGTTGTATTTTTCAAGATTGTGTTTTATCATATCTTTGAAAGAAAAGATAACTTGTTTGTGCTACAATTTCATATGATTACGACTTGTTAAATCTAGTTTTCATAGGTCAAGGGGAGGATGGACGAAGACCTAGTTAACTATCACTTAAAGGAGTTACTTTGTAGTACTCAGTGTCTCATTGAAGATGAGGATTTTATCAAGAGATTTCGATCTACTTATATGGTGTTAGTATAAGTTCAAAGTCAGTTTTAGTACAAGATATAGGACACAAGATTGGTTTATTCAGCTTCATCAACAAGTTGGTAATGATTGGTTTTTCTTCATCAGTCATAAAAGCCTACAAAATTGAAGATTCGGAATGGTTAACATATGGGTTTCAGGGGAAGCTTAAATGTTTAGATGTATAACCATTTATTGTATTTGTGCAACACCACAAGGGAAAGTTATTGATTCTTACTACTATTGATTAGTATTAGTTTGTAGTTGTAAAAATCATATTTGTATACTTTTTCTATTTGTTAATAACAAAAAGGGGAAGAGACGTGGTGGATAGCATAGATTAAGGGGAAGACAGTATGGTTTCATTTATGGTGAGATTTAGGTATCTCAATTTCTCTACTTCGTCTAGGGAAATTCGTACAAGAATGTGTTTGTTTTGTAATCATCAAATAGGGGAAGATTGTAAGGAATTAAATATTCCATAAATTTGATGATCAAAAACAAGAAGAATGAAACATATAGAATACTGAATGATAAGCAAAATACATGGTACTGCCAGTTCAAGAAAGGTACTGTTAGTGTATTTTATGGTACTGCTGGTCCAAGAGCAAGGTACTGCTAGACCAACAAGGTACTGCTGATTCACAAGCAAGGTACTGCCAGTGCAAACTCAAAGGTACTGCTAGTTCAACACAAAGGTACTGCTAGTACAACAAGGTACTGCTAGTACAAAATGAGACTGCTGCTAGTGTAACAACTGCTGCTAGTTCAAACGAAGGTGCTGCTGAATCAATGAGTCACTCTGCTGCTACAAAGATAAGAACGAAGAAGATATTATTTTGTATGAGTCATGTTTATACAAATATAATATCTAAATATTTTATCAACTCATCAAGTTGAACACTCAAGATACAAGTTGTATCTTATTGACTTGACACATGTAAAAGAAAGTGGATGACTAAAGACTTATCAAGTTTGTAATGATCTCCTTATGTTATAAAAGGAAGATTATACCCCTTAGATAAAAGTGTGTCTTGGTTGTGATTGAAACAATCAACACCAAAGTGCTTCGTACTCTCAAATTACAACAACACAAAGTTGTGTTAAAATGTAAGAGCACTTAAAGAGTGTGTGTGGGAACGTTAGACATGGGGTCTAATGTTGTTTAGTTTGTTTAGCCTCAAGGATCTTCGATCCCTGATTAGATAGTAATCGTGTTATATTGATCATGTAACATTGGGGCTTAGTTGGAATAAACAAACGGTGAAGTTTGACAAAACCTTGTTGTGATAGTATTGTATTCGTTCATTGAATATTCCGCCAATATTATCATTGTTCTTTAAACGTAGAAATCCTAGATCAAAGGCTTAACAGCCTAGAGCCCATAAACGATCTAGTAAACTCGTTGTTAGTTAAGTTAGACATGCGGTCTAAAACGAGTTTCCACAGACTGTGATAAGCTTGTTGTGTGACAAGGGTACACCAAAATTACTTATTTTCCTCTTCTTTGAACATAACTCAAGAGACTCCCAATCGGTTGATTGGACTTTGAGAAACAACATGCTTCCACCACCAGTCATAACGTATCCTGCCAACATATCGAAAAAGATTTAAATAACATAAACTAAATATGTCATGACTCATGAAAGTTGACACAAAATGCAAGAATACACGTTCCAGAATAATAAACTTCTTTAATTGCATACCACAAAGAATAAGTTGAAGCTGAGTGGTATAATGAGGTACCAATAGGGATGTATCTGAAATATACATCCAATAAAATACCGAGTTTCTATACAAACCTTTAGTCAAGTGGCTGATCCGAGATTTCCAAAGAAATATGGGTTATAATCATGTGTCAAACTTTAAAGGTTTTGGGGGGCTAGGATGGGTCATCGCGGCTTTGGGTTGAAGCCTGTTTTTTATACTATTCAAAATGGGTCAGATCATGTTGTGTTGGGTTGACCCGTAAACTTTTTTGCCTTTACTTTTTATTCTAATAGGACTAATGACATTACATAATCAATATAATTACAGCAACAATCTAATTATTTTAACAGAAGTATCAAGTATGTATCAAGTACGAAGACAATCTAAATTTTAGAGTTTGAATGAGCTTCAACCAATTCGACACTTTTTTATATGCTAAATTAATTTTATACCAAGTGGAGATTTAAAAATATATCAAGTTGATCTAATCTTTATTGGTTCCTTATGTTTGTGTCGGACATAGCTTACTGATATGCATATGAGGTGGAAATGTTTTTTACTACATGTATAAAATTATTTAAATCAGAGACTAACCTGATAAATGCACGACTCCCCCATCCTTAATCATACATAAATCCAAATTTAAGCTCTCCAAATTTGTCAAGCCTGCATACGATAGATTTAAAGGATAAAATAAATTCTAAAACGATCCCAAATGCTAATAAGTACTGTTATTAAGTACAATTGAAAGTTAAATGTTTCACCTTTTAGGTGTGCAAGAACAACATCTCATATGTTGTTGAATCCCATATTCCCATGTTTAGTACTTTTACAGACTTGAGCTCTACATAATAAACGTTAAATTTCAATTTTTTCAACAAACTGAAATGCTCTAACAAAATAATGTACAAAAACAAAAATGCTTACTTGAAAACTGGAAACACCCTTCGTCGGTAAAATTGGATCGTTCAGATAATGTAGACCAAAAAGATCTAGATAAAATATTTGACGTAAATCAGTCACTCAAATACCTAGTATTTATGAGGTTATGAGAAAGATCGTAGATTTATGTAAACCTCAAAGTGAATCCAAGCATGCTGAAATTATAGGGCAGCGTTCCACGTTTAGCAATGCAAGCTTGTGTAAACATGAAGAGAAATCGCCTTTCAATTCAGAAAATCTTGCATATTTATATGAAAAAAATGGGAGTTACAGTAATGGCTCGGAACGGTTATAAGTTACCTCACCTCAACATGTCTTCATCTATAATGCTCCAACGACTTCTGGCCGAATTATGTGTCTATACTCTCGATCACATCCAAGAATACCTGATAGCAAAAGATAACGGAAAAAATTACAATGCTTGATATCAGTAGCATAATAATCATCATAGTTCATTCAGAAGAGATACATACTTCATTCTTTTTGTAATGCATTCCTTCATTTCGCCACGATCAACATTGGTTAATGCCATTGGACCTTTGAGTAACTTCCAATTTATATGAACCAGTCTTGATAAACTCTCTTACAATATGTGCTTCAGTATATTGCGTGTAACCAAAGTCCATAATTTCATCCAGTAATTCATACTGTCAGATTTTGTCAAGCATCAGCTTATATGTACAATAGCCTAACTAATTTTCATGTACTGAGGTTCAAGGGTTTCAGTCTGCAACTCTAGATACAAAAAGCAGACCAAACTAATTTTTCATATCACAAACACGATAAGTCGATAACATACCTGATGGCTTGCATGACTATGTCCTTGAGCTGCTTTTTCCGCTCTTGAGCTTCCAAGCCAGCCAGTACCTGAATTCGTAAACCAACAAATTATTTGTATGAGATACGTGTATACTAGATAGATTAGTATTCAAATAGATCTACAAATAAATACCTGAATGTTCATAGAAGGAGTGTTGCTCCAACGAAACGCAAAGTAACTCAAAATACATCTCTCAAATTCCTCCACCAATTTTATAAACAACGAATCCGCTTGTGTCACGAAACCACATATTTCCGTTGCAATTCGTGATGCACTCTGCTTATCCTAGTCCTATCATCATGCCAGCAAACACATATATGAATTAAAATTCCATAAATGTTGTACGACTGTGTTTCTAGCTAATGTTTCATAAAGGTCGAAAGTTGCCCGTATACTTTTGCGTTTATTTTATACAAACAATCTAATATTAAAAAATATTACTTTTTTTAGCATATTTGACATGTCAACTATTTATCAAAAAGGTCAAAAAAGATTGTTGTTTCAAGGAACTTGGGTTCGCACAAAAGAACCGACCATTGTATTGACCCAATGTGTCCGACCCGCTATTTTATCGACCAATGCTTTATTCCAAGTGGCTTCATCATTAGGCCAATGCAGTTTGACAAATTCTGACCCGTGAAACACTTATTCATATACATATTAAAAGCTACAAACATATATCTAAATTAAAGGCCTCTAAATCAGTGATAATAAAGTTCATGTGTAACATGGATGACATTAGTTGAATGGAAAATCAATAATCGCTATTTTGATGTCATAATCAACAATGGGCCTTGCATATAGAATCAAATGATTATTTTCTATTATACCAGCTAAATTCCACTCGCTAAAATATTTGCAAGAAAAGGGTAAGTTTAAAACTGATAATAATAGGAAAAGAAAACTTTCTAAATGAATGTAAAACCAAGACGATGAAAGACTTATAACCTGATCCAAACACTCCTTGGTGTTGTTGTAGCCTAAACCAAACACACCTTATTGTTGTAGTAGCTTAATGTAAGCACATCTTATTGGGGCACTTGGCTGATCCAAATTCACTTTATCTCTACAGTTGTCTGTTCAGAACACCCTTTGTTTTTACATATGCATTTTTAGTCTGCCCCTGATCTCTTCAATGACCTGGTCTGCTCCACTCATACTTTAATTATGCAGTAACCTGATCCAAACACAATTAATTTAGGCAGTGAAGGCATCCTTGAAACCATTGCAACAATATATAACAATATTATTACAAACCAAATGAAAATGACCTAGCTTGACATGTTGCAAACATTCAACATTTATGATTTAAATTATAACATTTGTTAGAGCATAATGGAGTGAGATGAGGTCACTTGCAGCAAGCACATCGTCAATGTGCCCATCCACATACCAGTAACATAGTAGGTGTATGTTCAATACGTTTGTTCTTCTCCAAGTCTGATTGAAGTCGCTCACTTATTCTCGATGCACAGAGTTCTTTCAGCCATTTTTCAACCTGAAAGAGTTGCAACAACACTTAAATGAATATGTTTCGTGATAGTAACATGTCGCTTAAAATCAGACCAGATAGTTTATTGAATTGTATGAATAGAGAGATTACAATCACCAATGATATATAGACTAGCTCTATTCTAAATAAGGTAAACCTATCACAATTAATACCATATATTCTAAACAATAATTTAGGCTATGATTGTGCACTAATCTCGGCTGATTGATTTACTGTCTAACATTCCCCCGCAAGTTGAGGGCGGGGAACGACCTGCAACTTGGACCTTAAACATAGGAACCTCTGAGAAGATAAGGGCTTAGTGAAGACATCGGCAACTTGATCATTGGTTGAGATAAACTTGACATTCAGTTTCCCTTGAGCAACCTGTTCACGAACGAAATGGAAGTCTACCTCAACATGTTTTGTGCGTGCATGAAAAACAGGATTTTCGGAGAGGTAGGTTGCACCGAGATTATCACACCAAAGTGTCGGTGACCTGCTAACTATTCCAAGTTCATGAAGAAGAGATCTCAGCCATATTAGTTCTGCAACGGTATCAGCAATTGCCTTATATTCTGATTCTGTTGAAGATCGAGATACAGTGCGTTGCTTACGGGCTGTCCATGAGATAAGATTTGAGCCCAAGTATACAGCATATCCCCCCATGGATCGACGATCGACAGGGCAGCCAGCCCAATAGAATCAGAGTATGCCTGTACGTCCTGGTGCCAGAAGGAGTCAGCAAAGGCATGTAACCGAGAACTAGAGGCATGACGAAACAGTAAGCCAAGTTGAGCTGTGCCACGAAGATACCGCAATATTCGTTTTACAGCAACCCAATGATTTTCAGTCGGTGCATGCATGAACTGGCATACCTTATTAACTGCAAAGGCAATGTCTGGACGGGATAAGGTAGCATACTGAAGGGCACCAACAGTTTGTCGATATCGTGAGGGATCATCAAGAAGGGGGCTGTCATCAAGAAGCAGGACATGAGAGGTACTCATGGGAGTAGCAACAGGTTTGCACCGAGACAGTCCAGCCCGGTGTATGACATCCAAAATATATTTTCTTTGAGAGAGAATCAAATCATCGTTATAATGAACCACTTCAATTCCCAAGAAATAGTGTAACCTGCCAAGATCTTTGACTGCAAACTGGGTACTAAGACGATTGATGATATCAGTAACAGCTTGAGGTTTGTTTCCAGTGATGATGATGTCGTCTACATAGACAAGAACATAAACAATGGTGCCATGCCGGTTAAGAATGAATAAGGACGGGTCGTTTTGACCCGGAGAAACCAAGCTGTTGAAGTGCCATAGATAGTCGAGTGAACCATGCTCTCGGGGCTTGTTTGAGCCCATATAATGACTTGTGAAGTAGACACACATGGTTCGGCTTAGTAGGATCAACAAAGCCTGGAGGTTGTTTCATATAAACAGTTTCTTGAAGATCACCATGTAAGAAGGCATTTTGAATATCGAGCTGACGGAGTGACCACTTATTTGTGACTGCAAGAGACAAAACTGTACGAATAGTGGCCGGTTTAACAACCGGACTAAAGGTCTCATGATAGTCAACCCCCGCCTGCTGGTGAAACCCCTTTGCAACGAGCCGTGCCTTGTAACGACTGATGTTCCCAGCCGGATCTGTTTTCAACCTGTATACCCATTTACAATCAACCACGTTAGCATTCTTAACAGGAGGAACTAATGACCAAGTCCCATTTTTGTGAAGAGCCTCTAACTCTTCAGCCATGGCATGACGCCACTCCGAGGAAGCATTGGCAACGGTAAAGGAGTTGGGTTCAACAGGAAGTTTGGGCATAGAGGTGGCCATATAGGCAGCGGGATCATATCGAGAGGTTGGTTTAGGATTAGGTCTAAGGTTTGAGGGCCTGGGTCGTGGTGGTAGGTTAGATTGGTCCGGAAAGGAGGTGGTTGGGGCTGCACCAGGTTCGGCTGGGTCTGGGACAGGTGCAGGTGGGGCTGGAACAGGTGTAGGTGGGGCTGTTGTGGCAGGTACAGGTTCGGTTTGGGCTGGGGCTGCATTTTCGGTTTGTTGAGGGTCGGTTGGTATAGGGTCAGGATAAACAGAAACGTATGGTGTGTCATCACAGGTTGGTGCAGAGGTGTTGGGTGATTTATTGTAGGGAAAAACATGTTCATTGAAGCGAACATGTCGGGCAATGTAGATTCGTTCGGTGTTTGGGTCAAAGCACCGGTAGCCATGATGAACAGGACTGTAACCGAGAAAAACACACGGAGTGGAGCGAAAATCATTTTTGTGACTGTTATATGGACGGAGGTAAGGAAAACATTGACACCCGAAAACCGAAGAAATGAGTAATCTGGTTTTCGTTTAAACAGGTGTTCAAAGGGTGACTTGTTTGAGGAGACTCGAGAAGGAAGGCGATTAATGAGGTAGACTGCGGTTTCAAAGGCAGAGTGCCAGAAGCGTTGAGGGAGATTAGACTGTGCTAAGAGAGCAAGTTCGGTCTCCACAACATGACGATGACGACGCTCAATTGTCCCATTTTGTTCACTTGTATGTGGACAAGAGCGTCGATGGATTATGCCAAGATTGGTACAAAACGAAGCAAGGTTGCGAAACTCTCCCCCCCCCCAATCGGACTGAATGCTTTTTAGTTTTGTGTTAAATTGTCTTTCTGCTAGTTTAATGAAATTCGTCAAAATAGGGTAAACATCTGATTTATGCACTAGTGGATAAAACCACATATATCTAGAATGATGATCAACACAGAGTAAAAAGAAGCGATAACCATCAATAGATAAAGTGGGTGCAGGACCCCAAACGTCACAATAAACTAAATCCAAAACATTATTACTATGAAAATTAGAGTTTGACAGAGACAATTTAGAAGATTTGCCCATTTGACAAGAGACACATAATGAAGATGACAATTTGTCTGAAACAGGTAAAGAACAATGCGAAACAATAGAACGAAAAACTCGAGCATGAGGATGCCCGAGGCGTTGATGCCAAACATTAGAAGATGCTTTAAAGGCAGTAAATGCGACTTTGGGAAGAGACTTGAGTTGAGGAAGACGAATGGAGTACAGTCCTTGTTCACTTGGCCCCGTTAGGAGGATGGTGCGTGTAGACTCGTCCTTCACAACAAAATAAGAAGCGTGAAATTCAAAGAAAACATTATTGTCAACACAAAATTTTTGGACAGATAAAAGGTTTCTTTGAAGTTGAGGAACGTGAAGGACATTGGATAAAACAAGAGTTTTATTAGGTGAGAAAATTTTGGTGGATCCAATGTTTAAAATGGGTAGGGCTTGACTGTTACCAACAAGGAGTGAATCATTACCATAGTATGCCTCAGAGTTATCAAGGCTCTCCATATCTGTAGCAGCATGATCATTAGCTCCAGTGTCCCAAAGCCAGGGGGACCCCATCTGTGAGCCAGCATCCGAGTGATTTGCATAGTTGGCTTTGGCTGTGTGCGAGACTGAGAAGATTGGCTGGGACAATGTGATGGCAGATGGCCAATTCCACAGCGGTTACAGTGACCATACACCATGTTCTGAGTGGAAGCCCAGGAGAATTGGCGTGTACCACCATTGTCACGGTTGCGGGTATTGTTGTTATTGCGACAGTTGCCCCGATAAGAACCACGGGAGCCTCGTCCACCTCGATTATTGTTTGAAGATCGAGGAGAGAAGAAGGCTTGCGGTTGCTGTGATGGGGATGAAGTGACTGGATTTAGTTGATAGCCAAGTTGTGCTGCCATGAGTTGTAGGCTGCTAAGTTGATTCTGAATGGACTGCACATTTGGTTGTGGTGGTCGTGGTGCAGCAGTGGTGACAAAGGCTTGTGGGCTGTTTGTTTGAGTTGGTGATGGTCGGTGGTTAAGCATGTAGTCATGGTCACTAAGAAGGCCATGAAGTTCATTGAAAACGACCGGAGGAGAACGAGCTAGGAGATTTTCCTTGAGACCATTATACTCCTCACGAAGACCTGCAATGGTAAGCATAACAACATCTTTGTCCTTCATTGGTTCACCGATATTTGCTAGGGCGGTTGCATGCTCTTAAGCATGGCATAAGTAGTCTGCAGGGGTCTCATCACCTTTCATGGTTATGCGATGTAACTGACCTTTTAGTGTATATTCATGTGAAGAAGTGGCTGGAGCATACGCACATTCCAGAGACAGCCATACCTCTCGAGAAGTCCGTCGTTGAACATGCTGAAACGATTCTTCAGATACTGTTGAGGTGATCAGCATTCGCACATGGGCGTCATTGGAAACCCACGGACCGTAGCTGGGATTGGCAGTGGTTGTGGTTCCTGTGGTAACTGTGGAAGGTGGACACGGGATTGATCCATCCACATAACCGAAAAAAATTGTGGGAGATTAGAAACGGTTCTACCATTTGTTTCCAGTAGCCGTAATTTTTAGGTTTTAAGGTAAAGGCGAATTTGTGAGAGTTATGAATCGTTTTCTCTTGATTGGTAAAGATTGTAATGGCAGCCATGAGAGCAGTTGCAGGTTTGAAGGTATGAATAGGGTTTAGGCCAGAGGTTGGTCGGCTGTTGTATGGCTGGCGGTTTTAGGGTTTACGCCGAGAGTTTTTTTTTTTTTTTTTTTTTTTTTTTTTTTTTTTTTTTGAGATAGAGACTGACCTGGCTGTGATACCAAATCAGACCAGAGAGTTTATTGAATTGTATGAATAGAGAGATTACAATCACCAATGATATATAGACTAGCTCTATTCTAAATAAGGTAAACCTATCACAATTAATACCATATATTCTAAACAATAATTTAGGCTATGATTGTGCACTAATCTCGGCTGATTGATTTACTGTCTAACACTTAAGTATACTGAACAATTTTGATGCCATGTGATGGGCCAAGATTAATGTTAAAAATCCAGCCACGTATCAAGTATGGAATAGCAATTTTGATCTTAGTATTGCATATAAAAGTACTGATCTCATAACAAAAACATAAATAAGGTTTTAAAACATTACATCACCATCCCATTGACATTAAGCCCGATCTATATTTCTTACCCGGAAGGAGCCACTACATAAATAGTTACATCACCATCCTGATAAGCTCATAAGAAAAAAAAAAGTGGAATTTTATTCAAAATCAAATAAGCCCTCTAAAATAAGCTTATCCAAACACCCCTAAGTACTTTTGGTTAATGTTAAGCACAAGTTTTTGTGCTTATTTTCAGCTTATTTTTCAGTTTAAAACTTATTTTTCATATTTATAATAAAATAAGCTCATAAGTCAAAAAATGTGACGTTATGAAATATAAGACAAAATCATATAAGCCGAACAATATGAAATATAATATGAAATCATATAAGGATTTTATTTTTACTCAAAGCACTCTGACTCCTAACCTCGCATAGATAAAAAAAATAGCCAATACTCCATCATTAATAGTGCTCTTAATAATACATGTGCGACTACATCTCTTTTCTTACGTCAAATAGCAAAATGATCTAGCCACCAACCTATGGATATTAGTTAATACTCCTTCCGGTGTAGGCATAAGGATCTGATTTGCTTTTGCTTCACTTGCTGAACCACCTGGAACTATAGACTTAACCATCATGTAGATATGAAAAACTGCATATCTACTTATATAAATGACAAAATCACATGAATAAAATACTCTCTTGTTAACGACATTAGTAACAATTATACATTACATACACACACATATTGAGGCAACATTTGTATAGAAACAAAGCTAATCCATAGCACATCATGGCAGTAGCTAACGCCCAAAATGAGTTGTTGGAAGAAGAACCGTGCCTGCAACACCACAACCATCGACACTTTAAACACAAACAAAATCGCATATGGCAATCAATTGAATACATTAAGAGCAAAGCTCATATTCTAGAAACCGTCCAGCATTACATATCCGCTCAAATAGCTCTCCTCTAGATGCTTATTCCATAACAATTACCAGATGTGGCATTAAAATAGCCTAAAAGATTAAATCAGCCAATTTCAATATAACCACTACTTTAAAACATAATCTTCTGCAACTAACAAACACACATACCTCTTTGAGTCTAACGATATTTGGATGCCTTAGTGACAAGTAATTAATAATTTCCCTTGGACATCTCATCTATTTGTTAACAATAAAGAAAACAGACAAAAAATTAGAAAAAATAAATTACTAACACTCAATTCCAATATTAGACCATATGGACACGTAAATCATCACATAATGACCAAATAAACAATAAGAATCATATGAAAGATTGATCATTATTTCTCGACATGAAAGCAGAATCATAATTGAAAGAAGAAA
The DNA here is from genome assembly GCA_021014915.2 of Artemisia tridentata subsp. tridentata. Classification (NCBI taxonomy): domain Eukaryota; kingdom Viridiplantae; phylum Streptophyta; class Magnoliopsida; order Asterales; family Asteraceae; genus Artemisia; species Artemisia tridentata. The sequence goes on from CP139507.1 coordinate 365,316,318, forward strand.
ATGAGATTGAACAAACCTGAGTTGGGGTTGATTTCAAAACTGAAATCAATAATCAAAATCTGTTAATGGCAACAAAAAATATTCTCTAATTCACCAAAAGTAACCTAATTCGGATTAAATTCGAACAAAACGTAAAAATAGAAATTACCTGATATTGAATTTGGCCGATTACTAACGATGCAGTACAGATTAGCGTAATTGGGGATGATGATGATGACGGCTTCGAATAGTTCGAAGAATCGTTGGTTAGAGCTAATCATTTGGAATTCAAAACATAAATTGTATTTTGAGGTTATTGATGTATCAAGATTTGGTTAATGACGATTAGGGTTTGTAGCTGTGATTTTTGATGAATAATTTTGAAAAAAAATCGAATCACATCCAATTTATTTTAAACATGGTATGAATCGTAAGGAGAAAAGTCAGGGTTTCGTTTATGGAAGTGTAAAAATTCAAAAACGGATCATATTGATTAATGGTGAGTGAATTATGGAAGGGTTGAGATTCATTTGAAGAGACTAGGAGAGATTTTAGGGGAAAAATTCTTGGTTTATGAATAACGTCAAATGTTTCCCCCCTTATAGCATCAGAAGTTTCAGCCTTTATCAATGATGTTTTCCGTGTAACACAAACACACAGTTGCTCCAGTGGTAGGAGTGTTGGTTGTTGTTGTAGAGACCAGTGTTCGATTCTCCTTGCTGCCATATTTTTTAAACAAATTCCGGAAAATTGATAAAAATATCATGGAAAGCATGTGCCAAGTGGCATTGAGGTGGCATTTAAGTGTACATGTAGGCATTGATGTGGCATTAAAATTGCCTAGTCATCATTTCCATGTCATTGTACAACAAATATAGCGTTTCATACAAGTCGTACTTAGCCTCATATATATGTAAAGATATCCTTCTAAACCACACTTCCCATATATAAGCCTTAATCCAAGCTATAGCTTCTCCACCACAAACCTACAAAAATCATTAACATCTATAACATAAGCATAAATTTTAGTAAGTAAAACGAGTATAACATAACATAATACATCAATCAAACATATAAGCATCATATACATCAAAATACTAATTCTTACTTTAAACAACCACCATCAACTTACACTATAACGCTAAATCGTCACTTAGCCTTAATCACCTCAATACACTAAATCAATCACATACCTCATCTAGCTCCACTATCCTTACAACAAGATATCATAATACAAATCACCTATTACTTAGCACAAGAACATACGTAACACATATATATTAGAAATCATTATAACATCATGTTATCATCATTTTACTTACCTCAATTCCAAGCTAATAAAACAAGGCACCACCATTATCATCATCCTTCTTGCATTCTAAGCCAAATTTACACAAGTAGAACACTTAAGCTTATACTAAAAATACAATGACTATGGTTTATACAACCATAAGCTCACCATTTAACATCTTAATTCGTCATATAATCATATATTGATTATATGATAACCAAGTAATGAAATTACTAATCTTAAAACCATATAAAACTCATTTTATAAACACTAAAACCCTTAATTAGCTTAAAACACCCTTTTACCCATTTTCCCAAATTAGGGTTTGTAACCCTAATTGCTTAATTCATCAATAATCACAAATTAACATTACTTACTTGAAATAATCCATGCTAAGGAATAAAGCCCTGAAATGAAACACTTCAACCATCACTAAATCCTTGTGAGCTACACCTTCTTTCTTCTCTTTCTTTCTTTGCTCGTTTTCCATAACAAACACATACTGGAAGTGTGTAATAAACCAAATATATCTAAAGTAGGTGGTGACTCAGCAAAAAGGGTAGTTTAGTCATTTTCTTTGACCAACTTAGTCGATACACCGTATCCATATCTATGGATACGTCGTATCCATAAAAGACCACCAATACACCATATTCGCTACCCTGGATACACCATATTCAGGCCTATCTCAATACACCGTATCTATATCATCCAATACACCGTATTGGAGCTAAACAGGTCAACACTTATTTTCCAATATACATCTAATACGCCGTATTCTCTACTCTGGATACACCGTATCCAGACTATAACAGGCCACTACTTATGTTCCTCAATTAATCAAAATACCATTATTCAAAAGTCCAACATACTTAGACCTGGTACACTCATTTAGGGTCATACCCGTAATAAATTACTCACAACGGGTTTTGGGATGTAACATACATTGTTAGAATAGGAAACAAAATTGATGTTAGATCCCTATTTGACGAAATGATTGGTGTTAGCTTTTGAAGTGAAGACCATTCTTCAATATTATAGGGGTCGTTTAGTTATATTGTACATAGAATAGTTAGTCAGTTAGTCAATGTTATGTAATAAACACTATAAATACTCCCTCCCTACACATGGGAAGGGTGGAACTTCATTGCAATAACATTCATAAGTATTTTGGTTCTCACCTAGTTCTCCCACCTTTTTCTACACATTTTCTTTCTCTCTCTAAAACTCTCAATTATTTTGTGTTTGATCTTGATTTCCGAATGGTTCGTGTCCAACCGAAATAGTTCTTAGACCTTAAACAAAGATTTTATGGATAAAGTGTTAAACTAGTAAGTTTAAAAGTTTTCTTTAGGTTTTGGAAGGATTCTATTAGTGTGAAATCATTTGAAAAACAACTGATTGGAAATTTTTTAGGTTATTCTGAAAATTTTGCGTTTTTGTTTTTATTTCGGTTATATGATATCTCGATTCGTGTAGGATCTCGGTTTTGACACTTTCGAGAAAGTAGGAGCATTAACTTTCACTTTTTAGCCGAGATAAGTTAAGATCTCGGTTAGGTATTTCGGTCCTTAGTATTTCGGTTTAGTTTGTTTTGGTTCTATTTTATTTCGATCCACATCATCACACTACAAGCTGACGTGTCACTGAGATAAACTTTATTTTGGTTCTTTATTATTTCGGTTAAGTCTTCAACCGAGATAAATTACTTCGGGTCAATATAGACCTCAAGAGTTTAATATCAAGTGAGTGGAAGTCCGGAGCTACTTACAGCATTGTAATTCGGCTTGATTAAGTGGAGTTTTGCTATGAGAATGGAATATCTATATCTATACATCTTAATACATATGTCTATATACTAAAGAGCTTGTGTCCTGATCGTACTTCATGTGTGAGAATGTTTCTCAACCGAATAGTTGTGGGTTCAAGTCCTGCTTAGGACATTGTGAGATTGATTTGTTGTATACATATTGTGAGATAGTTAGTTGCATTCAATAAAAAATATATATAGCTAATTAAGCTAGCAATTAATACATATTTCACTTGTTAGATGAGGTTAATACATGTGTTTTACGGAGTAATACACACGTAATGTGACAAATGGTAATTTTCTCACTAATATTTTAATAATAAATGTCAATTTATTATTACACAACTGTGAAACTAAACATTTATGTGTTTACATATTTATTACGAGAAGCAAACCCGCACGCAGTAGCGTACAATAACTCACCAAAACTATTTAAATTTATTAGTAAAAGTGAATTTATCACTTTCTGAAAATTTCAGACACTAACGCAACAAAAACGAGATGTTATCTTGTTTTTCCTGAAAACCGACACCACACGCATACCGACACCACATTAGTAAAGGTTAAACTTTATAATTCATTTTCGGAGTCCGCAAATTTATTTTACATCAGTATTGTAAAAACGGCTCCAGATTTATATTTTTCACGTTTACGTAAAACCAAGGTACCACAATTTTACCTCAGCTAAACAGAACACGGGGTATACACAATACATTATATAATTAAAACAAACTAATATACCCATCCACCCACTCACCCACGTTGTACAGTATCTCTATATCTGTTTTCTTCTTTATCCCATTTCTTCTTTTTTCTTTTCGAACACCACAACACACAGCCAAGTTCATCTTTCTGACTTCTTCTTGGTTACGAAAACCAGGAAGGTCACTATCACGATCCCACATCGCCATCTATAGCATTTTTTTGAGCCTCCCCAAGTTTTGTCGGATCTTAAATCCGCTCCTAAAGGGGTCAAACATCCTAGAGATCGAAGAAGGAGAGGGATATTAGCCAAGAATGGTGAAGCCTTATCCTTGGAAGATCGAAAGTGAGTCAAGGAGTTTCGATAAATTGTTCCATAAGACCACCGATTCCAGGAGAAGCAACCACACCAAAACCTACCTTACCTAAATCAAGTATCTCTATCGAAAGGATTTAAGGAGAAGAAAGGGTGTGTGGGGTGCTTGGAAATCGGATTAGGCTTATCATTCGTCTCCAGTAATCAATCTCTTATACTCCTTTGTAAGGTTTTAAAAATCCTACTCGTTATTGTTGTTTATTTTGTTCTCGAATCGTATGATTACCTTCTTGTTGTGCTATGAATGATGAACAAGCTTATGTCGATAAGGTGTTGTTGTGGTGTGGTTAAACTAGATTTTTAAACTAGTATTGGCTCAAAAATTCATAAGTGTTGTCGTTAAAAGGCTCGTATTGATTTTTCCTTGTGCATCACGAACCTTGAACCGAATGTTATGAGTAGCAATCTAAGAAAGAAACGTTTAGGCTAAGTTGAACTTGATTCATTGTGGCTAGGATAGTGTTAGCTCGATGTGTTGTAGTCAGGTTCACATCTTGTTCGTCTTCGTTAGTCCGCATATAAGTCCTGCGAATGATGTTCATTGGTAGTCAAATGGTTGTGTTGCGTTAAGAACTTTGATTAGTCAAACTTGTAGTCTAAAAATGTGCTCGCAAGGTGTTTGTGTTTTGGTTTGAAAGAAAAAGGTTGATACTCAAAGTATGAGTTTGGATCGAATAGGATGTGGTACTCAAAATCCTTGCCTTTTTGTCGCTATGACTTACACTAGTACTCGGCACTTGAATTGAGTTGTACCCGACTCAAGTGTAAGCCGTTGATACTCAAACTATTTTAAGGACCAAACTATTGTCTATGCTATTATGTGGTTTAGCCTAAGCCCTGTTACGTCCCTCTATGCCCAACTCATGAACTGTCAATTCTTGCTGGGAAGCGCGAGTGTTATAAATAGATCTATTGGGAGTAACGTCCCCGTTCGGGTTGACCGGATAGGCAAACGAACGTATACCATGTTGAAACTACAAGTGTCTGGGATACACACTTGTCGGGACACTGATATTTAACATGCTTCTAGAGCATGCACACAAGTTATAGCTTCGATTGCATGAACTTAGTGCTAACGTAATAGACTGTATTTTATATGACATTGCATGGGTTGTAATGTTCATATGCTAAACTCATGGTCCAACTGCTGATTTACTGCTTATTGATAAACCTATAAACTCACCAGCTTTTTGCTGACTTTTAGCATGTTTTTCTCAGGTGTTTAAGCTGACTGATATGACAAGGTGGTGGTAGGGCAAGGGTCATAGATTACTGTCTGAATGCTGTGGATTTTTAATTTATGACTTGTTTTTGTCTGGGACAACGGAATTTGTAGGCCTTACTTTATTAACTTAAAACGATGTTGTAAACAATATTTTCATGATTTAATGAATTAAAATGGAGTATGTATTCCGTTCTTTGTTACCTGGTGTTGTGATTATCAATTTAGTGGCACCCCATGACCCGAATGCTTCCGCAAAGCCAGATTTTGGGGGTGTTACAGATTGGCATCAGAGCCTAGGTTATAGTGAACTAGGCACATATAAATCCTAAACTATAACCGCTTTTTACAAAAACAAGTCCCTATGACCGCCACTTGCTTGCCTGCCTTGCTCACTATTTATTTGATGATTACTTGTCTTAGCTGCTTATTACTATCTGTTGATTTTTGCTCAGCTACATGTATTATATGTTATACATACGTAACCTATACTATTTATTATGAGTATTTTCGATATACTTACACATATATACCATTTTGTCACAGACTGTGTCTTCACATCACATTCCTCCAATCTCGCCAGACTCCGACGATCCATATATGCAGGTGTTACATGCTTTTAATGCACCAGACCCTGATCACACTGAGCCTGTATCCACTTCAGTATTAACTACACCTACTACCGATCAAACTCCCATCCAGCTTATCCCTACTACTACTGATACTACCACTCCATATGTCCACACTCATCCTATTCGCCGTACTACCCGCATGAGAGTCTCAGGATATCAAATGCGGTACTCAGACTTACTATCCTTACCCCAAAGGAGGACCCGAGCTGTCTATACGGGTACCTCTACTACCCCAGTATCTCTCTCACCCGCATCATCCCCGGATCAGTCACCACCACATCAGAGGCTCAGGAGAGCCGATGATTCTTATACAGCTGAGGATCCTGAGGAAGAATCAGAGGAGGATCCAGAAGAGGAACCGGAGGAGGATCCGGAGGAGGAACCGATAGCAGACCCTACACCCGAACAGACTATACCAGCAGAACCGCGTCATGGGAAGGCGGTTATAGAGGAGGTGCCGGGTACATTTGAGATTGGGCAGAGGGCTGCTATGTTGCAAGTCAGAGAGGAGGGTCTGAATGTCCCCGCTACCTGTGAAATCAATGAGGAGATATGGAAGGATATTGAGTGTGTTCATAGTACTGCACTTCATGTTGGTAGTCCCACATATGAGCCATCTTCACCATCATTTGTGCCACCATCTCATTTAGTGCTAGCTTCCCCTCCACCTGCTGTCTCACCTATAGGGGAGGAGGAAGAGGATGATGCCACGAGGTTCTTGATCCAGCTTGGGGCACAGGGGAACCTACTGGATGTTTACTGTGATCAGTTAGAGGGGCTTAGGCGCCGCGATGAGCAAGTTAGCATGGAACTTGCAGGAGTTCGTCAGAGACTGGGGGACATAGAGAGAGATCAGGCTAGGGCATGGGATGCTGAGTGGACTAACTGGCATCGGATGCATGAATTAGAGTCGGTGATGGCTAGGGTCACGAGGTCCGAGCATGAGGACCGTAGAGAGGTTTTGGCGTCAAGGAGACGCATTGCGAAGCTGGAGACTAGAACAGGTCATCTGGAGACTATCATAGCACGGATGGCACAGGAGCTAGAGCAGTTACGCTTAGGACGCGATGGATTCTAGTCTTAGTAGTTATGATGTAGTTCCCACTAAACTGAGTAGCCGTCAGTTAGTGGAATTTGTAGTTTTCTTTATCTGTATTCAAAACTTGTGCTATTTCTCTATGTATTTGAGCTTGTAACTTTTGTGAACCCGAATTGATCTAAATCTATGACAAGCTTGATTAATTATTCCATTGTGCCAACTTCCTTATGATTGATCTTACTCGCATACTCTACCTATGATTATACACTTGTGCGATAATAAACTCTCGAAATCTCAATTATCTCTATCTTTCTGATACAGCAAAATGCCTCCAAAAAGAACAACCAGAACCGCTCGTGCACAACCAACAAATCCATGGCTCCACCTGTAAATCGAGCCATGCTCGACCAGCTGGTAGAAGAACGGGTGGCAGCAGCACTGGCTGCAGCTAACAACTCGACAAATGATAGTGGGAACTCGAGACCCACAAACAACAACACCCGTGGCTGTACTTATCAAGACTTCCGGAAGATAATGACTGGAGGTTTTGGTGGTAACGAGGGGGCAGTTGTTCTGGTTCGATGGATTGAAAAATTGGAGACGGTATTCTGAATTAGTGGTTGTTCGGAAGAGGACAAGGTTAAGTATGCATCGTTTACATTTCAGGATGCAGCTTTAACCTGGTGGAACAATTACTCGAAATCAGCTGGCTACTAAACTGCATATGCAATGTCATGGGAAAGCTTCAAACAAATGGTTCTTAAGAAATATTGCCCTCGCAATGAGGTGAAGAAGTTGGAAGTTCAATTCTGGAATCTCAAGGTATAAGGTACCAATATGGCTGTGTATAATCAGCGTTTTCAAGAGCTTGCCTTACTCTGTCCCGACATGGTCCAAACTGAGACCCGCCTACTGGAGAGATACATTGGCGGATTACCCTCATCTATCAAGGGTAATGTTACAACTTACAAGGCTGCTGACCTCCATGAAACCATGGAAGTAGCCAATAAGTTGATGGATCAGGTGATTGAGGACTCAGCTGAAACGGTTGCGACCAACAAGCGTAAGTGGGATGACCATTCCCGCAACAACAACAACCATCACCCAAACAAGAAGCAAGATGTTGCTAAGGTCTACGCCGCTGGACCAACAGAGAAGAAAGGGTATCCAGCTGAGAAAAGGGATATGCCGGAAAGCACCTGCTATGCAATCACTGTAAGCTACACCACAGCGGACTGTGCACAGTGAAATGAGCCAACTGTCAGAAGGTTGGGCATATGGCCAAAGACTGTAGGTCAAGAACTCTTGCCACTGCACAGGCAGCACCAGAATAGAACCCGAAAGCCAATGTGACTTGTTTTGGGTGCGGGAAGAAAGGGCACTACAAAAATGAGTGCCGTGAGCCAAGAAATCAAGTTGCTAGAGGAAATCAGATAACTGCTGGTCAGCAGGGAAATCGTGGTAACGATGGAGGAGCCCGTGGAAGGGTCTATGCAGTATGCAAAGCGGAAGCACAAGATGACCCGAATGTCGTGATGGGTACGTTCCTTTTAAATAACCGCTATGCATCCATATTGTTTGATACGAGGGCAGATAGGAGTTTTGTCTCAACTGCATTTAGTACACTACTTGATATCGCCCCGACCACCTTAGATAACGTATACAATGTGGAACTAGCTAACGGGAATGTAGAAAGAGTAGAAACTATCATAAGAGGTTGTACTCTAAATCTGTTAAACCACCCATTCAACATCAATCTTATGTAGGTAGAATTGGGTAGTTTTGACATCATTATCGGCATGGACTGGTTGTCAAAATATCATGCCACCATTATTTGCGACGAGAAAATCATCCGACTGCCTTATGGAGACGAAATTCTAAACATTGAAGGTGACAAAATAGGTCGAAGAAATGCCTCGAGACTAAACGTTATTCTCTTGCACAAAGGCACATAAATGCCTTGAGAAAGGATGCCTTCTCTTCCAAGCACAAGTCTCTGAACGGGAAAAAAGGAGCAGGAGGAAAAACGTTTGGAGGACGTTCCAATCGTAAGAGACTTTCCAGAAGTCTTTCTCAAAGACTTACCTGGACTCCCGCCAAACCGACAAGTTGAATTTCGAATCGACTTAATACCTGGTGCCGCACCCGTGGCACGGGCACCCTATCGGTTAGCTCCGACTGAACTGCAGGAATTGTCAAACCAATTATCGAAACTCTCAGGGAAAGGATTCATCAGGTCGAGTTCTTCTCCTTGGGGAGCTCCAGTTCTTTTTGTCAAGAAGAAAGATGGATCTTTCAGAATGTGCATCGATTACCGTGAACTAAACAAAATAACCATCAAGAACCGTTATCCACTTTCAAGAATCGATGATCTGTTCGATCAACTCCAGGGTTCATGTGTTTACTCCAAAATCGATCTGAGGTCCGGATACCACCAACTTTGGGTTCGGGAAGAGGATATCCCAAAAACGGCTTTCAGGACTCGCTACAGTCACTACGAGTTCCAAGTTATGCCATTCGGCCTAACCAACGCACCAACGGTATTCATGGATTTAATGAATAGGGTGTGCAAGCCGTATGACAAATTCGTGATCGTCTTTATCGATGACATTCTAATATACTCTAAGAGCAAAAAGGAACATGAGGAACACCTCAGGCTAATCTTAGAGCTATTGAAAAAAGAAGAATTGTACGCAAAATTCTCGAAGTGCGAATTTTGGATTCCAACTGTTCAATTTCTAGGACACGTGATTGACAGTCAAAGCATACATGTAGATCCTGCAAAGATCGAGTCGATAAAGGATTGGGTGACACCTACGACACCCACCGAAATACGCCAATTCTTAGGACTTGCAGGGTACTACAGGAGGTTTATCAAGGGATTCTCAAAGATTGCTAAGCCCTTGACTAAGTTAACTCAAAAGAATGTGAGGTTCGAATGGGGAGATAAAGCGGAAGAAGCTTTTCAACTTCTTAAGAATAAGTTGTGCAGCGCACCAATCTTGGCCCTACCTGAAGGCAGTGAAGACTTTGTGGTCTACTGCGATGCCTCACACAAAGGGCTAGGAGCTGTCTTGATGCAACGAGAGAAGTTGATAGCCTATGCCTCTCGACAACTGAAAACGCACGAGAAAAACTATACTACACACGATTTGGAATTGGGAACAGTAGTGTTTGCACTCAGGATCTGGAGACATTACCTTTACGGTACTAAATGTGTAGTTTACACTAACCACAAAAGTCTGCAACAAATCCTCGACCAAAAGGAGCTCAATATGAGACAACGCCGTTGGTTAGAATTGCTCAGCGACTATGATTGCGAAATTCGATACCATCCCGGCAAAGCAAACATAGTAGCAGATGCTCTTAGCCGAAAAGAACGACCAAAACCCCTTAGAGTACGATCATTGGTTATGACGATAGTCTCACCACTCCCAACAAAGATCCTTGAGGCTCAGGCCGAGGCACTCAGGGAAGAAAACAGACCTAACGAGAAAATTCATGGGATGCCTAAAAACAAAAACGGATTCGTAAAGAGAGCTGACGGAATGTTATGTTTCAAAAAAAGAAGTTGGGTCCCACTTTGTGGAGGGATACGTGACTTCATCATGCACGAGTCCCATAAATCTAAATACTCCATCCACCCAGGAGCCGACAAAATGTATCTCGATCTGAAGAAACTCTACTGGTGGCCTAACATGAAAGCTGACATTGCAACATATGTCAGTCAATGTTTAACATGCTCAAAGGTCAAAGCTGAACATCAGCGACCATCGGGTTTACTTGTACAACCCGAAATTCCCGAATGGAAATGGGAACGCATAACTATGGATTTCATTACTAAACTGCCAATGACATCTAGCGGTTACGACACCATTTGGGTAATCGTTGATCGTCTCACCAAATCCACCCACTTCCTACCGATCAAAGAAAACGATAGCATGGATAAACTAGCACGGTTATACGTGAAAGAAATAGTTGCATGACATGGAGTCCCAATTTCTATCATCTCCAACAGAGACAGTCGTTTCACGTCAAACTTCTAGAGATCATTGCAAGATGCATTGGGTACTGATCTCGATATGAGCACCGCATATCATCCTCAAACAGATGGTCAAAGCGAAAGAACCATCCAAACCTTAGAGGACATGCTACGAGCGTGTGTGATAGACTTTGGAAATGGCTGGGATAGGCATCTGCCATTAGCCAAGTTTTCCTACAATAATAGCTATCACACGAGCATCAAAGCTGCACCTTATGAGGTACTTTATGGTCGAAAGTGTAGATCACCTATATGTTGGACTGAAGTCGGAGAAAGCCAGCTCGCTGGTCCCGAACTAGTACAGGAGACCACTGAAAAGATTGTGCAAATCAAAAGCCGAATGCAAGCGGCTCGAGACCGTCAGAAAAGCTATGCAGACAAGAGACAGAAGCCACTTGAGTTCCAAGTTGGTGACCGCGTCATGTTGAAAGTCTTGCCATAGAAAGGCGTGATTCGTTTCGGAAAACATGGGAAGTTAAATCCCCGATACATTGGACCTTTCAAAATCGTCACCAGAATGCGGCCGGTAGCTTACCGACTCGAGCTACCGTCAGAACTCAGCTCTATACACAACGTGTTTCATGTGAGCAATCTGAAGAAATGTCTCTCAAACGAAACGCTTGTAATTCCTTGGGAGAAAATCCAGGTGGACGAAAGACTAAATTTTATCGAAGAACGTGTCGAAATAATGGATCGGGAAATCAAACAGAGCCGCATTCCTATTGTTAAAGTTCGCTGGAACTCTCGAAGAGATCCCGAATACACGTGGGAAAGTGAGGATGAGATCAAGCGCAAATACCCCACACCTTTTCTCAAATTTATCGGGTAACTCTAAGTGAAAATCGAGGACAGTTTTCCTTCTAAGGCGGGGAGGATGTGACAAATGGTAATTTTCTCACTAATATTTTAATAATAAATGTCAATTTATTATTACACAACTGTGAAACTAAACATTTATGTGTTTACATATTTATTACGGGAAGCAAACCCGCACGCAGTAGCGTACAATAACTCACCAAAACTATTTAAATTTATCAGTAAAAGTGAATTTATCACTTTCTGACAATTTCAGACACTAACGTAACAAAAACGAGAGGTTATCTTGTTTTTTCTGAAAACCGACACCACACGCGTACCGACACCACATTAGTAAAGGTTAAACTTTATAATTCATTTTCGGTGTCAGCAAATTTATTTTACATCAGTATTGTAAAAACGGCTCCAGATTTATATTTTTCACGTTTACGTGAAACCGAGGTACTACAATTTTACCTCAGCTAAACAAAACATGGGGTATACACAATACATTATATAATTAAAACAAACTAATATACCCATCCACCCACTCACCCACGTGGTACATTATCTCTACATCTGTTTTCTTTTTTATCCCATTTCTTCTTTCTTCTTTTCGAACACCACAACACACAGCCAAGTTCATCTTTTTGACTTCTTCTTGGTGAAGAAAACCAGGAATGTCACCATCACTATCCCACATTGCTATCTATAGCATTTTTTGGAGCCTCCCCAAGTTTTGTCGGATCTTAAATCCGCTCCTAAAGGGGTCAAACATCCTAGAGATTGAAGAAAGAAAGGGATATTAGCCAAGAATGGTGAAGCCTTATCCTTGGAAGATCGAAAGTGAGTCAAGGAGTTTCCATAAATTGTTCCATAAGACCACCGATTCCAGGAGAAGCAACCACACCAAAACCCACCTTACCTCAATCAAGTATCTCTATCGAAAGGATTCAAGGAGAAGAAAGGGTGTGTGGGGTGCTTGGAAATCGGATTAGGCTTATCATTCGTCTCCAGTAATCAATCTCTTATACTCCTTTGTAAGGTTTAAAAATCCTACTCGTTATTGTTGTTGTTTATTTTGTTCTCGAATCATATGATTACCTTCTTGTTGTGCTATGAATGATGAACAAGCTTATGTCGATAAGGTGGTGTTGTGGTGTGGTTAAACTAGATTTTTAAACTAGTATTGGCTCAAAAATTCATAAGTGTTGTCGTTAAAAGGCTCGTATTGATTTTTCCTTGTGCATCTCGAACCTTGAACCGAATGTTATGAGTAGCAATCTAAGAAAGAAACGTTTAGGCTAAGTCGAACTTGATTCATTGTGGCTAGGATTGTGTTAGCTCGATGTGTTGTAGTCAAGTTCACATCTTGTTCGTCTTCGTTAGTCCGCATATAAGTCCAGCGAATGATGTTCATTGTTAGTCAAATGGTTGTGTTGCGTTAAGAACTTTGATTAATCAAACTTGTAGTCTAAAAATGTGCTCGCAAGGTGTTTGTGTTTTGGTTTGAAAGAAAAAGGTTGATACTCAAAGTATGAGTTTGGATCGAATAGGATGTGGTACTCAAAATCCTTGCCTTTTTGTCGTTATGACTTACACTAGTACTCGGCACTTGAATTGAGTTGTACCCGACTCAAGTGTAAGCCGAGTGCTCGTGGTCTAAGGCTTGTGGGCTTCGATTCCATACTCGAGTTTATACTTGAGTTGGTTGTTGTCTTGAGTCGTAAGTCTAAGTGCCCTTAGACTTGCTTGAAAACGGTACTAGTCATGAGTGGTTATGCCAAACCGAGAGTCATATACTAAGGTCCCAAAGTCTACATCGAAAACTCGTTCGACACTCTTTTGCTCCTTGTTTGAGTCGACCAATTGGTCTTAGCAACACCTAATTAGGTGCTTGGTTTGTTGGTCTTCAACGGACACACACCATGAGATCGAGCCCCTTTGTAAATCACGACTTGGTCGGGTTCAAGTTCGAACCTTTTCCCTCCCAAGACTGCTCAATCGAACCACATTTTAACACCTTTACTGCCTTTCACAGATTTGTATTACACTAAAAGTTTAGTTTCATTAGTGGGCTGCATTTTCTTAAACATGTGATGTGGGCCGAAGATCCTTAAAGCCTACAAACCAACTCTATGCTACTTATAGCCCATTAGACCAAATCCTCTTGAGTCTTTATTAAAAACCAAAGATTGGGCCGAAGCCCATGCGTTATATAAAACGAGCAGGCCGCTGGCCTTTGTATATTGCGGCCCAAGAGTTAATGTACAAATTAATCTGTATCTTATGAAACGTGGGCCACAGCCCAGTCCGTCACGAACATAAATATTTTGTCGACTTTGAAATAATCCGTCCCGAATTTACTAAGTTGTGGTTATTACTATACGAATAGTCGTTAAAAATTCATTACAACTATATATTAACATAACACGACTAATATTCGTTTCATTTCATGCCTTAAAAAGTAATTACTCGATATATATATATATATATATATATATATATATATATATATATATATATATATATATATATATATATAATATATATATATATATCACACGGGACAAATTAAAAACCCGACGTGAGTTTTATAACAAACGCTTGATTTACAAATCATTTAATTGGTGGACACATACAAAGGAAAACATATTTTCATACTTAACGACATATATAAACCACTTGAAACACTAAAATGAGAAATATAAACAAATTTATTGTTTTCATGGCATATTACTCGAAATTGTTTTACCAAAACTTATATAAGTCATTAGACTATGAAACGGTTATTTTACAATCACAAATTGCAATCATGTTAAAACAATGATTTCTTGTCAACACGAATTATTAACACATCATGAAATAATGTAGACAATGATGAGAACATTTTCAAATGTAACATTCTTTACAAAAACCATATGTATATATGAACATATATATACACACACCATCGTACACACATTTACTCATGTAAAACACATACACTCACTTAACAACAACGTGCTCATATGTCGTTCACGTTTGACATACGATAATAATTGTCCTCTGTACGTAGCTTTCCGATTTCTGTCAATCCGAAGGCTTACTCGTTTTGATCCTTTCTACTGTAAACATATACACTTCCAATGAGCCAATATCTACAAATGTTAAAAACATTGTTCCAACTTAAATGCTGCCACACCAGCAACAACAACATAAACTCTTTAAAACATCTGGAATACTTGGATTTGAACTGTGAACTAAGACAAACCTTACTAATCTAGGTCGCGTGTCGATTCTGAACACTGTCTGAACGATTTTGTGATCTGACTGCTATTTATCAAGGTGAGTTTATAGCCCCACACTATGATTAGTTAAACTTGTAGTCTAAAAATGTGCTCGCAAGGTGTTTGTGTTTTGGTTTGAAAGAAAAAGGTTGATACTCAAAGTATGAGTTTGGATCAATAGGATGTGGTACTCAAAATCCTTGCCTTTTTGTCGTTATGACTTACACTAGTACTCGGCACTTGAATTGAGTTGTACCCGACTCAAGTGTAAGCCGTTGATACTCAAACTATTTTAAGGAACCAAACTATTGTCTATGCTATTACGTGGTTTAGCCTAAGCCCTGTTATGTCCCTCTATGCCCAACTCATGAACCGTCAATTCCTGCTGGGAAGCGCGAGTGTTATAAATAGATCTATTGGGAGTAACGTCCCCGTTCGGGTTGACCGGATAGGCAAACGAACGTATACCATGTCGAAACTACAAGTGTCTGGGATACACACTTGCCGGGCCACTGATATTTAACATGCTTCTAGAGCATGCACACAAGTTATAGCTTCGGTTGCATGAACTTAGTGCTAACGTAATAGACTGTATTTTATATGACATTGCATGGGTTGTAATGTTCATATGCTAAACTCATGGTCCAACTGCTGATTTACTGCTTATTGATAAACCTATAAACTCACCAGCTTTTTCCTGACTTTTAGCATGTTTTTCTCAGGTGTTTAAGCTGACTGATATGACAAGGTGGTGGCAGGGCAAGGGTCATAGATTACTGTCTGAATGCTGTGGATTTTTAATTTATGACTTGTTTTTGTCTGGGACAACAGAATTTGTGGGCCTCACTTTATTAACTTAAAACGATGTTGTAAACAATATTTTCATGATTTAATGAATTAAAACGGAGTATGTATTCCGTTCTTTGTTACCTGGTGTAGTGATTATCAATTTAGTAGCACCCCATGACCCGAATGCTTCCGCAAAGCCAGATTTTGGGGGTGTTACACGTAAGGCTAAAGAGTTAAATTATGTTTAAGTGTCATGATTTCATAAATTTCGAGGGTTCGATGTATTTTGTTGTATAATGTATTTCTCATGATCAATTCATATAAAGAAACATAAAAATGATATAAAGTTTAAGATTTTCTTAAACCTTATAATTGCAATTCAAAAGTAACAAATAATATAAAAGTATATAAAACTAGCAATATTTAAAAATTGATAATAAAAACTTTGTTTGTATGTGAGATCCAATAACTAGTACTCGGGATCCAATACCTACTTTTGGAGATACAAGATAAAGTCTAAGGCATAAGCATAACTAAACATAATAGTTGAGATTTGTAATAAGATGAAGTTTAATTTATATTTGTTAACATTTAACCAAAACGAGTTGACCTATGTAATAATCATGTAAGCCATGTCGACTGTGTGGAAACCGTAGAGGGGGGGGGGTGAATACGTTTCCATTTAAAAACTTAAAAACTTTTTGTATCAAACACCCGATCAAGTGTGACGTAATATGAAAAGTGTCAATAATGATCATATAACATCTAGAGATTGTATAAAGTAAACTCCAACACAAGCATAATCAAACCATGACACAAACATAATCAACATAACATATGCAACAAGCCACACAAACATAAACGCAATGCAAATATAAATATAAAGCGATAAAGAATAAAATAAAAGTAAAGAGATAAGTAAGAAGGCGCAAACCGGACACGATGATTTATAGTGGTTCGGTCACGAAACTCCTCTTCGCCCTACTCCACTCCCCGAGTACTCAACTCGAGAGTTACTTCACTAATCAACAAGCTCCCTTCAGGCGGAGAAAACTGTACAACGTCGCTTATCCTTATTTCCGACACTAAGCTAAATGTCGAGTACTAATCTTAGCTAGTACCAATCTACCACGATCCACACGATCTACTCACGATCTACCCGATCTACCCTTGATCCACTTGATCAATACACATTCCCACAAGCTACAAGAGATCTCCAAGATCTCAACAAGATCACAATGATCGACTCCCACTTAACTCGATCTACCGATCTACTCACGATCCACCCGATCTACTCACGATCTACCGATCTACCCTTGATCCACTTGATCAATACACATTCCCACAAGCTACAAGAGATCTCCAAGATCTCACAAGATCACAATGATCGACTCCCACTTGACTCGATCTACCCGATCTACCCTTGATCTACTTGATCAATCACACAAGCCCACAAGCTTTAAGAGATCTCCAAGATCTCGACAAGATCACAATGATCAACCCTCACTTGACTCAATCTACCCTATCTACCCTTGATCAACTTGATCAACACACTAGCTCACAAGCTACAAGAGATATTCAATATCTCTATAAGATCACAATGATCTTCTCTTACAAACTCTCAAAAGAAAAATGAACTTGATGTATACAGATACAACAAGTATGTAACAAGTGTTACAAGTGCTCTAACTACAACTACAACACTTTGTATCTTATTTGATACCTTGTGTTCTTCTCTTGCACTAGAAGAGGAATGAAGGTGATCTCTTGGTTGGATGAAAGGATCACTCTTAAACAAACTAAGACTCTCTAAATGATCAAATAAAGTGATCTAAATAAGAAGGGATTAGACCAGAGAAAACTGACTGAAAAAATCAAGTTGGAAGTGTAAAATGGTCCACTATTTATAGGCAAAGAAAAAACAAGCCGTTACAGAGGGACGGCACCACTAATTGTCAGACGGCACCACTAAATTTAGTGGTACCGTCGGTACTTTAGTGGTACCATGGACGCTCCTCCGTTTGTTTTTAGTGGGGAAGGTTTATTTGGGAATGTTTGGAGCTGTTTTGGGGGGGGGGGAATAGCTGTTGCTATTTTTGAAATGATTATCCCAAATAAAACATTTCTTTCTAATTCAAAAATGTTTTGTCACATTAATAAAAATGTGAAGTTTAGAACAAAAAAAATTATTTCTTTGATCATCCGTCAAGTTTAAATTTGTTTGTTCATACCTTGAGTGATTTACGTCAGGATGGAAATCAACGAATCTGTTGAGGCATACTTGATACGTTGAGAGATGTTGATGTAAGTATGCGTTGATGATTTGAGTTTACAAGTAACTTGCTCATTTTACGTTATGCATTACAAGTTACATGTTTGTCATTATTAAAACTGAAGAAACCGTTTAGTTTAAATATCGTAATATTTGCACTAACATACTGTTTATAACCCTAACCAATTTAACTTCAACCCAACGCCACCTCTTACGTATCGATTTTGTGTCGTGTTTTGTGCCAGTTTGAATATTACCGACCCTAATGTTAAAAATAAGAAAGATTTATGTTTATATAGATGTAAGATACAGGTTTGCAAAACCTTAGCAATGTAGTTGTGATATGCATCAAAAAAAATTCAAGCAAATAGAGGACCTTAATTTTTGCTTTCGCACCAAATTAAAAGCCTCCGAGAAAAACTCTGCCAGTTAATTTGGCTACTTTCCAATATGTATATACTAGACTATAGACCCGCGAATTTCGCAGGCAGCATATAAAATTGTTTTGACAAAAAAATGTTACGTTGAAGAAACATGTACTAAGGAAAAAGTAAGTATGCATATCTTGATCGGCTATTACTTGATTAATAAGGTAACATAAATATAATCTTTTTGGTAGTACTTCCATTTTAGTTTTAAGCAAAAGAATTTCAAGTAATTTTTCTCAAAAGAACAATGAAACACTATCTAATATGATTTGTCCAATCTATGTGTTATGTAGATCTTGATCGACTATTACTTGATTACTAAGTGTATCATAAAAATAAATCAATATAAACCCTGAAATAAACGATAAATAATACAAATTGTTGAAGACAGAAGTGGTGCACCCGCGCGTTGCGGCGGGATTTTTGTGATTCAAGTTTCTTATTAAAAAAAAAAAAAAAAAAAAAAAAAGTTATTGTATCTACTGTACTGTTCACCGGCCCATTACTGTAGCACGGACGGTACTGTTCATGTGGCCCGCTACTGTTCATTTACTTTAGCACTGTTGATCATATCCACGCTAAATGATAAATAATACAAATTGTTGAAGACAAAAATACATTATACAATGGCCATGGCCGGATTTGGGCCTGTGCAAAGTGACCAACTGCACAGGGCCCAAAATCTAATAGAGGCCCCTAATTGTCCAAATACTTAGTATAGTGTATGAAAGGCCCAATTGCAATCCTAGTGCAGTACGCTTTTTCTTTTATTTGGCGGTAGCAAAATATATAAATAAAAAATTGAAACGCTAAATTTAAGCTACCAATTCATCATCATCACTCATACGTATTCTCAATTTCTCACAGACAGGTTCCTATCTCTATTAGTCCCTTTTTCTTTAGTTTAATTTCCTTATTACTTTACTAGCATTTGAATTATAATTTACAATTCTTGGGATTGGTACACGTTGTCTTATATAGGCATTGCTATTCATAGTTCCTATACACCAACTTGTGAATTGGAACATGATAGAAAATAAACTCGAGATAACTAGTGATTATCGAACAACGAACAATAATATCGATATAAACGAATAGAGAGATACCAGATTGCTCGTTCCAGAAACACGACATTGGATATTTAGAAATATCATCAAAGATGAACATCATCCCTTCATGAAGTACTCCAACAGCCCACATCAACTAATTTGCAACAGCTCCTTGTTTTGGCTTGGTAGAATACGAACCCATTAAAGAGCCTTGCACGGGAAGAGGTCCCTGTCCTTAAAGGATCATACGTGCTCTATACGCTGCGAGCCTCGATACGTAAACCCCCCAAGATTGGTGCAGACTCGTGTTGGTATCGTCAGCGAACGAACACAACACAACGAAAATGGCGGACCAGAAAACCTGAGTTTGCAAGGCTTATAAAATATCAAATATGGCAGCATCTCATGGATAATTTATGTGTGTTCCTTTTTTCTCATATTATAAAGATAATGGTGCATGCTATTTATAATGGGCAAAATCAGATCATGGTGATCTACCCATGAACACCATATATACCAAGAATTAAGGAAGTGAGTTGATGGTTTCAAGTTTTCAACCTTTAAGTTGACGTCCAAACCAACCCACAATTCCCCTTTTCTCGTTGACCAGCTGCTCTCCCACTAACACATATTCAGTTGAGATTTGCTGCATCATCAGCTTGTTTCAATTGCTGCAAAGTTTGTACATGTGGTTGATGCATCAATCATTTGTACCATCTGCTACATAGCTTTCTAAAAACTTTATACTTTCAATATAAGCCTTTCACATAATTAAAAGTGTTCCCTTTATATAACCACAAAATGTTTTTACATTCTCTTATGTGGGATACAAGAAAACTTGCCAAACTCACAAAAAGTTCCAACAATCCCCCACCAAGTTGGATAGTTTTCTAATACTCTAATAGGTTGTATCACGAAGGTGTAATTACGATTAAACCCCATTTACTCAAAGTATGCAAAATGAAATCGATTCAATGGTGTCCGGAGATTAAACCACAAACCTTAATGATCTCACAGGCACACTTCTACACACTTCCTATCGTAACCATTTCATTCTCACTGAGCGCTAATATGGCCATGCGCTTAAATCATGATTCATGACCCTCTAAGAGAGAAACCACAACTCTCTATTCAAAGCGGCACCACCTCTAGGACATATAGGCAAAGCTACTCTAACGTCTCCGTTGCTTAGACGCCTCAAAAGATTTGTTAAGAGAAGAATCTCATCCTTTCTTGGCAACACCGTGCTATCTCAGCTATGCAAGGGTTAATTTGTCGATAGCACCTTCTACCAATTAATGACTTCGTTATTACCCATTAAACTCGTAATGTAGGAGCACTACAATCGAGTTGGGTTTCCATCACTAACCGATTCTCAATGGTTTCAAAACACTCACCAAGTCTCTCGTCAGAGGCTTAATAAAGATATTGACAAGTCTACGCACCACTTGTCGATCACAAAACACTCACCAAGTCTCTCGTCAAAGGCTTAGCAGTGTCAATGTCAAATTTCTAGATTACTTGACAAACATGTCACTAATGGCCATTCTCAAATACTTGTTTATACATATTCCATCACCATGGAATTTTGAGATATTAATTCTCTATCTCAAATCACCACCACTTTGATTGCCGTAACAAGGCAATAGGATCAGCTTCCTACACGAAATAAAAGCACATATTTGTTTCATGCACGTCATGAAACACTCCTCATGTAAATATAATCCAATCCATCTACTTGTGAATTAAAATAACCAAAGAATCAATCTGAAATATATTGGTTCCCTCAGTTAATGCTTATTGTCTCACTTCCAATTTGCTTGACATGCTCACAACAAGGCATACTTAGCCAAAGTATGTAGCTTAACTAAAATACCCCCACCATTTGGTATAGTCTCGTTGAGCCAACACTTGAATATAATTCACAACGAGCCAGCTTGTCTCATTAATTTAATGAGGTACCACTAATCATTAAGATGGCCTCATGTACTGATTTCTTTAGTTACACCCATACAAACTTCGAGCTTTTTCAACAACTTATATCAGAATAAAAGTGCTTTCATTTTGGCAATACCAAGTTCATTAAAATACTTAATTTGTCAAAATACTTTTGCAACTGCTTATTTGTCACAACAGTAATTAGCCAATTTTAAATTCTTGTTTGAGTTGCGCGCTTATGCTATATGATGTTTGAATAAATTAGAATCAGTGGAATGGATTTGAAACTTGATAGGCCGTCTTTGAAGGTGTGCAAGGCGGCGACCGCTCGGGACCCCAAAATTTTTAGGGGCCCAAAATTTTTCCCGTTAACAATTATATGCATGTGTATACATATTTTTCACGAAAAATAATATTTAGATGATATAATATCTTGATGAGAAATACGTTGAACGTTTAGATAACTAATTGCATTATATCTTATAAACGATGACACTTTATATATAAGGTTCCTTCTCAAAATGCCTCATTATGTAATTTCGTCCGAGACCCTAAAAAAATCAGGGAAGGCCTTGATGATGGACAATACTATATAATTGACTTTGTCATTATAATAAAAATCAACTCATAACATCAACAAGCAAGGGGCGCCCGCTGCGTTGCAGCTAGGGGTGTCAGTAGGGTCGGGTTGACCCGAACCCGAACCCGATAAGGCTTATCGGGTCGGGTTAAATCGGGTTGAAAAATCTTGTCGGGTTGTTTTTACCTGAACCCGTAACCCGATAGTGTTATCGGGTCGGGTTAGGGTTGAATTATTTTTCTTATCGGGTCAACCCGATAAGACCCGAAAAATGCTATTTATTTCTTTTTGCCAATAAAACTTCGTAAGCAATTAGTCTCGATCCTGTATATAGGTGGTAAATTATTCCTTATGTGGATCTCTTGTACTGTTATACATATTTGTAAGATCTGGTGGATTTATCTTCGAAAATTTAGTCATTGGAAAATTTGGTACTGTTCTAAAATTTAGTCATTTGTGTAATTCATGCATGCTGTTATTCCAAGTATATATTATCTCAATGGAAATACTATAGCGTGTCATGTCATCCATTGGAAGTAACTGATCTAATGTATCCCTTCTTTCTATCTGTTACTAATGTATATAGTTTTCTAATCCCAAGTCTAGCGTAGTTATGTGCCTTTTACTTTATCTCATTCTATAATTATGTTATCTTTTCTATTGTCCATATACATATAGTGTAGTTCATATTGCATGTTTCACAGTTTGTCTATCTATCGGTTTATTTAAGTAGAGTTGAATTTATCTTATAACCTGACAACCCGACTCACCCGACACGATTTAACCCGACCCGATAACCCGATTTCTTATCGGGTCGGGTTGCGGGTCATTTTTTCAAAATTCAAAACCCGACTCAACCCGACCCGATAAACCCGACCTGATAGGAATTATTTGGTTCCATTGCTGCTGGTAGTTAGTACGGTTCCTGCTGGCAGGTATGTAGTTCCTACTAGTATGGTTCCTGCTGTTAGTAGGATATAGTTCCTGCTATTAGTAATTGTTTCTGCGGGTAATAGAAATAGTTAACCCGTATATTTAGAAGTTTGTTAGAGATTACGATATGCAAGAGATATATTAGGAATAGATATTGCATATCTCTTTTACACGTTTTGGAGTGAATGCCGAATTAGGGTTTCTTGGAGTATAAAAGAAACTCACGGCTATGAACATTGTACGCCTTGAAAACATCTTTTAATAGTTAATATAGATCCATAGAGGATCAATTGTTTATTAGTTATTTCTTCTTTAACTCTTGTGTTTATATTCCGCGTAAACATAAGTTTATAGTTAGAGATTCTCTTATAGTTTGTTTGTGATTACATAAGCATTCTATCGATTCCCTAAGGCTCAAAGTTCTATCTAGGGCTGATCCTACAAGTGGTATCAGAGCCTGGTGAGAGTCTCTGTCAAAGAAGAAACCTTTTCACACAAATCTCTAAAACCCTCAAACAATGACTTCATCCGAAACAGATGATTCTGTTGTTAACAATGAAAAACGTGAAACACAGAATGTCCAACAACAAATTTTCACAACCAATGTCGCAAACAGCAATGCAAAATTTCCCTACCTCAAGAAGGATGAGTATGAGATATGGGCGATGAAGATGGAATACTGGATCACAAATAGTGATTACAACCTCTGGCATGTCATTCAGAATGATAACAGCAGGAAGAAAACTGGAAGAGATTCTAAAGGCAACATCATAATTCTTCCTCCTGTTTCTGTTGATGAACATATTGCAGTTCAGAGGGAGACCAAGGCAAGAACAATATTGCTTCAGTCTCTCCCAGAAGACCATATGGGTGATTTTCATCATCTTGATGATGCTAGGGAAATCTGGTTGGCTATTAAAGCTAGATTTGGAGGTAATGATGAATCTAAGAAGATGAGGAAGTCCATGCTGAAGCAGGAGTTCCAAGAATTCAAGATCTCTGAAGAAGAAGGACTGCATAAAGGCTATGATAGGTTCCAGAAGATTTTGAGCCAACTCAATCAGCTGCAGGCGAAGCCAGATAATGAAGATTGCAATACCAAGTTCTTGAGAGCATTGCCTTCCTCCTGGTCACAGGTATCAATCACTCTCAAAACAAAGGGTGGTCTTGATTATTTAAGCTTTGATGACCTGTACAATAAGCTCAGGTCACTTGAGATTGATATCAAGGGAGGTTCAAGCTACAATTCCTCTGCTCCAACTCACTCAGCATTTGTTAGTACTACCAGCACTAACAAGAAGCTTACATATGCTGATAGCCCAACATCATCTTCATCAAGCTCTACACCAAGAACACATTCAAATTCTGGGAATGTGATTGAAGATGTGCTTCATTCTTTTGTTGCTGAGAGTGAACCACAACAGCAGCTTGCATATGAAGACTTTGACCAGATTGATAAGTTGGACTTGGAAGAATTGGATATCAAGTGGCAGATGGCTATGCTTTCCTTAAAGGTCAACAGATTTGAAAAGAAGGCTGGCAGGAAGATCCAATTCAATAGGAAGGATGGAGCAAGGTTTGATAAAAGGAAGGTTAGATGTTACAACTGCTTACAACTGGGTCACTTTGCAAGAGAATGCAAAGAAAAGAAGGCAGATGATAAGACCAGATACTCTGCATTCAAGATCAAAGAATTAGACTCAGAGGAGCCTAAAGCCTTGCTGTCTGTTGATTGTATGGTGGACTGGTCACAACATGAGGTAGATGATGCAGAAAGAGGTGCTGCTCAAGTTTATGGACTGCTTGCTGGAACAAAAGATGAGGCAGATGTGGATGAGGAATTTGCTTTGATGGGTATCTCATCTCAGGTACAAACTTGTCCTTTTGGATGTGATGATAAGTATGCTGAACTTAAGAAAGAGTTTGATGATGTCGAGTCTCAATATAAAGAATTGTTTGTACAAGTTCAAGCATATAAAAGTACTCTTAAAACTTTAGAAAAACAAAAGGATTGGTACCAAAATAATCAGTTAGCATATGAAGAAAAGATTAGGGTTTTAGAAAGAGATTTGGAAAACACTACTAATTTGTTAAAATATTCTGAAAGTGAAAATGCTAAGGTGAATTTAGAGAAACAGGACTTGCAGGCTAAGTTAGAGAGTGAAGTGGCTAGGTTTGATAAATGGAAAGAATCATCTAAAAACCTACACAAGATAGTTGATAGTTCTATGTCTGTGAAAACTAAACTTGGGTTGGGATATGGGGATTATATAGGGCCAGATGAAGTATATGACCCTAGTATGCCAAGTACATTTGACCCTACCCCTAAGGAGGTAAATTATCAAATTCCTGTTAAGTATGTTAGAGAAGGAGAAATGAGGTCTGTTTCTCCACCAATAACAGGAACATTTAAGCCTACCTCTACCCACACAGTCCTTGACACAGACTTTGATGAATCACATATGACCTATGGCAAAAAGTCCAATGACTAGCCTGAATTTGATTGTAAATCTAATGACTTTGTCTCTTGTTCTAACAGTGACAAGTCCTCAGAACCCAAGACCAATGACTTTGCCTCATGTGATTCAAGTGACAAGTCTTCCACACCCAAGTCTGATGACTTCTCATCAAGAGTAGCTGATGATGAATCCAATTCAAAGACAGCTTCTTTTGAAGACATTTCTTTTCATTGTGTTAAAAACATTTCTATTTCTAGTTTTGGTAGTGATAAGTTTGTGTGTAATAAGAGAAGTCATGTTAAGAACAAATCTTTTAGAAAGAAATCATGTTTTGTTTGTGGTAGTTATTCTCATCTTATTAAAGATTGTGATTTTTATGAGAATAGAATGGGTGTGTGTGCTGGACAACAGCAATCTAGACCTTTGTGGAATAATGTTGAAAATATACCCCCGTTTGTTCCTCAAGCATCACAAATGAGCTCTGGCAGAGCTCCTTTTTCTGCTGGTAAACCAGTTTTGCTGGAAGCTGTGAAGCCATTTCCAGTAGGAAAACCAGTTCCAGCTGGTAAACCTATTCCTGCTGGTTGGAAAAGAAATCTGCAAGACCCTTCTTCAGACCTACAAGCTCTTACTTTCAGAATGATTATAGGCCTGTTTATTATGACCAATGCAAAAGGGGGGAGGAATGGGAAACTGCTGTTAAGTCCTCAGCAGGTTGTTCTTGGAGACATAATGGCCAATATTTGAGAATGGGGTCCAAGAACAATGGTGGATCTCATCAATCTACATAATTTAAATCTTTCTGATCCACAAGGCAGGCCCAAGTCAGTTATGACTTGGGTCTCCCATTGTAACTAATGTTGTTGTATTTTCTGTTGTTGTAGGAAAATCCTCATAGAAGTAAAGACTTAGGTATTGTTGATAGTGGGTGTTCTAGAAGCATGACAGGAAACAAAGAAAGATTGCATGATTTTGTATCCATTAATGGAGGCATTGTGACTTTTGGAGGAGGGGATGGCAAGATAACAGGGAAAGGAACTATTAGGACTTCCAAGTTGGATTTTGAAAATGTCTATTATGTGAAAGAACTTCAGAACTTTAATTTGTTCTCTGTCTCTCAAATTTGTGACAAGAAGAACAGTGTTCTCTTCACTGAGACTGATTGTCTTGTGCTGTCCAAAGACTTCAAGTTGCCTGATGAGAGTCAGGTTGTACTTAAAGTTCCAAGAAGACACAACCTTTACAGCTTCAACTTGAATGATGTCCAGCCTGAAGGTGATTTAGCTTGCTTGGTGGCAAAAGCATCTCTGGATGAATCTACCAAATGGCATAGGAGGA
The DNA here is from genome assembly GCA_021014915.2 of Artemisia tridentata subsp. tridentata. Lineage (NCBI taxonomy): Eukaryota > Viridiplantae > Streptophyta > Magnoliopsida > Asterales > Asteraceae > Artemisia > Artemisia tridentata. Next base: position 365,343,261 of record CP139507.1, read on the forward strand.
TGGCACATGTGAACTTCAAAACCATCAACAAGCTTGCAAAGAATGGATTGGTAAAAGGGCTTCCTCTCAAGACCTTCACAAATGAACATAATTGTGTTGCCTGCAACAAAGGAAAGCAGCACAAAGCTTCTTACAAGGCCATCACAGCTGTGAGCACCATCACTGAGCCTCTCCAGTTACTTCATATGGATCTTTTTGGTCTACTTCCATCTAGGAAGTATTGACCTATAAGTTACTAATTGCCTGGTGAAAGATGACTTAAGGTTTTGTTGGACTTTCTTCTTAGGTACTAAGGATGAAACCTTCCATGTGATTAGGGACTTTCTTGCCTTAATTGAAAACCAGCTAAATAAAAAGGTTAAGACAATAAGGTGTGACAATGGAACAGAGTTTAAAAACTCTAACTTAATTGAACTCTGTGGGAAAAAGGGGATTAAAAGGGACTATAGTAATGCCAGAACCCCACAACAAAATGGGGTTGCTGAAAGAAAGAATAGAACCCTTATAGAAGCAGCTAGATCAATGTTGGCTGACTCTAAGTTGCCTACCATGTTTTGGACTGAAGCAGTTATCACTGCTTGTTATGTTTTGAACAGGGTATTGATTACTAGTCCTCACAACAAAACACCTTATGAACTTTTGTCTGGGAAGTTCCTAACATTAGTTACTTTAAACCTTTTGGATGTCATGTGACTATTTTGAACACCAGTGATCACCTAGGTAAATTTGAAGGGAAAGCAGATGAGGGATTTATAGTTGGGTACTCTGCACATAGCAAGGCTTATAGAGTTTATAACTTATCTGCCAAAAAGATAGAAGAGACTCTAAACCTGAGATATCTTGAGGATAAACCTAACATTCAGGGTGCAGGTCATGAGTGGTATTTTGACCTGGACTATCTAACTGATACTTTAGGATATACCCATTTTAAAGCTAATAAATCTGCAGGTTCTCAGGAGTCTCCTTCTAACAATGCAAGTTCCCAAGATGATGATTCGGACTCTGAATGTGATGAACAAACCATTGTTGTTCCTTCTTTTCCTTCTACCACTTTGCAGGTTCTGAAGTTAAAGATACTTCTGGCATGGATGAAGGTGATTCAAGTTTTACAGAAGATCTTGCAAGGCTTCAAAGACAAGAACATGATGCCAAGGAAGCAGCTGAAAAGTTTGGTTTTGAATTCACAAAAGAAACAGAGGAGCTCTTAAGACAAGCCGCAGTTGAAGCCCGCAGGAATATGGATTCTGTTGGTAGTTCTTCGGTTCTTGCTGGTAGTGTTCCTGTTGCTGCTGTCAATTCTGTTGATAGCTCTAATGTTCCTGCTGGTGTCTCCACTCCTGCTGCTCCTTTGTCCACTTCTTCTGATCATTCATTGGGCTTTCCTGATCCTCTCACAAGATATCCAAGTCCATCTGATCTTGGTAACTCACTCTCTTCAAGCTCTGAGTTGGAAGATATTCATCATCATCCAAGTACTGGCATTTTTACCTCCTCTTCATATGATGATGACATTAGTCCTGATCTCAATAATCTAGCATCCACAGTAGAAGTCAATCCTGTTCCTACTAAGAGGATCAATACCATTCATCCTCAATCCTTGATTCTTGGTGATCCTACCTCAGCTGTTCAGACAAGAAATAAGGTGAAACAACAAAGTTTGGTGAAAGTGCCTTTGTCAGTTATGTTCATAATCAGCAAAGGAACAATCACACAGACTTTCTACATTGTCTCTTTGCTTGTTTCCTTTCACAAGTTGAACCAAGCAATGTATCACAAGCTCTTGAAGATCCAGCTTGGGTGGAGGCTATGCAAGAAGAAATGCAACAATTTTTTAATCAAAATGTATGGAAGCTTGTGCCTTTACCTGAAGGAAAGAATGTGATTGGGACAAAATGGGTTCTAAAGAACAAGAGAGATGCTAGAGGTATTGTGGTGAGGAATAAACTAGATTGGTAGCTCAGGGTCACAGGCAAGAGGAGGGTATTGATTATGATGAGGTATTTGCTCCAGTGGCAAGAGTTGAGGCCATTAGGCTATTCTTAGCCTTTGCCTCATATATGGGATTTATGGTCTACCAAATGGATGTAAAAAGTGCTTTTCTCTATGGAGAGATTGAAGAAGAGGTTTATGTGACTCAACCCAAAGGATTTGAGGACCCTCAGAATCCAAAATGGGTCTACAAGGTGGTGAAAGCACTCTATGGACTTCATCAAGCACCAAAGGCTTGGTATGCAAGATTGTCTACTTTTCTGTTGAAGCATGGATACAGAAGAGGTACCATTGACAAGACACTTTTCACTAAGAAGAACTCAAGAGATATTATCCTCGTCCAGGTCTATGTGGATGACATCATCTTTGGTTCTACGAAGGAAGCTTGGTGTAGGGAATTTGAAGAATTGATGAAGGGTGAATTTGAGATGAGTGCTATGGGTGAGCTTACATTCTTCTTGGGATTACAGGTCAAACAAAAGCCTGATGGGATTTTTATCAGCCAAGAAAAGTATGTGCAAGACATACTTAAGAAGTTTGATTTGGAAAGTGTGAGGACTGCAACAACTCCTTATGAAGCTCCAAAGCCTAAATCCAACAATGAACCTGATGATGCTGTCAATGTTCATCTCTACAGATCAATGATAGGTTCACTTATGTATTTGACAGCTTCTAGACCTGATATAATGTTTGCAGTCAGTGCTTGTTCAAGACATCAAGTTACACCTCTGACTTTCAACCTGAATGCAGTCAAGAAAATCTTCAAGTATCTAAAAGGCCAACCTAAGCTGGGCCTTTGGTATCCTAGAGATTCTCCATTTGTGTTGGAAGCCTATAGTGACAGTGATTATGCTGGTGCTAACTTTGATAGGAATTCTACTACTGGGGGTTGTCAGTTTCTGGGAAGGAGATTGATCTCTTGGCAATGTAAGAAGCAGACTATTGTGGCCACCTCATCTACTGAAGCAGAGTATGTTGCTGCTGCTAATTGTTGTGGTCAGGTACTTTGGATACAAAATCAGTTGTTAGACTATGGGTTCAATTTTATGAACACCAAAATCTTTATTGATAACCAAAGCACAATTTGCATTGTTAAAAACCCAGTTTTTCACCAAAGAACAAAGTGCATTGAGATTAGGCACCATTTTATAAGAGATGCTAATGAAAAACATCTAATTCAAATGCTTAAAATCCACACAGATGAAAATGTGGCTGATTTGTTAACAAAAATTTTTGATGGACCTAGATTTAACTATTTGGTGGTTCATATTAGGATGATCAATCCCTGATTACTGTGATTAAGGGGAGGCATAAGCCTAAGGGGAGGCTTAATCTTGTATATTATGTATCATTGTGTATACTTTGTATCTTGTGTCTACTAACCATTTTGCAGGAGTTAAATTCAAGCACAAATAAAACAAGAAACATCAAAGTTTATTCATTAAATAGTGGTGCACTCAAAGATGCACCATTACAAAAGCAGGGATTCAAAGACAACAACTCTCAAACCTAACTCCTACACCTCTACTCCAGCTTCCTTTTCCCTTTATCCTTGACGTCCGGCATGGTCTTGTGGATTCCTCTGCCACTGATTGCATTCCACAACTTTGGACTAGGGAGCCCCAACACTTGTTTGCCTGGCTTTGGACGAGGCAAAGGGATCATACTCATTGATGATACAGCCTTTTCAATTTCCCTTGTGAGTATGACTGATAGTGGAGGTGGCTGTGTTTGCTCATCATCATCATCAGAGGAAGATGAATCATCAACATAAGGTGGAGGAGTTGGCAGTTCATCAAATGATACTTTTTCAGCCTTTGCATTTGCTGTTGGTTTCATGCTGGTCTGACCAGAGTAGTTTGGTGGAAAGTAACTTTCCCATCCTTCACTTGCTGCATCAGACGACGAATCAGATGAAATCTCTACAACGGTTGGTTTGGAGGAACTCATTTTGGTTGGATCGTTGTCTTTGTGTTTGAAGTATGTGATGTGTTGTTTGTTCAAGGCCTTTTATAGACCTAATGGAGGTTTAAGGAAATTGAATGTTGGGTTGGTATTTGGAATTAATTCATTGCAGGAATGGGTTTAATTATGGTGATTTTTGAGGATTTGACCAAATCCAATGCATAATAGTGAATCTTGGTCAAAAGCACTTTGTTCCTGCTGGTTGACCAACTGTTCCTGCTGGTTGACTGGTGGTTGCTGCTGGTCTTGATATAATTGGGTATTTATTTTGGGTAACCGTATATGTAACCCAACTTGTACGTCCCTCGCCCAAAAGAACGATTTTTCTCATAAACTTCCTCATTTTCACAACTCATTCGCTGATTCTTCCCAATGGCGGCCCTTCAATTCAAAGGCGATCATAACAAAGTTGCATTCTTAGGGAAATCAAAAGGAAGTGAGCTGTTTCATCCTATGGTTGATTTCTTGCACCGTTCTAAATTGAGGTACGCTTTGACTCATTGTCCTCCCATTGTTTATGACTCTTTAGTCAGGCAATTCTGGGCCACAGCTTCTATAAGGTCTCTTGCGGGTTCACCCAAAGAGATTGTGGCTATTATAGATGGAAGGGAATATGTTGTCATAGAGTCCTCTGTAAGGACTCAGCTTCAATTGGATGATGAGGGTGGGGTATTTGGTTTTACTGAGAAAGACATCCTAGAGGGTATGGCTTCTATTGACTATCCTACTTATGGCACTTTTACATTTTGGAAAAAGAAATTTTGTCCTAAATGGAGATTCCTTATTCACACCCTTCTTCAGTGCATCAGTCCCAAGTCAGGAGGTTGGGATCAATTTTCCAGCTCTCTTGCCTCTGGTCTCATCTGCCTCTCTGATGGAAGAGTTTATAACTTTTCTAGGTACATTTTTGAGGAGATGATTAAGAACATAGGAGATACCAAACATAAATTTCTAATGTACCCTAGGTTCTTACAAATAATATTAGGACTTGAGACCAATGACCATTCATCCATAATCATGGGGAGGCTTACTGGTAAAAATTTTGCTACCATGAAGACCAATTTTGAAGGGGAACATAAGCCTCTAAAGCCTGCTATGTTGCCTGGTGATGCTGATTCTGCTGGTGCAGCTGAAGCTGCTGGTGGTAATATGCCACCTACACAGAATCAATGCCTATTACAGAGTTGATTGTGTCACTAAGTATTTTACCTTTCTTCGGGAAATTTTGCATATGGTAGATAGGCAAGACTTAATTCAACTCTATGGTATGGTGGATAAACATTATGCATCTCATAATGCTACTGGGATTGGTCTTATCCTCTGGGGTGATTTGAAGGTGTTAATGGACTCTCTTGAAGGTGGAGATGGTTATTCTGTATGGGCTGATCAACAGTCTTGGCAAGAGAGAAGTTGGAGGTTGTATACCCCTTCCAATGTTCATGTGTTGGAGACCATGACTGGAAAGGTGTTACACATGTTTGTGGATGTGCAATATCCTCTTTCAGTTAAGCTTATGGAAAGGATGCTCAAGCATAAGTTGGTGCTTGGGAAGACTGTGGTGGGAAATGACTTGACTACTGCTGAGCAATTGGTTAGGTTCATCAAAAATAAACTTGCTGCTGCTCAGGTTCCTGCTGATTGATGGTATATCTTATCTATTGTTGTATATTGTTCTTCCTTTTTATTTCTTTCTTTCTTTATTAGTTAAAAAAAATAATAAATAAATAAATAAAAAATAAATAAATAAATAAATTATTTGTATAGCTTGTCTACTGATGAAGCGAAAAGTGTACCGCTTTTAGGGGGTCATTTAAGCCCTAAATCGTATTTATTTGATCAAATATTGCCCTAAATCGTTCCTTTTGTCATTTTAGGTACTTTGGAGAAGAAATCTGGAAAAGGAAGCATTTTGGACGTTTTTGGAGCATAAAAGTGAAGAAAACGACAAAGTCTCAAAATCGGCTGGAAAAGTACCTGTGACGGCGTCAAGCACCATTGTGACGCCGTCAACCCCTGACGCGCCAGAGAGGATTTTGGATGATTAAAAGGGGACGACGTCAAGAAGGCCATCAAGAAACCCTAACCGCGGCGAGGTGACGGCGTCAGCTCTATAACGTGACGCCGTCAGATCTGATTTTCTATATATATTCTCATAATTTTTAGTCATTAGTGTGCAACTTTGTGAGGAGAAACCCTAAGACGATTTTTCTGCTACTTTTAAGGGTTTTATACCCTTGGATCTCCCATGTTCAATTTAAGATAAGTAATCAATTAATCATTCAATATGTCTATGTGTTGTTTGATTATATCTTGTTCTTGTCTTTTATTTAACATGCTAGGCTAGATTTATCTTGTGTTTGCTTAGATCTAATGAAACCTAACTATTGATTATTGGTTGTTGGTGTGTTATTAATTGTATTGGATGATTGTTTATCGATGTTAGGCTTAAGAAAACTGGCTAACCTCCTATACGGTAACTTGCTTGAACGTCTTAAGAAACATGAACCAATGCGTACTAAGGTTTTTATGGTTGTATTTAATGCATGAGCGAATTCTAGTAATCCCATGTTAGGAGCTTCTTAGCCGGCTCGACATAGGAGTGAAGTAGGAGCTTATAGATTTGGGGAAGTACGTACGCCACCCCACGATTGGTATTAAGGAATACACCCGTCATCCACGCAATTAATACACACTAATCAACCGGTAAAAGATAGTTAGGGAGTAAGGAAATCTAAGTAAACACATTTCTCTCCATATAAGTTCCACAACCTTTTTATTTTCAGTTATTTTATTTTATTTGCAATTGTAGTTATTTGGGTTAGTTGACTAGCAACTAATTCCGCCCACTCCTTCAAACCCGAGATTTTACTTGCTTTTATAAAAATATAAAAAATACAAAAAGAATCTTCCTTCACCCTTAGACCTATTAGAGTAGTTTTTCAATCCTAACGACACTATTCCCCTAGAGAACGATCAATCCCCCGGTACTTGCCACTACACTATACTACATCGGTCAGGTACACTGCCTGGTGGGGATTGCAAGCCTCTTGAGATCCCTCGAGAGGTAAAACCTGTTGTAAGGTCGCAAAACCACGCATCAAGTTTTTGGCGCCGCTGCCGGGGAGTAGTTATTGCTTAGGTTGAAATTCTTTTTTATTAGGTCTACTTACTAGATTCCTTTCTAGTAAGATTTTTATTTTCTTTTTATAGGTCTTCTTTAGTCTATCTTATTTCTTTGTGTGTTTGTTCGTAATTTCCATTGACTCTTCCATTCACCATTATGGAGAACGCGAATCCACCATACCACCAACCACGTAATTCACCCACTCCATATGACATCTTGATGTTTAAACAACATAAAGATGAACCTCTCTATGATGCATGGACTCGTTTTAAATATTTACTCCAAAAAGTCCCTCATCATAACTTCGATTTTTGGTCCCTAACTCAAATCTTTTACAATCATGTCAACCGACATGCCCAAAGGGACATTTACCATTTTGCCGGCAGGGATCTTAGGGAATTAAGTGCTGAGGAAGCATGGGAAGCTATTGAGAATTGTGCCCAATATTATTATATAGTAGACAACCCAACAAACATTAATACAAGTTAATTGACCACAAATTTCAAGGATCATGAAACAAGTTTATTTGGGGATGAGGGTAGAGTTGAGCCACCTAGCTGCATGTCATGGTTAGGCACTACCATAATACAGGATGAACACATAGGTGACCTTGATGTGATGGAGGATTTAGCCGAACATGATCACATTGATCAAAAAGACCTAGGTTTTATGACCAATGACTTTGAATCCCGAAGAACACATGATGAATCCTTTAGGCAAATTGAACATGGTCGGATTATTGAGGAAGATCCTTATGATTCGGACATAGAAGTTGAGATGCCTAGAGAAGCACTTGAGATACTTGGGAAAATGTTAGGGTTAGATTGTACTAAAACACATGATGAGGATATAGGTGATCTTGACATAGGGAATGATGAGGTAAGTAACATAAGCCCACCAAGTACCCCACAAGTCCTACCATCATTTGAGGCACACACACCACCCATGACTTACCTGGAAGAAGTAGAAGAGACTATAGGAACCCCAATAGAGGTAGAGCCCTTGGACTAAACAAAACTAGAAGAAATAGGTTTGAATACTTGTAGTTATAACCTTTCTTTTAGTTCTATGGAAGTTCCTAGTTTTGATGAATCGGAGCCTAAACCAAAACCGTTACCTAATCTTCCATCCTTAGATGTGAACTTAGGAATTGAATTAGGTCCCGACCCACCCATCAAACCATATAGTGCGGGTAGTTTTATGTTGAAGGTAGTAGACTCTAAGCCTTGTAGAGAGGAAGCTGACATAGGAGTGAACCATAACCTTTCATACTTACATCACCCATTCATGATTAATCACAAGAAACACTATGGGTTTAAACCGGGTTTATTAGGTCAAGATGGATTCCCAACTAGGAGTCTCTCGAAGTTGATAGAAGATGATCCCTTTCTAGGAGAAAACTTCAATTCACCCATTGACCCAATTGAACTAAGTAAGGTTATGATGATTGGATCCCACATCTTTGAGCATATAATTCATCCACCACTCTTTCCTCACGTGGCCTACTCATACCGAGTCGGTGTGTATCGCTACTATCACCCGCACTTAACCCTAAGTGTAGGGAAAACCTCTCCTTTATCCGTTAAATAAGGGCAGAGTCAGGCTCGTGACTCGAACAAAAACAAGCGCTTCTTGGGAGGCAACCCAAGCTTTATTTGTTTAATTGTTTGATGTTTTTATTTTATTTGTTTGTTTGTGTCATATATGCTTAATCATAATTGTTTAATTTTCATGTTTCGAATAATTTGTGAAAATGCTTTATCTTGTTTTTAACCTCGTCTTAATTGCATATAAAGGTATTTTACAAAAAGATAAGTGTAGGGAAGCTTATATTTTGTTAAAAAGGACGAAATTCGAACATGAAAAATTCACAATTTATGATTAGCATATATACTATCTTGTTTGTGTGTCAATACTTGTGGACATGTTTTATGAGTTCCTATTTGTAATTCATTCCACAAGTATCCTATCCTTTTATTGTTTAGTTTTGTTTTTATTTCTAAGTCTGGAATTACATCTAGTTGTGGTTTTTTCTTTGTTCTGTTTGATGCGTTGGTTTTTTGTGTTTGTTGATTACAGGTTATATTGGACAAGAAGATGATTATATTTCTGGAGTGAAGCTTTTCTATGCTCTTTTTCTTGGAGGAAGATTTAACCATGTTATCACATCATACATACCGAGCGAATCAGGGGAGTATTAGTTTCTTTCATTTTCATTTATTTTTACTTTTACATCTTTTACTTAGAACATTGGGGACAATGTTCGGTTTAAGTGTAGGGAGGGTAAATTAGGATGCCTTAGAAAATACAACTTCGCTTGATTTTTGTTTTGTTTAATAGTAAATGTGTAATGAAGCTAAGAGAAATACTTGTTAGGGCAATTTTAGCACTAAATTTAAAATTTTTTGCAACATATAGGAGTGAAACTTTAGTCTTAATAAGCGTCTCACGGATAGGAGTTATATGACTAGCACAAAACCGTACCACTAAAAAATTTTCCACCCCCAAATATGTGAGGTTCGCCCCTAGAATTGGTAGGAAAAGCATTTATGCTATGATGTGTGTACCGGTAGCACTTAGATTCTAGAACTTGCGTTAGGACCATTCCGAGGCCACAAGTGAGACTACATTCGTGTAGTTAGATTTACTACATGATAAGAGGCATTAGGATTAACCCATTGTTTTACACCTGTGTTTTTGTTATAATTACATTGGCTACATTGGTCAAGTAATTCTCCCACACCCTTTGCGTTGTACTCATTTTTAGTACACGATACCCCTAGTACACCCCTCAGAGCCTATCTTTTAGTTTCTAACTTTAAGCATTTTACTTAAAGTAAGAATTTGTTTACACCCCACTTAAATGTACACCCAAATCGCCTTAGCCCACCTTGTATGCACTTATCTTTAGTGCATTATTGTCATATGTGTTAAACCCTTAGTTAATTGTCTAATTGGTTACATGGTTGCTAAGTCGAGTCATATCCTTGTACATATTGTTTTGGGACGATTGGGACTCATGGGTAAAGTACTAGTGTAATGGAGTAATGGGGAAGAACAACATTATTACCCCCATATGTGCTAAATATTTTAAAAGTACTCCAAGTGTTTCGATTATCTTAATTCGAGTCATTAGAATAGTTAATTGTAAAGTTATGTAAAAGTTCAAGTGTAAGGGGGATACAAACCCCCTACGATGTATTATTTTGGATGGTAGGGCAAGAGTGTATGCAAAAAAAAAAAAAAAAAAAAAAAAAAAAAAAAAAAAAAAAAAAAAAAAGTAGAAAAAAACATACGGACTACCATCCCGTTTCATTTTATGTTTATTTTATCTTTTTGTTATTTTTTTCATTAGCTTAAGTCGAGTCTAGTCTTGGCTTAGCAACGCCATATTGTACATGTAATTAATCAAGATCTTTAACTCGCCACCAGTAAAATATCCTTTATCCAACAAAACCGTGTTTATCATATCCCTACACCTAACGTTATAACCCGTTTAAAAGCCCTCTTTGATAGTTTATCTTAGGTGCTTACGCCTAGTGGAGGAGGTTTTTGATCCTTTCCCAAGCCTATGGTAATCTATTTGCTATGACAGGTAGTGAGAGATATTATTCATTTTCATTTATGAGATATACTTTTATGACACCTGAGAGATGTGAATATCTAAACACTACTTGTGAGGTGCTAGTCTGTAATCTCCGTGCTTATTATGATTAAAGTGGAACGACTATTTGCTGTAATTACTTTTATATTAATGTTAAATGACCCCTAACTTGTATTTTGATTGGTGGAAAAGCTCATTTGCTTGAGGACAAGCAAATCCCAAGTGTAGGGATATTTGATGAAGCGAAAAGTGTACCGCTTTTAGGGGGTCATTTAAGCCCTAAATCGTATTTATTTGATCAAATATTGCCCTAAATCGTTCCTTTTGTCATTTTAGGTACTTTGGAGAAGAAATCTGGAAAAAGAAGCATTTTGGACGTTTTTGGAGCATAAAAGTGAAGAAAACGACAAAGTCTCAAAATCGGCTGGAAAAGTACCTGTGACGGCGTCAAGCACCATTGTGACGCCGTCAACCCCTGACGCGCCAGAGAGGATTTTGGATGATTAAAATGGGACGGCGTCAAGAAGGCCATCAAGAAACCCTAACCGCGGCGAGGTGACGACGTCAGCTCTATAACGTGACGCCGTCAGATCTGATTTTCTATATATATTCTCATAATTTTTAGTCATTAGTGTGCAACTTTGTGAGGAGAAACCCTAAGACGATTTTTCTGCTACTTTTAAGGGTTTTATACCCTTGGATCTCCCATGTTCAATTGAAGATAAGTAATCAATTAATCATTCAATATGTCTATGTGTTGTTTGATTATATCTTGTTCTTGTCTTTTATTTAACATGCTAGGCTAGATTTATCTTGTGTTTGCTTAGATCTAATGAAACCTAACTATTGATTATTGGTTGTTGGTGTGTTATTAATTGTATTGGATGATTGTTTATCGATGCTAGGCTTAAGAAAATTGGCTAACCTCCTATACGGTAACTTGCTTGAACGTCTTAAGAAACATGAACCAATGCGTACTAAGGTTTTTATGGTTGTATTTAATGCATGAGCGAATTCTAGTGATCCCATGTTAGGAGCTTCTTAGCCGGCTCGACATAGGAGTGAAGTAGGAGCTAATAGAGTTGGGGAAGTACGTACGCCACCCCACGATTGGTATTAAGGAATACAACCGTCATCCACGCAATTAATACACACTAATCAACCGGTAAAAGATAGTTAGGGAGTAAGAAAATCTAAGTAAACACATTTCTCTCCATATAAGTTCCACAACCTTTTTATTTTCAGTTATTTTATTTTATTTGCAATTGTAGTTATTTGGGTTAGTTGACTAGCAACTAATTCCGCCCACACCTTCAAACCCGAGATTTTACTTGCTTTTATAAAAATATAAAAAATACAAAAAGAATCTTCCCTCACCCTTAGACCTATTAGAGTAGTTTTTCAATCCTAACGACACTATTCCCCAAAGAGAACAATCAATCCCCCGGTACTTGCCACTACACTATACTACATCGGTCAGGTACACTTCCTGGTGGGGATTGCAAGCCTCTTGAGATCCCTCGAGAGGTAAAACCTGTTGCAAGGTCGCAAAACCATGCATCATCTACTAACTTGTATGTTTGAGAAACTATTTACAGGTACAGTGTTGGTTTCTTTACCACACAACAAATGGTAATCAACTCACCATGTAACACCCCAACCCGACAAGGGTAAAGATATCACAACAATGGTGGCATATCAGAAGTCAACAAAGCATTCAATAAACAAAACCTCATAAGTCTTAACATTAAATCCAAAATAAGTCAACATGACTTAAATCAAAATGCAAGACACAATAGCTTAAGTACAAAATCTAATATTTAAATGCCTAAACAATGGCATATCAAGATAAATAGAAGTTCAAATGGCAAAGCTAAATAACTAAGGTCAACTCCAAAATAGATTGCTCTCATCCCAAAGCTAAACCCAGCTCCTAGCTTAAGTACTTGCCGCACATGAAAAGAAACATGCGGCTGAGCTTCAAAAGCCCAGTGAACAGATATATAGATAACGAAAACAATAGCAATAGCAAATGCAAAAACAGTTTAGGAAAACGCAATGATACGAAGTTGACATGAAAGGAATGAGAAGTAGATCATGAATAAAAGAAAAGATTCAAGAAACAAGAACACAGCAATTTATCACGAGCCCCGACGACTTACGATACCATAGCATTTCTAATATAATAAAACATACCTGTATAGAGTGATCAGCTCTCAGTTAAATGTGAAAGACGTGTATCGCACACACCATCAGTCACCAGATATAATAACATATAACATATACAGATAACAGGTCAAATCTAGAGTGCACCCATACGCCCCACAGATAAATCAATAATCATAATATAATGGCCATAGAAAAATAATAATTAAGGGACGGAACAGGTCATCAATCTCCTGCCCTAGAGTCATGTCAGAGGTGCGTCAATGACATGGACATGAAACCCTCATGCCTAGTTATTGGCTCGTAATATTAAACTGTAGAACAAAAGTCGGGCGTACTATCAAATAATCAAAATTATATCTTAAGGGTACATGGCAAAAGATTCAAATCAAAGATCACATCGAAAGTTTACAAACAAAAGGGAACATAGCAAAGGTATAGGGAATCCTAATAAGGAATTGAATTCTGAAAGAAAAGAACTAAAAAGCCCTTACTGAAAAAGGACAGAATATCTGTACCTTATAATCGAAGCAAAATACAAGAAATAAAATGCGAAGCAGAAATCAAGGCTTCTCCTTCTTCACACCTAAAGAGGTAGAAGACGGAATTATGAATTATTCAAACGTAAATTATTACTTTTAATTTACTTTTCATTTTGTAACTTTCCAGATCCAGTAATATGTTAATATTCCGGATTAGGTTAAACCTTTATTTCAAACTCATCATGTATTTAAAAACCTTTTATTAAGTTACAAAAGTTCAGGGTTAGTTATGACAATCTTCATAGTTTAGGGTTTTAATTGCAAATTCATTTACTTCAAAGGATTAAAGTGAAAATAATTTAGTTTACAACTTTTACAGAACCTTACCTTAGCATTATGTGAAATACGAATTAGACCCTCACAATTCAATTATTACACAATTAGTCCCTTAACTTTTACAAAACTTACAATTTATTTCATAATTTAATTATAATTACATATCAATCCCACAAATACTCAAATTTACCGATTACACCCTGAATGACTTTATTTACTTAAAATAACTTCAAGTTTCCGGATCTTACACTTTTAGTCCTTCCATTTTAATTATTTACAATTCGACCCCTTTAATTATAATTAATTCATTTACTTGCAATATTTACACTTAGGGCCCTCAAGTTATATTTTTCTCACCTTCCTACTGACTTATAAAACATTATAAAAATATCCCAGAAGTTTAAAAGTTGACAAAACAAGCCCTTACACTTTTTATTGCAAATCGTATAACCTTTTAATGTACCAAAACAAGCCCTAGTTTTAACAAATCATTAAACCATCATCATACAATCATTAATTACATTAATTACATAAGATCTATTCATATAAACCCTAACCCTAATTCGTTTTAGGGTTTTCTTCTTATTTTCTTTGTTTTTCATGTAAACCGATTACAACAATAATTCGCATCAATTATTCTAAGCTTCTATAAATCATTTGGTTATTTTTCTAGGCTTATATTATCAGTATAGAACATATAAAAAATTATAGATACACCTCAGAAAAATCATAAAACCTTATTTGGAATTCGAGTATATTTTAACTCTCATAATTTCGTACGCTATATTTAACTTGCATGATCCATGTTTGACATTTTTACTGAGTTATATACAATATATAGGTCATTAGAAAAATACTAAATCGATCATAGAACGTAAGATTTAAGCGTATGGTTTTATACCTATCGAGCGAATGAAAATCGAACAAAATAAAACACCACGATCGAACAAAGCTTCCGCAACTCGACTCCTATTTTTCCTAGCTTGCTTACACCTTGATCAACTCCAGAAAAATACTAGCTCACATCCAGAAGGTCGAATGGAATTTTGGTCGAATTATGAATGTATCGATATTAGGGTTTCGGTATTTAGGTTTTGTAAAATAGAATGATTTTGATTTTGTATATTAAATTGGCCGACTAGGAGGGGGAATATATCCAGAAATTCGGCCCAAAAGGTTATCCCAAAATCACACCTTTATTTTGTATATAATTCCCATAATTATTTTGTAGTTATCTAGTTAAAATAATTTTGCAAAATATATATATAAAGTTAATTAATTAATTTCGGACCATATATATATACATATGTAATTTTGTAATTTTCTTGACATTTAATATAATGTAGTGTTGTCCCAGAAATTTAATTACTTGATATGTAGTTCATTTCATAATTTTTGGATTCAATTCGGAATTGTTATAAGTGATTTTATTAAGTATTATGGATTCAGGGGTAATTTGGTCATTTTATAGGTTATCTGAATTTCAGGTATTACAACTTCTTCCCCACTAACAAAAAAATTTCGTCCTCGAAATTTGCAGGAAGTAGAAAGAAAAGAGAGTAGGGAAAACAAAACAAAGGAGAACGGAAAACAAAACAAAGACATACCAGACTAAAATGAGAATTGCGGATAACTAGCTCGTATTGACTCTTCAGTTTCCCAGGTAGCCTCACGCTCCGGGTGATTCCTCCAAAGAATCTTTACGAACGGGATGACTTTGTTTCTCATGACACGTTCCTGACGGTCCAGAACCGCTTCCGGTTCTTCAGACAAAGACATATCAGGCCGGATCTGATCAAGTGGATAAGATACAACATGCAATGGATGATAATTGTATCCTCTCAGGAGAGATACATGGAATACATTATGCACACGAGATAGCTGAGGAGGTAGAGCCAAACGATAAGAAACCTCCCCAATACGTTCCAGGATTTCGAACGGTCCAATAAATCGAGGACTCAACTTGCCCTTGATTCCAAAACGCCTGACACCACGGAAAGGAGATACTTTCAGGAATACCCGATCACCTACATTAAATTCTAGATCCCGACGGTGCTTATCAGCATAGCTTTTCTGGCGAGCACGCGACTCTTTCAGTTTCTCTCTAGCAACCGCTACCTTTTCATTGGTGACCTCAATCATCTCAGGTCCTTCAATCAAACGTTCACCTACTTCGTTCCAACAAACAGGAGCCCTACATTTCCTACCATACAGCATCTCGAAGGGAGCCATTCGAATACTCGCATGCCAACTGTTATTATACGCAAACTCTACTAAACACAAGTACTCATCCCAACTACCTGCCCATTCCAATGCACAAGCTCTTAACATGTCTTCCAAAGTCTGAATGGTCCTCTCAGACTGACCATCAGTTTGGGGATGAAATGCAGTACTAAACTTAAGGCGAGCGCCCCAAGCTTTATGAAGTCCCTTCCAAAAACGCGAAGTGAAACGAGGATCACGATCTGAAACAATAGACAAAGGCATACCATGCAATCTAACAATCTCTTGCTGGAAAACTTCCGCCAACTTACTAACACTAAAGGTCATACGGATAGGTAAGAAATGAGCGGATTTAGTTAGCCGATCAACGACCACCCAAATCGCATCATGTCTTTTACGAGTAACAGGCAGACCACAAACGAAATCCATGGAAATCTCATCCCATTTCCATGTGGGAATTTCCAAAGGTTGTAATAGACCACTAGCTCGCTGATGCTCAATCTTAACTTGCTGGCAGGTCATGCATTTAGCAACAAATAATGCCACATCTTGCTTCATACCATTCCACCATAAATGTTGCTTAAGATCTCGATACATCTTGGTAGAACCAGGATGAATAGCGAAAGGAGAACTGTGAGCTTCCGACAACACAGCCTCACGCAAGTCGAAATCATTAGGCACGCATAAACGATCCTCATACCAGACAACTCCATCGTCGTCAACTCTAAACTCAGTTTGCTTACCCTCTTCAATATTTTGAACTATAGCCCAGAGTTCACCATCATCTTTCTGAGCATCTTTGATACGCAACATCAGATTTGACTCAATCTTTAGACTAGCCCAGTAACCAACATCCCGCCGAAAACACAACTCAACATCCAAACACTCCAAATCCTTGAGGACACGCTGATCAATCTCTAAACTTGCAATCACTCCAGATTTCTGACTAAGTGCATCTGCAACCACATTAGCCTTACCTGGATGATACTGGATGTTTGTGTCATAATCTTTCAAAAGTTCCAGCCATCGCCTCTGCCTCATATTAAGCTCCTTCTGAGTAAAGATGTATTTGAGGCTCTTGTGATCAGTGAAGATATCACATGATTCACCATACAAGTAATGCCTCCAAATCTTCAACGCAAAAACTACAGCTGCCAATTCTAGATCATGTGTTGGATAATTTTCCTCATAGGGTTTCAGTTGCCTCGAAGCATAGGCAATCACCTTGCCGTTTTGCATAAGCATACAGCCCAAACCCTTCTTAGAAGCATCACTAAAAATTTGGAAACCTCCAGGACCCGATGGTAAAGTTAGAATAGGTGCAGACACCAAACACCGTTTCAACTCTTCGAAACTCTGTTCACGCTCATCAGTTCATACAAACTTTTCACCCTTCCGCATTAATTGAGTCAATGGCAAAGCCAACTTCGAAAATCCTTTTACAAAATGCCTGTAGTAGCCAGCTAATCCTAGAAAACTTCTGACTTTAGTCACAGTGGTAGGTCTCGGACACTTGGTGATAGCCTCAACTTTAGATGGATCCATGGTGATACCATCTGCAGACACAATGTGACCTAGGAAAGCTACTTGATTCAGCCAGAACTCACACTTAGAAAATTTCGCGAATAACTTCTGCTGCCTCAGGATACCTAATACAATACGCAAATGTTGCTCGTGCTCTTCGGACGATTTAGAATACACTAGAATATCGTCAATGAAAACGATGACGAATTTATCAAGAAATTCATGGAAAACCTGATTCATTAAATCCATAAACACAGCAGGAGCATTTGTTAAGCCAAAAGGCATAACCAGTAACTCATGGTGTCCATAACGGGTGCGGAAAGCAGTCTTAGGAACATCCTGCTCTTTAACTCGCAATTGGTGATAACCAGATCGCAAGTCAATTTTGGAGAAAACTTTAGCTCCTTGCAATTGATCAAACAAGTCATCAATGCGAGGAAGCGGGATAACGGTTTCGAATGGTAATGCGATTAAGCTCACGATAATCAATACACAGACGCATAGACCCATCCTTCTTCTTCACGAAAAGCACAGGAGCACCCCATGGCGAAACACTAGGTCGAATAAATCCACAGTCCAGCAACTCTTCCAGTTGCTCCTTTAACTCTTTCAGTTCAACAGGTGCCATCCGGTACGGAGCCTTAGAGATAGGTTCGGCACCGGGAATTAGATCAATAGAAAATTCCACTTCTCTAGCCGGAGGAAGACCAGGAAGTACTTCAGGAAAAACGTCAGCAAAATCCCGAACAATGGGAACACTAGAAATATCTTGAATCTCCACAGACGAATCCTTAACCGAGGCTAGATAACCTTGGCAACCATGAGACATCAAGGTTCGAGCTTTCAAGGCGGAAATGATTTTAACGGTTTTAAGAGGGCGAGATTCATGGTAAATGAATTCGGGATTATTCATGTCACCGAAAATCACATTTCTGGCATGGCAGTCAATGGTTGCTCGATGGAAAGCCAACCAGTCCATACCTAAGATGACATCGAAGTCAATCATGTCTAAAGGAAGTAAATTTGCCGGACAAATCCGATCATCGAAACGTAACGGACAGTTCAAATATTCATGGTTTATGAGAATGTGGTTTTGCATGGGGGTAGATATAGCAATTGGGTTATTTAATGGTGTTGCAGGTATGTTCAGTTTCTTAGGCAAATTCGTAGATATGATAGAGTGTGTTGCTCCAGTGTCAAATAACGCGAAAACAGTAAAATCACCAATATACAAAAAGCCGGTAATGGTACCTGTAGCCTTAGCTGCCTGATCTCGCGTAGTAGAAAACACACGCCCAGTATTCGGAGGTGGAGGAGGCGGAGGTAGCAGGTAATTCTTAGCAGATGCAGGATTCTGCTTTGGGCAGTCCTTTACCCGATGCTCAGCAGACCCACATCGGAAACATGCACCAGTTGTTCTACGACACTCTCCTGAATGATTTTTCCCACAAGAAATACAGATTGGAGGTGTAGATAAGCTCCCAGATGAACCCTTCTGAGAACTTGATCCAGAACCACGAGACTGCTGCTGAAAACCCTTAGAAGGTTGATCCTTCCACTGCTTCTGACCATTATCATTCTGCTTAGAATTTGAACCAGCATCCTGACCCCTAAAATCTGGTTTTCGCTGATCATAGCTCCTACCTGACTGACCCCGCTGCTCAAAGTTCTTACCAGAATACCCCTTGTTGTCCCGATTCTGACCTTACGGCTGAATCCTGTCGCCATCACGGTTTCTCTTGAAACCCACCTTCTCATGAAATATCTCAATGTTGCGAGCTGCGTCGCAACATGCTGACGGATCAAGGAACTCCTGATTAAGAAGACGATCTAAAACCCAACTCTTCAGTGCCCACTTGAAATGCTTGGCTTGATGTTCAGCATCCCCAGCAACCGGGCCCACAAAGCTAACCAATCTCTGGAATCGCTCCAGAAATTCCCCTGCATTCTCAGTCTCAAGCTGAGAGATAGTGTTGTACTCCCGAATAAGTCTCTGCTTTTCGGACACAGGGAAGTACCTATTATAGAACGTAGCACGAAAATTAGCCCAAGTACAACCAAGAACATAAGCATCACCTCCCTTAGCTTCCTTGTGCGCCTTCCACCAGTTAAGCGCATCTCCCTCAAGCTTAAACACAGCCATACGAGTCTTAAACCCGTCTTCACAACCCAGCACCTCGAACAGCTTCTCCATGTGTGTTATCCAGTCCTCTGCAGCATGAGGAGTAGCAGCAGAACTGAACGACAACGGCTTAAGTTTATTGAAACTCTCCAGCCAACCATTAATGGTAGTGGGTCGGCCCCCACCGCCAGTACCACCAGCACCACTAGAAGGACCAGCACCACCAGATCCACCAGAGGGACCAGCTCCATTACGAAACTCGTTGATCATCCGAGTGATCACCTCATTAGCATTAAGCCCAGGTAGCAAATTGGCTATAGCATTAGCCACCAACTCCTCCAAATTAGGGATCTCTTCCTCCCCTTCTGAATAATCACCACCACGATGAGTAACAACCATCTACAGGATTTTCAAACGATTAGAAAGATCAAACAGGAAATGATAGAGCAAAAGAAGACATGGTAGAGTAGGACAGGAAAAGAGTGCGCGAAAGGAAAACCTAATGTCTACCCAGATCCTCACAGGTCAATAGCCTAAGCTCTAAGGTTTCATGAAAGCCTGTTCTCTGATACCATAAATTGTAACACCCCAACCCGACAAGGGTAAAGATATCACAACAATGGTGGCATATCAGAAGTCAACAAAGCATTCAATAAACAAAACCTCATAAGTCTTAACATTAAATCCAAAATAAGTCAACATGACTTAAATCAAAATGCAAGACACAATAGCTTAAGTACAAAATCCAAAATTTAAATGCCTAAACAATGGCATATCAAGATAAATAGAAGTTCAAATGGCAAAGCTAAATAACTAAGGTCAACTCCAAAATAGATTGCTCTCATCCTAAAGCTAAACCCAGCTGTTGGATCGATATACTCTGACCAAACTAACTTGTAGCTTGTCTACGGTTTAACAACTTTGAATGAATTCAAAACTATTAATAATGAAACACTAATATACTTTGCTAAGTATGCGGAATATACTTCAACAAAGCTAAGAAGAACAACTTCGAATATTATTAAAACCTTGAACCTGCTTTCTTACGCAGATTCACTAACAAACTCTAATCACTAATACTTCTAATAATCGACTAATACTTTTTTCTAAAATCGCATATCTCTAATGCCAACCTAGGGATCCTTTTATAGGCACAAGGAAAACCCTAGTCGGTTTACAATACTTGAACGACAAGTAATTCTAATTATAACTCTAATCTAATACGAACATTCTAGAATTACACATTAGTCCTTAAACTATTTGCATAGCAGTCCTTCAACGAGCAGCAGTACTTTAATCGAACAGCAGTACTTTGACTTGAGTAGCAGTACTTTGACTTTCAGCAGTACTTTGATATTTCATAGCCCAACAATCCTCCCCTAACTTGAATTCTACTTGCTTGATTTCAAGTTCCTTTGTATTTCTTTAACTTCAATACTTTATCTTCAAGGAAAGGTTGTATCTTTGAAATCTGTCTCGTTGTTGTTTTGTCATCATCAATGCAATCAGTATCTTCAATCTTCATCAGCAACAATTCTTTTCAGCATCATATCTTTTCAGCAACACAGCATCATATTGACAATAGGTACATCAGATCTTAAAAGTTTTATACTATTCTCATCACTTCCAGGTGTGTTAACTCCTGTGAGAGGTGAATCATCGAAAACTTAATGGATTTTGATGTCTCTTTACCAAAGCCATTAACTCTGGAGTAGCCAATGTTTAGATTTAGAAAACCATGGTACATTGATAACCATATGATTTTTAGCAAATCATCAGCTATCAACGGATTTGAGTAGTCTTTACCAAATAGCCGTTTGCTTTTGGACTAGCTAGTTCTTTTAGTACAATCACTACCATGGTGAACTAATTACCATATAATGGTTTTCCACAGCCTTTACCACAAAGCCATTATCTTGTGGGCTAGCCAACTCTTCACTAATATAGATATGGTGAGTTGAAAATCATACAATTTTTAGTAAATTGTCAACTAAAAACGGATTTGACAATCACATCAGAGCCGTACCCTCATGATGAGTCAAACTCTTTCTTGTTTATTAAACATGGTGAGTTGATTACCATTTATTGTGTAGTACAAGTACTAACACCATGCTGTTGCTTTCAAAACCATTTGTTGCTGTTTAATCTTTGTGCTTCAAAATGTTTTTGCACTTATCAAAAATTACTGATTTTATCAAAAGACTTTACTGGTTTTATGCTACAAGCAGTACTTTGAGAAAGTACTGTTTGACTAGCAGTACTTTGAAGAAAGTACTTATTTTTCAAAAGATTTATATAATAATTAAACCATACCAGTAGTTATGCATTAATCTTCAGATTCAGTTGTCCACTTGATGAATAATTTTATGACCATTAATGCTACTTCATTCTCTTGTTCCACTTCCATGCCATGCTCTAGCATCCTGATCATCAGATCTCTTGTGAGTGGATATCTCTGTTCTGCTAGCATATGAATCATAGTGCCATCTTCTAACTCCAAAACATGTATTCCAACTGATTCAAAGAATCTCCATCTGTTAATCTCCCAATTGTCTTGATTTTCCCACAAAGTACTGTCCTTTGTTTCCTCTGTCTCCTAGATTGTTGTGAGATCTCCTAACAATACCAAACCTACTCCTTGTGGTGGAATATGCTCAAAATAAGTTTGTACTTGGAGATATAACTGAAGCATATCATCTCTATCAATCAGATGTAATATATCCCACAATGAATTGAATACTCTAAAACTTCCATCTTGTCTATGAAAGATCAGATAATTTCCTTCTTGTGATTCTACAACTGAAAAAGTAGATATCTTGGACTTCTTATCAGCATCTTCTTTTATTTTTGGATTTTCAAAGTCAACAACTCTAAGATAATTTCTGAGCTCATCAACTGTGTCTGTTCTTAATTCAACTGCTTCCTTGAACTTCTTTGATGGCTGTTCATCAGTTGTTCTTTTCCTCTTTGAGCTTCTTGTAACAGCTCTTTCCTTTCTTTTATCTTCAAGCTCCTTATCTTCAAAAGAAATAATGCTTGCAAGATCTTTTTGAATAGCTTCTCTAACAGCATCATACAGATCCTTCATCTCTGTATATGTCAATCTGACTAAACCTGTATATCCTCGACCTTTCAAATAAGCCATCATATCATTCCTTTCTCTAGCTTTACTAATTGGCCTTTGTGATTGAACAATCTTCCTTGATTCTTCAGCATCTATCTGAGCTTGCAATAGTCTAGCTGCTTCCTCATTTTTGGCAATCTGAATTTCTCTTAATTGTGCCAAAGTCATCTTCTTCTTCTTCTTTTCTACCAAGATCCCTTTACCTTTATCTTTTGGATCTATTTCCTAAGATGGTTGAGAAGAAGTATGATGTTGTTGTTCAACCTCATGAATACTAATGCCTCTTTGACTTGACATATTAAGCATAATGTCAGCAATTGTTTCATCATCACTGTTAGTATGAGCTATAACATCTTCTTCCTGAGCTGGTTTAGAAGGGCCAACTTCCTCTTGAACTTGACTTGAAGGACCAATATCTTCTTCAAAATCTAAAGTTCTAGGTGTAATAGTAAATTGCCTCTCAGTACCTTGTTGAGCAGTACTTTCAGCTTCAGCTCCTTCCAAATTTACTTCCTCAGTATCACCACTTCTTACTTCAACAGTAGCTTCTTCCAAATTGATTTGCTCTGTTTCATCACTCTTCCTCTCAGCAGTATCTTGAGGAATATGTTCAGGTGGTGTCCTTTGAGTATCATCCATAAATCCAGCATCTTGTTCAAAACCAGCATCTTCATTCAAATTCTCTAAATTCCTCCCCAATTGGAATGAAGATTGCTTCTTAGACTTATGCTTCTTTGACTGAGAAGACTTCTTAGGTTTCTGACCAGTCTGCTTCTGAGACTTTACCCATAATCTATGGTGTTGAACTAGTGGCCAAACATACTTCTTCAATCTTTGAAACTTAGTCTTTAACTTGACTATCTTAGCAGCCTGAGCCTCACTCTCCTTTTTCAGCCTCTTTAACTCCCTTGTTAAAGCATAATTATCCAACTCTGCCTCTTCTTCTTGAAATTGCTTAGACATATTTGTGGAAGAATAATCATGAGGAGATGGTGGTTGATTCATACCTTGATCTGACTCCTCATGAGTAGGAATGTCCATAGGAGCAGTATCTTCCCGAGTAGCAGAATGTGGAGAAGCAGTATGTTGAGAAGCAGTAGGTTGAGGAATACTAACTTCTCTAGAAACTGGAGACTCTTGGCTTGCTGATTCAAAATTTTCTTCTTGCTCTTGCTCTTGCTCTGCATCCCTAACAACTTGTGCAACTCCCAAAATATGAGCAGTCAAAGGTGTGTTGGTTCCAGAAAACTTGACACTTTGTTTAGATAGAAAAGTAAACACCTTTGGTGGAAGTTTGACAGTGGGTAAAAAAATTTGAGGTTTAGGAACATCCTCAAGTTGATTGTTCAAGAATAACTGAACAAACCTTGGATACATTAAGAATGGTGAACCATTAGCAATATGTGTAAGCATACCATCAAGAATTAGTCTTGAAAAGTTGAATCTTTGATCGGTAGCCAAACCCACTAATGCAGATGCAATATTTTGACCAAATTGATCAAAAGAAGTACTCTTGGGACTTAAACAATGAAGTAAAACGTGAATGAGGTACTTCCAATGAGAACAAAACAAAGGCTTCTGAAAAGTAAGTTTCGTCAGATCTCCTTCATAACCTATATCACTTAGAGTGTCCCAAAGCACTTGTTTTTCAAAACGAGCAGCCCCCCCTTCATCATTAAACATCAACACATCCCTAATCGTGGCCTCAGAAATCCGAATAGTTCGTCCAGCAACCGTAGCCCTAATCAACGAATCATCTTCAATCGTTGCAGTATGCCAAAATTCTTGCATCCAGGGACCAATAACATCAGGGTCAACTAAAATAGAGTAGTTGATGGAAGACCCAGTTAAGAAATCAATGATCGCATGAAAATCAACATTATCCCTTGTCTTGTCCAAGTTAGCGATCATATTGTGTTTGCTAACAGTGAGTCGATTAGCCATGATGAGTGGTAGAGAAGAATTCACTTTGAGTGTGTGTTTCGTTAAAAAGATTGAGGTGTAAAAGCGAATGAGGGATCTCAAATACGGTAAAAGGCGGGGAAATAGGTGTGAGTTTCTTTAAATAGGATGGAAATAAATCAAACTCAAAATAATAAAGTTACCGTTTTGATTAACTTATTATCTCCGCCGTAAGGAATTAATTAACCATAGCCCCACAATTTTTGACCGTTGGAACAGTACATCCACGTAAGCAGTACGTTGAAGCAGTACTTTGCTTAGTCAGTACTTTGAGAAACAAAGCAGTACGTTCCATCTTCTTATCCACAATCAACACTCCAAACTAAACCAAGAACTTGTAAATGGTTCATGCTTAAGTTCTAACTAATAGCTTATGTTGCCTCCCCTCAAATACAACATATAGGCTAAACTAAATTACTAAAAACCAATACTTTCATTAAGAACTAATAGAAAGTTTACTAACTAATACTAAAGCCTCCCCTCAAATGTAGCCTAGTAGTTAATCATCCCAATGCTCACAACTAAGTGGTTGAATCTTGAAACATCAAATCCCTTAGTGAGAAGATCAGCTACATTATCATCTGTGTGAACCTTGACCACATTTATAAGCCTGTGCTCATAACAATCCCGAATGAAGTGATGCCTAATCTGAATATGCTTGGTCTTGGAGTGATAAACTGGATTCTTCACAATGCAGAGGGTACTCTCATTATCAATATTGATAGGAGTATTTTTGAAATTGAATCCATAATCCAAGAGTTGATTTTGCATCCACAAAACTTGTCCACAACAGCTTGCAGCAGCAACATATTCTGCTTCAGTAGAGGAGGTTGCAGCAATTGTTTGCTTTTTACATTGCCAGGAAACTAATCTTCTTCCAAGATATTGACATCCTCCTGAGGTTGATCTTCTATCATAGTTATCCCCTGCATAGTCACTATCTGAAAAAGCTTCCAAGTGAAAAGGTGACTCCTTAGGATACCATAATCCTAACTTTGGTTGATGCTTGAGATATCGAAAAATCCTCTTGACTGCATACATATGTGAAACCTTGGGTGTAACCTGATATCTTGCACACAAGCAAACAGCAAACATGATGTCAGGTCTTGATGCAGTTAAGTACATAAGATAACCAATCATAGATCTATAGAGTTTGACTTCCACAGCTTGTCCATCTTCATCCTTGCCTAAGGGTTTATTGGTATCAATGGGTGTGGTGGCAGGCCTGAGATTAGGAAGGTCAAATCTTTTAAGTATGTCTGCAACATACTTTTCTTGGTTAATGAAGATTCCATCTCTTGTTTGTGTAACTTGAAGTCCCAAAAAGAAAGTTAATTCTCCCATAGAACTCATTTGAAATTCCTTCTGCATAAGATCTTCAAATTCTTTCACCATAGACTTCTTTGTAGCTCCAAATATAATATCATCCACATATACTTGGACTAACATAATGTCTTTCTTATCCCTTTTGATAAACAAAGTCTTATCAATTGCTCCTCTCCTATAACCATGTTGTAATAGAAAATTTGAGAGTCTCTCATACCAAGCTCTGGGAGCTTGATGAAGGCCATATAGTGCCTTGATCACCTTATAGACTTTGTTTGGATGTGCAAGATCTTCAAAACCAGGAGGTTGTTTAACATAAACTTCCTCAGAAATTATGCCATAAAGGAAAGTACTTTTCACATCCATTTGGTAGACAGGAAATCCCATGTATGATGCAAAGGCAAGAAATAACCTTATTGCCTCTATCCTTGCAACAGGAGCAAACACTTCATCATAATCCACTCCTTCTTCTTGGCGATATCCTTGTGCAACCAATCTAGCTTTATTTTTGATAACATTCCCTCTTTCATCTCTTTTGATTCTGAAAACCCATCTTGTACTAATGACTCTTTTGCCATCTGGTAAATCACATAATACCCAGACTTCTTGAAGCTTGAATTGTAGAAGCTCCTCTTGCATGGCTTCAACCCAACTTTCATCAGCTAAAGCTTGAGCTACCTTCTTGGGTTCTTCTTGAGATAGAAAGCAAGCAAACAGGCATGTTTGTTGATCCTTGTGATTCATCCTGTTTTGTTGGTAAACAAAGCTAAGTAAAGCAGTATGTTGCTTAGAAAGTCCTTTAACTTTGTTCCTTGTAACCACTCCTGAAGAGGGTGATCCAATAATGTTACTTTGAGGATGAGCTTTATGAATTCTCAATGTAGGAGTTGGTGGTACTGAAAGATCAGACTCCAAGTTAGTAAAATCAATCCCTTCATTGGAGAAAATACCTTCTGAATTAAGCTCATCATCAATTTCTTCTAAACCAGGAATGTTAGCATTATTCAAATCATCATTATCAACATTGGAATCATCAGCATTGTTCCAATTTGATTGTTCTAACACACCAGAAGTACTGTCAAAAAGATCATCAGTACGTTGATCAAAAGTACTGTGAACAGTATCTTGAAATACACTCTTTTTCTTTGCAGCTTCATAAGCCTTCCTTTGTTCATCTTCATAGGATTGTGCTATAGTTTCTTGAAAAAGCATCCTATTAAGTTCATCTTGTATGGCTTGATCTTCATCAGATACTGTATTAGTTGGTTGAGCAGTACTTTGATCTTCATCAGTAACTTCAGGTTCTTTGTCAGGAACATCTTCTGGTGTAACATTGACTCCATGAACAATGTACTGTGAATCATCTTCTTTGTGATTAGCCTGATTCTCTTCTCTAACAGGAACATAATTCATAGATGGAGTGAACTTGAGATCAAGATCAAACATCCAATCAGGACCTTTACCTTTCTGAGTTTCCTTATCTTCCAAAAATTCAACATGAAGACAATCTTGTACCTTTTTGGTATTCCTGTTATAGACTCTAAAACCTTTGCTATTTGTACAATAACCCAATAAATATCCTTCATCTGACTTACCATCAAATTTTCCCAGAGAGTCAATGGTATTTAGAATAGTCAGAGAGCAGCCAAAAGGTTTTAGAAAACGAATGTTTGGTTTCTTTCCCATTAGTAACTCATAAGGTGTCTTCATCTGAGGTTTAGTTACTGAAACTCTATTTAACACATAGCAAGCAGTACTTATGGCTTCAGCCCAAAAGAGAATAGGTAATTGGGAATCTGCAAGCATTGTTCTAGCTGCTTCTATCAAAGTCCTGTTCTTTCTTTCTGCAACTCCATTTTGCTGGGGTGTTCTAGCAATGCTAAACTCTCTCTTGATCCCTTTCTTGGCACATAATTCATCCATATGCTTGTTCTTGAATTCTGTTCCATTATCACATCTAATACCTCTTACTTTGAGTCTTAATTGATTTTCAAGGGCTACTATCAGGTCATGGATAGCATCAAAGGTTTCATCTTTGAATCCCAAGAAAAAGACCCAACGTAATCTACTACAATCATCTGTCACAACCAAGCAGTACTTCTTCTTGTTTAAACTCTCTACTGAAACTGGTCCAAACAGATCCATGTGTAGCAACTCCAAAGGTTCTCTAATATCTCTTTCCCCAAGCTTCTTACATGAAGCTTTATGTTGTTTACCCTTCTTGCAAGCCAAACATGAATGATCAGTCTTGAATGTTTTGGAAGGTAAACCTCTAACTAAATTTCCTTTGACCAGCTTGTTGATGTTCTTAAAATTAACATGACCTAGTCTTCTGTGCCACAAATGTGCTTCTTCCAATGATGCCTTTGCTACTAAACATGTTGCTCTTCCAGCAGAATTGAGACTCTTTAAGTCTAAACTGTACACATCATTGGTTCTTGGTACTCTCAATGTTACCAAGTGATCATCAACAAATTTGAACTCAGGGGAGAGAATGAGACATTCTGTATCAGTGAACAGAATTGGGTACTTCTTGTCACAAATTTGAGATACTGACAAAAGATTGAACTTGAGCTCCTTCACATATCTAACATTCTCAAAATCAATACATCCAGCCTTGATTGTTCCTTTGCCAATGATTCTTCCTCCATCAGGATCATTACCAAATGCAACTCTTCCTCCATAATATGCCTTAAAATATGACAGGATCTCCTTGTCCCCTGTCATGCTGCCAGAGCAACCACTATCAACAATAATATGATCTTTAAGCTCCTCCTCTGGGTTGCCCTGCACAGTAAAAGAAAGGGTTAGTTTCTTTTAGGAACCCAAGCCATTACTGACTTGTGTTCCCCTTGTGGAGTGACATACTTGAATTCTTTCAGTATGTAGTCTCCACTGGTTTTAAAGGCATGGTCAATGATTATTTGAGTTGGTCCCATGTCCTGTGTTGTATTATCAACAACACTCCCTGTTTCACCCTTATCTGATGAAAGTACTGCTTGTTCCCCATCAGTACTTTCTTTCTTAACCCAATTTCATTTGACCTTAGGTTTCTCTGATCTAGGTACTCTGCTTGAGGTGTAAGACCTTTTATATGAATTGAATCTCTTAGGTCTTCTATGTGAAAAAGTGTTAGCAGTACCATGATTGGGTGAAAACTTATCAGTCCTTTGAGAAGGTACTTCTTGAGACTTAGCAATGTGTGAAGGTACTGGTGGTTTGGAAAACATTCTTTTCTGGTGAGGGTACCTATAGTCTTTTGAGAAATTACTATGGTTGACCCTATTTGAGTGATTCCAAACTGGTCTAGTCTCTCTTGGCTTATGGGTGGTAGACCTATTCTTTGGAAACTGACTTAAGTATTCTGAGTGTAAGTCACAGTGCTTAATCAAATGATCAGGACTATAGCATACATAACATAACTTTCTCTCCATATTCCCAAATCCTCTTCTATGATTAAAAGATTTCCTATAGTGAGCAGTATTTTGAAAAGTTTCTCTTGGAGGTACTGCTGAATGTCCAGCAGTACTTTGAAAAGTTTTTGGAGGTACTGCTTGTTTTTGAAAGACTGTAGGAAACTTTTGATCAATACCCCTTTGAAAATCATTCTTAGGTTTCTCAGAACTAAATGGACCAGTAAGCTTCTTTCTAAACTCTAGGTTGTCTATACCATAACGAGAAACATCTGTCCTAAGTGGTTGAAACTGACCAGTGGGTGGAGGAACTGAGTGATACTCCTTATCTTTCTTAAACTCAGGAGGTGATTCACTAATTGGTTCCTCATTCCTAGATGTGTTTTCTTCTGAGCTTGTAAGGTCATCATTACTAGGTGGAATCTCTTCCTTAGCACTAGGTGGGGTCGCTTCCTTATCACTAGGTGAGGTCTCATCTGAACTACTATCTTCACCATAACCTAGCCCAGCTCTACTGTTTATGACTCTTTGTTTTTCAACAAATTGAACATGTGATAGACCAGTGTTAGGAATATAAATATTCATATGAAGGTTCGGTCACCCCGAGTATCTATTTAGCATATCACATAGCTCGTAGGCTTATTTATATAAGCTTAGTATTATTAGTATTATTAGTTTTATTAGATTAGTCGTATCTATATTTGTGGAGTGGGTCGGGGCTTTCCCCACTGTCAGCTCACTTCACAGCCCACTAGGGGCACTATTATTAGGAAGTATAAATACCCCTTCCCACACTTGGGAAGGGTTGGAACTCTTGTAACAATACACACACTAATCTAATATTCACAAGTTTTCCCAACTCTCTCTCTCTAGTTCTTCCATCTAACTCCATGGATCTAATCTTCCATAACCCAAGACCACCCGAATCATCCACACAATCAAGATGGTTATTTCCTACAATTGGTATCAAGAGCCATGGTTAGATCCGGTTTGATTGTGTGTCGGTCTTAATTTATTCTTTATGTATGGTTCGAACATTTTTTTGTCTAACTGCTTGCATCTTCTTTTTGTTGTTCGAATCATTTCATATTGTTCAATAATTTGAATCTTGGGCCTTAGTGTTTTTGGTTGAGTCAAGCCCATTCGTTTGGTTGATGTAGCAGCAGATGGTTTTTTTTGGTTTGTGGTTCATTTATTAGTGCCATCAAGTGAATTAAACTCATGTATTCTTGTTGTGTCCATACATGTGATTTTGATTTATGTAGTAGCTGCGTGCTTCTCTTTTGAGTTGGCTAAAACAGCAGCTTGGTTTTTGGGTTTTGGTTGTTCAAGCAACAAATCACACTCTTGGTTTGTACACTTGTGTTGTTGGGCTTGATGTTCACTGTGTTGTTACACTTGCTACTCATTTTTACACATATCACAAACTCGTATTTTTTATATCCACTTCCTTATGTTGAATCTGCTTATGCAGTTTGTGCTTTCACAAACTTGTATCTTGAATCAGTAATGGTTGTTCTTAGTAGTGAGTTGCTGCCAAGTAATGATAAGTGTTCTTGGATGCGGTCAAAAGAATGGATGTTTTTAATGCGGTTTGTGTATATTTTTTGGATAGTAGCCAAAAATGGGGTAAAAGACAAAAGGGTGAGAGTGACAGCTTTGACTGGTCAAACGCGGTTTGTCTAAGACGCGGTTTGTCTACTTAGTCATGGACTCGGTTTGTCTGTTTAACCACGAACTCGGTTTGTCTGTTTAACCACGTACTCGGTTTGTCTGTATAATCACGAACTCGGTTTGTGTATATGCTCACGAACTCGGTTTGTGTATACAAGGTGTACGCGGTTTGACT
This sequence comes from Artemisia tridentata subsp. tridentata, assembly GCA_021014915.2. Lineage (NCBI taxonomy): Eukaryota > Viridiplantae > Streptophyta > Magnoliopsida > Asterales > Asteraceae > Artemisia > Artemisia tridentata. The sequence continues at coordinate 365,374,470 of CP139507.1, forward strand.
GTATAATCACGAACTCGGTTTGTGTATATAAAGTATACTCGGTTTGTCTGCATAATCACGAACTCGGTTTGTCTACAATTTCATTGATACGGTTTGTCTGTCACTAGGTAAAACGGTCAAACGGTTTAATTTGGTCAACAAGTTATCAAACATTAAATTGAAAGATTTGAAGAAGATAAAGAAGTGACAAAGACCATGACCCTTTGAACAACAATCATCAGTTAACAACAATTACAACAACAACAATGATAACTGCAATCTCATTCCACATCTTACAACAACGAATCATTCTCTATCCTAAAACCATCGACAAACCAGAACCAAACTTAACAATAAATCCATCCTCAGTTCTGTAATCCCATCTCGACTACTACAAGATCTTATCCTAACCCCACAGCCAATAATCACAGCGTATATAACACATCGAGCCAAACAGAATTCTTTAACAAAAAGATCTCAGCTCATTATTTCTTTCTTTTTCGTGATATTCAAAGGACAATCATGACTTCTCAAAAGTCAAAACACACGAAAGAAATAATAAAATCATCATCGATCTAAAGTTTTTTTTGAAGACTAAGCTTCAATTAAATATCCGAGTCAAAAAGAAAGTCTCATAACAATTCTCGTTAGAAACTTTCTTTGGTTCGTTCAAGATGTAAACGCATAAAGAAAACCTACCCGAGACCTCCTCTTGGAAATCATGAAGATGCGCCTTATTTGTGGAGTTATGGTGCTTCAGTTTGTGTTTGCTAGTCAGATTAGAGCTTAATGATTATCTAAGTGTGGGTGGGTGCATCTGTTTAATGAATTATAAGGAAATATGAAGTATGTTTGATGTGCAGCCCATGTTTGAAGTGATGAGATGAAGGTAAGTGTTGATGTCAAGTGATGAGATGAAGGTTAGTGTTGATATTGGTGACTGAGTAAAAATGATGGTGAAATGGGGCGGATGGTTTTGAGATAAGGGTTTGGCTGTGTGAAGGAGGATGGATTTGAGGTGTTGGAGGTTAGAGCAAATTGGAAGAAGGAGGCGGATTAGTTTTAAGAATAAGGGATTAGGGTTTGACCTATATGTTAAGTGGGATTTAAATACCCGAAACATTAGGGCAATGGGAGCTTTAGATCGGATTTAATTTTATGACATGGACCACATGGATCAGATTGGGTTAATAATCACTTGGGCCTCTTGTGTAGCCAAAGATACTAAACGGATTTGTGGGCTGTAAGTAGACTGGGCTGAATTTTTTATAAATCCGATACAGCTGGTCAACTATCTATCAAATGTATTCGTAACACATTGTGGCTATTTTTGTTACAATGTTTGGCAAGAAGGAGTGTCACTTTGGTTTCATGAATATCTCACTGGATACACATGTCACGGCTAGCATTTGGGCTCATGAATATCTACGTGTCTACAGAGCTGTGGATTTGGCAGCGTTGTCATATTGAGTAAGCATGCGATCTGGTCTGTGCAATTTGAGTTACAAGTTGACTAATTGAGATTTGATTAATTGCGAATAGACAAGTTGCTACTTGACATGTTGCGACTTGACTGATTGCGATTTGATTGCAATTTGACTTGATGCAATTAGACAAACTGCGACTTGACTTGGTGCAATTTGATCAAGTTAAGATTTGACTTCTTTGACTTTGAATTGTAAAGATTAGTATTGCAACTCACTCTTAGTTGTCCTTGATTGACTTCACGGTTTCTCTTGTAGATTTTAGAAAATCCCGCGAAAGATTCAATTTTTCGGTTTAAATCTCAAGAGCTGTAAAATCCCGTGAAATTAATTTTGGACAAGTAGGCGGGACTTGGATCTAGACAAAATAAAACTTACGGGGTTTGACTATTTTTTCGGGATAAGTTTGTGCTTCAAGATCAGCAGGAATTGGGTAATTATGGTAACTTGGTTGGTTTGTTAATTCACGGGTTGGTGTACTTAGTGTCACAAACATCTCGGGGTGGATGGATGCACGATGTTTGATGACCCTTGCTCAAGCGTACTTAAGGTGATTAGACCTGGATGTTCAAGAAGTGGATATATACAATAAAGGATGGAAGGTTGGGTATATATCACTACCTATAGTTAAAGGAGTTACGTTGTTGTGCTCAATATAGGTTCTAAATCATAATTTAGTGCAAGTTTAAGTCGCGGACTTGTTCTTTATCAAGCTTCATCAAGTGATTGTTGTTTCTCAAGCTTCTAATGGGATTGTTGTTCAAGATCTTCTCAAGAGGTAGTCAGGCTTAAAGACAAGAGGTGATCTGTTTGGAGACATGTTTTAACCTTTTACTCACTTTAAAGTCATATGCATTTCATCAAGCGGTTTTGGCATATTACGAGCTTCAATGAATTGTTAATCTACTAAACCATTGATGATGAGGAAAGCAAGGGGTTACTACAAGAAAGTCTTAATCACCATCTTCGTTGCAGTAGTTTCATTTGTCTCTTTCCATGTTTTGTGCCTGACAAATTCACAAACATCACGGACTCTCAGCTTTGGCAAAAAGGTCATTTCATGTCCTTTTTGAGGGGGAGAATTATCGCAAGTTTCCTAGAAGTTCCGTCTCCAGCGATGTGAATTTTAGCGGTTCCGGTTACAGCGGGTCAGATCGTATCGGTTCGGTCTTCAGCGGTTTGAATCTTAGCAGTTTCGGTTACAGCGGGTCAGATCGTAGCGATTCAGGATTCAGTGGTTCAGTCTACAGCAGTTTGATACTTACTGTTGTGCAGTTAGTTCTTGAATTTATTTCTCAGATAAATCTCAAGAACTGTAAAATCCTGTACACAGTACGACAACTATTCCACATCCAAGTAGCTGGGTCAGACAGCTTTGTTTGATAGGACTGACTATGAGTCATGGGCACTTCTAAGAATTAGCGCATGTTTCTTCTCTTTTTGGCTAGTCAACAGCACAAGATGATTACGAAGTTAATCTGGTATTCTTTATTTGTGATTGAAGTTGAATTTCACGAAGGCGTCTACTTATTTTATCTTGAAGTCGGGGTTGGTTGGATGCATGACCTTCAATGATAACTTGCTCGTGCTTGAAATTTAAGTTGAAGACTTGGGTTATCTAGTTACCAGTTGTCGGGGTAACTATCACTTAAGAGTTATTGGAGTACTCAGTGTCACACGTCAATGACGTTGTCGATAATCGCAAGAGGTGTTAATGTCTCATACTTTGGTTGGGTATTGAGCACTCAGAGATTTGCTTGGAGCATTAATTCTCTACACCGTTCTTCCAACATTAGTGCAAGCTTAAGTAACAAATTTGGGGACTTCCACTTCAGTTTTTCAGCATTGGTATATCGGGTTTTCTTCATCGAGTGGTCACTAATCTATGTACAAGGTTAGTTAGTTGGCCAAAGGTTTAAAAGTTGTGATGTGATCTGTAATCTTCACAAGATATTCTTAACTCAAACTGATGTTCACCAAAACCAAATCAGTTATGCCACATTCAATCTGTTACTGTCTCATGGTTTCTTCTTGGTTTTATAAATTCCCGAGAAAGAACTTATTTCTCGGTTTAAATCATAGATTTGTAAAATCCCGTGATGATGGGCTATGCACTCTTGACCATGATCGGGTTAAAACCATTATCAAATTCAGTTAAATCATCATAAAGGGCTAGATTTGGGCATTAACCTCAAGACATGACTACGGCGTTAATTCATTATTATTTATTTGAGGCTGAAGTGAAGTTTCATGGGTGTGTGCACTTAGTATCTGAAGACATCGGGGAGGTTGGATGAAGATTCTTCGAGATCCTTGTTCGAGCGTTTAACCTTTACAATGACGAAGACTTGGATATCTAGTTATTTTTTCTTCCTTTCTATTACAAAATAACTATCACTTAAAGGAGTTACGTTGTAGTGCTCAGTGTCACACGAAGTTGTGGATATCCAAGAGGTGATGTACGTCTTATACTTGATGGTTGGCTGGTTGAAGAGTATAGAGTACTTAGGGATTCGATGTTGCACGAAGTCTCTGCACCGCTCTTTGTCTCACATTAGTACAAGTTTAAGTCACAAGTTCGGGTTATGTTACTTCAGTCTCAAGTTCATCATATTGGGTCTTTCTCCATCAGTGGTCACGACATCAAGCCGATAAAATGATAATGGGGTTGTTAACGAGTTAGATGAGAGAAGTAGTAAAGAGAGAGATAATGACGTCTGTACAAGTCAGTGCAGGCCTCGCTCTTCATCTTATGACGTTTGTACAAGTCAGTGCAGACCTCGCTCTTCATCTTATGACGTCTGTACAAGTCAGTGCAGGCCTCGCTCTTCATCAAATGATGTCTGTACAAGTCAGTGCAGGCCTCGCTCTTCATCATAATGACGTCTGTACAAGTCAGTGCATGCCTCGTTTTTCATCAAATGACGTCTGTACAAGTCAGTGCAGGCCTCGCTCTTCAACATAATGACGTCTGTACACATCAGTGCAGGCCTCGTTCTTCATCAGATGACGTCTGAATACATCAGTTCAGGCCTCGTTCTTCAAAGAAAAGAAAAGTGTACGCTTAAGTGCACTTTATCTTCAAAAGAAGAGGAATCTTCTTATTAATGGCCATTCTCATCAACAAGATTCATGCTCTTTCCGTGCTTATTCAGTCTTCAAGTGGATCGGCGCTTATTGGAGTATAGTTTTATTCACGTATTCAACCAAAAATTGCAGTTGACAGGCATATGCAATTTTTGAGGGGGGGAAAGGGTGAATAAACAACATGTCAGTCGTCAAGAACCGTCAAGTGGAGCTACTTACCGTTGATGGTATTCATATTCACTAGTTTAATCATCAAAAATTGCAGTTGGCAGGCATATACAATTTTTGAGGGGGGGAAAGGGTGAATATTAATCTACATGTTAGTTGATGATTGAGAAATGGTCATACGACTCCTGAATACGTCAGTTCAGGAGTCGTGCAAACCATGGTTCTCCAACACTACTTCTTCCTCCGTCTATCAAGGTGTTGAAGAACATGGTCATGGAATGCTAATCGACAAAGTCTCACGGGTTGGTCTAATCAGCAACAATGGGTTTCTAGTCAATGCTTCATGTACACGTCATTAGGCTACATGTACACATCATGATGATGATTCTGATTAATCGTAACCATCATGGGGGAGAGAAATGTGTACACCAAGGACGCACAGCAGGTTCACGTGATCGGGCTTAATCATATATTCCGGTATTGATAACCGCAGAGATGATCAGTGGTTCAACTTGTTACCTTGGTATTTACGTTTCACTGTTACGTCATGGGCTGATTAATCGTAACCATCAGGGGAGAGAGAATGTGTACATCAAGGATGCACAACAGGTTCACGTGATCAGGGCTTAATATCCAAGGATGGATACATACTATAGATGATCAGTGGTTCAACTTGTTACTTTGGTGTTATACTTAAGACTGAAGAAGGTCGAGTCGTCAGTCTATTCTACATTCTCTGTTGGGAGTTATCATCTCATGTGTATGCTGCGGGCTGATGGGTTACATGTAAGGTTACTGGAAGGCATTGGGTGAGGTGAAGATGATTGGTATTCTGTTCCTCCACATTGGGCAATCTTGAAGAAGGTCGAGTCTACAGTCTTCTCTACATTCAAAAATGTTGAGCTCTTTTCTTACAACTTGATATTTAACTTAATCCCATGACAGTTCTTGTTTGATGAGTTGTGGAGTTAAGTTAGGTTCAAGTTGTTCCGTAGTTTAAGGTTAGGTCCAACTTGATTTTAACCTAATCTCATGACAGTTCTTGTTTGATGAGTTGTGAGGTTAAGCTGAAATCAAGTTGTTACTGGGCTTAAATTTGTGGTTTAGTTTAACCTCATGACAGTTCTTGTTTGATGAGTTGTGGGGTTAAGCTAGATTTCAGTTGAGGCTCAACTTAAACTACCGAAAAGATGCATAAGGTTTTTGATGGCGTCACTCAAGGACGGGAGTGTTAGAAGATTAAAGACGGCATGCATTTGGTTATCAAAAGACTTCTTCATATTTCGGGCGTTCATCCAAAGTCTTCTTCCTATTATGGGTGTTCGTCAGAGGTTGTCAGATTGGGGGAGAGCACTAATTAGGGGAGAGTGAAAAGCCAGAATCATTCCCTGATTGAAAGTGCTCACATTGCTCTTCAGCAAGTCAAGTGATGAATGCGGTGATGATTCAGAATGCTGAGGAGTAATGGTTTCTGGTTCGTATCCTTGTACATATATACTTATTCATATCTTATACCATTTTGTAAATAGATATATAGAAATCCTGCTAATTGTAAATAGAGAATCGTAAAACCAGAAAAAACCATAAAAATTAAAAAATTAGAAAATACCAAAAATAGTTTCACCTAGGCATGTCTTCTGTTTATCGATAACATTTACGGACTTAGAAATGTCATTCAATAATGGCACGGGTCTTTAAATGAAGCTCGAGCATAAGTTAAAATGGATGGTTAAAACATGTCTAAATGGCTTGCTATTACTTTAGATAGCAACCCGCGCTTCATATTGGGGAAAGCACGTCGCCAAAAAGATGGTTGTTCCTCCAACTGGGTGATGTTCACCTGGGCATGGATTACTTCATATCCATGTTTCCTGATTTGATGTACGTTTCAGTGCATCATTTCTTGTAAAAGAAGAGAAATCTTCTTAGTATAACAAATAGTTTTCATTCTATGATTCTTCTGAAAATTATTTGTGAGACACTTGGTGAATATGTGTTGTATGAAATTTGTTTATACTTGGATTATGCATAAAATTTGTCACTCAATCAACGACTACAAAACCTCATGACAGTTCTTGTTTGATGAGTTGTGGGGTTAAGCTTGATTTTAGTTGAGGTTCAACTAGAATACGGGTCATTGATTGAGGGGGAGAGTGAATTCAAATTTTATATCATCAAACGGGTTTCTTGGTTAAATCATACTTGTTAGAAATGGTTTTGTAGTTAATGGGGAATGAGTTGAAGAGGATCTTGCTTAAATATATCAAATGACCAAGTGTGTTAGTTGCTAGAAAGTTTAGGACATTATGTGCAATTTGCTTGTAGTATCCTAGCTTCATATAACTAGAAGGTTCATTTGTATCTCTTTGGAATCCTCGTTTAATCCCCTAGATACATTAAAACTCAAAATCTGAAAGAAGTTAGAAAACCCAATGTGTTTGATGTTCTTGAATGCTCCACTGACATTTGTATGAACTAAGTGAATGAGTTTCAAATGTTGTTTGCTCTGCTGCTTAATTGTTGTTGATATTGTGCATATGTTCTCAGGATTCGCTTAGGTAGATTGCTATTATGTTAGAATCATGTTCCTAAGATCCTGAATTGAATATTGAAATCCGTGTGAATTGCCATGTTCATGATTGCTACTTGCTCTTCATGCTAGATAGTGGTTTGACGTAGTTCCTGATTGTGGTTTGATTATAAGATGAACTTGGTATTATATATGTGGCAAGCTACTGAAGGGTAGCTATTAAGGAATAGTGTATCTGTATGCATGTATGTCTGTGTTGATATTCTTATGCAGATTCCATAGCCAAAATGAATGTGCCAGTTCCCATTCTAACCATTTAATCAGACGTTCAAATTCTATTGATTGGCTCGAAATTCACCTCAACAACAACGTAGGCAACAACAACAACAACAACACTTTCACCACCGCCACCACCATTCATCTATTTTGGTCTCGCCAAGTGGGGATCAACGACATTTGCGAAAGATTTGTTGGTGGATGGATAGTTGATGTTGACTACTAACTCAGAAAAGCGGGTGATTACATCATCTGCGCAAAAAGGTCAATATCATTTGTGTCATAATTGTCGAATTTGTGCAAAATAAGCAGTGAATCTCCCTCTTAGATTAAGGGGGAGCATAGTATGTTCTCATCATCAGAATATATTAAATCGGACACATTTTCTCCCACATTTTCTAACTTATTTAAATCAATTGGGATCACAAATCTCAAAAGGTTTGAAATTTTTGATCGGGGGAGAGAATGTGATTTAAATATGAAACCTGATGAAAATGTGATGTTTTGGACTTAAACGTTAGGCTCTCCCATATGTGCTAAACTCTTTCGTATATCGATGCACATATTAAGGGGGAGCGAATGGACAAAAAGGATTTGGCATAGCATGAGATCGTGACTCAGACTTAACCAATGAATTGACGAAACCTATACTGTCATTGATCGAAAGGACATATCCTGGCCGGGTAATAATTTCAAGCTGGTCTAACCAGTGATGTAAGCGTGTCTCGAAAAGGATGTGTCTGAGTAGAGTGTACCGTTTAGAGAAACTTTCTGTGGACTTGACCAGGCCGGGTAATAATTTCAAGCTAGTCTAACTAGTGATGTAAGCGTGTCTCGAATCGGTCATGTTCACTGAAAGTTGATCAATTCAAAAAGTGCGAGCTCTACCTAACATGTGCAAATTTATAAAACAATCAACCGAGCACATTGATGAAGCGAAAAGTGTACCGCTTTTAAGGGGTCATTTAAGCCCTAAATCGTATTTATTTGATCAAATATTGGCCTAAATCGTTCCTTTTGTCATTTTAGGTACTTTTGAGGAGAAATCTGGAAAAGGAGGCATTTTGGACGTTTTTGGAGCATAAAAGTGAAGAAAACGACAAAGTCTCAAAAATCGGCTAAAAGTTACCTTTGACGGCGTCAGATTTTACTCTGGACGGCGTCATGGCTTGGCAAGAAAAGGTGGATGTGAAATTTACTCATGATAAGCCAGTGAAAATTGCATGTAAATTCTGACGGCGTCACGCTTTAACCTGATCAAGGGCGTCACGGCTTAAATCAAAGAGGGACGGCGTCACGTTCAAGAGCTGACGGCGTCAAGCCTTGATAAGCCAGAACGGATTTTGGAGAGCTAAAGAGGGACGGCGTCAAGAAGGTCATCCGGGAACCCTAAAAGCGGCGAGGTGACGGCGTCACACTCCATAAGGTGACGCCGTCAGATCCAAAAGTCTATATATAGTTTTCTAATTTTTTGTCATTAAGTAGAGAGCTTAGTGTGGAATTTTTGGGAGAAAACCCTAAGACGATTTTAGCATCTTTTTCAAGGCTTTTTGCCTTGAGATCTTCCATGTTACATTGAAAGATAAGTTTTCAATTAATCATTCAATATGTCTATGTGTTGTTTGATTCTATCTTGTTCTTGTCTTTTGTTTAACATGTTAGGCTAGATTTATCTTGTGTTAGCTTAGATCTAATGAAACTTAGCTATTGATTATTGGTTATTAGTGTGTTATTAGTTGTATTGGATGATTGTTTATCTATGTTAGGCTTAAGAAAACTGGCTAACTTCCTATTCGGTAACTTGCTTGAACGTCTTAAGAAACATGAACCAAATGCGTACTAAAGGTTTTTATGGTTGTATTTAATGCACAAGCGAATTCTAGTGATCCCATGTTAGGAGCTTCCTAGCCGGCTCGACATAGGAGTGAAGTAGGAGCTTGTAGAGTTGAGGAAGTACGTACGCCACCCCACGATTGGTATTAAGGAATACACCCGTCATCCACGCAACTAATACACACTAATCAACCGGTAAAAGATAGTTAGGGAGTAAGGAAATCTAAGTGAACACATTTCTCTACACATAAGTTTCTCACCAACTTTTTATTTTCAGTTATTTATTTTATTTGCATTCGTAGTAATTTGGGTTAGTTGACTAGCAACTAATTCCGCCCACTCTTTCAAACCCGAGATTTTACTTGCTTTCATAAAAATATAAAAACATAAAAAGAATCTTCCTCAACCTTTAGACCTATTAGAGTAGTTTTTCATACCTAACGAACACTATTCCCTGTGGAGAACGATCAATCCCCCGTACTTACCACTACACTATACTACATCGGTCAGGTACACTGCCTGGTGGGGTTGTAAGCCTCTTGAGATCCCTCGAGAGGTAAAACCTGTTGTAAGGTTGCAAAACCACGCATCAAGTTTTTGGCGCCGCTGCCGGGGAATAGTTATTGTTTAGGTTGAATTTTTTACTTTATAGGTCTACTCACTAGATTCCTTTCTAGTGAGATTTTTATTTTCTTTTTCTATATTTTCTTTAGTCTATCTATTTTCTTCGTTTCTTTGTTCGTAACCATTACCATTTAACATCATGGAAGATGGTAATATCCTTAATCCCAACAACCCACCACAACAACAACCACCACATCCTAGAGCCCGTACTTTAGGAGAGTATTCCCGTCCTAGCCACCATGGCTATCGAAACACCATTGAGCTCACTCAAGGAGCCAATATCACACCCTTGCGATCCGACACCATCCGGTTGGTGCAAAGCGGATGCGCATTCCATGGACTTCGATCTGAAGATCCTAATCAACATCTTAAGGACTTTCTCAAAATCGTTGATTCTATAGACCTTGATGTTGCCACTCGAGAGACGACCCGATTGCGTCTCTTTCAATTCACTCTGCGGGATCAAGCTAGTCAGTGGCTAGAACGTCAACCCGCAGGATCCATCACCTCTTGGGATGATCTCACCACTCGTTTCCTTGCTCAGTTTTTCCCACCAGGAAGAACTACCAAGCTAAGGAATGATATCTTGATGTTCCAACAACGTCAAGGCGAAACTCTCTACGAGGCATGGACTCGATTCAAGGACTTACTCCAAAAAGTCCCTCACCATGGCATGGATCCTTGGCTACAAATCCAAATCTTCTATGATGGTGTCAATCATCAAACTAGAAGAGCCATAGATTACGCCGCCAATGGGAGATTGAGCAGGCTCAGTGTCGATAAGTGCTGGGAAGTCATTGAGGACTTAGCACAATACGAAGAGGAAGAATGGAATGACTCAACGTTCTCGGAAGAAGGGATTTTAAATTGCATGAGTGCAACCCAAGAACAGCTGTTTGAAAACATAAAAAGGCAGGTTGAGAGCTTAATGAAAGCTGAGACACCTACGGCTGATGAAAATCCCGATGAGTGCGTGAACACAATTGGTAAACATACGTTTCATCAATTCTCACGACAAGATGAATATGAAGGGATAATGCTAACTTTCGTGAACAACCAAGAGAGACGTATCAAGGAATTAGAAACACACTTGAAAAACACCCAAGATATATTCATGGAACTAGCAGAAAAATTTATTGTGAGAATAAAGGAGAAAATTAGGGAAGAAGCCTCACATAAAAAGATCGAGAAGATCTTTGAACTCCTGGTCCCTAATGAACCATACAACGAATGGGATGATGAAACCCCTCTCCCCGAGCCTTCACTTTTAAAACCCTCTTATCTATTTGGATCCTCTCGCGAGAAAAAGAATTCTCAAGATCGTTGCATTTTCGTGGGAAGCATGGTTTTCACGCTCCCTAACTTTCATGAGGCTAGGAAACGATCTTTTGGCTTTAAGCCAGGTGTGAGAAGAACTCAATTAAAGCACATCCTCATTTCGAAAACCCCCTGTAAATGCTCCTCACACTCCCTGAATACCTGCCATGACGGAGATTGGAACCTGAATGTGACGTCAACCGGCCCTTTTCAACATTTTACCACATCCCGTGACAGTAACAAAACATTTGACCCAGGAGGAACTTGTTAACGAGACTAGCTATCAGGATTATTGACCCTGACTAGCTGCTCTCTTAAAGTACGAGGGGCTCATTTGTAAACTGGCACAAAGTAGTAAAATACGCTAATCTGACGGCGTCAGAATTTGAACGTGACGCCGTCACCCCGTCTGCACAGCAATAATAACTTTAATTCCATCACTTTCATCACAAACCCCACAAACCATATCCACTCCAACCCCACCTTCGAATTTCCAGGATCTAATTCACCGACTTTTGTCACCAATCTTCACGTGGTAAGTAATTTTTACTCATTCTTTTCGCTTCAATTACTCATAGGATTTGTAAATTTCGAAAATCCCCAACTCGTGAAACCCTAGGATTGATTCATGCTTAGAACTCATAATGTGTTTTAATTAGTGTTATTTAACAATAATTAAAGCATTTGATGATTGGCAATCAAGTGGGTCTATTCACTAATGGGAGGCCACGAATTTGAACCATAACCTATGACCCAATCACCCATTTTGCTGTAAAAAAGGGCGTTTGGTTTATAAGCTTAAAGTTTGAATATTGATTTTTCCCTCGTAATTTCGGATTTAAATTTGGTTGAACCTGACGGCGTCACCTATCAAAGGGTGACGGCGTCAGACCTGTCTGATACGCCACCAAGTCTTTAATTCACATATTAACACTTTTGTTCCTCCTCCTTTGTTCCAGATAATGAGTAAGCGTCAAAGACCCAGCCGAGGAAGTTCTTCCCGATCTCAACAAGAGAACTTTGGGGATACGGTCCTCAGTTGGGGTGTCTTTGACAACGATGCTGCTACAAGCAAATACGCACAACTGCTACTACACAAGGTCGAAAATGGGGCCGTAGTTGATTGGAACTTTCTGAGGAGAGAAGGTCTTGAGCAGACCTTTCTCCAAAGTTTTCAGACGGATGGGTTTACCGGCCCTCAGTGGGAAAGACTGTTTAAAATTCAGGAGCCGGTATATGAGGAATTGGTGCGTGAATTCTTTGCCACCTTTCATTTTGACATGGCTGAGGCAAGGACCGATGTAGGCAGTACCACGATCTATTTCAGGCTGGGGGGTGAGCTAAGGACGTGTTCGGTTACTGAGTTTGGGTGGAGACTTGGGTTGTACGATCAGCATGATACCATTCAGGCAGGGTTCATGCAGAGGTTGTTGCATGGGGAGTCGATGAAGAATGATTTTAGGTGTTCCATGTTCTGGCAGACTATTGGGGATGGGGTATACACATCGACCACTGTGGCATCCCAAATCAGGGATCCTAGGGTTCGGTTGACTCATTGATGCCTCACCTACAGCTTGACGGGGCGTCACAGCTCTCACCACCGTGTCACTGCTTCTGATCTCTTCTACCTGAACACCATCTACTCTAATGATGTTTACTGCAACATCCCGTTTTGGGTTGCTAGCTTTATGCATGGTGGAGTTGGGGAGAGGGAAGGAGACAGGATTTATGGTGGGATGTTTATCACCCGGCTGGCCCAGTCTTATGGAGTCCTCAGGCCCGAGGTCATGAGGTATTTGAGTGGTGATGCATGCAGGACGGTGAAGGAGAGGTCCCTGAAGCAGATGGAGGTGATTATGGAGATGCATGATGGGTCCTTTATGTGGTATCATCCAGCCAGAGCTGAGGATGATGATGATGAGGATGATGAGGAGGAGGAGGAGCCCCAGCAGCAGCAGCATGAGGGTTATGAGGCCGGTACAGCTGATTACTACCGGCACATGAGCAGGGGGGACTGGCAGGCTCACCAGGGGACCTGGATGGGCCAGGTTGATACTTGGAGGACCAGGGTGGACGAGAGGTTCGACTGGATGTATGATCACACGGTTCGTCAGATGCAGCATCTTTCTACACGTGATCAGTTGGACCCACATCTGCAGATTGACCCTTTCCCGGGTCGTGAGCAGGATTACCCACCATATGGGTACTACGGGCACCTCCCTCCAGGCTACGACTATCGCCAAGGTCCCCCACACCAGTGATGATGTGATTTGATGTTTTGATGTTTGAACAATTTGATATTTGGTTGTATGTGTTGAAACAATATGGTCTGTAATAATTTAGGGAAGGCATCTGTTTGCCTTAAAACATTTGTTACATTGATTTTATTTATCGCATGCTAGCCTCATTTGATTGTTATTTTATTTGCTTTGTGTGTTTATTTGTTTGTTTGTTTGTTTTTATTTGTTTCTGTATGTATGTTTAATTTTTATTCCTATTGATTCATGTTCAAAACTAAAATTGTGAAAATGCTTTATTTTGTTTTTAACTTCGTCTTAACTACATATAAAGGTATTTTGCAAAAGATAAGTGTAAGGGAAATCCAAATCGGTTTATTAAAACAAATTAACATGAATCGTAATAATAATAAATTAACATACATATTAGTGTGTGTTTGAGTCAAATGCTTGTATCGAGTCATAATGATGTTTTGCAGGATTTCCAGGAAGTAAGGTAAAGGTTTTTCCAGAAATTTTCCGGAAACTTAAAATGAAAATTTTTGTCAGGTCATTTCTGACGGCGTCAGGGTTTATAACCTGACGGCGTCAGACTTAATTTTCAGAAATTTTTGAAAGTTTTGTTTTTAAAAAGTTTTTATTAAAATCTCCAACTTATAATCTCCAGGAATCTGCAAAGTTATCATTCCACAAGCATTATATCCTTATATATAGAATTTATCCCGCCGATGTTATGCAGGTTTTCGTGTTTGTTTTCTCAGGTTTATCAGGTTATTTTGGACAAGGAAATGTTTTTGGATCAAGCTTTTGGCGATGCATTAGTCATGGAGCTTCAACATTACTTTGGAAGAAGATTTAACCGTGTTATTTCATTATCCACCGAGCGAATCAGGGGAGTATTTGATTTCATTCTTTTACTTTATGCTTTTACATCTTGTTATTTGAACATTGGGGACAATGTTCATCTTAAGTGTAAGGGGAGGGTAAAAGTACGATTTTAGAGAATGCTATTACGCTTGATTTTTGTTTGTTTAATAGTAGATGTGTAATAAAACTGAGAGAAATACTTGTTAAGGTAATTTTAGTGCCAAATTTAAAATTTTTTACAACATATAGGAGTGAAACTTTGATCTTAATGAGCGTCTCACGGATAGGAGTTATATGACTAGCACAAAAACCGTACCACTAAAAAAATTTTCCACCCCCAAATATGTGAGGTTCGCCCCTAGAATTGGTAGGAAAAGCATTTATGCTATGATGTGTGTACCGGTAGCACTTAGATTCTAGAACTTGCGTTAGGACCATTCCGAGGCCACAAGTGAGACTACATTCGTGTAGTTAGATTTACTACATGATAAGAGGCATTAGGATTAACCCATTGTTTTACACCTGTGTTTTTGTTATAATTACGTTGGCTACATTGGTCAAGTAATTCTCCCACACCCTTTGCGTTGTACTCATTTTTAGTACACGATACCCCTAGTACACCCCTCAGAGCCTATCTTTTTGTTTCGACCTTTAAGCATTTTACTTACAGGAAGAATTTGTTACACCCCACTTAAATGTACACCCAAATCGCCTTAGCCTACCTTGTATGCACTCATTTTTAGTGCATTATTGTTACAACATTTGTTTAAACCCAAGTTAATTATCTAATTGATTACATGGTTGCTAAGTCGAGTCATATCCTTGTACATATTGTTTTGGGACGATTGGGACTCATGGGTAAAGTACTAGTGTAATGAAGTAATGGGGAAGAACATCATTTATTACCCCCATATGTGCTAAATATTTTAAAAGTACTCCAAGTTTTTCAATTATCTTAATTCGAGTCATTAGAATAGTTATTTGTAAAGTTATGTAAAAGTTCAAGTGTAAGGTGAATGCAACGCCCCTATGATGTATTATTTTGGATGGTAGGGCAAGAGTGTATGGAAAAAAAAAAAAAAAAAAAAAAAAAAAAAAAAAATCAAGAAAAATACAAAAAAAATGAGAAAAAGAAAAGTAGAAAAAACATACGGACTACCATCCCGTTTCATTTTATGTTTATTTTTATGTTTTTGTTATTTTTTTATTTTGTTTCTAGCTTAAGATTGAGTCGAGTCTTGGCTTAGCAACATTGTATAGTACATGTAATTAATCAAGATCTTTAACTCGCCACCAGTAAAATATCCTTTATCCAACAAAACCGTGTTTTCCTTTTCCCTACACCTAACGTTATAACCCATTTAAAAGCCCTCTTTGATAGTTTATCTTAGGTGCTCACGCCTAGTGGAGGAGGTTTTCGATCCTTTCCCAAGCCTATGGTAATCTATTTGCTATGACAGGTAGTGAGAGATATTATCCGTTTTCATTTATGAGATTTATTTTGATGACACTTGAGAGATGTGAGTATCTAAACACTACTTGTGAGGTGCTAGTTTGTAATCTCCGTGCTTATTATGATTGAAGTGGAACGATTATTTGTTGTAATTACTTTTATGTTTGCATTAAATGACCCCTAACCTGTATTTTGATTAGAATAAAAGCGCGTTTGCTTGAGGACAAGCAAATCTCAAGTGTAAGGGTATTTGATGAAGCGAAAAGTGTACCGCTTTTAAGGGGTCATTTAAGCCCTAAATCGTATTTATTTGATCAAATATTGCCCTAAATCGTTCCTTTTGTCATTTTAGGTACTTTTGAGGAGAAATCTGGAAAAGGAGGCATTTTGGACGTTTTTGGAGCATAAAAGTGAAGAAAACGACAAAGTCTCAAAAATCGGCTAAAAGTTACCTTTGACGGCGTCAGATTTTACTCTGGACGGCGTCATGGCTTGGCAAAAAAAGGTGGATGTGAAATTTACTCATGATAAGCCAATGAAAATTGCATGTAAATTCTGACGGCGTCACGCTTTAACCTGATCAAGGGCGTCACGGCTTAAATCAAAGAGGGACGGCGTCACGTTCAAGAGCTGACGGCGTCAAGCCTTGATAAGCCAGAACGGATTTTGGAGAGCTAAAGAGGGACGGCGTCAAGAAGGTCATCCGGGAACCCTAAAAGCGGCGAGGTGACGGCGTCACACTCCATAAGGTGACGCCGTCAGATCCAAAAGTCTATATATAGTTTTCTAATTTTTTGTCATTAAGTAGAGAGCTTAGTGTGGAATTTTTGGGAGAAAACCCTAAGACGATTTTAGCATCTTTTTCAAGGCTTTTTGCCTTGAGATCTTCCATGTTACATTGAAAGATAAGTTTTCAATTAATCATTCAATATGTCTATGTGTTGTTTGATTCTATCTTGTTCTTGTCTTTTGTTTAACATGTTAGGCTAGATTTATCTTGTGTTTGCTTAGATCTAATGAAACTTAGCTATTGATTATTGGTTATTAGTGTGTTGTTAGTTGTATTGGATGATTGTTTATCTATGTTAGGCTTAAGAAAACTGGCTAACTTCCTATTCGGTAACTTGCTTGAACGTCTTAAGAAACATGAACCAAATGCGTACTAAAGGTTTTTATGGTTGTATTTAATGCACAAGCGAATTCTAGTGATCCCATGTTAGGAGCTTCCTAGCCGGCTCGACATAGGAGTGAAGTAGGAGCTTGTAGAGTTGGGGAAGTACGTACGCCACCCCACGATTGGTATTAAGGAATACACCCGTCATCCACGCAACTAATACACACTAATCAACCGGTAAAAGATAGTTAGGGAGTAAGGAAATCTAAGTGAACACATTTCTCTACACATAAGTTTCTCACCAACTTTTTATTTTCAGTTATTTATTTTATTTGCATTCGTAGTAATTTGGGTTAGTTGACTAGCAACTAATTCCGCCCACTCTTTCAAACCCGAGATTTTACTTGCTTTCATAAAAATATAAAAACATAAAAAGAATCTTCCTCAACCTTTAGACCTATTAGAGTAGTTTTTCATACCTAACGAACACTATTCCCTGTGGAGAACGATCAATCCCCCGTACTTACCACTACACTATACTACATCGGTCAGGTACACTGCCTGGGTGGGGTTGTAAGCCTCTTGAGATCCCTCGAGAGGTAAAACCTGTTGTAAGGTTGCAAAACCACGCATCACACATGTTGAGGGGGAGCATTTGAAAAATATAAAACTCTCAAGTGTTTGCAAAAATGTGTTTCAGAATCATGAACACTTTGAGAGATTTTTCAAAGATTTGGTTTGGCAATCGTAGATGAATACCAAAGACCGACCATTTTAATTAATGCATGGAGTTATAAGGATGGTTAGGTTAGGCTCAAGTTCCCACGATCCCGCTAGAGCCGGAGGGATCTACCCAGGGACAATCCACTAGTTAGTGTAGAAGTCCTTAGGTATGATTAAAAAAGGAGAAAAGTGGATAAGGGAAAAGTGCCGACTGAGATGGAGCTAGTACTGGAACAAACCCAACAAGGTGCTAGTTATGAAGTCTCGGTAAGCACTGAAGGGGTTGAAGAATGAAAAAGAATTGTAAAGATAAAGGGTGAAAAGAAATAGCCCTCCTTACAACTTAGGCAGAAACCGGGTCAATACATATGCTGTCAGAATCACTTAGTTGATTGCTGGCATTGAAGACAAAGTATCATGGACCCACTGATACGCTGCACAACCCTCCCTAGCCACTCAAGGTCCCTCAAAGGATTCTTGTTTCAATTGTCACGGAGTTCAATACATTCCTATCTTCTCTCTCACTCCGAGTTAGATGATATTGAAAAGGTGGCATTCCTCTCCAGCCTCCGCTCACTAAATCAAAATGCACTATTGAGTCTAGAGCCACGAGATGCATAACAAGATCTCATAGGAACACGAATTATTTCTACACTGGTTGTTCAACATTAAGGACACCAGTTGTAAACTTAAGAGTCCTACGCAGATCTTAGCAATCTGCCAGAACATTTATGAGGGAATTTACAAATGTAATTCTCAATGATTGAATGGAAATCCCTGCCAGGGTCAACATCAAGCAGCCCTGAAAGCAGGTCACTTCGGTAATTCTTTATGGATTACGCTTAGTGGTCACGGCGGTTTCTAACGGTCTACAGTCGTGGAGTGATCTCCAGCGACTCACCTAATCGTTGATGTGCTACGGTTCGATCTTAAAAAGCCCTCTGTGGGTTTTCGATTAGGAACGGTCTTGGTAAGGATTAGAGAGAGTTTTCACACTATGCTGTTAACAATCTCGAAGTCCGAACTTGTAAGTACCGGACGTTTTATTGATAACTGTCGTATGCAGGAACATCTGGCGGTTGAAGCTGATTGCTGTTGCAGCTGTTTGCGGTTGTAGCTGATTGAGGTTGCAGCTGAATGCGGTTGTAGCTGGTTGCAGAAAAGATGCCAATCCTATACCACATGCTCACACTACATCATCATTGTAACTCAACAAAGTCATGATCAACCTAAAAGACCTTTAACACGGCTTCTGCAAACTCTGATGCTAAAGATCATGACATCAAATAGTGTGAGCATGTCGGCTCAAAGATTTACACATCACGTGGAGACATACTACCGAAAGATGACTTAAAGACAAATGTTGGATGATAAATTCGAAGAATACTCAAAGATCATCCAAGATAGAAGAGCGGTCATCAAAAGATCACTGCTGAAAGCACAAAGATACAAGACTTTGAAGAATCAAAGACTACGAGCTATAAAGACAAGTTCAGAAGAAAGAATGCTAGAATTCAAATTATTATTTCCGGGGTGACCTCCCTTAGGGGGAGATTGTTAGGAATATAAATATTCATATGAAGGTTCGGTCACCCCGAGTATCTATTTAGCATATCACATAGCTCGTAGGCTTATTTATATAAGCTTAGTATTATTAGTATTATTAGTTTTATTAGATTAGTCGTATCTATATTTGTGGAGTGGGTCGGGGCTTTCCCCACTGTCAGCTCACTTCACAGCCCACTAGGGGCACTATTATTAGGAAGTATAAATACCCCTTCCCACACTTGGGAAGGGTTGGATCTCTTGTAACAAAACACACACTAATCTAATATTCACAAGTTTTCCCAACTCTCTCTCTCTAGTTCTTCCATCTAACTCCATGGATCTAATCTTCCATAACCCAAGACCACCCGAATCATCCACACAATCAAGATGGTTATTTCCTACAACCAGCCTGTTTAATACTACCAAGTTTTTCTAACAAAGTATCTCTTTCCTTAGTAATCTTTTCTAATTCAGACACCTTACATCCTAACTTCCATTCACTTAATTTCAATTGGTAATCTTGTTGCTCATATTTTTCTGCCCAAGCCATTTCATTATTTTCATGTGTTAATATTTTGGCTTCCATTGACTCTAAAGTTAATTGATAACCAGCTACCTCAGATCTAGCTGTTCTACAATTATCTCTTTCAGTCACATATTCTTTAAGCAACTTTTGATAAACATCATTACACTTAGAGCATACCTCAGAGACATTGGATGAACTTGGTGAAGTAGCTACCATAGCAATCTGAACAGGTTCATCTTCATCCTCCATGCCCCAGTCAAAGCTTCCAAGACTATCTCTTGATTCCAAAGCAGCATATCCAGGTTCCTCATCAAAAGCTGTGCCCCAATCAAACTCTTCCATTGCAACCATAGAATAGGTTACAGGTTCATCATCAAATTCAGCACTCCAGTCAATCTCTGCTAAATTTTCTTGAGCCACCAAAGCTTTTGGTTGTGATTCAGTAATAGGAACCTCCTTTCTTTCAACCTTGGGTTGTTCAATCATCCTGTTTGCCTGATATTTTGCAAACTTGCATTCCCTTGCAAAGTGTCCAAGCTTTTGACAATTGAAACATTCAATCTTGGATTTGTCAAAAGTTATACCTTGTTTGGCTTTGAAATCAATTCCCCTTCCTGTCTTGTTCATGAACTTCTTGATCCTAGCAGTGATCATAGCTACTTGCCATCTTATGTCAATCTCTTCTAAAGCATCTTCTTCAATCTGCAACAAGTCTTCTTGATAGGTAACAGGTAAAGTGGCTTGTTGTGCAAAGAAGGAACATACAACTTCATCAGAATTGGTGTTGTTTGTTGGTGATGGGTTGGGAGTAGTTGTGGTTGTGCAAACATGCTGTGAATCACCAACAGTACTTTGAGAAGGATAAGCAGTACTTTTAGTGGAAGTACTGCTTCTGTTTTCAGAAGACACAAAATCTATGTTGTGAGTTTTCTGAGAACTGTGACCATTCATCTCTTGCTCGTACACTTTCAAATTGTTATAGAGATCATCAAAGTCCATAGATTCCAATCCAGGTTGTCCTCTAATCATAGTAGCAACCACATGCCAGACAGATGGCAAACTCCTTAAGAACTTCAAATTTGCATCTTCAACAGATACCTCTGCTCCATACAGTTCTAGCATACTAAGTAGATTTTGGAATCTGTCATAGGCAGCATCAAGCCCTTCTCTTTCACCAACAGTGAAGGTTTCAAACTGCTGCTTCAATAAGTTTCTATGCATCTTCTTTGAAGCATCATTACCTCCAAATCTTGTCTTGATCGCAGCCCATAATTGTTTTGCATCCTTAGCATCATGAAACTTTAGTAGGTGACCATCAAGAATAGCAGACAACAGTATGTTGAGAGCCTTATCTTGATTTCTCTTTGTAGCTGCTGGCAAGGTTGGTTGAGGTGGTTTGGGTTGTCCTTCAACTTGTAAAGGTTCGTCAAGAACAACATTACCATTGACAATTACATCCCATAGAGCATGGTCAGTAATAGCAAGGTACTGTCTCATCTTCATACTCCAGAGATCATATTCTCCCTTCTTGATGATAGGAATTCTGAGTGAGGTGATGGATGGGATAGGTGCAGCTTCAGTCGACATTGTTGAGGGTTTGTTGATAAATCGGTTTTAAGGGTTTCTTCTTAATCAGAGTCTCCACACAAGCTCTGATACCACTTGTTGGATCGATATACTCTGACCAAACTAACTTGTAGCTTGTCTACGGTTTAACAACTTTGAATGAATTCAAAACTATTAATAATGAAACACTGATATACTTTGCTAAGTATGCGGAATCTACTTCAACAAAGCTAAGAAGAACAACTTCGAATATTATTAAAACCTTGAACCTGCTTTCTTACACAGATTCACTAACAAACTCTAATCACTAATACTTCTAATAATCGACTAATACTTTTTTCTAAAATCGCATATCTCTAATGCCAACCTAGGGATCCTTTTATAGGCACAAGGAAAACCCTAGTCGGTTTACAATACTTGAACGACAAGTAATTCTAATTATAACTCTAATCTAATACGAACATTCTAGAATTACACATTAGTCCTTAAACTATTTGCATAGCAGTCCTTCAACGAGCAGCAGTACTTTAATCGAACAGCAGTACTTTGACTTGAGTAGCAGTACTTTGACTTTCAGCAGTACTTTGATATTTCATAGCCCAACACCAGCTCCTAGCTTAAGTACCTGCCGCACATGAAAAGAAACATGCGGCTGAGCTTCAAAAGCCCAGTGAACAGATATATAGATAACGAAAACAATAGCAATAGCAAATGCAAAAATAGTTTAGGAAAACGCAATGATACGAAGTTGACATGAAAGGAATGAGAAGTAGATCATGAATAAAAGAAAAGATTCAAGAAACAAGAACACAGCAATTTATCACGAGCCCCGAAGACTTACGATACCATAGCATTTCTAATATAATAAAACATACCTGTATAGAGTGATCAGCTCTCAGTTAAATGTGAAAGACATGTATCGCACACACCATCAGTCACCAGATATAATAACATATAACATATACAGATAACAGGTCAAATCTAGAGTGCACCCATACACCCCACAGATAAATCAATAATCATAATATAATGGCCATAGCAAAATAATAATTAAGGGACGGAACAGGTCATCACTCTCCTGCCCTAGAGTCATGTCAGAGGTGCGTCAATGACATGGACATGAAACCCTCATGCCTAGTTATTGGCTCGTAATATTAAACTGTAGAACAAAATTCGGACGTACTATCAAATAATCAAAATTATATCTTAAGGGTACATGGCAAAAGATTCAAATCAAAGATCACATCGAAAGTTTACAAACAAAAGGGAACATAGCAAAGGTATAGGGAATCCTAATAAGGAATTGAATTCTGAAAGAAAAGAACTGAAAAGCCCTTACTGAAAAAGGACAGAATATCCGTACCTTATAATCGAAGCAAAAGACAAGAAAGCAAATGCGAAGCAGAAATCAAGGCTTCTCTTTCTTCACACCTAAAGAGGTAGAAGACGGAATTACGAATTATTCAAACGTAAATTATTACTTTTAATTTACTTTTCATTTTGTAACTTTCCAGATCCAGTAATATGTTAATATTCCAGATTAGGTTAAACCTTTATTTCAAACTCATCATGTATTTAAAATACCTTTTATTAAGTTACAAAAGTTCAGGGTTAGTTATGACAATCTTCATAGTTTAGGGTTTTAATTGCAAATTCATTTACTTCAAAGGATTAAAGTGAAAATAATTTAGTTTACAACTTTTACAGAACCTTACCTCAGCATTATGTGAAATACGAATTAGACCCTCACAATTCAATTATTACACAATTAGTCCCTTAACTTTTACAAAACTTACAATTTATTTCATAATTTAATTATAATTACATATCAATCCCACAAATACTCAAATTTACCCATTACACCCTGAATGACTTTATTTACTTAAAATAACTTCAAGTTTCCGGATCTTACACTTTTAGTCCTTCCATTTTAATTATTTACAATTCGACCCCTTTAATTATAATTAATTCATTTACTTGCAATATTTACACTTAGGGCCCTCAAGTTATATTTTTCTCACCTTCCTACTGACTTATAAGACATTATAAAAATATCCCAGAAGTTTAAAAGTTGACAAAACAAGCCCTTACACTTTTTATTGCAAATCGTATAACCTTTTAATGTACCAAAACAAGCCCTAGTTTTAACCAATCATTAAACCATCATCATACAATCATTAATTACATTAATTACATCAGATCTATTCATATAAACCCTAACCCTAATTCGTTCTAGGGTTTTCTTCTTATTTTCTTTGTTTTTCATGTAAACCGATTACAACAATAATTCGCATCAATTATTCTAAGCTTCTATAAATCATGTGGTTATTTTTCTAGGCTTATATTATCAGTATAGAACATATAAAAATTATAGATACACCTCAGAAAAATCGTATAACCTTATTTGGAATTCGAGTGTATTTTAACTCTCATAATTTCGTACGCTATATTTAACTTGCATGATCCATGTTCGACATTTTTACTGAGTTATATACAATATATAGGTCATTAGAAAAATACTAGATCGATCATAGAACGTAAGATTTAAGCGTATGGTTTTATACCTATCGAGCGAATGAAAATCGAACAAAATAAAACACCACGATCGAACAAAGCTTCCACAACTCGACTCCTATTTTTCCTAGCTTGCTTACACCTTGATCAACTCCAGAAAAATACTAGCTCACGTCCAGAAGGTCGAATGGAATTTTGGTCGAATTATGAATGTATCGATATTAGGGTTTCGGTATTTAGGTTTTGTAAAATAGAATGATTTTGATTTTGTATATTAAATTGGCCGACTAGGAGGGGGAATATATCTAGAAATTCGGCCCAAAAGGTTATCCCAAAATCACACCTTTATTTTGTATATAATTCCCATAATTATTTTGTAGTTATCTAGTTAAAATAATTTTGCAAAATATATATATAAAGTTAATTAATTAATTTCGGACCATATATATATACATATGTAATTTTGTAATTTTCTTGACATTTAATATAATGTAGTGTTGTCCCAGAAATTTAATTACTTGATATGTAGTTCATTTCATAATTTTTGGATTCACTTCGGAATTGTTATAAGTGATTTTATTAAGTATTATGGATTCATGGGTAATTTGGTCATTTTATAGGTTATCTGAATTTCAGGTATTACACACCATGTCTAACAGACAAGAAAGAGTTGACTCACCATGAGGGTACGGCTCTGGTGTGATCATCAAATCCGTTGACAGCTGTAATAGTTTGCTAAAAACTATTGGGTTTTCAACTCACCCATGTTTCATTACTGAGAGTTGAAATGGTTCTCAATTCGCCATGGATCTTACCCTTTGGGGTTCCAAAGAATTGGCTAGCCCACGAGAGTATGGTTTGTGGTAAAGGCAGTGGAAAACCATATTTGGTAATCAATTCACCAAGGTCATGTAATGCACCAAGAATTGGCTAGTCCAAAAGGGTACGGCTTTTGGTAAAGACAAAACAAATCCGTTGATAGTTGATGGTTTACTCAAAATCATATGGTTATCAATGTACCATGGTCTTACACACCAAAACATTGGCTACTCCAGTAGTTAATGGCTATTGGTAAAGAGACATCAAATCCATTAATTTTCAATGATTCACCTCTCACAGGAGTTAACACACCTGGAAGTGATGAGAATAGTATGAAACTTAAAAGGACTTGATGTACAAGTAGTCATGGTTGTTGCAAAGATCAGATCAATGGTGGAAAGCTTATCAAAGTCACAGTTGCTGAACACGTCCATGTTTTGAAGAGTTGGTGAATGAGATTCTTCCGAGAATTCAAGTTCAATCCTCATGCTTTGGACGTCAAAGATCTATCTAGAAACTTGAAGTTAACCGAGTCAAATTCAAGTTTAGGGGAGGATTGTTAGGAATTATTTAGTTTCATTGCTGCTGGTAGTTAGTGCGGTTCCTGCTGGCAGGTATGTAGTTCCTGCTGGTATGGTTCCTGCTGTTAGTAGGATATAGTTCCTGCTGTTAGTTTTTGTTTCTGCGGGTAATAGAAATAGTTAACCCGTATATTTAGAAGTTTGTTAGAGATTACGATATGCATGAGATATATTAGGAATAGATATTGCATATCTCTTTTACACGTTTTGGAGTGAATGCCGAATTAGGGTTTCTTGGAGTATAAAAGAAACTCACGGCTATGAACATTGTACGCCTTGAAAACATCTTTTAATAGTTAATATAGATCCATAGAGGATCAATTGTTTATTAGTTATTTCTTCTTTAACTCTTGTGTTTATATTCCGCGTAAACATAAGTTTATAGTTAGAGATTCTCTTATAGTTTGTTTGTGATTACATAAGAATTCTATCGATTCCCTAAGGCTCAAAGTTCTATCTAGGGCTGATCCTACACAACCCGACCTGATAACACCCCTAGTTGCAGTGGGTAACCTTTTTTTTTTTTTTTTTTTTTTTTTTTTTTTTTTTTTTTTTTTATCATTTTGCAATAATTTTTGTATATATTTTTTTTAGTTAGAATTTGACGTATAATTGTGTTGGCTGTGTTATTGTGTTATTTGAGTTTTTTGTTTTTTTGTAGTTCTGTGTTGGTGTTTGTTTTTTAAAAACGCTAGGTACAAAGTATATACATTCCCTTTTTTTTACTTATGTTTCTTGCTTGTATGTTAAAAAAAAAAGAATTTGACACACATATAATAGCGGTAACTCAATCAGCGGGTGGGCCAAATATTGTGAAAGAGGCCGAGTATCAAAGAAGGCCAAAAAAAGCCCAGCAAAACAACCCAACAAAAAACATTTTTTTATGGCACGGCGCTCGAAAGTGTTCGCTATAATATATATAGAGAATTAGTAAACAAGCAGTTATATAGTTTTCTTCATGCAATAATGCCTATATAGTGTAATGTGTATCTATGATTGAAAGTATTTTGTTATCGTTAAATTAACATACATTGACACTTACTAGCATGGTACCCGCGCAATGCGGCGGCGGGTACCATGTGACTATGTTTTGAGGGGAGCAAATGTTGTTTGGTTATACGTTTTTTCTAACAACAACTTTACGAATGAATGATAATTTAAATTAAAATAATTTTAAGCAATAATAATGCAAACTATTTGATATCCAAATAAACATAAGGTCCAAAGTAAAGAAAGGAACATAAATAGCATCTTTGGAACATAAGTTAAAATAGACGTCATTACAAAATGACATGTAATTTGACATAAACACATATATGCCAACTATTAACAGTCGAGTAGATTTCTATTTTGTATCCATAACAGTCGATTAGATTCGCGTGTATTAGTGTTCGGGCCAAGTCTCCAATCCTTTAAACTGGACTTTTAAATCTCGTCCAATATTTTATCTACTCCTGTTGTCCAGTCCATTTATATATCATAAAGACAAAGCTATTCTCCAATCCACTCAAATACGACTATACGAGTATCATTTTATCAACCAAAAGTTGCCCATTTTTTCATTTGATAATCCATTGGCAGCATTAACAATAATTAAACTTAAAATCAGAAAACACCATAGCATTAGCTAAACATGTCACAATTTTTGGACTCTTACTTAAAGACTTCAACATTATAGATTTGACTGCGTTGAATCAAAACCAAAAAAGAAACATAAAACCTACATCTATATGATTCGCAACCGTTGACTTCAAACATCATTGAAGTTTTGATCTACAATGAACCAAACATCATTGACTTTAAATATAATATCATAGCCAAACTCTAAAACAATGTAAACATTAAAATCTTCTAGAAAGAAACCTTTATATCTAACTATCTTATAATGCACAAAGGCCTACTATTAATAGAAATACTTAAAATTAAGCAATACAAGTTATAAAGCTAAAAGTACAAGTAATTAAAACACATTTTCTAACATTTACAAGTTCTTAAACTCAAAGTACAACTAATTAAAATAGAAATACTAACATTAAATACAATAAATAAATCATTATGTACATTAAATACAATTAATTAACGGGTCAATAAATACAATTAATGCAGTTATTAAATAATTAAAACACCCTTTACATAAGAAATACAAATTATCAAGCATATTGTACAACCAACTTAAACACAATTCTTGCATTAAATGTCACTAATACAAATAATAAAGCACATGATACAAATATTCAAGCCCGAACGGGCAACGAGCCAAATGGCTAGAGCCCGAACGGGCACGGGCCAAACGGGCTCGAGCCCGAACGGGCATGGGCCAAACGGGCTCGAGCCCGAACGGACAGCACGGCTCAAGCCGAACGGGCACGAGCTAAACGAAATTCTTGATATCCGTAAATGTATTGTAAAAAAAACATAATAAACTAAAATACATGATTCACCAAAAAAATTTATTTCAGGGTACCCGCCGCCGCAACGCGCGGGTACCCTGCTAGTCTAACCTAACCGATCTTGAATGGTCGCTTTTTGTACGCAACATCCGCCCACGTCGCCCATTCAATTTTTGAGAAGTCCGCCCAAATCGCCCATTCAAGACCTGAGAGACTGAAACTCCGCCCGTTCCGACAATTTCTAAGTAAGTAGCCGCCGAGACTAACCCGTAAGCTCTACAAAAACGCCCACATGAGCCCGTTTTTTACTATTGGGCAACAATTGCCACCTCTAGATCTACCACAAAACCACACAAAATCGCAACTACCGAAACCACCGAAGACATACACAGCTAAAACCATCATAAGCACCACCAAAACGACCAGATCTGCCACAAAAAAGCGAACACAAAAACAACCAAAATGAAAGTGTAGTTAGTTCTTATGTGTAGGGGTGGGGTACGTGGCTCTGTTTTGTGGGTTTGTGTGTTTCTATAGAGAGCAGATATGTGATTGTGTGTTTTAAAGAGAGAGAGAGAGATGGATAGAAAATGAAAGTGCAGGTGTTGTGTGTGGGTTTTTATTTGTGGGGGTGGGGTGCGTGGGACTGTATTAAAATGCGATTAAAATGGGCTGTAACAATTTTTTAAAATGGACTGTTATAAGTTTTTGAAATAAGGTATAATGGTATATTAATATTGAGGGTGTTACAAGTTTACATAATTTAAGACATTTAAATTTTTGGCTAATGACTATTGATTTCCATATTAAGTAAGTTAGAATGTCTGAATTTTAAGCCTTTCCATTTAAAGAAATGTCCTAAATGCTTTATAATGTAGTAGAGATAGACAACCAAAAAGGGTGACTTTCAGAGATGGGTCAAAATAGTTTTGGTTGACCGCCAACTTTTCATGGATTATGTTTGACAAAATGGTTACAAAATTTTTATCTGGAGATAAGATTCAGTTTTTTTGAATATAAAAATTTAGGATGGTATTACTTATAGATTTTTGACCATTTATTTTGTAGTTTTACCCGTTATGAACTAAATACAATTCAAAATGACCCAATTGCACCCGCTTCCAAAACTTGATGTCAAGGATAATTCTTACCATCCATCCAGATGTTCCTTAAATATTCTGTCAAAAATATTCTGTCAAATGCATGTCAAAGTTCGAAAATGGGGTAGAACCGTAGAACTGAGCCTGAAATAGAGCAGTTGTTGTGAAGTCAAGTAAGTTATAACAGATACAGTATACATTATATAGTAACAATAAATGTTGATTGAAGATCGTACTTTTGGTAATCTAGGCTTCAAATAAATGGATTAGCATAATCATTTAAATAGAAAACATAATTGAAGCATACCTGTTTAAATTTGCGATTGTGATGAATAAGGGTGTGTTTGTTTCATTAAGATGTTTTGGGTCTTAATCACTATCACATCTTACTAGTAAGATGTGGCTATAAAGTCTGAATCTGAATGAAATAATGTTCTTTGTTTTTCGTATAATCGTCTGAATGAGTTTAATTGTCTTTTTTTTAAGTAGATATTACTACATATCATAGCAATACCATAAATAAGTAGCTTGCATAAATATGACACAAAACTTTTTATCATAAATATTACATAGTTAATAAACCAACAAATATATTATATTAACACAAGTCTTCAATCTCTTTTTGGGTTAGAGGAAGTAAGACAAGTCTCCCACCTCTTATTAAGTAAGATGTTATATGTCTGACCAGGTCTTATTCAAAAGAAAAAAAACAAACAACATAAATGTCTGACCACCTCTGACTCAGTAAGAGTAAGAGGCTAGTAAGACATTTTTTCAAAACACAAACACACCCTAAGTAATAATTTGTAGTAGAGTGTTTCAATAATAAGGATACCAACAACAAATTTAGAACTTGTAAACCTTTCATTCCAATAAAGAACAATATATGAGTGAATCACAACCAACCATAATGAGTTATAATCTATATATCTAGTCCATAAAGAACAATATATGAGGCCCCTAATTGTCCAAATACTTAGTATAGTGTATGAAAGGCCCAATTGCAATCCTAGTGCAGTACGCTTTTTCTTTTATTTGGCGGTAGCAAAATATATAAATAAAAAATTGAAACGCTAAATTTAAGCTACCAATTCATCATCATCACTCATACGTATTCTCAATTTCTCACAGACAGGTTCCTATCTCTATTAGTCCCTTTTTCTTTAGTTTAATTTCCTTATTACTTTACTAGCATTTGAATTATAATTTACAATTCTTGGGATTGGTACACGTTGTCTTATATAGGCATTGCTATTCATAGTTCCTATACACCAACTTGTGAATTGGAACATGATAGAAAATAAACTCGAGATAACTAGTGATTATCGAACAACGAACAATAATATCGATATAAACGAATAGAGAGATACCAGATTGCTCGTTCCAGAAACACGACATTGGATATTTAGAAATATCATCAAAGATGAACATCATCCCTTCATGAAGTACTCCAACAGCCCACATCAACTAATTTGCAACAGCTCCTTGTTTTGGCTTGGTAGAATACGAACCCATTAAAGAGCCTTGCACGGGAAGAGGTCCCTGTCCTTAAAGGATCATACGTGCTCTATACGCTGCGAGCCTCGATACGTAAACCCCCCAAGATTGGTGCAGACTCGTGTTGGTATCGTCAGCGAACGAACACAACACAACGAAAATGGCGGACCAGAAAACCTGAGTTTGCAAGGCTTATAAAATATCAAATATGGCAGCATCTCATGGATAATTTATGTGTGTTCCTTTTTTCTCATATTATAAAGATAATGGTGCATGCTATTTATAATGGGCAAAATCAGATCATGGTGATCTACCCATGAACTATTGAATTAATTAAACACATAAAGGATCAATCTCATGTAATCATATATCAAGAACATGAAAGTAAACTTACTTGATGATAGAACCGACTGAGGATTACGATTAGATGATGAAGCCATAGCGTTAGGGTTAGTCGATTCCGGTAGTAATGTCACCAATCCGATGGAGGGATTAATCTCACAAGTTATGGTGTTTTATTGAGAGAGTTTTCTTATGTGTCAAGATACAGGAAAACCACACAGCCCGATGTTTTTATTGTTATGACAGTTATTTCCATCAAATAACTGTCAAATGTTAGTTAGGGTAGATTATGTCACTATGGCATAGTTAAGGGTCTAAATGGTCTAAGGCCACATCTAAAGGGATTTATTCTAACATTCTCCCACTTGGCCGTAAGACCATTTACTCATATATACATAAACCCGAAAGTTATATTGGCCAATTACAAGTTTATGTGAATAATCATAATTCCATAATAGAACCAAAGCAAAAAGATACAGCCACACGTGTCGCGTTTGACACAGGACCCCCATCGATTATACTAATGGTACTAATCTGAAATATATGATTTCATTAAGCCAAAATGACAAAAGAGTAATGTGGTACACATAAGGTTGTCTATAATGAAACATAAGTGTACACAGTTAAAAGTAAACATAGACAAACTATATATTATAGTGAAGGATATTATCTTAAAGCGCTTGTTTTGAAGTTATACATAATCATGAAATAGTGCAGTAACTACAACATTATATAAGGTCTTGACGTAAACCCATTCTAGCAACATGGCCTGAAATACTTTGGGTGGTAGACCTTTAGTTAGCGGATCCGCAAGCATTTCATGAGTTCTAATGTGCTCGATACATATACGTTGTTCCTCCACTCTTTCACGTACGAATAAGTACTTTGTATCGAGGTATAAACCAGCTCCAGTTGAACTATTACTGTTCGAGAAGCTCACGGCTGCGCTATTATCGCAGTAAATCTTTAATGGCCTTGAGATGGAGTTAACAATTTTGAGTCCAGTGATCAAATTTCTCAACAACATTGCATGGCATGTCGCATTATAAACAGAAACATACTCGGCCATCATTGTTGAGGTCGTCGTTAGCACTTGTTTTTTACTCTTCCAAGAAATAGGCCCACCTGACAGCATGAAAATATATCCCAAAGTTGACCTACTAGAGTCTTTGCATTTCGCAAAGTCTGAATCCGAGTATCCAATAACTTCAAGGTTGTCGGATCTAGTGTAAGTTAATTTGTACTCCTTCGTTCCTTGAAGATATCGCAATACTTTCTTAGCAGCTTTCCAGTGATGTAGACCAGGATTAGATTAAAACCTGCCTCACATGCCACATATAAAAGCGATATTTGGTCGAGTACAAACTTGAGCATACGTTAAGCTTCCTACTACGGAAGCATAAGGAATTCGCTTCATTTCCTCATGTTCAACCTCAGTTTTTGGACATTGATGAGACCCGAAAACATCACCCTTAATTACGGGAGCGACCGTGGGGGAGCAATGTTGCATATTGAACCTATTGAGTACGCGTTCAATATATGCCTTTTGGGACAGTCCTAATGTCCCATTGGCTCGATCTCGGTGAATTTCAATTCCAATTACATACGAAGCTTCACCGAGATCTTTCATGTCAAAGTTTCTAGAAAGAAAACGTTTTGACTCATGCAACAAATCAATATTATTACTTGCTAAAAGGATATCATCAACATAAAGCACAAGTATAATAAAATTGCTCCCACTCATTTTGAGGTATACGCACTGATCTACCAGATTCTTGATGAAGTTGTGTTTCTTCATCACTTCATCAAATTTTAAATACCATTGACGGGATGCTTGCTTAAGCCCATAAATAGATTTCTTGAGTTTACAAACTAAATGTTCTTGGCCTTTAGATTTAAAACCTTGCGGTTGGGCCATGAACACATCTTCATGCAAATCTCCATTAAGAAATGCTGTTTTGACGTCCATTTGATGTAACTCTAAGTCAAAATGAGCTACAAGGGCCATTACGATCCTTAGAGAGTCTTTTCTCGATACTGGAGAAAATATTTCTTTATAATCAACACCCTCTTTTTGAGTATACCCTTTTGCAACCAAACGAGCTTTGTATCGCTCGACATTTCCATTTGGGTCAAGTTTGGTCTTGAAGACCCACTTGTATCCAACGGGTTTTGCACCGTTTGGTAATTCAGCAAGTTCCCAAACGTTGTTTTTGCTCATTGAGTTTAGCTCATCATTCATTGCTTCCCTCCAATGAGCTGATTGGTCACAATTAATGGCATCCTCATACGATTCAGGGTCATTGCATTTCCCTAAGTCAAAATCAGCCTCATTCAAATAGGTATAGTAATCGTCAAAGTTTGTGGGCTGCCTATGTCGTTGTGACCTACGCAACGGTTGTTGAGTTTCTTGTGGTTCAACATTAATTTCGTTGTTAGGTTCATTTTCCTCGACATTATTTGGATGATCTTGAGCAATTAAGTGATCATTCGAGGTTTCAAGTGGCATGTTAATCGGGATGGGCACATGAATTATTGGTGTCTCATCTCGAGCCTCTTGAAGTTCAATTCTTCTAAATGAACCGCTCCCACTGTTGTTAGAATTTTCAAGAAACTCTGCATGGCGTGTCTCAACAATTCTGGTACTATGAGACGGGCAATAAAATCGGTAACCCTTTGATCGTTCTGGGTACCCAATGAAGAAGCAACTAATGGTTTTCAAGTCCAGTTTTCGTGATTAAGGATTGTATAACTTAGCTTCGGCTGGACATCCCCAAACCCTTAAATATCGTAAGCTGGGTTTTCTTCCTGTCCAAATTTCATATGGTGTTTTTGGAACAGATTTTGAAGGAACTCTATTAAGGATGTGGACAGCCGTTTTCAATGCCTCAGTCCAAAGAAATTCAGGAAGGTTTGAATTTGCTAACATACTACGAACCATGTCCATAAGAGTGCGATTTCTCCTCTCAGCTACACCATTTTGCTAAGGGGTACCCGGCATGGTATATTGGTTAATAATCCCATGATCTTTACAAAAGTCAAAGAAAGATCCAAGAGCTTGACCAACATCCGTATGTCTGCCATAATATTCACCTCCCCTATCCGATCTCACCACTTTAATTTTTCGGTCAAGTTGATTTTCAACTTCCGCTTTAAATGTTTTAAACATTTCAAGTGATTCGGATTTTTCATTAATTAAGAACAGGTACATGTAACGTGAGTAATCGTCAATGAAGGTAATGAATGATTTATGACCACCAATGCCCGAAGGAAAAGGTCCACATATGTCGGTATGAATTAGTTCTAATAATCCGGTACTTCGTGTGGCACCTTTCTTATTTCCTTTGGTCATTTTTCCCTTTATGCATTCTACACATTTTTCAAAATCAGAGAAATCAAGATGGGGTAGAACTTCGTCTTTCACAAGTCTAGTCATTCTGTCTCGTGAAATATGGCCTAAACGTTGGTGCCATAATTTTGATGAAGTTTCTTGATCTTGTTTTCTCTTATTTTGATTCACATTCTCATTAACGTTAAATGATAATAGAGATTCCGAAAATTGATTATCTAAACATAACTTAAAGAGGTTTCCCTCTAGACAACCATTTCCAACAACACGGGAATTTAAACTAATATATACTTTATTGTATCCAAACGTAAATATAAAGTCATCAATAATTAGTTTAGATACAGATATTAAGTTTCGAGTCATGCTCGGTACATAAAGAGTGCCATAAAGATTTAAACAAAAGCCACCCTCCAATATTAATGAAAGGGTCCCAACAGCTTCTACGTTCAAATCAACTCCATTCCCGACTTTAACCGTTCGTTGGTTTCTTTCCAATCTCCGGATTGTACGGAATCCCTGTAAAGAATTAGCAATGTGTACCATGGATCCAGAGTCAATCCACCATGAATTAATAGGGACATTAATATTAAAGGATTCATTAATCATAAAAGATTCAAATATACCTTTCTTTGCTAACCATTCCTTGAATTTTGAACAATCCTTTTGAGTATGCCCTTTTTTATGGCAAAACTTGCATTTTGGACCGTCATGGAATGTGTTAGTACTTGCACCAGTTTTCTGGACTTTATTTGGAGTAGAATTATCTCCACTTGAACCTTTGCCCTTCCATGAGCCCTTTCTTTTATTGGTGTTAGTGGTAGCAACATGAACGATATCAGGCTTTTCAACTTTGAGGCGTTCTTCCTCTTGCACACACATGGCAATCAGTTCGCTCATTTTCCATTTCTCCTTTTGCGTATTGTAATTGATCTTAAAAGGACCAAATTGCACAGGGAGAGATGTCATAATGAAATGAACTAAGAAATTTTCACTGATTTCCATGTCCATGCCTTTCAGTTTGTTTGCCATATCGCTCATCATCATTATGTGCTCACGTACACCACTAACCCCGTCATACTTGGTAGTCAACATTTTAAGGATCAAAGTGCTTGCATGGGCTTTTGAAGTCCCTTTAAATTGTTCCTCTATGGAGCTTAAGTACTCCTTTGCATTCTCAGAGTCAGGAATGGCTCCTCGAATGGCAACGGATATGGAGTTCTTAATGATCATGAGAGACATACGGTTAGATCGCTCCCACTGTTCATAAGCACGTTTTTGATCTGCTGTACTATCAGCAGTAAGTGCAGCGGGAGGATCGGTACGAAGTGCATGATCGAGGTCCATTACTCCGAGAGTAAGTTTCACTTGATCTCTCCATGTTGAGAAGTTAGTACCAGTTAAGGGTTCAATTCCGGACAAGTAACCCGTATTGGAAGTTAAGGTAGATGCTGACATAGATAGAAAATTAAATGTATGATCAGATAAAACTAAAGGAATTGATGGGATATATATGTAAAGCATATCAGTATAAACATAAACCTATCATAAACACCAAAATAATAGGCATAAAGATGTTGTGCCTAATTATTAACCTCATGTTGGTTTAGTTAACAATTAAACCATTAATCATCTTTAACTAGGCTAAGCATGCACATATATCACATATCACCATTGGGCAGAAACGTAACATATATGCTAAATATGCTAATATATATTTCATTGTTCCAGTTATCATACAAATAGCCGTTGGGTTCAATGAGTGATAACATGAATTATTGTATAATATGGCATGAGTAAACTCCTATAAATTTAAATGGCCATTCGTTGGACTGGTGATCTAAATTAATATAAGAGTTGCCATTTAACATGAACAGATTCAACAAATTTTAGATTTTTTTGGTCTGACATAATTCCTTATCCACTCATCATATACGCAAATTGTTATCGAAACTAGAGCAGTGCAATAAAGTGCAATCATATAAATCATTCATAACATAACAATTTATATCATTAATATCAAGTTATGATGATATGAGAATATAATACATATACTGTAATTTTGCGAATGAGTCAAGTAAATTAATGTCAACATCAATTGAAAGACTATAATAGTACTGTCAAATAAAAGGCTAATATATCTTTAGTTTTCATTTGAGTATTGAACCATGATCATGTGCAAGAATATCAGTCCTTAAGAGGATTATATTATTCAAGAATGTCAGACCTTAAAATTTGAGAATCATGCGTGATTAGATTTAATGAAGTCAAAGGCAATATATATTCCAGTAGAAAATTACCCTTAACATAGACTAAATCAAATTCATCAAAGCCTGATACATAGAAAATTAAGCGGCAATAATTTTTTCTAGTTTTGTACGAATACAAAGGGATCATTATCACCGGTTAATTAGGGTTTAAATATGATACATGAAATTTAAATTGCTCTTGATACCACATATTGAATTAATTAAACACATAAAGGATCAATCTCATGTAATCATATATCAAGAACATGAAAGTAAACTTACTTGATGATAGAACCGACTGAGGATTACGATTAGATGATGAAGCCATAGCGTTAGGGTTAGTCGATTCCGGTAGTAATGTCACCAATCCGATGGAGGGATTAATCTCACAAGTTATGGTGTTTTATTGAGAGAGTTTTCTTATGTGTCAAGATACAGGAAAACCACACAGCCCGATGTTTTTATTGTTACGACAGTTATTTCCATCAAATAACTGTCAAATGTTAGTTAGGGTAGATTATGTCACTATGGCATAGTTAAGGGTCTAAATGGTCTAAGGCCACATCTAAAGGGATTTTTTCTAACATGAACACCATATATACCAAGAATTAAGGAAGTGAGTTGATGGTTTCAAGTTTTCAACCTTTAAGTT
The DNA here is from genome assembly GCA_021014915.2 of Artemisia tridentata subsp. tridentata. Lineage (NCBI taxonomy): Eukaryota > Viridiplantae > Streptophyta > Magnoliopsida > Asterales > Asteraceae > Artemisia > Artemisia tridentata. The sequence goes on from CP139507.1 coordinate 365,411,292, forward strand.
GACGTCCAAACCAACCCACAATTCCCCTTTTCTCTTTGACCAGCTCTCCCACTAACACATATTCAGGTGAGATTTGCTGCATCATCAGCTTGTTTCAATTGCTGCAAAGTTTGTACATGTGGTTGATGCATCAATCATTTGTACCATCTGCTACATAGCTTTCTAAAAACTTTATACTTTCAATATAAGCCTTTCACATAATTAAAAGTGTTCCCTTTATATAACCACAAAATGTTTTTACATTCTCTTATGTGGGATACAAGAAAACTTGCCAAACTCACAAAAAGTTCCAACAATCCCCCACCAAGTTGGATAGTTTTCTAATACTCTAATAGGTTGTATCACGAAGGTGTCATTACGATTAAACCCCATTTACTCAAAGTATGCAAAATGAAATCGATTCAATGGTGTCCGGAGATTAAACCACAAACCTTAATGATCTCACCGGCACACTTCTACACACTTCCTATCGTAACCATTTCATTCTCACTGAGCGCTAATATGGCCATGCGCTTAAATCATGATTCATGACCCTCTAAGAGAGAAACCACAACTCTCTATTCAAAGCGGCACCACCTCTAGGTCATATAGGCAAAGCTACTCTAACGTCTCTGTTGCTAAGACGCCTCAAAAGATCTGTTAAGAGAAGAATCTCATCCTTTCTTGGCAACACCGTGCTATCTCAGCTATGCAAGGGTTAATTTGTCGATAGCACCTTCTACCAATTAATGACTTCGTTATTACCCATTAAACTCGTAATGTAGGAGCACTACAATCGAGTTGGGTTTCCATCACTAACCGATTCTCAATGGTTTCAAAACACTCACCAAGTCTCTCGTCAGAGGCTTAATAAAGATATTGACAAGTCTACGCACCACTTGTCGATCACAAAACACTCACCAAGTCTCTCGTTAGAGGCTTAGCAGTGTCAATGTCAAATTTCTAGATTACTTGACAAACATGTCACTAATGGCCATTCTCAAATACTTGTTTATACATATTCCATCACCATGGAATTTTGAGATATTAATTCTCTATCTCAAATCACCACCACTTTGATTGCCGTAACAAGGCAATAGGATCAGCTTCCTACACGAAATAAAAGCACATATTTGTTTCATGCACGTCATGAAACACTCGTCATGTAAATATAATCCAATCCATCTACTTGTGAATTAAAATAACCAAAGAATCAATCTGAAATATATTGGTTCCCTCAGTTAATGCTTATTGTCTCACTTCCAATTTGCTTGACATGCTCACAACAAGGCATACTTAGCCAAAGTATGTAGCTTAACTAAAATACCCCCACCATTTGGTATAGTCTCGTTGAGCCAACACTTGAATATAATTCACAACGAGCCAGCTTGTCTCATTAATTTAATGAGGTACCACTAATCATTAAGATGGCCTCATGTACTGATTTCTTTAGTTACACCCATACAAACTTCGAGCTTTTTCAACAACTTATATCAGAATAAAAGTGCTTTCATTTTGGCAATACCAAGTTCATTAAAATACATAATTTGTCAAAATACTTTTGCAACTGCTTATTTGTCAAAGTCTTATTTGAATAAAGCAAAAAATAAACAAATGACTTGGTACATTTACAAACATATGTCACAACAGTAATTAGCCAATTTTAAATTCTTGTTTGAGTTGCGCGCTTATGCTATATGATGTTTGAATAAATTAGAATCAGTGGAATGGATTTGAAACTTGATAGGCCGTCTTTGAAGGTGTGCAAGGCGGCGACCGCTCGGGACCCCAAAATTTTTAGGGGCCCAAAATTTTTCCCGTTAACAATTATATGCATGTGTATACATATTTTTCACGAAAAATAATATTTAGATGATAAAATATCTTGATGAGAAATACGTTGAACGTTTAGATAACTAATTGCATTATATCTTATAAACGATGACACTTTATATATAAAGATTCCTTCTCAAAATGCCTCATGTAATTTCGTCCGAGACCCTAAAAAAATCAGGGAAGGCCTTGATGATGGACAATACTATATAATTGACTTTGTCATTATAATAAAAATCAACTCATAACATCAACAAGCAAGGGGCGCCCGCTGCGTTGCAGCTAGGGGTGTCAGTAGGGTCGGGTTGACCCGAACCCGATAAGGCTTATCGGGTCGGGTTAAATCGGGTTGAAAAATCTTGTCGGGTTGTTTTTACCTGAACCCGTAACCCGATAGTGTTATCGGGTCGGGTTAGGGTTGAATTATTTTTCTTATCGGGTCAACCCGATAAGACCCGAAAAATGCTATTTATTTCTTTTTGCCAATAAAACTTCGTAAGCAATTAGTCTCGATCCTGTATATAGGTGGTAAATTATTCCTTATGTGGATCTCTTGGACATTTCATATTGTAAGATCGGTGATTATCTCGAAAATTAGTCAATGGAAATTTGTAATGTATACAAATTAGGGCTTGGTTAGTAATATGGCTAATCAAGGAAAGGTAATGAATAGGTGGTTGTGTGGGAATGCAATGACCTACCATATGGGTAAGGCATATCCCTAAATTGGGGGATTGATATGCATTGCATTGCAATCCATTCATTCCCTTGCATCCGTTAATAACCAAGCGCCCTGTCTTGTGTAATTCATGCATGCTGCTTATTCGAAGTATATATTATCTCAATGAAAATACTATAGCGTGTCATGTCATCCATTGGAAGTAACTGATCTAATGTATCCCTTCTTTCTATCTGTTACTAATGTGTATAGTTTTCTAATCCCATGTCTAGCGTAGTTATGTGCCTTTTACTTTATCTCATTCTATAATTATGTTCTCTGTTGTCCATATACATATAGTATAGTTCATATTGCATGTTTCACAGTTTGTCTATCTATCGGTTTATTTACGTAGAGTTGAATTTATCTTATAACATGACAACCCGACACGATTTAACACGACCCGATAAGCACCCGAACCCGATAACCCGATTTCTTATCGGGTCGGGTTGCGGGTCATTTTTTCAAAATTCAAAACCCGACCCGATAAACCGATAACCCGACCTGATAACACCCCTAGTTGCAGCGGGTAACCTTTTTTTTTTTTTTTTTTTTTTTTTTTTTATTTATCATTTGCGATAATTTTTGTATATATATTTTTTAGTTAGAATTTGACGTATAATTGTGTTGGCTGTGTTATTTGGGTTTTTTTTTTTTTGTGTTGGGGTTTGTTTTTTAAAAACGCTGGGTACAAAGTATATACATTCCCTTTTTTTTACTTATGTTTCTTTGCTTGTATGTTAAAAAAAAAAAAAAAAAAAAAAAAAAAAAAAAAAAAAAAGAATTTGACACACATATAATAGCGGTAACTCAAACAGCGGGTGGGCCAAATATTGTGAAAGAGGCCGAGTATCAAAGAAGGCCAAAAACAGCCCAGCAAAACAACCCAACAAAAAACATTTTTTTATGGTACAACGCTCGAAAGTGTGCGCTATAATATATATAGAGAATTAGTAAACAAGTAGTTATATAGTTTTCTTCATGCAATAATGCCTATATAGTGTAATGTGTATCTATGATTGAAAGTATTTTGTTATCGTTAAATTAACATACATTGACACTTATAGCAACCAAAAAGGGTGACTTTCAGAGATGGGTCAAAATAGTTTTGGTTGACCCGCCAACTTTTCATGGATTATGTTTGACAAATATATTGAACATGGTTACAAAAATTATATCTGGAGATAAGATTCAGTTTTTTTTGAATATAAAAATTTAGGATGTTATTACTTATAGATGTTTGACCATTTATTTTGTAGTTTTACCCGTTATGAACTAAATACAATTCAAAATGACCCAATTGCACCCGCTTCCAAAACTTGATGTCAAGGATAATTCTTACCATCCATCCAGATGTTCCTTAAATATTCTGTCAAATGCATGTCAAAGTTCGAAAATGGGGTAGAACCGTAGAACTGAGCCTGAAATAGAGCAGTTGTTGTGAAGTCAAGTAAGTTATAACAGATACAGTATACATTATATAGTAACAACAAATGTTGATTGAAGATCGTACTTTTGGTAATCTTGGCTTCAAATAAATGGATTAGCATAATCATTTAAATAGAAAACATAATTGAAGCATACCTGTTTAAATTTGCGATTGTGATGAATAAGGGTGTGTTTGTTTTATTAAGATGTTTTGGGTCTGAATCACTATCGCATCTTACTAGTAATGTTGGAATTTTATATTAACATCATAACAATTATATGTAAACATAAACATAAACATCAAAGCATGCAGCGGAATATAGATCTAATACTTGTAATTAAGTAACCAAAATAAAAGAATATGCGTACCTTTGATTTCTAGCTAAACAAGAAATCGATCAACCAAGAACTGGTAAAACCCTAAATATGGGTTTAGTGTGATTCGACTTCACCTAAGTCGAATGGGAAAAGACACAAGCAAAAGTATGTTTGTACTCCGTTCTTGTACACACGTATTACAAGTGTTTCAATGAGAAAAGCTAGGTTCTTGATTCACAATAGATTAACCAAACACTTTGTAATGCTCAAGGTTACTCGCAAATCCCTTTCTAGGGGTTTCACTCGTCGACCTATGAACAAGAGAGGAGAAAAGAAAAAGTTTGGCCTTCTATTAAAATCAAGTGTACCAAGGGATGAATACATAGGAATGTATTTATAGCCTTAGGGTTGAGATCAAGTTTACAATGGTTTCCGATGTGGGATTCCATTGTTTGGCCATAAACAAGCCCAAGAGAGGATTTCTATAACCTTCTCTCGTCTTGTTTCATTTTCTTCGTATCCCGTTGACATATACCGACCGTTAGTCAATTCCATTAATTACTAACGTTCGTTAAGTGTTTATTTGTGAAATTAATAATTAAACATAACTTATTATATTAATTATTAAAACATTGAAACTCATACGTAATGTGTGCAATCTCGAAGTCTCGTGTTCGAAACTGGTCATACGTATATTAATTTATATCCATAAACTTAACAGTAAGATGTGGCTATAAAGTCTGAATCTGAATGAAATAATATTCTTTGTTTTTCGTATAATCTTCTGAATGAGTTTAATTGTCTTTTTTAAGTATATATTACTCCTTCCGTCTCAATTTATTTGTCAGGAGAGAGAAAACACAAAGTTTAATAAAAGTGGGGCCACTTTAATTTTCAACCACTAAAATGAAATATTCCTCCACTAGATTCTCTAGTTTTTTACTAAATAAGGAAAGTGGACAATTAATTTGAGACATCCATAAAAGGAAATATGGACAATTAAATTGAGACGGAGGGAGTACTACATATCATAGCAATACCATAAATAAGTAGCTTGCATAAATATGACACAAAACTTTTTATCATAAATATTACATAGTTAATAAACCAACAAATATATTATATTAACACAAGTCTTCAATCTCTTTTTGGGTTAGAGGAAGTAAGACAAGTCTCCCACCTCTTATTAAGTAAGATGTTATATGTCTGACCAGGTCTTATTCAAAAGAAAAAAAACAAACAACATAAATGTCTGACCACCTCTGACTCAGTAAGAGTAAGAGGCTAGTAAGACATTTTTTCAAAACACAAACACACCCTAAGTAATAATTTGTAGTAGAGTGTTTCAATAATAAGGATACCAACAACAAATTTAGAACTTGTAAACCTTTCATTCCAATAAAGAACAATATATGAGTGAATCACAACCAACCATAATGAGTTATAATCTATATATCTAGTCCATAGGAGAAAGAGTTGGCAAAAGAAATGAAAAGAATGACGGGTCGAGTAACGGGTCAAAACACAACGTACTTCTAAAAACAATAAAATGTGTCAAAATACTAATACGAATAAAGATTGAGCAAACAGATCATTGTACCATCTTCTCTCAAACGGATTAGATATTAAGACAACACAACTCATTAAACGTCAATCCAAATCGTAAAGAAAAATCCATAATAAAGAACAATACCTAAAAACCATCCTTTTTTTTTTTTTTTTTCTTTTTTTTTTTTTTTGAACAGCTTGTTAGTTGTTAGTGGTTCAGGTGTGACATCCAATTGGGCAGTATGGACCCTGAGACCCGCCTACTACTCCTTTTATCGCCTGAAGGGGTAAAAGTCCCGGGTGGGACTCGAACTTGAGACCTCCCCTAGCCAAACATCCCCTCCACAAGGCACCTTAAGTAATCCTTTGCTTATAGATTTAAACAAATAAGCTGAAAGCTCTACAAATTTCAAGACATGTTTTGGAGCTCGAATTAGAGTTATAAAGTCCTTACTTTCGTTGTTCAATCTAGGTACATAGTGAGCTTTAATTGGTTGTAAGATACATATCATTATTTACATTTTGCGACCAAACACTTCAAGAAAGTTTGAACAAAAGTAAACATATTTGAATATGTCAATTTAGAAAGCGTCCCTACTGATGCATAAAATTGTCAACAAAAGCATATAGAGATGCCCAGAGAATCTGACACGTGGTAATATGATAACCCGACCCGATAACACCCCTAGTTGCAGCGGGTAACCTTTTTTTTTTTATCATTTTGTGATAATTTTTGTATATATTTTTTTAGTTAGAATTTGACGTATAATTGTGTGGCTGTGTTATTTGAGTTTTTTGTTTTTTTGTAGTTTTGTGTTGGTGTTTGTTTTTTAAAAACGCTGGGTACAAAGTATATACATTCCTTTTTTTTTTTTTATGTTTTTTTTTTTGAACGGCTAAATTCTCCTATACTACCCTATTACAATTAAATTCTCTATACATTCCCTTTTTTTTACTAATGTTTCTTTGCTTGTACGTTAAAGAAAAGAAAAAAAAAAAAAAAAGAATTTGACACACATATAATAGCGGTAACCCAAACAGCGGGTGGGCCAAATATTGTGAAAGAGGCCGAGTATCAAAGAAGGCCAAAAACAGCCCAGCAACACAACCCAACAAAAAACATTTTCTTATGGCACGGCGCTCGAAAGTGTGCGCTATAATATATATAGAGAATTAGTAAACAAGCAGTTATATAGTTTTCTTCATGCAATAATGCCTATATAGTGTAATGTGTATCTATGATTGAAAGTACTTTGTTATCGTTAAATTAACATACATTGACACTTACAGCAACCAAAAAGGGTGAAGAGATGGGTCAAAATAATTTTGGTTGACCCGCCAACTTTTCATGGATTATGTCTGACAAATATATTGAACATGGTTACAAAAATTATATCTGGAGATAAGATTCTGTTTTTTTGAATATAAAATATTAGGATGTTATTACTTATAGATGTTTGACCATTTATTTTGTAGTTTTACCCGTTATGAACTAAATACAATTCAAAATGACCCAATTGCACCCGCTTCCAAAACTTGATGTCAAGGATAATTCTTACCATCAGATGTTCCTTAAATATATTGTCAAATGCATGTCAAAGTTCGAAAATGGGGTAGAACTGAGCCTGAAATAGAGCAGTTGGTGTGAAGTTAAGTTATAACAGATTTATAGTAACAACAAATGTTGATTGCAGATCGTACTTTTGGTAATCTAGGCTTCAAATAAATGTATTAGCATCATTTAAATAGAAAACATAATTGACGCATACCTGTTTAAATTTGTGATTGTGATGAATAAGTAATAATTTGTAGTATAGTGTTTCAGTAATAAGGATACCAACAACAAATTTAGAACCTGTAAACCTTTCATTCCAATAAGGAACCATATATGAGTGAATCACAACAGACCATAATGAGGTATAATCTATATATCTAGTCCATAGGAGAAAGAGCTGGCAAAAGAAATGAAAAGAATGACGGGTCGAGTAACGGGTCAAAACACAACGTACTTCTAAAAACAATAAAATATGTCAAAATACTAATACGAATAAAGATTGAGCAAACAGATCATTGCATCCATCTTCTCTCAAACGGATGAGATATTAAGACAACACAACTCAATAAACGTCAATCCAAATTTTACGAAAGGTAGCAATTAAATTATAAGACCAATCGTAAAGAAAAATCCATAATAAAGAACAATACCTAAAAACCATCCATTTGCTTATAGATTTAAACAAATAAGCTGAAAGCTCTACAAATTTCAAGACATGTTTTGGAGCTCGAATTAGAGTTATAAAGTCCTTAATTTCGTTGTTCAATCTAGGTACATAGTGAGCTTTAATTGGTTGTAAGATACATATCATTATTTACATTTTGCGACCAAACACTTCAAAAAAGTCTGAACAAAAGTAAACATATTTGAATATGTCAATTTAGAAAGCGTCCCTACTGATGCATAAAATTGTCAACAAAAGCACATAGAGATGCCCTGAGAATCTGACACTTGGTAATATGACGTCAGAATGAGGGGTAGATTGCATTCAAAAAACTTTTCATTTATTAAATATATAGATATAGATAGATAGATACTCCGTAACTTTTATGGCTGTAAAGCGAATCATGACGGCATTAGTCATGTGACTATGGGAATAAATAATAAACGAATAAACTAACAACAAACAAGCTTTAATATTAATAGAAAAGACATATGGTCAATGATCCATGAAATGAGAAAAAAAAAAAAAAAAAAAAAAAGGCCAAACAAACTCCGTTGGATTCTTTTATCTTCATAGACCATCTTGTTAAAGGTAACTGTATTCATAAATCAATTTTTTATAAACGCACTATGCTTGATTACTGAATTAATTTATTTATTCTATAAAGGTAAGTATGCAATCTTCACCAACTTTATCACATATAAAATACATATACTACTGTTGTTTATCTTTTAAGGATCGTTGAGTTCATATAATTTATAACATCTGGATGCGAAACTGTTACAAATTTTTGGAAAAGAAAAATCTAAGAATAATATAATGGCTGACCAATAACCTATGATCTAAGTAGGTAACCTTTTGGCAATAAAAGTACTTTGTTATTGATGTTTAAAAAAGAGCTTGGTAGTATTATTTTTTTGCATGAAACCCATTCATGATATGTTATGGGCTGATGCATTTAGACCTTGCACCTTTTAATATGTTACTGAAATTAGTTTTTTTAGAAATCAAGATGACTAAACTTATGCATCTATATGTGTTGAAAATAAGGTCTATAGTCTATATATTATGTTTAGACATAATATTGGGAATAAATTTTAATCATCCCAATCAATTTATTAGTAAATGATTATATGTATTTTTTAAGCAATACAAGAAGAGAGGTGACATCAGTTCTTGTACAAATTTGTTTTTTATTGATCTTCTATAAGTGGAGTAGTTATAGTTCTTGTTTTAAAATATGTATAAAATGTATGTTAATGGTTATCAAGTGACACATGACTTAAATTTTATGTCATAGATTAAACAGATTGCTTATAGCACTTCTGCAGTAGGAAACAATCATCAACGGCACCATAGTATGCATAATGGATCATGTGCGGAATGACTTGGAACCAAGAAGAAGTGGGTCATTTAGTCGAATTAGTAGTACAAATTCTTCCTTTAGGAGGAACTCTTTGATTCTATTAGGAGCTGGCCACAATGAAATCGATGATGACAATGATAGTCAATCCGTCTCAGAGGCAGGAGATATTGGACCTAGGGAACTTCATAGTAGAAGGTATAGTGGGAGCGCAAGTGGCAGGTCGCGGTTCTCTTTTGAAATTCTACCAGAAAATGTCGTCGTTCCTGTTGACCAACATTCTTTGCCTGCATCTCCCGCTTCACCACATGTGATATTACATGGCAAAGACCAGAATGAAGTGAGTTCCTTTTTTTATAATCGCATTTTAAGGAATATCACATTGTTGCAGATCACTCATTGAATGGGTACTTTCATATGCAGGGGTTTAGAAAAGATTTGCCAATGTTCCCGACGTTTATTTCATCTCTCATTCATCTTGCTGCATTTGGCATTCTTGGGGTAATTTGCTAAACCTTCCTTTATTTTATTTTTTTTATCAAAGTTTTATTTGCCCCTCATTCAAATAACTGAGATATCTCCTATTATTATGCAGGTATTGTCAAGGTACCTACTTGAAAAATTATTTGGTCCTCAAGTGGCTGATGTCACAAGTGTTGATAGTGTATTGTACACTGATCTTTTTCCCAATATGGTATCGTTCTTTACCTTTCTCCAATAAGAACATCATTTTTTCGACTTCTTTGCTTAGATTTCATTAGGATTTCATACTTGACTACGAGCCTATTTGATAAAACAATCTGATCTTGTGCCGAATAAATTAAAGGGCTTAATGATCCATTGGTTCTTTATGAAAATATCGACTGTATCTCCTGAATAACAGAAAATTTATCATTTAAACATTGTGTAAGCTGTAGCAATTCAGTACTCCCTCCGTCTCATATTAAATGTCATGTTTGACTTTCTTTTTTTTGTGTAATATAATATTTGATACAAAATATATAAATGTATTAAGTTTTAAATGTATTTTCATTGCGTATAATTTTTATCAAATACTATATAACACAAGTAAAAATATTTAAGGTCAAAGTTGATAAAGAAATGCTTGAAAAGTCAAACATGGACATTTAATATGGGACCGAGGGAGTAATAAATAAAAGAGTAAATTGCAAAATACATCCCTGTGGTTTGCAAATTCTGACACCTTACATATCTGTCAGAAACAATTGGCACCTTACATCATACATCCCTCGTTTACAATGAGGACTAACGGTGCAATTAATTTCTCCGTTATCTCTTAACGAGATAGAAATATTACACCGTTAGCCTTCAGGACTAATGGTATTTGCACCGTTAGTCCTCTTTTTACGTTTTTATCCATTTTTTGTACGTTTTATCCGTTTTTATCCATTTTTTGTACGTTTTATCCGTTTTTTTACATTTTTTGTACGTTTTTATACGTATTTTATACGTTTTATCTGTTTTTTTACGTTTTTTGTACGTTTTATCCGTTTTTTTAACGCTTTATCCATTTTTTTACGTTTTTTGTACGTTTTATCCTTTTTTTACGTTTTTATCCGTTTTTCTACTTTTTATCCAATTCTTTTACGCTTTCATCCGTTTTTTGTATGTTTTATCAGGATTTTTTTTCATTTTATCCTATTTTTTTATCAGGTTTTTTTTTTAGGTTTTATCCGTTTTTTACTATTTTATCCACTTTTTTACGTTTTTATCCGTTTTTGTACTTTTATCCGTTTCTTTACGTTTTTATCCCTTTTTTGTTACGTTTTTTTACGTTTTTATTCCATTTTTTTTACGTTTTTATCCATTTTTGTACGTTTTATCCACTTTTTTTTATGTTTTATCCGTTTTTTATACGTTTTTATCAGTTTTTACGTTTTGTCCCTTTTTTTATGGTTTTATCAGTTTTTTTTACGTTTTATCCGTTTTTTACGATTTTATCCGTCTTTTTACGTTTTTATCTGTTTTTTTTTACCTTTTTTTATGTTTTTTGTCCATTTTTTATCCCTTTTTTTTTACGTTTTTGTACGTAAAAAAACTGTTTATCCATTTTTTGTACGTAAAAAAACTGTTAAAGCGTACAAAAAACAGATAAAATAAGAAAAGTAAAGAAAAAGGATGTAAACTTCGTACAAAAAACGGATACAACGTAAAAAACGGATAAAAACGTAAAAAAATGGATAAAGTACAAAAATGGATAAAAGTACAAAAAAACTGATAATACAAAACGGATAAACGTACAAAAAATGATAAAAATAAAACGGATAAAACTACAAAAAAAGGATAAAACCGATAAAAAAACGGATAAAACGTACAACAAAAGGATAAAAAATAAATAAAAAAAATGGAAAAACGTACAAAAAACGGAATAAAACGATACAAAAAAAAGAGCATAAAAAACGTAAAAAAAAAAAAGGACAAAACGTACAAAAAAAGGGATAAAAACGTACAAAAAACGATTAAAACTTAAAAACAGACAAAACGTACAAAAAACGGATAAAACAAAAAAAAAAAAAGGATATAAAACGTACAAAAATAGATAAAAACGTAAGAAAACGGATAAAACGTACAAAAAACGGTTAAAACGTACAAAAAACGGATAAAAACGTAAAAAAATTGGATAAAGGGTACAAAAACGGATAAAATGTAAAAAAAAACTGATAAAAAAATACAAAAAACGGAGAAAACGTAAAAAAAAAAAAAAAAAAAAAAAAAAAAAGGACATAACTAGATAAAACGTACAAAAAACGTAAAAATAAAAGGATAGAACGTATAAAAAATGGATTAAAACGTAAAAAAAAAAAAAAGGATAAAACGTAAAAAAAACCAGATAAAACGTACAAAAAATTGATAAAAACATAAAAAGAGGACTGACGGTGCAAATACCATTAGTCCTGAAGGCTAGCGGTGTAATATTTTCTATCTCGTTAAGAGATAACGGAGAAATATTTTGCACCGTTTGTCCTCATTGTAAACGAGGGATGTATGATGTTAAACGTTTGGCTAACGAAGGATGTAAGGTGCCAATAGTTTCTTAAAGTGATGTAAGATATCAGAAATTGCAAACCACATGGATGTATTTTGCAGTTTACTCTAAATAAAAACACATCTGTTTGACAAGTGTTCAGAATTGATAAAAACTTAAGCGAAGCAATTTTAAAGAATGAAGAATAATCTAAACTACAATTTTAACCTTTGTGTATGGTTTAGTGGTTTAGCATTCACTTGTTTTTATGAAGACCAAAAATTCCAGGATTTAACACAGTTTTATTTCTTTCCCGTTTGCCTATTTTTAAGGTCGGTTCATTCTTGATGGGTTGGTTTGGTCCTGTTTATAAAGGAGATATATCCAAGTTCTCCCCTGAATTAGCCGTCGGGTTAACAACAGGTTACTTAGGGAGTCTGACCACATTTAGTGGCTGGAACCAGAACATGCTCGAGCTTAGTGTCGACGGTCACTGGGTTTACTCTGCGTTTGGGTTTCTGCTAGGTCTGTTTCTTGTTGCCTATTCTTTCATAGCAGGAGTGACCACTGCAGTGAGTTTCAAACAGGCTATTAACAAGACAAACTTTTGTTCAAAGTCTTGTTTCTCTAAGGAAAACAATATTATGTGTCAAAGTATATTAATAGTGGTTATGATAACGTTGTTGGGGTTGCTATGGGGTGTGAGTGCGGCATTGCTAAAGAAAGATTTTAATAGTGATAACAGCACAAGTCACTTGTGGTTCGGTTGTATTCTTGGACCAATTGGAGTATGGATCAGATTCTACTTGGCACAAATAAACGGTAAAGGCATAGGAAGAAGAGAGCTTATGAAATGGATGCCTTTCGGGACATTAATCGCCAATGTAGCTGCCTGTTGTATCATGGCAGCCTTTGCAACGATAAAGAAATATGTAAGCTTCCCTTATAGTTTTGGTAATCATAATTACCACACCAAATGTTTTAGATAACAAAAAATGTTGTGGGTCGGTCTATAACATGTAGGATCTATATATTAACATTTTCATTTCACCTCTTTTGGAGTAAGACATCTTTAATTGTTGTCTATCATGCAGGTGAATGGCAAACATTTTGATGTTGTGGCATCAGGCATCCAGTTTGGTTTTTGTGGATGTTTGAGCACTGTTTCGACGTTCATAGCTGAATATAGAGCTATGGAAGAGAGCGCACATCCTTGGCGAGCATATGTATATGCCTTGATGACTATAATCATGTCGTTTACTCTGGGCACCCTGATTTACTCGGTTCCTGTGTGGACCAAAGGGTGGTCATAGTCAGGTATAACATATATAATCATACATAAAAGACATTATATGCCTTTAAGGTTCTCTGAGGGTACTCTATAATGTGGCTTGAACTTGAGCAAAGCCTCATTTGAATCCAGAAAATATGCTGTTGAAGTTGCGAGTTGATGATGGTGATTTGATGGTAGGTCGACAAGTGAAGGGCTCATACATGCACTTTGATAAACGGGTTAATCATAGTGATTGTGAATTTGTCCCTAAATATTTACATTGTATGGATAACAAAATATCCTTGTAACTCTTACAGAGTCACAAACATTGTTAGTGTAGTAGATTGTACTTTTATTTTATGTACCAAGATGTGTTAGTGTTATACTTCCCATGGGGAAACAAAACATATTGCATGGTAACAAATTTGCAAATGAATAAAAACCTGATAGGGTGCATATTCTCGTTCCATCATCTGCAAACTCGGCTTTTTTCCTTAATCTGCTCCCATATCATGTTGCCTAGCATATCCATTATATCAGTAGCTAGAACAAATAACGTTGGATAAAACTGTGCCACACAAGTGTCCATCAGAAGCCAAGCAACCTGCAATTGAAAATTATATTTGGCTTAAGCCCACTCATCTTCCTCGTGAAAATATTATTTGGTCACAGAATGAAACAATAAAATAAGTTTAAGATTTATAAACATAAAAGTGAAAATAAATGCTACCACAATTTATGATATTTTTTACCAATCTATATTTAATATTTTCTAATATCTAAGACTGACAGAAATTGGTTCTTGCAATATTGAATTGAGGAGCTACCTTAATTGACAGGTTTGATGATGTCACACAATCGTCAGAATTCCAAGACCGCCTAATCTCATCTTTGAGTTCATGCAATCGTTTAATATACTCTTGCTGGCTTACAGTCGTATATCCTCCTTCAGTTAACTTTTGACATTCATTCAGTTCATCTGACTGTTTATTTGCTACTAGTTCTCCAATTACCTTCTTGCCTTGTATAACTTTGCTGCAGTGGAAAATAGAAGTTACTACGTATATATAATAAAACGACGTTACTGACGTCGTTTCTCGACGCCACATTATATATATAGTAATGTATAACTCGCCACTGTGTGTACCGTGATGTTTAAAATGCTTACCGCAGAAACTGATATCATTTTTGGCACAAGAAATCTCTGCATTAATAGCTTATTAAAAGATGCCCATTCTTTTGCAGATAGATGAGATGTTGCTTGACTAGCAGGATGCTTTTCTGTAACAGTCGTATCTTCAACAGGCTCCAATACTTCTGATGATATCCCCCGTAATGGATCGAAGAATCTAGCGCTCGCATGATCCTGTCATATGAAATTATTTAGATTAGCAACTGTAACACCCACAACTCGAAATATGGCAGCGGAACTGAGCTTGGAGTGCTACGTGAGGGGTAAGATAGTCACAATCACGGAAAACGATCTCATAACGAGACATTTTTAATAAAACATATCATTCGAATACAAAATTTAATGTTTAGAGTCTAAAAGACTCATATCACAAGTAGCAGCGGAAATAAAGATAGTTTGCAGCGGAATAAAAGACACAGTTTTAAAATACTATTTGAATGATAAAGATAATAAGGGCAAAAAGCATAGCCCAATGATAGCTATCCTCAACCTTTAGCCACTCCTGGTGCTCACATCATGTATCATATACCTGAGATAAACATGCTAAAAAGTCAACACAAATGTTGAGTGTAATCCATATGTTTAGTAAATAATAGTTGAGCACAAGATTTTAAGTCTGGAAGATATAAGTAACAAATACAAATATCATGTAAGCGTCACATAATCATTCAGTTGTTTTGCTAAGCTCGTGACACACAAAGCGTTAACCAGCACCAGTAACCCTGGCGTAAGTCGACAGTAACCGCGGAATTTCATAATCATAATAGTTGCCCCCAAAGCTAGGTATCTTGCCAAATACCTAGGCAACTCAAATATAGCACACCTGGATGGTCAAAATTCAATCCTATAGGCCTATATACTATAATCGCGCTCACCCGCAGGTGATTAATGGTTCATGATCGAGGGACTTGCTTTTGGCAAGGAAGGTACTTAGCATTTATCGCGTCAGTCAGGAATAGCATACCAATAAACAATTGTGCTCAGAAAAATAGTAAGTAGCATGTATCTCCCCCATGGGTTTATAAACAATTTAAATATATAAAAGTGGGGCTATGAATCACACCTTAGTAGCAGAGAAATGAGATATCACAAGATGATCAAATGGAATAGCACGGCAAGTGAACCTCAGCACAACCTAATATATGAATAATATGTCTCAGATACTAAAGGTTCAATCAAAACTCGATTTGAAAATAAAAATGTTTTATTTCAATGGCGTTTTGAGTTAAATAAAGTTTAAGACTCGTGTGGATACGAGACGTTAAAATAATAAAAGTCGGCAAACACGAACGGATACGAAGAAAGGATAACGAAGAGAAAAGAGGAATTAAAATTAAGAAAAGAATAAGAAAGAAAAATAAACATAAAACTTCAATAGATTGTTTCGGTGTTTTACCATTTTCCCCAAATAATTGATGAATTATCGAAGTTTTGGAAGAGATTATATAAATATCGAAAAGGTTTTTAAGTTATTTGAGTAATTGTAATTGATTAGATTATAAAAAAGTTTTATCGAAATTTAGGCATGATGTGCCTGTTTATAAAACATTCCCAAATCATTGTGACTTTTGAATATAAGTTTCATTACCTCATTTTACAAGTTAAATATATCTAATTGGACACACTATTATTCGCGTATATATTTGTTATAAAGTTTATCAATTATTTTGTTTATGTTTTCCAAATTAATAACCGAAACACCATATTGAATAACAAATAGTTAAATAAATAATAAAACAAGTAAATAAAGATATAATGGTCCAAGTGTATTGGGCTTCGGCCCAATACTCAACTCACACTTATTGGTCTTTCATTGGGCTTTCGGGCCCAAGTTATTATTACTTAACCATTTTAGGACTCAATCCAAATAGTTGTGGCCCTTTTGGGTCACGGCTTAATCACATTTGAACTATTTAATCCTTAGACCTTGGCCGTGACTCATTGAGTCACGGCTCGAGTCTATTCGAGCCAAAGGCTTTTGGTTTAGCATCAAAACCAATCCAACCAAATCCAAATGTTAACACAACACATAGCCAAACCATATTGAATCCAATTATTAACATATTACACACAAAGACATGCCGTGACTCATTTGAGTCACGGCTCGAGTCTTTTTCCGAGCCAAAGGCTCTCGGATAATCTACAACACAACTACAAATCCAATTCTTCATCATATCAAGACTATCAATGCTAGGCCGTGACTCATTTGAGTCACGGCTCGAGCCAACTTGAGCCAAGGGCTCTCGGATTTACAACAACACCAATCCAAATCCGAACCAATTCCAATCCAATCACGACACAATCCATGAGGTCTTGCCGTGATTCAATGGAGTCACGGCTTGAACCTAACATGAGCCAAAAGCTCCTGGTTCAATCAATACAACCAGATTAATAATCCAGCATCCAAATCTCAATCTCGACACAACCACGGGGTCTTACCGTGACTCTTTTGAGTCACGGTTCGAACCCAACTAGAGCCATAGGCTCTCGGTTTTCAACCACAATCAATACAACCAAATCAAATCCAAATTCCAAAAACAAATACAACAAATCCAAATCAGAATCTACAAATCTAATTCAAATTTAAATACAACCAAATTGATTCAAAATAATCACAACCAAATCGAATAAAAATGAATAAATTAAAACTGTCTAATCCTAAACCTAGTATTAACACACGCCGTGACTCAATGAGTCATGGTCAAAACGTCATACGAGCCCTGGACTCCTCGGCTTCAACCACCAGGACCAATTCGATACAACAACTCCAATCCAACGCTACACAAATAAATAATAAATTAGAATCGAAGGAAATAAATAAAAATATAAACGACTCACCCCGAGTCAACGCGAGTTGACTCGGTGAGTCACCCTGACTCGGACTGAGTCAAAGATTTCATGACGTATTAAATTAGATCCACACTATTTAAGTTTAGATCGAAAGGTTTTATAACTTTTTATTAATTATTATTCGGTTTTATAATATATACAAACTATGGTTTGGATTAAAAATAAAAAGAGAAGGAGAGGAGGCGCGTGAGTTACCTATTCGAAGAGAGAAGACGGTGGGGAAGCCTCGGCAAAGAGGTGGTGGTTGAACGTGGTGGCGGTGGTGGCGGTTATGGTGCTAGACGGCTCGGATTGAACCTAAACTCTCCAGAATAGAAGAGGATCTCCTGATCTATCGATTGATACAAGGTTTGGGTTTCGCCGGAAAATTTTCCGGCGACGGTGGTTGCGCAGTGCGGGTGGAAGTTGCGGAAGTGGTGAGAGAGACGAGAGAGTTAGGTGGCCGAAAGTGTGTGAGGGTGAAAATGAAATAAAATAATAAAATTTTGGGCCTTTTATACCCTGTAGTTTAACCTGTGCAAATGAAAGTTAAGGGGGCGCGGGGTAAATATTGGGCGGGGGTATAAACTGTCAAGTTGGTTAAACTTTTGCCTTAAACACTGTGGGGTCCATTCGAGGTACCAAACGGACTCGAAAAATTATGAAACTTGCGCCATTGTTTCCGAAATAATTTTTCTGATAAAAACGAGTATAAATATGCATAACTTTCCCGAAATCAATTTATTTGGCAAATTCGATTCGTTTCACATTTTATAGGTTGTGCTGACATAATAAGGGACTAAGGTTCACATTTCTCAAGATATCTCACGTTTCTCAAGTTCAAATAAATTCAGAAAAAGTTCAACTGCTAAGGTGATGCAAAAATAAATATTCGGCTAGTAAAAATAGTTTGGAAAATTACCGGGTGTTACAGCACATACATCATGGGAAATCCGTCCCGGATTTCAGTTTAAATTATCAGTTCCGGTTTCAAAGAGGTGAGGGTACTTGCGCTTGAACTCGTCCTCGCATTCCCAGGTGAATTCGGGTCCTCTCTTGGAATTCCAGCGAACTTTCACAAGGGGAATTTGGCTCCTCTTTAGTCGTTTGATCTCACGCTCCATAATCTCTACGGGCTCCTCAATAAAGTTCAGTTGCTCATCAACTTGAATCTCATCAAGTGGGGTTACAGCTGTCTCATCAGATAGGCACTTCTTCAAATTTGACACGTGGAAGGTGGGGTGTACTCTACTAAGCTTAGGAGGTAATTCCAGCCGATAGGCTACAGGACCAACCCTGTTCAGAATCTTGAACGGTCTAATGTATCTCGGGTTCAGCTTTCCTCGTTTGCCAAACTGTATCAAACCTTTCCACGGTGAGACTTTCAGCATAACTTTGTCTCCGACTTGAAACTCTAGCGGTTTACGTCTCACATCCGCGTAACTCTTCTTACGATCTCTCGCGATTTTCAATCGGTTCTTACTCTGCACAATCTTTTCGGTAGTCTCACGAACAATATCCGGCCCAATGAGCTGAGCTTCTCCTACCTCAGCCCAACAAATGGGTGATCGGCATTTTCGACCATACAATGCCTCAAATGGTGCAGCCTTAATGCTTGCGTGGTAACTGTTGTTGTATGAAAACTCGATCAAAGGCAAATGAGTATCCCACCAATTTCCAAAATCAATCACGCAGGCTCGGAGCATATCTTCCAAAGTCTGAATCGTCCTTTCACTCTGGCCATCTGTTTGTAGGTGATAGGCAGTACTCATGTCGAGGTTCGTGCCAAAGGCATCTTGAAGCGATTGCCAAAAGTTAGAAGTGAATCTGCTGTCTCTGTCAGAGATGATAGATATTGGGGCTCCATGCCTCGATACTATTTCCTTCACGTAAAGCCTTGTCAACTTATCCATGTTGTAGTTCTCTTTGATGGGCAGAAAATGTGCTGATTTTGTCAATCGATCGACTATAACCCAGATAGCGTCGAAACCAGTTGTAGTCCTTGGAAGTTTGGTGACGAAGTCCATAGTAATTCTCTCCCATTTCCATTCAGGAATCTCAGGCTGTTGTAGAAGACCAGACGGTTTCTGATGTTCGGCCTTAACTTTCGCGCACGTCAAACATCTGCGAACATAATCAGCAACTTCAGCCTTCATGTTCGGCCACCAATATAACTCCTTGAGATCGTGATACATTTTGTTGGATCCTGGGTGTATAGAATACTTTGACTTATGAGACTCATGCATGATCAAGTCTCGTAGTCCTCCATAACGCGGCACCCAACTCCTTCCTTTAAAACACAAGGTTTCATCTGAATGTCTCTCAAACTTCTTCTGTATCATTCCATAAAGATTCTCACTCTGGAAATCTTCATGTTTCACTGCTTCTTCTTGAGCATGGAGAATTTGAGCGGGAAGGTTTGCATTGATGGTCATAACTAAAGCTCGAACTCGTAGCGGCTTCAACCGTTCCTTACGGCTCAAGGCATCAGCCACGACGTTCGCCTTTCCCGGGTGGTACCTGATTTCACAGTCATAGTCGCTTAAAGTTTCCAACCATCGTCGTTGCCTCATATTCAGCTCCTTCTGATATAAGATATGCTGAAGACTCTTGTGATCGGTGTAGACAACACACTTCGTTCCGTATAGGTAGTGCCTCCATATCTTGAGTGCAAAAACCACTACTCCTAACTCCAAATCATGTGTGGTATACTTCTATTCACGGGTCTTAAGTTTTCGGGAAGCATATGCCATGACCTTCCCTCGTTGCATCAAAACTGCTCCTAACCCGTGATATGATGCATCACAACACATCACAAAATCTTCTACTCCATCTGGCAATGCTAAAATCGGTGCACTGCACAGTTTTTGCTTCAGGGTTTGAAATGCTTCTTCTTTATCCTTTCCCCATTCATACTTCTTATCCTTCTGAGTCAATGTAGTTAACGGCTTAGCTATTTTGGTGAATCTTTCGATAAATCTCCGGTAATACCCTGCCAATCCCAAAAATTGTCGGATCTCTGTAGCATTAGAAGGCGTTGGCCAATTCTCAATAGCTTCAATCTTCGCGGGATCCACATGCAACCCTTTGTTGTCAATCACATGACCAAGAAATTTTACCTTGCGAATCCAGAATTCACACTTAGAGAATTTTGCGTACAATTGTTCTTCCTTGAGCAACTTGAGAATCGTCGTCAGGTGTTGCTTGTGCTCTTCTTCACTCTTGGAGTAGATCAAGATGTCATCGATGAAGACTATGACAAACTTGTCCAAATATGGTTTACACACTCGGTTAATGAGGTTCATGAATACAGCCGGTGCGTTTGTCAAACCAAAGGGCATTACTCGAAACTCATAGTGGCCATACCGAGTCCTGAACACCATCTTGGGAATATCCTCTTCCCGGACTCTAAGTTGGTGATAACCTGACCGAAAATCTATTTTAGAGTAGTAATCTGATCCTTGCAGCTGGTCGAACAAATTGTCAATCCTAGGTAACGGGTAGCGATTCTTCAACGTTAGCTTGTTCAATTCACGGTAGTCAATGCACATTCTAAACGATCCATCCTTCTTCTTCACAAATAATACCGGTGCTCTCCAAGGTGATGAACTAGGTCGGATAAACCCTTTATCCAACAACTCCTGTAACTGTTTAGATAGTTCTTGCATTTCCGTCGGAGCAAGTCAATACGGTGCACGTGCCACAGGTGCAGCTCCCAGAACTAGGTCAATCAAAAATTCCACTTGTCGAACCGGTGGAAGTCCAGGTAGATCTTTGGGAAATACCTCAGGAAAATCTCGCACAATCGGGACGTCCTTGAGTAGCTTCTCTCCAGACTCTTTCTTGGACACATGTGCTTGGAATGCATGACAGCCTTTCTCAATATACTTCAGAGTCTTAATGCAGGAGATAATACTCAAACGGGTTTCACTACGGTCTCTGCGGACAACCAAGGTTTCGTCATCAAGAGGGATATGAACAACTCGTTCACCGCAAATGATACTGGCTCGATGTTTGGACAACCAATCCATACCCACCACTACGTCAAAGCTTTCGAGTTCAATGGGCATAAGGTCGATGCTAAACGGGTGATCTAGAAGGTTTAGGGTACAATCTCGGATTACAGTGCAGGTGTTAACCAAGTTGCCATTAGCTAGCTCAATACTATAGCTGGTGTCTAGGGAGGTAGGGGTGAGGTTAAGTAGTGGCGAAATCTTAGAAGATACAAAACTCATATTGGCACAATAATCGAATAAGACTTTAACATGAAAGTTGTTGAATAGGAACGTACCGATGACTACGTTCGGATCCTGCTGTTGCTCTCCATTGCCCATCACATATGCTCTGCCACAAGCGCCTTCAGTCCTTCGTCCAGTATTCTTTGGGCAATTACTCTTGTAGTGACCACGCTCCCCACATCCAAAACAGGTTACAACTGATTGTGCATTACTCCCAGTAGCCACAGCTTTTCCCCTTACAATTCTTAGCAACATTTCCAACCTTGTTGCATTTCTGACACCTAACAGTGCATGGTCCAGGGTGATGTTGGTTACACTTATCACAGAACGGGTGATTCCCGGCATATCCTCCAATTTGTACTGGTGCAGCCACGTATGCCCTGACAGCCTCTTTTCATCTGTTCTGGTGGTGGTGATGGTTGTTGTTACGGTACTGGTTACTGTTGTTGCTGTGATGGTTATGGTGAGGGTTATTGTTATTTTTGCGGTTGTTGTAGTTGTTACTCCTTCTGTTGTCCTCCCACTTCCTTTTGTAATCATAGTTGTTACCCTTCTGAACAGTGTCATTCTTAACCACCTGATCCATCAGTCGTTCAGATATATGGATTGCATCATCCAAAGTCTGAGAGTTGTAAGACGTCACGTGCCCTTCAATACTGGCTAGTAGACCACCAATGAGCTTTTCCAGCAACTTCTCATTATCTGGCACCATGTGAGCACAGAAGACCTTCAACTCTTGAAATCGTCGAACATAAGTGGCAAGATCAACGCCTTTCACAGCCAAATAGTAGAATTCGGTGTCCAACTTTCTCATGTCACTGCGGGAACAATACTTCTTCACTATTTCCTTTTTAAATTCTTCCCATGGAACATTATAAGCTCTCTTTAACCCAACGTCCTTAGTATATGCATTCCACCAGGATAATGCATGCTTCATTAAGGTTCCCGTTGCATACTTCACTTTACAGTCTTCAGAGCAGTTACTTCTTAAAAACACTGATTCCATCTTCTCAAACCACTGGGTTAGCCCGACAGCTCCTTCAGTTCCTTTGAAAGTAGTAAGCTTGCAGTTCATGAACTCCTTGTAAGTGCAGAAACGGTTCTCATAGGCGGGTTGCACTCCTGCCTGTCCAACATTCTGGTTGCTAGCACCTGCTTGCCCGGCAAGCGCCGCAGCTATGCCTTCCTTAATTAGTTTCTGGATTGCGGCTGGGGTCATCTTTTTAGGCGGCATAATTCTATCAATCATTACAAATGTACAACATTATAAGTATTTGATTAACGTAACAGAATCACAACACAATGATACATCATAATATAGTGTCCATTCAACATCATAAATAGTACATCACCAAATACATCATAGATTCGATACTCGTCATAAGTCTTACAAGATATGCAAAACAACTACAAGTTTCTTATCAAAATCTACTAACTGAAACTAGTCAGTTTAGTACGTACAAGGTAAACTACTACTACAATACCAAACTACTATAATAAAGATGATCACTAATCTCTACTGACAGTCCAGTCCGTATGCAGCCAAAACATCAATACTATCATCAAAGCGAAAACGCGCCATCCTGTCATAATATGTCTGCCACTGCATGGCATGGATCTCATCCCACATCTCTTGAATACTCTGCTGGTAGTGACGACTATCGATATCAGTGAACACAGCTCCAAGATCCATCCTCTCCACAATCTTCTCAACCTCAGTCATCCTCTGCTCTAACAACACTAAACACTCCCTAATCTCTGAATCAGCTGTCTTTGAAGAACTCAACCTCGCTGCCTGCTCGTATAACTCCACATATAAATCGTCTGTCGCTCTCCTGTCACCCTTAATCTCCTTCTTCAACTCTAAGACCTCTGACTGTCGCGTACTCAATCGTCTGGACATAGACATGTGACGACCCTGGCACCAGGAGATATCTTACCTCATGTGACTCAGCTCGGCTCAGAGCTCTGTAGGGATAACTCGCTGTGCAGCTGAAGACTCGCCCATCTCAAATATAGGTGTCACCTCTATAGCTAAAGCATAACCTAGGGCATCTGAAGTATCGGACTCATAGGTGATGTCTGACACTGCTGGTGAGGGCGGCATAGAGAGCCTCCTGCTCCTCCTCCATCGGCTCCTCGTCATCATCATCATCGTCGTCATCATCATCATGGTCATCATCCACCTCATCCTCATCATCATCGTCCATCTCCTTATCATCATCCATCTACTTATCATCATCCATCTCCTCATCATCATCCATCTCCTCATCATCCTGGTGAGGTACATCAATCGGGTGTGGGTCCATCTCTGGACTTGGTGTTGCAAGGGGGTGATCAACGGGTGCATCTTGTAACTGACCGGTAGGGACTGATGTAGCCATAATACTCTACATGGAGTATCGGGACAAGTATAAAAATTTCTAGCCAAATTTTAATAAAATAGTTTCATATGAAATGAAATAGTAGTGGAAAGATCCAAACATATGATAGTGCAAAGCATGTATACATAAAATTTTAAGTAAAGCACTTACGAGCGAAGTGGCACGGAGGGCTGATGGCTATCGATTTCGAAAAATGTTTATAGGCGAGTATGATCTCGTTATCTATAAACCGTGGCTTTGATACCCAATGTCTGAAAACTAACTCGACAATTGGGGTGGACTGAGCTTGGGTGCGTGAGGGGTAAAACAGTCACAATCACATAAAACGATCTCATAACAAGGCGTTTTTAATAAAATATATCATTCGAATACAAAATTTAATGTTTAGAGTCTAAAAGACTCATATCACAAGTAGCAGCGGAAATAAAGATAGTTTGCAGCGGAATAAAAGACACAGTTTTAAAATACTATTCGAATGATAAAGATAATAAGGGCAAAAAGCATAGCCCAATGATAGCCATCCTCAACCTTCAGCACTCCTGGTGCTCACATCATGTATCAAATACCTGAGATAAACATGCTAAAAAGTCAACACAAAGGTTGAGTGTAATCCATAGGTTTAGTAAATAATAGTTGAGCACAAGATTTTAAGTCTGGAAGATATAAGTAACAAATACAAATATCGGGTAAGCGTCACATAATCATTCAGTTGCTTTGCTAAGCTCATGACACACAAAGCGTTAACCAGCACCAGTAACCCTGGCGTAAGTCGACAGTAACCGTGGAATTTCATAATCATAATAGTTGCCCCCAAAGCTAGGTATCTTGCCAAATACCTAGGCAACTCAAATATAGCACACCCGTGTTGCCTACCTGGTCAACAGGGATGGGATGGTCAAATCCTATAGGCCTATATACTATAATCGCGCTCACCTGCAGGTGATTAATGGTTCATGATCGAGGGAATTACTTTTGGCAAGGAAGGTACTTAGCATTTATCGCGTCAGTCAGGAATAGCATACCAATAAACAATTGTGCTCAGAAAAATAGTAAGTAGCATGTATCTCCCCCATGGGTTTATAAACAATTTAAATATATAAAAGTGGGGCTATGAATCACACCTTAGTAGCAGAGAAATGAGATATCACAAGATGATCAAATGGAATAGCACGGCAAGTGAACCTCAGCACAACCTAATATATGAATAATATGTCTCAGCAATAACCTTAAAGTGATTTCTAAATCAATACTCATATTTGAAAATAAAAATATTTTATTTCAATGGCGTTTTGAGTTAAATAAAGTTTAAGACTCGTGTGGATACGAGACGTTAAAATAATAAAAATCGGCAAACACGAACGGATACGAAGAAAGGATAACGAAGAGAAAAGAGGAATTAAAATTAAGAAAAGAATAAGAATGAAAAATAAACAGAAAACATCAATAGATTGTTTCGGTGTTTTACCCTTTTTCCCAAATAATTGATGAATTATCGAAGTTTTGGAAGAGATTATATAAATATCGAAAAGGTTTTTAAGTTATTTGAGTAATTGTAATTGATTAAATTATAGAAAGGCTTTCTCCAAATTTGGGCATGATACACCCGTTTATAAAACATTCAAAAGCATTATGACTTTTGAATATAAGTTTCATTACCTAATTTTACAAGTTAAATATATCTAATTGGACACTATTAATCGCGTATATATTTGTTATAAAGTTTATCGATTATTTTGTTTATGTTTTCCAAATTAACAACCGAAACACCATATTGAATAACAAATAGTTAAATAAATAATAAAACAAGTAAATAAAGATATAATGGTCCAAGTGTATTGGGCTTCGGCCCAATACTCAACTCACACTTATTGGGTTTTCATTGGGCTTTCGGGCCCAAGTTATTATTACTTAACCATTTTAGGACTCAATCCAACTAGTTGTGGCCCTTTTGGGTCACGACTTAATCACATTTGAACTATTTAATCCTTAGACCTTAGCCGTGACTCATTGAGTCACGGCTCGAGTCTATTCGAGCCAAATGCTTTTGGTTTAACATCAAAACCAATCCAACCAAATCCAAATGTTAACAAACCACATAGCCAAACTGTGAAAACGTAGAGGGGGGGTGAATACGTTTCCGTTTTAAAAACTTAAAACTTGTTGTATCAATTATCCATTTTAGCTTGTTGTAATATGAAAGATGCCAATTGTTGTTTATGACTAACATATACTTAAACAAGTTGTAACACAAGTATCACAACACAAGCAATCATATAATGCAAACATAATAGTAAAGCAATAAGTAAAAGAAAGCGCAAACCGAACACGATGATTTATAGTGGTTCCGTCATGGAGCTCCTCTCCGCCCTACTCCACTCCCCGAGTACCCAACTTGAGAGTTACTTCACTAGATCAACAAGCTCCCTTCTCGGCGGAGAAAACCTTACAATCTTCGCTTACACTTTTTTCGGTACAAAGCTAAATACCGGGTTCTAGTTTGAGGTAGAACCAACCTAACGTCGCTTATACAATTTCTGACACTAAGCTAGATGTCGAGTTCTTTTACAAGGGTACAACCACTCCCGTCGTCGCTTATACAATTTCCGACACTAAGCTAGATGTCGAGTTCTTTTAAAAGGGTACAACCACTCCCGATATATTTTATGGCCCAACATAGAAACCTTGTGTTTTATGGCATAAACACATAAACCATCTAATCTAGTTTGGTGTTTAGATTGTGATGCAATGATGTTTACAATGATGATCCATGACATAAATGGGTCATGGATATGAATGACTAATCTAAATGAACTTCCATTGATAGGAAGCCTTCAATGGATGAAGATCACAAGCTCCCTAAACTTGTTGTGATGGATCTTCATATATGTGGGATCTACATGAACTTCTTGAATAAGAAGTCTTCAAACATTGAGGATGTCAAGTGCCCTTGAATCTTCATATGTTGGTATGCTTTGATGAATGATGCCTTCAAGATCTCCAAGCCTCTTGGTAGATCAGGAGGTATGCTATGCTTATGGTGGATGATGACTCACAATTTCTGAGCTTGCTTCACAGGATCATAATGAGTGTATGCTTACAACATAATGGAAGTTAGTAACATTATGATCATTATGAAAAGGGTGATTAATGTGTGTTTCTACATGGTTTCCTATTGATCTAAATGTATGCAAAGAGTAGAGAGAATGTGTGTTCTAGTGGGTTGAAACAATGGGTAAACAATGGGCTACTATTTATAGGAAAACTTGTTCAGACAACCCGCGGATTTGGCGAACCCAAATTCAGGGGTACGCCCTTTATGTTGTTTGGTTCCGCCGGGACATGACAGCTAGCTCTTACCATATCTTACCAAGATCTTACACAATCCAACTCATTGCTTGTAAATCTTTCCAAAATATTATGTTAAGTCAACCAAGCTATCTAAATGATGTATGCCATGATGTCATGTATATATTTACATTTTAGGAGTTAAAATGTATGTAGAAAACTAGAAGGGGGATTGAATAGTTTTTACCATTTTAAAATTAATTCGCTTTGTATACTTAACGTGATTCCAAAGTAAAGTAAACAATCAAGCACACAAACAAGTAATATAAGTAAAGAAGTAAAGAGAGGAAAGATCAAACCACACAACACATATATTTATAGTGGTTCGGCTACAAGGACTCTCTTCCTTGCCCTACTCCACTCCTCGAGCCTCTAACTCGAGAGTTTTTCTTCACTAAGAAACAAGCTCCCTTCTAGGCGGAGAAAACCTTTACACGTCGCTTACTCTTTATCCGGTACTAAGCTAAACACCGGGTTCTTTACAAGGGTACAACCACTCCCGTTGGTTCTTTACAAGGGTATAACCACTCCCGTTGGTTCTTTCACAAGGGTACAACCACTCCCGTTGGTTCTTTCACAAGGGTACAACCACTCCCGTTGGTTCTTTCACAAGGGTACAACCACTCCCGACACTCTTTGTGTTTTAAGGACTAAAACACTAACAAAACTCTACTGAATAAATGATACAAACAATGATGTGTGAACTAAAACAAAATCACACAGACTCTATACTAAAAGGATAACAACAGAAGGTTGATTCTTATATGCTGTGATCTTCTTTGCTACAAAAGGAAAGATCAATAAAATGAAAGAATGATATGGGTTAGTGATATGTAAATGAATGAGTATGTATTTAAGCTATATGAGTGATGAAAATGTCCAAATGATCAGCTTGCTATTTATAGGCAAAGCTGAACAACAGTTGGCGGATTCGGCGGATCCCAAAAATTGGATCCGCCTTTGTATGGCTTTGGATCCGCCGTGTCAGGCCACCTAAGATATTCTCATATCTTTCCATATCTTGCACAATCTTTCCATATCTTCAAATGTCAACTCTTAAGCTTGAAGATCTAAACAAGATATCTCAAAATCTTTCCAAGATTGTGTTCATGATGCTTGTCATGATGTCATCCTAATATTTAGAAAATAAAGTTTCTATTTTAAGGAATAAACTTGTAAATGTATAAATGTATATAATGTTACTCCTAGAGATCTTGTAATATGTAAATATGTTTTAAAAGACTTATCACTATAAATGTAAAAGGTTTATTCTTATATTTATGCTTGTGCTTAAAGATAAACTTTGTATTTGTCATTAACAAAATTAAGCAAAGATCGTAAAATATAAATAATATTTTTAGGATGATATTTGTATTAACAATCTCCCCCTTTTTTTTGATGACAAAACATAAAGTGTATTTTTAAGTAAAGAACTTAAATAAAGGATGAGTCTTTTAAAAATATAGATTAAGTTAGTTTATGCAAGTTTTAAAATCTATTTTAACCAAAAAGTATGTACTGTGATGTTTCACAGTGATGAGAACTTAATCATTTCTCCCCCTTTTTGTCGAAACAAAAAGAAGATATACGTAGCAGAATGTGATTTTGAGAACTTTAAAGCTCCCCCTTGATTTATACTCCCCCTAAATGGAGTACCAAGGATGTGATGTATGATCCTACAAAACAAATGGTTAGAATATGATATGCTCCCCCTTGATGTATACTCCCCATTGCTAGAGTACCAACGTATACATTTCAAGAGTATGAGATGCTATAAAAGAAAAGTTAGTAATGAACAACTTCAATCAAGAAGCAAAATGCATATGCAATGGTCAACCAAACAAGAAGGTCAACCCATTTGACTTTAAAAAGTCAAAATGAAGTGTCTGATCAAAATTTAGTACCTAATGTACATTTGATCAAAGCATTATGTGAAGTTAAAAACAACTATACTATGATGTTAGTAATCTAAAATAAGAAAATATTATTAATGTTGATCACCCACAAGCATAAAAACATAACATTCATTACATGGAAAAAAATGATGTTACATTTAAACAAAGAAAATAAATCCTAAAAAAGAAAAATTCTAAAACAACATCCTAAAAGTTCCTATAAGAGGAAACTAAAAAGCTCCTATTGAGGAGGATGAGAGATTGCATTGAGACGCTCGAGAATGTGGTTCAAGATGAACCTCATTTCATTTTGGAGCTCATGGACCAAAATGTTGGTCCTTTGGGCCAAATGAGCGGTCCTCTCGCAATGAGAGAAATCATGTCTTGGAAAACCGGGAGGAAGGGTAGGCTCATTGTTTTGTGGTGGTGGTGATTGGTTGCTTGATGGTGGTGGTGGTTGTTGGTGAGATGATGGTGGAGTTGGGATGGAGTTCATCAAGATAGTTTGGAGATCCATTGCTTCATCAAGGCGGGAATCCACCATATTAGAGAGAGCATGGAGGCGGGCGAGTTCCTCGTTGATCTCTTCTTGGGTTTGTGGCTCATTTATCCACATTGCCTCATCAATGGCAATTAGTGTGGATGTGGGTGAGAGAGGTTGTGTTTGAGGTTGAGGTGGTGGTGCATCACGGTATAAAGGACCGTGGATATCTTGATAGAGCGGATGAAAAAGCATTGGTTCTTGACCTTCAAAGGTCATGGGTGGAGGATTGGTTGACCTTGGTGGAAGGTCTTCCAAGTCATCAAGATATGGATGTGGTGATGTAGGTGGAGTCCTAAATAATTCTAGAGGCTGAAGTTGTGGTGACTTTGGTGGTGAAGGTGATTTGCTAGGTTGAGTTGGAGCAGGAGGTGGAGTTGTAGCAACAGGTGTGATTGTTGGTGGTGGTGTGGAGATAGTGGTGTGAGATGGTGTTGGAGTAGCAAGATTGAGAAAATTCTCATTTGCGATTGGTGAAGAGATGTTAAGAGGGGATGATTCCTCCTCTGATGAGTTAGTTAAGTTTATGAAGCAACACGGCTTAACACTAATACGAGCAGTTCTTTTAGGTAGTAGAGGAATTTCTTGATTTTGTCATGGTTAAGAAATGTAGCTAAAAAGGTACAAGAGGTATGTAGAGAAGATGGTGAGTGAGTGAGTTTTGATCATCCTGATCATCCTAATTTATAGACAGTAAGATTTTTGAAAGTTGTGTTTGGATTTGATGTAAATCCAATGGAGAATGTTGGTTCCTAATGATTTGGAACAAAAATTTATGCTAGTCACATCATTTAAGTCAAACCATAGAGCTCAAGTTGAGTGAATTGTAGAAGATTTGCAGTTAATGCAAAGAGTAAGTGGAAAATCTGTTGATATGATGTTCCCACGGATTTGACGGATCCCAGAAAAGGGTTCCTTGCTTGTATTTGAAAGGTAACTCACATGGAAATTTTGAAAATTCAAATTTTGGTGGGAAATTGATTTCTTAAGGTTCTAAGAGTTTCCTAAAACATTCTAAAGAGTCTAAATGATCAGTAAAGAATTCCTAAAAATTATAATCCAAAATCTAACTATCGGGATTAGTCGGGAATTTTTGAAAAATGTTACTGTAGGGACCTGCGGATCCAATCGACAACAAAGACGGATCCAATTTTTGGGATCCGTGGAATCCGCAGGTTCAGGAATGGCGGAGCCAAGGGATACACTAGGCGGATCCAAAATTTGGGATCCGCCAAATCCGCCGTATGAAAGTCCTAATTCTAAACAGAACGTATGTCATATTTTTCGTTTCTCGGTCAAAACCCGAAAAATCTCCTAAAACATATGTAATAGCTAATATGTAATACAAATATGCTAAATATATAGATTCTAACACACGTATACACATAGATTAATCCGATCATAATATCTTACCATAAAGGGAGTTAAGCCAAACGGGGGCTTAATCTCGGAAAATTGATAACAACATGTGTTATCGACCTGCAATTTAGAGTTAGTTCATACATAAGTCAAGTACTAACATAATGTCTTAAGAACCATACATGTTCAACACATCATTTTTTGAAAAAATCTAATGCCAAACACTCCTTTCAACCTAACTTCTTGCTCAATTTCTTGTAGCCCTTGTGAAGTTTCATGATCCAACGCCCCAAATTCTTCACCATTCCTTTGGTTTGCCGAAATTTCGCCGATTCATTAGGGATTGGTGGAAGTTGACTTAAGTATTCCGGTGGAGAGATCCTAGAGTAGGGCAAACCATCATCTTCGCACATTGATGATGATGATGATGATGATGATGTAGGAGGATGAGGACGTTTGCCTTTTACAACCGCTACCCTATGATCACTTAAAGGAACAAAGGTGTGTGGAATCTCATTGAAGTCGGGAACAAATCCTAAATCATTTCTAGGAATGGGTGCAAAAGCTTTGTAGAGATGGGTCAAAAGCATCCCATAGGGCATTGCGGTGGTACCTTGAACCGGAATGGTAAAACCCTCATTTTCCATTCAGTTGAAATCCCTAAAATACCCTCAATTTTTGAATTTTGCAAGAACACATAAGTTCCTAAACTAATTAAGCAATTATGATAACCTAAGAAAGCAAACCCTAAAACACGTATTTATTTGAACTTGGAACCTCACCTAAATAAATGGACCTTATAAAGACTCGACACAAGTATGTATAATACACACGCCCCACTAGGTCCATAAAGAATTAAATTTTTGTACACATCTTATAAAAGGAAAAGGTCTAGAATTATTTTGGAATAAGAGATATGATTTGGTCATTATTCTTTCCCCTTTAATTTCGGCATTCCCCATTAATTTTCCCCCCATAATCTTGGTAATTTCCTTCCCTATATTTTCCCCTCCTTTATTTTCCCCAACCGAATATCCCAACATAAGATACAGAAAAGAAAACCCTAGATCAATATTGTGGCAGCATTGAGCCCTCCCTTTTCTTTTCTGTCGTGATCAAGGAAGGGTGCCAAGAGGTAATTGAAGCGAGACAATTCTGGTACAAAGTAGTAGCAAGTGAAAGTCCTGGTGTGGTCTATTAAGGGTTGGTTTCATTAGCTCTTTGGTCATTGTCTCAACATTCCAGTCGACCAGGAGGTATCCCTTACCTTCTTCTTTGTGTTTTTTTTTCTTGCTCAAAATATAATACATTCATACGTCTAAGATGTGTAAGAGTGCATAAATAAACATGGCATCCAAATAAATAACCCACATAAAATCAAGAATCTGTAATATATTTTAACATGAATCGAGGGTGTGGTTATATGGGAAGATATGAGGGCTGTGTCTGGGTTTGTATATGGTCGAATGTGTGTTTCTAGTTCACGTGATATTTTTGTGCGTATAGGGCTGTGATGTAGGTGTGTACATGGGGTAAAAACTAGGATGTTTGATCTTTATTTTATATGTGAGATGGGTGTCAAGTGGAGTGTGTTGAATGAGTTATATGTGCGTGAATTATGGGCTGCTATGGCACATAAAATGGGGCCCCTGGTCAGGTTGTTTAAGGGTATAATAGGGTGCTGAGTGTCAAGTTGTGTGGCTAAACCAGGGTTGATATACCGTCATATGTTGGGTTGTGTTGGCTGGGCAAAAATAATGGGTTTTGGTGTGCGTTAAGATGGGGTTATGGGTATTGTGTGGTTGTGATAACAGGTCGTTATGGTTGCTGCTATGTGTGTGGATTTTGGGCTGGAAATAGGTGCTACTGATTTGTGTAATGATAGAATAAGCATGGGGCTGCATACCATTCAACTAATCATGTCGTGTGGGTTCTCTTATGTGTTATATGGGTGAACACGAAATCTGTTTTAAATCATTGCAAAGCATGGGTCACACATAAAGGCGTGGGTCAGTTATATATATAAAATATGCATGTAAAGATTGGTCTAAAATACAATGAAATTCTAATCTATAATGGGGTTCTGTTCAAGTCTTAATATATTAATAATCTAACCGTGCAATGTATCTAAATTACACATGTTCAGCCTAAACTTTAATTATTTTTCACATTAAAACCTATACCTTGCTAAAAAGGCATATTAGCACTAAACTATGATAATTATAATATTAAGCCTTTAACTTTACTTAATTATCATTTATGACTCTAAGAGTTGGCTAATTATAAATATTAACCCTAAGTTTACTAAATAGGTAAAATTACTAAATTGGAAAGTTACTTAATTCGAAAAACTCACTTAATATAGAAAGTTACTAAATATGGAAAGTTACTTCATCTAGAAGGTTACTAAATAAGGAAACTTGTCAAATACGGAAATATTCTAATTTTGGAAACCTGCTAAAAATAGAAAGTTACTAAAAATAGAAAGCCGACTAAAACAAGTAATCTGATTTTAAAATGAGCATTTGAATAATAAGCCGATCATTAATTCGTGTAGATTCACTGAAGAAGGAGTTTGTTTACGATCTTTATGTTTCTGTTATGTTTTCACTTGCGGTCTATGGTATAGATATTCTACCCTCTTTTAGTAAGGGTTTCTTTCTCTCATGACTCTTGATCATTGATTATGATTCTTTATCTTGATATGATCCTTTGAGCCTTTCCTATGTTTCCTTGATGCTTGGTATTCAGATCCTTTTGATATTCGTTCAGTATGATTCATATGATATAATACTTGATATAATTCATTCGTTACCCCTTGTGACATCAGTATTCGAGTCCCTTGATACTTTGAAAGTTCATTTGATATTATAACTGGATGTGAAAACCTTTCTTAAGTATACCATGAAAATGTTTTGAGGAAAACTATTTTTAAAAATGATGTTTATGAGCACGATGCGATACCACTTTTATATGGAATTTTAATGACTTTTATGAAAACTACTTTTAAAGACTTTCTTTATGGAAACTGTTATTAAAGATCACTTTTGTGAAAGCCATTATTAAAGGATTACTTTTATGACACTATGATATGAACATTTAATATAAACCTTTAAATTGAACCTTTGATATGAACCATATGATATGAACTTTGGTATGAACTTTGATATGACATGACATTTGAACCCTTCAGTTTGATACCCGAGCCATTATGTTTCCTAGCCATGAAGGTAACATGGCCGTGTCATTGATGCACCAATGTCATGACTCTAGGGCGGTGGAGTGATGTTTCGACCCGTCCCATTTCGTTATACATTATGAGCTCAAGATTTTTATATATATGTTTGGCCACTAATATCTTTGCAGGGGCCTATGGATGCATCCTAGATTTGCTTTGTATATTATATGATATGATTTAATTTGGTGATTGATGCTGTGTGCAATACACGTCCTTCACATATTTGAGAGGTCGCTCCTCTATGGTTACTGATGATACGCTATGATTATGATTTGATTTGTTTGGGCTCGGGGATTGATTACTGACCATTCCTTACACTTTGATATTCATTCGTTTATGCCTTATGTTTTTCCCCAATGCACCATATTATATTCCTTGTTCCTTATCTTTTGTTTCGTTTATACATATCTGTTCACTAGGCTTTTTAAGCTCAGCCGCATTTCTTTTCCTGCGGCAGGTTTTAGTTGGAAGCTGGGTTATGAGTGGAGAGTACTTTGGACTTAGAAGACTATACTTTGATAGCTATTCTGGATTAGAGATGACTAGAAGTGATTACATTTTAGACTTAGTATTTATTGTTGTTCTCTTTTGTAACCTTGTATTTCAGTGTTTCCCTTTGTAACCGTTGAGATTCATTTGTATTATTTAAGTCATATGCTCGTGTTTGCTTTGATATGTCACCATAACGTAATACTTCTACCCTTGTCGGGTTGGGGTGTTACAGGAATATCCACCATTCGCTTGGCGATATAGTATGCAAGGTTGAACGGTTGATGGTTTGACACCCAATACATCATGTACCAAAGGCTAGCATTGATGTGATCTCTATTTCTTACTGTGCTAATGACATTTGCCCTCAAAACTTCTTCAAGCTTCTTAAATTAAGGCTTAAGTTCATTAAGTTCCATGGCAAATGGATCTCTATCAACTTGACGACCTCGGTATAACCTAGTTTGGTTGTTCCTAGGCAAAAAGAGATGCTCACAAATGGTTTCTTTTGCAATCAATGGTGTGGCACATGGTGCCATACGATCAAGGTTAGACTCTAGAATGGTTAACGACCACTTGTCGGAATAGAAACAAGTTCCTTGATTTGGAACTCCTAAAACATCTCCAAATTTATCTAAAGGAATATTGAATTGAAACCCGTTGACTCTGAAATGGATATTCATGTATCCATAATCATTAGAACTAAGTCCTACAGTAGCATAGAACTTGAGAATGAACCTAGGAATGATGGGCTCATCAATGTCTAGAAGGCTATCGAAATGAATCGCGGCTAATTGCTCGCGGAGAATGGTACCTTCATAGAATGAGGGGTCTACAACCCTACCCTCATGGACATATCATTTTTCTAGTGCTTTAAAAATATTTACTTGAGCTTCGGTGAGACCTTTGGTTTTGTGGTGTTTGGAAAGGTATTTGATGGTGTTTTTGTGATCATAATTAGTTGCGGGAGGCATAGTTATCCTAGACAAGAAAAATATATAGTTTAGTTGAAATTATCGAAAATACGTATAAATGTCTAGTGTGTGCCTACATGGGGACAATGTGGAGGTACGGTTATCTCGACTCCTTTTGATGCATGAAAATTTTGTTTATGCAAGTTTTATGATAAAACGAGAGATAACCCAAACGCTCCTACTTCAATGTAGCTTCATTTGAATGTACCCGAAAATACATATTAGTTATGTATTCCCTTTAGCATTCAAGAGACATTATGCAAGTGATGTTTAAAACATATCGTTTTTGTATTTGTATGAACAATGTTCAAAAACCATTTTTCCTAGTCGTGAGAAGATTTTAGCAAAAATTTCTCATGGGGTTTTTGATGAATAATGATAATGTACTACAAGATGCAATTCCTAACTATGAAAAACATGATTTGTTATGCAATTTAATAAATATGCTTCATGATTTTTCAAGAATTATGCATAAACCCCAAGTTTTGGTTTTGTGCATGAAATAGAAATCCTAGACGCAGATCAGGAATGTATTCATGATAAGGATACTTACAGTGATGTTTAGAGCTCAATTTGGTTGAGAAATATGGCCTAAATTGTGAGTTTCGTGAATTATGGGTCGAGTTCCAGTAGGTGTTTATGTTTTGGAAAGTGTGGTGAATAGTACAGGAGTTTATTTAATATATAAAAACCTGTTCACCAGGTGACGGATTCGGCGGATCCAAGACAAGGGATCCACCCTTGTTGTCGTTTGGATCCGCAGGATCAGAACACAGGTTTGGTTATTGCCGTGTTTGGTTAATCTAAGGTTCAAGTTAAAGTTTAATCTACTCACTAGGTTCCATTAATCCTAAACCAAGTCTAAGATAGTTGAAAGGTTCTCTCTTGAGAGGTTTTGTGAGGATATCGGCAATGTTGTCCTCTGAGGAAACTTTCTCAATTGAGATGTTTCCCTTCTGAACATTGTCACGTAGGAAGTGGTGACGTATTTCTATGTGTTTGGTTCTAGCATGTTGGACTGGATTTTTGCTAAGATCGATAGCTCCTTTGTTGTCACAAAGAATGGGAATGTCGTTGAGTACAATTCCATAGTCGACGAGAGCTTGTTTCATCCACAGTGCTTGTTGGCAAGCTTTTCCTGCTGACACGTACTCGGCTTCAGTTGTTGATATGGTGAGGGCTGTTTGTTTCTTAGCAAACCATGAGGTGAGACAATGTCCTACAAAAGTACAAATACCGCTTGTACTTTTTCTATCAACATAATCACCAGCATAGTCTGAGTCGGCATACACTATGGTTTCCATTCCCGTCCCTTTGGGATACCATAATCCTAGATGTGTAGTGCCTTTTATGTACCTAAATATCCGTTTAACGGCTTCAAGATGGGATATTTTGGGATCTTCTTGAAAGCGTTCACATAGACAAACACTAAACATAATGTCCAGTCTACTAGCCGTTAGGTAGAGTAAACTACCAATCATCCCTCTATATTTAGTGGTATCTACGGATTCACTTTCGTCATCCTTGGTGAGTTTGGTTTCGGAAGACATTGGTGTTTTCATAGGTTTAGAATCTTCAAGACCAAATTTCTTAAGCATGTCCTTGATATACTTAGATTGATTGAAGAATATCCCATCTTCTAATTGTTTTATTTGGAGACCTAAGAAAAAGTTTAGTTCCCCCATCATACTCATTTCAAACTCATCATGCATGATTTTCGAAAATTCATCGCATAACTCTTGACAAGTTGAACCGAATATAATGTCATCCACATATATCTGGACTATGATAATATGTGATCCCTTTTTCTTGGTGAAGAGAGTGTTGTCTACTAGGCCCATGGTATACTTATGGTCAACTAGGAAGGTCTTAAGTCGATCATACCAAGCTTTTGGTGCTTTCTTAAGTCCGTATAATGCTTTCTTAAGTTTGTAGACATGATTAGGTTTTTCAAAATCGAAAAAGCCAGAAGGTTATGCTACATACACTTCCTCATTTATGAAACCATTTAGAAATGCACTTTTGACATCCATTTGAAATAGTTTAAAGTCATGTGCACATGCATATGCAAATAATATCCTAATTGACTCAAGTCTAGCTACGGGTGCATAAGTCTCATCATAATCTATACCTTCTTGTTGATTGTAGCCTTGTGCTACTAGCCCAGCTTTGTTTCTAGACACTATGCCATTTTCATCCATTTTATTTCTAAAAACCCATTTTGTACCGATTATGGTTTGATTTTTAGGTTGTGGAACTAATGTCCAAACGTCATTCCTAACAAATTGATTTAATTCCTCTTGCATCGCAATGACCCAAGATTCATCTTTTATGGCTTCATTAACATTTTTA
This sequence comes from Artemisia tridentata subsp. tridentata, assembly GCA_021014915.2. Taxonomy (NCBI): domain Eukaryota; kingdom Viridiplantae; phylum Streptophyta; class Magnoliopsida; order Asterales; family Asteraceae; genus Artemisia; species Artemisia tridentata. The sequence continues at coordinate 365,449,793 of CP139507.1, forward strand.
GGTTCAATTGTTGAAACAAAACAAAAGAAGTTACTTTCATTTTGAGCTTTAGACCTTAATGTTCTTTCATTGATTTTTCCTATGACGTTTTCTAATGGATGACTTTTGGTTTCTTTGATATTAACTATTTCTCTTTTTACCGGTTCATCTTCTTTCTCACTGACCGGATCTACACACACTCCTTGTGTTAGATGTGATACATAGAATTATACTTAGTCTAGCACGTGGAATTTACTAGCTAACACTTAGAAGATCTTGTATTTTGTAAGATTAGAATGAAACAAAGAACACAAAATAATAACTTCCAACGATTCAATATTATTAGAAAATAATACGAGTGATCTTCCTATCACTAGGGTTTACAACCTTGAATCTTTCTAATACGTATGTCTATGTATATGCGTTCGTGTATCTAAACCTTAACCTAGGCAATCCTTTTATAGACCAAGGATTCCTGTACAAGATAACTATCAATCTATTCTTATACGATATACACAATATATTTTCCATATTTATCTACTTTACATAAATCATAAACCGTCTTAACTTCTTCTCTCAGCAGTCTTAACTGCTCATGTCTTCAACACTCTTCAGCAGTCTTAACTTCTTCCTTCAACAGTCCTAACTGTTACCTCCAACAGTCTTAACTGCTTAAGCTTAATTCCTAACAATCCTCCCTAAACTTATGATTTCACTCCAATCATTAAGTTTCTTCAAATTAAGCTTCTTCTTCTTAATGCTGAAAATTCTTTCAAATACCCATCAAGCAAATCTCTTAGATCTAGCTTTAACTTCTTGAGCAAGGTTGAACATCTTCGTTACCAGCATATTAGCCATCTCAGATTCTTCATTAGCTTCTAGTTTAGCAAATGCCAGCATTGTCAAAACACCTGGTCTGAGTGGATAGTATTTTTCAACCAGCATATATATCTCTATTCCATCCTTTGTAGATACTCTGTGTACTCCACATGTTCCAAATAACTTCCAAGAGATATCCTTGACTTGAGCTTGAAATCTCCATATCGATTCTCCACCATCTGGTTCATATATTCTCTTCAATTGAACCCATAGTTCTTTGTCTTTATCTTCAACTGGATCAATATCTCTGAACTTTTCTTTAACTAAGCTCCAAAGCTGATTTAGATCTTCTCTGTCAAATCCTTTGAGTAAATCTTCAAACAACTTATATCTTTCAGAAATATCTCCAAGTCTAATAATCTTCCATCCCTTCATTCTTCCATCAGTAAACACTTCCCAGTCAATAATTGGATGTTTGACCTGCAAAGGTTTAATGTAAGAAGACTCTGGAATAATCACCATCATGCTTTTGATCTTCTCATCAGTTAATCCTTCTTCATCAGACTTTTGTTTCTTAGCAACTTCGGATTCCATAGATTCTGCTTCCCTCTTCTTACCTGTTTTGAAACTTCTTCTTGGAGAATTCAAAATAGCATAAGTTTCACATAATTCTTTTTCAATGATAGCATAAGACTTTCCCTTGAAATCCTTCATTAAGTAATTTGCTGAGTTCTTCAAATAATGCTTCATATCCTCAACAAGTTCCTTCTTTGTTGGTAACTTTGTCTTGTACCCTGACTTTTGTCTTTCTCTTATTCTATGAATCAGATCATTCCATGTTGCAACTCCATTCTTCTTAAGTATAAATTCCTTAAGCTCCTCTGTCTTATCATCTTCATTCAATTCTTTATCTTTAAGAACCATTGAAGCTTGTGCTCTTACAATCACATCAGAATCCTGAAAATATTGTAACTGTTCATTGAATTCTTCTTGATCTACTTCATTTGATCTTTTTCTTTCCATGAATTCAACTATATTCCTTATATCATCAGCAGCCATCTTCCTTGCAAATTCTTCATCATGAGCAATCTGAGCTTGTTTAGCTTCCTCATCAGCCCAATCATCTTCTTCCAATTTCCTTGCAACTTCTGCATCATGATCAATCTGTTCTTGAGTTTTTGGTTTCAACCTTTTAAGCCTTTCAAGTTCTTGAACAGCAACCACTTCTTCAGATGTCATAGGTTTCTTTCCTTTATCTGCTCTTCTCCTTTCATATTCTTGTTCAGCAGAAGTTTCTTCAGTTAGAACTGCTTGTTGCTTTGACTCAGCAGTTTGAACTGTTAATTGCTCTGTCTCTTGCTCTATCTCAGCAGTTTGAACTGCTTCTTCATTTGGAACTGCTTGATGTGTTTCAGCTGTTTCTTCATGAACATGACCAGAACCTGAACCAATATCAAAACCTTCTTCTTGTTCAGAACCTTCTTCATACCTCCCCTAAGATGCTGATCTATCCTTATCTTCAAATTTCCTCTCTTTACCAAATTTCCTCCCCTGTTTGGAAGAATTTTCATCATCCCCTTCAGAGCCATCTGAATCATCATCATCAGAATCATCATCCAATACTACTCTTGCCCTTTTCTTCTTCAATTGTTCTTCAAGCTTCTTCACCCTTTTTGTTAGCTTTGTATAGACCTTGGCAAAAGTCTCCTTGTGAGCTTTGAATTCCTCCTTAGTTTGCTTTAGCTCATTCTCCAAAGTGTCAACCTTGTTTACTAACTTGGTACATAAAGCCGTCAATTCAGTTTGTGAAGAACTACCCTCATCACTTCTAGCTGTATTACCTGCTATGAGAGGTGAATCTTTGGGCAAGGATTCAGTCACAACCCTAGTGAGACTAGGTTTAGACCTTCTCCTATAAGTGATAGGTGGTTGTTGGGTTGTTTCAAATACTTGAGTGGATGTGTGATGGGGATCAGTTGGAACTGCTGAACCTTCACCCAACTCAGTTTGAATCATTTGAGGAAATAATGGAACTGGTTCCCCTTCAAAAAGTCTACTAGCCATAGTCATATTTTGAAAAACCTTTGTTTGTAGACTAGGCGTAGCACAAATTTCAGTTGGTTCTGTAAGCAAGTTTTTCTTTTTATTTAAAATTGTTTGAACAAACCTGGGATACATTAAAAACTTTGTTTTACTATCAACATTTGATGCCATACCCTCAAAAATATATTTTGAAAAGTTAAAAACTCTGTTTGTAGATAAGCAAATGAGAGCAATAGCAATATTGCTACTGAATTGTTCCCAAGCAGTCTTTTTATTACTTAAACAGCTTAGAAGAGTATGTATCAAAAATCTCCATTGGGGTGAAAAACATGCTTTTTGAAAAGTCAATTTATGTTCAGATGTATTATACCCCATTTTTTCAAGTTCTTCCCAAATTTCAGTATTTAGCATAGTGTGGATACCATCTGAGTCATTTAATTTAAGATGTCTCCTAAGTATAGACTCGGTAACAACAAATTTAATGTCATCTACTTTAGTATGAATTTCTAAGTTTCCATCATCACTTGTCAAGATAGATGAATTCTGCCAGAACTGTGTGATGTGCGAAACATAAAGAGTAGGAGAAACAGTAAGAGCATACCTTATGTGAGAGCGGTTGAGAAAATCCACAATCTCATAAAATTTCGGCCCATCTCCTTGCTCTGTTTTCTCTAAAAACGCAACCTGGTTGTGACGCTTAGCAAAATCCAATCTTGCCATTCTTAGTAGAAAATATTAATTAACAGCCGTGAATAGTAATAAGTTTGAGTAAAAAGATAGAAGATGAAAGTAATATTGAGAGTTTATGGAGAGAGTTGTAGGGTTTCAAGTTGACCGACTTAAAGAATATGGTAACTATTTATTTTAGTATAAGAATATAATAAAATAAAAGTTAAAATATCTATATGAGGATCCCTCGAAATCCGTAATCCATCCAGTAAAAATCGCAACAAACCGCCAACGGCTAGTTTTTACTCCAAAATTAATTACCGACACGTCAGTCATAACGGCTAGTTGAACCGTACCAATATTTTGTACTAACCGTCCCAACTGTTGAAAAAAATTTATTGAGCCGTACCAACCTTTTGAAATAAGAATTTTAAAATAACATGGCTCAAACATAGTTTTTAGCAAACTATCAGCTATCAACAGATTTGATATGTCTTTACCAATAGCCGTTTGCTTTGGACTAGCCAACTCTTCACATTTAGATATGGTGAGCTGATAACCATACAATTTTTGGTAAATTGTCAACCATAAACAGATTTGATTAGTCTTTACCAGAAACCGTTTGCTCTGGACTAGTTGGTTCTTATGTGGATAAGACATGGTGAACCAATTACCATTTGTTGTATGCAAAGATCACATACTAATCTCCAGAATACCATTTAGTCCAAAACATCAAGCATTCATAATCCCTTGGTGTTTTCTCTCCAATCCTGCAATTGTTAGTCCAAAAACAAAGTACAAAATACAAGCATATGACTAACAATGCACATAACAAGAAAAAATTAGTTTCCTTGTGTAACCCAAGCCAAAACAGACTTAGGCTTTCCTCTAGCATCAACATAATTCATTCTTTTCAAAACAGTCTTAGCACCATTGGGTTTAATTGGTCTCCATACCCAACATGCTGAAGCATTCACTCCATTACCCATGTTTCCCTTAGCAGTGTTTTTATTCACACCAGTACCAATTACCCTGCTAGCAGTTGGAACTGCTGGCTTGGCAGTTGTTACCTTAGGTTTCCAAACTTGGTTTTTCACCACTGCTTTCTGATGAAAGGGTTTATTAACAGTTTTTGGTGCTGATTTGGAAAACATTTTTGCACCTTGAACTGGTGGTCTTGAGTGAATTGGTCTCATAGGTCTGACAGTTGGAACTGCTGGTCTAGCAGTTTGAACTGCTTTAGGTCCATACCTTAAAAGAACTGATCTAGGTATCATCTTCTCATTCCTAAGAAAAGATTGAGGTCTTGCAATACTCAACCTATGATTTGTATATCCAGATACCCATTTATCACAATAATCTGCAAGATGATCAAAACTACCACAAGAGTAACAAGCTTTCCTATAGCAAACAAAATCCTTTCCTAATTGGTGGGATTTGAGGTCATTCCAATTCCTCTGGTTACCTCTTGGCTTGTTTGTGGTTCTATACATCTTTGTATACCTAACTGTTGGTCTAAAAGGTTTGGCATTTGATCTAGGCCTAACAGTCTTAGGTTTAACCATCTTTGGAACTTTTGATTCCTCCACTTTAGCACTAACAGGCTTAACCACAGCCTGATCATCCTCATCATCAGAAGTCCATTCCTCAATTATTGGAGCATCTGAGTCCTTAGGTGAGGACCTATCAGAAGACACCTTGTCCTCAGATAGTGATTTATCACTTGCACTTACAAACACAGGTTTATCAACTACTTCCTTCTTAGGTTGAGGACCATAGTTAAGTTCAGGAAATTGAAATTCAGGGAGTCCTGTGTGTTCTAAGTCTATATCTTTAGGTGATGGAATTCCTCTATAAGGAGGTGGAACTGACTTATATCCTAGGCCTGACTTAGCTTTATTTTGGATCTGACTCTCAATTATCTTTTGAACACCTTTTGATGTGTATTCAAGTGTATCTACACTCATATGTATGTTCTCCTTAGCTTTCTTAACCTGTTCTAGCTCATGTTTTAAAACAGTAATTTCATTCTCTCTAAACATTAAGTCTCTCTTAACAATAATCATATCATCAGAAAACTTAGACTCATTGTTTTGATAATGAACAATTTTCTCTTCTAACACAGCTAAAGCTCTCTTATGATTTGCTAAGCTAAAAGCAGTTTCTTTTAATTCTTTCCACTGACTCTCATATCTTGTTTTAAGTGTTTCTAGTTCTTTTAAAGATTCACAAGATTTAGAACATTTTGAAACTTGTACCTCAGAATCAGAAAATGCCATGAGAGCAACCTCTGTAGATGCTTCTGCTTCCTCCTCTGCAATATAGCTCCAGTCAAATCCTAAGCCATCAATAGCAACCATGGCTTTCGAGCTTGAATCAGTAACCTCCACAACTCTTGACTTGTTTCCATATGCTCTACTCTTTCCATCTTGTTGACTTGGCAATCTGCACTCCCTTGAGTAATGACCTTTCTTGTGGCAGTTGTAGCACTCAATCTTGGACTTGTCATACCCTGCAACATCATTACTGTTTATGACAATCTTCTTGCCAGTCTTCTTCAAGAATCTCCTAGCTCTCAAACTGAGAAGAGAGAGCTGCCACTTAATATCCATCTCTTCAATATCATCTTCATCAATCTCTTGAATATCTGAATGAGTCAACATACTTCCATTGTGCTGAGTAGTCAGGAATGCACAATAAGTATCATCATTCAAAAGTCCACTAGTACTGCTTGAGGTGCTAGCAGTACCAAGATTTGCACTAGTAGTTCCAACTGCTCCACCAACTTGCACTTCATCATCTGGACTTGAGGAACTGGGAGTTGATACAAAGGCCAAATTCCCTGAGCTTGAGCTTGAACTTGATCCAGCAGACTTCTTAATCTCATGTTCAACTATCTTGAAGTTGCTATATAGATCCATTAAGCTCATGGAATATATATCAGGCTTGTTCTTCCATACTACCACATGCATAGCCCATTCAGAAGGTAGACTTCTCAGAAACTTTGAGTTGAGATCTTCCTGAGGCATCTCAATCCCTAAAACAGCCAATTGACTTACCAACTTTTGAAGCCTATTGAACATATGATCCAACGACTCATTGCTTGTTGCAGTAAAGTTCTCAAACTGATGCTTGAGAAGGGTCTTCTGAGTTTTCTTGGTGGCTTCATTCCCACCATATCTTGCAACAATAGCTTCAAAGAGAGATTTAGCACACTTGAACTTACTAAAATTCAGCAACTGATCATTGGGAATAGTCATCAGAAGCAAACTTCTAGCCTTAACATCATTCTTGTATCTTGCCTTCTCTTCATTAGTGGTTGGCTTTGTCTGCACTGTAATCTCAGATTTACCATCAACAACAGTTGTTGTTTCTACTGGGGTAAAAGAGTTTCCATCTTCAATGATCTCCCACAGTGCATAGTCTTGCACTTGGAAAAACTGCTCAATACGAAGTCTCCACATATCAAACTCATTAGGTTTAAGCATAGGAAGCTTAGCAGCAATGTTGGTTGTGGATGGTGTCGTTTCCATGTCCATCTTTGTTCTTCTCGGATCTTCTAAATCTATGTATCAGCAAACCTGTCTCTGATACCACTTGACCGGATCTACACACACTCCTTGTGTTAGATGTGATACGTAGAATTATACTTAGTCTAGCACGCGGAATTTACTAGCTAGCACTTAGAAGACCTTATGTATTTTGTAAGATTAGAATGAAACAAAGAACACAGAATAATAACTTCCAACGATTCAATATTATTAGAAAATAATACGAGTGATCTTCCTATCACTAGGGTTTACAACCTTGAATCTTTCTAATACGTATGTCTATGTATATGCGTTCGTGTATCTAAACCTTAACCTAGGCAATCCTTTTATAGACCAAGGATTCCTGTACAAGTTAACTATCAATCTATTCTTATACGATATACACAATATATTTTCCATATTTATCTACTTTACATAAATCATAAACCGTCTTAACTTCTTCTCTCAGCAGTCTTAACTGCTCATGTCTTCAACACTCTTCAGCAGTCTTAACTTCTTCCTTCAACAGTCCTAACTGTTACCTCCAACAGTCTTAACTGCTTAAGCTTAATTCCTAACACTCACTTTCAATATTTTCCTGATTATCAACCATTTGACTTTCAACTAGGTCATCATCTACCAAAGGTGATGTCTTAGAGGGAGGTGGACTTTCATCGAATGTTACGTTCAATGATTCCTCGACTTTTGAGGTTTCTTTGTTCAAAACTATATATGCTTTACTAGTTTGTGAATATCCTAGAAATACACCTTCATACGACTTTGGGTCAAACTTGGTGAGATAATCATTTGTGTTTAAAATGAAGCACTTGCTTCCAAACACTCTAAAATATCCTAAAGTAGGCTTTTTGCCTCTATATAACTCATATGGAGTCTTTTTTAAGAATGGTCTAATTAGGACTCGATTTAGGATATATGTGGATGTATCTACAGCGTGACACCAAAACTTTTGAGGTATGTTTTGTTCATTTAACATGGTTCTAGTCTTTTGCGTTCTACCACACCGTTAGATTGAGGGGTTCGAGGAGCCGAGAAATTATGAGTTATGCCATTGGCATCACAAAAAGCTCCAAATTGGATTTCATTGTCAAATTCACGACCATGGTCGGTTCTTATTGACACTATGTTACTTCCTATTTGATTTTGAATTTTCTTACTTAAGATTTCAAATTTATCAAACGCTTCATTTTTAGTTTTCAAAAACTTAGTCCATGTATACCTAGAGTAATCATATACTATGTTGGGAAACAGTTTTGTATTATTCAAGTATTGATCATATTGTATTAAGGTTGCTTAGGCCTTTAGGTTAGTTATTAGGCCCAGCCCGTGTAGAAGGCCCATGGGCTGTGTCATTTATTTATTTTATTATGTTTAATGATGTATTAGTTAAGAGAATTAGGGCTACATGCCCTCTACCATGTAAAACTATAAATACCCCTTCCCTCCTTAGGGAAAGGGTTGTTGGTTGATGAATTAAGAAGTTTTATTATTAAGTGTGTGTAATCATCTCCCTTCCATCTCTTTCTCTCTCTAGCTTTCTCTCTCTAGATTTAGTAGGTAATTAGTAGGTAATTAGTGGTAGCTTAATTCATAAAAGTATAAAACATCAAGTGGTATCATTCGCCTAGGGGTAATTTAGGTTGTTAGAAGGTTAGATCTAAGAAAAAATTAAGAAATCCGAATTGTTAGACTAGTTACTGTTCATCCGAGTTAATACTGTTCATCAGTCGAACGAGGGGTTTAGTCGAACGAGCTTGGGTAGTCGAACGTAGTATTTTAGTCGAACGAGAAAGGGTAGTCGAACGAGGTGTTTTAGTCGAACGAGCAGGGTGATCGAAGGAGGATACTTCATCGAAGGAGCATTCAGTCGAACGAGCAAAAGGGTAGTCGAGTTAGACTTACTCTTCCAATTGATCGAACGAGCTTGTTGATCAAACGAACTTACTTGATCGAACGAGCAAATTTGATCGAACGAGATACTTAATCGAACGAAGTAACCTAATCGAACGAGCAACCTTAATCGAACGAGCAGTTCTAATCGAACGAGAATACCTAATCGAACGAACTAGTCGAACAAGTTTACCTGATCGAACGAGATAGTCGAACGAGAATACCTAATCGAACGAACTTAGTCGAACGTGATTACCTGATCGAACGAACTTAGTCGAACGTGATTACCTGATCGAACGAACTTAGTCGAACGTGATTACCTGATCGAACGAGAAAATTTTTCTTGGATTTCTTACAAGTTTCTAATCTTCCAAACAACAACCGTCTTTATCCTTTAAAGATCCTTAACCGTTTCAAGCTACTACAAGATGCCTCAACCACCACACTTTAATTACTACTACCAGCTACAGCAATATCCTCAACAACAACAATACTCTCAACAACAACAACAATTTCCTCAACAATATCCACAACATCATGCATATGTGCAACAACATCAATTTATTCCTCCACCACAAGTATCCCCACAACAAATCATGCAACAGAATCAAATGCTGAACAATCCATCCTACTCCAGAGAACCACATTGGTTTAACAAGATGTGTGAGGCAATCAGCAGTCAGCAATCCCGACATGAAGCTGGAAATCAAGATACTCCACCTATGCTGACACCTGGTAACTATGTGCAGTGGGCTAGTAGATTTCTCAGATTCATTGAACTCCGCAAACCCCATGGGAAATATCTTAAGCAAGCCATTGAAGAAGGACCCTTTCCACTTCCAGTAAATGTTGTTCCAGGAACCACAGAAAGAGATGAAACATCAACTCCCATTGCTGTCGCTAACTACACAAATGAACAAACATTGCAACAAGAGGCAAATCAATTGGCAATGTCTTACATACTTCAGGGGATTCCTAATCCTATTTATCGAAGTATTGATGCTCAACAGACTGCCAAAGACATGTGGGAACATGTGCATCTTGTCATGGAAGGGACTGAGTTAAATCAAGAAGACCTTGAGTCAAAGCTTTACATGGAATATAACAATTTCATCATGGAACCAGGGGAGACAATTGAATCATACTACCACCGTTTCACAAATGTTGTAAATGACCTCGATCGTCATGACATCAAGTTACCTAAGATTGCTATCAATTCAAAATTTATGGGTTGCCTTGGACCAGAATGGCAGAAATATGCAACATTTGTCAGGCAAACTAAGAAGATTGGTGAGGTCAAGTATGGCCTCATGTATGACTTTCTGAAACAACATCAATCTGAGGTAGATAAGGAAGTTGCAGCACGAGGCGGTTTCATCTCAGCACCAACACCTAACTCACTAGCTCTCGTTGCTCAATCCAACTTTCCACTACCAAACCAGGAATTTGGTCAATCATCTTTCCAACCAATTTTTTCACCACAACCTTCTAACCAAATCATCCCATTTGAAGCACCATCACAATACTCTGACAATCAAATGGTTCCATATAACAACTCAGATTCCATGTTGTACTCAAACGCTAATTATGATGAAGAGGAGGATGCATTCAACTCTCTTAATGAAGCATTTGGATTAATTGCTAAGGCATTTGGCAAGTTCAGCAAATCCAACAACCGTCTTCGTTCATCTTCCAACACCAGGAATCAAGCTGTTATTAATGATGGCAGAGTAGAAATTCAGAATCGGTCTTCGGGCAGATATGGTTCAGGAAACAGTTGAAACTACGGGTCTCAAAGATTTCAGTCAGGAGGGAATAGGTTCAATTCAGCAGGGGGTAACAGGAACAGTGTAGGTAATACTCAGAGCAGAAATCAGATGACTGGGAATGCACAGAAAGGCATTGCAAATACTTCAATCACATGCTACAATTGTGGTGGGAATGGTCACATGGCAAATGCTTGTCCAAAGCCTCGTACTATGGGCAGTGCATATCACAACGAAGCTCTTCTGATGGCTCTTAAAGATGAAAAGGCAGCAGGAATGGTGACACAAAATGAGCAAAGCTTCATGGCAAATGCTGCATCTGATGATGAGATGGAAGATCTTGAGGCAAATGCGGCAGTAATGCTCATGGCAAACATGCAAGAGATGAACATGTCCGAGACAGGCCCGGTCTATGACACCGATGGTCTATCTCAGGTACCTGATCCACAATGTCTTAATCATGAAATTGCTTCACCATCTGCATCTTCATCTACAAATGACAATTCTGTTCAACATGATTCATCATTCTCATCTCCATCAGATGATCAAATAAACACTGTTGTATCATTTGATGATGATAAAACCGTCGTTTCATTTGATGATTCGATTGACGATGAAAATTTGGATTATCTTGAACAAAATGATCCTTTGACTGATCAAGATTCAGAGCTTCAGGCCTTGTTAATGACCACCCAATCACAAATTGAAAAATGCAATGAAATCAATAAAAACCTGAAAGAAAAGATTGCGTTGTTAACAAAGGACAATGAGTGCTATAAACTACAACTTTCAGGATATCTAAAACAAGATAAACGTGAAAAAGGTTTTGAAATTGCTTTCCAACAAGAGTACGTAAAAGTTCAAAATTTAGAAAGTCAAGTTCGTGAACTAACCGTTGACAAAGCTGAGCTTCTCTCTCAAAAAGAAAAGGATCAATTTGAATTCAAAAAACAAATTGATGCTTTAACTTCTGAGTTGTTAAAAACTCAATCAGAGCTTTCAACATCTCAGCAGGATCTTCTTGACGAAAAGCAAGCCACTAGGAAACGTGTTGACTCATATCTTGAGGAAATTCTGGATTTGGAAACCAAACTCAAAGAATTTCAAAATGTTGTGTATAAAACGGGTAATTCTGTAACACAAATTCAAAAACTAACTGTGAAACCAAGTCCTAAAGGAGTAAGTTTTGCACTTGGAAGTGACACACCCCGTAATTCACACAAAGCACTCAAAGACAATCCTAAGTTATACAATGCAACATTTTTGTTAGATGATACCTTTCAACGTGTTGTTATGTATTCTATTGATGAAGAAACTGATTTTCCTGCACAAAAGATTGAGGGTCGATCAAATTCACAAAAAGAGTTTTCAAGAGTACATTATGATTATAATGCACGACCTCATTTGAGCAAATCATTTGTCCCTCCTAAGGACCATCCAGAACAAACATTAACATACACAAACATAAATGCTCCTTCGTCTATAACTTCTGTCCCCACAACTGCTGCACAATTCAAAGATTGTTTGACAGAGGATCTTGTTGATCCACAAATGCCTAAAAAATGTCAGGTTCTTCGATATTTTCAGACATTTATGGACGACATTTCTCGTTTGGAGAATGAAATTGAGTTTAGTTCTCAAATTCCTGTCTCTTCTTTTCTTTCTCCTGTTCAAAAAGAAAAGAAAGAGATTCTTCAAAAGAAAATTCTTCCTCATGTCAGAAATCTGAAGAAATGCGCAACAAAATGGGAAGATGAGTTATACACGGAAGTAGCATCTATGAAATCCATTTTCAAAGCTAAAGATGACAAGGTTCAACGTCAAAAACTTCAAAAGAAATTTTTAGAAAAAGAAAATGATCGACTCTTAGAAAAAGTTCTGTGTTATGACATTGTTTCTGTGATTATGAATTCGCTTTATGAGTCATGCAATGAATTACTTGTGAAAGATCATGCTGTTGATACAAAGATGTTGCAAATAGAAATTAAGAATCTAGTGAAAGAGAATGAGGATCTTCGACAAATCAACAATGATGTGGAAAACAAAGTTTTTAATCTTCAAAAAAGGCTTGATTGGTGTCAAACTCAAAGTGCTGAATTTGAACTAAAATTTCAAAAACTCATAGGGTCTTTATCATTTCAAAACAGTCATGTTCCTGAAATTAATAAGGAAACAAAGGCTTTCTTAAGACTTAAACTGTTTCAAAATGAAAAGGAACTCGATGAAATTCTTCAAAACAGGAATGACACAGTCCGCCTCAACAGAAAATTAGATTCACAAAATCAAGAATTCCAACACATCATTGTTGATCTGAAGAAGAAAATCAAAGTTTTAGAAACAGGCAAAACCAAAGTTCATAAGATTGTACCAACGATGCAAAAAGTAGACAGCGCACCTAAGAATGCATCATCAAAGACAACCACTAATGCTTTTACTTCATCTTCCACAGGATTAGTTGACACATCTAAGGGTAGAAGATCAAAGACCACAAAGAGACCAAAGAAGACTAGTATCTGGCTACCTAAGAGTGGAACATCTAAGAATGGAGAAGTAGAAGTTAATGCATCTAGTGAGAATAAGAAGCATGTTATGTCCAAAATAGAATCTAGCTTGGTTAAGTGTAATTCTACAAAAGATGTAATGAATGCTGAATCTTTAACAGTTATGAATGATATTAATGCTTCTTGTGTGTTTTGTCATACTCGTATCTTATCTGGTAATCATCAAAAATGTGTTGCTAAAACTTTGCTGAAGAGAAAAGCGAAACGAACTAGTGGCCTCCCTAAGCCTAACACTGTTTCCAAATCAATTTTAGGGAATCCACCATTAGCAGTTTCAAAGCAGACCATAGTTGCACCTATAGCAAATCCCAAAAAGAACAAATCACCTAGCACATTCCTTAGGAAGAAAGCAGCAAGTAGTAGGAAATGGCAACGTTGGCTAGAGAACACAACAAACTTTAAATGGGTTCCTAAGATACTTAAATCATGTTCTTCTAACCCAACGGGTCCAACCGTTACTCCATCTGTTTCTACTAATTGTGATGCAAGTGGTTCAAATCGTTCTATGGATTGTTGATAGCGGCTGTTCCCGACACATGACCGGCAATTTCAAACTTCTCAAAAACTTCATTGCAAAGTTTATAGGAACGGTCAGGTTCGGGAATGACCACTTCGCCGCAATCATGGGTTATGGCGACTATGTTAACGGGAACATCGAAATAAGTCGTGTGTACTATGTTGAAGGTCTGGGTCAAAATTTATTCTCGGTTGGTCAATTCTGCGATGGAGACTTAGAAGTAGCATTGATGCGTGCGATGTGTCGTTGCGGTTTAGCAGTTTTAATGCCTACTCAAGTTTTAAATTTATATTTAGCCAACTTATCAATAACACACACACTTAACGAGCAGTGTACCCGGTTAGTATGAATATAATGGTAAGTAGAGTGTCGATCACTAAGAGTGGAACGTATTATCTCGTTATTCTAATCAGTATTTTAATAAATTAAGTTAGCTATACAACCTAATCTAACGCAAGGGGGTTCAGCCTGAGAGACTGGCACGATTTGGTTGCAATTAAATAATAAACTAAACCAATAGGCACGAATCAGCAAGTAGCACACACATACACAGATAAATACACGAGACAATAAGAGGGCTGTCCTTATGATAAGTAGTTTGTCACTTGTTTTATTGCTAGTGTTATATAAAGTATTGCTAGTGTTATATGAAGTGTATAGTTCGATGCAACGCACCGAGATTAAGTCCTTTCTCGTTGGTTCTAATCTTATCGGCGAGTAAACCCTTAATGATTACTTATGACTATCCTATTTATCTTTCTCCTACTTTTCTACAGACCATAGAATGCATAGGCGATCTAATAAATAGGCGAGGGCAGAGGCATGGCGACCCGATCAACGCTCAGCTAGACACAGAGGTTATCAATGCACTAATAAAAGTCACCAATGACATCAACATATAAACTTTAATTGATGGGAAAGCAAGTATTAAAGGGAGTGCAATCTTTCGTTGTCACATTACACAAGCCACCAATCCTGATGAATTAAAGTTTGCTAACACAATAAAACAAAACTACTTAATGAATTAAACACATGCAGCACCTTCTTACAGCTCTTGTATCTTTGATTTGGGTGTGTCTTGTGCTGCTGCCTTGACTGAATTCGTCCTAGGTTTCTGGTCTTCGGTCTTCTGTTAAAACTTCGGAACTTCGGAACTCTTAATTCGTCTGGTCTTTGGGGTATTTATAGTTTCTGTCTGAGGGTAGGATGCGGCGCATCTAGTAAGTAGATGCGGCACATTGACTTAACTTCGCGTGGGGTCCAAGATTATAATATTCAGGAATATTCGTACACCGCCAGAAGATGCGGCGTAACTCCATTCTAGGATGCGGCGCATGTCCTCTTGTATCTTGGATCGTATCTGGTGAAATATTGATAGTGATGCGCCGTATGTGATAAGTGAGATGCGGCGCATCTGGAGCAGAATAGTCTTGATCTTGTACATTTCGGTAGACTCTTAACTTCTTGCATGTTTTGCTCCATAATTAGTCCAAAATCGCCAAGTTTCACCAAATGCATGTTTTTACCTGAGAATTACAAAAGTAAACGATTAAGTATCAATCCTCATACATAATATAATAAAACAAGTCAAATTATTAGGATAAATGATAGTAATAATATGTACTTATTTGAGTTCATCAAATATCCCCCCACTTGAACTTTACTTGTCCCCAAGTAAACCTTAGAATTAATCTTATGAAAATGTATCCTAAAAGATATTAGGATTTATTTTTATATTTAAGCATGTATTCGTTTTTTGCCATAATCACACAACCAAACACTTAACGAATTAGAAGTAGAATAAAATATTTTGATAAAAGCAAATCTAATCGTTTAACTGTCCAGTCGCGACGAATATTCTATCATAAGCTTGGCAAGTATACACATCTCCTCCACTAAAGCCAAGGAATAACAAGTCTAAAGCGGTAAAAAGGGTTTTTAGGCTTAAGGGTTAATTACTCTTAATTACTATCGATCTTAAATTCCAGAAAAGGCGACAAAATCACAAATACATGATCGAATCCACGAACACGATACTTGCAATTGCTCAAATCCTTAACTCGAATAGGCTAAAGATAGGTCCAAACTTCACCAATAATAATATATCAAAAAGGGCGACAAAATCATAAATACATAGCCGAATCCACGACTACGATACTTAAGATTGCTCAAATCCCTAATCTCAATAAATCAAAGGTTTGGTTGGATAAAGAATAATAAAGGGTATGGATAATATTTGGGATATAAATTGGTGTAAAACAAAAAAAAATAAACAAAACAAATAAATTAAAATCCTAAGTGTGGTTAATCACTATCCCAACCATCCCATGAATAAGACTCATATCATAGAATAACTCACGCTTTAACACTTGAAACACACGCTTTAGGTAGACACGAATTATACTCAACAAGATCTTAATCAAAGAATAAACCTTAGTTGACGTTCCCATAATTGCCAACTCCCATTCAATCCATAGATATAATATACAACAATTAGTGGTGATATCAACCACTAACATAACTTTACATCGTTGGTTAAAACAAACATCCAACTTTCTTTCTTTTTTTTCTTTTTCTTTTCTTATTTTTTCGTTTTTTTTTTTTTTTTTTTTTTTTTTAATAACATAAACATAGATGTGTAAAATTTCACCACATCACCAAAACAATAATTTTGGATAATTTTTCCATACTTTTCATGACTTCAGAAATAACGGTAATAGCGAAAGTAGTAAACACACGAAAAATAAACTCAAAAATATACAATATTTACTTTCACTCCAATTGCATTGTGCAATTTCCCGACCTAACCATAGATAATGAATTACGCACGCGAACACAGGTAATGTAAGGAAACACACTTTCCCTATAGCAATTAACCAACCACGGATTTTAATCTACAGGGTAGGCTAAGGTGTAAGGGTGTAACGAAACATTTTAAACAAAGGTGTAAGAAACGAAAGGAATGGTTCTGAGGGTTTTTCTAGGGGTATCTTACTCTAAAAGTGAGAGTAACAAAAGGGTTTATACGGGGGTTAACTAACCAGTGTAGTTAGTTAATAACACATAACATATAATAGGCTATTTGGTGTAATCCTAGAAATTTACCAATTTAGACAAGTCATTCCAATTATATAAAATAATACTTATTATGGTGGTCTCGAATAGTATACAAGCCAAGTTCTAAAGTTTACAAGTCACCGGCACACTCATAGATTTGTGAATTTTGAAAAATCACAATTTTTAAAAAATAACGTCATGTGTGCAGCTATGCAACTTAGACTTTAAACAAAAACATGCTAAAAAATTTAAATTTTGATATATTAAGCACATTTTAAGCATATTTTGAAAAGTTTAGGACAAGTAAATGTTAAGTGTTCTAATTCTCCAATCCCCCCACTTAAGTTAAACAACGTCCTCGTTGTTCGTATGAAAGGTTAAAAACCGGAAAATAAAAGAATTAGAACAGAAAAACTCCCCTGAGATTTGCTCGGTATAATCCTCCATTTGTATAAGAGCAAAAATCATCTTTCTTGTGGATTAGGACGTTTAATCTTCATATTCGATGTATCCACAGGAAATGCAGGAATCTATAATACCACCAAGGCTTTAAAACACACCTAAGATAAGAAAGGTTCAAACTTGCATAACACATTAGTAGTTAGGTAAAAATAAAACATAAAAAATAAAAATGAAAATCATCAGGTCAGTCGATGCGCCGTATCTTATGGAAAAAGATACGCCGTATCGAGCCTGGAATAAATACGGATCAGAGTAGAAGATGCGTCGCATCCTTAACCAGGGATGCGCCGCATTAAAATAAACTGATAAAAAGTTTTAAATTCGAAAATTAAAAATGCAGAAAAATAAAATAAGATATGACCATTGCAGGAGATGCGTCGTATCTCAGGATTGAGATGCGCCGTATCCTCTGTGGCCTGACTGACTCGACACATAAAGAGAAAATTAAAAGATAAATCCGGGTTGTCTCCCGGTAAGCACTTCTCTTTATTCCAGAGTCTTCAAGTTAGACTCACGTTCAGCTCTTTAGTATCGATCATTGAAGGAGTCGGAAACATCGCGCTCCCTCATTGCCAATTCAGTAATATTGAACACTCCTTGCTCGTCCTTGATTTCCACGCCGTTCTTCTTTAATATCTGTATAAACAAAGTTCTGTCCCTTTCGGGCAGAGATGACAAAATGATAGACGGGAAATTCTTATTGTCATATAAGCATAAATAAGCAAGGTGGGGTGGTAGTTCAATAAACACATCATTATTCAAATTCGTTTTCTCAACTATTCTCCTACGTTTGTTAATTACCACGTGATAACGCTTAAATCTAACATGTTTTTAGGTGCGTTATTGCTAGTTTTGTGCATTATATTTGGTTATATTTGCATGTATTTGTTGCTAAATGATGAAAAAGTGTGTATGCAAGTAAATATAGCCAAGTACAGGAAAAATGGAGGAAAACACGAAGAAATGAAGAGATTATGCACATAAGGGGAATTACGAGAAAGAAACCACTTGATACTTCAAAGAATTGATGAGACCAAGACTTCTATGCTTAATGTATCAAGAAAAGATCAAGTTTTATGAAGGAAATCAATGGTACAGCGAAGGATCAAGCAAGTAACGAGAAATGAATAAAAGAAAACAAAAGTGTACGGCAGGAACATCCATCCGATCGGACGCCGCCCGCATCCGATTCGGATGGAGTGAAGTTAGAAAACACCGAGAGCTCCAACCGATCGGTTGGAGCCAAATACCGATCGGTTGGCCAAAACTGAAGTTACAAAATTGCATTAAATGATGAATTTAAGCCCCATAATCATTGAGGCTTATCATTTCTCAGCTGATTAATTCATATGGACGTTTTTACTTGGATAAGAAGGGTTTCCTCACTTATTTAAGGAACCCTTGGTTAATTTGAAAAGAGAGTTCTTTTGGGGGAAGTGACATAACCTAAGAAAGCTACACCACTATTATTATTATTGCCCAAAAGCTTGGAGTTGCTGTGAAAACGTCCAGGAGATCTTGAGTTCGAGTCTCAAGAGTTGCGTCCGTGTGTGGAGTTGTTTACTTGTGATAATAGGCGATTGGAGGAGTGTGGATTGCTATAGTTCCACAATTCTAGTTCTTGTAATTCCTTGATAGGTATTTCTTGTTGAGATATCATGAACTATTTTTACTTTTACTATATGATGAATGAAAGTTTGGTTAATTATGTGTGTTTGGTTATGATTGTTATGGAGTAATTTAGTTATACTTGTGTGTGGATGATGTGACAATTGTTGGAGTAATCTTATCATTGTGATGCATGAAAACATATCTTGTTTTATGAGTTTGTTGAGATAAAATCTAGTCTTGCTTAATTGGTTGGTAAAAACATTTTCAAAGATTCAAAAGGCCGAAAGGAGTTTTCTTTATGTTTTTATTCCAAAAAGTTAGTGCACGAATTAGTATGGATTGTGGTGTGTGACAAGCAACACCTTTACTCATTAAAATGGATTTGGAAACGATTTCATCACGAAAAAGGCCGAAAGGATTCGTAGGAATTCTTGAGATAAGACATGCTTTCAAACAACACAAAGGGCTTAATAGAATTATCGTAGTAGTTAATAATGGCCGAAAGGGGTTAACTATGAGATTGAATTCTTAGATATGATTTCTCATGATAAAAACCATTGATTGTGAATCATTCATTTTAAGTTGTGCATCATTACAAGTATCACCCAACTTGATTGGTTACTCTAAACAATTGTCATGGATCCTACACACAAGTATATTTGTTTTTGATTGATTGAACCTTGCTTGTTTATTTTTTTATTTGATTCAAATTGGATTGACACTCCATTTTGCTAAAACTTATTTACTAAACCTAAACCCCAATTCCCTTGGGACGATCTCGACTTACCCACCTTTACTACCACGGACGAGTATACTTGCTCGTATGTGTGATTAGAGAATTGGATAAATCGTGTTTATAAATTTTAAAACTTGAACACAAGACACGCACATCAAGTTTTTGGCGCCGCTGCCGGGGAGTTGTTAAGATTTTCTTGGTAGTTGGGCTTAGTAGTCTTAAGTTTTTTTTTTAGAAAGCTAAAACAGTTAAAGAGTAAAAAAAAAAAGAGTTTGGTTCGGACCAGCCGAATCGGATGGATTTCCATCCGATCGGTTGGTGGTCTCGTTAATATTAATATTTTTTTTTTGTTAAGTAATTTTTGTTATTTTTCAGTTTTTATGAGTTATTAATGTTATGTTTAATTAGTATAGTAATTAGATTAATTAATTAGGGTATTAGAAAGTTTTTTTTTTATATTTAATGTTAGTTAATTTATTTAATTTTAATGTTTGGTAGTTTTAAAGTTTTTATTGAATGAGTAATAAGTAGTTTTTATGATCATTAGTTCATTAGTTAAAAAGATAATCACATAGTTTAATGCTTAATAAGTAATTGTAGGATTATGATAATTAGTTTTAGTTTTTAGTTATTTCTTCTTTCTAGTTTTTTTTAATATAAAAAAAAAAAAAAAAAAAAAAATTTTTTTCGATCTAACCGATCGGACGCCGCCCGCATCCGATTCGGTTGGTGAGATTTCGTCTTTTGCAGTTTACCCATCCGATCGGATGGAAGGTGATACCGATCGGATGGTTGCCTCGGTAAAAGTTTTTATGATTTTTTATTTTTAGTTGTTTTCATGTTTTGATGATTTGAGGTTGTTTGTTAGCTTATGTTTGTTTGATATTTTGATAAGGTTCGATTATAACTAACCCTCACGCTAATAGTTTGGAATTTTTGTTTCGTGGTTATGTTATGATAGTGTTTAAGTAGAATGGAGAGTCTGAGCAATGTTTCGGAGTACTTGAGAAATTTGGAAGAGATGTTGAGAGATTCAGGAAATTCGTTGGAGAAATTGGAAAGCATTTTGGATGAAGCTAAGATTGGTTTAGAAAGGAAAGAAGAAGTTGGCGAAAGCAGTGTTTGTTTACCTAAGAAGAGAGTAGTTGTGTTTACACAAGCACCACCTAAAGAGTTTGATGTACCATGTATGAGGTATGCTACACCATGTGGTGTGGAAGGAGTTAAAGCTTGGGATGCTCAACTTAATATGGAATATGGTGAAAATTACATTACGGAAGAAATGCTTGGTAAGCTTGGCTTTGTTAGGCTTGATTATGAAAGTTATGGTAGGAAGATAGTGAGAGATGTGAAAGTTAATATTCATGGTCATGTTTTCAAGATTGATTTTGTTGTGTTGGAATATGGAAATGTGGATGAACCGGAAGTTATGTTTGGTAGAAATTTCATGGTGAAAACTAAATGTAGGGTTGATTTTGCTATGGGAGAGATGAGAATTGATGTTGATGATGATATGGTAGAGAAGAAGGAAGGAAAAGGAGAGATTGTTAAAATGGGAAAGGCTAATCGCAAGAAAACACCACTTAACAAACTTACCCAACCCTCCACCCCTAAAAATGAGGCTAGTTCATCTAGTTCATCGCCCAAATCACCTCAAGAAGTTAAACCATTGACTCAAGAACAAAAGGAAGCTGTTTTGGAGAACTTGGAAATGAAATTTAAGGAGCTTATGGAAGAGAAGCCGGTTATAGAAGTGTTGAACAATTACATGGTTTATCGTAAGAAGTTAGATGCGGTTACGATGGCAACAGCTAGGCTAGAAGATAAGAATTTTGATGAGTTTGCAAGGGAAAGGATAGTTGAAAATGGATTGCCTAAGAAAGAGAGTGATCCGGGAAATTTTGTGTTACCAGTTAAGGTGAATGGAACCGATGCAATGTATGCATTGGCTGATACAGGAGCAAGTGTGAATGTGATGCCATACCCGTTGTACAAAAGATTAGGACTTGGTAATCCTCAACCAAATCAATATAATCTTACAATGGCGGACAATTCAAGAGCAAAAGCAATGGGAGAAGTGAAGAATGTTAGAGTGCAAGTAGGATATCAAGCTTTCTTAGCCGATTTTCTTGTACTTAATATCCCGGAAGATAAGGAGTTACCTTTGTTGTTAGGGAGAACGTTTTTGAGAACTTGTGGAGCTATTATAGATATGGGTAGAGGTACTATGACTATTAGTGATGGAATCTTGAAGCATACCTATTATCCAAAACCTAGAGGCAAGATTATTAAGGAAGTGCATGAAGAAGAAGAAGAAGAAGACCATTTAGGTTGTTTTGAAGTTGGTAGAGATGAAGAGGGAAGACCTAAATATGGGCCGATTGTCCCTAGTTACTTTGGTATTAAAGATGAGTTGGAAAGAGCATTAGCTATGGAGGTTTTCTATAATCCATTCAAGAATATTTTTGTGTTCCATAAATTGACAGATTTTCTTGGATCTTTACCGGTTCAATTGAAGAATTTGGAATGGGTATCCGAAGGAGCTAGTGTTTACAAGAAAGAAGAAGGTGATGGAGAATGGCATGTGAAGTTTGATGTAGTTTGTCCGGATGGAAGAAATTTTGCAAGGAAGTTTAAAACTCAAGTGACTAATCGAAAGTTATCCGGTAAATTTCAAAGTGAAGACATTTTGAAGCATGAGTATTTTGAAGGTTGAAAGTTGAAGAGCAAGAGTTGGAGAATAAAGCACAAGGCTTGTGCTAATGTTTGTTTTGTTTATTTTTAATGCAATTTTTATGGTAGTTTAATGTTTTGCATTTAAGTTTGATTTAAGTTTAAGACCTTTTGGTTATCTTATGGTTTTATTAAGTTTTTAATCTATAGAGTTAAGTTTTGTTTTTAGAAGTTGTAGAGATAGTTTGGATAACAAGTTGGAAGAATAAGTATGTGTTGGTGGTATTTTTACTTAAAGAGAAATCTTAAAGGGAGTCAAATACTTTTCATTTGTTCTTACAAAAGTCAAGGTATTGAAGAGAGAAAGAAAAAGTGAAGCTTTGCAAAAATTCAATCCGAATCGGTTGGATGAAATACTGATCGGATGGATTAAAGTATATATACCCAAGATTTCAAAAATCACAAGAACACACACACACTCATTCCACCATACTTGGGGTTCATTAATTCGACCATTAGGAGAATTTTAAGAGTTGCAGAAGAGTTGAAGGATCATCAATGGCACCAAAACAAGTAAGTAACATCATTAATTTGTGTCAATTAGGTTTTAATTCGAGTTGATTAAATTAGGTCAAAATTTAGGCGTTTTTGATATAGTTCGAATTAAGGCATGATTTTTCTGGAATAGATGGGAAAATGATTGAGGAAATCAAAGTAAAAAGAATTAGATGGATTGATTAAGTTTTGAGGAAGAAGGAATTAATTGATTTTTTGGATCAAAAGAGTCAAAACTTTGAATCGATTCTGGGTAGAAATTAGTGATTTCCAAATGTTGTTTGGATGTTGATTATTGTTCCTAGGATGATGCATTGTGGATTAGAACATCAATAAGGTTCGATTTTGAATATGTTCATAGTTCTTAAGATTGATTATGCGAGAATGTTATGGATATTAATCGGAGATAAGTGGGATGTGTAGAGACCATAATGAGTGATGATATGCAGGATAAGGAAGAGTGGAATTAGTTAGGATTGAGTTTGGAGTCGGAAAATTTTTGTTTTGAATACAGTGAGTACAACCGATTCGGTTGCGAATTGCTACCGATCGGCTGGACAAGGTCACAAATCCATCCGATCGGATGGAGAGAGATACCGATCGGATGGTTGTCTCGGTAAAACTTTTTGAAGATTTTCAAATCAAATATTTTGGACTTCTTAATCATCTAAGTTTGTTCCTTATACTCTTATACTAACAAATAATCATGATTTCTACAGAGATTTCTTGCAGGAGGATCGAGTTCATCACGTGAAGTTAGTAATCCAATTGTGCAAAAGTTTGTGAATAGGAATAACAAAGAGAAGGTTAAATATACTTTGATTACAGAGCGTAACGAGAATTTGAAGTTCAGTGGTTTAAGCAGCGAGGAGAGGCACGCTTTTCGTGAGCGTCTATCGAAGTTACAAGGTAGAAAAATCGCTAAACCAAGGTTAGTTGATTGGAGTTTATTTCATGAATATGGATGTGAGATGGAGTTAAGGAATTTGATGAGAATGACGTATGTATATGAAGGAGATGGTGATAGTTTTGATGATTTTTCGTGGGAGAATGCGTTTAGTATTCACGAGAATGTGAACCGTGAATGGTGTTTGGAGTTTTTCTCCACATTTTACTTTGAGAGGAAGATGGTGGATCTTATAAATGACAAATGCATTTGGTTTAGGCTTTGTGGTAGAGATCATGAGTTTACTTTGCCGGAGTTTGCCGTTGTTCTTGGCTTGTACGAGCCAAATGAGATCAAGGATCGTTTGTTTGGATCACATTTTGTGAGATTGGTAAGGAGGCATAATGATTATGCCGGGTTGGCTGAGTATTGGAACAGTGTTGGTGACCCAACTTGTACTAGAAGGAATTCATCAAAGCTAAGGAATCCGTTGTTGAGAATTTTACAAAAATTAATAGCTTGGAGTGTTTTGCATAGGACGGGGAGCCGTGATAAATGCAATCAGCCGGATCTTTGGGTTATGAAGCTGTTAGAGGAGAAGAATGGGAATGCGGCATGGATTATAGCCGAATATCTTTCAAGGAGAGCACCGGGAATCAAGGATAATAGTGCAATTTGTGGAGGTCACTATGTGACCAAGTTGGCTAAAAGATTGGGATATTATGTGGACTCAGAGTTAGCAAAGTGTTCAGAGATGTTGAATTGTGAGACGTGGGATGATAAAAGTTTTAACACAGCCTTGAATAGGAAGACAAGAGAGTTGGGAGCTTGGATTGAACCTCATAGAGCACCACAGCCATCTTACCAACGACAACCATATCAACCACCACCTCCTGTTGGGAATATTCATACCCCGGGCAGTTTTGACTCGGGATGGGGAGATTGGAACCGTGAGCTAAATGAGATTGAGAAAAGAGACGTGTGGAGAGATTCAATGATGATGAGGCAAAATTACAACTATGATTATTCAATGCCGATGCTTCAACATGTGGCTCAACAAGCCGCTTATGAGGTACCTCCTTACAACCCACCAAATGTGCCACCCTACCCATTGGAGTATGATCCGTATCCTGGCCAATACCCTTACCCATATCCTGGGTACGCACCATTTCCTGAACCAGTGCCAGTGTATGGTAGAGTTCCTAATGTTGGGAGTTCAAGCTTTGATGTGGGAGGTTCTTCAAGAGGTATTGGAGAGAAGAGACAAAGGTTTACAATTTTTGAGGGTGATGAGAATTATGAAGATGATTTATGGGTATTACACGCACTAGATGAGAAGCATCCCTATAGGCATTTGAACGTAGCATGGGTAATAGTGCAACATTTACACAAGCATGCAGCAGATGGGATAAGAAATTACTTATGTGCGGGGCATTTTATTTCTAGAATTGCTAGGAATCTTGGATTGTTTAATGAAGAAGAAATGAGTGACTTTGGAGAACCAGTTGTTCCATGGAGTGTTGATATAAGAAAGTTCACAAACCTAAGAGAGAGCAGGAATGGAAAGTTAAGAGGGCTTCCAGAAGTCTTGGATATTCAGCCAATAAACACTTGGGATGGTTTATGAGTATGGTTTCAAAACAATGATGGTTGAACTATTTTTATTATTTTCTATTTTAAAACTTTAACTCTTGTAGGATTTATTTGTTTTGATTTTGGTTTGTTTGGATTATGTTTATTTCTATGTTTGTCTGGTTTATTGTTTTTTTTTTTTGGTATTTTGTTTGTTTGTTTCGAGCATAGTATGCAGTATCTGCAGGGGGAGAATTGACGGAAGCTTAGTGTTGATCAATTTTGGAAATTGGAAGAATTCACGAGATTACTTGTGATCAACTAGGCTAATGCTAATTTTTTCCGGGTAGTTTTTCTATTTTTCTTTCCATTTCCTTTACTTTGAAGTTCGTTTTATTACATTGAGGACAATGCAAAACTTAAGTGTGGGGGAGGGAAGTAAATAGGAAAGTTTTTTTTAAAATTTTTGTTTTTGGATTTCAAGGACTAGAATTTGTGAATTTATTCGCCTTTGATTTTTCTAGTTGATAGATAAAATTGATTCAATGGTAAAATATAAGGTTATTATAAAAAAAAAAAAAAAAAAAAAAAAAAAAAAAAAAAAAAAAAAAATTTTGGAATGTAGTCAAGTTTTGAGAGTTTTTGGTAGCTATTGCTAAGTACACATTTTACCACCACTTTAAATTGTGAGGATTCATGCCTTATATTTCGTATGAGTGTGCCGGTGATTATGTCAATTCTAGAACTTGTACTTGTTATGCATTACGGTTAAAATTACTTTCAAGTAATAAAATATATTCAAATGATAAGAGGCAAATTAGGATTTTCACCAAATGGCCTTCCGTTTACAATACATTTTTGCTAACCACATCGGTTAGTTGTCCTTAGTAATTGGAACCCATTTGTTAGCATTATATGCTAGATACCCTTAGTTACACCCTTTTGAGCCTATCTTTTCTTTTGATTTAACCAGAAAATTATTACACCTTACACCTTAGACTTTCCCGAATCAAGTCCAAATGAAGTTCGAAACGATTTATTTTTGATGATTGCATGATTGACCACACCTTGTATGTGTACATGTTGTTCCAATGAAGAAGGAGGTCGCTACTCTTATTTATATTTTTTGTAGCGTGTGCTCATCCAAAGTAAAAAAAAAAAAAAAAAAAAAAAAAAAAAAAAAAAAAAAAAAAAAAAAAAAAGAGAGCCAATGAGCTATGTATGTGTGGAAATAAGATATTCAAAGAGTTATTATGGAAGATGAAGTTTATATGAAGTGCGGAATAATGATCGAAGAAGTTTGGTGAGTAATCATTTGTGATGTAAAGAGTTAGGATTGAATTTGGGCTTGATTTTTTGTTTTTTTTTTAGAACCAAATCAAATTCCCATGCCTTATCCTACCTTTTCTTTGACTTTGTGAAATTATTAAGTGTATGGACATGTAGTAACCATCCGATTTCTTGAGGAATTAACTAACGTTGTTAGCGATCTAGGGAGTATTTTGGCGACCATCCGTTATGCAAGTAACGTCGTTAGCGAACCAAGGTACAATCTAGTGACCATCCGTTATTTGATGATGCAAGAATTCGTTGTTAGGAAGCTATTATGTTTTGCATGAGATAGCGGCGCATTAGTCTTTTATATCCCTTTAAGCCTTAAACCCGAAGAAAAGACCTCTTTGATGTTTTATTTTGTTGTTTTGATACAAGTACAAGCTTATGGTAAGAGACATGAATCGCGCCTGGGCAATTGAGTGATATACAATCAAATCTACTATCGAGAGTTGTGTGAATTTAAAATTTCCTTTGTGAGGTACTTGGTGATGTTAACTAAACTCAATTTAATTTGCTTACGTTTCAAGGATTTTTTTTTTTATGAACATAATGAAAATGCCATTGAGTTCAGTTTTTCTAAAAATTAGACTTGCTCGAGGGCGAGCAAAACTCAAGTGTGGGGGATTTGATAACGCTTAAATCTAACATGTTTTTAGGTGCGTTATTGCTAGTTTTGTGCATTATATTTGGTTATATTTGCATGTATTTGTTGCTAAATGATGAAAAAGTGTGTATGCAAGTAAATATAGCCAAGTACAGGAAAAATGGAGGAAAACACGAAGAAATGAAGAGATTATGCACATAAGGGGAATTACGAGAAAGAAACCACTTGATACTTCAAAGAATTGATGAGACCAAGACTTCTATGCTTAATGTATCAAGAAAAGATCAAGTTTTATGAAGGAAATCAATGGTACAGCGAAGGATCAAGCAAGTAACGAGAAATGAATAAAAGAAAACAAAAGTGTACGGCAGGAACATCCATCCGATCGGACGCCGCCCGCATCCGATTCGGATGGAGTGAAGTTAGAAAACACCGAGAGCTCCAACCGATCGGTTGGAGCCAAATACCGATCGGTTGGCCAAAACTGAAGTTACAAAATTGCATTAAATGATGAATTTAAGCCCCATAATCATTGAGGCTTATCATTTCTCAGCTGATTAATTCATATGGACGTTTTTACTTGGATAAGAAGGGTTTCCTCACTTATTTAAGGAACCCTTGGTTAATTTGAAAAGAGAGTTCTTTTGGGGGAAGTGACATAACCTAAGAAAGCTACACCACTATTATTATTATTGCCCAAAAGCTTGGAGTTGCTGTGAAAACGTCCAGGAGATCTTGAGTTCGAGTCTCAAGAGTTGCGTCCGTGTGTGGAGTTGTTTACTTGTGATAATAGGCGATTGGAGGAGTGTGGATTGCTATAGTTCCACAATTCTAGTTCTTGTAATTCCTTGATAGGTATTTCTTGTTGAGATATCATGAACTATTTTTACTTTTACTATATGATGAATGAAAGTTTGGTTAATTATGTGTGTTTGGTTATGATTGTTATGGAGTAATTTAGTTATACTTGTGTGTGGATGATGTGACAATTGTTGGAGTAATCTTATCATTGTGATGCATGAAAACATATCTTGTTTTATGAGTTTGTTGAGATAAAATCTAGTCTTGCTTAATTGGTTGGTAAAAACATTTTCAAAGATTCAAAAGGCCGAAAGGAGTTTTCTTTATGTTTTTATTCCAAAAAGTTAGTGCACGAATTAGTATGGATTGTGGTGTGTGACAAGCAACACCTTTACTCATTAAAATGGATTTGGAAACGATTTCATCACGAAAAAGGCCGAAAGGATTCGTAGGAATTCTTGAGATAAGACATGCTTTCAAACAACACAAAGGGCTTAATAGAATTATCGTAGTAGTTAATAATGGCCGAAAGGGGTTAACTATGAGATTGAATTCTTAGATATGATTTCTCATGATAAAAACCATTGATTGTGAATCATTCATTTTAAGTTGTGCATCATTACAAGTATCACCCAACTTGATTGGTTACTCTAAACAATTGTCATGGATCCTACACACAAGTATATTTGTTTTTGATTGATTGAACCTTGCTTGTTTATTTTTTTATTTGATTCAAATTGGATTGACACTCCATTTTGCTAAAACTTATTTACTAAACCTAAACCCCAATTCCCTTGGGACGATCTCGACTTACCCACCTTTACTACCACGGACGAGTATACTTGCTCGTATGTGTGATTAGAGAATTGGATAAATCGTGTTTATAAATTTTAAAACTTGAACACAAGACACGCACATCACCACGCAATCATACCACTCATCATCAGAATCATTAACAACATCGCGTCTAAGTTCGGTAGGTACATTAAGGTCAATAAATTCCTCAAAGTTCTCATGATTAGGATTAGTTGAGTTGTTTTGAATCAATGTTTCCCCCATAAGCCTAGCTTCAAGATCGAGGTCCATACGCTCTCTTAATCCTAGCATGTAGACACCTCTAATTATGCTTTTAATAAGATCTTGGCACTTATAGACTAGTTTATTATTCCCTACCCTTAATGAGATTTTTCTTTTAAACACATCAATCTTAGCATGGGCAGTAGACAAGAAAGGTCTTCCAAGGATTAAAGGAACCTTAACATCCTGGGGCATATCTAATATAACAAAGTCTACAGGGAAAATAAACTTCTCAATCTTAACTAGCACATTATTAGCAATCCCTTCAGGTTGTTTTACCGTTTTATCAGCCAATTCAATAAGTAACTTAGTTGGTGCTAATTTTCCTAGTCCTAGGGTAGTGAATGTCTTAAGAGGCATAACACTAACACTAGCTCCTAAGTCAGCTAACACATTATTGAAAGATATATCATTAATTGAACAAGGTAGAGTAAAACTTCCTGGGTCTTTTTCTTTATGAGTCAAGGCATTTAAATCGGTTGCAGAGCTCCCTTCTTTCATTGTAGCCTTGATCTCCTCTTCAATCTTTGTCTTTTCTTTTAGTAGTCTTCTTAAACTGATTGAAGAATTAAAGAAAAATTCAGGTCTTGCACCATCATTACCATTCATCGATCTTCTAGGTATGTTAGGAGTGACTTCTTTAGTGGTGTTTATGGCCTTGACATGATCCCTTGGGTTGGTTTCAGTTGAGCTCGGTAAAATTCCGTATCCCCTTTCTTGAAGAACTTTGCTCATTTGACCAATTTGTTGTTCCAATGCTTTGATCGAAGCTCCTTGATTTCTTGTAGTAGTGTCCGTTGAAGCTCGTATTTCTTTGATCATAGCAGTATTCTCTTCATGTCTTTTAGCAGCATCGGCCATAATTTGCTTTAGAGTGTCATCTAAAGTCTGCCTCCTTTCTTGATAAGCGGGATTGAAGTTGTTCTTTTGATAGAATCCCGGGGTAGCTTCCCTAAATCTTCCTGAAGGTCGGAATGGTTGTCCAAATTGGGTGTAATATGCTTCTTCAAACGTCTCACTTTCATTCTTATTCGGGCAATCTTTAGTGTAGTGAGGTCCTTCGCACTTTTCACATCCAACTTGGGCAGCATACACTCTTTCATCACGCTTCTTCATCTCTCTACTAATTTTATCCAATTGAGCTTGAATAGCAGCAGTCCCGTCAAAATTAGTGCTGCCCTTAGATCTAGTAGAGGTCCCATCATGCCATTTTTGAGAATGATCAGCAGCATCTTGGATTGCTTTCCTGGCATTGGTTGCACTCATTTGAGGCACAGCTCCCTTCGCATCCAAGATTTGTCTAGTAGGCACGTCCAATCCTTGATAAAACAATATTATCTCCTGCATAGGGGTTAGATAGTGTTGAGGACATTTTATCAGTAAATCTTTAAATCGTTCCCAAGCTTGATAAAGAGTTTCATCAGGCTCTTGCTTGAAACTGTTGATAGCCTCCATCTTTTTAGCAGTCCTAGCAGGTGGACAATATCTCTTCAGGAATTTGCTTTTCAAACCTTCCCATGTAGTGATTGAACTAGCAGGTTCATTCCTTAGCCACTTGTTAGCAGCTCCTTTTAGCGAGATTGGAAAGATTCTTAGCATGAGTTGATCGTCAGTGACTCCTTCCGAAGTAAACAAATCCGCAATCTCGAGGACCTTTTCAACATGTTCATTAGCATCCTCATGTTCCGATCCACTGAAAGCATTTTCCCTTAGCTCCTTGAGAAACTGACCCTTCAATTCAAACTTTGACTTATCATCAAACTTTGGTCTAGCAACTCCTGAAGTGTGATCAGCACGGGTTTTGTTCATGTATTCCTCCATAGTTGTGTTTTCGCCCATTGTTTCTGTTTCTTCTTCCTCTTTCTCTTCAGAAAAATAGTCAAGCTCGAATGAACTTAAAGTATCAAAGCTTTTTGTGTTGAAAAGCCTTTTAAGCGAATGAAAGACTCGTTCAGGATCTTCGAAAGGTTGAATCAAGTTCTTCGTAGAACTCCTGGTCATGCACTTCCTGAAATCAACACAAAAATATCAGTAGGGCATGCTCGAGAAAGTAGTATATCAGAAAATTAACAACGAAAACGGAATACGAAAAATTAAAGTTACTGATATCTGCAGACGATGCGCCGTATCCAAAAAGTTGGATACGCCGTATCTTATAATCGTTAAAATTAAATCAGACTTTATTCAGAAAATAGATACGCCGCTTAGAAATTTGAATGCGCCGTATCAATTTTAATAATCAAAAATCGATATTTATTTAAAATTAAATGCGTCGTATTAACGAAAGTTAATGCGCCGTATTTTCGTTGCGTTTCAAAATATAAGATTTTTGATTCAGAAGATACGCCGTATCGACAGAGATCGATGCGCCGTATCTGTTTAATTAATCGAAAACTGTTTTTAATTAAAATAATAGATACGCCGTATCTGCTAAAGCAGATGCGTCGTATGGCGTTAACGTTTAGAAAAAAATTTCTTATTAAAAACAGATACGCCGTATCTTGGGGAAAAGATGCGTCGTATCGCTTTATCGCTTAGAAAAAATTTCTTATTAAAAAACAGATACGCCGTATCTTGGGGAAAGATGCGTCGTATCGAATTAATTAAACGCGTTGTATTTTATAAAAAGTTGAACGCAATACACCGTATCTGAGAAATCAGATGCGCCGTATCGTTCGATTTAGCTCAGTACAACGATAGCAAAAACAAAAAATGCGAAAAATTAAAACAAATAAAAACACACGAAAATAAACACAAACAAAAGCAAACAAATAACACACAAAAACAGAAAATATGCAAAATAATACAATGAATTCAAATTAATCTAATACACAACAAAATTAGCGGTTAGATTAAAAAAATTAAAAACCTAATTAAAATACTAATCAAATTAACAGATAATAACAATTCACTCCCCGGCAACGGCGCCAAAAACTTGATGCGTGCGATGTGTCGTTGCGGTTTAGCAGTTTTAATGCCTACTCAAGTTTTAAATTTATATTTAGCCGACTTATCAATAACACACACACTTAACGAGCAGTGTACCCGGTCAGTATGAATATAATGGTAAGTAGAGTGTCGATCACTAAGAGCGGAACGTATTATCTCGTTATTCTAATCAGTATTTTAATAAATTAAGTTAGCTATACAACCTAATCTAACGCAAGGGGGTTCAGCCTGAGAGACTGTCACGATTTGGTTGCAATTAAATAATAAACTAAACCAATAGGCACGAATCAGCAAGTAGCACACACGTACACAGATAAATACTCGAGACAATAAGAGGGCTGTCCTTATGATAAGTAGTTTGTCACTTGTTTTATTGCTAGTGTTATATGAAGTGTATAGTTCGATGCAACGCACCGAGATTAAGTCCTTTCTCGTTGGTTCTAATCTTATCGGCGAGTAAACCCTTAATGATTACTTATGACTATCCTATTTATCTTTCTCCTACTTTTCTACAGACCATAGAATGCATAGGCGATCTAATAAATAGGCGAGGGCAGAGGCATGGCGACCCGATCAACGCTCAGCTAGACACAGAGGTTATCAATGCACTAATAAAAGTCACCAATGACATCAACATATAAACTTTAATTGATGGGAAAGCAAGTATTAAAGGGAGTGCAATCTTTCGTTGTCACATTACACAAGCCACCAATCCTGATGAATTAAAGTTTGCTAACACAATAAAACAAAACTACTTAATGAATTAAACACATGCAGCACCTTCTTACAGCTCTTGTATCTTTGATTTGGGTGTGTCTTGTGCTGCTGCCTTGACTGAATTCGTCCTAGGTTTCTGGTCTTCGGTCTTCTGTTAAAACTTCGGAACTTCAGAACTCTTAATTCGTCTGGTCTTTGGGGTATTTATAGTTTCTGTCTGAGGGTAGGATGCGGCGCATCTAGTAAGTAGATGCGGCGCATTGACTTAACTTCGCGTGGGGTCCAAGATTATAATATTCAGGAATATTCGTACACCGCCAGAAGATGCGGCGTAACTCCATTCTAGGATGCGGCGCATGTCCTCTTGTATCTTGGATCGTATCTGGTGAAATATTGATAGTGATGCGCCGTATGTGATAAGTGAGATGCGGCGCATCTGGAGCAGAATAGTCTTGATCTTGTACATTTCGGTAGACTCTTAACTTCTTGCATGTTTTGCTCCATAATTAGTCCAAAATCGCCAAGTTTCACCAAATGCTTGTTTTTACCTGAGAATTACAAAAGTAAACGATTAAGTATCAATCCTCATACATAATATAATAAAACAAGTCAAATTATTAGGATAAATGATAGTAATAATATGTACTTATTTGAGTTCATCAAGCATTTAGGGAGAAAACCTGCTTTATTCGTGATCTTCAGGGAAATGATCTGATGAAAGGAAAACGGGGAACTAGTCTTTACACCATCTCCTTTGAAGGAATGACAGCTTCGACTCCTATATGTTTACTCTCCAAGGCTCATCCCACGAAAGCATGGTTATGGCATAAACGATTGTCTCATCTCAATTTCAAAACCATGACCGACCTGGCAAAGCATAAATTGGTAGATGGTTTACCAAAATTCCGATATGCCAAGGATCATCTGTGTTCTGCATGCGAACAGGGAAAAAGTCACCGAGCTCACTTTCCACCAAAAACAGAACATAGCACAGACCACGTCCTACAACTGCTTCATATGAATTTGTGTGGTCCAATGCGGGTTCAGTCTGTAAATGGGAAAAGATATATTCTGGTAATAGTGGATGACTACTCAAGATGGACATGGGTTTACTTTCTCCGCACGAAAGATCAAGTTCCGTCTATAGTTATCACGTTTCTCACAAAGATTCAAGTGCAAGTTCGCAACACCGTCAGAATCATTCGTACCGATAACGGCACTGAATTCAAAAACCAAATCCTTCCGGAATTTACAGAGAAACATGGGATTGTTCACCAATATTCTATAGCTCGCACTCCTGAACAGAATGGCATAGTTGAACGACGAAACCGTACACTCGTGGAAGCAGCTAGAACTATGTTGATCAATGCCCAATTGCCAGATTATCTTTGGGCTGAAGCTGTTAACACTGCTTGCTACACTCAGAACCGCGGCATGATCACAAAAAGACATAACAAAACTCCATATGAGCTAATACAAGGCAGAAAACCCAATATCAACTATTTTCATGTCTTTGGAGCATTATGTTACCCAAAGAATGATAAAGATGATCTTGGTAAATTGAAGGCAAAAGCAGATATAGGGATATTTGTTGGATATTGTGAGAACTCCAAGGGATACAGAATTTGGAATCGTCGGACCGGAGACATTCAAGAGACGATACACGTTAATTTCAATGAACTCACAGAAATGGCTTCTGAGCAAGACCGCTTGGAACCCGCACACAACCGTTTGAACTTCCCAGAATCTTCAGCTGAACCATTACCTTTCAACAGGAAAGATCTGGAAGATCTGTTTGCTCCTATGTTTGATGACAGTTTAGTTAACAGTGCGTCAGAGGCTTCCACAAGTTCCGCTGCTCAACAACTCCCGAATCAAGCACCTGATCCATCAGCATCTACCTCTACAGTAGTTGCTGACGATGCACCACAACCTGAACCATCATCATCAATGGATAAAACACCTCAACCAGCAGTTGAAGATTCTTCTCCCATTTCTAACCAAGTTCCAACACCACCAGAATTTGACAGAAATGCTTTTTTTCAATCCATTTGCTCCACCCCCAACCATTCCCGAACCAAGAGAATCTTCCTCGAGCAACATGGAACCATCAAATCTGAATCACAACATTCAACACTACCCATCTACTCATAAATGGACAAGGGATCATCCATTAGTTAATGTGATTGGCAATCCAGATAACCCAGTTATGACACGACAGAAACTCCACACAGATGGTGAAACCGGCATATACGCTCTCACCGTTTGTCAAGCTGAACCGAAAAATATTAAAGAGGCCATGACTTATGACAATTGGATTGAATCAATGCAAGAGGAGTTGGATCAGTTCAAAAGATTGGAAGTCTGGGAACTCGTTGAAAAACCTGATGGAGTTTATGTTGCGGGCTTAAAATGGATTTGGAAAAATAAGCTGGATGCAGAAGGCACGGTCATTCGTAACAAGTCACGGTTGGTTGCTAAAGGGTATAGCCAAGAAGAAGGAATTGACTTCGAGGAATCCTTTGCTCCAGTGGCTAGGCTTGAGGCAATGAGAATGTTCTTGGCGTACGCGGCTCATAAGAACATCACAGTTTACCAAATGGACGTGAAGACAACATTTCTGAACGGACAACTTTGTGAAGAGGTGTATGTTTCACAACCAGAGGGCTTCGTCGATCCAGAACATCCTAATCACGTATACAGGCTTAAGAAAGCACTCTACGGCCTTAAACAAGCCCCGAGGGCCTGGTACGACAAACTTTCAGCATTCCTTATTGCTAATCATTTCACTAAAGGCTCTGTAGACCCGACTTTGTTTATACAAAAACACGGGGAGGACATTCTCATCGTACAAATTTATGTGGATGACATCATTTTTGGGTCTACCCACAAAAAGTACACAAATGCTTTTGCAAAACTTATGAAACAAAACTTTGAGATGTCCATGATCGGTGAACTAAACTTTTTTCTAGGATTACAAGTTCACCAATCACCCCGTGGTATATTCTTGAGTCAGTCTAAATATGCACAAGAGATATTAAAAAAGCATGGCATGACATCTAGTGACACCTATAACACCCCTATGTCCTCCTCATCCCCGAAGCTAGATGCTGACATACATGGGAAACCCACTGATCCTACAAATTATCGTAGTATAATTGGGTCTCTCATGTATCTCACCGCTAGCAGACCGGATGTTGTATTTGCCACATACCTATGTTCACGCTATCAGTCTAACCCAACAGAAAGACATTTATCTGCTGTTAAAAGAATCCTTAGATACATCAAGGGAAGCATTAATTTGGGGATCTGGTATCCAAAGGATTCTGGTTTTGCACTAACTGCTTTTTCAGATGCGGATCATGCGGGATGTATTGATACAAGAAAGAGCACATCCGGTGGTGTTCAATTCCTAGGTGATAAGCTGGTGTCCTGGCAGTCAAAGAAGCAAGATTGTACGTCTCTATCATCCATGGAATCAGAATATGTAGCCATGTCTGCCTGTTGTGCTCAAATCATTTGGATGCGATCACAACTGATGGATTATGGTTACATATTCAACAAAATCCCGATGTACTGTGACTCCAAAAGTGCTATCGCTATCTCGTGCAACACAGTGCAACATTCCAAGTCCAAACACATCACTCTCAGATATCACTTCATCAAGGAGCATGTGGAGCAGGGTACCGTTGAGTTGTATTTTGTGGGAACGGAACACCAATTGGCGGATCTTTTCACGAAGGCTTTACCTCATGATCGTTTTATGAAACTGGTTCACCAAATTGGAATGAGATGCTTGACACCTCAAGAATTAGCGAACTTTCTCAAGAACAACTAATCGAGTCATGCTCTCTCACTATCTTGTATATATATTATTAAAAAAAAAAAAAAAAAAAAAAAAAAAAAAAAAAAAAAAAAAAAAAAAACTATTAAGGTGTGCAAAAGTAAATTTTCTTCAAAATATGATTTCAATCTTTCAAATTCTTTCCGATATTTCAAACATTGATCATATTTTCAGGGGGAGATATCTTTGCACACCGTTCACCTTTCTTCGTCATCGTATCATTCCTCATGACAATTATCTATCTCATCAAGACTATCAAGGGTTTAAAAGAATAATAAGTTGGACATAAAGGACTTAAAAGTATTAACTTATAACATTTAGGTTAGTTTTGGACTTTAAAATGAATAGGTTAACAAGTTTAAGGACCAAAGGTGCCATATGTTGAAAGTGTTTTTGGATTATAAAAGGGAAATTCTGACTTAGTCAAAACACACACAGAACACTCTCATTTTCGTCTTCCTCTCTCTCCAACCTCCATAGCCCGCCTATTTCATCGAACGAACAAAGAATCACTAGTTCTTTAATCTTGATCTATTGTAAGCATTCATTAGGACTCAATATTGATTGTTTGATTGTTTTTTTAGTGTTATTTGCTTATTATAACTGTTAGCATCTCGATAAGATTCAATCGAATTGGGCGTTTCTTGAATTATTGATTTGAGAACCTATTGAGTAAAATAAAGTATGCTTAACAGGTTATTATGTGTTGTGAATAAGGGTTTATCAATTGTAATACACATTATGTGAGCATGTTCTTGACTTAGGGTTCGGTTTAATAGTCGAACGAGTGATAATTGGACTGCTTTGACTATGTGGATTATTGCTTAATGTGTATATGTTTTCTGAGGAGATTGAAGGACTCAAGAAGATCATGTTATCTCCGAGTTAGGAGATAACATCCAATTACGTCGAACGATTCGTTTTTAGTCGAACGACTCAAACTAGTCGAACGACTAAACCTAGTCGAACGAGTAAATTAGTCGAACGACTAATTTAATCGAACGACTGATTTAGTTGAACGACAAGTTTAGTCGAACGAATAAGGTTAGTCGAACGACCAAATTAGTCGAACGATCTAATCTGTCGAACGATCAATCTAGTCGAACGACCAAATTAGTCGAACGACAAAATTAGTCGAACGACCTAATCAGTCGAACGACCAATCTAGTCGAACGACCAATTTAGTCGAACGACAAAATTAGTCGAACGACTACACTAATCGAACGACAGAATTACTTGATCGAGTATCCTTAATCGAACCACTTAGTCGAACCATATCATGATTAGTCGAACGAGGACAGATTAGTTGAACCAGGTCATAACAATCGAACCAGACTTCACAGTTGAACCAATGATTGAATGTGCAGACTTAGAGTTTAATTGTGCAATTGTAGCTATTCCTGTGTTTAGCCATAGCTGTGTTAAAGTTGAATCTGTATGTGGCTGCTTATCTTGTGCTTCAATTGATTGTGAATTGCTTGTTGTCCAATAAAGGTGTTATGTAACTGTATGAGTATAACCTTGTGTTGTATGTGACTTATGTGTTGTCATTACTGGTTCAGTAACCAAGATGCTATGATCTGTCATGTATATTGTTGGATATATGTTTTATGCTGTATGTTCTATCTGGTATTGAATGTACTATAGGATAGAGTCATTGTATCATGGTCACTTATCTAACACATATATATGGTGTTCTTGGTATTGCTATTGGTGTTTGCATTGAACAGATAAACAATGTCTCGCACCATGTCACAAGCATCTATCAACAGACAACCAGAAGGAAAGAAAAGACAGATTGGTTACTGCAATTCAAGGATTGAGTTTCAGAAGCTTAGGTGCCATGAAACGTGTCTCATCATCAGGGATATTCTGGAAAGACACTTCATTAGTCCAACTTTGTCAAAAACCGCCAGTGTTCCTGAAGTCTACTTGTATCAGTTTTGGGAATCACTAATCATAAGCAAAGACGAAGAGACTATGACAGTTACACTCGACAACACAACAATCACTTTCAAGGTTGAAACACTTAGAGATGTACTAGACCTTCCAAGAGCAGTCACAGGAGATTTCTCAGAATTCCAGGAGGATCCCACTCTTGAAGAAATGATCAGAACACTAAAGCTTATTGGTTATGATGAACAAGATGTTGAGATAACTTCAAGCTACAAAGTGAGAGAAAAATATTTCCCTCAACCTTGGCTAACTTTGTACTCAATTCTCATCAATTGCATCACTGGAAAAGCAACTGGGTTAGAACATCCGAGAATGGAACACCTGCAATTCTTTTGTGGGGTAATCAATCTGAAACACCTAGACTTTGAAAATCTTATCTGGAAGGATATGGTCTTTCTTGGCACCAAGTTTCGTCAGAGTACAGATCTACCACCCATTCCATTTCCAAGATTCACGAAACTTCTCATCTCACGCTTTATACAAAGACACCCTGAACTCAAACGTCCTTCGACTGAAAAGATGCATACTGAGAAACGAGACCGTATTTTCACCAAAGTTCTAAGCTATTCTTCAATCCAAGGGGCAAGAATTCCACCATACCTGTTGAGTGAAGAACTTAAGAACACAGAAGCATACAAGAAGTATGATGAAGCAGTTAAGGCTAAAATGGTGGGTGGCAAACCAAAAGATACACAATCACCAAAGGAAAAAGACATCCCAGCCAGAGCCAAGACTGTTCGATCAAAGAAATCAAAAATTCCTGAGAAAAAGAAAGTGGTTTCTAAACCAACTTCAGAGACGCGGTTAAAGGATGAATCTGATGAAGAAGAACAAGAAGAAGAAGAAAGGTTGAATCTAGAGAAAGGAAAAGGTGCTGAGAAATTCAAGTCTGCTTTAGCCACTTCAGATAAGACTCTAAAACCGGGAAGGGGCAAATCTATCAAGTTTACATCAACACGATTTTCTCCAATCCGAGAACCCCTCACTGAAGAAGAAGAGAAAAGAGCATTAAAGAAGGCCAGAAAAGAAAGTTTAAAGAAACAGGCTGAGGAAGAAAAGAGACAAGGAAAACTTAGAAGAGGAGAATCTGCATCACATATTATTGAACAACCAGAAGAATCAGAGGGCTTTAAATCGACAACTCTTAGAAGTTCTGAGGAAGGAAGTGATGATTCTGATGCACACGATCTATCGGCTACTGGTTCTGAAGATGAAGATTCTGACAGAGATGGTAAAGATGAGGAAGATGAGAAAAATGATGAAGATGATATTAATAATGAAGATGATGATGATGATGAAGATGAAAATGATGAAGAAGATGATGATAATGAAGATGATGACAATGATGGAAATGGTAAAGAAAGTGAGAAGGATTCACAGGAACAACACGGCGATACAAACGTACCTCCACCAACACCACCATCATCTGTGGCTCAGTCCACAGTAGAGTACAATGAGATAAAACAAAAGGTTCAAGCACTTGAAGATGAGATGAAACAGAAAGTAGAAGAACTCGAAGAAAAGATGACAACAAGATCTGAAGCTGAAAATAAAGCACACAAAGAAATATATCAAAAGATCAGTGAAGCTGAAGATAAAGCAGCCAAGAATGTTGAAGAAATCAATACTCAGATAACTGCTGAAGTAGAAAAGCTTCTTGAAGAATCCATTCCCAGATTGATCAAACAATACGTCCAGAAGGACTTGGAGAAGATAGTCTCAAAGATGGTCAAAACCACTCCAATCACACTCAGAACAGTGCCACAACATCCATCCAGATTAGAAAGCAAAAGGATGATGTTGCAAGAACTAAAAGATGATCCCAAGGAAGCAAAGCTTCGAGAGGCACTTAAGGAATCCATCAAAGCAGAAGAAGAGGAAGTTGTAGTACTAACTGAAACGTGCAAACCCACCAAATCAACCAAAAGACGACATGAAGATGATCCAGATGCTCACGGAAAGAAAAGGACAAAGCCATCATCATCAACAGGTCGGACTTCCACCACACCCTCTTCTGGCACAACAAAGAAAGGCAGCCAAACAACATTTATTCCTTCTCGTGGAGGCGGAGCATTTGAAGCTACAGAATTCTTTGATGATCCAAGCTCTGACCATGAAACTCCAATTGCTCCTATTCTAATCCAAGAAGTAGTTGCTCCTTCTGCTACTGTTAAAGATGTTCCATTACCTGAGTGGGTTGATCCATCAGCTCCTAAGTATGATTGGTTTGATCAAATGGTTGACGATTATTCTGTCGATGAAAATGCTGAACCAGTGGAAGGATCAGTTGTAGACTTCGCCAAACGATTGAAAAAGGTGATGAAAGTCCAGCAACTAGGTCTGAAAGACATCATCAGAGTTCGCAAAAGTGGATTCATAGAATTTTCAACTGTTTCAACATCGG
This sequence comes from Artemisia tridentata subsp. tridentata, assembly GCA_021014915.2. Classification (NCBI taxonomy): domain Eukaryota; kingdom Viridiplantae; phylum Streptophyta; class Magnoliopsida; order Asterales; family Asteraceae; genus Artemisia; species Artemisia tridentata. The sequence continues at coordinate 365,490,824 of CP139507.1, forward strand.
AGCTGGAATTCGAGTACAACGTTGAACAAGTAGCCAGAGCCCTAAACGATAACATCAACTGGACGCAAGAACAATTATCTGTAGAACCGTTACCTCCTCGAAACTACACGCAACCCTTACCTCTTGTCGGACCACCTCACAACCTCAAGTTACCCATAGCACACTTCTTCAACAAAGATTTAGATTACCTCATGTACGGTAACACGAACCCTGAGAAGAGATATGCCACCTCACTTACCAAATACCCGGCAGCCAGGTATGCCTTAGAGGGGTTTGAAGAACAAATCAACAATCTTTGGAGCAGAAAGATACAGAAGTATAATGAAGATGCTGTGTTTGGGATCCATCATTGGCCAAATCTGTGGAGGTTGTACTACAAATTTATGATGGCCAAGAGAAGGACAGGGGATGAGGTATGGAGCAGTCATAGGATTATGTCTATCGTCAGTGCTGAAACGGAGTTTATGTATGGGTATAACTTTCTAACAAAGATCATTGTAAGACGAAGAAATGATAAGGAGTATGTGTTCACCGAAGCTGATTATCCTCTCCTTAACCCCAATGATATCGAGGACATGTATCTATTGAAGATTCAGGGAAAACTTGAACACCTCCCTGGACGGCTTCAGTACGATATCATCAACTCCCTTCTCATCTTCATTCGCAACATTGTGATTAAACAACGGGTTGAAGACGTTCATCTGGGAGTTGAAAGTTATCAAACCATGCTAAATCTCACCAAGCCAGACTTCGTACCTGAAAGTCTTCGTGATCAGCAGCCATACACCTTCGGGTACAAAACCATTTGGAGTCTATTATCATAGAAGGAGAGCTGGTACAAGATTTATGGGTTTCAAAGATCTTCGCAAGTTCAGTGACCCAACCATCCAACAAGTCAAATCTGAACTTGAGAAGATCTTAAAGGATGAGAAGTTGGCTAAAGAGTTAAAGTGGGGCGGGAAAGAGAAAAGACAAGCAAGGAAGTTTGTGAAAAGGATAGATAAGAAGATTAAGTTTCGGGAGCAGATGCGTCGGTTGGAAAGTTATGTTGGAGGTCGGGCGAAAATTCCAAACATTCTCACGTTTCGCCGTCCTGAGTAATGAACACTGGTACTAATTCATTGTTTGTTCATTTTATCATCATCTCATCTATATTTCATCATTGACCATGGCTTGTGCACAAATAACAGTGTACAACCCGCTCTTGTAAAGAAAGGACCCTGAGGTACGCTTCAGTGCCTCAATCCTGAAAAAGGAGCGAAAGCTTCTTACTTATGAGCAGAATTAAAACCAGAATGTTTTCTAAAGTTTTTCAAATATTCTGCTCATAAGGACAAGTACTCCCTTGTTAAGGGGGAGTATTTGAAAAATCTTTGTTCCAAATATACAAACGTTCTTGACATTCTTCCACAAACACCTCAAAAAGAGCATATTTTAATCAAAAGTTTTTCAAAAACAACATTATTATGCTATTTTTTGAGGGGGAGAATGAAAATGTGATTAAAATATGGTGGAAGCAACGATGATATCTCATGAGTATAAGACTCAAGAATTGACCCTCGAATTGACGATAACAACAGTCAGTAGTCGAAAGGACATATCCTGGACGGGTAATAATTTCAAGCCAGTTTATCTGGTGATGTAAGCGTGTCTCGCAATGGATATGTCTGAGTAGAATGTACCAATTTCGAGCGATAATCTTTGAATCTGATCTGGACGGGTAATAATTTCAAGCCAGTTTAACTGGTGATGTAAGCGTGTCTCGCGATGATCAGGTTCATTGAAATTAAATCAATTCAAAAGTGCAACTCTTTCCGGCATGTGCAAATTTCAAATTTATTACTTATGCGCACATGTTAAGGGGGAGTCTTTCTGAAAATCATCAAACTCTCAAGGTGTCAACAAAATGTCTTTACAAATTATCGACACTTTGAGATATTTTCAATGGTTTTGGTTTTATGGCATCATTAGGATAGTCATGGAGTTATAAGGTGACTAAGGTTAGAGAAAACCGTCCTATGATCCGCCAGAGCCGGAGGGATCTACCCAAGGACAATACCAATAGTTTAGAACTAGAAAGTCCTAGGTATGATAAAAAGGAGAAAATGAATGAACGGAGAAAGAAGGGGTTGAAGAATTAAAAAGAAAAGCAAAGAAAAGGGTGAAAAGAAATAGCCCTCCATTTATTCAACCTTAGGGCAGACACCGGGTTCAATTCATAATCTACTGGTTGATGAGCATCACCGGTATTGAAGACTAAAGACGTCATGGACCCGGTGACGCACTGCACTAAACCTTCTAAGCCACTCAGGTGTCTCTCAAAAGACACTTGTTTCATTCTCACGGAGAACCCTTCATCATCTATCGACCTCTCACTACGAGATGGTTGGTATTGAAAAGGAGGCACTCTGCTCCACGCCTTCGACGACCAAAAATGCACTAATTGAGTCTAGAGCCATGAGATTCATAAAAGATCTCTTAGGTACACTTAGTATTACTCTGCTGTTCTACATCATGGGCAGCAGATGTAAAATTAAGAAAGTGTCCTTCGCAGATCTTAGCAATCTGCCGAGAACATTCATGAGAAAAGTCACAATTGTGATTATCAATGATTGAATGGAAATCCTGCCAGAGCAACATCAAACAACTCTTACAGCAGGTCACTTCGGTAACTCCTTGTGGGTTACGCTTAGTGTTTGCTCCAAACGGTCTACAGTTGTGGGGTGATCTCCAGCGACTCACTGAATCGTGGGTGCACTTCGGTGTGTCCGTGTTATCCCTTTCGGGGAATCCGGTTCAGAACGGTCTGGGTTAGGATTTGAGAAAGTCTTCACACTATGTTGTTGATGATCTCAAGTCTGAGCCTGTAAGTACCGGTTGGTTCGTGCTGCTGCTGCTGCGGAGCTTGGAGACCTGGAGTTCAGCCACCATCAAGACTCCATCATGCTCATATCCCAAAGAGAAGTTCTCACAAAGACTCAGTAATATCAAAAGGTTCAGAATTGTTGAAGAAAAGTCTAAAGATTCAAGTACTACAACCTTTCTCAAAGTTAAAGATTGAAGAAGTGAGAACAAGATGAAGAACCAAAGTCAAAAAATATATGAGTGATGAACTCAAATAAGTACATTTTATTACTATCATTTATCCTATTAATTTGACTTGTTTTACTATATTATGTATGAGGATTGATACTTAATCGTTTACTTTTGTAATTCTCAGGTAAAAACAAGCATTTGGTGAAACTTAGCGATTTTGGACTGATTATGGAGCAAAACATGCATAAAGTAAAGAGTCTACTGAAATGAAGAAGATCAAGACTAATCTGCTCCAGATGCGCCGCATCTCACTCATGACATGCGCCGCATCTCTATCAAGATATCACCAGATACGATCCAAGATACAAGAGGACATGCGCCGCATCTAATCATGGAGTTACGCCGCATCTTCTGGCGGTGTACGAATATTCCTGAATATTATAATCTTGGACCCCACGCGAAGTTAAGTACATGCGCCGCATCTACTTAGTAGATGCGCCGCATCTTCCCTCAGACAGAAACTATAAATACCCCAAGACCAGACGAATTTCGTACGCATTATCAGAGTTTCGAAGACCGAACAGGAAAAACCCTAGGACGAATTCAGTCAAGGAGGCAGCACAAGACACACCCAAATCAAAGATACAAGAGCTGTAAGAAGGTGCTGCATGTGTTTAATTCATTAAGTAGTTTTGTTTTATTGTGTTAGCAAACTTTAATTCATCAGGATTGGTGGCTTGTGTAATGTGACAACGAAAGATTGCACTCCCTTTAATACTTGCTTTCCCATCAATTAAAGTTTATATGTTGATGTCTTTGGTTACTACTTATTAGTGCATTGATAACCTCTGTGTTTATTAGTGGCTTGCGGGCATTTGACTGCGGGACATAATGTGGCTCCCACGGTTATTACTAAATTGATCACTTAGGAATAACTTTTAGACATAAGTAATCATTAAGGGTTTACTCGCCGATAAGATTAGGACCAACGAGAAAGGGTTAACTACATACACTTCATATAAAGCTATCAATAAAACAAGTGACAATCTACTTAATCATAAGGACAGCCCTCTTATTGTCTCGAGTATCTATCTGTGTACGTGTGTGCTACTTGCTGATTCGTGCCTATTGGTTTATTTTATTATTTAATTGCAAACAAATCGTGCCAGTCTCTCAGGCTGAAACCCCCTTGCGTTAGGATATTAAAATACTGATTAGAATAACGAGATAATACGTTCCACTCTTAGTGATCGACACTCTACTTACCATTATATTCATACTGACCGGGTACACTTCTCGTTAAGTGTGTGTGTTATTGATAAGTCGGCTAAATATAAATTTAAAACTTGAGTAGGCATTAAAACTGCTAAACCGCAACGACACATCACGCGCATCAAGTTTTTGGCGCCGTTGCCGGGGAGTGAATTGTTATTATCTGTTAATTTGATTAGTATTTTAATTAGGATTTTCTTTTTATTAGATTAATTGCATCATTGTATTATTTTGCATATTTGTTGTACTGTGTGTTATTTGTTTTGTGTTATTTGTTTGCTTTTATTTTTGTTTTTGTTTATTTTTGTTTGTGTGTTTTTATTTTTGTTTTTATTTTTCGTATTTTTTTTTCTGTTCTGCTATCGTTGTACTGTGCTAAATCAAACGATACGGCGCATCTGATCTATCAGATACGGCGTATTGCGTTTAATTTTTAAAAATACAACGCGTTTAATTAATTCGATACGACGCATCTTTTCCCCAAGATACGGCGTATCTGTTTTTAATACGAAATTTTTTTTAAAAAGCGATAAAGTAATACGACGCATCTGCTTTCGCAGATACGGCGTATCTGTTTTTCATAAAAAAAAAAAAAAAAAAAAAAAAAAAAAATTCTAAACGTTAACGCCATACGACGCATCTGCTTTCGTAGATACGGCGTATCTATTATTTTAATTAAAAACAGTTTGCGAATTATTAAACAGATACGACGCATCGATCTATATCGATACGGCGCATCTTTCTGAATCAAAAATCGATATTTATTTTTAAACGTAACGAAAATACGGCGCATTAACTTTCGTTAATACGACGCATTTAATTTTAATCAGATAAGCTGATTTTTGATTATTTAATTCGATACGGCGCATTCGTAAATTCTAAGCGGCGTATCTATTTTCTGTATAAAGTCTGATTAAATTTTAACGTATTAAGATACGGCGTATCCAACTCTTTGGATACGGCGCATCGTCTGCAGATATCAGCTATCAGTATTCTTATATCCGTTACTAAATTCGTTAATTTTTCTTCTTGCGAGCAAATCCTACTGATGCTTTCGTGATTATTTCAGAAGAAAAATGGAAGGATACGGAGAACTAATTGACTTTGACTTCGAAGCCAATTTTATGAATGAAGTATTAGTGCATGATAAATCACTCGAACGTTACGATGGGGACTACATTGAACTTAATGACCTTAATGGACCGTTGGAATCCAATGACCTGGTCATGGATGACGCTGAATCTGAGTTAGAAGAAGGAGAAATTGTGGATAGTCCAAAAGTCAACGTTATTAATACTAGGAATTACGATGAATTTGAGGGATATGATGGTTCTTGGGATTATGGTAGAAGAATCCACGCCAATTGTGCTTACAATTTGCAATTCCCATGCATGATTGGATACAAATGTATTGACGCCAATTTCTTTCCTATTTTGCCGATCAATGTTATGTCAAGAAGCTTTTACAATTCTATTATGAGAAATAAAGTGGAGTGTAGGGGAAAGAATGTAGTCGGAGCCTTCATTAATGTCCCGATCTTCGTTGGACGCTTTACTATTGTTACTGAGTTCGCCGTTGTTGAAGACATGAATTCCTATCGTGACAGCAGTATGGGCGACGTGATTGTTGGAAAACCATTCTGTAGGGAGATCACTATTAATGCAAAGCGATTTGAAGGAAAGATCACCTTTCAATGTGGAAGCGACGTTATCACTTATATGATGCCCCGCACTCACCCTGGATTTAAACATGCTACTAATAGGGTCTGCTACAAATTCTCTCCATTCCTTTTTATTAGTAATGATGACATGAAGAGAGGGATTGAATACCCGTATCAGATGATGGAAGGATTCTATAAAGGAGTTTTGAACTTGGGACCTGAATATATACGTGACGAATTAGTTGCTAAATGGATCCTACGTGGCAATGTAGGAATCAATGATCGATATTAAAGAGCTGAACGTGAGTCTAACTTGAAGACTCTGGAATAAAGACAAGTGCTTACCGGGAGACAACCCGGATTTATCTTTTATTATTCTGTTTTCTGTGTCGAGTCAGTCTAGGCCGCATGAAGATACGGCGCATCTCCATCCTGAGATGCGACGCATCTCCTGCAATGGTCATATCTTATTTTATTTTTCTGCATTTTTATTTTCGACTTTAAAACTATTTATCAGTTTATTTTTAATGCGGCGCATCCCTGGTTAAGGATGCGGCGCATCTTTATTCTGATCCGTATTTATTCCAGGCTCGATACGGCGTATCTTCTTCCATAAGATACGGCGCATCGACTGACCTGATGATTTTCAGTTTTAATTTTTAAGTTTTATTTTTCCTAACTACTAATGTATTATGCAAGTTTGAACCTTTCTTATCTTAGGTGTGTTTTAAAGCATTGGTGGTATTATAGTTTCCTGGATTTCCTGTGGATACATCAAGTATGAAGCTTTAACGTTCTAATCCACAAGAAAGATGATTTTTGCTCTTATACTAATGGAGGATCATACCGAGCAAATCTCAGGGGAGTTTTTCTGTTCTAATTCTTTTATTTTCCAGTTTTTAACCTTTTATACAAACAATGAGGACGTTGTTTAACTTAAGTGGGGGGATTGGAGAATTAGAACACTTAACATTTACTTGTCCTAAACTTTTTCAAAAATTATGCTTAAAATGTGCTTAATATATCAAACTTAAATTTTTTTAGCATGTTTTTGTTTAGGATCTAAGTTGCATAACTGCACACATGACGTTATTTTCAAAAATTGTGATTTTCCAAAATTCACAAATCTATGAGTGTGCCGGTGACTTGTAAACTTTAGAACTTGGCTTGTATACTATTCGAGACCACCATAATGAGTATTATATTTATATAATTGGAATGACTTGTCTAAATTGGTAAAATTCTAGGATTACACCCAAATGGCCTTTATTATGTTATGTGTTATTAACTAACTACACTGGTTAGTTAACCCCCGTATAAACCCTTTTGTTACTCTCATTTTTAGAGTAAGATACCCCTAGAAAAACACTCAGAGCCATTCCTTTCGTTTCTTACACCTATGTTTAAAATGTTTCGTTACACCCTTACACCTTAGCCTACCCTGTAGATTAGAATCCGTGGTTGGTTGATTGCTATAAGCAGAGTGTGTTTCCTTACATTACCTGTGTTCGCGTGCGTAATTCATTATCTTTGGTTAGGTCGGGAAATTGCACAATGCAATTGGAGTAAAAGTAAATATTGTATATCTTTGAGTTTATTTTTCGTGTGTTTACTACTTTCACTATTACCGTTATTTCTGAAGTATAAGAAGTATGGAAAAATTATCCAGAATTATCATTATAGTGATGTGGTGAAATTTTACACATCTATGTTTATGATTAAAGTTCAAAAAAAAAAAAAAAAAAAAAAAAAAAAAAAAAAAAAAAAAAAAAAAAATGAGAAAAGAAAAAGAAAAAGGGAGAGTTGGATGTTTGTTAAACCAACTTATGTAAAGTTATGTAAGTGGTCGATATCACCACTATTTGTTGTACTATATCTATGGATTGAATGGGAATTGGCAGTTATGGGAACGCCAATTAAGGTTTATTCTTTGATTAAGATCTTGTTGAGTATAATTCGTGTCTACCTAAAGCGTGTGTTTCAAGTGTTAAAGCGTGAGTTATTCGATGATATGAGTCTTATTCATGGGATGGTTGGGATAGTGATTAACCACACTTAGGATTTTAATTTATTTGTTTTGTTTTATTTTCACTTTACACCAATTTATATCCCAAATGTTATCCATACCCTTTATTATTCTTTATCCAACCGAACCTTTGATTTATTGAGATTAGGGATTTGAGCAATCTTAAGTATCGTAGTCGTGGATTCGGCTATGTATTTATGATTTTGTCGCCCTTTTTGATATATTATTATTGGTGAAGTTTGGACCTATCTTTAGCCTATTCGAGTTAAGGATTTGAGCAATTGCAAGTATCGTGTTCGTGGATTCGATCATGTATTTGTGATTTTGTCGCCTTTTCTGGAATTTGAGATCGATAGTGAAAGAGAATAATTAACCCTTAAGCCTAAAAACCCTTTTTACCGCTTTAGACTTGTTATTCCTTAGCTTTAGTGGGGGAGATGTGTATACTTGCCAAGCTTATGATAGAATATTCGTCACGACTGGACAGTTAAACGATTAGATTTGCTTTTATCAACTTATTTTATTTTACTTCTAATTCGTTAAGTGTTTAGTTGTGTGATTATGAAATAAACGAATACATGCTTAAATATAAAAATAAATCCTAACATCTTTTAGGATACATTTTCATAAAAGAAATTCTAAGGTTTACTGGGGGACAAGTAAAGTTCAAGTGGGGGGATATTTGATGAACTCAAATAAGTACATTTTATTACTATCATTTATCCTATTAATTTGACTTGTTTTACTATATTATGTATGAGGATTGATACTTAATCGTTTACTTTTGTAATTCTCAGGTAAAAACAAGCATTTGGTGAAACTTGGCGATTTTGGACTAATAATGGAGCAAAACATGCATAAAGTGAAGAGTCTACTGAAATGGACAAGATCAAGTTAAATCTGCTCCAGATGCGCCGCATCTCACTCATGACATGCGCCGCATCTCTATCAAGATATCACCAGATACGATCCAAGATACAAGAGGACATGCGCCGCATCTAATCATGGAGTTACGCCGCATCTTCTGGCGGTGTATGAATATTCCTGAATATTATAATCTTGGACCCCACACGAAGTTAAGTACATACGCCGCATCTACTCCTTAGATGCGCCGCATCTTCCCTCAGACAGAAACTATAAATAACCCCAAGGCCAGACGAATTTCGTACGCATTATCAGAGTTTCGAAGACCGAATAGGAAAAACCCTAGGACGAATTCAGTCAAGGAGGCAGCACAAGACACACCCAAATCAAAGATACAAGAGCTGTAAGAAGGTGCTGCATGTGTTTAATTCATTAAGTAGTTTTGTTTTATTGTGTTAGCAAACTTTAATTCATCAGGATTGGTGGCTTGTGTAATGTGACAACGAAAGATTGCACTCCCTTTAATACTTGCTTTCCCATCAATTAAAGTTTATATGTTGATGTCTTTGGTTACTACTTATTAGTGCATTGATAACCTCTGTGTTTATTAGTGGCTTGCGGGCATTTGACTGCGGGACATAATGTGGCTCCCACGGTTATTACTAAATTGATCACTTAGGAATAACTTTTAGACATAAGTAATCATTAAGGGTTTACTCGCCGATAAGATTAGGACCAACGAGAAAGGGTTAACTACATACACTTCATATAAAGCTATCAATAAAACAAGTGACAATCTACTTAATCATAAGGACAGCCCTCTTATTGTCTCGAGTATTTATCTGTGTACGTGTGTGCTACTTGCTGATTCGTGCCTATTGGTTTATTTTATTATTTAATTGCAAACAAATCGTGCCAGTCTCTCAGGCTGAAACCCCCTTGCGTTAGGATATTAAAATACTGATTAGAATAACGAGATAATACGTTCCACTCTTAGTGATTGACACTCTACTTACCATTATATTCATACTGACCGGGTACACTGCTCGTTAAGTGTGTGTGTTATTGATAAGTCGGCTAAATATAAATTTAAAACTTGAGTAGGCATTAAAACTGCTAAACCGCAACGACACATCACGCGCATCAATGAGCATGGTGGAGAAGACGTGAAGACACCGGAAGCAAAGATCATTGGAACACGGCAGATTACTACTATATCGTATCACATCACTATCATGAACAAAGAACAAAGATTTTGAAGACGTCAAAGCCATAAGAAGCAAAGACGACGTCAAGCAACCTTGATGACCAATACTTAGGGGGAGATTGTTGGGAAACAGTTTTGTATTATTCAAGTATTGATCATATTGTATTAAGGTTGCTTAGGCCTTTAGGTTAGTTATTAGGCTCAGCCCGTGTAGAAGGCCCATGGGCTGTGTCGTTTATTTATTTTATTATGTTTAATGATGTATTAGTTAAGAGAATTAGGGCTACATGCCCTCTACCATGTAAAACTATAAATACCCCTTCCCTCCTTAGGGAAAGGGTTGTTGGTTGATGAATTAAGAAGTTTTATTATTAAGTGTGTGTAATCATCTCCCTTCCATCTCTCTCTCTCTCTAGCTTTCTCTCTCTAGATCTAGTAGGTAATTAGTGGTTAATTATAGTAGCTTAATTCATAAAAGTATAAAACAACATACTATTACCAAAGTATAGAAGTTTCCACCGTAACTTTGTATAGCGGATGGACCAAACAAATCCATATGCAATAATTCTAGACACCTAGATGTAGACACCATGTTTTTAGCCTTATGGCTATTATGAACTTGTTTTCCTATTTTGCAAGCATCACAAAAGTGTTGGTCATATTTCAACTTAGGCAGGTTCCTAACGAGTTCCTTAGATGATAAGGATTGAATTAACCTCATATTGGCATGACCTAAGCATCGATGCCATAGAGTTGAGTTATCGTCCAAAGAAGTGAGACAAAGTTTGTCTTTGGGTGTTTTGTCTAGTTTCATAACGTAAACGTTATTCTTCAAAACACCTTTTCCTACGGTTATGCCATCCTTAAGTATTTTACTTCCATTTTCACTGAAAAGGACGTTATACTTTTTGCGGCATAATTGACTAATACTAAGCAAGTTAAATCCTAAGTTATCTACATGAACAACATCATCAATAGTAAGAGAGTCACGAGAAATCGTACCTTTTCCGATGATTTTACTTTTAAGCTTGCTACCGAATGTGACATTACCACCGTCGTACACTTGGTAGTTTGAGAAAAGGCTTTTGTTTCCCGTCATGTGTCTTGAACACCCACTATCTTTAATCCACTCATCAGGTTCTAATTCAACTTTCAAGTACACCTACGTTCAAGAAAAACTCAAGCGTTTGGTCCCCAATATCTCATGGGTCCGTTTGGGTTAAACATAACATTATCATGATTCATGTAAGGAAATGGTGGACAAGTGTTCCATGGCATGAAGTTGGGACCTTGAAAGTTTTGAGACATGTTTTGGTTCCAATTATTTTGATAATGATGTTGTGAGTTAAAGTTACTCTTTGGAAAGGGGTGTTTGGGAAAACTGGTTTTAGGTGTCTGTTGAATCGTTTTAACTATATACTCATTTCTAACTTGGCCTTTTCCTATAGAGACTGATGGTTTTTGTTTGTTAACAGTTGTACTAGTGCTAGGTTTTCTAGTGACCTTAACAAATTCAGTACGATTCGTTTTAAGAACCTTCTATTCATCAACAGTACCGACGGAACCCTTGGGTACAACTGGCGGATCCAAAATTTTGGATCCGTCGGATCCGTGGGTGTCTGACTCAGTTGGAACAGTTTCTTTTTCTTTCACTGTTTGTTTCTTAAACTCACTTAAGCTTCCTAGTTTCATAAAACCTAGTCCGGTTTTATCATGAGGTAATTTTTGCATCTTCGTTATCTCATCTATACAGTTTATATTTTTATCAAACTTTTTAAACTTAGAATTTTGTTTAATAAGTTCTTCCTGTGTTGACTTAAGTGTTTCCAGTTCTAACTTAAGTTCCTGACACGACACACATGTTTCTTTAACACTTTTACCATTTTCTATTTTTATCTCCTTTTCTTTTAACCAATGAACTTCGTTTTCTAAAAGTGTTGTTTTGGTTTTTAAGAATTTATTCTTGTTTATGATTTTAAGGGTAATTTCACACAACTTGTTATATTCTACTTATAAGGTTTCATCATCTATAGAAGAGTATGACGAGTCAGAATGTACCTCTTCTGTGTCATGAGCCATGAGAGCAACTTCGTCGTTCTAAGGCTCGTCGTCATCTCCTTCACTATCACTCCAAGCTCCACTGACAAAGGCTCTTTGAGACTTGTTCTTTGGAGGCTTTGGACATTCTCCTATTAAGTGACTAGAATCACCACACCTATAACACTTCCTGTCTACCTTTCCTTTCCTATCATCACGGTCTTTTCAGAAGGATTTCTTTTCTTCACGAGGTGGTCTAACGAACTTTCCTCGTCTCCTGAAGAATTTCTTGAAATCTCTTACGGCCATGGAATATTCTTCGTCTTCGCTACTAGAACAAGACTCTTCATCATCACTTGACTCAACTCTAGCTTTTAAGGCAATGGACTTCATTTTCTCCTTCTTGCCTTTAACAATTTCTGAGTCTTTTTCCATCACCATTTCGTGAACTTTGAGATTTCCTATGAGCTCATCCAGTGTCATGCTTGAAAGATCCTTAGATTCTTCAATAGCTGTCACCTTTGCTCTCCACTTCGGGTGGAGTGCTCTTAGAAATTTCCTGACAAAATTCTTACTAGAAAAAGATTCGTCAAGTGCTTTAAGAGATGTAATAATAGTATTAAACCTAGCAAACGCACTATCAATGGTCTCATCTTCAGAGATAATAAATTGTTCATATTGTTGAACAAGAAGATCAATTTTGTTATCTTTGACTTGTGAGTTCCCTTGATGAGTGATGATTAATGATTGCCAAATATCCTTAGCCGTTTTACACATAAAAACTCTTTTATATTCTTTCTTAGGTAGAGCATTTTAAAGCATCATTTTGGCTTCGTTATTTTTGGCAATCAACTTCTTTTGCTCATCACTGTGATGAGTAAGAGAATTACCTACATCCCGACCACCTGAAATATCATTACTTATGGGCTTGTAATCACCCTCTACAATTATATACCATAGATCTATGTCCTTTGACTTCACATACGTCTCAAAGCGATTTTTCCAATATATGAAATAATTTGGCTCAAATAGTGGTGGTCTTTGCATAGATTGCCCTGCTTTAAAGTTTTCAAAATCCATTGATCGTTTTAAGTTTTTAAAATACAATATATTTTGAAAATCTTGAGTAACACTGCTCTGATACCAATTGTGGAAAACTGGAAGGGGGGTTGAATAGTTTTTACCGTTTTAAAATTAATTCGCTTTGTATCCTTAACGTGATTCCAAAGTAAAGTAAACAATCAAGCACACAAACAAGTAATATAAGTAAAGAAGTAAAGAGAGGAAAGATCAAACCACACAACATAGATATTTATAGTGGTTCGGCTACAAGGACTCTCTTCTTTGCCCTACTCCACTCCTCGAGCCTCTAACTCGAGAGTTTTTCTTCAATAAGAAACAAGCTCCCTTCTAGGCGGAGAAAACCTTTACACGTCCCTTACTCTTTATCCGGTACTAAGCTAAACACCGGGTTCTTTACAAGGGTACAACCACTCCCGTTGGTTCTTTACAAGGGTACAACCACTCCCACTCCCGTTGGTTCTTTCACAAGGGTACAACCACTCCCGTTGGTTCTTTCACAAGGGTACAACCACTCCCGACACTCTTTGTGTTTTAAGGACTAAAACACTAACCAAACTCTACTGAATAAATGATACAAACAATGACGTGTGAACTAAAACAAAATCACACAGACTCTATACTAAAAGGATAACAACAGAAGGTTGATTCTTATATGTTGTGATCTTCTTTGCTACAAAAGGAAAGATCAATGAAATGAAAGAATGATATGGGTTAGTGATATGTAAATGAATGAGTATGTATTTAAGCTATATGAGTGATGAAAATGTCCAAATGATCAGCTTGCTATTTATAGGCAAAGCTGAACAACAGTTGGCGGATCCGGCGGATCCCAAAAATTGGATCCGCCTTTGTATGGCTTTGGATCCGCCGTGTCAGGCCAGCTAAGATATTCTTATATCTTTCCATATCTTGCACAATCTTTCCATATCTTCAAATGTCAACTCTTTAGCTTGAAGATCTAAACAAGATATCTCAAAATCTTTCCAAGATTGTGTTCATGATGCATGCCATGATGTCATCCTAATATTTAGAAAATAAAGTTTATATTTTAAGGAATAAACTTGTAAATGTATAAATGTATATAATGTTACTCCTAGAGATCTTGTAATATATAAATATGTTTTAAAAGACTTATCACTATAAATGTAAAAGGCTTATTCTTATATTTATGCTTGTGCTTAAACACTCATTGATAAACTTTGTATTTGTCATTAACAAAATTAAGCAAAGGTCGTAAAATATAAATAACGTTTTTAGGACGATAATTATATTAACAATGTAAAATATGTAAAAGTATATATGTATGTAACATGTATCCTAGTGATCATGTCGCATGTATATACTAGCTTAACTAGTATATGTTTACCAAGATGTATATCATGTTAGTTTGACACCTAAAGTGTACTTATCCTATTAATCTTAGGAAACATGATGTACAAGTAAAAGTACTTGTATATGCAGAATGTGAAATGAGGTTCTAAGTAGAATGGTTAGCCTTTTAAAATACTTAATAAACTAGCCGTATTTTAAACATTCTAAATAGTTTGTTAAGGGTTTGATCATAATGCCACATACAACACATGTATGAACCTGTGTTGTATCATACGAGGACTCGAGAGGTGTTGAATGTATTGTTGAGACAAAATAAGATTACAGGTAACTTGTACATTTTACGTTATGTATCAAGTTACATGTTTGTCATCAATCAAAACAAACGAGACTGCTTACACTAACACAAACCATATCGAATCCAATTATTAACATATTACACACAAAGACTTGCCGTGACTAATTTGAGTCACGACTCGAGTCTTTTTCTGAGCCAAAGGCTCTCGGATAATCTACAACACTACCACAAATCCAATTCCTCATCATATCAAGACTATCAATGCTAGGCCGTGACTCATTTGAGTCACGGCTCGAGCCAACTTGAGCCAAGGACTCTCGGATTAACAACAACACCAATCTAAATCCGAACCAATTCCAATCCAATCACGACACAATCCATGAGGTATTGCCGTGACTCAATGGAGTCACGGCTCGAACCTAACTTGAGCCAAAAGATCCTGGTTCAATCAATACAACTAGATCAATAATCCAGCATCCAAATCTCAATCTCGACACAACCAAGGGGTCTTACCGTGACACTTTTAAGTCACGGTTCGAACCTAACTAGAGCCATAGGCTCTCGGTTTTCACCCACAATCAATACAACCAAATCAAATCCAAAATCCAAAAACAAATACAGCAAATCCAAATCAGAATCTACAAATCTAATTCAAATTTAAATACAACCAAATTGAATAAAAATAATCACAACCAAATCGAATAAAAATGAATAAATTAAAACTGTCTAATCCTAAACCTAGTATTAACACACGTCGTGACTCAATGAGTCACGGTCAAAGCATCATACGAGCCCTGGGACTGCTCGACTTCAACCACCAGGACCAATTCGATACAACAACTCCAATCCAACGCTACACAAATAAATAATAAATTAGAATCGTAGGAAATAAATAAAAATATAAACGACTCACCCCGAGTCAACGCGAGTTGACTCGGTGAGTCACCCTGACTCGGACTGAGTCAAGGATTTCACGGCGTATTAAATTAGATCTGCACGATTTATGTTTAGATCGAAAGGTTTTATAACTTTTTATTAATTATTATTCAGTTTAATATATATATACGAACTAGGGTTTGGATTAAAAATAAAAAGAGAAGGAGAGGAGGCGCGTGAGTTACCTATTCGAAGAGAGAAGACGGTGGGGAAGCCTCGGCAAGGAGGTAGTGGTTGAACGTGGTGGCGGTGGTGGCTGTTATGGTGCTAGACGGCTCGGATTGAGCCTAAACTCTCCAGAATAGAAGAGGATCTCCTGGTCTATCGATTGATATAAGGTTTGGGTTTTGCCGAAAAAAATTTTGGCAACGATGGTTGCCGGCGGTGATGGTGGTCACCGGAGAGTTGGCCGGAAGTGGTGAGAGAGATGAGAGAGTATAGGTGAGTGTGTGAGGGTGAAAATGAAATAAAATAATAAAATTTTGGGCCTTTTATACCCCTACAGGGGTTAAACCTTTGCAAATGAAAGTTAAGCGGGCGCGGGGTAAATATTGGGCGGGGGTAT
Organism: Artemisia tridentata subsp. tridentata; assembly: GCA_021014915.2. Lineage (NCBI taxonomy): Eukaryota > Viridiplantae > Streptophyta > Magnoliopsida > Asterales > Asteraceae > Artemisia > Artemisia tridentata. Next base: position 365,507,137 of record CP139507.1, read on the forward strand.
AAACTGTCAAGTTGGTTAAACTTTTGCCTTAAACACTGTGGGGCCCATTAGAGGTACCTAACGGACTCAAAAAATTATGAAACTTGCGCCATTGTTTCCGAAATAATTTTCTGATAAAAACGAGTATAAATATGCATAACTTTCCCGAAATCAATTTATTTGGCAAATTCGATTCGTTTCGCGTTTTGTAGGTTGTGCCGACATAATAAGGGACTAAGGTTCACATTTCTCAAGATATCTCGCGTTTCTCAAGTTCAAATAAATTCAGAAAAAGTTCAACTGCTAAGGTGATGCAAAAATAAATATTCGGCTAGTAAAAATAGTTTGGAAAATTACCGGGTGTTACAGCAACTTAGATTATGAACCCTAAATTTGTAAAAATCAAATATTCACAAGAAATACACCTACAGGTTTCAATACCCTGTGCATTGGATTTTAACACAACTACAATTAGTTCAAACATAGACATAAACATCCATAATTCCACATAAAATGGAAAAGAAAAAGGATAACCATAACTAAGTTAGCGAGCTTTTACCATCCTTAACTTTCAAGAGCTTAAATTGCCGCCTATAACAGCATACCATATGTATAGTTATCAAGATTAATGATTAAGTACCATATACCTAAATGATATACTAAGTCCATTGTCATCATCGGGCTGTACCTTTACATTATTGATCATAGATTGCAACATGATCACAAAACAAGCCTATGATAAAAATAAAATAAATAATCCATAACCACAGCGTTATTCAAATGCCTATCAATAACTATTATGATTGTAATAGAGCTGAGCCTTTTCGAGTTCCACCCGGCCAATTTAAGCTAAGCTCAACAAGCCTATATGATGTTAAGGGATTCAAATTAAGCTCGAACTCAGCTAAAAGAATCCTTTTCAAATATATATTCTAGGGGTTTTCAGGCCATAAAATATCCATGTACTTACGTTCATGTCAGAACTTAGTATCTGAACTAAAAGTGTCGTCGTTTACTGTTACGAACTTTCAAATTTTGTTCCAATATGCGCATTCAAACTTTGAAAATTACACATTCCAGGACATGGTTTGCAACATTTTTTATTTTTTGGGGTAAAAAAAGTTTAAATGTTTTGAAAGCTCGTAAAAATAAATGAAAAACTTTTTAATTCTCGTGAGACAAGACTCTAAGTACATGACTATTTTATGGCCTAAATGTTGAATTTAAATAACATGTATACACATCTAGATAAATAAACACATCAAGAGAACGTAGCGGAAGCAAGATCATATTTAACACATATAATGAATTACTGAAAAGTAAATTAGAGTTACCACGAGATCCTAGCAAGAACACGGATCGGTCTTCTCTTCTAATCACAAGATCAACAAATAGGATTAGCGTGGAACCCCTTACCATTTTGTTCCACAATCCAAGGTGAACAACTAAAGTGAGTTGTTACCGAACTCTTGTACACACGTACTATAACCGATCAAGCAATGATGCTAGTGATTAGACACGTAAAACCAAAACAATATTTTTTGCTACACAAAAAACTATGGATCGATCTTATGGAATAAGATCCGATCGGTTTGGAGGTTTAGGAAGAGAAGAAACACAATTTAGGGTTATAGTATTGCACAAGGTCACATAACAAATAACCCTTTTTGTGTATTTATAGTGTTTGGATGACTTGTTCCCAAAGCCATGCGATTAGGGTTTGTAAACTGATTTAACACAATTTTATATCCCAAAAAGGAGAATTGCAAAGGAAATATGCAAAACCCTAGGTTCGTTGTCCCGACGAAGATCGAATGGAATTTGTGTTCCCGGGACGTGATTCGTGCAGTGAATGAGAAAAAGAGTGATTGATTTTTGGATTACACTACTAATATTAACAAACAAGATAAACTAATTAAACTAAGCTAATAAAACAATTAAACTAAGCATTTAACCTAAAAACGAAAATTTGAATTTAAAAACTTTACGCGACGAAATTTAAAACGTAAATAAAAAGTGAATTTCTAAAATTTAAAACCTAAAAATATAAAAATAATTTTCCTATATTAAATTTGATAAAAGAAAATTTTTGGAAAAAGAAAAATATTTTTTTGACTTTTTAATAATTTATTACGAATTAAAACCTATATTTAAGAAATAAAATTAAGAAAAATAGAAAACGATTGAGAAAAATTATGAAACTTTCCAGATAAATCCTACACGCTATCTTAAACTTAGGAAAAATTATAAAGTAAAAAAAAAAACTACTAAGAATAAGCAGTAAAAAAAAACAAAACAGCTTAAATAAGCTTAAGAGAGAAAACCAGGCTTAAGAATAAAATGTTGCATTAATAAACCAAAAACAACTAAGAGCAATCTGGTAAGGGTGTTGATGTTGTGAATTGGGTGACCTGGGTTCGAGTCCCAGGTCTGGTTTTTGCTAAAATTATTTTCTTTTTGGTTTTTCTTATTTAAAACTGTTTGAGCAAAAAGAGAATTAGCAATTTTAAAACTGAACTATTTTTTTTTTTAAATCAGGAATAAGCTAGGAATACAGACTGAATCAGAACAGTAGAAGAAAATGGGCTAAAGCTAGAAACTAATAAGCTACTAAGCAATCTAGTTCTAATAAACTACATCAAATAAGCAATGTAATCACTAAAACAGTGGATAAACTGAAGCAACAACTAGCAACAAATATTAACTAAGAATCTATAAAAAGCAATGGATAACCAGAATTTCACTAGCAGACTAACTTCCTTTAAGAACTTCTACTGACAACTCCTAACTGCTGAGCTATTTAAGATTAAGCTTAAGCAAAGTGCAAAGGAACAGTGGTACTCAATCTTAACCTGTTTGACTTATGCAGCCAAACACTCCTATAATGGCTGTTTTGGGAAATTTAACACCACACTTTATCAATTTAAACTATAAAGCTCATTCACCACTGATTTACTAACTATTATACCAACTAATAAACAAACTACAAGCACTAAATAACCACTAATAAAGCAGATAAGCAGTAACATAAACCGTTGACCAAAGTTGACCAAGAACAAAACTTGAAATTTCATTAAACATAACACCGAAATTACAACTAGGATTAAAACATTACACTATGAAAGCATTAAATTAAACAACAATAAAAATGGTCAACACTTTTCTAAAACATGAAAAATGGGACAAAAGCTAATCGTAAATTCGGCTACATATATATATAGCTTCTTTCTTGTGTTTTTCTTGTGAGAGTGTCTCCTCACTTGCTCTTGTGTTTCTTTTATGGCCATTGGATCGTTTCTTGGTGCCCACATCTTGAAATCTTGATCGTTGATCTCCTTTTGGTGCCTCGGATTGATGAGGTGGAGGGGAGGGGACCAAACACAATACCCATGTGAATGTTTGTCTGGTTGTGGTGAGGTGGAGAGGGGAGATTAGCGGGCGGGGATTAGGGAAGAAGATGGAGAAATAGTGAATTAGGGTTGTGTTGATTGGGAATTTGACCACAAAAGGGGGTTTGACTAAATTATTATCCGGTGTTAGTTTATATTGAGATTGGGTCGGGTTTTGATTGTGGGTTGGACGGGTAATGTTAGTTTTAGTGGGCTTATGGGCTTGTAAGGGTTTGTTTGGGTTGGGGTGTTTTAATGGTGGGCTGATGGGTTGGTTATTGTGTGGATCCGGTTGGGATTTAGAGTAGGGATTAGGATATATTTAGGAATTTAAACCAAGGACCAAAGTTGTAATTTATGAAAATTTCAAGGACCAAATCTGCTATTTCTCCAAAGTAAATCAAGGGACCAATGATGCCAAATAAAAATAATCCAAGGGCCATTTTGTGATTTTTGAGCTCGAATAAAATCCGCATGAAAAACGTCTTTTCCGGCTTCGGTTTTTTTTTGAACTCTTTTCCATTCCAAGCTCGGTTTTGTCCGTATTTGCTTGAATTTGTCCCTTTTTTCTCGATATCCGTACCTGCACATAAACAAACACAAAAACACAAATATCTTTGGCATTTTGGTCAGTTTTTGGTCGTTTTGGTCTTAATTTGGTCAAGAAAAGGTATGTGTTTAAGCACATACCAAAATTCCCCCAGACTAAGATATTGCTGTGTCCTCACGCAATGTTATAAAAACACGTTTTTAAATCGAAAAATTTCTAATCTCTTTTTACTAACTTTGAGAAGTAGCAAAATTTTCAAAAGAGATTAAGAAATCTTAAGTTCTAAAAACTCCCCGATTTTCCTTTTATTCTATTTTTGTATTTTTTTTATCATAATCATGTGACGGCTTTGTCGACAATCATTATCTCACGATAACTTTTAGGGTCATCGAGTAGGAAACACGACTCTAAAAGAAGTGACCATACGGATAAAATTCGTCGTTCCTGATTTTTCACGAGTCCCCAAACTAAGCTTAAAAACGAAATCATTGTTTATTCACAAGTTAGATGCCAACACTACCCATAGAAGTTACTTGTGTAATTACCTCATGCTCCCATTTTCCTAATTTGCATCTATTTATTTTATTTTTGGTGAGAAATGAATTGCTTCATATTCTCGTTTTGATAAGTTTTAGTGCCGATAAAGATACTAAATTAAGACGCTAATTAGTTTTCAATCTTCTCTCGAGAATCGTTGTTTCAAAAATGAGGTCCACATCAAGGCTTTTATTTATATTTTTGACTTTTTCATTTTTTTTTTTTTCCTAACTTTTCACTCGCGTACCCTAAACGACGGACCTTCACGGTTTAGTTCCAAGACCTTACACCTTTCGGAATAAAGGATCCAAGGGCCGTTACAACGGAGTGTTCCAAGACTCTAGACATTCCTGAAATGAGGATCCAAGGTGGTTAGACCAAGACCTCACACATTCCTGAACAAGAGGTCCAAGGGCCGGTGTAAGAGGGTAGCCAAGACCTAAACGCCTTTTGGAAATAAGGATCCAAGGCCCGATCTCGAATCCGTAGCTTAGAGCACTTAACTTATTATTATTAAACTTATTTATTAAGGAAACCTTGATGTGTACCCAATTTTCAAAACAAGGATTCTTTTAAGAAGACCAAGAACTAATCATCGGCAAAACCTAACATCTTTAATTATTCTTACAGATATATATATAGTGAAACAATTTTGTGGGAGCAAAAGGCCACAAGTAGCTTCGATGAGCTCTAAAGAGAACCAACTACTCCACGCTTGGCATCTAACTTCTAAATAAACTCTATCATTTCTCGTTCTTCGCAAATTTAAAATCTTAAATAATAAGATCCGCGAATGCTTAGCCTTATAATCAAGCCATGCATATATAAAGTCGATACGGGAACTTGCAAACTCTTGAAAAGAATTCGCATTTTATAGCTCCTTGTGTAAAAGACTAGCACGAGCTTATAGATTATAAATGGTTAAGGGGACAAGCTAGGGCTCAACACGCCCGGTCAAGTCAGAATTTTATTCCTACTCTCACCAGCGGAAAGTCAACAAAAATGTCAAAATTTATTATATTTTTGCAAAAAAATTTTAAATTTTTCTCATTTTTTTGGATTTTTTTTTTCAAATTTTGAGGAAAAACGGGGTTGCGAGAGAAAACGGCAAAAATGCAAGGTAAAAATCAAATCGAAAGATTACCCCCCCAGACTAAAACGAGACATTGTCCTCAATGTCTTAAAGGTAAGGGTTCTCCTACATAAATCTAAGGCCGTTTATGAATTATGCCAAAGATAAACGTAAAACGATAAGATTAAGGATATCGGATGAGCAACGAATGATGAAACTCGAGTGGAGAGAAGCAAACCACGAGCACGAGAGTCTTCATCAATCGGGCTAACCTTGACATACACAAACAACCACGAAACACAAGAAATGGAAGAGGTAGCCCTCCTCACATCATTTATTAGAAAGAAAATAGAAAGAAGATAGAAGGATAAGCATGGGGTGCCTCCCACGAAGCGCTTGTTTTTTATCGAGTCGGAAAGCTTAGACTCGCCCCGAATTCATTTGTTCTTGGGGGAGCAGGTGGAAAAGAAAATCTCAATCGGACTTTCGTTCAAGATGTTTGGATAAACATTGAAGCATACGAAAGTTCCACTCCGATGAGATACCCGCGGCTTAAAAGAAGGAGAGATGCCGGGGTCAAAGATGGTGTCTTCACTCTCGAAGGAGTGAAGGAGAAGAGAAGTCACCGGGTAGGTGAAGAAGGGAAGAAAGATCATAATCAGAATGGGAATCCATTCTTCATCAGTAAAGCTCGTAAAAACCTCGGGAGGGAGGGTCGGGGTGATATCATCATCAAGCAAACTCTTATGATAGAGCATATCTCCCCCGGGTCGGGATCTTCATCAATAGCAAAGTAATCATACTCCGGCGGAGGTATGATATGAGTGAGTTCTTCTGAGAACTCCTCATGAAGAGATTCAAGAATACGAGGAGAATCTGTGAGTTCCGGTATGGGCTCATCAAGATTAGAATTAATAGAGTCCTCGTCCTCAACGTTCTCTAACACCCCGTCAAAAAGTGGATTAACGGCACAAAAAGTGTACTCGTCACTATATTCAAAGAGGGGGTTAGAGAAAATTCCGGAAGTAACCTCGGAAACGTCAAGAGAATCTCCACAAGATTGCAAATCACAATCACCGTCAAATATTTCCTCGGACTCACTTGGGATTGGAACGAGGTTCTCAACATTGTCTGATTCCGTTGCCGGAATAGTGTCGAGATGCTCGTCCCCCATTTTTAGAGAGTCCTCGGGTTCTTTGGTAGGAAAGACGGGAGTGATTTCTGTTGAATTTTCACAAACTCCCCACATAGAATCCTCATCATCGTCATCGTCATCGTCGTCGTAAACGAAAGTTTGACGATAATTAGAACTTATTTTAGCTATTTGTCTTTCAGCTAAAAATTCTCCATAAGTTTTCTGATGAGGATCTTCTGGGGTACATTGAATAACCATAGCCTTATAGCTTTTTGTTAACTCTAGAAGTTCATGGTTATATTTCTTTGCTGACTCCAATAGTTCATGGAGAAGTTCTTGATTGAGTGTTTGAGATGATGGGTACTGTGGAAGTGAGTTATTATAAGAATAGTCGTAATTGCCACAAGGACCATGTTCATAGACAAACTGGTTACTTGTTTGACAATCAGAGCCAAAGTGAGGGCCTCCACAGTATTCACAACAATATTGTTGTTGTGATTGATTTGATGAATTATGTGGATAATGGTCATACCCGAAGTTCTGATTACAAGGAACTTGTTCATTGACAAACGTATTCCTTGCTTGACAATCAAAACTTGGATGTGGACCTCCACAATATTCACAGGAATAATACTGTTGTGGAGAACTTGATGTATAATATGAAGATGTGTCAAATCCGGATGATGTCTGATTGTTATAAGGGTTCTGCTCATAGACAAGCATGTCACCCGTTCGACAATCAAATTCCAGATGAGGACAACCTCCACAAAATTCACACAAGTATGTCTCCATCTGTTGCTGTGGGGGCTGGTTGAAAAGGTCGGGTGTTTCATTATAGAAACATGGATTTTGGTCATAGATAAACCCGTTTCCTGAATCCATAATGTTACAACCGGGGCAGTTTCCACCATTTGGAGGACCCCCACAGTATTGACAACCATATTGGTAAGATGAAGACATGGAGAAGAAGAATTAAACGAATAGAGGGTAAGAGATAAAGAATCAAACGTATAAGAGGATTGAGAAGAATATTTTTAGATTTTTAAATTTTAGAAACATGGAAAATCACAAAGGAAAAAGGAAAATAAATTTTGAAGAGAAAATATTTTTGGGTTTTTAGATAAAAAATATTTACAAATGGAAATGATAACTCCACGAGGAAGGGTCTTCAAAACACGAATCGATAAACGGAATCACGCACTCACTTCAACCTTCCCCGGCAGCGGCGCCAAAAATTGATTTAACACAATTTTATATCCCAAAAAGGAGAATTGCAAAGGAAATATGCAAAACCCTAGGTTCGTTGTCCCGACGAAGATCGAATGGAATTTGTGTTCCCGGGACGTGATTCGTGCAGTGAATGAGAAAAAGAGTGATTGATTTTTGGATTACACTACTAATATTAAAATAACAAACAAGATAAACTAATTAAACTAAGCTAATAAAACAATTAAACTAAGCATTTAACCTAAAAACGAAAATTTGAATTTAAAAACTTTACGCGACGAAATTTAAAACGTAAATAAAAAGTGAATTTCTAAAATTTAAAACCTAAAAATATAAAAATAATTTTCCTATATTAAATTTGATAAAAGAAAATTTTTGGAAAAAGAAAAATATTTTTTTGACTTTTTAATAATTTATTACGAATTAAAACCTATATTTAAGAAATAAAATTAAGAAAAATAGAAAACGATTGAGAAAAATTATGAAACTTTCCAGATAAATCCTACAAGCTATCTTAAACTTAGGAAAAATTATAAACTAAAAAAAAACTACTAAGAATAAGCAGTAAAAAAAACAAAACAGCTTAAATAAGCTTAAGAGAGAAAACCAGGCTTAAGAATAAAATGTTGCATTAATAAACCAAAAACAACTAAGAGCAATCTGGTAAGGGTGTTGATGTTGTGAATTGGGTGACCTGGGTTCGAGTCCCAGGTCTGGTTTTTGCTAAAATTATTTTCTTTTTGGTTTTTCTTATTTAAAACTGTTTGAGCAAAAAGAGAATTAGCAATTTTAAAACTGAACTATTTTTTTTTTAAATCAGGAATAAGCTAGGAATACAGACTGAATCAGAACAGTAGAAGAAAATGGGCTAAAGCTAGAAACTAATAAGCTACTAAGCAATCTAGTTCTAATAAACTACATCAAATAAGCAATGTAATCACTAAAACAGTGGATAAACTGAAGCAACAACTAGCAACAAATATTAACTAAGAATCTATAAAAAGCAATGGATAACCAGAATTTCACTAGCAGACTAACTTCCTTTAAGAACTTCTACTGACAACTCCTAACTGCTGAGCTATTTAAGATTAAGCTTAAGCAAAGTGCAAAGGAACAGTGTTACTCAATCTTAACCTGTTTGACTTATGCAGCCAAACACTCCTATAATGGCTGTTTTGGGAAATTTAACACCACACTTTATCAATTTAAACTATAAAGCTCATTCACCACTGATTTACTAACTATTATACCAACTAATAAACAAACTACAAGCACTAAATAACCACTAATAAAGCAGATAAGCAGTAACATAAACCGTTGACCAAAGTTGACCAAGAACAAAACTTGAAATTTCATTAAACATAACACTGAAATTACAACTAGGATTAAAACATTACACTATGAAAGCATTAAATTAAACAACAATAAAAATGGTCAACACTTTTCTAAAACATGAAAAATGGGACAAAAGCTAATCGTAAATTCGGCTACATATATATATAGCTTCTTTCTTGTGTTTTTCTTGTGAGAGTGTCTCCTCACTTGCTCTTGTGTTTCTTTTATGGCCATTGGATCGTTTCTTGGTGCCCACATCTTGAAATCTTGATCGTTGATCTCCTTTTGGTGCCTCGGATTGATGAGGTGGAGGGGAGGGGACCAAAGACAATACCCATGTGAATGTTTGTCTGGTTGTGGTGAGGTGGAGAGGGGAGATTAGCGGGCGGGGATTAGGGAAGAAGATGGAGAAATAGTGAATTAGGGTTGTGTCGATTGGGAATTTGACCACAAAAGGGGGTTTGACTAAATTATTATCCGGTGTTAGTTTATATTGAGATTGGGTCGGGTTTTGATTGTGGGTTGGACGGGTAATGTTAGTTTTAGTGGGCTTATGGGCTTGTAAGGGTTTGTTTGGGTTGGGGTGTTTTAATGGTGGGCTGATGGGTTGGTTATTGTGTGGATCCGGTTGGGATTTAGAGTAGGGATTAGGATATATTTAGGAATTTAAACCAAGGACCAAAGTTGTAATTTATGAAAATTTCAAGGACCAAATCTGCTATTTCTCCAAAGTAAATCAAGGGACCAATGATGCCAAATAAAAATAATCCAAGGGCCATTTTGTGATTTTTGAGCTCGAATAAAATCCGCATGAAAAACGTCTTTTCCGGCTTCGGTTTTTTTTTTGAACTCTTTTCCAATCCAAGCTCGGTTTTGTCCGTATTTGCTTGAATTTGTCCCTTTTTTCTCGATATCCGTACCTGCACATAAATAAACACAAAAACACAAATATCTTTGGCATTTTGGTCAGTTTTTGGTCGTTTTGGTCTTAATTTGGTCAAGAAAAGGTATGTGTTTAAGCACATACCATAAACCCTTATGGCCGATCGGTTGAGGCTTGTCCTCCAAGGATTCTAGATCCTTCCAATCCCAATTTCACTAATAGTCCTTCCACTATTCCCTAACGGTCGTTAGTCAACACCGTTAGTTTACATAACGTCCGTTATGTATCATTTCGTGTCCAAATAATTAATATATACAATAATTATACATATTAATTATTTACTTGATCATCATATGTAAAGTGTGCAATTCCTCGGTCCCGTGTTCGAATCTAGACATACACGTTAATATTTTTCCATTTAACTCTAACAGCTCCCACTTGGAAATCTATTAAAAGTGTAATGACATTGGTTAGCATCTAGCAACACGCCAATGCCCCTAGAACAACTCGGGTGTGTGATCTCCTAGAAAAACCACTTGATGATAACTCATCATACTTATCCTTTTGTTTCTATACCACATTAATAAAGATATGGATCTAAGTCATTCTTTATTAATAATTCTGTTTCTCATTATTCATGATTAAATAAGATTACCAAATCTTCTGAATTATCAGGGGAGACTTTGGGTGTGGCCACACAAACATCTTATTAATCCCACGAGGGGCCCAGCAGTATTAAACTTCAAATAAATTTGAAGGAACAAATTCCATTTTGACTACAAGCATAACTCATACACTTTGCAACACTTCCGAAAACAATCCGTATAGCTACCAGTTACGTATAGCGTTAAATTGAATTACAGAAATGCACTACATGCATGAACGGTTATCTGGTATCTCAAGTCTAAGGATAAATATATACATGATTTACTTAATGACAAGATCCATAAAGTAAACTCATGAAGTCGGGATAAGTCCTATATTCAAATCTTTGAATATCATGTGATATTGGCATCTCAACACATCAATATACCTTCAAGTATATTCTACCAATCATCACATTTGTCTTTATTTAATGATATTCTCATATCATTAATCGACAACGGACAGTTTAGAATATATAAATATATTCAAGGATATAAACATGCAAATATAGGATATATTATTAAGATAATGATAAATAAACATAACACCGTATTTTATTTCATTAAAATAATAACTGTTTTACAACATCCCATTATCCAAATACTAATCACAGATATGCATGAAACTATCAGCTAAACGAAGTCCTATACCCTCTGAAAGTTGTTTAAGCTTTCCACCAGGTAGAGCTTTCGTTAATGGATCTGCCAAGTTGTCATCTGTGTGAACTTTGAGTAATTCGATCTCGCCTATCTCCACTTGTTCTCTAACATAGTGGTACCGGATCGGGAAATGTCTGGTGCCCTTCATGATTCCAGGCTCATTAGCAAATATGATTGCGGCTGAGTTGTCACAATACAATTTTATAGGTCTATCGATTGAGGGCATAACTCCAAGCCCTGAAATGAACTTCCTAATCCAGACTACTTCCATTGCGGCTTCTGAGGCAGCAATATACTCACTTTCTGTTGCAGACATCGCTATAGTACTTTGCTTCTTGCTCTTCCAATCCACTGCACCTCCATTGACGACAAAGACATAACCCATCTGTGACTTCGTATCATCTTTATCACACTTCCAGGATGCATCGCAGTAACCTGTAACACACAGTTCTGCTTCTGGATTTCCCCCGTACACTAAAAACATTTCTCTCGTAGATCTTAAATACTTGAGAATATGTTTCACTGCAGTCCAGTGGAGTTCACCTGGATTCTGCTGATAACAACTGGTAATGTTTTGAACAAATGCCACATCGGGCCTTGTACATCGAACCGCATACATAATCGATCCCACGGCCGAAGCATAAGGAATTCTCTTCATGCGTTCCACCTCTTCAGGTGTTGAAGCATAAGCTTTGCTACTCAAGCCATGTTCTACTTGCATTGGCAAAAATCCCTTCTTGGAATTTTGCATATTGAATCTCTTCAATATCTTGTCAATGTAAGCACTTTGGCTTAAACCAATCAACCACCTAGATCTGTCTCTGTAGATCTTGATTCCTAGAATGTATGCTGCTCCTCCTAGATCTTTCATGAAAAAACACTTCCCAAGATAGGCTTTCACCTCATGTAAACATGGAATGTTTTTACCCATGATCAATATGTCATCAACATATAGAACTAGGAAAATAACATCACTCCCACTAGCTTTGTGGTATACACACAGCTCATCAAGATTTTGATTAAATCCAAATCTTTTGATTTCCTCATCAAATCTTTTATTCCATTGACGTGATGCCTGCTTCAATCCATAAATGGATCTTTGAAGCTTGCATACACGATTAGGGAATTTAGGATTCATGATGAGTGTCTATTTACTCATCATTTTATGCCCATTTGATACATAAAAAATGCTAAAAACAACCAAATACACCAAATATTACTGCAGATATCCTTGGTTTGTGTTTTTATGTATTACAGGTACAAAAGGGTTGAAAACAGGGCAAATACGGACAAAACCGAGCACGTGGGTGGAAAAAAAAGTTCAAAAGCCGAAGCCGGGAAATGAATTTACGAGTTTGGACCGGGATATTGCTCTAGTCATCAAAAATCAACCTCCAAGAATACCAAAATGTCACAAATGGTCCTTGGAGATAATTTTCAGTTTGGCAGCTTTGGTCCTTGGGATTTTCAGATTTTACAACAATGACCCTTGAACTTTAACCAAATTCCAAACCTTAAAACCATTTCATAATTAACTAATCCTAACCCTTTATCCTAAAAATAAACCCACAACAAATAAACCCAGCCCATCCACCATAAGCCCAATCCATAACCCGTTTCCTTTTTAAAGTTAAACCCAAGTCAGAAAAGTCAAACCTTTCCCTAACCTTTTCCCTCCTTCCCAAAACCACCATTTCCCTTCCCCAGAAAACCAACTCCAGACATCAACTTTTCCCCCCATGTCCCCCCAACATTCTTGTCCCCTCCACTGCCATAGCCACCATCTTTTCCCCCACTCAAAAGGTCAACATATTCCACTAACTACTAATACCATTTTTCTCGCCAAAAGTGGAATGGAGGGCTGAGATGATAAGAACCCAATCCAAGGGCTCAGGATTGCTCAAAGTTGAAGACAAAGATGTTCCCAGCTCCATTTTTAGTATAAATAGGGCATCTTGTAAGCCAATTTGGAGTTAGTTTTTTTGTAATAGTCGAATTAGTAGTTAATGTTATAAAAATTGTAGTTCTAAATTTTCAGAGTTTAATGAAAGTCTTTTTAAGTTTTTGATTCTAATTTTATCAAGTTCTGTACTCATTTCCAGGTTTAATTAAAATTCAGTGTTAAAAAGTCATGAAAGTCAACAAAAGTCAAACTTAGCTTATTACTGATTCTAGTGCTTAACCAAGTTTGCTTAATGCTTTTTAAGTTGAAATATAGTAGGTAATTCAACTGTTCTCAGAAACCATGCTTAATTAGATCTTTTTCAGCTTAATTCATAAAACAGTCCTTAGATAAGGACTGTTTGGTTTAACAAGTCAAACGGGTCAAAAAAGTTCATCACTGTTCATGTGTCATCCCCCCAACTTTTATCAGTTCTAGTTAACTCATTTTAGCTGCTATCTAGGAGTTTAGAGCTTGTTTGAGTAGTATTATAGGAGTTATTGATTTTCTAGAATTTCCAGACTCATAACCAATCTCAGCAGCTTATTTTGGTTAATAAGTCAAAAGACTTTTTTTTTCCATTGCTTCTTTTGTGTTCTAACAGGTCATTGAAGGTTGCTTGTCAAGTATTAACAATCACTCATTCAGCCTAAGAACTCTGGTCCCTTTCCTCTCAATTGTTGCATAAGACAGCCCTATACAGCAGTCTGCATAGATTTTCCCAGGTTCCTTACAAGCTCCTAATAAGCTCTAAGTTGCTTGGTTTCTGTTTTACATGTTCTTTGGTACTAGATCTTTATATATCTGAGTTTTCATTAGAATAGCTTAATGTTTAAAAGCTCTTAGATAAGCCCAAAGTTGCCCTAGTTAACTCATATATGCCCTGCACTTCGCCTACCTCAGTCCCTAGCTCTCTTTAGCAGCTTATTTATAAGCTCTGAACAAGCTTTTAAGCTTTGCATTTTGGCCTGCTTGACGTTTGGTGGGTGACCTTTTAGTATTATGAGCTTTTGTGTATTATCAGTCTAGGCTTGGAGCTTAAAATTAAGCTCTAATCAGCCCCCAATAGGACTGTTTGCCCTGCATCAGTAGTACTCAGCTATTTAGATTAGGATTAGTGCTTATCTTGTTAGCTTAATGTGATTTTCCTAGTTAATTTAGATTAATCTTAGTTTATTTTAGCTTTTTTCTAGTTTCAATTCAGCTCTCAATAGCTTATCAGTCTTTTAGATATTCCCCTTAGCTCATTTTCATCTCTTTTGCCTACTGTTTGTATCCCCAGCTTATTTCTTAGCTTATTTGTAGGTTCTAAAAATAGTTTCAGTTATAATATTGCTTATTTATCAGTGCTTAATTAGTTTGTGAAAAGAAAAGTCAAAAAATAATAGTTTAGCAAAAAGCCAAGAGAGGGGTTCGAACCCCAGTCTCTCAGACCCAACACACACACCAAACCAACTGCCCTAGGGTCTTGTTTCAGTTAACTCTTGCACTTTTTTTTATTTAACTTAGTTTTTTGTTTTTTAGCTTATTACCACAGTTTGCTTATTAACTGCTTATTCAGAAAAGTAGTTAGCTTGATTTTATTTTTCCCAGATTTTGCTTATCATTAAGCAGTTTTCTGGATTTTTTCAGATTTTTCTATTTTCGTTTAGAATTTTTAATTAATTGTTCTTTTAAATTCTGTTTTTAATTCATAATAAAAAATATAAAAGTCAAAAAAATATAATTCTTTTTTTTTAAATTTTCTTTTATCATTTAGGACTTAGGAAAAATAAATTTGCACTTGTAGGGTTAATTTTCAAAGATTTTAGCTTTTAAACCCGTTTTAGGAATTCCCGGTTAACGTTTTTAACGTAATTTGGTTTTCATTTTAACTTCTTTGAACATTTGCTTTTCATACCTCATTTAGAATATTAAAAACACAAAAATCTAAATCCACACTTCAAGCACTTTAATTCCAAACCAAAAACGAAATCCTCGATTCACACCTCGCTGGGACACGACCCGGGTAATCACTTGCCTGATATCTCATATCGTATTCACGGGTTTTGTAAGTTAACCTTTTTCCTAAAAGGTTGATTTGTCATTTCCCGCATATCACGCGTATCCATCTGATATTATATATATACTTTCGCGCGGATCAATTCACAAAACCCTCAGGTTGCGCCATATAGAAGTCTTCATCTAGGCGACCATTCAAGAAGGCGGTTTTGACATCCATCTGCCAAATCTCATAATCATAGTGTGCAGCTATAGCTATGAGAATCCTAATAGCTCTAATGTCAGCTACAGGAGAAAAGGTCTCCTCATAGTCAACACGATATGTTTGGGTAAAGCCTTTAGCCACCAAACGAGCTTTATAGGTGTGTACATTGCCATCCATGTCCATTTTCTTTTTGAAGAACCACTTACTCCCAACAACCTTAGCATTGGGAGGAAGTTCTACTTCAATCTAGACTTCATTGTCTCTCATGGATTGCATTTCCCCATTCATAGCAACCTGCCATTTATCCTTCTCAGGACTATTAATGGCAGCCCTATAACTAGTAGGTTCATCAAGATCCTCTAGTATAGTTTCCTCGCACTCTATGTTTAAACATAGACGTTCAGGAGCTTTTACAGATCTTGTGGATCTGCGAATGGGAACCACTTCAACTTCAGGTGGAGGACCTAAACTTTCAGGTTCCACAGGAAGTGTGCTAGTGTTCTCAGAAGGTGACGTATCTTCTTGATCACTTTCAAGATCATATACTCTCCCACTGAATTCTTGAGATATTAGATTCTCCTCAAGGAATTCTCCATACCTAGCCACAATGACTTTATTCTCTGGTGGGAAGTAAAAGTAGTAACCCCTTGTTTCCTTAGGGTATCCTACGAAGATACACTTAACAGATCTTTGTTGGAGTTTATCTGGTGAGTCATGTTTAACAAACGCCTCACAACCCCAGACCTTTAAGTAAGACAAGTTGGGAGCTTTTCCAGTCCATAATTCATATGGAGTCTTATCAACCTTCTTTGTCGGAACCATATTTAATATGCGAACAGCACTTTCAAGAGCATAGTCCCAAAAGGATAAGGGAAGAGTTGTCAGATTAAACATAGATCGTACCATATCAAGCAATGTACGATTTCTCCTTTCAGATACACCATTTTGCTGTGGAGTATAAGGAGATGTGAGTTGCTGGACAATTCCACACTCAGCTAGATAATATTTAAACTCTTGGCTTAAATATTCACCACCTCTATCGGATCGAAGAGCCTTAATCTTCTTACCGAGTTGTAATTCTACTTTACTTTTAAAAACCTTGAATGTCTCAAAGACTTCATGTTTATGTTTAAGTAAATAAACACAACCATAACGACTATAGTCATCCATAAAGGTTAAGAAGTAGCTAGCACCGCGTTTTGACACATGTCTAAGTGGACCACACACATCAGTGTGTATAATTCCAAGTAGATCTTTAGCCCTTTCCACTTGATGTGAAAAGGCTTTCCTTTGCAGCCTTGGCATTTTTTTTCTTGCGACACTCCTCAAGCAGCAATGGACAGTCTCTCTTCCAATGTCCAGGAGTGTTGCAGTGGTGACAAGCAGCCGTATCCTTCTTGGGATAATCCTTCTTCACAGGAGGATTCTGCTTCTTAGGCTTCTGCTGATGGATCACAACCTGTTTTCCTTTGTCAGCTTTACCTTTGCCCTTCTTGTTCGCATGTCGCGGTTTGTTGGGCTTAGTGATCCTACCTCCATGAACAGCCATTAAAGCAGGTGTAGGTGCCTTCTTTGAGATTCCCTTCTCAAAGTCAATAAGCATTGTATGTAAATCACTTATTGTCTTCCCCGTGCAATGCATATTGAAGTTGCGCACAAACTCACCATACAACTCCTCATTGAGGGATCAATTGATGAGGCCAACTTTCACATCTTGCACGTAACCACATCCGAGTGCATCCAATTGGTCCAGATATCCTTTCATCTCCAATACATGGGCACTCACGGGTTTACCAGCCTCCTGCTTACATTTTTGCAGAGAATCCAATACATCATATAACTCTGCCATAGGTGGTTTCTCAAACATGCGTTTGAGCTCATTGATCATGTCCATCGGGCCATAATTCTCAAATTGCTTTTGCAATTGAGTATCCATCCCCGATAGCATGAGACAAGCCACATCATTGTGCTTCTCATAATCAATGTTGTACTATTCATGTTCAGCAGTAGAAGCAGTACCAGCAGGAGCTGTAGGAAGAGGCTCACTAATATATTCAAATCTTTTGGCCATTCTAAGAACGATCCTCAAAGAACGGTACCAATCATTGAAATTTTTAGTCCCAGTCAACTTTTCTCTTTCAATCATAGTTTTGAAAGCAGAACTCATGTTTGACATGTTAGTGTTGTCGGGTTGGGCCATTTCTACAGAAAAAAATTCAAAAGTTAGTACTTTCGATAATTAATTTTTCAAGAAAATTAAACACCCATGGTAAACTACATTCACCATTTAATTTTCACTGAAAATTAGGATCCAAATTGACGTCGTTTCATCACATCAGCTGAGGCTGCTAGTAATGAAAGTACTCAATAAGGAAGAGTTAAACTCAATTGCCAATATCCAATTGCAATTCCTAGAATCATGGGACTTACATATTTTTCCAACCTCGGTTGCAAATGTAAGCATGTTTCATCCTCATTACTTTATGCCTTGACGTCGTTTCATCACATCAGCTGAGGCTGCTAGTGATGAAAGTGCTCAATTAAGTTAACCAACTTAAGAAACTGCAAATTGACGTCGTTTCATTACATCAGCTGAGGCTGCTAGTAATGAAATTACTCAATTTAACCTTTGATTACCATCCTTTGATCATTACATCAGCTGAGGCTGCTAGTAATAAAGGCATCTAATCTCAGGTGTTTCCGTTTCATTGGGTGGCATATAACTTAAATTTTAAGGGTATTTATTTTGATGTGAATCAAAAAATATGTACAAGATGTCATGCATTCATCTTGTAACATATGTTTTCAACAAAAAACTATTTACTCATTAGCAGCTTAAAATCAACAAAATTTTAATTGATGGCGTTGAGAAACTTACAACTTTTCCTTAAGATGCTTCGTACATGTATAATGGTGTACTTGGTAAGTCTAATGTGACGCACAGGCGAGCGGAGAGACAGAATGGAGTCTCTTTAAGGCCACAATTTAATGCGAAACCAACCTTATACCCACTTTATAGTTTGCCAACATTAGGTCCGCCGCTTCGACCATTATGTACTGTCGCATCAATCAATTAAAAACTTTAAGATTTTAAAGCTTAAAATATTTATGTAGTAAATTATTAAATTGCTAGTCTCACCTGGGAGCAAATTACCGTGCGAAACGAACCACTATCGGCACATAAGACTTGGCAATAAATAATTTACCACAAAGGTTTCATAGTTATTAGGTTCATTTATTTTTTATTCAAAAAATTACCCTCTTTGATGTTTACAATCCATCATAATTAAAACACAAAGATCAAGTAATTCAAAAATAAATAAACACACAATAACACATATATGATATAAATCATATAGCCACATGCAAACCTTTTGATAAACCCTATTAATAATCTCTATGTGAATTTTTAATGTATATAATTAATAAAACTCCCTGATATGTGTCTAAATACACATATATTTACCTTGTTTAAACCCACATAAACAGCCAAAAACACTTTGAAAAGTCAAATAATACAGAAAATATCATAAAATGTGTTTTTATATGATTCAGGAACAAAAAGATTGAAAACAAGTGAAAAACGAACAAAGTTTGCATAATTGTCATTTTCAGTCCCTGAAGTTTCATAAATTGGCAGAATTAGTCCCTGAAGGTTTATTTTGAAAGAAAAAGTCAACAAAGGTCCTTGGAGTTCACAAGTTGTCACAATTGGTCCTTGGGTGAAAAGATTGAAGAAATTACAAGATTGGTCCCTCAAGTTTGACAAATGGCAAAAATAGTCCCTGGGTGTTCAAAAATGGAAAATTACATCTATGGCCCTTGTACTATTCACAATTTACAAATTATACCCCTTGGATAACCTTTGGAAAGTTGACAACTCGCACCCTTCAAACTTTCAGAAATTACAAAAATGGTCCCAAAGGTTAAAACCAGATCTATTAAATACCCTAAATCCAAATCCTATCCTAAATCCCTTAACCCAATTCAAATAACCCAGCCCCCTAATAATTAAACCCACCAAGCCCATTTCCAACCAAAGCCCAAAACCACTTAAACCTGATCCAATCCACTCACCCTTAACTAATATCCCAGGGTCAAACTAATGTTTGACCCGTCTCCTTCTTCCCCATACCGCCAAAAACCATACCACCCATTCCCACGGTTTTCTCTGCCATACCATCCACCATCCACCCTTATCCTGACAATCCACCACCCCTTCCTCTTAGCTACTTCCTTACACCCCCACATGCTCAGAACACGCCAAAAACCAACTTGGCCGTTTTCCCGCCAAATCCCAATTGGACGATTGGGATCAACTTAGCTCAATCAAATGGTGGGGATATGTTCAAGAGAGGTCAGAGAAGCATTTGGAATGTATAAAAAGAAAAGAAGACAAAGAAAGGAAGTGTCACTGTTTTTAGACCTTCGTAGTGTAGATTTTTAGTTTAAATTAAGTTTTGTTGTTTAAACTCAATTCAAGTTATTTTGTAATCTTAATTTCAAGTTCTTAGTTAAATTCAGTAAGAATTGTTCATTTCAGTTTTAATTAAAAGTTCAAAGTTTTCATTCAGTGATTCGAAAAAGTTGTTATTTAAGCTTTCCAAGCCTCTTTTTCTGTCTCATTAAGCTCAAATGAGCTTATTGATGCTTTTGTTACAATTAATTTCAGCAATTCAGTTCTAAATTCCAAAAGTCAAACTTAGTCAACATAAGTCAACACTTGGTCAATTAAGCAATTCAGGAAGATAAGCTATTCAGAGGAGCTTATTTGGGTTATTTGGAGAAGCTTGGGTTGTTATGAGTTCTTGTGATCATTCATATTCAATGGAAATCAGTTGTGAGTTTCAAAGTCATTTTCTAGCTTATTACTGCCTGTTTGTGTTCAGATCATATTACTGCTTGTTTATCTATAAATTTCTGTTTCTTAGTTCAGTAACAACTTAGATAATCATAGAATAGAATTAATGATAGCTTAGATTGGCAGTACCTAGTTTAATTTTGTTATAGCAGTTACATTAGGGGTGTTTAGTTTAGCAGTGTTTACTGCACTAAAGTTTGTTGCAAGTGTAGTTTTTAGTTTAGTCAATTCATATTAGGTGTATTTAGAGTTTTCAAGCAGTAAAATTCATAGGTCAGTAAATAAAAAGTCAAAATCATTTTCAATTAATTGGTTCTGCACAATAGTTGGTTCACTGGTTAGCTTAATCATTTAAATGGTTGCATTAGTTGCTAATCTAGCTTAGATCATTCCTTTTATGGCTTATTACTTCATTTTCAGTCCATTTGAATAGATCAAAATTCATATAAGTCAAAATTTAGCCAACTGCAAAAAGTCAAAAACCAGGTTCTAGCCTAATTGCTGAGGTTGCTGATCTAGGGCCAAATTGGACCTCAATTGGGGTTGTTGTCATAGGGCTTTTCATGTTTTTGTGAAGCCAGTAGTATAGGCTAGCTTTTGCCCCCATAAAATTCAGAATTTGCAGCTTATTTGTCTGCTTAAATAGCTCTTCAAATTGGAGCATTTCTGAGTTTTTCTGTTTGAGTTTTGATGTTGTGCATGTGCTTATCTGCTTAATTCCTATTTCTTATTGTGCTTTTTAAGTTGTTTCATGCTTTAATAAGTTGTTTTAACTTATTCTGAACATTTGGTGAAGTTTCTAGTCTTTTAGCTTATTTTTTGCTTATTAGCAAACTGCTTATCTGCCCATATCTGCTTATTGGGCTTTGATAACTTCCACTTTTATTTTTCCTAGCTTTCTAATATTAATTTAGATTTACTCAAAATTTTTCATAATTTTCCTAAGTCATTTAATATTTTTAATCTTTTTAATTAGTTTTAACTAGTAATTAAATCATAATAAATAAAATATTAATCAAAAAAATATAAATCCAATTTTCATAATTTTATTTTGTCATTTTTAATCTAGGAAAAATATAATCTTATTTTTAGACCTTAAGAAAATCAAAAATAGAAATATAGTGATAGCTTCTATTTAATAGAATTTATCTTTTTAAATTTTAATTAAGTAATTTTCATTTTTATAATTTTCTTAGCTTCTTTTCATCTTTTAATATTTTTAGAAAAAGTTTTAGAATTTTCCTTGTTCATTTAGTATTTTTTTTTTATATAATTTAAATTAGTTTAATTAGTAATTAAATA
Organism: Artemisia tridentata subsp. tridentata; assembly: GCA_021014915.2. Taxonomy (NCBI): domain Eukaryota; kingdom Viridiplantae; phylum Streptophyta; class Magnoliopsida; order Asterales; family Asteraceae; genus Artemisia; species Artemisia tridentata. The sequence goes on from CP139507.1 coordinate 365,528,859, forward strand.
ATAAATAATTAATAATAATTAAATAAAAAGCATAAAAAATATAATTTTAGTTTTTAAATAAGTTTTAAGTCATTTTACATTTTTAGGTTTTAAATTTCATAAATTTCATTTTTTGTCCCATTTTAGCTTTTCCGTTACGCGTTTTAATTTCATTTTATTCGCGTTTAATTATCTTGTGAATATTTGTTTATCATTTATTATTTAGGATTGTTAAAAAGCAAAATCAAAAATATCTAATCATCAGTCACTCTAATCCTAGCTTTTCACAGTTTGCCCATTCACACCTCGTTGGGAAACGATTCGGGTAATTACTCACCTGTCTTCACACTACACACGAACGTGAGTTTTTGCAAGTATCCTTTTTCACAAAGGGGTAATTTGTTATTACACACGAGTATTCGTTCTGAGACTGTTTATATTTATATATACGTTTTCAGACGGATCACTCCTATTGGTTTTCGAGCTCATTGTACCCAATGGACCACAGAAGCCAATAAATTGACCGCGTAAGTTTTAATAAATACACACCACATTGTACATAACTGATTTATTAATATATATTAGGTTTTCCCTAATTTTAGATTTATCCAAAAAAAATGTAGCACATAAACAAAACCTAATCCATAATTCCTTGCATGAAGAATTATGGATCAATCAGGAACGTAACCCTAATTACTCAAATAAACACATAGCACAACATGTTCTTAATTTAGGGTTACAAACTAATTAATTAGTTAATATAGGGTCGAAACCCTAACCCTAAATTCTATTCGATTTTTATTAGTATGTTTTCTACAAAAACAAAACCTAAAAAATAAAAATCGACCAACATGTGTATATAAATCAAGATTTGATTTTTATTATGCGTTTAGGTAAATATCATTAACATGTTAAATTGGTTCATGATGCCACTGTTGAATTTAAATAGCATGTATACACATCTAGATAAATAAACACATCAAGAGAACGTAGCGGAAGCAAGATCATATTTAACACATATAATGAATTACCGAAAAGTAAATTAGAGTTACCTCGAGATCCTAGCAAGAACAAGGATCGGTCTTCTCTTCTAATCACAAGATCAACAAATAGGATTAGCGTGGAACCCCTTACCGTTTTGTTCCACAATCCAAGATGAACAACTAAAGTGAGTTGTTACCGAACTCTTGTACACACGTACTATAACCGATCAAGCAATGATGCTAGTGATTAGGCACGTAAAACCAAAACAATATTTTTTGCTACACAAAAAACTATGGATCGATCTTATGGAATAAGATCCGATCGGTTTGGAGGTTTAGGAAGAGAAGAAACACAATTTAGGGTTATAGTATTGCACAAGGTCACATAACAAATAACCCTTGATGTGTATTTATAGTGTTTGGATGACTTGTTCCCAAAGCCATGCGATTAGGGTTTGTAAACCCTTATGGCCGATCGGTTGAGGCTTGTCCTCCAAGGATTCTAGATCCTTCCAATCCCAATTTCACTAATAGTCCTTCCACTATTCCCTAACGGTCGTTAGTCAACACCGTTAGTTTACATAACGTCCGTTATGTATCATTTCGTGTCCAAATAATTAATATATACAATAATTATACATATTAATTATTTACTTGATCATCATATGTAAAGTGTGCAATTCCTCGGTCCCGTGTTCGAATCTAGACATACACGTTAATATTTTTCCATTTAACTCTAACACTAAACTCCATCTTTTATATAAAACTTCACAATGTAGCATATTAACCTCTAATTACTAATTACATATACCTAAAAAAGGTGGATAGTTATATATTTCAAGCTCGAATTGCTTAATAAAAATACGATCACGCTACCTGAATGTGTAATGATGATTGTGAAGACGAACATAAAGGATGCAAAGTAACTGAAACTCAATTAAATGAATAAAATTCATCTTCATTTCTATAATCACGTGCTTTGAATTCCATTACTCCGATCACAAAACCCTAACTCTAGTCAAAGTGACAAAACAAGAGAAAGTGTGCATTGAAAATCAACATGTTTTTATTCCTTTCGCGTTTGATACTTTTTGTTTCCTTGCACCTGAGGCAGTGAGCTCCTCAACAGAGTCTAACGAGTCATGCGTAGTAATGTTATTACACCTAGATCCACAAATGTTGTTTTCAAAAGAATTAGTTTTGCAATTCAAAAGAGCTAGTGGCGCAACCTGTTGCTCGTTTGTCTTCCACCTCTATGTAAATCCAAGATATATTAATATTAAAAATCGAATAACAAGTCGTTGTGGTGGAACATGGAAGATATCGAAATCGATTAAACTAATGTCAACGATAATTGTGTGATGATTAACCTGAATTACAATGAATTTTGTGTGTGGACAATTGAAGATAGATGAAATTTGCAATGGGTGCTTATAAATAAATCCTTTATTAAATACCAGACGAATACCGGCAACAGGATTTTATAGCGTCAAGCTTTATAGTTGCGTGGTTATTCATTTTAATCACCTATGAACTAACACAATAATAATAAAAACATTGCAATATGGTGTCTTATAATAGAGTTTGTTGATGAATTTTAGAAATTATTAGTGTTGGGATTAAATAAATAAAAAGTTATTTTTTAGAAACTACATTAGTAAAATTTGTCATGCATTTTTTTTGAAATTTCTAGTGGGAATTACTAAGGCAACTATTTCATTATAAAAACAATGATTGAATTTTTATGTGGAAATTTAAGTTTGAAAGAGTATTTTGGGGATTTCACATTACTCACTTTTAGGTTTTTAAGTTTAAAGAAAATACATACATGCTTTAGTATAGATTAATTTCAAGTCAAATCCGATAAGTCAAAAGTATTGACGGTCAAATTTGTCTCCCTCCATCTCAATATAATTGTCTACTGACAAAAAACGCACATTTTAAGAAAAAAACATAATATTTACTGCTTTCTCTCTCAAACTTTTTGGTTTAAAACAAGCGCTATCAATTTATCAAGGTTTTATGGATAATAATTTACAAGGTTAAGAAAATATTTGTTTAGCATACCTTGATGATATTTATTTTTCACTGATAAATTAGAATATTTAGGATTAAAAATCACAAGAGACGGAACTATTTATCTAACAAATAATACACAAGAAAAATTAAAGCTTTTCCCTGATAAATTAGAAAATCGAAAACAATTCAAAGATTTTTGGGATGTTTAAACTATATTAATGAACAATGATTTTTAAAGAATTTAGCTAAAGAAAAAAAAATCTTGCAAAAGAAGATTATGAAAAAGGTTCATTAAACAGAGTATAATATTTAACAGAATTATATAATCTAGAAATAACGGGTATCTTAATAGTTGAGACAGATGCTTCAAATGATACTTGGGCACGATGTTTAAAGGCTATTCAAAATGGAAAAGAATTATTAGGACTAAATATTGATGGAAACCAAATTCCTCATTCTAGTTCGAAAATACAAACATCGGAATTATCTCTTTTGAGTAATGAACAAAATTCTGTTTTAAAAACAGAAAAATACAAAGTTAAAATACATTTCTGGAAAATTGATGTTTCACAAACAAGATTTGAATTACGAACGAATTCAAAGTATGTAACAGGTTTTTGGAGATAGAAGTTACAAGAAGACTATTGTAGAGGTCGGCTCATCCATTGGCAACTACAATTACACCAATTCCATCCCTAATCAAATATATAAAAAGCAACAACAACATTATTTCAGATACCCTTACCCGAGAATGGAAGGAGTAAAAAAGCAAATTCAACACCAATTACAACAAAAAAAGAGAACAAGTTGCTTCCCTAAAGAGACAACTAGCCACTGCTGAAAAATAAGAAAAAGAATCATTCGAATCATTACAATTTCTACCTCAACGAACTGAAATAAGATCATAATCAATAGAAACACCAACACCACCACGAACACCAAAACAATTAAAACCATCAACATCAAATACGACCAAAAGAACACAAGCATCATGTTCACCTTCACTCGAAAAAGTCGAATGCATGCAAATAGAAGAAGACGTAGAAGAGCTAGGGTATGTTTGGCAATAATAGCTGTTGCTGGTGCTGGTGCTGGTGCTGGTGCTGGTGCTGGTGCTGGTGCTGATGCTAATGCTGATGCTAATGCTGTTGCTGATGCTGTTGCTGATGCTGAAAAAGATTAAAATTATAGATTTTTTTTTTGTAGTGATGTTTGGCAAACTAGTTGAAATTGTAAATTAAAAGTGTAAAATGACATAATTGGAGATTATTTTGTAGAAAAAAAAAGTTGTAGCCCCCATAATCTTTCATAAGTTGGTTCAAGGAGCTTTTATTTTTGGAGATTATTTTTACTATAATCTTTCATAAGTTGTTCAGCCAAACAATGCTACTTTTTAGACAAAATAATATTTTGTGTGAAAAAAAAAAAAAAAAAAAAAAAAAAAAAAACCTGTAGCTCCTATAATCTCTCATAATCTGCGTCACCAAATACAATCGTGTTACAACAAACAAGTTATTGTAAACAAAAATGGTATGTCATTGTCAATGGGCCATACAGGGGTATTTACCATGATTGGCCAATAGCAAACTCCCGTATGGAAGTGTTACTCACAAAAGTTATCCTACAAAAGAAGCAGCATAACAAGCTTTCAAATAAGCATACAAGACAGTTTTTAACTGAAGATGTACAAAGATTTGTCTCGCTCAACTAGCATTTACAAATTCAAACAACAAAGTTAAATTTAGCAGATAAAATGAAGAATATTTTGACTACAAAAAAGAAGGAAGAAATGAAAAAATCAACAGCCGAAAATTTTCAAAATTTTTGGGATAGTCTCATTAATTACAATGAAATACATACAACGATGCTTTTCTACCAAAAAAGACGAAGAACCGGACCAAAGGCTGTATTCCTCCCATGAGCATCACCAATGGATATTTAATAGATACATTATACATTGATGGTGACAATTCAAAGAATTACAAGAATTTCCTCCAAAAGTACAAAGTATCACTAAGAGTTACAACGATCTCTTTTCAAAAGGCCGAGAATTATATCTCATAATGCATTTAAGCTACCCAATTTTCAATGAAGAACAAAGGCTTTTAGTATCATCTATTACAGTGGCGCAACTCCGAGTAAGCAATATGGAGTATCCGACAAGAGATGAAATAGAACAAGTAACTCCTATAATCGATCACTTAGTATCAGCACTCGCATGAGTATACATGGGATCATAAAAAATTGGCACTGAATGTGTACAACAAGAAAAGGTTAGAATCAACTATTGCAAAAAAATTGTTAATCTATTTGTTGACGCATATGTCCGAACGGACTGTATCTCTTGGCTGGCCGGACGGCACAAGGACTTCCGGAGGAATCCGGACGACCCAAAGGCCGTCCGGCATTTACAGGTTTAAGGCATGGGATAAGTGGCATCACCTCTTGTACAGATGGCAGCTGCAGACACCGCCGCCGCCGCCCCAGGATTTACGGGATATTGTCGGCGACATGTCTCCTGAAAATCCGGCGCCGCCAGTACAGGTATCGAGGCTGAGTACTATAAATACTCAGCTCATTTACTACTCTCAACTAACATTTTTTACCCGCATTTACTTCTCACTACAGTTGATAGCCTTTCGGAATATCAGATACTTACTTTCACACCGGAGGTGGGTCCTGGGATAACACCCAGGGCGAGCCTAACGTGTGTTGTTGTGTGCAGATACCCGGAGGACCTTCAATAGCCGAAGGGATCAGCACCCAAGCCTCTCGGAAGAACCCTAGCGGAGTTCAACCGGCAGGCCCTCATTATTTGTCTGAAGCGGTTGCAAGAAATTGCTTCAACAAATTGGCGCCATCCGTGGGACCAACTGCTCGATCTACCTGCAGTTCGATATGGCTGGTCCTACACCCCAAAAAAGGAAAACCATGGAAGCCGAGGAGGAATGGATGAATGTTCCGATCAGTTTCCCACCCATCCTTCCGGGAGATGTGTCGGACGGACCATTGATAGTCGAGGCCGAAGTGGAAGGCTACACAATCAGGAGGGTTTATGTAGACCAAGGCGCTTCGGTCGAGGTGATGTATGAACACTGTTTCGAGCATTTATGCCCTTCCATTAAGGCCAAGCTGAAAGAAACTGGCACACCGTTAATAGGATTCGCGGGAGAATCCATAAAGCCGTTGGGGAAGATTGAATTGGAAGTCTGTTTCGGAAGCCAAGGCCTGTCTCGTCGAACCATGATGAAGTTCGCCGTGATAAGGTCCCCTTCTCCATACAATATCATCCTAGGGCGCTCAGGTTTAAAGAAATTACGGGCCATCCCATCAACTATCCACTCGATGGTGAAATTCCCCACCTCGAAGGGCATAGCGACCCTTACTACCCGGTCCGTATCTGTCTCGGAATGTCGCAAGCTAGAGGAGAGGCAGATGGCAAAAAAGGAGGTCAAAGAGGAACCCCGTGATGCCGGATTGACGGAGGCGGTGGTTGGAAAAACGGAAGAAGTTATGGTGCATCCGGCCTATCCGGATCAACTGGTAACGATAGGGGGAAACTTCTCCTCGGAATGCCTGATGCGTGGTTTTGCGACCTTACAACAGGTTTTACCTCTCGAGGGATCTCAAGAGGCTTGCAATCCCCACCAGGCAGTGTACCTGACCGATGTAGTATAGTGTAGTGGCAAGTACCGGGGGATTGATCGTTCTCTAGGGGAATAGTGTCGTTAGGATTGAAAAACTACTCTAATAGGTCTAAGGGTGAGGGAAGATTCTTTTTGTATTTTTTATATTTTTGTAAAAGCAAGTAAAATCTCGGGGTTAAACGAATGGGCGGAATTAGTTGCTAGTCAACTAACCCAAATAACTACAATTGCAAATAAAATAAAATAACTGAAAATAAAAAGGTTGTGGAACTTATATGGAGAGAAGTGTATTTACTTAGATTTCCTTACTCCCTAACTATCTTTTACCGGTTGATTAGTGTGTATTAATTCGGTGGATGACGGGTGTATTCCTTAATACCAATCGTGGGGTGGCGTACGTACTTCCCCAACTCTATAAGCTCCTACTTCACTCCTATGTCGAGCCGGCTAAGAAGCTCCTAACATGGGATCACTAGAATTCGCTCATGCATTAAATACAACCATAAAAACCTTAGTACGCATTGGTTCATGTTTCTTAAGACGTTCAAGCAAGTTACCGTATAGGAGGTTAGCCAGTTTTCTTAAGCCTAACATCGATAAACAATCATCCAATACAATTAATAACACACCAACAACCAATAATCAATAGTTAGGTTTCATTAGATCTAAGCAAACACAAGATAAATCTAGCCTAGCATGTTAAATAAAAGACAAGAACAAGATATAATCAAACAACACATAGACATATTGAATGATTAATTGATTACTTATCTTCAATTGAACATGGGAGATCCAAGGGTATAAAACCCTTAAAAATGGCAGAAAAATCGTCTTAGGGTTTCTCCTCACAAAGTTGCACACCAATGACTAAAAATTATGAAAGTATATATAGGAAAACAGATCTGACGGCGTCACGTTATAGAGCGTGACGCCGTCACCTCGCCGCGGTTAGGGTTTCTTGATGGCCTTCTTGACGCCGTCCCCTTTTAATCCTCCAAAATCCTCTCTGGCGCGTCAAAGGTTGACGGCGTCACACTGGGGCTTGACGCCGTCACATGTACTTTTCAGCAGATTTTGAGACTTTGTCGTTTTCTTCACTTTTATGCTCCAAAAACGTCCAAAATGCTTCATTTTCCAGATTTCTTCTCCAAAGTACCTAAAATGACAAAAGGAACGATTTAGGGCAATATTTGATCAAATAAATACGATTTAGGGCTTAAATGACCCCCTAAAAGCAGTACACTTTTCGCTTCATCAATGCCGAAGACAATTAATCACGCTACTAAAAAATAACCAGGATGTGTTTGCCTGGGAACCATCCGATATGACGGGAGTGCCCCGTCGGATCATCGAGCATAAGTTAAATGTGAATATCCAAGACCGCTCGGTGGCGCAAAAGAAAAGAACCTTCTCGGCCGAAAAGAATCAAGCCATAGCCAAGGAGGTGGAAGAATGGTTGAAGGCCGGAATAATTCGACCGGTGCAGTACCCCACGTGGATCTCAAACCCGGTGTTAGTGAAGAAGTCAGACGGAAGTTAGCGAATGTGCATTGATTTCAAGAACCTCAACTCGTCTTGTCGAAAGGATTATTACCCGCTACCTGATATTGATTGGAAAATAGAATCGGTTATGGGATTCTGGTACAAGTGCTTTTTGGATGCTTACAAGGGATACCACCATAGGGGTGAGCAAACGGACCGGATGGACCGGACCGACCGACAAAACCGACCGGACCGGACCGGACCGACCACATTCGGTCCGGTCCTCGGTCTAAGCTTTTTGGCTAATTCGGTCCTCGGTCCGGTCCGGTCCGGACCGACCAAAAAAACCGAAAAAACTTGCCAAATCTTGCCTAATTGGACCGGACCGACCGAAGACCGACCGGACCGAACCGGACCGAGACCGGACCGACCACATTCGGTCCGGTCTCGGTCTATGGTTTTTCCGGTTCTCGGTCTTCGGTCCGGTCCGGTCTTGGCCGGTCCGATCCGGTTTTTGGACCGTGATCACCCCTATACCACCAAGTGCAGATGGCTAAGGAGGACGAGGAAAAAACGGCTTTCTATACCGAGCACGGGACATACTGTTACACCAAAATGCCGTTTGGTTTGAAGAACGCTGGGGCCACGTACCAATGTTTGGTGGATTCGGCCTTCCGGTCGCAAATAGGGAGAAATCTCGAGGCCTATGTGGACGATATGGTAATAAAGAGCAAAACCGAAAAGGAGTTACTTGCCGACGTAGTGGAAACATTCGACAATCTCCGAAAGATTAACATGAAACTGAACCCCAAGAAATGCTCTTTCGGGGTAGAGGAAGGAACGTTTCTCGGATATATGGTAACGTTCGAAGGAATAAGGGCAAATCCGAAGAAGACAAGGGCTATTGTGGATATGCAGTCCCCAAAGTCGCTCAAGGAGATGCAAAGCTTAAGTGGTAAGCTAGCAGCTCTGAACCGTTTCCTGTCCAGGTCGGCAAGAAAAGCGCTCCCTTTCTTTGAGACGTTGAGGAACATCACGAAAGAAAACCAGGACGAGTACCGATGGACAAACCAAGCAGAGGCAGCCTTCCAAGAAATGAAGAAGATGATTCTTGAATTGCCTTACCTGGCAGCGCCAAGGCCAAAGGAAGACCTGTATGTGTACCTCTCGGCGTCGAAAGGGGCAATGAGCGGGGGTACTGTTGGTAGAAAGAGAAGGGAAACAAATCCCAATACATTATGTTAGCCGAACATTACACGAGGCCGAACAGAACTACGCCCCCGTTGAGAAGTTAGCTCTAGCCCTACTACACATGTCCAGAAGGCTACGAAGATATTTCGAAGCCCATCCAATAAAGGTCATCACCGACCAACCTATCAAGCAAATATTAAACAAGGCAGAAGCATCCGGGAGGATGGCCAAGTACACCGTGGAGTTAGGAGCCTACAACATCACTTATATACCCCGGAGCGCCATTAAGGGGCAAGTCCTCGCAGACTTCATAACGGAAATATCCGTAGAGGCATTGAGCCAAAGCATAAAAGAGGTGGGCAAGGAGATATGCAACATCTCCAACCAAGAACTATGGGTACTGTATACCGACGGGGCCTCCAGTAAGTCAGGTGCCGGAGCAGGCTTGGTACTGATTAGTCCAGACCAAACGGAATACACCTACGCCATTCGGCTGAACTTCAAAAGCACCAATAACGAAGCAAAGTACGAAGCCTTGTTAGCCGGACTAAGAGTCGCTCGAAAAATGGGAATCCGGACTTTGGAAGTCAGGGTGAACTCCAATTTGGTAGCAAGTCAGATCAATGGGGAATTCGTAGCGACCAAGGACAACATGATAAAGTACCTAGCCAAAGCCAAGGAATATGTCGCATGCTTTGATCAGTTTAAAATTCGAAACATCCCAAGGGCGCAGAACCAGAAAGCCGATATACTCAGCAAATTGGCATCCATGGCTTTCGACCATCTGACAAAGGAAACCATGGTGGAAGTTTTAGAGAGGCCATCAATGGAGGAGGAGGTAGTCAACGCAATTGTAGAAGAAGAGGGAGAAAACTGGATGACCCCGATCATTCGATGCAAGCAAGAGGGCATCTGGCCGGAAGACCAAAATGAAGCTCGATCTCTCCGAATGAAAATAAACCAGTATACCATGGTAGACGATGTACTTTTCAAAAAATCCTATTTAGGCCCAATGCTAAGATGCGTTGGACCACTTCAAGCCAATTATGTCATTCGGGAGGTACATGAGGGAGCGTGCGGAATGCACTCCGGGCCGCGATCCGTGGTGGCAAAGCTTATGCGGCAAGGGTACTACTGGCCCACCATGCACAGAGATACCAGGGAAGTGATCCGGAAGTGTGATTCTTGTCAGATACACGCGCCCGTTCCGAGGCTCCCAAAAACCGTTCTAACTTCAATAATGGCTCCCTGGCCCTTCTACCAGTGGGGAATGGACGTTTTGGGCCCCCTACCGGAGGCCCCAGGAAAAGTCAAATTCGTCATCGTAGCCATCGACTACTTCACCAAGTGGATAGAGGCCAAGCCATTGGTCCGCACAACCGGGAAAGAAGTAAAGAAGTTCGTTTGGGAAAACATAGTGTGCAGATTCGGTCTGCCCAGAGTGATCGTTACGGACAATGGAAGTAATTTCATTCATGACCCTTTCAAAAGCTGGTGCGAACGCCTAAAAATAACACAGATAAACACGGCTGTGGCCCACGCTCAGGCCAACGGATTAGTGGAAGGAGCAAACAAAAGCCTGATGAAGGGATTCAAGTCGAGGCTCGGCAGGGAAAGAGCCAGATGGGTAGACGAGTTTTCGAACGTCCTATGGGCACACCGCACATCTCTGAAAACAAGCAACGGGGAAACACCATTCAGCCTTACCTATGGTAGCGAAGCGGTCATACCGGCGGAGATAGGGATGCCAACCTTTCGAACCATGAATGTCAGTGAAAAAGAGAATGACGAGGGGATTTGCCTAAACCTCGACCTCATACAGGAACGAAGGGAAATGGCTGCAATACGAGAGGTGAAATACAAAAAGAAGGTTGAACAGTATTACAATCGAAGGGTTCGCCCCGAGTCGTTCAAGGTAGGTGATTTTGTGTACCGAAGGAATGAGGCTAGCAGAGTTGAGAACCAAGGAAAGCTAGGGCCAAATTGGGAAGGGCCTTACCGGGTCGTGGAAGCGTACCAGACTGGATCCTATAAATTGGAAACGATGGAAGAAAAGGAAGTGCCCCGAACTTGGCACGCTGTCAACCTTAGAAAATGCTTTTTGTAAACAACTTAATATATCTAATGTAAGCTTCCGAAAGGAGCTATCTGACTGATTTTAATGATAAGCGCAGTTATTTCAGTTGTGGGGAAGCTTTGGTGTTACGTGTTGGACTTTTACATCATTCATTGTTTCTGAACATAATTAGAAAATGGCCCCCCCGAGAGGTTCACGCCCTCCGGGGAGTGTGTGGTCAATGTTCAAAGATGGTTGATACCCAGGAAGGGGTTGCCATAATCCTGGCGGAAAGGCTGAACCATCTGTAATATTTCGAACATAAGTAGAAAGTGGTCCCTCCGAGAGGTTCGTGCCCTCCGGAGATTAGTGATCAATGTTCATTGTTTCTGAACATAATTATAAAATGGCCCCCCCCGAGAGGTTCACGCCCTCCGGGGAGTGTGTGGTCAATGTTCAAAGATGGTTGATACCCAGGAAGGGGTTGCCATAATCCTGGCGGAAAGGCTGAACCATCTGTAATATTTCGAACATAAGTAGAAAATGGTCCCTCCGAGAGGTTCGTGCCCTCCGGAGATTAGTGATCAATGTTCATTGTTTCTGAACATAATTAGAAAATGGCCCCCCGAGAGGTTCACGCCCTCCGGGGAGTGTGTGGTCAATGTTCAAAGATGGTTGATACCCAGGAAGGGGTTGCCATAATCCTGGCGGAAAGGCTGAACCATCTGTAATATTTCGAACATAAGTAGAAAGTGATCCCTCCGAGAGGTTCGTGCCCTCCGGAGATCAGTGATCAATGTTCATTGTTTCCTTAACATAATTAGTAAGTGGCCCCTCCGAGAGGTTCACGCCCTCCGGAGACCGTGTGGTCAGTGTTCAGAGGGGGATAACAAAAAAGAAGGGGAAAGTCATACAATCATTGGTTGCCTCCCGGACACAAGTGAAAAGTGATCCCTCCGAGAGGTTCGTGCCCTCCGGAGATTTTGTGGTCAGTGTTCGGGAAGGAAGAGGTCATGCGACCAAGAGAAAAGGCAAGTTAGCAAAGGACACATGAAATAATATGAACAAAATATATATAAAATGTCAACAGTTCACAACGAATCAAGCGGCGTTACATCATTTTCAAACATACAAAAAGCGCTAACAGTCGCGCAACCGTTTGATCATTACATTTGTCCAAAAAATGTTAACAGTTCATAAATTAATCTAACGGCCCAGGGGCCTTGCAGTCAAAAGTTTCCGGATCAAGACGAAGGGCCGCCAGAGGAATCATTGGGAGCAGGGTCAGGGAACAGATCCATTATCTCCGGAAAAGGTCTATCCGCGGCATCACTAACCTTCAGAACATACGGATATTCCGCAGAGAAGAGACCATCATACAAAGGGTCAAGTTTCGCCTCAGCTTCCAGATCCAAATCATCCACCCCGGCCGCAATCTTGGCCACATCCTCCGGCTTGCGATCCACGGAGATAGCTTCCAAAAACCCGGACTGAGAGGATAAGCTGAAAGGCTCGGCCAGGCGTTGTTTATACTCATGGCTATTCAAAAGCCGACGAACCATTTCCGGAAGGAATTCCTTTACAAGTTTGTGACGCTCGACTTCCGTCTGGCCTAGCTTGACAGCTATATCCATCCTTTCCTTGTACAGTTCGGTGCTTGCTTCTCTCTCGGCAACCAGTTTACCTTTAACGTCCTCCAACTCATCTTCCAAGGCTTTGACCCGTTCCAAGGAAGCTTTCCTCCCTTCATCCCTTACCTTTTCCAGCTGAGAGAGCCGATCTTTTAAGTCCGACTCCCTTACCATACAGCCCGCATGCTCGTGTTTTAGCTGCCGAAGCTCCTCCGCCTCTTGAGCTGCACCTTCACACTCCGCGTGGGCACTGCGTAGTTGTTGATATTCCTCAAGGAGGAACTCATACCGGCCCAGGATGTCCGAATGGGCCGTCGCTCCTCGACCTAGTAACACCCAGCCCCTCCGGATGGCCTCCGTATCACCCAAACTCTGAAAATGAATTTCTTCGGGAGGGGTGGGTAGGTTCGACATCAGATCCTTACAGACGGCCGAGTTGTTCAAACGGTCGCCCCTCTTGACTAACCACTCCGGAACGAACACCGCAGCCGGATCACCATCAGCCAGGGCTTTAATTTTACCCCGACCGGAAGCGGCTATGGGAGGGCCCCCTGAAAGAAAAAGGATATAAAAAAAATGGTAAGAAAATTTAATATATATATATATATAAAAAAAAAAAAAAAAAAAAAAAAAAAAAAAAAAAAACACACAACAAGGGTGAAAACGGTTAGACAATTTACCAACCCCGGAGCTGCCTTCGGTAAAACCTGTTCCTTCCGGACGAATCCCAATATCCTCCGGCCGAAGTGAACGGATGGGGGAAGGATTAGGGATGACCTCGACATCCGGCGAGTCAGAATCTAGATCCACCACGGGAGTCTCTTTCGTTTTCCTTCTTTTGGCCGATCGGGTCACTCCGCTGCTCCCTTCACCATGTTGAGCACGCCTTTCGGCCTTCAAAGCTCGTCGGGTGGCGGCTTGCCTTTGTTTTCTGAGTTTGGCCGCAACAACCCGACTGTTGGCCCTCTCAACCTCCCTTTCCTCTACCGTCAGTTCGGGAACATCGGCATTTGAAGGAGCCGGGAGAGTCACGTACAGCTCGTGAAGCTCACCCTCACCATACTCATCACCCTGGACCATAGAAGTTTCCTCGTGGGCCGCCGGATTGATCAAGTACTCGGACATCAGCACAACTGCAGAAAGAACATGAAACAAACATAAAGAAAAAAAAAAGAAGGGGTATGTACGCCATGGATCAACTAATAATAAAGAGTAGGAGGGCATACCTCTACCCTCGGCATCCTTAAGCACGGCTCGGTAGCCGGGATACTCCCAACGTGAAGTCAGCCCGGCGGCATAAAGGAACCCCTTGGGAATCAGAATGAGGTCGATCACATGTGCAGCTAGTTTCTCGGCATCCGCAATATTGAAGTCACCATCCGGATAGGGGTCCGAAATGTCAGAATCATGATGCCTCCAAGGCATAGCAAAGGGGATCGCCCGCCTATCTATCAGGAAAAAGTTACGTTTCCAACCCTTCAACCCGGTCAGGATCTCCCGGAAACAAACCTTTCTCTCCTTACCGCTTCGCTTCTCGAAAGAAAACCAATGACCCTGCTTGCTCAGCTTATAGAAGGCCCGGAACAGCGGGGTGGTGGGAACAACGTCCAAACTTCGGCTGTACACCTCGAAGAGTATAGCACGGTGTATGCCCAGCGGAACCATCTGGGAGAGATGTACCTTGTAATACCTAATGACGTCCAGCAAAAAAGTAGAAAAGGGCACGCTAAGACCACCCTCGTAAAAGTACTCTACGTACAAGCCAATGGCATCCTGCGGTAGCCGATCCATTGTCATGTCCGGAGGGGGTAGTCTAGGATGTAGATCCTCCGGTATACCTGCATCTGTCATCACCATAAACAAATCTCCCTCGCTCATGTGGGAAGTGTATTTTCGAATGTCAAACTTGGGAAGATACCCTTCGACCTCTTGGGTGTCTTCTTCATAAACCGAAGAGGGAGAATTCGACATGGTTAACCGAATGGCAAAGGAAATCAAACGGATGTAGTTAAGAGTGGGCCTATCGAAAAATTTGTCAGAGCAAGAAAGTTACAAGTGGTAAAAAAAAGGAAACCGCAGAAATGACGCTATTTATAAGCGAAAAAAAGAAAATATGAAACGACGTGTGTTGTCAGTAGGTGAGGTGGCACCCTCCCACTCATACGATATACGCGTGCGCACGTGTCAACATCTCAGAGCCCCAGTAAAAATGACGGCGATCCTTAAAAGGAGGTAATAATGTTTCTTGGCAGTTTGTGCATGGGTCAACGCTCCGAGTGCCGAGCGATCCAGTCCTTTCGGGACTAGTGAAATTAGACTTCAAGGATTCTCAAAGTATCACAACATCGGTGAAACCGATATTATGATACTGGGGGGGACATGTTGACGCATATGTCCGAACGGACTGTATCTCTCGGCTGGCCGGACGGCACAAGGACTTCCGGAGGAATCCGAACGACCCAAAGGCCGTCCGGCATTTACAGGTTTAAGGCATGGGACAAGTGGCATCACCTCTTGTACAGATGGCAGCTGCAGACACCGCCGCCGCCGCCCCAGGATTTACGGGATATTGTCGGCGACATGTCTCCTGGAAATCCGGCGCCGCCAGTACAGGTATCGAGGCTGAGTACTATAAATACTCAGCTCATTTACTACTCTCAACTAACGTTTTTTACCCGCATTTACTTCTCACTACAGTTGATAGCCTTTCGGAATATCAGATACTTACTTTCACACCGGAGGTGGGTCCTGGGATAACACCCAGGGCGAGCCTAACGTGTGCTATTGTGTGCAGATACCCGGAGGACCTTCAATAGCCGAAGGGATCAGCACCCAAGCCTCTCGAAAGAACCCTAGCGGAGTTCAACCGGCAGGCCCTCATTATTTGTCTGAAGCGGTTGCAAGAAATTGCTTCAACACTATTCACATTTTCCGAAAAAGATTAATGAATCGCAGCAAAAGGTATTAAATGGCTTTGAAGAACAATTCGAAGACTTTAGAGGACAACTAGCATTTCTACCAAATGATTTCAAACGATTACTATGCAGACACTTATCTCGAGCACGAAGACATAATTGTGAATACTGCTCTCGTCAAACAATGAATCACAAATGATGGACTAAAACAAAAAATCGATCATGAGATTCAAGAATTATTTTTTGAATGATTGAAGAAATGCCACCTATTTAGGCACGTATGTACACAGCTTAATGTGCTTTTTTTTTTTTTTTTTTTTTTTTTTTGTGTAGTGTGATGGTTTGTAATATAAGAGCGGGGGGTGCAGTGAGGAACTTCATCTCTTCATTCGGGCCCCACGAGGTGCCACGTCACCACAACAAACCACAACTAACAACCCTCCTCCCCAAACAACAAACCACAACTTACTCATTTGGGCTCCACTACTATCTATTTTTATTTCTTTTATTCAAATACCTAAATAAACAAAATTCATTTCATTCCATTAAAATTACAAATTAGCACATACAAAACACAATAAAAATACAAATTAACACATAAAAAAAAACACACACACACACCAACTTTACATTGGATGCTTCATTTTCAACCTACCACTGCATCCCACTCCCCTTCCCACCTGTCAAATTAACACACACCATTATCTTCCCATTTTCAACCTACCATTGCCATCATCTTCAATTTCATCTTCAATTGTTGATTATGTTACCACTGCAGCTACTTACAAATTAACACACACCATTATCTTCCCATTTTGATTTTAGATCGAAAAAGAAAAAAAAAACATTGCATTTGTCAGAAAACTTGCTCGTCGTGCAGACGAGTAGCACACGAACGGCGAAGGATGGCGAGGGGCTGTTGTGCAGCGGCGAGCTGCAACGAGCCTCCACCTCAGCAACGGCGAGGTGGACGGCGAGGTGCACCCTCCGCTCTAATAATAATGTAAATAAGCAATAATGTAAGTCTTGTCGGCTATCTAGTGTGCTAGGTCCTGTAGATGCTACTGTTGCATCTACTTTATCTATGTATAAATAGAGGCACCGCTTTATGAAATAAGATGTGAGTTATCTTTAACTATATATTTGTCTAACATGACAGCGACACATAAGCGTAGAAATGCCACCTCAATGATGACTCAATGATGACATGGCATTTAAATGATGACATGGCACACACTAATCATGCAATAAAATCCGGAAATTTAAAAATTTTGCAACTAATGAGAATCGAACTCATGACCTCTTGCCCAAATAATAAAGACTCAACCACTAGAGCACTTGGATGTTTGTGTTAAAAGCTTTAAAAACAAAATACACCAAAACACAATTAAAACTGAAACTCCTATTTTGTTGGCATTTCCAAATAACATTTACACCACATTCAATGAAAGGAGCGTATGAATGTATTTTAAAATTTCAAAATCAACATTCACAACAAAAATCACTGCAACTAACCTAAATCAATCACTCCAACCAATCCTAATCTTTATTTCTTTGCTTCCCGAAGGTAATGATTCATTTTTTAAATCAACCATTTTCTTCTCAATCAATATCATCTCCAGAGATGAATAAGGTATGTGTTTTCGATTTTGAACAAATAATATTATTGTTTCTCTTTTTTACTAAACAAATCAATTTGTTTTCATTTGATTTTATTTTAGGTTTATGTTGGAATTGAATATAGTTTCATTCAAAGGTGGATTTCGTTGGTTTGATTGGTTTTTCTACCGGAACATGAATGATTGTGAGCATTTTATCATAACTCAGGTATGTATTTTCAAAATCAAACCTTATTAGCCACAGATTCGACTGATCATATCAACCAGTTTTGTGAATTCGTCATTTTACATAAACAAATTGATTATTTGTTTGATTAGTGGTTTATCTAATTATTGGTTCTTTTATCTTTGTTTGACTGCACCAATCATAATTGAGCGTTTTATTTTTGTATGTTGCTATGATTATTTTTATGTTGTGCTTTTTATTGTTAGATTGTTATCTGATTATCCATAATAGGTTGCTATGGTTAATTTAAAATGATGTCTGTTTAATAATTTAGTAATTTGAATCAATGTATAACATGTGTTTGATAAAATGCTTGAACAAATTTCTTAATGTAGACTAACAACGTCAAACACTTTTTTTGATTGGTGTGATTTGCAGGTGGCTGAATGGTGTATAGCTGAGTGACAGATTGCAAGAGTCACCATCATTGCAAGATGAGTCTTTGCTCAGGTACCTTCTTTCATCATGAATATAACCTTTTTATGATTTGCATTTATATAGTTCATGATATTTCATTCATCTAAACCATGTTTTACAGGCATCTATTAAACATTCATTCCAGCAGTATGGCAGCCGAAAATCAAATTAAATATCACCAAAAGGATACATGTTGTGAAGATGGCTAGGGCTTTCGGCCGTAGAAGTGACTGTCTTCAGCACATCTACTGCTAATTGATTTTCAGGTGAGATCAACTTTCAAACTGTTATCCGCGAATGCTGATAGTCTTTCAGTACTATTGCTTAAGATAAGGTTAATGACGTGAATGGTGAACTTTCAAAGTGGTTACTTGAAAACAACAACTGCTATCTATTGGGCTGTTGCTCTGAGTCAGATAATGATTTGCAAATTTCCGTGTATGATAAACCTATGGTATCTTAAGTTCACTTTCTTTGATAATCTTATTTATGTGGTATTGTGTATATCATTGTGTGTTAGCCAATTAGGTTAGTTTGTAAACTTATGTGTCATTTTTCGTGTGAATACAGATTGCTACGGTATGCGTAAAATGCAGGTTCATGTTAACTCAGTGTCAATGTCTATAGCTGACGCGTGTCAACGACGACTTGGTCCTGCTACCGTTCGTGAAAGTATGTCGCAGTGCCACGCGCTATGCTTCTGCTACTGTCAGCAGCAAAAGTAGTAACTATATACATGAGTATACATTCAGTTCATTGTTCAGCTCTGCGTATGTATTCAGTAGTTTTGATTTTCGATATTTTTTTGGGTTGCAGCAAGTGACCGGATGCCTAATGCATTTACTGCTGACATCGGTGCCATACGAAATGTTGTTGCTCAACAATGTCCGTTTGAGCGGACAACTGATGCATTTAATCCTACTGGACGTCAAACTGAATCTGAAAAAAACTTGCATTCCGCCAATAATTCTGAGAAACAAAATTTAAATAAGGGTGGTACTAACTGGGTCTCGACATCTGTGAGTGATGCGTGGCAATCACGACTATGTCCTGACAGCGGCAGTAAAAGATCAATGTGACACGGCATACCATTTGATCCCACCATTGTTGGCGGAGAAAGTAGTAACTACATACGTAAGTATACGTCCACTTCATTATTCATCTCTGTGTATGTATTTAGAAGTTTTGAATGTCGTTATTTTTTTTGTGTTAGAGCGAGTCGTTTGGTGCCTAATGTAGTTGCTGATGTTATAAGTGTTTACCATAAGGTAAATTTTTGCGACTTTAACTGTTAGAATTGAAGTCTCTGTGTTTTCATTTGATTCAAACTTTTTGCAGCACTAGGGATTCAAATTGATTAGGTGTTGAATGGGCACAAGCAACACGTTTACCCATATGTGTTTCAATGTTTTTTTGTAGTGACTGAAAGCGTTTTGGGTGCCCTCACCTTGATTTTAGGGCGGCGACTATGGGGATATTGTTATTGTAGTCATGAAGAAGTGGTTAACCACATGGCGTAGATGATGATGCTTCTTCCAGGATCTCTTGTCGTCGAAGGCATTCCAACTGTGTTTTCAGGTTATAATGAGCCAATAAACCTATGTTGCCTTTTTAACTTGAATTAAAAAAAAATATGTCTGCTTTTAGCAAAATCACAATGCTAGCAAAATCTAATGCAATTTTAGGAATGAATTCAGCTATGTCAGGTAACATGCTGAATGTTGTATTAGAAATATTTTGTGAATCCTTACTTTCTACCCACATAAACAACTACTCTTTCTTTAAATTCATTCCACAAATCCAAAAGTCATAAAGGAAACACACCTGTTGTTATTGGAGAATGGTTATGGTTTTTTGAACCATATACTCTATTTTTAGAAAGACCAATGCTCTAGGCACAATGTTTGTTGTTAGGTAGATGCAGTTAGTATAGTACTTTTACTCGAAGAGTTCACGAATTATAGTATTAGCTTTAGAAGAGAAAAAGCCCACATTTTAGGCTGTAGTGAGAATTATGGCATATATGATAAAATGTTGTTAAGCTATGTGTAATATTTCTAGACCATGTCTTTTATTACCTTATTGGTTAGAATGTTTAATGCCCTCCGTTATTGTTTTTTTTTTTTTTTTTTATTTATTTATTATTATTTTTTTTTTTTTTCATCATATATCATCTTTATTACATATCTGCCACTTTACATATAACTTTGCTTATTGAAAGTTTGTGCAGCCGTGTGGGTATTAGTACATATAAAATATAAATATTATATATCAACTGGTAATCTTGCAGTGATGTAAGGTGGCATGGCACTCGAGAATGGAATGCAAGGAGTTTAATATGCTTACCAATGGCGAAACAGATCAGAATGATTTTAAGGCGATGGAACTTGCTAACAAAAGTAATTGGATGAAATGTCCTAAATGCAACTACTATGTTGCAAAAATCGTTGGTTGTGACTATATAACATGCAGCTTAAATTTCTTTTCTTTGGTTTTTCGATTTAAATAAACATGATTGACGATGTTATGTGACTGACTAAGGCCTAACAATTTATGTTTTTGCAGATGTAGTCGTAGGTTTTGGTATGGGTGTGGACAAAAGCAACATACTTAGGCAAGAAATTTTTCTGCCCAGTGGTTACTTTGCCTGTGCGGAAATACCCTTGAAGATTTTTTTTTTTATTTTTTTTATTATATATATATATATATATATATATATATATATATATATATATATATATATATATATATATATATATATATATATATATATTTTTTTTTATTTTTTTTTTTTTTTTGGTGTGTGTATGTTGGCTGAGTCATGTTTATTGGTGAAGATGCATACAAACAGACAAGGATTACCCTTGAACGGTGGCTAAACTTGAAGTCTTGAACTACATATTACATAGATGAAGAGTTCTTTCCTTCGACATGGTTTCGCTATTCAAATGTAATATATACTTTTATCTTTCTTTAATGCACTCATAGCTTTACTAAACCTTTTAGCTTAAATAGAACTAAATTAAGTGTGTCGTGTTCATTATTACATAGGTACACTAAGCAACAAGTAATGTATTGTAACCGAATGATAAATGTTAACTTTGTTAGGATGGAGAAAAAGGTTAAATATGGGGAGGATGCAGACGTCCACACAACTTTACGGTTACTACACTATGCAAAGTGAGTTTCAGTAACAAATTTTTTTGTTTTCACTGAATTGAGAATGGAGAATGGGTTAATAATTTGTTACCACTGTATATTTTTTTGTTAATGATGGATGCAGGTAAATATGGGTGGGTGTCGCAAGTTCAACAAAAGGTCAAAGCGGGCAAGCTTGAGTAATGTTTAGTGTGGGTCACTTGACAAGGCTACGGATTATATATTGCAACATCGATGCTCTATTAGCCACTAAGGGCACTGCAAGAAACCCACTTGATCTTTTGATTGGTTGATTGGTTGCTTGACTCTACTCCTTAAAGGTCACCGTCGGTTTTGTTGGTTAATTTAATTTGGTATATAAGGATACAAAGAGTTATGGATTGTTTTTCATTGTTTCGATTTCATGTTTCAGAGCCCAACACTGCAAGGGTCACACACACAACACAATCATGTTTAAAACAGACGATAAAGAATGATCATAAAAAGGTGAAATAAAAAAGGGTGTTTGAATAATCAAGGTGCTAATGGTTGTTGTTTAGCAGCACCACTGCCATGTGGTTTAGCAGCACCCTTGCTCTGGTATTATTCCAGCTCTCATGTCAGGTTTTCATTTATCAGTTTATGTTGTGGGTCAAACGTCTAGATGCGAAGAGCCAATGGTGACACGGTGTTAAAGAGTTTGATCAACTACCAAGAGTGGGTAGATTAGGCACAAGAGAGAGGTTTTAAAAAACATTTCTGTAATGAATTATAGGATGTCAAATGGGGAAAAGTAAGCATGATCGAACCAGAACATCGCCTACTAGCCAATGCTATCTATGAACCGAGGTATATGAGATTTATTTTGACTGTTTTATTATGCTTGGGCATAGCCATTTGGGGCATCGCTTTGGTCCACACTATATTCTTACGGCTATGTATTGTCGTTACGTTACTGGACTTTTGATGTGCACGATCTTTGTAAAAGTTCAATTTTACTCTATATTATATGAAATCAAATCGAGATGTGTACTGAATTCCATTTTCAGCTAGGGTGTTCAGTAACAGGTTCATAATGCGGGTCGTGGGGTTGACATTGTTTATATATCATAACAAGCCTCCATCATATATGAAATAAATATGTTGAAATTGCCACCTATACTCTATATTATCTTAATCAAGCCTCCATCACTAACAAGCTCTGCTACGTAATAGCTTGACATTGTTTATATATCCATTTGGTGTTTGTGGCAGTGACCACAGCAGAAAACGGGCAGAAGGCACTGGAGCTTTTAGGCCACGGGGAAGACAAACACACTATTAGTACTTTTTAATACAACTCTAAATTAAGCTATAATTCCTAACTTGGATGACGTACTAATTATTTAAAACCAATATACAAGTTCAAGTCACAAAGTTTAATTCATGGAGTTCAATAAACACAGTTGACTTTGTATGTTTAACTAAATTTCACGTAATGACGAGACCATTACTTATGTTATGATTTAATTGTATTTTGAATTTTATACATATCAAATGAATATAATTGATATGTTTTAGGAAGTTGATCTTATGAACGCATAGAAACCGATGTGTATTTTTTTGAAGTTTTTGTCACAATAAAATATGAAAAAAGTGGAAAAAAAAAGTTAGAAAGAAATTTACCCGTTAGACCTGCTGGGTAATTTTGTATACAATTGCCATATATATCAAATAACCAATTTGACACATCTATAATATTTACAGAGACCCAACTAGACCAATCCCCTAATAGATATTTACCCAACTTGACCCATGTTTAACTAATGGGTCTCAAATTGCCATATAATGGTTTATGTTAGGTTGTCACGATAACGCATAATTATTTGTTTTGAGGTTAAGAATGTTATAAATTAATGCTTAAATGTTTTGAATCCGTAATCAAAATGGACATATATTATATTTATATGCTTTTCATTTTATGTTTACAACATTTACTTTAACAAAGTCAATACCATGAACAAACATTTACTTTAACAACGTGTTTTTTATAATACTCTTAATGTTATTTTCTACATATAATACATGATCAATTAATAAAGTCATTCCTGTTATTTTTGTTAAACATAATTTTCCGATTATCAATATTTCAATATTATTAAAATAATTACGAAAAATAATTTAATGAAGCGTACCCACCCATCGGGCGGGTCATGAAGCTAGTTTGTGTTATATTCGAGATTATACTTTATCATTGTCTATTGAAACTTTCAGTTTCTGAAAGGCATATCGTTATCACCATACACATTCAATAAAGTATTCATCACATACAAATATTAAAACAGCATATATCAATCACTATGAGGCATAATTCATTTGAAGGTTTATTATATTTGACTTTGGTACAAATGAATAATTCGTTTGCTCGAGTATAATTCGAGATTAAAACAACATATATCTTAGAATCTCTCCATTGGCCTAAAAAGCTTTCAATTGGTATCATTCCTCACCGCAAATGCTCAGATTGACTGGTCAACGAGAGGCCAATTGGAGAAAATGGCCAGGGTTCAAAGTCCACATCCTGATAAGTGCAGTCACTAGGACAGGTGCTCATTTCCTGTGGTTGGGTCCTTGGGAGAGGGTCCTGTTGGCATCCTTAGGATGCATGGGACCAGGGTGATCCAACCATGTGAGTTAATTTTATTATATTCGAGATTACACTTTCTAATTGTCCATTGAAACTTTCAGTTTCTGAATGGCAGATCGTTATCACCGTACACATTCAATAAAGTATTCATCACATACAAATATTAAAACAACATATATCAATCACTATGAGGCATAATTCATTTGAAGGTTCATTATATTTGACTTTGGTACAAATGAATAATTCGTTTGCTTGAGTATAATTCTTTTGGATGTCCGAGATTGACTCAAGCTCGAGTCGAGCTAAGCGATCTTGAGTAGCGCGCTAATTCCTCGACTCGTCAACACCGCTAGACGCCGTGCCATCCTGTTTTCTAATATGCGGAGCGAAAAGTGAAATGAGATATTTTGTCATTTTGAATAAAGTCAGGGTGTATTTTTGTTAATGGGGGTGTTTGTTTAAGCTTATATGTAGGCTTATCAGCTTATTTGTGTTCTGGTTTATATTTTATAAGCCCTAATTTTTTGGCTTATTTTAAGATTTGTGGGCTTATATAAACTTATATAAGCCCGCAAGATTCAAAATAAACAAAAAAATTGAGGATTATGAAATATAAACCGAAACACAAATAAACTAATAAGCCAAGTATAAGCTTAGGCTGGATGCAATGGTGTGGGTCGAGATCGGTCCACCGATCAGTCCCCCAAGGTCTCCCCGTTGTGGGGCTTCGGTCCTCGTTGGTCGCCAGGCACAAAATGAAACGACTTGGTCGAGATAACGACCGAGTTTCAAACACACAAACAAACAAAAAATCCTACCGTTCGGGATTTAAAAAAAAAAAAAAAAAAAAAAAAAAAAAAAAACTTTTTTTTTGACAAAAATACACCGTTGGTCCCTAAACTTGCAAAAAAACATCGTCGGGCCCCAAAACTTGTCATTTTCATCGCCGTGAGTCATTTTTTCAAGTTTTTGAGGCCGATTGCGTCACTTGACCCGTTTTCCCTTGGTCAGCGTCCCGTTATCTATTGTCAAATCCCGTTATTCCTGTTAAATGACTATTTTGCCCATATATATACCCTTTTCTTCATTTCATCCATCCTCTAACTCTGATATCTCTGGTTACTCAAGATTATCGCAACCTAAACCCTAACCTTAACCCCAAATCCAATTTCACTTGATGACCCCCAAATCATGAACCTAACACCACAATCACCGTTAACCTTCATCCTCCGGCGACACCGACTATCTTGAACCAACATGGTACGGCAACATCCAGTACCTCCTAAACATATCCGCCATAGGTATAATTTTTTATTATTATATTGAATTAGATTACCAGCAAAAAGCTGTTAGTTAATAATATTTTGATGCATCGCATTACTAGCAAACCAGTAGCCACCAAGAAAGTTTTACTCAGAAGTTTAAATCTCTTTCTCGTGGGTTTGATTCTGCAAGGTGCGTGTTTCTTTAGGTTGCTATTGATGAAAGAAAAGGGTCTATGGATATGTGATTTTGTAATTAGTAATAGTATATTGTTGTTGAGATTGTAACTTATGTCCTGGTGTCTTTCACTGTTTGATGAAATAAGCTGATTGTTTGGTGTAGATTTAGGCGTAAAAGGATTAATTTGATCCATTGACTTTCAAATATTGTTGTTGAGATTGTTACTTATGTCCTCGTGTGATTCACTATTTGATGAAATTAGCTGATTGATTGGTGCAGATTTAGGCAGAAAAAGGAGTGATTTGGGTCGATTAGATGGATCTATTGATGTAGTGATTCACGAATATATGACTTTTTTGTTTGCGTATTAGGATTTGTGGA
Source organism: Artemisia tridentata subsp. tridentata (assembly GCA_021014915.2). NCBI lineage: Eukaryota > Viridiplantae > Streptophyta > Magnoliopsida > Asterales > Asteraceae > Artemisia > Artemisia tridentata. Next base: position 365,554,612 of record CP139507.1, read on the forward strand.
TAGTGGAAATTGAGGCGTGTTTTTTTTTTGTTAAATGATTGTCTTTCAGCCACTCATGTTACTTAGTTTTGTTAAGGTAAACTTTTTTAGTGAAAAACAGAAGCGCGTGGCTTGTTCTAGTTAGATCTATGGTTGTTGATTTGTATCTGGTAGTATATTCTTGGTGAGGTTGTGACTTATTTCTTATGCTGTGTTTGTTTTTGCCAAAAAGGTCTGAACCGCCTCTGACTCTTACCCAGTCAGACGCGGTCAGACATAAGGTTTGTTTGTTTTTTCTTTGTGGTTCAGACGCAGTCAGACGTAAATCTCTTACTAGGATCAAAGTTGGCGTCTGGGTCTTAATCCCTCTTACCCATGCAAAATCGACACATCTCCAAAATATTCATCCTTTAAACCCTCAAAACCCTTGGCTCACCCATCTCCAAAACCTTATTGATAAATAATAAAGATTCGTGAGTTGGAACAGGGTGTTTAAAGGAGTAACGGTCATGAAATTTTTGAGTTTGTTTCTTGGTTTAATGATAAATAAAGTAGTGTTTTTGTGTTTGTAGCTTGAGAAGAGAAAAACACGATAAGGAAGGGGGCATGTGTTTGTAGAGATAAATTAGGGTTGTGAGGTTTAGGTTATTATCTTATAACCTTAGGTTTAGGGCTAGTTTTGAGTTGGACTAATATTTTGGGCTTCATTGTCTCTAATCCGGATTTTTTTGTTATTTTAAGTGGGCTAGATTTGTTTGTGTTTGTGTTTATGGTGAACTGTTTATTACTTCTTAGTTTAATAATTTTGAGTTGAGCTAAAGTAACATTGAATTTTGGTATTGTAATTTGAATTATAAATAGTGACTCTTGTAAAATTAGAATAGGATACGTAATAAGGTAATTTATCTAATTGTTAATTATTGTGTTAAATTTATGATTATTTATTTTTCATGTTTACGCAAGTTACTTATTTATTGTATTTCTATAGTTTAATATATACTTGAAAAAACAAACAATTAAAACCATTCAGACAATTAGGAAAAAAAAAAAACAAACAAAATTATTTCATTCAGATTCAGACATTATAGCCACATCTTACCAGTAAGATTCAGACTCAAAGCATCTTAATGAAACAAACACACCCTTAGCGTCTTTCATTGTTTGATGACATTAGTTGATCGTTTGGTATGTTTTTCACGTTTTTAGGTAGGGATATAGGCTAAAAGGACTACTTTGGGATAATCAGATGGCACAGTTGATGTAGTGATAACTGATAACAAGTATACATATTTTTTATCACCCTTTGAGGATCTGTGGATAGTGGAAATCGAGGCATGTTTGTATTTTCAATGACCGTATTTCGACCAGTAATATTTTTAGTGAAGAAAAGGAAGCATCTGGTTTGTTTTTGCTAGATCTATAGCCATACACTTTTAAAGAGCATTCTCTTTCTGGTGTGTTTAATTGCTTGATGAAATCAGTTGATTGTACGGAACATAGTCACATGGAACGCGGTTCGCTCCGGTACGGGATCGCGGTTCGCTAGGTCCCTAAAATTTACTTAGTATAAGATAGCTTATATGCATTTATTTTCAGTTCACTTATGGCTGCAGTTACGTGTTTCTTGGGGTTGCAGTATGGACATGTTATGGTGCATTATAAGGTAAGATGCTGCCTATCGCTCCCAGTACAATGTTATCTATCGCAACGAATGGTGAAAGAGCAAACGAGGATCACTGATACCAATAATCAAAGGGAAAATCACATCAAGAAGCTTCTATAGGATTTGGAAATATTTAGTAATACAATTGTCGAGTATGAAAATTCAAGCACTGTTAAAGATGATAAAATCAAGCGGTTAGAGTCTGAAGTTAGTCGCGGCAAAGTAGAAAATCACTTGTTAATGGTGTCTTATGAATTAGTTGTATGTTACTCGTACATCACATTTGAATTTTGGAATAACAATTATATTTTGGAATGTGAATCACGGTCGAACATTTACATTTATTGGTAATTGTATTGTACTGTTGCGTATTTTGGTTTGTATTAGCAATTTTGGATTTCAAATTGCAATTTCTTATGGTATTTTTGTATTTGTAGCATCTATAGATCGATCACAAAAATTTTGTGGGTTTTAATCTTGTGTGTGGGTATGAATGATGAAGAATGAAGATTATTGTTTGATTGATTTCATGTTTTTTAGTGGAGTGGATGAATGAGATTTGAGAATGGTAATGGTGTTAATTTTAGAGTGAGAAGCAGAAATTTAAAGAGAGAAGCACGAAAAAGAGATAAAAAGAGGGTGGTGGTAGTGATGGTATAATTTTTTTGATTAAATACACCGTTAGTCCCTAAGGTTGTACAACCAAAATAATTAACCAAAACGATGAAATGACCATTTTGCCCTTATGTGCAAGGCACATGGGGGAAAATAGCAGAATTTGATTGAGCATTATGGGTCAAGGAACGCAATCGGCCTCAAAAACTTGAAAAAATGATCACGGCGACGAAAATGCCAAGTTTTGGGCCCCAACTATGTTTTTTGGCAAGTTTAGGGACCAACGGTGTATTTTTGTCTTTTTTTTATTTTATTTTTTTTAAACTTTACCACTTTTACAACATTATAAATACCAACCTCAAACACATTTCTAAACACACAATTTCAAACACAATTCAAACAACTTTTAATCAATATTCGTCATGTCAAGCAAAAAAACTCCCACGATCCCGACTACAACAAAATGCCCCGAATTTGAATTTCTCGTCGGATCCGAATTTCCAATTAACCGGTGTAACACCACCACCAAATCAAGTTATTCGCTTTCGTGCACCTGCTTTTGAATATCCAACACGACTACCACAACCGAATCAAAATAAAAACACGTTTTACCTTAATCGTCCATATGTCTCACCGTATCGTACTAATACCGATTTTCACTAATCACCAAGTGGGTCATCGTATTATCCTAACATGGATTTCTCGCAGTCTTCTCAACCGAATCAAGCGTTTTCCCCGCTTCAGGGTTAATCTTGATATGGATGATTTCGAGGAGTTTATCCAAGACCTTCCGACTCAACATTACCCGAGTAAAAACTATCCGACTCAACAAGACCCGAGTCAAAACTATCCGAGTCAAGATGTTTCGATGGGCAATGTTCGGGTTACGATTCGGGTCAAGGTTCCATTCCGGTTGAAGATGATGACGATGTCGAAGAGACGTCACCCGTCAAACCAAAGAAGCCTTCGAGACGTGCTACAAAGGCGAAGGCCCAAAGCAAGGGCAAGAATGTCGCAACCGAAGAGCCAAAGCCCAAACCATGGACAAAGGCGGAAGAGGTCGCGCTGTGTAAAGCTTGGACTCATGTGTCGGAAAATTCCGAGAGAGGAAACGCTATCAGCAGGTCGGGGTTTTGGAGGAGGTGATAGAGTACTTTACAAATGAAACTGGTTCACAAAGAATGTACGACTCGATTCTTTCCAAATGGAAGAATAGGGTTCGTTGTAGGGTTGGTGCATTTTGTGCAATTATGGAGAATACGAAAGTGGTGTAAATGACCACGACGACTACCAAAGAGCTCTTAGAGAATACAAATTGATTTACAATCATGATTTTACATTGGAAGAGTGTTGGAAAGTTTTGAGGAATCATGCTGCTTGGAAGGGTATTGAAATGACTTCTTTCAAAAGTAACGGTAGGGGTCAGAAGAAATTCAAGACTTCGGAAACCACCTCGGGGTCAACAAAAGGCGGTTTGAATTTGCACAACGTGGATGATTCTGAGGAGGAAGAGACTCAAGAATCACGACCACTTGGTCGTGACGCATCCAAGAAGAAATCATCCGCCTCCTCTCGTGAGCCACCTGCATCATTTATGTTAGGAATATGAATATTCAGTTGAAGACTCGGTCACCCCAAGTACTTATTAGCACATCATAGCTCGTAGGATAACTAGTAATATTAGTAGTAGCTTAGTTATTATTATTAGTATTGTGGAGTGGGTCAGGTCTTTACCCACTGTCAGCTCGCTCCACAGCCCGCTAGGGGCATATTATGTAAGGACTATATATACCCCTTTCCCACACAAGGGAAAGGGTGGAACTTCTCATTTTATCTAATCTAATACACATACATTTCTCTCTCTAAGTTTCCACCTTTCTCTCTCTAACTTCTCATCTCTTATTCGATCCATAACAAGCTCCAATCTTGTGTTTATGTGTTAGTGAATATCCTACAATTGGTATCAAGAGCCATGGTTAGGTCCATGTGTGTTGATATTCACGGATTTGTGTAGTTTGGGGTTGTTTTTGGTTCGAATAGCTTTGCTCTTAAAATTCCATTTTACGCCTTATTTAGTTGTTAGAAGTTGTTAAATCTTGTACTTTCTAGCTTAGGGATTACATAGGAGTAGTGTTTGGTGTTTGGAATCACAGATCTAGGCGTTGTGTGGTGGTTTTTGGAAGATTAGAAGGTTGTTCGTCGTGGAGGTTTGTCTCACGGTAAAAAGTTCTTCGTGGCGATTTGTGTCTGGCTGGGAAAGAAAAGTAGCGATTTGTGTCTTTCTCGAGTTAGCTATTTGTCCCTTTACCGGATTTGGCAAAAACGACAAACAGCTACGATAGCGACTTGTTTGGCGTTTTGTGGGTGGCGATTTGTCCTAGATAGTGACAGTTCTGTCTTTTAGTGACTGGCGATTTGTCCTGTTTCAAAAACTAGCGTTTTGTGTTAGTCAAAGTGGCGATTTGACTAGTTCTAAAAAGTTAGCGTTTTGTGTCTGGCGATTTGTGTCAAAAGTGGCGATTTGTCCAAGTTCCAAAAGCAGCGATTTGTCTCAGTTCCAAAAGTAGCGACTTGTCTTGTGACTGGCGTTTTGTCCTATTCCCAAAAGTTAGCGTTTTGTGTGTAGCGACTTGTGTCAATCAAGACTAGCGGTTTGTGGGTAGAGATTTGTGTACATCATAGTAGCGATTTGTCCTATCAGAATAGCGATTTGTCTGTGGCGTTTTGTATCTTCAGGGTAGAGATTTGTCTCTGGCGATTTGTCTATTAGTAGTGGGAAGTTATTCTTAGTTTACGGTTTGTTTCTTGGTGATTTTAGAAAGTCCCGCGAAAGATTCAATTTCTCGGTTAAATCACAAGATCTGTAAAATCCCGTATTTACTATGGCTACCATATCAAGCACCTCATCAGATGATATTCAAGCAGCAGGATCTGACACTCGTCCACCTATGCTAGATAGGACGGATTATGAGTCTTGGGCACAACGAATAAGACTTTACTGCTTGGGAAAAGAAAATGGAGCAAACATTCTTAAGTCCATTGATGAAGGACCATTTCAGATGGGTACCACCAGAGATGTTGTTACTACTGGTGAAGATGGCACAGTCACACTTGGAATTGACAGACCTCGCGAGTACAATGATCTTAATGATGAAGAAAAGAAGAGGTATGATGCTGACATTAGAGCTTCAAACATTGTCATTCAAGGTCTGCCAAAGGATGTATACAAGCTCATCAATTTCAACACTGAAGCTAAAGTTGTGTGGGACAATGTTAAAATGTTGTTGGCGGGGTCAGAACTCACAAAGGAAGACCGTGAGTCACAGCTGTATGATGAGTTCGAGCATTTCAAAATGAACCCAGGAGAGAATATCACAGACTACTATGTGAGATTTCATAAGTTGGTGAATGATATGAGGATGATCAGAATGACTATGCCCAACATCCAACTAAATTCAAAGTTTGTGAACAACATGACTCCTGAATGGGGCAGATTTGTTACTGCTGTCAAACTCAACAAAGGTTTAAGGGATACCAACTATGAACAGCTATATGCCTACCTGCAACAACATGAGAAGCATGCTGCCTACGATCGGGTGCTGAGAGAAAAACTAAACCCTTCAACTCCTAATGATCCACTAGCTTTTATGGCAAATGTTCTACCAACTACCCAACCATCATCCAACTCAAGCTATCATCAACTTCACTCACCAATACCTGCTATGAGTTCTCAACTTGACTCAGGCTACTCTCAGACCGACAAAATGATTGACAACCTCACCAATCAAGTATCATTACTGGTTCAACAGTTTCAAGCATCACTCCCTCAGACCAACAATCAGTTAAGGAATTCATCCAACCCACGCAATCTAGCAATGGTGGAGGATGGGAAAATTGTGGTTCAGAATGTGCAAGGGAGAGCTGGAAGAAACATGGGTCGAGGTTATGTGCAGAATAGAGCAGGGAATGCCAATCAGGGGCAAGGGAAACATATCAAGTGTTATAATTGTGGGGGGCTAGGACACATTGCCAGAAACTGCAATCAACCTAAACGTCCTCAGAACTCAGATTACTTCAAAGACAAGATGCTGTTAATGCAAGCTCAAGAGAATGGAGCTGTATTGGATGAGGAAGAATTATTGTTCTTGGCTGGTGATGGGGGAAATACTTTTGATGAAGATGTGGATGAGCAACCAGTTCAGGATCTAGCACTTAATGATCCTAACATCTTCAAGGCAGATGATTGTGATGCATTTGACTCAGATGTAGATGATGAACCTACGGCTCAAACAATCTTCATGGCTAACTTGTCTTCCCTGGTCTCATCTCCTCGACAAGTTGGTCCTTCTAATGCATCCGTGATATCTGAGGTACTAAAAATTTATGACACATATGATATAGTTGATGGACAGAAGAATCCCAAAGAAGTACAACAGGCAGATGTTTCTGACTCAAGTAATGTTGACATGGAAAATAGCAATATTATTTCATATGAACAGTATTTGAATCACAACAACTCGCCTGATGTACCAAATGGTGAATCTTCTATCAATAATGATGCTTGTGTTATAAGTAATGTGTGTGCCTTAGATAATGCGTGTAATATAGATAATGCATGTGAGTGCCATGAGAACAACTTGCCTGTCCCTGATGATAACTTGATCACTAGACTAAACATTTATAAAGAACAAGTGGCTATGTATGAACAGCGTGCTAAGTTTGAACTCAATCAACGCGAGCAGAAATTAGAAGGTCAAATGAGTACACTTATTAAAGAGTCTAGAGTAAGAGAAGAAACATTAAAACAAGAGTTGAATTCTTTGAAAAATCAGCTAGAACAGTCTGTCAAACAGAAACAGGAAGTACAAAATTGTATAACTACACTTAAGCTGGAATTCAAAGAAAAAGAAACAACATTTTTAAATGATTTCTCTAGACTCAAGACGTTAAAAAATAAGCTTGAAGATAAGTTGTACACACAAGATCAAACCATACAAACTGCTCAAATGATTCATAAGCACAGAAAGTTGAGTGATAAGCATAGTAAGATCATGATAGGTGCACCCAAGTCAACCATCCTTAGGGACATGAAAGTAGCTCAACCTGCCCTATATGATGGTAATGTGATGCTTATGCCTATTCATGACCCGCCTGAGCATATCTACACAAATGAAGAGGATGAGATAAGTGATAGAACAAGGGAAAAAATGAGTGAGAAAATGAGGGATCCCGAGTGCATAGCCAGACGAATAATAGTCAAGCCCCATGACTATAGTGAGGAAAATCGTTTGACTGTGTTTGCTCCTCAAAAGAAGTTAACACCTGAACAGATATTCTGGAAACAAGATAATGAAAAACTTAAGGAAGAAAAACTTAAGGCCAACACCCCTCTCATTAGAAAAGTTGTGTCCATAACGGTGTATCCTCCCAATACACCTAGGAATTTGGTGCCTTTGTCTCTTCCCACTGAATGCAAAACCTTAATTAGCTTATATGTGCTTTGGCAACTGTTTGCTGATTTCGATAAAACATGTAAGAAGAGAATCACACCAACCGGAATTACAGAGGGGGAAAGGTGTTTTGAACATGCAAAAAGGTGTTACTTAACTGAGGTCATGCCATTCTTTAAACTACTTAAAGAACATTTTGAAGGGTTGCAAACTGCCCTCAACACAGAAATAAAAGAAATGAAAGTAGTGTTTAAAGACATGGAAAATGAGGTGAATGAATATGCAATAGAACTTAAGAGTTGTAAGATTGAAAGAAAAAACATACTCATCACTAATGACAACTTGATTGCTAAATGTATTGCACAAGATGTATTTTACACTGCTACTGATTCTGCATTGTCTGCTTGTCAATTTCATGAGTATGCTATTGCATTAAATGTCACCCAGAATCGTGTTGTTGAGCTTGAGGGGAGAATTTAAAATTGCTTGAAAAAATTCAAAATGATGACCATGAAAATATGGTTAAACGTTTTTCAAAACTAGAAGTTGATTATCTAAATTTGCAAATGAAACATCAACATTTAAATGAAAAACACAAAATATCAAATGACAAGACATCCTTGGATGCTCCTGAATTTGATACTTATTTTGAATTAAGCAAACAAGATGAGAAAATTCAAGCTCACACGAACACGATTCGACTACTGAGGGCCCAAATTGCCCAATTGAAACCCAACAAGTGTGATGTGTATGGCACCAATAAACCTTCGTCTTTAGATTCTCAGAATTTTCAATATCAAAACACCATAAATAAGTTACATCATGAAAATGAGTGTTATCGAGAAGAAAATTCTAAGGTCAAACAACGTTTCAAAGAGTTATATGATTCTATTAAAGTTACAAGAAGCGATCACAATGATCAAATAACCTCTTTGACAAATGAAATTGAGAATCTTAAGGCTCAGGTGAAAGGTAAAATGCCATGCACCACTTGTAATTGTGATGCACCAAAGGCTACTGCTAGTAAAAAGTATGATGTTGATGTTGGGCATATTCCATTTAACCTTAGAAATAATAGCTTTGCCCATCAAACATATCTCGATCATCTTAGAGAGGGCCTTGACACACTTCGTGAGGTAGTTGAAGAGGATAGAACTGAAAAGCCACTTGATAGGGCAGTTGTTTATGCCTGCAAACTCACGAAAAGGATTCGGGAAAACTTAGAATGTGCCATAGGCTCAGTCCCTAAGTTTAACAGCCATAGAGATAGATTTGTTGCATCATCATCCACTGTTAAGAAAAAACATGTAGCCTTTGATTTACCATGTACAACATCAAAACCCAGCACATCAAAATCAGGAAAACATGTGTTAGTGAAACAAACTAATGTTCCCATCGTTACTTCTACAGGAGTGAAAAGTGACACCCAAGCTAGCGGGTCAAAGCCTAAAGGCAATACAAGGAATGATAGGACTGCGCCAGCTAAGAGTGATCACAAGAAGAGTGTAGAAGCCCAACCTAGGAACAATAAGTTTGCAAAGACTAGATTGAATCGTGTTGATTCTAGTATTAAAAGTACTGTAATTAATTCGAATTCTAATGTTGTCTGTAAAACATGTGACAAATGCTTAATTTCTGCTAATCATGATGAATGTGTTGTGTCATTTCTGATGTCTCCTGCACCACCCCATGTTAATTATGTTAGAAAGACTGAAAGAAGTAAGAAAGTTTGGAAGGCAACAGGAAAAACTTTTGCAAATGTTGGGTATCAATGGAGACCCACTGGAAAGAAATTTGCTTTAGGAAATAAACATCCATTACCTAAGGTGAATAAACATAAGAATGTAAAAGTTAAGGAATGGAGACCAACAGGTCGAATTTTGCCCTTAGGAACACAATGCCTTCATCATAAGTCATCTGCTGAACCTAGGGTAGATTCCACTATAGTTACCTCAGTGATTGATACTTCTGTTGCTCCTGAATTTGTGTGTGCTAACCAAACGGACCCCAACAGCACGTGGGGATCCACATATTTCAGTTATCCATCGTTGTCTGTTTTCAAATGCAGGTCGTACAAATCGTCCTTTGGTATTTGGACTCAGGCTGCTCTAAACATATGACTGGGGATCGCTCACGGCTCAAGAACTTCGTGAAAAAGTTTATCGGGACAGTTAGATTCGGGAACGACCACTTTGGTGCGATTATGGGTTATGGAGATTATGTGTTCGGTGACAGTGTAATCTCAAGGGTATACTATGTGGAAGGATTAGGGCACAATCTGTTTTCTGTGGGTCAATTTTGTGATTCAGATCTGGAAGTGGCTTTCAGAAAACATACATGTTTCGTCAGAGAATTGGATGGTATAGATCTCCTCAAGGGCAGTCGGGGCACCAATCTATACACCATATCGATTGAAGAAATGTTGAAGTCCTCTCCCATATGCTTGCTTTCAAAAGCCTCTAAAACAAAATCATGGCTGTGGCATCGTCGTTTGAACCACTTGAACTTCGGTACCATAAATAATCTTTCCCGTAAAGATCTTGTTAGAGGGATGCCCAGACTAAAATATGAGAAAGATCATCTCTGCTCTGCATGTCAACTGGGCAAAAGCAAGAAACAAACCCACAAGCCTAAAACCATTAACACCAACTTGGAAGTTCTTCATACCCTCCACATGGACTTGTGCGGTCCAATGAGAATACAAACCATAAATGGAAAGAAATATGTTCTGGTGATAGTAGATGATTATTCTCGGTTCACATAGGTAAAGTTTTTGAGAACCAAGGACGAAACTCCAGAGGTTATCACTAAACTGATAAAACAGCTGCAAGTAAGGCTCGATAAATCTGTCAGAATCATCCGCACTGATAATGGTACTGAGTTTGTTAACCAACAACTTCGTAATTTCTATGAAAGTATTGGCATCACACATCAGAAAAGTATCCCTCGCACTCCTCATCAAAACGGAGTTGTTGAACGAAGGAACCGTACGCTGGTGGAAGCTGCAAGAACCATGCTAATATTTTCAAAGGCACCGATGTTTCTTTGGGCAGAGGCTATTGCAACAGCATGTTTCACCCAAAACCGATCTCTAATTCATCCTGTTCATGAAAAGACTCCCTACGAGTTAATTCATGACAAGAAACCAGATCTTTCCTTTCTCCGTGTGTTTGGCGCACTTTGCTATCCGACTAATGATATTCAAGATTTGGGAAAGTTAAGAGCTAAAGCAGACGTAGGTATTTTTGTTGGATACGCACCAGACAGTAAAGGGTATAGAATCTATAACAAGAGAACCCGTAATATCATGGAAACCATTCATGTCACGTTCAGCGAGCTGAGTGAGCAACCTGCTTCAGGACAAATTAGTTCTGGACCCGATCTTAAACTTTTGACACCTGGACCCATTAGTTCAGGACTTGTATAGAATTCCACGCCTGTGGATTCTTATGTGCCACCTACATGTGAGGAGTTGAAGAAGTTATTTGATCCTATGTTTGATGAATACTTTGAGCCAACGAATGGAACCATCCCAAGTGCACCAGCGGTACTTCCTATGGCTGAGGCTCAAGCTCCGCAAGGCACAGAAGGCCCAACAGCTTCAGTATCAGTCAGTCGCAATGCTCCAGCTGCCAGTCAATCGCCTTCATCATCAAATACTCAATCCTCTCCAGTACTACAAGAATCTGCAGATAACCATTCTTTGGAAGTTAATCCTTTTGCTCCTGTTGATGAGGTTCCTTTTGAAAACATATTTGCTCCTGAACATTCATCAGACACATCCTCTCTTGAAGAACACAACACTGCTACATCAGTTCAAAACCCTCAACCTCACGACCATCTCAGAAAATGGACCAGTGATCATCCAATCGACAACATCATAGGCAATCCCTCACGTCCAGTATCCACACGTAATCAACTAGCCACTGATGCACTATGGTGCTTCTTCAATTCTGTACTGTCCAAAGTCGAACCAAAAGATGCCAAAGAAGCAATGACTAAAGATTGTTGGTTCCAGGCTATGCAGGATGAAATTCATGAATTTGATCGACTTGAAGTATGGGAATTAGTGCCTCCTCCAGAGCTTGCAATGATCATTGCTTTAAAGTGGATCTTCAAAGTGAAACTTGATGAGCATGGTGATGTGTTAAAGAACAAGGCACGGCTAGTTGCAAAAGGGTTCAGACAAGAAGAAGGCATTGATTTTGAAGAATCGTTTGCTCCGGTTGCTAGAATTGAAGCCATAAGAATCTTCCTTGCAAATGCTGCTAGTCGGAATATGATAGTCTACCAGATGGATGTCAAAACAGCCTTCTTGAATGGAGACTTAAAGGAAGAAGTTTATGTGAGCCAACCCGAAGGATTCGTGGATGCTGAACATCCTACTCATGTTTACCGCTTGAAGAAGGCTCTTTATGGGTTGAAGCAGGCGCCAAGGGCATGGTACGATACATTGTCCAAGTTCCTTCTAGTGAATGGGTTCTCCAAGGGTGTTGTTGATCCCACACTATTCACCAGGAAGTCAAGAAAACATCTACTACTTGTTCAGATTTATGTAGATGATATCATCTTTGCTACAACAGATCCTAGTGAATGTGATAGATTTTCAAAGGAGATGAATTCCAAGTTCCAAATGTCCATGATGGGACAAATGTCATTCTTCTTAGGATTACAAGTTTCTCAAAGTCCCGGAGGCATATTCATTAATCAATCCAAATACGCCAATGAGATCTTGAAAAAGTTTGGATTCGATTCAAGTGAGCCTGTTGACACGCCCATTGTTGATAGAACAAAGCTAGATGAAGATCCTTCAGGGATTCCAGTGGATATAACAAAGTATCGAAGCATGATTGGATCTTTGATGTACATCACTGCTAGTAGACCAGATCTTCTGTTTGTTGTGTGTATGTGTGCTCGGTATCAATCCAAGCCAACCAAGAAGCATGTTGAAGCGGTGAAAAGGATCTTCCGATATCTTCAAGGCACAGTTCATATGGGTCTCTGGTATCCTAAGGACACAACAATGGAGTTAACGGCTTATGCTGATGCTGATCATGCGGGATGTCAAGACACTCGTCGTAGTACTTCAGGAGGAGCTCAGTTTTTAGGGGAAAAGTTGGTTAGTTGGTCTTCTAAGAAGCAGATGAGTACTTCCATATCATCTACTGAAGCTGAGTACATTGCCATGTCTGCTTGCTGTGCACAAATCCTTTGGATGCGATCACAACTTTCGGACTATGGATTCTCATACAACAAAATTCCCCTATATTGTGACAACAAAAGCGCCATTGCTCTTTGTTGTAACAATGTTCAGCACTCCAGGTCAAAACACATCGACATCAGGCATCACTTCATCAGGGAACAGGTGGAAAAAGGAATTATGGAGCTGACATCTTCACCAAGGCTCTCCCAAGAGAAAGGTTTCAGTTTATTCTCCCACGCCTTGGCATGAAGAGCATGACACCTGAAACCCTCAAGTGTCTTCAGGAAGAAAAGGAGGAGTAAAGGATTGTCTTCTTATATCCTTGTACATAGTTGTATATATCTTAAATCAAAAAGAAAATACAAAATATAAAACCTATAAAAACCATAAAAATCGAAAAATCAGAAAATACCAAAAATAGTCCTACCTAGGCATGTCTTCTGTTTATCGATAACATTTACGGATCTAGAAATGTCATTCAACAATGACACGGATCTTTAAATGAAGCTCGAGCAGAAGTTATACTAATCAGTTAAAACATGTCTTAATGGCTTGCTATTACTTCAGATAGCAACCCACGCTATACATTGAGGAAAGCTTGTCGCCAAAAAGACAGTTGTTCCTCCAACTGGGTGATGTTCACCTGGGCATGGATTACTTTATATCCATGTTTCTTCGATCTGATGTACGTTTCAGTGCATCATTTCTTGTATAAGAAGAGAAGTCTTCTTTACATCAGACTCTTTATCTTTTTTTGATTCTTCAAGAGAGTCTTGATGTTACACAAGGTGGTAAATTGAATTAAATTTTCACAAATACTCGTCGCTCAATTGAATGACTACAGCTCTTTAAATAGAAAACGGGTCATTAATTGAGGGGGAGAATATTTGTTCAAATTTCTGACACCTTGCCAAATTTGTGCAACATCAGCAGTGACACTCTCTCGTGGTTTAAGGGGGAGCATAGTATGCTCCGAAATCAGAATACATTTAAACCTGACCACATTTTCTCCCAAATTTTCTAAACTTATTTAAATCAATTGGGATCACAAATCTCAAATGGTTTGAAATTTTTGATCGGGGGAGAGAATGTGATTTAAATATGAAATCTGATAAAATGTGATGATTTGGAAGTAAAAGTAAGCTCTCCCGTATGTGCTAAACTGCTTTGTATATCAATGCACATATTGAGGGGGAGCAAAATGTTTTGGACGTAAAAGCAAGCTCTCCCATATGTGCTAAACTCTTTCGTATATCGATGCACATATTGAGGGGGAGCAAATGGTTTTTAACAAAACATAAAGGATTGGGCATCTCATGCGAGTGTGGCTCAGACATAACAAATGAATTGACGAAACTTGAACTGTCATCAATCGAAAGGATGCGTCTTGGCCGGGTAATAATTTCAAGCTGGTCTAACTAGTGATGTAAGCGTGTCTCGAAAATGACGTATCTGAGTAGAGTGTACCGTTTCGAGAAACTTTCTGTGGACTTGACCAGGCCGGGTAATAATTTCAAGCTGGTCTAACCAGTGATGTAAACGTGTCTCGAATCGGTCATGTTCACTGAAAGTTGATCAATTCAAAAAGTGCGAGCTCTACCTAACATGTGCAAATTTATAAAACAATCACTCGAGCACATGTTGAGGGGGAGCATTTGAAAAATATAAAACTCTCAAGTGTTTGCAAAAATGTGTTTCAGAATCATGAACACTTTGAGAGATTTTTCAAAGATTTGGTTTGGCAATCGTGGATGAATACCAAAGACCGGCCATTTTAATTAATGCATGGAGTTATAAGGATGGTTAGGTTAGGCTCAAGTTCCCACGATCCCGCCAGAGCCGGAGGGATCTACCCTGGGACAATCCACTAGTTAGTGTAGAAGTCCTTAGGTATGACTAAAAAAAAGGAGAAAAGTGGATAAGGGAAAAGTGCCGACTGAGATGGAGCTAGTACTGGAACAAACCCAACAAGGTGCTAGTTATGAAGTCTCGGTAAGTACTGAAGGGGTTGAAGAATGAAAAAGAATTGTAAAGATAAAGGGTGAAAAGAAAGAAGCCCTCCTTACAACTTAGGCAGAAACCGGGTCAATTCATATGCTGTCAGAATCACTTAGATGATTGCTGGCATTGAAGACAAAGTATCATGGACCCAGTGATACATTGCACAACCCTCCCTAGCCACTCAAGGTCCCTCAAAGGACTCTTGTTTCAATTGTCACGGAGCTCAATACATTTCTATCGTCTCTCTCACTCCGAGTTAGATGATATTGAAAAGGTGGCAGTCCTCTCCAGCCTCCGATCACCAAATCAAAACGCACAATAGAGTCTAGAGCCACGAGATGCATAATAAGATCTCATAGGAACACGAATTATTTCTACACTGGTTGTTCAACATTAAGGACACCAGTTGTAAACTCATGAGTCCTACGCAGATCTTAGCAATCTGCCAGAACATTTATGAGAGAATTTACAAATGTAATTCTCAATGATTGAATGGAAATTTCTGCCAGGGTCAACATCAAACAGCCCTGAAAGCAGGTCACTTCGGTAATTCCCTGTGGATTACGCTTAGTGATCACGACGGTTTCAAACGGTCTACAGTCGTGGAGTGATCTCCAGCGACTCACCTAATCGTTGATTTACTATGGTAAGATCTTAAAAAACCCTCTGTGGGTTTTCGATTTAGGAACGGTCTTGGTAAGGATTAGAGAGATTTTTCACACTATGCTGTTAACAATCTCGAAGTCCAAACCTGTAAGTACCGGACGTTTTATTGCTAACTGTCGTATTCAGGAACATCTGGCGAGTGTAGCTGATTGTTGTTGCAGATTTTTGCGGTTGTAGCTAATTAATGATGCAGCTTATGCAGTTGTAGCAGATTGCCGAACAAGATGCCAGTCCACCACCACATGTTCACACTACATCATCATTATAATCAAAGAAGTCATGATAAACTAAAAGACCTTCAACACAGCTTCTGCAAACTCTGATGCTGAAAGATCATGACTCTAAATAGTGTGAGCATGTCGGTTCAAAGAATATCTCATCACATTGAAACATACCACTGAAAGATGACTTGGAAACACATGGTGGATGATAACTCCAAAGAATCAACAAAGATCATCCAAGACAGAAGAAAAAGTCATCTGAAGATTTGCTGCTGCACAATGATCAAGGATTGTGAAGAATCATTGTTTAACGAGCTATGAAGTCAAGAGCCATGGATGAAGTGCAAAAATTCAGAACATTACTTCAGGGGTGACCTCCCTTAGGGGGAGATTGTTAGGAATATGAATATTCAGTTGAAGACTCGGTCACCCCAAGTACTTATTAGCACATCATAGCTCATAGGATAACTAGTAATATTAGTAGTAGCTTAGATATTATTATTAGTATTGTGGAGTGGGTCGGGTCTTTACCCACTGTCAGCTCACTCCACAGCCCGCTAGGGGCATATTATGTAAGGACTATATATACCCCTTTCCCACACAATGGAAAGGTGGAACATCTCATTTTATCTAATCTAATACACATACATTTCTCTCTCTAAGTTCCCACCTTTCTCTCTCTAACTTCTCATCTCTTATTCGATCCATAACAAGCTCCAATCTTGTGTTTATGTGTTAGTGAATATTGTAACAACCCGTAATTTTTCCAAACATAATTTTTAGGATAAAAATAAACTTATTGTTATTTGGCAATTTATTAGAGCCTTTTTGGAGCCTACATGATTAAATCACAAAAGGTTATTTCACACACCGTAGCATACAGAAACACTCCAAACTATTTAATTTTATCAAGAAAAGTGAGGTTATCACTTCCTGACATTTGCTGACAATTTATTTGCAAAACCGAGAATTCATCTCGCTTTTCTGAAAAACGCGACGTAATACGCGTATCGACATCACAAAAGTAATGGCTTCAATTTTTGAATTAATTTTCAAAGTCAATGACCCTATTTTCAAATCATTTTTATAAAAACATTTCTAGAAATATATTTCCCGTACTTTTACCAAACCAATGGATCACGTTTAAAATTTAGCTCAACGGAACACGGGGTACACATAATACCCACAAAAGAGACAAGAATTATGTAAAATCCATTCCTTTATCTTTATATACCACCGAACCCCACCCCACTCATTTTAATAAATCGTATAACAAATATATAGATAACGTTCCTTTGTCATGTCTCCCACATGACACACTCTCTCTCTTCTTCTCTGAATACTGATATCATCATCTCCTTCACAAATCAGATCTGGATCGATGACAACAAGACTCCAAGAGAGGTCCCTACTATCCACAGATCTGATCCATTTGTCTAACTCTCTAAGTCAACAAATCCCACCAAAAGGATGACGGAGATGAGGGCGACGGTATCCCTTTTTGTCTATAAATCGACTGGTAATAAGGAAAGATGAGTCAAACCCTTTTTCTTTTCAATCTTTTTAATTGACTCGAGCCACAGGGACACCCCCACTCTTCACACACACTCAAAATCTCACAAAAACTTTATCTCAAGACTTTGGTTCGAAGATTTGGTGGTGGGTTCCTGCTTGGTTTCGGATCAATTCATATCCAAGAGTCTCTTGTTGTAATCATCTCTTCAATCGACATCCGTAATTTGTAAGGGTTTTTCTTAATCTTCCTCTAGTTTGTAAATTTCGATATTAGCTGTTAATAAAACTTGCAAGTTGTATAAAAGAATTCGTGGATTAATAATGGAATTCAAAACATTTTAAACTGAATTTCGTGTGGTAATCTGTAAAGAAAATGGTGGATTTAATGTGTTTGAAAAACTTGTTTCGTGTGGTATAATCGGTGAACGAGGGTGTCTGTTTGTTAGTAATTGAGTCACCTCAATGAGTGAGTACTCTCAAATCGTCCTTGTTGTGTAATATTAGTTGCTCGTTATTATTGCTAGTAATGAGGTGGTTTCGAACAATTGTTATCGACTCCTGTGTTGTCCCTGTTGTCGAATGGATTCCGTAAGTATCTCTTCTAGTTCTGTTTAAATCAGTTCGGGTGGAGTCAAAAGGTTGGTTTGCTTATAATGAAGACTATGGCTTACTTGTGTCTAATAAGCTCTTACAAGCTTATTCTGAATTTTTCTTGGTGTCGGTTAGTAAAGCTAACCGAGAGGATTCTTGTGTCTTGTTCTCAACTAACCCAAAAACCACAAGAGCAGTTTGTGTTCAGCGTATATCTTGCGGCTTAATATTTTGAATTCTACATTCGTGCTTATTATGAATCGTCCTATAGTTTATGTGGTTGTCTAAATTTCTTACTTTGAAAAACTTAGATAAATTATGAGTTGTATATGTCTCGGCTGAATCAACCAAGAAGGGTGCGTCCAGTTCTTGTTGCTTTCGGAGTCAGTCAAAACCACAAGAATGTTTGTTTTGGTTTGGATAGCAACTGGAAACCAGTAGAATGGTTGTTAGTTCTCGGCTCAAGAAAATAACCCATGTAGGGTGTTTGTCTAGTTTCAGCCGCATGGATATCCCAAGAGGGATGTTTGATTTTAAGGTTAAAGGCATTGATGTTGTTGTCGTTGAGTTTCAAATTGATCCAAAAACCACGAGAGTGCCTTGTTTTGTGTCTCGACTCAAACTCACTTAGGGACGTGGCTGCTCTCGGTTATCACAACCACGAGAGTCGTTGTTTTGTTGGCTAACAAGAACCACAAGGGTAATGGCCATTAGGTGTGCCTCGATCTCAACTTGCGTTGTGAGTATAATAATTCTGGTTCGAACCTTTTCCTATCATGACTGCTCGACAAAACACTGTAAACCATATGTTGTTTTTTTCTAAAGATTGTTAGAAATACTGGACTTATAATTTTAAGGGTGGGCTGAGATGGCTTTAAATTGTGATGGGCTAATATATTAAAACACCAGGCCACAAAATTTCTAACTCTAAACAAGCCGACTTGGGCCGAAGCCCATGCTGTTAAAAACACATGGGCTGTAACGAAAAAGGAAGTGGTACAATTCATTCCATTTAAACCAAACGTGGGCCAATGCCCAACTCATCACGAACCGCAATACTATAACGACTTTGAAATAATTCGTTCCGAAAATAGGAGTCATGATTACCATCATTCGAAAGGTCGTTAAAAATCATTACCACATAATACTTTAATTACCATCATTCGAAAGGTCGTTAAAAATCATTACCACATAATACTTTAAACATCTCGACTGGTATTTTATTCCGTTACATAAATAACTCGGCATATACATAATAATATCACATGGGATAATTAGAAACTCAACGTGAAGGTTATAACAAATGCTTTAATTTATAAATCATTTTGGTTGACATAACGCATACAATGAAAAACCTTTTATCTTATAGGACCCGACAATAATCTAAACTCGTAGTTTTATTAACATGAAAACATTTACCATGTGATATACTAATTTAAGTTTCTTTTAAAACATAAATTACCTTTTTCAAAACTTTATTGATTATTTCCGAACAAATTGGGATTATTGGGTGAACACCGAAAACGTACTAATTGACTTAATTATTGACATTTTCCTTTGTCACTATTTTCCTCGACTTCGTGGTCATTCCTTTCTCGACTCAAGTTCTCGTCCGTACTTGTCCCGACTGTGTCGATTTTCTATTCCTATGTGGCGTGAGTATTCTTGAGTCTATGCTATCTTACCACCACACGAAACGTTAAATCTAAACTTTTTCACAAACTTTGTTACGAATAATCCACGAAAACTAAAACGTTTGTCTTTTCAAAACTCTTTACTTTTCGGGATGTATTCTGAGATAGCTATATATATATATATTAGGTTGTGCCAATCCGGCACCGTTGTGCCTGTACCCTCGATATCGTTGTGATTAGCTCTTGATGCCAGTTGTGACCACTGTGAATATTTTTGCGTTGTGCGAAGCTAAGGTGAGTTCATGGCCCCTACTTTTACTGGTTTTTTAAACTGTTCTTGGGGGAGAATACATGCTCGTTTTAACTAAACTCAATGACTGTTTACTTGAAATCTGCAAACTGTTTACTAAATATCTGACTGTTGAGCTGAATTATTTGAATTGGTTATTTGAAGGCATTATGTGATTGACTGATATGTAACCCCACTCTATTTAAACTTGTTTGACAATCGGGGTGAGAAACATGCAAAACTATTTTATTGACCAACACTGTTGTTATCAAACTATTACGCGGATTAGCCTAAGCACTATTATGTCCCAAATTGCCCAAACTCATGAACCGTCAATTCCTGCTGGGAAGCGCGAATGTTATAAATAGATCTATTGGGAGTAACGTCCCCGTTCGGGTTGACCGGATAGGCAAATGAACGTATACCATGTCGAAACACAAGTGTCTGGGATAAACACTTGCCGGGCCACTGATATTTAACATGCTTCTAGAGCATGCACACTGTTATAGCTTCGGTTACATGAACTTAGAGCTAGCGTAATAAACTATTTTATTTTGGGTTGCATACCCTACACTTGGTCCACATCACAAACTTTACTTGAAGGTGAACACTATTTTCAGGACATTGTGAGCGACACAATGATCACAAAACTCTTATGAAACTCACAGTATTTTTACTGCTTTATCATAAACCTATGAACTCACCAACCTCGTGTTGACACTTTTTAGCATGTATTTTCAGGTTTAAGGCGATAATCTAGTTGTGATGCTTTTGGCATGGCATGGCATGGTCATAGAAGACTCTGATATATTTGGGACCACTTGAAATCTTTTATGGGCTTATATTTCCGCACTATTTTTGAAATGTTGTAAACAAATCACTTTTGAATATGAAATCTTTTTTAAATGGTTGAGGTAAAACCATTCTTTATACTTTGTGTTGTGATACCAATTTAGTAGCACCCAAACATGTATGCTTCCGCTAAACCAGATTTGGGGGTGTTACAGATTGGCATCAGAGCCTAGGTTATAGAGAACTGGGTCTTTTTAAAAACCTAGACTATAACCGCTTTTACGAAAACTTAACCCTATGACCGCCACATGCCTGCCTGCCAAGCTGATGCCTAATTATGATTTTTATTGTTAATATAATTGATGAGATATGCACACTGTTATTGGATAAGTATATCCATCTATTTTCGCTACCTACTATAAGTATCTTCGACATACTTATACACATGCATTATACTCCTCATGGCATTACGCCTTTTCTCTACTCAATCTCATCAATCGTCCTCGAGTGTGGACATTCGCCTTAATCATTTAAGCAGCTTTTAAAAGTAAGAGACATATTACTGGCGTAACTGAGCTGAGTATTCCAAAATTTATTGAACCTCGGTGGAATATAGACTGATCACCTATATTCGACCAGGGACAGTGGGACATAGCTTGATCACCTATGTCCGACTCAGAGGTAAATTTTGCAATACTCAGAGTAGTTATACTAGGAATTATGTCCAGATTGATTTTCTACTTGACTCCTGAAAGTTTTAAAATTTCTGTGTGAACATAATCATTGCTTAACATGAACATTCACATCTACACACAACACACTGGCATCACAACACCGCATGAACCGTAATACACCTGGCACCGCTATACGTCTCCATTTATATGGAATTTCTGATTTGTCTCCATCTGACCGTAATTTGCATCGGGTCGGTTAGATCCGATTAGCACCGTTTGTATCCGAGTTGCTTATTTGTAACTCCTCGAGATCGTAATAAACCCATTTGAGCTTATTGGAGTATTGGATTTGATTTTGGCTACGTTTGGAACTGGTTTTAGCTACGTTTGAATTTGGACCTCATTCCGGATTTGGAATTATTATCCAGCTTTGTTTTTGTTGTGATTTCATTACAGTCACCTCCACCTCGAATCCTACACTCAACTGATGTTGTACTTTCCGCATTAAGTACTAAGTACACTCCTGAGACAGCCAACCGATTGCTAGTAGCAATCAGCATCCTCCTTCGGGGTCGTACCTTGAGCTTGATAAACTTCCCATTTGGCAGAGATTCTATGCCCAACAGAAACCTTGAGACATTAAGGAATAACCTGAACCGCGTTCCTTGGGACAACCACCTAATCCCCCTCTCGTCTCTCGGGGATATCAGTTATTTTTGCTACCCTCTCATAAAACAATAAACTGTGTCGCTAATACCATACAGACTGTTGTTGGTTATCCTACAGACCATATTGCGGTCACCCTACAAATGTTTCACAGCTACTTTATGAAATCAAAATTCTAACCCTATGTTGATACATAATCTGGCGCGGACTGATTAGACGACTCTCCTTGGGCCGTTCGTCGTCTTCACGAGCCCTAGTAGACCTGTTCAACAAAGAGAACCCGTTAGGAGTGGACCCGAGGCCGTAGCCCCAGGATCCACCTCCGACGGTCAAGTTAGTATAGGTGATATAGCGTATCGTAAGTTATTAGGTTTAAGGTAACCTGTTATAATCTGATGAAGAAGGGGATCCATGCCATGTATTTATAGGCATGGATTAGGGTTTAGGTGTAGGATGGGCCGCTGTCTGCGCGGGCCTGGCCCATTCCTGGCCCAGTCCGGACCATACGTCCACAAGCCCCCCAAGTTTAGTATGACATAGTGCGTGGCTATGTTATGCTAAACTTAAGTCCTGTTCCTGGCCGCGTAGGCCCAATCAACCAAATGCGATAGTGCGCACTGAACTCATGGCTCATGTGTGCACAACTAAGGTGTGCGCGCGACCCCACTACGACAGTGCGCACTGGGTGTGGCGCAGTGCATGGTGACCACGTAACACCCGTTCATGACAGGGAGGGATGCGCATATGTTAGGTTTCCCGCCACAGTGTGACAGTAAAGACCCCGTAAGAAGAACACGTAGTTCTATAGTTGGGGTAACACTGACATTGCGATTGTGAGAGTCTCACAATGGTGAAGGTGGATTCCGTATGCTGCATCCTGGGTAAGGGCGTGCCTTTGTACCAGTAGCGGTGCAGCATGGTGCGACAGAAGACGTGCTTCTGTGGCAGAAGTGCGCGCTGTGCGCGACAAAGATGTGCGCTGTGCGCAGACAAGGTGCGAACATTACATCCGTCTTTACAACCGACAGAGGACGTCTCCCCTGCGGCAAGATGGTGCGAATATTTAAATCCGTCTTTGTACCGGGCTTGCAATACCTCTTACGTACGATCTGCTTCCAAATATACCTGCGTGATGCGTACTCACACAGTGCGTATCCTGGTAGCCCCCCAAGTTTGATGGTGCTACTCGTGTAGGAGCATTAAACTTAGTTATTCATAATTCTGAAAAAATACTCAATGCAAATATTAGAAGTATATGCTGCGCATCGCAACATATAAAAGATAATGAAATAAAAAATTAGCGCATAGCATATATATAGCACGTAGCATGTAAAATTAACACATAAGAGAAGTAGTAGTGCGAATTACACCTATCGTGAGGTTTTACAAACTACATAAGATAAGTAGCACGTAGCTAATCTACGAACGCAGTACGCTCATGATCGTTTTCTTTTTTATATTATATATAAAAACAATGGCGCGGATGGATGTACCATGACCGCGACTAATAGTTTCAATTGCACGCACAGACGCAGATGGATGTATCGTGACCGCATAGACTCTAACGTTTGTGGATGATCGCAGATGACTACGGCTTTTGTCCAGTGCGCTCATGGCGATTGACTAGCATCGTGGTGCCTGTACGTGACAGTGTGCTCATGGCGCCAGTCTGCAAAGATCTCTATACGCACGGCCTAACGCGGGTAGATTTATCATGACTGCGCTGTTCGCGGCTAAAAGATATAATAGGTCCGATCGTACGGATTTAGTGCGCTTATGGTAAAATCGTGTTTTACCAAGTTTAAAAGATTTATGTAAAATCTTTTTGATATTTAAAAGATATCTTACGTCAACAAAAGAAAGCATGCCTTATATTCTATTAGTAGGCAAGATACTAAATAAAAAACATATTTATTGCATATGTCAAGAAAAGATAGCGTGTACCGCATTATATTAACATGGCAGTAAATATGTCACGAGAAAAACAATAAGAGGCACGCACAGAGCTATAGATTTCATTTATAACAAATGTTTTGTTAACGAAATTCAAGATATGTTATCACCAATTAGACTTTATTTATTATAGTGTCTGGTTATATTGATGAACCATGCATGCCTAATATATAAACATTGTATTGTTTATCATTCTTTCTGTTTGTCGCGTACTAGCAGAAAATAAAGAATGAATACCGCATCGGCCGGGTTTTAAAGTGCAACCCAAAAAAATACAAAGTTTTAAGGTTACCGGCTTTTGAACTCGATAGTTGCTTTCCGGTGATGTGAGAGCACGAAACTTGTCGTTGTCATGGTCCCACGGATGGCGCCAATCTGTTGATACATAATCTGGCGCGGACTGATTAGACGACTCTCCCTGGGCCGTTCGTCGTCTTCTCGAGCCCTAGTAGACCTGTTCAACAAAGAGAACCCGTTAGGAGTGGACCCGAGGCCGTAGCCCCGGGATCCACCTCCGACGGTCAAGTTAGTATAGGTGATATAGTGTATCGAGAGTTCTTAGGTTTAGGGTAACCTGTTATAATCTGATGAAGAAGGGGATCCATGCCATGTATTTATAGGCATGGATTAGGGTTTAGGTGTAGGATGGGCCGCTGTCTGCGCGGGCCTGGCCCATTCCTGGCCCAGTCCGGACCATACGTCCACACCCTACAACTATTTTGTAAACAACGAATGGTCCTCGTTCTATGAACTGTTCTACAAATCGTTTCACAAGTTATTTCATAACCCTATTTGTTGCCTTGCTACCATGTCACAAACTAAACAGCAGATTGCTGTTATTTTGTAAATAATAAATTGTCTCCCATTACTCTATAAACTGTTTTAACAAATCGTTTTATAAACTGTTTTGCAATCACCCGGTGGACTATCCAGCCACCTGGAAAACGTTTATATTACTACCCCTTGGTACTGTTAAAGTAAATTGAATACCTATGTTTATGAAATCTGTAGTTATATCTTTCTAAAACACTCACTTGGATGCGTGAAATTTTTCTGCTCAAACTTTATCAAACTGTTGTTAAGGAATGTCAAATGCCAACTTTTGTGGAAATTATCTCATCCACACCCTGACTAAGAACCGTTTTACAAAATTTTGAATCTTTAGAAACCGTGTCATCCTACGTATCTATTGATCTCTAACAAAGGGATGTGTATTAGCTGGAAAATTATTTTGGTCAAATTCGTATAAAGACCTACTCAAATAAAGTTTTCAAACAAGATTTCTATCTAACCCTATGAGGAGGAAAAACACACCACTCTGGATCAAACCTTGACAACCAGTCGTCATGCTATCTTATCACTCTAAATCAGGACATGTATCTCATCAACCCACAAAAATAGAAAACAAATGGTAGACAACCTGGGTACCCTCCCACAAACAAAAAGAAACCTCTAAACAACCTGGTGAGACTCAAATCGGTTATGAGTACCAACATCTCCATCCAGACACCAAATTATCGGATGACATAAACTGAAATCCGGGACGGATTTCGCGTAAGGAGGGTAGAATGTAACAAGCCGTAATTTTTCCAAACATAATTTTTAGGATAAAAATAAACTTATTGTTATTTGGCAATTTATTAGAGCCTTTTTTGGAGCCTACCTGATTAAATCAGAAAGGTTATTTCACACACCGTAGCATACAGAAACACTCCAAACTATTTAATTTTATCAAGAAAAGTGAGGTTATCACTTCCTGACATTTACTGACAATTTATTTGCAAAACCGAGAATTCATCTCGCTTTTCTGAAAAACGCGACGTAATACGCGTATCGACATCACAAAAGTAATGGCTTCAATTTTTGAATTAATTTTCAAAGTCAATGACCCTATTTTCAAATCATTTTTATAAAAACATTTCTAGAAATATATTTCCCGTACTTTTACCAAACCAATGGATTACGTTTAAAATTTAGCTCAACGGAACACAGGGTACACATAATACCCACAAAAGAGACAAGAATTATGTAAAATCCATTCCTTTATCTTTATATACCACCGAACCCCACCCCACTCATTTTAATAAATCGTATAACAAATATATAGATAACGTTCCTTTGTCATGTCTCCCACATGACACACTCTCTCTCTCTTCTTCTCTGAATATTGATATCATCATCTCCTTCACAAATCAGATCTGGATCGATGACAACAAGACTCCAAGAGAGGTCCCTACTATCCACAGATCTGATCCATTTGTCTAACTCTCTAAGTCAACAAATCCCACCAAAAGGATAACGGAGATGAGAGCGACGGTATCCCTTTTTGTCTATAAATCGACTGGTAATAAGGAAAGATGAGTCAAACCCTTTTTCTTTTCAATCTTTTTAATTGACTCGAGCCACAGGGACACCCCCACTCTTCACACACACTCAAAATCTCACAAAAACTTTATCTCAAGACTTTGGTTCGAAGATTTGGTGGTGGGTTCCTGCTTGGTTTCGGATCAATTCATATCCAAGAGTCTCTTGTTGTAATCATCTCTTCAATCGACATCCGTAATTTGTAAGGGTTTTTCTTAATCTTCCTCTAGTTTGTAAATTTCGATATTAGCTGTTAATAAAACCTGCAAGTTGTATAAAAGAATTCGTGGATTAATAATGGAATTCAAAACATTTTAAACTGAATTTCGTGTGGTAATCTGTAAAGAAAATGGTGGATTTAATGTGTTTGAAAAACTTGTTTCGTGTGGTATAATCGGTGAACGAGGGTGTCTGTTTGTTAGTAATTGAGTCACCTCAGTGAGTGAGTACTCTCAAATCGTCCTTGTTGTGTAATATTAGTTGCTCGTTATTATTGCTAGTAATGAGGTGGTTTCGAACAATTGTTATCGACTCCTGTGTTGTCCCTGTTGTCGAATGGATTCCGTAAGTATCTCTTCTAGTTCTGTTTAAATTAGTTCGGGTGGAGTCAAAAGGTTGGTTTGCTTATAATGAAGACTATGGCTTACTTGTGTCTAATAAGCTCTTACAAGCTTATTCTGAATTTTTCTTGGTGTCGGTTAGTAAAGCTAACCGAGAGGATACTTGTGTCTTGTTCTCAACTAACCCAAAAACCACAAGAGCAGTTTGTGTTCAGCGTATATCTTGCGGCTTAATATTTTGAATTCTACATTCGTGCTTATTATGAATCGTCCTATAGTTTATGTGGTTGTCTAAATTTCTTACTTTGAAAAACTTAGATAAATTATGACTTGTATATGTCTCGGCTGAATCAACCAAGAAGGGTGCGTCCAGTTCTTGTTGCTTTCGGAGTCGGTCAAAACCACAAGAATGTTTGTTTTGGTTTGGATAGCAACTGGAAACCAGTAGAATGGTTGTTAGTTCTCGGCTCAAGAAAATAACCCATGTAGGGTGTTTGTCTAGTTTCAGCCGAATGGATATCCCAAGAGGGATGTTTGATTTTAAGGTTAAAGGCATTGATGTTGTTGTCGTTGAGTTTCGAATTGATCCAAAAACCACGAGAGTGCCTTGTTTTGTGTCTCGACTCAAACTCACTTAGGGACGTGGCTGCTCTCGGTTATCACAACCACGAGAGTTGTTGTTTTGTTGGCTAACAAGAACCACAAGGGTGGTGGCCATTATGTGTGTCTCGATCTCAACTTGCGTTGTGAGTATAATAATTCTGGTTCGAACCTTTTCCTATCATGACTGCTCGACAAAACACTGTAAACCATATGCTGTTTTTTTCTAAAGATTGTTAGAAATACTGGACTTATAATTTTAAGGGTGGGCTGAGATGGCTTTAAATTGTGATGGGCTAATATATTAAAACACCAGGCCACAAAATTTCTAACTCTAAATAAGCCGACTTGGGCCGAAGCCCATGCTGTTAAAAACACATGGGCTGTAACGAAAAAGGAAGTGGTACAATTCATTCCATTTAAACCAAACGTGGGCCACAACCCAACTCATCACGAACCGCGATACTATAACGACTTTGAAATAATTCGTTTCGAAAACAGGAGTCGTGATTACCATCATTCGAAAGGTCGTTAAAAATCATTACCACATAATACTTTAATTACCATCATTCGAAAGGTCGTTAAAAATCATTACCACATAATACTTTAAACATCTCGACTGGTATTTTATTCCGTTACATAAATAACTCGGCATATACATAATAATATCACATGGGATAATTAGAAACTCAACGTGAAGGTTATAACAAACGCTTTAATTTATAAATCATTTTGGTTGACATAACGCATACAATGAAAAACCTTTTATCTTATAGGACCCGACAATAATCTAAACTCGTAGTTTTATTAACATGAAAACATTTACCATGTGATATACTAATTTAAGTTTCTTTTAAAACTTAAATTACCTTTTTCAAAACTTTATTGATTATTTCCGAACAAGTTGGGATTATTGGGTGAACACCGAAAACGTACTAATTGACTTAATTATTGACATTTTCCTTTGTCACTATTTTCCTCGACTTCGTGGTCATTCCTTTCTCGACTCAAGTTCTCGTCCGTACTTGTCCCGACTGTGTCGATTTTCTATTCCTATGTGGCGTGAGTATTCTTGAGTCTATGCTATCTTACCACCACACGAAACGTTAAATCTAAACTTTTTTACAAACTTTGTTACGAATAATCCACGAAAACTAAAACGTTTGTCTTTTCAAAACTCTTTACTTTTCGGGATGTATTCTGAGATAGCAATATATATATATTAGGTTGTGCCAATCCGGCACCGTTGTGCCTGTACCCTCGATATCGTTGTGATTAACTCTTGATGCCAGTTGTGACCACTGTGAATATTTTTGCGTTGCTGCAAGCTAAGGTGAGTTCATGGCCCCTACTTTTACTGGTTTTTAAACTGTTCTTGGGGGAGAATACATGCTCGTTTTAACTAAACTCAATGACTGTTTACTTGAAATCTGCAAACTGTTTACTCAATATCTGACTGTTGAGCTGAATTATTTGAATTGGTTATTTGAAGGCATTATGTGATTGACTGATATGTAACCCCACTCTATTTAAACTTTTTTTACAATCGGGGTGAGAAACATGCAAAACTATTTTATGGACCAACACTGTTGTTATCAAATTATTACGCGGATTAGCCTAAGCACTATTATGTCCCAAATTGCCCAAACTCATGAACCGCCAATTCCTGCTGGGAAGCGCGAATATTATAAATAGATCTATTGGGAGTAACGTCCCCGTTCGGGTTGACCGGATAGGCAAACGAACGTATACCATGTCGAAACACAAGTGTCTAGGATAAACACTTGCCGGGCCACTGATATTTAACATGCTTCTAGAGCATGCACACTGTTATAGCTTCGGTTACATGAACTTAGAGCTAGCGTAATAAACTATTTTATTTTGGGTTGCATACCCTACACTTGGTCCACATCACAAACTTTACTTGAAGGTGAACACTATTTTCAGGACATTGTGAGCGACACAATGATCACAAAACTCTTGTGAAACTCACAGTATTTTTACTACTTTATCATAAACCTATGAACTCACCAACCTCGTGTTGACACTTTTTAGCATGTATTTTCAGGTTTAAGGCGATAATCTAGTTGTGAAGGCTTTTGGCATGGCATGGCATGGTCATAGAAGACTCTGATATATTTGGGACCACTTGAAATCTTTTATGGGCTTATATTTCCGCACTATTTTTGAAATGTTGTAAACAAATCACTTTTGAATATGAAATCTTTTTTAAATGGTTGAGGTAAAACCATTCTTTATACTTTGTGTTGTGATACCAATTTAGTAGCACCCAAACATGTATGCTTCCGCTAAACCAGATTTGGGGGTGTTACAAATATCTTACAATTTGTTAGTTCATTTGCCGAGAAGTACTTCAAGTTCAAGTTGACAAAATCAGGAAAAAAGCAGGAGATGGAAGAGGCATACATAAAGTTGAGGGAAAAAGAGATGGAGATGGAAGAGGCAAGAAGTCGGCGAGTCGAGGAGTTGAAAACGCAGAAAATTGAGCTCCAATGTCGGCAATTTGAATTGATGGAAAAAACGAAACGGGACCAAGACATAATTTTCTGCAATAGATTAATCGACCCAAATTTGCCCTCACGACAACAACGTGAACTTATGAAAATGAAGGCTGAAATCCAGAAAAAATATAATTTAGATTATTAGTTGTTTTTAGCTGTCTTTGTAATGTTTTTATTATTATTCCTAGTATTGTAATATTTAAGTTTTAGATTTAAAAGCAATTGAGGACAAAAGTTTGTGTACGTACGAAGGGACCGATCCTGACCTTCAATTCATTTTCATCTAGCGGCTGAGATTAAACATTATATTTACATTACAAGGGTATTTTTGGTCAATATAAAAGTCATATTTTTAGATCCGGCTCAATTGAACGCTCATTAATTCACACACACAAAGTGTGTGTTTCCTTCTTCTCTCTCATCTAACCGTCTTCTTCATCCTGTACATCACGTAACCGTAATTTTTGCTCTCAATTCAATAAGTGATCACCTTCTATCTCATTATTATTAGCTGAATTATAAGCTAACTGATTTATTTTTTCATCTAATATTCAGGTTTTATGGATTTGCTTCAAAATTATGTTTCTTCTTCTGAAGAAGTCTGCTACTTCTGAAGAGATCGTTGCTGATCTTTCTACTACTTTTGAAGAGATTGTTGCTGATGTTTCTACTACTTCTGAAGAGATCGTTGTTAGTGATGATGTTTCAGCTAAGTATACTGAGGAGATTGTAGCTTATGAACACGGTGATGAATCCGAAGCTATTAAGAGTAAGCATTTTGATTATTTTTAATTTTTACTATAAATCGTATGTTAATAAGCTATGTTATTAGTTGTAAGCTCTGAATGAGCTTTTTAGTTTGTTTTTTATTGAGTTAAGCAGTTTTAATGCCTGAATAAGCATATTTAAGCTTTTAGTTGTAGCTTATTAACACTTTGGATATATCACATGTGATATTAAGAACATTTGTGTGTTATTGCATTTTTAGTTAATCAGTGTTTTTATTTGTGTTTTTTTTTCTTCAGATTTGAATGCTTTGAAAACTCCTGAATCGTTTGCTACTCACTCTAATTTTGATACTCCTGGTGGAACTGTTTATTATATTCCTAAAGTTCCTGTGGACGTTTTACTAGTTAAGGGCAAAGTTTATAAGTCGATTGATGAGTGCATTACTGCCTATATGAAATATGCTGC
This sequence comes from Artemisia tridentata subsp. tridentata, assembly GCA_021014915.2. Lineage (NCBI taxonomy): Eukaryota > Viridiplantae > Streptophyta > Magnoliopsida > Asterales > Asteraceae > Artemisia > Artemisia tridentata. Next base: position 365,585,764 of record CP139507.1, read on the forward strand.
TAAAGCAGGGTTTGTGGTTAGGAAATCATGCCAGAAAAGATTGAGGAATGGTGTTGTGAAATGAAAGTATTTAGTTTGTAATAGGGAAGGTTGTCCTAAGGGAATACATGTAGACACGTTAGACTTAGAGAATAGTGACAAGCAGAAGAGAAGTTCGAACCTGCATATCACAGGGTGCAAAGCACGTGTTATTTTTTACTTGATTCCTGGTACTAGTAAGTACAGGTTGAGTGTTTTTGATAGTATTCATAATCATGAGCTTGAACGTGAAGAATATAAGCATTTGTCAAAGACTGAGAGGCAGTTAACCTATGCTGAGCAAGTGTTTATTGTTAAAGCTGCTAGTGTAAATATAGGTGAACGAGAGCTCATCACCTCTTAACCGGTTTGAAGGGTTCTTATTTGCTTGTTCATGGTACAACTGTTGATTTCAAGAACTTTTTTAGGAGTGTGAACTGCTATATAGGCGATAGTGATGCACAGATGCTTATATCTAAGATGGAGAATAGAAAGAAGCATGTGCTGGAATTTTCGTTTGATTATTTGGTTGAAAATGCTGAGCTTGCGGCAATTTTTTGGGCTGATGAAGTTTCTAAGTACAACTACAGAGAGTTTTGTGATGTTGTTTCGTTTGATGCTACTTTCAGAACAAACAAGTAAGTATTTATAGGTTAAATATGAGATTTCATGATTTGATTTATGTTTCATTGTTCAATGTGTTATTTTAAGTAACTTTGATTTCTTTCAGGTACAAAATGGTGTTTGTTTCTTTTACAGCCATAGATAATCATCGGAAGTGTGTTACAGTCGCTGCAGGCTTGCTGAAAAATGAAACTGTAAATTCGTATATATGGTTGCTGAAAGCATTCATAAAGGCATTCGGTAAAGCTCCAAATATTGTTGTTACTGATCAGGATGGGGCGATGAGAAAGGCTATTGAAGCCAAATTTGCTGGTTCGAAACACAGACTATGCATGTGGCATATTATGCAGAAGCTTCCTGGAAAGGTATTTTTCTGCCTTCTTGTTATTTCTTTTGTTATATCACATGTGATACTTTATACTCAGTAGTTTCTTATTGTTTTATCACATGTGATATACCTTTTACAGATATGTTCAAAAATCTATGATCACACTGACTTTAAAAAGAAGTTCAATCAAATTGTTTGGAATATGTATATCGGTCCGGAGGAGTTTGAAGATAGATGGGGAAAGTTATTGGACGAGTTTAGTTTGCAGAGTCATAAGTGGTTAACAAAGATGTTTCGTACACGTTCATGTTGGATTCCTTCATATTTTATTGAGTCCCCTTTGTGTGGTTTGATAAGGACGACATCTAGGTCTAAGAGTGAGAACTCTTTTTTCTCTCATTTTACAAATTCATACTCTTATGAATTTTATGAATTGTTTTGAGACGACAATGGAAAAACAGAGGCATATACAAGAGAGGTTTGATCATAAGTCCATTGATTCTGTTCCGAAGCTTAAAACCTATTTTAAGATTGAACTTCATGCATCAAAGGTTTATACTCGTGCTATTTTTGAGTTGGTTCAAGCAGAGATATTTGCAGCCGCATGGTTTTGCCAAATAGATTCCAAAAGTTTGGTTGAAGGATCTGAGGTATCTATTATTAAAGAGAAGAAATTTGTTAATGAATTAATGGAGAAGAAGAAAGCTAGGTTGAAAGAGAAAGCTAAGAAGAAAGTTAAGGATAAAGGTAAGGATACGGATAAAGATGTTGAAGAAGAGCCGATTAACCTATTTTATAGAGAAGATGGACTATTTAAGGTATGTTAGTTTCTTTAAAACATTGTTCAGTTTTTTTCTATGTATTATCACATGTGATTTTTAACTATCTTATTACTTTTTGTCCATGTAGGTGTTGCGTAACCTAGAAGATGGATCAGTTGTATGTTCCTGTCAGCTTTTTGTTCGAGTTGGAATATTATGCAAACACATTTTCTGTGTCTTTAAGAACGCTGGCATTGAAGTGATCCCAAATCAATACATATTGAGGCGTTGGACAAAGAACCTTATACCTGCTGCTTTGAGGAACAAAAGGAACAGATATGGTGAGAAGAATGAGATTGTCGAGAATTATGCAAATGAGGCAACTTCTATTGTTGATCACTGTGTGCATTTGTTGAGTAAAGACGAGCCAAGGTTATCTGCTTTTGTTGAGAAATTGAAGTTGCTAAAGATTGATGTCGAGGCTGATTGCCCAAATCCTCCATCTAAGGACAAGCTTGATAATTTGGAAGAACTTGTTGGAGTTCCGAAGCCGCGTGTAGTTGATGTTAACAATCCATCTGTTTGTAACCCCAAAGGCCGTAAAAAGATGCGCATAAAAGGAGGAAAAGAGCAAGCTCTTGATAAGAATTCAAAGAACAAGAATGCATGTTTGCTATGTGGAGCGACAGATGGTCACAACAAGAGGACCTGCCCAACTAAGTATAGAGTAGAGGAAGACTTGGTTCAATCAGAAATTTCAATAGAAGAGGACAACTTGGATCAACCCAAACTTACAAGAAAAGAGGGCGACTTGGATCAACTAGAAATTACAACATAAATCGTCCGCTTATTTTTTTAGTATCTTTGTTATTTTTAAATTTCCCAGATTGTGTTGAAGAAATTTGAGTAACAGACTTGTACAGATTTTTCAGTTATATATCACATGTGATTTTTTATGTTGATGATTTTTCAATTATATATCACATGTGATATTATATGAATATCACATGTGATTTTTAACTAAGTTTACCATTTTTTTGACTATCACATGTGATTTTTATGTTGATGATTTTTCAGTTATATATCACATGTGATATGTTATGAATATCACATGTGATATTTAACTAAGTTTACCAATTTTTATGTTGATGATTTTTCAGTTATATATCACATGTGATATTATATGAATATCACATGTGATATTTAACTAAGTTTACCAATTTTTTGACTATCACATGTGATCGTTTATCATTTGCCTTCCATTATCCTTTTTATGCAATTTGTTATAGAACGCATAGGCGATTAACTATGGCTGTAAGAAATTATATAACATGACATTTTATACTCAAAATAAATCCGTAGATGTTTCGGCTTTTCATTTCGTTCTTGTAAACAACATAAACATAACCGAAGTGATGATAGTTAAATAGAACAAACATACAAGATAACCGACCTTACATACGACAATGTAGCAAATAGTCTAAACATAGTAAAATAGAAGCAACATTGTTTTTAAACTGCTTTAGTGAACTACTTGACTACGCTCCACCGTAAACTGCATCAGTTTCTAAACTGCACTTGGAACATGAATTGCGTCTTGTTCAACTTTCTTCTTCTTGATGTTGTCTTTGATCATCTGTTGTTTTTTTTCCTTGTTTATGTTTTCTCTTTCAAACTGGTGTGCGTGTTCACTCATCGTTTCCCTATGCATGTTTACGTCATGCATCAACATCTTTGTTGCATATTTGACTCTCATCTTGATCAGCTCCATTGTTTGACCTTCTGCTTCAGTTGGGAAACCCAAGTTCCATTTTGAGGGTGCTTCTCCATTATAGTTTTCCATATGCATCATCACGAAAACACCACAATCAACTTCGTTATTCCTAGTTCCCCACTTTAGCTTCATGATGGTAGTCTTTTTGTTCATCACATCTGACGCTCTTGGATGCTCGTATCTCTCCAAGTGTTTTGGAAACAGCTTTTTCTGTGTAAACGAAATAGAATTGAGGTTATCACATGTGATGTTTCAATAAATGTTTGTTCGGCTAAGCTGCAGTCTTAGTGTATTCTACAGCAATTGATATTACACATTATTGTAGTTATTAAAATTTCATTACTTATCAAAAGATCACAGACATTCTTGTACTTTGAATCATAAGTTTGGCCAGAGTTTTAGTTGTCGATGATGACTGATGTTCCTTTAATGAGATTGAATACTACCAGGTAGTGCTGATGAGCAATGATCGGAAAGAATGCCTATGTAAAAAAAAGAATCTGAATTTTAGTTCTATAGGAAAGATAACAAATCAATTATCAATAATATTTGAAATAATATATTACCCATTCAATGTGTTGCATTGCCATATCAGTTTCATTCTTTTTAAATACACTTTCCATGCTTTCATGGAATGCTTGAATTTGCTTCTTTTCGTTTTTCATCTTCCCTTCAATCATATCTTTTGACTGTTTTTATAAAATGAACAAACAATATTGTTAACAAATACATATTTTTTAATTTTCAAAATTTTATATACCTACAATCATTGCTGTGTGGAAATAGTGCTTCATTCTCACTCCTTTGTTATTCAGATTTTCTTCATAGTTTAGAACTGCAGCAAAGCTGTCGATGACATTCGCTTCGATCTTTAAAGTTGGAGCTAAGGTCTGCATATTATCTCTAATCGTAACAGCTCCTGAGTTTGTTTCAAATACGAATTCCCTATACAATACATATTTTGATATTATAAGCACAATTACTGTTTTTTTCTACTGTCATATGGTTATCTAATAAACTAAAAGATACTTACATCGGGTCTCCCAGCATCGAAAACAGTTCGTCTATCACCATCATTTCATCAGGATGTGTTGGCTTTCTTACATCAGTTTTCTTGTTCATATATGGTGAAACAAGAAATCTTGAAGGCTTTCGGACTCTTTTTTCAAGAATATCTTCCTGCCCTTCCTTGTTTTCTTCTGTTGAAGGTTTGTTTTCCTGTGTGGATTGATTTTCGATGTCAGCAACTGGGTTTGTGTCCGATTGGCTCAGACCTATACCAAGGGAGAAGGATGGTGGTGTGCATGATCTTCTTGCTGATTACCTTGTTATCTTTTCCATTGTTGGTGTTGCGACTGTTTTTCTTGCTGTTTCCCTTGTCGCCTTTTGCGTGGTTGGTGGTGTGTCTGATTTTACATCTTTTTCAATTGTTGGACCAGGCTCCATCCCCTTCAGTTGCAAACTTCTTTGTATTGCTTCATTAATTATATCATCATACTTTTCTTCGCTAATCATGTAGGTTTCCCAGAAATCATCTTTCTATTGTGATGCCTTCTTCACTTGAGGGGTCTCAAAAGTGTCCCAGAAATTAGCTTCTTCTTGTGATGCCTTCTTCAGTGGAGGGGTCTTAAGCTTAGTGTAATCCATCGCAGGCTCCTCCACTGCAGGCTCCTCAACCGATGCAGGCTCCTGCACCTTAAGCTCTTGAACCGCAGGCTTCTTCGCTGCAGGCTCATCAACCAATGGAGGCTCATTTACCCCAAGCTTCTCCACTTCAGGCTCCTTTGCCGCTGCCTCTTTTACTTTTTCAACACTCACATCAACATTCTCGTCATTCTCTTCCATTATCTCATCATTCATCTTATCATCATTTGTTTCCTTCTCAGAATCGCCTCTTTCCGTCTCATCATCCATCTTAGCATCTGTTTCAATTGTTCTATCTTCGTTCCCACCCTTCTCAACCTCTGACTCTTCATTCTCATTTTGATCATCATTGTCGTCATCTGAGGCTGAAACTGTTAGAAGCAAGTTTTTAACATTGAACATCTTCATGTATCGCTTAGATAAGATAACTTGTCCATAATTTTGTCTTTATTGTACTTACTAAAACCCTCATGCAGAGTTTCAACCAATTCTTTTCTTTCTTTGGAAATCTGTTAGGAATATGAATATTCAGCTGAAGACTCGGTCACCCCGAGTAATTATTAGTACATCATAGCTCATAGGATTATCAGTAATATTATTAGTAGCTTAGTTATTATTATTAGTATAGTGGAGTGGGTCGGGTCTTTACCCTCTGTCAGCTCACTCTACAGCCCGCTAGGGGCATAATATGTTGTAAGTATAAATACCCCTTCCCACACAAGGGAAGGGTTGGAACTCTCATTACATTTCAATCTAATACACATAGTGTTTCTCTCACTAGAAGTTCCCACTTTCTCTCTCTAAGTTATCTTCCATTCGATCCAAATCTAAGCCTCAAACAAGTGTTTCTTGCATTGTGAATACCCTACAATTGGTATCAAGAGCCATGGTTAGGTCCATGAGAGTTGGTATTCACGGATTTGTGTAGTTTTTGAGGTTTTTTGGTTCGATTTGTTAAGTTACATTTATTTCATTTTGTGCTTTGTTTAGTGATTAAAAGTTGTTATACCTTGTACTTTCTAGCTTAGGAATAGTATAAGAGTAGTATTTAGTGCTTGGATTCACAGATTTAAGGTTTGTGTGGTGTTTTTGGGTGATTCGAGTGTTTTTCTTTCAAGTGTTCTTGGATGCGGTTTGTGTATTTTGGACGTTCTTGAACGCGGTTTGTGTCACATCGGGTACGCGGTTTGTCCTATTACTAGTTTAGGCAAAAGGACAAACAGCATTGAAAGTGACGTGTTTGGAAGTTTGTGCCAACGCGGTTTGTCTCTGAGGTGCGTACGCGGTTTGTGTCAACGCGGTTTGTATCTCCAGCGTGAACTCGGTTTGTGTCAACGCGGTTTGTATCTCCAGCGTGAACTCGGTTTGTGTCTACGCGGTTTGTATCTGCAGCGTGAACTCGGTTTGTGTCTACGCGGTTTGTCTCTGAGGTGTGTATGCGGTTTGTATCAACGCGGTTTGTCTCTCCAGCGTGAACTCGGTTTGTGTCAACGCGGTTTGTCTCTCCAGCGTGAACTCGGTTTGTATCAACGCGGTTTGTCTCTCCAGCGTGAACTCGGTTTGTGTCTACGCGGTTTGTCTCTGCGGCGTGGATGCGGTTTGTCTAGGCGGTTTGTATCCACAGAGGTGCTATTTGTCCGTGGGGGTTTGACCAAAGTTGACTTTTTACGTCAAAACTTCAAACGGCCATAACTTTTGAACCGTAACTCCGTTTTCAGCGAAACACCTGTCAAAACGACCGTGAGACCGAGGAGAAGGACACGTTGAATAAATTTATTCATTCAACCCAACTTTCGAAGCCTGAAATCGCTCCAGAATGAAGTTATTGAGTTTCTAAGTTTTTCAGACCAAAATTTTGCCATAATAACTTGCAACAACCATACCAATCAGATCAACAAGTCTACCAGACCTTCATCATAACACATATCAAGCATCATTCCACAGTTTATTCTTGATTTTGTAAAACCCCGCGAAAGAATCTATTTCTCGGTTTAAATCATAGAATTGTAAAATCCCGTGCACGGTTACATCATGTCTACTACTTCAGATTCCTTAATATCTGAGGTACTCAAGTTGTACGACACATATGATAACCAAATGATTTCCAATTCTGGACAACAAATGTACGTGTGTGATTCTGATAATACCAATGTGGAATCTTCGTGCCCGAAATCACAAGAGAAAGAGCTTCATCAGTCACTTATGCAGTTTAATGCAAAGGAAAGTCGCATCGAATGTTTTCGTCTACTTCATTCACATCTCAAGGTTTTGTTTGATAAATCTGAATACGTGATGGGTTACACACGGACTTTCACAGCACTCTTTGGTCAAGATGTTCATGATTTCACAGTCGAAATGACTCTATATTTAGATCAACTTGAACAACAACTTGACAAAGAAGAATTCTCTGAAGCAAGATCCAGAGCAGCTTTCAGTGTGATCAATAACCAACTCCAGGTGTTCATTGACTTGAAATACACTGAGGACTATGACTATGACAGTCAGATGACAAAAGGGTGTTTTGCTAATTACACTGGATTCGAGGTTGACGTGTTCAGAGTTACATTACTACAATTGATGAGTAATGTTAATGGGTTTATTGATGAAAGGGCTAAACAAATGGGGAATGGAACAAGATCAGACAAGTTTGATGATGGTGACAGCACAGGAGGGGATTTCACAATATGTGAGAATGCAGCCTACGTACCTGAAAATCACCAAGCACAATCTGCTGTGGTACATCTGTCTTATCTAGATAATGCTCTTTCTAATGAACAACAACATACTGATCATCTTAAACTTACTTATGACACATATCTGTTGGAAAAGACTGATAGCAATATTACCTCTGATTCAACAAATATGAGTCATAAGGGGGGAGAAATTGATCAGGATGCTGAACATGAACATGATAATACGTCGAGTTCTTTGCCTACGGCTGAGTTTTTCAAATCAAATGATATGGTTGAAAAAGAAGTTTATAATGAACTTTCAAAAAGATTTTTACAGCTTGAAAAACATTGTATTGATCTTGAAATCTTAATGCAACAAAAGAAAGAAAGTCTTCAAAATAAACTACCATGTAAAAACCCGGAATTTCCTGAATTCTGTGAATTTTTTATGATAAATGATTTGAAAGCTCAGCTAGAAGCCAAAAACTTAACGATCAAAAACCTGAAAAACAGATTGGCTGAGATGAGTGACAAATGTAATGAAGTTAAGACTAAACATGACAATGATGTTATTGCAACAAATAATGCAGAATTAGATCATAAAGTGACTAAATTGTTTAAGGAAAATGAGTCTTTGAAAATTCATTGCAAAGAACTGAGTGATACAATCAAAGAATCGAAAACTAAGAATGTAGAGCAAATTACCTCTTTGATTGCCAAAAATGATGAATTCAAGGCTCAACTTCAGGAAAAGGGTTTTGCGATTGCATCATTGAAAAACGAATTGAGAAAATTGAATGGAAATGGTGTGAACACTAAGTTTGCAAAACCATCAATCTTGGGGAAACCACCACTTAGGAACCAATCAGTTGTTAGACAACTGACAGCGTTTAGATCTGAACGGTCAAATGTTTCAAAAACACGGTTTGCCTCCCAAGTTGATGCGGAAAAAGTTTTGTCAAAACCAGTCACTTCACAGTCTAGACCTAGTGAAAAGGAATATGCTGTTGCAAAACCACATCACATGAGTGCATCTAGTTCTTCTAGGATTAGTTCAACGCGTGTGTCACTTGTGACACCAAAGGAACATGTTAGACATAAAGACATTGTTCAAAATCAAAACCTAGTGGACGCTAAGAAAAACACACATGAAAAGACTAGGAATTTGCCTGTTTCCAAGAGTAGTTGCGTGCCAATTAGGGCAATTCCCGTAGCCGATCACTCTAAGAACCCTAGATCTTTTTCTGATTCCAAACACTTTGTTTGCTCGACTTGTCAGAAATGTGTTTTTAATGCAACCCATGATGTTTGTATAACAAAATTCCTGAAGGAAGTGAATGCTCGTGCTAAGGTTCAATCCTCTAAGACTAGAAACATCAACAAGCCCGTAGAACCAAAGAGTCATACTCAGAAACCTGGTAGGCAGATCGCTGTAGGTCAAAGGTCTTCTCTAAACAAGTCCTCCACTGTACGTGAGAAACCACACACTCCTAGATCTTGCCTTAGGTGGATACCGACGGGTAGAACTTTTAAGATTGTTGGTCTTAGATGGATACCTATTCGAAAGATGTTCACTAAGTGCGAAACCAAGGTTGACAGTGCAACCCCAAATGGCTCAACTGCTGATATCACTAACCCATATAAATGCAAACAAACTCTTAATGTCAATGCAGGAAGTCTTTACTTAAGTGCAGGTACATCGTTCCCTCCCATTAAGGAAAGACTCAGGGTTTGGGTGCCGAAAAGAGTGATATCTCATGATGTAGGGGTTTAAACAATTCAAGCTTGATGAACATCAACGATAATGACGTCTGTACACTTTAGTGCAGGCCTCGTTCTTCATCATTAGGACGTCTGAATACCTCAGTTCAGGCCTCGCTCTTCATCATTATGACGTCTGTACAAGTCAGTGCAGGCCTCGCTCTTCAACATAATGACGTCTGTACACTTCAGTGCAGGCCTCGCTCTTCATCATAATGACGTCTGTACACATCAGTGCAGGCCTCGTTCTTCATCATTATGACGTCTGAATACATCAGTTCAGGCCTCGTTCTTTAAAGAAAAGAAAAGTGTACGCTTGAGTGCACTTTATCTTCGGAAGAAGAGGAATCTTCTTATTCATGACCATTCTCATCAAACTTCGTGATCTTCAAATGTTCATTCAGTCATCAAGGGGATAAACGTATATTGAAGTATATTCTTATTCACCCGGTCTATCAAAAATGGCAGTTGGTCGTCACATGCAATTTTTGAGGGGGAGAAGGGTGAATAAACTGCATGGTGATTGAGATTTGAGTAATGGTCAGACGAATACTCTTGTTTCTGACTACTCTCATCAAAAGGCTTCATACTTGCTCCATGCTCATTCAGATATCAAGTGGATCTACTTCCATTCGATTGGACGTTTATTCACTCAATCAAAGATGGCATCCTCGTATGCAATCTTTGAGGGGGAGAAGTGTGAACAATGGATCAACCTCATATGCACTTGTTCAATCAAAGATGGCATCCTCGTATGCAATCTTTGAGGGGGAGAAGTGTGAACAAGTGATTCATTGTACATTTGGTTGTTGGTTCACTCACTTGAGCTGGGCATCTAATTGTGACCATGGAGTTGATTAGGTATCACTTATTCGAGATTGAAGTTGACTTCCTCAAAGGCGTGATCTTATCCTATCTTGAAGTCGGGGTTGGTTGGATGCATGACTTTCTATGATAACTTGCTCGTGCTTAAGATTTAAGTTGAAGTCTTAGGTTATCTAGTTACCAGTAGTCGGGGTAACTATCACTTAAAGGAGTTACGTTGTAGTACTCAGTGTCACACGCCGATGTCGTTGTGGATAATCGTAAGAGGTGTTAATGTCTCATACCTTGGTTGGGTATTGAGACACGCTTACATCACTGGTTAGACCAGCTTGAAATTATTACCCGGCCAGGATATGTCCTTTCGATTGATGACAACTTTGTGTTTCGTCAATTCATTGGTTAAGTCTGAGACACGCTCAACTAAGATGCCAAATCCTTTTTGTTCATTCGCTCCCCCTCAATATGTGCATCGATATACGAAAGAGTTTAGCACATATGGGAAAGCTTACATTTACGTCCAAACATCACATTTTATCAGATTTCATATTTAAATCACATTCTCTCCCCCGATCAAAAATTTCAAACCATTTGAGATTTGTGATCTCAATTGATTTAAATAAGTTAGAAAATGTGGGAGAAAATGTGTCCGATTTAATGTTTTCTGATAATGGAACATACTATGCTCCCCCTTAAACTAAGAGGGAGATTCACTGCTTATTTTGCACAAAGTGATTATTATGACACAAGTGATATTGACCTTTTTGCGCAGATGATGTAATCACCCACTTTTCTGAGTGAGTCAGTGGTCAACATCGATTATCCATCCACCAACAAATCTTCTCAAGTATTGTCGATCCCCATTTGGCGAGATCCGAGTAAGTACTGCTTTGTTGAAATGATGGTGGTGGAGGTGAAGGTGTTGTTGTTGTTGTTGCTGCCGATGTTGTTGTCGTGGTGAATTCCGAGCCAATCAATAGAGTTTGAACGTCTGATCAAATGGTTAGAATGGGAACTGGTATATTCATTTTGGCTATGGAATCTGCATAAGAATATCAACACAGATATACATACATACAGACACACTATTCCTAAATAGCTACCCTTCAGCAGCTTGCCACATTATAATACCAAGTTCATCTTATAATCAAACCACAATCAGGAACTACGTCAAACCACTATCTAGCATAAAAAGCAAATACCAATCATGCACATGGCAATTCACACAGATATCAATATTCAACTCAGGAACTTAGGAACATGATTCTAATATGATAGCAATATACCTAAGTGATTCCTGAGAACATATGCACAATATCAACAACAATTAAGCAGCAATCGACTACCAAGAGACAAGCACCATTTGAGACTCATTCACTTAGATCATACAAATGTCAGTGGAGCATTCAAGAACATCAAACACAACTGGTTTTCTTACTTCTTTTAGGTTTTGAGTCTTAACGTATTTAGGGGATTAAACGAGGATTCCAAAGTAACACAAATGAACCTTCTAGATACATAAAGCTAGGAAACTATAAGCAAATTGCACATAATGTCCTAAACTTTCTAGCAACTAACACGTTTGGCCATTTGATAAAAAGTTTTAGCAAGATCCTCTTCAACTAATTCCCCATTAACTACAAAACCATTTCTAACAAGTATGATTTAACCAATAAATCCGTTTGATGATATAAAATTTGAATTCACTCTCCCCCTCAATTAATGACCCGTATTTTAGTTAAATATTTGTAGTCGTTGATTGAGTGACAAATTTTATGCACAATCCAAATCTAAAAGAATTTCAAGCAACACATAATCACCAAGTGTCTCACAAATAATTTTCAGAAGAATCATTGAATGAAAACTATTTGTATGCAAAGAAGATTTCTCTTCTTTTTCAAGAAATGATGCACTGAAACGTACATCAGATCGAAGAAACATGGATATAAAGTAATCCATGCCCAGGTGAACATCACCCAGTTGGAGGAACAGCCGTCTTTTTGGCGACGTGCTTTCCCCATTGTGAAGCGCGGGTTGCTATCTAAAGTAATAGCAAGCCATTTAGACATGTTTTAACAATCCATTTTAACTTCTGCTCGAGCTTCATTTAAAGACCCGTGCCATTATTGAATGACATTTCTAAGTCCGTAAATGTTATCGATAAACAGAAGACATGCCTAGGTGAAACTATTTTTGGTATTTTCTATTTTTTTTAATTTTTTATGGATTTTCTTGGTTTTAATATTTCTCTATTTACAATTTGCAGGTTTTCTATAATTTTCTATATACAGTATGTTTTAAGATATGTACAGACTATATTATTCAGTTTAAGACGATGATGAAATGAATACCGAAATGAGGATACGTTCAGTATGTTGTAGAATCTGAAGTCATCAACTCTTAAACTTTCACCACCAAAGCTTTCAAGGCTCCTGAACAATCGACGGAACTTGAGCCTTCCCAATGTACAGCTTTGATAGCTTCCCCCCAAACCGACAATCTTCTTACTGAGCAGATTCTAAGCTCTCTTTCAAGCTTACATAAGGTAAGTGTACAGCGGAAACCGTAGCAAACCACATCAAGTATTGCTGCTCCCTTTTAAGAATAATCATCGTGATTCTCCGTTCGGGGATCCTCAAATAGATCAGCAACGAATCATCTCACGTTTGAATAATTCTTCTCACATTTCTTCCCGCTGAATACTGAAGAAATGCCTACCAAAAGTATCCAGAGACCACTTTCCCCCAAGTAGTTGAAGAGATGCAGCCAGTCTCGATATATGAAGCCCAAAAACCCGAAGTACACACTCAATCCCATTAATGAAGTCGACAATGCATCATCAAGATCAATTAAGACCCGAAAATCCCCTTATCTCCTTTCAGGACATTGCAGATGAGAATTGTTACACCAAATTCAGCTAAGTCCCGAGTGTAAGCAATTTATCCCGTATGTAGTCGACATGATAACACCAAGACAGTACCATAATAGCTACTGAGTACCGGATGTACACATTTCCTTCAGTAGGATACCGACTAACCATAGGAACCATCATACAATTGTGTACCTCTTTTATCATCAGAAACTGACATTCTCTTCCCACACTTAGTTGGAATGACACACCAGAAAGAACGAGTTAGAACACTGATTTTCTCTGCGGTTATGACATTTGTCTTCCCGGAATAATCTTCTTGAAATCTTGTGAGAAGAACAACTTAGGCTCAAGTAGATCAAGTGAGAATTAACCGCTGCCGAAACCGTCTCTGACTATCTTTATCAACCCTCAAGTAGGCCTTATGATGAGATAACTGATGGAGCAAACCCGATATACCAAACTTGAGCCTGAAGATAGAATTCCCCATTCTTGTGACTTACGCTTGCACTAATGTTGGAAGAACGGTGTAGAGAATTAGTGCTCCAAGCAAATCTCTAAGTACTCAATACCCAACCAAGGTATGAGACATTAACACCTCTTACGATTATCCACAACGACATCGGCGTGTGACACTGAGTACTACAACGTAACTCCGATAATCGAAAGGACATATCCTGGCCGGGTAATAATTTCAAGCTGGTCTAACCAGTGATGTAAGCGTGTCTCGAAAAGGATGTGTCTGAGTAGAGTGTACCGTTTCGAGAAACTTTCTGTGGACTTGACCAGGCCGGGTAATAATTTCAAGCTGGTCTAACCAGTGATGTAAGCGTGTCTCGAATCGGTCATGTTCACTGAAAGTTGTTCAATTCAAAAAGTGCGAGCTCTACCTAACATGTGCAAATTTATAAAACAATCATTTGAGCACATGTTGAGGGGGAGCGTTTGAAAAATATAAAACTCTCAAAGTGTTAGAAAAATGGGTTTTCGTAATTATGAACACTTTGAGAGATTTTTCAAAGATTTGGTTTGGCAATCGTGGATGAATACCAAAGACCGACCATTTTATTTAATGCATGGAGTTATAAGGATGGTTAGGTTAGGCTCAAGTTCCCACGATCCCGCCAGAGCCGGAGGGATCTACCCAGGGACAATCCACTAGTTAGTGTAGAAGTCCTTAGGTATGATTAAAAAGGAGAAAAGTGTGATTAAGGGAAGAGTGCCGACTGAGATGGAGCTAACACTGGAACAAACCCAACAAGGTGTTAGTTATGAAGTCTCGGTAAGCACTGAAGGGGTTGAAGAATGAAAAAGAATTGTAAAGATAAAGGGTGAAAAGAAAGAAGCCCTCCTTACAACTTAGGCAGAAACCGGGTCAATACATATGCTGTCAGAATCACTTAGTTGATTGCTGGCATTGAAGACAAAGTATCATGGACCCAGTGATACGCTGCACAACCCTCCCTAGCCACTCAAGGTCCCTCAAAGGATTCTTGTTTCAATTGTCATGGAGTTCAATACATTCCTATCGTCTTTCTCACTCCGAGTTAGATGATATTGAAAAGGTGGCAGTCCTCTCCAGCCTCCGATCACCAAATCAAAACGCACAATTGAGTCTAGAGCCACGAGATGCATAATAAGATCTCATAGGAACACGAATTATTTCTACACTGGTTGTTCAACATTAAGGACACCAGGTGTAATCTTAAGAGTCCTACGCAGATCTTAGCAATCTGCCAGAACATTTATGAGGGAATTTACAAATGTAATTCTCAATGATTGAATGGAAATTCCTGCCAGGGTCAACATCAAACAGCCCTGAAAGCAGGTCACTTCGGTAATTCCTTGTGGATTACGCTTAGTGGTCGCGGCGGTTTCAACCGGTCTACAGTCGTGGAGTGATCTCCAGCGACTCACCTAATCGTTGAAATGCTACGGCATAGTCTTAAAAAGCCCTCTGTGGGTTTTCGATTAGGAACGGTCTTGGTAAGGATTAGAGAGAGTTTCCACACTATGCTGTTAACAATCTCGAAGTCCAAACTTGTAAGTACCGGTCGAATTATTGCTAACTGTCGTATGCAAGAATCTCTGGCGGTTGTAGCAGTGGAATGCTGTAGCTGGTTGCTGTTGTAGCTGGTTGCAGAAAAGATGCCAATCCATCACCACATGTTCACTCTACCACATCATCATCAAAGAAGTCATGATCAACCAAAAGACCTTCAACACAGCTTCTGCTAACTCTGATGCTGAAGATCATGACCCTGATTAATGTGAGCATGTCGGTTCTAAGTATATTTCATCACATGGAGACATACTACTAAACGATGACTTGGAGACTCAAGTGAGATGATACTTTCAAAGATTACTCAAAGTTCATCCAAGACAAAAGAGAAGTCATCGTCAGATCACTGATGTTTGCACAACAATCTATGACATTGAAGATTCAATGATTACGAGCTATGATGTCAAGATCCAAGGAAGAAGCGCTGAAATTCAGAACATTACTTCTGGGGTGACCTCCCTTAGGGGGAGATTGTTAGGAATATGAATATTCAGCTGAAGACTCGGTCACCCCGAGTAATTATTAGTACATCATAGCTCATAGGATTATCAGTAATATTATTAGTAGCTTAGTTATTATTATTAGTATAGTGGAGTGGGTCGGGTCTTTACCCTCTGTCAGCTCACTCTACAGCCCGCTAGGGGCATAATATGTTGTAAGTATAAATACCCCTTCCCACACAAGAGAAGGGTTGGAACTCTCATTACATTTCAATCTAATACACATAGTGTTTCTCTCACTAGAAGTTCCCACTTTCTCTCTCTAAGTTATCTTCCATTCGATCCAAATCTAAGCCTCAAACAAGTGTTTCTTGCATTGTGAATACCCTACAAAATCCTTGTTAATGATGCTTAAATCGAGCGATAAAAATCCTGCAAAACAAGCATAACAAATTAAAACATTTTTAATTTTTTAATGATCCAATATCACATGTGATATTGAGTATATGTGTAAAAACCTTTGAATTCAGTTATCAAAGTTTAGTTTATTTACCTGTTTTGTCACTGGTCTTGTCTCTTTCTCATCATCTTCTTCAAAGTATATATCAGCCCCTTTGTATAGATTTAGACAGCCAGGTTAGTCTTCATCTGGATTGAATTCATCATGATGCTCGAGCTTTCCCAAACATCCTTGTTTCTTTCTAGATCGATTCTCTTTCTCATCATTGGTGTGTTCCAGCTTCTGAGTGCTGGTCTTTGACGCATCACTTTAAATGCTGGGAAGTGTGTAGAATCCAAGTACATCAACTTTTTGTACATAACAATAAGAGATTGTGTAAGTCTTTATTTCTTGTTTATTATAATCACATGTGATAAACTAAATAAATTTTAAGAATCATGAAAAATAACTTACATTGAGGAACGTCAGTGAAAAATAACTTACATTGAGGAACGTCAGTGGACCATAATAGTAGTTGGTTCCTTTCTTCACTTCCTCCCAGTTATGCTTGCTTCCCTGCAAGCGATCAAGTATGTAGCCACACCAGTCGATGTCGGCTATGTCATCCTCCTCTTTCACATTTCTGAGCACGACATATGGGCACTTTCCACCACTATCAAGTGTGGCCATCGTGCTTGCAAATAGCATCAGGAAATTTATTTTGAACATGAAATCGGCATTTTCGGTGCTATTAATTTCCTTTGCTATAGCAGCTTGTGTGGCCTTTCCCCCGAGATAAGCATACTATTGTTCCCATATCCTAATGAATTAATCATCCCATTCTCTCGGTTCCATTTCATCCAACTTTCTCCTTCCCATTGGAACACCAAGCATGTCATGAATTTTTTGTCTTGTTACCTTTATTGAACCTCTTTCTAGCCTTAGTTCCATGCTTTTTGTATGGAAATGTTCAAGCACATAAAATCCTAAAACACCTGGAAGTTCGTTCAATGGGAAGTTTATCATTGTTTCAAAACCCATTTCCTTAAGACACCTCTTTCTTTCATTAGACAAGCTGCTCATTGCATCAAACAATGGATTTGGGGAAGACCTTGTTCTGCATGTACGATAGGTGGTTTTCTTCACTTGTTAGTGTGGTTTTTTGGGGGAATTTGTGGTTTGTGTTTGGGGATTTTCTTCTTGTGCATTTTATGACATGTCATTCTCCTTCTCATCTTCTGATTTTTCTTTCTCACTCTCTTCTTCATCTTCATCTTCATTTGATTTTAGAGTAGTACTTCTTGTTACTATTTTTTGTGATTCATCAACTGTTAACTTTGGCTTCTTTTTTCTTCTTGCTGCCATCTTTCTTACGGTTCCAAGATTTCTTTTCCCTTTTATGTCTGGTTTTTGTTCTTCTTCAGCAACTTTCTTTGCCTCCTTTTTGGCTTTTTTAGATTCTTCTGCCGCTTTCCTAGCTTTTTCGGCTTCCGCGCTTTCCTTTCTTCTTCAGCTTCCGCTGCTTTCCTTGCCTCCTCAGCTTCTGCTGCTTTCCTTTTTTCTTCTTTTCTAGCAGCTTTCTTTGCTTTCCTTTCTAGCTTCTTTTGCAACTTTCTTTCTTTCTCTCGTAGCTCAGCAATTCTTTCGGTGACTGATTTCTTCTTCTTCTTTTCTGTATTGAAATTTGTATACGCAATTATAAATCATATGTAATAATCAAGATTCATATGTAATGTCACATGTGATATATGATAACATTGTATTTACCTTACTCTTAGTTGCTTTTGACTTTGAAGTATCTGTTAGGAACGACATTGATGAAATATTTTTCATAACATCATCGACATCACTATCGTTGACCTTTTCTTTTTTATCTGCATTTACACAGATAAATTTTTGGATTATTAGATGTGATTAGATAACATATCACATGTGATAGATAACATATCACATGTGATACATAACATATCACATGTGATATTTCACTAGAATATACACATGTGTTTGTGTATTTCTAACCTTTGTCTTAAATGAAGGCATAGTCGAAGTTCTGTTAAAAAACCTCGTCCGAGAACTTGTATAGAGAAGGATTTCCCGCGGCGCAGCAGTTCTTCCATACCACCTTAGCAGCTGAGAGACTGGCTTCTCGGTTGTTAGTAACGACCTATCCCTTCATTTAAGCAATTCGGCTATGCCTCATTTAAGTCAAACATGTCATTCATTTTTACAGTAAAATCAGAATAACATCAACATAAACTGTCTATATCTGAAAAAGGCTTAGTCGTTGGCGAAAACATAGCCGAAGGCTATGTGTTCGTCTATGACTATGTGCATGTGTTAGACGAAGGCATAGCCGAAGGCTATGCCTTCATTTAAGGCAAACATCTCACTCATTTCTTCACTAAAATCACAATAACATCAACAAAATGTCTGTGAACACTTAAAATCTAACTTCTAATCACAGTTTTTTCAATAAAATCACAACAACATGATCAAAAACTCATTAAACTTTGAGATCTAACTATGTATCACAATATCTTCATCGTAAACTCTATAAAGAGTAGTCATCATTATTCAATCATAAAAGGCAGTAATGGCGAGTAAAAAAGATGTAAATGTGAAAAAAGTTGATTATTATACCTGAAAACGATTTTTTGTCCTTTTTTTAGTCGTTTTTTTTGGTCGGAGTTTCGTCGTCTTCTTCCTGTGTCTCCGTCTCCGTCATGTATTGACTCATCTCAATGTCGTCGGTGTCTTTATCTTTCATTTTTATCGCTTTTCTAATGTTTTTGAGATATAGGGCACGGTTATTTACGGTTATTGATAATTTTGATCGGTTTTTGTGAGTTGTGTGTTTTTTGAGTGTGTGTTTTGGTGAGAGAATTAATTGAAGCTGTGTGAGTAGCGGGAGTTTAGGAGGTATATGGTGTCAGAGTTAATGACGGTTATACCCTCGCACGGTTATTTTTTTATTATTTTTTATTAATTGCTTCTAATCTAGACCGTTGGATGAGATGCTGATGGACGCTTTGGATGCGTCCCTTGGTACGCGAGCAATGTTTTGTTTGCAATATAACCGCCCTCTAAGTTTTATCTAGCTATCTTATAATGCACAAAGGCCTACTATTAATAGAAATACTTAAAATTAAGCAATACAAGTTATAAAGCTAAAAGTACAAGTAATTAAAACACATTTTCTAACATTTACAAGTTCTTAAGCTCAAAGTACAACTAATTAAAATAGAAATACTAACATTAAATATAATAAATAAATCATTATGTACATTAAATACAATTAATTAACGGGTCAATAAATACAATTAATGCAGTTATTAAATAATTAAAACACCCCTTACATAAGAAATACAAATTATCAAGCATATTGTACAACCAACTTAAACACAATTCTTGCATTAAATGTCACTAATACAAATAATAAAGCACATGATACAAATATTCAAGCCCGAACAGGCAACGGGCCAAATGGGCTTGAGCCCGAACGGGCACGGGCCAAACGGGCTCGAGCCCGAACGGGCATGGGCCAAACGGGCTCGAGCCCGAACGGACACGAGCCAACGGGCTCAAGCCTGAACGGGCACGAGCTAAACGAAATTCTTGATATCCGTAAATGTATTGTAAAAAAAAAAACATAATAAACTAAAATACATGATTCACCGGAAAATTTTATTTCATGATACCCGCCGCCGCAACGCGCGAGTACCCTGCTAGTTATTAACAAAGTTAAATTCTTTTTTTTAAAAAGTTGAGTCTTGAAAATAAAATAAAAAATTAGTTAGGTCGCCACTGTAACAAAAACAAGCACGCCCAATGTACCATGACCCGTAAAGTCGGTCATATTCTCTCTCTCCTAGGGCTTCAAAATCACCCAAAACCACCCCATCATTATTTCAATCCCACACAAACATGAACATCGAAATACACGGTCGTCACGCTCTACTCTTCGACGACGATGCCACGTCAGCGTTCGTCAACTCAGAAGACGCACTCGTCGAATGGAACTCACTCTTAATCGACCGTTACGACGTCCGGCATCTCCTCTCCGGTCCTCCGCCGTTTCGACGACGGCGTAATCCACAAACGTCATCACATTCGTCTTCTGCTGATGCTGAGATTGAATATGAACGGTATCTGGATTTACCGTCTGAAAATGAAGAGCACGGTAGTTACTGTTTATTATTTTTTATTATTATTTTTTTTTACCTTGTTTGTTATTTAGCTGTTATTATAGTAGAAATGTGAGATTATGTTAAACTGAAAATATAAGTGCGTGTGCTATTTTTAGTTTGTTAGGATTGAGATGATTGCGTTTATTTAGTAAGTTAAGAGAATTTATTTATTTATTTATTTATTTTTTTATAAATTAGTTAAGTAAGTACCTGAGTTTTAGTTTGTTATGATTGAGATGATTGCGTTTATTTAGTAAGTTAAGAGAATTTTTTTTATAAATTAGTTAAGTAAGTACCTGAGTTTTAGTTTGTTATGATTGAGATGATTGCGTTTATTTAGTAAGTTAAGAGATTTTTTTTATAAATTAGTTAAGTAAGTACATGAGTTTTAGTTTGTTAGGATTGAGATGATTGCGTTTATTTAGTAAGTTTGAGAATTTTTTATATAAATTAGTTAAGTAAGTACCTGAGTTTTAGTTTGTTAGGATTGAGATGATTGCGTTTATTTAGTAAGTCAAGAGATTTTATTTATTTATTTATTTATTTTTTTTATTTTTTATAAATTTGTTAAGTAAGTACTTGAGTTTTAGTTTGTTAGGATTGAGATGACTGCTTTTATTTAGTAAGTTAAGAGATTTTTTTTTTTTTTTTAATTTTATAAATTAGTTAAGTAAGTACCTGAGTTTTAGTTTGTTAGGATTGAGATGACTGCTTTTATTTAGTAAGTTAAGAGATTTTTTTTTTTTTATAAATTAGTTAAGTAAGTACTTGAATTTTAGTTTGTTAGGATTGAGATGACTGCGTTTATTTAGTAAGTTAAGAGATTTTTTTTTTTTTTTTAATAAATTAGTTAAGTAAGTACCTGAGTTTTAGTTTTTTAGGATTGAGATGATTGTGTTTATTTAGTAAGTTAAGAGATTTTTTTTATAAATTAGTTATGTAAGTACTTGAGTTTTAGTTTGTTAGGATTGAGATGACTGCATTTATTTAGTAAGTTAAGAGATTTTTCTTTTTTATAAATTAGTTAAGTACCCGAGTTTTAGTTTGTTAGGATTGAGATGATTGCGTTTATTTAGTAAGTTAAGAGAATTTTTTTTATAAATTAGTTAAGTAAGTACCTGAGTTTTAGTTTGTTAGGATTGAGATGATTGCGTTTATTTAGTAAGTTAAGAGATTTTTTTTTATAAATTAGTTAAGTAAGTACTTGAGTTTTAGTTTGTTAGGATTGAGATGACTGTGTTTATTTAGGTTTTGTTTGTTTTTTTCTTTCAGATCTGAATGGCGTCTGAAGTCTGATTCGGTCAGACGCAATCAGATTCAGACTCTTTGTTTTTTTTCAGATCTGAAGTCTGAATACATCTGAATAGGGTATGATTCGTTCAGACATTGAATAACGTCTGATTACATCTGAAAAGCCTAAACTTTAGTGATACTTCTTTTCAATCCTTATCTCCTCATCTTGGTCTTGATTTTTTATTAATAATAACGAATGGAGGGTCGTTTGGTTTGTTTTATAGCGAAACGATTGTTTTTTGTTTATTCAGACATTCAGATTCAGACATAAAAACAGACAGTCTAAAATAATTCAGATTCAGACTTTTGGACCACTCATTCAGATTCAGAAGTGGTATTCAGATTCAGACATAAAACCTCTAAAAAAACAAATAACACCTTAGTAAGTTAAGAGATTTTTTTTTTTTTTTTTAAGTAAATTAGTTAAGTAAGTACCTGAGTTTTAGTTTGTTAGGATTGAGATGATTGCGTTTATTTAGTAAGTTAAGAGATTTTTTTTTATAAATTAGTTAAGTAAGTACCTGAGTTTTAGTTTGTTAGGATTGAGATGATTGCGTTTATTTAGTAAGTTAAGAGATTTTTTTTTTAATAAATTAGTTAAGTAAGTACCTGAGTTTTAGTTTGTTAGGATTGAGTTGATTGCGTTTATTTAGTAAGTTAAGAGAATTTTTTTTATAAATTAGTTAAGTAAGTACTTGAGTTTTAGTTTGTTAGGATTGAGATGACTGCGTTTATTTTGTTGTTAGTTGCGGAATTATTATAGATGAGTTGAAACGAGTACTTGAGTTATAGTTTTTTAGGATGTAGACGATTGCGTTTATCTCGTTAGATTATATTCATACATCAGTTGATTGCTAGTTCCTAATTTTTACTTTGTTAGGATGTAGACGATTGCGTTTATTTTGTTACTTTGAATGTTAGTTGAGCGAGTTTAGTAATGAGTTGAAATGTGAAAGTTTTGTTTCGTTATTTGTTTTAGTGGTTAAATTTTGGATGCGTTGCTGGCTAGCTTGTTTATGCAAGCGGTTATGCTCTATGTTTTATAAGCCTTTTGACTTGTTAACTTGATTTGTTTGTGTGTAATTCTAATTAAAAATGAAGTTGAGCTGTTAGTGCTTGTTTTTATCTTCTGTTGAATTGAAGTTGGAGCATGCGCCTCATTTTTAGGTTGTTAGGATCGAGACAATTGTGTGTTATTTATTTGCATGTCACGGTTTCATGAGTTGTGCATTATTTGCTGTACAATAGCTGAATGATGTGCTAGTTTTAGTTAGTTGATTTAGTGTTTAGTTTTGAGATCCGTAGCTTTTAGATACAGCTACAAGCCTATCGTGTTTATGTGAACAGTTGCATTTCACGTTTAATAGTTTTTTGGACATATTTGCTTGTTTTGTTTGTGGTGAAGTTGTATATATTTTAATTGAGAAGAAAGATTAAGCTGATGATGGGAGTTGTATCTTTGGGTGGATGGACATAGAGAATTGAAAGAAGTGCTTTATTTGTACTCTTTTAATTGTCTATTTCTTTGTTCATTTGGTATAGCCGTGTAGGAGTGAGATGATTTGTTTGGTTTAATGTTAGTGGAGTGAGATTACGTCTTCATTAGTTGAATTGAGTGTCTAGGTTTCGTTGGTTGTGGATGGCCTGCTGTCTGAAAATAAATGATGCATTGTTTTTTGCTATGAGGCACATCAACTATTTTGTTGCAAGATAACTATCTTGAACTGGTGCCATGCTTTGATCAGCTAGTTTTTGAGACGTGTAGCATCTTGACATAACAAGCCTTTTTATGAGTTTATCTGAGGTGAAGGGTTCAGTACTAGTAGTCGCGTAGTGGCCTAGGAGACTGGGATGGTCCGGTAGTAAGAAGTTAATGAGGCATTGGTTATCGGCATGGGCCATTTGAATTAATTTGTTGCTTTATGATATACCAACAAATCCCATTTGTGACTTTACTTGCCTTGAGGGGTTTGATATTGGTAGTTATGTAGTGCTTCAAGAGTTGTTTAACAGGATTTAGTTATGAGTAGTCGTACAGTGTGACTCAGGTTATATAGAGAGAGACTATATGTTCACTGAAAGGCCTGGCCTCTGGAATTCTAAAATCTGTCTGCAAAGCATAAAAAAGAAGTACATGAATTAATTGCATTTTCCCTATTTTTGGGCGTTGTATTACTTTTTATTGGTGAACTTTATATTTCTTCACATGTTTCTATAGGATTCTAGTGTGCATATTATATTAATATACGGCTATCTGGGTGTTATATTTTGCCTGACTGTTACGTTGTATTTAGAAGAAGATGCAAATCCGGAACCTGTGGGTGGATTCAATGCTGTTCCTTTTTCTTATGGAAATTACGAGGATTCTAGTGAACAAAAGATTGCTGAGACTGAATCGGAAATACCTCAATTTCATCCCCCTTTCCCTGTTCCTGACAGTCTGGTTCAAAACTTGGTAAGTTCAAATACATCAGCTCTTAATGAAATTTATGGCCTTGATGTTTTTGCTTATTTTTAACTGCTACTTAGGTGGATGTGACCAAAGGCTAATTCACTAAGGTACATATTTTTAAAGGCTTACCATGTCTAAGTTTACAGATGCTTGGAGCAGGGACTGAGTTGTGACCTAAGGTTGCCATTCACAGGCACCATGTTCTCTTTTGATATCATGTGCAAAGGTCTCAGGTGGGATTAGGATTACAGAATGTTTTGTTACTGTAGTAAGGAAAAAATCATCGCACAACTTGAGATTAGAAGCTACACATCCACACCTGATTAATATTAATGTCGTCATTTTTTCAACTTCTATCAGGCTTATTATGCTATTTGTTGTTTCTAGTAAAATAATCATCTTTTTCTATGCAAACCTGGCAATTCCATTTCTAAAAGACAGTTTTCTTTCTTTCCTGTTCGTTTTGTGTTTTGTAGCCCCCTACAGAGAAAGTACATCAAATTATTGCAAGGACAGCTCTTTTTGTCAGTAAAAATGGAGGTCAATCTGAGATTGTTTTGAGGGTGAAGCAAGGAGACAATCCAACCTTTGGGTTCTTAATGCCTGATCATCACCTACATCCGTACTTCAGGTTTCTGGTGGATCACCAAGATCTTCTTCAGTCAAAAGAGGACAAACAGACTGAAAATGAGGAAACATCCAATACTGGAGCATTGTCTTTACTTGGTTCTGTTTATGGCAATGGTGAGGATGATGATGTTGGAGCAGAGCATGCATCATCATCAACTAAAGAGGTCGTGGATGTAGATGCTACAATGTTGCCAGTTGGTAAAGACGAGCCTGTTTCAAAGCAGTCGATTTCCTCCAAGGAAGATGTTCTTATAATAAAAAGGAATTCTTTATCAAATGCTTTGAAGCCTGTACGTACTAGCAGTCTGAGGAAAGATGATTTCTCAGGTTCAGTCTCTGCTGTTCCTGATAAGTTACGTGCTTCTTCTCTTCCCCCAATTCCCAAGAATGAGCATATTCTTGTGGATCCTTCATCCGAAATGAAACTGCTGGTTGACAAGATAGTTGAGTTCATCATGAAGAATGGGAGGCAGTTTGAGACAGTACTTATGGAACAAGACCGTGGTCATGGAAGATTCCCATTCTTACTCCCATCTAATATATTTCATCCGTACTATTTAAAGGTTCTCCGGGAAGCCCAGGAGGTACTATTCCTTGATAATTTTAAATTTTGATGGATGCTTAATTTTACTGCTCTTCATGTTCAAGTTCACCCTGTTTTTTGTACTGTCATGTTCACAAGGAATTTTTCTTGAAGTCGATCATGATTTACTTGCCTAGTTCTGAGCAGAGTTCTTAGTTATGCAAACTAACATGTGAATATTATACTATAATCCGACAGTTTTATGTTTATAGTTTCATACAGAACTTGCGGTATGATTATTGCATAATATTATGATCATGATCTAATAGTTTCATGAATCCCGAGTAGATTTCTTAGTTATGCGAATTAATGCGGATTGATTGACTAGGAGACAATATTCAGCTCTGAATTGCTTCATATAGTTTCATATAGAACTTGGCGTATCCCTATCACATAATTAGTGGAGTTGTACCTCAAACAAAATGACTAGATGATTCATCCTACCAATAATTTTTACTTACGTATGTCTCTTGTTAATAAAAGAAGCTGAAGCATACATCTTTGTGTGTTTTGCTGCTCTACTCTGCTTTTCCGCTATATATGTTTGTGTAACATCGAGTGCTTTTTTTAAGGGTTTTTTTTTTTTTTTTTTTTTTTTTTTTTGTTCTATTTTTTTGTCTGATCCAAATCAAATTATTTCTTTAACATTTTGGTCTTACTGGATGATGTACATTTTTATGTCCTCACTTTTGTTTTTATGTTATTAAATTAATTCTGTTATTACGTTGTGCCTGATTGTTTGCTGTCCATCTTGTAGACGAAGTTAACGGCAAAGAGTTTCCACAATGAGAAGGAAGATTCCAGAGGACATATCTCAAGCAAGAAACTTAAGGTTGATGAGAAATCTTTGGTGGAACCTGATGATATACCACTTGATTCTGAAAGGAAAGAGAAGTTTAAGATGGTAATCAACAAACCTAAAAGGGAAGGATCAGATGTGCCAGCTAAAGCCACAGAACAGTCACCTGGAATCCAGGTGGATGCCACTCAAGCAGCAGCTATTCTTCAGGCTGCTACAAGAGGCATTAAGCCTCCAAATTTAGGAAATTTTTTTGGACAACCCTCTAGTGAAGCCGATTCCTCTGACACACATTTGACTCATGAGCAGAAATTGAAGGCTGAGAGGCTTAAAAGAGCTAAGATGTTTGTGGCTCAGCTGAAAAGTGGAGCTGCTCCATCAAAAACCGAACCCTCGCGTGGCGTATCAGCTGAGCCACAAGGATCAGTGGCTGAAAATAGTCACAGCACAACCCCTATAGATTTTCATACTAAAGACGAGATAGTAAAAACAGAGAAGATAGTAAAAACAGAAGAAGAACATTTGAATGATGAAAAACGAGCAAAGAGGAAATATCGTGCTAGGAAAGATGAAGAAGGTGACACATCAGAAGATGACGACGTGGTTGATGAGAGAGAAGGAAAAAGGTCGCATAGACACCGTACAGAAAAACATCGATCGCGTGATCATGTAAAAAAACACCGATCACATCGTTCTTCCCGTAAACATGATGAAGAAAGGGATCGTGATTACTCGAGGAAAAATAAACATCAATCATCTAGCTCTTACGAAGATGATGAACATGAAAGTGAACATGAATATGCCAGAAAGAAGCACCGGTCACATCGTTCTTCACATGATGAACACGAAAGTGAACATGAATATGCGAGAAAGAAGCACCGGTCACATCGTTCTTCACATGATGAAGATGAAGTTGACAGTGACGATAAATATTCAAGGAAAAAGAGAACACATAGATCTCACAAGTCTTCTCATCACAGTAGAGATAAACATAAGCATAGGAAGAGTCACTCTTATAGGCATAGACAGAAGCCTGATGTCTCTTCAGAAGAAGAGCTAAGGGATCATAATAAGGCTGAAAAACATAAACAGGGTTCAAATTCGGAGATAGAAGAACTGGAAGAGGGAGAGATCAGTTCGAAATTGTCTGGTCAGTCTAGAGGAGATCCATTTGTTAATGGTGCTAGCAGAGAACCGTCGGTCGATGTATCGAGTCAAGATAGGAGACCACTGACTCAACCTGTAGAGACAGCTGAGGTTCCTGATGATCTTAGGGCCAAAGTGAGAGCAATGTTGTCCACATTGTAAGTCTTAAATCTCAGTTATTAGCCAGTTATCTGTTATATTCGATTATGTTTAAAGCACACATTCCCCCTGTGCTACTTTGTGTTACCACAGTTTGTATTTGCATGTGTTGGGGAGTTGCATCCAAAAGAGCCCATACTTGACTTACAAGCCTAGGCTTCAAGCTCTACAAGCAATTGTTTTACTTATAGATCCACAGTGCTCTAAATTGTTATGACATATTACAGTATTAACACAATTTGAAACATGCAACTAAAGCAATTGAATCATCGAAGTCTGTTGTGTTTATGGGTGTTATTGGGTTGTATGTCGGGTCTTAACGGGTCGGGTTGATTAGGGTTTTGATTAGAAAAAATTAACCCGCAACCTGACCCTATAAGGAATCGGGTTCGGGTGGAATTCGGGTCTGTTGATTCGGGCCATCGGGTTATACTATAAGCTCAAACTCTACTTTTATATCGGTTCTATTTAAATAACATATGAAGATGTATGCGTCAAAAAGTAACAGCAACAAAATATAGGGATGTGTATGGCCGTTTATGTTTGAGAAGTTTGCAACAGGTGTTTACAACTTTACATTGTTTTGAAGAAATATACGAGCTGTACAGTGTTTACCACTTGATAATTATCGAAACTATCTTTAGTCAAGTAACTAGTAAAAGTACAATGTTTTAATATTTCAAAACAACCCCCAAATTAGAGCACAAATGTCTCCACATGTGCTATTTTATGGTAGAATGGTACACGCCATTTTCCAAACTAATAACATATATGGATTTAGTTATACTAAAGAATGATTCATTTCCTCTATACTTATGCTTGATGTATATAGCGTAATATTTTGATATAATAAAGAGATGAATTAGAAACTTTTATTTTACTTTAACCATTACAGAAACCATAGTCACATGGAACGGGGATCGTTTTGGTATGCGATCGAGGATCGGGATCGCAGTTCGTTAGGTGCCTAAAATTCGGTTCGATGGGGGTAGGTTCATTCGGGATTGCTCCGGTACGATGTACCTAATAGTTAACATATTCCTAAGGATTATAAAAAAATCCTAACATCCAAAATTAAAAAAAAAATAGTTTGATACTTTTGAAATTTTCATAAGTCATAACCATCATTCAATTACATACTAAAGTTTTTGTATTAAAGTTAAAATAAACAATAAATTCATGATTGAGAAGGTTTGAGATTAGGATCGTTAATTTCCTCGTTCCCGACTGAATCGTACCAAAATTGGGAATGCGCGAACTGGATCGCAATTCGCGGCCTTTCTAGCGAATTATGTTTACTATGAGTAAAACCCTTCTTCATACAAAACTTGTGCTTTTAAAATTTTATGAAAAATTAATATAAAATATTCGGGTCTTATCAGGTTGACCCAATAACCCGATAAGATAAATAACTCAACCCTAACCCGACTCTATAACAATATCGAGTTCGGGTCAAATTAACCCGATAAGCTTTTATAACCCGATTAAATCATTAGTTGTGTTTGTCAAAACTTTCTTTACTATTTAAATGTTCAGAATCATAAGAGAACTATTTACTACCATATCCATCCCAAAAGCCTCGAGTCTAGGCTTTGAATTATACTATTAACAGAATAACAGATGAATGTTGTTCTAGGGAGGTGAGTTGCACACAAACACTCTATGCTAAGAGAAGACAAAATGAAGTATGGGGTAAAATTATCAAAAGTCGAGTTGTTGTGCATGAGTTAAAAATTGTTGTGGCAATTTAACAACGTATTTTGGAACTTGAACCTTGGAATATTTTGTATTTCTCCATGTATATATATCTTTATATTTATATATGTACGCTGTAATAATTAACATATGATTATTCCTTCAAATTGTATGTATGCATCAATGCATGTATAGTATGTGTATGTTAGTAGACATGTATATGTATGTTGGGAAATAAAATGGTTCAGACTGCACTGCTGACATAGTTGTTCCTCCAAGTTTCCATTTTGTGAACTGCCACTTGTTTTTCCTGTTCTTCCATACACGAACTAGCTTAAGGATAGGCTGGTTGTTGAACGAGTCAGACGAGTGTGTATGCATTTTTTTAGTTGTCACACTATCCTTTTCTTTCCTGGGTCCACAAAAGCTGCTACAGCCGTGTATGCATATTTCTAGGTCTTATTCTATCCTATCCTCTATTTGGTCAACAAAAAGCAGCTATAAGGTTAGCTTTTATGATTTAAGATATGGACATGGTGCTTGTTAGCTAAGGCCAAGTCATTTGGTGTATGTCTCTCACTTGATTTCTTGTTCACACTTCACAATTAGTTTTTATGAACATCAATCTATTAAGGTGTCAAATATCTTTTGAAGTAAAACCTTATAGGTAGGTCCCACTTCTATGTTTCATCTTTCGGACTGATTCATTCGGACCTTGCTTGCTCTTACACACAAGAAGAACACGCGTTAGGCTCGCCCGGGTTTTATCCTAGGACCAACCTCCGGCGTGAGAATGAGTATTGGGTGATTATGATATGAATAGTGATATGAGAGTAACAATAGTAGGTGTTAATTGAAATCTATTACAAATGAGGTGTGGGTATTTATACTACCCACATCTACTCTACCTGTTTACCTTGAGACTTGTGCGTTGACCTATGTCTGACCTAGTAGGTAGATGTCAGACCACGTGGTGGACATAATCCCGCGAAATCTGGAGAAGTGACAGTTTGATGGGACTATTCAACACGTAAGGCGGCGGTTCTGTCGGAGACATGTCCGGACGTCGAAAATAGTCTGGACGGAATGTGACGTCCGGATCCGAGAGTATCGTCCGGACCAAGTATGACGTCCGGACACATACACCAACATGTCTCCCCCAGTATTGTGGTATCGGTTGAAGACCGATAGTGCAATACTTTAACACTATCTTTTCGGTTTCGGCGCAAGTCGTTCGGACACATACACCAACATGTCCCCCCAGTATTGTAGTATCGGCTTTTGGTCGATGGTGCAATACTTAAGAAACTTTGGTCTTTCAGCGCTTTGCGGGCGATCAATCGTCCTTTAAATGCAACCGGGTCACGGGTGTCGGTTCGGGTAAGAGTATTAGAGCCTGTTAGGCCCTAGCGGGCTGTTTGGATCCCAGGCCCATGGGCCGAATATAAAAATATTTTTACTATAAGCTAGACAGCTGTCTGCCACGCGTACCTTTTGCCCTATAGATCCAACGTCCCAGAGTTTGCCACGTCAGTAAATGACAGGCTGATGCGACGTTTCGCTTCTTTCCAGGTCTCCCCTATATATACCGCTTAACGCTTCCTCATTTTTTTTTCACTTTTTACTGCGTGTATTTATCTTGCCTTCGGAAATTTTCAACTTCTGTGCCCGGTCGTTCTTGTGAGGTGCGTTTCGTTCTCTTAGCTTTATTATATATATTCCCCGGCATCCCTTTAGTGACGGCCGTAGAGATGAGCACTTCAAATAATCGTCCGTTAGCTAGTAGGCCTGGGTCCTCCTCCGATAGGATAGTCCCTAAATGCGACATGCACATTCATACTTCGAAAATGACGCAGGGAGACCTAGATAGGGTGGTAGGGGAGTTTGGGATTCCTGCGGATTTACGGCCTACGCTCCCGCCGGACGGTATGACGATGGACAATTTACCGGACCATAACATAGGTATTTACGTTCAGCAGTTAAGAACCGGGGGTGTAAGGATTCCCTTTTCAGCTTTTTTATTAGCGGTAATAGAGTATTTCCGAGTACACATTTCTCAACTTGTACCGATAGGTTTAAATAGAGTAACTATGTTTGAGATTCGGTGCTATAGTTTAGATGTGCAACCGACCGTTCCATTATTCCGGGTATTCTATAGACTCTGCAAACAAGGTCATTGGTTTTCATTTGAGAATCGCACGGGTCGGAGGGCTAAGAAATGTTTTACGGAGGTGCTTAGTGGGTTGAAGAACTGGAAAAACCATTTTTTCCTGATAGATCGGAGAGCCATTCCCAATGCCATGCCATAGAGGCATAGAGATTTGAAAATCACAGATGAGTTTCCGGAGACTCAATATGATAGGGATGCTAAACGGGTCGCTGCGAAGGTGATTCCCCTTAGGCAACCTTCTGTCGCCCTTTTATGGATGACGGGTTTATCTAAAGTCTCTGAGTATCCCGGGTATGAGCTTGTTATAAAGGATGCCGAGGGAAAGGGTAATGTTATACTTTTGTCTTAAACGTATATAATCTGTTGCCTTGCATTTGATCTTTACTTTCCTCCCCCCCCCCTTTGTTTTTTGTAGTGCTCACGATGGCTGAATATTTGGAGCTTCCGATTGAGATTGTGACTGAAGTT
Organism: Artemisia tridentata subsp. tridentata; assembly: GCA_021014915.2. Lineage (NCBI taxonomy): Eukaryota > Viridiplantae > Streptophyta > Magnoliopsida > Asterales > Asteraceae > Artemisia > Artemisia tridentata. Next base: position 365,617,560 of record CP139507.1, read on the forward strand.
GGCAAGGGTGGGCCCCTGCCGGAGGGGAGTGAAAGGGTGGATAGGACAACGACCCCGTTGGTACCAGGGAGTTCTGTTCCTGAAAAGACTTCACTACAAAAGGCCGTTGAAAGGCCGGACTCTAGTGTGCTGGCCGTTAGGCAGGAGAAAGAGAGGAAAAGGAGGATGATGGAACAGTCTAGGACGAAGAGGAGTGCTGAGGGATCTTCTGTTGTGGAGAAGAGGAGGAAAAAACCGAGGAAGCAGTCCGAGAGCAATGTAGGTGAGGATGCTTCAACTGAGGACGTTTTGAAGGTGATTCCTCCTCAGGAAATTTTTGTGCAAGGGGTGATTCATGTTGAAGAAGGGGTGGGTGGTGGAGAAGGTGCTGTGAATCAGGAGGGGGAGAATGAGGAGACCGGTCATAATCAGCAGCCTCCAGATGAAAGGCAGCCTACCGAGGAGAGCCAGCCGCAGAATCAGAGACTTCCGGTTCATGGTAAGAAATGCTCGTCTGTTGGAGCTCGTTCCTTCTTTTTCTTTCCTTTTTTTTTTTTTTTTTTTTTTTTTTTTTTTTTTTTTTTTTTTGATACATCTTATTTGTATAGATCTGTCCGTGCATCCTGAAAATTCCCCTCCGGGATCCGAAGGACATAACTCAACTGCGAGAGGTATATGAGCCCTTCTTTACGGTTCCTTTGATGGTTCTTTCATTATGCTAAGTTGTGGTTGATTTTACTGCAGATGAGGGTTCTTCCGGAAGAGAGATTTTTGTCCCGGCGTGGTCTTTGACCAAAGATGTCCGGTTGAATTCTTATAGAGCGTGCCAAGAGATGTTATCACATCTCGCAACTCCCGCTGAGCAGGCCGCGTTGGAGGAGATGACTACCAGCCGGATAATTCGTGCGTCGTATGTGCAGTCCGCTAATGGGATTGTAACGCAGGCGGAAGTGTTACGCCGGTTTAACCGGATGATCACGCAGAATAGGGAGTTAGAGCATGGTCAGAAGGTTGATGAACAGGGGCGGATTGTCATGATTGGGAAGTATGATCGTGTGGTGGGAGAGCTTGAAGCTTTGAAGAAGCAAATGGCGGGCGAGCGGGAAGCCACCTTGGTGTGGGAGAAAGGGTTGTCCGATCAGCTGGCAGATATGCAGAAGGACAGGGATGACTGGAGGAAAACCGCTGGAAATCAAGTTGATAGGATTAGGGAGCTAGAGAGGGAGTTGAGGGAGTCAAATCAGGCCGTTAAGAAGTTGGAGGAGCAAAAGGCATAGTTGGCGGAAGAGGTCAGTCTATCAGAAGCCATTCGTCATAATACTGTGAAAGAGTTGATTCCTGCGGCTTGCCGAAGGTTATTTGAGAGCCATGAATATAAGAAGAGTATGGGGAAGGTTTATGGTTTGTCTTACTCCGCTGGGTTTCTGGACGGGCTTAGGTATGAGCGGAAGGAAGAGGATATTGAGAAGTTTTTGCCCAGGTTTCAGAAACTCAATATAGAAGCTCCGAACATCTGGAAGGCAGAGTACAACAAATTGTTTGAGGCCCAATATCCATACATTCAGAAGCTTGCGGACTCTGCTCGTCTTCCATTAGGTGACCTCATGAATCTTTTTCCTGATCTCCCTCCTCCAAAGCCGAGTACCGTTGGAGTTCTTGCGACTCAGCAAACCGGAACCTCTTCCGGTGTGAAGGAGGTCGCCGATAGGGACCCTTGATTTCCATTTATGTTTCTTTGTTGGATGAATGTAATATGAACAATAATTTTAGCTCGAGTTCTTGTATATGGTTATTTGTGACTGATGTCACTTTTTTGCATCCTCGGATGGATGAATATAGTTATGAGTTTGTTACCTCTTTTGTGAAAATGTAACTTTATTTGCTTGAGCCTTCGGTATGGATTGACCGGATGATATAAAACCGGAGCGTTACATGTATTTTTGTTTATTGCTTTGCACAACCGCTTGATTTATGGACGGAGTGATTTCACGATCCGCTCGTGAGGGAGGGAGTGTTTTCCACAATCCGTTGAGTTTATTGGACGGAGTGATTTCACGATCCGCTCACGAGGGAGGGAGTGTTTTCCACAATCCGTTGAGTGTATTAGACGGAGTGATTTCACTATCCGCTCACGAGGGAGGGAGTGTTTTCCACAATCAGTTGAGTGTATTGGACGGAGTGATTTCACGATCCGCTCACGAGGGAGGGAGTGTTTTCCACAATCCGTTGAGTTTATTGGACGGAGTGATTTCACGATCCGCTCACGAAGGAGGGAGTGTTTTCCACAATCCGTTGAGTTTATTGGACGGAGTGATTTCACGATCCGCTCACGAGGGAGGGAGTGTTTTCCACAATCCGTTTGATCGTTATTGCCACATCATTAGAGTATAACATTATGGTATATTGAAAAATTGTTCCCTTTACTTATTGGGACACTGTAGATGTAAATGTTAGCAAGCTTCGGCGTACCGATTTTACAAGAAACAATTTCGTAGATTCATTACATTCCACGTCCGAGGTACCTCTCGGTCTTCCATTGTGTGGAGCTTGTATGAGCCGTTGTCGTAGGCCTCGACGACTCGGTATGGGCCTTCCCAATTAGGTCCTAACTTTCCTTGGTTTTCGACCCGGCTGGCCTCATTTCTTCGGTACACGAAATCTCCCACTTTGAAAGATACCGGGCGGACCCTTTGGTTGTAATACTGTTCGACCTTGGTTTTATATTTGGCCTCCCGAATAGCTGCCATCTCTTGTCTTTCTTGTAACAAGTCAAGGTTTAAGCGTTGTTGTTCTTCGTTGTCTTCCGGGTTGTAAAGCATGGTGCGGTGCGTGGGCATTCCGATTTCGGCCGGAATAACCGCTTCGTTTCCGTACGTCAGGCTGAAGGGGGTTTCCCCATTACTTGTTTTAAGTGAAGTCCGGAAGGCCCATAGGACGTTCGGTAACTCATCCACCCATCCGGCTCTTTCTCTCCCTAGGCGGGTTTTGATACCGTGCATGAGGCTTTTGTTGGCCCTTTCGACTAATCCGTTGGCCTGAGCATGGGCCATCGCTGTGTTTATCTACTTAATTTTTAACTTCTCACACCAGCTTTTGAACGGGTCTTTGACGAAATTTGTTCCGTTGTCCGTGACTATAATACCCGGAAGTCCGAACCTACAAACGATATTTTCCCACACAAATTTCTTTACATCTTTGCCGGTGGTTTTGGCAAGGGGTTTCGCCTCTATCCACTTTGTGAAGTAATCGACGGCCACAATAACAAACTTTACTTTCCCCGGAGCCTCCGGTAGGGGGCCTAGTATGTCCATTCCCCATTGGTAAAAAGGCCACGGTGCCATGATGGATGTCATAATAGTTTTAGGTAGCTTCGGGACCGGAGCGTGGATCTGACAGGAATCACATTTGTTGATTTCCTCCCTGGCGTCTCTGTGCATGGTTGGCCAGTAATAGCCTTGCCTCATTAGTTTGGCTACGACCGACCTTGGACCGGGGTGCATCCCACATGCCCCTTCGTGTACCTTCCGTATGACATAGTTTGCTTGGAGATGACCAACGCATCTTAGCATCGGACTGAGGTATGATTTTTTGAACAATACACCTCCTTCCATTGTATACTGAGGGATTTTCATTCGTAGTGCCCTCGCTTCGTTGGGGTCATCCGGCCATACCCCTTCTTTCAGACACCGGATGATTGGTGTCATCCAGTTATCCTCTTCTTCTTCTACAATTGTTCCGACCTGTTTTTCTTCGGTTGATGGCTTTTCCAACACTTCGACCGGAATTTCCTTGGTCAGATGGTTAAAAGCTACCGAGGCTAGCTTGCTCAAAACGTCCGCCTTCTGATTTTGTGTTCTCGGTATGTTACAGATTTTGAACTTTTTGAAACCACCGATGTATTCTTCTGCCTTTGCCAAGTATTGGATCATACTTTCCTTGGTTGCTGCGAAGTCCCCATTAACCTGACTTGCTACCAACTTTGAGTCCACCCGGACCTCTAGGTATTCCACCATCATTTTTTTGGCGAGCCGCAGACCGGCGAGGAGTGCCTCATACTCTGCTTCGTTGTTGGTACTTTTGAAGTTCAAACGGAGGGCGTAAGTGTGTTCGGTCTGACAGGGTCCGATCAACACAAGACCCGCTCCGGAACCCTTACTGCTTGACGCATCGTCTGTGTATAGTATCCAGTTCTCCGGATTGGAGACGTCGTGGACTTCTTTTCCTTGTTTTTTCGGATGCGACTCTTCCGTTCCGACGGGGATTTCCGATATGAAATCCGCGAGGACTTTCCCCTTAACCGCGTTTCTTGGTACGTAGGTGATGTTGTAGGCTCCTAACTCTATGAAAAATTTGGCCAACCTTCCGGAGGCCTCCGGCTTACTTAGAATTTGCTTTATTGGTTGATCCGTTATAACTCGGATGAGATGGGCCTCAAAATACCTTCTTAACCTTCTTGACATGTGCAATAGCGACAACGCCAGTTTTTCGACCGGAGAATAGTTCTTTTCGGCTTCTTGTAAGGTTCAGCTTACATAGTGAATAGGCGACTGCTTCCCGTCCCTCTCGGTTAGCAGGACTGCACTGATTGCCTCTTTTGCCGCCGCAAGGTACACATATAGGATTTCTTTTGTTTTGGGTGTTGATAAGGATGGGAGATCTAGGATAAGTTTCTTGAGTAACTGGAATGCTCCTTCAGCCTTATCGGTCCACTTGTATTCGTCCTTGTTTTCCTTGGTGATGTTTTTCAGAGTTTCAAAGAACGGAAGGGACCTCTCAGCCGATTTTGCCAAAAACCTGTTTAGAGCGGCCAACTTGCCACTTAGGCTTTGCATTTCTTTCAGAGTTGACGGGGATTTCATTTGTGCGATGACTTTCGTTTTACTTAGGTTTACCCGAATACCCTCGGAGGTTACCATGTAGCCTAAAAATTTCCCTTCTTCGACACCGAAGGAGCACTTCTTCGGGTTTAATTTCATGTTAATTTTTCGTAAGTTATAAAAGGTTTCAGAAATATCCGCCAACATTTCCTTTTCTCCTTTACTCTTGATCACCATATCGTCCACATAGGCTTCCAGATTCCTACCGATCTGACCCCGGAAAGCCGAATCAACGAGACGTTGGTAGGTGGCCCCGGCATTCTTTAAGCCGAATGGCATTTTGGTGTAGCAGTAGGTTACTTGTTCTGTATAGAATGCCGTCTTTTCTTCGTCTTCTTCGGCCATTTGGACTTGGTGGTAGCCCTTGTATGCATCTAGAAAACACTTGTACCTGAACCCCATTACCGACTCGATCTTCCAATCGATTTCCGGAAGCGGATAGTAATCCTTCGGACACTAGGAGTTTAAGTTTTTAAAATCAATACACATTCGCCAATTTCCATCGCTCTTTTTTACCAATACTGGGTTGGAGATCCATGTGGGATAACGAACTAGCCGAACGATTCCTGCTTTCAACCATTCATCCACCTCCTTTAGTACCACTTGATTCTTTTCCTCGGATAAGTTGCGTTTTTTCTGAGCTACCGGCGTGTCGTCCACGTTGACATTCAGATGGTGCTTGATCAGCCGTCGTGGAACTCCAGTCATATCCGAAGGTTGACATACAAACACGTCCTTATTCTTTCTCAACAGCTCGACTAGGTGTTTCCGGCACTCCCTCGAAAACCCTATCCCTATCGTGACCAGTTGTTCCGGATGTGCGGGGTTCACTAAGATTTCCTCCGTCTTACCCACTTCCGATTTGACAGTTTCTGCCTCTCGAGGCACCTCCATTATTTGTTTCTTTTCCAGTCGCCTGCATTCTAGCACCATAGCCGATCGCGCGACCAATGTCGCCACTCCTTTCGGTGTGGGAAACTTGACCATCGAATGAATTGTCGATGGGATTGCCCTTAACTCCTTAAGACCGGTTCGGCCTAATATCACATTATAGGGAGATGGGGACTGTACCACACAAAATTTCATAGTTGTTTTTCGTAACATACCGTGGTTGCCGAAGCACACATCCAATTCGATTTTGCCCAGCGGTCTGCTTGTCTCTCCGGAGAATCCTACTAGAGAAGTGCTCGTCTCCTTGAGCCTTGCCCTTATGTCTGAGCAGAGATTGTTGAAACAATGCTCATACATTACGTTCACGGAGGATCCTTCATCGATATATATCCGTCGGACTAAATACCCCTCTATGTCACCTTCGATGATGAGCGGTTCCTCCGACAGATCACCGGTCGCGAGGGGGGGGGGGAACTATTGGAACATTCATCAATTCTTCATCATGCCCCCCGTACCTTCTCTTTCTGTTTTCTGGCTGACTTCTTACCATGCCGATCATTTCGGCTTTTTCGAGGCGTTTCGGTTTTTTCGATTGTTGGTTCTGATTGTTATCGGTTTCGTTCAGGAAGTGGAAGGAAGGACCGGCCATTTCAATGCTCTGGTAGATTGAATAGCGGGTCCCACGGATGGCGCCAATTTGTTGAAGTAAAACCTTGCAGGCAGGTCCCACTTCTATGTTTCGTCCTTCGGACTGATTCCTTCGGACCTTGCTTGCTCCTACACACAAGAAGAACACGCGTTAGGCTCGCCCCGGGTTTTATCCCAGGACCAACCTCCGGCGTGAGAATGAGTATTGGGTGATTATGATATGAATAGTGATATGAGAGTAACAGTAGTAGGTGTTAATTGAAATCTATTACAAATGAGGTGTGGGTATTTATACTACCCACATCTACTGTACCTGTTTACCTTGAGACTTATGCGTTGACATATGTCTGACCTAGTAGGTAGATGTCAGACCACGTGGTGGACATAATCCCGCGAAATCTGAAGAAGTGACAGTTTGATGGGACTATTCAACACGTAAGGCGGCGGTTCTGTCGGGGACATGTCCGGACGTCGAAAATAGTCCTGACGGAATGTGACGTCCGGATCCGAGAGTATCGTCCGGACCAAGTATGATGTCCGGACACATACACCAAGCTATTAAAGTGTCAAATATCCATCTCAATACTCTTATAGGTCTGTCACATGCTTGAACTTTAAACGTGGTGGCTAGTTTATCTTGTTAATTGTTTTTAAATGTTAATTGTTTTTAAAAACAACTGTCTTTCTCAGCAGGTTCTGGTAGTCTTTTTGTCAAACCGAAACGCTATCCATTATTGAATTAGGGTAGAAAACGATACTGGCATGAAAAAATGGCAACCCAGTGACTGAGAAAGTTGACAAAGTGTCATATCAATGGAAGGGTAGCTACGGGTATTAATGCCATTGAATGGGTCTTTGACTACTTTTTATTTCTTGTTACCTGACCCACATCCCAAATTGTAAGAAAAGGAAATTTAGCATATAGTCAAAGACCTTATTTCTCTTTGAAAGCTCTATTTAAACTACTATAGTTGACACATGAATTACAAAACTTGTCTTGCGTCTCTAAGAATTGTCTTTATTGAAGAGTTTGAATTACACACAGTGTTGCCAACGGAACTACTTATGTTAGAGACTCAATTAGTACTGAACTACTAGTTAGTGGATTAGTATGCTCCTATATTCTAGCAGTTAAAGTTGGATATCTACAGATCATGAGCTGATCATGTAATTAGAGCTTATGAGCAGTTCCGTTAGTTAGCCTTGGATGTCCTTATCAATATAGCAATTCTATCCTGAGTTATCAAAGGTGTCAAGATGGACAGGTCGGAGTGTATGGGTATAAAGTATAAACTAGTCGTTTTCTAATAACTAGTTAATTTCATTAAATCGTGATTACAGTAATTATCTAAATATTCAATTAAGGGGTGTCTGAACTAGCTTTATGTTTGGGTAATGAGTTTATCGGCTTTTTAATAATTTTCGATTAGCCTGAAAAATAAGCTAATCCAAATACCCCTTAAAACGATTTAAGAGGTCATATAGATTTAAAAACACGCCTCAACTGACTTGCAACCTGTTTGCCCCTCCCCTTTGTCACTAGTTTTTTTCTTTCCTTTTGTTTTGATCTGTTTGAAATAGAATCAAACTAAAATGACCCATTGTCAGTAATTGGGCTGAAGTTCACACATCTAGTTGCTACACTATTTTTCATTTTGGTATTTTGAAACAAATCCCAATTAGAGTGTTTTCCTTGTATGTGGTGGCCTGAAGTTCAGTATTTCCATGTTCTGTATTAGCCATAGATTTATTCGTTTTTGCATTCTTATTGGGTTCATTAGGAGTTGATAATAGAGCCAACCACTGATGTAGACTCGATGTAAGTACTTGGTGCTGGATGTGAGATTTGGGGCCTGTAGGTCAAAGTCTCCATGCCCCATTATTCCTTATAATTGTCATCTTGTATGACATTTTCAAAGCATTTAGACCTAACCACATTTAATATCCAAGTTTTAAGTTGGCCAATTTGTACACTTGTATGCGTGTAAGAATCGTGTTAGCAGAATCTCAGTCAAAGGTCAACTCTGTTTCTATTTTCTTACTCCCTCAGTCTCAATTTAATCTTTGCCCTTTCATATTATATCCTGATCAGGATTTCATTAAAATATAGGAAACCTGGTCTAACCAAATAGTCAAGTGATAGTGGTAACTGGAAAATGCCCAAGAACCTAATAAAGATTCCCAGTTTCCCATCACATTTGGTGCAGTATTGGTATTTCTTGTAAATAATTGTGTTACTAAAGTCTTCCTTAACCTGGTGATATTTGACTGGATATTCTACCTTAAGAGTTAAGATAAAGACTTTACAACATACAATGATAAGGTTTTTATAACATTTTTTTTAATAAAAGCTTTAGCAGTATATGAAATGTGAAACTTTTGTTGTTTCTTTAATTTGATAACCAGGTATGAACATTGATAGTGTATAGTATTCCCGGACGCAGCATACTGGGCCGGGCATGCTTATAACTTGTACCGCGGCAGAGTCAAGACGGACAAATACACATTATAGACTCCAGTCTTGCCAAGCCAGTTTAAGAACATGCTCCGGTCTCCCTAGGCCGGGCCGGAACACATCATTGGCCGCAGCCGGACCACCACGCTGCCAAAAGCCAGATCTTGTGGGATTGTGTCTCCCACTTGATCTGACACCTATCTGCTAGGTATGGCGCAATTCGGCTCTGCTCTGACACCTACCTACTCGGTAAGGCGTAAGTCAGCTCGCAGAGTCCCGAGGCAGCTACAGTAAGTATATGGGTAGTATAAATACCCTCATCTCATTTATTACTCTCAACTAATAGCATTTACTTCCACCCAGTCCGCAATTACACTTTCTATCTCAAACAATATACTTAGAGGCTGTTTGTTTTTTTTTTATGCCTCTTAACGCCTCTTAACGATCCCTACCTCTTAATCGGTCAGACATTTTGGGTGTTCAGACCGTTTGTTTTTTTTTCTTCCGGTTCAGACGCAGTCAGAGGCAGTTAGATCTTAATGGAGACTTGAGAGGGGTGTCTTAATGCCTCTTGTTGACACAAAAATAACCAAAAAAAAAAAAAAAAAAAAATTAGTGCGAGCAAGCAAATATGCGGTTCAAACATGAGTTTTTTTTTCCCCGTTCAGATGCGGTCAGATTCAGACATTTACGCCTCAGATTCAGATTCAGATGTGCGGTTCAGATTCAGATTCAGAACCTCTTAAAAAATAAACACCACCTTACTCTCACACCGGAGGCCAACCGCGGAAGCCCCCTTCTGCGGTAAGACTAACGGTGGTACTTTTTCTTAGTAGCTCACGAAGTACTTAGCACAAGATCTGTATCCACCAAGAGCTAGTCTATCTTAGGTCTGGTAGTGTGCCCAAGATTTGTACTAACAAGTTGGCGCCATTCATGGGACCAGTTACACAACTGCGTTTCTAAAAAAAAAAACATTACCATGAGCAATCAAACAAACAACCCCCCCTTCCCATCCCAAGAGCCTTCCACAGTACGGAACACTCGTGAGAAGGGGAAAGGGAAAGAAGGAGAGCACCATTCAGACTCCCTTCCAGACGAGGCAATAAGGGCGTTTTGCGACAAGCATTATCACCAACTGTTGCCCTTAATGACTGAAAAGGTCCATGCGGAGAAGATGAGACAATTAAAAACCCGTATCAACTTCGATGACGAGTCACAGGGGAATTCACACTCCCGAGAGCCATCTCGATATGTTGAATCAAGAGACAAGAGAAAGCGGAAGACAAGCCCCGGTGCGAGGCCTGAACCTTTCGAAAGTTCCTACTCCCGGAGTGTTTTCTCCAGACTTAGTAAAGAACCCGAAGATAACGATGAAAGGGCCAAGCACCCCCGGTCGGCCGTTTTCACTTGTTTATGGGTAAGAAGAGAAGGTGTTAAGTCACGCTTAGGAGAGAGAAAGCCGGACATATTTTCTCGGCTTAAGTCCAAGAGCCGCGCTCGAAGGGAGCGTAGAGTTGAAGCTAGACGTTACAGGCGAGACGGACGACCTTTTGTGGAAGGAAGTCCGGATAGCCCAAGAAGAAGAACTCCAAGTCCGACCCACAGCCGTGCCCCCCGCTCAAGGGAGAGAGGCGTCGGATCTGGATCCGCCTGCTCCGGTTCCAGAAGACGAAGGGACCGGACACCGGAGGAGAATGGAGACAGTGATGGAGGATATTGGGAAGCCAGGTCTGGGAGGAACAAAGGGAACGCGGACGATCTTTATCACCCGTACGACAACGATGACAAGGATCCTTTCACGCAAAGAGTTAGAAACTTCGAGTTCCCAAAAAGGACCCGAATGCCCTCCAATGTCAAAACTTACGACGGAACGGGAGATCCGGAGGACCACTTAAATAATTTATGTACTGCGGCCAAATTCGAGCGATGGGCTATGCCCACTTGGTGCCAGATGTTTAACTCCACCCTGATGGGCCACGCTCGGATGTGGTTCGATGAATTGCCGGTAGAGAGCATAGATAGCTTCGAAGATCTTCGCAAAAGTTTCTTATCCTACTTCCTCCAACAGAAGAAATACACCAAAGATCCGGTGGAACTCCATCTTATCAAGCAAAGAGAAGGAGAAACAACGGCAGCGTTTATCGACCGCTTCAAGGCGGAAAGTATGCATGTGAAGGGCGCCCCTGAATGCATGAAGGTTTCGGGATTCATACACGGGATTAACAACTCAGACCTGATCAGAAGGCTCAATGATAAAATCCCAAAGACGGTTGACGAAATGTGGAAGGTTACCACGACCTTCATCCATGGTGAAACTGCCGCAACAAATGTGTCAAGAAAAAAGGAAGATCGCTCTTCATGGAAACCTCACGAAGGAGGATCCCGGGCATCCAACAACCAGAGTTTTGAAAGAAAAACAGAATTCAAAGGGCGTTCAAGGACGGACCGGAGAAAGAACGACCGGTTCACGCCCCTCACAAAAACACCGAAGGAGATTTTGGCAATGGACGCGGTAAAATTTACAGCTCCACCACCCATGGTAAGTCCGGTAGAAACAAGAAACAAAGACAAGTACTGCGAATTCCACAGAGAAAAATGACACCATATGGATGAGTGTTTCCAATTGAGAAAGCAGATTGAGGAGGCGGTCAGGTCCGGCCAATTAGCACACTTGGTAAAGGAGATCAAGAATGGAAGCCAGAAGGGCGGAACCGCTAAAGGCGGTAAAAAAGAAACTGTGACCAAAGATAAGGCTCCAGCCATATTCATGATACGAACTTGGCAACGAAGTGTGAAACAGAAGGTATCCTCTAGTACCGAGCCTAATTTGGAAATATCCTTCCCTCCAATAGCGGAAGACGACTGGGATGACCATCCATTGGTAATAAAGGCCGGAGTGGGCGGACACCACGTGCACCGGATGTACGTGGACAACGGAAGCGCCTCTGAAGTCCTTTACGAACATTGTTTTAACTGACTGAGCCCGGAAGTCAAGAAAAGAATGATCCCCGCTACTGCTCCTCTTCTCGGTTTCAGTGGCGAGTTATCATGGCCTTTGGGGCAGATTCTGCTAGAGGTTATCTTAGGTGATGAAGAGAACTCAGCTAGCGCTTGGATGAACTTCATGGTGGTTAGGTCACCTTCTCAATACAATGGTATAATCGGTTGGCCAAGGATAAGACAGCTTAAAATTATCCCTTCCACGGCCCACGGTATGATTAAATTCCCCACCCAGGGTGGAGTAGTCACCTTATATAGTGACAAAGTCACCCCGGTAGAGTTCCAAATGGTCGCGGAACCCCAACCGCAGCAAGATCTTGAGGAAACTCCAACAAAAGATGGAATTCAAGTAGCAATACACCCAGAATTTCCGGATCAGACAGTCACTATAGGAGGAAGCCTGACAGATCAGGGGAAGAAGGATCTGTGTGAACTGTTAAAGAGCAATCTGGATATCTTTGCTTGGCAACCGTCGGACATGAACGGAGTACCGCAGAGCGTAGCAGAACACAAACTGAACATCCGGGAAGGGTATGCCCCGGTAAGGCAAAAGAAACGCGGGCAGGCCCCGGAACGAAACAAAGCAATTAACGAGGATGTTGCAAAATTAGTAGAAGCCGGTATAATGAGGGAGGTCCACTACCATGACTGGCTGTCAAACCCGGTCCTGGTCAAGAAGAGCGACGGAAGCTGGAGAATGTGCGTAGATTTCAAGGATCTGAACAAAGCATGCCCGAAAGATTGTTACCCTCTTCCGGAGATTGACTGGAAAGTCGAATCCTTCTGCGGATACACCTTCAAATGTTTCTTGGATGCGTACAAAAGATACCACCAGATACAAATGGCCGCGAAAGATGAGGAAAAAACCGCGTTCCACACAAGCCAAATGATTTTTTGCTACAAGAAAATGCCCTTTGGATTGAAAAATTCAGGAGCCACATACCAGCGTCTAGTGGACAAAGCTTTCGAAAAACAGATTAGAAGGAACCTTGAAGTATACGTTGACGATCTGGTCATTAAGAGCCATACGGAGGTGGAAATGTTAAGGGACATGGAAGAAACCTTCATGACTCTCCGGAAGATAAACATGAAGTTAAACCCAAAAAAGTGTACCTTCAGAGCAGAAGAAGGAGTATTCTTGGGGCATGTGATCAGTAAAAAGGGAATCAGGGCTTGCCCGGAGAAATCCGAGGTCGTTGCCCGGTTGCCCTCACCGCGGACTCTTAAAGAAGTACAAAGCTTAAACGAAAAATTGGCTAGTCTGAACCGTTTTTTATCAAAGTCCGTGGAAAAGTCCTTACAATTCTTCAAGAAACTGAAGAAGTGTATTAAAAAAAGCGACTTTCACTGGGTACTGGAAGCGGAACAGGCATTCAAAGAGATGAAGCAACACATCGCCAATCTTCCCACCCTCACGGCTCCCCAACCAAGAGAAGAACTAATCATGTACTTGTCCGTGACAAAAGAAGCCATCAGTGCAGTCCTTTTAGCAGAAAGAGGACCGCGCCAGGAGCCCATCTACTTCATCAGCCGCATGCTACAAAGTTCAGAAATAAACTATAGCCCGATGGAAAAATTGGTTCTATCACTGGTTCACGCAGCCAGGAGACTCAAGAGGTACTTCCAAGCACACCCAATAGTGGTCATCACAGACCAACCAATCAAGCAGATGCTTGCGAAGACAGAAAATACAGGCCGAATGGCTAAGTGGGCTATTGAACTAGGAGGACATGACATCAGCTTCAGGCCGCGGACAACCATAAGGGGACAAGTATTAGCCGATTTCGTCACGAAAATTCCAGAAGAAGAGACCCCGGCAACAGAAGTAACCGCGGAAGATCTGCCGTATGTTGAGCCGTGAAACTTGTATACTGATGGATCCTCTTGTCAAGAAGGATCCGGAGCAGGCTTAATCCTTACAAACCCTGAAGGTATAGAATTCACTTATGCTTTAAGATTTGAATTTTATACATCCAATAACGAAGCAGAGTACGAAGCACTATTAGCGGGTTTAAGGATAGCGGAACAGATGGGAGTGAAGGACCTGTCCGCAAATGTAGATTCACGGCTAGTCGCAAATCAAATCAATGGCGTATATGAAGCGAAGGAGGAAAGTATGGCACGGTATCTAGCGAAAGCCAAGGCCCTAATACAAAACTTCCGCACATTCTCCATAAGACAAATTCCGCGGAGTCAGAACAAACAGGCAGACGCACTGAGCAAAATAGCCTCCACCAGCTTCGCCCATCTGACAAAGCAAGTTCTGGTTGAAATATTGAAAGATAAATCAATAGAGGAGAAAGAAGTTATGGCCGTAGTTGAAGAAGAGGGGGACACTTGGATGACCTCGCTCCTGGAATACTTGAAAGATGAAGTACTTCCCGCGGATCAGAAAAAAGCCAGAAAGTTAAAAATCAAGGCAAGGCAATACTCCGTCATCAACGGAGTCCTATTTCGTAAATCATTTCTGGAGCCGTGGTTGCGATGTGTGGGCCCGATACAGGCAAACTACGTGATTAGGAAAATTCACGAAGGCTCATGCAGCATGCACTCCGGACCACAGGCTATTGTAGCCAAAGCAATAAGATCCGGATATTACTGGCCGACTATGCATAAGGACGCAAGAGAAGTGATCAACAAGTGCCAAGACTGCCAAGTTCACCGGCCGGTTTCCAAGAATCCCCAGCATAATTTGACCCCTATCATCTCCCCATGGCTGTTTTACAAATGGGGCATAGACATTTGCGGCCCATTCCCAGAAGCTCCAGGAAGAATAAAATATTTGATAGTGACAATAGATTACTTCACAAAGTGGATCGAGGCTAAAGCCTTGGCAACTATCACCGGCAATCAGGTCAAGAAGTTCGTATGGGATAATATTGTGTGCAGGTTCGGCCTGCCGGGAGAGATTGTGGTGGATAATTGTAACACCCCAACCCGACAAGGGTAAAGATATCACAATAATGGATTCACATCAGATCAAAACAAAGCATACATTTTCAGTAATACAAAAATCTCAAGGATTACAACTGAAATACTGAATCTACAAGGTTACAATTGAGAACTTCCAAAAACAACTACTTCTAAATTATGATATCTTCTAGTCAACTCTAATCCAGAATAGCTATCCAATCTTCTAAGTCCAAAGGTATACTCTCCACTCATTCCCAGCTTCCTACTAAAACCTGCCGCAGGAAAAGAAATGCGGCTGAGCTACGAGAGCTCAGTGAACAGATATAACGATAACAAAAGCAGTAATAGAAAGTAGTACAAATAAATCAAGAATACAGATCATACCGATACAAATCAAAGCGAAAGGAGTAAGGAACGGAATAAGGATAAAAGAAATAAGAAAAAGGAAACAATAAAGTTATAGAATAAGGGAAAAACAGAAATCTGTCACGAGCCCAGATAACAGATTATACCATAGCATAACAATATAATAAAACAAACCTGTGTAGAGTGATCAGCTCTCAGACAATGTGAAAGACGTGTATCGCACACACCATCAGTCACCAGATATAATAACAGAAAACATATAACATAAACAGAGAACATATCAAATCTAGAGTGCACCCATACGCCCCACAGATAATTCAATAATCATAATATAATGGCCATAGCAGATAATAAATAAGGGACGGAACAGGTCATCACTCTCCTGCCCTAGAGTCATGTCAGAGGTGCGTCAATGACATGGACATGAAACCCTCATGCCTAGTGATTGGCTCGGACATCAGACTGTAGGTCAAAGTTCAGATGTACTATCAAAATAATCAGAGGTCATATCTTAAGGGTACATGGCAAAGGTTCATGTCAAACAGTTTAGAAATAAATGTCAAAGGTTCCAATCAAAGTTTATCAGATTAAGTTTTATATCAAAGTTTAAGTTCAGATTAAAAGGATTATATCAAATGGTTCAGAAGATTATATCAAAGGTTCATAATTAAGAGTTCATTGCAAAAGTTCATTTTAGAATTTCCTGTCAAAAGTTCATCTAAAGCATTCCTTTAATAACGGTTTTCACTAAAATGATCTTTCAGAATAGTTTTCATAAAATAATCTTTCAAAACGGTTTTTCATAAAAACATTCTTTAAAACTAGTTTTCACCAAAGTTAACAACTGTCATACAAAATAGTATCATATCACCATTCATAATCATTCTTTTAAAATAACTTATTTTTCTCAAAACATTTCCAAGTCATAATTTAAAAGATTTTCGCATAACAGATTTTCGTATCAGGGGTCGTAACAACAGGGAATCATGAAAAAGGTTCAGAGCAAAGAGGATTATAATAAGGACATCAATTCAGAAGTATAACAAGTCAGAACATGAAAGAGATCATAAAAGGCTCACAAAACAAAGGAATCACACGGAAGGTTCACAAACAGAAGGGAACATAGCAATGGTACAGGGAATCCTAATAAGGAAAATAAAAAAAAAACTGAATAAAAGGGAATGAAACGCCCTTACTGAAAAAGGACAGAATATCTGTACCTTATTAGCAGTGCAGAAAAATAAACAAGTACATGAATACTGAACAGATCAAGGCTTCTCCTTCTTCGCACCTAAAGGAGAGGAAGACAGAATTACTAAAGTTTCTTATTCAGATTATTCCTTTAGTTTATCTCTTCATTTTATGTACTTTCTATTTTTAGTAACTTTCCAGATTTAGTAAGTTTCCATAATTAGCAGGTTTCCAGAATTAATTGATACTATCATTTCAGATTAGGTTTAACCCTTATTCAGAGATTATTATGGAATACATTACATTTTATCAAGTTACAGAAGTTTAGGGTTTTAAATGACAATTATACAAAGCTTAGGGTTTTAAATGTAACTTCATTAATTTACAAGGTCATTTGTGAAAATACTTCAAGTTACAGAATTATATACTCATTTTATTCAGAATTACATTTTATTCCCTTAAGTTTCACAATTTACAGATTACACCCCTTTAGTTACATAATTTACAAAACCAACCTTATAATTACATATTTTACAAATTAAACCCTACAATATCCATATATACCAAACAAACATATTTTATTTCATAATTACAGAATATATCATCAGAATTTAGTACTTTACATATTTGACCCCTCAGAATTCAGAATTTACATATTTAGTCCTTTAAGTTTACAAAACATATATATTAAGTCATAATTCATAACAATTACATAATTAGCCCAAAAATCCTCAAAATTACACAACAACCTTTTTATATCAGTATTAACTCAAAACAACTTCAGAATTTCAGATTTACACTTTTGGTCCCTCACTTTTAAATTATTTCCATTCGAAACCCTAATTTGCCAATAATTCATTATAATGCAATATTTACACTTAGGACCCCAAAGTTATATTTTCCCACATTCTTACAGATGTATATGATCTTACAAAAATATCCCAGAAGTTTCAAAGTTGGCAAAACAGGTCCTTATACATTTTACTTCAAATCGGTTAGACTTTTTAACAACAATTAGAAACCCTAATTTTTACCAATCATTGAACCATCATTAATTCATCATTAAAACACCTTAAATGATCAGATATTCATCCAAGAAATCAAACCCTAGAAGCCACGATTTCCTTTTATTTTATTTCTTTATTTTTCTAAAATCCGGTTTTATCAATAATTAACCACGTTAATTTTAGGCCTCTAAAAATCAAAACCATATTTTTCCCAGATCATATGACTCATAAGGAACCCACGAAAAATAATTATCATGCCCAGAAAATTCGTTTAACATATATTGCATATTTACGTACGTTTTATACATTAAAATTACAACGACTTGATTTAGGCTATTATAATTCGATCTATCATTTTTCCCAGGTCTAATACATCATAAGAGGTCTAAATAAAATAGCTATCATGCCCAGAAATTCGGATTTCATATATTTGTGATTTACGTGTTCTATAGCCATTATATTATCATACGCATAGAATTAGCATGCATGGATCGATTTACATATTTTATATGAGTTATATAACATATAAATATCACTGGAAAAATGCCATATTTATTTTAACACGTTTGGTTTAGTCGCAAGAATTATTACCTTGATTTAGAGCAAATCGACAAGAAATTAAGAACAAGGACGAACCAAGGAGAAAACGCAGCAGCCCTTAATTTTCCTAGCTTCCTTGCACCTCCAATAACACCAGAAAATTACTTGCTCAAGCCCAGAATTCGTGAAGAAGCCTTGGTCGATTTTTTTCTTGTCGCTTAGGGTTTTTGGAGCTTAGTCGGTTTTGTGTTTTTGGAATAAAAATAAAAGAGATATGTTTTAACTTTGTGGAGCCGACTTTAGGGGGGGCAAGATCAGTATTTTCGGTATACAAAATCAAAATAAATATTTGGGTTGATTTTCTTGATCTTATCTTATTTTATTTAACATATTATTTAGTTAAAAAGAATTAAAACATATATTTATTAAATTTGTAATTTTCGGATTTAATTAAATAATGTGCATGATTATTTTTTTGAACATTTAAAATGATGAACATTGTCCCAGAATTATTTTGTTTCAGATATAATTCGAATTCAGATGTTTTGGAATTATTTCGGAATTTTATAAGTTGTTTAATAAGGTTTTATATTATCAGGGGTAATTTGGTAATTTTACGCGTTATCTGAATTTCAGGTATTACAACTTCTTCCCCACTAACAAAAAAATTTCGTCCTCGAAATTTGCAGAAAGCAGAAAGGAAAGAGAGCAGAAAACAAAACAAAGACATAACAGACTAAGACGAGAATTTAGGTGAAACGAAACAGAAACACAACTGACGGTGAACAGACATATGAAAGATTTGTTTCTCATGACTCGAACTTGTAGATCCAAAATTGTTTAAGATCCTCAGAACAGACATAACATACTGAATCCAGATCAAAAGAATAACATACCAAACGTAATAGATGAAAATCAGATTCTCTCGGGAGAGACAAAGAAATACATAGGATTTTGACGGATATGCCGTTCACAGAAATTGATTAGACAAATCAGATTAGAACGTACAGGAAATAGATCATTGATAACATCAATTGGCAGAAAGTTCTACAATGGAACCTAAGATAGTCATTAGAAGTACAGAGGTCAGCAAAACGCGTGACGAGAATCCAGACGTATCAATTCGCATAACGGTGAAAGCAGATTACGCGTATAGGTAGATTGAACTTAAAGTCTCACTAACGCAGATGATCTCAAATAGTTATCAGAATTTCTAAAGATTTAAGGCACTTCTCGAAACATCCTATGCCCACAACAAGTACACGTTATATGATGTAAGTATTATCACGTTGGCCAGACGTCATAATACTGGCATCATATAAATATGCCCTCATGATGGTCATATTTTATCTCAAGTTGTGAACAGAATAACTTATCTTAATCCACCTAGTCTTCCTACGGTCTCAGAGTTCATCAAAATCGAATACTCTAACTAAGAGGAGAACGGATCACTCGAAAGAGTTAACGGAAGTCCCAGAATGCCTATCAAAATTTGGTACTTCGCTAAAAGCATCAGGTCATCCTTCATTCGTCCAAATTCACATAACAAAACCATCGCCCAACATACGCAGAATGAACACAGAGCGGAACTACTAATAGGGAACCTAAATCATTCAAAGGATTTTATCATCAGGTAACCGAAATTTAAAATAGGTCAAGAGGAAATGAATTACGTCATCCACAGCTTCATCCATCACATAATTAATTCTTCCAAACACAAACGTTCACTTCAGAATTTTCTTCCATTCAAAATCATGATCTCAATTTCCATTCTCAAGTCTGCTTCTGCTCTCAATTCATCTTAGTACAACTAAAATGGATAAAGAAGCAAGACTGCGAGTCTTGGACAGGTCTACTTGCACAGTTCGGAATTCGCCAACTCAGACTGCTGTCGTCACCGGATGCCTGGTAGTGGTGTCTGTTACAATCTCTGAATGCCAATCAAATCTACTCGTCCAGAACAAAGGTCATTCCATTTAATACGAAGATGGTCTACATGTTCCTCGTTCGTCTCAGAGCAAAAACATGTCGTCATACTATGACAATTGTCCAAATACTCGTGAAAAACATGATTCATATTAGCCAATACAATTGGCATTATTTAAAACTCATGATGGTCACAATGAGTACGGAAACAGTTTTCATGAAATGTTTCGGGGAAAACTTCACATCTAATTCACATAACCAATCTTTACGAATAAAACTGAAATACTTTACGGAAGTTGCTCTCAGTTAGCCATCTCTTATCTTAGGAGTTCTTGTGGTTGCTTCATCAGTCCTTCAAACATTAAATGAGGTCGTCTGATACAGAATTTACAAAGATAGAATAATTTAATCATTGATACGCGGCAATGAAAAGGGATTACGGTTAGAATTACGGTTAGGTTTACGATAGTTGATATGCAGACGCAAAATTTTCTCTTTCTTCTTCATAAACTAATAGGGTATTCAAAGGGAACACTGAGGTGGACAAAAACATATCTCATCATCTCCTCCAGCATCATGGTTCATTAACTGAGATCGGTTCAGAGTCAATTCTACTTCTCAAACAGGAAGGAAAACCCAAGAGTTTCATCAGAAAGCACCGGAAAATTTGTACCACAAAACTTTCAATGCCAACGCTTTCTCGGGGTAGATACTGTTAGGTATCAGGGAAAAATGAAGATTAAATAAGAACGGGGTAAGTATTTCCATAGCAACATTAATCTTATCAGATTTGAGCGGTTAAAGGTTTTCATAACAAAAGTAGGGGGGATAAATAGGCAAACAATTCAAGGTGTTGGGACCTTATTTAACTATCTAGCACAAGTGACAGGTAGGTTGCGAATTATCGGCAATACGAACATCGTATACTGTCAAAATGAGGCGTATGAAATATCAGTTATCAGCATCATCATGCTCAGTTAACAATTTCATACAGAGATGGTGTTTGCATCAAATCCTTCCAAAGGAAAACTGATTGGCAAAATAAGATTCATCGTTCAAGGGAGGGAATAAACTTCTATATCTGAGGTTAATAATCACCAGAGTTCTAATGGGAGTAGTAATAGATTTGCAAGACAGAATAGTATCAGGTGCTACTTTTACATCAAGTATGGGTAATGGATTTAGAGAATGGGTGAAACACATTAGGGTTAAATGACCTTCGAAATGATCGTAGAAAATATCAGACTGTTTATCAAACAGATCGGAAGTGAAGGTCAAAATCAGGTAGTGGCAGCAAAAGTTTAGCAATCGGTAATCATGGCAAGGGTTCAAATTTTTTGATTCAAACGCCAAAGGTGAGACATAGGAGGATAGTCGTCAGTACTAAATGATCAGTCCATCAATCCTTATAAGAATAAAAATCAAGGTTACTATCAAAGAAAGACGGATCAACAAGGAATAATCTTATCGTTCAGAATGAGAAGGAAAATAGTTTACACTCGTGGTTAAACACCACAAAACTTCTCATGGGAACAGGGATGGTTAAGACGAAATCAAATAGTGTCAAAAGATTTATAAAACAGCATGTACTAAGTATATCGTCGCCATAAGGGTTCTCAGAATGCCCGAAGGGGCATTAGAATGATTAACAGAAGGTTCAGAGGTCGGAGTGGAAATCGGAAGGCAAGGATCAAATAATGTCAGATAATTACTACGCAATTTCCAATGCTTCAGATTTTATTTAGGTTTTAAGGCATAAGCTCTAAATATCCAAATGTGATTTTAACCAAAAGCAAGACACGAATCAGAGTGGTGCGGAAGCAAGATACTTAAGCAAATGACTTATAGTCTACCCATTCCTCACTGGTCAGAATTTAAGATCCTATAGGGAACTCTTAAAGCAAATTCTCAAAGGTTGTCCTACGAGCGCCTACAGTGGAAACTTAGTGGTCCAGACTTCACAGGTCAAGGGTAAATGTATTACGAGTCGCAGCCTGTCTTCTCTGATACCATAAATTGTAACACCCCGACCCGACAAGGGTAAAGATATCACAATAATGGATTCACATCAGATCAAAACAAAGCATACATTTTCAGTAATACAAAAATCTCAAGGATTACAACTGAAATACTGAATCTACAAGGTTACAATTGAGAACTTCCAAAAACAACTACTTCTAAATTATGATATCTTCTAGTCAACTCTAATCCAGAATAGCTATCCAATCTTCTAAGTCCAAAGGTATACTCTCCACTCATTCCCAGCTTCCTACTAAAACCTGCCGCAGGAAAAGAAATGCGGCTGAGCTACGAGAGCTCAGTGAACAGATATAACGATAACAAAAGCAGTAATAGAGAGTAGTACAAATAAATCAAGAATACAGATCATACCGATACAAATCAAAGCGAAAGGAGTAAGGAACGGAATAAGGATAAAAGAAATAAGAAAAAGGAAACAATAAAGTTATAGAATAAGGGAAAAACAGAAATCTGTCACGAGCCCAGATAACAGATTATACCATAGCATAACAATATAATAAAACAAACCTGTGTAGAGTGATCAGCTCTCAGACAATGTGAAAGACGTGTATCGCACACACCATCAGTCACCAGATATAATAACAGAAAACATATACCATAAACAGAGAACATATCAAATCTAGAGTGCACCCATACGCCCCACAGATAATTCAATAATCATAATATAATGGCCATAGCAGATAATAAATAAGGGACGGAACAGGTCATCACTCTCCTGCCCTAGAGTCATGTCAGAGGTGCGTCAATGACATGGACATGAAACCCTCATGCCTAGTGATTGGCTCGGACATCAGACTGTAGGTCAAAGTTCAGATGTACTATCAAAATAATCAGAGGTCATATCTTAAGGGTACATGGCAAAGGTTCATGTCAAACAGTTTAGAAATAAATGTCAAAGGTTCCAATCAAAGTTTATCAGATTAAGTTTTATATCAAAGTTTAAGTTCAGATTAAAAGGATTATATCAAATGGTTCAGAAGATTATATCAAAGGTTCATAATTAAGAGTTCATTGCAAAAGTTCATTTTAGAATTTCCTGTCAAAAGTTCATCTAAAGCATTCCTTTAATAACGGTTTTCACTAAAATGATCTTTCAGAATAGTTTTCATAAAATAATCTTTCAAAACGGTTTTTCATAAAAACATTCTTTAAAACTAGTTTTCACCAAAGTTAACAACTGTCATACAAAATAGTATCATATCACCATTCATAATCATTCTTTTAAAATAACTTATTTTTCTCAAAACATTTCCAAGTCATAATTTAAAAGATTTTCGCATAACAGATTTTCGTATCAGGGGTCGTAACAACAGGGAATCATGAAAAAGGTTCAGAGCAAAGAGGATTATAATAAGGACATCAATTCAGAAGTATAACAAGTCAGAACATGAAAGAGATCATAAAAGGCTCACAAAACAAAGGAATCACACGGAAGGTTCACAAACAGAAGGGAACATAGCAATGGTACAGGGAATCCTAATAAGGAAAATGAAAAACTGAATAAAAGGGAATGAAACGCCCTTACTGAAAAAGGACAGAATATCTGTACCTTATTAGCAGTGCAGAAAAATAAACAAGTACATGAATACTGAACAGATCAAGTCTTCTCCTTCTTCGCACCTAAAGGAGAGGAAGACAGAATTACTAAAGTTTCTTATTCAGATTATTCCTTTAGTTTATCTCTTCATTTTATGTACTTTCTATTTTTAGTAACTTTCCAGATTTAGTAAGTTCCCATAATTAGCAGGTTTCCAGAATTAACATATACTATCATTTCAGATTAGGTTTAACCCTTATTCAGAGATTATTATGGAATACAGTACATTTTATCAAGTTACAGAAGTTTAGGGTTTTAAATGACAATTATACAAAGTTTAGGGTTTTAAATTTACATATTTAGCCCTTTAAGTTTACAAAACATATATATTAAGTCATAATTCATAACAATTACATAATTAGCCCAAAAATCCTCAAAATTACACAACAACCTTTTTATATCAGTATTAACTCAAAACAACTTCAGAATTTCAGATTTACACTTTTGGTCCCTCACTTTTAATTAATTTCAAATCGAAACCCTAATTTGCCATTAATTCATTATTATGCAATATTTACACTTAGGACCCCAAAGTTATATTTTTCCCACATTCTTACAGATGTATATGATCTTACAAAAATATCCCAGAAGTTTCAAAGTTGGCAAAACAGGTCCTTATACATTTTACTTCAAATCGGTTAGACTTTTTAACAACAATTAGAAACCCTACTTTTTACCAATCATTGAACCATCATTAATTCATCATTAAAACACCTTAAATGATCAGATATTCATCCAAGAAATCAAACCCTAGAAGCCACGATTTCCTTTTATTTTATTTCTTTATTTTTCTAAAATCCGGTTTTATCAATAATTAACCACGTTAATTTTAGGCCTCTAAAAATCAAAACCATATTTTTCCCAGATCATATGACTCATAAGGAACCCACGAAAAATAATTATCATGCCCAAAAAATTCGTTTAACATATATTGCATATTTACGTACGTTTTATACATTAAAATTACAACGACTTGATTTAGGCTATTATAATTCGATCTATCATTTTTCCCAGGTCTAATACATCATAAGAGGTCTAAATAAAATAGCTATCATGCCCAGAAATTCGGATTTCATATATTTGTGATTTACGTGTTCTATAGCCATTATATTATCATACGCATAGAATTAGCATGCATGGATCGATTTACATATTTTATATGAGTTATATAACATCTAAATATCACTGGAAAAATGCCATATTAATTTTAACACGTTTGGTTTAGTCGCAAGAATTATTACCTTGATTTAGAGCAAATCGACAAGAAATTAAGAACAAGGACGAACCAAGGAGAAAACGCAGCAGCCCTTAATTTTCCTAGCTTCCTTGCACCTCCAATAACACCAGAAAATTACTTGCTCAAGCCCAGAATTCATGAAGAAGCCTTGGTCGATTTTTTTCTTGTCGCTTAGGGTTTTTGGAGCTTAGTCGGTTTTGTGTTTTTGGAATAAAAATAAAAGAGATATGTTTTAACTTTGTGGAGCCGACTTTAGGGGGGGCAAGATTAGTATTTTCGGTATACAAAATCAAAATAAATATTTGGGTTGATTTTCTTGATCTTATCTTATTTTATTTAACATATTATTTAGTTAAAAAGAATTAAAACATATATTTATTAAATTTGTAATTTTCGGATTTAATTAAATAATGTGCATGATTATTTTTTTGAACATTTAAAATGATGAACATTGTCCCAGAATTATTTTGTTTCAGATATAATTCGAATTCAGATGTTTTGGAATTATTTCGGAATTTTTTAAGTTGTTTAATAAGGTTTTATATTATCAGGGGTAATTTGGTAATTTTACGCGTTATCTAAATTTCAGGTATTACAATAACGCCAAGCAATTCAGAGATAATCATTTCAAATATTGGTGCGAGAAGCTCAATATCAAGCAGCGGTTTGCGTCGGTAAAGCATCCGCAGGCAAACGGATTGGTTGAGAGGGCAAACCGGAGCTTGGGAGAAGGGATTAAAGCAAGAATCGACCAAGGGATCAGAGACTGGCTAGAAGAGCTACCGCATGTACTCTGGGCGCACCGAACAATGATCAAATCCAGTAATGGAGACACGCCGTTCTCCCTGACCTATGGGACGGAGGCCGTAATTCCCGTGGAGATAGGAATGCCATCTCTCAGGTGTGCTCTATTCGATCCTATAGCAAATGATGAAGCCTTACAGCTAAACCTGGATCTCATGGAAGAAAGAAGAGAGGTTGCGGCTATTGAAGAAGCGAGAAGCAAAGCCCAGATAGAAAAATACTACAATGCTAAAGTCCGCGGCCGAAGCTTTAAGCCGGGAGACTTTGTCTACCGCAACAACGATGCTAGCTTGGTTGAGAGCACTGGAAAGCTGGGCCCCAAGTGGGAAGGCCCATAAGAAGTTGTGGAAGCATTAGGAAAAGGAGCATACAAGCTTCGGAACCAAGATGGCCAAGACCTACCCCGGACATGGAATATCCGGAATCTCAAGAAATGTTACTTGTAATTAAAATGTAAGTGTTCCCATATTTTGTGGCTGACCGCGGTTCAAAACCGGCAGCGGGAACTCATCCTAGCATATCTAAGTCATTTCCATGTATGTTGTTTTTAATTAATGATATGCGAAGCCTGATTAGCTCCGCGGATTTTCTAAAAAATACTTAGTAATTTTTTCTTTTATTACTCCTGTCATATACATGCATAACCCGGAAAACAATTTCGTGATTACAAAAATGCGTAAGAGGCATTGCAAGCCCGACATGAGGACATTGTACCTCCAAATTATCTAAGGCATATAAGTGGTATTGCAAACCCATTGACCAAACCAAGCTATCCCCGGAAATCCTGAAGTACGGATACACAGAGATAGTAAACTAAGCCCGGCCATACAAGCTCCGGCAAAAAAGAAACAGATACATGATATAAACAACCAAGTGTTAAACACATAAAAAACGGTTAAGTTATATTCATAGTCAATTACAATATACGCATATGCATTCATCCGGACTACATCAACAGAGGTTAAAGATAAAAGCTTCACAAGATTCACGGCAGGGTAGATATAGTCAAAATATCACCCAAACAAAAGCCGAAGAAAACAAGACAACTAACTCCCGGACTCCTTAGTTTCAAGGACGGAAGTATCAAACATGTCATCATGTTGGACACTACCATCCCTGGTCGGATCAGTCACCGGCCCGGACGTAGTAACCACATTCACAGGCTCAATAGCCGCAACCTCAGCAACCGTAGGATCAGAACTGGATGAGGGTCCGGACTTGGAAGGAACAGAAAGGACAACAGCAAGACCCTTGTAGCTGTAGTCAAACTCCACCCCATACTTTTTGTTCTTTTGCTCTTTGTACGCGGCAATAGCCCTGGGGCGGCGAGTGACAAGCCTGAGCATGGATTCTGGAAGAACGGCCTCTTCCGCGACTGGAGGTTTGAAAGTAAATTCCTCAGATCCGGGACAACGGTCTTCCTCCAGCACTAGCTGCGACATAAGGAACTCCAACGGGGCATCCTTACATGCCTCGAGAGATTCCAGAAGTGGGAATGACACATTGGCTAACCTGTCCACCGACTTCTGAAAACACTCCTTTGCTGCCGGGTTATAAGCCTCCACATCCTGAAGCTTAACACCTTTTGCCCCGTGGACAACCCCGACTTCCAACCCTTGGCGTACCCCCTCCGCTATTGCCGCGGAAATACAAGCTCCGAGCCTGGTCTTCAACTCGAAAGACTCCTTGAACTTGCGGAAGGCGTAGTGGAAACCATGCCAATGACCCAACGTCTGCCCTCAACAGCCCTCAAACACTGCGGAAAAAGGTCCGTATCAAATTCTTCATTAATAACGACCAACCTTTTTTCCAACTCTGATATGCGCTCCTCAAAACTGGCGCGGGCAATACTCACACTCTCCTCAACATGTTTATCCATCTGCACCTGAACCTGTTGCTACAAGGTGCTACAAATTATCTCCAGCCCCGACACCTTCTGACCTAACTCCTCATTCTTGGCCAACAACTCTACATTTTGTGCGGCCAGCTCCGCATTTCTCTTCCCATACTCCCCAACCAAGGCCACTGACGGAGATAACTTTTCGCATTCAGTCCGGAGTTCAGCCAACTCTTTATCTTTAGCCTCCGCGGCCGCTTCCAGAGCAGATACCCGGCCACGGAGCTCAGAATATCCAGCAGACTCACTCTCCAACTTAGCCAACCGGGCTCTCAGACCAGAAACCAGCTTCACCTTCCCTTCCAACCTCTTACCCAGCTTCTTATTCTGTTGTAACTCATACTCCAAATGAAGACGGATCTTGGAACCCATACATAGCTGCTGAGCAGAAAGAATGTTGTACTGGTTCAGCAGATCTTCGGCCCCCATATTTCGTAGCACAGAAACATACCCAGGGGTAGCCACGTTGTCAACAATGCTGCGGCAAACCCAAAAGTCATCCATTTTGAACCCGTTGGTGGGCAGCCACTTCGAAACATAGGCTGAAGAAGCTTTAGCGGTAGCAACTGAAACAGACTGATAAAAATATCCGGAATCCCCAAACTCCTCATCACCCCCACCACCGGCCTCAACATTCCCGGATGCACCTTCACCAGGACCAGGGCCCGGAATCTCAAGAAATTAGCTTGAAGATTCAACATGGATGGACTCAGTCTGGTCCGTGTTGGGAGCCTCAGAACCCTTACCCTCAGAATATTCGTGAGTAGGGGTAGTAGAAGAGGAAGTAAGAACATTAGCATTCTTCATAATGTTTTCATCTGTATGAGGGCCGGAACGCTCCATATCAGACCCCGACTCGTCATGGAGTTCAAACACAGGAGGGTCTTCCGCGGGAGGATCACCTAAAAAATGAAAACAAAACGTATGTTAGAACAAACAACATACGCGGCAAAAAAAAAGAAAAGAAGAAGAAATGAACAAGTCATACCTGACCCAACCACGGTCTCCTTACGAACAAGTCTTTTCTTCTTCTTAGGCTGATCGGGCGCATTAATCACCACCTCTTTTTTCCAGCTTTCTTCTCAGCCTTAACCACCTCCACCTCATCCACAACAGTCTTATCCAATAGCCTTATCACATTCTTTGATGGTTCCACGACACGCGAAGCCGTTTCTTCCCTCAGAGTGGGCTCACCATCCTTTAGTGTACGCTCCCCGGTAGCCACTTTAAACACATCCGGTTGAGTAATAAAAGAAAACAAATCCATCTCTGCAAAAGTCATGGTATGAGATTAGACGCGGACAAACGCAAATAAAAAACAACAATCAAATAGATCTAATAACCCACCCGTATCATCCGGCCATAAAAAGGTCGGACGACAACTATCATCATCCCAGGTCTGACTCAACCCTATGACATTTAATAATACCTCATGATATTTTTTAAAGGCGGCCCTATTGGTATCAAAGCGCCGCAACAGCTCTAGATCCAAGCCCGCGTCAGACGGAGGAGGGTCGCGGTCTATGGACACTCTTTCATACCATGGGATGGAAAGGGGAAATATGGTCTTCTTCACAAAAAAGAAACGGTCCTTCCAATTCTTGACCGAATCAAGCGCGGCAGTATAACAGACAGGAACAACTAAAGACTTAGGATCTTTCCTCTTCTCTAAGGTCATCCAGCCGTTGTTAATACCGGCATAATAAAACTTCCTAAATAAGTTAACGGTGGGGGTACCACCATGTACGCGACAAAGAATCTCAAAGTGGCTAATCCTACAGGCCGCTAAAACAGACAACTGAGACAAATGGATCTGGAAGTACTCTAGAACGCGAAGCAAGAACAATGAAAGAGGAATCCTAAAATTACCTAACTCAAAAAACCTAGTATATACTCCTATTTTCCCCTCCGGAGCATCTCTAATAGAATCCAGGGGTCCGGGCGCTTCAGGCAAAAGATGGCCCGGAATATTATACTTCCTACAAAAATCATTTACATCTTCCTGAGAAAGCTTAGAAGTTACACTACTTATATGTTCAGGAGCCATTCTAAATAATCAAAAGACGAATTTGAGAGAAACCTAACCTGAAAATCTAAGTCCGGAAATAAAGATAGCAAGAGGAATGAAGGCGGAAGATGTACTTTTCTAGAGAGAAGAAAAACTAATTACTGTGTGTGAAAAAAGAATAACAGTGGTGTAAATCTTGGTATTTATAGCCACACACACACGTGCTATCACGCCTATCGGACGACCACAACATGGCTACGTCCCCGGATACTTATTGAACGGTTAAAGATCTACCCAGATGAACCGTCAAGATTGTCGCAGAAAATGAATGGTCAGCCGCAGAAACGTCACATCATTCAGTAAATAAATGGGTGAAAAACGTTTCGCGAATACCAATGACAGGCTGTCACCACTAACACGCGTGGAAAGTGGAATATCTAGTCAGCAATATGGGACACTTGGCAATATCAACCGCGAATGCTACAAAAGTCTATTCAACAAGCCGCGGCTTCTTAAGCCGCGGAACTTCTAAATAAGTCTAGAACACTTGCCCTTAATCCAAACAAGTATACTAGACTGGGGGGACTTGATCGTGTATAGTATCCCCGGACCCAGCATACTGGGCCGGGCATGCTTATAACTTGTACCGCGGCAGAGTCAAGACGGACAAATACACATTATAGACTCCAGTATTGCCAAGCTAGGACAAGAACATGCCCCGGTCTCCCTAGGCCGGGCCGGAATACATCATTGGCCGCAGCCGGACCACCACGCTGCCAAAAGCCAGATCTTGTAGGATTGTGTCTCCCACTTGATCTGACACCTACCTGCTAGGTATGGCGCAATTCGGCTCTGCTCTGACACCTACCTACTCGGTAAGGTGTAAATCAGCTTGCAGAGTCCCGAGGCAGCTACAGTAAGTATATGGGTAGTATAAATACTCCCATCTCATTTATTACTCTCAACTAACAGCATTTACTTCCACCCAGTCCGCACTTACACTTTCTATCTCAAACAATATACTTACTCTCACACCGGAGGCCAACCGCGAAAGCCTCTTTCCGCGGTAAGACTAACGGTGGTGCTTTTTCTTAGCAGCTCACGAAGTACTTAGCACAAGATCTGTATCCACCAAGAGCTAGTCTATCCTAAGTCTGGTAGTGTGCCCAAGATTTGTAAACAACAAACATCAAATTTGTATTTTTGGTCTGAAGCTCACGTAGTCCAATTATTTAGTTGCTTTATTCTAGTATTTATATATGACCCCATCTCTTTTGTCTCTTGATTGCCTCAGTAGTGTTTGATAGTTCTAGACTAAACGTCTGTTTGCACTAATGGTTTAACATGACCCTGTTTTTATTTTATTCACCGTGTAATAACATCTTCATCTAAAAGTTGATTTTAGTTAGGGTGCTTATATATGCATATACCCATCATGCCCCATATCATGGTTCTAATAGGCGCCATGGCAGTGCAAAGGCGCCGCAAAGGCGCGAGGTGTGAACTCCACACTACGCAATAGACCAAGGCGTCGGCTTAAGTGTCGTGGTGTGAGATGAGGCATGAAAATGTGCGACAAGGCACACTAATGCGTGTGCCGTGACACTTTTTTGAATTCAACTATGATGAAAAAAGTTTTTCTTTTAAGAAAGGAAGAAATTTATTTTTTTTTTAAAAAAGTTTTTCTTTTAAGAAAGGAAGAAAATTACATGTAAGAATAGTTTAATGATTTAGTTCTTTATGTATAACACTTTTTGTAAACTCGATATATATAAAATATGATATATATAATATATAAATTTATAAATATTTTCATATTTTTTCTGCTTTAAGTCACGCCTTAAAAACACTAAGGATTCGCCATAGCTCCTAAGGCGTGAGGCTTGACCATGCCGTCATGCCACGTCTCATGCTATCTAGAACCTTGCCCTAGATATTGATTTGACACCCTTTGATAAAACATAAAATCTTGTCATGTCTTGTCAATATATTTTTCTTTTTCTATAAATTTTCCTTCCATTTACAAGACAACTCATGACAAATAGGATAAAAAATGAATGTTTTGGCACATTTATCATTCACATGGGTGAATGTTTTAGCTATAAAAATTAAAGATAACATGACAAAATAACGATGGATATAAATAAGTAAAGTTATTACAGGGATAAAACTATAATAAAACCAAATTTTGATTCAAGATTATTTGAGGACCAAACTTTTTCCACATACTAAGGGATCAATCTTCACCCTCCATTTTATTTGATCTAGTGGTTGTGATTAAATACATATTTTACACTATAAGGGTATAATTGTCAACTATATAAACACAAAATTAAAAACACTTCTCTTTTAATCTCTAAAAAAAACACACTCAAACATGTGTTTCCTCTCATCCCCAATTCCACATCAACTTCCACCATTCAATCATCTCAATCATCTTATCAAATTATAAACTGAATCTAATAACGAGTAACTTTTCAGTTTCCCTCTAAAACAATACGACTTTCACTGTTCCATCACTTCGCCACCATTCACTGTTCGTCCGTCGTTGACCACTTCGCCACCGTTCGTCGTTCGTCCGCCGTTGACCACTTTGCCACCGTTCGCCGTTCACTTTTATCAAGGTTTAATTCTTCTGTTTCAATTAAACCTTAATGTATTTTGTTATTATTGATGTGTAATTTGAATGTATTTTGTTGTGATAATTTTGCCCTAATTTTGAAGGTGTGATAAGTAGTGGTTTTGGAGTGTTTGGCTGACATAAGGTGTTTTGTTGTGATAAGTAGTGGTTTTTGAATATATATTTTGCCCTAATTTTGACGTAATGATTTGTTTGTTGAAGTAGAAAATAAGCGAAAGCAAACGTTTTAGTGTTCTGTAACAAATGGAACAAATAGGCTAATGAGTTGCTTTGTGTAAACAAGTAAAAGTTGATATAGTGCAAATTGAAAAACGTCAGCTATAATTCGTTAGTGTTATGAAATTTTATAATTATTATTATGACTTATGAATGATCGTGAATGTTATTAGTCGTAATGATAGTGAATGATTTTGGTTTGCATATTCTTTTTTTAGCATTAGTATGTTACGGTGAATGTTAGTAGTTGTAAAATTAGTTTTGTTACAGTGAAATAAGTTTAAGTGTTATGCGTTACAGTGAAATAAGCTTAAGTATTA
The DNA here is from genome assembly GCA_021014915.2 of Artemisia tridentata subsp. tridentata. NCBI lineage: Eukaryota > Viridiplantae > Streptophyta > Magnoliopsida > Asterales > Asteraceae > Artemisia > Artemisia tridentata. Next base: position 365,650,116 of record CP139507.1, read on the forward strand.
TGTCGTAAAATTTATAGTCCCAAAGCTTAAGCATTCATCATTTAAACAACCTTCTTCTTCATTCATTTGATGTATGTGCAAGTAAATGGAGTTACAGTTAGTTTGCCGTTAGATAAAAATAACTAAAAGCAGGCAAATGTAGTTTTTTAATGCGCATAGATGATATTGAGGTTTTCATGACCTTTAGTTGTGAATGCAATAAGCTGTTTAATGGCACATCACAATAATTGGCTTATGTAACTCTATTAACGAAAACAAAAAACAATAAATAAATAAATAAATAAATGAATAAAATAAAAAGTGAAGACATGACTACGGAAGATAGTGTAAAACTTGGCTTTCTGATGTCATAGCTATCTATTGTTCAAGGCCTTTTTGGGTTTTTTATACTACGTTTGTTTTAACTAGTTATGTGTTGCCTTTATCACATTAATATAATAGTAGAAAGCCGATAAGTTTATACTTGTGACTCAACAAGTCAGCAATCACTAGCGAATAGAATGTAAGCACAGTAGCTATGGCTGCCAATCATGAATCATCTCAATTGCTCTATTTTTTCTTGAGATTTTTTTTTGTCTCATCTTTAATTTGTGTTATTGAGTTGGGCGGTACTATAGGTATATCACTGTAATTACTTCACTGTCTAATTGTCTATATATTATTTTTGGGTTGTCTATTATTTCCTGAAGTTAAGCAATATGTCTTTCTTGCAGGGGATATCGAGTCTATGATTTCAATATTGAGGCTCTTGGACAATTCTCTTATCGTGTTGGTAAATACTTTGCATATGCTTTCACTGAAGTTATGATTTCACTGAAGTAATGCAATATTGAGGCTCTTGGACAATTCTCTTATCGTGTTGGTAAATACTTTGCATATGCTTTGACTTGTAACGGAATAAAGGATGAACAAAACTTAGCAAACTTTATAAACTTATTTAGGTGCTGGAAACTTTTGCTTGATACATGTCACCTTAGTGCCTGTTTTAAATGTTGTTGGTGAACCGGCAAGCTTATCTGAGAAGTTACTTTTTTGTGTTTCAGGATGCAGAAAATTTGTAATAGTATACCGTAATACTTTTCTTTTTGGCTTTTTGTGTAGAAAACAAAACCGACCCAACATAGTGTTCGGGGACTAAGAAGCTTGGGATTGATCCCAATTATATTAGCCTGCCGTAGCACAACGGTCTGACTCATCTATTATATTTTATTTCCTGATTACATTTTGTATGTGTCCTCGTCTAAGAATTTGAATGGATATGCAAGAACTTGATATGGCTGTGAAAGAAAAACTATCAAGATTTTGCCATGTTTCTGTAACGTGATGAGATACTCCTTTTTAAGTGACTTCACTTGTATGCCTTTTCTATGATTTCTATATTGACTCAACTCTTATGTCTATTGGCAGTTAGAAAACATAGTTAATCTTTATGACGTCCCCAATATCTGGCATATTCCTTTGCTCTTACGAGTATGTACCCTCACCTCCTTTTGTTGTTCGTTCTTGTTATTAGATTGGTAACTTAAATTAAACTTTCCTCTGAGTGGATTGTGAGAAGATCGAATAAGAGAAGCGAGATGGATTGGCAACTATGGTTATATGATCCAATAAATTGTCCTCTGCAATAACTGGTTCCTGTGACCAGTTATGTTCATCTGCATATTGGTCTTGTGGAGCAGCTGATGGTGATGGTTAAGTTTGAAGAGTTGTGTATATGTGCTACATGTTCTGCAAGTTGTATATCAGGTGGTGCGGGCTGCAAGTTTTGAGATTTTTGTGTTTGAGCTGCATTAAGTTGTTTGTTAAAGGTTCTGATATCAAGTCATTTATGCGTTTTCAGTCTAAACAGTTTCGGCTAAGTTGGTATTGTAGGATTGCCTTTAAAATAGTTAACAGGGTGTTTGGCATTGTGAGTTAATTCAAAGTTAGTAGCATCTGATGGGCTTTGGTCTGATGCATATGAATCAGGTCTACTACAATTATAAAAGTGAGCATCTATTGTGACTGCTGCTTTTGGTTTTTGCTGGGACATCAAGTTTTTTTAATCAAGATAGAAGAGTTTCGACAAGAAATAGTGAAAATTTACCAACAAATTGAAGATGGTAAATTTTATGTTTCGAAGTCTTAGGCCAAGTTGAAGATGGTTTATATGTTTCTACAAGAAATATTGAATTTTATGTTTTGGTTATAATATTTTTGTTATGTAATGTTTTTATCAAAATATTAAGAATTTGATAAGCTATTTTCATGTTGCTTATTGTGTAGATTTTTAAGTTTATTTTTTTTTTGCTAAATACTTGTTTTTACCTACTTACACTATGAGGTATCTCCTGTGATTCAAAATAACTTATTAGGTATCACCTGTGATACAAAATAACATATTAGATATCACCTGTGATAGTTAGACTGTAGTTAGCTACTTGTTTTTGTAGATACAAAATATGAGGTATAAGTTCATGTCTGGGGCCATATCAGCATACTCCTTGGCTTTATTTTCCTTCGCTGCTTCTATCTTGTCCTTGATAAGTTCATCAACCTTGCCAGTGTATTCCTGAACTTTCAAATCATGAACCTTAGTTCCACTAGCTCACGTGCTAAACTACACATCATTAAGATTCATATTTAGGATGGCATTAGAACGAATTCAAACTACAATTTGTCATCTTACAACGATGTACAACTGTACAAGTAAGATGACATTTTCTTATAGTTAATGTGTTTTGTGCAGATGCCAAATGTAGTTATAGTTTGCTATCTAAGTTATGGTACTTCTGTTGCAATATCAATATGATATGTACTTAAATTTTTAGGGAAGTCATCTTTCTATCTATCGGAAACTAAGAGACTTTTACCTAAAAGCAAATCAGAAGCTCAACACCTTCAACTAACTGCGTGTACGAGATATTATGAAACATCACATGTGATTTTTAGATAAATCATAATGTTGATATTCAATTTTCAATGTTTTATAGGTTGTGGTCGCCTTGGGGGAACATTCATACGTTTTCATACATATTCGTCCGTTTTTTTCTGTTTTCGTCCATTTTTAAATGTTTTAGTCCGTTTTCAGACGTTTTCATACGTTTCTGAATATCACAAGTGATATTATGTGACGTTCAGAATATAACAAGTGATATTATCACAAACGATATTTTGAATATCACAAATGATATTCTGAATATCACAAATGATATTCTGAATATCACAAGTGATATTATCACAAGCGATATTCTGAATATCACAAATGATATTCTGAATATCACAAGTGATATTCTTGTGATATTCAAGTGATTTTCTGAATATCACAAGTGATTTTATGAATATCACATGTGATATTCTGTGATTTTCTGAATATCACAAGTGATATTCTATGATATTCAGAATATCACAAGTGATATTATCACAAGCGATATTCTGAATATCACAAAAGATATTATCACAAACGATATTCTAAATATCACAAATGATATTCTGAATATCACAAGTGATATTCTGTGTTATTCAGAAAATCACCTGTGATATTCTGAATATCACAAGTGATTTTTTAAATATCACAAGTGATATTCTGTCAAATTCAGAATATCACAAGTGATATTTTGAGTACCACAAATGATATTCTGAATATCACAAGTGATATTTTGTGATATTCAGAATATCACAATATCACAAGTGATATTCTTAATATCACAAGTGATTTTCTGAATATCACATGTGATATTCTGTGATTTTCTGAATATCACAAGTGATATTCTATGATATTCAGAATATCACAAGTGATATTATCACAAGCGATATTCTGAATATCACAAATGATATTCTGAATATCATAAGTGATATTCTGTGATATTCAGAATATCACAAGTGATTTTCTTAATATCACAAGTGATTTTCTGAATATCACATGTGATATTCTGTGATTTTCTGAATATCACAAGTGATATTCTGTGATTTTCTGAATATCACAAGTGATATTATCACAAGCGATATTCTGAATATCACAAATGATATTATCACAAGCGATATTCTGAATATCACAAATGATATTCAGAATATCACAAGTGATATTCTCTGATATTCAGAATATCACAAGTGATATTCTGAATATCACAAGTGATTTTCTGAATATCACATGTGATTTTTTGAATATCACATGTGATATTCTGTGATTTTCTGAATATCTCAAGTGATATTCTGTGATATTCAGAATATCACAAGTTATATTCTGAGTACCACAAATGATATTCTGAATACCATAAGTGATATTCTGTGATATTTAGAATATCACAAGTGATATTCTGAATATCACAAGTGATTTTCTGAATATCAAGTGATTTTCTGAATATCACAAGTGATTTTCAACTAATGTTTTGTAACATGAAAATAACAAGTGATATTCAGAATATCAGGTGATATTCAGAATATCAGGTGATATTCAGAAAATCACAAGTGATAGATATTCAGAAAATAACAAGTGATATTCAGAAAATCGCCAGCGATATTCAGAATAACTCTAGTGATATTCAGAATATCATTCTGAATATCACTTGTGATATTCTGAATATCACAGAATATCACTTGTGATATTCAGAATATCATTTGTGATATTCAGAATAACGCTTGTGATATTCAGAATAACATATTAGGTATCACCTGTGATAGTTAGACTGTAGTTAGCTACTTGTTTTTATAGATACAAAATATGAGGTATCACCTGTGATACATACAAAATTATAGGTGATACAAAACAACATATTAGGTATCACTTGTGATACAAAATAAGTAAGTAAAGCAAAAAATAAGCTTAAACACAAATTAAACTGAAAAACGAGTTCTTACGGGAATTAAACGAACCTAAGAAAACCTAAAGATCAAAAATTACCCCTAGATGGATACTAAATTTACATACCTAGGGGTAATTTTTGATTTTTAGGTTTTTATGTTTTAGTTATAATATTTTTGTTATGTAATGTTTTTATCAAAATATTAAGAATTTGATAAGCTATTTCATGTTGCTTATTGTGTAGACTTTTAAGCTTATTATTTTTTTTTTGCTAAATACTTGTTGTTACCTACTAACATTATCAGGTATCACCAGTGATACAAAATGACTTATTAGGTATCACCTGTGATACAAAATAACTTATTGGGTATCACCTGTGATACAAAATAACATGTTAGGTATCACCTGTGGTAGTTAGACTGTAGTTAGCTACTTGTTTTTGTAGATACAAAATATGAGGTATCACCTGTGATACATACAAAATCATATGTGATACAAAATAACATATTAGGTGCCACCTGGGATGCAAAATAAGTAAGTAAAGCACAAATAAGCAAAAACGCAAATTAAACTGAAAAACGAGTTCTTAGGGAATTAAACGAGCCTAAGAAAACCTAAAAATCAAAAATTACCCCTAGATGTGTAAATTTGCTTTTTATTTTATTTTTAATAAATTAAAAACAGTTTTGGACTAAGAATAATATTAAAAATACTAAATTAATACTAAAAATTATGAAAAATTGTGGAAAACTACTTTAAGCTATATTGAACTTAGGAAAAATAAAAAGAAATCGACAGCTTATTTGAATAAGCTGTGAATAAGCAAAAAGGGAAGTTAAGCTAAAAGGGAAAAAATTGGTTAAGTGAATTAAAGGTGCAAGCTATAACGAAAAAGACCCAAGGGCAGAGATGGTTGTGGTGTGTTAAACTGGTTGAGGATGGTAGAGGTCTGGGGTTCGAGCCTAGGCTCACCCTGGGCTTCCCAACTTCCCAGTTTTTGTTTTTGCAAAATTTTATTCATGAAACATATTAATAAGCTAAAAATGAACAACTTTTGTGAAAACAAAATTTTTATAACTTGAGAATTAAGGTGGAAAAGGCAAAATAAGCAAACAGTTAACATATTAGGTATCACATGTGATACAGAATAACTTATTAGGTATCACCTATGATACAAAATAAGATATTAGGTATCACCTGTGATACATACCAAATATTAGGTATCACCTGTGATACAAAATAAGATATTAGGTATCACCTGTGATACAACAGTTAACATATTAGGTATCACCTGTGATACAGAATAACTTATTAGGTATCAATGATACAAAATAAGATATTAGATATCACCTGTGATACAAAATAAGATATTAGGTATCACATGTGATACAAAATAAGATATTAGGCGAATAGACCAACCATGTGTTTTGAGCTACATTTGTGACACCAGCTATGGCGTCTTGTTCAACTTTTAGCCCCTGCATTCAAGATAATCAAATATGAGTGAATAAAAATTACGAATTCGGAACTTAGAATTGCCCATATTATATAAGCAAATTCACTTCATTGATTCAAAAGTTAGTACACCGGGAAACTTAAACAACATAGACACAAACCTATACTAAATAAACAAGCTGATCGTGTTTCATCTTACATTAAAAAAAACAACATAACACTTGACAGAAGTAACAAGACTCTTCTATACAACTCGTTTATTCCACTTTTCTTTTATTTATCCATTTCATCATCATCTTCAACCTCCTCGATCTTCATCCTCTTCACAGCTTTTGCAGCATCGTTGAGAACACCATTTGCACTAGGAGGAACTTCAATCAGAATATCAGACTTCTCACCTGTCGCAGCGTTCATGAGTCCACCATTCCTTTCCGCCCTGTAAGTCAATTCTTCCCTGTTCATGTCTATGATTTGAAGCATGAAATGTACAGGCTTGTCCAAGTTGTAGGTAATGTTTATATATCTTTATTTACTGGAACAATTATATGAGCTTTTAATTGATCATCAGTTTATCACCTAAAGCTAACAACCAATACCTGCAGGTACTAGTAAGGAGGATATACCATACAAGATTAACAATAAATCAACAAATGTGAAGCTTGAAGTATTAAATTTAGACAAGAAGGAGACTATATCGATTGACACAGTTTCAGATCAAGAATTTTCTCAGGTTGCGAATAATTAGCTCTTTTTTTCTTGTCAATCTAATTAACTATATACATGCCAATCAACAACCAAATTTCTTGTCAGATACTCTTATTCATTTTCCGGTCACAAGAAAATCTACCATTTAGGGTCATGATACGCGTAATTTGCACAGTAATCATAAAATAATAGCAATGGCGATGTTAACGAGCATCAACGGCTAACTACTCAAAAGTCTTGCTCTCCTTGATCACCCCTAATCCTAATATATTTGTTAACAAAATAAGAAAAAAAAATACTAAGATAATCTCATTTATTGAGAAACGAGTATCATTGCCAAGTTATAGGCCTTTTAGAGAAATAACAACCTATATTTATGATAGACCACGGTTCATTGATGGCCAACCAAAGGCAACATTATTCACTGTAACTTAAGTAGCTAGCAAATTGTGGCAAAATAATATGTTGAGCAGACAACATTACTAGATTCAATGAATTAACCAATTGAACATCATCGAATCTGAGACGAAATTGTGCAGCAAAGTACCAAACATTATTAGAATCCTTTTAAATCAGTAATGGTTAAGAGGCTTACTGGTATAGATTCATTGAGATGTGCACCACCAATGAGATCTCCATTTTGGAAATTTTTAGGGAAGACATCTTTGCCAAACTTATGATCCCTGTCACTTTTCCATGAAATACCTCTCTTTTTCACGGGTAATGTCTGATTTTTATTAGTGGAGAAACTGAAAGTATCATTGAACATACTCCAGGCTACAAGACTGCAAGGCACAACCGTTCTACGCTTTGCAACATCTGCAGGCTTACAAGTGCTAGTGTCATTCTCATTATTACGGTTCCTCAATTGCTGATCACATGTGATATAGCTAACAAATAAACTAATCTAAAAACAACTTAATTCTATAAAACTACTTAACTAGATTATAAAAGGTCACACTAAATCAACTTAATAATATCAAAACTACCTAATTCTAATCATAACACATCACATCAAAAACAACTTAACAATATCATAACAACTTAATTGTAACAATAAAACAAATAATAAAAAAATAAGCTTACTAGAAGCAATTTGAGTTTCACTGATTTGTTCGTAAGCAATAATTTCTTCAGTATAGGATACTGAGCCGTAACACAAGAATTTGTAGCAACTAAAATTGACGCAACCGAATCCATAACACCAGTCGCAACCAAATTTGACGAATCCGAATCCATAACACCAGAATTTGTAACAACCGAATCCATAGCACCTAATTTATTATGCAAAAACATGAATCTGAGCTCAATTACCTTAATTAATAGATCAAAAATCGAATATGATGAATAACTGGATGATGAATAACGTGATGATGAAATAACATGAGATGAATTAGAAGATCGATTGATCAATTAAACATAAAAAAATTAGGGTTAGAAGATGAAAAATTAAGATGAATTAGAAGATCGGTTGATTAATTGAATATGAAAGATCGATTGATCGATTGATTAATTGCATATGGAGGTTAGGTGAGAGTAAAAAGAAAACTAGGAGAAGAAAACACACACTTTTTGTGTGTGAAAAAATAGAACAGGAATTAAAAGTTAGTTATTATATCTGTCAAAAATACCCTTATACTGTAAATACCGGTTAAAATCTCAGCCATTAGATCAAAAAAGATGAAAGGTGGGGATTGATCCCTTGGTATGTGAGTAATTTTTAGTATCTAAAATAACTCTCCTCAAAGTTTCCAGCACCTAAAGAAGATTATAAAGTTTGCTAAGTTCTGTTCATCCTTTATTCTGTTACAAGTCAAAGCATATGTAAAGTATTTACCAACACGATAAGAGAATTGTCCAAGAGCCTCAATATTGCATTACTTTAGTGAAATCATAACTTCAGTGAAAGCATATGCAAAGTATTTACCAACACGATAAGTGAATTTTCCAAGAGCCTCAATATTGAAATCGTAGACTCGATATCCCCTGCAAGAAAGACATATTGCATAACTTCAGGAAATACCAGACAACCCAAAAATAATATATAGACAGTTAGACAGTGAAGTAATTACAGTGATATACCTATAGTACCGCCCAACTCAATAACACAAATTAAAGATGAGACAAAAAAAATTCTCAATAAAAAATAGAGCAATTGAGATGATTCATGATTGGCAGCCATAGCTACTGTGCTTACATTCTATTCACTAGTGATTGCTGACTTGCTGAGTCACAAGTATAAACTTATCGGCTTTCTACTATTATATTAATGTGATAAAGGCAACACATAACTAGTTAAAACAAACGTAGTATAAAAAACCCAAAAAGGCCTTGAACAATAGATAGCTATGACATCATAAAGCCAAGTTTTACACTATCTTCCTTAGTCATGTCTTCAATTTTTATTTTATTTATTCATTTATTTATTTATTTTTTGTTTTTTGTTTTCGTTAATAGAGTTACATAAGCCAATTACTGTGATGTGCTATTAAACAGCTTATTGCATTCACAACGAAAGGTCAGGAAAACCTCAATATCATCTATGCGCATTAAAAAACTACATTTGCCTGCTTTTAGTTATTTTTATCTAACGGCAAACTAACTGTAACTCCATTTACTTGCACATACATCAAATGAATGAAGAAGAAGGTTGTTTAAATGATGAATGCTTAAGCTTTGGGACTATAAATTTTACGACATAATACTTAAGCTTATTTCACTGTAACGCATAACACTTAAACTTATTTCACTGTAACAAAACTAATTTTACAACTACTAACATTCACCGTAACATACTAATGCTAAAAAAAGAATATGCAAACCATAATCATTCACTATCATTACGACTAATAACATTCACGATCATTCATAAGTCATAACAATAACTATAAAATTTCATAACACTAACGAATTATAGCTGACGTTTTTCAATTTGCACTATATCAACTTTTACTTATTTACACAAAGCAACTCATTAGCCTATTTGTTCCATCTGTTATAGAACACTAAAACGTTTGCTTTCGCTTATTTTCTACTTCAATAAACAAATCATTACGTCAAAATTAGGGCAAAATATATATTAAAAAACCACTACTTATCACAACAAAACACCTTATGTCAGCCAAACACTCCAAAACCACTACTTATCACACCTTCAAAATTAGGGCAAAATTATCACAACAAAATACATTCAAATTACACATCAATAATAACAAAGTACATTAAGGTTTAATTGAAACAGAAGAATTAAACCTTGATAAAAGTGAAAGGCGAACGGTGGCGAAGTGGTCAACGGCGGACGAAAGACGAATGGTGGCGAAGTGGTCAACGACGGACGAACAGTGAATGGTGGCGAAGTGATGGAACAGTGAAAGTTGTATTGTTTTAGAGGGAAACTGAAAAGTTACTCGTTATTAGATTCAGTTTATAATTTGATAAGATGATTGAATGGTGGAAGTTGATGTGGAATTGGGGATGAGAGAAAACACATGTTTGAGTGTGTTTTTTTTAGAGATTAAAAGAGAAGTGTTTTTAATTTTGTGTTTATATAGTTGACAATTATACCCTTGTAGTGTAAAATATGTATTTAATCACAACCATTAGATCAAATAAGATGGAGGGTGAAGATTGATCCCTTAGTATGTAGACAAAGTTTGGTCCTCAAATGATCTTGAATCGGAAATTTTGCTTGATACATGTCAGCTTAGTGCCTGTTTTAAATGTTGTTGGTGAACCGGTAAGCTTATCTAAGAAGTTACTTTTTTGTGTTTCAGGATGCAGAAAATTTGTAATAGTATACCGTAATACTTTTCTTTTTGGCTTTTTGTGTAGAAAAAAAAACCGACCCAACATAGTGTTCGGGGACTAAGAAGCTTAGGATTGATCCCAAATATATTAGCCTGCCGCAGCACAAAGGTCTGACTCATCTCTCATATTTTATTTCCTGATTACATTTTGTATGTCTCCTCGTCTAAGAATTTGAATGGATATGCAGGAACTTGATATGGCTGTGAAAGAAAAACTATCAAGATTTTGCCATGTTTCGGTAACGTGATGAGATACTCCTTTTTAAGTGACTTCACTTGTATGCCTTTTCTATGATTTCTATATTGACTCAACTCTTATGTCTATTGGCAGTTAGAAAACATAGTTAATCTTTATGACGTCCCCAATATCTGGCATATTCCTTTGCTCTTACGAGTATGTACCCTCACCTCCTTTTTTTGTTCGTTCTTGTTATTAGATTGGTAACTTAAATTAAACTTTCCTCTGAGTAGATTGTGAGAAGATTGAATAAGAGAAGCGGGATGGATTGGCAACTATGGTTATATGATCCAATAAATTGTCTTCTGCAATAACTGGTTCTTGTGATCAGTTATGTTCATCTGCATATTGGTCTTGTAGAGCAGCTGATGGTGATGGTTAAGTTTGAAGAGTTGTGTATGTGTGCTACATGTTCTGCAAGTTGTATATCAGGTGGTGCGGGCTGCAAGTTTTGAGATTTATGTGTTTGAGCTGCATTAAGTTGTTTTTTACAGGTTCTGATGTCAAGTCATTTATGCGTTTTCAGTCTAAACAGTTTCGGCTCAGTTAGACTGTAGTTAGACTGTAGTTAGCTACTTGTTTTTGTAGATACAAAATATGAGGTATAAGTTCATGTCTGGGGCCATATCAGCATACTCCTTGGCTTTATTTTCCTTCGCTGCTTCTATCTTGTCCTTGATAAGTTCAACAAGCTTGCCAGTGTATTCCTGAACTTTCAAAACATGAACCTCAGTTCTACTAGCTCACGTGCTAAACTACACATCATTAAGATTCATATTTAGGATGGCATTAGAACGAATTCAAACTACAATTTGTCATCTTACAACGATGTATAACTGTACAAGTAAGATGACTATTTCTTATAGTTAATGTGTTTTGGTGGTTTGTGCAGATGCCAAATGTAGTTATAGTTCGCTATCTAAGTTATGGTACTTTTGTTTCAATATCAATATGACATGTACTTAAATTTTTAGGGAAGTCATCTTTCTATCTATCGGAAACTAAGAGATTTTTACCTAAAAGCAAATCGGAAGCTCAACACCTTCAACTAACTGCGTGTACGAGACATTATGAAACATCACATGTGATTTTTAGATAAATCATAATGTTGATATTCAATTTTCAATGTTTTCTGGATATTTTGATATTCAATTTTCAATGTTTTATAAGTTGTGGTCGCCTTGGGGGAACTTTCATACGTTTTCATTCGTTTCCATACATATTCGTCCGTTTTCTTCCGTTTTATTCCGTTTTTAAATGTTTTAGCCCATTTTCAAACGTTTTCATACGTTTCTAAATATCACAAGTGATATTATGTGATATTCAGAATATCACAAGTGATATTATCACAAACGATATTCTGAATATCACAAATGATATTCTGAATATCACAAGTGATATTTTGTGATATTCAGAATATCACAAGTGATATTCTGAATATCACAAGTGATATCTTGTGATATTCTGAATATCACATGTGATTTTCTGAATATCACATGTGATATTCTGTGATTTTCTGAATATCACAAGTGATATTCAGTGATATTCCGAATATCACAAGTGATATTATCACAAGCGATATTCTGAATATTACAAATGATATTCTGAATATCAAAAGTGATATTCTGTGATATTCAGAATATCACAAGTGATTTTCTGAATATCACATGCGATATTCTGTGATTTTCAAAATATCACAAGTGATATTCTGTGATTTTCAGAATATCACAAGTGATATTATCACAAGCGATATTCTTAATATCACAAATGATATTATCACAAGCGATATTCTGAATATCACAAGTGATATTCTGAATATCACAGGATATTCTGAATATCACAAGTGATATTCTGTGATATTCAGAAAATTACTTGTGATATTCTGAATATCACAAGTGATTTTCTGAATATCACAAGTGATATTCTGTGATTTTCAGAATATCACAAGTTATATTCTGAGTACCACAAATGGTATTCTGAATACCATATGTGATATTATGTGATATTCAGAATATCTGATATTCTGAATATCACAAGAGATTTTCTGAATATCAAATGATTTTCTGAATATCACAAGTGATTTTCAACTAATGTTTTGTGACATGAAAATAACAGGTGATATTCAGAAAATCGCAAGTGATATATATTTAGAAAATAACAAGTGATATTCAGAATATCACCAGTGATATTCAGAAAATCGCCAGCGATATTCAGAATAACTCTAGTGATATTCAGAATATCATTCTGAATATCACTTGTGATATTCAGAATATCATTTGTGATATTCAAAATAACGCTTGTGATATTCAGAATAACATATTAGGTATCACTTGTGATAGTTTGACTGTAGTTAGCTACTTGTTTTTGTAGATACAAAATATGAGGTATCACCTGTGATACATACAAAATTATAGGTGATACAAAATAACATATTAGGTATCACCTTTGATAAAAAATAAGTTAGTAAAGCACAAATAAGGAAAAACGTAAATTAAACTGAAAAATGAGTTCTTACGAGAATTAAACGAGCCTAAGTAAACCTAAAGATAAAAAATTACCCCTAGATGGATACTAAATTTACACATCTAGGGTTAATTTTTGATTTTTAGGTTTTTATGTTTTAGTTATAATATTTTTGTTATGTAATGTTTCTATCAAAATATTAAGAATTTAATAAGCTATTTTCATGTTGCTTATTGTGTAGACTTTTAAGCTTATTTTTTTTTGCTAAATACTTGTTGTTACCTACTAACATTATCAGGTATCACCAGTGATACAAAATGACTTATTAGGTATCACCTGTGATACAAAATAACTTATTGGGTATCACCTGTGATCAAACTAACATGTTAGGTATCACCTGTGGTAGTTAGACTGTAGTTAGCTACTTGTTTTTGTAGATACAAAATATGAGGTATCACCTGTGATACATACAAAATCATATGTGATACAAAATAACATATTAGGTATCACCTGTGATACAAAATAAGTAAGTAAAGAACAAATAAGCAAAAACGCAAATTAAACTGAAAAACGAGTTCTTAGGGAATTAAACGAGCCTAAGAAAACCTAAAAATCAAAAATTACCCGTAGATGTGTAAATTTGCTTTTTATTTTATTTTTAATGAATTAAAAACAGTTTTGGACTAAGAATAATATTAAAAATACTAAATTAATACTAAAAATTATGAAAAATTGTGGAAAACTACTTTAAGCTATATTGAACTTAGGAAAAATAAAAAGAAATCGACAGCTTATTTGAATAAGCTGTGAATAAGCAAAAAGGGAAGTTAAGCTAAAAGGGAAAAAATTGGTTAAGTGAATTAAATGTGCAAGCTATAACGAAAAAGACCCAAGGGCAGAGATGGTTGTGGTGTGTTAAACTGGTTGAGGATGGTAGAGGTCTGGGGATTGAGCCTAGGCTCACCCTGGGCTTCCTAACTTCCCAGTTTTTGTTTTTGCAAATTTTTTTTTTCATGAAACATATTAATAAGCTAAAAATGAACAACTTTTGTGAAAACAAGTTTTTTATAACTTGAGAATTAAGGTGGAAAAGGCAAAATAAGCAAACAATTAACATATTAGGTATCATCTGTGATACAGAATAACTTATTAGGTATCACCTATGATACAAAATAAGATATTAGGTATCACCTGTGATACATACCAAATATTAGGTATCACCTGTGATACAAAATAAGATATTAGGTATCACCTGTGATACAACAAATAACATATTAGGTATCACCTGTGATACAGAATAACTTATTAGGTATCAATGATACAAAATAAGATATTAGGTATCACCTGTGATACATACCAAATATTAGGTATCACATGTGATACAAAATAAGATATTAGGTATCACCTGTGATACAAAATAAGATATTAGGTATCACCTGTGATACAAAATAAGATATTAGGTATCACCTGTGATACAAAATAAGATATTAGGCAAATAGACCAACCATGTGTTTTGAGCTACATTTGTGACACCAGCTATGGCGTCTTGTTCAACTTTTAGCCCCTGCATTCAAGATAATCAAATATGAGTGAATAAAAATTACGAATCCGGAACTTAGAATTGCCCATATTATATAAGCAAATTCACTTCATTGATTCAAAAGTTAGTACACCGGGCAACTTTAACAACATAGACACAAACCTATACTAAACAAACAAGCTGATCGTGTTTCAGCTTACATTAAAAAAAAAACATAACACTTGACAGAAGTAACAAGACTTTTCTATACAACTCGTTTATTCCACTTTTCTTTTATTCATCCATTTCCTCATCATCTTCAACCTCCTCGATCTTCATCCTCTTCACAGCTTTTGCAGCATCGTTGAGAACACCATTTGCACTAGGAGGAACTTCAATTAGAATATCATACTTCTCACCCGTCGCAGCGTTCACGAGTCCACCATTCCTTTCCACCCTGTAAGTCAATTCTTCCCCGTTCATGTCTGCATCTATATACGCTGTCGCGTTTTCATCAATCTCTTCCCTAATCAGCATTTTCGACAATTCAGTCACAACCTTCCTTTCTAACCACCTCCTAATTGGTCTCGCCCGATACACCTGTACAAAATTTCAAAAGTCAAAACAACGTGAGTATGCATCATTATAAACATTAAATCAACTTGTAGTAAAATGATGAAAAATGAAGCAAATAAAAAATTATTGCAGGGAGTTGTACTTGATATGGATGTAAGGAAGACGGTGCAAGTTGTTAAATATGAGAGAAATGTCGTCCAATCTCCTTGCATATTGTAATGGCCGCTCTATTAATACATCAACTAGCTCCAAAATATGCAGCTACAGGTCCTGTTTTGTGACCTCAATTCCTTCTTAAAATCTAGAAAAAGATGAGGGCAACATTAGCATATATGGATAAAAAGTGCACTTAATGGTCAAAATCATAGCGTACTATGAAAACCAGCCTGGTATTACCAGTCGATAAGACAGGACCAAAAAGAATTACCTTGGCTTAACAAGATATATGATAGTGAAAGCGATCGCCAGGATGAAGCATAAGCCACCAACAGCGAGATATGCAATGCCAATGAAGTTGTTCTTTCAACCAAGCCAGCTGCTGGTTGAGAGCACAAGTTTCTTCTTGCCATTAAAACTGTAGGTGTTGTAATTGTTCTGTAAAATCACATTTATTGTATCACCTGCTTTAAGATCCACCTCTATCTTCCCATACAACTTCCTAAACGTTGGAAGAGCTGCAGTTCGCATCCACATAATAAGGTCTTCCACCAACCGATGTACATAAAATCCTTGGAAATTAGCTACTCCAATAAGTTCAGCTCTTCCACCAACCGATGTACATAATAGAGGCGATAACCTGACGAGTATCCCAGCAACATCTGTTGGTGATTTGGAGGAAAATGAATCTAAAAGAAGAAAGATAGAGGACCAGATCAATGCACCTCATAAAGAAACTGTAAATACAGAAAAACTCGGTAATGATGAAAATGCAACTATGGTTGGGGGTGCGGAGTGGGCAACTAAAGAGCTATTGGAATTTGTTGCACATATGAAGAATGGAAGTACAACTGTATTATCTCGGTCTGATGTCCAGGCACTTATGTTGGAGTACATAAATAGAAATAATCTTCGTGATCCAAAAAAGAAAAATCATATCATATGTGATTCGAGGTTACAAAGTCTCTTTGGAAAACCACTTGTTGGTCACACTCAAATGAAAAAGATTGTAGAATACCATTTTTTTACAACGAAAGAGGTGTCACTGGTGAAAGAAAACTCACGAAAAAGAATAGTCAACCGTACAGCAGTGCAGGAGGATGCTGATTGGACTTCTGACAATAAGCTAACAATAGGTAAAGATAAGAAACGTAGAAATCGTACTAAAGGTGAAGAACGTGCACAACACAATAAGTTGGATGAATTTGCTGCAGTCGATGTTCATAATATGAATTTAATATACCTGCGTCGGGATTTGATTGAGATTCTTTTAGAAGATAGTGAAAATTTTCATGGCAAGGTAGTTGGCTCAATTGTGAGGATAAGAATATCTGGCTGTGATTTGAAGCATGAAATGTACAGGCTTGTCCAAGTTGTAGGTAATGTTTATATATCTTTATTTACTGGAACTATTATATGAGCTTTTAATTGATCATCAGTTTATCACCTAAAGCTTACAACCAATACCTGCAGGTACTAGTAAGGTGGATATACCATACAAGATTAACAATAAATCAACAAATGTGAAGCTTGAAGTATTAAATTTAGACAAGAAGGAGACTATATCGATTGACACAGTTTCAGATCAAGAATTTTCTCAGATTGCGAATAATTAGCTCTTTTTTTCTTGTCAATCAAATTAACTATATACATGCCAATCAACAACCAAATTTCTTGTCAGATACTCTTATTCATTTTCCGGTCACAAGAAAATCTACCATTTAGGGTCATGATACGCGTAATTTGCACAGTAATCATAAAATAATAGCAATGGCGATGTTAACGAGCATCAACGGCTAACTACTCAAAAGTCTTGCTCTCCTTGATCACCCCTAATCCTAATATATTTGTTAACAAAATAAGAAAAAAAAAATACTAAGATAATCTCATTTATTGAGAAACGAGTATCATTGCCAAGTTATAGGCCTTTTAGAGAAATAACAACCTATATTTATGATAGACCACGGTTCATTGATGGCCAACCAAAGGCAACATTATTCACTGTAACTTAAGTAGCTAGCAAATTGTGGCAAAATATTATGTTGAGCAGACAACATTACTAGATTCAATGAATTAACCAATTGAACATCATCGAATCTGAGACGAAATTGTGCAGCAAAGTACCAAACATTATTAGAATCCTTTTAAATCAGTAATGGTTAAGAGGCTTACTGGTATAGATTCATTGAGATGTGCACCACCAATGAGATCTCCATTTTGGAAATTTTTAGGGAAGACATCTTTGCCAAACTTATGATCCCTGTCACTTTTCCATGAAATACCTCTCTTTTTCACGGGCAATGTCTAATTGTTATTAGTGGAGAAACTGAAAGTATCATTGAACATACTCCAGGCTACAAGACCGCAAGGCACAACCGTTCTACCCTTTGCAACATCTTCAAGCTTACATGTGCTAGTGTCATTCTCATTATTACAGTTCCTCAATTGCTGATCACATGTGATATAGCTAACAAATAAGCTAATCTAAAAACAACTTAATTCTATAAAACTACTTAACTAGATTATAAAAGGTCACACTAAATCAGCTTAATAATATCAAAACTACCTAATTCTAATCATAACACATCACATCAAAAATAACTTAACAATATCATAACATCTTAATTGTAACAATAAAAAAAATAATAAAAAAATAAGCTTATTAGAAGCAATTTGAGTTTCACTGATTTGTTCGTAAGCAATAATTTCTTCAGTATAGGATACTGAGCCGTAACACAAGAATTTGTAGCAACTGAAATTGACGCAACCGAATCCATAACACCAGTCGCAACCAAATTTGACGAATCCGAATCCATAACACCAGAATTTGTAACAACCGAATCCATAGCACCTAATTTATTATGCAAAAACATGAATCTGAGCTCAATTACCTTAATTAATAGATCAAAAATCGAATATGATGAATAACTGGATGATGAATAACGTGATGATGAAATAACATGAGATGAATTAGAAGATCGATTGATCAATTAAACATAAAAAAATTAGGGTTAGAAGATGAAAAATTAAGATGAATTAGAAGATCGGTTGATTAATTGCATATGAAAGATCGATTGATCGATTGATTAATTGCATATGGAGGTTAGGTGAGAGTAAAGAGAAAACTAGGAGAAGAAAACACACACTTTTTGTGTGTGAAAAAATAGAATGGGAATTAAAAGTTAGTTATTATATCTGTCAAAAATACCCTTATACTGTAAATACCGGTTAAAATCTCAGCCATTAGATCAAAAAAGATGAAAGGTGTGGATTGATCCTTTTGTATGTGAGTAATTTTTAGTATCTAAAATAACTCTCCTCACCAAATTTTATGATAACTAAATAACAACGAAATCCAAAAGACGAAAAATAAATAATATTAATATACTTTTGTAGAGGGTGTAAATTTCTCAATTTAAGGGCATGAATATCCCACGCCTTTGGGTCGCATATATATTTACTAGACAATGTAAACATGTCTCAAGATATATTTCATAGCTATAAGTCAACTGAAGATGATAATGATACATCAGGTTTCACCGGCTAATATTCTTTAGCAGGTAGCACGATAGTTAGTTTGATAATATATAAACAAAGAACGTACAGATACTTCCTCTGTGTTAAACTTATGGGTAGTGATTAACCCTCATATTTATATATTTGACCATTAACATTAGTGCATCTTCTGATGTTGGCTTTGACGGTAACTATACCTTATCTC
Source organism: Artemisia tridentata subsp. tridentata (assembly GCA_021014915.2). Lineage (NCBI taxonomy): Eukaryota > Viridiplantae > Streptophyta > Magnoliopsida > Asterales > Asteraceae > Artemisia > Artemisia tridentata. Next base: position 365,669,535 of record CP139507.1, read on the forward strand.
TTCATTACGCAAATCATATTTTTCTTGCTTGTAAGATAATCGCATTTACGTGAAACATAAATTTACCAAGTTACAAAAATAAATGGAGTGAAATCCGATAAATGGCGTGGTGATGAAAGATCACATTTTCAAGGTTGATTTTCAATCAATAATTTTGTAATTATATGCTATTGTTCTCGTAATTGTAATTTTAGCAGGTTCGCAATTGCAATTGTTAGCAGGCTCGCCATACGTAAGTTACATTTTTTTTATAAGTTTAGGTTTGAGAAACATGTTATGCTTATTAACCATAACTTTTTTTGAAAGGAACTACGTCTAACTAATAGGTGCAAAAATTGTATATGTTCAAATCTTATTCATTTGGGTTTTTGATGAATATGTGCAAGGATAACGATAGATCAAATTTTGTTCTTGTTTTCTATGTAAATAATAATAAGTCTAGTTTCAATTAGAAATGTAAAACATTTTTTTTTTGTTTTAAATCATCAAAAGAAATAAAAGTTGCAGCATAATCTTCATGCCCATGTAACTCTCTTTTGAAAGGCAAATAAGTTTCATGCCCATTTAATAATTAACAAACCAAACGCAGTTATCTCTAACGTGGCACAAGCGATAAGTGGAGGTGGTGGCGGCAAACTTAGCAACGGTGGGACTAAGTAACTGTTGGAATATGTGAGTTGGAATAGCCTAAATACGACTAGAGGTGTGTGAGCCTATTGGAGGCACATACATTGAACATTAGAATACGTTTTCATGTAAAGCTCAAAATGACCCGTTTAGACACAATATGAACTAGACATGATATTTGCTTGTCCTAAAACCTTATAGCCGGATCTATTGAAGGTTCCGGAAGGGGAGAAAAGATGTCTAGGTTCATTTCGAAGTGATAAGGTTGAGGAGGAGAATTGTGATATGTTTAGGAGTGTTTGAGATAAGCCTAAAAGTTTACTTTGAAGCTTATCTTGAGCTAGGGTTGATGGGCTATATAAACCCTCACATCCCTGCTCATTAACCACGACTAACACAACATAAAAACTCAGAATATCTCCTCTCTTCTCAGCCGATTATATCAAGTTCTCATTGAATTCTTGTTTAATCAATTCTCACTTAATCTCCTATTACTTGCATTCTAGTTAATCCAAGTCGGTTTAATAGGTTTAGTTTAATCCTATTGCTTCTTAATAAGCATTAGGATTCGTGTTTCAAAGGTTCCAAGCCATCAAAGTTTGAAGCAGAAACTGAAGCTGTCTTCCTGTGCGTTCTCGGACAGCAAAGGGAACACAGATCGGATATAGTGTTGTCCGATATCGGACGACAAAGAAAGTCAGATCTTGGGCAGCTTGGATATATCGGACAGAACAGGTTTTGGGCTGTTTTGGTTTTTGATCCGGTTTTGAGCATTAACACTTGGTGTTTGGGTTTACGTGGTACACGGCTAGCACTCCGGGCGTATTTGTTTGACGTGTTTGTGTGAGCAACCGTAGAGGTGGTATTTTAACCACTATTAGTTTCTTTTGCGGGTGTCGACGAGGGTTAGTTTTCTAGTTCCATTTTATTCTTTGTTTGTTTATTATACGTGTTAACTATAATTGTAAACTAGATCCATTATCCGCTGCGTACTCGTAGTAGTTAATTGGTTAACTTGATTATAACATCCCAACAGTAACTAATTACTTATGACTCAGTAAAAAAATAATGGTAAAAGAATAATGAATGTGTATGTTAAAGGATGTGTTGATTAAGTTTTTGAAAGATCAATTTCGTAAAATAAGGGTTTCTAATGTGAGGGGTTGATAAGGGTAGAGGGTGTGGTAAGTGTTGGAATTATTATATCATGACAATCATATTAATAAACCAAAAGATCAAAGTACATATAGCGGAAGCACATGATATATATAACACATAAGTAATTAAACCAAAATTAAAGTGAACGTACCTTGATGATTCTAGCAAGAACAAGAATCAACCTTGAGCAATATGGATTATGAACCCTAATTGGGTTAATAGGATTATAAGAATTGCCCCTTACCAAGTTTTGCAATTCAATCCAAGATTCTTACAATGATGTGTAAGAATCACGTTCTTGTACACACGCACTAAACCAAACTAATAATATGCAAGTTATTAATCACAAAATCAAAACCAAAACTAGTTTTGTTTTAACAAAAATCAGTTAACCCTTCGAGGGGGAAAAATCCGATTGACCAAAGTAATAAGGAAGAGAGAAAAACTTTTAGGTTTAGCTTTGTGCACAAGAGGTACCAAAAACTGGAGCCTTGGGTTTGTTTATATAGTGTAGTAGCTTAGAGCCCAAGTTAGAGTAGGATTAGGAATCCTTACCGTACAAACCGATCGGCCCATTGAATAAGGGAGGATCAGGAATCTTCTTGGTTACTAATTTACACACTAGTCATTTCCTTATTTTATTTAACGACCATTAGTCACTTCCGTTAAATACTAACGTCCGTTATTTCTTTTGTGATAATTAATAATCAAATATAACATTTTATATCTAATTATTAATATTTAGTTCTCATACGTAATGTGTGCAATCCCGTGATCTCGAGTTCGATCCTAACACACGACTACTATTTTATGTCTATAAAACTAACAGCTCCCACTTAGACATAAATCATAATAGTTGTGATTACATCGGTTAGCGTCTTGCAACACGCCGATGCCTCTAGTACAACTCGAGTAGGTCTCCTGGAAAAACCTTTAATGATTCATCATTATTATTATCCTTTTGTTTCTAATACTACATCAAATAAAGATATGGATATTATCTTTATTCAAAATTCTGTTTCTCGTTGTTTGTGATTGAGCAAGATTACCAAATCTTCTGAACATATTCAGGGGAGATCTTGGGCGTGGCCACGCAAACATCTTGTCAACCCTACGAGGGGCCTAGCAGTATTAAACTCCAAAAATAAATTTGGAGGAACAAATTCTATTTTGACTACGAGCATAACTCATGAACACGCGAAAAGGCTGCATGAAATCTAACTTAGTTATTTCTTTTATTTTTGTTTTGACGACTATAATGCAATATTTGTCATTAATTAATAAAAAATTAGAAGACACAAACGAATTAATTGACGGTTAATTAGATACATAAAATAGCAAAAATTAAAAGTTAATAAGTTTGCCATGATTATTTTATGTGTGTATTCCGGCTATAAGACCTACGCAATCATTTTTTGTGATGCATGTGGCGATCTAGGCACTTGATGAAAACCTAGTGAGGGTCTTATGGTTCTCTTTTTGGGGAAGACTTGCTAGTGTTATCGGATCTAAATGTTTACTTGTTAATATTATTGTCATGTTTTTAGTATTATGTTCTTTGGTGATTTTTGTTTTTAGCCTACATGTTTACACGCCTAAAACTAAAATAAAAGAGGACTAATACCTATAAAAAGATGACATTAATATGGTCTTAATTTACACGCCTAAATACCATGCTCATTGTGACCTGCTATTTGATTCGTGGAAAATTGTTTTTGTAAAATTAAGTGACCTAAATTATTGAAACAAGTTTTCATGAAATTAAAAACTGGACGCTATGGACACTTGAGAAGTACGGCTCACCCACTAGAACAAACTATAAGGGGGGGGGGGGGGGTTTGAGGCGGTGCGCACAGTCACACCTAAAGGATTTCCGGTCATAGCTTCGCGCTGACCTGGTCCTCCGCCTCCTTGCGAGTTCGATTGGAGCTACCGTGAACCATGATGATCACTACAGTGTCATTACTAAAAGTTTTTAAAATAAAGTGCTACAAAGTTGTTTTGCATGCTTCTTTGTACACGATTTTATCACATTTATGTGTATACCCTATATAAAAATTTTAAGTCTATGCCACCCAACCAAGAACATGTGCATTTGACTTTACATCTTTGGTCAGACCTTAGGGCCATTTCAACCCATGGTGAATTTTGCTCATTGGTCAGACCTTTGGCGATATTTGCACGTTCTTGCTTGGTCGACTTATTTCGAGTATGCTTGGTCAGACCTTGGACCCGAGGCATAAGATGAGACTAAACATGCTCATGACATTATTACTTGTCTACTAATGTCTTGATCAGTCTCATAAGTCTAAGAGTTGCAGTTTATACAATTAACGCTTGTCGCTTACCTCTTGCCCTACTTGTTTAACACGCTGGTCAGACCTCCGGTAATAAGTGGGAGGTTAAGATGGATCTTAGTCTTAATTAGTAATTAATTGGATAGTAAATTCTTTTAAGAATTTAATTATCGAAAATACTAACATTGAACTTTCTATGCTCTGATTAAAATTGTTGTTGCAACATAATTCGTAAACAAAAGTTTGTTTTTTCTTAAAAAAGACACACTTAGTCTCTTTTCCTGATAAGAAGAGTGAGACTTATTCCTATTTATTTCTCCTCAGTTGACAAACTAAGATAGGATTACAATTGTTAAACTCACTTATGATCTTTCATTACCCTTTTCCGGTATTGAAATAATTGAAAGATAAGATATTTTGTGTAACTAGAAAACATTTTTTCTATAGCTACCAAAATAAATGACATCTTGCACTTGTCACGATGTATGAGTTTAAACCGCAAAGAGTAAAGAAATTACTAGCAAATTCGCTAGGTATTTTTCTTGGACTCTTATTATTCCTTATAGTGCTAAATACCCTTGGGGCTATGTAGACGATAAAGGAGGAATTGCATGCTAACTATTCAAGTTAAATGAAAGCATGAATGGCTAGTCCCTCATCAACATAAGTAGGACTTCATATACTCTGTTCAATACCTAAGTACATTGCTACTTGTAGGCATTCGAAGAGAATAGGAAAGTGTATTAAATTGCAATATGCTTTCTACTGGCAATGTAACACTTACAATGTTGACAAATCCAGTGGGAGCATTGCGTTTTATTACTGAAATAACATTCCTGTAATGTTGTCAATTTCAGTGGGAGCTACGAGATTTATTTCCTTGTTAGTCACCCATATCATTTCAAACTTGATTTGAAATAATTCATTACTTTCCGAATATGAACGACCATTGCTTAAAGGATAATTGCATTTTATTTTATTAGATAACACGTTGCCTTTCTGCTGTTGCTTTACTGAACGTTATCTATAGAATAATAATCCACAATTCCTTATTAAAGGTTATGGTTCTAAAACTACTTGTAATATCTATGACATTATCATATTGTTTACACAATCAATCACATGTTGTTTGTTTTCATAATATGATGTTATGCCTTACACAAGTGGGAGAAATCTCAAAGTGAGTGCAAGGAACAACATATTATTGGTTTCTCTTGACCGCAAGGTAAGAAAGCTAATCATTCTATTAGGACTTGAACACACAAGATGTTTGTTGCCCTACTACATTCAAATGTCATGATATAGTGTAAAGATACTTCAACATTTTGACTACATGTTTTAGTCAACATAATTATGGTTAAATGATAATAATCATAATTCTGAAGTATAAAATTAACTTGAAATTACTACAGAACTCAAGAGTTTGCGTTCATGATTACTTTTGTTAGTATAATTATGTTTACATGTTAAGACATAATTATAAAGTCCTTGAATTAATCAATGACTTATAACATAAAGTATATAGTAAAATTGTTATGTCTTCTTGTTAACACATAAACATGAGGCCTTTGAATTATTCAAAGACTTATAATGTATTATTGACATGTTCTGTTTTCTTGTAAACACATGAACATATAATTCTTGAACAGTTCTGTCTTCTTGTGAACACATGAGCATAATGTTCTTGTATTATTCAAGAAATATACATTATAGCATGCACTTGGTTCGAAAATACTTAATATGCAATTTGGCTCGACCCAATTGACAAGTATTTGGTCCAAAGAGAATTAAATTATCTATGGAATTCTGATATAGTTTCACAATTCAAATACTTATAGAATACCACATTATTATGGTATGTCTAATAGGTTGAAACAAACAATACTCATATTGTTTGATTCATGATAGCTTTAATTGCTCTGCCTCCAAAATCTATCAAGGTTAGAAAATTGCGTGTGTTGTGGACATACTCAATATGGTTCAAACCTAGAAGGTATTCAAGACAACCCATGACCGAAACCCCTAAACCTTTAGGGATTTTTGGTTTTTCCACTCAAACCAATCGAATCCTAAACCCTTCTAGGTTTTTGATTTTTCTACACTTCCTAGCTTGAAGATTGTAGTATTGGTGTTCCTCCTAGCTCGATGAAACACAAAATTGTTGCTAAGGTTTTCGGTTAAAGGGTGATACAAAATTAGGGTTTTGCTACAAACCTTAATTAGAGTTGTTGGAAGAAATTCCATTATGTCTTGATTTAAGTTCTGAATTTGTTAAAATCTTATGAAGCATTTTATTAACAATCTTGAGATGAGAACTTAAAATGTATTTTGTGGTTCCCAAATAAAGAACAATTTATTGTTGCTTAAATACTTAGTATTTAGAGAATTGTCTCTACTTACAAAAGTAAGTGGGAGCATCAACAAATCTTGAAGATATTCAAGAACAAATACATAACCTTCTAAAATCCACTTATTAATGTCATACTAAGGTTAAACATGTAAATGTTGACCGAAGTATAATGTTACTCTCATTCATAAATCTGCAAGGATGCCTCATCACTTGATTGATATTTTGATATCAATGCTGAAGAATATAAGTTAATGGATCATTGAAAATCTGCTAACTGATAAGGTACATTATCACATCTTGAATTTGATAAATGTCTTAGAATTATGAATGATAACATGCAGTCCTTAAAAGGCAAATCAATGTTTTAAGCTTGATTGTTATTTTGCCTAACAGTTAACCTATGAGGTTGGAATAAGTTTCTTTTGAAGAAAGGCTCACAAGGACAAAATTGTATACATGTTAATGCATGGCTTATAATAAGAAGTTTTAATCCTATTCAAGCAATTGAATGTGATTAGATTTTTCTTATATACATGCATTAATTAAATAAAGATAATTAATTGTCATACATGTTTCCTTGAATGTGGAATATGGCAATTAAGTTTTATAACTCTTTCTTTAATGATTACCTTTTGCGAGGATGGTGTGTAATCAAAAGGGTTATGAGTCTATATAATCTTTATGTAATATACAAGTTTAAGCAATCCAAGTTTGGATTGAATCATGCATCTAGGAGCTGAGATCTTGAATTTAATTACAATATGATTTTGATTGAATTAAGATAACTCCTTGAGTACATCTAACATTAAGTGGGAGCACTATGTTTTTCCTTAAAATCATATGTTGTATAACATATTTAAGATATCATTTCATTTAAGCTAGATTTTAATCCTTAAGTTTGGAATGAAACTTCACTTGGGATTTAGGGAATAAAACAAACAACCTTGGAATAAATGTTTATTTGGAATAAACATATGCGGAAAATTAAGTCCAACACAAATGCAATATATCATTCAAGCAAGTCTTAAATGGTATATTTCACTTGGAATAATTTATTACATGGATGGAAACCTTATGTTTTTAACTAAGGATGTGTCATGTACATATTATATTGTGTATAAGACTGGTTGTTACTTTTGCACTAGAGCAAGATGAGCTGACAACAACAATATCTAATTGAGCGTATTTAGATTATTGTTAATATAGATGTTTACGAATTATAAAGCATAGTGTTGTATACGTACAATGATGCTAGAGGATAATTAAAACTAGTTAAAGTTGGATAGTATCATTTATGATAAATCTGCTAACTAGATATGCTCAACGAAGAGCATTTTTGCATTACACATTAAGGAATAAAGAGTACTTTATATTTTAAGAAACTGTAAAGATGATTGTCAGTATGTCGTTGACTTCTAATACTTTATGCAAGGTAGGGCGACATCTCCATACTATGACACTTGCAGTAGTATGAGCATATGAGATAAGACACTCATCTCAAATCCCTCACTATATGTGAAATTTGAAACTAGTATTCGGAAAGTTTACTCAGATGACTATTTAGTTTTCTTGTAAAGAAAAGTTGAGAATGTTGGAAACATTAGACTTCAATTTACTAATTAGTCTCATGCATATCTGTTTATAGTATTTGGATAATTGGGATTGTAAGACAATTTTTACTTTATGATGAATAAAGATACTTGGTATTTGTTATTCATTCATATAATAATTGTTATCCTATATTTGCATGTTTAATCCTTGAATGATTTTATCGTTCTAAATATGTCCATTGTCGGTTAACAATATAGGAATATTGTTATGTAAGGCAAATGGGAGTGTTGGTTATATTCTTTGAATATATGGATTGTTCCCGCCAAACTCATATGTATTCACAAGGGATGCATATTGGATACCCCAACTTTCAAACATTTACTTTTGGATCCTAGTCATGAGTAAGATGTTGAAAATGGTTTAATAAAGTTATCCTTAGACTTGAGATACAAGCAAGTTCTGTTATGTGTGGATATCACTTTTGTAATTATATGCCAAACGCTATCCTGAATAAGGTAGTTATAAAAGCTATTTTTCGGAGTGAAGTGAAACAACATCCACAACACTTGTAGTCAACAAAGGATTTGTTACTCCACTTGATATGTGCAGAAAGATACCATGGGCCCTCTCCAGAATTAATCAGATAACTGTTCGGTCGAACCCAAAGGGTAATGCAAGATGATTCTTGGTTACATTTGGTATATCCAATTAAAATTCTATAACGAGAATCTAAATGGTTAAACTATATGGAATGAGTTAGGATCCATATCCATGGTTTAACGGTATCTATAATAAAGGATGATGAAAGCAAGACATAAATGACCATGCTACTGAGAATGATTTATGAAACTACATCTCAGACACCTTTAGTTTAAATAGCGAGTGAGAGCGTTGCTAGACGTTTCCGTCGTTGGTATTTGTGCTATCTGCTACTCCAACTCCCAAGTGGGAGCTGTTGGAATATGTGAGTTGGAATAGCCTAAATACGACTAGAGGTGTGTGAGCCTATTGGGGGCACACACATTGAACATTAGAATACGTTTTCATGTAAAGCTCAAAATGACCCATTTGGACACAATATGAACTAGACATGATATTTGCTTGTCCTAAAACCTTATAGCCAGATCTATTGAAGGTTCTGGAAGGGGAGAAAAGATGTCTAGGTTCATTTCGAAGTGATAAGGTTGAGGAGGAGAATTGTGATATGTTTAGGAGTGTTTGGGATAAGCCTAAAAGGTTACTTTGAAGCTTATCTTGAGCTAGGGTTGATAGGCTATATAAACCCTCACATCCCTGCTCATTAACCACGACTAACACAACATAAAAACACAGAATATCTCCTCTCTTCTCAGCCGATTATATCAAGTTCTCATTGAATTCTTGTTTAATCAATTCTCACTTAATCTCCTATTACTTGCATTCTAGTTAATCCAAGTCGGTTTAATAGGTTTAGTTTAATCCTATTGCTTCTTAATAAGCATTAGGATTCGTGTTTCAAAGGTTCCAAGCCATCAAAGTTTGAAGCAGAAACTGAAGCTGTCTTCCTGTGCGTTCTCGGACAGCAAAGGGAACACAGATCGGATATAGTGTTGTCCGATATCGGACGACAAAGAAAGTCAGATCTTGGGCAGCTTGGATATATCGGACAGAACAGGTTTTGGGCTGTTTTGGTTTTTGATCCGGTTTTGAGCATTAACACTTGGTGTTTGGGTTTACGTGGTACACGGCTAGCACTCCGGGCGTATTTGTTTGACGTGTTTGTGTGAGCAACCGTAGAGGTGGTATTTTAACCACTATTAGTTTCTTTTGCGGGTGTCGACGAGGGTTAGTTTTCTTGTTCCCTTTTATTCTTTGTTTGTTTATTATACGTGTTAACTATAATTGTAAACTAGATCCATTATCCGCTGCGTACTCGTAGTAGTTAATTGGTTAACTTGATTATAAAATCCCAACAGTAACTAATTACTTATGACTCAGTAAAAAAATAATGGTAAAAGAATAATGAATGTGTATGTTAAAGGATGTGTTGATTAAGTTTTTGAAAGATCAATTTCGTAAAATAAGGGTTTCTAATGTGAGGGGGTTGATAAGGGTAGAGGGTGTGGTAAGTGTTGGAATTATTATATCATGACAATCATATTAATAAACCAAAAGATCAAAGTACATATAGCGGAAGCACATGATATATATAACACATAAGTAATTAAACCAAAATTAAAGTGAACGTACCTTGATGATTCTAGCAAGAACAAGAATCAACCTTGAGCAATATGGATTATGAACCCTAATTGGGTTAATAGGATTATAAGAATTGCCCCTTACCAAGTTTTGCAATTCAATCCAAGATTCTTACAATGATGTGTAAGAATCACGTTCTTGTACACACGCACTAAACCAAACTAATAATATGCAAGTTATTAATCACAAAATCAAAACCAAAACTAGTTTTGTTTTAACAAAAATCAGTTAACCCTTCGAGGGGGAAAAATCCGATTGACCAAAGTAATAAGGAAGAGAGAAAAACTTTTAGGTTTAGCTTTGTGCACAAGAGGTACCAAAAACTAGAGCCTTGGGTTTGTTTATATAGTGTAGTAGCTTAGAGCCCAAGTTAGAGTAGGATTAGGAATCCTTACCCTACAAACCGATCGGCCCATTGAATAAGGGAGGATCCGGAATCTTCTTGGCTACTAATTTACACACTAGTCATTTCCTTATTTTATTTAACGACCGTTAGTCACTTCCATTAAATACTAACGTCCGTTATTTCTTTTGTGATAATTAATAATCAAATATAACATTTTATATCTAATTATTAATATTTAGTTCTCATACGTAATGTGTGCAATCCCGTGATCTCGAGTTCGATCCTAACACACGACTACTATTTTATGTCTATAAAACTAACAGCTCCCACTTAGACATAAATCATAATAGTTGTGATCACATCGGTTAGCGTCTTGCAACACGCCGATGCCTCTAGTACAACTCGAGTAGGTCTCCTGGAAAAACCTTTAATGATTCATCATTATTATTATCCTTTTATTTCTAATACTACATCAAATAAAGATATGGATATTATCTTTATTCAAAATTCTGTTTCTCGTTGTTTGTAATTGAGCAAGATTACCAAATCTTCTGAACATATTCAGGGGAGATCTTGGTGCGTGGCCACCCAAACATCTTGTCAACCCTACGAGGGGCCCAGCAGTATTAAACTCCAAAAATAAATCTCCAAAAATAAATCAGGAGGAACAAATTCTATTTTGACTACGAGCATAACTCATGAACTTCGCAACAATTCCGAAAGCAATCCTTATGACTACCAGTTACGTATAGCGTTAAATTGTTCCATAGAATATACTACATTTACAAAAGTTATCTGGTATCTCAAGTCTGAGGATAACTATTCATGATTTACTTAAAAATATCCATAAGTAATATCCTGTAGTTGGGATAAGTCCTATATTCAATTCATTGAATATCATGTGAATTTGGTATGACAATGCATCAATATACCTTCAAGTATATTATACCAAAACTCAGATTTGTCTTAATTCAATGATATTCCTATATCATTAATCGACAACAGACGATTTAGAATAACATAAATTATTCACGAATTTAAACTTGCAAATATAGGATACAATCTATTATTAATGAAAACAAACGTACCAAGTACTTTCATTCATTGTAAATAATAATTGCTTAACATCCCTTATCCAAATACTAAATAGATCAATGCATGAAAATTCTAGTTGATGAATTATGTCTCAAGCTATGACAATCATACTTGTTGACAAGACATAAATCAACCAACTTTGATCTATCAGAATTTTGAGAATACTTATTTCAAGAATTCAATTAGTGAAGTTCTTGTATGTGTGTATTCAAATAATTTAATATTGCCACATAACTAGTACACATGGCCATTAACAATGATGAAATCCTACCATGACTAGTATTGAGTGTCATCTCAATTTCATTAGCATCTGATGCGTGGTTTTGCAACCTTACAACAGGTTTTACCTCTCGAGGGATCTCAAGAGGCTTGCAATCCCCACCAGGCAGTGTACTTGACCGATGTAGTATAGTGTAGTGGCAAGTACCGGGGGATTGATCGTTCTCTAGGGGAATAGTGTCGTTAGGATTGAAAAACTACTCTAATAGGTCTAAGGGTGAGGGAAGATTCTTTTTGTATTTTTATATTTTTTATGAAAGCAAGTAAAATCTCGGGTTTGAAGGAGTGGGCGGAATTAGTTGCTAGTCAACTAACCCAAATAACTACAAATGCAAATAAAATAAAATAACTGAAAATAAAAAGGTTGTGGAACTTATATGGGGAGAAATGTGTTTACTTAGCTTTCCTTACTCCCTAACTATCTTTTACCAGTTGATTAGTGTGTATTAATTGCGTGGATGACTGGTGTATTCCTTAATACCAATCGTGGGGTGGCGTACGTACTTCCCCAACTCTACAAGCTCCTACTTCACTCCTATGTCGAGCCGGCTAAGAAGCTCCTAACATGGGATCACTAGAATTCGCTCATGCATTAAATACAACCATAAAAACCTTAATACGCATTGGTTCATGTTTCTTAAGACGTTCAAGCAAGTTACCGTATAGGAGGTTAGCCAGTTTTCTTAAGCCTAACATCGATAAACAATCATCCAATACAATTAATAACACACCAACCAACCAATAATCAAAAGTTAGGTTTCATTAGATCTAAGCAAACACAAGATAAATCTAGCCTAGCATGTTAAATAAAAGACAAGAACAAGATATAATCAAACAACACATAGACATATTGAATGATTAATTGATTACTTATCTTCAATTGAACATGGGAGATCCAAGGGTATAAAACCCTTAAAAATGGCAGAAAAATCGTCTTAGGGTTTCTCCTCACAAAGTTGCACACCAATGACTAAAAATTATGAAAGTATATATAGGAAAACAGATCTGACGGCGTCACCCTTTGGGTCGTGACGCCGTCACCTCGCCGCGGTTAGGGTTTCTTGATGGCCTTCTTGACGCCGTCCCCCTTTAATCTTCCAAAATCCTCTCTGGCTTATCAAGGGCTGACGGCGTCACATTGGGGCTTGACGCCGTCACAGGTACTTTCCAGCAGATTTTTGAGACTTTGTCGTTTTCTTCACTTTTATGCTCCAAAAACATCCAAAATGCTTCCTTTTCCAGATTTCTTCTCCAAAGTACCTAAAATGACAAAAGGAACGATTTAGGGCAATATTTGATCAAATAAATACGATTTAGGGCTTAAATGACCCCCTAAAAGCGGTACACTTTTCGCTTCATCAAATACCCTTACACTTGAGATTTGCTTGTCCTCAAGCAAATGCGCTTTTATTCTAATCAAAATACAAGTTAGGGGTCATTTAACGCTAATATAAAAGTAATTACAACAAATAGTCATTCCACTTTAATCATAATAAGCACGGAGATTACAAACTAGCACCTCACAAGTAGTGTTTAGATACTCACATCTCTCAGGTGTCATAAAAGTATATCTCATAAATGAAAATGAATAATATCTCTCACTACCTGTCATAGCAAATAGATTACCATAGGCTTGGGAAAGGATCAAAAACCTCCTCCACTAGGCGTAAGCACCTAAGATAAACTATCAAAGAGGGCTTTTAAACGGGTTATAACGTTAGGTGTAGGGATATGATAAACACGGTTTTGTTGGATAAAGGATATTTTACTGGTGGCGAGTTAAAGATCTTGATTAATTACATGTACAATATGGCGTTGCTAAGCCAAGACTAGACTCGACTTAAGCTAATGAAAAAAAAATAACAAAAAGGTAAAATAAACATAAAATGAAACGGGATGGTAGTCGGTATGTTTTTTCTACTTTTTTTTTTTTTTTTTTTTTTTTTTTTTTTTTTTTTTTTTTTTTTGCATACACTCTTGCCCTACCATCCAAAATAATACATCATAGGGGCCTCGGTTCTCCCCTTACACTTGAACTTTTACATAACTTTACAATTAACTATTCTATCGACTCGAATTAAGATAATCGAAACACTTGGAGTACTTTTAAAATATTTAGCACGTATGAGGGTAATAATGTTGTTCTTCCCCATTACTCCATTACACTAGTACTTTACCCATGAGTCCCAATCGTCCCAAAACAATATGTACAAGGATATGACTCGACTTAGCAACCATGTAATCAATTAGATAATTAACTTGGGGTTTAAACAAATGTTGTCACAATAATGCACTAAAGATGAGTGCATACAAGGTAGGCTAAGGCGATTTGGGTGCACATTTAAGTGGGGTGTAAACAAATTCTTACTTTAAGTAAAATGCTTAAAGTTAGAAATGAAAAGATAGGCTCTGAGGGGTGTACTAGGGGTATCGTGTACTAAAAATGAGTACAACGCAAATGGTGTGGGAGAATTACTTGACCAATGTAGCCAATGTAATTATAACAAAAACACAGGTGTAAAACAATGGGTTAATCCTAATGCCTCTTATCATGTAGTAAATCTAACTACACGAATGTAGTCTCACTTGTGGCCTCGGAATGGTCCTAACGCAAGTTCTAGAATCTAAGTGCTACCGGTACACACATCATAGCATAAATTCTTTTCCTACCAATTCTAGGGGCGAACCTCACATATTTGGGGGTGGAAAATTTCTTTAGTGGTACGTTTTTGTGCTAGTCATATAACTCCTATCCGTGAGATGCTCATTAAGACCAAAGTTTCACTCCTAAATGTTGTAAAAAATTTTAAATTTGGCACTAAAATTGCCCTAACAGGTATTTATCTCAGTTTTATTACACATCTACCATTAAACAAACGAAAAATCAAGCGTAAAAGCATTCTCTAAGGTATCGTACTTTACCCCTTACACTTAAGATGAACATTGTCCCCAATGTTCAAATAACAAGATGTAAAAGTAAATAAGGTAAAAGAATGAAATCAAATACTCCCCTGATTCGCTCGGTGGATAAAGGGGTAACATGGTTAGATCTTCTTCCAAGAGAATGTAGAAGCTCCAAGACTAAAGCATCGCCAAAAGCTTGATTCCACATACATTTCCTTGTCCAAAATAACCTGTTAAACCTGAGAAAACAAACAAGAAAACCTGCATAACATCGGCGGGATAAATCTGTATAAGGATATAATGCTTGTGGAATGATTATTTTGCAGATTCCTGGAGTTTATAAGTTAGAGATTTAATAAAAACTTTTTATGATTCCGGTAGAAAAACAAAACTTTCAAAAATTTCAGAAAATTAAAACCTGACGCCGTCAGGTTGTAAGGCCTGACACCGTCAGAAATGATCTGATAGAATTCTCATGTTAAGTTTCCGGAAAATTTCTGGAAAAACCTTTACCTTACTTCCTGGAATTCCTGCAAAATATCATTATGACTCGATACAAGCATTTGACTCAAACAATTACTAATATGTATGTTAATTTAATATTGTTACGATTCATGTTCATTTGTTCTAATAAACCGATTTGGATTTCCCTTACACTTAACTTTTGCAAAATACCTTTATATGTAGTTAAGACGAAGTTAAAAACAAGATAAAGCATTTTCACAATTTAGTTTCGAACATGAATCAATAATAATAAAAATTAAACATACATACGGAAACAAATAAAATCAAACAAACAAATAAATAAACACACAAAGCAAATAAAGCTTGGGTTGCCTCCCAAGAAGCGCTTGTTTTTGTTCGAGTCACGAGCCTGACTCTACCCTTATTTAACGGAAATAGGGGAGGTTTTCCCTACACTTAGGATTAAGTGTGGGTGAAAGTAGCGATACACACCCTTAGGGTGGAAATATGCCACGTGAGGAGAGAGTGACGGGTGAACTATATGCTCAAAGGTGCGGGATCCTATCATCATAACCTTACCTAATTCAATTGGGTTAGTGGGCGGATTAAGATTTTCTCCTAGAAAGGGATCATCTTCTATCAACTTCGAGAGATTCCTAGTTGGGAATCCATCTTGACCTAATAAACCCGGTTTAAACCCATAATGTTTCTTGTGATCAATCATGAATGGGTGATGTAAGTGATGCGTGGTTTTGCGACCTTACAACAGGTTTTACCTCTTGAGGGATCTCAAGAGGCTTGCAATCCCCACCAGGCAGTATACCTGACCGATGTAGTATAGTGAAGTGGCAAGTACCGGGGGATTGATCGTTCTCTAGGGGAATAGTGTCGTTAGGATTGAAAAACTACTCTAATAGGTCTAAGGGTGAGGGAAGATTCTTTTTGTATTTTTATATTTTTTTATAAAAGCAAGTAAAATCTCGGGTTTGAAGGAGTGGGCGGAATTAGTTGCTAGTCAACTAACCCAAATAGCTACAAATGCAAATAAAATAAAATAACTGAAAATGAAAAGGTTGTGAAACTTATATGGAGAGAAATGTGTTTACTTAGATTTCCTTACTCCCTAACTATCTTTTACCGGTTGATTAGTGCGTATTAATTGCGTGGATGACGGGTGTATTCCTTAATACCAATCGTGGGGTGGCGTACGTACTTCCCCAACTCTACAAGCTCCTACTTCACTCCTATGTCGAGCCGGCTAAGAAGCTCCTAACATGGGATCACTAGAATTCGCATATGCATTAAATACAACCATAATAAACCAAGTACGCATTGGTTCATGTTTCTTAAGACGTTCAAGCAAGTTACCGTATAGGAGGTTAGCCAGTTTTCTTAAGCCTAACATCGATAAACAATCATCCAATACAATTAATAACACACTAACAACTAATAATCAATAGTTAGGTTTCATTAGAACTAAGCAAACACAAGATAAATCTAGCCTAGCATGTTAATCAAAAGACAAGAACAAGATATAATCAAACAACACATAGACATATTGAATGATTAAGTGATTACTTATCTTCAATTAAACATGGGAGATCCAAGGGTATGAAAACCCTTAAAAATGGCAGAAATTCGTCTTAGGGTTTCTCCTCACAAAGTTGCACACTAATGACAAAAAATTGCAAAACTATATATAGAGTTTAAGGGCTGACGGCGTCACGTTGTAGATCTTGACGCCGTCACCTCGCCGTGTCTAGGGTTCCCGGATGGTCTTCCTGACGCCGTCCCTCTTTAATCCTCCAAAATCCTCCCTGGCTTATCAAGGCTTGACGACCTTCTTGACGCCGTCCCCCTTTAATCTTCCAAAATTTCTCTGGCTTATCAAGGGCTGACGGCGTCACATTAGAGCTTGACGCCGTCAAAGGTACTTTTCCAGCCGATTTTGAGACTTTGTCGTTTTCTTCACTTTTATGCTCCAAAAACGTCCAAAATGCTTCCTTTTCCAGATTTCTTCTCCAAAGTACCTAAAATGACAAAAGGAACGATTTAGGGCAATATTTGATCAAATAAATACGATTTAGGGCTTAAATGACCCCCTAAAAGCGGTACACTTTTCGCTTCATCTGGAATTGAATACAGTTCTTTGTTTTTCTTTTGTTTATCGTTTTCTAACCGATGATTAATGAGATGTTTCTCGAGATTTGTTTTTCCTGTGGTCATTATATTTTTACAGGTCCGGAATATTGAAGATGTTGATGGACTCCCGCATTTTATACGCTCGCACACTTACATTGGAAGATCATACCGAGCAAATCTCAGGGGAGTTTTTCTGTTCTAATTCTTTTATTTTCCAGTTTTTAACCTTTTATACAAACAACGAGGACGTTGTTTAACTTAAGTGGGGGGATTGGAGAATTAGAACACTTAACACTTACTTGTCCTAAACTTTTCAAAATATGCTTAAAATGTGTTTAATATATCAAAACTTTAAAAATTTTTTAGCATGTATTTGTTTAAAGTCTAAGTTGCATTGCTGCACACATGACGTTATTTTCAAAAATCGTGATTTTTCAAAAATTCACAAATCTATGAGTGTGCCGGTGACTTGTAAACTTTAGAACTTGGCTTGTATACTATTCGAGACCACCGTAATAAGTATTATTTATATAATTGGAATGACTTGTCTAAATTGGTAAATTTCTAGGATTACACCCAAATAGCCTTATATGTTTTGTGTTATTAGCTAACTACACTGGTTAGTTAACCCCCGTATAAACCCTTTTGTTACTCTCATTTTTAGAGTAAGATACCCCTAGAAAAACACTCAGAGCCATTCCTTTCGTTTCTTACACCTATGTTTAAAATGTTTCGTTACACCCTTACACCTTAGCCTACCCTGTAGATTAGAATCCGTGGTTGGTTAATTGCTATAGGCAAAGTGTGTTTCCTTACATTACCTGTGTTCGCGTGCGTAATTCATTATCTATGGTTAGGTCGGGAAATTGCACAATGCAATTGGAGTGAAAGTAAATATTGTACATCTATGAGTTTATTTTTCGTGTGTTTACTACTTTCACTATTACCGTTATTTCTGAAGTATGAAAAGTATGGAAAAATTATCCAGAATTATCATTATAGTGATGTGGTGAAATTTTACACATCTTTGTTAAAAAAAAAAAAAAAAAAAAAAAAAAAAAAAAAAATGGAAAAAATGAGAAAAGAAAAAGAAAAAAGAAGAGTTGGATGTTTGTTTTTAAACCAACAATATAAAGTTATGTAAGTGGTCGATATCACCACTAGTTGTTATATATATTTATGGATTGAAATGGGAGTTGGCAGTTATGGGAACGCCAACTAAGGTTTAATTTATTCTTTGATTAAGATCTTGTTGAGTATAATTCGTGTCTACCTAAAGCGTGTGTTTCAAGTGTTAAAGCGTGAGTTATTCAATGATATGAGTCTTATTCATGGGATGGTTGGGATAGTGATTAACCACACTTAGGATTTTAATTTATTTGTTTTGTTTATTTTTCATTTTACACCAATTTATATCCCAAAATTTATCCATGCCCTGTATTATTCTTTATCCAACCAAACCTTTGATTTATTGAGATTAGGGATTTGAGCAATCTTAAGTATCGTAGTCGTGGATTCGGCTATGTATTTATGATTTTGTCGCCCTTTTTGATATATTATTATTGGTGAAGTTTGGACCTATCTTTAGCCTATTCGAGTTAAGGATTTGAGGAATTGCAAGTATCGTGTTCGTGGATTCGATCATGTATTTGTGATTTTGTCGCCTTTTCTGGAATTTGAGATCGATAGGGATGAGAATGATTAACCCTTAAGCCTCAAAACCATTTTTACCTCTTTAGACTTGTTATTCCTTGGCTTTATTGGGGGAGATGTGTATACTTGCCAAGCTTATGATAGAATATTCGTCACGACTGGACAGTTAAACGATTAGATTTGCTTTTATCATAATATTTTATTTTACTTCTAATTCGTTAAGTGTTTGGTTGTGTGATTATGACAAAAAGAATACATGCTTAAATATAAAAATAAATCCTAATATCTTTTAGGATACATTTTCATAAGATTAATTCTAAGGTTTACTTGGGGACAAGTAAAGTTCAAGTGGGGGGATATTTGATGACATCAAATAACGACATATTATTAGCATCATTTATCCTATGTTATTGACTTGTTTTATACCACTTTGTATGAGAAATTGATACTTAATCGTTTACTTTTGTAATTCTCAGTTATAAACAAGCATTAGGTGAGGTTAATGATTTCGGACGAAAATTGGAGCAAAATGATTCAAGTTGGAAAAGTCTGCTGAATTGAAGAGATTAAAGACCATTTCCTGACTTTGAAGCATGCGCCGCATCTGATTTTATCATGCGTCGCATATGAAACTTTGGTCAACGAAGAAGAACCAACTTGTTCTATTCCAGATACGCCGCATCGGACCAATCCGATGCGCCGTATCGGCTATACACAATCCTTACCAAGAAATCAAGTGGAGATTAGAAGCTTAATGAAGAAGTCAAGATTACAAGTTGACACTTGAAGATGCTTTCGTATTTTGGCCATAAAATCTTCATCCGGACTCCGATTTAGGTGATTCAAGCGGCCACAGAAAGAGAAAAAGGAGATCTACCTGTATCTGAAGGAGATGCGGCGCATCTGGTCCTTAGATGCGCCGTATTGGGAGATGAGGCGCATCTGGTATTTAGATGCGCCGTATTGGGTCAGTTTCAGACTTGGAGGCTACGTTTACTTATAGATGCGGCGCATCTAACTCTATAGATGCGCCGTATCGACCCAGATTTCAGAATCTATAAATACTGAACTCATTAACGAATTTGGGGATCTTTGGGAACCCTTAGGGGCATTCCCAGACGATCAAAGCCTCTCCAAACAGTAGAAGATCAATATTGAAGACCTAATCATCCTTGAAGAACATCTCTAGTCATTGTTATATTACTTAATCATTCGGTTAGCGTATCGTATTCATTATGTTTCATACTTTATTCGTTATGATTATGTTTATGTACTTTGTTACAGAGATTATGGGCTAACACCCTTAGGTGTTAGCCATGTTTATGAAGTTTTATTAGTTTTTATGATTTTGTCGATGTGTTTGCTTTGTTATTGGATTGGGTGCTTGTCGATAAAAACTTGTTTATTGCTTATAACTAGTAGAAGTTTATGTAACTAGGTTATGATCCTTATAACTTTAATTGATGTGACTTAACTACCTGTAATTGTGGTTGCTTTGGTTGAGTTATATGCGTGTTAACCCGAATCTCTATTAGGAATCATTGTTTGGCATAAACGGAACGTGTCTACAACCTAATAGGACTAGTAGCGTGTAATACCGAACTAGGTTAGATGGTTTAAAGCAATAAGTTAGTATTGATGCTAGACGAGTCACTATGATCTTTCGTCATATCCGCCCCGAGGGCTAGTTACTTAATTGTGACAGAATTTCGTAATTGATATGCCGATTAACAATTGAATGAATTAAAACAAGTAGACATGAGCATGTATAACTATAAAATGGATTAGACTTGGCTAACCCGTTCTTCCTATCTTTGGTGTCTTCATACTTGTATTGTTTGTTTATATTAGTTTAGTTAGAATAAAATCAAACCCGTGCCAGTCTCTCAGGCTGAACCCCCCTTATCTTTAATTGCTTTCTAGGATAGGATAGAATAGTTAATAATTAGAATACCTTTAGATCATTTTAGCTTCACTCCTAGTGAACGACCCTTGCTTACCTAAAAACTATCTACATTGATCGGGTACACTGCTCGTGAGTGTTTAGAGTCTATAGGTTAGTTCGGCAATAAATAAATTTAAAACTTGGTAGTTTATTATAGACCTAAAAAAAAACACATCAAGTTTTTGGCGCCGTTGCCGGGGAGTGATTGTTTAGCATCATTATCCCGTTTATTCGAGTTATTCAATAACAACATATTATTAGCATCATTTATCCTATGTTATTGACTTGTTTTAGAGAAGAACCTTACCCATCTCCCCTAAAGTAATGAAATATCCTCCATTGTAATCTCCTCATCGGACAAATCTTGAAGATTGTTTAGCCTCATACCACGTGGTCGTGGGTTCGAGTCCCACGGATGGCGCCCAAAAACTTGATGCGCGTGATGTGTCGTTGCGGTTTAGCAGTTTTAATGCCTACTCAAGTTTTAAATTTATATTTAGCCGACTTATCAATAACACACACACTTAACGAGCAGTGTACCCGGTCAGTATGAATATAATGGTAAGTAGAGTGTCGATCACTAAGAGTGGAACGTATTATCTAGTTATTCTAATCTGTATTTTAATATATTAAGTTAGCTGTACAATCTAATCTAACGCAAGGGGGTTCAGCCTGAGAGACTGGCACGATTTGGTTGCAATTAAATAATAAACTAAACCAATAGGCACGAATCAGCAAGTAGCACACACGTACACAGATAAATACTTGAGACAATAAGAGGGCTGTCCTTATGATAAGTAGTTTGTCACTTGTTTTATTGCTAGTGTTATATGAAGTGTATAGTTCGATGCAGCCGGATATCCTTCGTTGTTTATCTTATGCATAACCTTATCTATCCTTACTTTCTCTATTTTACAGACTGAATCAAGCTAAACAGCAGCAAGCTGGGACCGATACGTACGCAGAGGTTTCATGCACTATAAAAGCACCAATGTACATCCTTAACTTTATTGGGTAGTTTTAAGAGTGCTAATCCGGTCAGTTAAACCCTTGATGAATTAAGTTTACTAACCATAAACTAACTACTTTAATTCATATCAGACCTTATAAGTCATGTAGTCTTTAATTGGGGTGTGTCTTGTGCTGCTTCATGGACTGATTCGTCAGGTTTCCTCTGTTCGACCGTGGTTATAATATATATCGTAAAAATTCAGTCTGGAATCTTGGATATTTATATTTATGAGAAGGGTAAGATGGTTGTAGATGGGGATGTACTAACTTCGCGTTGGGTCCAAGATTATGAATTCAGAATATTCGTAACACCAGAAAGATGCGTCTATTTCTATCATTCTTTGTGATTGCGTGGCATGTCCTTCTTGATGATCTTGGATCTCTTTGGTTGTTAAATATATTGATATTGTCTGGTCTGTATGTATACTTTTAGTGTAAAATGCGGCGCATCTGTAAGTAAGCGGGTTATCTTAACTTGCACCAAAGTTTCATATGTCAGGAAAATGAAATCCATGAGGCGCTATCTTCAAATGTCAGGCGCATGTCTTCATTCTCTTTCTATGTCCAACAACCCTAAATATCCAATCTTGGAAATTGTTATCTTCTTGACCAAATTTCAATGCCGTGTTCATGAGGGTCCAAATAGCGCTTCAGTCTTTCCCACCACAATGCATTTTTGTTTTTATCCATATCGAATTACAAAACGTTAACCGGAATTAAAGTCATATCAATCCTCATACATAATATAGTAAAACAAGTCAAATTAATAGGATAAATGATAGTAATAAAATGTACTTATTTGAGTTCATCAAATACCCCACTTAAGTTAAACAACGTCCTCGTTGTTTGTATTTGAAATTAAAAACAAGAGATAGAAAGAATTAGAACGGAGAACTCCCCTGAGATTTGCTCGGTATGATCTTCCAATGTAAGTGTGCGAGCGTATAAAATGTGGGAGTCCATCAACATCTTCAATATTCCGGACCTGTAAAAATATAGAGACCACAGGAAAAACAAATCTCGAGAAACATCTCATTAATCATCGGTTAGAAAACGATAAACAAAAGAAAAACAAAGAACTGTATTCAATTCTGGCAGGTCGATACGCCGTATCTAAAAAGATAGATACGCCGCATTGATGTCAGCAAAACAGTTCGGACTAAAGTATTCCAGATGATTCGATACGCCGTATCCATAGGGGTTGGATACGCCGCATCGAAGGCCTGGGACAGACTCGACAGAAAATTAAATTGACATAAATTAAAAGATAAGCATGGGTTGCCTCCCACGAAGCGCTTGTTTTTGTTCAAGTCACGAGCCTGACTCCACCCTTATTTACTGTGTAATAGGGTGTTTTCCCCCCACTTGAAATCAAGTGCGGGTGATAGTGATGTCCGGATCGTCCATCTTCATTATTACCTGAAAGACAAACAACCAAGAACAGCAGTACAAAAAAAATAAAAATAAAACCTAAAGTAATGAAAATTAAATAAACACAAAAAAAAAAAAAAAAGAGAAAAATATTTTTGGGGTCACAAAAGATCGATGCGCCGTATCCAACAGACAATGGATACGCCGTATACGACACAAGTTAATACGCCGTATCTAACAGACAATAGATGCGCCGTATTATCTTCCTGTAACAGTTTTTTTTTTTTTTTTTTTTTTTTTTTTTTTTTTTTTTTTTTTTTTAAATTTTAACACAAAATCACACAAACTAAAAAAAATTGTCGCAGAACGTCAATGCGCCGTATTCACAGACAAGAATACGCCGTATTGAAATCAGACAGATGCGCCGTATTCACAGACAAGAATACGCCGTATTGCCTTTCTGAGACAGAAACACAGAATGACAAAAACACACAGAAACTAACGAAAACAAATAAAAACTAAAATACCAATAAATCAAATTAAACAATCACTCCCCGGCAGCGGCGCCAAAAACTTGATGCGCGTGATGTGTCGTTGCGGTTTAGCAGTTTTAATGCCTACTCAAGTTTTAAATTTATATTTAGCCGACTTATCAATAACACACACACTTAACGAGCAGTGTACCCGGTCAGTATGAATATAATGGTAAGTAGAGTGTCGATCACTAAGAGTGGAACGTATTATCTAGTTATTCTAATCAGTATTTTAATATATTAAGTTAGCTATACAACCTAATCTAACGCAAGGGGGTTCAGCCTGAGAGACTGGCACGATTTGGTTGCAATTAAATAATAAACTAAACCAATAGGCACGAATCAGCAAGTAGCACACACGTACACAGATAAATACTCGAGACAATAAGAGGGCTGTCCTTATGATAAGTAGTTTGTCACTTGTTTTATTGCTAGTGTTATATGAAGTGTATAGTTCGATGCAACGCACCGAGATTAAGTCCTTTCTCGTTGGTTCTAATCTTATCGGCGAGTAAACCCTTAATGATTACTTATGACTATCCCGTTTATCTTTCTCCTACTTTTCTACAGACCATAGAATACATAGGCATCTAATAAACAGGCGAGGGCAGAGGCATGGCGACCCGATCAACGCTCAGCTAGACACAGAGGTTATCAATGCACTAATAAAAGTCACCAATGACATCAACATATAAACTTTAATTAATGAGAAAGCAGTTTTAAGGGAGTGCAACCTTTCCGTTGTCACGTTACACAAGCCACCAATCTTGATGAATTAAAGTTTACTAACACAATAAAACAAAACTACTTAATGAATTAAACATATGCAGCACCTTCTTACAGCTCTTGTATCTTTGATTTGGGTGTGTCTTGTGCTGCTTCCTTGACTGAATTCGTCCTAGGTTTCTCCTGTTCGGTCTTCGGTTATAATATATGTCGTACAAAATTCGTCTGGTCTTGGGGTATTTATAGTTTCTGTCTGAGGGTGAGATGCGGCGCATCTTGTAAGTAGATGCGGCGCATGTACTTAACTTCGCGTGGGGTCCAAGATTATAATATTCAGGAATATTCGTACACCACCAGAAGATGCGGCGTATCTTCATCATTGGATGCGGCGCATGTCCTCTTGTATCTTGGATCGTATCTGGTGAAATATTGATAGTGATGCGGCGCATGTAATGAGTGAGATGCGGCGCATCTGGAGCAGAACAAGTTGGTTATTCTTCGTTGACCAAAGTTTCATATGCGGCGCATGGGATAAATCCATGCGGCGCATTCTTCAAAGTCAGGCAGTGGTCTTCATTCTCTTCATTCCAACAACCAATTCCAATCTTGATCATTTTACTCCGTTTTTAGTCCATAATCGCTAAGTTTCACCAAATGCTTGTTTTTACCTGAGAATTACAAAAGTAAACGATTAAGTATCAATCCTCATACATAATATAGTAAAACAAGTCAAATTAATAGGATAAATGATAGTAATAAAATGTACTTATTTGAGTTCATCAAATATCCCCCCACTTGAACTTTACTTGTCCCCAAGTAAACCTTAGATTAAAACTTATGAAAATGTATCCTAAAAGATATTAGGATTTATTTTTATATTTAAGCATGTATTCGTTTTGTCATAATCACACAACTAAACACTTAACGAATTAGAAGTAGAATAAAATATTTCGATAAAAGCAAATCTAATCGTTTAACTGTCCAGTCGCGACGAATATTCTATCATAAGCTTGGCAAGTATACACATCTCCACCACTAAAGCTAAGGAATAACAAGTCTAAAGCGGTAAAAAGGGTTTTTAGGCTTAAGGGTTAATTATTCTTAATCTCTATCGATCTCAAATTCCAGAAAAGGCGACAAAATCACAAATACATGATCGAATCCACGAACACGATACTTGCAATTGCTCAAATCCTTAACTCGAGTAGGCTAAAGATGGGTCCAAATTTCACCAATAATAATATATCAAAAAGGGCGACAAAATCATAAATACATAGCCGAATCCACGACTACGATACTTAAGATTGCTCAAATCCCTAATCTCAATAAATCAAAGGTTTGGTTGGATAAAGAATAATACAGGGCATGGATAAATTTTGGGATATAAATTGGTGTAAAATGAAAAATAAACAAAACAAATAAATTAAAATCCTAAGTGTGGTTAATCACTATCCCAACCATCCCATGAATAAGACTCATATCATTGAATAACTCACGCTTTAACACTTGAAACACACGCTTTAGGTAGACACGAATTATACTCAACAAGATCTTAATCAAAGAATAAACCTTAGTTGACGTTCCCATAACTGCCAACTCCCATTTCAATCCATAAATATATATAACAACTAGTGGTGATATCGACCACTTACATAACTTTACATCGTTGGTTTAATAATCTTCCGACTTTTTTTCTTTTTTCTTTTTCTTTTCGATTTTTTTTTTTTTTTTTTTTTTTTTTTTTTTTTTTTTTTTTTTTTTTTTTTGATAACATAAACGTAGATGTGTAAAATTTCACCACATCACCAAAACAATAATTCTGGATAATTTTTCCATACTTTTCATGACTTCAGAAATAACGGTAATAGTGAAAGTAGTAAACACACGAAAAATAAACTCAAAGATATACAATATTTACTTCCACTCTAATTGCATTGTGCAATTTCCCGACCTAACCATAGATAATGAATTACGCACGCGAACACAGGTAATGTAAGGAAACACACTTTGCCTATAGCAATTAACCAACCACGGATTCTAATCTACAGGGTAGGCTAAGGTGTAAGGGTGTAACGAAACATTTTAAACATAGGTGTAAGAAACGAAAGGAATGGCTCTGAGTGTTTTTCTAGGGGTATCTTACTCTAAAAATGAGAGTAACAAAAGGGTTTATACGGGGGTTAACTAACCAGTGTAGTTAGCTAATAACACAAAACATATAAGGCTATTTGGGTGTAATCCTAGAAATTTACCAATTTAGACAAGTCATTCAAATTATATAAATAATACTTATTATGGTGGTCTCGAATAGTATACAAGCCAAGTTCTAAAGTTTACAAGTCACCGGCACACTCATAGATTTGTGAATTTTTGAAAAATCACAATTTTTGAAAATAACGTCTTGTGTGCAGCTATGCAACTTAGACTTTAAACAAAAACATGCTAAAAAAATTTTAAATTTTGATATATTAAGCACATTTTAAGCATATTTTGAAAAGTTTAGGACAAGTAAGTGTTAAGTGTTCTAATTCTCCAATCCCCCCACTTAAGTTAAACAACGTCCTCGTTGTTCGTATAAAAGGTTAAAAACTGGAAAATAAAAGAATTAGAACAGAAAAACTCCCCTGAGATTTGCTCGGTATGATCCTCCATTAGTATTAGAGCAAAAATCATCTTTCTTGTGGATTAGAACGATTAAGCTTCATATTCGATGCATCCACAGGAAATGTAGGAATCTATAATACCACCAAGGCTTTAAAACACACCTAAGGTAAGAAAGGTTCAACTTGCATAATACATTAGTAGTTAGGAAAAATAAAACTTAAAAATTAAAAATGAAAATCATCAGGTCAGTCGATGCGCCGTATCTTATGGAAGAAGATACGCCGTATCGAGCCTGGAATAAATACGGATCAGAATAAAAGATGCGCCGCATCCTTAACCAGGGATGCGCCGCATTTAAAATAAACTGATAAAAAGTTTTAAATTCGAAAATAAAAAATGCGAAAAAATAAAATAAAATAAGATATGACCATTGCAGGAGATGCGCCGTATCCTCGGCGGCCTGACTGACTCGACACATAAACAGAATAATAAAAAGATAAATCCGGGTTGTCTCCCGGTAAGCACTTGTCTTTATTCCAGAGTCTTCAAGTTAGACTCACGTTCAGCTCTTCAGATATTTAGCATATTTTGGCATTTGCACTAGGGCTTCCATAAATGGTATGCTTAGCTGCAGCTGCTTGAGATTCTCCAGGAATTTCTTTTGATAGGCATCTTCTTTCTCTTTCCTTACCCTATGTGGGAAAGGTAGTGTTGATCGTTTAGGTTCAACAGAAGGTTCTTCTCTAATTACTGGTAAATGACATTAAACCCATCTAACCTTACCCCTAACTCCTTTTGGAAATCACAAAGATCACACAAAAATTCATAGGAATGATAGGAAACAAATCTATTTGTGAAATATAATTGTTCCTCTATTGTCAATGATCTAAATGGAATTTCATCCATCATAGTGACAAATGAAAATGGTTTTACAAACAAAGGGCACAAAGAAAAAGATAGACTACAAGAAATCCTAGAAAAATAAAAAAAAAATCTCACTAGAAAGGAATCTAGTGAGTAGACCTAATAAAATAAAAATTCAACCTAAACAATAACTATTCCCCGGTAGCGGCGCCAAAAACTTGATGCGTGGTTTTGCGACCTTACAACAGGTTTTACCTCTTGAGGGATCTCAAGAGGCTTGCAATCCCCACCAGGCAGTGTACCTGACCGATGTAGTATAGTGAAGTGGCAAGTACCGGGGGATTGATCGTTCTCTAGGGGAATAGTATCGTTAGGATTGAAAAACTACTCTAATAGGTCTAAGGGTGAGGGAAGATTCTTTTTGTATTTTTATATTTTTTTATAAAAGCAAGTAAAATCTCGGGTTTGAAGGAGTGGGAGGAATTAGTTGCTAGTCAACTAACCCAAATAGCTACAAATGCAAATAAAATAAAATAACTGAAAATGAAAAGGTTGTGAAACTTATATGGAGAGAAATGTGTTTACTTAGATTTCCTTACTCCCTAACTATCTTTTAACCGGTTGATTAGTGCGTATTAATTGCGTGGATGATGGGTGTATTCCTTAATACCAATCGTGGGGTTGCGTACGTACTTCCCCAACTCTACAAGCTCCTACTTCACTCCTATGTCGAGCCGGCTAAGAAGCTCCTAACATGGGATCACTAGAATTCGCTCATGCATTAAATACAACCATAATAAACCAAGTACGCATTGGTTCATGTTTCTTAAGACGTTCAAGCAAGTTACCGTATAGGAGGTTAGCCAGTTTTCTTAAGCCTAACATCGATAAACAATCATCCAATACAATTAATAACACACTAACAACCAATAATCAATTGTTTGGTTTCATTAGATCTAAGCAAACACAAGATAAATCTAGCCTAGCATGTTAATCAAAAGACAAGAACAAGATATAATCAAACAACACATAGACATATTGAATGATTAAGTGATTACTTATCTTCAATTAAACATGGGAGATCCAAGGGTATAAAAACCCTTAAAAATGGCAGAAATTCGTCTTAGGGTTTCTCCTCACAAAGTTGCACACCAATGACAAAAAATTGCAAAACTATATATAGAACTTAGTGGCTGACGGCGTCACGTTGTAGATCTTGACGCCGTCACCTCGCCGTGGCTAGGGTTCCCGGATGGTCTTCCTGACGCCGTCCCTCTTTAATCCTCCAAAATCCTCCCTGGCTTATCAAGGCTTGACGACCTTCTTGACGCCGTCCCCCTTTAATCTTCCAAAATTTCTCTGGCTTATCAAGGGCTGACGGCGTCACAATAGAGCTTGACGCCGTCACATGTACTTTTCCAGCAGCTTTGGAGACTTTGTCGTTTTCTTCACTTTTATGCTCCAAAAACGTCCAAAATGCTTCCTTTTCCAGATTTCTTCTCCAAAGTACCTAAAATGACAAAAAGGAACGATTTAGGGCAATATTTGATCAAATAAATACGATTTAGGGCTTAAATGACCCCCTAAAAGCGGTACACTTTTCGCTTCATCAGTAAGTATGTAAGGTCATGGTTCACTCCTATATTAGCTTCCTCTCTACAAGGCTTAGAGTCTACTACCTTCAACGTAAAACTACCCGGACTATATGGTTTGATGGGTGGGTCGGGACCTAATTCAATTCCAAAGTTCACATCTAAGGATAGAAGATTAGGTAACGGTTTTGGCTGAGGCTCCGCTTCATCAAAACTAGGAACTTCCATATAACTAAAAGAAAGGTTATGACTACAAGTATTCAAACCTATATCCTCTAGTTGTGTTTGGTCCAAGGGTTCTACCTCTATTGGGGTTCCTATAGTCTCTTCTACTTCTTCTGGGTAAGTCACGGGTGGTGTGTGTACCTCAAATGATGGTAGGACTTGTGGGGTACTTGGTGGGCTTGGGTTCTCTACTATATCCTTCATCACATTAAGATCACCAATGTGTTCATCTTGTATTATGGTAGTGCCTAACCATGACATGCAGCTAGGTGGCTCAACTCTACCCTCATGTGTGTCGTATGTTTTGGTGAAATCTATCCCACTCATGCAACTAACCATCTCAGAATCTTGGTTTGATTCTAAGTCCATGTTCTTAGAAACTAGGTCTCTTTGCTCATACGAATCCACCAATTCGTTCCACTTATGGGTCATGGTTAGGAAGCTTTCCTCAAAATTCATCCAAAGGGCCTGACTAAAAGGAATTGATCCAGATAATGCTCGTCTAATAGAAATCTCACATGCATAGAATTCATTAAACCCATCTAACCTTACCCCTAACTCCTTTTGGAAATCACAAAGATCACACAAAAATTCATAGGAATGATAGGAAACAAATCTATTGGTGAAATATAATTGTTCCTCTATTGTCAATGATCTAAATGGAATTTCATCCATCATAGTGACAAATGAAAATGGTTTTACAAACAAAGGGCACAAAGAAAAAGATAGACTACAAGAAATCCTAGAAAAATAAAATAAAAAATCTCACTAGAAAGGAATCTAGTGAGTAGACCTAATAAAATAAAAATTCAACCTAAACAATAACTATTCCCCGGCAACGGCGCCAAAAACTTGATGCGTGGTTTTGCGACCTTACAACAGGTTTTACCTCTCGAGGGATCTCAAGAGGCTTGCAATCCCCACCAGGCAGTGTACCTGACCGATGT
This sequence comes from Artemisia tridentata subsp. tridentata, assembly GCA_021014915.2. NCBI lineage: Eukaryota > Viridiplantae > Streptophyta > Magnoliopsida > Asterales > Asteraceae > Artemisia > Artemisia tridentata. The sequence goes on from CP139507.1 coordinate 365,700,458, forward strand.
AGTATAGTGTAGTGGCAAGTACCGGGGGATTGATCGTTCTCTAGGGGAATAGTGTCGTTAGGATTGAAAAACTACTCTAATAGGTCTAAGGGTGAGGGAAGATTCTTTTTGTATTTTTATATTTTTTATGAAATGCAAATAAAATAAAATAACTGAAAATGAAAAGGTTGTGAAACTTATATGGAGAGAAATGTGTTTACTTAGATTTCCTTACTCCCTAACTATCTTTTACCGGTTGATTAGTGTGTATTAATTGCGTGGATGACGGGTGTATTCCTTAATACCAATCGTGGGGTGGCGTACGTACTTCCCCAACTCTACAAGCTCCTACTTCACTCCTATGTCGAGCCGGCTAAGAAGCTCCTAACATGGGATCACTAGAATTCGCTCATGCATTAAATACAACCATAAAAACCTTAGTACGCATTGGTTCATGTTTCTTAAGACGTTCAAGCAAGTTACCGTATAGGAGGTTAGCCAGTTTTCTTAAGCCTAACATCGATAAACAATCATCCAATACAATTAATAACACACCAACCAACCAATAATAAATAGTTAGGTTTCATTAGATCTAAGCAAACACAAGATAAATCTAGCCTAGCATGTTAAATAAAAGACAAGAACAAGATATAATCAAACAACACATAGACATATTGAATGATTAATTGATTACTTATCTTCAATTGAACATGGGAGATCCAAGGGTATAAAACCCTTAAAAATGGCAGAAAAATCGTCTAGGGTTTCTCCTCACAAAGTTGCACACCAATGACTAAAAATTATGAAAGTATATATAGGAAAACAGATCTGACGGCGTCACCCTTTGGGTCGTGACGCCGTCACCTCGCTGCGGTTAGGGTTTCTTGATGGCCTTCTTGACGCCGTCCCCCTTTAATCTTCCAAAATACTCTCTGGCTTATCAAGGGTTGACGGCGTCACATTGGGGCTTGACGCCGTCACAGGTACTTTCCAGCAGATTTTTGAGACTTTGTCGTTTTCTTCACTTTTATGCTCCAAAAACGTCCAAAATGCTTCCTTTTCCAGATTTCTTCTCCAAAGTACCTAAAATGACAAAAGGAACGATTTAGGGCAATATTTGATCAAATAAATACGATTTAGGGCTTAAATGACCCCCTAAAAGCGGTACACTTTTCGCTTCATCAAATACCCTTACACTTGAGATTTGCTTGTCCTCAAGCAAATGCGCTTTTATTCTAATCAAAATACAAGTTAGGGGTCATTTAACGCTAATATAAAAGTAATTACAACAAATAGTCATTCCACTTTAATCATAATAAGCACGGAGATTACAAACTAGCACCTCACAAGTAGTGTTTAGATACTCACATCTCTCAGGTGTCATAAAAGTATATCTCATAAATGAAAATGAATAATATCTCTCACTATCTGTCATAGCAAATAGATTACCATAGGCTTGGGAAAGGATCAAAAACCTCCTCCACTAGGCGTAAGCACCTAAGATAAACTATCAAAGAGGGCTTTTAAACGGGTTATAACGTTAGGTGTAGGGATATGATAAACACGGTTTTGTTGGATAAAGGATATTTTACTGGAGGCGAGTTAAAGATCTTGATTAATTACATGTACAATATGGCGTTGCTAAGCCAAGACTAGACTCGACTTAAGCTAATGAAAAAAAAAATAACAAAAAGATAAAATAAACATAAAATGAAACGGGATGGTAGTCGGTATGTTTTTTCTACTTTTTTTTTTTTTTTTTTTTTTTTTTTTTTTTTTTTTTTTTTTTTTTTTGCATACACTCTTGCCCTACCATCCAAAATAATACATCATAGGGGCCTCGGTTCTCCCCTTACACTTGAACTTTTACATAACTTTACAATTAACTATTCTATCGACTCGAATTAAGATAATCGAAACACTTGGAGTACTTTTAAAATATTTAGCACGTATGAGGGTAATAATGTTGTTCTTCCCCATTACTCCATTACACTAGTACTTTACCCATGAGTCCCAATCGTCCCAAAACAATATGTACAAGGATATGACTCGACTTAGCAACCATGTAATCAATTAGATAATTAACTTGGGGTTTAAACAAATGTTGTCACAATAATGCACTAAAGATGAGTGCATACAAGGTAGGCTAAGGCGATTTGGGTGCACATTTAAGTGGGGTGTAAACAAATTCTTACTTTAAGTAAAATGCTTAAAGTTAGAAACGAAAAGATAGGCTCTGAGGGGTGTACTAGGGGTATCGTGTACTAAAAATGAGTACAACGCAAATGGTGTGGGAGAATTACTTGACCAATGTAGCCAATGTAATTATAACAAAAACACAGGTGTAAAACAATGGGTTAATCCTAATGCCTCTTATCATGTAGTAAATCTAACTACACGAATGTAGTCTCACTTGTGGCCTCGGAATGGTCCTAACGCAAGTTCTAGAATCTAAGTGCTACCGGTACACACATCATAGCATAAATTCTTTTCCTACCAATTCTAGGGGCGAACCTCACATATTTGGGGGTGGAAAATTTCTTTAGTGGTACGTTTTTGTGCTAGTCATATAACTCCTATCCGTGAGATGCTCATTAAGACCAAAGTTTCACTCCTAAATGTTGTAAAAAATTTTAAATTTGGCACTAAAATTGCCCTAACAGGTATTTATCTCAGTTTTATTACACATCTACCATTAAACAAACGAAAAATCAAGCGTAAAAGCATTCTCTAAGGTATCGTACTTTACCCCTTACACTTAAGATGAACATTGTCCCCAATGTTCAAATAACAAGATGTAAAAGTAAATAAGGTAAAAGAATGAAATCAAATACTCCCCTGATTCGCTCGGTGGATAAAGGGGTAACATGGTTAGATCTTCTTCCAAGAGAATGTAGAAGCTCCAAGACTAAAGCATCGCCAAAAGCTTGATTCCACATACATTTCCTTGTCCAAAATAACCTGTTAAACCTGAGAAAACAAACAAGAAAACCTGCATAACATCGGCGGGATAAATCTGTATAAGGATATAATGCTTGTGGAATGATTATTTTGCAGATTCCTGGAGTTTATAAGTTAGAGATTTAATAAAAACTTTTTATGATTCCGGTAGAAAAACAAAACTTTCAAAAATTTCAGAAAATTAAAACCTGACGCCGTCAGGTTGTAAGGCCTGACACCGTCAGAAATGATCTGATAGAATTCTCATGTTAAGTTTCCGGAAAATTTCTGGAAAAACCTTTACCTTACTTCCTGGAATTCCTGCAAAATATCATTATGACTCGATACAAGCATTTGACTCAAACAATTACTAATATGTATGTTAATTTAATATTGTTACGATTCATGTTCATTTGTTCTAATAAACCGATTTGGATTTCCCTTACACTTAACTTTTGCAAAATACCTTTATATGTAGTTAAGACGAAGTTAAAAACAAGATAAAGCATTTTCACAATTTAGTTTCGAACATGAATCAATAATAATAAAAATTAAACATACATACGGAAACAAATAAAATCAAACAAACAAATAAATAAACACACAAAGCAAATAAAGCTTGGGTTGCCTCCCAAGAAGCGCTTGTTTTTGTTCGAGTCACGAGCCTGACTCTACCCTTATTTAACGGAAATAGGGGAGGTTTTCCCTACACTTAGGATTAAGTGTGGGTGAAAGTAGCGATACACACCCTTAGGGTGGAAATATGCCACGTGAGGAGAGAGTGACGGGTGAACTATATGCTCAAAGGTGCGGGATCCTATCATCATAACCTTACCTAATTCAATTGGGTTAGTGGGCGGATTAAGATTTTCTCCTAGAAAGGGATCATCTTCTATCAACTTCGAGAGATTCCTAGTTGGGAATCCATCTTGACCTAATAAACCCGGTTTAAACCCATAATGTTTCTTGTGATCAATCATGAATGGGTGATGTAAGTGATGCGTGGTTTTGCGACCTTACAACAGGTTTTACCTCTTGAGGGATCTCAAGAGGCTTGCAATCCCCACCAGGCAGTATACCTGACCGATGTAGTATAGTGAAGTGGCAAGTACCGGGGGATTGATCGTTCTCTAGGGGAATAGTGTCGTTAGGATTGAAAAACTACTCTAATAGGTCTAAGGGTGAGGGAAGATTCTTTTTGTATTTTTATATTTTTTTATAAAAGCAAGTAAAATCTCGGGTTTGAAGGAGTGGGCGGAATTAGTTGCTAGTCAACTAACCCAAATAGCTACAAATGCAAATAAAATAAAATAACTGAAAATGAAAAGGTTGTGAAACTTATATGGAGAGAAATGTGTTTACTTAGATTTCCTTACTCCCTAACTATCTTTTACCGGTTGATTAGTGCGTATTAATTGCGTGGATGACGGGTGTATTCCTTAATACCAATCGTGGGGTGGCGTACGTACTTCCCCAACTCTACAAGCTCCTACTTCACTCCTATGTCGAGCCGGCTAAGAAGCTCCTAACATGGGATCACTAGAATTCGCATATGCATTAAATACAACCATAATAAACCAAGTACGCATTGGTTCATGTTTCTTAAGACGTTCAAGCAAGTTACCGTATAGGAGGTTAGCCAGTTTTCTTAAGCCTAACATCGATAAACAATCATCCAATACAATTAATAACACACTAACAACTAATAATCAATAGTTAGGTTTCATTAGAACTAAGCAAACACAAGATAAATCTAGCCTAGCATGTTAATCAAAAGACAAGAACAAGATATAATCAAACAACACATAGACATATTGAATGATTAAGTGATTACTTATCTTCAATTAAACATGGGAGATCCAAGGGTATAAAAACCCTTAAAAATGGCAGAAATTCGTCTTAGGGTTTCTCCTCACAAAGTTGCACACTAATGACTAAAAATTGCAAAACTATATATAGAGTTTAGGGGCTGACGGCGTCACGTTGTAGATCTTGACGCCGTCACCTCGCCGTGTCTAGGGTTCCCGGATGGTCTTCCTGACGCCGTCCCTCTTTAATCCTCCAAAATCCTCTCTGGCTTATCAAGGCTTGACGACCTTCTTGACGCCGTCCCCCTTTAATCTTCCAAAATTTCTCTGGCTTATCAAGGGCTGACGGCGTCACATTAGAGCTTGACGCCGTCACATGTACTTTTCCAGCAGCTTTGGAGACTTTGTCGTTTTCTTCACTTTTATGCTCCAAAAACGTCCAAAATGCTTCCTTTTCCAGATTTCTTCTCCAAAGTACCTAAAATGACAAAAGGAACGATTTAGGGCAATATTTGATCAAATAAATACGATTTAGGGCTTAAATGACCCCCTAAAAGCGGTACACTTTTCGCTTCATCAGCATCATAGTATGCAAACAACAATATGTTCTTTAAAATTTTGTAAACTTTAATATCTACTGTGTAATGTTTGATGCCTTTCAAACTTTCAAGTTTGTTGGCTATGACAATTATCACAATAATTGACAAATTGTTCATATATAGAATTTGGAAGCTGTTCCAGGCTGAGGATGTAATTCTACATCCAAACATATTCCATTAGAATATTCATTACACTAGTTATCTAATAACTCTTAATTAGATATCAACATTGTCATAACATCTTATAACAATTCGTTTATGTAACATGATGTTCATGAAAAATCTTTGAGTCATACTTAGATTCCATTCATGTTCTATCTTATTTAAAAGATATGTATTTATTCAGACATTCTAAATTAATATATCATGTTCTATTAGATTTATTTACCGCATATGTGTATAATAATAAACACACATTCCAAGGTTATATGTTTTCTTCCTAAATCTTTTATACGAAGTTTCATTCCAAATTAAGTCTTAACATTTAACTTATATGGAATGTTACTTCCTATATGTTATCCAACATATATGATTTAAGAAAGTAAAAATAATACTCCCACTAGCTTTCAGGAATACTTAGGAGTTATCTTGTTTTAATTATAAATTCAAAATTTGAATTTAATATTTAAACATAAGAATTATCTCCTAGATGCATGTATTAATTCATTCATGAATTATTGCACTATGTACACTTCCAAAGATTATTATGAATTAAAAAATCCTTTTGATTACTTACCGTCCTCGCTCAAGTAATCACTCAAGAAATAGTTTTGATATTCCATTGTCAAATTTCATATTCATTTAAAATAAATATGAAAATTACCATCTTTGTATATTTAATGTACTTAGAAAAGAATATTCAATCATAGTTAATTTCTTAAGTATGATTAATAATCTTGTCATAAGACATGCATTAAAATATGTACAATATTGTCCATATGATTTCTACACAAAGATTCAAACCACTAGGGTTACTTTATCTTTGAAGAAACTCATCTTCATTCTTTAATCTAACTATTAAGAATTAAGATAAGCCAATATTCCAAAAATTGATTATCTTTATGGACAACATATTTGACATTCATAGTATGAGTCATTTACCCAATTCAACATTTGGTAATGCTTCATAATATAATCCTCAAATATCTGAGATATTCTTGCAGATCTATGAATGAGAATTCCATCATCTTGAGGTCTATCATTTACATGTTTAGCCTCATCATGATTTTCACTAGTGTGTTTTTAGAAGATTATGTATCTTGTAATTTTATCTTTTCAAGATAAAAACTCCCACTTACCTTTTGTAATTTATAGACTATCTATAAATACTTAGCAAATAGAGCAACAACACAATGTTCTCTTTTGGAATATTACAAATACACATTGATAGTTCCTGACATTTCGTTTGTTAATAACCTAATCATAAGTAGTTTAACAAATTCAGAACTTCAATTTTAAGACTTAATGTGATTCATCACATTCCATAATATAATGGTGTCTTATTAATCTTCTAGGTTAAAGTCTTATTGAGTATATCCAATCCATACTCAATTTTCTAACCTTGATAACTTTTGGAAGAATAGAAGATATAGTTATCTTTAATCAAACAATATAACAAGAGTTTGATTTTCCTAACTGAACATACCATAAACATTATGTATTTCATTAGGATTAATATTGTAAGATAATCTTACAATATGTAAGATAAATATATTTCGTTTGGCTTATCTATTCACCAACTATTTCAGTTTAATGGTATAATAGAATTTTCAAGCTAATTGCATGCTATATAACATAAGTACTTTTTGACCAAGTCACTTTATGTCCATGTCTTAACAGGAAGACATAAACTGTTATATTTCCAATATACGTTATAAATCATTAATCAACTCAATGATTTTTTTGTATATGTCTTAATTAAAAACATAACAAGTTAACTTCTTACTTTATTATAACTCTTGTAACAATTAAAAGACTTCATGTTTATATCTTTACAATAAAATATAAACATGCATACTAAAGTAATCATGAACACCACAATTTGGTTTCAATAGTAATTTCAAGTTAATTTATTACTTCATTTATTTATGACATTCCAAGAATACATAAATATTCAAATTTTGAAGTAGTATTAGATTACTTCATTTATTTTATGTCATTCCAATAATTCATAAATATTTAGTTTGAAGTAGTCTTATTATCATATTGACACTAGTTCTAATAAGTATCTAATTTAGAAACTTGTAAATTAACATAGTTTCATTACATTAGTTGATCTACTAGTAATGAAAGTATGAAATTTACCTTTCCATTGTAATCTAGTCCAAGCTTTCACATGACGTAGATTACAACTTCAAGTGTTATATTAATTAGATCTGAAGAAGTCATATTAGAACATTAGTCTCTTACCTTGCAGTCAAGAGAATCTTTTAAATCATATTCCTATGTGTTGTTCCTTGCACACAATAAAGATTTCTCCCACTTATGCATGGAACAACATCATGTATCAGATAAACAACACGTCACTTGTTTGTTTATGTGATCAATATGATTGTGTCATAGATATTATCATAATAAGTAGATATAGAACCACATTGTCTAGTAAGGAAACGTACATGACTATACTTAAAAACATAAGTGTCTACTATTGGAAAGTAATTATCTCAAGACATTCTAGAGATAATCTGGGTTACTACCAAGATAACAAAGCTTGTAGCTCCCACTGAATTACAGATCATTACATTAACTCATTATTCAGTAATTACAACACTATGCTCCCACTGGATTTGACAACATTATAAGTGTTTCATAACCAGTAAAAGCAAATAGTGTGCTATTTACTTTCCTACACCTTTGAGAAAACCCATACGTAACAATTACTTAGACACTAAAAGGATGTATTGTACTTTGTAAATGATGGACTATCCATCAATGCAATTAACTTGAAAAAATTGGTCGTGCAATTTCTTCCTTAATAGGTCTACAATCCCCACAATGGTATGTAGCACCTTTAAATGGCAAAACAAAACAACTAGATAAAATATACTAGTTTGTCTTTTACCATTTTGCGGTAATAAGTCTAGCTTCTAAATGAATAACTCATAAAATGTGCAATAATCTTAACTATTAAAGTTTGCTATGAGTTATGTATTTAGAATTTAGACAACTCTAATTTTCCAATCATATCTTTCTCATTCATGAAAAAGAATATGATTAAGTCTCACGCTTCACTCATGGAAAAGAGACTAGGTTATCCTTTTAGAAAAATTGACTCTAGCCAAAAACCCCTATGGGTGTAGATCAATTTACTAATAAAAGAATATCCCATGTTTACGGTTTAATGTTGCATTAATACATTAAAAGAATTTACAAAATTGAATTTTAGTATTTTCGATAATACATTTTTCAAGAAAATAAAATACCCAAGGAAATATTCATATAACCATAGTACTTTCTTGAAAACTAAGATCCAAATTATCATAGTTTCATTACATCAGTTGATCTGCTAGTAATGAAAGTATATAATAAGGTAATCTGTCATACAATAATTGGCAAACAATTTTCCAATTCCTAGATCAATGGGATTTATATTGACAAACAATTTCCAATATAAGCATGTTTTATCCTCATCTTATGCCTTGAGTCCAAGCTCTCACTTAACTCAATTTAAGTCGTCTAATTAAAAAAAACTGCAAATCACCATAATCCCATCATATCAGTTGATCTGCTAGTAATGAGAGTATGCAATTTACCTTTCCATTGAAATTTAGTCCAAGCTCTCACATGACTAAATAACAACTTCAAGTGTTCTTTAACTAGATGGCGTCGACTTAATTTTAAAGGGTAATAAATTTTGATGTGACAATCAAAATATGTACGAAGAAGCATGCATAAATCTTCGTATCACAATATTTTCCAAGACCTTTTTACCAATTTTTAAGCTAAGATTTCAATCATTAAAGTTTTAATTGAGGTATTGGGTTCACCAATTAAAGAATTACCTCCAATTATCGTCCACTATATTCTACTACTGTATGAGTCAAAAGACTCAAGTTATTCAGATAATTACCACAAAAGTGGCGCGTGAAATTGAGGTCAATTCACCCTTAAGTTGATTTTGTACATAAAAATAGTCTTACTTGGTAGCTCCAATTTGACGCACAAAAGAGCGGAGAGGCAAACGTCCGCCCTAAGGCTAATTAAAAACGTGCCTTTTTTAGATGACAATTTAATGTCAAGCCTCCTTATACCCCTCTTATATTTTGTCACAACTGGGTGAGCCGTTCAAACTATTGGTACAAAACTCAACAATCAATCAAAAGTTTATGACCTTAGTCTTAAAAATTATGTAATAAAGTATAATCTTGCTAGTCTCGCCTGGGAGCAAATTACCGTGCGAAGCGAACCACTATCGGCACATAAGACTTTGCAAGATTCATAATTTATTACTTATGTTTCACCATTATTTAGTCCGTTTACTTTTTATTAAAAAAAATACCCTTTTGCTTAAACATGTCTTAACAATTAAACAAAACAAGTAATTTTAAAATAAAAACAACTAAAAAATACACATAACTTAACAATTAATTATGTAAACATGTAGCCATATGCAAATTAATTCAATAGCCTATTAATAATCAATCTAGGTTTTAATATGTGTATATTTAATCAAGACTCCCATTGGTTTTCGAGCTCATTGTACCCAATGAACCACATACACCAACAAGTTGGTAGCGTAAGTCCTAATTAAATACACACCACGTTGCACATAATTGATTACTTAATTAATTGGAGTCTTCTCCAATTCAACATCTATTAATTAACTTACATGTGAAAAACAAATAATTTCAATCATGAATCCATGCCAAACATGCATGTTTGCATGGATTCTACCTAACAATTAGCATATTGCACACAGAATCACTTTACTACACATAAACATGCATAAACCTAGGGTTTCTAATCAAATTAATTAATCAAACACAAACCCCTAAAAAAAATTTTAAATCGATCCATAAAATTTTTTAGGCTTTGAGTTGGAAAAATTAAACCCTAAATCTACTACATGTAAAAACCAAACCAGATTTTTTTTTTATGTGATTTCGGTAATTAATTGCATGTTATAACGGCTCTTGATGCCACTGTTGAAATTATTATATCATGACAATCATATTAATAAACCAAAACATCAAAGTACATATAGCGGAAGCACATGATACATATAACACATAAGTAATTAAACCAAAATTAAAGTGAATGTACCTTGATGATTCTAGCAAGAACAAGAATCAACCTTGAGCAATATGGATTATGAACCCTAATTGGGTTAATAGGATTATAAGAATTGCCCCTTAACAAGTTTTGCAATTCAATCCAAGATTCTTACAATGATGTGTAAGAATCATGTTCTTGTACACACGCACTAAACCGAAGTAATAATATGCAAGTTATTAATCACAAAATCAAAACCAAAACTAATTTTGTTTTAACAAAAATCGGTTAACCCTTGGAGGGGGAAAAATCCGACCGACCAAAATAATAAGGGAGAGAGAAAAACTTTTAGGTTTAGCTTTGTGCACAAGAGGTACCAAAAACTAGAGCCTTGGGTTTGTTTATATAGTGTAGGATTAGGAATCCTTAGCTTAGAGCCCAAGTTAGTGTAGGATTAGGAATCCTTACCTTACAAACCGATCGGCCCATTGAATAAGGGAGGATCCGGAATCTTCTTGGCTGCTAATTTACACACTAGTCATTTCCTTATTTTATTTAATGACCGTTAGTCATTTCCGTTAAATACTAACGTCCGTTATTTCTTTTGTGATAATTAATAATCAAATATAACATTTTATATCTAATTATTAATATTTAGTTCTCATACGTAATGTGTGCAATCCCGTGATCTCGAGTTCGATCCTAACACACGACTACTATTTTATGTCTATAAAACTAACAGTAAGGGTTTTTCCTTCGACACATCAGTTGCACATCAACTTTTTCTCTTTTCAAAACTTTTTACCTTCAACCATTGCAGCACCTTATCTCTCTTCTATTAATTTTAATTTTAATTTTTTATCATTTAAAAATACCCCTAAAATACAAATATTTTCCCACAACTACCAATAATACAAACTCTCTCTCATTTAAAAGCTTCTCTCATTTACTTTTTCTTTCGGGACTTGAATGCCAAACAAAAAAAGAATCTCCATTTCCCGCTAAGTGAGGTGAGGGTCCATGACTTTACCCGCTGACATGGCATGGGTTCCCGTGAGTTTCATTCATACACACCCTTCACACTAAGTAATTTCCCTTTTACTTGCTGTGGATGAATCAAATCTTTCTTCTTTTTCAACGTGAATGAATCATTCTCCTAAATTTATACTCTATCCGTCCCAAAATTATAGTTCCCGTTTAACTTGCTGTGGATGATTTAAATCTTTCTTTTTCAACTTTGAGCTTAGATATTTTTGTTTGTGTTATGTAATACTTGATAAAATATATATGAATTGATTAGTTTTTAAATGTATTTTCATTGGTATAATTTTCATCAAGTATTATATAACACAAACAAAAATATTTAAGGTTAAAGTTGAAAAAGAAAGACTTGAAAATTCAAACGGAGACTATAATTTTAAAACGGATGGAGTATATTTTTAAATGGTATCCGTATTTTTCTATCTACAATAATAATTTGTAGAGGGAGTAAAGGGCAAATTTTGGATTGAAATTACAAATAGGAGTATAGGTTGTGTATGAAACACAAGATAATTCCAAAACGTGGCTACCTCTTAATTCTTATGCTAAAAAAGTTGAATTGTAATAACGAAAATGATGATTGGTGACAAACGTAAATTGTGGGCGGATATGGGGCCCATGTGAAGTAAATCAAAGTCGTTGACTCTTTGCAATATTTTCCATATGACTATTTCTCACGTAGATGCCGGTGGCCGGTCAACAAAGATTTAACTCTGGGCCGTCTACATTTTAGGACCGAATCATACGCTCGTACCCGCTCCCAATCTCTTTCATTATAAAGTATTTGAGTAAAATACACCGTTAGTCTTCATGATAGTGCCAGATTTTATGTTTAGTCCAAAATTCGAAAAATTCACCTAGCGAGTATCCAACATTCTTGAATATTACACCACGGGTCCAAAATCGCTAACGACGTTAATTTCAGGTCGTTATCGCAGTCACATGCTAGACACAGTAGGGTAGGTTTGTCCTTTCATGCATTTATTTAATGTTTTCTTTTTCTCTTTTAATGCATTTATTTTATTTTATTTTAATTTATTAATTTTATTATTATTATTATTTTTTTCCTGTTTGTTTTTTCTTTTATTAAAAATGATTAAAATCCGATTAAGAATCAACTTAGTATATCACTTTGAGAAACCCTAAACCTAATTCATTTCATTTCATTTGCCGCTACCACATCTATGTTTTTCTCTATGATCGCGTATAGCACCCCCATACCAAATATACCGGGCCGGACACTCTCGTAATAGCCCCAACCCTAGGATAACCCGGACCGTGTTAAACTCCGGTCTCGCCTAGCTGGGCCAGACAAGAACACCTCATATAGGAGGCCGCGTCTCAGCATCTTGGCCGCGGAAGAACTTTATGTCTGGGGATAATCCAAAGGTCAGGACCACGGATCAACCCAAAAAGAGTAAGAAATATTATCAGCTATCATATAGCTGACTTAAGCAGACCCCAAATAGGAAAGACAACAGTCTCCTTCCGAAGGAACCGCCACTCACGAAAAGGAGACAAGAACGAGAAAAGACCTCCCAGGAAACTGACAAGAAAGACCAAGGTATAAATAGAGGGCACTCGCCACTCTCAAACGGTAACTTAACTCTCACAATCCGTCCTATCACATATTTTATCTCTCTAAACCATACACTTACTCTCACACCGGAGGTTGACCGCGGAAACCCCCTTCCGTGGTGAGACTAACGGTGCTTTTTTTCTTAGCAGCTTTTACAGATACTTAGTCCGAAATTCGCCCCATCAAGAGCTAGCCTAAACTAGGTCTTGTATTGAGCCCAAGTTTCAAAGTTAACTTTACCATGAGTAATCAGACGAATGGCTCTTCCCCAACCCAGGAACGTTCGGCAGCACGGAATACTCTGGGGAAGGAGAAGAGCCAGGGAGTAGAGGAACATCATTCGTGCCCTCTCCCGGAAAAGGCGATAAGGGAATTTTGCGACAAACACTATGACCAACTTCTACCCTTAATGGCAGAAAAAATCCATGCGGAAAAGTTGAGGCAAGTGAAAACTCGCCTCGACTCTGATGATGAAGCACAAAGAGACTCACGGTCTCGAGAACAGTCTCGAAACTATGAGTTATGATCCTTGGGAGAAAGAAAGGCTGAAAAGAAGCGGAAGGCTAGCCCTAGTGTTAGGTCCGGTCCTTCCGAGTATTCCTACTCCCGAAGTGCTTTTTCCAGACTCAGCAGCAGAGAGACAAGACCCCCCCCCCCAAGAAGATTGTGAAAGAACCAAATACCCCCGATCGACTGTCTTTACTCGCCTAGGGAAGAGACGAGAAGACATCAGGTCACGCCTGGGGGAGGGAAAACCAGAGGTGTTTTTCCGGCTCAGATCCAAAAGTCGGGCTCGGAGAGAGCGAAGAGCTGAAGCCAGACGCAACAGACGAGACAGGCTGTACTCAACAGAAAGGAGTCCGGGAAGACCAAGAAGGAGAACCCCCAGCCCGACCCATAGCCACGCCCCCCACTCCAGGGAGAGAGGCGTCAGAGACAGAGCCGCATACTCTGACCCCGGCCGGCGAAGGGAACTGACGCCGCTGGAAAGCGAAGACAGTGCTGGGAGGCATTAGAAGTCCAGATCCGGAAAAAACGAAGGTGATGCGGATGACCTCTATTGTCCATACGATATTGAGGATACAGACCCCTTCACATAACGGATCCGGAACTTCGAATTCCCAAAGAGGACCCGGATGCCGTCAAATGTCAAAACCTATGACGGGACCGGGGATCCAGAGGACCACATGAAAAATTTCTGTACCGCGGCTAAGGTAGAGCGGTGGGCTATGCCCACCTGGTGTCACATGTTCAAATCCACTCTCGTGGGTCATGCACGCATGTGGTTTGACGAGCTGCCATCAGAAAGCATTGACAAATTTGAGGACCTCCGGACAAGTTTCTTGTCCTACTTCCTCCAGCAAAAGAAGTACACCAAGGATCCGGTAGAACTCCACCACATCAAGCAAAGAGAAGGGGAGCCGACAGCAGCATTCGTTGACCGCTTTAAGGCTGAGAGCATGCATGTGAAGGGCGCTCCGGAGTGTATGAGAATTTCGGGCTTCATGCACGGAGTCAATAATCCAGAGCTGATCAGAAGACTCAACGACAATATCCCAAAAACTGTTGATGAAATGTGGAAGGTAACCGCAGCTTTTCTCTACGGTGAAACAGCCGCAACAAACCAGTCAAGGAAGAAGCAAGACCGCTCCTCATGGAAAACCCATGAAGGCGGATCTAGGGTAGCCAACAGCCAGATATTTAAGAGGAAGACGGAGTTCAAAGGACGCTCCAGAGCCGACCGGAGGCGGAGTGACCGGTTCACACCCCTCACAAAAACACCAAAAGAAATATTGGCAATGAACTCCGTCAAGTTCACAGCTTCACCTCCCATGGCAAGCTCGATGGAATCAAGAAACAAAGACAAATACTGCGACTTCCACAGAGAAAGAGGACACCACACAGATGAGTGTTTCCAGCTAAAGAAGCAAATTGAGGAAGCAGTCAGATCCGGCCAGTTAGCACACCTGGTGAAGGAGATAAAAAATGGTAGCCAAAAGGGCGGAGCTGCCAAAGGTGGCAAGAAGGAAACCGCGCCCAAGGATAAGGCTCCGGCCATATTCATGGTGTAAACTTGGCAGCGGAGTGTGAAGCAAAGAGTATCCCCTCGTGCAGAGCTAAATTTGGAGATATCTTTCCCTCCAATAGCAGAGGATGACTAGGATGACCATCCGCTGGTGATAAAGGCTGAAGTAGGTGGGCACCCCGTACACCGGATGTACATGGACAACGGAAGCTCCTCAGAGGTGCTCTATGAGCACAGCTTTAACCGTCTTAGCCTGGAGATCAGGAAGAAGATGATTCCCGCCACAACACCACTCCTCGGTTTCAACGGCGAGATATCATGGCCCTTAGGGCAGATCCTTTTGGAAGTAACGTTGAGGGATAAAGAAAACTCAGCTAGTGCGTGGATGAATTTCATGGTTGTCAGATCACCATCCCAGTATAATGGGATAATTTGCTGGCCGGTTATACGACAACTAAAAATCATCCCTTCCACGGCTCATGGTATGTTGAAATTCCCCACCCAAGGCGGAGTAGTCACGTTGCATAGTGAAAAAGTCGTCCCGGTGGATTGTCGAATGGTCACGGAACCCCAGCCGCATCAGAATTCCAGTGAAGCCCTGGAAAAAGAGGGTGTGAAAATAGTAATACACCCAGAATTCTCAGACCAGACTGTCACCATAAGGGGAAGTTTAACTGATCAAGGAAAGAAGGATCTATGCGAGCTGTTGAAAAGCAACCTGGACATCTTCGCTTGGCAGCCATCAGATATGACTGGAGTGCCGCGGAGTATAGCAGAGCATAGGCTGAACATCCGGGAAGGGTATCCCCTGGTAAGGCAGAAGAAACGAGGGCAAGCCCCGGAAAGAAACAAAGCGATCAATGATGACGTGGCAAAACTGGTGGAAGCCGGCATAATGAGGGAAGTTCACTAACATGATTGGCTATCAAACCCAGTTCTTGTCAATAAAAGTGATGGGAGCTGGAGGATGTGTGTCGACTTTAAAGACTTGAACAAAGCTTGTCCCAAGGATTGTTATCCCCTTCTGGAGATTGACTGGAAAATTGAATCCTGCGGATACACCTTCAAGTGTTTTTTGGACGCGTATAAGGGATACCACCAAATCCAGATGGCCGCGAAAGACGAAGAGTAAACCGCATTCCACACAAACCAAGGAATTTTTTGCTACAAAAAAATGCCTTTCGGCCTGAAGAATGCTGGGGCCACATATCAGCGGTTGGTAGACAAAGCTTTCGAAAGATAAATTGGAAGAAACTTGGAGGTGTATGTGGACGATTTGGTCATCAAGAGCCACTCAGAGACAGAAGTGTTAAGGGACATAGAAGAAACTTTTGGGACCCTCAGAAAAATCAACATAAAGCTAAACCCGAAGAAGTGCACTTTCGGAGTAGAGGATGGGGTATTTCTAGGACACGTGGTTAGTAAACAGGGGATTCGGGCTTGTCTGGAGAAATCTAAGGTTGTTGCCCAATTACCCTCCCCGAGAACCCTAAAAGAAGTGCAAAGCTTGAACGGGAAACTAGCAAGTCTCAACCCATTCCTATCTAAGTCCGCGGAAAAATCCTTACCATTCTTCAAAACGCTGAAGAAGTGTATCAAAAAGAGTGATTTCCACTGGACACCAGAAGCGGAGCGGGCATTCAAAGAAATGAAGAAGCATATTGCCAACCTCCCCACGCTTACGCCCCCCGACCGAAAGAAAAAGTAATAATGTATTTATCTGCGGCGAGGGAGGCTATCCGTGCAGTTCTGCTAGCAGAAAGAGGGCCACGTCAGGAACCTATCTACTTCATAAGCCGTGCACTGCAAAGTCTGGAGATAAACTACAGTCCAATGGAAAAATTGGTGTTAGCATTGGTTCATGCGGCTAGAAGGCTCAGAAGGTATTTTCAAGCACACCCGGTAGTTGTCATCACAGACCAACCTATCAAGCAAGTGCTTACGAGAACAGATAATACGTGTAGAATGACCAAATGGGCTATCGAGTTAGGGGAGCATGACATCAGCTTCAGACCGCGGACAACTATAAGAGGGCATGTGTTGGCAGATTTCATTGCAGAAGTTCCGGAGAAAGAAGTCCCGGCAACAGAAACACCCCCAGAAGAATTGCCATATGCCGATCCATGAAATCTGTACACAGACGGATCTTTTTGCCAAGAAGGTTCCGGGGCAGGCTTGATTCTTACAAATCCTGAAGGTATAGAGTTCACCTACGCCCTACGATTTGAGTTTGACATGTCCAACAATGAGGCGAAGTACGTAGCATTACTGGCTGGTTTAAGGATAGCCGAGCAAATGGGGATGAAGGACTTATTCGTGAATGTATATTCCCGGTTGGTCGCGAACCAAATCAATGGAGTGTATGAAGCAAAGGAGGAGAGCATGATGCGGTACTTAGCAAAAGCCCAGACACTGATACAGAGCTTCCGCATGTTCTCTATAAAGCAGACCCCGCGGAGCCAAAACAAGCAGGCAGATGCGTTAAGTAAGATAGCCTCCACTAGTTTTGCTCACTTGACAAAGCAGGTGTTGGTTGAAGTTCTAAAAGAAAAGTCAATTGAGGAGAAGGAAGTGATGGTGGTAGTAGAAGAGGAAGGAGACACCTTGATGACTCCGCTGGTTGAGTATTTAAGAGATGGATCCCCGCGGAACAAAAGAAGGCCCGGAAGCTGAAAATCAAAGTGAGGCAATATGCCATCATCGATGGAGCATTGTTCCGCAAGTCTTTCTTAGAACCGTGGCTACAGTGCGTGGGTCCAACACAAGCCAACTATGTGATTAGAGAAATCCATGAAGGGTCATGTAGCATGCACTCGGGACCACGTGCCATTGTAGCTAATGCAATCAGGTCCGGGTACTATTGGCCCAGCATGCACAAAGATGCAAGGGAAGTGATACAGAAATGCCAAGATTGCCAAGTTCACCGACCAGTTCCTAGGAATTCGCGGCACAGGTTGAACCCCATCACATCCCCTTGGCCATTCTATAAATGGGGCCTAGACATCAGCGACCCATTCCTAGAGGCTCCGGGGAGGATCAAATACTTGATAGTGGGGATCGACTACCAAGTGGATTGAAGCAAAACCCCTTGCCATCATCACTGGCAACCAAGTGAAAAAGTTTGTCTGGGATAACATTGTATGCAGATACGGCCTTCCGGGGGAGATTGTGTCGGATAACGGCAAACAGTTCAGAGATAACCCCTTCAAGGACTGGTGCGAGAAACTCACCATTAAGCAGCGGTTCGCATCAGTAAAGCATCCGCAGGAAAATGGACTTGTTGAAAGGGCAAATAGAAGCCTAGGAGATGGAATAAAAGCAAGAATAGAGCAGGGAGGTAGAGATTGGTTAGAAGAGGTGCCACACGTGCTGTGGGCACACTGGACCATGATCAAGTCCAGCAACGGAGACAAACCATTCTCCCTGACTTACGGGACGGAGGCTGTAATTCCTGTAGAAATAGGAATGCCGTCTCTAAGGTGAGCTCTTTTCGATCCAGTGAAAAATGATGAAGCCCTACTCCTGAACCTGGACCTTATAGAAGAAAATAGGGAGGTCGCGGCAATCGAAGAAGCAAGAAGCAAGGCCAAAATGGAGAAGTACTACAATGCCAAGGTTCGCGGCACAAGCTTCAAACCAGGAGATTTCATTTACCGCAGCAATGAGGCCAGCTAGGTTGAGAATACCGAAAAATTGGGCCCCAAATAGGAAGGCCCATACCAAGTCGTTGAGGCATTAGGCAAAGGGGCATACAAGCTCAGAAACCAGAACGGCCAAGACCTGCCCCGGACATGGAATATCCGAAACCTTAAAAAATGTTACGTGTAATCCCAGTCAAATGTAAGTGTTCCCATTTCTGTAGCTGACCGCGGTTAAAGCCGGCAGCGGGAACTCATTTTAACATATTTAGTCTAAGTTTTATGTACTTTCTTTTCTCTATTAATGACATGTGGAGCCCGATCAACTCCACAAGTTTTCCAAATTTTCTTATTACTTTTCCTTTCTTGTTATTATTTACTCTTGTCATATGCATGCATAAGCCGGAAATCAATTCCACAATCACAAAAATGCGTAAGAGTTATTGCAAACCCGACATGAGGCCAATAAACCTCAGAATTAACTAAGGCATATAAGTGGTATTGCAAGCCCATTGACCAAACCAAGCTATCCCCGGAATACTAAGTACAGGTACATAAAGATAGTAAATCGAGTCCGTCCGTCTAAGCCCCGGCAGAAGAAAAAAAACTATAAACAACCAAGTGTAAACACAAAAAATGGTTAGGTCATATTCATGATCGGTTACAATATCCACGGATGCATACGTCCAGATTACATCATCAAGAAAACAGATAGTAAAGCTTTACAAAGACGCGGCAAGGGAGATATTGTCAAAATATCACCCGAAGAACTGCCAAAGAAAGTAAACAACTAAGATAAGCTTCAATAAGATAACAAAGATGGTATAGTTGAACTACCGTCCGACACAAAACCTCCATAACTAGCTTCAGGAAAAATCCTTGGGGTCAATCTTGCCAAGGACAGTGGTGTCAAACATTTCATCATTTTGAAGACTATCATCCTTGGTAGGAGCAGTCATCGGCCCTGAAGGAGTAGTAATAGTCTGAGGCTCAGAAGCAGCAGGGGAAACACTGGAGGAAGGCTTAGAAGAGGCAGAAGCGGGAGTTGAGACGACAAGAGTTTTGTCGCTGAAATCAAACTCCTTCCCATATTTTCTATTCTTCATCTCCTTGCACGCGGCAATGGCCTGGGGACGAGCAGTAACAGACTTAAGCAAAGACTCCGAAAGGATACGCTCTTCCGCAACCGGAGGTCTAAATGTAAACTCCGAAGACCCCGGAGAACGCTCTTCCTCCAGCACCAACTGAGACATCAAAAACTCCAACGGAGAATCCTTGCAAGCTTCAAGGGAATCCAACAGCGGAAAGGGCACATTCGCCAATCTTACCACCGCATCTTGATAGCGTTTTTGAGCCTCAGGGTTATAAGCCGTCACATCCTCAAGTTTAACCCCTCTAGACCCACATACAACCCCGGCTTCTAACCCCTGACGCAGTCCCTCTGCAAGAGCCGCGGAAATACCTTCTCCCAGCCTAGTCTTCAACTCCAAACACTCCTTAAACTTCAAAAAGGCCTTACGAAAACCATGGCCGATAACCCATCTCTTACCTTCAATGGCCATCAAACACTGAGGGAAGAGCTCTGTATCAAATTCCTCATTCAAAGCTGCCAACTTGCTATCCAACTCTGATATATGCTGTTGAAAACTGGCGCGGATAGCCTATTCCCTCTCTTCGAACAGTTTACCCAAATACTCCTCACCCTTGACCTGCCCCTCCAAGGTACCACACACTATATCCAACCCCGCCACTTTTTCAGCTAACTCTACATTTTTCGCGGCCAAATATCCAGCCGAGGCCACCTTCCCAGACAATCTATCACACTTAGCCCGGAGTTCAACTAACTCCTGGTCCTTGGCTTCCGCGGCCGCTTCCAGTTCGCATACTCGACCACGAAGCTCAGCCGCCTGAGAGGACTCACCTTCTAGCTTACTAACTCGAGCTTTAAGATTAGCCACCAACTTCTCCATTCTCTCTAGTTTTTTACCCAACTTGTGATTTTGCTAGAGTTCGTACTCCAATCTCAGACGGACCTCCAAACTCATACAAACCTGCTGGGAAGTGAGCAAATTGTACTGATCCAATAAGTCTTTGGCCGACATGTTGCGGAGCACGGACACATAACCAGGCGTAGCAAGATTATCCACGAAGCTACGGCAAACCAAAGAGTCATTCATCTTGAACCCGTTGGTAGGCAGCCACTTCGGAACGTAAGCAGATGAAGCTTCAACAGTGTCAACAGAAACAGACTGGTAAAAGTCTTCAGAATCAACAAGCCTATCAACCCTGGCCTCAATATGCTCGAACACATCTTCGACATGATCCGGGTTGGAAGTCTCAACAAACAGACTGGGAGATTCATGGTTGACGGAATCAGTAGGGTCCGGAGCAGAATTCTCAGAGGCCGTGCCCTCAAAACTTTGATGAGCAGAGGTGGCAGAATTAGAAGAAAGAACGGTGGTGTTCTTCATGATGTTAGCATCAGTATGAGGGCCATAACGTTCCAAACCATCACCAGAATCATCCTAGAGTTCAAGCATAGGAGGAGCGTCCGCGGAAGAAGCACCTGAAAAATAACAACAATAAATACATCAGTACAGAAGAAAAGGCAGCATACGAGGCAAAAAAGAAACATTCCCGAAAGAAGCAAAGTATACCTGACCCAGATGCCTTGTGGGAAAGCGGAGTAATCCTCTTTCTCTTTTGGGGCTTCTCCGGGGCATCAATAGTTACCCTCTTCTTCCCCGCCTTCTTCTTGGCTTTAGCAGCCTCCAACTCATGCACTACAGTGTGCTCCGTCACTGTAATCAGGTTCTTTGACGGCTCAACAACGCGGGGAGCCGTCTTCACCCTCAAGGTGGGCTCACCCTTCTTCAAAGTGCATTCCCCGGTCGCCACCTTGAAAGGATCCAGTTGACTGATGAAAGCAAACAAATCCATCTCTGCGAAAATCAAAGCACATGGTCAGATGTGGACGCACACACACATATAAAATAATAATAATAAGAGAACATATATATCTAACAACCCACCCGAATCATCCGGCCACAAAAAGGTCGGACGGCTGGTGTCATCATCCCAGGTCTGACTCAACCCTATGACGTTCGGAAAGACGTCCAGATACTTCTTAAATGCGTCCCTCCGGGTATCAAGAAGCCGCAATAACTCCTGATCCACATTCGCGTCAGATGGGGGAGGGTCGCGGTCTATCGACACTTTGTCATACCAAGGAATGGAAAGAGGAAAAATGGTTCATTTTACAAAGAAAAAGTGATCCTTCCAATTCTTTACCGAATCAGGAGCAGTAGTATAACAGACGGGGACCACCAAGGATTTAGTACCTTTTTTTTTCTAAGGTTATCCAGCCGTTGTTGACACCGGCGTAATAAAACTTCCTAAACAGGGCAACAGTGGGAGTGCCACCATGGACGCGACAGAGGATCTCAAAATGACTAATCCTACACGCCGCTAAAACCGATAACTAGGAAAGGTGAATTTGGAAATATTCCAAGACACGTAGCAGGAATAGCGAAAGGGGGATTCTAAAGTTTCCTAACTCAAAGAACCTAGTGTAAACCCCTATCTTCCCATCCGGCGCATCCCTAATAGTATCACGAATACCGGGCAACTCCGGTAAAAGATGGCCGGGGATGTTATACTTCTTACAGAACTCATCTAAAGCGTCCTGGGTAAGCTTGGAGGTCACGGTATCTATATAGTCTGATGCCATTCTAAGTTATCAAAAAATGGAGTAAAGAAGGAAGAAACCTAACCTGAAAATCTAGGCCCGGAAATAAAAAGTAGCAGGAAGGATAAAGGCAGTAGGAGTCTTTAATCTAGAGAGTGGTAAAAGTAATTAGTGTGTGTGAAAAAAGTATTGCAAATGGGTGACCTTTGGTATTTATAGCCACATGCACACGTGCCATCAACTAGATCGAAGGGCCACAAAATTGACACGTCCCTGGATACTTATTGAATGGTCGAAGATCAACCCAGATGAACGGTTGTGATGGTCGCAAAAGACGAACGGTCAGCAGTCAAAACTTCACGTCAGTCAGTAAATAAGTGGATAAAAATGCTTCGCGAGTACCAATGACAGGCTATCACAAGCGAAGCAAGCGAAAAGTGGAAAATCCTGTCAGCAAGATGGGACACGCGGCATCGACAGCCGTGAAACTCCAGAAAAGTCTAATCAACAAGATGGGATACGCGGCATCGTCAGTCGCGGAACTCCACAAAAGTCAAGTCAGCAAGACGGGATACGCGGCATCGACAGCCGCGGAACTCCAAAAAGCTTAGAACACTTGTTCTCAAACCAAACAAGTACACTAGACTAGGGGGACTTGATCACGTATAGCACCCCCGGACCCAATATACCAGGTCGGACATGCTTGTAATAGACCCGACCCTAGGATAACCCGGACCATGTTAAACTCCGGTCTCGCCAAGCTGGACCGGACAAGAACACCTCATCATAGGAGGCCGCATCTCAGCATCTTGGTCGCGGAAGAACTTTATGTCCGGGGACAATCCAAAGGTCAGGACCACGGATCAACCTAAAAAGTGTAAGGAATATTATTAGCTATGATATAGCTGACCTAGGCAGACCCCAAATAGGAAAGGCAACAGTCCCCTTCCGAAGGAACTGCCACTCACGACAAGGAGACAAGAACGAGAGGGGACCTCGCAGGAAACTAACAAGAAAGACCATGGTTTAAATATAGGGCATTTGCCACTCTCAAACGGTAAATTAACTTTCACAATCCTTCCTATCATATACTTTATCTCTCTAAACCATACACTTACTCTCACACCGGAGGTTGACCGCGGAAACCCCCTTCCGTAGTGAGACTAACGGTGCTTTCTTTCTTAGCAGCTTTTATAGATACTTAGTCCAAAATTCGCCCCATCAAGAGCTAGCCTAAACTAGGTCTTGCATTGAGCCCAAGTTTTGTACTAACACTCTCAATATCCAAAAAACCCCAATTTTTAAGAACAATTTAGAATCAAATCCTTTCTTTTTTCTTTAATTCGAATACCACAAACACACTTGTTCCTTAATCCAATTACCAATCCACGAAACACAAACTCTGTGGTTCTTGTTTGTTGTCTTCAAACTGAAATACAAACCACAAACACAAGCGTGAAGGCACGAATCAACACCTTTTGAATCTTGTTAGTTGCGAACAGGTGGGTGGTTTGTTTTGTTTTGACTTCACTAGATCGATGAAGGGTTGTGTTGGATCTTTAAAGATCTGTTAAAAATGATTAAAAACCGAGATATTTTATTTATTTATTTATTTATTTTTGTGTAAGATTTGTTAAAGAGGAGGGGGTTGTTGTGGTTTGTTGTTTGTTAAGGAGATGAGATTGTTCTTGTTGTAGTTGTTGGTTATGGTTTGTAATTAACTGATGGGTTATTGTTATGATGAATAAATTGGCACAGATTGTTGTGCTTATGGTTGTTTGAAGTTTCTTAGTTTATTTGTTGAGATCTTTGACCTTTTTTTTTTTTAAATTCTTGGGTTGATGATGCAAAAGCTGAGACTCTTATGTGTTATGCGATAATCTAAAAATCTTGAACCACTTTTGAATTATCTGATCTTTCATGTCATTGCCTATGCTGGCTAGAGTTTAGTTGTCATTAATTCAAAATGGAAGATAAATGTCTTGGCAGATTAGGGTGGTTAAAATATTGTTGTGTAGTAGTGTATTCGTGTTTCTAATGTAAATATCAAACTAGGATTAATTCCAAATACAATAGTGTATCGTTAGGTAATGTTTATGGATGCATTTTCTTTTGTTGTAATGGTTTATTGTGTCCTGTCCAATGAAATTGAGCTTTGTTTTACAAGTACTTTTGTTTTTAGATTTTCTGTTTAGATTTTAACTTGATTAAACCAAATAGAAAGCTGTGTCACAACTATTCATAGTTTTGGAAAATCATTTCACTCATTGATTGTAAACTTACTCATTGATTGTGAAGTTGATTTTGTTTTTATTCATGATTTACATATAAAACGTATGTTCAACAATTGAATTTACAAAGGCTGGTATAAAATATAATGGAACAGGACATCATTTATTTAAGTATATATTTTGATAAGGTATATATGATGAACTTATTTTGTATTGCTATCGAATAAAACTTAAATCACAACATGACAATGATCCATCAAGTGCTCACATATATAATGACGAGTCTGAGATGGAAATGGTAAATGACAAAAAGTGAATGTTAGAGCATAAGGTGCAGTGAGGAGGTGAAGCTCCTCATTTGGGGCCCACGGGGTGCCACATCACTTTAAGAAACCTCCACAACTAATCCCGCCACTAACAACTAACATCAACCTACTCATTTGGGGCCCACAATTTACAATTTAATTATTTATTTTATTTATTTTATTTATTTATTTTTTTTTAAATTTCCATATAAAATAAATTTCCTCTACATATATTATCATTTCAGTTATACAAATTCATGATATAAAACTACCAACCATCATAGAGCAAAACATACAGAGAAAAAAAAAATGCATAAAACTACCATATAATTTAAAATGCATCTCTGAAATTCTTCTAAAACTCAAGAAAACCCATGATATAAAACTATCAACCATCATCCTCAAACATCGACACTACCTCGAATCGTCATATCCACTTTGACTGGTGATGGTGGCCAGATCTGAACCGCCTTCTCTCTTACTTGGTACACCCGAAACCACCAACCATACGCAACCCAGATCTGTACTGCTATATCCACAACGATCCATGGTCTTTGCTGAAAAATCCGTTCACCTCGTGGGTAAATAAACATAACGATGAAGAAAAAGTGGGATTTATAGAAAAGGAAATGAAAAGAACCTGACAAAAGGACGATTTTTACCCTCTTTGTGCAGATGACGAGGTTGCAAGTGGCGAGAAAAAACAAGGGGGCGGTGTGGTGGCGAGAAAGCCACGTTGGATTGGCGATGTGTGGCGAACATTGCACCTTGTGCTCTTAAACAGGAAAAACAAATAAAAAAAAAGAGGTTGAAGATGTGTGAGAAATGTAAATGACAGGACAAGTGACATTCGTAGTGGTGGGGTGAAGGGGATGGGTGAAGAAGAAAAATAGTATGATTGGTGGTTGTAGGACCCACATGAAGTTGTTATAAAAAGGAAAAAAAAAAAAATAAATAAACAAATTAATAAAAGAAAAAAAATAGGGAATCAAAAAATGCATTAAAGGATAAAAAGAAAACATTAAACAAATGCATAAAAGGACAAAATAGTGAAATGACAAACCTACTCTCGTGTGCCTGACATGTGACTAAGATAATGACCTAACACTAACCTTGTTAGCAATTTTGTACCTCCGGCGTAATAATCAGGAATGGACTCGCGAGGTTAACTTTTCGAATTTTGGACTAAACATGAAATCTGGCACTACCATGGGGGCTAACAGTGTATTTTACTCTATATATTTTCTAAAATTGTGAATTATTTCTCAAAAGGTATAACATATGGATAGAAACGAGCCTAGTCGAACTCAAGCCCGTAGGAGGTCGGACTCGGGCTTGAGCTCGTTTACCAATTGAGACGAGCCTCATATTTTGAAAAGCTTGCGCTCAGTTCGTGATAAATTTCACAAGCTCGGGCTCACACTCATTTTTGACGAGTTGAGCGAAATAAAGCTCAAATTAAATTCATTTTATGATAAGTTGAACGAGTTGAACAAAATACGTAAATTAAACTCGGCTTGTCAAAGTCACTAATATAGATGCATCATTTATATACATATGTATTTCTAAGGCGCGTTTAGGCTCGTGAGCATAGTCGATCTTTATATATAAATTTCGGTCTCGATTGATACCTCGTGTTAGGTCACCTTAATAGTATAAACACAAGTATAATAACGATAGAGATGAGAGAAAGAGATAAGAGAGTGGTTCGTTATATCACATACATAAAATAACAAAGGGTTGCTTGCATTAGTGAAATAACCAACAACATAAGATGTATGTTTACATGACTATATATAGTAGATCTACCTAGGGCAACGCCTAGGATCCTTTTACTAACATAACATACACGGCCCATGGGCTTGCTACAAGGGCCGTAAACTCTTTCTAACAAACAAGCCTATTAAACTTAGCAACCTATTACATAAATTAATGACCGAAACTTGATATTAATTAGACCTATTCCCAACAAACTCCCCCTAAGGGTTGGTCATCAAGGTTGCTTGATGTATTCTTTGCTTCTTAGGCTTTGACGTCTCTATTATCTTTGTTCTTTGTTCTTGTTCTGTGTGATGTGATATTGTTGTGATCTGCCTTTCATAAACGTCTTTAATTCCAGTGTCTTTACGTCTTTTCCCCCATGCTCATACTTCTTTTGACTTTGATCTTTATACTTCAAGTGATTCTCATTCTTTAGCTTTGATCTTTGACTTTTGAATGTTTGCTTCGATCTTTGATCAGAATTATCTTTAAACTTTGAATGACTTTCAGATGTAGGTATGAACATGTGGAGTTGGAATGTGGTTGATGATAATGGTGGTAGTGGAACTCCCGGCCTCCATAAGTACCTGCATGAAAACAGTTAGCAATAAAGCATCCGACACTTACAGGTTCGGATTTTGAGATCGTTAACAGATAGTGTGAAAACTTTCTCTAATCCTTGCGAAGGCCATTCCTGAATCGGATGCCCCTAAGAGGGCTTACACAGATACACCGAAGTGTATCAACGATTCAGGTAAGCCACTGAAGTATACCAAAGTATCACTCCACGACTGTAGACCGTATGAAACCACCGCGAACACTAAGCATCACCCACAAGGGATTACTGAAGTGACCTGTTGTTAGGGCTGTTTGATGTTGATCATGGCAGGAATTTCCATTCAATCACTGAGAATCACAATTGTGAATTCCCTCATGAATGTTCTTGGTAGATTGCTAAGATCTGCGTAGGACACTTGTTATTTACAACTGGTGTCCTTAATGTTGAACAACCAGTGTAGAAATATTAAGTGTTCCTAAGAGATATTTTGATGTATCTCGCGGCTCTAGACTCGATTTACTGCATTTTGGTTTTAGTCATCGGAGGCATGGAGCAGAGTGCCTCCTTTTCAATATCAACACATCTTGGAGTGAGAGGTCGATAGATTATGCAAGGTTTTCCGTGAGAAATGAAACAAGTATCTTTTGAGAGACACTTGAGTGGCTAGAAGGTTTAGTGCACTGCGTCACTGGGTCCATTACGGCTTTTCTTCAATACCGGTGTCACCGTAGTAACATCCAGTAGCATATGAATTGAACCCGGTTTCTGCCCTAAGGTTGAACATTTAGAGGGCTATTTCTTTTCACCCTTTTTCATAACTTTTCTTTTTAATTCTTCAACCCCTTCTTTCTCTTTTCATTTCTTTACTCCTTTTTTTTCAATCATACCTAAGGACTTCTAGAACTAAACTATTGGCATTGTCCATGGGTAGATCCCGCCGGTTCTGGCAGATCATAGGACGTATTTCCTAACCTTTGTCACCTTATAACTCCATGACTATCCTATGTTGCCATAAACCATTCATTTGAAAATCTCTCAAAGTGTTTATGATCATAAAATATATTTTGTTAACACTTTGAGAGTTTTGCTTTTTCTAAAATACTCCCCCTTCACATGTGCTCATAGGTTTTTAAGATAAATTTGCACATGTCGGGTGGAGTTCGCACTTTTGAATTGATTGATTTTCAGTGAATATTCGAGACACGCTTACATCACTAGTTAGACTAGCTTGAAATTATTACCCGTCCTAGTCACATTCAAAGAAAATCTCTTGAAACGGTACACTCTACTCAGACAAGTCCTATTCGAGACACGCTTACATCACTGGATAAACCAGCTTGAAATTATTACCCGTCCAGGACAAGTCCTTTCGATTAATGACATTTAAGTTTCGTCAATTCATTTGTAATATCTGAGTCGAGCTCATGCGAGATTCCATACATTTGTTACCATATTTTAATCACATTATTATTCTCCCCCTCAAAAATAGCATATTGATGTTGTTTTTGGAAAATATTTTGATTAAAATATGCTTTTTGAGGTTTGTGGGAAGAATCCAACAAGAACTTTTTGTTTTAAACAAAGATTTGTTTCAAGTACTCCCCCTCAACAAGTGAAATCACTTTTTGAGGTTTTAAACACGAGAGGGAATACTTGTTCTTTTGAGTAGAATTTTGAAAAAACTTATCAAAATTTTGATTAATTCTACTCAAAAGTAAGAAGCTTTCGCTCCTTATTTTAGGATTGAGGCACTGAAGCATACCTCAGTGTCATTTCTTTACAGAGTACGGGTTGTGCACTGTTATCTGTACACAAGCCATGATATTTCACAAGCAAATAATCATTAGAATATCCAACTCTTACATCAATCAGTGTTTCTGAAAACCGTGAAGACAGGATCAGGTCGTTGAAAATTCCTGATTGGAAATGATGGTCTGCCTCCAGCGTAGCTTTCAGGTCTCCTCATCTGATCTCTGAGAACAAGCCTTTTCTCAATCTTCAGTATAAATTGATGAACTTCTCGTAGTTGAGAAGCTGTCCACCTGCTAGTCTTGTACAACTCCCGATCTCTCACCCGGATCACTAACCCATCTCGAACTTTCTTGAGCGTGTGGTCGCAGAACTTATGAACCTCCTTGTATCTCATGAAGCAGTTGATAGAGAGATCACTCTTGTAGACAAACCCAAAGGTTGGGTCTTTCTTCATGGTATACTGGGGTTCTTGGTTGATCTCAGGAAGGTGTAGAAGTGGTGTGTTTAAGTTAAGCTTCTTTTGATAGCTCTCGGCCCCAAGTAGCAAGTCCTCAACGCGTTTTTGAATGATCTTTCTTCTGATGTAGTTTAGCAGTGAAGTGCTGAACGCGTATGTAAGATCAGTAGAGAAATGATGCATCTTCCCTTGAACTTTAATGAGATACATATCTTCAAGATCGTTGAGGTTCAAATTCGGGAAGTCTGCTTCTGAGAATGAGTAAATCTTCTGATCTTGTCTTCTAACCCTGATTTTATGTAAGAAGGTATAATCATACCCCTTTTCTGCTTCGATGCTAACCACACCAATTATTCTGAGATCACTTATCACTGGAGTTGGAGACTTCTTTGTAAGTTTGCTTTTGTACCAGGTTCTCCTTTTGAGAGGATTATAATACACTTAGGATGTTACTCCTTTATAACGTGTATGAGATACTTTGAGTGAATGCTGTTAAGTATGCGGAATTTACTTAACCACACTTAGAAGGATGTTTGTTTGATTAATGGAACAATAATGCTATGTATTGGACAATGAACACAGAATATTAACACCAAACGATTCAATATTATTGCTTGAATAATACGAGTGATCTTAGCTATCACTAGGGTTACAATCGACCTTGAATCTTAACAAAAACTATGACTGATATTCGTATGACACACTTACATTCATCTAACCTAGGATCTCCTTTTATAGACTAAGGAGTCCTTTACAAGATAAGTATTAGACCGTATAATTCTAACTAAATAAGATATACACAAAATCTATACCATACTTATCTTCTACAATGTATCCAAAAGCAGTTATCTTCCAGCAATACCTTCTGTATAACTAGCAGTACAAACCTAGCAGTTAGTACTATTAGTTATTTCTTCAACAGTCTTAAGTTATACACTAACAGTTTGTACTGTTAGTGTATTCTTCAGCAGTACTAACTTCAGAACATTTAATTCCCAACAATCCTCCCATAAACTTGTGATTTATCCCAAATCATCAAGTTTCTTCTGAATTAAATGAGGATTGTGAGGATCTACCAAACACTTATTTTCTCATTTTCTTGTAATCAGCCCCATAAAATTGTTTCTCCATTTTCTTGAGAAGCTGATATACCATTTCACTCCAACACTCAGTTTGAAGTTTAACAGGTCCATTAAGCATACCATCAAGTGTACTCTTTGCCAGAGGATAGTCTTTTTCTACTAGCATGTGGATTTCAACTCCTCTGATCATTACAGTGTGAACTCCACAAGATTGAAAAAGTTTCCAGAGGATAACTATACTTTTGTACTGATCATGCCAAACTCTATCTTCATTATTGAATTCAAACATAATCTTCAAGTCTCCCCAAAGAACTGTATCCAAAACATTTTCTGGCCTTGAATCTCCATATTTGTTCTTGACTAATGCCCATAAGGTCTCCAAATCTTCTCTTTCAAAATTTCTGAGCATTTTATGAAATGTAACAAACCTTTTAGACTATCCACCAGATCTGATTATCTCCCACCAAGGAGTTTTTCCATTATAACCAGTCTTCCAATCAATGATAGGTGCTTTAGTCTTCAAAGGAATTGCATCAACAAATGTATCATCATCATTGACACAATTGCAATCATTTGTTGTAGATCAGCTGATTCTTTTTTCTCACTCTCTTGATCCTGCTCTTGTTCTTGTCCATCCAAATTTTCTCCTTCAATCTGTTGCACTTCTGGAACTGATTCTTCTTCAATTCTTAGCCTTTTAGCTTCTTCAGACTCCATTAGTTCTGCACCTCTTTTTACACCTTTACTGGGCTCAGTTTCAATTACAAACATTGGATCAATAGGCTTGTAAATTCTTGCATAAGCTTCAAAGTATGCCTTTTCAATTGCTTCTTTAGACATCCCTTTGAAATAGCTTTCCTTCCAGTTATCTTGATGTTTCAAGTAGCTCCTCATATAGCTTAATTGCTCACTTCTTGAAGGAATCTTTTTCTTGTAAACTTTCTTTTTACTCTGCTTCTTTCTGATCTCCTCCAATAAGTATGCAATAGCATCATTTTGTTCTTCTGGAGTGTACTTTGCTCTTTCATCAGCTTGTAACTCTTCAGCCATCTTCTGATCTGCAAGAATCTGAGCAGCTCTTTCATCTTGTTCAGTTAGAAGCTTTCTTTCCAGCATATGTGCAACCAATCTTACTTCTTCAGTCAATCTCTCTTCCTCAACAATCCTTTCTAGCTCTTCCTCATGAAATTTCTGAGCCATTTCCTGAGCCAATTCTTCATCAAGTGCTAGCTGAGCTTTCTCCTTCTTTGACAGCTTTCTAGAAGGTTCTTGCTCTGTCATAATGGCCTTGCCCATATTTGCTCTTGACACCCTTGGTTTTCTTAAATAAACTACACTAGCAGTACCTTGATAACCAGCATCAATCAAACTCTGAAGACTAACAGTACCTTCAATACTAGCAGTACCTTGCTCTGTCCCAGTAGTACCTTCATCAAAAGTACCAGTACCTTCATCCATCTGATCTGCTTGCCTCCCCTGAGTCTCATACTCTTCATGCACCAAAGAAACATCTGGATCTTGGTCAATTTGGGCAATCTTCCTCTCCTGTTTGGAAGATCCCTCATCATCATCTGAACTTGGACCCTTTGATGAACTAGAAGAAGAAGAACTGGTTGAAACCACAATCTTAGCTGATCTTTTGCCTTTGGATTTCTTCACTATTGTGTCCAATTTCTTCACCCTTAGAACCAACTTGGTGTAGACAACTACAAAGTTCTTATTATGACTCTTGAGCTCAGCCTCCAATGGGGTCACCCATTTAGACAATATGGTACAGGTTTCCATCAATTCCTTTAGTGTCAGACTACCCTCATCACTTCCAGGTGTGTTACCTCCTGGGAGAGGTGAATCATGGGGCATAGACTCATAATCCATCATATGATGGGTTTCTGAGCCACCCTGAGTTTCCATGTGGCTAGGGATTCCACCAGAAGTACTAGGTACTGCTGGTGTTGCCATGGATTGGGTCTTATTTATGTTGCTTCTGTCCTGCTCAGCTACTAAGCTAGAGTCAGTAGAAGTAGCCCTTTCCATTCTGACATTGTCAGCCTCATCTGCTACATTTTGGGGAGTAGGAACTCTGTGCTGAGGAACATAAGAGTCCTGTCTGGATGAAGTCCTATTGGTTGATGAAGATGGTTATGAGGATGAACTTTCTGATGTTGTGGGTGTGTAATGGAAGGCAACTAGGCTTGTTGCTCCTTCACCTTGAGATTGTATCATTGAATCAAAAAGTAGTACTGCTTCCCCACCATAACCCCTTGAAGCAAATTTCATGTTGCTAAAAAGTTTTTGAGTAAGCTTTGGGGTTCGATAAACTGTTTTGTGTGGAAGCATCTGATGTTTGTTCAAAATAGATTGGATGAACCTTGGGTACATCAAAAATTTTGATTTACTATCAACATTCTTAACCATACCTTCAAAAATAAGTTTTGAAAAGTTGAAAATTCTATCTGTAGCCAAGCAAATTAGAGCAGTAGCAATATTACTACTGAACTATTCCCATGAGGTTTTCTTGGGGCTAAGACAGTGAAGGATGCTTAATCCTTAATGTTTTCAGTGTTATACCCCATCCTGGATGGGTTTTCAAAAATTTCTATGTTTGGCATAACACTAATACCATTGTCATCACTCAGATGGAGATGCCTCCTGAGTGAGGATTCAGTAATAGTGATGGATTTGCCATCCACTTTAGCAATAATCTCTTTGTCACCATTTTCAAAGGTTTGACACTAGCAGTGTGCCAAAACTGTTTGATGTGAGTGACATAGATAGTGGAATTTAAAAGTAAAGAATACCTTATGTAAGTGTTGTTTAAGAAATCCACTATCTGATGAAAAGTAGGTTCATCCTCTGCTTTTTCCAAATAAGCTACTTGATTGTGTTTGTCAGCAAAAGATAAAGTAGCCATTTGAGTTTCAGTAAAAATTGATTTGACTGGTGGGAATAGTGAAAATTTAGGGTAGAAAGTAGAAGAAGAAAGTTAATTGAGATAAGAGATGATGAGTGGCTTGTTAGGGTTTCAATTGGATCAACTTTGATTAAAAGATAACTTTTAATCGAAGATAAGGTTAATAAAATATTATAAAAGTTAAAATATCCAAAAAGGAAACCCTTAAAACAAGGAAATCTACAGTAAAAATCCCAACTAACTCTCAATGGCTAGTTTCAAAAAGCGGTTATGTCGCACCAGTACAAACGTCTATTTAGCAGTACAAACTTTGCCTACCAGTACTAACTTTAAGCCTGGCAGTACAAACTTTTTAGAAAATTTTTGACTCAGTAGTATGAACTTGATTTTAATGAAAACCATACTGCTAACAACCTTTTTGAAGGGACTAAGTGTAAAGACAGACACTTAATCAAGATTTCGGTTTAAAGCAACCTCTGGTAGTGTGACAACAAATGTTTTCAGTTATAAAATAACTGCCTGTGTACAGATAAACCCATTCAAAGGGCTTTCTTGACAGGGTTTCCAGCTCGTGGCAGTTGTTGCCTCTAACACAAGTGTTAGATTCACGTTTGCTCGTTGTTCTCTCTATCAGATGTCCTTAGACTAACTCATTATACTAATAAAAGTATAAAATGATAGAAAGTGAGTTGAGTTAGTTACTATCTAACCAACTAAGCCATCAATTCAATATGAAACATCATAATCAGGTCTCAAGAAAGAAGTTTTAAAGAATTTATTAACTTAGGTATAAACCTTTGTTAATGAATTCCCAAACTCTGTCCATCATTAACCTATTATATCAGCAACTTGAACCACCAACTTTTGCTCACACAATTGCACTTGTAATTCGTTTGTGCTTAATCTCCATACTTGCAATTGTTAGTCCAAAACCAATGAAACAAAGTGCAAAGCACTTGCCTTATAACAGTACAAATACTTGACTAACAGTATTAACCAAACAGTCCAAACTTTGTAATAACAATACTAGTACAAATTGACAACCTAGCAGTACAAATCCAATTTATGTACAAAACCACACAGTTTGAAAACAAGAAGGATTAAGCATCCCAATACTTGCTACCAAGTATTGAAACCTTCCTACATTAAAGGCTTTTGTGAGAAGATCTGCAAAGTTTTGATCAGAATCAATTTTAACCACTTGAATCAATTTTTTCTCATTATAGTCTTTAATAAAATGATGCCTAATTTCTATGTGTTTTGTTTTAGAGTGTTGCACTGGATTTTTAATTATACAAATTGTACTTCTATTATCAATATATATGACAGTGTTCATGAAATTATACCCATAGTCAAGGAGTTAATTTTGAATCCAAAGCACTTGACCACAACAACTTGCAGCAGCTACATATTCAGCTTCAGTTGTTGAAGTTGCCACAATTGTCTGCTTCTTACACTGCCATGATATAAGTCTGCATCCAAGGAATTGACATCCTCTAGTTGTTGATTTTCTGTCCAGGCTTGCACCAGCGTAGTCACTGTCTTAATATGCTACTAGGTCAAAAGGTGATTCCCTAGGATACCACAGACCCAATCTAGGTTGACCCTTAAGATATCTAAAGATCCTCTTGACAACAATTAAATGAGAAGCCTTGGGAGTCACTTGAAATCTTGCACAGGCACATATAGCAAACATGATATCAGGTCTTGATGATGTAAGATACATCAAGGACCCTATCATAGATCTGTATGTGTGAACATCCACACTTTCTCCATCAGCATCTTTAAGCAATGGTTTGTCTGGATCAATTGGAGTGCTGACCACTTTAGCATCAACAAACTGAAACTTCCTTAGAATCTCTGCCACATATTTATCCTGACTGATAAATATGCCTTTATTTGATTGCTTTACTTGCAGACCCAAAAAGAATGTAAGTTCCCCCATGGAACTCATCTGAAACTTATCATGCATAAGTTTCTCAAACTCTACACACATTTCCTTCCTTGTAGATCTAAAGATAATATCATCTACATACACCTGTACCAACAAGATATCCTTCTTGTGCTTCTTGATGAACAATGTCTGATCAATCTTGCCTCTTTGGAATCCATTCTCTAGCAAATAGGAAGCCAATGTTTCATACCATGCCCTTGGTGCTTGATGTAGACCATAGAGAGCCTTCACAACTTTGTAAACCTTATCAAGATGCTCTGGATCAATAAAACCTGGAGGTTGTGAGATATACAACTCCTCTTCAATAGTACCATATAAGAAGGCACTTTTAACATCCATTTGATAAACTGTGAATCCCATGAATGAAGCATAGGCCAAGAATAGTCTAATTACTTCAATCCTTGCTACTGGTGCAAAGACTTCTTCATAGTTTATACCCTCTTCCTGTGTGTACCCTTGGGCTACAAGTCTAGCCTTGTTTCTGACCACAATGCCTCTTTCATCCCTTTTATTCCAGAAAACCCATTTGGTGCCAATTACCCTCATACCCTTGGATAAATCTAATAGAACCCAAACCTTCTGAATCTTGAATTGGAGAAGCTCTTCTTGCATTGCTTCTACCCAGTTTGAATATTCTAAGGCTTTGAGAACATTTTTGGGTTCAATTTGTGAGAGGAAACATACAAATAAACAAGAGTTGGAATCTTCATGCTGCTTTGATTCATACGCAGAACTAAGAAACCCTTGTTCATCTGAAGTCATAAGTTACTTCCTTGTCTTCACTCCAGATTGCACATCACCAATCACATTGTCCAGGGAGTGAGCTTTGTGAATCCTTGTGTGTGGTGTAGTTGGAACTTTATAGGTAGGTGGTAGATTGTTGAAATCCACCTCTTCTTCTGAGAAATCCGCTGCATTAGAGTCTGATGGGCCAGCAGTATGAACATTTGGCCTAGCAGTATCAAGTTGGGGCTCAGCAGTACAATCATCATTAGTACTGTTAACTTGATTATCTTGTTCCTCAGTTCCATCTACATTATTTTCACCTTCAATCCCTTCCTTAGCTTCATCAGTAGAAGGTCTACCATTCATTGAAGTTGAATCCACACTTGTCCATATTGGCTCAACACATGATCTTGATCTTTCTCCTTACCCAAGCCTGCAACATTTGTTGCATCATCAGCTTCTGAACCTGCAAAATCATTATAAAAGGTTCCTGCAACAACTAGCACATAATTCATTGATTGGGTTAGAGTCTCAAGATCAAACAGCCATTTTGGTCCTTCACCTGCAACATTAATTTTATTTTCTAAAAACTCAACATGCAAGTTTTCCTCAACTCTCCTAGTTCTTGTGTTGTATACTCTGAATGCTTTGCTATTTAGTTAGTACCCAACCAAGAATCCTTCATCAGCTTTACCATCAAATTTGCCTAGATGGTCTAATATTCAGAATGGTCACATGACACGCAAAAGGTCTAAGAAATCCTAATGCAGGAGTTCTACCTCTGAAAAGTCATATGGTGTCTTGTTGTGAGGCTTAACTACCAAAACCCTGTTCTGCACATAGCAAGCAATATTAACTGCTTCAGCCCAAAAAGTGATAGGAAACTTAGAGTCAGCTAACATGGTTTTAGCAGCTTCTATCAATGTCCTATTCCTTCTCTCAGCAACCCCATTTTGCTGAGGAGTTCTAGCAACACTAAATTCTCTTCTAATACCTTTTTCTTTGCAAAAATCATCCATAACTCTATTTTTAAACTCTGTCCTATTATCACATCTAATGACTTTTACCTTCCTATCCACTAAGTTTTCTATCTCCGTAATGAATGTCTTAAGAATGCTAGGTGTCTCATCTTTAGAACCTAAAAAGAAAACCCATGTGAACCTGCTATAGTCATCAATAAAAACAAGGAAGTATCTTTTATGCATAATACTACTAACAGATGTAGGGCCAAACAAAACCATATGTAGCATAAACAAAGGTTGATCAATAGAGTTAAAAATCTTGGGCTAACAAGAAGCCTTGTGTTGTTTGCCTTTAAGACAGGCAACACAAGTTTGGTCATTTTTAAATCTTTTCTGAGGCAAGCCTCTTACCAAACCATCCTTTATAATTTTATTAATGGTTTTAAAATTAATGTGACCAAGCCTTCTATGCCATAACATTGATTCATCCAATGTGGCCTTTGCAAAAATACAAGTAAGGGCCTTTTTAGGAACAATCTTCTTTATATCAACACTGTACATGTTGCCCTTTCTTGGAACTCTGAGCAATACCTGACTTTCATCAGGTAGCTTAAAGACTGGAGAAAGCACAAGACATTCAATGTCAGTGAAAAGAACCTTGTTCTTTTTGTCACACACCTGTGAGACACTAAAAAGGTTATACTTAAGTTCTTGCACATAGTACACATCTTCAAAATCCAATTTACCGGTTTTAAGAGTACCTTTACCAGTAATTCTTCCTCCTATTCCTCCCCCAAAGGTAACATATCCTCCATCCAATGGTTGAAAGTCTGAAAGATAGGACAAGTTACCTGTCATGTGCCTGGAAAACCCACTGTCTGCATAACCTTGATCTTCATGATCTCCTTGTGAATGTCCCTGCACATGAAATAAGGAAATTAGTTTCCTTGGGGTACCCAAGCCATTACTGACTTGGGTTTGCCTCGTGCATCAATATAGTTAAATTTTTTCAAAACAGTTGATGCACCATTGGATTGAAGTGGTCTCCAAATCCAACATGCTGAAGCCTTAACAGCATTAGCCCCTTGTTCCTTAGCAGTGTTTTTAAAGTTGCCAGTACTAACTGCTTGGCTAGCAGTATTAACTGCTGGGTTTGCAGTTGTAGCCTTTGGTTTCCAAATTTGTTTTTGTACCATTGCTTTGTTTTGAAAAGACCTTTTAGCAGTTGTTGGTGCATATTTGAAAGTTGTTTTTGCACTTTGAACTGCTGGTTTTGGGTAAACAGTCTTAATGGGTCTGGCAGTACTAACTGCTGGTCTAGCAGTATGAATTGGTTTTGGGCCAGACTTCAATAAAAGTGCTCTGGGTGTCATTCTAGTAATATTAGAGTAAGTTTGAGGCCTTTCTAAGTTCACCAAATGGTTTGAATGCCCAGTTACCCTTTTGTTACAAAAAGCTACAAGATGGTCAAAACTTTCACAAGTAAAACAAGCTTTCTTATATAGGACAAAGTCATCACCTAGTTGGTGAGACTTGAGGTTGTTCTAGTTCCTCTGGTTACCTCTGGGCTTGTTTGTGGATCTGTACATTTCACAATACTTAACTATTTTCCTAGCAGTATTAACATTTGATTTAGGCCTAGCAGTTTCCTCTTTGACCACGTTAGGAACACTTGTTCCTTCTACCTTAACTACATCAGGTTTAGCCATAACCTGATCTTCCTCATCATCATCAGATGTCCAATCCTCAATGGTTGGAGCATCTGAATTCCTACCAGAGGACTCCTTGTCCTCAGTGAGTGAAGTGTCACTTGCACTCTCAAAGGGTTCACTTACTTCTACATGCTTATCAACAACTACATTCTCTTTTGGCTTAGGACCATATTCTAACATTGGTTGTTGAAATTCAGGCAAACCTGTATGTTCTAGGTCTATCCCTGGGGGTGCAGGAATTCCTCTGTGAGGAGGTGAAAGAGTCTTATATCCTAACCCAGACTTAGCCTTGTTGATTAATTGACATTCAATTATTTTGTTTACACCCTTAGAGGCATATTCTAATGTTTCTACACTTAATTGAATGTTTTCATTAGCCTTTTTAATCCTATCCAACTCAACTTTCAATAGACTAATTTCAGCATTTTCAAAAGTTAAATCCCTTTATAGAACTGCTATATCATCAGCAAAACTAGACTCATTGTTCTTATAGTGCACTATCTGCTCCTCTAGGACAGCTAAACCTCTCTTATAATTTGACAAGTTGCAATTTGTTTTGTTCAGCTCAATCCTTTGTTCATCATAATGTTTTCTTAAAGTTTCTAGTTCTTTAAGTGCAGTGCATGTTTTAGAACAACATTTAGCAGTTTGTACCTCAGAGTCAGAGAAAGCCATAAGAGCTATCTCAGTAGGTGCCTCCTCCTCTTCTGCCATAAAACTCCAATCAAACCCTAAGCCATCAATAGCTACCATGGCTTTTGAAGTTGGCCCAGTAATCTCCACAGCCTTTGCAATGCTCCCATACCCTCTGCTCTTGCCATCCTGTTGCCTTGGGTTCCTACATTCCTTTGAGAAGTGCCCCATCTTATGGCAATTGTAGCACTCTATCCTTGATTTGTCAAAAACCAGCAGTATCATTGCTGCTGATAGTGATCTTCTTTCCTGTTCTCTGATAAAGTTTCTTAGCCCTCATGCTAAGAAGAGAAATCTGCCATTTGAGGTCCATCTCCTCCAAATCATCATCATTGATCTCCTGGAGGTCTTCATGAGTCAGCATTGACCCATCATTCTGGCTTGTCAGGAAAGCACAACAGGTTTTCTCATCCAGAATACCAACAGTACTGCTTGATGAACTGGTAGTACTAACATTTAGGTTAGCAGTACTAACTCCCACAACAACCTTTACTTCTTCAATTGGACTTGAGTTACTAGGAGATGACACAAAGGCCATGTTCCTAGTGCTTGAACTAGATCCTCCAGCCTTCTTCACATCTTGTTCTACAATCTTGAAGTTATTGTATAAGTCCATCAGGCTCATTGTATCAATGTATGGCTTGTTCTTCCAGACCACCACATGCATAGCCCATTCTGTAGGTAAACTCCTCAAGAACTTGGAGTTTAGATCTTCTTGAGGTATATCCACACCAAGAATAGCAAGCTGGCTAACAATCTTTTGAAGCCTGTTGAACATGTGATCCAGTGACTCATTGCTGGTTGCAGAGAAGTTCTCAAAGCTCTGCTTCAAGAGAGTCTTTTGTGTCTTCTTGGTGGCTTCATTCCCACTATATCTTGCAATGATTGCCTCAAACAAGGTCTTAGCACACTTGTACTTGCTGAAATTCAGGAATTGATCATTTGGAATGGTCATTATCAGCAAACTTCTGGCCTTGAGGTCATTCTTCGTCTGAAGCCTCACTTCTGCAGTCACTGGAACAGTCTGCACAACTGTCTCAACCTTACCATCAACTGTTGTAGTAGAAGTTGAAGGTTTGAACGAATCTCCTTGTTCAATAATTTCACAGAGTGCATAGTCCTGCACCTGGAAGTATTGTTCTATCCTTAACTTCCACATGTCGAATTCATTATGCTTGAGCATTGGTAACTTAGCAGCCATGTTTCATTGAGTGTTTTCCATGTCCATTACTTCTTCTAAATCAATAGTATCAACCTGTCTTTGATACCATTTGAGAGGATTATAATACACTTAGGATGTTACTCCTTTATAACGTGTATGAGATACTTTGAGTGAATGCAGTTAAGTATGCGGAATCTACTTAACCACACTTAGAAGGATGTTTGTTTGATTAATGGAACAGTAATGCTATGTATTGGACAATGAACACAGAATATTAACACCAAACGATTCAATATTATTGCTTGAATAATACGAGTGATCTTAGCTATCACTAGGGTTACAATCGACCTTGAATCTTAACAAAAACTATGACTGATATTCGTATGACACACTTACATTCATCTAACCTAGGATCTCCTTTTATAGACTAAGGAGTCCTTTACAAGATAAGTATTACACCGTATAATTCTAACTAAATAAGATATACACAAAATCTATACCATACTTAATTCCTACAATGTCTCCAAAAGCGGTTATCTTCCAGTAGTACCTTCTGTATAACTAGCAGCACAAACATAGCAGTTAGTACTGTTAGTTATTTCTTCAACAGTCTTAAGTTATACCCTAACAGTTTGTACTGTTAGTGTATTCTTCAGCAGTACTAACTTCAGAACATTTAATTCCCAACACCTTTTCTCATACCAGTGGTATATTCCCAGTTACGCATCTTGATCGTACAACACTCTGTTTGTAACGAAGAGTCTTGTTGTTGTTTCATAGATGGAAGGTTGTGGATAACTTGCAGCAGGAATTAGGGTTATGGACGTTGCATACTTAGGTTGACATTTGTTGCCTTGTACAAGAAGTTCTAGGTCATTTTTGAAGAAGAAGCTGTATGAAATAGCAGGTTGATTTGAAGTTCCAATTACTGGCAGAGGCTTTGTCTAATCCGTAACATATGGTTGTTTGTGTTGAGAAGTACTATCAATCACATACGTTTCCAGATTTGTCCTGCTGATATCATAAGACATTGCTCGTGCAATGTTTTCCAAGTGATATTCGAGCTCAGCTGCACTAGAGGACCGATCTTTCAGCAAGTTGAACGCATCATTCTTTATGCATCGAAGTTCTCCTTTTGTAAGCTTCTTGATTCGTTGATCGCGTTTGAGTTTTTGTGTGAACTCAAGTGTACGTCCTTTGATCATGGAGTCATCGTCGACATATGGTTGAGCACTAACGAGTTTATCAAACCACTCGTTCCCTTCAGTCGTGTCTTCGTCAAGCCATGAGACAACCGTTGTCTTTTTGCTTGTTGACTTCTTTCCATGCTTAGACGTTGTTGCTTTCGACATAGGTGGAGAGTCTGGTTGATCTTGCTGTTGTTGGAACTCATCGTCTTTAGTTAACTCAAAATGATGTTCCATTGCTATTGGTCCAGAGCCAGAAGTATTTGGTGG
This sequence comes from Artemisia tridentata subsp. tridentata, assembly GCA_021014915.2. Classification (NCBI taxonomy): domain Eukaryota; kingdom Viridiplantae; phylum Streptophyta; class Magnoliopsida; order Asterales; family Asteraceae; genus Artemisia; species Artemisia tridentata. The sequence goes on from CP139507.1 coordinate 365,742,691, forward strand.
TTGGTTGGCTGTTGTTGTGGTTGCTGATGATTTGATAGTTTCTTGATGTTGAGAAGAAGAGCCTCCGACATTCTTTGGTTTCTTGGCTTGTGAGTTCGGGTCAGGGTCTTCATCTTCTCTTGGACGTTTTCCTCTGTCAGCATCAGCTTTGCATGACTCCTTCAAGATATTAGCCTTAATAGCCTCAAAAATGGCAATTTGTTCAGGAGTTGGTGATATAAGACTTGTCAAACTTTCAAAAAATTGAAGTTGAAGTTCTTCAAGAGTTGGTTCCTTTGGCTTCATTGGTTGGGTTTGTAGGACAAGTGGAACTGTAGCAACAATATTCTTGAGAAGATCTTCGATGTTTGGTTTAAGATATTCTTTGACTTTCTTTGACGTGATTCTGGGCAAATACTTTTTCAAGTATTCTTCAGTGTTGCCCTTGATAGCAGTGAACATCTTGTCTTGAATGTCATCTGAAAGGAATTTATCAACTCGAGCTTTGGTATTTTGGAGCTCGTTCACTTGTCCAGCAAGGCCGGTGACCATATTTGTTAAATATTCAATTTGGTCAAGAAGCTTGTCATTTTTCTTTACTCTTGCAAGCTTCACGGCCTGTTTCACCCTTTTTGATGCTTGGGAGACCAACGGATTGAAAGGTTTCTTGATTGACTTGCTGGTTGATGTTGTTTGTGTTGGTGGTGGTGAGGAATGTGTTGATGATTCAGGATGTTATCTGTCTTTAGGAGGAGATGCTTACTGAGAGACTGGAGGTGTATCGTGGGTAATTGGAGGAGAGTGTAGAGGAGTAGTTGTAGGTGTTTGAATGTAATCATCAGCTTCCTTCTCCTCAACAGTTATCCTAGGCAACCTTTCTTCCTCCTCCTTTGCCTTCTTTTCCAATTCCATTTCTTCAACAACTTTTCTAATAACTTCATCATCAATAAACACATTCTCCGTGTTATCATCCTCATCCAGGTCAAAATCTTTAAATTGTTTTTCTTTATCCCATTCCTCGTCATTACCGGCTTGATTAACCGGATCTGAGCGAGGTTGAATGACTCCTCCTGCACCTCCAGACCCACCGGGTTGATTAACCGGATTGATGAGGGTCTAGTCTTCACCAAAATCTTTTTCAATTTCTTCATCTAGTCTCATTTGTTCCTCAAGCATTTTCATCTTTCTGCTCTCTTCATCAACTTTAAGAGATACACGACTTTCATCCAAAGCAATCTTGGTAGCAATTTCCTCTTTGTAGATAATTGGTTCTTCATTGGTTTTCGTTTCAGAACCAGATTCATCTTCTTTTACAATTTGTTCATCTTTAGGCTCAGGCTTAGCAATCTTGATAGGTACTCTCTTCTTGGTGTATTTAGGAGGACCTGGTTTAATTTTCTTTGAAGTGCTGGATGTGCTGCCTGTCTTGCTACCTCCTTTTGCTCGAGTCTTATCTGGAGCAGGTTCATCATCATACTTGCTGAATCTAACATACCCTTCCTTGAACGCTTTATCGTACTTAAGGTATGCTTGCGTTTTCTTGATCTTGTCTGTCAGAAGAGAGTCAGGAAGTCTCATCCCTTGTTTGCGAGTGCTTCCTTTCAGGACGTAGACTTGACTGACTGTTTTGTCCATTGCATACAAATGCTTTTATTGATCTTCTAGACGTCGAGGGATGTCTTCATTGTCATCAAGAAGATGGTAGATGAGCAACTTGGTATATCTTACAAAGGGGATTTCGGTGAATGGTTATAGGTAGTGACTCTGAAGTTGAAAGACTATGTCATCCCAGATGAGTTGAGCGTAGTCGATTTGTTTCTTATTTACTATTCCCCAGAAGATTTGCAAGTGAGAAAGACGAGGATTCTCATGTCCACTGTCTCTTTCGGAGACTGATCTAGCCAAGATATAGTAAATTGTTCTCCACGGTTGGGGAATGAGCTTGGCTTCGACCTTGAAAAATGATTTCATTGGCTTGTTCGGTTGTACATCATAACCAATCTACAAGAGAAAGTTGAGAACGTCTTCTTCTGAAGGAGTAGGATGAAACTTCTGGGTTGGTGCAGGAGCTTCTGGTAGAAGTAAGGTTTTACAGAGATAGTTAACATCCACAGTGACTTCCTTTCTGTCCAGTGTGCAGGTGAATGAGTCTTCTCCCATGTCCAACTTTATTGTGTGCCACATCTGGTGAATGTAGAACTCGGGAATGGATGCAGACTTATCCAGCATGCTCCTACACTTGTGAAGTTTTAGAATTTCAATAGCTATTTGACATGATGGTTCTGCACACTTGATCTTGAGAAATTCAACATGTGCGTTGTTCTTGCCAATTTCCACATCATAGTCTTGTGGAAAGGTGTTTTCCTTTGTGAGCATGGGAAGTGGTTGTTGTGCAGCCATTTGAGATATCTGAAACATCAATCAAAACAAATTTGCAGGATACATGAAAGTTAGCACATTGTTAATCTTGTTATCATTCATGTGACCATTTTGTTGTATTATTGATTTAAATGTCTTAAGATCATGAACATTGCAAATATCCTCTTTGGACATTGTGTGGATTTCCGATTAAAACAGATTCTCTTTAGTTAACCATTATTCAATTTCGACAACATGTGACAGTATTTGAATTTTGATAAAATTAGACCCAATTGCGACAATGTTAATGAATTGAGACGGATATATTTAGTTGTGACAATTTTTGCCCATTCCAATGAAATTTGAATTCCGACAGGTTTTATCCAATTCCGATGGATTTTGAATTTCGATGAATTTGTGCAATTGCGATGAAAAATCTTAATTGCGATGCAATGAAAAAATTTGAATTGCGATAAATTTGCTCAATTACGATGAAAAATGTGAATTTTGATAAATTTTGTGCAATTGCGACAAATTTATGCAATTCCGATGGCTTTCGCAATTTTGACAATTTCGCAATTCCGACAAGGTTATCCAATTCCGATGGATTTTGCAATTTCGACAATTTCTTATACAAGAAATTCCGATGACACTGTAGACGTACATTTTCTTGTGAATCTTTATCGAAATTCTTTTCCTGTCTAATTTAAATCAAATCACGAGTTATAACATGATCGAAAACCAATTCTAGATAAGTCTAAGAACAGTTTATCTAAATTGAATGCGAATTGTTGCAATTCCGATAGACCCTAAACTCAAATTCATCGAAATTCAATTTATCATGTTAGATGTTTGATTGTTTGATTCCAATCGATTCCTATGATGTTTCTAAGTTCATTGGTCTGCATTTTAACACATTTTAGCCATGAATCAATACGATTGAACCTGGTCAAGTTGTTAATAAACCCTACACATCGAAATTGATTCAAACATGTTTTTGGGTATGATTCAATGATTAAATCATGTTATACGACACATTAGAATACTATCCCATCCAATTAATTAGGCCAAAACACAATCATTTGAATTCCCCAAATTCATACGCATGAACCCTAAATTGAAAAATCATCAATTCGTGTTTCTGGGTACGATTGGGTTATAGAATCTCGTTAAAAACTTGTTTAAGAACATATCCTACCACATAAATCAAACTCAAACTCTCAATATCAGTTCTACCTAAATCGAATTAAACCCTAAACCTATTTCATTCGATTTAGAAAAATTTTGCCGTTGGATCACAAAATTATTGAAAACCGTTTCTTATAATTATTTAAAAAAATTTTGCCGTTGGATCACAAAATTATTGAAAACCGTTTCTTATAATTATTTAAAGATTGTATAAACACTCACAGTTTTGAGAAATCTTGAACAGATTCAAAGATTGAATTGTATACGTTGATTTAGGTTGGTGAAGAGTTATTGTGATAGTAAATGCAAATTCAGGTGCAGTAATTGCACGGTGAATTTTGTTTTTGTTAAAAAAATTTAGTTTCCAACTTGTCACATCAAGTCCCTTAATGACATAACTTTGCAATCTAAGTCCCTTACTCACAAAAATTTAACACGACTTGACATTATTTTGACAAGAACAATTTTAATACACCTCCTTGTCTTAGGAATATGAGAAAACATTTTACAAGCAAGAAGGGTATGTTTGACTCGCTTTTTTTTTATAAAGATATCGTCACTTAAGTGAATTAGACTAGATGTGTAATAAGTAGTACACGCAGGGACTACTTATGATTAAATGGCAAAGATAGTGTTGTAATAGGGCCTATAAATACCCCACATGACTCTCCATGTGGGGTGTGGAAATATTGTGTATTATTCATTTGTTTCTTTTAATAAAGTTAATTATAACCGGTATTCTCCACCCTCTCACTAACTTCTCTCTCTAAGATGAAGATATTCATCTTCAACAGCCAACCGAGACCACCCGGAATCATAGAAATCCATGAATATTCAATTTCAACAATTGGTATCAAGAGCTAACCAGGGGCGATTCGTGGTGAGATACATTTCAGGTCGTGTTCTTTACTGATTTTTGTGGTTCGATTATATGTTTTAGGATGTTTTTATCTCCATCTATGGTCATCGAAAAAAAATTTCTGGTCATCAGTATTTTTTTTTCCGTCTCATACGATAAAAACAGACCTATTACTGGTTTTATGTATCATAAATGGTCAAAAAGTCTCAAATCCATGTTTATACGGGTATAGATCTGGTAACAGTTCGATATTCAAGTTTTAGTTGAGATTGGTTTGGCTTTAATCCGTGAAAATGGTCAGATCTGATGGATATAGTTTTATGCTCAAAATGGGTTTATGGTCAGATCTGGGTGGTCAGAAAAGATAGTCGGAAGTTATGGCCAGAACAGTGGACTTCAATTATTGGTGGAATTTCGATAAAGTCAAGGCCTTATCGCAATTGTGGTTGTATTATCGCAATTGTGGATCCTATCGCAAATGTGATTTTTTATCGCAAGTGAGATTTCTATCGAAATTGTGATTTTTATCGCAAATGTGATTTTTTATCGCAAATGTGGAGTTTATCGCAAATGTGATTTTTTATCACAAATGTGATTTTTATCGCAAATGTCGTTTTTATCGCAAATGTGAAACTTATCGCAAATGTGAGACTTATCACAAATGTGATACTTATCGCAAATGTGAGACTTATCGCAATTGTGAGACTTATCGCAATTGTAAGACTTATCGTAAATGTTTTTTATCGCAATTCTATTCTATCGAAATTGAGAAATATGTCCGCTTAGAATCCTTCCACTTTGACATCCTTCAACTTAGAATCCCTTGCAACAATCACGGGGATATTAGGATACCATCGCAATTTTTGGAGGGATATAAGGACACCATCGCAACAATCACGGGGATACATAGTTCACGGCTAAAAGCATTATGATTAAGGAAAATGACTACGGGGAAGTACGGTATTATTGATTTGACTTTGAAGTGACATTTCTCGGGCATGTGTACTTATTTATCTCAAAGTCTAGAGGTTGGTTGGATGCATGACTTTTAGAGATACTTGTTTGGGCTCTCATGGGTGTATTACTCAGTGTAGTGATTAAGTCTTGGGTTATCTAGTTTTCATAGGTCAAGGGGTGGATGGACGAAGACCTAGTTAACTATCACTTAAAGGAGATACGTTGTAGTACTCAGTGTCACACAAAGATGTGGATAATTCGAGAGAGGTTCATATACAGATACGGAAGGTTGGATGGGTATATGAAACGACCTATGCTTTAAGGAGTTACGTTGTAGTGCTCAGTATAGGTTCTTAGTCACACGTTCGTACAAGTTTAAGTAACATATCTAAGGGGTGTTTACTTCCTTTTCAAGTTGGTCATATCGGATTGTCTCCATATGTGGTCATTTACAAGATGCCGGTGAATTTTAAGGTTGGTTTGAGAGAAGTATCGAGAGTATTTTTTCAACATATTCTCACGAAATTATGCCTCGAAGGGCTGTTATGGCTTTAATATTGCATCAAGTAAAAGGTAATCAAAGGCGTGTACACTAATGTATGATGATTTCGATATCTCGCAATCATCAGGAGGGAGAAGTACGACTTATTACCAACTTGGATGCAATACTATGTGAGATATGTTAATGCTCCCGAACGACAACCATTGTGCTTCCTTTAGTATCTACAGTCTCCACTACGTGTTTGAAGAGTAAAGAAAGTTGTCGATTCAGGAGGGGGCAGAAAAGAATAAAGGGCTCACTAGTTAGGAGGGAGTAATAACCTAACTAGTACATTACAGTTGAAGTTCAGAGCTACAAGGACGCGTGTCGTCAGCACCAAAGATCGATGCCGCGATCTTCGGAATAGAGAACTTCAAGTCTGCCTTAGGATCTAGACCACAGAGACTCTGCACTTCGACAAAAGTTTATTATTATTGTAATTTACTTTTTTATAGGTCTCATTTGTAACCATTCACTTGTGACGACATCTTGGAGGGAGATTGTTAGACTCGCTTTTTTATAAAGATATCGTCACTTAAGTGAATTGGACTAGATGTGTAATAAGTAGTACACGCAGCGACTACTTATGATTAAATGGCAAAGATAGTGATGTAATAGGGCCTATAAATACCCCACATGACTCTCCATGTGGGGTGTGGAAATATTGTGTATTATTCATTTGTTTCTTTTAATAAAGTTAATTATAACCGGTATTCTCCACCCTCTCACTAACTTCTCTCTCTAAGATGAAGATATTCATCTTCAACAGCCAACCGACTACAGAAATCCATGAATATTCAATTTCAACTGGGTATCACAAGAATAATATTACCAGCACATTCTTATAAAACAACATCATTTAGGAAATATGCAAGTACAAATTTTAAGGAAAATATTAAAATTTGAATTTCAAATTCCCCCTCAACACTTGTTCGGAAAGAATTGGTAATTTTTTTTAAATGAACAAAGTGTTGGCAGAAATTTTGTACTTGCATTTATTTTAATAAAGAAAGAAAAGAAAAAATGAAAATCTTTTTATATTTTTGAATAAGATATTTACAAAAGAGGTTTTGGTGTTTGACTTAGTTAGTTGTGTTTAAGAAAGTTTTGCAAATCATCTGGAGTCAAACACCGCATACCAATTTGGTGAACTAATTCCACAAATCATGCATGGGGCAAGGCTTTGGTGAATAAGTCCGCTAATTGATATTCAGTACCCACAAAGTATAAATCAATTGTACCCTTTTCAACATGCTCTTTGATGAAATGATATCGAAGTGCAATATGTTTTGACTTCGAATGTTGAACTGTGTTGCATGAAATGGCAATGGCACTCTTGTAGTCGCAGTACATGGGAAACTTATTGAACATGTAACCGTAGTCCATCAGCTGTGATCGCATCCAAATGACTTGAGTATAACATGCTGACAGGGCTACATATTCCGATTTTGTAGATGACAATGAAGTGCAATCCTGCTTCTTTGACTGCCAAGATACAAGTTTGTCTCCTAGAAACTGCACTCCCCCAGATGTACTTTTGCGTGTGTCTAAATATCCTGCATGATCAGCATCTGAAAAAGCTATTAGTTCAAAACCAAAATCTTTCGGATACCAGATCCCCAAATGGATGGTTCCCTTTATGTATCGAAGGATTCTTTTAACCTCAGAGAGATGTCTTTCAGTTGGTCATGACTGATAACGGGAGCATAGGTATACAACAAAAACTATATCTGGTCTGCTGGCTGTTAGATACATGATGGACCCAATCATACTACGGTATTTTGTAGGGTCATCAGGTGTACCATGTAAATCAGCATCCAGCTTTGGGGATGATGCAGACATAGGTGTGTTATAAGTATCATAACTTTTCATGCCATGTTTCTTTAAAATCTCACAAGCATATTTGGACTGACTTAGAAAAATTCCATGGGGTGATTGATGAACTTGGAGTCCTAAGAAGAACGTAAGTTCACCCGTCATGGACATTTCATAATTTTGTTTCATTAATCTTGCAAAAGCATTTGAATATTTTTTGTTTGTTGACGCAAAAATAATGTCATCGACATAGATTTGAACAATTAAAATGTCCTCCCCGTGTTTTTAAATAAACAAAGTCGGATCTACTAAACCTTTAGTAAAATGATTGGCAAGCAAGAAAGCAGTTAGTTCATCATACCATGCCCTTGGGGCTTGTTTAAGTCCGTAAAGGGCCTTCTTGAGTCTGTACACATGATTGGGATGGTCTGGATCAACAAATCCTTCTAGTTGACTAACATAAACTTCCTCACGTAATTGATCGTTCAGAAATGCCGTTTTCACATTCATTTGATAAACAACCATATTCTTGTGAGCAGCGTATGCCAGAAAGATACTGATAGCCTCAAGCCTAGCAACTGGAGAAAAGGACTCTTCAAAATCAATTCCTTCTTGGTGAGTGAAACCTTTAGCTACCAGATGCGATTTGTTACGAATCACTGTGCCTTTTGCATCTAACTTGTTTTTCCAAATCCACTTCAGTCCGATGACATAGACCCCATCAGGTCTTTCTACCAATTCCCAGACTTCAAGCCGTTTGAATTGATCGAGTTCTTCTTGCATTGATTCAATCCATTTGTCATAAGTCATTACTTCTTAATGTTCTTTGGTTCAGCTTGACTGACAGTAAGAGCATAAGTGCACGTTTCACTATCAGTGTGAAGTCTTTGTCGTGTCATGGCTGGATTATCTGGATTAACAATCACATTTACTAAGGGATGATCTCTTGTCCATTTATATGTTGAAGGGTAATGTTGAAAAAGAGTGTGAATATTAAACGGATCCAAGTTGCGTGTAGACGAATCTGCAACATCAGGAATGGTTTGAGTCGGAGCAAATGGAAGAAGGCATTTCTGTCATAATTTGTAGGTGCGGGTACTTCTTGTTGTTGTAGATCTTCATCTGCATTTTCAGTGTTGGAAGCGGTTTGTTCTGGTGTTGATGGAGATTCAATTGGAGGTGCATCTGTAGCAACGGTTGTGGTTGTAGTAGCAGGTGTATCAGGTATTGGATTATTATTAGGTTGTGCAGCGGAAATTGGTGATACATCTGGTACACGACATACAAAAGAATCATCAAACAATGGAGCAAACAGTGTTTCTAATTCTTTACGGTTAAGTGAAAGAAGTGCAGCTGATTGATCTGGAAAATTTAGACGGTTGGTTGCGGGTCCTAAGTTGTTTTGCTCAGAAGCCATTTCTGTAAGCTCATCGAAATTAGCATGAATAGTCTCCTGAATTTCTCTAGTATGACGATTCCAGATTCGAAAACCTTTGGAGTTCTCACAATATCCAATGAAGATACCAATGTCAGCTTTGAGTTTGAGTTTTCCAAAATCATCACGATCATTATTTGGGTAACAAAGGGCACCAAATACATGAAGGTAATTTATATTCAGTTTTCGGTTGTGAACAATCTCATAAGGAGTTTTGTGATGCCGTTTGGTGATCACGCAACGGTTTTGGGTATAACATGCAGTTGATACAGCTTCTGCCCATAGGTAATCTGGTAATTGAGAATTGATTAGCATCGTTCTTGCAGCTTCCACTAACGTCCTGTTGCGTCTTTCGACAACCCATTCTCTTCTGGACTTCTTGCAATGGATGTTTGATGTTCAATTCCCACTTCTCAAAATAAGATCGAAGAGTTTGATTTTTGAATTCAGTTCCATTGTCTGTTCTAACTTTTCTGACTGTATTATGAAGCTGAACTTGAATTTTTGTGAGAAAGGTGATGATCATTGAAGGAGCTTGATCTTTGCTTCGGAGAAAGTAGACCCAAGTCCATCTGGAGTAGTCATTGACAATTACCAAAATGTAGCGTTTACCGTTTATCGTTTGAACACGCATAGGGCCACACAAATCCATATGAAGTAGTTGAAGAACGTGATCTGTATTGTGTTCCGTTTTTGAAGGGAAATGAGAACGAACACTTTTTCCTTGTTCATAAGCTGGACATATGTGATCTTTTGAATATCAAAACCTTGGAAGACCATCGACTAGTTTGTGACATGCGAGTTCAGTCATGGTTTTGAAATTCAGATGAGATAGTCGTTTGTGCAATAACCAGGATTTTGTCGAATGTGCTTTGGAGAGCAGACATATAGGAGAAGAAGCAATCATATCAAACATGGAGATGGTGTAAAGACTTGTTCCACGATTGCCCGACATTAGATCATTTTTTTGTAAGTCGCGAACAAAACAAGTTTTTTCCCGAAATGCTACTTCCAAATCCCCATCACAAAATTGACCGACTAAGAAAAGGTTGTGACCAAGGCCTTCGACATAATAGACATGACTAATTTCAATGTTGCCATTGACGTAATCTCCATAGCCCATGATAGCAGCGAAATGATCATTCCCGAATCTGACAGTGCCGATGAACTTTGCAACAAAGTTTACTAAAAGTTTGAGATTGCCTGTCATATGTCGGGTACATCCGCTATCAACAATCCATAGAACACTTTGTACCACCTGCATCACACGAAGACGAAGAAGATGGAGTGATGGTAAACGAACGGTGTCATTACGATTTTGGCAAACTTCATCGATTTCCATTTCATATTTGAAAATTTGACTTTTTAAAATAGCATTTTCATCTTCAAGATTCTCAACATTGGATGTTTGACTGCTATGAAAGGACATCGTTTCATTTTGACTTTGCAATTATAATTCAAAATCAAGACTCTGAGTTTGACACCATTGTAGCTTCTAATTAAGTTGAAATATTTCTGTTGAAAGTTTACTTTGCACATCATCATTGTGTTTAATGATTCTCTCATTTTCTCTTTTTAAAGTCTCAATTTCGTGTCTCAACAGTTCAGTGTCAGCAGTGTGATCATCAACAAGCATAGAATTGCAAGACTCATAAATTGAATTCATAACCGCAGAGATAATATCAGAACTTAGAACATTTTCCAAGAGTCGATCAGATTTTTTTTTAAAGCTTTGTTTCGACATTTTTGTTTTGAGATCAAATTTTCAGTTGCATTGAAAGTGTTCATCATGGATGTTACTTCTTTTTGGAGTTCCTGTTCCTAGAGTGTAGCACAAAGACGCAAATGTTTAACGTATGGTAAAAATTGTTTTTGAAAAATTTCTCTCTTTTCTTTTTCGTATGGAGATAGAAAAGTGGAAACTGTTATCTCAGAGTTACGTTCAATTGCTTGTTCTAAAAGGTTGATGTCTTCCATAAACGTATCAAAATATATAAGTACAAGACACCGTTTAGGTAATGGTGCAACTACTCCAGAAGTTGGTAAAGGACCATTTATTTGTGCCACTGGTTTAACGGGACCAACCTCAGAAGAAGATTCATGAATTTTCATTACAAACCATGGTTGTTCTGTTTTATCTTTTTGAGGAACGAAGGTGTCAGAAATATGAGGCACTTTTGAATAATCAAATGGTTTATTGAACTTAACATTGCTCATTTTTGATCGACTCTCTTCGTCCTGTTCCTGTTCTTCCTCACAGTTATATACAACAACACGCATAATGGAATCATCAAAGAGGTGGTCTGCACTATACAACTTTGGATTTTCCTTGAGTGCTTTATGTAGAAAATGTGGTTTGTCATCACCAATAGCCAAACCATAACTTTGGAGATTTTGCTTAAAGTAAACTTTTGAATTGTTGTTACAGACTCACCAGTTTTATAAACAACTTTTTGAAATTCTTTTAATTTACTTTCCAAATCTATGATTTCATCAAGATAAGAATCAATTTGTTTCCTAGACACTTGTTTATGTTCAGAAAAACTAGCTTGACAAGTTGACAACTCTGTTTTTGTTTTTTAAAGTTCAGAATTGAGGTGTTCAACTTATTGTTTGAATTCTAATCTTTCTTGTTCCATTTGAGAAACCAAGTTGTTTTTGGAAGCAGCAAATTCTCGTATTTGATGTTGTAAATCTTGTTCTTTGACATAAGCTTTTTGGAATGCAACTTCAAAACTTTGTTCTCGTTTTTCTTTTGTTTCAAAATTTGTGAGTTGTATTTTATAGCACTCAAGATCCTTAGTTAATGATGCAAATTTTGCTTTTAATGTTCCGTTGATTTCATTGCATTTTTCAATCTGAGATTTTTGTGAGTCCAATTGGGATTGGGTGGTCAATAGTAAGGTCATGAGTTCTGGATCTGGACCGAGCGAAGGTTCATTTTGTTCAATTTGATCATTGTTATCGTCATCAGTTGGATCATCAAATGTAACAACTGGGTTAATTTGATATTCATCAAATGTAACAACTGTGCTCATTTGTTCATCTTCTTGAGGAGATAATAATGAATCATTTTGAACAACTTGCTCCTCATCTGATGCAGATGCAGATGGTGATACAATTTCATGTATTAGACATGTTGTTGGATCAGGTACCTGAGACAGACCGTCAGTATCATATACTGGGCCTGTGTCACCCATGTGAAGTTCCTGCATGTTTGCCATTAACATCATAGCTGCATTTGCTTCTAAATCCTCCATGTCATCATCTGAATATGCATTTGCCATGAAGCTGTTTTCTTTGTCAGTGAGAGTGCCCCTTGAATCATCTTTTAGAGCTAGAAGTAGTGCCTCCTTATGAAACTCACTGCGTCGGACTCTAGGTTTTGTACATGCATTAGCCAGATGACCTTTCCCTTTGAAGTTATAGCACTTAACCATAGTATTCCCAGTCCCTGTATTCCCAGTTTCCATAATTTCAACCCTTTTTTGAGGAGCAACTACATTGTTCCTACTTCCACTAGCTGCATTAAACCGTTGTCCAAATCCTGAATTTCCCATATAACCCCCTGATCCAGTTCTTCCATAAGTACGATTCTGAATTTCAAACCGTCCATCTTGTACAACAGCTTGATTCCTTGTGTTGGATGAAGTGCGGAGACGATTGTTGGATTTTTTAGAGAATTTGCTGAAAGCTCAAGCAATGAGTGCAAATCCTTCATTCAAAGAATTGAATGCATCTTCTTCGTCATTGTTTGTATTTGTGTAGTACATGGTGTCAGTGTTGTCATAGGGGACTAGTTGATTTTCAGTTGATTGTTGTGTCGAATCATATGGAATGAGTTGGGTGGAAGAGGTTTGTTGAGGATACGTGATGTTGCTGTTGGACATAAGCATGATTTGACTGTCGAGGTGGAGCAAAGTGAGATTGAGCTATCAGTGCCAATGAGTTTGGAGTTGTAGAAGGTGAATAAGTACCACGAAGAGCTAGATCTTTGTCAACTTTAGATTGATGGTCCTTCAAATAATCATACAACAACCCATAAGATGCATTGTGCAGATTTTTGACTTGATGAACAAACGTGACATATTTTTGCCAATCTGGACCAAGACAACTGAGAAACTTAGTGTTGATTGCAATCCTTGGTAAATCAATGTTGTGTCTGTCCAAGTCATTGATGATGTTTGTGAACCGATGGTAATAAGATTCTAGTGACTCCCCTGATTCAGTCATGAACATTGTATATTCGAGGTAGAGTTTGGATTCCATGTCTTCTTGGTTCAGTTCAGTGCCTTCCATTAAGAGATGAACGTGTTCCCTGAAGAATGTATGACATTGCAAGTTCATTTGCTTCACGATGAAGTATTTGCTCTACAGTAAGTTGAGCTTCAGGAACAGGGGTCACAGTGCCAGGTCTTGGAGGAATAGCAGTTGGATCTCCAGGAACCGTTGTAGTTGGCATTTGGAATGGACCTTCAATTATAGCCTTTTTCATATATTTGCCATGTGGTTTCTTGAGTTCTATGAACCTTAAGAATCGACTTGCCCATTGAACATAATTACCAGGAGTGAGCATTGGAGGTGTGTCAAGTGATCCAGCTTCATGTCTAGATTGTTGGCTACTTATGGCCTCACACATTTGATCAAACCAATGTGGTTGTTTTGCAGGAAGTGGGAAGGATTTCATTGGTTGTTGTTGATATGGTTTTTGTTCAGTAGATTGTTGCTGTGGAAAGAATTGATGTTGTTGCATGAATAGTTGTTGTTGAGGATACTGCGGTTGCTGAGGATACTACTGTTGCTGAGGATACTGCTGTTGATAGTAGTTGAAATAAGGTGGTTGAGACATGATTGTGATTAGTTAACTTGTGTTGTTATGGATCTTGTAGACAACTGAGAAGTGTGGTATGAGTTATGAAGTTTGGTTTTGGTTAAGTTTACTGTTCATGTCCAATTTCGACAAACACTGTTTACAGTTTACCAATTGCGACAAGTTTACAATTGCGATGGATTTATCCAATTCTGACAAAATTAGTGAATTTTGATAGACTTTGCAATTGCGACAGAACTTGATCAATTCCGATAATCTAGCTGAATTCCGATAATCTAGCTGAATTCCGATAGACTTTGCAATTGCGCCAGAACTTGGTCAATTTCGATACGAGAACTGAATTGCGATGGAACTTGGTCAATTCCAATAGAAAGTGCAATTGCGATGGCAATTTGCAATTCTGATAGAATATGCAATTCTGATGTTATCTCACTAATCTTATACAATATAGGAGATTTCCACAAAGTCGAAGTATTTTCACAAGCTTGTACAAGTAAGGAATCTACTGAGTTTCAATTCCGATAAACCCTTTTTGAAGGAATTCCGATAAACCCTCAATCTTCAATTCCGATAAACCCTTAATCTTCAATTCCGATAAACCCTTTTTCCAATTCCGATAAGAAAACAATTACTAAAAGGCTCATTTTTTCAATGAAAAACAACTTTTCAAAATGTTATGTATGATCAAAAACCTTTAAAAAGTCCTAAATAATAATAAAGTTCAAAGCTTTAACGTTTTAAGGGAAATTTTAGCAATTTCGATTAAGTGGAAATAAGTAAACCAAATATAAAACTAGTGTGAATCGAAAAAGATGTAAACTTTCGACTTTGAATCAAACTTCTAAACACTATAGAGTTCTTAACACTTTACAAGCGTGAAGAATGAGTGCTAGAAATGTGATTTTGTCACAAATTAAACACAAAACCAACTCGTAAACTAAGAAGAAAAGGCACGAACTACACAAAACACTACTCAATGATCATTAGGCGATTGATACCACTTGTTAGGTCACCTTAATAGTATAAACACAAGTATAATAACGATAGAGATGAGAGAAAGAGATAAGAGAGTGGTTCGTTATATCACATACATAAAATAACAAAGGTTTGCTTGCATTAGTGAAATAACCAACAACATAAGATGTATGTTTACATGACTATAGTAGATCTACCTAGGGCAACGCCTAGGATCCTTTTACTAATATAACATACACGGCCCATGGGTTTGCTACAAGGGCCGTGAACTCTTTCTAACATACAAGCCTATTAAACTTAGCAACCTATTAAATAAATTAATGACCGACACTTGATATTAATTAGACGTATTCCCAATACCTCGATTATTAAATAAACCTCAACCTAGGCTTGAGCTAGGGCTCATTTAGGATGGTCTTGTTTTGAGCATTTTATGAATTCAATCCCAAGCTTTCCACGAGCGGTTTGGCTCATTTTCACCCGTAGTATAGAATATCGGGGAAACATCGTGCCACTTCTTTTGAGCGCTGACTGACACATCTCCAAAAACAACAGATTGTCAGGGGCAGAGCTAATAGGGTGAATTCTGGGTAATGAGCCACCCTTAATAAGCTCATTTTGTTAGGTAATCATTCACGCTATAAGCTATGTTCTTATCAGTTTTTGAAATTAGCCCACTTATTAATATCGATATTTTGACAAAAACTCAAACAAATAACTTAACCAGTCTGATATAGCACCAAAATTAATTTACTTATCAAACTATTCTTTTCTAACTTAGCTAAGTTCCTAATTATTATGGTGTCAGGTTAAATGATGGGTTAAAAAACAACAGATTCATTTTTGGTGCGATGTTATATTGCTATAATTTATACGTCAAGTTCGGCACCCCTTAACTTATAATTCTGACTCCGGCTCTGCAGTGAGACTGTTTAAATGATTTTCAGTTAGCGGTTAGATTCAACCTATTGTTGGGATTTAATCATCTAATAATTATTTTATTATGCGAGTAAAACGCAGTGGAAAACGTCCCAAAGGGATCCCGTTTGATGCACATAAATTAACAAATAAATATGCATATATATTTACTAACCTCTTGGTTTTGTTCGTTTGATCAACAGAAGATTCTTGATCTTTGTTTGAGGATCAAGAAAAACACTAAGCAACTAAAGGAAGTTTCCTCTAAGGTTGTATACACAACACATCATGGTAGTATGCTTGAATGCTAGTTCAAGCTCACGAATAACATAACGAAACACACAGTTTTGTGTTCTTGATTGTTTGGCTGAATATCCTAGAGTTTAGGGTTTGATTTTCGTTCAACTAAGATACTAGGGAAGGAGAGTATTATTTGTTTAGTGTTTAGGTTATACAAGGATGACAAAGAATGAACCAACGGGTTCTTTATATAGCCTAAACCTAACTTAACCTCCAAGCTAAGAACTAACACTCTCCCCCCTTCTAGAATCTTCATATGGCCGGCTCCTTTATCTCATATGGGCTATCCATATATGTTTTGGGTTAAGTCCAATTAATGAGTTACTTATTAATTGTAAGCCTATTAGTTAATTAAATCGTCTAACGGGTTAATTAACGACCGTTAGTCATTTTCGTGAACTATTAATAACATAATTAATACATTTACTATAAATATACTAATTACATTAATTAAAAGCATACCCTCGGTGTATACGTGTCTGCCCCCAATAGGGTCACATATTTCTAGCCATATAGTTACAGATTATAACTTGAGCACTACCAATAGCTCCCACTTGCGAATGCCATAATCACAGTAACACATACAAGCAATGGGAAGCATCTAGCAACACGTCATTGCTCCCAGAAATACTTGAGTGTGGTTGTGTAAAACATCTCAGTGTAAATGGTTTATAATTAAACATCCTTTTGTTTTAGATACTTGTTAAACTATGGATATGGATCAAAAGTCATTCCATACTGTTTAACATATTTTGTTTCTTGTTATAGATATTAATCAAGATCACTAAACATAAACAAGAATCATCTTGACTTACTTTGGGAAAGGCCATACAAATATCTGATCAATTCAATGAGGGGCCCAGTAGTATCTAACTCCAGAAAACATGTGGAGGAACAAATTCTATTTTGACTGCATGTGTCATTCATGTGCTTTACATTATTTCTGAAAATAACCTTTATAACTACCTTATTCAGGACAACAATTAACTATATCAAGAAAATGATATTCACACATACAAAACCTACTTCCATCTCAAGTCTGAGGACGAGTAATACAACCACTTGCGAGATTCACCTAACGATGCCGATCCATAAAGTGAATTCTCGTAGGTTTGGGGAATTCCAATATCCGTAGCGCGTGGATAACAAGTGAGTTTGGCAGACACATCCTTTAATATTCATAACGAATATTACCAATCGCTTACGTTTATCTTAATTCAACAATACTCCCGTATTGTTAATCAACAATGGACAAATTTAGAGTATAAATTACTCATGGATTAAACATGAAAATAAATGACACAATTAATATATGAATGAAAAATCATCATACCACGTATATTAATTCATCATAATAAAAACTGTTTAAAACATCTCATTATCCAAATACGAAAAATAATAACAGATTTACATGAAACTACTAGCTGGTCGAAGTCCAATACTTCTAGCATGATTGGTATTCTTGGTACAAGGTAATGCCTTAGTAAAAGGATCAGCTATGTTGTCGTCTCTGTGAACTTTGAGAAGTCTAATGTCTCCTTCCTCGATAACTTCTCAAAGATAGTGGACTTTCCTTCGATAATGTTTGGCACCTTTCTGAACTCCAGATTCATTGGCGATGATTATTGAGCCAGAATTGTCGTAGTACATCTCCATAGGTTATTTATTAGTAGGAAAAACTCTAAGCCCATCAATAAACTTCCTAATCTAAATAGCTTCTAAAGCAGCTATGTATTCAGCTTCTGTAGAAGACATTACTGTTGGCGCCTCTGTTTAAAACAAAAACGTATCATGTCTAAGACTTTATGTCGTCAGCATCAGTCTCGTATCCAACATCAATGTAACATGTAACTCTGAGCTCTCCATCGAGATTGACCCCATAAACAAGAAACATGTCTTTAGTATTCCTTAGATACTTAAGAATGTTTTTCATAGCAGTCTAGTGACTTTCACCTAAATTTTCTTGAAATCGACTAGTCAGATTCTGAGCAAATGCAATATCAGGTCTAGTGCACCTCATTGTGTACATATTAGATCCTACAGCCGAGGCATAAGGAACTCTCTACATGCGTTTCACCTATTCAGGTGTAGATGGACGTTGAGACTTCCTCATGATTAATTTTGTTTGCATTGAGATACTGCCACGCTTGGAATTCTCCATCTTAAATCTCTTTAAGTTTTTCTCAATGTACGCACTTTGACAAAGTCCAATTAGCCGCTTAGATCTATCTCTCTAAATCTTGATTCCAAGGAGGTATGTTGCTTATCCTAAGTCTTTCATGGAAAAACACTTTCCAAGATAGGATTTCATACCTTTTAACATTGGAATATTGTTTCCCATGATCAATATGTCATCAACATATAAAATTAGAAATGCGACCATACTCCCAATAGCCTTTTGATATACACATTGCTCATCAAAGTTTTGAGTGAAACCAAATTTCTTAATTCCCTCATCAAACCTTTTATTCCAGCTTCTTGATGCTTTCTTTAATCCATAAATGGATTGTTGTAGCTTGCATAATCGGTTGGGATATTTTGGATTGACAAACCCCTCAGGTTGCACCAAATAAACCTCTTTAGTTAGGTGACCATTAAAGAAGGCGGTTTTGACATCCATTTGCCAAATCTCATAGTCACAAAATGCTTCTATGGCTATAAGAATCCTAATAGCTTTAATGTCTGCAATAGGAGAGAAGGTTTCCTCATAATCTACACCGTAGGTTTGAGTATAACCTTTTGCTACAAGACAAGCTTTATAGGTGTGCACATTGCCATTGATGCACGGTTTTGCGACCTTACAACAGGTTTCACCTCTCGAGGGACCTCAAGAGGCTTACAACCCCACCAGGCAGTGTACCTGACCGATGTAGTATAGTGTAGTGGTAAGTACGGGGGATTGATCGTTCTCCACAGGGAATAGTGTCGTTAGGATTGAAAAAACTATTCTAATAGGTCTAAGGGTGAGGGAAGATTCTTTTTGTATTTTTATAATTTTATGAAAGCAAGTAAAAATCTCGGGTTTGAAAGAGTGGGCGGAATTAGTTGCTAGTCAACTAACCCAAGTTACTACGAATGCAAATAAAATAAAATAACTGAAAATGAAAAGGTCGTGAAACTTATGTGGAGAGAAATGTGTTTACTTAGATTTCCTTACTCCCTAACTATCTTTTACCGGTTGATTAGTGTGCATTAATTGCGTGGATGACGGGTGTATTCCTTAATACCGATCGTGGGGTGGCGTACGTACTTCCCCAACTCTACAAGCTCCTACTTCACTCCTATGTCGAGCCGGCTAGGAAGCTCCTAACATGGGATCACTAGAATTCACTCATGCATTAAATACAACCATAAAAACCTTAGTACGCATTGGTTCATGTTTCTTAAGACGTTCAAGCAAATTACCGTATAGGAGGTTAGCCAGTTTTCTTAAGCCTAACATCGATAAACAATCATCCAATACACTTAATAACACACTAATAACCAATAATCAACAATTAGATTTCATTAGATCTAAGCAAACACAAGATAAATCTAGCCTAGCATGTTAATCAAAAGACAAGAACAAGATATAATCAAACAACACATAGACATATTGAATGATTAAACGATTACTTATCTTCAATTAAACATGGGAGATCCAAGGGTATGAAAACCCTTAAAAATGGCAGAAATTCGTCTTAGGGTTTCTCCTCACAAAGTTACACACAATAAGTTCCACACTAATGACAAAAAATTGAAAAACTATATATAGAGTTTAAGGGCTGACGGCGTCACGTTATAGATCCTGACGCCGTCACCTCGCAGCTTTTAGGGTTCCCGGATGGCCTTCCTGACGCCGTCCCTCTTTAGACCTCCAAAATCCGCTCTGGCTTATCAAAGCTTGACGCCGTCAGAAATGAGCTTGACGCCGTCCCTCTTTAATTTAAACCGTGACGACCTTAATCACTTCAAAGGGTGACGCCGTCAGATTTTTCATGCAAAATTCTCTGGCTTATCATGAGTAATTTTCATATCCACCTTTTTTGCCAAGCCGTGACGCCGTCTGGACCAATCCCTGACGCCGTCAAAGGTACTTTCCAGCATAATTTTGAGACTTTTTCGTTTTCTTCACTTTTATGCTCCAAAAACGTCCAAAATGCTTCCTTTTCCAAATTTCTTCTCAAAAGTACCTAAAATGACAAAAGGAACGATTTAGGGCAATATTTGATCAAATAAATACGATTTAGGGCTTAAATGACCCCCTAAAAGCGGTACACTTTTCGCTTCATCAAATACCCTTACACTTGAGATTTGCTTGTCCTCAAGCAAATGCGCTTTTATTCTAATCAAAATACAAGTTAGGGGTCATTTAACACTAATATAAAAGTAATTACAACAATTAGTCGTTCCACTTTAATCATAATAAGCACGGAGATTACAAACTAGCACCTCACAAGTAGTGTTTAGATACTCACATCTCTCAAGTGTCATCAAAATAAATCTCATAAATGAAAACGGATATTGTCTCTCACTACCTGTCATAGCAAATAGATTACCATAGGCTTGGGCAAGGATCGAAAACCTTCTCCACTAGGCGTAAGCACCTAAGATAAACTATCAAAGAGGGCTTTTACATGGGTTATAACATGAGGTGTAAGGATATGATAAACACGGTTTTGTTGGATAAGGGATATTTTACTGGTGGCGAGTTAAAGATCTTGATTAATTACATGTACTATACAATGTTGCTAAGCCAAGACTCGACTCAATCTTAAGCTAAAAACAAAATAACATAAAACATAAAACAAACATAAAATGAAACGGGATGGTAGTCCGTATGTTTTTTTTTTTTACTTTTTTTTTCTCATTTTTTTTTTGTATTTTTTTTTTTTTTTTTTTTTTTTTTGCATACACTTTTGCCCTACCATCCAAAATAATACATCAAAGGGGCGTTGCATTCCCCTTACACTTGAACTTTTACATAACTTTACAAATACTATTCTAATGACTCGAATTAAGATAATCGAAACACTTGGAGTACTTTTAAAATATTTAGCACATATGGGGGTAATAAATAATGTTCTTCCCCATTACTCCATTACACTAGTACTTTACCCATGAGTCCCAATCGTCCCAAAACAATATGTACAAGGATATGACTCGACTTAGCAACCATGTAATCAATTAGATAATTAACTAAGGGTTTAACACAAATGACAATAATGCACTAAAGATGAGTGCATACAAGGTAGGCTAAGGCGATTTGGGTGTACATTTTGGGTGGATTGTAAACAAATTCTTCCTTTAAGTAAAATGCTTAAAGGTCGAAACGAAAAAGATAGGCTCTGAGGGGTGTACTAGGGGTATCGTGTACTAAAAATGAGTACAACGCAAAGGTGTGGGAGAATTACTTGACCAATGTAGCCAATGTAATTATAATAGAGGTGTAAAACAAGGGTTATCCTAATGCCTCTTATCATGTAGTAAATCTAACTACACGAATGTAGTCTCACTTGTGGCCTCGGAATGATCCTAACGCAAGTTCTAGAATCTAAGTGCTACCGGTACACACATCATAGCATAAATGCTTTTCCTACCAATTCTAGGGGCGAACCTCACATATTTGGGGGTGGAAAATTTTTTTTAGTGGTACGGTTTTGTGCTAGTCATATAACTCCTATCCGTGAGACGCTCATTAAGATCAAAGTTTCACTCCTAAATGTTGTAAAAAATTTTAAATTTGGCACTAAAATTGCCCTAACAGGTATTTATCTCAGTTTTATTACACATCTACTATTAAACAAACAAAAATCAAGCGTAATCGTATTCTCTAAAGTAACGTACTTTTACCCCCCCTTACACTTAAGATGAACATTGTCCCCAATGTTCAAATAACAAAATGTAAAAGTATAAAGTAAAAGAATGAAATCAAATACTCCCCTGATTCGCTCAGTGGATAATGTGGCAACATGGTTAGATCTTCTTCCTAGAGAATGTAGAAGCTTTACGACTAATGCATCGCCAAAAGCTTGATCCAACAAACATTTCCTTATCCAAAATAACCTGTTAAACCTGAGAAAACAAACACGAAAACCTGCATAACATCGGCGGGATAAACTCTATATAAGGATATAAGGCTTGTGGAATGATAATTTTGCAGATTCCTGGAGATTATAAGTTAGAGATTTAATAAAAACTTTTTATGAAAACAAAACTTTCAAAATTTTCAGAAAATTAAAACCTGACGCCGTCAGGTTGTAACTCCTGACGCCGTCATAAATGATCTGACAGAATTCTCATGTTAAGTTTCCGGAAAAATTTTGGAAAAACCTATACCTTACTTCCTGGAATTCCTGCAAAACATCATTATGACTCGATACAAGCATTTAACTCAAACAAATACTAATATGTATGTTAATTTAATATTATTACGATTCATGTTCATTTGTTCTAATAAACCGATTTAGATTTCCCTTACACTTAACTTTTGCAAAATACCTTTATATGTAGTTAAGACGAAGTTAAAAACAAAATTAAGCATTTTCACAATTTAGTTTTGAACATGAATCAACAATAATAAAAATTAAACATACATACGGAAACAAATAAAATCAAACAAACAAATAAATAAACACACAAAACAAATAAAGCTTGGGTTGCCTCCCAAGAAGCGCTTTTCTTTATTAACGAGTCTTGTAGCTAGACTCAAAGTCACGTACATTACGTGATTCCATCATTCATAATGACGTATCCCTGATAGATATAATCCTTGTTATCAGGGTGGTGGTGTCTCAATCGCTCGACATTCGCAGTCACTTCACCTCCTCCCTTGCTAGTCAAGCTTATTACCCCATCTTGGTATAGACTTTTAATTGTGAATGGTCCGTACCACCAGGGACTTGGTTCATCGTAGGTGCTTTTGTTTCTGAATGCCTTAGGAGCACTGAGTCTCTTTTTGTAAATTCAACGGGGTTATTGGTCATCTCATCAGCCTCAATATAATCGTTATTTCCCCCCTTACATTCTCTAATCTCATTTTCATTGTAACTCTTAATCCTTGCCTCCCATGCACGGATTTTCTCTCGAACATTAACACGGATTATATTGGAGTTCGCCTCCATCTTCTTTTGTAGAGCAACATCTCGTATATGTCGTGGGACCGTTGGGAAGTTTATTGTTTCTCTCCCCTTCTTCATTAGGATGGCACTATTTCCGTAATCGATTTGTGCCCTAGTGGTAGCGAGAAAGGGTGCCCCAAGGATTATTGGCATATTCATATCATTCCTCTCAATAATCATGAAGTCGACCGGATACAGGAATCCGGCAACGTTGACCAACACATCTTCTGCAATTCCTAACGGGTACTCATAAGAATGTTTTGCAAAGGAGAGTTTAGTACGGGTGATGGATGGCAGTTCGTCGGTTAACTGGACATAGACGGATAAAGGCATCAAATTTACGTCGAAACCTTGGTCGGCTACCGCATCCAGATACTTTAGTTTTCCAATGCTGCATGGTATTTCGAAGACCCCGTAGAATTCCTGCTTTTCCACTAACTTTTGTCTTATGAGGCACTCATATAATTGCCCTCCGGGTAATGTGTCGGATTCATCATCCGGTTCCATTCTCTTGGACTCCTTGTTGGGTAGATGAGTACATTGATAGTTTCTCACCCAATCGTTTATGGTCTCCTTGTTTATATCGTGCTTCAAGTAATGCCTCACTTGTTGTGACTTTGGCGGTTCTACCAATTGGCGCTCCTTAGAGGGCGCCTCCTTGCCTTTGTCTGAATCGCAGTTGCAGGCATTGGTGTTTCCATCATTAAGTGGGACGAGGTCAATTTTGTTAACTTCCATAGTTATGGATTTCCCTCTTCCATCATTTTCGCCCTCTTGGACGACGGAGATGGCCTTGACAAATCTAGTGTTGGGAACTTCAACGTCATTCCTCACCAACACTTTTTCAGGAGCTTTTGTATTTGTGTATTCTTTCAAAAGGTTCATCATCTCCGCCATCTTCTCTTCCATTTCCTCCTTCTGTTTGTAGATGGCTTCCTCAAATTTTGCCAACCGTTCGGAGTGTTTTGACATGTATTCTCTCATTCGAGCTTCGAATGTTGGACTAAGCTCCTGAGGTGGTGAGTTGGGTTGAGCGTGCTTATGGAAGGGTTTAGTATTTTCCCTAAGGGGTGATTCGGACAATGGTATTTGCTTAATGCTTGAGACCGAGTTAATTGTTGCTTTTTGTGGACTTAAGGGTCTCTTTTGCTTTTCCATAAGATATGCAACCCTTTTCTCAAGTTCACTAACGCTTTCCTCAGTGATTTGATTGGCTGTATCGGGCGATGAATATATCTTGACCGCCGAGCGTACGTCGTGGGAAACTTGCCACAATTCATCATCGTCGGATGCAAGCTCATCAATGATTTCCCATGATTCCTCGGCGCTTTTGTCGCGCAATCTGCCCCCGGCGGCTCGATCGATGGCACGCTTGGTGTGGTAATCAACATGGTCATAGAAGATTTGGATTTGAAGCCAGAGATTTATGCCATGATGAGGGACTTTTTGGAGTAAGTCCTTGAATCGAATCCATGCCCCGTAGAGGGTTTCGCCTCGACGTTGTTCGAACATCAAGATATCCTTCCTTAGCTTGGTAGTTCTTCCTGGTGGGAAAAACTGAGCAAGGAAACGAGTGGTGAGATCATCCCAAGGACTATGGAATCAACGATTTTGAGAAAGTCCTTGAGATGTTGATTAGGATCTTCGGAACGAAGTCCATGGAATGCGCATCCGCTTTGCACCAACCGGATGGTGTCGGATCGCAAGGGAGTGACATTGGCTCCTTGAGTGAGCTCAATGGTGTTTCGATAGCCATGGTGGCTAGGACGGGAGTACTCTCCTAAAGTACGGGCTCTAGGAGGTGGGTGGTTGTTGTGGTGGTGGGTTGTTGGGATCAAGGATATTACCATCTTCCATGATGTCGGATGGTAATGGTTACGAACAAAGAAACGAAGAAAAAAGATAGACTAAAGAAAACCTAGAAAAATAAAATAAAAATCTCACGAGAAAGGAATCTAGTGAGTAGACCTATAAAAATAAAAATTCAACCTAAACAATAACTATTCCCCGGCAGCGGTGCCAAAAACTTGATGCGTGGTTTTGCGACCTTACTACAGGTTTTACCTCTCAAGGGACCTCAAGAGGCTTACAACCCCACCAGGCAGTGTACCTGACCGATGTAGTATAGTGTAGTGGTAAGTACGGGGGATTGATCGTTCTCCACAGGGAATAGTGTCGTTAGGATTGAAAAAACTATTCTAATAGGTCTAAGGGTGAGGGAAGATTCTTTTTGTATTTTTATAATTTTATGAAAGCAAGTAAAAATCTCGGGTTTGAAAGAGTGGGCGGAATTAGTTGCTAGTCAACTAACCCAAGTTACTACGAATGCAAATAAAATAAAATAACTGAAAATGAAAAGGTCGTGAAACTTATGTGGAGAGAAATGTGTTTACTTAGATTTCCTTACTCCCTAACTATCTTTTACCGGTTCATTAGTGTGCATTAATTGCGTGGATGACGGGTGTATTCCTTAATACCGATCGTGGGGTGGCGTACGTACTTCCCCAACTCTACAAGCTCCTACTTCACTCCTATGTCGAGCCGGCTAGGAAGCTCCTAACATGGGATCACTAGAATTCGCTCATGCATTAAATACAACCATAAAAACCTTAGTACGCATTGGTTCATGTTTCTTAAGACGTTCAAGCAAATTACCGTATAGGAGGTTAGCCAGTTTTCTTAAGCCTAACATCGATAAACAATCATCCAATACACTTAATAACACACTAATAACCAATAATCAACAATTAGATTTCATTAGATCTAAGCAAACACAAGATAAATCTAGCCTAGCACGTTAATCAAAAGACAAGAACAAGATATAATCAAACAATACATAGACATATTGAATGATTAAACGATTACTTATCTTCAATTAAACATGGGAGATCCAAGGGTATGAAAACCCTTAAAAATGGCAGAAATTCGTCTTAGGGTTTCTCCTCACAAAGTTGCACACAATAAGTTCCACACTAATGACAAAAAATTGCAAAACTATATATAGAGTTTAAGGGCTGACGGCGTCACGTTATAGATCCTGACGCCGTCACCTCGCCGCTTTTAGGGTTCCCGGATGGCCTTCCTGACGCCGTCCCTCTTTAGACCTCCAAAATCCGCTCTGGCTTATCAAAGCTTGACGCCGTCAGAAATGAGCTTGACGCCGTCCCTCTTTAATTTAAACCGTGACGACCTTGATCACTTCAAAGGGTGACGCCGTCAGATTTTTCATGCAAAATTCTCTGGCTTATCATGAGTAATTTTCATATCCACCTTTTTTGCCAAGCCGTGACGCCGTCTGGACCAATCCCTGACGCCGTCAAAGGTACTTTCCAGCATAATTTTGAGACTTTGTCATTTTCTTCACTTTTATGCTCCAAAAACGTCCAAAATGCTTCCTTTTCTAGATTTCTTCTCAAAAGTACCTAAAATGACAAAAGGAACGATTTAGGGCAATATTTGATCAAATAAATACGATTTAGGGCTTAAATGACCCCCTAAAAGCGGTACACTTTTCGCTTCATCAGCCATCCATGTTGGTCTTCTTCTTAAAGAGCCACTTCCTCCCAACGGTTTTAGCGTTAGGAGGGAGGTCAACTTCGACCGATACTTAAATTTCTTTCATGGATTACATTTCTGCATTCATAGCTTCATGCCATTTATCAGATTGAGGATCTGGCAATGCAACTTTATAGTTAGCGGGTTCACCATGATCCCCTAACCTATGCTCCTCAGAGTTGATATATAAACATAATCGATCAGGTGCAGGATGTGTCCTTTCGGACCTAAGAATGGGAATAACCTCACTTTGTGGTTTAACACTTTCATGTTCAACCACATTGTGATATTCGCTAGATTTGAGTATAACCTTTTGCTAGAAAACAAGCTTAATAGTTGATGATATCAAATAACAACATTTTATTAGCATCATTTATCCTATGTTATACGCTTGTTTTATATTATTTTATATGAGAATTGATACTTAATTGCTTAATTTTGTAAATCTCAGTTATAAACAAGCATTTGGTGAAAGTTAGCTATTTTGGACGTAAATTGGAGCAAAATGGAAAAAGTCTACTGAACTGAAGGAAGATACGTCGTATCATTCTAGACAGATACGCCGTACATCAAGACTTAGACGATTATGAAGACATTGCCTGACTTTGAAGCATACGCCGCATGGATTTCCCATGCGTCGTATATGAAACCTCGGTCAACGTAATAAGATCTGACTCATCCTACTTCAGATACGCCGCATGACATTTTAGAGATGCGGCGTATCAATCTCAAGACTTCACCAGATTAATCCAAGATATTGAAGAACATACGCCGTATGAAGATTGAAGGTGCGCCGTATCCTATGGCGGTGTACGAATATTCCAGAATATAATAATCTCAGATCCCACGCGAAGTTACCTAGATTGAAGGTGCGCCGTATTCTACGGCGTATCAACTTAATAGATACGCTGTATCAATTCTGTTTCCAGAATGTATAAATACCCCATTCGTCTGCCATATTCGACACACACAATTCTACCACACATAGGCGACGACCAGACCACACAAGACACAACCAGAAAGAAGAATTTAGAGCTATAAGAAGGTCCTGCTAGTACTTTAATTCATAGAAAGATTCGTTTAATTTGTATTAGCAATCTTTTAATCGTTGAGTTAGTGTCTTTTTCACTATTTGATCAGACTTAATTGTTTCCCGCTTTTATAAAGAGTATTTGATGTTTTATTGGATCCTTATGCGTATGTTTTGATTACATATACAAGTTTATCGTGCCTTGTCGACCTTAGGCTCGCACAATTACTTCATTAACATTGTTTACATAGTTAATGTAAGCCTATAAAAGGTATAAATAATATATAAACTTAGTAATAATTAAGGTGGACTTTATGCAGAGATCTGATTAATCGTGACAAGATTAGTCCGTTGGGAAGACTTAATACCCGAAATCTAGATGTTTAGACTGGATCTAGACATTGTAATGATATAAAAATACACGTAAGAATCCACTGAGAGAGAATAGATTTTAGTACTCATTTTATACAGCTAAGCAATTAAATGGGTGACAAATCTTCCTAACTATCAGCCAGGCCTCTTATTTGTATCTGTTTTCTGTATGTATATGTGTGTGTCTATCGCCTTATTAGTTTAATTTACTATTTTTCTTAATCTACTCATCATGCTAGTCTTTCAGGCTGAAAACTCCCTTGCGTTAGATTATGTTTAATTAGAACTAACTCTAGGATTAAAATATTGATAGATACTTAGGTGTTAACGTTCCAATCTTAGTGATCGACACTCTACTTACCAACTAGGTTATATTGATCGGGTACACTGCTTGTTAGTGTTTGTTATTGGTTAAGTCGGCTAAATATAAATGTAAAACTTGATAACAATAATTACCTATACTAAACGACACATCAAGTTTTTGGCGCCGCTGTCGGGGAGTGAATTGTTTAATACTTGAATATTTGTTAGTGTTTTAATTTAGTTTTTAACCTATTTAGTTTTTTATTTTTAGTTTTTAATTTACTAACTTTGTTGTGTATTTGTTTTCTGCATTCATT
This sequence comes from Artemisia tridentata subsp. tridentata, assembly GCA_021014915.2. Lineage (NCBI taxonomy): Eukaryota > Viridiplantae > Streptophyta > Magnoliopsida > Asterales > Asteraceae > Artemisia > Artemisia tridentata. The sequence continues at coordinate 365,771,524 of CP139507.1, forward strand.
GTATTTTTCTACATATTTTTCATTTTTGTTTTGTATTTTTGCATTTAGTTTTTATTCTGCATTTACTTTGATTGTTTCACTCTTCTTTTGCATGAGTAAGTTTTATTTCAAAATTATGGACGAATCAGATATTACTATGGGAGAATACATTCTGAGTCTGACAGAAAATACTCGATGGAATAATCAAGTTTTCAACTGGGAAACTGCAAACTACGGTAAGACAAGGAGACAACTCAGTGAAGGTAACATTGGTTGTCTCCGATTCTTTGAAATTAAATTTCCATCTATAGTTTATGATAGTGCACTAAGCTATAAGGAGTATTCTATACCAGACTCCTCTCCAATATTAAATGATATATGTGAATCATCCTCCTTTCAAACTGAAAGGTACATGGTCATATCTGAAAGGAAAGTTTTTAAAAAGAGATTTTATAAGATAAAGAAATTTAACATCCTGAACATTGATACGGATCTCTTTCCTTATGAAATTCCCATTTTTAATAAATCAGAAGAAATCTACAACGTTGATTGTAATTTTGTCAATTTCAATATTGAGCACATTTCAGATAATAATCCTTATGATGCACTACTTGCTTATACGAATCATAACCTCGATCTCTCTAAGCCTAAAATGATGTCCACTTCAAATTTTGGAATATTTTCATTTTTATACTCAAAGAGAACACGTAATGAGATTATGATTCTATGGCACTTTAAAATGGATACACCAATTGATGCAATAAAGAATTTATATGAACCATATGGTATACTATTTGACCCAAAATTGGTGTATAAGGAAAAACGTTGCAGATGCTATGGTAAGTCTACTATTAAATTCCTGTTTGCTATTAAAAATATTATAATATAACTTATACGGTGCGTCCTGACATACCTCTACGCCAAATCTAAACTCTTTAACCGGTCATCTAGAATTTTTAAAGATACGGCGCATAAAGACAATTAATACGCCTGTTAGGATTTATAAAAGTGATGGTCATATTCGTTGTAATAATTTTAGTAAAAGTGTCATTGTGTAATTTAGTTAATATAGTCAATGGGCTTGGATTAAATCTAATAGATTAAATGTTATGTTTAAATAGTTTATGTAAAAGCCCAAGTTTAATCCAAGCCCATCCAAGTTAGAAAAAGTATAAATAGCTCCATTCCCTTCATTTGGAAGGTGGGTGCTTTAAGGTTGTAATAAGGAGATTAGTGTGTGAAATAAAACTTCCTCTCTCTAGTTTCTCTACTAGAATTTCATATCCACTCTTCTCTCTTTAATCTTTAGTCATTGATTATGTGTATGATAGGATAGATACTAGGGATAACAAGTGGTATCAATAGCCTAATCATAGATATATGAATTTTTTTTGGGGCGGTACTGTTCATCCTTATCGAGTTTCTGAAAGTTTTACCGAGTTTGGTAATCTTTCGATTTTCTCGTGAATTATCAAGTTTGTACCTTTCGACTTTGTAGTTACCGAGTTTGTGGCTATCGAGTTTGGGGTTATCGACTTTGTGGTTATCGAGTTTGGTCTATCGAGTTTCTAATATTATCGAGTTTCTTGAAAGTTGTCGAGTTTCTAATATTATCGAGTTTCTCGAAAGTTGTCGAGTTTCTAAGATTATCGACTTTCTCAAGATTATCGACTTTCTCACCTTCTTACGAGTTTGTGAAAGTTATCGAGTTTCTCAACAACCTTCTGACTTTGTGAAGTTGTCGAGTTTCTGGTTATCGAGATTGTGAAGATTGTCGAGTTTCTAAGTTATCGAGTTTCTTGATCTTACCGAGTTTGTGAAGTTATCGAGTTTCTTGATATTACCGAGTTTGTGAAGTTATCAAGTTTCTTGAAGTCATCGAGTTTCTTGTAAGCTACCGAGTTTGGACAAGTTATTGAGTTTCTATTGGTTACCTAGTTTCTAACCAAGGTTTCGAGTTTGTGACAGATTACCTAGTTTGTGACAACTTACCGAGTTTGTGACTACGCTTCCGAGTTTCTCAAAGCTACTGAGTTTCTCACAATTTACCAAGTTTCTCACAACTTACCGAGTTTGTGTTGAAAGATTCTTCGAGTGACTTAACGGTCAATTTTTACGCTAAATTCAAATTTTGGTATAACGGTGAAAATTTTGGCCCAAAATTCAAATTTTTAGGTCAAAATTCGAATTTTTACGGTGAATTTAGCGTCAAAATCTTTAAAACTCAAAATTTTCTAATAACCTTAGAAGTGCATTTTATGGTGTATTTCAAATTCTGGTAGAGAAATTTTTCACATTTAATTTTTGGAGGGAAATTAGAAATCACCATTAGAAAACTCGGGAAAGGACTAAACTTCAACCAAACATAACTCTTGAACCGTAACCAACCCACTCCTATTTCTTTGAACCGATCCAACATCATCTTAATCATACAACTTTATCAATGACGATTCAACAAGACCTCCATGCCGCCGGTACAGAAAACCGTCATCCTATGCTTGAAAAAGGTGGATATCTTCAATGGACGAGCCGTATGCTTCGTATATTAAAACCAAACCAGATGGACAAGGTAAACTCCTGCTCAACTCCATCCAGAATGGACCATTCAAGCCTCGTCAGATTCTAGACCCTGGAAATCCAGATGATACACCTCCTACTCTACCATTCCTTTGTTTACAAACTTGGTTTACCACGAGAAGTTGGTTTACCACGAGAGGATTGGAAGCAAATTGCAGCTGATGACTTGGCAATGCTCTTAATTCAACTTGGTTTACCACGAGAGATATTTGCTGCTGTTGACAGTTGTGAAACTGCTTATGATATGTGGGAACGAGTTAGAAGGCTATGTCATGGCACAGAAATCGGGCAACTAGATGTTGAAAACAAGCTGCTAACTAAATGGGAGAAGTTCACATCCACTCCAGTGGAACCTATTGAATCTTACTACACCAGGTTTTGCACATTAATGAACGAGCTCATCAGAAACAAGTTGGCACCAAAACGAATTGTTTAAAACATCAAGTTCATCAACAATATACCAGAAGAATGGGGATGATTTGTCACTATTGTTAACCAAACAAAGAAACTTCACGAGGTGAACTATGATCAGCTCCACGACTTTCTAAAGCAAAACCAGGCAGAGGCGAATGAAGTCAGGAAGGAAAAACTAGCAAAGCAACATGATCCTCTTGTATTAATTGTTCAATCACCAACACCTGCACCAGTGACTACACAACCATCTTCATCTTCCACTCAGAACTTCATGCAACAACAGTATGGTCCAAAACAAACATTCTACCCAAAACAACAACAAGTCATTCCACAACAACAATACCCACAATACCAAGAACCAGATTTCACTGATGATGATGATAGTGCTGCTTTGACTCAAGCATTTACTCTTCTATCAAAGGTATTCCAAGGACGCTATTCCACACCAACTAACAACAACCAAAGAATCTCATCGAACACTCGCAACAGGCAGATCGCACAGCCGAGTTTCAACATGGGTCAGCAAGGATAAATGGTTGGAGGTTATGGGAATCAGCAGGGATATGCTCCTCGATATTAGATGGGTAATTAGAATGCAGGGCAGTATGTTAGAAATCGGATGGGTAACCAGATGAGAAATCAGATGGGTCAGTATGCAGGGAATCAGATGGGTCAAGTTGTTGGAAATCAGAGGGGTCAGAATATTGGGAATCAGTTTGGGAATGTTGCTGCTCTAGTTGCTGGGAATTATGGGAATATGAATCAGGGGAATTTGTTAAAGTGTTTCAACTGTCAGGGAGTCGGTCACATGGCAAGGAACTGTCCCACCAAGCCCAAAAAGAAAGATCTTGAGTATCTACAGAAAGCAATGCTTTTGGCACAGAAGGAAAAGGCAGGGCTTCAGTTGAATGCAGAAGAACATGACTTTATCGCTCTTATGGATGATATGGAAGACCTTGAGGACATCGATGCAAACTGCATTTTCATGGCAAATCTTCAGGAAGCTAAGTATGAAACGGATTCTGAAGCACCTCCTGCTTATGATGTCAATGTAGTCTCTGAGGTACCACCATTCACTACATGTCACAATAATGAAATATTTGATATGTCACCTCATGAGGATCAGCATCCTGTAACTCCTGCACCCACTTACGATACATATATGGACACTCCAAGTTGTACCAATATTAATTTGGCAACTCCAGATATGGATCCTAATGGAGGCTTCGAGTCACAGCATACTGAGAATGATGAGGAAACACGTTCGTTATTTGAATCATTATTGCAAAATTTTAGTATTCAAATTGAAAAGGTCAAAAAAGTAAATCACGATGTTAAGGCCGCGAATGAAAAATTGACCGCTGAGCTTGAGAGATATAAGGTGAATGAAAAAGTCTTTGAAATTCATACAACAAGACAGTCTGAATTAGAAGATGGTTACAAAAACTCCGTTTTAAGAGAAAAACAACTGCAAATTAAGTTTGACACCCTCGATGTTAAATTAAACAAGAAAATAAGATCCTTAAACGCGGATGTTTCTGATTTACAAAACCAACTTTCTAAACAAAAATCAACTTGTTCTGATCTTGAAAAAGAAAAGAAAGAGTTGAAAGCAAGTTTTTCAAAACGGGAAAATGATCTTCTTGATGAAATCATTGAGAAACAAGAAACAATCAAAAAGTTGGAAGATTTGCTTGTCAAAACGGGTCATTCTGCACAAACAATTCATATGCTTATTAAAGATCCAAACCCGCTTTTGCACACAATGAAGAAAATGGCTATCGGTTGTGAAAATCCTTATACACTCAAAAAAGCTCAAAAATAACAGAATGTGTTGTATAATGGTAATTTGATATATGCTTAACATGATCCTCTCGAAGTTCAGGATTCTGATGAAACGATTGAGCTTGCCGAAGAGAGTAGAATCAAAATGAGACAAATGAACCCAGAAATCAAACCAATTGATTATAATAAGCTTAACATAGTTTCTGGTGTAAATTTTGTTAAACAACAACAACCAACAAAGGTTTTCAAACGACCAGTTGCTTCAAAACCAAAAGTTGTTTCAAAAAATCTTTCAAATTTGGTACAAATGTCCTCTAGCAACCCTTTTAACACATGTGAAGCTAGACGATATTTGGATGATCTGAAAGATAAAGTAAAAACACTTCAAAGTATTGTTGACTCAAAAACAAATCTTAGTATCAGCAACTGGCATTCAAGTTTTCATAATGAAATGAAAAAGGTGTTTCAAACAGAAATTACTACTCCACTCTATAACATTAGTGCGAGAGTAATTCATGTTGAAAATGCAATTTTAAAAGAAATAGCAGACTTTGTCAAGGACCACAAATCCTTGGTAAAGGAAGCTAATGAAAACATTGAACGCATCAAAGTTTTGGAAAACCACAATGATACTCTTTTCGAGGCAATTCTATCGATCAAACATATTCTGTGGAAAACGATGAAAGACTAAGACCTGAGACTTCTAAAATTGTGTTAAAATATGAAAATGCGCTTGCTAAGCTTGAAAAAGAAAATGTAACATATTTAAACAACTTGATCAGAAAAAGGAAGAATGCAAGTATGACAAATTGTCGTATGAGCGTGCTTACAAAAATATGAAAGAGCAAAATGATGTGTTGAAATCTCAGCTTGATAGCCAAAAAGGAAAGGGTGAGGAAACTAAGTTTGCAAAACCATCAACTTCGGACAAACCGGTTGCAAAACCAAAAATGTTAATTTCTCAAAGTGTTCCGAAAGCTGATGTGATAATTGATTTGACAAAAACATTCACTCCAACACCCTCGACAAAAGGAAGTGAAAAAGCAAAATGTGCTGATAAAGGGAAAGCAGTTGTCCAAACATCGAATGTGATAGCACTTGGTCTTTATAGGATTAGTCCCACTACTGCGTCCGCCTCTACATCTAAAACATATAGGGCGACAGACAAAAGTGTAAAAGATAATCGAAAAGAGTCTAGGAATGCTGAAACAACTTCTCAGGACAACAAGATAAATCCTAATGTGTGTGCCTTACCTTCTACAGGATTAGCAAGCACCTCTAGGAGCAGCAGACCAAAGCCTAAGAGCAACACAAAGAACAATAGAGTCTCTCCTGCCTATGAGAGTGAATGTAAGAATGAAAATGGAGAAGTAGAAGACCACCCTAGGAATTTATCACTTTCGAATAAGAAACATATGTCATCTGAATGTAATGTTAAAAGTATTGATTCTAGTGCATGTAATGACTCTGTTTGTTTAATGTGCAAGAAATCTATGTCTGAAAATGTTTGTGATGATATTGTTTCTAATAATGTGAATGTGATTGCTACGCCTGAACAGAAAGATGTTCCTCCAGGAACTAGTGCTAGGTCTAGATATGTTAAAAGACTTCTTAAAGCAGCTAGGTCAACCACTAGTAGCATATTTCCTAGGAACTATCTTAAGTTGTGCATATGGATACCAACGGGTAGAGAATTCATTCTAGAGAATGGTAAATTAAAGGCTCCAAAACAACCAGCAAAAACCATCTATGAATGTGATTCGTCTGTTACCCCTAACCCCATGGAACCAAATGATAAACGGTTTCCAAATGCACAATCTTCTGTTATTGGCAGGTTATCGAAATATGTCTTTGGATCGTCGACTCGGGTTGCTCCAAGCACATGACCGAGAATCTAAAGCTGCTGATCAACTTTGTATGGAAGTTCATGGGAACTGTTCGGTTTGGAAATGATCATGTAGCAGCTATTCTGGGTTATGAAGATCTTCAGTTTGGAAATTACCTAATCACTCGGGTTTACTATGTCGAAGGGTTGGGACACAAGTTGTTTTCAGTTGGGCAGTTTTGCGATGCAGATTTAGAGGTTGCATTTAGGAGAAACACTTGTTTCGTTAGGAATTTGATTGGAGATGATCTCTTAACTGGAAATCGTGGCACCAATCTTTATGCTATCGATATCAACCAGATGGCCTCTTCATCACCAATTTGTCTCATGACAAGAGCTTGCGAAACAAAGTCCTGGTTGTGGCACAAACGTTTATCCCATCTCAACTTTGACACCTTAACCAAGCTAGCCAAATACAACATCGTCAACGGTCTCCCAAAGTTCAAATACACCAAAGATCACTTATGTCCATCCTATAAGCAAGGAAAAAGTAAAAGGACAACATATAAACCTAAAACCGTACCCAGTTCTGTGGATAAGTTACATTTGTTGCATATGGACTTATGTGGCCCAATGAGAGTTGAAAGTATCAATGGGAAGAAGTATATTCTTGTTATCGTCGATGACTATTCAAGATATACATGGGTAAAGTTTCTGAGGTCTAAAGACGAAGCACCAGGCATCATCATCACCTTTCTGAAGCGCATACAAGTCTTACTTCAAGCTCCAGTAAGGATTGTAAGAACCGACAATGGCATAGAATTTACCAATTAGGAGTTAAGAACATATTTTGAAGAGACTGGAATCACTCACCGGACATTAGTTATTAGAACTCCACAGCAGAATGGAGTAGTTGAAAGAAGAAATCGAACTCTTGTAGAAGCTGCTTGTACAATTCTGATTTATTCTAGTGCATCGTTATTCTTATGGGCTGATGTTGTTGCCACTGCTTGTTTCACTCAGAACCGATCCCTAATCCATCCAAGATTCAATAAAACCCCATATGAGCTAGTGAACAACAGAAAACCCGACATCTCTTACCTTTATGTATTTGGTGCTTTTTGCTATCCAACGAACGACAGAGAAGATCTGGGGAAGTTGAAAGCAAAGGGTGATATTGGAAACGTAAACACCCACAGGTTATACGTATGAGAACATGCTTAGTATGATGATTCTAACATTAATTTGTTGGAAGACTCATTACTACAAGCTGGAAAGTCCTGTCAAGGGGAATCTTCTTTAAAGGGGATGCTACCTGATCACAGGTCGGTTCTCACGGAACCGAAGGTTAATCCAACCACACCGAGCGAATAACGTCTGTTCACATCAGTTCAGGCCTCGTTCTTCAACGACAATAACGTTTGAACACAACAGTTCAAGCCTCGTTCTTTATTGACAATGACGTTTGAACACTGCAGTTCAAGCCTCGGGCCTCAATATTAACATTATGGCGTCTGCTGAAAACACTCCAGGCCCCGTTCCTTAAAGAAAAGAAAGGTGTATGCTTGAGTACGCTTTATCTTTGGAAGAAGAGAAATCTTCTTGTTTCTAACTATTCTCATCAATAAGCTTCATACTTGTTCCATGCTCGTTCAGTCATCAAGTGGATCTACTCTCATTAGATTGTATTTCATTCACTCGATCAAAAAATGGCAACCTCAAATGCAATTTTTGCAGGGGAGAAGTGTGAACAGTGGATCAACCTCATATGCACTTGTTCAATCAAAAATTGCAACCTCATATGCAATTTTTGAGGGGGAGAAGTGTGAACAGTGGATCGATGTACATTTGATTGTATGTTCACTCACTTGTTGGGCATGTGACTCTAATTGTGACTACGGAGTTGATCAGGTATCACTTATTTGAGATTGAAGTTGACTTTCACAAAGGCGTGATCTTACTTTATCTTGAAGTCGGGGTTGGTCGGATGCATGACTTTCAATGATAACTTGCTCGTGCTTAAGATTTAAGTTGAAGACTTGGTTTATCTAGTTACCAGCAGTCGGGGTGGATGGTTGAAGACCTGGTTAACTATTATCACTTACAGGAGTTACGTTGTAGTACTCAGTGTCACACGCTGATGATGTTGTGGATAATTGCAAGAGGTGTTAATCTACACCGTTCTTCCAACATTAGTGCAAGCTTAAGTCACGAGAATGGGGAATTCTACTTCAGTTTCAAGTTTGGTATATCGGGTTTGCTCCATCAGTTATCACTTCAAATAGCCTACTTAAGGGTTGGTAAAGATAGTCAGAGAGAGTTTCGGTAGCGGTTGATTCTCACTTAATACATTTGAGCAAATTTTGTTCTTCTCACAAGATGTCAAGTACATGGGCGTAAAATGTGTTGCTGATCCTGAGGTTTTTGGTGTATTATTCCAACTACGTGGGGGAAGAGATGTAAGTAACAATTTCTGATGATTAAAGAGGTACACAATTGTATGATGATTCCTCTGGTTAGTCGGTATCCTACAGAAGGAAATGTGTTCATCCGGGACTTACTTGATTTTTACGGTACTGTCTTGGTGTTATCATTTCGACTACATACGGGATAACTTGCCTGCACTTGGGACTTAAGTGACTTTGGTGTAGCAATTATCATCTGCAATTTCCTGAAGGGAGAAAAGTGCATTTCCGAGTCTTAACTCATTTTGATGTTATGTTTTCGACTTCATTTATGGGATTGAGTGTGTACTTCGGGTTTTTAAGCTTCATACAATGAGACTGATTGCATCACTTCAACTACTTGGGGAAGTGGTCTCTGGATACTTTTGGTATGCATTACTTCAGACTTCAGCGGGAAGAAATGTGAGTATAATTATTCTAGTGTGAGATGATACACTGCTGATCGATTTGATGATCCCCCGAACGGAGAATCAGGATAATTATTCTTAAAAAGAGCAGCAATATTTGATGTGGTTTGCTACGATTGCCGCTGTACACTTACCTTATGTAACTTGAAAGATGGCCTTGAAACTGCTCAAAAGGAAGATTGTCGGTTTAGGGGGAAGCTATCAAAGCTTCACAATTGAGAAGGCTTAAGTTCAGACGATTATTCAGGCGCCTCGAAAGCTTTGGTGGTGAAAGTTTAAGAGATGTTGACTACAGACTTCTACAACGTACATAACGATGTCTTTATTTTGGTATTCATGTCAACATCTTCTTAAATTGAATAACATATTTTGTACATATCTTAAACCAAAATGTAAATAGAAAAATATAAATCCAAAATGTAAATAGATAATTATAAAACCAAGAAAAACCATAAAAATCAGAAAAATAGATAATACCATAACTAGTTTTTTTCAAGGCATGTCTTCTGATATCGATAACATTTACGGTCCTAGAAATGTCATTCAATAATGACACGTGTCTTTAAATGAAGTTCGAGCAGAAGTTAAAAGGTTTTCAAAACATGCCTAAATGGCTTGCTATTACTTCAGATATGCAACCCGGTCTTTCAAAATGAGGAAAGCACGTCGGCAAAAAGACGGATGTTCCTATCAACGGGTGAAGTTCACCCGGGCATAGATTACTTCATATTCGTGCATCCCCGATTTAGTGTACGCTTCAGTGCATTATTTCCTGATCAAGAAGAGAAGTCTTCTTTGAATACAAATAATTTTCCTTCTATGATTCTTCTGAAAATTATTTGTGAGACACATGGTGGTAGCGTGTTGTTTGAAATTCTATCAGACTTGGATTGTTCATTAAATTTGTCACTCAATCAATGACTACAGCTCTTTAACTATAATATGGGTCATTGATTGAGGGGGAGAGTGATTTCAAATTTTATATCATCAAACGGGTTTCTTGGTTATCTCATAATTGTTAGAAAAGGTTTTGTTGTTAATGGGGTATTTGTTGAAGAGGAACTTACTAAGCTTTGTCTCAAATGGCCAAATGTGTTAGTTGTTAGAAAGATTAGGGCATTATGTGCAATTTGCTTATAGTTTCCTAGCTTTATGTAACTAGAAGGCTCATTTGTGTCACTTTGGAATCCTCGGTTAATCCCTTAAATACTTTAAAACTAAGAATAAAAAAGAAGCTAGAAAAACCATGTGTTTGATGTTCTTGAATACTCCACTGACATTTGTATGATCTGATTGAATGAGTTTCATATGTTGATTGACTTTTGTTAGTCGATTGCTGCTTAATTGTTGTTGATTTAGTGCATGTGCACTCAGGATTTGCTTAGGTATGTAGCTATCATGTTAGAATCTTGTCCCTAAGATCCTGAGTTGAATGTTGAAATATGTGTGAATTGCCATGTTCATGATTGTTGATTGCTCTTCATGCTAGATAGCGGTTTGATGTATTTCCTGATTGTGGTTTGATTATGAGATGAATATGGTATTATGAGTAGGCGAGCTGCTACGTGGTAGGTGTTAATGAAGTGTGAATCTGTATGTATGTATATTTGTGTTGATATTCTTATGCAGATTACATGGCCAATATGAATATGCCTGCTCCCGCTCTAACCATTTGATCAGATGTTCAAACTCTATTGACTGGCTTTGATTTCACCACAACAACAACATTGGCAGCAACAACAACAACAACACCTTCACAACCACCACCACCTTCACTTCAACAAAAGCATTACGTATTCTGGTCTCGCCAAGTGGGGATCTACAATATTTGGGAAATTTTTGTTGGTGGATGGATAATTGATGTTGACAACTGACTCCCTCAGAGAAGCGGATGATCACATCGTATGTGCAAAAGGTCAATGTCATCTGTGTCATTACAGTTATCATGTACATCATAAGTAGTGAATAAACATTTTTGGTTATGTGTCAGTGTATGATTGTTTTAATTCAAAAACCTTCAAACCTATAATACCTGACACTAACATTGTCCCTCAAAAATTGAGGGGGAGCATCGTACTGTTCCATTATCAGCACATGTTAAACCTGACCACATTTTCTCCCACATTTTCTAAACTTATTTAAATCAATTGGGATCATAAAATCTCAAATGGTTTGAAATTTCTGATCGGGGGAGAGAATGTAATTTAAATATGCAATCTGATAAAAAAATGTGATGCTTTGGGTTTAAATGTAAGTTCTCCCATATGTGCTAAACTCTTTCGTATATCGATGCACATATTGAGGGGGAGCAAATGGTTTATGATACAAAAAGGATGTGGCATCTCAAGTGAACGCGACTCAGACTTCACCAATGAATTGACGAAACAAAAACTGTCATTAATCGAAAGGATGCGTCCTAGCCAGGTAATAATTTCAAGCTGGTCTAACCAGTGATGTAAGCGTGTCTCGAATAGGACGTATCTAAGTAGAGTGTACCATTTCGAGAAACTTTCTGTGGACTTGACCAGGCTGGGTAATAATTTCAAGCTAGTCTAACTAGTGATGTAAGCGTGTCTCGAATCGGGCATGTTCACTGAAAGTGGATCAATTCAAAAAGTGCGAACTCCACCCAACATGTGCAAATTTATAATAAAAACATTTGAGCACATGTTGAGGGAGAGTATATGAAAAGTATAAAACTCTCAAAGTGTTAGCAAAATGTGTTTCATAATCATAAAAACTTTGAGAGATTTTTCAAAGATTTGGTTAACGGTAGCATAGGATAGTCATGAAGTTATAAGGTGGCTAAGGTTAGGAAAAAACCGTCCTATGATCCGCTAGAGCCGGATGGATCTACCCAATGACAATACCGAATAGATAGTATTAGAAAGTCCTTAGGTATGATTATGAAAAAAAGGAGTAATATGAGAAAGGAGAAAGAAGGGGTTGAAGAATTAAAAAGAAACGTAATATGAAAGGGTGAAAAGAAATAGCCTTCCAATTATTCAACCTTAGGGCAGAAACCGGGTTCAATTCATATGCTATTGGTTGTTACTAATGTGACACCGGTATTGAAGACAAGATGTCATGGACCCAGTGACGCAATGCACTAAACCTTCTAGCCACTCAATTTCTCTTAAAAGGACTTGTTTCATTCTCACGGGGAACCCTGCATAATCTATCGACTGTTCATTACGAGCCATGTTGATATTGAAACAGGAGACACCGATCCAGTCTCCGATTACCAAAATTGCACTTATCGAGTCTAGAGCCAAGAGATGCATCAAAAGATCTCATAGGAACACACGCTACTTTTACACTGGCTGTTCATCACTAAGGACTCCGGTTGTAACCTTATGAGTCCTATGCAGATCTTAGCAATCCGCCAGAACATTTATGAGGGAATTTACAAATGTAATTCTCAGTGATTGAATGGAAATTCCTTCCAGGGTTAACTTCAAACAGCCCTGAAAGCAGGTCACTTCGGTAATTCCCTATGGATTATGCTTAGTGGTCGCGGCGGTTTCAAAATGTTCTACAGACGTGGAGAGAACTCCAGTGACTCACCTAATCGTTGATCTACTTCGGTAGATCGTGTAAGCCCTCTCGGGGGTATCCGATTTAGGAACGGCCTTGGTAAGGATTAGAGAAAGTTCTCACACTATGCTGTTAACATTCTTGAAATCCGAACCTGTAAGTACCGGACATTTTATTGCTAACTGTCTTATGCAGGAATCCCTGGCGGTTGCAGCTGATTGCCGAAATGATGCCAATCCATCACCACATGCTCACACTTCACCATCATAATCAAAGAAATCATGATAATTAAAAGACCTTGGACACTGCTTCCGCAAATCTGATGCAGAAAATCATGATACAGAAAAGAGTGTGAGCATGTTGGTCCAAAGATCACAATATCACATGGAGACGATACTGCAAAAAGATGACTCGGAGACGTACGTTGGATGATGACATCAATGAATTCTCCAAGATCGTCCAAGACAACATAATAGTCATCTAAAGTTCACTGCTGAAAGTACAAAGACTAAAGACTTTGAAGAATCAAAGACTACGAGCTAGGAATTCAATTCATATGGGAGAATGCTAGAATTCAAAGTGTAATTTCCGGGGTGACCTCCCTTAGGGGGAGATTGTTAGGAATATAAATATTCATATGAACACTCGGTCACCCCGAGTATCTATTAGCATTAATTAGCTCGTAGGATTATTAATATATATTAGTATTAGTTTAGTTATATTAGTATTTGTGGAGTTGGGTCGGGTCTTTACCCACTGTCAGCTCACTCCACAGCCCACTCGGGGCACTTAAGATAGTAGTATAAATACCCCTTCCCATGTGTGGGAAGGGTTGGACCTTTCACTTCATCTTAATCTAATCCTTCACTTTCTCTCTCAAGGTTCCACTCTCTCTCTAATTCTCTAACTAGAATTGAACCATAATACACAATAACCATACGTATGAGAACATATTCACTTAAAACTGAAGTATAAATTAAGAAGAAGTATAAATTAATGTTCTCATAATCACAAAACCATATGTGTATTTGTGATTTAGAGTAGGAAAATTGCTGCAGCAACGGTTTATCCTCCCAATACACCCAGGCACTTAGTTCCTCTGACTCTTCCCACAGAATGTAAAACCCTAATTAGCATATTTGTTCTCTGGCAACTATTTGCTGATTTTGATAAAATATGTAAGAAGAGAATTACCCCAACGGGAATTATTAAAGGGGAAAGGGGTTTTGAACAAACAAAAAGGTGTTACTTAACTGAGGTTATTCCATTTTTTAAACTTCTCAAAGAACATTTTGAGGGCATGCAAAAAACCCTTAAAACTGAAGTATACAAGATTAAAGAAGTGTTTAAAGATATGGAAAATGAGGTGGCCCAAAATGCGATAGACCTTAAGAGTCGTGAGATTAAGCAAAAGATTATTCTCATCACCAATGAGAATTTGATTGCTAGATGTATTGCACAGGATATATTTTATACTGCTACTGATTCTGCATTAAATGCCTGTCAATTTCGTGAGTATTCTATTGCATTGAATGTTACCCAGAATCATGTTGTTGAGCTTGAGGGGGAGAATTTGAAATTGCATGAGAAAATTCAAAATGATGACCATGATAACATGGTTAAACGCTTTTCAAAACTAGAAGTTGATAATCTTAATTTGCAATTAAAGTATCAACATTTAGAAGAAAGAATGAAAATCTCAAAAGCCAAGACATCTTTGGATGCTCCTGAATTTGATGCATATTTTGAATTAAGCAAACGTGATGAAAAAATTCAAGCTCACACAAACACGATTCGACAATTGAGGGCTCAAATTGCCCAATTAAAGTCAAATAAGAGTGAAGTAATTGGCACCCATAAACCATCATCTTTAGATTCTCAGAATTTTCAATATCAAGACACCATCAATAAGTTACACTATGAAAATGAGTGTTTTGATGCGCGTGCGTTTCGTTGCGGTTTAGCAGTATTAATGCTTACTCAAGTTTTAAATTTATATTTAGCCGACTTATCAATAACACACACACTTAACGAGCAGTGTACCCGGTCAGTATGAATATAATGGTAAGTAGAGTGTCGATCACTAAGAGTGGAACGTATTATTTAGTTATTCTAATCAGTATTTTAATATCCTAGGTTAGCTATACAACCTAATCTAATGCAAGGGGTTCAGCCTGAGAGACTGGCATGGTTTGGTTATGATTAAATAGAAAACTAAACTAATGAGCACGGATCAGCGATTAGCACACACGTACACAGATAGATACTTGAGACAATAAGAAGATCTGTCCTGATGATTAAGTAGCTTGTCACTTGTTTTATTGCTAGTTTTATATGAAGTGTATATAATTAAACCTTTCTCGTTGGCTCTAATCTTATCGGCGAGTAAACCCTTAATGATTACTTATGTCTATCCTATTTATTCAAGAGACGCTAAAACAAATAGGCGAGGAAGGGGCATGGCGACCCAAGCAATGCTCAGCTAGACACAGAGGTTATCAATGCGCTAATAAAAGTCACCAAAGACATCAACATATAAACTTTAATTAATGGGAAAGCAATATTAAGGGGAGTGCATGATTTTCCGTAGTCACATGACACAAGCCCATCAATCCTGATGAATTAAAGTGTACTAAAACAATAAAACAAAACTACTTAATGAATTGAATACATGCAGGACCTTCTTACAACTCTTGTATCTTTGTTTAGGTGTGTCTTGTGCTGCTTGGTCGTCTGAATTCGGCTCTAGGGTTTTGTGGTCTTCGGTCTTCGAAAGCTTAGTCTCTCCAAAAACTCTCCAAATTCGTCTGTCCTTGGGGTATTTATAGTTTCTGTCTGAGGGGTCGATGCGGCGCATAGAATGAATAGATGCGGCGCATTGACTTAACTTCGCGTGGGGTCCAAGATTAATATATTCAGGAATATTCGTACACCGTCTTTAGATGCGGCGTATCTTGATCTTTGTATGCGGCGCATGTACTTGGATCGTAACTTGTGAAATCTTGATAGTGATACGCCGTATGTTAGAAGTATGTTGCGGCGTATCTGGAGTAGAACGAGCTTGATCTTCTGGATTTCAGTAGGCTCTTAACATCTTGCTTGTTTTGCTCCATAATTAGTCCAAAATCGCCAAGTTTCACATAATGCTTGTTTTTACCTGAGAATTGCTAAAGTAAACATTAATGTATCGATTCTCATAGATAATATAATAAAACAAGTCAAATAAATAGGATAAATGATGATAATAAAATGTACTTATTTGAGTTCATCAAATATCCCCCACTTGAACTTTACTTGTCCCTAAGTAAATCTTAGAATTAATCAAATGAAAATGTATCCTAAAAGATATTAGGATTTATTTTTATATTTAAGCACGTATTCGTTTTGCCATAATCACACAACCAAACACTTAACGAAGTAGAAACCAAAATAATTTTTAATGTAAAACAATTCTAAATCGTTTAGTTGCTTAGTCGTGACGAATATTCTATCATAGGCTTGGCAAGTATACGCATCTCCCCCACTAAAGCCAAGGAATAACAAGTCTAAAGCGGTAAAAAGGGTTTTGAGGCTTATGGGTTGATCATCCTTTTTAATCTCTATCGATCTCATATTCCAGAAAAGGCGACAAAATCACAAATACATGATCGAATCCACGACCACGATACTTGCAATTGCTCAAATCCTTAACTCGAATAGGCTAAAGATAGGACCAAGTAATCTTCACCAATAATATTATATCAAAAAGGGCGACAAAATCATAAATACATAGTCGAATCCACGACTACGATACTTAAGATTGCTCAAATCCCTAATCTCAATAAATCAAAGGTTTGGATGAAGAATGATATGGGGTATGGATAATATTTGGGATACAAATTGGTGTAAAATGAAAAATAAACAAAACAGATAAATTAAAATCCTAAGTGTGGTAAATTACTTTCCCAACCATCCCATGAATAAGACTCATATCATTGAATAACTCACGCTTTAACACTTGAAACACACGCTTTAGGTAGACACGAATTATACTCAACAAAATCTCAATGAAAGAATAACCTTAGTTGGCGTTCCCATAACGGCCAACTCCCATTCAATCCATAAATATAATATACAACAAATAGTGGTGATATCTCCCACTTAATACAAAACTTTACATAAGTTGGTTAAAACAAACTTCCAACTTTTCCTTTTTCTTTTAATTTTCTATTTTTTTTTCGATTTTTTTTTTTTTTTTTTTTTTTTTTTTTTTTTTTTACATCAACATATATGTGTAAAATTTCACAACTTTTCTATCACTATTTTTCCGGATAATTTTTCATACTCTTCATACTTTCAGAAATAACTGTAATAGCGAAAGTAGCAAACACACACGAAAAATAAACTAAAAGTTATACAATATTTACTTTCATACCAATTGCATTGTACAATTTCCTGACCTAACCAAAGATAATGAATTACGCACACGAACACATGTAATGTAAGGAAACACACTTTGCCTAAAGCAATTAACCACGGATTTTAATCTACAGGGTAGGCTAAGGTGTAAGGGTGTATCGAAACATTATAACAAAGGTGTAAGAAACGAAAGGAATGGTCTGAGTGTTTTTCTAGGGGTATCTTACTCTAAAAGTGAGAGTAACAAAGGGTTTATACGGGGGTTAACTAACCAGTGTAGTTAGCTAATATCACATAACATATAAAGGCTAGTTGGGTGTAATCCTAGAAATTTACCAATTTAGACAAGTCATTCCAATTATATAGATAATACTTATTATGGTGGTCTCGAATAGTATACAAGCCAAGTTCTAAAGTTTACAAGTCACCAGCACACTAAAGTTTTAATATTTTTGAAAAAATAGAGTTATGTGTGCGGCTATGTAATTTAGACTTTAAACAAAAACATGCTAAAAAATTTTAAATTTTGATATATTAAGCGCATTTTAAGCATATTTTGAAAAAGTTTAGGACAAGTAAGTGTTCTAATTCTCCAATCCCCCCACTTAAGTTAAACAACGTCCTCGTTGTTTGTATCAAAGGTTAAAAACTGGAAAATAAAAGAATTAGAACAGAAAAACTCCCCTGAGATTTGCTCGGTATGATCCTCCATTATTCGTATAAGAGCAAAAATCAACTTTCTTGTGGATTAGAACGTTTAAGCTTCATAGATGATGTATCCACACAAAAAAAAATGCAGGAATCTATAATACCATTTAGACTTTAACACACCTAATTTAAGAAAGTTCAAACTTGCATAATACATTAGTAGTTAGTAAAAATAAAACCTAAAAAATTAAAACTGTAAATCATCAGGTCAGTCGATACGCCGTATCTTATGGAAGAAGATACGCCGTATCGAGCCTGGAATAATAACGAATCAGAATAAAAGATGTGTCGCATCCTTAACCAGGGATGCGCCGCATTAAATAAACTGACAAAAAGTTTTAAAATCAAAAATAAAAATGCAGAAAATAAAATAAGATATGACCAGTGCAAGTGATACGTCGCATCTACTATGGAGATGCGCCGCATCTTCTGTAGGTCTGACAGACTCGACACAGAACAGAAAAGTAAAAATTTTTCTTCCGGGTTGTCTCCCGGTCAGCACTTGTCTTTATTCCAGAGTCTTCAAGTTAGACTCACGTTCAGCTCCTTATTTTGTTCTATTGATCCCCACATGTCCGTGCACGATGTAGTTGGGAATTACTTCGTCACGAACATATTCCGGCCCCAATTCAAGTACACCTTTGTAGAATCCTTTCATTTTTTGGTACGGATACTCGATCCCTTTCTCAGCGTCATTTTCATCTACAAAAAGAAATGGTGTAAATTTGTAACAAAATTTGTTAGAGGCATGTTTAAACCTTGGGTGAGTACGAGGCATCATGTAAGTGATGACGTTGCTTCCACTTTTAAAGGTGATCTTTCCTTCAAATCTTTTAGCGTTAATTTCGACCTCCTTACAAAATGGTTTCCCAACGATCACGTCACCCATCTCAACATCACGATAAGCATCCATGTTTTCCACCACGGTGAAATCTGTAACAATAGTTAAATTCCCAACAAAAATAGGTACATTCATGAACATTCCAACTACGTTTTTCCCTCTATACTCAATTTTGTTTTTCATTATAGAATTATATAAATCTTTTGACATTACATTAATTGGTAAAATAGGGAAAAAGTTGGCACTAACCTGTTTAAATCCTATCATGCAAGGAAATTGTAAATTATAAGCACAATCTACATGGATCTTTCTACCATAATCACAGAAACTAGGATATCCTTCAAATTCATCATAATTCTTAGTGTTGATCATATTGATTCTAGGTTCATCCATAATTTCTCCTTCTTCAATTACGGGTTCAAAATCCTCCATAAATTGATCATTGATTCCTATTGGTAAATTAAGATCATTTAATTCAATGTAGTCTCCACTATAGGTCTCAAGTGATTCATTATTTACCAAGGTTTCTCCCATAAAGCTAGCTTCTAGATCGAGGTCCATACGTTCTCTTGATCCTAGCACATAGACGCCTCTAATTATGCTCTTAGCAGGATTTTGGCACTTATAGACTAGTTTATTATTCCCTACCTTTAAAGAGATTTTTCTTTTAAACACATTAATCTTAGCATGGGCGGTAGACAAGAAAGGTCTTCCAAGGATTAAAGGAACCTTAACATCCTCGGGCATATCTAATATAACAAAGTCTACGGGGAAAACAAACTTCTCAATCTTAACTAGCACATTTTCAGCAATCCCCTCAGGTCGTTTTACCGTTTTATCAGCCAATTCAATAAGCAGCTTAGTAGGTGCTAATTTTCCTAGTCCTAGGGTAGTGAATGTCTTAAGGGGCATAACACTAACGCTAGCTCCTAAGTCAGCTAATACATTATTGAAAGATATGTCATTAATTGAACAAGGTAAAGTAAAACTTCCTGGGTCCTTTTCTTTATGAGGCAAGGCACGTAAGTCGGTTGCAGAGCTCTCTTCTTTCATTGTAGCCTTGATCTCCTCTTCAATCTTTGCCTTTTCTTTGAGTAACCTCCTTAAACTGATTGAAGAATTAAAGAAAAATTCGGGCTTTGCAGCATCATTACCATTCATCAATCTTCTAGGAAAAGGTATGTTAGGCGTGACTTCTTCAGTAGTGTATATGGCCTTGACATGATCTCTTTGGTTAGTTTCAGTTGAGCTAGGTAAACTTCCGTATCCCCTTTCTTGAAGAACTTTGCTCATTTGTCCGATTTGTTGTTCCAATGCTTTGATCGAAGCTCCTTGATTTCTTGTTATAGTATCCGTTGAGGCTCGGATTTCTTTGATCATAGCGGTGTTCTCATCATGTCTTTTAGCAGCATCGGCCATAATTTGCTTAAGAGTGTCATCCAAAGTCTGCCTCCTTTCTTGAAAAGTGGGATTATAGTTGTTCTTTTGATAATATCCCGAAGCAGCTTCCCTAAATCTTCCTGAAGGTCGGAATGGTTGTCCAAATTGTGTGTAGTATGCTTCTTCAAAAGTCTCACTTTCATTCTTATTAGGGCAATATTTAGTGTAGTGAGGTCCTTCGCATTTTTCACATCCAACTTGGGCAGCATAAACTTTCTCATCACGCTTCTTCATCTCTCTACTAATTTTATCCAATTGAGCTTGAATTGCAGCAAACCCGTCAAAATTAGTGCTGCTCTTAGATCTAGTAGAGGTTCCGTCGTGCCATTTTTGAGAGTGATCAGCAGCTTCTTGGATGGCTTTTCTAGCATCGGCTGCATTCATTTGAGGCACAGCTCCCTTAGCATCCAAGATTTGTCTAGTAGGCATGTCTAATCCTTGATAGAACAATATTATCTCCTGCATTGGATTTAGATAATGTTGAGGGCATTTCATCAATAAGTCTTTAAATCGTTCCCAAGCTTGATAAAGAGTTTCATCAGGCTCTTGCTTGAAATTGTTGATAGCCTCCATCTTTTTAGCAGTTTTAGCAGGTAGACAATATCTTTTCAGGAATTTGCTCTTCAAATCTTCCCATGCTGTGATTGAACTAGCAGGTTCATTCCTTAGCCACTTATTAGCAGCTCCTTTAAGCGAAATTGGAAAGATTCTTAGCATAAGTTGATCGTCAGAGACTCCTTCTGTAGTAAACAAATCTGCAATCTCGAGGACTTTTTCAACATGTTCATTAGCATCTTCATGTTCTATTCCACTGAAAGCATTTTCTCTTAGCTCCTTGAGAAACTAACCCTTCAACTCAAACTTTGACTTTTCATCAAACTTTGGTCTAGCAACTCCTGAACTATAATCAGCACGGGTTTTGTTCATGTATTCCTCCATAGTAGTGTTTTCCGTCATTGTTTCTGTTTCTTCTTCCTCCTTCTCTTCAGAAAAGTAATCAAGCTCGAACGAACTTGAAATTTCAAACCTTTTTGTGTTGAAAAGCCTTTTAAGCGAATGTAAGGCTCGTTCATGATCTTCGAAAGGTTTAATCAAGTTCTTAGTTGAACTCCTGGTCATGCACTTCCTGAAACCATCACAAAAGCATCAGTAGGGTATGTTCAAGAAAGTATGAAATCAGAAAATTAACAACGAAAACGGAATACGAAAAATAAAAGTTGCTGATATCTGCTAACGATGCGCCGTATCCAGAAAGTTTGATACGCCGTATCTTATTACGTTAAAATTTAATCAGACTTTTATTCAGAAAATAGATACGCCGCTTATAATTTTAGAATGCGCCGTATCAAGTTTAAATTATCAAAAATTGATTATATTTATTAAAATTAAATGCGTCATATTAACAAAAGCTAATGCGCCGTATTTTAGTTACGTTTCAAAATACAAGATTTTTGATTTAGTAGATGCGCCGTATCGATAAAGATCGATGCGTCGCTTTTGTTTAAAAATTCGAAAAACAGTTTTTAATTTAAATAGAAAATACGCCGTATCTGTTAAAACAGATGCGTCGTATGGCGTTAGGGTTTAGAAAAATTTCTTATTAAAAACAGAATACGCCGTATCTTGGGGAAAGATGCGTCGTACTCGAATTTATTAAACGCGTTGTATTTTATAAAAATTAAACGCAATACGCCGTATCTGTGAAAACAGATGCGCCGTATCGTTTGTATCAGCACAATACAACGATAGCAGAATGCAGAAAAATACAGAAAAGAAAAAAAACAAAAAATAAAAATAAAAACAAACAAAGACACACAAAATTAGAAAATATGCAAATTATACAATGAATGCAATTTATCTAATATATAACAGGGTTAGAAAAACCTAATTAAAATACTAATTTAAATTAACAGATAATAACAATTCACTCCCCGGCAACGGCGCCAAAAACTTGATGCGCGTGCGTGTCGTTGCGGTTTAGCAGTATTAATGCCTACTCAAGTTTTAAATTTATATTTAGCCGACTTATCAATAACACACACACTTAACGAGCAGTGTACCCGGTCAGTATGAATATAATGGTAAGTAGAGTGTCGATCACTAAGAGTGGAACGTATTATCTAGTTATTCTAATCAGTATTTTAATATCCTAAGTTAGCTATACAACCTAATCTAACGCAAGGGGGTTCAGCCTGAGAGACTGGCACGGTTTGGTTTTGATTAAATAGAAAACTAAACTAATGGGCACGAATCAGCGATTAGCACACACGTACACAGATAGATACTTGAGACAATAAGAAGACCTGTCCTGATGATTAAGTAGCTTGTCACTTGTTTTATTGCTAGTTTTATATGAAGTGTATATAATTAAACCTTTCTCGTTGGCTCTAATCTTATCGGCGAGTAAACCCTTAATGATTACTTATGTATATCCTATTTATTCAAGAGACGCTAAAACAAATAGGCGAGGAAGGGGCATGGCGACCCAAGCAATGCTCAGCTAGACACAGAGGTTATCAATGCACTAAGAAAAGTCACCAAAGACATCAACATATAAACTTTAATTAATGGGAAAGCAATATTAAGGGGAGTGCATGATTTTCCGTAGTCACATGACACAAGCCCATCAATCCTGATGAATTAAAGTGTACTAAAACAATAAAACAAAACTACTTAATGAATTGAATACATGCATGACCTTCTTACAGCTCTTGTATCTTTGTTTAGGTGTGTCTTGTGCTGCTTGATCGTCTGAATTCGGCTCTGGGGTTTTGTGGTCTTCGGTCTTCAAAAGCTTAGTCTCTCCAAAAACTCTCCAAATTCGTCTGTCCTTGGAGTATTTATAGTTTCTGTCTGAGGGGTCGATGCGTCGCATAGAATGAATAGATGCGGCGCATTGACTTAACTTCACGTGGGGTCCAAGATTAATATATTCAGGAATATTCGTACACCGTCTTTAGATGCGGCGTATCTTGATCTTTGTATGCGGCGCATGTACTTGGATCGTAACTTGTGAAATCTTGATAGTGATACGCCGTATGTTAGAAGTATGTTGCGGCGTATCTGGAGTAGAACGAGCTTGATCTTCTGGATTTCAGTAGGCTCTTAACATCTTGCTTGTTTTGCTCCATAATTAGTCCAAAATCGCCAAGTTTCACATAATGCTTGTTTTTACCTGAGAATTACTAAAGTAAACATTAATGTATCGATTCTCATAGATAATATAATAAAACAAGTCAAATAAATAGGATAAATGATGATAATAAAATGTACTTATTTGAGTTCTTCATGTTTTCGAGCTGAAAATTCAAAAGTCAAACAGCATTACAAAGAGTTATATGACTCAATTAAAGTCACACGAAACAATCACAATGAAAAGATAACTTCTTTGCTAAATGAGATCGAGAATCTAAAGACTCAGGTGAAAGGGAAAATGCCAATTATCACTTGTGATAATTTTGTTCCAAAGGTTTCTGCTTGTAGTAAGTATGTTGTTGATGTTGTGCCTATTCCACTTCCTCTTAGGAACAATAGGTCTGCCCATCAAGTATATCTCAATCACATTAAGGATAGCCTTGATACACTTCGTGAGATCGTAGAAGAGGATAGGATAGATAAGCCACTTGATAGTGCAGTTGTAGATGCATGCTTCCTCACTAAACGGTCTCAGGAACTTTAGAATACGTCATTGGCACAAGTCCTAAGATTGATAAAAAAAAGAGATAGATTTGCTGCATCATCCTCTACTACTAAGAACAAGCATGTAACCTTTGATGTACCACTGAGAACATCTGAACCCAGCACATCAAAACCGAAAAAACAAATGACAGTGAATCACACTAATGTTCCCATCGTTGCTTCTACAGGAGTAAACTGTGACACCAAAGCTAGCGGGTCAAAGCCTAGGCGCAATGCAAGGAAAGATAGGACTATGCCGGCTAAGATTGTTCAGGAGAAGAAAGTAGAAGTCCACCCTAGGGACAATAAGTTTGCTTTGAATAGAATGAATCATGTTGATTCTAGTATTAGCTTTAAGCGTACTGTAATTAATTCGAATTCTAATGCTGTCTGCAAAACATGTAACGAATGTTTAATTTCTGGTAATCATGATGATTGTGTTGTGTCATTTTTTATGTCTCCTAAACGATCCCCTATTAAGAATGTTAGGAAACCTGAAATGAATAAGCAAATTTGGAAAACAACAGGAAAAATGTTTGTCAATGTTGGTTATCAATGGAAGCCCACTGGAAGAAAATTCACTTTAGGAGATCAGTACCCCTTAACTAGAATGACTAATCATAAGGTAGTGAATGTTAAGGAATGGAGGCCAACTGGTCGAACTTTCCCTATAGTGACACAATGCCATGCAACTAGGTCATTTGCATCTACTAGTGAAGTTTCCACTGTGAACACCATAGCATCTATAATTCCTGTAGTTCCAGAATTTGTGTGTGCTAACCAAACGGACCCCAATTGCACATGGGGATCCACCTTTTTCAGTTATCCATCGTTGTCTGTTTTCAAATGCAGGTCGTACAAATCGTCCTTTGGTATTTGGACTCAGGCTGCTCAAAACATATAACCGAGGATCTTTCACGGCTCAAGAATTTCGTGAAAAAGTTTATCGGGACAGTTAGATTCGGGAATGACCATTTTGGGGCAATTATGGGTTATGGAGATTATGTGTTTGGTGACAATGTAATTTCCTGGGTATACTACGTGGAAGGACTAGGGCATAATTTGTTTTCTGTTGGTCAATTTTGTGATTCCGATCTTGAAGTTGCTTTCAGAAAACACACATGTTTCGTCAGAGAGTTGGATGGTATTAATCTTCTTAAAGGCGGTCGTGGCACCAATCTATACACCATCTCTATTGAAGAAATGATGAGGTCCTCTCCTATTTTCTTGCTTTCAAAGGCCTCAAAGACCAAATCTTGGCTTTGGCACCGTCGTTTAAATCACTTGAACTTCGGCACCATAAATGACCTTTCTTGCAAGGATCTTGTATGAGGCATGCCCAGATTAAAGTTTGAGAAAGATAATCTTTGTTCTGCATGTCAACTGGGCAAAAGCAAGAAACATACTCACAAACCCAAAACTGTCAACACCATTATGGAAGCTCTTCAAACCCTTCACATGGATCTGTGCGGACCAATGAGAGTTCAAAGTATTAATGGGATGAAATATGTTCTGGTGGTGGTCGATGACTACTCTCGGTTTACATGGGTAAAGTTTTTGAGAACCAAGGACGAAACTCCAGAGGTTATCATCAAACTTATCAAACAGCTGCAAGTGAGACTTAACAAAACTGTCAGAATCATCCGTACAGACAATGGAACTGAGTTTGTTAACCAACAACTCAGTCAATTTTATGAAAGTATTGGCATAACTCACCAGAAAAGTGTTCCACGCACTCCTTAGCAGAACGGAGTTGTTGAAAGAAGAAACCGTACTCTTGTGGAAGCTGCACGAACCATGCTAATATTTTCCAAGGCACCGATGTTTCTTTGGGCAGAAGCAATTGCTACAGCATGTTACACCCAAAACCGATCCCTGATACATACTATTCACAACAAAACTCCCTATGAGCTGATACATGGCAAGAAACCAGATCTTTCCTTTCTTCGTGTGTTCGGTGCACTGTGCTATCCGACAAATGACAGTCAAGATCTGGGAAAGCTGAAAGCAAAAGCAGACGTAGGTTTCTTCGTTGGGTATGCACCAGATCGCAAGGGATACAGAATCTACAACAAACGAACCCGACAAATCATGGAAACTATTCACGTAACATTCGATGAGCTGACTGAGCAAACGGCTTCTGGACAAACTAGTTCTGGACCCGCTCCTAATCTTTTGTCACCTGGACCAATCAGTTCAGGTCTTGTACAGAATCCTACTCCTGTAGTTTCTTATATACCTCCTACCAGTGATGAGTTAAAGAAGTTGTTTGACCCGATGTTTGATGAATATTTTGAGCCACCAACGGTTGATATTACAACGGAAGCTACACTTATACCTCCAGTTGCTGATGCTCCAACTCCACAAAACTCAGAAGGTCCATCTGTATCTGTCTCAATCAGTCAAGATGCACCATCTGCTAGTCACTCACCATCATCATCAAACATTCAATCTCCTTTGGTACAGCAAGGCTCTGCAGTAGATAACTCTTTTGAAGTGAATCTTTTTTCTCCTATTGATGATGTTCCATTCGAGAATATCTTTGCTCCTGAATCTTCTACAGAGACATCTTCTTCAGGGGATCTCAACACGGCAACATCAGTTCACTACCCTCAACCACATGATCATCTCAGAAAATGGACCAATGATCATCCGATCGACAACATCATTGGAAATCCTTCTCGTCCGGTATCCACGCGTAAGCAACTTGCCACTGATGCATTGTGGTGTTTCTTTAATTCCGTACTATCCAAAGTCGAACCCAAGGATTTCAAAGATGCTTTGTCCAAAGACTGCTGGTTCACGGCAATGCAAGAAGAAATTCATGAGTTTGATCGACTTGAAGTATGGGAATTAGTGCCTCCTCCAGATTGTGCAATGATTATCGCTCTAAAGTGGATCTTCAAAGTGAAACTCGATGAGCATGGTGATGTTCTGAAAAATAAGGCACGACTTGTTGCAAAGGGGTATCGACAAGAAGAGGGCATAGACTTTGAAGAATCATTTGCGTCGGTTGCTCGAATTGAAGCCATCAAAATCTTTCTAGCTAATGCTGCCAGTCAGATTATGACAGTCTATCAAATAGATGTCAAGACATCATTCTTAACTGGTGATTTAAAAGAGGAAGTCTATGTCAGTCAACCTGAAGGATTTATTGACCCTGATCGTCCTAATCATGTCTATCGATTGAAGAAGGCCCTCTATGGCTTAAAGCAGGCACCTAGGGCATGGTATGACACATTGTCTAAGTTTCTTCTGGCAAACAGATTCTCTAAAGGTGTTATTGATCCTACACTATTCACTAGGAAAACGGGCAAGCATCTACTTCACGTTCAGATCTACGTAGATGACATTATCTTTGCCTCCTCTGATCCTAGTGAATGTGATCGGTTTTCTAAAGAGATGAGTTCTAAGTTCCAAATGTCGATGATGGGACAAATGTCGTTCTTCTTAGGTTTACAAATTTCTCAAAGTCCCGGAGGCATCTTCATTAATCAATCCAAGTACGCAAATGAAATATTGAAGAAATTTGGATTTGATTCAAGTGATCCTGTTGACACTCCTATGGTTGAGAGATCGAAGCTGGATGAAGACCTCTCTGGGATCCCGGTTGATCAAACTAAGTTTCGAAGCATGATTGGATCCCCGCTAGTAGGCCAGATCTCCTGTTCGCAGTATGCATGTGTGCTCGGTACCAGTCCAAGCCTACCAAGAAGCATCTGGAAGCGGTAAAACGGGTCTTCAGATATCTTCAAGGAACTATTCACATGGGTCTCTGGTATCCTAAGGACACAGCCATGGAACTCACAGCCTATGCAGATGCAGACCATGCGGGGTGTCAAGATACTCGTCGGAGTACGTCAGGAGGTGCTCAGTTTTTGGGGGAAAAGCTAGTAAGCTGGTCGTCGAAGAGGCAAATGAGTACGTCTATATCTTCCACAGAGGCTGAATACATTGCCATGTCCGCGTGCTGTGCTCAAATCCTATGGATGAGATCCCAACTATCGGACTATGGCTTTGCATACAACAAGATTCCCCTGTGCTGTGCTGAAAGCCTATGGATGAGATCCCAACTATCGGACTATGGCTTTGCATACAACAAGATTTATGTAATTCCCTGTTTGTGTAACAAATCAAAGCACATCGATATCCGACATCACTTCAAAGAACATGTTGAAATAAGGGGGGGTTGTTGTACTTTACTTCGTGAGGACAGAGTTTCAGTTGGCTGATATCTTCACTAAGGCACTTCCGTGAGAACGGTTTCAATTTATTCTCCCGCGACTTGGCATGAAGAGTCTGACTCCAGAAACCCTCAAGGGTCTTCAAGAAGAAAACGAGGAGTAAAGGATTTGCTTCACATATCCTTGTATATATTTTTATATATTTTAAACCAAAAAGAAAATAGAAAAATATAAAAACTATAAAAACCATAAAAATCAGAAAAACACAAAAATACCAAAAATATTTTCACTAGGCATGTCTTCTGTTTATCGATAACATTTACGGTCCTAGAAATGTCATTCAATAATGACACGGGACTTTAAATGAAGCTCGAGCAGAAGTTAAAATGAATTGTTAAAACATGTCTTATCGGCTTGCAGTTACTTCAGACTGTAACCCATTCTTTTGCATGGGGAAAGCACGTCGCCAAAAAGACGGCTGTTCCTCTCACTGGGTGAAGTTCACCCGGGCATGGATTACTTTATATCCATGTTTCTTCGATTTGATGTACGTTTCAGTGCATCATTTTTCGTACAAGAAGAGAAGTCTTCTTTAAATCACATATACTTTTCCATCTATGATTCTTCAGGAATGTATTTGTGTTAAAAAAAAATCTATCACTCAATCAATGACTACAGCTATTTAAATAGAAGACGAGTCATCGATTGAGGGGGAGAGTGATGATTTCAAAAATTTCATATCATCAAAACAAAACATGTCTCTTTGTACATAAGCAGTGAAAAAAATGTGGTTGTTATGTGTCAGTGTATGAGTTTTGTTATATTCAAATCTTCCAAACCCATCATACCTGACACTAACATTCTCCCTCATTGATTGAGGGGGAGCATCGTAACGTTCCAATTATCAGCACATATTAAACCTGACCACATTTTCTCCCATATTTTCTAAACTTATTTAAATCAATTGGGATCACAAATCTCAAAAGGTTTGAAATTTTTGATCGGGGGAGAGAATGTGATTTAAATATGCAATCTGATAAAAATGTGATGTTTTGGACCAAATGTAAGCTCTCCCATATGTGCTAAACTCTTTCGTATATTGATGCACATATTGAGGGGGAGAAAATGGTTTGTGATAGCAAAATGGATGTGGCATCTCAAGTGAACGCGACTCAGACTTCACCAATGAATTGACGAAACAAAAACTGCCATTAATCGAAAGGATGCGTCCTGGCCGGGTAATAATTTCAAGCTGGTCTAACCAGTGATGTAAGCGTGTCTCGAAGAGGACGTATCTGAGTAGAGTGTACCGTTTCGTGAAAATGTCTGTGGACTTGACCAGGCCGGGTAATAATTTTAAGCTAGTCTAACTAGTGATGTAAGCGTGTCTCGAATCAGTCATGTTCACTGAAAGTGGATCAATTCAAAAAGTGCAAGCTCTACCCAACATGTGCAAATTTATACTAAAAACATCTGAGCACATGTTAAGGGGGAGCATTTGAAAAGTTCAAAACTCTCAAAGTATTAGCAAAATGTGTTTCTTAATCATAAACACTTTGAGAGATTTTTCAAATAAATGGTTTACGGCAACATAGGATAGTCATGAAGTTATAAGGTGGCTAAGGTTAGGAAAACCGTCCTATGATCCGCCAGAGCCGGAGGGATCTACCCAAGGACAATACCAAATAGTTAGTATTAGAAAGTCCTTAGGTATGATTATGAAAAAATGAGTAATATGAGAAAGGAGGAGAAAGAAGGGATCTACCCAAGGACAATACCAAATAGTTAGTATTAGAAAGTCCTTAGGTATGATTATGAAAAAATGAGTAATATGAGAAAGGAGAAAGAAGGGGTTGAAGAATTAAAAAGAAAATGTAATGAGAAAGGGTGAAAAGAAATAGCCCTCCAATGATTCAACCTTAGGGCAGAAACCGGGTTCAATTCATATGCTACTGGTTGTTACTAAGGTAATGCCGGTATTGAAGAAAAGACGTCATGGACCCAGTGACGCACTGCACTAAACCTTTTAGCCACTCAAGTTCTCTTAAAAGGACTTGTTTCATTCTCACGGGGAACCCTGTATAATCTATCGACTGCTCATTACGAGTTATGTTGATATTGAAACAGGAGACACCGCTCCAATCTCCGACTACCAAAATTGCACTTATCGAGTCTAGAGCCAAGAGATGCATCATAAGATCTCATAGGAACACATGTTACTTCTACACTGGTTGTTCAACATTAAGGACACCAGTTGTAAACTTATGAGCCCTACGCAGATCTTAGCAATCTGCCAGAAAATTTATGAGGGAATTTACAAATGTAATTCTCAGTGATTGAATGGAAATTCCTGCTAGGGTCAACATCAAATAGCCCTGAAAGCATTTTACTTCGGTAATTCCTTGAGGATTATGCTTAGTGGTCACGGCTGTTTCAAACGGTCTACAGTCGTGGAGTGACTCACCTAATCATTGATTTACTTCGGTAGATCTTGTAAGCCCTCTCGGGGGTATCCAATTTAGGAACGGCCTTGGTAAGGACTAGAGAAAGTTTTCACGCTATGCTGTTAACAATCTCGAAGTCCGAACCTGTAAGTACCAGACGTTTTATTGCTAACTGTCGTATGCAGGAATCCCTGGCGGTTGCAGATGATTGCTGAAAAGATGCCGATTCATCACCCCATGCTCACACTTCATCATCATAATCCAAGAAATCATGATAAATGAAAGGCCTTCAATACTGCTTTCGCAAACTCTGATGCTGAAAATCATGATCTTGAAAAGTGTGTGCATGTTGGTCCAATTATCACATCACCACATGGAAACGATACTGCAAGAAGGTGACTTGAAGACGCACGTTGGATGATGACGTCAAAGAATTCTCAAAGATCATCCGAGGCAAAAGAACAGTCGTTAAAAGTCCACTGCTGAAAGTACAAAGTGTGCTGAACTTGAAGAATCAAAAGACTACAAGCTAGGTACTTACAGTCATGTAATAGAATGCTAGAATTCAAAGTGTATTATCCGGGGTGACCTCCCTTAGGGGGAGATTGTTAGAAATATAAATATTCATATAAAGACTCGGTCACCCCGAGTATCTATTGGCATTAAGTAGCTCGTAGGATTATTAGTATTATTAGTAATAGTTTAGTTATTAAAGTATTCGTTGAATGGGTCGGGTCTTTACCCATTGTCAGCTCACTCCACAGCCCACACAGCGCACCTTATGTATGCCTATATAAAGCCCTTCCCACACAAGGGAAGGGTTGGACCTTTCTTAGAATTCAATCTAATATTCTCTCTTTTCTCTCAAAGGCTCCCAACTTCTCTTCTTTCTCTTCTCTTTAATCGGCCATAATCACAAAACCATACGTGCTTATGATTTAGAGTATCCCACAGATCTTCACCAGATCTTAGCATTCTGCCAGAACATTTATACTTCTTCTTAATTGAAGTTATTCCAGAAAGACAAATGTCATAACCGCAGAGAAAATCAGTGTTTTAACTCGTGGTTTGTGGTGTATTATTCCAACTACGTGAGGGAAGAGATGTAAGAAATAGTTTCTGATGATTAAAGAGGTACACAATTGTATGATGATTCCTCTGGTTAGTCGGTATCCTACAGAAGGAAATGTGTTCATCCGGGACATACTTGAGAGTTACGGTAATGTCTTGGTGTTATCGTTTCGACTACATACGGGATAACTTGCCTACACTCGGGACTTAGGTGACTTTGGTGTAGCAATTCTCATATGCAATTTCCTGAAGGGAGAAAAGTGCATTTCCGAGTCTTAATTCATTTTGATGTTACGTTTTCGACTTCATTTATGGGATTGCATCACTTCAACTACTTGGGGGAAGTGGTCTCTGGATACTTTTGGTATGCATTACTTCAGACTTCAGCGGGAAGAAATGTGAGTATAATTATTCAAGTGTGAGATGATACACTGCTGATCGATTTGATGATCCCCCGAAAGGAGAATCACGATAATTATTCTTAAAAAGAGCAGCAATATTTGATGTGGTTTGCTACGATTTCCGCTGTACACTTACCTTATGTAAGCTTGAAAGACGGCTTTGAAATTGCTCAAAAGGAAGATTGTCGGTTTAGGGGGAAGCTATCAAAGCTTCACAATTGAGAAGGCTCAAGTTCAGACGATTATTCAGGAGCCTTGAAAGCTTTGGTGGTGAAAGTTTAAGAGATGTTGACTACAGACTTCTACAACGTACATAACGATATCCTTATTTCGGTATTCATGTCAACATCTTCTTAAAATGAATAATATATTTTGTACATATCTTAAACCAAAATGTAAATAGAAAAATATAAAACCAAAATGTAAATAGATAATTATAAAACCAAGAAAAACCATAAAAATCAAAAAAATAGAAAATACAAAAAATTGTTTTTTTCAAGGCATGTCTTCTGGTATCGATAACATTTACGATCCTAGAAATGTCATTCAATAATGACACGGGTCTTTAAATGAAGTTCGAGCAGAAGTTAAAAGGTTTTCAAAACATGCCTAAATGGCTTGCTATTACTTCAGATATGCAACCTGGTCTTTCAAAATGAGGAAAGCACGTCAAAAAAAAGATGGCTGTTCCTAACAACGGGTGAAGTTCACCCGGGCATGGATTACTTCATATCCGTGCATCCTCGATTTAGTGTACGCTTCAGTGCATTATTTCCTGATTAAGAAGAGAAGTCTTCTTTGAATACAAATAATTTTCCTTCTATAATTCTTCTGAAAATTATTTGTGAGACACATGGTGGTAACGTTTTGTTTGAAATTCTATCAGACTTGGATTGTTCATAAAATTTGTCACTCAATCAATGACTACAACTCTTTAACTAGAATATGGGTCATTGATGGAGGGGGGAGCGATTTCAAATTTTATATCATCAAACGGGTTTCTTGGTTATCTCATAATTGTTAGAAAATGTTTTGTAGTTAATGGGGTATTTGTTGAAGAGGAACTTACTAAGCTTTATCTAAAATGGCCAAATGTGTTAGTTGTTAGAAAGATTAGGGCATTATGTGCAATTTGCTTGTAGTTTCCTAGCTTTATGTAACTAGAAGGCTCATTTGTGTCACTTTGGAATCCTCGGTTAATCCCCTAAATAATTTAAAAATCAGAATAAAAAAGAAGCTAGAAAAACCATTGTGTTTGATGTTCTTGAATACTCCACTGACATTTGTATGATCTGATTGAATGAGTTTCATATGTTGATTGACTTTTGTTAGTCGATTGCTGCTTAATTGTTGTTGATTTAGTGCATGTGCACTCAGGATTTGCTTAGGTATGTAGCTATCATGTTAGAATCTTGTCCCTAAGATCCTGAGTTGAATGTTGAAATATGTGTGAATTGCCATGTTCATGATTGTTGATTGCTCTTCATGCTAGATAGCGGTTTGATGTATTTCCTGGTTGTGGTTTGATTATGAGATGAATATGGTATTATGAGTAGGCGAGCTGCTACGTGGTAGCTGTTAATGCTTATGAAAAAAAGGAGTAATATGAGAAAGGAGAAAGAAGGGGTTGAAGAATTAAAAAGAAACGTAATATGAAAGGGTGAAAAGAAATAGCCCTCCAATTATTCAACCTTAGGGTAGAAACCGGGTTCAATTCATATGCTACTGGTTGTTACTAAGGTGACACCGGTATTGAAGACAAGATGTCATGGACCCAGTGACGCACTGCACTAAACCTTCTAGCCACTCAAGTTCTCTTAAAAGGACTTGTTTCATTCTCACGGGGAACCCTGCATAATCTATCGACTGCTCATTACGAGCCATGTTGATATTGAAACAGGAGACACCGCTCCAGTCTCCGATTACCAAAATCTCACTTATCGAGTCTAGAGCCAAGAGATGCATCATAAGATATCATAGGAACACATGCTACTTTTACACTGGCTGTTCAACACTAAGGACTCCAGTTGTAACCTTATGAGTCCTATGCAGATCTTAGCAATCTGCCAGAACATTTATGAGGGAATTTACAAACGTAATTCTCAGTGATTGAATGGAAATTCCTTCCAGGGTTAACTTCAAACAGCCCTGAAAGCAGGTCACTTCAGTAATTCCCTATGGATTACGCTTAGTGGTCGCGGTGGTTTCAAAATGGTCTACAGTCGTGGAGAGAACTATAGCGACTCACCTAATCGTTGATCTACTTTGGTAGATCTTGTAAGCCCTCTCGGGGGTATCCGATTTAGGAACGGCCTTGGTAAGGATTAGAGAAAGTTCTCGCACTATGCTGTTAACAATCTTGAAATCCGAACCTGTAAGTACCGGACGTTTTATTGCTAACTGTCTTATGCAGGAATCCCTGGCGGTTGCAACTGATTGCCGAAAAGATGCCAATCCATTACCACATGCTCACACTTCACCATCATAATCAAAGATATCATGATAATTAAAAGACCTTCGACACTGCTTCCGCAACTCTGATGCAGAAAATCATGATCCAGAAAAGAGTGTGAGCATGTTGGTCCAAATATCACAATATCACATGGAGACGATACTGCAAAAAGATGACTCGGAGACGTACGTTGGATGATGACATCAATGAATTCTCAAAGATCGTCCAAGAAAACAGAATAATCATCTAAAGTTCACTTCTGAAAGTACAAAGACTAAAGACTTTGAAGAATCAAAGATTACGAGCTAGGAAGTCAATTCATATGATAGAATGCTAGAATTCAAAGTGTAATTTCCGAGGTGACCTCCCTTACGGGGAGATTGTTAGGAATATAAATATTCATATTAAGACTCGGTCACCCCGAGTATCTATTAGCATTAAGTAGTAGTATCTATTAGCTCGTAGGATTATTAATATATATTAGTATTAGTTTAGTTATATTCGTATTTGTGGAGTTGGGTCGGGTCTTTACCCAATCTCAGCTCACTCCACAGCCCACTCGGGGCACTTAGGGTAGTAGTATAAATACCCCTTCCCATGTGTGGGAAGGGTTGGAGATTTTCATCATCTTAATCTAATATACACATTTTCTCTCTCTAGAAAACTCCCAACTCTCCTCTTTCTCTTTCTAGAAATCGACCTATCATTAATCTTGTGTTTGTGTTATAATTTCTAGTATTCTACATGAGCTCCTTGGGGTACGAGTCCTGAACTGATATGTCCAAAAGTCTGACTGTTTGGTGCGGGTCCTAATCTGGTATGATTAGAAGCCATTAGGTTAAGCGAGGGTTCTAGAGCGAGTCTTTCAGAAGCCATTTGTGAAATATCGTCAAACTTCACATTCATCGTCTCCAATATCCTTTTAGATTGACGATTATACACCTTGAATGCCCTCGAGTTTTTTGAATAACCAATGAAGATTCCAATATCACACATATCCTTCAAGGGTCTTCAAGAAGAAAACGAGGAGTAAAGGATTTGCTTCACATATCCTTGTATATATTTTTATCTATTTTAAACCAAAGTGTGAACAGTGGATCGATGTACATTTAGATGTATGTCTCCTTCCCCTTGCTTGTTTTGATACCTCAGGATCAGCAACACATTTTACACCCATGTACTTGACATCTTGTGAGAAGAACTAAATTGGCTCAAATGTATCAAGTGAGAATCAACCGCTACCGAAACTCTCTCTGACTATCTTTACCAACCCTTAAGTAGGCTATTTGAAGTGATAACTGATGGAGCTAACCCGATATACCGAACTTGAAACTGAAGTAGAATCCCCCGTTCTCATGACTTAGGCTTGCACTAATGTTGGAAGAACGATGTAGATTAACACCTCTTGCGATTATCCACAACATCATCTGCGTGTGACACAGAGTACTACAACGTAACTCCTTTAAGTGATAGTTAACCAAGTTTTCAACCATCCACCCCGACTGCTGGTAACTAGATACACCAAGTCTTCAACTTAAATCTTAAGCACGAGCAAGTTATCATTGAAAGTCATGCATCCAACCAACCCCGACTTCAAGATAAAGTAAGATCACGCCTTTGTGAAAGTCAACTTCTATCTCAAACAAGTGATACCTGATCAACTCCATAGTCACAATTAGAGTCACATGCCCAACAAGTGAGTGAACATACAATCAAATGTATGTTGATCCACTATTCACACTTCTCCCCCTCAAAAATTGCATATGAGGTTGCAATTTTTGATTGAACAAGTGCATATGAGGTTGATCCACTGTTCACACTTCTCCCCCTCAAAAATTGCATTCAAGGTTGCCATTTTTGATCGAGTGAATAAAATACAATCTAATGAGAGTAGATCCACTTGATGACTGAACGAGCATGGAACAAGTATGAAGCTTGTTGATGAGAATAGTCAGAAACAAGAAGATTTCTCTTCTTCTGAAGATAAAGCGCACTCAAGCGTACGCCTTTCTTTTCTTTAAGGAACGGGGCCTGGAGTGTTTTCAGCAGATGCCATAATGTTGATATTGATGCCCGAGGCTTGAACTGCAGTGTTCAAATGTCATTGTCGATGAAGAACAAGGCTTGAACTGTTGTGTTCAAATGTCATTGTCGTTGAAGAACGAGGCCTGAACTGATGTAAACAGATGTTATTGTCGATGTTCATCAAGCTTGACTTGCTTGAACCCCTAATTCATGAGATATCAGTCTTTTCGGCAACCAAACCCTGAGTCTTTCCTTAATAGGAGTAAATGATGTACCTACACTTAAGTAAAGACTACCTGCATTGACATTAAGAGTTTGTTTGCATTTATATGGGTTAGTGATATCATCATCTAAACCATTTGGGGTTTCACTATCAACCTTGGTTTTGCACTCAGTGAACAACTTTCTAATAGGTATCCATCTAAGACCAACAATCTTAAAAATTCTACCCGTCGGTATCCACCTAAGACAAGATCTAAGAGTGTTTGGTTTCTCATGCATAGTGAAAGACTTGTTGGGAGAAAACCTTTGTCCTATAGCAATCTGCCTACCAGGTTTCTGAATATCACTCTTTGGTTTTACGGGTTTGTTGTTGTTTCTAGTCTTAGAGGATTGAACTTTAGCACGAGCATTCACTTCCTTCAGGAATATTGTTATACAATCATCATGATTTGCATTAAAAACACATTTCTGACAAGTTGAGCAAATAGAGTGTTTGGATTCAGAAAAAGATCTAGAATTCTTAGAGTCATCTGCTACGGGAATCGCTTTAATCGATACGCAACTACTCTTAGAAACAGGCAAATTCCTAGTCTTTTCATGTGTGTTTTTCTTAGCATCCTCTAGGTTGTGATTCTGAACACTATTCTTATGTCTAACATGTTCCTTTGTTGTCACAAATGACACTCGCTTTGAACTAATCCTAGAAGAACTAGAGGCACTCATATGATGAGGTTTTGCAAACGTATATTCCTTTTCATCAAGTCTAGACTGTGAAGTGACTGGTTTTGACAAAACTTGTTTCTAATCAACTTGGGAGGCAAACCGTGGTTTTGGAGATTTTGGTCGTTCAGATCTAAACGCAGTCAATTGTCTAACAACTGATTGGTTTCTAAGTGGTTGTAAAACTGGTTTCCCCAAGATTGATGGTTTTGCAAACTTAGTGTTCACACCATTTCCTGTCAATTTTCTTAACTCATTTTTCAACGCTGCAATTGCAAAACCCTTTTCCTGAAGTCGAAATTTGAATTCATCATTTTTGGCAATCAAAGAGGTTGTTTACTCTACAGTCTTAGTTTTCATTTCTTTGATAGAGTCACACAGTTCTTTGCAATGAATTTTCAAAGTCTCATTATCATTAAGTAATTCAGCCACTTTATGTTCCAATTCAGTATTTTTTGTTGCAATAACATCACTGTCATGTTTAGCCTTAACTTCATTACACATATCACGCATCTCAGCAATACGTTTTTTCAGGTTGTTGATCGTTAAGTTTTTGGCTTGTAGCTGAGCTTTCAAATCTTTTATCATAAAAAATTCATGGAATTCAGGAAATTCTGGATTCCTACATGGTTTGTTAGTTTGAAGACTTTCTTCCTTTTGATGCATTGAGATTTCAAGTGAAATACAATGTTTTTCAAGTTGTAAAAATCTGTTTGAAAGTTCATTATAAACTTCTTTTTCAACCATATCATTTGATTTGAAAAACTCAGCCGTAAGCAAAGAACTTGATGCATCATCATGTTCAGCATCCTGATCAATTTCTCCCCCCTTATGACTCATATTTGTTGAATCAGAGGTGATATTGCTATCAGTCTTTTCCAACAGATATGTGTCATAAGTAGGTTTAATTTGATCAGTATGTTGTTGTTCATTAGAAATAACATTATGTTGATCAGACAGATGTACCTCAGCAGATGGTTCTTGGTGGTTTACTGGACTGAGATATGCATCCACACCATGTGTGATATCAGTCCCTGAGCTGTTGCTATCATCATGCTTATTTGACTCTGTCCCGTTCCCCATGTGTTGTACTCTTTCATTAATGAACTCCTTAACATTACTCATGAGCTGGAGTAGTGTAACTCTAAACATGTCAACCTCGATTCCAGTGTAATTACCAAAACACTTTTTCATCATTTGACTGTCATAATCATAATCCTCAGTGAATTGCAAATCAATGAACACTTGGAGTTGGTTGTTGATCACACACAAGGCAACCATGGATCTATCTTCAGAAAATTCCCCTTTGTCAAGTTGTTGTTCAAGTTAATCCAAATACAGAATCATTTTGACTGTGAAAGTCTGAACATCGTGACCAAAGAGTGATGCGAATGCACGTCTGTATCCTCCCAAGTATCCAGGTTGTTCAAAGAGAACCTTGAGATGTGAATGAAGTAATCGAAAGCATTCAATGCAACTGTCTTTTGCATTAGGCAACATTAGTGACTGATGAAACTCTTTCTCTTGAGAATTCGAGCACAGCAATTCCATATTAGCATTATCAGAATCAACACACGTTTATTTGTTGTACAGGATTGGAAGTCTTATATTTATCATTCGTGTCGTACAACTTGAGTACCTCAGATATGAAAGAATCTGAAGTAGTAGACATGATGTGAACGTGCACGGGATTTTACAATTCTATGATTTAAACCAAGAAATAGATTCTTTCGCGGGATTTTACAAAAAATCAAGATTAAACCATGAAATGATAATGATTACTTGAATGTGTTATGATTAGTGATTAGTGATTGTGTGTTGAGAGTGATGATTGATTGTTAGACTTTGTGAACCATTGTTTGATTTTGGTTGAAAGGGTTTAAGTGAATCCAAATAACCACCGTAGTTATATCCTATAAACTCGAAAATATCTCAACCCAAAATAATTTTCAATCTCGGATTCTTGAAGCTCAATCAAAGTCGTTGTCCAAAATTATACCCAAATATTTATTCAAAACCAGCCAATTTAGGAGAAGAACAATTCATCCTTGTGATATTACACCAAAGCCCACGTGAAGAAAATCTTTGATAAGTCCAATAATATTCCGTCCAAAAAATTAAGAAAAATCATCCTTGTGTTATCAATCCAAAATTTAGCCCACAAATTAAGTACACCCCAAGTCCAATAACTAAATGATCCTAACCCTAAAATACTGATTATAAAACACCACTAACTTCCCTAATCTTTTGCAAACCGTTACCCTAATTTAAAAAAAAAAAAAAAAAAAACTTGTGCCTCTCTTTTTCTTAACTCTCACCGCAGCTACAAACACAAATCGAACACCAACACACCTTCTTTATGTTAATTGTTCCTTGTTTAGGCTGTGACACCCTAAGATCAATTATGTTCATGGCTTAAAATCCTTTAAAGGTCACGGGTAGGTGATGCTTTTTTTTTTTTTTTTTTTATTTATATATTATTTATTATTTTTGTGTGTTTGTGTTTCTTTAACCGATTGAAGCGTAGAAAGGAACAGTTTTGATCTTGTTCTTCTTTTAATTATCGGATATTCAAAGAAGTGTAGCTTCAATACATTGATCTATGATGACAAATCTTTTGTTGTGTTGAGCAAACGATGATGATACAAGAGATATGTTGAGATCCTGTTTTTTTTTTCCGAGTCTTGGTTAATGTTTGTTTAAGAGTTGTGGTTCTGTTGAGATGAGACGAATGTAGTTGTTTTTGTGATAACTGAGATCTTGTTGTTTTCTTTTTTGTTTAAGATGAGACGAATGTAGTTGTGGTTCTGTTTAAGAGTTTTGATTTAGGATAGAGGAGACGGATGTAGTTGTTTTTGTGACTAATGATGTTTTAAACTTAAGTCACAAATGAGTTGGTATATGTATGTGGTCAATTCATTCTTCGGTAGGCAAAACGCAATGGCAAGTCGCAGTGCCTTAGACAAACCACAATTAAGAAATGAACAAACCGCAACTGTAAGCCAAATCTCAACACCACAAACCGCAACACCAAAATGCAAGCCTGTCAAAACACAATTGAATTTTAGTCAAATCGCAGTTGACCTGGTTTTAGCAAATCGCAATCACAAAACTCAATCAGTCAAACTGCAGGAGCTGTCACTCTCGTACTATTTTGTCTTTTTCCCTTTTTTCAGTAACAGTCCAAAACGCAGTACATAAAACTCAATGAAGAACACCCATTTTTGACTCAAATCGCAGCCAAGAAATTCATCAAAACGCAACCAAGAAGCAAACTTACCACCAAACCGCAACTAAGAAATATTAACGCAACAAGAACCAGTTTTTGATATAAAGCACCTTTTTAACGCAACAAGAACCAGTTTTTGGAGATTAAATTTCGATGAGATCAACCAAAAAAAATGCACGTTGGAAATGATCCAAAGGTTGGTCAACCAAAAAGACCAAATTTGAACACCTTTTTACTAACCAACACTTAATACTATGAGTTGTAACCAACACGTTTGAGATAAGTGCACGTTTAAACTTATCTTCTTTTCAACACGTAAAATATCTTTTAAGAATGATGTTTTCTTTCTATTCAATTCGATCCAAAACAAAGAAGCACCAAGAAACTATGCCACGAATCACTAGACACAATCAGTCGAACCTAACCTTGGCTCTTGATACCAATTGTAGAATACTAGAAATCATAACACAAACACAAGATTAATGATAGGTCGATTTCTAGAAAGAGAAAGAGAAGAGTTGGGAGTTTTTTAGAGAGACAAAATGTGTATATTAGATTAAGATGATGAAAAGCTCTAACTTTTCCCACACATGGGAAGGGGTATTTATACTACTATCTTAAGTGCCCCGAGTGGGCTATGGAGTGAGCTAACAGTGGGTAAAGATCAGACCCAACTCCACAAATACTAATATAAATAAACTAATACTAATATATATTAATAATCCTACGAGATACTTAATGCTAATAGATACTCGGGGTGACCGTGTCTTCATATGAATATTTATATTCCTAACAGCTCAGTCAACTAATACTGACAAACCAACAAATCAAGAACTGGACACTTTCTTCAAGTATATGTATGATGAGTACTATGGTGGAGCTTCGACAAATGCCAAAACAATGTTCCGCTGCACCCGCTCAAAATCATCAACCACCACCACCACCGCAAGATGCATCAACAACAATCGAAGCTTATGCACCAACTCCCTAAACGTCATCGACATCTACTCCAGCAACTTCAGTAATTGAGATTGTGTTACCAAGAGTTGATGAGCAAAACCACGATTCGCCAATTCAAGAAGAACAACAACAAAACGATGCTGTGTTAGAAGAAGAACCATTCGAGAACCCATTTGCAACGGATTCTGCTGAATCATCTTCAAGGTTACATGAACCATCTAACACACATTCGTCAAATCCAAGGTACCCTTCAACGTTACAGTGGACTAAAGACCATCCAATAGATCACGTTATTGGTAAACCTTCAAGGCCAGTTTAGACGAGAAGACAACTTGCCACCGATTGCGATATGTGCATCTATGTCTGTTCAATCAGTCTAAAAGAGCCAAAGAACATTTGGGAGACGATGGCAGACAATGCTTGGATTGAAGCGATGTAAGAAGAACTTCTCCAATACCAATTACATGACACATGGGATTTAGTTCCAAGACCAATTGACAAACTTGTCATTGATCTAAAGTGGTTATGGAAGAACAAAAAGGATGACGAGATGACTGTAATTCGCAACAAAGCTCTCTCGTGGCCAAGGGATTTAGACAGGAATAAGGGATAGATTTTGAAGAGTCATTCGCGCCAGTAGCAAGGCTTGAGGCATTCAGGATTTCCTTAGCATATGCAGCTTACAAAAACATCATGGTCTATCAGATGGAGATCAAGACAGCATTCTTGAATGGAACTCTGAAAGAAGAGGTGTACGTGAGTCAGCCAGATGGATTCATTGACAAAGATCATCCAGACTACGTCTACAAGCTAAAGAAAGCTATCTATGGTTTGAAACAAGCCCCAAGGGCGTGGTATGACGAACTATCATCTTTCATGCTGAATAATAATTTCACCAAAGGAACAATTAACCCGACCTTGTTTACCAAAAAATTCAAAGATGACATTTTGATTGTTCAGATTTACGTGGATGACATAATCTTTGGGTCCGCTAATCCGAAACATTCAAAACATTTTGAAAATCTCATGAAAAGCAAATTTGAAATGTCCATGATGAGGGAACTAAAATTCTTTCTTGGCTTACAAATTCATCAATCCCCACGTGGTATTTTTATAAATCAAGCTAAATATAAAATTGAGATTTTGAAAAAACATGGAATGAAAAATTGTGACTCTGTTGGTACACCAATGGT
Organism: Artemisia tridentata subsp. tridentata; assembly: GCA_021014915.2. NCBI lineage: Eukaryota > Viridiplantae > Streptophyta > Magnoliopsida > Asterales > Asteraceae > Artemisia > Artemisia tridentata. The sequence goes on from CP139507.1 coordinate 365,814,479, forward strand.
CACTTCACCCAAAATAGGCGCTGATTTACATGGGAAACCCATGGATCCGAAGAAATATCAGAGCATGATTGGTTCTCTCATGTATCTAACAGCTAGTCGACCCGATATTCATTTTGCTGTCTGTTTATTAGCACGGTTTCAAGCAAGGCCTACCGAACTTCACCTCCAAGAAGTTAAATGGATCTTTCGGTACCTACGAAGAACCATTAACATGGGACTTTGGTATCCGAAGGATTCGGAGTTCAAACTAACAGCCTTTTCAGATGCGGACCATGCCAGTTGTCAAGTTACAGCAAAAAGTACATCCGGTGGAGCACAATTTTTGGGAGAAAAGCTAGTAGGCTGGTCATCAAGGAAACAAGACTGTACGGCGTTATCAACCGCAGAAGCCGAGTATGTGTCTCTATCTGCGTGTTGTGCCTAAATTCTATGGATGAGGACACATCTCACATATTATGGCTTCTCTTTCGACCGCATACCTATGTATTGTGATTCGAAAAGTGTCATAGCCATCTCGTGCAATCCAGTTCAACACTCCAAGACCAAGCATATTAGAGTCCGCTATCACTTCATAAAGGAATACGTTGAAAATGGTACTGTTGAATTATTTTTCGTGAAGACTGAATACCAACTCGCCGATCTATTTACTAAAGCCCTTCCAAAAGAGAGGTTTGATAATTTAGTTTGACGAATTGGAATGCGAAGCCTAACTCCCGAAGAGTTAGAAAGTCTTCTCGAATCTTCTTGAATTATCTCAAAAATCTTCGCATGTAAATATTTTTGAAAAACAAAATACAAAATTTGAAAAACCAACAAAAACAAAATATAAAAATAGAAAATTTTCAAAAATACAAAAACAGTAAAAAATATAAAAAACAAAAATATTCTTCTAACGACATGTCTCTCGTATAATCGATATTCTGTACGTATCTAGAAATGTCATTCAACAATGATACGGATGTGTACAGATGCTCGAGCGAGAGTTCATTTAAAAGTTTTCTAAAACATGTCGTTTCTCAAATTTTCTTCACTACAGCTTTCGTATATTACAGTACGAAACCCGCGCTACATTGATGACTTCTGATTATTTCAGATAAGGACTCATAATGTTAATGGCAAAACAAAAAACCCTTGAGCATATGATCAAGATTTCTCAAAAAGATTTTTCAAAATCTTTCTCAAAATGTTTAAAAATATGTTTTATTTAAGGGGGAGTATAAAAAGAAAAACAAAATGTTCCAAATCATGCTCAAATGATCCGTCTATCTCTCCAAAAAGCTTTCATTTAATCAGTTGATATCAAAAATATCACTACATGCTATTTTTGAGGGGGAGAAGACGTGATTAAAATATGATCAAAAATGTTTAAAGATCGTGGATTGAATCTCAATAAGAGCTAGACTCAGATCTGAACCCTCGAATTGACGAAAATTAAATGTCCGTAATCGAAAAGACTTGTCTGGGACGGGTAATAATTTCAAGCTGGTTATCCAGTGATGTAAACGTGTGTCGCAAAGGACTTGTCCGAGCAGAATGTACCAATTCGAGAGATGACTTTGAATATGACCGGGACGGGTAATAATTTCAAGCTAGTCTAACTAGTGATGTAAACGTGTCTCGCAATGGTCATGTTCATTGAAAATTGATCAATTCAAAAATGTGCGAACTCTACCCAACATGTGCAAATTTATCTTAAAAAATGCAAGAGCACATGTGAAGGGGGAGTGTTTCAAAAATAACAAAACTCTTGAAGTGTTAACTAAATGTGTTTCGTTCATAAACACTTTGAGAGATTTTCACAAAAAGGTTTTTATGGCAAGTGATCAACTAATCTAGGATAATCATGGAGTAATAAGGTGATTATGGTTAGGTTATGTCCTATGATCCGCCAGAGCTGGAGGGATCTACCCAAGGACAATTCTAATAGATTAGAATTAGAAGTCCTTAGGAAAGATTGAAAAAAGGAGTAAATGAGAAAGGGAAAGAAGGGGTTGAAGAATGAAAAAGAAAAGTTGAATGAAAGAGTGAAAAGAAATAGCCCTCCATGAAAACTTAGGGCAGAAACCGGGTCAATACATCTGCTATCGGTTATCACTAGCTGATACTGATATTGAAGACAAGACGTCATGGACCCAGTGACGCGTTTCACCACCCCTCCTAGCCACTCAGATATCTCTCAAAAGATATTTGTTTCATTTCTCACGGAGAACACTGCATAATCTATCAGCCTCTCATTCCGAGATGTGTTGATATTGAAAAGGTGGTACTCTGCTCCATGCCTCCGACTACTAAAACCAAAATGCACATTATAAAGTCTAGAGCCATGAGACTCATCAAAAGATCTCTTAGGAACACTTACAATATAATACCCTTGTGTTCGCCAAAAAGGACACAAGGTGTACAAGAGTCTTAATGAGATCTTCAGATCTTGCCACTTATATCATGATGGTTACATGCTTCAAACGGTCTACATTTGTGGGGTGATCTCCAGCGGCTCACTGAATCGTGGGTGCACCTCGGTGTGTCTGTGTAAGCCCTTTCGGGGGTATCCGATTCAGAACGGCCTTGGTTAAGATTAGAGAAAGTTTTCACACTATGCTGTTAACAATCTCGAAATCTGAACCTGTAAGTGCTGGACGATTTATTGCTAACTGTTTTATGCAGGTACTGACAAAAGTCCATCAACCATCATCATATGTCTCAACATCTGCATCTCCTCATACTCATACTTATGAAGATCATCCTCAACAAAGCTCAAGTGTAAAAGTTCAAGACGAAAAGATCAAGTTAAAGACAAAGTGTTAAAGACAACGTCAAAAAGCTAATCAAGAAGTCAAGAACAAGCTCATGCATCATGAAAGGATGACATAAGTATGAAGTTCAAGAAGTATGAGTATGATGGAAGATACGACACAAATGTACAGAAGATGTTGATCAAAGGCAAGACGAACCAAAAGACGATACTTTGAAGATCACATAGCATGAAGGAACGAAGTACAAAGACTATTATACAACGACACTCAAAGCACAAGACTATGAAGATGAAAGACTGAATCACACGGAGCATCATTTGAATGACCATCCCTTAGGGGGAGATTGTTAGGATTTATAAAAAGTAATGGTCATATTCATTGTATTAATTTTAGTAAAAGTTTCGTTGTGTAATTTAGTTAATATAGTCAATGGGCTTGGATAAAATCTAATAGATTAAATGTTATGTTTAAATAGTCCATGTAAAAGCCCAAGTTTAATCCAAGCCCATCCAAGTTAGAAAAAGTATAAATAGCTCCATTCCCTTCATTTGGAAGGTGGGTGCTTTAAGGTTGTATTAAGGAGATTAGTGTGCGAAATAAAACTTCCTCTCACTAGAATTTCGTATCCACTCTTCTCTCTTTAATCTTTAGTCATTGATTATGTGTATGATAGGATAGACTCTTGGGATAGCAACGCCGCATTGGTTCTGCTGTATAAAAAGGGGTGCGATGCGTCGCACCTGATGAAGCGAAAAGTGTACCGCTTTTAGGGGGTCATTTAAGCCCTAAATCGTATTTATTTGATCAAATATTGCCCTAAATCGTTCCTTTTGTCATTTTAGGTACTTTTGAGAAGAAATCTGGAAAAGGAAGCATTTTGGACGTTTTTGGAGCATAAAAGTGAAGAAAACGACAAAGTCTCAAAATTATGCTGGAAAGTACCTTTGACGGCGTCAAGTATTGCTCTTGACGGCGTCATGGCTTGGCAAAAGAGGTGGATATGAAAATTACTCATGATAAGCCAGAGAATTTTACAAGGGAAAGTCTGACAGCGTCACCCTTTAATGTGATCAAGGCCATCACGGTTTAAGCTAAAGAGGGACGGCGTCAAGCTCAATTCTGACGGCGTTACCCCTTGATAGGCCATAGCGGATTTTGGAGCACTAAAGAGGGACGGCGTCAGGAAGGCCATCCGGGAACCCTAGACACGGCGAGGTGACGGCGTCAAGTCCTATAACGTGACGCCGTCAGCCCTTAAACTCTATATATAGTTTTGCAATTTTTTGTCATTAGTGTGCAACTTTGTGAGGAGAAACCCTAAGACGAATTTCTGCCATTTTTAAAGGTTTTCATACCCTTGGATCTCCCATGTTTAATTGAAGATAAGTTATCATTTAATCATTCAATATGTCTATGTGTTGTTTGATTATAACTTGTTCTTGTCTTTTGATTAACATGCTAGGCTAGATTTATCTTGTGTTTGCTTAGATCTAATGAAACCTAGCTATTGATTATTGGTTATTAGTGTGTTATTAATTGTATTGGATGATTGTTTATCGATGTTAGGCTTAAGAAAACTGGCTAACTTCCTATTCGGTAACTTGCTTGAACGTCTTAAGAAACATGAACCAATGCGTACTAAGGTTTTTATGGTTGTATTTAATGCATGAGCGAATTCTAGTGATCCCATGTTAGGAGCTTCCTAGCCGGCTCGACATAGGAGTGAAGTAGGAGCTTGTAGAGTTGGGGAAGTACGTACGCCACCCCACGATTGATATTAAGGAATACACCCGCCATCCACGCAATTAATACACACTAATCAACCGGTAAAAGATAGTTAGGGAGTAAGGAAATCTAAGTAAACACATTTCTCTCCACATAAGTTTCACAACCTTTTCATTTTCAATTATTTTATTTTATTTGCATTCGTAGTAATTTGGGTTAGTTGACTAGCAACTAATTCCGCCCACTCCTTCAAACCCGAGATTTTACTTGCTTTCATAAAAAAATACAAAAATACAAAAAAGAATCTTCCCTTACCCTTAGACCTACTAAAGTAGTTTTTCATACCTAACGAACACTATTCCCTGTGGAGAACGATCAATCCCCCATACTTACCACTACACTATACTACATCGGTCAGGTACACTGCCTGTTGGGGTTGTAAGCCTCTTGAGATCCCTCGAGAGGTAAAACCTGTTGTAAGGTTGCAAAACCACGCATCAAGTTTTTGGCGCCGTTGCCGGGGAATAGTTATTGTTTAGGTTGAATTTTTATTTTATTAGGTCTACTCACTAGATTCCTTTCTAGTGAGATTTTTATTTTCTTTTTCTAGGTTTTCTTTAGTCTATCTTTTTTTTCTTCGTTTCTTTGTTCGTAACCATACCATCCGACATCATGGAAGGTGGTAATATCCTTGATCCCAACAACTCACCACCACAACAACACCCACCTCCTAGAGCCCGTACCTTAGGAGACTACTCCCGTCCTAGCCACCATGGCTATCGAAACACCATTGAGCTCTCTCAAGGAGCCAATGTCACACCCTTGCGATCCGACACCATCCGGTTGGTGCAAAGCAGATGCGCATTCCATGGACTTCGTTCCGAAGATCCTAATCAACATCTCAAGGACTTTCTCAAAATCCTTGATTCTATAGACCTTGATGTTGCCACTCGAGAGACGACCCGACTGCGTCTCTTCCAATTCTCTCTGCGGGACCAAGCTAGTCAATGGCTAGAGCGTTCTACCCGCAGGATCCATCACCTCTTGGGATGATCTCACCACTCGTTTCCTTGCTCAGTTTTTCCCACCGGGAAGAACTACCAAGCTAAGGAATGATATCTTGATGTTCCAACAACGTCAAGGCGAAACCCTCTACGAGGCATGGACTCGATTCAAGGACTTACTCCAAAAAGTCCCTCACCATGGCATAGAACTTTGGCTCCAAGTCCAAATCTTCTATGACCATATCAATCTCTCCACGAGGCAAACCATTGACCAAGCGGCCGGTGGTAAGCTACGTGATCTAAGTGCGGAACAATCATGGTCTCTCCTAGAAGATCTTGCTCTTTATGACAACTAAAGTTGGAGTGATCCCCGTGATTTGAATAAAACGGTCAAGGCAATATCTTTGCCTTCGAACAATTCAAGCACTTCCGACCGTAGGATTATAGAACTTTAAGACCAAGTCAAGTTTCTTATGAAATCCTACGAGGCTCCTAAACCTTCAAGCCAAGTGAACAAAATCACTTCTTCATGTGAATTATGTAGTGGTCCCCACGACACTCGTGATTGCATGGAACTCCCCGAACAAGCTTTTGCGGACTACGCATCCTCGCGTACCGACGGAGCGGGAGACAAGTGGTACACTTTCAAACCCGAGCCAAACCCCTACGGTGATTCATACAACCCCTTATGGAAAAATCACCCAAACCTTAGGTGGAAACAAAACCAAAACGCACAACAAACCAATTCTTCCAACCCACCTAATCGTTTCCAATCAAGCGGTTCCAACTCGAACCGTACTTTCAACAACAATCCTTCCAGCAATGGTAGTACCAATAACTTTGAAGGATTGATGTCTCAATTTATGGCATCTCAAGAAGCTCGTTTGGCCAAGTTTGAAGCCGATTTCAAACAAAAACAAAGCGAGATGACCAATAAAATTGACACTTTGTTGAAAGCCCTCAATGACCGAGAAATGGGAGCACTCCCTAGCAACACAATCAAGAACCTGAAACTAAACGTCAACGCCATTTCATCGGTTTCGTCTCCTAGTTCTTGTCCATAATATTATTCGGTCAATTCCATGAGCTCGTGTTTCAAACAAACCCAAGTCGTTCAAAATGACCAAGAAGTTATGATATCCAAATTGGTCAACAACATAGTTGAAACACCTCCCACTCAAAACCTTGACAATGAATTCAAGGAGCTCCACCTTGAAAGTCCGGTTATTGATGTGTTGGATGAAAAGAAGCTCAAGTTAGGCGAAAAAGGGACCGCCTTTGTTCAAAACAAGCTACCGAAGAAATTAGATGATCCGGGCTTATTTGTTCTACCTTGCAAGATCGGTAATTCGGAGGCTTATGATACATTAGCCGATCTTGGATCAAGCCTTAACCTACTTCCGTTACCTCTCTACACCTCTCTAAAACCAGGGAAACTTGAAGAAACCGAGGTGATAATAGGCTTAGCGGATGGGAGTGTTGCTTACCCGGTTGGAGTAGTCAAGGACGTGTTAGTACACATAGGAAAACTAACCATTTTAGCCGATTTCCACGTCCTTGATATGGTTAGCGACCCTACATGCCCCTTGTTAATAGGTAGAGGATTTTTGGCGACCGCTAGTGCTATGATTGATTGTAAGGAATCTAAGATAGCGGTAGGAGAAGGTGATACTTGGTCAGTCTATGATGTGAAGAAACATGCTTATGATACTAGTGATGAACCAACACCCCATTGGTTAGAGTTAAATAGGAGACCATCTAGATATGGACCTTGGATCGATAGAGACTTCATAGGACCCCAATGCCCATTTTACCTAGAAGAGGACTTTGTTAACCGAACACATACGGTAGAGCAACTCTTGGCTAGGGACACCGAATTGGATCCATTTGAAGACCCTCTAGTTTTTAGGAAGATGATTGAGTTCCTAGGAGTTTTGCCAATTAACCTAGGGATGAATAAGTGGACTTGTGAGGACGATGATCATAAGTGGGAATGGGACAAACCACCCAAAGATGGAGATGGGTCATGGCATATTAAGATGACATTGTATGACCCGGATGGAGAGAAGTTTGAAAAGATATATTGTACTAAGCGGACCAATAGGAAACTTCAATCCAAGCTTAACCCTAAAGACGTCCTCGATGACGAACTCACTTACATAGGGTAGAAGGACTTCGAGTCTAGCTACAAGACTCGTTAATAAAGAAAAGCGCTTCTTGGGAGGCAACCCAAGCTTTATTTGCTTTGTGTGTTTATTTGTTTGGTTGTTTGATTTTATTTTTTTCCGTATGTGTGTTTAATTTTTATTATTATTGATTCATGTTCAAAACTAATTTGTGAAAATGCTTTATCTTGTTTTTAACTTCGTCTTAACTACATATAAAGGTATTTTGCAAAAGTTAAGTGTAAGGGAAATCTAAATCGGTTTATTAGAACACAAATGAACATGAATCGTAATAATATTAAATTGACATACATATTAGTATTTGTTGAGTCAAATGCTTGTATCGAGTCATAATGATGTTTTGCAGGAATTCCAGGAAGTAAGGTATAGGTTTTTTCAAAATTTTTCCGGAAACTTAACATGAGAATTCTGTCAGATCATTTCTGACGGCGTCAGGTTTTAATTTTCTGAAAAGTTTTGAAAGTTTTGTTTTCATAAAAAGTTTTTATTAAATCTCTAACTTATAATCTCCAGGAATCTGCAAAATTATCATTCCACAAGCATTATATCCTTATATATAGAATTTATCCCGCCGATGTTATGCAGGTTTTCGTGTTTGTTTTCTCAGGTTTAACAGGTTATTTTGGACAAGGAGATGTATGTGGAATCAAGCTTTTGGCGATGCTTTAGTCTTGGAGCTTCTACATTCACTTGGAAGAAGATCTAACCATGTTACCACATTATCCACCGAGCGAATCAGGGAGTATTTGATTTCATTCTTTTACTTTATGCTTTTACATCTTGTTATTTGAACATTGAGGACAATGTTCATCTTAAGTGTAAGGGGGGGGGGGTAAAAGTACGATACTTTAGAGAATGCTATTACGCTTGATTTTTGTTTGTTTGATGGTAGATGTGTAATAAAACTGAGATAAACACCTGTTAGGGCAATTTTAGTGCCAAATTTAAATTTTTTTAAAACATTTAGGAGTGAAACTTTGATCTTAATGAGCGTCTCATGGATAGGAGTTATATGACTAGCACAAAAACCGTACCACTAAAAAAAATTTCCACCCCAAAATATGTGAGGTTCGCCCCTAGAATTGGTAGGAAAAGCATTTATGCTATGATGTGTGTACCGGTAGCACTTAGATTCTAGAACTTGCGTTAGGACCATTCCGAGGCCACAAGTGAGACTACATTCGTGTAGTTAGATTTACTACATGATAAGAGGCATTAGGATTAACCCATTGTTTTACACCTGTGTTTTTATTATAATTACTTTGGCTACATTGGTCAAGTAATTCTCCCACACCCTTTGCGTTGTACTCATTTTTAGTACACGATACCCCTAGTACACCCCTCAGAGCCTATCTTTTCGTTTCGACCTTTAAGCATTTTACTTAAAGGAAGAATTTGTTACACCCCACTTAAATGTACACCCAAATCGCCTTAGCCTTCCTTGTATGCACTCATCTTTAGTGCATTATTGTGACAACATTTGTTTAAACCCAAGTTAATTATCTAATTGATTACATGGTTGCTAAGTCGAGTCATATCCTTGTACATATTGTTTTGGGACGATTGGGACTCATGGGTAAAATACTAGTGTAATGGAGTAATGGGGAAGAACATCATTATTACCCCCATATGTGCTAAATATTTTAAAAGTACTCCAAGTGTTTCGATTATCTTAATTCGAGTCATTAGAATAGTTATTTGTAAAGTTATGTAAAAGTTCAAGTGTAAGGGGAATGCAACGCCCCTATGATGTATTATTTTGGATGGTAGGGCAAGAATGTATGAAAAAAAAAAAAAAAAAAAAAAAAAAAAAAAAAAAAAAAAAAACAAGAAAAATACAAAAAAATGAGAAAAAGAAAAGTAGAAAAAACATACGGACTACCATCCCGTTTCATTTTATGTTTATTTTATGTTTTTGTTATTTTCTTTCATTAGCTTAAGTCGAGTCTAGTCTTGGCCTAGCAACATTGTATAGTACATGTAATTAATCAAGATCTTTAACTTGCCACCAGTAAAATATCCTTTATCCAACAAAACCGTGTTTATCATATCCCTACACCTAACGTTATAACCCATGTAAAAGCCCTCTTTGATAGTTTATCTTAGGTGCTTACGCCTAGTGGAGGAGGTTTTTGATCCTTGCCCAAGCCTATGGTAATCTATTTGCTATGACAGGTAGTGAGAGATATTATCCGTTTTCATTTATGAGATTTATTTTGATGACACCTGAGAGATGTGAGTATCTAAACACTACTTGTGAGGTGCTAGTTGGTAATCTCCGTGCTTATTATGATTAAAGTGGAACGACAATTTGTTGTAATTACTTTTATATTAGCGTTAAATGACCCCTAACTTGTATTTTGATTAGAATAAAAGCGCATTTGCTTGAGGACAAGCAAATCTCAAGTGTAAGGGTATTTGATGAAGCGAAAAGTGTACCGCTTTTAGGGGGTCATTTAAGCCCTAAATCGTATTTATTTGATCAAATATTGCCCTAAATCGTTCCTTTTGTCATTTTAGGTACTTTTGAGAAGAAATCTGGAAAAGGAAGCATTTTGGACATTTTTGGAGCATAAAAGTGAAGAAAACGACAAAGTCTCAAAATTATGCTGGAAAGTACCTTTGACGGCGTCAAGTATTGCTCTTGACGGCGTCATGGCTTGGCAAAAGAGGTGGATATGAAAATTACTCATGATAAGCCAGAGAATTTTACAAGGGAAAGTCTGACAGCGTCACCCTTTAATGTGATCAAGGCCATCACGGTTTAAGCTAAAGAGGGACGGCGTCAAGCTCAATTCTGACGGCGTCACCCCTTGATAGGCCAGAGCGGATTTTGGAGCACTAAAGAGGGACGGCGTCAGGAAGGCCATTCGGGAACCCTAGACACGGCGAGGTGACGGCGTCAAGTCCTATAACGTGACGCCGTCAGCCCTTAAACTCTATATATAGTTTTGCAATTTTTTGTCATTAGTGTGCAACTTTGTGAGGAGAAACCCTAAGACGAATTTCTGCCATTTTTAAGGGTTTTCATACCCTTGGATCTCCCATGTTTAATTGAAGATAAGTTATCATTTAATCATTCAATATGTCTATGTGTTGTTTGATTATAACTTGTTCTTGTCTTTTGATTAACATGCTAGGCTAGATTTATCTTGTGTTTGCTTAGATCTAATGAAACCTAGCTATTGATTATTGGTTATTAGTGTGTTATTAATTGTATTGGATGATTGTTTATCGATGTTAGGCTTAAGAAAACTGGCTAACTTCCTATTCGGTAACTTGCTTGAACGTCTTAAGAAACATGAACCAATGCGTACTAAGGTTTTTATGGTTGTATTTAATGCATGAGCGAATTCTAGTGATCCCATGTTAGGAGCTTCCTAGCCGGCTCGACATAGGAGTGAAGTAGGAGCTTGTAGAGTTGGGGAAGTACGTACGCCACCCCACGATTGATATTAAGGAATACACCCGTCATCCACGCAATTAATACACACTAATCAACCGGTAAAAGATAGTTAGGGAGTAAGGAAATCTAAGTAAACACATTTCTCTCCACATAAGTTTCACAACCTTTTCATTTTCAATTATTTTATTTTATTTGCATTCGTAGTAATTTAGGTTAGTTGACTAGCAACTAATTCCGCCCACTCCTTCAAACCCGAGATTTTACTTGCTTTCATAAAAAAATACAAAAATACAAAAAAGAATCTTCCCTCACCCTTAGACCTACTAAAGTAGTTTTTCATACCTAACGAACACTATTCCCTGTGGAGAACGATCAATCCCCCGTACTTACCACTACACTATACTACATCGGTCAGGTACACTGCCTGGTGGGGTTGTAAGCCTCTTGAGATCCCTCGAGAGGTAAAACCTGTTGTAAGGTTGCAAAACCACGCATCAGATGCGTCGCACCTGAACATGTTAGATCATATTTTCACACACACATCGATTCACTCACAAATCTTTTTGAAGGTTCTTTCTACCATATTATTTGATTCATAATCTAACTCGGTTATTACTAAAGGTACTATTCTCGATCTATTAATTATTTGTGAGGGATTGGTTTTCTTAAATTTTCTTTTAATATGAATTTGGGATGTTTGGAATTAAGTGATTTTAATTGGTTGTGTTTTATTGATTTGATCATCAAATAATCCTTAAGCCCTATAATTAATTAGATTATGGAGCGAATTGAATCAACCAATTTATACTATTTAAGATTTTGGGTTTCGGATTTTTCTTTTAAATAGGGGTAAAATTGTTTGAACGGATTATAAATGTGTCTTGGCAAAAATAGGCAAAACTTTCTAACTTTATGACAAAACTTTTAATCCACGTTTGCGGATTCTTGGGATGCGTGAATGTTGACTGATACGTTATACTTATACCATGTATGATACGGTGCATTCCTTTGTTCAATACAATGTATTGAAATAATTTAGTTAGATTTTTATTCCATAAATAGATACGGCGTATCAATTCATAATTATACGGGGTATCTGTCATACGCCATATATGGGAAATTGGATACGATGCATAAATATGACAGTCCCCAATGCTCCGTATCAATTTTGAACAGATAACGTAAAAGTAATGCGGCATACCAAATTTATTTTATACGCCGTATCATAACCTTTTTGTAGATAGCTTTACAAAACTTTTTCTCTTGTAGATGGTCCTTTGACTTGGACACCCGTGGTTGAGATTTGAGCTTACAGGCTGACCTCCTGAGGGAACTTTGGGAGCACTATAATAAACTAGTGACATTTAACCATCACATAAGGAAACACGGGGGAGGGGGGGCTATCACTTTACCTTAAGCTGAGTGTGACCCCTGTAAGAAGAGGTTACTGGGGGAATAATATGCACATTGTGCCTACTAAGGTGCATACTTTGCCCGCTAATGCTCCCCCCCTAGGAACCATTAATACTAAAAGTTCTTTTTTAGTATGGTTAGCTACTAATATGTATGGGTGTAGTGCCTAGTCAGATTGACACCTTAAAGTATCTGATTGAGAAACGTCACGCACCAGATGAGTATGAGGAAGTTTTGACCCTGGAACCACGTGCAGGGATGGAATCGCTACTTACACCTGCCAGCTTCGTGATCTTCATGCTTATCTCACTTATTTTGTAGATGTTTCTTCTTTGTTTTTATTTAATATGTATTATTATTAATCTTTTGATAATAATTATCTTGGATCCCACGTATCTGCTATATATATATATATATATATATATATATATATATATATATATATATATATATATATATATATATATATATATATATATATATATATATATATATATATATATATACACTTTTGCTTCATCACCGGCCTCTGTCCTGAAACTCGGGTATTTATGTCAAGACTGGCATTAAGTTCAGCACGATTATTTGATATGCATATGGTGGAATTGGAGAGATTGATACATTTTATGCACTGATTTTCTATCTGTTTGTTAAAACGATACGGCGTACCTCGATTACAGGGTACGGCATATCTTATCTTTTTATTATTTTATTTCATATTTTATTCCAGGCTCAATACGGTGCATCCCATCCCATGGATGCGGCGTATCGACTGACCTGATGAAATTTTTTAGTTTTTAATTTTTAATTATTAGTTTTGTTTTCACGAACCATCGATTAATCAGAGACGCACTAGCTGCGATTTTCATGTTCACTAACATAGGTTGTTTACAAGAAGTGGTGGTTTACATACATTCTGTATCTTATGTGTGTTGTAGCCATGTTAGCATTCAGACGCCATTACACACAGAAAATAAAAAGTTGCTAACAAACGCATCACGGAGGATCATACTAAGCAAATCTCAGTGGAGTTTTCCGTTCTAATTCTTTCTATTTCCTGTTTTTAATTTCATTTTAAACAACGAGGACGTTGTTTATCTTAAGTGGGCGGATGGAGAATTAGAACGTCACTTGTCCTTATTTTTCAAAAATTTGCTTAATATGCTTAAATTTAAAATTTTTCTAAGCATGTTTTTGTGAAATCTTAGTTGCATGACTGCATACATAACCCTTATTTCCAAATTATAAGAATTTAGCCTTATCCGTTTCCCAATATTTTACCCAAATTCCACAAAAATATGAGTGTGCCGGTGACTTGTAGTAAACTTTAGAACTTGGCTTGTATACTATTCGAGACCACCATAATGAGTATTATAGATATAATTGTCGTGACTTGTCTAACTTGGTAAATTTTTAGGATTGCACCCAAATAGCATACATATGTTGTGTTATATTAACTAACTACACTGGTTAGTTAATCCCCATGTTAAACCCTTTTGTTACTCTCATTTATAGAGTAAGATACCCATAGAAAAACCCTCAGAGCCATTCATTTCGTTTCTTACACCAATATTCAAATGTTTTGTTACACCCTTACACCTTAGCCTACCCTGTAGATTTAAGTCCGCGGTTAGTTACTTGTGTAAAGTGTGTATTTCATGTGTTCGTGTGCGTGTTTTTTATCTTTAGTTAGGCCGGGAATTGTACAATGCAATGGGAATGTGATAGTAGTTATTTTTATTTTTCATGTGTTTGCTGCTATCACTATTATTTTTATAATCTGAAGAATAGAAAAGTATGGAAAAATTATCCAGATTTGATATGATGGTGATGTGGTGAAATTTTACAACACCAGTATTTGGCATTAAAAAAAATAAAAAAAAATGAAAAGAAAAAGAAAGAAGTATGTTGGTAAGTGTTATAAACCAAAGATGTAAAGTTATGTACTAGTAGAGATATCGCTACTACTTGTTGTATTATATTTATGGATTGCAAGGGAGTTGGCCGTTATGGGAATGCCAACTGAGGTTTATTCTTTGATTGAGATGTTTTTTAGTCTAATTTGTGTCTACTAAAGTGTGAGTCACAATGTTAAAGCGTGAGTTAGTATATGATTTGTGTCTTTTTCATGGGATGGTTGGGAAGTAATTAACCACACCTGTTAAGACTTAATCTACCTATTTATTTATTTTGTTTTACACCAATTTAATGTATTTCCCAATGTTTTATCCGTACCATTTACCAAGATACTGTATGCGTTGTTAGCTTTCGAGCATCCGGATATGGTAATGGCTTAGTGAGAATGTCAAATGCATGAATAAGGTTGTGACCATCCGAGTTTTAGACTAATCGAATAACGCGCCAGCGATCTAAGGTTCCACCTTAGTGACCATCCGTTGTTTGAGGAATTGAGGACTCGCGCCAGCAATCTATTAAGTTTATGTATGAGATGTTTGAATGAAGCTAGGTTTAACCCTTAGCCTTGTCATGTTTAAACCCAATTTACCGCTTTAGACTTGTCACTCCTTAGCTTTAGTGGTGGAGATGTGTATCCTTGCCAAGCTTATGATAGATTATTCGTCACGATCAAGCAATTGACCGAATTACTTAAATGTTACCACATAGATTAGTTGAGTGATTTAAGGGATTTCATTTTCCTACTTCGTGAGGTGTTTGGTTGTGCAATTGTGATCAGATGAATAAAATGCTTAAACTATAAAAAAAATCCTAGACTATGTTTAGGATATATTTTTATAAGTTTAATCTAAGGTTTACTTGAGGACAAGTAAAGCTCAAGTGGGGGATATTTGATGATATCAAATAACAACATTTTATTGGCATCATTTATCCTATGTTATTCACTTGTTTTATATTATTTTATATGAGAATTGATACTTAATCGCTTACTTTTGTAAATCTCAGTTATAAACAAACATTTGGTGAAAGTTAGCTATTTTGGACGTAAATTGGAGCAAAATTGATCAAAATGGAAAAGTCTACTGAACTGAAGGAAGATAAGCATTATCATTCTAGACAGATACGCCGTACATCAAGACTTAGACGATTATGAAGACCATTTCTTGAATTTGAAGCATACACCGCATGGATTTCCCATGCGCCGTATATGAAACCTTGGTCAACGTAAGAAGATCTGACTCATCCTACTCCAGATACGCCGCATGACATTTCAGTGATGCGGCGTATCAATCTCAAGACTTCACCAGATTAATCCAATATATTGAAGAACATGCGCCGTATGAAGATTGAAGGTGCGCCGTATCCTATGGCGGTGTACGAATATTCCAAATATAATAATCTTGGACCCCACGCGAAGTTACCTAGATACAGTGTATCAACTTAATAGATACGCCGTATCGATTCTATTTCCAGAATGTATAAATACCCCATTCGTCTGCCATATTCGACACACACAATTCTTCCACACATAGGCGACGATCAGACCACACAAGACATAACCAGAAAGAAGAATTCAGAGCTATAAGAAGGTCCTGCTAGTACTTTAATTCATAGGAAGATTCGTTTAATTTGTATTAGCAATCTTTTAATTGTTTAGTTAGTGTCTTTTTCACTATTTGATCAGACTTAATTGTTTCCAGCTTTTATAAAGAGTATTTGATGTTTTATTGGATCCTTATGCGTATGTTTTGATTACATATACAAGTTTATCGTGCCTTGTCAACCTTAGGCTCACACAATTACTTCATTAACTTCGTTTGCATAGTTAATGTAAGCCTGTAAAAAGGATAAATAATATATAAACTTAATAATCATTAAGGTGGACTTTATGCAGAGATCTGATTAATCGTGACAGGATTAGTCCGTCGAGAAGATTTAATACTCGAAATCTAGACGTTTAGACTGGATCTAGACATTGGAATGATATACGCATACACGTAAGAATCCACTGAGAGGGAATAGATTTTAGTACTCATCTTATACAGCTAAGCAATTAAACAGTTGACAAATCTTCCTAACTATCAGCCAGGCCTCTTATTTGTATCTGTTTTATATCTGTGTACGTGTGTGTCTATCGCCTTATTAGTTTAATTTACTGTTTTACTTAATCTACTCATCGTGCCAGTCTTTCAGGCTGAAAACCCCCCTTACGTTAGATTAGGTTTAATTAGAACTAACTCTATGATTAAAATACTGATAGATACTTAGGTGTTAACTTTCCACTCTTAGTGATCGACACTCTACTTACCAACTAGGCTAATTGATTGGGTACACTGCCCGTTAGTGTTTGTTATAGGTTAAGTCGGCTAAATATAAATGTAAAACTTGATAACAATAATTACCTATACTAAACGACACATCAATAGGTGTATACATTTCCATCCATGTCGGTCTTCTTCTTAAAGAGCCACTTGCTCCCTACGGTTTTAGCGTTAGGAGGGAGGTCAAATTCGACCTAAACTTCATTTTCTTCCATGGATTGCCTTTTTGCATTCATAGTTTCAAGCCATTTACCAGATTTAGGATCTGACAATGCCGCTTTGTAGTTAGCGGGTTCACCATGATGCCCTAACCCATGCTCCTCAGATTCGATATATAAACATAATCAATCAGGTGCACGATGTGTCCTTTCAGACATACAAATGGGAATAACCTCACTTTATGGTTCAACACTTTCATGTTCAACCACATTGTGATATTCGCTAGTTTTTTAGAAGGATGCGTATCTTCATCTTAAATTTCTCCCCCACTTGCTTCTTGTGAGATGAGACTATTCGAAAAAAAACTCAGTATATCAAGTAACAATACTTTTGTTCTTAGGTGGGTCGTAGAAGTAGTAACCCATCGTTTCCTTGGGTATCCTACGAAGATACATTTAACATATCTTGGTTCTATTTTGTTTGGCGTGTCACGCTTCACAAGTGTCTCACAACCCCAGACCTTTTAATAAGACAGATTAGGGACTTTTCCATGCCATAATTCATATGGTGTCTTTTCAACCTTCTTAGTTGGAACCATATTGAGTATGCATACAAAAACTCTAGAGCATAATCCTAAAAGGACATTGGTATAGTAGTTTGAATCATCATGGATCGAACCATGTCAAGCAAGGTTCGATTTCTTGTTTCAGATACACCATTATGTTGTGGTGTATATGGAGGAGTTAGTTGCGGGAAAATCCTACACTTTTTAAGATGATCCATAAACTCTTGACTCATATATTCGCCTACATAGTCAGATCGTAGAGCCTTTATGGTATTCCTGAGGTGATTTTCTACTTCACTTTGAAATACTTTAAAAGTTTCAAAAACTTCATCTTTATGTTTAAGCAAGTAAACATAACCATAACGACTAAAGTCTTCTGTGAAGGTTAAGAAGTAGCTAGCTCCTTGTCTTGACACAGTTCTATAAGGGCCACATACATGAGTGTCTATGAGTCCAAGTAGGTATTTAGCTCTTTACGTTTTATGCGAAAAAGGCTTACGTGCCATTTTGCAAGATACACAAGAAAGACATTTATCAAAAGACTCGGAGTCAGTTAGTTTTAAAAGCCCATCATATTGCAGCTTTTCAATGTGCTTCTTGTTTATGTGTCCAAGACGATAGTGCCACAAAAAAGTAGAGTCCAAGTTATATTTGGCTCTTTTATTGCTAACATTATACATAGAACTATCATTTGAAACAAGACCAAGCATATCAATTTCAAAAATCCCATCACGAGGAATAACATTAAAATAAAATACATTATCCTTAGAAACTTAAATTCCATAATCCGTAAAACAATGTATAAAGCCATTATCTTTCAAACGAGAAATTGAAATAACACCTCTATTAATAGAAGGTGCATAATGACGATTTTCTAACACAATAAATAAACCATTAGGAAGAATTAAATCAAAACTTCCTATAGCTTCAACCGCTGCACGATTTTTATTTCTCACGTACAGGATCAAATCTCCAGATTTCAGCTTTCTACTTCCCCTAACGCCCTGAGTAGTATTACATGTGTGAGTACCAAAACCAGTGTCATACTATTGTTCCCTTTACACAATTAGAATTAACTACAAAGTTAAGCTAATCGTGTTCCATGACTAAGTAATGTATTGATTAACTAAGCAAAA
This sequence comes from Artemisia tridentata subsp. tridentata, assembly GCA_021014915.2. Lineage (NCBI taxonomy): Eukaryota > Viridiplantae > Streptophyta > Magnoliopsida > Asterales > Asteraceae > Artemisia > Artemisia tridentata. The sequence continues at coordinate 365,833,064 of CP139507.1, forward strand.
TAAGTAAAACGTAAAAGATAAAGACAAGAGTTTTTCAACGTTTAAATTCTTATTCGAAGTTAATCAAAAGAATCTATACCCAAGTGTTTACCCAAAAAACACTTGGGATTGAAATGACAAGTATGGTGTTGTCTCCTCACTAAACTTAAGTTAAGCTTAAGTGGCAACTATAAGGAACCACTGAGCTATCTCAGGGACTAGGTTGCTCTTTAGGGGAGAAAAAGTGGTTCGTGAATGTCTAAGCATTAATTGCACAAACTTTTTTACTTTTTCTCCCTTATGAACCTATTTATAGACAAGTATAAAAGATCACCCGTGACTTAAAAGACAAAAGAATGACCTAAGCTAATCAGGACAAAATACTGATGTATTTTGTCCCTGTTACAAGAACCTATTTTGGGTATAAGACAATTGTGCTTTCTGAGTAACAGTGATGACAATGTTCTTGTTCTAAAGTCTTTCAAGGAAAGTTTGACTTTGGCCTGATAAGGACTTCTCCATATCCCTTCAAATCTTTCCCGCCTTGTCCCGCCTTTCTTTCAGTCTTCAGGTTCTTTAGTCTTTGTCTTCAGTCTTCAGTCTTCATTCTTCATAGTTATTGAGGAGACTAGGGTTCAGTGAGTTACTGTCATCACACACTGAACCCATTATCTTCTTCTTTGGCTTAGGTGCCATTCAGGGAGTTTCGCCTCACTGAATGGTGAATCCTTCTTCTTAGATTCGTCCTAAGCATCCTGAAGATAACTCACTGAGTGACTTTTCACTCAGTGACTTGAGAGCGTTAAAGGTTGTTTGACACTTAGGATAATTTGTATTTAAATCCTTGTTTCAAGACGCTTGGGTACTTAATGGACCCAACACATACACCCATGATTTATTAGGAAAAAAAGTAGAGTTCTATGACGAAGATACCTGATGTACTAGCATCGCTAGTTTTTTTCTTCTTTTTCATCAACTCAACTAGGTAGGTAGGACAATTTTTCTCCTCCAGTGACCCACCTCAATACAATGATGGCAGGTTATGACCCTTGCCTTGAACTCGCAAAGATCTTTGTTCTTATTATTTTTCTGGATCTTGCCTCCTCTAATCACAAGGACAGCAGGGGCAGGGGCAACAACCTTCTTTGGAAGCCTTTTCTCATGTAGCTTGAGCATAGCATGCAACTTAGCTATTGTCTTCCTCATGCTATGCATATTGTAATTCTGCACAAAACCTTCTTATTCCTTGGACGGAGAGGTAAGTATCAAGCTCACTGCAAGGGGTAAGGACATGAGGTTGCCTAGGCGTTCCAGTTGGTCTAGATAGCCCTTCATCTTTAGGACGTAAGAGCTAACAGAATGCCTTCTTCTTGATTGCAAGCATGGAATGCTCTCACAGTTTCAAGAAGTTCCTGTTCAACTTGTTAGGAAAACATAGTTCTTAGTTCCTTAAGCATGTCATATGCAGTGATGTCCTATAGGTTCTTTTGAAGATCCAGAGTCATGCTAGCAAGCAATAAGACAAGCAATTTCCTGTTGTGCATCAACCCAATGAGCGTGCGTAGCAAGAAAATCAGCAGGAACAACTTCAGCTGGGGCCACAGGGGTAGGAATAGGGGGTACAGGCTATTCCATTGAGACTAACTTTTTCTCGGCTTTAAGGACAATCCTACGGTTGCGATACTAGTCGAGAAAGTTAGGACCAAAAAGTTTTTCTTTTTCAAGAATCGACCTGAAAATCGAATTGTTCATGGTTGTTTTCATCTACAAATAAACAAAGTTCAAAAGTTTAGTATTTTCAGTAATTAATTCTTTTTAAAAATTAATTGCTCATGTTTTTAAATAAAAACGACTAATTACTAAAAGACTAAGAACCTACTTGAAGTTTCACCCATCACATCAGTTGATCTTCTAGCAATGGTGGATTCAATAGGTAAGCGGCGGGTGATAATTGCATTACTAGTGCAACTCTTAGACATTATGAGACTCATAGCCCTAGAGTACGAGCTACTAGTGTCATGTGACATGTTTCGTCTCATCTTATGCCTCGGGTCAAGGATCTCACATGCTTAATTCGACTAAGTATTCTAGTTGGAGAACGTGTAAAAATCACACTAGGTCTCACACATAGAAGATAAACACCTTGGGTTGCAATTCACCTATGTCTCACTCAGAGTAAAAGGCAATTGCAAATGTCCTCACAATTTGATGGCATAGACTTATGTTTTAAAAAATGGAATAAAAGTTTTGATAAAGACATGTACCAAAAAGTGTACGAAGAAGCATGCATACAAATTTGTATCACAAGTTAAGAAATGATTTTTGTTAACTTTTTACGTGCACATTTTATCACAGGAAAACATGAAAGAATAACCAAACCCTAGATCGTACTCCTTTAAATGTTATAAAAACCCAAGTTCTTCCAATCATTACCTTATATGCCAAAACATTTAGTGGCTCGGGAAAAGATTAAAGGTTATTCAAACCGTAGACCATTTGTCAAAGTCAATGTACTTGCATGTGTTTCGCGGGAGTAAATTACAATATAAAACTAACCCAAATGCGTTTAAGACGTTTGCAAGACATTTGTTAAAACACATATTGGTCATTAATACAATTTGCGCTAAAAACTTTAAGTCATAGGAGAAAATTAGGTTAGCCCGACCCAATGCGGTTAACCATTGCAAAACAATAGTAACTAGCTTAATTAAATCATACTCATATTTCCATAATTTAATGTCTATTTAATTTCAAAAATCTTTGCATAATAAAACAAGTCATGAGGAATACAATATTAAGAAAAAAACAGCTAGAAAGAGGAGATAAAGGTGAAGACAAACTCTAATCGTGCGGTAAATAAATAACGCAATAAACACATAATTTGCTGATTTTATGTTTTTGTTAAGGCTCCCACTTAATTATAGACTAATCTAAAGCAAGTAGTACTCATACATCAAATAATATGATTGCAAAATCCGTATGCATAAGTATAAAAATACTTTGCATGATGATTATAAAATTTAATTCACTTTAGGCCCCGATCAGACAAGGAAAGAGTCTTCCCCAACCTTAGCAGTAAACTACAAAGTTGTAGGGTACTGAGCCGTGGATCTACCATAAAATTTCAAGGTCTAAATAATTACAGGGTGATGGGAATTAATTTTTTAGTGAAGCGTGATCAAGAAATCACCAAACAAAAACAAACCACACAAGTGTTTAAATTGGGTTATTTATCGTATTAGCCCGTCTAACCAATTAACCATTTAATTATATGTTAAATCCAAGATGTAGGCTTCCATGACAAGTATGCATGTAGTTGTCATAGATTACAATAGAAAACAATTAATATGCCCTGAAAATCGAAAAATTTGTAACACGTAAAAATTTATCGATTTTACTCGTAAAACACCGACCTACGGTTTTCTAAATCTGATTTTAAGACCTTAAAAGGGTCTATTTTAACACCTTAAAAATGCCCAAAGGGCTGTATAAAATTCGGTTAAAAAAAACACGTAAAACAAGCATTTTTAGGTCCAATTTCACGTTTTTAGTGTAAGTCATAACATTGTAGATGACTCATGATTCCATTGTTGGGATTTAATGATCTAATAACTATTATTATACGAGTAAAACATAGCGGAAAACGTCCCAAAGGGATCCCGTTTGATGCACATAAGTTAACACATAAATATACATATATATTTACTAACCTCTTGGTTTTGCTCGGTTGATCAACAAAAGATTCTTGATCTTGGTTTTAGGATCACGAAACACACTTAGCAACTAAAGGAAGTTGCCTCTAAGGTTGCATACACAACACGTCACGGTAGTATGCTTGAATGCTAGTTCAAGCTCACGAATAATACAACGAAACACACGGTTTTGTGTTCTTGATTGTTTGGCCGAATACCCTAGGGTTTAGGGTTTGATTTTTGGTCGACTAAGATACTAGGGAAGGAGAGGATTATTTTTTCTTGATTATATAGCCTAAACCTAGTTTTACCTCCAAGCTAAACACCAACACTCTCCTCCTTCTAGAATCACCATATGTCACTCCCCTTTTATCTCATTTGGGCTATCCATATAATTTCTGGGTTAAGTCCAATTATGAGTCCATTACTTATTAATTATAAGCTTATAAGTTAATTAAATCGTCTAACGGTTTAATCAACGATCGTTAGTCATATTCATGAACTATTAATAATATAATTAATACATTTACTATAAATATATTAATTACATTAATTAAAAGCATATCTTTGGTGTAAACGTGTGTGATGCTTATTTTAGACCAGGTTTTAATATTTATAATTTCTCGTCTACATATGGTCTACCTATGCAATAACGGGCAGAGAACCCTATCGTATGTAGTGTAGTATTCGGTAAAGCTAAGGTCGTCCCAAGAGCTAATGGGCGATTCCTAGTTCAAGCTTAAATTATCACGAAATTGGATTTGTTTAATTAACTAATTTGCAAGAAATAAATAACGAAATAGAAATGAGTTTGATTAATCAAGGGAAAAAGATGTGCTAACCTAGTTACTACATTATTAACGCAATGATCTCGTTCCTAAGTGCAATGTCTATTTCTAATTGTATGTGGTGGTTCTAATATCATTAGGCCGATTGGTTGTCATACCTAACCTATAATTCCTATGATCTTAACCCCGTGGTCACGGTGGTCGGGTATCTTAGTTTATAGTCATTAAACCCCCAACTATTCTACAAGACCTATCTAACGCCAATGATCACGACATTCAAACCCTCTTTGGTCTACGTAAGGTTTACCCCCGCGCTTCTTAAGTACCTAATCTAGTGTAGGCGGTAATTGGTCAATTCCTACACTCGGGTGATGGTCACACCCATATTAGTCTATTAGGCTAGTGTTCAAATGGTTATCTAATGCTAGCCAATGGACTCTAACCTAGCCTTAATACTACCAAAACGCGAGGATCATATGATAGGCTCGTAAAATATTCACATAAATGACAAATAAACGAAGGAACAAGAATCAATGCATTAATAAGTTCATAACTAGACTAACAATAAAATGTTTAGCCTCTCATGTGGTAAAATACATCAAACACAATGAAAGAAATCATGATTATTGAATTAAACATTGAGTTTGATACAAATACTTGATGAATGGCTAAAGCTATGAATGAATTTAAGTAAATTCTCCCTTGAAAAATGGTTTGGAACTGCTGGAAATTGCCTTGGAATGGAGCCATAATCGTCCTTGATGTGTTGTGTGAAGTGTGAATGATCAAATTAGCTGAATTAGGGCTTGTTTATATAAGCTCGACATAACTATGGCGTAACCATACGTAATGGGTTACGCCGTAACATCCTTCATGCACGTTTACTCATCCAGTTGTTGAATAGTTACGGCGTAACCAAGTTGCACTTGTTACGCCGTATTCATGTCGTTAACTTTTGGCTCATTAGTTGCGTCGTAACCTTGTTGTTGTGGTTACGACGCAACTTCAGTGTCAGCAACATTCCAAGTCTTTTATAGCTCTTTACGGTGTAAGTTAATCGAGGGTGTTACGCTGTAACTCAGTGATGAGTTGACTTGGTCATGATCAGTATATATGAAGACTACGGCGTAAGTTGATTGATCCAACTACGCCGTAGGTTTTATCTGTTCCAGCAACTTGCGTGCATTTCTTCGTGTTTCCTTTCCAATTCCGTATCTTTTCGTTCTTATGATCAAACTATACCTGATAATGAAATATGAAGCACTTTAAGTATATATTCTCATAGAGCACAACAAATATGAACATTTACTAGGGGAAATTGATACTAAAATATCCAGATTATTTGATGTTACAGTGTGCGCCCCCAATAGGCTCACGTATTTCTAGACATATAATTACCAATTATAACTTGAATACTACCAATACCTATAAATTAACGTATTTCCACAAAGCTCACGTTGACCCATAAACTAAATGTATCGGTCAGGGAGTAATGTCGTTGGTGCAATGCCCACGATGGTCCTAGATTGTGAACAACTGATTATTGTTTATACGAGCTTATAGTCATAGATGTGTTGAGTGAGCTATTGGGTGCATCAAAACAGTGCTACCCAGCTCATTGATAGGTCAGCTGAGTGTGATTTTCGGCCAGTCTCATTTGATTTCTACCAACGCAAAATTCACTTCAAAATGCTCAAAGATGATTAACAATTTTGTAACACCTAACAACGCCTAAACTTTTATGGTATCTTACAATATAGTTTTTTGATGACTATAATTTTACAAACAAACTAAAAAGGATGATTGCAATTATCTTGATTGTAAAAGTTTCGTTTATTATTCTAACTTTTTTTTGGTCTCTTTAATATAAGGTAACATATTGAACGAAATATTCATTTACAGGTTACCATGCTATACTTTAGCATAATTGAAAACTTTTGCATACAAGAATCAAATAACAAGATGTTACCCTAATTAATCAACTATAGAAAGAAAGAATGTAACCTTATTTTGCAAACTTACCCCAATAAAGAAATACTAAACTTTCATTTGATCAACTAAGATTGAATACAAACAGGGACGGAACATATAAGCACGGATAGAACCAGGACCAAATATGATCGGGTGCATAAATTTTTTGGAATCGTAACAGAGAAACATATTTCGATGGACCGGATGCTTTTTGGATGAACCAGGACCAAATTGATGTTTTTGTCAAAAATTAACAATACGTCGAAAAAATCTATAGGGGTCCCGGGCACCCGCGGAAATCCCCCTGGTTCCGTCCCTACATATAAGGGGCCGAGAGGGTTGTGGCCCCTCCAAATTTTTTGATTATACGTACAGTTTATACCCTTTTATTTTTAGTTTTAGTCATTTTTAATACAAAATTTTCAGCGTTTTGGTATATCGGCGCCCCTAAAATAAATGCTTTACAAGTTGCCCCCTCTGACAAAAAAGTTCAAGTTCCGTTTCTGAATACAAACTCTTTAACACTTGACAACATACGCGTCATGCAAATGTTTTAATTCCACATTTTACGTATCTAACCTGTATTTAGACAACAAAGCTGGTAAAATTCATTTGTTTTTCTTCGTTTTGAACCCACAAATCCGTAAAATTAGGGTTCGTATTCAGGAAAAAATAAATAAAGAGATTGGATGATTAACTTTTATTTCCTTCTTCAAGTTTAATTTGACTCCATAGAATTGTTAAATCTTGTCACTCTTTTATTTAAATTAGACATTAGAACAATATATTTATTTTATATTGAAATTAATCAGAGTCATGGAGATCATACATACACATTTAGACTAGGGTTAAGGTAGTCCCTTGGAGAAAAAGACACGTGTATCTTGACGCACCATCTTACCTCACTTTACTTTCATATTTTAATGTATATATTCCATGCTTCACTTGTTTTCTCATTTGGTTACAAGTCTTCTTCGCCTTATAATGCCCATTTCATTGCAATTGTTACATACCGTAGACTTTTTTATTTATCACGCATCTAAGGTTCTTTATATAAATCTTATGCTTAGCTTGGGTGCAAAACGTTGAAAACCGGCAACGCTGATCACACTCAAATCATTATAGATGTCGATAATGGAAGCTAGATGTGAGAATATGGTTGTTAACTCATTTGATGGTCACAAGTTTCCAATCACTCGCCATGAAAATGAGTCGTCCCAGATCGACGAAATGGATTTCTTTTCAAGAAGTAGTAGTGGTTCTTTGAAGAATCCATTGAGCATTGATGTCAAAGAAGAGGAACAGCAAGATGGAGCTCATCAAGAACTTGAACTTAACTTAAATGTAAGAGATTTTATTCCCATCTTGTGCTTTTGGTATAGTTTCATGTGATTTTTTTTCGGATTGCTAGACCTCCAAACAATCTCGAATTTGTTTAATTTACCTTCTAAGAAAATTCGCTTAAGGGGCTATTTTATGTGTTTTGAAAGGTGGGTTCGAGTCCAACTACAACAAACGGAGCAAGGATGAATGTTGGTTCACCATGTACAAATAACCAAACTACTCATAAGGTATATCTATAACTGTTATATGCATACTTAATCTAGGTAGCTAGTTTTATAGTAAGTATAATCTTGTTTTTTCACAACAACAAAAAAAAAAAAAAGAGAAAAAAAAAAAAAAAAAAAAAAAAAAGAGAAGAACGTAAAAATGTAAAAAACAAGTGTTTAAATGATTTTCTGTGTTATTTTGCAATGACCAATGATACGTCGAAAACTCATTCACCTTCATATACTTTGTCGAAGATGGCTATTTTACAGGCCCAACTAGAGAAGATGAAGAGAGAAAACGAAGGTTTACGTTCTATGGTTTCTCAAGTTAAAGAAAGACACGTGTTCTTGCAAAGACATATTCAAGAAAATATCATAAGCCATGAAACCTCCGAAAATATTAAGGTATTATCACATGTTAGCACATTATTTTATGATTAGTCTTTTTATTGATATATGAAGGACTAAACTTTATGCAATTTTAAAACAGATGAATGAAGTGGTGAAAGAAGATACGAAACAAAGCTTATTGGTTCCTTTAGAGTTCAATAATCTCAATCAAATAACAAAGCTTGAAGTCGATAATAACATGATGAAAATCGACTCTAGTGTTGATAGCCCATATAACAAAGATTTTAAGTTCAATTCACCAAGAGATGGTGATCGAGTTGCAGTCGAGTCAACAATGAGAAGGGCTCGTGTGTCCGTTCGAGCTCGATCTGAAGCATCCATGGTAGTACTTCAGTTACTCAATTTCATATATTTGTATAATTGTATAACAAGTTTTAGCATTTACATCCAAAGAACATGATGAAGTGAAATTGTTGAGTACTTTTTCTCAGAAAGCACTAAATGGGATGTGAAATCAATTTCTAAAGACATTTAAAAAAAAATAAAAATAATTAAAAGTCAAATAAAATAATTAGTATAAAAGAAAGAACGTAGAAATACGCAAGATGGCTACAAGTCTACCAATTAAGTTTGACCAATATACCAACAAGGCAACAACTTGTCAAGCTTAGAGTTGTGGACTTAGGTGATCCTTATGTTGGTTAATGTTTTATTTTCTTAGAAATTCTTCCTTTTGAATGAATAACATTTATTTAACCCTATCTATAACTCTATCGACATGTAAATACAGATTTCCGATGGCTGTCAATGGAGAAAATATGGGCAGAAGATGGCAAAAGGGAATCCATGCCCTCGAGCTTATTATCGTTGCACGATGGCAGTAGGTTGTCCTGTCCGCAAACAAGTATGTTCCTTTGGTTCTTTATCTTTCTCCAGCTCTCACAAATATAACAGCCTGATCGGCTAAAATCCATTTTACGTTAAATGTGATAATTAATTAGAGATCTTGATTCTGTATATGACTCAAATATTCTATCATATAAGCGGTACATTAGTTCTTCATATCAGATTCTCACCCATCTTCCCCCTATATCTGTCCATGCATGTAATGTACCTCCGTTTAAGTGGTATGACATCGACCTCAAGGCAGTAATAATCTACATCGTTTTTTAATCGAATAAAACTTTAGTACGTATTTATATGCATGTAATTATTACCACGACAATACATGTCTTTAATGTCGTCTAGTATCCCTCTACGTAAACATTACGAAAGTCTACATTATGGACTCTTTGAACTTCTAGATTTTGTACACAAATTAATGCTCTAAAACCAATTTTCAAAATAGTGGCTTTTTCTATAACTTATACCTGTTGAATTACAATCACTAATACTACTTTAGATTCTGAAGATACACGTCAACTTATAAGAGAAAAAAAAATTCGAGTTTTATCTAGCTACATTCATGTGTAAGAATTAAGTTTTCCCTCAATTATATAACTATAAGAGGTTAGACTCATACAAATGTATAAGATTTAAGGTGCATTAGTTTCGCATTACAATAAAAATCTTGTATCAAATTTATTTACATGAATTTTCTATAGGTACAAAGATGTGCCGAAGATCGGACTGTTTTGACAACAACATATGAAGGGACACACAACCACCCACTACCACAAGCCGCCACGGCAATGGCCTCAACAACCTCGGCCGCTGCCTCTATGCTACTCTCCGGGTCAATATCAAGCTCCAATAACCTCAACCACCACCTTACATCAGGATCCATGCTATCATCTTACCCTCCAAATATAACCACCTCCCTATCATCAACTGCGCCATTTCCTACGATCACATTAGACCTCACAAACCCAAGCACGAACCACCATATCCAACAACCACCTTTTCACTTCCCCTTTTCGACAAACATGCTTCCTAACATCAATCTTCCCAATAGACCATTTGTTTTGGGACAGTTGAGTAGTCAACATTACAATGCAACAAAGTTTGCCGATGTCCAGAGCTCTGAACAGGAGCTAATGAGTGCAGCTACTGCAGCTGTCACAGCAGATCCTAATTTCATGGCTGCTTTAGTGGCAGCCATCGGGTCAATTATTGGAAATGACCAACGTGACACTGGTGGTAGTAAGAATGAAAACGATAATGATAATACGAGAAATTAGATACTTTAAAAACTGTACATTGTGCAAAGAAGGAATAATATTGTGTCAAGTTCTGTAGAAAGCAATTATAAGACATATACCAACCAATATATTGAAAACCGTTTGGCTAATCCGATCATATTGTTTATTTTTGTGTATATTGTTTAAGTCTGGTTTTATTTTACTGGTACCGTTTCAAATATAAGAGAAGTGACATAAAGATGTGATATTTTTAATATAGGCCCATACATATGTGTGTATGTGTTAGCTTTAAAGTTTTGTCATGTAAAGGAGCTTGAATAATGGTGGTGGTGTTCGCCATTTGTGCAATGCCTATGTCATGTCCATTGACGCAACATCAATGGGAAACGTTTTTGTTACCACCAGGAAATCAAGATTATGATGATTTGCAGCTGTCATCATTAATTGTGTTTATTTAGGATGAAGTCTAGCACTCTGTTCTCGAGTTTTCCTTTTAAAGGAATGGAAAGGGATGAGAAGGAAAATAAAAAATATTGGCGTTTTTAAGTTTTTTTTTGGAGGAAGAGTAGGGGAAGGGAAGGGGAGAGGGAGGGAAATTATGGGTTTTTTTGTGTAAATTTGTTCCTCCCAATATTGGGGGGATTAGGAAGGGAAGGAGGTCACTAGCATCATGGGCTTGTATAAAATTACAATTATATCCTTATTTATTAATTCACATTTCATATATGTGACCTAATTTTTAAACGTCTCAAGAGGCTAGCGTTTGTAAGATCAATGGTTGGACTACTGGTAACCATTAATAATTTAACCCATTGTTTTGACTACTGGTATATCCTTTTAGCATTGGATACTTTGAGGGAATATTTGCACTGTGATAATCATCTCAAAATCAAGGTAAGATTAATTATTATATATGAAAATTAAAGACATTTAATTTGGAGTCCATCAAACCTCAGTTTCTCAATGCTTGTTTCTAAGATCACAAGTCGTGCCATTTGTGTATAAATGAGCATAATACAGCTGATATTAATCATATCTCTATATAGTTTCGAGGGTATATTGGTAATTTTGTTAGCTTCCCTAGTCTTTCCTTGCTACTTAAAAATACAAACTCAAGAACACAAATTGAAATAACCACTTTCTTCACATTGTCATCCCTTACTTTGCCCTTCCCATCCCATCCCCTTGCATTCTTTAAAATTTAGACTCGAGAATAGAGCGTAGGTCTTTAGGGTTATTAGTTAGTGCAATTTGTTAGGGTTTTTTTTTTTTCCTTTAAATGTAAGCTGCATTTCATGAATGAATATCAAAATTTTAGAGTCAAAAACAACTGAGTTTTGAGATCGCTGGGTTCACTCCTATCGAGCCCTATTTATCTTATTATCATAGGTCATCAAGGCAGAAGGTCTCCTAAGTAAGAGGCTGATTTTGCACTCAGCAGACCCGTAACTCGATCATAGACCCGGGACCGTAACAAATTGGTACCAGAGCCAAGAGTTATGGGCGGATCAAGCGATAATTTGGATAAGAAGTTTGAGGTGTTTCTGAAGATGTACCAAGAGGACCGCAAAAAGGATGAGGCTCTCACGAACGAGAGAAGCAATTGGCCTTGCAATTGGCTGAACAGGAGAGGCTCTCTGGTCGTGTTGAAGAGCTAACACGAGGCATTGAGGCATTGCAAACAGAAGGATGGGACTTTGAGAGTGGGAATAGGAAGAAAGCATCACCCGCAAACCGTACGGGAGGTTGAATGCAACAACCGAGGTATGGCAGATTAGACTTTCCTGTCTATGATGGTAAGAATGACCCATTGTTGTGGTTGAGTCGTTGTGAGCACTACTTTCGATAACACCCTAAATAAAATACGACTTACGACTTATAAAATACGCTATAAATTAAAACTTGAGTTATATAACATTTTATGACTCGAAACCATACAATATGAACATATAACCCGAAGTAAAATACAAAATGATACAAGAACCTTATAAATTAAGTATGGCACGTTTAAAAGGTTTATGTAGGCCGAAATAATAAAATTTGTACACAACACATTATAGAAGATAAGTATAAAATTTTGGCTAATATTGGGAAGTGCAAATCACCCTTATTTACCTCCCTGAGTTTCGGCATTTCCTCCCTACAATTTTTCTAAAACCGTGTTTATACATTCTCTCCATGAAACCCTAAAACCCTTTTCTCTCCATCTCATTTGTACGGCAACAAAAAGAAACCAAACCAAACCCTAAAAACCTTATTCATTCGACACAAGAAGGAGAGGAAGAGAAGGCTTTGATCATTGTTTTCCTTATTCAATTCGTATCACAAAAAGGTAATCCTATAACATATCATTTAATCTATTCGACATGTTCATAAGTTAAACCTAATCGATCCAAAATATTTCTTTTCTTTCGTTCGATCATCACAAGAAGAAGAAGAGAGGTGTTGGCGATTTGATCACTTGGAGATCTTTGTATTCTTGTTTCATTCAATCTAATATAAGAGGTAATCATAAACTTTCAATCTATAATAATCCTTTTCGATCAATATGTATTAAGATGTGTTAATATGATGAATTATGTTATTAAAATCGGATGAATATAAATAAACAAATCTCTCAGAAATTTTGTGCTACTTAAACGAATTGTTAACCAATGATACAAGCATGATTTTTAGTGGATCTTTAGTCTAAAACTGAATTCAATGAAATAGTGATCAAATAAAATTGGTTTGGTGATTTTTAGAGGTCTAGAAGGCAACCATTTGATTTTTAGAAATTCATATGTCAAAACTGTATTTCGGGTTATGGAAATTCAGGTGTGATCTACGATTTTTAATTTAATATCTATAACGAATTAAGATCTGAGATTTTGGCAGAATGATATTTGATATATGAGTTAAGTTGTGTAATTTTTGTAGATTTTTATGAGATGTTTAACCTGGGTAAATAATTACATACTTTCGGGGTGTTCCAGCAGATCCAATTCGGGTACATGTTGTGAATGTCGATTTTTAGTTTGTACTTGTACTACTCAATAAAATCTGGAAAAATTATGTAAAATACTTAAGACATATAGGTATATCTGGGTAAAATTATAGAATTTTATGAGCTCGTTTAAGGTGTGTTAAAAATAGCTAAAGTTGGACCTGATTTTAATGTTAATTCTGAAATTAAGTAATTACTTGTTTAAAACACTTCACTTTTGGAACCTAAATAAGCTAATGGTCATCTTAAAAGTATTTAACTTATGTTTTGATCAATTATCATATTAACCTTAAACTTTGGTATAATTACAATAGTAACCCTAATCTTTGAATAATGATAATATGAAACCCAAACTATATGAATTAAACCCTAAAACTGCTAATTCGGGAAATATGACTTAATTATGACCTAATTGAATGTATGAAACCCTAATTGGAATTTAATTACTTTAAATGATCAATTAAAATGACTTGTGTAATTAGAAACCCTAATCTCACACTTACTTAATTTGGAAACCCTATTTTGACTTGTAAAACTCTAAATTGTGAAATGACATCATTTTATCAGCATATTAATATATGAAACTCAATTTTGACATTAATAACTATTTAAACCTTTTCAAATACTAATTACTATTTTTAGAAACCCTAAATTGCTTTTAAACCTAAATATGGAAACTTACTATTTTTGGAAAGTTACTAATTATGGAAACCTGCTAAATATGGAAAGTTACCTAAAATGGAAAGAAAACTAAAATGAAACCTTTATGATTATGAAACTATGAAACTTATAAGTAAACTTATGATTATTGTAGATCGGGTGAAGAAGGAGTGATCCCCTGCTTCCATTCACTTTATTGCTTTGATTTGTGTGCTTTGATAAGGTACAGATATTATTTCCCTTTTCAGTAGGGATATTGCTATCGATCCTATGCCTGATATGATTCCCTTATTTGACTCATGACTTTCATTGTATGATTGTCATTCTTTTGATTCATTCTGACATTTATTTAAATGTCTCTGCTATGCTATGCTTATGCTTTGCCATGCTTATTGAGTTACTATCTTGTTTCTCTTGCCATGCTAGATTATTATTTTGTATGCTATGATAGATCTGTGTTTGAGTTGACCTAGTTGTGGAGGTACCATGACCATGTCTTGGATGGCACCCTAGGCATGACACTCCCGTAGAGGTGTGATAGATCTACGGTGTTCCCCTGAACCATCCCCTAGTCAATAAATTATCCGGTGAGGTGGAAAACACAAATATAATGCTTTCTCAAATTCTGCAACAGTTGAATGATAAAGGGATGAATATAACTCTGCCAACTGAACCATCGCCAATAGCCTCAGTTGTAAGCCATTTTTTATGTTGTTAACAATTTCATTTTCTAATGCTAACACCACTGATGCTAATGATACTAGCCATTGAACATAAACTGATGAGTGACTGTATTTCTTAATTTATATTGCAGGTGACTCCAATGGCCATTGACAATATTGCAGGTGACTCCAATGGCACTCAGACAAGTGGTGTTGTAAGTCCTAAAGATGCGGGAATTGAGGAGAAATCCAATGGCCTTGAAACTTCTAAAAAGGTAACGGAAACAATGGTAAGTATAGTAATGAAAGATCGCCCTTTGATTTTTGAATTTTACATACATGATCGACTAATGTACCGTGTTTTATATATACGTATAGGAACCTGCTGCTAAAACTGTCAGGCCTAAGCATAACCTTAAGTCACGACGAAACGGGTCTCCAGATTTCCAATCGCTACAAAATGTGTCGTCTCCAACACAACCACTGCCAACAGTATGTATTTCAACATGTTTCTTGTTACTCTTTTGTTTAAATAATGTAACATGTTTTATATATACATATAGGAACTTGCTAAAACTGTCGGACCCAATAAGCCAAAGCAAAAGAAGCAACGAAATGGGTCTCCAGATTCCCAATCGCAACAAGATGTGTCTCTAACACAAGCACTGCCAATAGTATGTATTTCAACATGTTTCTTGTTATTCTTTTGTTTAAATAATTTCTGATATATACATAAAAATTCTTTTTTTGTAGACACTTAAGTGCAAACTGTGGATTATAAAGCAAACAAATATTGTTGCTTTGGGTACCGTATACCAGTCTCATGGAAAGCAAGTGCTGCATAACCGACCACTCCCAAGTGATTGCTACAAAGTGTCGATTGATGAATCGTTAGTTGATGCAGCATGCGTACCGGACGTAGCAAATAATGGGTTAAAAATAGTTAAGAATGTTGAAGGTAGTTTCGTTGCATGGCCAAAGGATCAAGTTATTTTTGAAGAGGTGGTACGTACATGTGTTTTTTCAACCTACATATATAATTATTCATATGTAATTCAATGTTTGATAGAAGCGTCTTTTGTTTACTACAGGTTACACCAACAAACCATGTGACTAAATGTGTACCACAGGCACCACTGAAGAAACAATATATATCTGCTAACGACTTAAGGCAAACTGCTAAGGGGGTGAAGGTTCAAAAGTCTTTAGATATTTGATTAATTAAGTACGACATTACAATTGTATATTCTGTCCAGTTATATACATTCGAGTTTAATTCAATTTGAAATTTCTTGTGTTTTTTAATATTGTTTTATATATAATATATATACTCATTCCAGCAGCACTAGCATAGTACTAGCAGCAGTAACTCTGCTTCAGCAGGACTACCTTAGTACTGCTAGCAGTAGCAACTCTGCTCCAACATTATTGGTCACTCTTTGTTTAATTCGATGTGTGACTAAATAGTACCAAAGGCCACACAAAATAAAAATTCATGTGACCATTGGATGAACAATTGTCACGCAAAATACACATTTCTTCACTTTAAACAGCATATGGTCACACTTATTAACAACTTTGGCCACTTTATGCTTAATTGTATGTGACTAAATACCCAAAACAAGCATGCTTTATGTGACTAAATATTATAAAAGGCCACACAAACATAAAATTCAAGTGGCCATTGGATGATCAATAGTCACACAAAATACAAATTTCTTCACTTTAAACAGCATATGGTCACACTTATCAATACTTTTGGCCACTTAATGCTTAATTGTATGTGACTAAATAACCAAAACAAACATGCTTTGTGTGACTAAATATTACAAAAGGCCACACAAACATAAAATTTATGTGGCCATTGGATGATCAATAGTCACACAAAATACACATTTCTTCACTTAAAACAACATATGGTCACACTTATTAACACTTTTGGCCACTTTATGCTTAATTGTATGTGACTAAATACCCAAAACAAACATGCTTTGTGTGACTAAATATTACAAAAGGCCACACAAACTAAGAATTCATGTGACCATTGGATGATCAATAGTCACACAAAATACACATTTCTTCACTTAAAACAGCATATGGTCACACTTATTAACACTTTTGGCCACTTTATGCTTAATTGTATGTGACTAAATACCCAAAACAAACATGCTTTGTGTGACTAAATATTACAAAAGGCCACAAAAACTAAGAATTCATGTGACCATTGGATGATCAATAGTCACACAAAATACACATTTCTTCACTTAAAACAGCATATGGTCACACTTATTAACACTTTTGGCCACTTTATGCTTAATTGTATGTGACTAAATACCCAAAGCAAACATGCTTTGTGTGACTAAATATTACAAAAGGCCACACAAACTAAGAATTCATGTGACCATTGGATGATCAATAGTACACATTTCTTCACTTTAAACAGCATATGGTCACACTTATTAACACTTTTGGCCACTGTTTTTTAAATTGTATGTGACTAACTCGAAAAAAAACAACACACGATGTGTGACTAAATCATCACAAACGTCACATTTATTATATTTTCGTGTGGCCATAGGATGGGAAATAGTCACACATACTGATGAATCCAACAAAACTTGTGCCTAATTAGTCACACATATTCGGGTTTTGGTCACTCTTTTTCGATGAAAACGGCCACAAACTAAACAATGTGACCATATGATACCTACGGTGGCGCGACTTTTTGTCACACACACCCAAAAAAACGTGTGTGACTATATGCATATAGTCAAGCATTTCCAGTGTGACGATAGGCAATATCTGTACCAGTGTTATGTTATGATTTTTTGTACACTATTGGCCAACTTTATATGTGTGACCAGTCTAGTACTGACATACATACTTATGTTAGGGAGTGTATGGATGCATCATAGGTTTTATGTTTATATGATTATGGTGACCAGGTGGTGTGTGCCTTACACTCCTTCTCACACTTTTATTTACTTAGAGGTCTCCCCTCTTCGTATACTTGTATTGCTATGATATGATTTGACGGATTATGATATATAGTTCTTATGGCACATCCTTATATGAACTTTTCCTTATTTCATTATTCTCTTGATTCATTTCTTATTCAGTTCTCATGCACTCTTGATTCTTAGTTCTCTTTAAAATTCGTATGACTTTCATGATTATGCTTTTCGTTTCTTATCCTTATTCCTTCGTTGCTTATGCTTATTTACCGTTATGTTATGTTATATATATCTGTTCACTGGGCTTTTTAAACTCAGCCGCATGTTTTCTTTTCTTATGCGGCAGGTAATAAGCGGGGCAACGGGCTTGGGAATGAGAGAGCATAGGACTTAGAGACCTATTTATTTATCATTTCGTTGTCCATTGTTTCGGACTTTCATTTCTTTCAGTACTTTGAATATTATCGTTTTACTTTGGTTTTGTTTGGTTAACCCACTATTCATTTGGGATTATCTTTTGATACCAGTCTTGATGTTCGAGACTTGTTTATTTATTTAAAAGACTTCCGCTTGCGTAATGTATGCTTTGTATGACACCATAATGTGATATCTTGGCCATGTCGGGTCTGGGTGTTACAACTACTTTCGACAACAACACATACCAGAAGCGGAAAGTGGAGATAGCATGTTACCATCTTGATGAAGATGCACAAGTCTGGTTTCTCAAACTAGAGACATAGGCCTGGAGTTTCATGGGAAGAATTTAAACGTGAATGCCATCGAAGGTTTGATCCCATAGTGCAAGGGAACAAACTCGGAGAACTTTGTAAGCTTAGTCAAACTAGCACGGTTGAGGAGTGCCAACGAAAATTCGAACAGTTAGTGACTCGAGCAGGGATCCTCACAGCAGAACAAGAGGTTGAAATCTTTATTAACGGACTGCAAGAGTATATTGCAGTGGAGGTAGAACTACATAGGCCAACAGACTTGACCCGTGCAATGAGTTTGGCTCGGTTATATGAGAAACGTGGTGGTGGTTCAAGGGAATTCACGAATAATGTCCCTATATCATCACCAAATTCTGCACTTACATCTTCTTCTAACAAGAAAATTTTTAAAAATCTATCTCATTCGGAGATGGAGGAGCGTCGTGCTAAAGGGCTTTGCTTCAATTGTAATGAGGTTTACACAAGGGGTCATCAACGTAAACTTCTATTCTAGATTAATGGGGTGGATGACGAAGATAGTGAGGAGGATATCGGGTCAGGGGTCACGTAAGAAAAAAACCCTAGGCTCCTGCTTAGTGCTTGAGGACAAGCATTTTCTTAATGGGGGAAGTAATGTTACCACCAGGAAATCAAGATTATGATGATTTGCAGCTGTCATCATTATCTTAATTTTACAGCTTTTTTTGGATGTTTATCTTGTTTTTGAATTGTGTTTATTTAGGATAAAGTCTAGGTCTTTAGGGTTGTCAGTTAGTGCTATTTGTTACGGTCTTTTTTCCTTTAAATGTAAGCTGCGTTTCATGAATGAAAATCAGAATTTTAGAGTAAAAAACTAGTTCAGTTTCAACTGAGTTTTGAGATCGCTGGGTTCTCTCCTATCGAGCCCTATTTATCTTATTATCATAGGTCGTCAAGGCAGAAAGTCTCCTAAGCAAGAGGCTGATTTTGCACTTAGCAGACCCGTAACTCGATCACAGACCCGGGACTGTAACAGTTTTCTTGTTAGTTTCATTATATCTACAGATCGTACGTTGATTCGAGGTGGCATTTCATCGATGCTTTTAATAAAGTTTATGGATTATGTTAAAGGTATACTGGTGTTTTCCATTTAACGCTATTTCACCTCAACTATTGTTTTAGACACCTCTTGGCCCTTTGGTCCAAGTCATTTACAAAATCCTTACGAGATCTTCAGACAGATGTATCTTCTCTATCTGTAGGCTCTTTGACCGCTATGTTGCAAGGTTTTACTCGTGACGACAACCAAATATTGCTACTTAGTTAGCTGGAAATACATTAGGAGTGATATTTTTGATAAAATATCTTTCACCATGAAACAAATACAAAAGTACAAGTACCATAAAAAGCTAGAAGGGAAATGCATAAATGAACATAAGTTTACTTGCTAGTACTCATTCTAATGAAAGATCAACAAATTTATAGTTTGGTGATTATTTATTTATTTATTTTTTTGAACGGCAATTTGATTAAACCTAGCAAGATGCTAGGGAAGGAGATTACAAAACATTAAAGACGGCGTTTTGGGGGTTAGAAAAGCACTCATCCCAATTACAAAAATTCATCCTAGATCTTTAGAGATCCATTTAAATTAATACAACTTAACATTTTGACAATGAGCTCCTTCTTTGGTCTTTTGCTCTCGAAAACAGATTCGTTCCTAAAGCGCCATAGCATCCAGAGAATTGACTGACGACAGCGTCAAACAGAGGGCGTAAAGATGGTGGCAGGTTACTGTGGTTCGCAAGAGAGATCACATAAGTGAGGCATGAAAGATGTAAATCTGGAAGGTGCCACCATTTAAGAACTTGAAGCCAAGTATTAGACGCGACTGAGCAGCTAACAAAAAGATGCGCTTCTGTTTCAATATCATCATCACATAATGGACATTGAACTGAGTTTAAGTCAATTCTGCGTTTATCAAGATTAACTCGTGTTGGAAGTCTTTCATTTGCAATCCTCCACGAATTGATTAAAATTTATGGGAACAAGTTTGTTCCATCTTGAATGTGACTGATTTGAAAGGGGGGGTGCATTCATTTGTTACACCCCGTGCCCGCTTTGACCAAAAACTTAAAACTTTACACGCGGAAACGTTAGACTTTACGGACATTCTGTTACTCTTTCGCCCATTTATAAAAATCTGTAAACTTTCCACTCTAAGGTCCAGATTATGGAACCAAAACGGTGATCGTTGTCAAAACTATGGATCCATGATAAGGTTTAACTTAAAGAACCAAAAGATAGATCCAGTGAATATGCAAATTTAGGGAATATGCAAATTTTACTGACCCACACTAAGGTCTAGATTTCGAACCCAAAGGGGGATCCAAGACTGAAATCTTGATCCAAACTTAAGACTACAATTTCGAACCACAAGGGGGATCCAAGACTGAACTATTCTTTAGAATTTGACGGGTTATGCATAAAACCCATTTTGACCCATTTACACAACAAACCACCCATACGACTTTCGTTTTACATCAAACTTGACCAACATCAATAACTTAACATATCAAACATGTTCCAATGACACTTGACCCGTTTACAACCCAAAATGGGTAATTTTATACATAAACCAAACGCCCCTTTATACTTGAATATAAACACTTCAAACTCACTTTGACATACCAAATGACTACCAAATCGTTTGGACGGCCTTAACATATAACTTGCCATACAGCTACACGTTACAAACCCATAAAAGACCAACGGGGGTACAAACTTACACATGAGCTCGGTATTCTATTTAAGCTCCTACGCATACTACCTTAATCTCGCATATCCAAATCCTTATTCTTTACATCCAAGCCGTCCATATGAACAATACCAACCTACAAAACGGTTAGGCAACTAAACCGTAAGCACAAAGGCTTAGTAAGTAAAATGACCATAACATATCATTATACTTCAAACCACACATAAGCATCATATACATAAAATACTTACTTTACGGGCTTACTACCCAAGTCTCATCTAACACATAATATCAACATATTCCATAGCATCAACGCATCACATAAGCCACATTCATGGCATCACATAAGCATATTCCAAGTCCATATATTTGACACCAAACATACATAATACACATGTGTTAGAAATCCATATAACACATGTTACTATCATTTTACTTACCTTAATCCAAGCTAAAATAATATCAAGAGCATCATCATCATCACATTCTTCCATCATCATCATCATCCTTCATAATAAACCAAGACCTAACAACATAACAATCAATAACATAACAAGGGTTATCAAAACCCATAAAACATACTCACCTTTCATTTTACATCATCATATGATCATATCTTGATCATATGATGAAAACCCACTTAATCCATAATCAATAACTTCATTAATCATCAAGAACATAGATACTTACTTGTGGGAAGATCATTACTAAGGAAGACTATGAACACTTGATCTTCACCTTCTTCTTCTTAGATCATCATTTAGCTTTTCCCTCTCTTTTTCTCTCTAATGAACCGGACCACAAGCTCCATCTCAATAATGGAGGAAAACTCTAGAAAATCCTGGATATATTTAGTTAGGTGGCAAGTTTGGCCATTTGGCAAGATTGGCCCCTCAAGTCTCATTCCTTCTTATTTAGCCACAACTAGCTTTATAACATATTTGCCTTATGACAACATAAGTCCCATAGGTCTATTTCCTTTCTATTCTTGCCACATAATACTTTCCCATAACTATATAACACATACTTTGACTATCGGGTTTGACCACTACGCAACCTTTGTTGACTGGCCAATCACGTAAGGCCTTTGGTCCATTTCATCTAGGGTGGGGCCTATTTGTATTCCAGGAAACGGGTCTAACATTCATTATGAGATATTGAATCAAACCAACTGAGAATTTACGAGAGGAGCATGAGGTGAATTCCCAATGGTCTTGTGTATTTGAGAGGTTTGGATTTAAAACAATGGTTGTAAAAATGGTAAACAGATCACAACAATAAGCAATTACACCCAGCCAACCACCCCTTTGATGTATTTTATTATAAACTGCTAAAGTAGATAAGTCCCTAAATAGGTACTTACCAAAAAAATACAAAAGACAATGTGTAATCTCCTTCAGAAGGACACCACACTTTAATCCTCACTTACAAACAATCAGTCAAACACTCAGACTAGAAGAATCAAATAAAGAGATTGATTCTTCAATACTAACACTAGAAGATATCAAAGTGATATCAAGAACAAAGAGACTAATATTGTGTGTGAGAAACCAGGGAGAATACTAGAGAGATAAAAACGACTATTATTAGACCCTAGATCTGATAAGATGATTATATAGGCCTTAGTTTCACTTTAGCCCTCTAGCTTAGCTCCACTTGTCACTTAACAACATAACTTGATACCAGCTTTAATAACTTTCAACCTTGACAACTTAAGTCCCTCTGGTTTTAGACTTAGAGGCTTGTTATACTTCTCAACATCCCTCCTCAAGCTGATAAGTCTTCAACCTGAACACCACTTCCACTTTCAACCTGCCTGCTACTACTTGCACCACTTTTGGAACCTGCAAGCATATCAAACATACCAAGACTCTTGCAAAACAACCCATGTTGCACCTGTCCAAGACACTTAGTAAAGATATCAGCTACCTGCAGATCTGTATGAATTTTAATGGTTTTAATAACACCTGCACATACTTTTTCCCTAACTAAGTGCACATCCAATTCAAAGTGTTTGGTTTTTTCATGAAAAACAGGATTGGCTGCAATCTGAATTGCAGCACTATTATCAAAAAAAAACATCCACAGGTAATAAACCTTTTAGACCAAGACTGTGCAACAAGTTTCCCAACCAAATAACTTCACAAGTAGCAGAAGCAAGACTTCTATACTCAGCCTCAGCTGAACTTTTAGAAAATGTAGCTTGTTTTTTACTTTTCCATGAAATAAGAGAGTTACCCAGAAAAACACAAAAGAAAGTAACAGTCTTTCTAGTTTTAGGACATTTAGCCCAATCTGCATCAGCATAAGCTTTAAGCTTAAGATCAGACTCTTTATTAAACTGTAACCCAGACCCAGGAGAGCCTTTCAAGTATTTTAATACTCTTAAGGAAGCCTTAAGATGAGACTGTAAAGGACTATGCATGTGTTGACTTAAACAATGAACAGCGTAACTAATATCAGGTCTGGTATTAGTCAAATATATCAGTTTTCCAACCAGCTTTTGATAATTAGTTATATTTTTCAAAAACTTGTCTTTATCAGTCTCAACACAGATCAAAATAGTATTCTCAGGCAAAGGAGTATCAACAGGTTTAGCAGCTAACAAACCATATTCATGTAACAACTCTAAACAGTACTTCCTTTGAGACATACACACACCTTTATCATTTTCAACACCTCAATACCAAGAAAATATTTTAACTCTCCCAACTCTTTAATCATGAATTTAGAGCTCAAAAACTTTTTAAAGTTACTGATTTCAGTTTCATCATTTCCAGTGATAACAATATCATCCACATAAACAAGCAAAGCCACAAACACAGAACCTTTTTGTTTGACATATAAGGAATAATCAAATTTACTCTGAACAAAACCATGCTCAACCAAGGCAGTGGTAAGCTTAGCATTCCACTGTCTTGGAGCCTGCTTAAGCCCATAAAGAGATTTATCAAGCTTACACACCTTAGTGTTATCACCACCATTAAAACCTTTGGGCAAAGCCATATAAACATCCTCATCTAACTCACCATATAGAAAAGCATTATTTACATCCAACTGATACAAAGGCAAATTCATATTAACTGCGATGCTAATCAAGAATCTAACAGTAACCATTTTAACCACTGGACTAAAGTTTTCATCATAATCAAAACCTTCTCTTTGATTAAAACCATTAGCTACCAGCCTAGCCTTATATCTATCAATCTCACCAGTTGACTTATATTTAATTTTCCAAATCCATTTATACCCTATGGCATGTCTACCAACTGGAAAAACACATTCAGTCCATGTATTATTTCTATTTAAAGCTTCTATTTTATTATTCATAGCCTCAGACCAGTTAGGATCTTTGACAGCTTCTTCCTAACTAGTTGGTTCAACAGACTTATTCAAAGTAGAAGCAAAACACAGATTGTTTCTATTAAGACCAGCATAACTCACATATTTTTCAATGCCGTATCTATCTTTAGATTGCATCACATAATCATTAAATCTAACTGGGGTTCTAGACTCTCTATTAGACCTTCTTAAACCAGGTGTCTGCACATTTTCATTAAGATTTCTAAACTGAGTTGACACATAACCTAGATTATCAACTTCGGGACTGCCCTCAGACCAGTTTTGGTCACCAAAGTGGGTTGTAGATTGTCCACCTTCTTGATGCAGATAAGTAGTATCTGTTATAGTATCTGTTGCATCATTAGAAGGTGGCATACTGCCATCCTCAACTGGTGAATCTTCCCCTTCATCATTGGGACTTTGAGGACCATCAAAAAACTTCAAGTGATCTGCTTCACTTGCATATTCTGCATCAGTAGAATCACAGGTTTTCATTTTAAGTGGAAAAATATTTTCATAAAACTTCACATCTCTTACAAAAAACACATTTCTAGAATCCAAACTCAAAAGTTTATAAGCTTTTTTACTAGTAGAATACCCAATCAAAACACACTTTTCAGACCTATATCACATTTTATCATGATTATTTAAGACAGTAGAAAAACAGAGACAACCAAATGACCTCAAATGGGAAAGATTAGGTTTTACTTTATGTATCAACTCATAGGGACATTTACCTTTTAAGACAGAAGATGGCAGCCTGTTTATAAGATACACAGCAGTTAGGATACAATCAGACAAAAAACTTAATGGAATCCCCACTTGAAACATAAGACTCCTAGCAACATTAAAAAGGTGTCTATGTTTCCTTTCAGCAACCCCATTTTGCTGAGGAGTATGGACACATGAAGTTTGATGTATTATACCAAGGTCTGAAAACATTTGATTCATTTTGTTATTTACAAACTCAGTACCATTATCTGACCTAACAACTTTAATTTTCATATCAAATTGATTAGAGATTAAGTGTATGAAAGAACAGAATACATCAAAAACTTCATCCTTAGTTTTGACTAAGTATGCCCACACAGCCCTAGAGTAATCATCAACAATAGTTAAGAAATATTTGTATCCCTCTCTGCTAGCAACTCTGTAAGGACCCCACAAGTCAAGGTGAACAAGTTCACCAAGTTTCCCAGACTTATGGTTAGACAAGGGAAAAGGTTCCCTTGTCTATTTAGCCCTGTGACAGACTTCACAAAAAGGCACAGAGGAATTCTTGGAAATACCAAGATCAGACTGAAGAACAGACAAAATTGGATCAGCAGGATGACCTAATCTATTATTTCAAACCAACTTAGAAACATTATAAGACATAACCAAATTGCACTTACCCAAAGAACTACTAGACTGCATATCAAACAGATAAAGGCCATCAGACTGGCTACGAGTCCCCAGAACAATATCCCTTTTCAAATCCTGAATATAACATTTATCGTCATCAAAACCAACAAACATTTTGCTATCTCTAATAAGTTTATTAACAGACAACAAGCTCACACAATAACCAGGAACAACTAAAACATCATAAAGAGTAACATTAGTAGTCAATTTTTAGTTTCCAACATGACTTATAGTAGCAAGAGTACCATTAGGATGACCAACAGTAATCCTAAGACTAGTAATGTCCACAACATTAAACATAGCAACTGTGGAAACAGTCAAGTGCTGATTAGCACCTGAATCTATAATCCACCCCAAAGAAACAGTTTTAACAACAATACTAGAATTAACATAGAAATACTTAGAGAAATTAATATTAAACTAGACATTTCCATTAAAGAATGAAGCCCTACCTGCCATATTAGCATGTATGCTTCCAGAGGGAGTATCATTGTGTAATACCTCATAAAAATCCCATGTCATTAATAATGTTAATCACCGAATAATTCCAATTTATGTTAAATAACCCTTTTGTGCGGGTTATTTTTTTTATATATATACATATATATATGGCAACGATCACCAAGTCACTCGAATGATATCGAAACTCACTATGAATAGCTCGCTTGCGCACCGACCATGAAAGTCACACGAACATTTCAAATTACAACACCGATCTTATTAGGGGACGTATAAAACGAAAGGCATTATTTATTTCACAAATCTTATACCTAAACTAATTATACTAATTTCTTTTCTTTTTCCTATTGGGCCGAACCCATCACAGCCCAATTCATCTATATTTTTCCTTCCTTGGGCCGAAACTCCACAAGCCCACACCTTATATATTTTTCCTTTGTTTGCTGTTGGATCGAACACTCCATCACCACACTGTAAACACCAAACTAAATATCTCACATTAAATCCTTTTAAATTCTCCACACAAGTTAAATACAAATGACGTGCCAATCCATTCATTCTTTGTTTCGTTTCTTTTGGATCTCACACGACACAAAAATAGCCACAACACCCAAGAACTTAATATACATAAACACATTATTCCCTTGCCTCCATTTGATACCACTCGAACAGTTAACACCAAAGGAGATGCTAATCACATCCACATAATGTACTCTTTGTTCCCTCTTTAGGAGTTGTCACCCATTAAGAAACATCTTTCATGCTAAGTACAACATGTAAACCTTCCACCTTTGTTTTCCATGCAAGAAGTCGACCTACATAGAAGCTACCATCGTCCTTGTGCTGCTGCCAATCCACAAAACCGAGCAACAATCCATGGTTTACCACTAAAACCACCTTGAACATGCTGAAGATTTGACAGCCTAGTGTAAGTACTAATTAGTAAAATGTCAACCCCTAAGACTCCTACTCTCGTTTTCTATTTAAAAAGAGGCTCACTGATCACCCTTTGGCACTACACCAAAACTCAAAACACAAACATACTACTTTAAGTTATCCATCGAGCAAAGGAAAAAGGGTTAGCAAAACAGTTGGGTAAATTCGTTTATGTTGGGTTTATTATTGTAAACGAGAGAGTCGTAATTCGTAAAGATGGCTTGGGTTCGTGTTATTCTACGTCATTCGCTCCATCTTATTCGTAACCTCTTCACCACTTTCGTGGTATTGTAAGTCTCATTCCCCTTTTCTATTCTTTTCGCACTTATTCATTTCGTGCACACCATGCATGCGATATACACATACATGATAACGTAAACCGAGCTTAAAACTCACAATATTAACGTAAGAACATGACCCTATTCGAACTCTAATAAGCTACTGAGTGTATAAAATTATCTACACATCTTTTGTTCACTGCCTCTTCTAAAATCCTACATCAAGAACACATTGTTTTAAATACGAAAACCATGTCAAACCACACGAGCTTAATAAGTTAACTAACTTACTTGAACGTGGAAATGAAAACAAAGTCGAACACGAAGTGTAAACAAACCTTACTGTATCATATGTTAAGCTAATATAAACATTCTTGGAAGACCATGCAAACATATTTTGAGCTCGCTAAAAACATAGAGTAAATATAGGCAATATATAAACGAGTTCATGCAATCACTTTTCGTGTCACAAGGCAGCGTACGAAACCATTTTCGAGACCCATGTATTTCGAACTAGTTATGAGCTTACCTCACTTATCGAATTCTATATAAACTAAACCGAACCTATATCGGGTCATAAGACCCAACCTACGATCATTTAGCTTATTAATAAGCTAACATACGAAAGAGTACCATTTCGAAAACTTAAACACTTTTTGAACGCTACACTACATAGGTTAAACTTTGGCTTACGTTTAGATTTGGAGTCGTGAACCAACTAAGTCGAATGACTTAATTGGGCTGATTTGGTCTTGTAAAATCGAAGTACTTATTCACTCAAACTTATTCAAGTTAACATATATAGAAGATATACAAAACCGTTTTTAGAAACACAAACTTAAACACATGCAATTACAAGATATCAGTTGCAATGAGTAAAACTTTAACAAATATAAAGTAGTAGAGGAAACTGTTAAATATATAAAATCAGTAAGCTATAACACCAAATAGCCCTTGGCT
Source organism: Artemisia tridentata subsp. tridentata (assembly GCA_021014915.2). Taxonomy (NCBI): domain Eukaryota; kingdom Viridiplantae; phylum Streptophyta; class Magnoliopsida; order Asterales; family Asteraceae; genus Artemisia; species Artemisia tridentata. The sequence continues at coordinate 365,861,621 of CP139507.1, forward strand.
CATTTGGTGGTGTCGCCCAACTTTCACCCAACACACCCAGGTTCGAACCTGTGCGTAGCTCCTTTGTCAACTTATTATTTTTTTAAAACTAAAACTGCTATATTGAACTAGTTGAAAACATGATATAACCACAACAGTGGAAGATAATAAACGCTTAAGGGCTTTGGCCCCTTGGGTAACATGCCGGTTTTTAAGCGAGAAGTTCTAGTTCGAATCCCGTAAATGACATTTTGGATATATTTTTATTTTTGCACCCAAACCTATACATTTTTATATCTAATAATAAAAATGTCGAAACAATTTAATATAAATACTTAGCATAAGTATTTAATTATTATTTTTATCAATACGTATGATTTTTTCACAAACATCTTTATTATGAGTATTTTTCGTACATGGTTATCCGATTACTCCCAAATCAGAAACTTACTCGTCACGAATACTCTTATATACTCTTATATATAATTGTACACTTGCCCAAAGAGCCAATAATGATCTAAACATATCACATTATTCTAGGTCGCAAGTCGGGAGCTATTCATTTCACTATTTGATCACTACTCGATTACTACACTACTAAGGTGAGTTCATAGTCCCACATTTTATACGTTTTCAAACCCCGTGGGGAGATACATGCTACTACTTTTTATGATCACAATTGCTTGAATACTATATGTCTATCTAAATGTGTTATTGTCTAAGTACAACTATTATTATATCGATTACTGTCGATACTATCAATTACTGTTGATACTATTACTATATCGATTACTGTCGATACTATCAATTACTGTTGATGCTACTATTATATCGATTTCTGTCGATGCTACCAATTACTGTTGGTACCTTGTTAACACTTTGGTTTCATGAGCTTAGTGCAATAATAACTACTTTCAATTTATGGGTGTAACAACGGAACCCACTGTCTCTTAAACTTGAAATCTTGTGATCAACTATTTTACTACTAAACCTATGAATTCACTCAACCTTTGTGTTGACCCTTTTAGCATGTTTTATCTCAGGTAACTAAGGAAATCTCAAGCACGGAGTTGGCATGGGCATTGGAAAACTACCCACCTTTATTTCAAATAATTATATCATTCTTTTCAAACTCACCATCACTTTTGTGAAATACTACCCCCTTTTGAAAACTATTGTGTAATCTTTGAATATTGAGTTTTCATTGAATGATATAAATTCTACTTTTAACGATTATCTATGCTTCGACTGTGATCTAATTGGTAATACCCCGTTTAAGTCTTCCGCTGATATCTAAAATTTTAACGGGGTGTTACAGATTGGCATCAGAGCCTAGGTTATAGAGAACCAAGTGATTTTCAAAACACTGGACTATAACCACGATTTCTAAAAGGACCATTTTAAACCTTACCACCTTATGCCCTCCGTGCCAACACCTTGCTAACGCTTGCATTGAGATTTGCTTGGCAGATTATGCATCACTCATGAACTTTTGCATTGAGATTTGCTTGGCAGATTATGCATAACGAATGAATTTTATCACTTTCATATGTTATTACGACTAATGCATGTTAATATTATTAATGACCTATATTTATTATTATTGGGATATTACAGTACCATGTCTTCTTATTCATCCTACCCTACCGAAACCATCCCCTGTACTATTCGCACTTCCTCAGTTATTCAGATCATACCAAACTCAGATGATTCCTATATGTTAACGTCTCAGACTCCCCATACCCAAAGCCCCGACATCACGGAACCCATGCTCACGTTACCCGACTCGGTATCGTCCATACCCTTACTCCCACACTCACTCATCCACTTACCACGGTCGGAGAGAATCGTCATGCCACAGAGTAGCGAGATGTTGGAGGAGGTGCCCAGTACATTCGAGGTTGGTCAGAGTTCAAGGAGAACTCAAACAGAGACAGAGGATGACATGGTATTGAGAGATATACCATGTATAGACGACCGCATTACCACCATGGAGAGATCGGACTACATACCTCACTTATCATCATCCGAGCATTCGAATACTCCATACCCAGAGGCAACTCCAGAGGGTGCAGAGGCAAATGTGGTTACCCAGATGCAGACCCAGTTGAACTCGCTGGCTAGGAGAGTAGAGCTTCACTCCGAGTATCTAGATGAAATACCAGCCGATCGTTTTGATTCATACGACCAAGACCTTAGTGCATTGTTCAGGAGGATGTCTATCAGGAGACGAGAGATCTCCGATGTGAGTTTCAGAGTTGATACCTTTGAGCAGGCACAGACTGTAGCCCAGGGGGCAGTCCAGGAATTACAGGATAGGGTAAGAGATGTTGAGAGAACTTTACGGGTGGCCAGGGACACAGAAAGAACCCAGAGTCAGAGGATTTCCGCCTTAGAAGCTATGTTGGCTGCCCAGTTGAGTATAAACCAGGTATTCCAGAGACGTTTCTTAGATGACAAGAGGATTGAGGAGTTGGCAGAGACAGTCAGAGCACTACAGCGCCGATTGGATGGGGCATCTGGTAGTTCTTAGATTTTACAATATCAGTTGTGGCTAGACATCTAGCGTACTGTTTGTGATGTAATAAAAGATCTTGAATTTTATTGTTTTGTAAACAAATGAATCAAGTTATGAAGACAAATATTGTATGTTATGATTTTCCGGAATTGATGTAAAATTTTGATTACCTTATTGTTTCATTCTATTATATATGTGTTGTGATGGTGCTCAAACATGTCGTAATGATTATTTATGATTGATAGGATTTTGCTTATGATGATGTATGCGAAGTTGGTTATGATATCTCACTTAGTTGTGTTGGTCATAATTTCTAAAGTGTGCAATTGTGATATTTATAGAAATATGGCTCCTCGAAGAAAAACGACAAAGACAACAACCCCCGCAACCACCATGACCCCAGCCGCTATCCGAAAGTTGATCGCCGATAGTGTTGCTGCAGCACTAGGAGAGCAAGCGGCGGCTATGGCACGTTCTAGTAGCATCAACCGGCCAACTGGAGAAGGCGAGACATCTGTGGTTCGCAAGTGCACTTACAAGGACTTCATGGCTTGCAAGCCAACCTACTTTAAAGGTACTGAAGGAGTAACTGAACTTGCTCGATGGTTTGAGCGTTCTAAGACTGTGTTCACAAGAAGCGGATGTTCTGAAAACAGCAAGGTCTCGTTTGCTACGGGGACCCTACTGGAAGATGCTTTATCTTGGTGGAACTCTACCGCTCAGAATATGGGCCTAGAGGAAGCCTACCAAATCACTTGGGCTGACTTTAAACGAAGAATGTTGAAAAAGTATTGCCCACGTACTGAGATCAGGAAAAAGGAGGATGAGTTTGATCACCTAGTGGTAAAAGGAAATGATATTCGGACTTATGATAGGAGGTTCCAAGAACTCTCTCTGCTATGCCCAACTAAAGTGCCAGACTTTGAGAAAGCATTAGAAAGGTATGTTGAAGGGTTGCCTAGGAGCATAGAAGGAAATGTCACTGTATCTAAACCTCAGACACTAGAAGAGGCCATGGAAACTGCTCAGAAGTTATTGGAGAGGGAGATCAAATGTAGTCAGACTCAAGGAAGCAGCGATCTCACAAACGAAAATTTGATGATCGCAAGGGCAATCACAACAACAACTCGCATCACAACAACAACGATCACAACAACAACCAAGGCCACAACAATAACCACCACCACCAACAAAACAAAGGGCAAAAAGTCGCAAGGGCTTATGTGGCTGCACCAACAGAAGGCAGAATTTATGCTGGGAACCACCCACTGTGCGACCAGTGCAATTGGAATCACTCAGGGCCTTGCACTGTTAAGTGTAGAAGCTGCCACAAAATAGGCCATCAAACCAAGAATTGCAAGGACAAGGGCCCCGTTGCTGGGAACGACTTACAGCGGGTAGTGACTTGTTTTGGCTGTGGGGAGCGTGGACACTACAGGAACGAATGCCCTCAGAACCGTGGGTAAAAAGTCGAAGGTGCTCGCGGGAGAGCATATATGTTGGTATGAGGAGAAGCTCACCAGAATCTCAACAACGCGATGAACTGATAAAGTTTAGAAATTAGCAGTCCTATTTCCTTATGTACTATGTTGTACTAAGTTTACGACATCCCTAGTATCCGGATTTTTTTAAGACTACTTTCTGTTATATAAATAACTTGCTGTGATAATTCCCCATCTATTGTACTTTCTATATTATCAACAAATTTGTTATCACTCATAACATCCTTCCTTAAATTGCCATTTTGTAAACGGCATGGGTTGAATCTATTTGAAACACTGAGAATTATAATGATTAAACCGAACGTCACATCATCGTTCCTAAATTATACATAGCCTAGCTACCTATGTCTAATTCAGGAGGGATCATGCTATGCTGGGAGCAGTTATTTATAAATCTTATCACAAACAAACTGATTCATCATCTACAAAAGCTAAAGATTAGCAAATTTCCTGACATTCACCAAGTTCTCGTTCGGAACCCTCATTGTTAAGAATTCGTTACTAACAAACTCCTTTGTTTAACGGGTAGGTTACCCCCACAGATTTTTGGATTTTCATGAAACTAGAAATTGTGAACCATGTTTACTTTCAAAACATGATACAATAGTAATCTTCATTCAAAACGAAATTCTTTCTCAAATCAAGTTGACCATTGGGAATAGTGATCTTCATATATGAAACAACAAATTCATCTCCTACGAAATTAATATGGCTCCAACACTTGAAATCTTTAATCATGCTTCCACTCTTTCCAACACCTCGTTTAGAGTGTTGCACAACAGACGATTTCATAACAACTTATCATGCTACAAACCTGAACATAAGTATTTTCTGTATATCATCTTGATTAATATTGCCTAAGACATTTTATTTGTGCTAGCCGGATGGATAGTCTTTGTGCTAGCCGGATTGATAGCCAAATATACTTTAATTATGCCGGATGGATAGTCTTTGTGCTAGCCGGATTGATAGCCAAATACACTTTAATTGTGCTATCTGGATGGATAGACTTTGTGCTAGCCGGATTGATAGCCAAATACACCATTACTCTTATCATATTATGATATTCCACACATACACCATAAACGTTTAAGACCACGGGACTTTACCCCTTAAATTCTCTATAGCCGCCATAAGAATAATAGCGATATCTAGCCTCACTGTTCTAAATCAAATGAAATCCACCCTTTCATTTCAATGTCGACAACTACACCTACCTCCCTCGAAGGATGAGGACACAAATAGGCTCTAGGAGACACATTAATAGCATGAGCGAATGATTGTTGAAATAGTTGGGTAAGCCATTTGGCATTAATCAAATCCTCCTACAACCACAAGGTATCTCACTAGTAGGAAAGAGCTGTTTCATTTGAGGCACTTTATGATCGGAAATACCGATCGCCCGTTTGTTGGGCAGAAGTTGGAGACGTTCCGATTTCAGGACCTAATTTATGCATGAAACCACTGAGAAAATAGTGCAAATCAGACAACGATTACAAGCTTGAACTTCCTGAAGAGCTTGGTAGAGTACACATGAGAATGCGAAGATCAAATCCGTTCTAAATACCCCCACTTGTTTGATAAAACAACTCCGACAACTACTACACTTTAGGATTCGGGACGAATCCAGTCTAACGGGTGGGTACTGTAATACCTCATAAAAATCCCATGTCATTAATAATGTTAATCACCGATAATAATTCCAATTTATGTTAAATAACCCTTTTGTGCGGGTTATTTTTTTTTATATATACATATATATATGGCAACGATCACCAAGTCACTCGAATGATATCGAAACTCACTATGAATAGCTCGCTTGCGCACCGACCATGAAAGTCACACGAACATTTCAAATTATAACACCGATCTTATTAGGGGACGTATAAAACGAAAGGCATTATTTATTTCACAAATCTTATACCTAAACTACTTATACTAATTTATTTTCTTTTTCCTCTTGGGCCGAACCCATCACAGCATAATTCATCTATATTTTTCCTTCCTTGGGCCGAAACTCCACAAGCCCACACCTTATATATTTTTCCTTTGTTTGCTGTTGGATCGAACACTCCATCACCACACTGTAAACACCAAACTAAATATCTCATATTAAATCCTTTTAAATTCTCCACACAAGTTAAATACAAATGACGTGTCAATCCATTCATTCTTTGTTTCGTTTCTTTTGGATCTCACACGACACAAAAATAGCCACAACACCCAAGAACTTAATATACATAAACACATTATTCCCTTGCCTCCATTTGATACCACTCGAACAGTTAACACCAAAGGAGATGCTAATCACATCCACATAATGTACTCTTTGTTCCCTCTTTAGGAGTTGTCACCCATTAAGAAACATCTTTCATGCTAAGTACAACATGTAAACCTTCCACCTTTGTTTTCCATGCAAGAAGTCGACCTACATAGAAGCTACCATCGTCCTTGTGCTGCTGCCAATCCACAAAACCGAGCAACAATCCATTGTTTACCACTAAAACCACCTTGAACATGCTGAAGATTTGACAGCCTAGTGTAAGTACTAATTAGTAAAATGTCAACCCCTAAGACTCCTACTCTCGTTTTCTATTTAAAAAGAGGCTCACTGATCACCCTTTGGCACTACACCAAAACTCAAAACACAAACATACTACTTTAAGTTATCCATCGAGCAAAGGAAAAAGGGTTAGCAAAACAGTTGGGTAAATTCGTTTATGTTGGGTTTATTATTGTAAACGAGAGAGTCGTAATTCGTAAAGAAGGCTTGGGTTCGTGTTATTCTACGTCATTCGCTCCATCTTATTCGTAACCTCTTCACCACTTTCGTGGTATTGTAAGTCTCATTCCCCTTTTCGATTCTTTTCGCACTTATTCATTTCGTGCACACCATGCATGCAATATACACATACATGTTAGCTTTAATTTTAGTTAAAAGTGATGGTCATTCAATCTTATTAGAACTTTGTAAATTGGGCTTGTATTAGTTTAAGTATCAATTGTAAAAGCCCAACCCATGTGCAAAAGCCCACAAGGCCCATGGAAAGCCTTTAGGGCAAATCCTTGTAATATTTAAGGAACATTATCTCTTCATTTGAAGGCAGTGGTTCACTGTGTGTGCTATATGTGAAATAAAAGAAAAGGCTTAAACATCAATTCTATCTATATTATATGATCCATATTCACACCTTGTCCCATCTCATCTCTTGATCTTAACGTGGCATATTAAGTGTGATAAAGAGTGATTATAGGCTACAACAAGTGGTATCAAAGCCGGTCAACGAGGTAGGAAGTTCTTGTGTTCGAATCTTGTTATTTTGTGTTTGATCATCAAGCCTAAAACACCCACTGTAATTTTTCTTTAAGTAGAAAAGTCACATTTTGTGTTTTTAGCTTCGATTCATACGCAAGATCTAAGAAAAAGTTGTGTTTGTTTGGTGCTTGTTCGACTTGGCTGTGAAGGTGACTAGTGCTTCACTGAAATATTAGTGGGAAGAACAAATCTTTTGTTTGTTCTTGGTTCACAGATCGAACACTTTCAAGAAAGAATTAGTTATTGTGTTTTTTTTTGAATATTTTAATTGGAAGTGCTTTGTATTATTGGTCAAGTTGGTGGAAAGTGGTCAGGCAAGTGTGCAATGTGGTGAAAAGTTGTAAGATATCACGTGGGCTCAAGTACTCAAAAGTCAAAAAGTGGGAAAAAGTGAAAAGTTTCGAAATTGCACAAGATTCTCGCAATTGCAGTACTCTGTCGAAATTCAGCTTATCTCTCGCAATTCAGTGTTTTGTCGCAATTCGCTGCTGGTCTCGCAATTCAGTGTTTTGTCGCAATTCAGTGTTTTTATCGCAATTGCAGTATCGCAATTCAGACAGTCTCGCAATTGCAATACTGCTATCGCAATTCATCCTTTTTATCGCAATTGTGTCTCGCAATTGAGAAATTGTCTCGCAATTCAGTGTTTTATCGCAATTCAAAAGCTGTCTCGCAATTGGTGCAGATTTCTCGCATTTCTGTTTCGCAATTGGTGCTATTTTATCGAAATTGGTCTCGCAATTCACATTTTGGACTCGCAATTGATGCAATTTTCAGAATTGGCAACTTCAGTCCTTGTACTTTACGTCAAAACTTCAAATGGCCATAACTTTTGAACCGTAACTCCGTTTTCAGCGAAACACCTGTCAAAACGACCGTGAGACCGAGGAGAAGGACACGTTGAATAATTTATTCATTCAACCCAAGTTTCGAGGCCTGAAAACGCTCCAGAATGAAGTTATTGAGGTTTTAAGTTTCCAGACCAAAATTCCACCAAAATTCCACCGAAACAACTTGCTTCACAACAACAACAACCAAGTTTAACCTTCAACAACAACATCTCCTATTTCGTTGCAAAGATCCTGAATCAACTTTATCGCACATCACAAGAAAAATGGAATCGAGTTCTCAAGAGGGACAAATGTCTCAGGTTATGCAAGACTTTACTCGCTCGAATGAACGATGTCTCATACACTTTAAAGCAATCAAAAGTCTATGTGAGAGACTCACAAAAGCAAAAATGTCAATAGTGCAATCATATGCTTTTGATCGAATGTTTGCTAGATTCATCGAACCTAAAATGGATTATCACACATTCAGAGAGAAACTATTGCATTACATCTTTCGAGTAGAGCACGCAATTGAAAGTGGATTTGACTGCACTGAAGCATATGACGCATTCAAGACGCACTTTAGATGGTTTTTCGCCTTAGATTTCAGAATAGTTGAAAAACATCCGGGTTATGAGTCAAATATCGAAACATGGAGTGACTGCGTCACAAGAGACCTGAAAGCTGAAACGTTTAGAGATCAGTTGCTTTGGAGAATAGACTTGCTGAAATTGCAGCTTAATCAAAGATCATTCCATCTGATTGAAGTGAGGGAAGAGAAGCTAGTGATAGAACGGGAAAGAATCGAAATGGAGAAGCAGAAACGGGAAATAACTGAAATGGAGAAGAAGAAACAGGAGAGAGAGCAAATTGAAAAGGCAAAGCTATTGAAGGAAGCAGAGGGAAATGAGAAAGAGTCAAATAAAGAGGAACGAACCGTCAATGAGGGTACATCATCTGATGATAGCTCGGTGTTCACGGGAAGTGAAACATCGTCAGAACAGCAGGTCAAAAGCAGCAGTCCAAGCAGCAGTCCAAGATACGATTCGGATGCTGAGGGTACACACAGGAATGAAGCTGTTTGGAATACTGAAGCTGACCACATCAGACTTTCATCCGACATTGCAATAGGAGCTACGGTACAACATTCAAACGATCATGATAATGTTGATTTGTTCGAGAATATGTTTGTTCATGACAAGACACATCCTGCGCATCCTGATTCCATCAGTGACACATATGTGGAGCAAAGGTTTGATAGTAATATCACTCCCACAACCCCAGATATGGATCCTAATGGAGGGAAGCCTGCCCAGGATGGATCTTCTCCTGATCAAGATCATGCCATATTTGCTTCTTTAATCCATAATTTCAAACATGAACTTGAAAAGTGCAAAGAGGACAATCTCAAAACTAAGCAAACAAACATCTCATTGTCCAAAGAGCTTGAAAAATTAACAAAAAGCAAAGACACTGAAATCTCAAACCTTAAATCTCAAGGTCAGAAATATGTGGAGAGAAATTTGGGCCCTGCTAACAGAAAGGTCCAAGAGCTTTTAAAAGAGAATGTTGAACTAAAAATGAGATACTCAATGCTTCAGGAAAACACTTCAAATCTTAAGATTGTTAATACAAAACTTGAAAATGAAAATCAAGAGGTTTTAAAACGTTCAAACAATCTTGAAGAAAAACTTCGAAAAACAGACCAAAGTGCTCAAACTCTTCAAATGATGATTCCTAAAGCTGAGAAAGTTCATAAGGGAAAATCAGGAATTGGTTTTGAAAATACAGATCAGGTTGAACATAAATTTTTGCCGCCTGATGCTCTGTTCATATCAGAAGAAGATGAAAAATTGGCAGAAGAAAAACGCTTAAAAGCCAAAAAAGGAAAAAGCCCACTCTCGTACCAAGGCTTTGTGTATGGTTGTATACAATTGTCAGAAATACCAAAGCCACCTTTAAAAAGAAAAGAAACAAATGTGAAAAGATTTTTCAAAGAAGTTCAACTTGCTACTTATGATGCTAAGTTATGGCAAAATAAAGCAAGGAAACAATTTTGTAATATTAAAAATCACATTGACCACACGTTAAAGGTCATTTGGTCAAAACAACAATACAACGAGAGTGACTACCGTCGTCTCATTTCATCAGACGCTTGGCTAAAAAGGGAAGTCTGTAAGTATTTAAAAGATGAGATTGAACCTCTTGTGAAAAATATCAATTTCAGTTTTGAACATTTTGAAAAACTTCTTGTCACTGAAATGAAAGAAGATTTAAAGTACATCCATTCTCTTGAAGATGAATTTGATGCAAAATGCTTAAATCTTGATATTCAAAAAGAATTTTTCACAAATCAAATTGAGTCATTCAAATCGGTGTCTGTCAGCCTTGAGCATGAGAAAGTGGATTCTGATCATACATATTTTTTGAAATCAGAAAATCTTTGTTTCAAAAGGAAAATCACTGAACTTTCAAAAGAAGTTGCTGATGTCAAAAAGGAATTATCAAAAAGAATTGCTTCTTCTGAAAAGGAAAAGATTTTTGAAGAAAATTGTAATGATGCCAAAATCAAGTTTGATTTTGACGAACTTGATACAAAAAATATTGAATTGGAACACGCTGTGGCATCATTACAAAAAGAAAATGAGCATTTGAAACAGACTTACAAAAACCTGTTTAATTCAATCAAACGTTCACGTGCTCTGAATCAAAAATCAAACACGAAACAAAAGGAGTCTGAAGTATTGAAGCCTCAAGTTACAAAAGTTTCCTATCCAAATCCTCTGTTTGATTCTACCTCTTCAGATTTTGAAACAGACAATGCAAATCTTGTGCTTCAAACAAAAGTACTTGAGCTTGAAACTCTTTTAGCTCAACGCACAAACGATCTTGAGGATGCCAAAACTGATCTTTTCAACAAAACGAACAAATTCGAAACATATTTTGAAAAGCTTGAAAAAGAAAATATTGTTTTCGAACGAAAATTGGCTCGTAAAATGGATGATTCAAAAGCCGAAAAAGATCATTTTTTGAAACAAATTGCCTCTCTGGAATCTAAATTGACATCTCAAGATCATCTTCAAAAGGAATACAGTGATTTGCGAAGTTCATACAATGCTTTAAGAGTGAAGTTTGAGTCTCTTAACCATTCAAAAGGAAAAGCTCCCATTTCAAATCACTCAACACCAAAAGTGAGTGTTTCAAAGAAGGTTTACACGGGTGAATCTTCAAGACCAAGACCATTTTCGAAAAAGGTTTCCCAATTTACAACCTATTCTTTGCAAAAAGGAAGGAAGTTTTCAAAGAAACCAAGTTTTTATGAAACGCTCACTCCTCCAAAGCTTTCAAGGTCAAACATGTCTCATGAAGAGACTTCAAGATTTCAAACTCCACAATCTTGCATTACACGGGTAAGGCAAGTGTGGAGACCAAAGCAATGTCCTTCAAACTCTGAAAAACTTCCGCTGCAACACAAGGACTCTGCTTTGAAAAAGATTTTTAAATCTCCGTTGATTCCGCGAGTGTTATTTCCAAATGAAACACCTGTTCTCAGTCCTCGTTGGAATTCAACTTCTTTGAATCAGATTGACACAACTTACAAATGGATTGCAAAACATGCTAAACCCGTTGGTGCAGTGCTCAAATGGGTTCCAAAAGATGTTGTCTAATCTGGTCATAATGGCTTTTGTTCAATTCAGTTCAAAACCCGCGCTTCATTAATGGCTTCTGAACACATCAGTTCAGGACCCGAGCTTCAAAGAAAGGAAAGTGCTTCATCAAAAAATTTCGAGCGCTTATCCTAAAATTCAATGGCTTGTAAGTATTTCAGCTTACAACCCGGGCTTCAACATTTTGGCTTATGTGCACATAACAGTGCATAACCCGTTTTTCAAAGAAAGGACCCTGTTGTGCACTTTAATTGCAACAATCCTAAAAGAAAAGAAGTTTTCATGCAAAGTTTATCAAACCAAACTTCTTCCTCTTAAGCAAAATTTTATTCAAAATTCATCAAAAGGTTTTCAAATCTTTTCAAAAATTTTGCTTAAGATTTTTCAAATCGTTACTCCCCACTTGCTCCAAAGTTTTCAAAAATGTCAAAACCAATGCATGTTTTGAGGGGGAGTATTCCAAAAACAAATTTTGTTCCAAAAAGTTCATGCATATCAGTTTCTCCCTATTAGCTTTCAAAAAACAATGATTTTAATCAAACGGTATCAAAAATACCATCGAAATGCTATTTTTGAGGGGGAGAAATGGGATTAAAATGTGATCATGGTTCGAATCTCAAAGGAGCTCAACAAAAAGACTCAGTTTAACCTTCGAATTGACGAAAACTAAATGTCAGTAATCGAAAAGACTAGTCCAAGACGGGTAATAATTTCAAGCTGAATTTATTCAGTGATGTAAGCGTGTCTCACAAAGGACTTGTCTGAGTAGAATGTACCAATTCGAGAGATGATCATTGAATATGACCGGGACGGGTAATAATTTCAAGCTAGTCTAACTAGTGATGTAAGCGTGTCTCGCGAAGGTCATGTTCATCGAAAATCGATCATTTGAAATGTGCGAACTCTACCCAACATGTGCTATTTATTTCAAAAAATGCATGAGCACATGTGAAGGGGGAGTATTTCAAAAAATGCAAAACTCTTGAAGTGTTAACCAAAATGTGTTTTATACATAAACGCTTTGAGAGATTTTCACAAATGGTTTTATGGCATGCGATCAACAAATCTAGGATAATCATGGAGTAATAAGGTGATTATTGTTAGGTAATGTCTAATGATCCGCCAGAACCGGAGGGATCTACCCAAGGACAATTCCAATAGTTTAGAATTAGAAAGTCCTTAGGTATGATTGAAAAAAGGAGTAAATGAGAAAGGAGAATGAAGGGGTTGAAGAATGAAAAAGAAAAGTTTTTGTAAGGGTGAAAAGAAATAGCCCTCAATGAAAACTTAGGATAGACACCGGGTCAATACATATGCTATCGGTACTCACTAAGGTGATACTGATATTGAAGACAAGACGTCATGGACCCAGTGACGCGGTGCACAAACCCCTCCTAGCCACTCAAATATCTCTTAAAAGATATTTGTTTCATTTCTCACGGAGATCAATGCATAATCTATCGACCTCTCACTCCGAGATGTGTTGATATTGAAAAGGTGGCACTCTGCTCCACGCCTCCGACGACTAAAACCAAAACGCACATAATTGAGTCTAGAGACATAAGATTCATCAAAGATCTCTTAGGAACACTTCCAATAAAATACACTTGTGTTCACCAAAAAGAACATAAGTTGTAAGTGTCATAATGAGATCTGAACTTGGAAGAGCTGGACTATTTATTGCTAACTGTTTTATGCAGGTACTGAAGAAAGTCCATCAATCATCGTATGTCTCAACATCTACATTGGAAGAAAAGACGCTGTGAATACATGAAGATGTTGATCAAGGCAAAGAACAATCCAAAAGTCGATACGATGAAGATCACAATGCATGAAGGAACAAAGAAACACAAAGTTCAAGACCCAGAAGTCTAAAGGTCTAATCACGTAGTGCATATTTTGAATGACCATCCCTTAGGGGGAGATTGTTAGCTTTATTTTTATACTTAAAGTGATGGTTATTCAAAATACATTAGAACTTTGTAAATTGGGCTTATGTTAGAATTATTACTAGATGTCAAAGCCCAATCCAAGAGTAAAAGCACACAAAGCCCATAAGGCAAAAACCTTGTGGTATTTAAAGTCTTATCCTCATTTGTGAGGCAGTGGTTCACTGGTGTTTGTGTGTGAAATAAAAGAAAAGTCTTTAACTTCCATATTCTCTCTAATATAAGATCCATACAACACATTGTCCCATCTCATCCTCTCTTGTGTTTAACGTCCCATATTGTGTGATAAAGAGTGATTATCTAGTCACAACAATACATGATAACGTAAACCGAGCTTAAAACTCACAATATTAACGTAAGAACATGACCCTATTCGAACTCTAATAAGCTACTGAGTGTATAAAATTATCTACACATCTTTTGTTCACTGCCTCTTCTAAAATCCTACATCAAGAACACATTGTTTTAAATACGAAAACCATGTCAAACCACACGAGCTTAATAAGTTAACTAACTTACTTGAACGTGGAAATGAAAACATAGTCGAACACGAAGTGTAAACAAACCTTACTGTGTCATATGTTAAGCTAATATAAACATTCTTGGAAGACCATGCAAACATATTTTGAGCTCGCTAAAAACATAGAGTAAATATAGGCAATATATAAACGAGTTCATGCAATCACTTTTCGTGTCACAAGGCAGCGTACGAAACCATTTTCGAGACCCATGTATTTCGAACTAGTTATGAGCTTACCTCACTTATCGAATTCTATATAAACTAAACCGAACCTATATCGGGTCATAAGACCCAACCTACGATCATTTAGCTTATTAATAAGCTAACATACGAAAGAGTACCATTTCGAAAACTTAAACACTTTTTGAAACACTACACTACATTGGTTAAACTTTGGCTTACGTTTAGATTTGGAGTCGTGAACCAACTAAGTCGAATGACTTAATTGGGCTGATTTGTTCTTGTAAAATCGAAATACATATTCACTCAAACTTATTCAAGTTAACATATATAGAAGATATACAAAACCGTTTTTAGAAACACAAACTTAAACACATGCAATTACAAGATATCAGTTGCAATGAGTAAAACTTTAACAAATATAAAGCAGTAGAGGAAACTGTTAAATATATAAAATCAGTAAGCTATAACACCAAATAGCCCTTGGCTCATTTGGTTGTGTCGCCCAACTTTCACCCAACACACCCAGGTTCGAACCTGTGCGTAGCTCCTTTGTCAACTTATTATTTTTTTTAAACTAAAACTGCTATATTGAACTAGTTGAAAACATGATATAACCACAACAGTGGAAGATAATAAACGCTTAAGGGCTTTGGCCCCTTGGCTAACATGCCGGTTTTTAAGCGAGAAGTTCTAGTTCGATTCCCGAAATGACATTTTGGATATATTTTTATTTTTGCACCCAAACCTATACATTTTTATATCTAATAATAAAAATGTCGAAACAATTTATATAAATATTTAGCATAAGTATTTAATTATTATTTTTATCAATACGTATGATTTTTTCACAAACATCTTTATTATGAGTATTTTTCGTACATGGTTATCCGGTTACTCCCAAATCAGAAACTTACTCGTCACGAATACTCTTATAATTGTACACTTGCCCAAAGAGCCAATAATGATCTAAACATATCACATTATTCTAGGTCGCAAGTCGGGAGCTATTCATTTCACTATTTGATCACTACTCGATTACTACACTACTAAGGTGAGTTCATAGTCCCACATTTTATACGTTTTCAAACCCCGTGGGGAGATACATGCTACTACTTTTTATGATCACAATTGCTTGAAAACTATATGTCTATCTAAATGTGTTATTGTCTAAGTACAACTATTATTATATCGATTACTGTCGATACTATCAATTACTGTTGATACTATTACTATATCGATTACTGTCGATACTATCAATTACTGTTGATGCTACTATTATATCGATTTCTGTCAATGCTATCAATTACTGTTGGTACCTTGTTAACACTTTGGTTTCATGAGCTTAGTGCAATAATAACTACTTTCAATTTATGGGTGTAACAACGGAACCCACTGTCTCTTAAACTTGAAATCTTGTGATCAACTATTTTACTACTAAACCTATGAATTCACTCAACCTTTGTGTTGACCCTTTTAGCATGTTTTATCTCAGGTAACTAAGGAAATCTCAAGCACGGAGTTGGCATGGGCATTGGAAAACTACCCACCTTTATTTCAAATAATTATATCATTCTTTTCAGACTCACCATCACTTTTGTGAAATACTACCCCCTTTTGAAAACTATTGTGTAATCTCTGAATATTGAGTTTTCATTGAATGATATAAATTCTACTTTTAACGATTATCTATGCTTCGACTGTGATCTAATTGGTAATACCTCGTTTAAGTCTTCCGCTGCTATCTAAATTTTTAACGGGGTGTTACAGAGGGAGTATCATTGATCAAAGACAACAGTTTCTTCATATGCTCAGAAGTAATACCAGAAGAAGTACTAGCAGATGAAGTAGAAGATTGTTTTTCAGACTGTTTAACCTCAACATTAGCATTATAATTTTGTTTAAAACCATTCTGTTTAACAGGATTATTTGTTTCAACAAAACCAGGCGAAAATCCAATGATTTCATAACATCTTTCAATAGTTTGTCCAATCTTACCACAATTTTTACAATTCAAATTAGGATTAGGACCTCTATTAACAGTATTGGAATTAATACCTCTAGTGTTATTATTAGTGTTGTTAAAAATTCTTCTATTGTTATTAAAAGATTTAGCAGCAAAAGAAGATACATTCAGTTTAGACTCAGTAACACCAGAAGACTCTAGAACCCCTCTGTGGGATTCCTCTCTAGAAACAGTAATGTAAGCATCTTTAACCTCAGGGAGTGGGTCCCTGGTTAAACGAGTTGTCCTCACAGGTTGATAACAGTCATCAAGGCCCATGAGGAACTGCATCAACTTCATAAGTTGCTTATGCAACCCCAACTCTTTACTAGCATCACAAGAACATTTGACCTCACAAACACATTTAGGAAGTTTAGTCAAGGCATCAAATTCTCCTCAGAGAGAATTTAATCTATGATAGTAATCAGGAACAGATGTACCACCTTGTTTAACACAATTAATTTTCTCTAACAGATTGTAAACAACAGACCCATCTACCTTATCATAAGTTTCTTATAATTTTTTCCACATAGAAGCAGCATTATCAGAATACACAAGACCCATATAAACATCTTGAGACACAGAGTTCATCAACCAGGTTAAAACAATAGCATTACACCTATCCCACTGAGCACATAGGACATCACTAGTAACATAAGTATCTTTTAAGCAGGAACCATCCACAAAACTATACTTATTCCTAGCTTGTAATGCAAGTTTCATCGCACCTGACCATATTCTATAATTTTCAGTCCCAACAAGTTTAAATGGAATTAAGGCAGTACCACTATTATCATTAGTTTGTATGTGTAAAGGATTACCAGCATCTAGACTATTAATCAAGACCTGATTATTACTACTAGCCTCACCTTGAACCATCTTAACAGATAAACAAACAAACAAATGGAATAAAACAGATAACCAACAAAAATAGGAAACAAAACAACTAACAGACTATCCAGCAAACAAAGAATCAGATAACAAACAAGAACAATAACAAACCAAGCACCAGAATAACCACCAGACAACAACCAACAATCAATAAACAACCACCAACTTTCAAGACTGCCCAAAATCCTAATCTCCAGCGACCTAGACTCAACAAAAAACTATAACTAATAACAATAAAACTGAAATAGTAGAACTCACACCCAAGAATAACAAGATACCAGCCAAAAAGACTGGGGGTAGCCAGAGCAGGTTTCCGTACCAATCAAGTTGGCAGGTCAAGGAGTTAACTACCCCGTTTGCACCTTCTTAACTGAGTAAATGTTATCTTAAAGGAAGGAATAAAGACTTACAGTGCAATACCAGTTCACAGCGGAATAATAACTACAATAACACTAGATTCACTTAGTCTAGTGATATTGTAACCAAGAACAGGCCCAACAACCTCAAGAAACCACTAGGGATATAAATCCCCAAATTCCAAAATTAGGGTTTCAAGAAACCCTAATCAAGAACCCACAAAATACCAGATCTAGCCTGAACAGACTAAATCAACCACGGTCGTAAGAATACGACCTCAATTAACCAAACAAACTTTCATTTGGAAATATTCCCCAAATTTTCACAAAACCCTAAAAAATCAAAACCACCAGATCTAATCACCATGTCTCTGATACCATGTAAAAATGGTAAACAGGTCACAACAATAAGCAATTATACCCAGCCAACCACCCCTTTGGTGTATTTTATTATAATCTACTAAAGTAGATATGTCCCTAAATAGGTGCTTACCAAACAAATACAAAAGACAATGTGTAATCTCCTTCAGAAGCACACCACACTTTAATCCTCACTTACAAACAATCACTCGAACACTCAGACTAGAAGAATCAAATAAAGAGATTGATTCTTCAATACTAACACTAGCAGATATCAAAGTGATATCAAGAACAAATAGACTAATACTGTGTGTGAGAAACCAAAGAGAATACTAGAGAGATAAAAATGACTATTATTAAACCCTAGATCTGATAAGATGATTATATATGCCTTAGTTTCACTTTAGCCCTCCAGCTTAGCTCCACTTGTGTAACACCCCCAAAATGGGTCGCAGCGGAAGATGATGTCGCTGGGGTGCTACTAAATTGGATCACAACACAAAATAAAGAGAATGGATTTACCTTATACATTTAGAAAAATAGTTACATTATCATAGTAAATAAGTTTCCAACATTTAATTTGATGTGGAAATAAAGCCCATATAAGTAAACAAGTGGTCCCAAATATATCAGAGTAGTCTATGACTGTGCCATTGCCAAGCGCCTCCAACAATAGATTGTGCTCTAGAAAAGATCAACACCTGAGAATACATGCTAAAAGGGTCAGCATAAAGCTGGTGAGTTCATAGGTTTAAGTAAACAACAAGTTATGTATGGACCACAAGATTTCAACGACAATGTATTCCAAATATGTTCATGAAAAGTATTACTGTTGCACTAAGCTCATGACACCGAAGCCTTAACAGTTAGTTCATGTTATCACCCCAAACAGGTGCTTTGCCAAACACCTGTACGACATCAAATGAAATGCGTCCGTTTGACAAGTTGGAGCGACCAACCCGGACGGGGGAGTTTACCCCCAATAGATCTGACATTCGCGCTTACAAAGTAATTAACGGTTCATGATTGTGGGGAATTTATGGCAAACGACAACAACTTAGGCAATCAATAAATGTTTAATGCACTTGTGTCCATATGTAAAAACAAGCAATGTATTCCCACCCCAAGTATTTCAAATCGAATAGTAAAACAAGTAAAAGTGGGGCTATGAAACTCACCTTAGTTATCGAATCTCAATTAGTAATTTGGTAAACTGTGAATAGTGGCCCGGTAACTCTAACCGCAACCTAAATAAGTACCATGTCTTAGGTTTGAAAACAAGGTCGTGCACGCAAGTTCATATGCTATTATATCACTTGTACATGTTTGTAGCAACATTTAACGTCAAAAAAAATTGGTTATGACAACTCGTTCGATTATTAAGTATAAAATACCTCGGATATAACGCATAATTAGTTTGTCTCGTACCTTAGGTAGGGTTATCGTACTAATAAGTATTTTAGAAAAATCACCGTTACGCTTTAACAACATTCTACGATAGTATTCTAAGTAAGTTTTGAGAAAAATAAAGTTTTACGTCAATAATTAACACTTTGTTGGATTTCTGAAAATGACTAAGTGGCCTAGTAAAGCTAGCCGTAAAACAGTTTCTACTAAGTGTTACTGACCCAACTCAGTGGATTTAGGAAGTATATAATAAGATCTACAAAAGCTAACACTGACTTTTAGTCCATTCGGATCCCAATCCCACATTTTTATGGCCATGAAGTTAGGTGGTCAGGCTGTTTTTATAGTTTCTGGGCAGTTTTCGGGGAAGTTTGAGAGGTCATAAGTTACTCGTTATAAATCCATTTGACAAACGGTTAGACTTTTTGGAAACTAGGCCAGCTGAACTTTATTTTACCTACTAGTGACATTTTTCCATAAAAGATCCTATCTATGAGAAAAACGGGGTTAAACATGGTCACATGGGAAAACAGTTTTGACACTTAAAAAAGTTTCTCAGTTTAAGCTGATGGTTTTGGCCAGTTTTCGTCATAATTCAAATCTATGTATATTGGTCGTTTTAGCTTCGTTTCTTAAGTTCTTTATATCCCCGGGTTCGTATTTAAAGGTACTAACATGTTTTTACTATCTCAGAATATTTAGCCAACTTTAAATGCCCGTTTTCACCCTTTGAAAAACCCTCAACAGCTTGTGTTTCTTCACAATTTTGTTTTCGTCGCCTATATTCAAATTAGTGTATCTCCTTCGTTATAAGCCCGTTTTAATCCATTCAAGCGGCCATGTTTTCGTTTTTGAGTACATTTTCTAAATCTCTAGCCCAAAATTACTCATATTCTACTGATTATTCCAGATTTAGCAAAATGGGACAGCTCCTTTTAAGAATGTTTCCAAGTGTATTTTTCTAGTTTTCAAGCTATTCCAAATCACTTTCAATCACCTCACAACTACTCTAACTCTACCACATTATTATCAAGAGTGTTAGGAAGCTTAAGTACTCATAGAAATGAAAGTTTATGACCTTGTAACTTGTTGTCAACTAGATAGGTTTTAAGTAGATTTCACAAACATGTACAAGAGATACTAATACATATGCAACCATGCAATATAATAGTTCATCATCAAGTAATGTAAAGGTATAAAAATTAGCTTGGAGACTTACTTAAGGTGATTAGTAGAATCAAGAACAAATGAAACCCTTAACACTTGATTATAGTACCCAAATGATCACAAGTGAACCCTTGAACTTGGAAAACCAATTTTTCTTGCTTCCTTTCTCCCCTAGGTCGACTAGTATGTGAGTGAGTGAGTGATTATATTTTTTTTCTTTCTCTTTGCAAGTCACTAAGTTTTAGTGTATGTGTATATATATAGGAAGCTTTGTCAAAGATGGTCAAAAATATCTAGGCTAGAAAAATTTTAGGGTGGCTACATGGTCCTTGTTGTTGGCCGAAATTTTTGAGGCTAAGGGGGGAGGGGGCAAAGACTAGTCAAGCCCCCAAGATTTTACAACTCCATGTTTCATGGCTTTCTTGTCTAATAATAATGTAGCTAGGAAATTTTGACATAGGAATTATGATGGCTTAAGGGGGGGGGGGCGGCAATATGTCCCTAGTGTGGAAGTATTATGGAAATCTTGTGTTAAAGTGTATATATTGTATGTATTGGGTATTAGAAATAGGTATTGGTTATCGGTTTGGTAATTAACGTAAGTTACGCGTAATTAAACGTTGTGAATAAAGAAATTACATTAGGCGTAAGGAAATACTCCCTCCGTCCCAGTCAAAGTGTCCTGTTTTACTTTTTTTGGTCTTTCTTGTTCAACTTTGACCTTAAATACTTTTATGTGTGTTATATAATCCTTGATGCAAAATATATGAATGAATTGGATTTTAAATGTATTTTCATTGGTATAATTGTCATCAAGTATTATATAACACAAATAAAAATATTTAAGGTCAAAGTTGAACAAAATGGATTGGATTTTAAATGTATTTTAAATATAGCCTAAAGTCCTAGTGCT
Source organism: Artemisia tridentata subsp. tridentata (assembly GCA_021014915.2). Lineage (NCBI taxonomy): Eukaryota > Viridiplantae > Streptophyta > Magnoliopsida > Asterales > Asteraceae > Artemisia > Artemisia tridentata. The sequence goes on from CP139507.1 coordinate 365,883,182, forward strand.
CTTAAAAGGTATTCTAAATTTTACGTTGATTCGAGTAAAAAGTTATACTTAAATTGTATTCTTGTAAATTTCAAAGTGATGACTTAGAATTTAGAATTAAATGTTGACGTGAAAAATTTCGGGTTGTTATAACTTGTCACTAAGTAACATAACTTGATACCAGCTTTAATAACTTTCAACCTTGACAACTTAAGTCCCTCAGGTTTTAGACTTAGAAGCTTGTTATACTTCTCAACAATGGTCTTGGTATTTAAGGATAGATTCCAGCTCGATTCACGCTTCTTGCTCATGTGCGAAGACTGGCTTTCGGCATTCGATGTAGACTTTGTTTATTATGTGGACTTGTTAACCCGAGTAGGAAACAATTAAGTTGCTGTAGGTGCTCGTTGTTTTAGCATCGTTGTTTGGTAGTGTCTTGTCTTAGGATGATTTTCATTTGTAGTCATTGAGAGAGCTTGTTGTTGTAGGTTGGCGTATCAATTATGTTTTATAGGCATTTTGTAATATGTAGCTTCTTGCTAGTTATTTTTTTTTAAAAAAAATTAGGTTTGCCATTAAAAAAGAGAAGATAAAAAAGAAACAATTAAGTTACAGTGAGTAAACACTACAACATTCGACACTTTCGGCTGGGACTTTTTTTGCCTTTCGGCGGGGACATGTCCCCGCCAGTACCCTTTCGGCGGGGACATGTCACCGCCGAAACGCCGCCGCGGCTAGACCGTCGCTGATACATCCCGCGGTGACTTTTACACACTTTCCGCGGGGACACATGGGTCCCACTGGTTTCTGGGTGGTCAAAGTTAGTCCAACGTGGCAATACTTTTCGGCGGGGACATGTCCCCGCCAAAAGGTATATAATTAAATAAAAAGTTAATTAATCAACTCATTAATTAATTTGATTATAGGATTTTCGCGGGGACATGTCCCCGCAGAAAACCATTTTAATATAGATTCTTTTTACTTTTGGCGGGGACGAGTCCCGCAGAAAAGTATTTTAATATAAATCTTTTTTACTTTCGGCGGGGACATGTCCCCGCAGAAAGTACCTGACCCATTTTGCAGCAAATTGCTGCAAAATGGGTAATTCCAGGTTTTTTCCGCAATGGGTGCAGAAAAAACCTCTCCAATGCAGCATATATTACACAATCCTGCTGTTACCCATTTCACCAACTTCGCCAAAACAACAAACTCGCCAACAACACCAAATTAAAACCAAATTCGCTAAATACAACAACACCAAATTCAAACAAAATTCACTAAAAATAATATTAACTTCGCTAAACAATCCAAATTCGCTAAACATAATCATATGGATCCAAATACGCCAAAAACGGTTCAAAAACCGTGATCCACATGATATTCTACAAAACTATACATAAGCTAGCGAGGAACAAGTTAGTTGGGAATCCTAACACATAATAATCCATCTAAATATACACAGCTATGTCCAATAAACCAAAACAAATATAAAGTGTCTCATCCGACCCATAAACTAATCCCCATTCTCCCCACCATCCCCATTACCCCCACTACCCCCAGCTCCCTGACTACCCTCCCCTGCAGGTCTAGACTCACCCGGCGATGCATTCTGGGATCCTGATGTCCCCGGCAATCCCGCTGCTAGCTCCCCAGGAAAACCCGGCTGTCTCCTCGCCCAATTCAGAATCATCTGCAGCGTGTTCTCCTGCTGCACCAGCGCGCTCCCCTGCTGCGCCACGGTCTCGCGCAGAGAGGACGAGGAGGCTTCCTCACGAGCTCGTGAGGAGCTAAGAGTCGTCCTATGACCACCTCCAGGTAAAACTGGACCTATGCCAGGAATATGCCCCCTCTGCTTGCCACCGATCACCTGGCTCAGGATCTCCGTATCCGACATACGCGTCCCAGAGGAGGTGCTCTCTGACCGCAGCCGAATCATCTCATTCTGTTTAGTTACAAAAAAAACAAGAAAAGTAATATATAAGTCATGATTTATTATATTGCATTAATGTTGGTGAGTTTTTGGAAATAAATTATACTTACGTATCTAGATTCGGCCTCCTCAGACTCCCAGACCTCCCCTCTGGTATGGGTATGTCTGTACAAGTCAATATGATCTCGAGTATCCTGGGTGTCGGGGTCGGGGGAGCTCAACTGTTTATAAATAAAATCAATCAATACTCACCCAACACTATATATATAAATAAAATGATTAAAAAGTGTCTTACAAAGTTATCAGCTATGACAGCCAGGGAATGTGATCCATGACGGGTGGCAGTCTTCATTTTGCTCCTGTTTTGGCTGTTGATCTCCCCTATCTTCAACTTCTTAGGGTCGCTCCAGTGATCAATCTGCTTATTATAAATAATAAAAACTATTATATAAATGAAATATTATTATTATTATTATTATTATTATTATTATTATTATTATTATTAATAATAATAATAATAATAATAATAATAATAATAATAATAATAATAATAATAATAACAAATTAAAGTATGTGTCGATCCACAAATTTACCTGCCTCTCCCATTCGTCTACCGGCATGTTCTCGGGACGCTTTGTCTTGATATCGCCCAGTTTCTCGACCCCACCTGCCAGTGTAAAATTTTTCTTCTTGTTCTTGTACTTGTTGTCATTGTATACCTTTTTCAGGTAAGCTTCGATGCTAGCGGCAATCGCGACTCCATTTGGACCGGCAAGGTGGGGGGTGAGATCAAAGTAATGCTGCAATATAATATAATTAAAATAAATATACAAACTTAAATAAAGAGACAAATTTAAATAAATAAACACATTTAAAATAAATAAACACAATAATTAAAAAAATAAAAGATAAAAAAAAAAAAAAAAAAAAAAAAAAAAAAAAAAAAAAAAAAAAAACTTACATTGAGCCTGTTATCCACGTGTACCTTCTTTTCCGCTGGAACTTTATCCCACGAATTGTGATACAGTGGAATGGTTTCCCGTATCAAGTCCCCCACAAAGTTCGAGAACCATGAAGCGTGATCGCCTACATGCTGCCACATGCCTTTGGCGTTCCTTCTGAATTTGATCGAGACCGGGCGCCCTGTGTTATCTCTCGTGGAGTATAAGGCTGTGTTCTTGTTGGGGCCGCGAACCACCTTCCCGCCCTTCCCTATTTTCGACCCAGGCTTCGTAGGCTTGGGAGCTCTAGAATTAGAGCCTGCAAGTAATCAAATTAAAGTGATGTTGACATAAAATAACAAGTTAGCAATTTCAAATAATGATCAAGTTTAATTAAAATAATGGAGAAATTCTTACGCTCACAGTTGCTGCCTATCCTCCTGGGAATGTGGGGTGGCTCATGACCTCCATCACCACCATGACTAGTAGCTATGACATCCGCCATCTGTACAAGAACATAGAAATTAGTGAAGAAACACATATACGCATATATATACACACATTCAAATAAATAACAATATATACCAAAAAAGATAATAATAAATAATTAAATAAATAAATAAACACATTTAACAACTCGATAACAATTTCATTCAAATAAGTGTCGTTTAACAAATTACAATTTGAGATCAATCTCCTACATCACTAAGATAAAAATCATCATTATTACTGCCAGCTTCATCTTCACCATCGACGTGGTCTTCATGATCAGATGCTAAATCATGAGGAATGTGGTCATCATAATCAACATCATCGTCGTCGTCGACATCAGTGATAATTGGTGCTGGTGGTGCTTCAACTTCCGCTGGCTGGACATCTATATCTATGGTGCTATAATTCAACTTTTCCAACTGAGCAGAGAGTGTGACATGTGATGAGTTGTTGTCATGTACAACATCTTGATTGTCTTCTACCACGATGATATCTGGGTTCCAAATCTTTCGATGATAAGAATCTTGGACAGCCTTCCAACTACCACGTTTACCCGGGAAATTAAGGTAAAAGACTTGTGTTGCTTGTGTTGCAAGAATGTATGGTTCATTTTGAAACGATGCACGGTCTGTCATAATTTGTGTAATGTTATTTCTATATGTACAACGGTTTATGCGACCCTCGTTATTAGTGTCGAACCATTTGACTTTGAACAGCACAACCTTGAACGGAATATACAAAAACTCGAGAATTTCTTCAAGCTGGCCATAATACATTCCTCCGCTAGGATTAGGAGTTGAAATTACGCTGTTTTGAGTTGAACGACGTAAATCACGGTCGTGTACGATAAACTTCACACCGTTGACTACGCAAGAGTCGACTGAGACTGCAGTCGATGTTGGTCCACAAGCCAAAGCGAATAACTCGGAAGTACAACTTGGGTCATTCTTTACTTTTAATTCACGAATCTATGAAAAAGTTAAGAATAGATATAGATGAGTAATAGTCATTATTTTTACAGGGTAATACATACAATAAGTCTACCTTGCTCCCAAACCAGCGAGGAAATCCTTCTTGTATATCATTGCCAGGAAATGCCCTGTAAATGTTCATGATATTAGAATAAGTCGTCGAATAATAACTTACTTAAAGCACATTTTGAAATAAAACGCGTACCTCTCGTACTCGTTCATGTACGGGTCGATTTCATGACTGTTGTGTAGTACATACCATACTACTTTCTTCATTGTGTCTGGTTGAACCCGGATCAATGATTTCTTGCCATTCAGTTTACAGATTGATCGAAACACCTGAAATTGACTTGTTGGGCTTGGACCATCCTCATTCCGGTCAGGACGATTAAATCTCGTCTCAACACCCCGAAAATAATGCGAACAAAAAGTTAATGCTTCATCAGCAATATAACCCTCCGCTATTGAACCTTCGGGCTTAGCTTTATTTCTAACATAATTCTTGAGCTTTTTCATGTATCTTTCAAATGGATACATCCACCTCATGTAAACAGGCCCGCCTTCAATAGCCTCTTCGGGTAGATGAATAACCAAGTGAATCATTATGTCAAAAAAAGCAGGAGGATAAATTTGCTCGAAACTGCACAAAATATTGATGAGTTGTTCTTTAGCTTTCAACATGTCATCCACCATCAAAGTTCGAGCGCATATTTGTTTGAAGAATGAACAAAGCTCGATTATTGGTGTTGCGGTGTTTTGGTCCTTCAAGTAATTTTGAAGTCCAACAGGAAGCAACCGCTGCATCATTATGTGACAGTCATGAGCCTTCAAGCCTGTTATGTTGCTATCATTGTCGGTCACTTTATGCTTGAAGTTAGATCCGAACCCATCAGGTAGTTTCACACCTTTGATGAATTGACAAAAAAATAATGATATTAGAGTAAGTCGTCGAAATGGATACGCGAATAGAATTGGAGCAAATAAATTTAGAAATAAAACGCGTACCTTTGATGAATTGACAAAATTGTTTTCTTTCTTCAGTTGTGAAAGAGTACGTGGGATGAGGCTTAGAGCACTTCCTGTTTCCTTTGTTGACGAGCCACAACTCTTCACGAATTTGCAAATTTTCTAAGTCTTGTCTTGCCTTGTTGGTGTCTTTTGATTTGTCATTCATTAACAAAGTACCCAACACACTCTCACACACATTTTTTTCGATATGCATGACATCTAAATTGTGTTTTAGTGTAAGAAAAGACCAATACTTTAGCTCGTAGAAAATGGATACTTTGGTCCAATTCAATTCGCGAACAGAATCACGTTTTTTCTTCGCACCCCCAAAGCTTGGATGTTTCCCCGGGATACGTTTAGGCAATCTACTAAGTTGATTCAAGATGACATCACTGGTAAGTTTTCTAGGAGGTTGTCTATGATCATCGACCCGAGTATAGAATGCCCGTTTATTTTTCCGCCATTTATTGGTCGTTTTTAAGAATCTTCTGTGACCAACATAAGCGGTTTTGCCTAACACGCGAGTAGATGGAGTGTCTATATTACATGTCGGACAAGCCAAGTAACCTTGCCCACTCCACCCAGACAAACTACTTCGAGCGGGAAAGTCATTGATAGTCCATAAAAGCGCTGCTCTCATACAGAATTCAGTGCCAGTGGCAGCATCCCTAGTCATGACTCCATCTTTCCATAGAATCTTTAGGTCTTCAATCAAAGGCCTCAAGTAAATATCTATGTCCTTCCCAGGTGATTTAGGGCCCGGAATTAACAACGTCAACATAAGAGAAGTTTCTCTCATACATATCCAGGGAGGCGTATTGTATGTTGTTAATATGACCGGCCACATGCTGTAAGACTGACTAAGGTTGCCGTACGGATTGAAACCATCAGCAGCCAACCCTAATCGGATGTTTCTTTTTTCATAGGAAAATTCTTTAGAATACTTAATGTCAAATTTCTTCCATAATTGACCATCAACCGGGTGTTGCATCTTACCGTCCTCCGTAGACTGCCCAGAAGCATGCCAAGTCATATGTTTTGCAGTGTGTTTAGACTTGTACAAACGTTGTAGTCTAGGAATGATAGGAAAATAACGCAACACCTTGTTAGGAACTTTCTTCCCCAGTGTGTTCTTGTCTTTCCATCTACTAGCATCGCAGATGGGACAATTCTGCAAATCTTCATTACCCACCCCCCGATATAAAAAACAGTCATTTACACAAGCATGTATGGATTCGTATCCTAACCCGATCGTTTTATATGTTTTCTTTATGTCATAGTATGACGATGGGATTTTGTATCCTAGAGCGGGTGGGAAACATTCTTTGAGAAATTTTAGGGTTTCGTTAAATGTGGTGTCACTCATTTTACCTTTGACCTTGATGTTCGTAAACTTTGCCATAAAGTCCAATGAAGACATCCAATTACAGCCCGGGTATAGTGGCTCGTTGGCATTGGCGAGTAACTCTTCAAAATCGTTACGTTGGGGAGTTGGCTCGTTGCTTGTCTCGCCAATATTTCCTTCAGTTGGCTCATTTTGTTCGTTATTCGGACAAATATCATGAAGGAACTCAGCCATATCACTCCCATGTTGATTCGTGTTGGGTACTACTGTCTGCTCATTCGGTTCACCGTGATTATACCATTTCGTATAATTTTGGTCCCAACCGTATGAGAGTATGTGATCAAACAAATCTTCGTGTTTTACCCAACGAGAGTTACGACAATAATTACATGGACATTTAACATTCCCATCAATATTCACAAAGGACTTGCAATACTGGCAAAAAGCTCTAAGACCTTTTAGAAATTCGAGGCTAGCACGAGGTTGAGAGACCCAACTCTTATCAATTGGCATAACTGCGTTTTAATGATGCAATAAATAATTATTTAGAATTAAACATTTTCAAAAAAATCTACCCATAAATACATAAAGGTGGAATCACGAGTTGTGCATTTTGTTCACCTAATCCAACTATGGAAGGCAATCCTAACCCACTCTTTGAATGTTTCATCTCATATATGAATGCGTATAACTGAATTTACTATTTGAGAAAATTTCGGCAGCATTTCCCCTCAACTCCCCAAATATGTGCATTAAAGACATATTCGTAGGAGTAAAGGGGAAACACTGTCGAAATTTTCACAAATAGTAAATCAATTATACGCATTCATATCCTAAATGAGACAAAACATTCAAAAAGCAGTCCCAAACAGGGGACTTTCCGAAATTAATTTCTAATAAATTAATTTCGGACGGGTTTTCTATGGGATGATTAACTTCGGACGGGGACTTTCCGAAATTAATCACTAAATTCCTAAAATCATGTATAATAGTCTAACACAATTAGATAAAAAAATTATAAGAACATAACATATTCGCACAATCATTTTCATATATTCACAAACGCATACCAAATATAATTATAAACAAACGTACTGATAGTGGTCTTGGCTCTCGGCTAGTTGTTCTTGACAGAAGGCTGGTCTCGGCTCTCGACTCTTGGCTAGCTGGTATTAACACATTGCAAAAATTAACAAAAAATTAACAGAGTACAACACTGATAAACAGCCACTTTCACTCATCTCTAAGCCTACACAACCACAACGATGCCAACTGAGGGCAAACCAACAGTAGCTACATCAAAAACCTCTTGCGACTTAAAAGGGCTTAAGGAGATTTTGTTGCACAGCAAAAGGTAATATCATATTACGAAAATAATATATATTTTTGAGTAGCCATTTCAATCATATCAAACATCACATTATCATGCATGTTAAGCCGATTTTGGAAACAAACGGAGCCTGAAAAGAAGAAGGGATGCTTAAACACAGCTGAGTGGACATTGCCAGTGTCTGCTGATCATATGATCGAGTGACTAAGTCGGAAAATATTTATAAAGAAAAAAAAGAAGACACAATGCCTAACACACTTTATGTTTGTATTGGTGTAGTGCACGAATGAAAAAAGTCTTACATAAGTTTAATATATACAGTAATACTAATGAATGAAAAAAGAATTCAAACATATGCTAATGTATCACATAGTTGTGCACCAAATTCCTAAGCAGATCAGGATTGTAAATAATTCACACAGTTGACAGAACTTTAGTTTAGCCCGTGTATATTGCTTTTAGAAGTTGTTGTCATTTCTGTATTTGCGAACAACGGAACAAGAGGTGTTAATCTGTAAGTGTAGTGCGTCGGATGAATATCTAGGCAAAACCAAAACAGACCAAAACACTTCTAACACTTCAACGCAATTTTGACAGCAGACCCCGGTAACACTTCTAACATGTAAGGATTTATTTTGCAGTTCCGAGGATGATGATGCTGGTGTATTAGCTCCCCTGCTAACTAAGTGAGTGAATATAACTGAAATTTGTACATATGTTTTGCTTAGATGACTCCTAATGTATTACTTCAATATATGAAACAGCCAACTAAAATCAACCTGCTACCCTTATTTCATAAGCAAAATTATAATGGTTACATGAATAGACTAACAAATTAATCAATATAAACTTTTGGCGGGGACATGTCCCCGGTAACACATAAACACAAAAAAAAAAAAATATATATTATATATATATATATATATATATATATATATATATATATATATATATATATATATATATATTATATATATATATATATATATATAAAGAAAACCTCGGTTGTGGTCTCGGCTTTTTGGCGGCTAGATGTTCTCAGCAGCAAGTATACCTAAAAAAAATTAACATATAAAAAAAAAAAAAAAAAAAAAAATATCAAGAAATTAACAAAAATTAACAAATGACAAAAAATTAAAAACAAATAACAAATTAAAAAGATAACGAAAATTAAAAAAAAAAAAAAAAAAAAAAAAAAAAAAAAAGCTAAAATTACTCACCAAAAGAATTAAACGGGAAGAAATTAAACAGAAATGAGAGGAGGAGAAAAGAATTAAACGGGACAGGAGGGGAGGAAAGAATTAAACGGGAGAGGAGGGGAGGAAAGATGTGCACAGTGGTGCGAGTGTGGTGTTGTGGTGGTGGAGATGGTGGTGTTGTGGTGGTGGAGATGGTGGTGTTGGTGGTGGAGATGGTGGTGTTAGTGGTGGAGAAGCAGATCGAACGCGCAAGCAGAAGTGAAGGAGATGAGTTTTTTTTTTTTTTTTTCTAAGTGTTAGATCTGAAAACTAATATATGGGGTTAGTTTTAGGAATTACTTTCTGCGGGGACATGTCCCCGCAGAATGTAAAAGCTTATTTTAATATTACTTTTTTGCGGGGACAAGTCCCCGCTGAAAGTAAAAAAATATCGCAAAAACCTTTGGCGGGATAAAGTAAATGCTACGAGGGAAACTTGATTTTTTTGGGAAATCTTTCTGCGGGGACATGTCCCCGCTGAAAGTATTTTGTAAATTATTTTTAATTAATTTAAAACTTTTAAAATGAATATTAATTCTTTTAGATTTAACTAAAAATTTTCTAAATGATATTTTATTAATTTAAAACTTTTTAAAATTATTTACATCACTTTTACCTAATACACGAGTTGTTTAACGAACGAGCCGAGATGTTATGGTTACACACGAGATGTTTAACGAACGAGCCAAGATGTTATGGTTAGGCACGAGATGTTTAACGAACGAGCCGAGATGTTATGGTTACACACGAGATGTTTAACGAACGAGCCGAGATGTTATGGTTAGGCACGAGATGTTTAACGAACGAGCCAAGATGTTATGGTTAGGCACGAGATGTTTAACGAACGAGCCGAGATGTTATGGTTAGGCACGAGATGTTTAACGAACGAGCCGAGATGTTATGGTTACACACGAGATGTGTAACGAACGAGCCGAGATGTTATGGTTACACACGAGATGTTTAACGAACAAGCCAAGATGTTATGGTTAGGCACGAGATGTTTAACGAACGAGCCAAGATGTTATGGTTAGGCACGAGATGTTTAACGAACGAGCCGAGATGTTATGGTTACACACGAGATGTTTAACGAACGAGCCGAGATGTTATAGTTACACACGAGATGTTTAACGAACGAGCCAAGATGTTATGGTTAGGCACGAGATGTTTAACGAACGAGCCGAGATGTTATGGTTACACACGAGATGTTTAACGAACGAGCCGAGATGTTATGGTTACACACGAGATGTTTAACGAACGAGCCGAGATGTTATGGTTAGGCACGAGATGTTTAACGAACGAGCCAAGATGTTATGGTTAGGCACGAGATGTTTAACGAACGAGCCGAGATGTTATGGTTACACACGAGATGTTTAACGAACGAGCCGAGATGTTATGGTTAGGCACGAGATGTTTAACGAACGAGCCGAGATGTTATGGTTACACACGAGATGTTTAACGAACGAGCCGAGATGTTATGGTTACACACGAGATGTTTAACGAACGAGCCAAGATGTTATGGTTAGGCACGAGATGTTTAACGAACGAGCCGAGATGTTATGGTTACACACGAGATGTTTAACGAACGAGCCGAGATGTTATGGTTACACACGAGATGTTTAACGAACGAGCCGAGATGTTATGGTTACACACGAGATGTTTAACGAACAAGCCAAGATGTTATGGTTAGGCACGAGATGTTTAACGAACGAGCCGAGATGTTATGGTTACACACGAGATGTTTAACGAACGAGCCGAGATGTTATGGTTAGGCACGAGATGTTTAACTTTCCCACCAAAACTTTCCCACCAAAAATTTCCCGCCAAAACTTTCCCACCAAAATGCTGGCGCCAAAAATTTCCCACCAAGACCTGCTCTTATATACTAACATCTTATCCACACAACTTCGCAACCTCTTGTACTCAAAACCACTTAACCTCACAACCACAAACACACACTGTTATCATGGTAAAGATGGCGGAATTTGAAGCTTTTGCTTGTCCTTGTAAACGAGGAGACGTAATTCTGCGAGAATCGCATAAACCTTACTCCCTTGGTAAACAATACTATGCGTGTCCTTTTTCAAAGGTGAACAATTACATACTTTTTTGTGTGTTATATAAATAATTTGGTTAGTTGTTAAAAATAATAGTTTTTACTCTTTAACAGGGTGGGACAAAGGAGTATGGTTGCGATTTTTTTTTATGGAAGGAGGAACGACTAGCCAAAATGACCGGTTCTCTTGGAGCTTTAACGCCTCCAACTCATTCCGCAAGATCATCCATAACTCCAACTCGTTACACTGCAGGACCTTCAACATCGAGTCCTGGAAATACAGAGTGCTCAAACTGCATCAAACTGAATCACCAGATAATGGTACTTAATAAAATGCTAGAAGTGTATATGCATCCAGACAAACACACAACTGATTCAGCTGCCTTATTTCATGACCTTTATAATGACATGCTAGGTGATATGGGAAATCTTCGTATGTAGGTTGTTGTTGTTGCTGTTATTGTTGTTGTTGTTGCTGTTATTGTCGTTGTTGTTGTTTGTTGTGTTATTGTTGTTGTTTAATAAAATGTTGTTGTTGTTGTGAAAACTGATGTCGAACGTGCTTTATATTTTTAATTCGTACGCTTTAAAATGTTCCAATGATGTTGTTGTTGCTGTGAAAACTTAAGTATCCATCAAGATTCAACCATAAGGGGCCGTTTGGTTTATGTTGTCCAAACAGGGCCGTTTGGTTTATGTTGTTTTGTTAACAGTAGCCCACAAGGGCCGTTTGGTTTATGCTGTCTAAAGAGGGGTGTTTGGGATTGCTTATTTCCTACACCAAAAGGGTGTTTGGGTTTATGACCTTATTTGAAGAAACAATATCACAATTAACAAACACACAACTGATTAAGCTGCCTTATTTCATGACCTTTATAATGACATGCTAGGTGATATGGGAAATCTTCGTATGTAGGTTGTTGTTGTTGCTGTTATTGTTGTTGTTGTTGCTGTTATTGTCGTTGTTGTTGTTTGTTGTGTTATTGTTGTTGTTTAATAAAATGTTGTTGTTGTTGTGAAAACTGATGTCGAACGTGCTTTATATTTTTAATTCGTACGCTTTAAAATGTTCCAATGATGTTGTTGTTGCTGTGAAAACTTAAGTATCCATCAAGATTCAACCATAAGGGGCCGTTTGGTTTATGTTGTCCAAACAGGGCCGTTTGGTTTATGTTGTTTTGTTAACAGTAGCCCACAAGGGCCGTTTGGTTTATGCTGTCTAAAGAGGGGTGTTTGGGATTGCTTATTTCCTACACCAAAAGGGTGTTTGGGTTTATGACCTTATTTGAAGAAACAATATCACAATTAACAAACACACAACTGATTAAGCTGCCTTATTTCATGACCTTTATAATGACATGCTAGGTGATATGGGAAATCTTCGTATGTAGGTTGTTGTTGTTGCTGTTATTGTTGTTGTTGTTGCTGTTATTGTCGTTGTTGTTGTTTGTTGTGTTATTGTTGTTGTTTAATAAAATGTTGTTGTTGTTGTGAAAACTGATGTCGAACGTGCTTTATATTTTTAATTCGTACGCTTTAAAATGTTCCAATGATGTTGTTGTTGCTGTGAAAACTTAAGTATCCATCAAGATTCAACCATAAGGGGCCGTTTGGTTTATGTTGTCCAAACAGGGCCGTTTGGTTTATGTTGTTTTGTTAACAGTAGCCCACAAGGGCCGTTTGGTTTATGCTGTCTAAAGAGGGGTGTTTGGGATTGCTTATTTCCTACACCAAAAGGGTGTTTGGGTTTATGACCTTATTTGAAGAAACAATATCACAATTAACAAACACGAAGGCAAACATTTTATTTAAAACACGCAAGAGTTCTCAAACGAAAAACTCGACAACCAAACGAAACAACTCAAACTAAACAACTCGACAACCAAACGAAACAACTCAAACTAAACAACTGGACAACCAAACGAAACAACCCGTTTATTTTTTTTTGCGGCTACTTCCCGCTTTGCTGGAACTCGCACCATCTTTTCCCTTCCTTGCTCTCATTTCCTTGATACGTTGAGCTTCAGCAGCACGTTGAGCTTCAGCAGCACGTTGAGCTTCAGCAGCATCTAGCTCTTCCAAATACTCTCTATAGTACGGCTTTCTCCTCAACCATTCCAGAATCTTGTCCCTCTGCCACGGTGCACAATTCTCATAAGAACCATATTCATCAAAAATTTCCCAGCCCCAATGAAGTATAATTTCATTATACAGGAGCTCGTGTGATAAAGCCTTTGACCATTCCTGTTCCAGCGTTAAACCATCCATTGTTATGTGTGTTTTTTGTGTGAATTTACGTGTTTTGTGATAACTTTATTATACGATATATATAAGTAAAAAATTGGCGGGGTAAAATGAAAATTTGGCGGTAATACTTTCGGCGGGGACATGTCCCCGCCAAAAGACACTAATTTTGGCGGTAATAAATTTACCTTTTGGAGCCAAAATAATTAAGCTTTTCCGCGGGGACATGTCCCCGCAGAAAGGTAGAGAGGGAAAAATGCGCGGGAACAATTAAGCGCTCCAAGTTTGGTCAAACTTCAACAAATATGTGAAATACTTTCGGCGGGGACATGTCCCCGCCGAAAAGGTGCGTTGAAAATTTTATAAATGGTCAGCGAGACTTTATGCCAGGTCAGCACATATTTTGTCGTTTAGTGACTTTCGGCGGGGACAGATGCGTCCCCGCCAAAACAGTGGTCGCCCGTTCTATGTTTTGTTGTAGTGAGTAAATCTGCTACATACATGTGACTAAAAACACATATAAACATCAAGAGGCATTTCGAACGAATTGAAGCACTGTTACCCCTTTAATTTTATACAGTTTGTATTATGTTACATAAATATAGTTTAACTTGTGATACAGATATAAAAACAATACAAGAGAATCACACACCAACAAGAGACGGGATGAACAAAAAGCCGCAAAATTTGGTAACACGAGGACGAATTGGCATCAACTCACACAGCTCATAGTAACACTTGGAGATGATATTATATCGCAAAAGCTTCCCAGGTACTTCTACCACCAAAAAAGGATCCACTTCTCTTCCCCCAACACAATAGCTCGTACCATGTAACGTTTTGGTAGGAAGTCAAAATTCGCACGAAACTGAGTACAATTATCATCAAGATTAACATGATAGATACCAGACCATCCAAAATAATCATTCTTCATCTTATAAATATCAAACTCTAAAGACAAAGGATGTACCATCTTGACAAAAAGCAAACAGTCACTAGACTCCAATAACTTATCATCACGATACGCTTTCCTATTTAACGTTTTAGGAGTTTCAACCTGTATAAAACTCGGGTTCTCCAAATCCATATTGAAATGAGAAACCTCATTTGAGTAATCAATCCAATGAATAGCATCACGCCAGCATACACAATTATGAAACCCCTCAAATGACATGAGCTCAAAAATTTTAGAATAAATATTCCACTTGCCAGTTTTCGATGGGTAAATCTCTATACGTATAGGAAGATCCAGACTACTATAATCCTCAACAAGATATAAAACTTTGTAATAAGGGGACACGCGAGGATCAAAAGTGATGGCCATATCCCTAATAATTTTATCCGGCTCCCACATATTTGGAAGTGGAAGCAGTTTATACCGATTAACTATTGGATTATATACATAAAACTTATCGGGCCTTGTACAACATAACAAGAGACCGTTACATGCTTGCAAGACCTCAATATAATCTGTATTTAAGTCAAAATGAAAATTGGTTATTAACGATTTTGATCGTGTGATTGGGATCCTGGCATCCAATGACACATAAGCAAATTTAGAGTTAACTGAGTTTAGCTGGATGAAGAAACCTGAAGGTGGATCAATGTTACAGTTTTGGCTTTGAAGAAGTGTGAATGTGGGATCGGCGATGAGAGATAACCAGTGTTTAGATACATATTTGAACAGACGAAGGGAGATTAGTGGTAACCCGAGTAGGACTTGGATCAAAAGGTATCTATGGATTCAACTTTATTGGCAGAATAAAAGGATTCGTCGTTGATTGCATGTTTCGATGATTCGGCTTCATTATATTCGGAATACACAGAGAGGTGGTTGGCGGATAGCTCCATATTAAACCTTTAGATCAATACTTACTACTCCCTCCGTCCTAAAATTTTAGTCCCCGTTTGACTTTTTCGGTCTTTATTTTTCAACTTTGACCTTAAATATTTTTATTTATATTACATAATACTTGATGCAAAATATATGAATGGATTAAGTTTTAAATGTATTTTTCATTGGTGTAATTTTCATCAAGTATTGTATAACACAAACAAAAATATTTAAAGTTAAAGTTGAGAAAGAAATACCGAAAAAGTCAAAGGGGAACTATAATTTTGAGACGGAGGGAGTACTATTATTAACCACCAAATTCAACAAATATATACATATGCACACCTTAAAAAAATCCTATCTGCGAGTCAAAATATAACCACTAACAAGTGTGACACTACATTGACTAAAATAATATCACAATTGGCACCTATAATTTTAAATAGACATGCACCTAAAACTATGATACATTTTAGTCGACATATTTAGTATGGGCTTTGTAATTTTCTTTTTAAGCTAGGCTATGTTTGGCGCGAAGCTTTTTGGGGCAATGAGCGGTGAGAATGAGCTTTTTTATTTTTGATGTTCGTTTGGTAAGAGAGCAATGAGTTGTAGCAATTTTTTAGGAAAGTTTTTTTCCCAATGCTTCCTTTTGAAGCTGTGGATATTTACAAGAGCTGTGGATATATTCAATGACTAAAATACCCCCTACCCCATATAGAATTGCTCTGTGATATGTGACATGTAGCTTTATGATTGATTCATTGTATTGTTATTTGAGTGGTTTTGCATCATTTGATGCTGATATGATATGCTTTCCAAGGATCTGTTTACATCTCATTGAATAGTATTTGATTACTATATAGATCCATAGAGTTTCTAATCAAGAGGTTGATGTCACTGAGTTAGATTTCAACTATTTGTACTTGGGGAGTATTCCGGCTATCTTTAATTACTTTGGAAATCCTTAGGATTTTTCTGTTGTGTATTTGGATCAGATCTTATTTCTGTCTGTTAACTGTTACTATAAGGATTTTTGTTGTTCAATGTGCAACATCTACCGAGATGAAACAGATTCGCAATGATATTGCCACTTCAATATGGAATGCACATCATCGGTAGTACATTACTAGTGTATAACGGTATTATGAAATGTCCAACATGTAAACGTAACTTAATTATTTATTTAGACAATTTTCTATTGAAATATGTATATGTCCTTTTACGTCATTTTACATATATATAAATACAGCTACAACTATGTTACCAAACGTTTTTATTTAAAAAACAGCTACTGTTCACGGCTACTGTTCATTGCTACTGCTACTTTTACTAAACACAGCCTAAGCTCACTTCCAGAACATTCTTAGTAGATGTATATTATGTACTGTAACATTGGCAAGATAATCAATTCATTCATTCACTATAATATGCTATCAAAGCCAAAGATCCTTACCCCTAAAAATCCTAAGTAACAAACACGTTTCTTTTTCCTAACTTTTAGAATCTCAGTCGAATATCAAACAATACAGTTTCTCCTTCTTCTCTACCCTCACCGATCCTCAACACATACCAAAACAATGACAGACTCCAATACTACACCCACGTTATCCCTCTCCGATAAGCTACTAACCGTTACTAACATCAGTTCTCTGGTCCCTGTTAAACTAGATATGGACAAACTCAACTATGCTTCTTGGGTTTATTTCTTTAAAAATCTTGTGAAGGGTACGAAGTTATTAAACACATCGAGGAAGAATCCTCTAGCGAAGCTGCTACAGCCCCCCTGATGTGGAATGGTTAAGTTAAAGGCAGACACGATCTTGAAATCGTGGATATTTTTAACACTTAACGATGTTTTCCAAGATCGCCTTGTTGTGGCGGATCCCAAAACTGCCAAGGAGGCATGGGATTTACTCTAAAAAATAATTTTAGATAACAAAAGGACCAGGACCATTGCTTTGAAGGGTGAAATACGCATGATCAAACTTGGCGATTAAACCGTTGATGCATACTTTCAGAAGATCGAATCCATTGCCAATGTTTTGACCAACCTTGGATCTCCCATGAGCAATGATGATCTAGTGACATATGCCTTTCATTGGTTGAGTGAGAAATATGATCAAGTTGTCGTGATCATTGCTCATCGGGATCCATTCCCGGTCTCAACACACTTCGCTCTATAATCACCACGGAAGAGATGCTCTTAAACTCTAAGTCTCAACCTAATTTACACGACTCGTCTTCCTCCTCTCCCACTATACTTTTGGCCGAAAACAATGCTAGACGCGGGAATGGCGGCAGAGGCACTTGATCCTATCAACGCTCGAATGAGCCTCAGGTTTGATTAATTTTGCTAAAGGCTTTTGTCGGGTGGTGCTTGTAAGTTTGTGCACGATCCTAACTCTCGTGCACTATTAGAGAATAAAGCCCAAGCCCGGTCTGTGGGCTTAGGGTCCATTAGGTTTAATATCTCTCATGTGATTGTCATTATAAATAGTGGTCACTAATAAACATAATACCTACGGGGTTTAACCTTATTAGAGAATAAAGCCCAAGCCCGGTCTGTGGGCTTAGGGTCCATTAGGTTTAATATCTCTCATGTGATTGTCATTATAAATAGTGGTCACTAATAAACCTAATACCTACGGGGTTTAACCTTTAGCATGGTATTATGAGCAGGTATGATCTTGAGACCTACTTGGTCATCAAGCTGCCACTTCTGTGCCATCCCGTCACACCTAGCTATCTCCTAAAAACATATCAAAAACCTAATTTTCCAAAATCACGAATCATTTTTTTTTCTCCTTGCATGCCTCATCTCCATTAATATAACGATTTTTTCCCTATTCATGTACAACTTAAGCTTTTCCAGTATTACATTTCCTTGCATATTACAATTAGTTTACCAGTAGCATTTTTCCTCCATCAATACTTTTCCTTGCATATCACACGATCATCTCCTCATCTCACACGTTTGTAACATAAACAAACGTTTATCATATATCATTTTCTTTTTCCACACCCCACGTTTGTCACCATAAAAAAACGACCTCCTCATCTCCTAACCCTAAAACTAAATACTACACATACATAACCGCCGCTGACGCTTCGCAAACGACTCTCTTCTTAGCATTCCTCTACTGGCTCCACAATGGGTCTTCTCCAACAAAATAGTTTTAGTTTTTTAATTTAGAGTTTTCTAATCCAGTCTCAAGCTTTGGCGATTTCGCCGCTCGGATTGCAGGGGAGTATTAGAGAAAAAGGCCCAAGCCCGGTCTGTGGGCTTAGAGTCCATTAGGTTTAATATATCTCATGTGATTGTCATTATAAATAGTGGTCACTAATAAACATAATACCTACGGGGTTTAACCTTTCAACAGTGCACAACATGTTAATAACCAAACTGGTAGTAGTAGTTCTGTGACACAAAATAATTCATCACACATAGCCTTATGGTCAAACTTGGCTACTGTAGTACGACCCACTAATAATACGAATGGGGCACATGCCAATATTACAAATACTTTAACTCCTACAAAGATGATGGCTTTAATTCAAGCCCAGCAGTAATTAATAGCGCAATGTGGTATGGGTCAGGCCTCAAGTACTAGTCAAACACCACGACTTGTCTCTCCACCAGGCTTTAGCCCACTAGCATTCCATACCACTTCTGGATCGGGTCAGACTACTCAAATGGGTCACATGGTTACTACTAGTTCGGGGCAAGGTCTTCAAATGGGTACCTTATGCGTTTATTTGCTTCGGGACAGGAGACTACGTTACCTCATGCGTTTAGTTCCATGACACTACATGACCCCACTACCGGTGCATAGAACATGGATACAAGTGCTAATTCTCATCTCAGTAACTTTGTTAATTGTCTTAATAATATTTTTAATATGTGAACGTATCCATTTATCTCTGTTGGTGATGGTTATTCTATACCCGTCACCAACACTGGCAATAGCATTTGCCTACTCCCTATAAACCCCTTCATCTTAATAATGTAATGATAACTTCTAACATGTCAAAAATTTAATTTTCGCTCGTTAGTTTGTTCGTGACAATAATTGTACCATTGAATTTGACGCTTTTCGTTTTTCTATTAAGGATTTCATGACCCGTCGGGTGCTTCTATGATGTGATAGTACGGGGGACCTCTATCCGGTCTCAAGCATTTCTCACGAGTCAACATACGTAGCACCAGCGACATGGACATCCAGGAAGTGAAGTGTTACATCGTCTTATTTCTAATAATTCTATTTCTTTTAATAAAACGAAGCCTCCCGTGCTTTGTCATGCTTGTCAGCTTGGCAAGCACGTGAAGCTTCTTTTTTCTAGTTTAAATACTTCGGTTAACTCTTGTTTTGATATTGTTCACTCGGATTTGTGGACCTCCCCCATTCTGAGTCTTACGGGTTTTAAATATTATATCTTATTCTTGGATCACTATTATCATTATGTGTGGGTTAATAAATCGGATATTTTGTCTAAGTTTATCTTATTTTGTAAGTATGTTAATGCTCAATTCAAGTGTGAAATCAAGTCCATTTAGTGTGACCATGGTGGTGAATTTGACAACCACGCCTTGCACAAATTGTTTGCCTCTAAAGGCATTCAATTTCGTTTTTCTTGCCTAAGAACCTCCCAACAAAACGGCAAGTCCGAACATATGATACGAACCATTAATAATTTAATTCGGACTTTACTTTTTCAAGCTTACCTTCCTCCTCACTTTTGGGTAGAAGCACTTAATATGGCCACCTATTTGTTAAATATTTTACCTTGTAGTGCTATTTGTTAAATATTTTACCCGTTTATTTAGTACCAAACCTGATTATAGTCTTTTGCGCTTTTTTGGTTGTTTATGCTACCCGCACCTTTATGCAAATAACAAACTTGAACCACGTGCTACACCATCTATATTTTTGAGTTCCCCATCTAATCACCGTGGATATCGTTGTGTTGACTTAAATACAAATAAAATCATTATTTCAAGACACGTGACTTTTGATGAAACTATTTTTCCCTTTGGATCTATGACACCCACCTCCCCTCCCTCATATGCCTTTTTGGATGAGCTTCCTAACGTTATTTCCCACATCATTCACACCACACCAATTTCCCAAGCGCTTATTCCCGACAACACCACTACTAACACACACACACACACACACACACACACTACTAACCAAAATATCCCAATCCAAAAAAATGCACCTACTGTTGACATCGATACTCCTCAGACACCCACCTCGCCAAATATAGCGCAATACCACTCACCCAATATTGGGCCTACTCCACCGGTTCCTAGCCTAACACCCAATTTACAATCCATTACATCCACAAACAACACAACCGCCTCCCCAGCATCTATGCCGCCCCCTATGGCCTAACAATCCATACCGGCTGTTGTTACAAACCAAAACCCGATTTTGATTCACCCTATGGTCACACATTTTTTTGTCGGGTCTAATCGTCCTCCTTGGCTTCTTAATCTTCATGTGTCTACCATCTCTCCATTACCTAATTTGTATACCGAAGCCTTTAATGGTCCTAATTGGCAAAATACTATGTGTGATGAATATAATGCACTCATAAAAAATAACACTTGGACGCTTGTGCCTCGACCTACGTATGCGAACATTGTTCGTTCCATGTGGTTGTTTCGGCATAAGCATTTAGCAGATAGTATCCTTAGTCGTTACAAGGCTCATCTTGTAGCAAATGGCAGCATACAGTTATCTAGTATTGATGTTGATGAGACCTTTAGTCTAGTTGTTAAACTGGCTACCATTCGGATTGTGCTTAGTTTTGCTACTTCTCAACATTGGCTTGTTCATCAACTTGATGTCAAGAATGAATTTTTACATGGTGATTTATCTGAGACAGATTGTATGCATCAGCCTCCAGGCTTTCGAGATTCTCAACATCCTAACTATGTTTGTTTGTTGCAACGGTCTCTTTATTGTCTTATGCAGGCCCATCATACTTGGTTTCAGCAATTTACTGCCTATATCACTCGTGTTGGATTTTCTCATAGTCATTGTGACTCATCTTTAATTATTTAGAGACAGTGGACTGACACTGCTTATTTACTGCTATATGTTGATGATATGTATTAACTGCTTCCTTTGGAGATATGTTACAGCAGATTATTACTGTTAATACAAATAAAGCTTAAAACGTTTATTTATATTTTACGATCTTCTAATGTTTTGTCGATAACAAATGTAAAATCATTTTAACAAGATAGATAAAATACGTAAACACTTTGAGCCAAAAGCTTACTAACTCATTTCATTAAACAAACCTTAAACATATTTAGTTAAACTAGTTTACATAAAACCAAAACCATTTTATAAAAACACTTAAGTAAACTAGTTACTTACATTTTTTATAAAATACAGGTTACTTGTAAATTACTAGAAAAAGGCTTGGACTATCCATGACCCAAAAACCAAGCCCATAACCCATAACCCATGAAGCTTGATCCATAACCCATAACTCATTTGCATGACATCATGCATGACTTCATAATGGGTAAAACCGATGACCCATGACCCAAAGTCCATAACCCATAACCCAAACTCCATGACCCATGACCCAAGATATCTTTGACATCATTCATGACATCACTTGACCCATGGACCTTAACCCATAACCCAAAACCCGGA
Source organism: Artemisia tridentata subsp. tridentata (assembly GCA_021014915.2). Classification (NCBI taxonomy): domain Eukaryota; kingdom Viridiplantae; phylum Streptophyta; class Magnoliopsida; order Asterales; family Asteraceae; genus Artemisia; species Artemisia tridentata. The sequence goes on from CP139507.1 coordinate 365,905,227, forward strand.
ATTGTAATCCAAAATCCGAACTGGTACTACCAGATACCCGGATCCCTTGGATTACACTGGCCGGATCCCTTTGGGAAGGGATCCGCCGGATCCGGGTGAATAGTGCTCAGTTTTGCCTATAAATAGTGAGTCATTTCTCTCTTGTTTCTTACCCCACTTAGATATATCTTCTCTCTACATTCTAAGTTCTCTAACCTCAGATCCAAGGATATTTCTATGTAGTCTCTCTTTGTGATTCTCTAGGTTCCTTCCAAAAGGCGAGATCACAACCTCTCAAAGACTTGCAAACTCGTGATATGAGTTGCTAGGATTCTTCTCTTCCAAGATCACAGAAGTGTATCTTGTTCTTTCTTCTTCTCAAAAGGGTGTTGTAGATGTGTTGAGTCGTTAGGTGTAAAAGGATGTTGGATCCTTTAGTCATGTTGTGCTAGGTGTGTTGTTTTGGTCCGCCGTGCTAAGGACCCGGTATCTAGCCTTGTACCGGATAAAGTGTAGGCGACGAAGGTTTGGCTTTACCTCGTGAAAAAGCCTGGTATCTAGCTTTGTGCCGGATAAAGTGTAAGCGACGAAGGTTTGGCTTTACTTGTGTTGTGGTTGTGTCTCTCTAACTCTATCTCGTAGCTTAGTTTATATGCTTTTATTTCTATCAATATCCAACACGTCAAAACTAGATTGACATAAGTCAATCTATAAGTTTTTAAAAGAAGTTTTAATCGGTAAAACTATTCAACCCCCCCCCCCCTTCTAGTTTTCTACAATTGGCATCAGAGCTTCGTTACCAAGTTTCTTAGAGTATATTGTACTTTAAAAACTTGATACGATCCGTGTATGTTTTGAAAACTACAACGAATGAAAAACTTTTGTAAAAATTAACTCATTCTACAAAAAGGAACAAAACTTCTATTTCTTGGATGTTGATATTCCATCTTGTCTCTAACAAATCCTCTTGAGAAATCTCTAGTTTAGGTTCCTTCGAAAACTTCATCATCTTAAAGGAAAAATGGAGTCTGCAAAAAAAAAAAAAAAAAAAAAATATAAAAAATAAAAAATAAAAAAATCCATAGTGTCGCTTGACTCGTTTGCTAACAAGGGTAAAGGTTGCTTAAAATAGGCTTCTGAAGTACTTCACATCTACGGTTTCAAAAACTATATTAATAGATTATACCAAAGGTATGTTTTCTTAATTAAAATTAGTTCTCTAAAAATGTGCTAATTGATTATGCTTAAAAGTTGTATTCATGCATGTTTTTCTCTTTTAAAGAATGTGTTAAAATATACATAACCTCTTTTATAAAAAGACATCTCTGTTGATCATAAAACTTGGTGCGCATCACCTAAGTGTCATACCTTCATGGATTATGTGTTATACACCTAATCACATTAAGTTTAAGACCTCTCTTCACAAACTCTCGTGTCTTTTCTAATGGTCGGGAATAGTATTCCTTTCCGTCAATTCATTCCTAGTCAAAAACCTTCTACATACATTTTTCAATAAAAGGGTTAAGTCATCACAAGAAAATTCTTTCACATCAATCAAACTTGTATTATTCATCCTCATCCTAAATTATCTCACGACAACTTATATTCTCTCTTATTTCTCTACTTCACATCTATTCATCATTTTTCAGTTATTTGTCTCGAGCACTAAAGAAAATAGAATAAAAAGTATTCTCTCGCTTAAACTTCTCAAACTCTTGCTCTAGTTACTTAGGATCAAAAACCATATATTCTTAATATTATATCTCCAAAAACATCTCTGTATCAGCAGTCTTCCCCCGGATCCCTTTTTTATAACGGGTAGAATGGATCCGGAAGAACCGGCTTAACAGACATCAGTCTATCATCTCACGTTCTTCGTCTCTTTTCCAAACAACCAAATAAACACATTCTTTCAGTTTAGGATCTCATCTTCCTTAATCTCAAGATCCTAAAATTATTATTTTTACATCTTATTAAAAGCTTTCTACAAAAAGATTTAGCTCTTTATCAAAATATCAATATACAAGGGTAATCTCCATCACATAAGATTTATCTAGCATAAATCACAAACACTCAAACTAATTCTATATCTACACGTATACATATATACTTATCAAATTGTGTACAAACAAAAGATTTTTTTTCTTCATATTCTCAAAAGATCTTCTCACATGTAGGACACTTTCAATATTACATTGTTAATACAAAAGGCAATCAAATAAGTTTAACCCTCGTGGTTATCTCAACTCTTAATGGAAGTGTAAAATACTCTTGAAAATTTCTATTAAAAATTCTCCAAAGATATGGATATTATTTTAATACATAATTAATCCTCTTAAAACCACTTTGATGCGTGTGCTGTTATGCTCTAATTTTTATACCCACGGTATGTCATTGTGGTTTTAGCAGTATTCAAGTTTTAAATTTATATTTAGCCGACTTATCAATAAAACACACACTTTAACGAGCAGTGTACCCGGTCAGTATGAATATAATGGTAAGTAGAGTGTCGATCACTAAGAGTGGAACGTATTATCTAGTTATTCTAATCAGTATTTTAATATCTTAAGTTAGCTATACAACCTAATCTAACGCAAGGGGGTTCAGCCTGAGAGACTGGCACGGTTTGGTTATGATTAAATATAAACTAAACAAATAGGCACGAATCAGCGATTAGCACAAACGTACACAGATAGATACTTGAGACAATAAGAAGACCTGTCCTGATAGTTAAGTAGCTTGTCACTTGTTTTATTGCTAGTTTTATATGAAGTATATGTAATTAACCCTTTCTCGTTGGCTCTAATCTTATCGGCGAGTAAACCCTTAATGATTACTTATGTCTATCCTATTTACCTTTCTTCCTACTTTTCTACAGACGATAGAATGCATAAGCGATAAAATAAATAGGCGAGGACAGAGGCATGGCGACCCGATCAATGCTCAGCTAGACACAGAGGTTATCAATGCACTAATAAAAGTCACCAAAGACATCAACATATAAACTTTAATTAATGGGAAATCAATTTTAAGGGGAGTTGAAGTGCATGATTAAATCAATGACACAAGCCCATCAATCCTGATAAATTAAAGTGTACTAATACAATAAAACAAAACTACTTAATGAATTGAATACATGCAGGACCTTCTTACAGCTCTTGTATCTTCGTTTAGGGTGTGTCTTGTGCTGCTACTTCGTCTGAATTCGGCCTAGGGTTTCTTCGGTCTTCGGTCTTGTTGTGTTGAATCGAACCTCGAAATTCGTCTGACTTTGGGGTATTTATAGTTTCTGTCTGAGGGCTAGATGCGGCGCATTGAATAAGTAGATGTGGCGCATTGACTTAACTTCGCGTGGGGTCCAAGATTACTATATTCAGGAATATTCGTACACCGCCAGAAGATGCGGCGTAACTCCATTCTTGTATGCGGCGCATATCCTTTGCCGTCTTGGATTATAACTTGTGAAATCTTGATAGTGATGCACCGTATATAATAAGTAGGATGCGGCGTATCTGGAGCAGAATGGTCTTGATCTTGTACATTTCAGTAGACTCTTAACTTCTTGCTTGTTTTGCTCCATAATTAGTCCAAAATCGCCAAGTTTTACATAGTACTTGTTTTTACCTGAGAATTACAAAAGTAAACATTAACGTATCAATTCTCACAGATAATATAATAAAACAAGTCAAATAAATAGGATAAATGATGGTAATAAAATGTACTTTTTTGAGTTCATCAAATATCCCCCCACTTGAACTTTACTTGTCCCCAAGTAAACCTTAGAATAATTCTTATGAAAATGTATCCTAAAAGATATTAGGATTTATTTTTATATTTAAGCATGTATTCATTTTTTGTCATAATTGCACAACCAAACACTTAACGAGTTAGAAATAAAATAAAATATTTTGATAAAAGCAAATCTAATCGTTTAACTGTCCAGTCGTGACGAATATTCTATCATAAGCTTGGCAAGTATACGCATCTCCTCCACTAAAGCCAAGGAATAACAAGTCTAAAACGGTAAAAAGGGTTTGTAAGTTAAGGGTTAATCATTCTTCTTAATCTCTATCGATCTCAAATTCCAGAAAAGGCGACAAAATCACAAATACATGATCGAATCCACGAACACGATACTTGCAATTGCTCAAATCCTTAACTCGAATAGGCTAAAGATAGGACCAAGTAATCTTTACCAATAATATTATATCAAAAAGGGCGACAAAATCATAAATACATAGCCGAATCCACGACTACGATACTTAAGATTGCTCAAATCCCTAATCTTAATAAATCAAAGGTTTGGATAAAGAATAATATAGGGTATGGATAATATTTGTGATACAAATTGGTGTAAAATGAAAAATAAACAAAACAGATAAATTAAAAATCATAAGTGTGGTAAATTGCTTTCCCAACCATCACATGAATAAGACTCATATCATTGAATAACTCACGCTTTAACACTTGAAACACACGCTTTAGGTAGACACGAATTATACTCAACAAGATTTCAATCAAAGAATAACCTTAGTTGGCGTTCCCATAACGGCCAACTCCCATTCAATCCATAAATATAATAAATAACAAATAGTGGTGATATCGACCACTTAATACAAAACTTTACATAAGTTGGTTAAACAAACATCCAACTTTTCCTTTTTCTTTTTCTTTTCCATTTTTTCGATTTTTTTTTTTTTTTTTTTTTTTTTTTTAACTTGAAACATAAACATAGATGTGTAAAATTTCACCACATCACTATAACGATAACTCTGGATAATCTTTCCATACTTTTCATGACTTCAGAAATAATGGTAATAGTGAAAGTAGTAAACACACGAAAAATAAACTCAAAGATATACAATATTTACTTTCACTCCAATTGCATTATGCAATTTCCCGACCTAACCTTAGATAATGAATTACGCACGCGAACATAGGTAATGTAAGGAAACACACTTTGCCTAAAGCAATTAACCAACCACGGATTTTAATCTACAGGGTAGGCTAAGGTGTAAGGGTGTAACGAAACATTATAACAAAGGTGTAAGAAACGAAAGGAATGGCTCTGAGTGTTTTTCTAGGGGTATCTTACTCTAAAAGTGAGAGTAACAAAAGGTTTATACGGGGGTTAACTAACCAGTGTAGTTAGTTAATATCACATAACATATAAAGGCTATTTGGGTGTAATCCTAGAAATTTACCAATTTAGACAAGTCATTCCAATTATGTAAATAATACTTATTATGGTGGTCTCGAACAGTATACAAGCCAAGTTTTAAAGTTTACAAGTCACCGGCACACTCATAGATTTGTGAATTTTGAAAAGTTCACAATTTTTGAAAATAACGTCATGTGTGCAACTATGTAATTTAGACTTTAAACAAAATCATGCTAAAAATTTTTAATTTTGATATATTAAGCGCATTTTAAGCATATTTTGAAAAAGTTAAGGACAAGTAAGTGTTCTAATTCTCCAACCCCCCACTTAAGTTAAACAACGTCCTCGTTTTTTGTATCAAAGGTTAAAAATGGAAAATAAAAGAATTAGAACAGAAAAACTCCCCTGAGATTTGCTCGGTATGATCCTCCATTATTTGTTTAAGAGCAAAATCATCTTTCTTGTGGATGAGAACGTTTAAGCTTCATAATTGATGTATCCACACGAAATGCAGGAATCTATAATACCATCAAGACTTTAACACACCTGAGTTAAGAAAGGTTCAAACTTGCATAATACATTAGTAGTTAGTAAAAATAAAACTTAAAAATTAAAATGAAAATCATCAGGTCAGTCGATACGCCGTATCTTATGGAAGAAGATACGCCGTATCGAGCCTGGAATAAATACGAATCAGAATAGAAGATGTGTCGCATCCTTAACCAGGGATGCGCCGCATTAAAATACTGACAGAAAGTTTTAAAGTCAAAAATAAAAATGCATAAAATAAAGTAAGATATGACCAGTGCAGGAGATGCGTCGCATCTTAAGATTGAGATGCGCCATATCTTCTGCGGCCTGACAGACTCGACACAGAACAGAATAGTAAAAAAATTTCCGGGTTGTCTCCCGGTCAGCACTTGTCTTTATTCCAGAGTCTTCAAGTTAGACTCACGTTCAGCTCTTTATTTAGATCTATTGATCCCCACATGTCCGTGCACGATGTAGTTGCGAATTACTTCGTCAAGAACATATTCCGGCCCCAATTCAAGTACACCTTTGTAGAATCCTTTCATCTTTTGGTACGGATACTCGATCCTTTTCTCAGCGTCATTTTCATCTACAAAAAGAAATGGTGTAAATTTGTAACAAAATTTATTAGGGGCATGTTTAAACCTTGGGTGAGCACGAGGCATCATATAAGTGATAACGTTGCTTCCACTTTTAAAGGTGATCTTCCCTTCAAATCTTTTAGCGTTAATTTCGACCTCCCGACAAAATGGTTTCCCAACGATCACGTCACCCATCTCAACATCACGATAAGCATCCATGTTTTCCACCACGGTGAAATCTGTAACAATAGTTAAATTCCCAACAAAAATAGGTACATTCATGAACACTCCAACTACGTTTTTCCCTCTATACTCAACTTTGTTTTTCATTATAGAATTATAGAAATCTTTTGACATTACATTAATTGGTAAAATAGGGAAAAAGTTGGCACTAACCTGTTTAAATCCTATCATGCAAGGAAATTGTAAATTATAAGCACAATCTACATGGATCTTTCTACCATAATCACATAAACTAGGATATCCTTCAAATTCATCATAATTCTTAGTGTTGATCATATTGATTCTAGGTATATCCATAATTTCTCCTTCTTCAATTTCGGGTTCTAAATCCTCCATAAATTGATCATTGATTCCTAATGGTAAATTAAGATCATTTAATTCAATGTAGTCTCCACTATAGGTCTCAAGTGATTCATTATTTATCAAGGTTTCTCCCATAAACCTAGCTTCTAGATCGAGGTCCATACGTTCTCTTAATCCTAGCACATAGACGCCTCTAATTATGCTTTTAACAGGATCTTGGCACTTATAGACTAGTTTATTATTCCCTACCCTTAATGAGATTTTTCTTTTAAATACATCAATCTTAGCATGGGCGGTAGACAAGAAAGGTCTTCTAAGGATTAAAGGAATCTTAACATCCTCGGGCATATCTAATATAACAAAGTCTACAGGGAAAACAAACTTCTCAATCTTAACTAGCACATTATTAGCAATCCCTTCAGGTCGTTTTACCATTTTATCAGCCAATTCAATAAGCAACTTAGTTGGTGCTAATTTTCCTAGTCCTAGGGTAGTGAATGTCTTAAGGGGCATTACACTAACGCTAGCTCCTAAGTCAGCTAACACATTATTGAAAGATATATCATTAATAGAACAAGGTAAAGTAAAACTTCCTGGGTCCTTTTCTTTATGAGGCAAGGCATGTAAGTCGGTTGCAGAGCTCTCTTCTTTCATTGTAGCCTTGATCTCTTCTTCAATCTTTGTCTTTTCTTTGAGTAACCTCCTTAAACTGATTGAAGAATTAAAGAAAAATTAGGGCTTTGCAGCATCATTACCATTCATCGATCTTCTAGGTATGTTAGGTGTGACTTCCTCAGTGGTGCTTATGGCCTTGACATGATCTCTTGGGTTGGTTTCAGTTGAGCTCGGTAAACTTCCGTATCCCCTTTCTTGAAGAACTTTGCTCATTTGTCCAATTTGTTGTTCCAATGCTTTGATCGAAGCTCCTTGATTTCTTGTAATAGTGTCCGTTGAGGCTCTGATTTCTTTGATCATAGCAGTGTTCTCTTCATGTCTTTTAGCAGCATCGGCCATAATTTGCTTTAAAGTGTCATCCAAAGTCTGCCTCCTTTCTTGATAAGTGGGATTAAAGTTGTTCTTTTGATAGAATCCCGGAGTAGCTTCCCTAAATCTTCCTGAAGGTCGGAATGGTTGTCCAAATTGTGTGTAATATGCTTCTTCAAAAGTCTCACTTTCATTCTTATTAGGGCAATCTTTAGTGTAGTGAGGTCCTTCGCATTTTTCACATCCAACTTGGGCAGCATAAACTTTCTCATCACGCTTCTTCATCTCTCTACTAATTTTATCCAGTTGAGCTTGAATTGCAGCAAACCCATCAAAATTAGTGCTGCTCTTAGATCTAGTAGAGGTCCCATCGTGCCATTTTTGAGAATGATCAGCAGCTTCTTGGATAGCTTTCCTAGCATTGGCTGCACTCATTTGAGGCACAGCTCCCTTAGCATCCAAGATTTTTCTAGTAGGCACGTCCAATCCTTGATAGAACAATATTATCTCCTGCATTTCACTTAGATAATGTTGAGGGCATTTCATTAATAAGTCTTTAAATCGCTCCCAAGCTTGATAAAGAGTTTCATCAGGCTCTTGCTTGAAACTGTTGATAGCCTCCATCTTTTTAGCGGTTTTAGCAGGTGGACAATATCTTTTCAGGAATTTGCTCTTCAAATCTTCCCATGTAGTGATTGAACTAGCAGGTTCATTTCTTAGCCACTTATTAGCAGCTCCTTTAAGTGAAATTGGAAAGATTCTTAGCATAAGTTGATCGTCAGAGACTCCTTCTGTGGTAAACAAATCTGCAATCTCGAGGACCTTTTCAACATGTTCATTAGCATCTTCATGTTATGATCCACTGAAAGCATTTTCTCTTAGCTCCTTGAGAAACTGACCCTTCAACTCAAACTTTGACTTTTCATCAAACTTTGGTCTAGCAACTCCTGAAGTGTAATCAGCACGGGTTTTGTTCATGTATTCCTCCATAGTAGTGTTTTCCGCTATTGTTTCTGTTTCTTCTTCCTCTTCCTCTTCAGAAAAATAATCAAGCTCGCACGAACTTGAGATATCAAAGCTTTTTGTGTTGAAAAGCCTTTTAAGCGAATGTAGGGCTCGTTCAGGATCTTCGAAAGGTTGAATCAAGTTCTTAGTTGAACTCCTGGTCATGCACTTCCTGAAACTATCACAAAAGCATCAGTAGGGTATGTTCAAGAAAGTAGTATATCAAAAAATCAACAACGAAAACGGAATACGAAAAATAAAAGTTACTGATATCAGCAGACGATGCGCCGTATCCAAAAAGTTGGATACGCCATATCTTACAATCGTTAAATTTAATCAGACTTTTATTCAGAAAATAGATACGCCGCTTAGAATTAGAATGCGCCGTATCGGTTTAATTTATCAAAAATCTATTATACTTATTAAAATTAAATGCGTCGTATTAACAAAAGTTAATGCGCCGTATTTTCGTTACGTTTCAAAATATAAGATTTTTGATTCAGAAGATGCGCCGTATCGATAAAAATCGATGCGTCGTATCTGTTTAATAATTCGAAAACCTGTTTTTAATTTAAATAATAAATACGCCGTATCTGTTAAAACAGATGCGTCGTATGGCGTTATCGTTTAGAAAAATTTCTTATTAAAAACAGAATACGCCGTATCTTGGGGAAAGATGCGCCGTACTCGAATTTATTAAACGCGTTGTATTTTATAAAAATTAAACGCAATACGCCGTATCTATGAAAATAGATGCGCCGTATCGTTTGAATTAGCTCAGTACAACGATAGCAGTATGCAGAAAAACAGAAAAAAATAAAAACAAAAATAAAAACAAATGAAAAGAAACAAAAATAAAAACACACAAAAACAGAAAATATGCAAATAATACAATGAATGCAAATTAACTAATATACAACGGAGTTAGTGGTTAGAATTAAAAAAAATTAAAAAGAAAAACCTAATTAAAATACTAATCAAATTAACAGATAATAACAATTCACTCCCCGGCAGCGGCGCCAAAAAACTTGATGCGTGTGCTGTTATGCTCTAATTTTTATACCCACGGTATGTCGTTGTGGTTTTAGCAGTATTCAAGTTTTAAATTTATATTTAGCCGACTTATCAATAAAACACACACTTTAACGAGCAGTGTACCCGGTCAGTATGAATATAATGGTAAGTAGAGTGTCGATCACTAAGAGTGGAACGTATTATCTAGTTATTCTAATCAGTATTTTAATATCTTAAGTTAGCTATACAATTTAATCTAACGCAAGGGGGTTTAGCCTGAGAGACTGGCACGGTTTGGTTATGATTAAATATAAACTAAACAAATAGGCACGAATCAGCGATTAGCACACACGTACACAGATAGATACTTGAGACAATAAGAAGACCTGTCCTGATAGTTAAGTAGCTTGTCACTTGTTTTATTGCTAGTTTTATATGAAGTGTATGTAATTAACCCTTTCTCGTTGGCTCTAATCTTATCGGCGAGTAAACCCTTAATGATTACTTATGTCTATCCTACTTACCTTTCTTCCTACTTTTCTACAGACGATAGAATGCATAGGCGATAAAATAAATAGGCGAGGACAGAGGCATGGCGACCCGATCAATGCTCAGCTAGACACAGAGGTTATCAATGCACTAATAAAAGTCACCAAAGACATCAACACATAAACTTTAATTAATGGGAAAGCAATTTTAAGGGGAGTTGAAGTGCATGATTAAATCAATGACACAAGCCCATCAATCCTGATAAATTAAAGTGTACTAATACAATAAAACAAAACTACTTAATGAATTGAATACATGCAGGACCTTCTTACAGCTCTTGTATCTTCGTTTAGGGTGTGTCTTGTGCTGCTACTTCGTCTGAATTCGGCCTAGGGTTTCTTTGGTCTTCGGTCTTGTTGTGTTGAATCGAACCTCGAAATTCGTCTGACTTTGGGGTATTTATAGTTTCTATCTGAGGGCTAGATGCGGCGCATTGAATAAGTAGATGCGGCGCATTGACTTAACTTCGCGTGGGGTCCAAGATTAATATATTCAGGAATATTCGTACACCGCCAGAAGATGCGGCGTAACTCCATTCTTGTATGCGGCGCATATCCTTTGCCGTCTTGGATTATAACTTGTGAAATCTTGATAGTGATGCGCCGTATATAATAAGTAGGATGCGGCGTATCTGGAGCAGAATGGTCTTGATCTTGTACATTTCAGTAGACTCTTAACTTCTTGCTTGTTTTGCTCCATAATTAGTCCAAAATCACCAAGTTTCACATAGTACTTGTTTTTACCTAAGAATTACAAAAGTAAACATTAACGTATCAATTCTCACAGATAATATAATAAAACAAGTCAAATAAATAGGATAAATGATGGTAATAAAATGTACTTATTTGAGTTCATCACACTTACATAGGTTTCAATATGTCTCACACGATTATGATTTCGACTTTCGAGACACCAGTATCTACATCCCAGATATCTCTCATGAACCAGACACTCCAGGCAAACATGTTCGTGGGTTTAATAATCTTGAAACTCGCTTCCTTCATGAGGGTCGTGTTGTTGACTCTTCTCTTATCTTCGATAGAGACATCAACACATGTTTTCGCACCATAGGCTTTGATTGTCTCCTCACCATTAACGAACCAATTTGCCCAAGGTTTGTGTTAGAATTCTTCCGTCAAGTCGAACTCGTACGTAACGAGGATCGTTCTCTCTCACTTTGGTTTTCAATCAAAAACCATAAGGTTGTTCTAACTCTTCAGCAATTTGCTAACATCCTTCGAATCCCAGGATATAGGCAATGTGCCTACACTGAAGATTGGTCTCTTGAATCCCTCTTTAACTACCGTGAAGAAAACAGTCCATACTGTTCATACATACCTTCTCCACAAGAAATAACTCATCTTATTCGTACTCCTTATCATTAAGACTTTATTCATCCAGACATAATTGACACACTTGAGATTCGCCATGAGCTGAAACCTATTGCGGTTATCTTATGTGAAAATGTTTGGAGTCTTAAGGGAAATCGTGAGCAATTTTTGGCGTGTTGTGCTCATATGATCTACTGTCTTCTAACACAACAACCATACAATCTCGCTTTCTTCTTCGATAAGCGAATCGTACATCTCAATGGGAATAAGAACAAACTTATACCTTATGGGATGTTCCTAACTCGCCTCTATAATCACTTCATGAACTTTCATTCACACTTTCAAAGGCCTCAATATTCACTTGTCAATAAAGTGATGATGCCTTTTGTTGATCCCAGTTGAGCTTTACGATCTTATTAATTACTTTAGATATAAACCTAAAGCAATCGGTATAGAAACTCATCTTGAGTTGTATATCAAATATTATGCGGAACTTAATATTTGATCTTAAGAAGAATAAAAACACAAACGAATTCTCAAACAACACTTCAATATATTAATACGATTGCTCGATAGCAATAGGGTTACAAGAAACCTTGAAGTGTAAAACAATAACGATACGTATATCTAACCTAACCCTAGATCCTCCTTTTATAGCGTAAGGAGTCCTAGTCGGTTTACAAGACTTTCTATACAAGAAAAATATTCTTACGTATCTTTTCCAAACTTATCTTAACAAACTATACATATCTATAAGCAGCAGAGTAACTAGTCTAGCAGCAGAGTCTTCGTGGGCTAGCAGCAGAGTTACACTTTGCTTATTATCCCAATCCAGCAGAGTTACAAAACAGCAGAGTTATAGTCTAATCAGCAGAGTTATTCAACTGATCAGCAGAGTAACACTTAGTGTATTTCACGAACAGCAGCATCTTTAGACCCAACAATCCTCCCCTAAACTTGATATTTTTCTCCAAAAATCATCAAGTTTCCTTTAAAACCAACTAATCACCAGGAGGATGCTTCCAAACACTTTACTGTTTTGAGGTCTTTGATTCCAGCACTTTTCTATACCTCTCCACTAACTCAAAAGCTTGATGATCTGATAAAAATGGTCTTTGCAAACTCAGCATTCCAGGTTGTAACATATTAGTCAGAAGAGCAGTATTCTTGAACACAGGATAATCTTTCTCTGTTAACATGTATAAACACAAACCATTACTTCCAGTCAATGCATGTACTCCACATGATTGATATAGATACCATCTGATAACTTTGCTTGAACTTATCACATTCTTCCAATCAAGACTTCTTTTATCAGGTTCAAACATATTCTTCAAATAGTAATAGTTTAGTCTTTCATGCACCACCTCTGGTCTAGTATCACCATAATTCATCTTGTAAAGCTTCCAGAGTTGTAGAATATCATCCCTATCCATGTAATGCAACATTTGAGAAAAACTAATATATGCCACACTTGATCCATTTGATCTCTTAATTCCCCAGCATGCTTGACTACCATCTAGAACATCATGTGAGTAGGAAATGATTGGATATTTTGTTGACAAAGGAACTGCATTAAGTAACCCAGGTTCTTCTTGAGGGTTATGAACTGTGAAATCCATAATCCTTTTCATATCATCTGCAGTCACTTCTTCAAAATTATGCTCATCTGCAGTCACTTCTTTAAAATTATGCTCATCACTATCCTCTTTCTCTGAATCACTCATCAATACTGACTGAGTTCTTCTCTTCTTCCTAGCCACCTGCTTTACTCTCCTCATATATCTTTTTATACCAACAGAGGATTCAGTCTTTACATCAGCTTCAACAGTAACCTCTTTCTCCTTTTCAGCATCAGACACTATAGGCTTTGTAACACTTGACTCAGGATTCATGTAAGCATTTGGTGCTACTTTTATTCTTGTAAGCTTAGCAACCTCATCATCATTCAGTGGATCAATTTTGCTTTCCATCTCCTTCCTTGCTGCTTCATACTTCTTTTCAACATCTTCATATGACAAAAGTTTCAAATATTTTAATTTCCAATTCTTCATATGCCTCAGATAATATTCTTGATGAGTTCTGAGTTCCCTTCTTGTAGGAGGTTTAAGCACTTTCTTTTTCTTCCTCTGATTGACCAACTTCTTCTTCTGTTTTGCTTTAAACTCTTCCAAGAAGTCAAACTCATTTATAGCAGCAAAATCATCTTGTAACTCTTCTTTCACTTTAACCCATTTGATAGCAGCCTCATTACTTGCTTGTTCATCTTCCCAATTTTCAAGTAATGCTCTGGTTTTTGCCTCATTCTCAGCCAGCTGTCGTTGTCTTTCAAGTTCTTTTTGCTCATCTTCTTCTACCAATTTTCTTGCAGCATCTGAATCATACCTAGATTGATCCTCTTTTGGCCAGAATTCAAAAGGAATATGCCATGGATAAGAGTCATCTAATTTGCCTTTACCTTTACCAGTGTATGTTGGTTGTGTAGGTTTAGACACTGGTTCAGGTTCTCTTATGGTAACTCCTTTGGCTTTTGGTCTTGTAGGCTGTGGTGTAGGTTTAGGTGAAATTTCTTTTGGTGCAGGTGATTTGTTTCCAAGGTTAAGCAATACTTGGGCTAAGGGCATTGTGTCTTCATCAAATTCACCAGCAGAGTGATTTAACCCATCAGCAGAATTCTTTCTCCCATCAGCAGAGTGTTCTGCATTAACAACAGAGTCAACCTTTTCATTTTTTTCTATTACAACCTCCCCTGAATCCTTGAGTACCTCCCCTGAACCTGCTACACCCTCCTGATCATTCACTACATCCTCCTGATCATTCCTCCCCTATTTGGAAGCATCCTCTTCCAAACATGGTTTGGAAACTTTCAACTGTGAAGATCTTGATCTCAGCATCCCCTCAAGATGTGTAACCCTAAGCTTAAGTCTTCTGATTTCAGCACCCTGAGAAGCTTTGACTGTCTTTAACTCCTTTCTAAGACCAAGAACCTCCTTTGACAATTTTGTACATGTATTCGTCAATTCCTGTAATTGTTTCATGATATCCTCACAACTTCGGTCTGTGTGACCTGACCCGAGAGGTTGATCACTGGATTTGGCATTGTGTACAGGTGTTTTAACCGTCAAATCCTCTGTTTCATGTTCAATGCTAGCCTCAACACTTCGACCTGTGTTACCTGGTCCGAGAGGTGTATCATAGGCATTGACATTTTGTACTGTATTATCCATCAATTCAGTGGTAGTATCATATCTGTCCTCATCACTTCGGGATGTGTTAACTTCCCTGAGAGGTGAATCTTGGGACAAAAACTCAGTCTCAACCCTAGGTTGAACATCTGAGCCCCCCATATTAGCCATTTGGCTGGGGTTACCATCAGTTGTATTAGGGTCTTGAGAACCTTCTACAATAGATGTTGCCATGGTCGAGGTCTTAGGTATGTTAGCACTGTCCTGTTCAACTACTAAGTTGGAAACAGTAGTGCCAGCCTCTTCCATCATGGTACCTACATCACCTGTACCAGCCTCATCTGCATCCATACTGACATTGGTCTGAGGTGTCACAATGTCCTCTTGTTGTGAAGCCCTAGGTGATTGAGTATTTTGAGGTTCAGTGGATGATGATACATTCAAACTTGTAGATGAGGATGTGTGATAGGAAGCTGTGGGAGTTCCAGCCTCTTCATCCTCATGAACAGCAGCCACAATATTCAAAATGTGTTGAGATAGGGGAGTGATAGCACCAGAAAAACCTTTCCTATTTTTCTTCAGAAAAGCAAACATCTTGATTGCCATTCTGCTACTTGGCTCAATATTTGTATGTTCCAGAGGTTCTTTTAGTTGATTGTTGATAATGAGCTGCAAAAACCTTGGATACAAATAAAACTGCTTTTTAACATACTTCTTCATACCCTCAAAAATCATGGATGAAAAATCAAATGGTTGTCCTGTGGCCAAACAAACTAAGGCCATGGCTTGAGGAGCACTAAATTCATTCCATCCACCTACTTTAGGAAACAAACAATGTTGAAGAGTATGCAATAGAAACTTCCAATGTGGGCAAAGAAGACCTTTATAAAAAGTTCCAGTAGCCTCAGGTCTCTCATACCCAATTTTCTCAAGCTCAGACAAAATAACCTCTGTGGTAAGATTAGGAGGTGTTGGAACACCTGATAGGCGAAGACTTCTCTTAATAGATGTTTCACTAACCACAATAGTCTCTCCATCTACACTACCTATTAACCTTTCCTCTCCGTCTAGTGTATCAAGCTTAACAGTTGACCAAAACTGGTGCATATGAGATTTAACTATGGGAGGATCAACTGTTAAAGCATACCTTAAGCGAGATGCACTAAGAAAATCCATAACTTCATGAAAACCTTCAGCAGCCGAAACCTTGCTAAGAAAAGCAATCTGATTGTGCTCATCAGGAAACTTTCTTCTATCCATTATGATTTGGGGGTTTTGGATGTAATGAGATGAATTAGTGTTCTTGGGTGAGAATTGAATGGAATTTTGAGCAGTGAAAATGTAATGAGATCGAATTGGTGTTTGAGACCGTTTTGATCTAATTAGGGTTTAAGACGCGCCAAAATTTTCAATTTGACCCCTTTACTTTCAAACTCAGCAGTAGAGTTATGAAAAGTTTGACTAAAAGTCAACTTTCCCAAAATCTCCAAATTTAATTCCCCAAGTAGCTTAAATACAATACCAACTCCTCATTAAAGTCTATAAATCCCTCATTCTCTTAACATATCCCCAATTTCACAAACCCTAACCATGAGTGCATCAAAAACTCCAATCATCGAAATTTCTTCTGATTCCTCGTCCGATACTTCACTAGGATGGGAAAATTATTTTCCCCCAATTGCATCTTCTGCACAACGAAAAGGTAAAGCTATTGTTGAAGACGAAATATCTGACCCGCTTCCATCAACTCCATCTTCCTTTGAAGACTCCAGCTGTGATGAAGAAACATCATCCTGGCCAAAATCCATGACATATTATCAAGGTTCTTGGGAAATCGATCCTCCTCAACATCCCTTGACTTTCGAGCTCCAAAGACAAATGGAGAAAGTTGTTGCCGCCTTTGGAAAGAGTGTCGATCCGCCTCGTCCAAAGCCAAGTACGGTGGAGCAGGAACTCCCTGTTCCAAAGAAGAAGCAGGAGAAGAAACAAGTTCCATCCTCAAGCCAACAGCAGAGTCCACCTCCAAGACCAGTGATACTTGCACTTCCTTGCAAGCAAGTGTCTGAACATATCGGAACCAGAGGACCTCGCAGTAAGGTCATGCCTGACTTTGTTGGGAAGGGAAAGGGAAAAGCTTGATTTGGGATAGGTTTGTTTAGGTTGTGAAATCTTGGGCCTTGTTTTCTTTTGAACGTCTTTTGAACAATGGATGTAAGAAATCTTTATTTTGTACTTTGCTTTTGTGATCAATGAACTTTAACTTTCCTTGATTTACTTGATTGTGTATTCATGTATATCTGCAAAAGGTTAGTAGAAAACCACAAACACAAGCAAGAATATCCCACAATAGCAACAGAGTAGCATAACAGCAAACAATTTAAGAAACAGCAAATTTTGACTAAACACCAGACTTTGACTAAACAATAGCACAAATCCTTACAAAATTTTACAAAAACATACAGAGATAAGGTGTTTAAGGATTAAAGATTTATCATGCCAATACTAGCAACTAAAAATTGAAATCTACTTATATCAAAACTTTTGGTAAGTAGATCAGCAACATTGTTGTCAGTATGTATTTTAACCACTTGAATTAACTTTTTCTCATAACAATCTCTAATAAAATGATGTCTTATCTCTATGTGTTTTGTTTTAGAATGAAAAACAGGATTCTTGATAATACACATTGTGCTGTTGTTGTCAATATAAATTTTGGTGTTCATGAAATTGTACCCATAATCTAGCAGTTGGTTCTGAATCCAGAGCACTTGTCCACAGCAGCTAGAAGCAGCAACATATTCTGCTTCAGTTGTTGAGTTAGCCACCACAGTCTGTTTCTTGCATTGCCATGAGATTAGCCTATGACCAAGGTATTGACAGCCTCCAGTGGTTGACTTTCTATCCAAACTAGCTCCAGCATAGTCACTATCTGAGTATGCTATCAAGTCAAAGGGTGAATTATTAGGATACCAAAGGCCCAATTTAGGTTGACCCTTTAGGTACCTAAAAATTCTTTTGACCACTTCCAAGTGTGAAACTTTTGGGGATACTTGAAATCTAGCACAAGCACACACAGAAAACATGATATCTGGCCTTGAAGCAGTCAGATACATCAATGAACCAATCATTGATCTATAAAGATGTACATCAACTTCTACTCCATCTTCATCCTTGAGCAAAGGTTTGTTTTTATCCATTGGTGTCTTAGCTGCCTTCACATCATTGAAACCAAATTTCTTTAACATATCAGCCACATACTTGTCTTGGCTAATAAAAATCCCATCTGATTTCTGCTTGACTTGAAGCCCCAAAAAGAAAGTGAGTTCCCCCATAGAACTCATCTCAAACCTGTTGTGCATAAGTTTTTCAAATCCTTCACATAACACCTTATTTGTAGACCCAAAAATGATATCATCTACATAAACCTGAACAAGCAAGATATCCTTTTTGTCTTTCTTAATGAACAATGTTTTGTCAATGGTTCCTCTGCAAAACCCATTGTTCAACAAATACTTGGATAAGGTGTCATACCAAGCTCTAGGAGCTTGATGAAGTCCATACAGTGCTTTCTTCACCTTGTAAACCCTATCAGGATACTTAGGATCTTCAAAACCAGGTGGTTGCATCACATATACCTCTTCAGGAATCTTTCCATACAAGAAAGCACTTTTCACATCCATTTGATACACAGGAAAATTCTTGTATGAGGCATATGCCAAAAATAATCTGATAGCCTCAATTCTTGCAACAGGGGCAAATACCTCATCATAATCTATTCCTTCTTCCTGAGTGTATCCCTGAGCCACCAATCTAGCCTTGTTTCTAATAACAATGCCTCTTTCATCTCTTTTGCATCTGAACACCCATTTAGTACCAATTGCTCTTTTTCCATTAGGCAAATCCACCAATGTCCAGACTTCTTGAAGCTTGAACTGCAGCAACTCCTCTTGCATAGCTTCAACCCAACTTTAATCTTTCATAGCCTTGTGAATGGTTTTGGGTTCTTCTTGAGATAAGAAACAGGCAAACATACAATTTTGTAAATCCTTGTGGCTATTCCTCTTTTTAAGAGTTTGAGCAAACAATCCCTGATCAAGCAAATCACTCAAACCTTTTGATTTACTTCTGGTCTGTACAGCAGAGTGAACATCACCAATTATCTGCTCCTTTGGATGATTCTTGTGGATTCTGGTTGTTGGAGTGGGACTAACAGGTATATCAGTCTCCAAATTGGATAAATCAGCTTCAGCACCAAAAACATCAACAATTTCATCATCAGTGTCCACATATACTTCTTCTAATTCAGGTAGCTCTTCAGAATAATCATCATTAGAATCACCATCTTTATCAACAGTAGAGTCCTTGGGCATAGAAGCAGAGTTACCAAGCTTAACAGCAGAGTGTTTTAGCCTAACAGCAGAGTGTTTTGGCCTATCAGCAGAGTGTTTTGGCCTGGCAGCAGAGTTGAGAGAACTGCTGCTATGTGTATTCCCTTGTTGCCCATCAATTTCTGACTCTTCATTCCTTTCCTTATCATCATGAGAAGGTTCATCATCACCTTCTGCATTAACCTTTGGTACTTCCTTATGAACATCATCATCATCTGAACTCTTTCTCTCTTTATCTGTTGGAGAGAAGTACTGATCAAACTTCCACTTTTCAATTAAAACAAACTCCTCTGCAGATCCATCCTTCTTTGCTTGTGTACCTGCATTGGGGTTAGTTTCTGTACCTGCAGACATGTTAGTAGTACCTGCAATGACTGGTTGATAATTCATACTTTTGGTTAAAGAATCAATATCAAACATCCATTCAGGACCTTTTCCATCAACATTAGGTGTGGTTTCTCTAATTTTAACATGTAAATTTTCCACCACATTCCCAGTCCTTTGATTGAAGACCCTAAAAGCCTTAATTTTAGTGGAGTATCCAACAAAGTAACCTATGTCTGCTTTCTCACTAAACTTTCCTAAGTGGTCAATGGTGTTTAAAATAGTGACAGGACACCCAAATGGTCTAAAGAAATCTATCAGTGGTTTCCTACCATGCAATAACTCATAAGGGGTCTTGTTGTGAGGCTTAACTATCTTACTTCTATTTTGCACATAGCAAGCAGTGTTGACTGCTTCAGCCCAAAAGATAGTGGGTAACTTAGACTCTGACAACATTGTCCTAGCAGCCTCAATTAATGTTCTATTTCTCCTCTCAGCAACACCATTTTGCTGAAGAGTTCTAGCCACACTAAATTGTCTAGTTATACCCTTTTCCTCACAGAACTGATTCATTACTTGGTTCTTAAATTCAGTTCCATTGTCACATCTGATGATCTTAACCTTGTGATTAAATAGGTTTTCTATCCTTGTAATAAAAGCCTTAAGAATGCCAGGAGTCTCATCCTTAGTAGCTAAGAAGAATACCCAAGTAAATCTACTAAAATCATCAGTGACCATTAAGCCATACATCTTTTTGTTCAAACTTTTCACATACGTAGGTCCAAATAGGTCCATGTGTAACATAAACAAAGGTTCAGTAATAGAATTCACCAATTTGGACTTACAAGATGCTCTATGTTGCTTTCCCATCTGACAAGCAACACATACTTCAGGGTTCTCAAAAACCTTTGAAGGTAATCCTCTGACCAAGTTCCCTTTCACCAACTTGTTGATAGCCTTGTAGTTCAAATGGCCAAGTCTTCTATGCCATAGTTTGGATTCATCAATAGTGGCTTTGGCAAACAGACAAGTTAAATCTCTTTTGGGAATATTGTTCTTTATGTCCACACTGTATATGTTGTCATTTCTAGGGACTTTAAGAAGTACTAATTTATCATCAGGTATCTTATAGTCGGGAGATAAGACAAGACACTCAGTGTCTGTAAAAAGAACAAAATTCTTTCTGTCACACATTTGTGAGACACTAAAAAGATTGAACTTTAGTCCATTTACTAAATACACTTTCTCAAAATCCAATTTTCCAGTTTTGATGATGCCTTTTCCAACGATTTTACCTCCTTTAGGATCATTCCCAAAGGCAACATATCCACCATCCAAAGCTTCAAAGTTTTCCAAATTGCTCTGGTCTCCAGTCATATGTGAAGAGCATCCACTATCAAAAATGCATTTATCTTTTAGCTCCTTTTGTAGATTGCCCTGCACAAAAAGTAAGAGAATTGGTTTATCTTTGGGACCCAAGCCATTACTGACTTGGATCTGCCTTGTGCATCAAAGTAGTCAAATTTCTTCAACTGCATTGGTGCACTGCTGTGTCTGAGAACATGATCTATAACTTTAACTTTAGGTTTCCAGACCCAGCAAGCTGAGGCCTTAACAGCATAAAAATGGTTGCCTACAACAGTATCAGTAACAACTTTTGGCAAAACAGCAGAGTCTGCCTTAGCAGCAGAGTCTGCTTTAGCAGAATCAACTATGTCCTTCTTTATGGGCCCTTTTGGTGCAATAGGTGAGATAACTCTAGAAACACCATCTCTCATCAAAACTTCCTTGGGAACCATGTTTCTTTTGGGATGAGGGTGAGTCTTTCTAGCAAACTTTCTATGGTTCACCCTTGTGTATTGGTTCCAAACTGGTTTTTGATAGTAGTAGCACTCATCTTGCAGATGTTCAAAACTACCACAACCATAACATGCCTTTTTAAGTAATTGAAAATCAGTACCTAATCTTTGTGAAACTAGGTTATTCCAATTTCTCTGGTTTCCTCTAGGCAAGTTATTGGTTTTCTTAGGATATACTCTAGGTGTGTTTTCATACTCAGCCATCTTCCTAGAGATACCTTTACCTAGCTTAGGCTTAACAAACTCAACCTTTTTAGCCTTAGGTACTTTTGATTCAACAATAGCAGGAATTTCTTCCTTCTTGTTCTTAGGGGTTGAATCAGATTCCACAACTTCATCATCACTGTCAGACTCCCAATCTTCAATAAGAGGTGCATCATACCACTTTTTCTCAACCTTAGGTGACTCTATTTTAGTTTCACTAGTTTCACCTACAGGTTTGGCCTCGGACTTAGGTATGAAAGATAGTGTCCTAGTAGGAGGGGCATTGGCACTAAGTTTCTTAGGTGGAGCAACAGCATTATATCCTAGACCACTGCCTGAGTCTGCAAAGTGCCTTCCTATTGGTTTACTGAGAATATCAGTGGCAAATTGTTGTTTTTCCACCCTAACAATATGTTTTTCATTCTCACTTATAGCTGAATCTTTAGCCTGTTCAGCCTCTTCTACTTTCCCCATAAGAACCTTAATCTCACAATCTTTCTTAATAAGCTCAATTTCTAGACTAGTGATCTTATCAAGATATTCAATTTCAGCCTTTTTATAGAATTCGAGCTTCTCTTCTAAATTCTTTAAACCATATTCATAACTAAGATTGTCTAACTTAAGTGTTTCATTCTCCATTTTAAGGTTTCCATTGCTAGACTTAAGTATTTCTATTGTATCAGAACATGATTTAAAAGAACAAGATGATTCATTGGATACCTTAGAGTCTGATCCAGAGGAAGAGTAGGCCATAAGAGCAAAGTGTTGTACTTGAGGTTCTTCATCAGCTACCAATGCATAGTTAGGACCATCTTCAACATGATCACTCCAGTCATACTCTCTGATGCGCGTGATGTGTCGTTGCGGTTTAGCAGTTTTAATGCCTACTCAAGTTTTAAATTTATATTTAGCTGACTTATCAATAACACACACACTTAACGAGCAGTGTACCCGGTCAGTATGAAGATAATGGTAAGTAGAGTGTCGATCACTAAGAGTGGAACGTATTATCTCGTTATTCTAATCAGTATTTTAATATCCTAACGCAAGGGGGTTTCAGCCTGAGAGACTGGCACGATTTGTTGCAATTAAATAATAAAATAAAACAATAGGCACGAATCAGCAAGTAGCACACACGTACACAGATAAATACTTGAGACAATAAGAGGGCTGTCCTTATGATTAAGTAGATTGTCACTTGTTTTATTGATAGCTTTATATGAAGTGTATGTAGTTAACCCTTTCTCGTTGGTCCTAATCTTATCGGCGAGTAAACCCTTAATGATTACTTATGTCTAAAAGTTATTCCTAAGTGATCAATTTAGAAACAACCGTGGGAGCCACATTATGTCCCGCAGTCAAATGCCCGCAAGCCACTAATAAACACAGAGGTTATCAATGCACTAATAAGTAGTAACCAAAGACATCAACATATAAACTTTAATTGATGGGAAAGCAAGTATTAAAGGGAGTGCAATCTTTCGTTGTCACATTACACAAGCCACCAATCCTGATGAATTAAAGTTTGCTAACACAATAAAACAAAACTACTTAATGAATTAAACACATGCAGCACCTTCTTATAGCTCTTGTATCTTTGATTTGGGTGTGTCTTGTGCTGCCTCCTTGACTGAATTCGTCCTTTGTTCCTCCTGTTTGGTCTTCGGTTTTTAGGTTTTCGGAACTTATAATTCGTCTGGTCTACGGGGTATTTATTGTTTCTGTCTGAGGGAAGATGCGGCGCATCTACTAAGTAGATGCGGCGCATGTACTTAACTTCGCGTGGGGTCCAAGATTATAATATTCAGGAATATTCGTACACCGCCAGAAGATGCGGCGTAACTCCATGATTAGATGCGGCGCATGTCCTCTTGCATCTTGGATCGTATCTGGTGATATCTTGATAGAGATGCGGCGCATGTCGAGAGTGAGATGCGGCGCATCTGGAGCAGAATTGACTTAATCTTGTCCATGTCAGTAGACTTTCACTTTATGCACGTTTTGCTCCATTATTAGTCCAAAATCGCTAAGTTTCACCAAATGCTTGTATTTACCTGAGAATTACAAAAGTAAACGATTAAGTATCAATCCTCATACATAATATAGTAAAACAAGTCAAATTAATAGGATAAATGATAGTAATAAAATGTACTTATTTGAGTTCATCAAATATCCCCCCACTTGAACTTTACTTGTCCCCAAGTAAACCTTAGAATTTCTTTTATGAAAATGTATCCTAAAAGATGTTAGGATTTATTTTTATATTTAAGCATGTATTCGTTTATTTCATAATCACACAACTAAACACTTAACGAATTAGAAGTAAAATAAAATAAGTCGATAAAAGCAAATCTAATCGTTTAACTGTCCAGTCGCGACGAATATTCTATCATAAGCTTGGCAAGTATACACATCTCCACCACTAAAGCTAAGGAGTAACAAGTCTAAAGCGGTAAAAAGGGTTTTTAGGCTTAAGGGTTAATTATTCTCTTTCACTATCGATCTCAAATTCCAGAAAAGGCGACAAAATCACAAATACATGATCGAATCCACGAACACGATACTTGCAATTGCTCAAATCCTTAACTCGAATAGGCTAAAGATAGGTCCAAACTTCACCAATAATAATATATCAAAAAGGGCGACAAAATCATAAATACATAGTCGAATCCACGACTACGATACTTAAGATTGCTCAAATCCCTAATCTCAATAAATCAAAGGTTTGGTTGGATAAAGAATAGTAAAGGGCATGAAAAACATTTGGGATATAAATTGGTGTAAAAATAAAAATAAACAAAACAAATAAATTAAAATCCTAAGTGTGGTTAATCACTATCCCAACCATCCTATGAATAAGACTCATATCATCGAATAACTCACGCTTTAACACTTGAAACACACGCTTTAGGTAGACACGAATTATACTCAACAAGATCTTAATCAAAGAATAAACCTTAATTGGCGTTCCCATAACTGCCAATTCCCATTCAATCCATAGATATAGTACAACAAATAGTGGTGATATCGACCACTTACATAACTTTACATAAGTTGGTTAAAAACTAACTTCCAACTTTTCTTTCTTTCTTTTTCTTTTCTTATTTTTTCGATTTTTTTTTTTTTTTTTTTTTTTTTTTTTTTTTTTTTTTTTTTTTAAACATAAACATAGATGTGTAAAATTTCACCACATCACTATAACTTTCTTTCCGGATAATTTTTATTCATACTTTTCATACTTTCAGAAATAACGGTAATAGTGAAAGTAGTAAACACACGAAAAATAAACTCAAAAATATACAATATTTACTTTCACTCCAATTGCATTGTGCAATTTCCCGACCTAACCAAAGATAATGAATTACGCACACGAACACAGGAAATGTAAGGAAACACACTTTGCCTATAGCAATTAACCAACCACGGATTCTAATCTACAGGGTAGGCTAAGGTGTAAGGGTGTAACGAAACATTTTAAACATAGGTGTAAGAAACGAAAGGAATGGCTCTGAGGGTTTTTCTAGGGGTATCTTACTCTAAAAATGAGAGTAACAAAAGGGTTTATACGGGGGTTAACTAACCAGTGTAGTTAGCTAATAACACATAACATATAAAGGCTATTTGGGTGTAATCCTAGAATTTTACCAAATTAGACAAGTCATTCCAATTATATAAATAATACTTATTATGGTGGTCTCGAATAGTATACAAGCCAAGTTCTAAAGTTTACAAGTCACCGGCACACTCATAGATTTGTGAATTTTGGAAAATCATAATTTTTGAAAATAACGTCATGTGTGCAGTTATGCAACTTAGATCTTAAACAAAAACATGCTAAAAAAAATTTAAGTTTGATATATTAAGCACATTTTAAGCATAATTTTTGAAAAAGTTTAGGACAAGTAATTGTTAAGTGTTCTAATTCTCCAATCCCCCCACTTAAGTTAAACAACGTCCTCGTTGTTTGTATAAAAGGTTAAAAACTGGAAATTAAAAGAATTAGAACAGAAAAACTCCCCTGAGATTTGCTCGGTATGATCCTCCATTTGTATAAGAGCAAAAATCAACTTCTTGTGGATTAGAACGTTAAAGCTTCATACTTGATGTATCCACAGGAAATCCAGGAAACTATAATACCACCAACACTTTAAAACACACCTAAGATAAGAAAGGTTCAACTTGCATAATACATTAGTAGTTAGGAAAAAATAAAACTTAAAAATTAAAACTGAAAATCATCAGGTCAGTCGATGCGCCGTATCTTATTGAAGAAGATACGCCGTATCGAGCCTGGAATTAATACGGATCAGAATAAAGATGCGCCGCATCCTTAACCAGGGATGCGCCGCATTAAAATAAACTGATAAATAGTTTTAAAGTTGAAAATAAAAATGCAGAAAAATAAAATAAGATATGACCATTGCAGGAGATGCGTCGCATCTCAGAATTGAGATGCGCCGTATCCACATGCGGCCTGGACTGACTCGACACAGAAAACAGAATAATAAAAGATAAATCCGGGTTGTCTCCCGGTAAGCACTTGTCTTTATTCCAGAGTCTTCAAGTTAGACTCACGTTCAGCTCAGCAATAAGTCCTTGTCACGGTCCATCCTTCGTCCTTCATCCGAAAGATTTTTCCGTATATCTCTGCGACGTTTTTTTCCGTTCGACTTAATTTAGTATAACTCTTTGTCTTCACCGCAGTATATTCTTCATCAGGACCCAAAGAGTATTTGATGATTTTAAATTTTTCAGAAATAATCATGGGCGGCTCATTGTAAGGAATCCCAAGTAGTTGACACTTTCTTTTGGTGAATTCTTCCTCGTCTTTATCAACAAACTTAAAATAAGGATCCTTAATCAAATAATCATCTAGTTCTTCAATCAATGACTCATTATTATTATCATCTTGAATCGCCTCCCATTCTCTTTCCAAATCATATTGCAACCGTCGACTAAGCTTTGTGAAATCATCAAACTGTTTATGCACCCATTCCCAGAAAGTAGTATCCGATGTTCCCTTAAGTCCTTTCAAGCGTTCAATTCTGCCCTTTTCTTGTAAAGCCTCCGCCTTTTGTGGGCAGTCTTCAACATTATCGTACCACTCATAATCTTCAAAGGTTACATCGTTTCCAACCCGTCTCATCCCAATTATACTTCCCCCATTACAGGTTCCGTCACTTTTATAATCACAGGTCGGCCAAACACTACTCCCGTCCTTGAAAACGAAGGGTGTACAGGTGTGATTAATGTGCGCAAATTCCCATGGTTTATCCCAAACCCATGGTACTTGATCATTCCATTCATAGTACCAGGTGTTTTTGAAATCGTCATAAGTCTTAAATCCTGGTAGTTCTCCAGTAAGCACATCATCGTCGACTTGAAGAAGGTAGTTAAATTCCTTGAACTGCTTGCACAAGGGTGTCTCATAATCGAACACATCAATGTCTATTCTGAATAACTCTTCAATGCCTTCATTGATTGTTGAATCATGAAGTGACGACCCATAATTGCTTTCTACTTCTTCATCTTCTCCTCTCATCCAATATACCCATAATGCATCCTTAGTAGCACGATCCATGCTCTTATGGTTATTAAACTTACTAGCCAACCATTCTGAAAAATCAACATCATTAGGGTCATGGTTAACGTCAAAGCAAACCTTTCCAATCATATTCTTTTTTATCTCCATGAACTCGTTAAATTGCTTCTTAAAACTCCGAGTCAACCATGAAGTCATAATCTCCTTGACTTCATTTGCAGGGGCGAATTCCGGACTACCATATTTAAGTTCAAGCCAATCATTGAGGGAGAGATCAATCAATCGTACCAATCTGCCGTGAAATAGTAACTCCGCCAAAGCATAATTCATGTCATTATCCTGATATTTCTCATTTAATCCCCAGTACTCCTCGGAATATGGCATGTAAGAGTTTTGGGTATTGCCTCCACCACAGCTGTTGTTGCTTGAATCCATGTATGCAAGATAGAATTTCCCATCATCTTCTTCGATAGTAGTCCAGTTCAATCCTTCGGCTTCAATGATAGGCCATAAGAGCGACAATTCTTCTCCAGTATATCTCACAAATACATCATAAGAGAATACCTCTTTGTCAATGTTGCATAAACGCATGAATTCCTTAAAAGCAGCTTCAAGAGGAGTCTCCCAAGAGAATAAATCTGCATTGATCATGAGTACATTGAATGAATCTGAAAACAAGCATTCCTTAGCAAGATATCCGTTAACTGACATGTCTTCCATAGCAAAATCTGTCATCCAAGGTAAAATCATCAGTAGGATTTGTTCGCTAGAAGAGAAATTAATGAATATAGAAACGGATATATGAATAAAAATAGCTGATATCTGCAGACGATGCGCCGTATCCAAAAAGTTGGATACGCCGTATCTTAATACGTTAAAATTAAATCAGACTTTATTCAGAAAATAGATACGCCGCTTTAGAATTTAAGAATGCGCCGTATCTAATTAATTAATCAAAAATCAACTTATCTAATTAAAATTAAATGCGTCGTATTAACGAAAGTTAATGCGCCGTATTTTCGTTACGTTTAAAAATAAATATCGATTTTTGATTCAGAAAGATGCGCCGTATCGTTAGAGATCGATACGCCGTATCTGTTTAATAATTCGCAAACTGTTTTTAATTAAAATAATAGATACGCCGTATCTGCGAAAGCAGATGCGTCGTATGGCGTTAACGTTTAGAAAATTTTTTCTTTTTTTTTTTATCGAAAAACAGATACGCCGTATCTGCTAAAGCAGATGCGTCGTATTACTTTATCGCTTAGAAAAATTTTCTTATTAAAAACAGATACGCCGTATCTTGGGGAAAAGATGCGTCGTATCGAATTAATTAAACGCGTTGTATAAAAAAAAATTAAACGCAATACGCCGTATCTGAGAGATCAGATGCGCCGTATCGTTTGATTTAGCACAGTACAACGATAGCAGAACAGAAAAATACGAAAAATAAAAACAAAAATTAAACACACAAACGAAAATAAACACACAAAAATAAAAATAAAACAATTAACACACAATACAACAAATATGCAAAATAGTACAATGATGCAATTAATCTAATAAAAAGAAAAACCTAATTAAAATACTAATCAAATTAACAGATAATAACAATTCACTCCCCGGCAACGGCGCCAAAAACTTGATGCGCGTGATGTGTCGTTGCGGTTTAGCAGTTTTAATGCCTACTCAAGTTTTAAATTTATATTTAGCCGACTTATCAATAACACACACACTTAACGAGCAGTGTACCCGGTCAGTATGAAGATAATGGTAAGTAGAGTGTCGATCACTAAGAGTGGAACGTATTATCTCGTTATTCTAATCAGTATTTTAATATCCTAACGCAAGGGGTTTCAGCCTGAGAGACTGGCACGATTTGTTGCAATTAAATAATAAAATAAACCAATAGGCACGAATCAGCAAGTAGCACACACGTACACAGATAAATACTCGAGACAATAAGAGGGCTGTCCTTATGATTAAGTAGATTGTCACTTGTTTTATTGATAGCTTTATATGAAGTGTATGTAGTTAACCCTTTCTCGTTGGTCCTAATCTTATCGGCGAGTAAACCCTTAATGATTACTTATGTCTAAAAGTTATTCCTAAGTGATCAATTTAGAAACAACCGTGGGAGCCACATTATGTCCCGCAGTCAAATGCACGCAAGCCACTAATAAACACAGAGGTTATCAATGCACTAATAAGTAGTAACCAAAGACATCAACACATAAACTTTAATTGATGGGAAAGCAAGTATTAAAGGGAGTGCAATCTTTCGTTGTCACATTACACAAGCCACCAATCCTGATGAATTAAAGTTTGCTAACACAATAAAACAAAACTACTTAATGAATTAAACACATGCAGCACCTTCTTACAGCTCTTGTATCTTTGATTTGGGTGTGTCTTGTGCTGCCTCCTTGACTGAATTCGTCCTTTGTTCCTCCTGTTTGGTCTTCGGTTTTTAGGTTTTCGGAACTTGTAATTCGTCTGGTCTACGGGGTATTTATAGTTTCTGTCTGAGGGAAGATGCGGCGCATCTACTAAGTAGATGCGGCGCATGTACTTAACTTCGCGTGGGGTCCAAGATTATAATATTCAGGAATATTCGTACACCGCCAGAAGATGCGGCGTAACTCCATGATTAGATGCGGCGCATGTCCTCTTGCATCTTGGATCGTATCTGGTGATATCTTGATAGAGATGCGGCGCATGTCGAGAGTGAGATGCGGCGCATCTGGAGCAGAATTGACTTAATCTTGTCCATGTCAGTAGACTTTCACTTTATGCACGTTTTGCTCCATTATTAGTCCAAAATCGCTAAGTTTCACCAAATGCTTGTTTTTACCTGAGAATTACAAAAGTAAACGATTAAGTATCAATCCTCATACATAATATAGTAAAACAAGTCAAATTAATAGGATAAATGATAGTAATAAAATATACTTATTTGAGTTCATCACTCTCCTAACCCATCACATGACACCATAGCAGTAGTAGGATTTGGCTCTTCATCAGTAGACTTCTTGACATTCTCATTGTTTCTTTTTGGTGCTCTGCACTCTCTTGCAAAGTGTCCCTTCTTATGACAGTTAAAACATTCAGCTTTTGATTTGTCAAATCCCTCATTCTTGTTTCTTCTAAACTTCATTTCTTTACCAGTTCTTTTAAGAAACCTTCTAGCCCTCATAGTTAGCATTGCAAACTGCCATTGCATATCAATCTCTTCAACATCATCAGGATCAAGTTCATCCAGATCTTGAGGCATAACTGAAGTACTTGTAGTAAGTTCAGCCAAATAAGCACAAATAGCAGCATCACTGATGGTGTTGGTATTAGTAGAGTCAGCAGCAGAGACATGTGAACCAGCAGCAGGAACAAAAGTACCACTAGCAGAGTGCTGTTCTTGATGACTACCAGAATTCTTGTTTCTTGAGGAAACAAAATCAAGATTGTTTGTGGTAGAAGATGAACTTGAAAATCCCTTGACTTCAGTTTCATACACTTTCAAGTTGTTATACAGATCATCCAATGTCATCTTCTCAAAATCTTCCTTGTGCCTCCAAATCACTGTGTGAGTGTTCCATTAAGAAGATAGACTTCTTAGAAATTTTATATTGATATCTTCTTGAGATACATCAATCTTCAAAAGAGCCATCTGACTGGTCAGCTTATGAAGTCGATCATAAGTTCCCTCAATATTCTCAGAACTCAAAGCAGTGAAAGTTTCAAACTGGTGCTTCAGTAGATTCTTTCTTGATTTCTTAGTAGCTTCATTCCCACCAAAGCGAAGTTCAATAGCTTCCCATAAATCCTTAGCAGACTCAATATGATTAAAACTTAGTTGATAATCATTAGGTATTCCCATCATGAGAATACTGTGAGCCTTTACCTCCAATCTTCTCTGTGCTTTCTCTTCACTTGTCTTGAGAGTCAAGACTGATCCAGTAGCAGTCTTGGCTGGCTGACTGTCGCCATGTAGAACAACTTCCCAAAGTGAGTAATCAACCATTCTCATGTATTGTTGAATTCTCATCTTCCAGATCTCGTATTCTCCAGTCTTGAGCATGGGGACTCTTGATGCAGTAACCATGTGTGTAGAATCGGATTCCATTGCTTACTTTGATGATTAACAGATCTTGTATTCAGTAATTCTTCTTGGTACCAATTTCTAGATCACAAGCTCTGATACCACTTGTTGATCCCAGTTGAGCTTTACGATCTTATTAATTACTTTAGATATAAACCTAAAGCAATCGGTATAGAAACTGATCTTGAGTTGTATATCAAATATTATGCGGAACTTAATATTTGATCTTAAGAAGAATAAAAACACAAACGAATTCTCAAACAACACTTCAATATATTAATACGATTGCTCGATAGCAATAGGGTTACAAGAAACCTTGAAGTGTAAAACAATAATGATACGTATATCTAACCTAACCCTATATCCTCCTTTTATAGCGTAAGGAGTCCTAGTCGGTTTACAAGACTTTCTATACAAGAAAAATATTCTTACGTATCTTTTCCAAACTTATCTTAACAAACTATACATATCAATAAGCAGCAGAGTAACTAGTCTAGCAGCAGAGTCTTCGTGGGCTAGCAGCAGAGTTACACTTTGCTTATTATCACAATCCAGCAGAGTTACAAAACAGCAGAGTTATAGTCTAATCAGCAGAGTTATTCAACTGATCAGCTGAGTAGCACTTAGTGTATTTTACGAACAGCAGCATCTTTAGACCCAACACCTTTGGACAAGGCCTATATATCATCCTTCTTTATTCCAGAATCTGCTTCCAACTATGCACCGTTTGATGATCCAACAAATGAAGAAAATGAGCAAAATAATGGAAATTAGATAAAAGATAGGAATAAACTTTCAACTCAGTATGATCAGTCTTGAAACATACTTGTTGTACTCCTTTTTAAAATTTCATGATTAAAAGTAAGCTTGGTCTCACTTTAATGCTTATATGAGTTTCCTATGTGCTCTACCAGACGTATATCCTTATATAAATGTTGCCTGAATAATTAGATTTTATATTCGACCTATGAGCAAACTTCTACGAGCCCACTGTGAAAGAAATAGACTCAGAAGCCGGATCCTTTCTTTTTAACTGGCCGGATCCCTTTAAAATTTTATACCACCTCTTATCACCCTCAACCATTCTAACCTTATTACACTAGTTATCCATCTCTTATTAGTCACATTTGAGCTGACTTTGAGGTTAGTAGCTCTTTTGATCTCTTAGGATTAACTTAAGTTTCTTCCGAGATATTTATGATTTATCATCTTCAAAATAACCACCATTTCTCAGTACCACTTCTTGCATCACCTCCTTCTGTTCATTTTACACTTATCTATAATTTAAATAAATTTTTAACAAATTTATTTCCACTAATTCTACCTCAAAATGCTCTAAAACCAATCTTTTAATTTTTATGATTTTTACAGAATTTTTAAATTTCTCATACAACATTTCCCTGCAACCTACATACAATTAACACTTAGTGGTATGATTCTCTTATCTCATATTCACTTATTAACCTACTTTAGATCTCCTTCTCCTTACAAAAGACCATTAATGGCAACCCCTCATCATTAGTTTTAAACCTCTCAGGATTTTCACATTTAAGACACCTTCTCACACTCATTACACCAGGAAGCATAGGATTGCTATAGCTTAATCATAATCATTTATTCCTCATGTTACGCCCCGTGCCCGATTTGACCAAAAATTAAAACTTTTTCGCGGAAACGCTTTGACCATAACAGACCTTCTGTTACTCTTTTGACCATTGACAAAAACCCTTAGACATATAGACCTTTAAACCATTTTTAAATGAAACTAGACTCAAATACTTTTAAAACGACGAGTGGCACCCTAAAGTGCACTACAGCCCATCTTGTGCACTAAGGACCCCTAAAGTGCACTATAACCCCTATTGTGCACTGAGGACCCCTAAAGTGCACTATAACACCTCTGGTGCACTAAGGAACCCTAAAGTGCACAATAACACCGCTGATGCACTAAAGACCCCTAAAGTGCACTATAACCCCTTTGGTACACTTTTGACCCATTTTTCGGAAAACGACTTCTATAACATGACATAACACCAAAAATTCCGGAAATCATTAGGACATTATAAACATCAAATATATGCATAAACTTGGTCATAACGACCAACGAAAACGTACTTTACGAAGTGACGGGTTTTATGCCTAAATACTCATTTGACCCATTTTCACGACATAACACCTTTACAACTTCATTTGCCCACCAAACTTAACCAACAGCATTAATATAGCATTATAAAATGTTTCAATAATCATTAGACCCGTTTACAACCCAAAATGGGTATAAACACACATTATGCCAAACACCCCTTTAAACATGACTATAGACACTTAAACCATGTTATGACATACCGTTTGACGAGTCAATTACTTCAACAACCATAACATATAGTTAAACACTTGACAATACGTTCACAAACCATTTTATACTATCTGGGGTACAACATTGACTTGAGCTCGGTATCTACCTAAGCTCTACTTTCTAACAATCTTCTAACTTCCGCATAATCCAACCTTAGACCTTAGTCTAAGTCAAGCATCATTGCACAACCTACAAAACATTAAACACTTAAACCGTAAGCACGAGGCTTAGTAAGTAAAGCGGATATAATTCAACATCATACATCATTCATACATCACACGTCATAACCATTCATTCTTTCACAACATTAATCCTAAACACATACCTTAAGCCTCTTAAGCATCATCATTCATTCTCAAATCAACTTCCAACCTATTGTATCATTCTTATGCAAGTTATGCCAAATTAGCCTTATAATCTACTAGCACGTAAGCACATACACATCAAGTATTTCATTAACCTTTACATCCAAGAACACATAACATATAATGGATTGAAATCTATATTACATTAACTTATAACCGGTTTACTTACCTCGATCCCAAGCTAATGAAACCAAGAACATCATCATCTCCATTCTTGTCATCTAAGCCAATACCACTATAGGCATAAACACATAATTAATCAATTATGTCATGGCAACAATAACCATAACTCCTTTCTAACCATTACTAATTATCACATAATCATATGATGATTATATGATAATTAATCCCATTAGCTTATTGACTTAACTCAATAATACTTAACCCATATTCATTATAAATCCTTAATTTAGTTTATAAACATCATTTACCAATTCCCCCAATTAGGGTTCATAAACCCTAACCTTCCAATCATCAATTAACTTAAGATAAGTAATTACTTACTTGAAAGGACGATTCGTACTAACTTAATTCTTGATTTGGGCACTAATCTTTCACCAATTTGATCATCAAGGAAAACATGGTTTTCCCTCCTTCTTGGCTATGTCGACACACACACACTCACACCTATAGATAATTCTGAATTATCTAAAAACCTGGATATTTCTAGTGTTATCTTTCTTCAACCCAAAGTTATTTCCCAACTTGACACATTAAGCCCCTCAAGTCCATTTACTTCTAATTCAGCCACACGTAACTTTATTACTTATTTACTACATGACAATATTAGTCCTTTAAGTCCATCTTTCTTATAATTGTGACACATCAATCTTTCTATAACCATATTACATATTCTTTGACTATTAGATTAATTATCGGGTTTGACTAGCCAATCATATAACGCCTTCAACTTAACATCCATTGACTAACCAATCATATCGAGTCTCCCGGCTCATAAAAGTCTTAGTCAATTTCATCTAGAGTCATACCCATTGGAAATCGGGTTTCGGGTCTAATAATTCTATCCTCCTTATTTAGATTTCGTCCTCGAAATCTCTCGTCTATTACTAACCATAAAATTGGTCACATCCATTCACATTCCGTCTTAGCACTTTCAAAAACTTATCCAATTAGTTGCGACAATCTAGGTGATCTTGCAACTCTAGGCATTCTATAACACAACCCAAACCCTTAATCCAATCTACTATACATATATTTCTATTATAATGCAGCTCTTACCAAAATCATTATGTCATCCAAGACAATTTAGTCAAGGTAAAATATCACTTTAGACAACTCTATTACTATTACACTACGTTCTTACTCCATTTATTATAACTTTTCGATCAAGGACTATATGTCACTTGAGAACATTGTACTATCTTGACTTTACCTAAGTCAAACCTTGACTATTACTTCCACATTCTACCGTCGTCATATCATCATTTTATTAACGTTCTTACTATAACTCCTCGTTTCTCTACTTCTTTCTATAAATTTCTATCATGCCACAAAGCTTACTATAACATCATTTCAAACTTTCATCCTTTCAATCTATACTTTAGACACTTAAAACGTAGGTTTCTCATAAAGTATCAACTCAAGTCGCAATCTAGTTCCTATCCCGCCTATCATAATCCCTAAGACAATTATCTAGTTCCAAAGTCTCATTTTCTACTCCTCTAATCCTCCTCATGCCGTGTCGGAAACACATAAGCCCACTCCTTTATACTTACTCATTTACATGGAGAGGTGTCCCAATCGATGTAAATCAGGGAATACAAACTCATGGTTCGGTGATTTAAAATTTCTTTATTTAAATGAAAAGGCGTCCCAATCCATTTAAATAAGGATATCATAAATCATCCTACTTACCCACTTCCGACATAACACTATAATTTCTATTACTCCTTTTAACTTTCTTCCTTTTTCATACTTTTACATTTATCGATCAAAGAGTTACCATCTTTCCATTCTCACATTTCGCTTTTCACGTTTTACTTTCAACTTTTACCACATTATATTTTCATGTTTCCCTTTTCACACTTTTTTTTTAGACTTGGATCCACTTTTACTATAACATTTCCTAAAAGGGGACTATAACATCCATCGGCCCTTCCCCGTAGGGATTCGCCTCTATAACATCAATTGGCCTTTCCTCGTAGGGATCCGCCTCTATAACACGTTCCTCCGGAGGATTTTTGTAACTATCACTGTAACATTGTAACATTTTAATACTTGATCCAAGCTAGAAACATTCCCATATATCAATTTGCTCATTTTTAATTTTAGATAGATCGGTAAGATACTGCCTAATTCATTATTTATACATTCTCTATGTGTTTTCACAATGTACTTTGATTACCAGTCAACCCGTGTTGACCATTTCACCACTTTTAATGTTACAACCTTAGTCTACCCAACTTTTCCGCCTATAAACTTTACATTCTAAAACATTACATTTTCTCTTTTGTGCTTTACCATGCAACATGTCATCACGTTCTTATTTACATAACTTAACTCATAGCTTTTAATTATTAGGACTTAAGCTATACCAATCTATCTCGTCATTTACATATCAACATGCTCTAATCTAATTCTATAACTCTCATTAGATTTATCATATCATGCTATCACACACTCGTCATCTTAACACATTCGTGATTATGCATCCAATACTTTAACTTACTATTATCCCACCTCTAATACCACATTATCGGTCAATTACTAGGCACCTCGTACTAATAAGACCATATGTTGGTCATTAATACCACACGAGTCATACATCATTACGGTATTCATCTATAAATCCTTACTATAATGATACTCTGATCACGCCTTCCTATAAACAATCATGCCACTTATCACTTCTATCCACATCTTCTCATCGCTTCTATAACATACAATTCACATTTACTTAGGCCATTATTAGAATCCCACGTTCCCATTATTCACACATATTATTTAATGATTACCGACACCGGTAAGGTGCACGATGATCTTAATAACTAAATTCATCAAGTCCACCATGGACTTACACAATGTACATAAGAACACTATAAAACACATCCAACACTTTACATCTTAAACTCATATAACAATCACCTAATTCGACTATTCACTTAGCAATTACTTTTCTGCATTACTTACACTTATGTTCAACGCATCTACAAGTGGTCTAAATTTAGGCAACCTATAGTGGATACCTAATTCACTTAACCCGAAGCTCTGATACCAAGTTGTTACGCCCCGTGTCCGATTTGACCAAAAATTAAAACTTTTTTCGCGAAAACGCTTTGACTATAACGGACCTTCTGTCACTCTTTTGACCATTGACAAAAACCCTTATACATATAGACCTTTAAACCATTTTTAAATGAATCTAGACTCAAATACTTTTAAAACGACGAGTGGCACCCTAAAGTGCACTGTGACCTGTCCTGTGCACTAAGGACCCCTAAAGTGCACTATAACCCCTATTGTGCACTAAGGACCCCTAAAGTGCACTATAACACCTCTGGTGCACTAAGGACCCCTAAAGTGCACTATAACACCTCTAATGCACTAAAGACCCCTAAAGTGCACTATAACCCCTTTGGTGCACTTTTGACCCATTTTCTGGAAAACGACTTCTATAACATGACATAACACCAAAGCTTTCAGAAATCATTAGGACATTATAAACATCAAATATATGCATAAACTTGGTCATAACGACCCACATAAACGTGCTTTACAAAGTGACGGGTATTATGCCTAAATACCCGTTTGACCCATTTTCACGACATACCACCTTTACCACTTCATTTGCCCACCAAACTTAACCAACATCATTAATATAACATAATAAAACATTTCCATAATCATTAGACCCGTTACAACCCAAAATGGGTATAAACACACATTATGCCAAACACCCCTTTAAACATGACTATAGACACTTAAACTATGTTATGACATACCGTTTGACGAGTCAATTACTTCAACAACCATAACATATACTTAAACACTTGACAATACATTCACAAACCATTTTAGACTTTCGGGGGTACAACATTGACTTGAGCTCGGTATCTACCTAAGCTTTACTTTCTTACAATCTTCTAACTTCCGCATAATCCAACCTTAGACCTTAGTCTAAGTCAAGCATCATTGCACAACCTACAAAACATTAAACACTTAAACCGTAAGCACGAGGCTTAGTAAGTAAAGTGGATATAATTCAACATCATACATCGTTCATACATTACACATCATAACCATTCATTCTTTCACAACATTAATCGTAAACACATACCTTAAGCCTCTTAAGCATCATCACTCATTCTCAAATCAACTTCCAACCTATTGTATCATTCTTATGCTAGTTATGCCAAACTAGCCTTATAATCTACTAGCACATAAGCACATACACATCAAGTATTTCATTAACCTTAACATCAACAACACATAACATATAATGCATTGAAATCTATATAACATTAACTTATAATCGGTTTACTTACCTTGATCCCAAGCTAATGAAACCAAGGACATCATCATCTCCATTCTTGTCATCTAAGCCAACACCACTATAGGCATAAACACATAATTAATCAATTATGTCATGGCGACAATAACCATAACTCCTTTCTAAGCATTACTAATTATCACATAATCATATGATGATTATATGATAATTAATCCCATTAGCTTATTGACTTAACTCAATAATACTTAACCCATATTCATTATAAATCCTTAATTTAGTTTATAAACATCATTTACCCAATTCCCCCAATTAGGGTTCATAAACCCTAACCTTTCAATCATCAATTAACTTAAGATAAGTAATTACTTACTTGAAAGGATGATTCGTACTAACTTAATTCTTGATTTGGAGCACTAATCTTTCACCAATTTGATCATCAAGGAAAACATGGTTTTCCCTCCTTCTTGGCTATGTCGACACACACACACTCACATCTTTAGATAATTCTGAATTATCTAAAAACCTGGATATTTCTAGTGTTATCTTTCTTCAACCTAAAGTTATTTCCCAACTAGACACATTAAGCCCCTCAAGTCCATTTACTTCTAATTCAGCCACACGTAACTTTATTACTTATTTACTACATGACAATATTAGTCCTTTAAGTCCATCTTTCTTATATTTGTGACACATCAATCTTTCTATAACCAAATTACATATTCTTTGACTATTAGATTAATTATCGGGTTTGACTAGCCAATCATATAACGCCTTCAACTTAACATTCATTGACTAACCAATCATATCGAGTCTCCCGGCTCATAAAAGTCTTAGTCAATTTCATCTAGAGTCATACCCGTTGGAAAACGGGTTTCGGATCTAACACGTCACACCTGATCTGTTAGCCGGATCCCTCCGCTAAAGCTAGCCGGATCCCTTTTGAAAAGGATCCGTTGGATCCGGGTAAACAAACACTGGTTTCATCATCTAAAACCTTCCAAAATTCAACTTTATCCACTCAAACACTCCACATTGCCTTTAATATACCTCCCAGAAGATTGTATCACTGTAGTTGACCTTGGTGCATGCATATCGATACAATTCAAAGGATTTTAGTGGTTTAGGCTTTAATTACCATACTTAATCCTTCACTATTTAAACCACTTGTGTTTGTGCTTCTAAACCACACCTAAACAAACCATCTTCTACTGTAAACTCACCTTCTAAACCTACCTAAAAACATGACTAAGGCACAAAGTGCAAGATCATCCACTAGGAGTCCACCAAGAAAAACCGCACGTATTTTGTATGAAATATCCTCAACTGAAGCCTCACCCATCAAAGCACCTACTAGTAGAACACCTATCTCAAACTACATTCAAACCCCTCCTTCAAATGAGCTAACTCCACCACAACTTGCTTCCACCAAAACAACCTCACCACAACCTACTCTAATTGAACCAACACCTCCCATTGAACCTACAATACCAAACACTCCTATCTCTACACAAACAACAAAACCTTCATCTCTTGAACCTAGAATCCTTTCTTTCACCACACCTCATTCATCACCCCATCTCTACTATAACTCACTGGAGGACTTGCCACCTAGACCCTCTAATCCACCACCATTACCAACATTCTCATCCATTGAGAGAATGTCAACTCAACCACCATCCCATCACCTAGATGTTGACATTAACATAATACCACCTATAGCAAACTTGTCTTCCTCTCCTCCACCCTCAAATGGCCCATTTTGGGTAATGAGAAGATGTCAACAAACTCAACCAACTCAACCACCACATATACTTCCTCCCACACATACTTCATAACCAACACCCGTGGTACATCTACCTTTCCATAAACATGCCTCAACAACCTTCTATCTTAGGACCTCAACAAACAAACCATGACGATACTTGTTGTTACACCCATATCCCGATAAGGTATTATACATGTATATAATAAGTTATGTAAGTTATGTATTATGAGTTAAGTAGTAAATTAATGAGTGGCCAAGATAGGAAGAATAAGATTTAGAGGGACTATAATTGCCAAGTACCCAAACTTATCACAACTCAAGGATAAATATCTATCTCTTAGAAAAGTCTGGAAAAGTATTGGTGGTTCTAGGTGTGTCGACATATTGAGAGAAAAATTGAGGGAAGCTACAATCTTTATCTTAGTTTACTTTGATTATCAAAAAGGGGTCAAGAGACATTAGAAAAGCCTTAATTTCATTCTCCTCATCAAGTAAGTGTTTTTCCCAATTGTAGAAATTAGGGTTCATATGGTGGGTTTTGAGTATAGTGGATAAAGATGGTGAATTAATGATTTCCCTAGTTAATTAGTTACTAATTGAAGTTAATCTTGTGATAGGAAGTATTTGTAGAGCCAAAATCAAGCCCAAGTAGGGAGCTAGTAGAGATTGAGGTAAGTATATAGGATTAACTTGTTCAATGTTATTATGTTAATGTTATGTTGTATAATGTGTTCTTGTTATGGAGCTTGTGAATGAATGGTAGCTTGGATCCAATGCTAAATATGTTAATGTTATGTAATTGCTTGCTGGATCAAGGTGAGTAAAATGTTATGTTATGCTCCATGAAAGTGTAATGATAGTTATATCTTATATACTTACTAAGCGTTTCGCTTACGGTTTTAGATGATAATGATTTTTTAGGTACAAGTGGAGGAAGCAAGGGTAAGGATCTAGCTTAGCTTGTAGTGGTAGAAGGTAGACTAGAAGACCGGATTCTTTTGGACCAAACGCTATTGAAGTTGGAAGCCCCGAGTGTCTTTTCGTGTCTTGGTATACTTTATTTATATGGTCATTTTGCTAATTAATGATCTTGTTATTGTTCTTGGTCCTTAGTCATGTTAGGTCGTGAGTCAAGTTTATGTAAATGTCAAAAAGTCTTTGTGGTATGTGGTTATGGTGGTATTTGGGAGGGTGTTTGGCAATTGGCCAATCTCACCCATTTTGGAAAGATATGGGTCAAGACTTTGTACCATCAACTTTGCAATATATTTGAAATGTCAAGTAATGTATGTTTTTAAAGGGTTACATGGTTGTATTGGATATTGGGTAAAAAGTGTGTAGTGGAAATGAGGTTAAGAGGGTGTTTGGCATAAGCGGGTTTTCACCCATTTTGGGGTGTGAGCGGGTCAAGGTTGTATGGGTCAGGTCTAGTATGTTAAATTGTGTATGTTGGTTAAATATGGTGAGTAAATGAAGTGCCTTAAGTGATTTGGGTCAAAAATAGGTTTTATGCATAAACCGTTATAATGTAATGTACTATTCTGAGGTGTCAAACGGTAGATGTTTTTGTATGAAAATGAGCCCATTAGTATACCAAGTGAATCTGGAAAGTTTGGTAAAATATCGGGATCGGGTTTTCAAAAACGGGGCGAAAAACTGATTTTGGAAGATCAGCAGACCTCCAACCGATCGGTTGGAAGTCCATCCGATCGGATGGAGGGGTTCTGCTAGATTTTTTGAAATCTTTGAAAAATCGTAACTTTTGAACCGTAAGTCGTTACGGGTCGTACCACCCGTCGTTTTGAAGGTAATTGAGTCTAGTTTCATATAAAAATTGTCTCAAGTTCTAGATATTTATAGATTTCTGTCAGTTCATTAAAGAGTAGCAGCGGGTCAGTTTCCGATTGGACTTTTTGCGAAAAATTTTCACGTTTTTAGTCGTGTTTGGTCATGAGGCGTTACACTTGTGATCATTTTCAACATGTCCAAACCTTTATTCATGAACTACGTTTCATGTTCTACCATCTCCTTGAACGTCTTGAAGATGTCACCAAACCTAACCTTCCCGAAAAACCTTGAAGTGCAAGCACAATTGGTCTCCCTATTATCAGTCTTAGGCCTAACTTTAGTTACTAGGACTTTCTCATGCTAAGATCATTTTCTTAGTTTTTAAAGATTTGACCTTTGTTGTATCATTTCTCTTATGTTTGTTAAATGATCTTTCATGACTATGTGCTTACGTGAACATATTTGGTGTGTTTATTACTTGTGTTCATATCATTTTCTATCCTCTTTTATAGCTAACATAACTGCAGGTAGCCGGATCCCTGAGTTTATGCTTGGCGGATCCCTTCTGAAAAGGATCCGTGGGATCCGGGCAAACAGAAGACTAACAAAATTTTTATGCAGCCAAATTTTCAACAAAGGGACAACATATACTTGTTTTCTAACCATTTTTTTTTAGATTTTCAAAAATACACATGGAGCACCCGACGCCCTCAATGAGGGGGAGCTTTCTTCAAAGCAAAAAAAACATTGCAAATAACTTGCAATGATCACGTTTATTCTTCCTAATTATTTGACGTCCTCAACAAGGGGGAGCAACTAAACACTTCTTACCCTTTTTGCTCCATATTTACATCTTTAAAACTTGCACTCGAGTTAGTTGCTTTTCGACACTCTTTTTGTTTCGACAAAAAGGGGGAGAAAGGTGTAAAAGCTTAAATTCAAACTTACGAATTTTATCCTTTTACTTAAAATAATTTTATGTTTTGTCATCAACAAAAAGGGGGAGATTGTTAATACAAATAAACCTTAAAAAAGTTTATTTATATTTTACGATCTTCTAATGTTTTTTCGATAACAAACGTAAAATCATTTTAATGAGATAGATAAAATACATAAACGCTTTGAGCCAAAAGCTTACTAACTCATTTCATTAAACAAACCTTAAACATATT
Source organism: Artemisia tridentata subsp. tridentata (assembly GCA_021014915.2). Lineage (NCBI taxonomy): Eukaryota > Viridiplantae > Streptophyta > Magnoliopsida > Asterales > Asteraceae > Artemisia > Artemisia tridentata. The sequence goes on from CP139507.1 coordinate 365,948,423, forward strand.
TAGTTAAACAAGTTTACATAAAACCAAAACCATTTTATAAAAACACTTAAGTAAAGTAGTTACTTACATTTTTTATAAAATACATGTAACTTGTAAATTACTAGAAAAAGGCTTGGACTATCCATGACCCAAAAACCAAGCCCATAACCCATAACCCATGGAGCTTGATCCATAACCCATAACCCATTTGCATGACATCATGCATGACTTCATAATGGGTAAAACCCATGACCCATGACCCAAAGTCCATAACCCATAACCCAAAGTCCATGACCCATGACCCAAGATGTCTTTGACATCATTCTTGACATCACTTGACCCATGGACCTTAACCCATAACCCAAAACCCGGAATTGTAACCCAAAATCCGAACTGGTACTACCAGATACCCGGATCCCTTGGATTACACTGGCCTGATCCCTTTGGGAAGGGATCCGCCGGATCTGGGTGAACAATGCTCAGTTTTGCCTATAAATAGTAAGTCATTTCTCTCTTATTTCTTACCCCACTTAGATATATCTTCTCTCTACATTCTAAGTTCTCTAACATCAGATCCAAGGATCTTTCTATGTAGTCTCTCTTTGTGATTCTCTAGGTTCCTTCCAAAAGGCGAGATCACAACCTCTCAAAGACTTGCAAGCTCGTGATATGAGTTGCTAGGATTCTTCTCTTCCAAGATCACAGAAGTGCATCTTGTTCTTTCTTCTTCTCAAAAGGGTGTTGTAGATGTGTTGAGTTGTTAGGTGTAAAAGGACGTTGGATCCTTTAGTCATGTTATGCTAGGTGTGTTGGTTTGGTCCGCCGTGCTAAGGACCCGGTATCTAGCCTTGTACCGGATAAAGTGTAGGCGACGAAGGTTTGGCTTTACCTCGTGGAAAAGCCCGGTATCTAGCTTTATACCGGATAAAGTGTAAGCGACGTTGTGAAGGCTTCTCCTCCAAGTGAAAGGAGTTTGTGTTGTGAAGTGTTTACGAACTCTCGAGTAGGTGACTCGAGGAGTGGAGGAGGGCAAGGAAGGTGACCTTGTAGCCGAACCACTATAAGTACTTGTGTTGTGGTTGTGTCTCTCTAACTCTATCTCGTAGCTTAGTTTATATGCTTTTATTTCTATCAATATCCAACACGTCAAAACTAGATTGACATAAGTCGATCTATAAGTTTTTAAAAAGAAGTTTTAATCGATAACACTATTCAACCACCCCTTCTAGTTTTCTACAATTACTTATTTGCATCAAGAATTCTCCATGACTGATTTAGGTACCTAACTATTTTTTGGGTATTTCGATTGTACGTGATTCGTCAGGGATGTTTTTGTCACATCGTTAGTATGCCGTTGAGATTCTCGAGCGAGCTCATATGGTTGGTTGTAATATGAGTCGGACTCCTGTTGATACTGAGTCTAAATTAGGGGCCGATGGTGCTCCTGTTTGTGATCCGACATTATATCGTATTCTTGCAGGTGCACTGTATTATCTTACTTTCACTAGATCGGATATTTCTTATGCAGTTTTGCAGGTTTGTCTTTATATGCATGACCCTCGGGAGCCTCACTTCTCAGCTCTAAGCAGATTTTACGTTATGTACGTGGTATGTTGGACTATGGATTGTAGTTATATTCATCATACACCACATCTTTAGTTGCTTACTCAGATGCAGATTGGGTTGGTTTCCCAACTAGTCGATGATTGACTTTGGGTTATTGTTTATTTCTTGGCAACAACTTTACTCTCTTGGTCTTCTAAGCGTCAATGGACGCTCTTTCAGTCGAGTGCCGAGGCAGAGTATCGTGGTGTTGCCAATGCTGTTGCTAAGACTTGTTGGTTACGAAATTTATTACGTGAGCTGCACACTCCAGCTACTATGGTATATTGTGATGATGTTAATGATGTGTACTTATCATCTAATCCGGTTATGTATTCATTTATTCACTCTAATATAGTAAACACCCATTATATCAGCAAGCTAGTAGGCAGAAACTGACCCAATACAAGTTGTCACCTGAGATAATATACATAAAATCTAAAATTTTCATACAGAGGTATGTTTATTTTGAAAGAAAATAAACTTACTTGAAATAATCTTCAGTTAGATGACTTTAGCTTACATGCTCATAAAGTGTAATGAACCGATAAAAAACTTTAATTAGTATTTTTGTTTGAAAGATGTACAACATGATTTTTAAGATTATTCAGTTTTATTGTTGTCGATTAGGACATGCTATATAATAGATGTTAGTTTACGACTAAAAGTTTAGATTATGTTCACTCGATGAACTGTCCATTTGATGCTGAAAAGAAAAAGAAAGACCGTTGGAAATTTCCTCGGGCTTAGCTCGGGGGAACCCCCTCCGACGATCAAGTCAGTATTAATCGTAATGGTATATATGATCTTGCTTAAGAGCTAGAATGCAAAGCTATAGATAAAGAGTTATGAGATAATGTTCTCTCCTTACAACTGATCTTTGAGGGTTATTTATAGATGATCAAATATGATCAAATATTCTAAGCTTATTTGGTGATAAGGATGCAAGTTGATTATGCAATTCTAACCAATGCAACTTGCTAGTTTCTTGATTAAGATTCGATATGGATGATGATATTCGATGAGATTTGATACGGATGATACATGCTTTATGGGTTCCATGTATCATAATTATCCATGTATCATAATTATCCATACATCATATAATGTATCACATTTTGGTTCTCAAGTTGGTTCATCTCTAGATGCATTTTTCTTCACAAATATAAAAAGAAGTAGATAATATATGAGGACTAATCTCATCAAGCCCCCTGGTCCATGTATGTTAAATCTTAATGCAACATGCATGGACTCATCATGATACTTTTGATATGTGTTTCCATGCCATATGTTTGACGGGTACAATGGTTTTACGATCTTTGTGATCATGCCATTGAACCAGGTGTTTGCATTGTATTTTAAAGTTAATGTGTATATACCCATTGTTGATATGTACTTATACCTCGTGGTGTCGAAGACATGAGAGTTCACCACTGCAGAAAGAGGGTCGAAGACATGAGACATGATAATTTAACACTACTATGGATCTATTGGTGAAATGACACGTTTTAGATGACTAAAGATGTACTCTTATTATGAGATTACGTTAGACGGTAGTGTTTTAAGTTGTGCGAATGTATGGATAACAAAAGATGTACTCTTTATCTAATATGGCATGATACGTCTTCCCTTCTATCAAAAAGAAAGGGCACATTTTGGAATTACATCACATCAAACGACAATTTTTTTACTATAATAATGTCTCTATCATTAATCAAAATTTGCTCATTATCAAATTGCAACCTTAAGATGCGTGATATTGATAAGTTTGATGGAATAACTTGTTAACATTAAGAGTGCGTTTGGTATGCTGCCATGAATCATAATAGGTATGGGTTTAGATATAATGTGGGCCCCTCAGGTATGAAAAGTCGATACATTGCCCTTTTGATTGGTTTGGAGTATAGAAGATATTAATCTATCATTGTCATATTTGATATCAAGATTTATCAAACAAACACCATTATTTGGAATGAAACTCAATCCAGGATATTCATACCCGCATACCAAACATACCCTAATATCAATTTGATTTTAAAAAATATAAGTCATTTAAAATTAAGTTTTATACCTTACAAAATATTGACTATATACTTACTACTCTCAACCACTGTCAAGCACCACAATGTCCGACTCCCGAGAAATATATTGTGGTATAATTAAACAAATACGAATATTTTAAGATGATAATGTTAGTTGTATTATTTACAGAGTCCATTAGTTGTTTGTGTGGGCTACGGCCCGATAGTATTATGTGCTAGGGTTATGGGTCTATATATATTGTAAACATCAGTTATATCAATACACGAATCATTCATTCTCCTACATGGTATCAAAGCCATACACCGATCCATCACAACCTAAACCCTAAATTTTTTTTCCAGTCGATCGTTGGTTGCTTCTTATAACCAGTCGACCTTATTTTCAGTTTTGTTTGTCGACCGTTGGTTCCTTCTGATAACCAGTCGACCCTATCAGTTTTGTCAGGTCGATCGTTGGCTTTTTGTGATAGCCAGTCGACGTTTGTTTTGTTACTTCAAGGTGATCGTTGGTTCCATTCTGATAACCAGTTACCTTGTTTCGTTGGTGCTTAATAGATCATCAGTCCACGTTATTTACTTCAGTGTGTTTTTCCTGTTATACATATTATCCACTCTACTGTTACTTGTCGATCACTATGACAGGTTCTACAACCCCACCAACTATTCTATTATCGGATAAACTCATGACTATCACCAATCTCACAACTCGTGTCCCGGTTTTGTTGGACATAGATGAGATGAATTACTCATCATGGACCTATTTTTTTCAGAATTTGTGTCGGGGCTATACCTTGTTGCACCATATTATCCCTGATCCTACGGATGCCGCTGAGTCTAGCACCAAACCCCCACCCACTGCCGAATGGCTGTCAATCGACTCTATCATTCTTTCATGGATCTTTACCACATTGTCTAAAAACCTACAACAAAGACTTGTCGTTGAGAACCCTTCAACGGCCAAGGAGGCTTGGGATATTCTTTCATTGATCTTTAGTGACAACAAACGGTCTCGTTCTATAGCCTTGAAGGCGGAGTTGCGCTCTATGAAGCTTGGTGATTTAACCATTGATGCATACTTCCAAAAGATCGAATCTATTGCTACCATTCTCAGTAGCCTTGGATCTCCTATTAGCAATGATGATGTGGTGAACATTGCTCTCGATGGGTTACCGGACAAATATCAACATGTCTCCGATATCATCATTCATCGTGAACCTTTTCCGGATCTCAAGTCGGTTCGATCAATGCTTACTACGGAGGAGATGCGTTTCAAGTCTCATGCTCATGCTACATATGTGGATGCTACGTCGTCCTCTCCAATGGTGTTGTTGGCGAATAATGGTAACAACTCTCGACGGCCTACTTCTATCCCGGAAAAGGTACACAAGCCTTGTTTCAATTTTAATCAGGGCGCGTGTCGTTTTGGTCAATATTGCAAGTTTTTACACAATGGAGTGCACGGTAATTCATCTATGTCCACTGCTCGTAACTTGCATGGTAATGCCTCTTCTACCTTATCTCAAACTGATATGCATGCTTTACAACTTTTGTTGGCTAAATTGGGTTTAAAGGACGTACATACTATTGGTGGTAATTCAACTGTTATGAGCCAACACAGACAATCATCATCTTCACAACCTGTGGCTTTTCACTGTTACCAGCCCATTTCTTGTTCGACCCATGTCATTCCACAAGCTTCCCAGCCCATTAATAGTCATATAGGAGGTCCACCTGGTTTTAATTTGGCTCCTACACAACAGCAAGGGGTTCAACATGCGTTAGGGGTTCAGTTTATGGCTAATGGTTCACAACACTAGGTTCAACAGGGGCAGGGGGTCAGTTTATGGCTACGATAGGGGGTTCTTATTTGACAGGTCCACAGGGAGGTTCACCTGGTTTTAATTTGGCCAGTCCACAGCTCGGTCAACAAACCATGACTGGTCAACAAGCTGGTCAAAAGTCGGTTACTACGGGTTAATTACCGGGTCAAGAAACTACTTTACAAAGTGCCTTTAATACGGTAACACTTCAAGATCCTACTGTTGGTAACTGGAATATGGATACTGGTGCATCATACCATTTTAATGATAATGTCAATTGTCTTAGTGATGTTTTTAATTTGTGTATTTATCCCTCTGTTGCGGTTGGTGACGGACATTCTATTCCCATTATCAACTCTGGCCATAGCATTTTGCCTACTCCTCATCAACCCCTTCATTTAAATAATGTCTTAAGTACTCCTAATATTGTCAAGAATTTGATTTCTGTTCGTCAATTTGTTCGTGATAATTATTGTACAGTTGAGTTTGACCCTTTTGGTTTTTCTGTTAAGGAGTTTCAAACGCGTCGGGTGCTGCTTCGCTGTGATAGTAATGGAGATCTTTACCCAGTCACTCAGCCTTCCACCATTCCGCATGCTTTTCTAGCGAGTCAGTATACGTGGCATCAACGTCTTGGACATCCAGGAAGTGAAGTGTTGCGTCGTGTCCTTTCAAATAGTTCTATTTCATGTAATAAAGAGAAGTCTCCCGTTCTTTGTCATGCTTGTCAGCTTGGCAAACACGTGAAACTTCCATTTGTTCGTTCTAATAGTTTGGTTAAGTCGTCATTTGATATTGTACACTCGGACTTGTGGACTTCCCCAATTCCGAGTCTTTCTGGTTTCAAATACTATGTCTTATTTTTAGATCATTATTCTCAATTTGTTTGGGTTTATCCTTTAGTTAATAAATCTGATGTTTTGTCCAAATTTATGTTGTTTCGTTCCTTTGTTCGTACCCAATTTAAGTGTGAAATCAAGTCTTTTCAGTGTGACCATGGTGGGGAATTTGACAACCACGTTTTTCATAAGCTATTTTCTGATAATGGGATTCAATTTCGTTTTTCTTGTCCTCGTACCTCTCAACAAAACGGGAAATCTGAGATGATGATTAGAACTATCAATAACCTTATCCGTACCTTATTATTTCAGGCTCATCTCCCTCCCAATTATTGGACTGAGGCTCTTAATATGGCTATTTTTTTATTAAATATTTTACCCTCACGTGCCATTGACAATGAAGTCCCATTTACTCGCCTTTTTGGATTAACCCCTGACTATAGCCTCTTACGTACCTTTGGGTGTCTTTGTTATCCACACCTGGCTACGGCCCGATAGTATTATGTGATAGGGTTATGGGTCTATATATATTGTAAACATCAATTATATCAATATACGAATCATTCATTCTCCTACAGATAATAGTGATTTTGTGTAAAAATTTCATGTTAACCTTGTAGCTGCACAAAATTTGGTGTAATCATATTCTTCAAACATGCTTTATCTACACCTAATGTATACATTGGAGATTTGGAGATGATAAGTATGTCTTCTACTTTGTGACCTCCCAACAAACACCAAAACTAAACACAAGAGTCCAAATCTAGAGGGATAGAGCATATTCCAATATTATGTACTGTTCAGGTCTGTGAATAAAAAGTCAAAATAGATGCTTTTAAGATGCAAAACGAATAAACTCAAGTGGGCATATATTAGATTATCATTTGTGTTAGGAATATAAATATTCATGTGAAGACTCGGTCACCCCGAGTATCTCTTTAGCATTTATGTAGCTCGTAGGATTATTAGTATTAATAGTATTAGTTTAGATATATTAGTAATTGTGGAGTGGGTCGGATCTTTACCCACTGTCAGCTCACTCTACAGCCCGCTAAGGGCACCTAAACATTGTAGTATATATACCCCTTCCCACACATGGGAAGGGTTGGAGCTCTTAATCATACAACCATTTCTTCCTTCACTCTCTCTCTCTCTAGAACTCCCATTCTTTCTTATCTCTCTCTCTATAATTCATCTAACATCAAATCCAAGTATGCATATGTTACAATTGGTATCAAGAGCCAAGGTTAGGTTCGTTTGATTGTGTGTGCTTGGATTCGTGATTTCTATTCTCATGTTTTTTATTTCTTTGGTTCGTACAGTAACTCTAGAAAGCTTACTGTCTATTTTTTGTTCGAATATCACTTTTGTTTACAAGTCTTTGGGTGTTTTGGGCTTTAACAGTTTGTGGATTTGGGTTGTTTGCTCATTTTTTAGCTTAATATTGGTCTCTATTTTGGTCTCTATTTTCTTGTTCTTGTTCTTTTTATTTTTTTGGTACGAATCACAACAAATGCTTGTTATTTACAAGTCCAGTTTAAGGCTTTAACTGCTTACTAGTTCATCTCTCTCTGCTAGCTTATTTTTTATGGATTTGGTTTGCTAGTTTACAAGTCTATTTATGGTCTGAATATTGGTCTGAGCAAATCTGCTTACTTCTGGTCTGAACAAGTTTTTTTTGGTTGAGATTTGACATTTTTTCTTGACTGCGGTTTGAATATCGGGTGCACATTCTTGCTGGCGGTTTGGCTCTCGGTATAGTGTTCTTAGCTGCGGTTTGTGTTATTTTGGTAAGTTGTTGTTGCGGTTTTGTGAATCTTGGGATTGCGGTTTGGATTATAACCAAAACGGAAAAAAGACAACTAGCAGTCGAAAGTGACTGTTTTGTCGGGTACTGGTGGCAGTTTGACCAAAAAGTCTTGCGGTTTGACTTCGTCTGCGGTTTTGATCATAGCGGTTTGCTCATTTTTCTTTGTAGCGGTTTGTGTCATTTGTAGCGGTTTTGATCATAGCGGTTTGCTCATTTTTATTTGTAGCGGTTTGTGTCATTTGTGACTTCAAGTGTAACAAAACATCACTTGTGACTTAAACTTAAACATAACCACAACTACACACGCTTCATCTCAACAAATCCAAACCATCCCAAACCATCCCATCCGTCTCCTCTATCCTAATATTCAGAACATCATTCAGAACCCCAAACGAAAAGATAAAAAGAAAATCGAAACCTCAAATCAAAATCTCAGTTTTGTTGTTCACTTGTTATCAATATTTAGAGATAAATCCGTATGAACAAGTAGACATCATCAATCTATTGAAGTACAAACTTCTATCAATATCCGAACAACATAAAGAAAATAAAAGAAAGGCAAAGATCTCAGATTTTTTCGTGTTTAACATAAGTCAATTAGACCTCAAAGATCAAAAACTCGAAAATATTATCATCATTGATCCATTTTTATGAAGACAAGCTTCAATCTTTTCGAACCATAGTAAAGAAAAAAAAAACAAAACAAAATCGTTTCATCCTTCTTTTGGTTCAGTTTAATCGAAAAACAAGAAACACAAAGAAAACCTACCCGAAAATCGTACAACATCTTGAAGCGCTAGTCACTTTGTGTTGTTCTTTTGTTCGAGCAGTGATTAAGTAACAAACAAGATTTTTTTGTTGTTGACTGCGTTAGGGTGAAAGAAAGGTGACTGCGTTTTTTGTGTTAAGGAGATTAGGGGTAATCAGTTTTGGATTAGGGATTATTTGGAGATGAGGTTTGACTACGGGTTTTTTTTAGAGTAAGATTAGGGTTACTTTGAGATTAAGGGGTGTTTATAGTACGAAATTTAGGGTTAATTGAACGTGGATTGGGCCTATTCTGGATTTTCGTTGGGCCGGTATAAATTGGACTGCTAATGTGCTTTTCTAAATTTGTCAATTGGGCTTATTCTTCCTTGGATTGATAAACAAGAGACTTCCAATTCTGCACAACAAATAAACGTGTGTGATTCTGATAATGCTAATATGAAATTGTTGTGCTCGAATTCGCAAGAGAGAGAGAGAGTTGATTCAGTCACTAACGTTGTCTAATGCAAAGGAAAGTTGCATTGAATGTTTTTTATTACTTCATTCACATCTCAAGGTTCTCTTTGAACAACCTGGATACTTGGGAGGATACAGACGTGCTTTCGCATCACTCTTTGGTCAGGATGTTCAAACTTTCACAGTCGAAATGATTCTGTATTTGGATCAACTTGAACAACAACTTGACAAAGGAGAATTTTCTGAAGATAGATCCATGGCTGCCTTGTGTGTGGTCAACAACCAACTCCAAGTGTTCATTGATTCGCAATACACTGAGGATTATGATGATGACAGTCAAATGGTGAAAAAGTGTTTTGCTAATTACACTGGAATCGAGGTTGACATGTTTAGAGTAACACTACTCCAGCTCATGAGTAATGTTAAGGAGTTCATTAATGAAAGAGCACATCACATGGGGAACGAGACAGAGTCAAATAATCATGATGATAGCAATAGCTCAGGGACTGTTATCACACCTAGTATGGATGCAAATTTCAGTCCAGTAAATCACCAAGTACCATCTGCTGAGGTACATCTGTCTGATCAACATAATGTTCTTTCTAATGAACAACAACATACTGATCAAATTAAACCTACTTATGACACATATCAGTTGGAAAAGACTGATAGCAATATCACCTCTGATTCAAAAAATATGAGTCATAAGGGGGAGAAATTGATCAGGATATTGAACATGATGATGCATCAAGTTCTTTGCCTGCGGCTGAGTTTTTCAAATCAAACGATATGGTTGAAAAAGAAGTTTATAATGAACTTTCAAATAGATTTTTACAACTCGAAAAACATTGTATTTCACTTGAAATCTCAATGCAACAAAAGGAAGAAAGTCTTCAAACTAACCAACCATGTAGGCATCCGGAATTTCCTGAATTCCGTGAATTTTTTATAATAAACGACTTGAAAACTCAACTAGAAGCCAAAAACTTGACGATCAACAACCTGAAAAAACGTATTGCTGAGATGTGTGATATGTGTAATGAAGTTAAGGCTAAACATGACAATGATGTTTTTGCAACAAAAAATGCTGAATTAGAATATAATGTGGCTGAACTAGAATATAATGTGGCTGAACTTCTTAATGAAAATGAGACTTTGAAAATTCATTGCAAAGAACTGTGTGACTTAATCAAAGAAGCGAAAACTAAGACTGTAGAGCAAAAAACCTCTTTGATTGCCAAAAATGATGAATTCAAAGCTCAACTTCAGGAAAAGGGTTTTGCAATTGCAGCGTTGAAAAACGAGTTAAGAAAATCGACAGGAAATAGTGTGAACACTAAGTTTGCAAAACCGTCAATCTTGGGGAAACCACCACTTAGAAACCAATCAGTTGTTAGACAACCGACTGCATTTAGATCTGAACGACCAAAATCCTCAAAACCACGGTTTGCCTCCCAAGTTGATTCGAAACAAGTTTTGTCAAAACCAGTCACTTCACAGTCTAGACCTAAGGAAAAGGAATATATGCTTGCAAAACCCCATCATATGAGTGCCTTTAGTTCTTCTATGATTAGTTCAAAGCGTGTGTCATTTGCGACACAAAAGAAATATGTTAGACATAAAAACAGTGTTCAGAATCACAACCTAGAGGATGCTAAGAAAACCACACATGAAAAGACTAGGAATTTGCATGTTTCTAAGAGTAGTTGCGTATCGACTAATGCGATTCCCATAGTAGATCACTCTAAGAATCCTAGATCTTTCTCTGACTCCAAACACTTTGTTTGCTCAACTTGTCAGAAATGTGTTTTTAAGGCAAATCATGATGATTGTATAACAAAATTCCTGAAGGAAGTAAATGCTCGTAATAAGGTTCAATCCTCTAAGACTAGAAACTACAACAAGCCCGTGGAACCAAAAAGTTATACTCAGAAACCTGATAGGCAGATTGCTATAGGACAAAAGTTTTCTCTCGACAAGTCTTCCACTGTGCATGAGAAACAAAACACTCCTAGATCTTGTCTTAGGTGGATACCGACGGGTAGAATTTTTAAGATTGTTGGTCTTAGATGGATACCCATTAAAAAGATGTTCACTAAGTGCAAAACCAAGGTTGACAATGAAACCCCAAATGGTCTAAATGCTGATATCACTAACCCATATAAGTGCAAACAAACTCTTAATGTCAGTGCAGGTAGTCCTTACTTAAGTGCAGGTACATCGTTCACGCATATTAAGGAAAGACTCAGGGTTTGGGTGCCAAAAAGATTGATATCTCATGAAGTAGGGGTTCAAACAATTCAAGCTTGATGAACATCAATGATAATGACGTCCGTTCACATCAGTTCAGGCCTCGTCCTTCATCGATAATGACGTCTGTTCACATCAGTTCAGGCCTCGTTCTTCATCGACAATGACGTTTGAACACTGCAGTTCAAGCCTCGGGCCTCAATGTCAACATAATGGCATCTGCTGACAACTCTTCAGGCCCCGTTCATCAAAGAAAAGAAAAGTGTACGCTTGAGTGCGCTTTATCTTCAAAAGAAGAGAAATCTTCTTGTTTCTGACCATTCTCATCAACAAGCTTCATGTTCTTCCCATGCTCATTCAGTCACCAAAGTGGATCAATGTACATTGGAGTATATTCTTATTCACTTGTTCTATCAAAAATGGCAACCTTATATGCAATTTTTGAGGGGGAGAAGTGTGAATAAACAACATGTCAGTTATCAGGTGGATCTACTTACCGTTGATGGTATTCTTATTCACTCGTTCAATCAAAAATTGCAGTTGGCAGTCATATGCAATTTTTTAGGGGGAGAAGGGTGAATAAACTACATGTTGATTGATGTTTGAGAAATGGCCATACGATTCCTGAATACATCAATTCAGGAGTCGTGCAAACTAAGTTTCTTCAACACCATATGTTCCACCGTCTATGAAGAAAGAAGATATATTGTTTCAACCATTGGTTTGAAGAATACTTTCAGCTCCATCAAGTGTTGTATCTCCTATGTTTCCTGCTGATGCTCAGATATCTGTTGATACAACCGGTACTCCTTCATGAACCACAATGGTTCAAGAAGTACCATCTGTTAGTACTTCTCCAACAACTCATGAAATTGTATCTCTAGTCATTCATCAAGGTGTTGAAGAACAAATTCATGAAATTCTACCTCCTGTGATTGATTATGAACTCCTCCTCCATAATCTTACTCCAGACCCGAGTTCTGGAAAATCATCTTCATCACGGATTGATGTTCCTTTCAATGTGCACTCTGTAACATCAACCACAAGAACATAAAAGAAAATGTCGGCTAAAACGTCAAAACGGCTAAGAGTTTGGACATGGAATGTCAAGTGATTACGGAGTTTATTTGGGATCCCTTATTTGAGATTGAAGTTGACTTTCACAAAGGCGTGATCTTATTTTATCTTGAAGTCGGGGTTGGTTGGATGCATGGCTTTCAATGATAACTTGCTCGTGCTTAAAATTTATGATTGGGGTTTGGAATATCTAGTTATGCCCGATGAAAGGAGTTACAATGAAGTTTTCACGGGTTATAGCTATCACTTCAAGGAGTTACATTGTAGTGCGCAGTGTCACACGCAGATGCAGATATGGATAGTCTCAAGAGGTGTTGTACTTGCTTTGGCTCTTAGTTGAGTATATAAGGGTAATTAGGGGTTTTCTTCTGCATCGTTCTTCAATCAACAACAGTGCAAGCTTAAGTAACAAATTTGGGGAATTCTTCGTCAGTTTCAAGTTTGGTATATCGGGTTTGCTCCATCAGTTGTCACTTCAAATAGCCTACTTAAGGGTTGGTAAAGATTGTCAGAGAGCATTTCGGTAGCTGTTGATTCTCACAGGATACGTTTGAGCCAATTTTGTTCTTCTCACAAGATTTCAAGTATATATGTGCGTAAAATGTGTTGCTGATTCTTAGGTATCAAAACCAGCAAGGGGGAAGGAGACATACATCGAAATGCACAATGAGTACACGTGATGAACTTTATACTTCTTCTTAGTTGAAGTTATTCCGGGAAGATAAATGTCATGACCGCAAAGAAAATCAGTGTTTTAACTCGTGGCCTCTTGGTGTATTATTCCAACTACGTGGGGGAAGAGATGTAAGAAACAGTTTCTGATGATTAAAGAGGTACACAATTGTATGATGATTCCTCTGGTTAGTCGGTGCCCAACAGAAGGAAATGTGTTCATCCGGGACTTACTTGATTCCGGTGCTTCTGTGGTACTGTCTTGGTGTTATCATTTAGAATACATACGGGATAAGTTGCTTACACTTGAGACTTAGGTGACTTTGGTGTAACAATTCTCATCTGCAATTTCCTGAAGAGAGAAAAGGGGATTTCCGGGTCTTAATTGATCGTGATGTTACTTTTTCAACTTCATTAATGGGATTGAGTATGTACTTCGGGTTTTTGGGCTTCATATAATGAGACTGATTGCATCACTTCAACTACTTGGGGGAAGTGGTCTCTGGATACTTTCAGTATGCATTCCTTCAGTCTTCAGCAGGAAGTAATGTGTGAAGAATTATTCAAGTGTGAGATGATTCACTGCTGATCTATTTGATGATCCCCCGAACGGAGAATCACGATGATTATTCTTAAAAGGAGCAGCAATATTTGATGTGGTTTGCTACGGTTTCCGCTGTACACTTACCTTTCGTAAGCTTGAAAGAGAGCTTTGAAACTGCTCAAAGGAAGATTGTCGGTTTAGGGGGAAGCTGTCAAAGCTTCAAATTGAGAAGGCTCGAGTTCAGTCTATTATTTAGGAGCCTCGAAAGCTTTGGTGGTGAAAGTTTAAGAGATGTTGACTACAGACTTCTACAACGTACAGAACGATATCCTTATTTCGGTATTCATGTCAACATCATCTTAAATAGAGTAACATATTTTGTACATATCTTATACCAAAATTGTAAATAGAAAATTATAAATCCAGAAAATTGTAAATAGAAAAATATTAAAACCAAGAAAAAGCCATAAAAATCAGAAAAATAGAAAATACCAAAAATAGTTGTTCTAGTCATGTCTTCTGTTTATCGATAACATTTACGGACCTAAAAATGTCATTCAATAATGACACGGGTCTTTAAATGAAGCTCGAGCAGAAGTTTAAAAGGTTTATCAAAACATGTCATTATGGCTTGCTATTACTTCATATAGCAACCCGCGTTTCAAAATGGGGAAGGCACGTCGCCAAAAAGACGACTGTTCTTTCTACTGGGTGATGTTCACCCGGGCATGGATTACTTTATATCCATGTTTCTTCGATTTAATGTACGGTTCAGTGCGTTATTTCCTGATTAAGAAGAGAAGTCTTCTTTGAATACAAATAGTTTTCATTCTATGATTCTTCTGAAAATTATTTGTGAGACACATGGTGGTAACGTGTTGGTTGAAATTCTTTCAGACTTGGATTGTTCATAAAATTTGTCACTCAATCAATGACTTCAACACCTTAACTAGAATACGGGTCATTGATTGAGGGGGAGAGTGATTTCAAATTTTATATCATCAAACAGGTTTCTTGGTTATCTCATAATTGTTAGAAAAGGTTTTGTAGTTAATGGGGTATTAGTTGAAGAGGATCTTGCTAAGCTTTATCTCAAATGGCCAAATGTGTTAGTTGTTAGAAAGATTAGGGCATTATGTGCAATTTGCTTATAGTATCCTAACTTTATGTAACTATAAGGTTCATTTGTGTCACTCTGGAATCCTCGTTTAATCCCCTAAATACTTTAAAACTCAAAATCTAAAAGAAGTTAGAAAACCCATTGTGTTTGATGTTCTTAAATACTCCACGGGCATTTGTATGATCTGAATGAATGAGTTTCAAATGTTGATTGATTTTTGTTAGTCGATAGCTGCTAAATTGTTGTTGATTCAGTGCATGTGCACTCAGGATATGCTTAGGTGTGTAGCTATCGTGTTAGAATCATGTCCCTAAGATCCTGACTTGAATGTTGAAATATGTGTGAATTGCATGTTCATGACTGTTGATTGCTCTTCATGCTAGATAGCGGTTTGATGTATTTCCTGACTGTGGTTTGATTATGAGATGAATATGGTATTATGAGTTAGCAAGCTGCTACGTGGTAGCTATTAATGAAAAGTGAATCTGTATGTATGTATGATTAACTCAAATAAGTACATTTTATTACCATCATTTATCCTATTTATTTGACTTGTTTTATTATATTATCTGTAAGAATTGATACTTAATCGTTTACTTTTGTAATTCTCAGGTAAAAACAAGCATTTGGTGAAACTTAGCGATTTTGGACTAATTATGGAGCAAAACAAGCAAGAAGTTAAGAGTCTACTGAAATGTACAAGATCAAGACAAATCTGCTCCAGATGCGCCGCATCTCACTTATTACATACGGCGCATCACTATCAAGATTTCACCAGATACGATCCAAGATACAAGAGGACATGCGCCGCATCCAAGAATGAAGATACGCCGCATCTTCTGGCGGTGTACGAATATTCCTGAATATATTAATCTTGGACCCCACGCGAAGTTAAGTCAATGCGCCGCATCTACTTACTAGATGCGCCGCATCTTACCCTCAGACAGAAACTATAAATACCCCAAGACCAGACGAATTT
Organism: Artemisia tridentata subsp. tridentata; assembly: GCA_021014915.2. Classification (NCBI taxonomy): domain Eukaryota; kingdom Viridiplantae; phylum Streptophyta; class Magnoliopsida; order Asterales; family Asteraceae; genus Artemisia; species Artemisia tridentata. Next base: position 365,964,381 of record CP139507.1, read on the forward strand.
CGTGGGACATATAATATATACGAGACCGAAGTACAGAAACCTTAGGACGAATTCAGTCAAGGCAGCAGCACAAGACACACCTTGAACGAAGATACAAGAGCTATAAGAAGGTCCTGCATGTATTTAATTCATTAAGTAGTTTTGTTTTATTGTGTTAGTAAACTTTAATTCATCAGGATTGGTGGCTTGTGTAATGTGACAACGGAAAGATTGCACTCCCTTAAAACTGCTTTCCCATTAATTAAAGTTTATATGTTGATGTCATTGGTGACTTTTATTAGTGCATTGATAACCTCTGTGTCTAGCTGAGCGTTGATCGGGTCGCCATGCCTCTGGCCTCGCCTATTTATTAGATCGCCTATGCATTCTATCGTCTGTAGAAAAGTAGGAAGAAAGATAAATAGGATAGTCATAAGTAATCATTAAGGGTTTACTTTGCCGATAAGATTAGAACCAACGAGAAAGGACTTAATCTCGGTGCGTTGCATCGAACTATACACTTCATATAAAACTAGCAATAAAACAAGTGACAAACTACTTATCTATCAGGACAGGTCTTCTTATTGTCTCGTGTATTTATCTGTGTACGTGTGTGCTACTTGCTGATTCGTGCCTATTGGTTTAGTTTATTATTTAAACGTACCCAATCGTGCCAGTCTCTCAGGCTGAAACCCCCTTGCGTTAGATTAGCTTGTATAGCTAACTTAATATATTAAAATACTGATTAGAATAACTAGATAATACGTTCCACTCTTAGTGATCGACACTCTACTTACCATTATATTCATACTGACCGGGTACACTGCTTGTTAAGTGTGTGTGTTATTGATAAGTCGGCTAAATATAAATTTAAAACTTGAGTAGGCATTAATACTGCTAAACCGCAACGACACATCGCACGCATCAAGTTTTTGGCGCCGTTGCCGGGGAGTGAATTGTTATTATCTGTTAATTTGATTAGTATTTTAATTAGGTTTTTATTTTATTTTTAATCTAACCGCTAATTCTGTGTTGTATATTAGATTAATTTGCATTCATTGTATTATTTTGCATATTTTTTGTTTTTGTGTTTTATTTGTTTGTTTTCTTTGTGTTTATTTTCGTTTGTGTTTTTATTTGTTTTTATTTTTCGTATTTTTTTGTATTCTGCTATCGTTGTACTGAGCTAAATCGAACGATACGGCGCATCTGATCTCTCAGATACGGCGTATTGCGTTTAATTTTTATAAAATACAACGCGTTTAATTAATTCGATACGACGCATCTTTTCCCCAAGATACGGCGTATCTGTTTTTGATAAAAAAAAAATTTCTAAACGTTAACGCCATACGACGCATCTGCTTCAGCAGATACGGCGTATCTATTATTTTAATTAAAAACAGTTTTCGAATTATTAAACAGATACGACGCATCGATCTGTGTCGATACGGCGTATCTTCTGAATCAAAAATCTTATATTTTGAAACGTAACGAAAACACGACGCATTAACCTTTGTTAATACGACGAATATAATTTGATAAATATAGTTGATTTTTGATATTTACTTTGATCGGTCCGCTACTCTCGTGCACAAGTTGTTTATTTTCAGAATAAAGGATGACTCAAGCATCACCATGAAAGATTACGTTCTGAACCAAACTGAGAGACGCTAGCTGGAGTGATCAAACATAAGACAACGAGAGTGGAGGAAAACTCGGTACCGGTAACATTGAACGTCTTAAATTCTTGAAATAGAACTCCAGGTAACCTCTACGATAATTCAACCAGCCCAAAGGAAAGTTCTCTACAATATAATCTCAATTTTATTATCCGTGTAATACATCTGATTAAAATTGTAATCTTAATTTTGTATGCTTAATAACGATATTTGTTCCTAACCTCGGAATAAATCCTTATCCACTAAACAATAAGATCACAATTATTAATAAAACGTTTATGCCTATTGCTCTTATTTTGAATTCATTTATATCATATGGTATGACCGTTTAACCCCAATTTGATGTATAAAGAATTGTGTTGCGGAGGCCAAGGTACGTTCCTCATTTGAATTTCGTTCACTAACATAGCGATACGGCGGATCTAAATATCCCAAGCGCCGTATCTCTGACCAACTAGGACTCATTGACTAGTCAACGAGATTAAATAGATACGGCGCATCCCAATTTTCAATACGGCGCATCGTTTTGCCCTATAAATACGACGGGAATGCGCCGGATCTAAAATTTTTACCAGAAAATCCTCACACAGTTAAGAACCTACACACAGTAAAACTATACTCTAATTCCGAGCATTTTTCTAAACTCCACCCTCTAATCCGATCTATAATCCTTCACCTAATCATAAAATTAAGGTAATTATTCCATTTCGATTTAATCTTGTTTAATATGAAAATTAGGGTTTATGTGATTAATTCGATTAGTGCTTAAATGATATAGAGATATGATTAGGACTTGTATTAGATGATCTCCCCCGTATTTAACTTGCGTAAATCATCGAATTTCTGGCCTAGTTTGATTTGAACGAAAATTTGGGTTTTGAATTCGATTTTGAATATTTAGTGGGAAAATGGATTAGTAGTGGTGTATTGAGCTTTTAGAACTGTTATAATGGGTAAATGATACTGTGATATTAAGTGGGAGTTTACGTCACGGATACGGATTCTTGAAAAGCCTGCCTGATCCCCTTTATTTTATACTGATATGCTTTTAGATGCGGCGCATCTAGGTTAATTGATGCGGCGTAACGACCTATTTCCAAATTAATAAAACTCTAGATACGCCGTATTACTTAATCTAGATACGGCGCATCTCCATACGCCGTATCTCATTTCTTGCTCCGCATCTCTTATACTTTGTGCAGATACGCCGCACTGATTAAATCAGATGCGCCGTATCTACCTGATTTGCAGACTGTTTACTAACTTTGAAAATTTATTTCAGATGGCATTACCAGAGGCTGCACAAAGACATCAGTGGCTACGTTTCGAGGATATGGGACTGGCTCCTGGCACCTTGGATGATTACTTACGGAGACTAGAGTCGATTTACTTTAAGAGAATATTTAGGGTCCAGGTTTTGGATTTTGCTGATGTGGGATTGATTGGGGAAGGACATGCTGCTGAGAGTTTACGACGTAGGATGGAGATGGTAGTTACTGGTGATGATGAGGAGGTGGTATTCAGATCCTTTGCTTGGGAGAGATTGTTCAGGATTGACGAGCCCTTGGTAAGGGAGCTCATGATGGAGTTTTTCAGTACATTTTACTACAGAGAGACGGATACTGGATTGGATATTGCTGACACCCTTGTGTTTAGACTGGGTGGGGTGCCGAGGCAGATGTCTATGAGACAGTTCATTTTGGCCATGGGTTTGCATACGGTTGAGGAGCTTGAGTCAGATGGGTTTGCCAGATATTGGGATGATAGTTTGAGAGCGGTCCCTGACAGGGCATTATTCGGTGATTACTAGGACAGGATCTCTTCGGGGGGTGATATCACTACTTCTACCCCCTCTTACACTTTGATCAGGGAGCCCTTGAGGAGGCTGTGCCACCGTTTGATAGCACTTACCATTGCTGGGAGGGGTCAGTCACCTGAGAAGGTGACCACTCTGGACCTCTTCCTCTTGAGGAGCATGGATGAGGGGTTGTCGGTGAACATCCCCCACTTTTTGGCACACTACCTCCACCGGTCAACTGCAGGGAGAGATCGGAGGAGTCATATGACTGGCGGGCATTTTGTTTCTCGGCTGGCCCCCCATTTTGGAGTGATTGGAGAGGAGATTCCAGCAGGGCTGGAGGTTGTGGTGACCCATCTCTCGGTTATTGACAGGGATTACTTGGTTAGACTTGGGATATGCCAGTTGGCTATGGGAGATTACGTTTGGGTAGCATTGGGGCCCGCTAGAGCTGCAGGGCCAGAGGCGGAGCAGGGAGGTCCTCAGGGAGCTCCGGCTGCTGCTCCAGCCCATCAGGAGGAGCCGCAGGCACCAGTACCCCCACCAGTCCCTGTACGCACGGTGAGTCAGAGAGTTGAGGCAGTCGAGGGAGAGCTGAGAGCCTTGAGAGGCGTTGTTGATGGTATGAGGAGGGACTCAGAGTGGCTGGTTACGAGTATGAGCCGACTTTTGGAGCAGCAGGGTATTACCCACACTCGTCCGGATGGTACTCATGTTGCAGGAGTGACACTTGCGTACACTCGCAGAGTCCGGGCTAGGACGAATGATGCCAGCACTTCAGGGACCCACCCACACGACCACACTGACCCTTGATCTCTTGATTCCACGTGTTTATTGACATTGTTCCATGCACATTATTATTATTCTTTTTGGATTGTACTAATCGATATTCTCATTTATGCATTTGATGTTTTAGTTTATATTTCTTAATATGCTTGACAAAGACTGGCATTAAGTTCAGCATGAGAGTACGAGAGGACGTGAGAGATGAACCATGGAATGAGCCATATTACAACAGACTGTTAGCAGTCTGGCTGGTGAACACATGCGCCGCATCTGGTAAACAGATGCGACGCATCCTATCCTTTATTTCGTTTTATTTTATTTTTGTTTCAGGCCACAGAGGATACGGCGCATCTCAATCCTGAGATGCGACGCATCTCCTGCAATGGTCATATCTTTATTTTTCTGCATTTTTACTTTCGACTTTAAAACTTTTTATCAGTTTATTTTAATGCGGCGCATCCCTAGTTAAGGATGCGACGCATCTTCTATTCTGATCCGTATTTATTCCAGGCTCGATACGGCGTATCTTCTTCCATAAGATACGGCGCATCGACTGACCTGATGATTTTCAGTTTTGATTTTTATGTTTTATTTTTCCTAACTACTAATGTATTATGCAAGTTTGACCTTTCTTAACTTAGGTGTGTTTTAAAGCCTTGGTGGTATTTTAGATTCCTGCATTTCCTGTGGATACATTGATTATGAAGCTTAAACGTTCTCATCCACAAGAAAGATGATTTTTGCTCTTATACAAATGGAGGATCATACCGAGCAAATCTCAGGGGAGTTTTTCTGTTCTAATTCTTTTATTTTCCAGTTTTTAACCTTTGATACAAACAACGAGGACGTTGTTTAACTTAAGTGGGGGGATTGGAGAATTAGAACACTTAACACTTACTTGTCCTAAACTTTTTCAAAAAAAATATGCTTAAAATGCGCTTAATATATAAAAATTTAAAATTTTTAGCATGTTTTTGTTTAAAGTCTAAGTTGCATAGCTGCACACATGACGTTATTTTTAAAAATTGTGATTTTTCAAAATTCACAAATCTGTGAGTGTGCCGGTGACTTGTAAACTTTAGAACTTGGCTTGTATACTATTCGAGACCACCATAATAAGTATTATTTATATAATTGGAATGACTTGTCTAAATTGGTAAATTTCTAGGATTACACCCAAATAGCCTATTATATGTTATGTGATATTAACTAACTACACTGGTTAGTTAGCCCCCGTAAAAACCCTTTTGTTACTCTCATTTTTAGAGTAAGATACCCCTAGAAAAACACTCAGAGCCATTCCTTTCGTTTCTTACACCTTTGTTAAAATATTTCGTTACACCCTTACACCTTAGCCTACCCTGTAGATTAAAATCCGTGGTTGGTTAATTGCTTTAGGCAAAGTGTGTTTCCTTACATTACCTGTGTTCGCGTGCGTAATTCATTATCTATGGTTAGGTCGGGAAATTGCACAATGCAATTGGAGTGAAAGTAAATATTGTATATCTTTGAGTTTATTTTTCGTGTGTTTACTACTTTCACTATTACCGTTATTTCTGAAGACATGAAAAGTATGGAAAAATTATCCAGAATTATCATTATAGTGATGTGGTGAAATTTTACACATCTTTGTTTGTTAAAAAAAAAATGAAAAAAAATAGAAAAGAAAAAGAAAAAGGAAAAGTTGGATGTTTGTTTAACCAACTTATGTGAAGTTTTGTATTAAGTGGTCGATATCACCACTAGTTGTTGTATATTATATTAATGGATTGAATGGGAGTTGGCAGTTATGGGAACACCAACTAAGGTTTATTCTTTGATTAAGATCTTGTTGAGTATAATTCGTGTCTACCTAAAAGCGTGTGTTTCAAGTGTTAAAGCGTGAGTTATTCTATGATATGAGTCTTATTCATGGGATGGTTGGGATAGTGATTAACCACACTTAGGATTTTAATTTATCTGTTTTGTTTATTTTTCATTTTACACCAATTTATATCCCAAATATTATCCATACCCTGTATTATTCTTTATCCAAGCCTTTGATTTATTGAGATTAGGGATTTGAGCAATCTTAAGTATCGTAGTCGTGGATTCGGCTATGTATTTATGATTTTGTCGCCCTTTTTGATATAATATTATTGGTGAAGATTACTTGGTCCTATCTTTAGCCTATTCGAGTTAAGGATTTGAGCAATTGCAAGTATCGTGTTCGTGGATTCGATCATGTATTTGTGATTTTGTCGCCTTTTCTGGAATTTGAGATCGATAGAGATTAAGGAGAATAACTAACCCTTAAACCTCAAAACCCTTTTTACCGCTTTAAACTTGTTATTCCTTGGCTTTAGTGGGGGAGATGTGTATACTTGTCAAGCTTATGATAGAATATTTGTCACGACTGGACAGTTAAACGATTAGATTTGCTTTTATCATGTTATTTTATTTTACTTCTAATTCGTTAAGTGTTTGGTTGTGAGATTATGACAAAAATGAATACATGCTTAAATATAAAAATAAATCCTAATATTCTTTAGGATACATTTTCATAAGATTTAATCTAAGGTTTACTTGGGGACAAGTAAAGTTCAAGTGGGGGGATATTTGATGAACTCAAAAAAGTACATTTTATTACCATCATTTATCCTATTTATTTGACTTGTTTTATTATATTATCTGTAAAAATTGATACTTAATCGTTTACTTTTGTAATTCTCAGGTAAAAACAAGCATTTGGTGAAACTTAGCGATTTTGGACTAATTATGGAGCAAAACAAGCAAGAAGTTAAGAGTCTACTGAAATGTACAAGATCAAGACAAATCTGCTCCAGATGCGCCGCATCTCACTTATTACATACGGCGCATCACTATCAAGATTTCACCAGATACGATCCAAGATACAAGAGGGCATGCGCCGCATCCAAGAATGAAGATACGCCGCATCTTCTGGCGGTGTACGAATATTCCTGAATATATTAATCTTGGACCCCACGCGAAGTTAAGTCAATGCCCCGCATCTACTTACTAGATGCGCCGCATCTTACCCTCAGACAGAAACTATAAATACCCCAAGACCAGACGAATTTCGTGGGACATATATTATATACGAGACCAAAGTACAGAAACCTTAGGACGAATTCAGTTAAGGCAGCAGCACAAGACACACCTTGAACGAAGATACAAGAGCTATAAGAAGGTCCTGCATGTATTTAATTCATTAAGTAGTTTTGTTTTATTGTGTTAGTAAACTTTAATTCATCAGGATTGGTGGCTTGTGTAATGTGACAACGGAAATATTGCACTCCCTTAAAACTGCTTTCCCATTAATTAAAGTTTATATGTTGATGTCTTTGGTGACTTTTATTAGTGCATTGATAACCTCTGTGTCTAGCTGAGCGTTGATCGGGTCGCCATGCCTCTGCCCTCGCCTATTTATTAGATCGCCTATGCATTCTATCGTCTGTAGAAAAGTAGGAAGAAAGATAAATAGGATAGTCATAAGTAATCATTAAGGGTTTACTCGCCGATAAGATTAGAACCAACGAGAAAGGACTTAATCTCGGTGCGTTGCATCGAACTATACACTTCATATAAAACTAGCAATAAAACAAGTGACAAACTACTTATCTATCAGGACAGGTCTTCTTATTGTCTCGTGTATTTATCTGTGTACGTGTGTGCTACTTGCTGATTCGTGCCTATTGGTTTAGTTTATTATTTAAACGCACCCAATCGTGCCAGTCTCTCAGGCTAAAACCCCCTTGCGTTAGATTAGGTTGTATAGCTAACTTAATATATTAAAATACTGATTAGAATAACTAGATAATACGTTCCACTCTTAGTGATCGACACTCTACTTACCATTATATTCATACTGACCGGGTACACTGCTCGTTAAGTGTGTGTGTTATTGATAAGTCGGCTAAATATAAATTTAAAACTTGAGTAGGCATTAATACTACTAAACCGCAACGACACATCGCACGCATCAATGTATATCTGTGTTGATATTCTTATGCAGATTCCATGGCCAATATAAATGTGCCAGTTCCCGCTCTAACCATTTGATCAGATGTTCAAACTCTATTGACTGGCTCTGAATTCACCACAACAACAACATCAGCAACAACAACAACAAAACTGTCATCACCACCACCACCTTCACTTCAACAAAGCATTACTTATTCTGGTCTCGCCGAGTGGGGATCTACAATACTTGGGAAGATTTGTTGGTGGATGGATAATTGATGCTGACTACTGACTCCCTCAGGGAAGCGAAAAGGTCAACATCATTTGTATCATAACGATTATCTTTGTACATAATAAGCAGTGAATAAACATTTGTTGTTATGTGTCAGTGTATGATTGTTTTAATTCAAAATCTTTCAAACCTATCATACCTGACACTAACATTCTCCCTCATTGATTGAGGGGGAGCATCGTAATGTTCCATCATCAAAATATATTAAATCTGACCACATTTTCTCCAACATTTTCTAACTTATTTAAATCAATTGGGATCACAAATCTCAAAAGGTTTGAAATTTTTGATCGGGGGAGAGAATGTGATTTAAATATGAAACCTGATGAAAATGTGATTCTTTGGACTTAAATGTAAGCTCTCCCATATGTGCTAAACTCTTTCGCATATCGATGCACATATTGAGGGGGAGCAAATGGTTTGTGATTACAAAAAGGATGTGGCATCTTATGTGAGCATGACTCAGACTTCACCAATGAATTGACGAAACCTAAACTATCATTAATCGAAAGGATGCGTCCTGGCCGGGTAATAATTTCAAGCTGGTCTAACCAGTGATGTAAGCGTGTCTCGAAAAGGACGTGTCGGAGTAGAGTGTACCGTTTCGAGAAACTTTCTATGGACTTGACCAGGCCGGGTAATAATTTCAAGCTAGCCTAACTAGTGATGTAAGCGTGTCTCGAATCGGTCATGTTCACTGAAAGTGGTTCAATTCAAAAAGTGCAATCTCCACCCAACATGTGCAAATTTATAATATAATCATCCGAGCACATGTTAAGGGGGAGCATTTGAAAAGTATAAAACTCTCAAAGTGTTGGCAAAATGTGTTTTCATAATCATAAACACTTTGAGAGATTTTTCAAGGATTTTGTTGACGGCAACATAGGATAGTCATGAAGTTATAAGGTGGATAAGGTTAGGAAAACCGTCCTATGATCCGCCAGAGCCGGAGGGATCTACCCAAGGACAATACCAAATAGTTAGTATTTGAAAGTCCTTAGATATGATTATGAAAAAAGAGTAATATGAGAAAGGAGAAAGAAGGGGTTGAAGAATTAAAAAGAAAAGTAATGTGAAAGGGTGAAAAGAAATAGCCCTCCAAATTATTCAACCTTAGGGCAGAAACCGGGTTCAATTCATATGCTACTGGTTGTTACTAAGGTGACGCCGGTATTGAAGACAAGACGTCATGGACCTAGTGACGCACTGCACTAAACCTTCTAAGCCACTCAAGTTCTCTTAAAAGGACTTGTTTCATTCTCACGGGGAACCCTGCATAATCTATCAACCGCTCATTACGAGCTATGTTGATATTGAAACAGGACACACCGCTCCAATCTCCGACTACCAAAATTGCACTTATCGAGTCTAGAGCCAAGAGATGCATCATAAGATCTCAATAGGAACACATGTTACTTCTACACTGGTTGTTCAACATTAAGGACACCAGGTGTAAACTTATGAGTCCTACGCAGATCTTAGCAATCTGCCAGAACATTTATGAGAGAGTTTACAAATGTAACTCTCAGTGATTGAATGGAAATTTCTGCCAGGGTCAACATCAAACAGCCTTGATAACAGGTCACTTCGGTAATTCCTTGTGGATTACGCTTAGTGGTCGCGACGGTTTCAAACGGTCTACGGTCGTGGAGTGAACTCCAGCGACTCACCTAATCGTTGATTTGCTACGGTAGATCGTGTAAGCCCTCTGTGGGTTTTTGATTTAGGAACGGCCTTGGTAAGGATTAGAGAGAGTTTTCACACTATGCTGTTAACAATCTCGAAGTCCGAACCTGTAAGTACTGGACGTTTTATTGCTAACTGTCGTATGCAGGAATTCCTGGCGGTTGCAGCTGATTGCCGAGAAGATGCCAATCCATCACCACATGCTCACACTTCACCATCATCGTATTCGAAGGAATCATGATAAATTGAAAGACCTTCCACACTGCTTCCGCAAACTCTGATGCTGAAAATCATGACCCAGAGTAGTGTGAGCATGACGGTTCAAAGAGCACCACATCACATGGAGACATACGGGTGAAAGATGACTTGGAGACATACGTTGGATGATGACATCACAGAATCACCAAAGATCATCCAAGACAGAAGAACAGTCATCAAAAGGTCACTGCTGAATGTACAAAGACTAATCAATTTGAAGAATCAAAGACTACGAGCTATGAAGTCAAATTCATATGAAAGAATGCTAGAATTCAAAATATTATTTCCGGGGTGACCTCCCTTAGGGGGAGATTGTTAGGAATATAAATATTCATGTGAAGACTCGGTCACCCCGAGTATCTGTGTAGCATTTATGTAGCTCGTAGGATTATTAGTATTAATAGTATTAGTTTAGATATATTAGTATTTGTGGAGTGGGTCGGGTCTTTACCCACTGTCAGCTCACTCTACAGCCCGCTAGGGGCACCTAAACATTGTAGTATATATACCCCTTCCCACACATGGGAAGGGTTGGAGCTCTTAATCATACAACCATTTCTTCCTTCACTCTCTCGCTCTAGAACTCCCATTCTTTCTTATCTCTCTCTCTATAATTCATCTAACATCAAATCCAAGTATGCATATGTTACAATTTGTGACTCCATGCGAATACTAGTGTAAATTAGGATCAAATAATGCTGGCTGGCCTTGGAACTAAGAAATAACTACATGCCAAGAGGAAGAACCCAAACAAGTCAACTTTACTCAATACAAAAAGTGACCAATATTTATACCAAATTCTATCTTTTGAGATGTCATATAGGCTCGCTAGTTACCAAAAGCCGAAATATGTCATTAAATAACGATATGTATTGTTACACTTAATTTGGTAAACCTAGTATTTGTAAGACAAAGAGTAGTGGGAATTGAATATGGGTTAGTTGCCCATTCAACGGGCGTTGGACCGCCCCCTTGGACCGTTGAATCCCGTTTAAAACCAAAAAAATCAACGCCCGTTGATTGAACAACGGGCGTGGAAGCTATTGTTTAGTCAAATATAGTCGTTGAACGGCTATGTTTGGGTATTAATTTATTATTATTATTTTTTAACTCAACTATCCTATTTAATCTAACATTTCTTTTCATTTCAACACACAATTCACCATCTTCCTCTCAACAAAAAATAACGACCGTTTTTATCAAAAAAATGATTCGCCGGCCATTCAATGGCTCGTATTCGAGTAGCGATTCAAGTTTCGACGAATTTGAAACCGAAGTGGTAGCCGTTTGTTCGAGTGCGTTAAACCTTATGGCGACGTTTATTCACCGAAGCATTGGTCCACCTCGACCGTTTCAAACGAGACAAGTTATCATCCGCGATCGTGAAGAAGCTCATAACCGTTTGATGCGAGATTATTTTAATGAGAATCCCTGTTGGCCGCAACCAAGAGTTTTCACTACTAGAAAATCTGGCATCAGCAACGAAAGTTTGCATCGCTATTCCGTGACTAAAGCCCTTCAACGATGGATTGGTGAAGGATATATTCCGTCACAAAAAAGGGCCTCGCAAAATTTTAGCGACAAGTTTAGCGACAAAAGTTTTAGAGCTTCGGCGACGGATTGTCGGTCTCCGGCCCCTCGCTAGAGCCTTTATAAAGTTACCTAAATTAAATTTGATTCGACCATCAAGTGATGGCTTAGCGACAAACTTTTTTGTCGCTATAAGTAACGACGAAGTAGTCACTAATCCATTTCTAATAATCAGCCAACCATTTTGTTGTTATTCCGTCGCTAATAGAGACGGATATATTTGTCGTTAATCCGCCACTAAACGTATTGTCTCAAAACCGTCACTTATAATTTGTTGCTTAAATCAACACCATTTCATAGCATGTTTGATCAAATCCGTCTCTAATTTGTCACGATTTAAAAATCTTTTAAGGATAAAATATGTCGGTAATCAGTCAATAAACGAAACAATTTATTTGCCATTTATTCAAGATGTCACACAAACGGATACTACACTGATAATAGTCACGAAATCCGTATCCAAATCAAATAACAAACATATCCAAATCAAATAACAAGCAAATTCGAAAGAAAACTAACATCTGATCTTCGACAACATAAATGGAAATCTCAACCAAAGATTCTCTCTTACATAAAAGTTAAGAGGGCCTATAAAGCTCTTGAAAGTGCAATGGTTGATGTTTAAGATGTTCGGCCACTTGCATTACCTTGCTTTGTTTTTGTTTGGCGGGTAACACGACTCTTGATACCATACTCAACAAGCATATCTTGAATTTCTACACGCATTTCTTCCTTGAGCTCTTCACGCATTTCTTCTTTTAGCTCATTCTTCATTTCTTCCTTGAGCTCGACTTTCATTTCTTCCTTCAATTCTTCCTTTAACTCTCCATGAACGCTATCAAGATAGTTCTTGAACATAACAAATTCAAATACTAGTTTTTTTTTAAATAGCTAAATGCAAATTGAGTGGGCTTTTATGTAAAGTGAGTTATAATTCCAGTATCCTTATAGAACTAACCTCAAAAGATCTGAAACATTACAATTTTCAGAATACACACCTAAAACCTGAACACATTCAATAGATACAGCACCTTAAAAGTCAAAAGAATCATTAAACCAAACGTCCAAAAGGACTACACTTGTGCTATGATTCTTTTTTGAGTGAGACACATAATCAAACACTTTATGTGCATCAATCATACAAAAGACAACAAATTGGGCTGAAATGCTTTGCGTTTTTAGATGACCATAAGAATATAACAAAAATCATAACTTTATATGAGAAAATTTTATAAAAAAGGGTAGAACAGATATACATTCTTTTTCTTTTCTTTTAACTAATTAACTATGTATGCATCAATTTAAACATAAGACCATGATGGATTTCCGAAAGTAAAGTCACAGGAAACTTGGGTTATGCATAGAAGTAACAAGTTCTGCCAAATTTGTGAAATTCAACATACTGTAACACATTTCCATATAATTTAGCACTACAACTTATCTTTTTGAACATGCTAAACTTATTTCTATTTCTTTTTTGTTCACGTAAACAATACAGAATCGTACCCAAAATTTATCAAATTTGAAGCAAATGCTAAAACTGAGATACTAATGGAACCCAAATTAAAGCCAAGAAGGATGGTGAAGCCTTGTAAATTAAGTAAACCAACTCCCTCATTCAAATATACTAACTTTTAAAAATGAAAAAATAAAATAAAATAAATAAATAATACTTATAACGACACAATTAGGCAGAAGATCATACCATACGTCAATTATGTAAATCCCAATTTTCCTGAATTGATACTTGGTAAATTAAATAAGAGAAGTTTAAGGGTTTTACCTACGATGCCGACTAAGATGATTCGAGTGAATGTGGAGAAACAAATGGGTAGTTGCCTTTTTACAGTTACGTTGATGAATTTCGTGGTTGAGTAGAAGAGGGCACATGTCAGTTTTACTGACACGATCCATTATATTGCTATTTAATTTTGTTTATATTTATAATTTTTCACACATTAGTTGTTTTAATGTATGCGCACTTACGGGGTTTAAGGTTTTAAGCTATATGTATCACTAATAAATTATTAGTGATTTAAGGGTGAGCATCGGCGAAGACCGGACCGGCCAAGACCGAGATCGAAATAGCCAAAAACCTAAACCGAGTACCGGACCGAATGTGGTCGGTCCGGTCCGGGTTGGTCCGGTCCGGTTCAAAAAGGCAAAATGGTCGGTTTGTACCTCGAACCGAGACCGAAATAAGGAAAAAACCCCGGACCGCTGGTCCTTCGGTTCGGTCGGTCCGGTCGATTTGCTCAGCCCTACTAATAATTATATATAAAACATATTTGTTCCGTGTAAATTATAATTTTTGTTATTCATAGCAAGGTTTTCAAAATCAGGATCTTACACATGATCGTTTTTGTAATATCGAAATCGTAATATCGGATCGGGATCTTGAGATCCTACTATACTATCATTTTATTATAGTCTTTATAATATTATTCAAATCTACAACTTATTATATATCATAAACACAAAATAATACGAATGTTTCATGAAAATTTTGTCCTAAATTATGGATATAGAATGTTTAAGAAAAGTAACATGTTGTTTTTTAAAATCTATAATATATAATCAATAACTTTATAGTTTTTTAGTTTGTGGTTCGAGAAAAGTAATATCAGATCAGATTATATCTTAATATGCTAATGTCAAGAACGAGATCTTATAAGATCTTAAGCTTGCTAAGATCCATTGCAATGTTACTTGGTTCAACTCTATTTGTGACATTTTCTCGTGTGTGGGACTCTCTATCTTCTTGGGTAGATAATCGATCGTCTTTCTCAGAGCAAGCCAACCTATTCTATTACCAGACATAGTTGGGAGAAGTTCATCCGAAACTACGTATGATCCTGATCATTTTTGCTTTGTAGTATTGTAAATTCGTAAGATCCTAATATCAAGATCGAAATCTTAACAACTATGATTTGATTCATAGGGTTTGGTTTGTGTTGATAAGATGGGCATCACACTTGTTTAAAAAAAGATGGGTATCACTCAATTATATTTTTTTACTAAACCCTGTTTACCTTACTCTAGTTATTAAAATATAAAACACACGATTTTTTTATACAAATCAAATTTAGTTTAAAACTATAGTTCAAAATAAGAGACATCGAATAGTTTTAGCCGTATTTAAAATTTTAACCCGCAAAGGCTATAAAAATAATGATTTTCTGAATATCCTTACCTCAAAGGACAGTAAGTTAATCTATGTTAGGCCAAACCAGGGTTCTAAAAGGCACGCGCGAGGCGTGACCTCCACGTTACGCAATAGACTAAAACGTCAGCTCTAGGCATGACGTGAGATGAGGCATGAAAAGACGCGATAAGGCGCGCTAATACGCGAGGCGTGACACATTTTCTGAATTTAACTCCTATGAAAAGAAAAGCTAAAAGTATGTTATAAAAAGAAAAGGTAAAAGTATGTTATAAAAAAGTAGGACAATCTATATTGTCCCAATGAGTACATTGAGAAAAAATCGTGGCCGAAACCTTTTAAAAAACGAAAAGCCAATAAGCTCAAGTTTATTGGCTTTTAAGCTTATCAATTTGGCCTTATTGTCTCTTATGTCAACAAGCTCAAGTTTTATGGGTTATAAGCACAAGCTCGAGGGGGGGGGGGTCTTGTTTAAGCTTATTTAAGGTACTTATGAGCTTTTTAGCTATAACATAAATAAACCTAATTATATGTTTGGGCTTATTAGCTTATATGAGGAGATTTTGATAAGCCTAAACTTTGTGGCTTATTTGAGCAGGGTTCGGTTTATATAAGTATATTATCCAAAAAGACTTTTATACCCTCATTTAATAATTACACATTTTTATGTTGATATATATATATATATATATATATATATATATATATATATATATATATATATATATATATATATATATATATATATATATATATATATATATATATTATATATATTGTCATTTTACTTTAATAACTATGATAAGCTACGCAAACACCTAGCAAGAGCTTATGAGTTCATTACATGAGTCGCTTATATTACATAATTATATAACATAATTATCTCTATAAATACCGGTTCATTTCCTTGAAATGGACCAAGTCATTCTCGACACAAAAATACACACACTAGCCGCATCTTGAGTGTTAACCCAACTTTTGACTCCAGTCATATTTTTGGGTCCTTACTAAACGTGAGAAATCAAACGATTGACTAACCTCACCCAATAGATATCTTACGTGAACAATAAGCTAAGCCAAACAACCGCTTAGTCATAATATACATTTGAGCTTAATGTCATTCCAAATTTTCAATAATTATTCTCAAAGCTTGTAACTAGGGGTGTTATTCGGGTTTAGGTCAATTCCGGTTAAGGCTAAAAAAAACATACTCGAACCCGACCTTATTTAGAACTCGGGTTAGTCGGGTTTGGATCAACGCGGGTCGGGTCAATTCAGGTTCGGGTCACCCCGAATATAAGTAAAATGATTAAAAAAATTGCTTGCTTCAATATGTTTACATTGTAAAAGTGTTAGTCGAGTCGGGTTTGGGCCAATTCGTGTTAGTTCAATTTAGTTTGAGGCTAAAAAAAACATACCCAAACCCGATCCTATTTAGGACTCGGGTTAGCCGAGTTGGCCCGAATAAATTATTGGTCCAAATAAGCCGACCCGAACAGGCTTAATCGGGTCGGGTCGGGTCTCTATTCACTTATAGTCTGACACACGTTTTGGCTAATTTTCCCTGCCATATTTTTCATAGCCCGCTAATTTTCCCCGCCATATTTTTCACTTACAGTTGACACACGTTTTCCCTTCTCTCTCTCTCTATTCAGTGCTCAATAAAAAAAACCTTTGACATATGTTTATTTGATGTTATTCACCTTAGGTCAATAGTGATTGGATAAAAACAACAAAATTGAAACTACCAACGAACCAAGGTGTCTGTGTCCCTTCATCCTTTGTTGTTGAGTGATTATCTTGTACAAGAAATGTATGTCGATCACGAGCATCTATTTTCGTTGAAATAGAAGCAAATATGCTGATTATAAAATTGTTTGTTATTACATTTGCTACTTAGTACTTACTGACCAATTGGATGTTTTGTTTTGTCATACGTAAAAAGCAATTGCATGTTCCCTTTGTTACATATTTGTAAAAGTGTGTATTTAAAGTGTTTGATAAAATGTCTAAATAGATTCTCTGCAACAAACACTCGCTTATATGTGTATGCATGTTTTTGTTTTATCTATGTATTTAATAAATAGCTTAATATATGAATTTCAATATAGATATAAGAAATCATATGGTTGCTCGTCTTTCATTTTGCATCCCAACAATTTAACAAGGTTATCCTAAAAAACTCAAATGATTGTGATGGGTGATCTCTCATTGTGAATTAATGAGTATTTAAGTATAAAGTAGCATGGTTTTTACATTGTGTCAATGTTAGGTGGCTTCATGGACACATCAGAAACAAATAACCTGTAGTAAGTTCAGTGTGTATGGCAGTTGCTCTGCTCATGATGCTATGCTTATTCTTGTGTGGTTTCTTGTCAGTGGCATGTCTTTCTTTGTATGCTCGTGTCAGTTTATTTGCTTATGTCCATTATGTGTGGTAGTCTTGCTAGTTTTCTCAAGTCTAATAGTATAGTTTAGTGTCCCAGCCCCAGACATTTCGTTGGAAGTCCCTGTTTGGGTTTCTATTTGGTAGGTTTGTGTTGTGTTATTGTCCAGATGTGGCCTCTGTTTCTTGTAATCTGTTTGGGCTTTATGGCCCTTATTGAACATATGCCGATTTTGATTAAAAACAAATAACAGAGCAGCATATATAGAATTAGCATGCTGCATGCATAAACCATGTATTATGTTCTGCGTTTATTATTGGTCGTCAGTTATGGGATTATTCTTGACTTGTTGTATCTGGACATGTGTTGTCGCTATTATGTTCTTCTTAAATAATCTCTTTCTTCTTAGCACATCAACTCTAGACCCAAAGGCTAAAAGCAAAAGATGGGCAGTTACGCCTGAAAAAAAAGTCAAAAAGGGAGAACAAGAAAGTCAGTATCCGTATTGGCTAACTCTTTTTCAGTTCATTTCCTTTAATTCATTATTAAAACTAACTCATACCTATTTTTATATTTTAACACTTCCTTTTAAAATTGAATACCTTTTAGTCATCATACTCGTAGTTTTACCGCTAAATTACAATTACAATTCCTATACCCAAGGCATTTGACCTAGTGGTATGCAATGTGAGATGCTCACCAACAAAGAGGTTGTGGATTCAAGTCTCGTTAGAGACACTTGTGAGATACGTCGTATATGGGGTGTGAAAAAAACGCCGTTCTAAGTATAAACAAAAACATTTACACTTCCTAATATGCCAAAATGATAAATTATACGTATCATTTTACCTCTGCAGGTCATTAAAGACGGTTGTGAAGTCCCTAGGGCTGTAAACGAACTGGACAAACACGAATGGAGCCTTGTTCATGTTCGTTCATTTAGTTTTAACCGGACAAATAAACGGACACGAACGCTTAAACGGACGAGTTTTCATGTTCATGTCCGTTTATTAAGAAAATAAGTTGTTCATGTTTGTTTATGTTCGTTCATTAAGACACTAAATGACCGAACATAAATGAAAATAGACAAACAACATAAACTTTATTAAATTATACACAATATATTATTTTATAAGTGTTGGTTTGTTTAAACAAAACAATTTTAAAATTATACAATTAAAAGATATTATATACGAACATAAATAAATAAATGAACATAAACGAACGCATAATCGGACGTTCACGAACATAAATGAACGAACGCGGCTTTTGTTCATGTTCATTCATTTAACTAAACGGACGTAAAGTATTGTTCATGTTCGTTCATTTAATAAATAAATGAACGTAAACGAACTTTTTACCGAACGGTTCATGAAATATTCACTGAACGTTCAGTTCGTTTAAAGCCATAGAAGTTCCCCATCAAAAGCATAAAGTGTCACTAAATAAGACACAATCGAAGATGTGAAGATGAGTAAAGGGTTTTTACCAAACGATTATTAAGATTGTCTTCTTCTTCTGGAGATACTTGAAGAGTTATATCTTTGTGAGCGTTTCAGGTCCCGATGTCCAATTCCTGGTTGTTACTCTATTGATGTTCCCTCAAAGATATGTCACTATATTATTATACTCAAGTCTATCGCTAATCAGTGATTAAGTGAAAAGAATTTAGCGACGTATTTGAGACAGCTAATAAAAATCCATCGTTATGTGGTCATAATTCTGTCGCTGATAGTTCCGACCAAAGTTCGTCGCTAACTCCGTCTCTATATGATTACATTTAGCGATAGAATTGTGACCGATGCGTAATTCCTCTCTAATTTTGTTACTGATTTGTCACTTATTTGTCGCAAATTTATCAAAGCCAAATTTGTAGCTAATTTATCACTAATCCGTCACTGTGAACCAATTTTGTGCGACAGACTAATTCAGTCACTAATTTCCGTCGCTGTTGCTCAGTATTCTAGTAGTGTTTCAAACAACGTTTCCGAATGTCTAAAAGGTTGTTCTTACGTTTGCGTGACGATTTGGAAAGGGAAGTCGTGTACTTTAAACAAAAATCCGACGCACGAGGGAAGCTTGGATTTACCACAATGCAAAAGTTGACCGCCGCCATACGGATTTTGGCGTTCGCACAAACGTCCGACATAAACGACGAGTACTTGCACATGGCGGCTAAAACTATTAGAGACACACTTAGGGAGTTCGCAATCGGTATTATATTTTATTTTTACTAGTAGAAAATATTATTTATCGTTTATAATTATTTATCTTTTACATTTAAGCATATGTTTTTAATATTGTAGCTATTTGTGATATATACGGTCGTCGATACCTTAGAAAACCGACTTGGTTCGACCTACAGAAAATATACGAGGTGCACAAAGACATGCATGATCTACCCGGTATGATCGGTAGCATAGATTGTATGCATTGGCAATGGGAAAGATGTCCTACGGCTTGGCGTGGCCAACACACTCGGGGTGATCAAAAGGGACCGAAGAAGATACTTCAAGCTGTTTGTTCATAAGACCTTTGGTGTTGGCATGCATTCTTTGGCGCAACCGGATCGAACAATGACATCAACGTCTTACACCAATCACCTGTCATAGAGGACATTATTTCAGGTAAACTGTCCAACGCATCTTTTTAAGCCAATAATAATTACTACATGTACGGATATTTTTTGGGCGATGGTATATATCCCGAGCATAGCTACATCGTAAAGACTTTCATCGACACGGTGGATGACAAAAGACTGCATTTCAAAAAGCAACAAGAATCGGCAAGAAAATATATAGAGCATTTCTTTGGTGTTCTCAAGCAACGGTGGGGGTACATTAGGACTCCTTGCAAATTATGGTCGACTCAAACGATGGAGTACATTATGGAAGCATGTATCATTGTACATAATATGATTTTGGAAGATGAGGGTAACGCATAATGTCAAGATTATAGACCCGAAGCAGTGGAAGAAGATGAAAATAAAGAAGAAGCACCCATGGAAGTCAGATTACAAAACAGCAGGTACATGCGAAGTGCCGACGTTCATAATTCTCTTAAGGCGAATTTGGTAGAGCATGTTTGGGCACGAAAGCAACGTAGGGTACGCAATGGTCAAGTTGAGGATGAAGAAATAGCCGACGAAGAGGTTGAAGACTTGGGTGACGAACCAGTTGTAGAGTTGGGTGACGACGAGGAGGATTATTATGCGAGTGACGACTACGACGATGCGGACTATAGCGACGATTGAATTATTTTAGGTTTATGTTGTGTTATTTCTAAATTTAGAACAATTTGTTGTTTATTTAATAAAATTGTTTAGGAAAAAAAAATAATTATGTAATGATTGCAAAATAATAAGAAGGGGCGTTGAACCATTACCCTCATTTTTGCTTCAAAGCACAACTTTCTTTCACTGTCACTTGTCGATATTTGCCCCAACTCACTCCCTCACCACTACTCTTGGTCTAACCTTATGAAGACTGGATTATAACAAAAAGAGGTGGTTGAAAACTCGAAATATGCCATTAAATAACGATATGTATTGTTACACTACAGGCCTTGGAACAAGCATGATATATAGTGAAAATTATGTTGTTGAAAACTTGAAATCACTTTCATGCGCAATGAGTTGGCAAATTGGTTGACTTACAGAAAGTTAATCCTTTCTTTAATCCAAGCATCCTCATCTTCCAAAATCATATATATATATATATATATATATATATATATATATATATATAGGGAGACTTTCTTGCGAGAACCATCTTATTTGCGAGAACTGACAGAACTACCAAAAACATACATGAACGCCTTTTAAAATAAAATAAAAATACATGCAAATCATCAATAATCGTAAGTATCCACCTATGTTCTTCAATATCATCATGAACTCATCCTCTTTTTTCACAAAAACTTTACACACGGCCGTAATATTGTTATTGCACGCCTTATAAGAACATACATGCTCACCTTCAAAGAAAATTTTGTATTTCCAATTTCTTATCAAATTCTTTAGTACAACCATGTTTTTTTTAAAACATATATGTTGTTTTTAGAACATATGTGCAAAAATACAATTATTGAAGGCGTGCATGTATGTTTTTGGTGGTTCTGTCAGTTCTCGCAGATAAGATGGTTCTCACAAGAAAGTCTCACTATATATATATATATATATTCTCTCAGTCTCTCACTAGTGTTTATAATTCAGCTTATTTTTCATGTAACAACAAAGAAAATCATAATATCAACAATGGGTACATACAGAAGATAATATTAATCATGAGTTCCTCAACTAGTTTTATAACAGCTGAAAGAATATATAGAAGGCTAAAAAACTTGTATGTTGAAATATCATATATTCATATGGTTCAATATATAGAGGTAAGATCAAATGAGAATGGTGTGAAGAAATCATAGCCGCACATTTCAGATGCATCTACAAATTTAGATGCATCTCCCCTTAAATTTCTCTCCTCATTTAAAATGTGTGATTGAATTCTTTTCTCATTCTTCTTATTTTAAATTTTCTTCTCCTTAGATCTCTTCCCTCAATATATATGGTAAATAGAAAGGGAAGTGATTGTCACACTAATAAATTTGATTGGGACACTCGATGTACAAACAGTTAAATCAATTTATATTTACAGTACAATTATTTAATGTAAGTTTTGGAGTGTCCTAATCAAATATAAGAGTGTGCAAATCACTTCAATAGAAAACATAAAAGTTTAATTTCAAGTTGGAAAACAAAACCATGCATGAAATGGGCCTAACCGACTAGTAACAATAAAATATGAGTTCTTTTAAGATGGAGTCCCTCTTCTAGGTTTTAGCCTCCCATCAAAACCAAATACAAAATTCCAAAATCCAAATCTAAAGGGTGTGAGGTGTGGAGCTGAAAAGGCACGGGAATGATACTTTTTATTCTTTCTTTTTGGGAACACCAATTCTTTAATAACGGGAAAGCACAAAATAATTTATATGCGGACTTAAGTCCCGAGCTTTAACAGAGGAGAGAGAAAAGGTTTTGAGAGAAAGAATTAATATTATTGGTTATTGTAGGTGTTTGTGTGTATATTTTGGGTATTTTTAAATGATAAATATTAGAAAAATATTAATAGAAGAGAGAGAGGGTGCTGCAGTGGTTGAATGAAAGTTGAAAGAAAAAATAAAAGGAGTGTTTTTTGATGATGCGTAGCTGATGTGGCGAAGGAAAACCTTCAACCACACCCTCTAGTCAAGTGCCTTTAGGCAAGTGAATAACAAGTCAAACTAGAACAACTCGTCTCAGGGGGACGCGAGACACAAAGACTCATCCTACTCAAAGAAAATGGACAGGAATAGCCCATTCGTTTACCTATTTATCTCAAGCGGACATATGTTAATATACTGTGTAAGCCTAAAAATATACCAAGGGGGTGTTTGATTGCCTCTTAATAAGATGGGTCAGCACTAAGTGCTAAATCGGGCAACATGCAGCCTGTTTGACTTGGAAAGAAAAGCACCTCTGAATGTTTTAAATGCCACTGATCGATTCCACCAAATATGCCCCCAACACCATTCGGCGCTTGAAATTGTAGTCTTATACTTCTTTTTTCACATGTTTCTTTTTGTAAATCACTTTTAATTCCATGTTCCTATCTTTGTTTATACATTTCCTTATTGTTGTGTTTTTGTTTTCCAATGGTATATATAGTATTCGATTATGATTTAGATGTGTACATGCTTTGCTTTCTGTTGGGACTTTTAAGTGATTATATTAGGCCTTTTTCTTTCTTTCTTTTTTTTTTTTTTTTTCTTTTTTTTTCTTTTTTTTTTTTTTTTTCTTTTTCTTTTGAAGAATTTGATTTTTGTATTGTAATAGTGCAGAAGAAGAAAAAAAGCTAATCATGACCTTTTAATAACTATCAAAATGACTCCATAATAAAGGTTAAAATTGTAATCTTATTAATCCAAAATGTCAATTCAGATCGGCTATCAAACAGTTGGAACCAAATCCTACAGAGCTTTTGAATAATTCAGAGATCTAAAACATTCAGCATTAAATCATTATGTTCCATCAAACAGCCAGTCTTTTAGGAGGAAATATAATGAATGGTAGTTGACTTTGGAATTAAATCTTCAGCAAAATGTCAAGAGGAAGAACTCAAACTATCGACCTCTTCCCTCACTTTCACCAAATTCCACTTTCCTCTTTGGGAATCTATAAGTGGCTAATATACATATGCGTAATTCTACTCTTTCTTTTATCATCTTTAGTCCGTTAATTACCAACAAGTAAAGAATATTGTAAAGTAGTGATATGTATTGCTAGGGGTGTCAGTAGGGTCGGGTTGACCCGACCCGAACACGAACCCGATAAGGTTTATCGGGTCAGGTTAAATCGGGTTGAAAAATCTTGTCGGGTTGTTTTGACCCGAACCCGATAACCCGATAGTGTTATCGGGTCGGGTTAGAGTTGAATTATTTTTCTTATCGGGTTATCGGGTCAACCCGATAAAACCCGAAAATGCTATTTATTTATTTTTTCCTATAAAACTTTGTAAGCAATTAGGCTCGATCATGTAGATACGTGGTAAATTGCATGTTTATAAACTTTAAATATATTTAGAGTAAATTGCATTTTTGGTCCCTGTGGTTTGGCCAAATTGCAGATTTGGTCCCCAACTTTTTGAAAGTGCACCAATGGTCCCCATTTTCAAGTTTTCGTTGCATTTTTGGTCTCTGGCCTCAGTCAAAAGACAGAAATACCCCTGTCCTTTTCTTTTAATATATTCCTTTTCAGTTTTTAACACAAATGGTCCTTGTGTTGCGCAAGGCTTTACAAATTTAGTCCTTTTTTTTCACAAATGATCCTTCTTACACAAAATCGTCCTTGTGTTGCGCAAGACTTACACAAATGGTCCTTGAGTCCGTTTTTCTTCCGTTTTCGTCCGTTTTTCTTACGTTTTTTCCGTTTTGGTCCGTTTTTATCCGTTTTTGTCCGTTTTTCTTACGTTTTTGTCCGTTTTTCTTACGTTTTCGTCCGTTATTCTTACGTTTTTTCCGTTTTCATACGTTTTTGTCCGTTTTTCTTACGTTTTTTTCCTTTTTTGTCAGTTTTTATCCGTTTTTTCTTACGTTTTTGTCCGTTTTTCTTACGTTTTTTACGTTTTCGTCCGTTATTCTTACGTTTTTTCAGTTTTCATACGTTTTTGTCAGTTTTTCTTACGTTTTTTCCGTTTTTGTCCGTTTTTCTTATGTTTTTTACGTTTTCGTCCGTTATTCTTACGTTTTTGTCTGTTTTTCTTACGTTTTTTCGTTTTTTTTTTTTTTACGTTTTCGTCCGTTTTTCTTACGTTTTTTTCGTTTTTCCTTGTTTTTGTAGTTTTTTTTCTTACGTTTTTTCCGTTGTTATCCGTTTTTGTCCGTTTTTCTTATGGTTTTTTACGTTTTTTGCCCGTTATTCTTACTTTTTTTCCGTTTTCATACGTTTTTGTCTGTTTTTCTTTGTTTTTTTCCGTTTTTGTCAGTTTTTATCCGTTTTTCTTACGTTTTTTTCCGTTTTTCTTACGTTTTTTTCGTTTTTGTCAATTTTAATTATTTTTTTTAAAAGATTTGGTCAAAAAAAAATTGGACCAAAAATTTGGACTAAATAAAAAATTCGGACAAAAAAAAGAAAACGGAAAAAAAGGTAAAAAAAACGTAAGGAAAATGAACAAAAACGATAAAAACGGAAAAAAACATAAGAATAACGGACGAAAACGTAAAAAAACGTAAGAAAAAGGGACAAAAACGGATAAAAACGGACAAAAACTGAAAAAACGTAAGAAAAACGGACAAAAACATATGAAAACGGAAAAAAAAACGTAAGAAAAACGGACAAAAAACGTATGAAAACGGAAAAAAAAACGTAAGAATAAAGGACGAAAACGTAAAAAACGTAAGAAAAACGGAAAAAACGTAAGAAAAACAGACAAAAACGTAAGAATAACGGACGAAAACGTAAAAAACATAAGAAAAACGGACAAAAACGGATAAAAACGGACAAAAAACGGAAAAAACGAAAAAAACAAGAAAAACTGACAAAAACGTAAGAAAACGAAAAAACGTAAGAAAACGGACAAAACGTAAAAAACGAAAAAACGTAAGAAAAACGATAAAACGAAAAACGGAAAAAAACGTAAGAAAAAGGGACAAAAACGTAAAAAACGAAAAAACGTAAGAAAAACGGACAAAAACGGATAAATGAAAAACGGAAAAAACGTAAGAAAAACGGACAAAAACGTAAAAAAACGTAAGAAAAACGACAAAAACGTAAGAAAAACGGAAAAAACGAAGAAAAAAAAAAGGTCAAAACGGAAAAAACGTAAGAAAAACGGACGAAAACGGAAAAAAACGGACTCAAGGACCATTTGTGTAAGTCTTGCGCAACACAAGGACGATTTTGTGTAAAAAGGACCATTTGTGAAAAAAAATGACTAAATTTGTAAAGCCTTGCGCAACACAAGGACCATTTGTGTTAAAAACTGAAAAGGAATATATTAAAAGAAAAGGACAGGGGTATTTCTGTCTTTTGACTGAGGCCAGGGACCAAAAATGCAACGAAAACTTGAAAATGGGGACCATTGGTGCACTTTCAAAAAGTTGGGGACCAAATCTGCAATTTGGCCAAACCACAGGGACCAAAAATGCAATTTACTCTATATTTTATATTAGAAAGAATAAATGTATTTGTAAATTATTCCTTAGGTGGATTTGTTGTACTGTTCTTAAGATGGGTGGATTTATCTTCGAAAATTTGGTCACTGGAAAGTTTAGTATGAATCTCTTGTACTATGAGCTACTAGTAATATATACTTCGCGTAGAGTTGGATTTATCTCATAACCCGACAGCCCGAACTGATAAACACCCGAACCCGATAACCCGATTTCTTATCGAGTCGAGTTGCGGGTCACTTTTTAAAAACTCAAAACCCGACTCAACCCGACCCGATAAACCCGATAACCCGACCCGATAACACCCCTAATTGCTAGAAGTTTAACGTGTATGTGTAAAATATTTGTTAAAACATTAAAGTCAACTATGAAACAAGCATGATATTTGTTGTCATGTTGAAATCATTGATGTTCACACAATGAGGCCTAGGTGTGCAAATTGGCTGACTTGCACAAAGTAAACCCTTTTTAAATCCAACCATCCATCAATGCCAACTCTTCCATTAATCCTTACCTACAACACTTGCACAAGGAAAAGCGTCTACTAGTCCCACTAGTTTCGATTCTTCCAATTATTTTTATGTGCCAATTATATAAAAGCATATCAAACATTCAAGAAGCCAAAGGAAGAATATAAAGATTAAATTAAACATGAGCATTAGAATATTCGGTACTTTAATCTTTTGTTAGACAATTCATTGTATAAGTAATATTTATAATATCTTGGCTTAAAGATAAATTTCTACAGCTATCCAGATTCATTAAAATGAAAATATATGCAGGAACCAGTAATGCAAACATTAGATTTGAATCAATAAGCAAACAAATATCATTAATCATGTCCTTGCAATCAAGAAACCTTGAAACAACACTTACATCATCAATTTCAACTACACTTAATCCTAACATAATTCTAGAAGAGCTTGAATGCTCTTCTAATACATAAATCTCAGAAACCGAAAACGAGTCAGTACGAGTTGACTCACTAAAATCATTTTCCACATCTAAATAGCTATACAAACTTTGTTCCGAAATATTTGAAATTTCATCGATATGACTGGTTCTAACATTGATCCAATCTTCTTCATCAGCCCAATTAGGCAAAAAGGGAGAACTTCCTTCCATGTCCACCAATTGCGTTATCCTATCCACCGGAGACTCGCCAGAAACATTCGCAAACCGGGTCATTTCTGGTGAAAACTCCGTCACTTCTAAAGAATCCCAAAGGTAGCCTTGATCCAAAACACTACTTGGAGAATTTCTTGATAAAGTTTCAATCTTTTCGAAACCCGAATTTAGCATAACAAAAGGGTGTTGCAAAAGCTCCTTCACACTCCATCTTTCTTCAACATTTAATTGCAAACACTTATCCAAAAAATCTTTAGCTTCATCCGATAGCAACATTGGAAACAAAGGTATTTCACCCGAATACCCAATTTTGTACAACCCAGAAACCGGGTCCTTAATCTCTGGCCACGGGTTAGTTCCCGTGGCCATTTCAATAACCGCGCACCCAAGGGCCCACACGTCGGCCTTAAACCCTTGCTCCTCACCTCGGGCAACCTCAGGCGCCATAAAAACTGGAGTACCCGAAAATCCAAAGCGTGTAGACGTCTTTTCACCATTTTGCTTCAACAATTTAGCACAACCCAAATCACCAATCTTAACACATTCATCCAACACCAATATATTGTCACATTTAATATCACAATGTACTAAACTATTCGAATGAAGATAATCCAACCCTGTCAGAATTTAATAATCAAGACAGTCATATTATTAAGTAAATCAAGTAGTCACATATGCGGAAGCGTAGGAACAATTATAACACGTAAAGGATTAACATAAACATAATAAGAACGTACCTTATTGATTCTAGCCCGAACAAGAATCAAAAGCAATTGTCTTGAATAATGTGAAGAACCCTAAATAGGGTTTATATGGATCAATGATTAACCCCTTACCGTTTTGTTAATCGATCCCTTGATAATTACTATAGTGAGTAATTACCTCGTTCTTGTACACACAAATTAAACCGTATCAAGGTTATGCAAGTAAAACACAAGAATAATTTTTGATCACAAAAATTCGATCCTATGACCCTTGTAGAAGGGTATACGATCGGCTAGAACAAACCAAGAGGAGAGAAAAACTTTAGGGATAATTGTGTGTTCAAGAGTTATGAAAACCAAGACCCCTTGTGTTTGTATTTATACTAAATTAGAAACTTGGAGGAAAAGTAAAGGTTTGGGTCGATCCTCAACCCATGAAAGGGTTTCTAGATCTTTTCCTTGTTTCCTAATTACATACAAACACTTCTTTCCTTATTTGCGTTTAACGGTCGTTAGTCATTTAACGGAAAACACTAACGGTCGTTAAGTTCTTGTGTTAATAATAAATATATATAAAATACATTTATTATTATTCCTTAATACTCATTTGTAATGTGTGCAATCCCGAGGTCTCGGGTTCGATACTAGACATACGACTATTAATATTTATCCACAACTCCAACAGCTCCCACTTGGATATCTATTAATAGCGTAATGACATTGGTTGGCGTCTTGCAACACTCCAATGCCCCTAGTTCGACTCGAGCTAGGTTTCCTGAAAAAAAAAACCTTTAATGATTCATCATTATTATTATCCTTTTGTTACTAATACCACGTTAATAAAGATATGGATCTCAGTCATTCTTTAATTAACAATTCTGTTTCTCGTTGTTTATGATTGAACAAGATTACCAAAACATCTGAACGTATTCCAGATAGACTTTGGGCGTGCGCACGCAAACACCTTGTCAACCCTACGAGGGGCCCAGTAGTATTAAACTTCAAAACAAATTTGAAGGAACAAATTCTTTCTTGACTACAAGAATAACCCATGAACTTTGCAACACTTCTGAAAACAATCCTTATAACTTCCAGTTACGGTAAGCGGTAGATTGCTTTACAAAAATGCACTACATCCATGACTCTTATCTGGTATCTCAAGTCTGAGGATAACTATTTCATGAATTACTTGATGACAAGATCCATAAGTAATCTCATGCTTAGTTGGGATAAGTCCTATACTCTACTCATAGAATATTATGTGAATTTGGTATGACTACGCATCAATATACTTTCAAGTATATTCTCACCAACATTCACATTTGTCTTAATTTAATGATATTCCCATATCATTAACCGACAATGGACAATTTAGAATAACATAAGTTATTCATGGATTTAAACATGCAAATATTGGACACAATTTATTATTAATGAAAACAAACGTACCTAGTACTTTAATTCATTATGAATAATAATTGCTTAATGTCCTTTATCCAAACACTAAATAGATCAATGCATGATAACTCTAGTTAATGAAATTTTGTCTCAAGTAATGACTTGTTGACAACTATGCCTCAAGTACTGACAATCATACTTGTTGACAAGGCATTAAATTTCAACTAACTTGATCTATAATAACTTTGAGAATACTTATTTCAAGAATTATAAAAAATTCTTGTATGTGTGTATCCAACTATCTTGATATAGTTACACAATCTTTCATAAATGATGTGATATCCTCAACCATCAATTTATGACAATCAAACTTTCAAACGTTTTAAAGTTTAAAGTATTCTAACCTTTTAATGTATAATGCAACTATGCTTCTTAGTTAAGCATAACTAGTTCACATGGCCATTATCAAGGATAAAATCCTACCATGACTAGTATTGAGTGTCATCTCAATCAAACAAACACTATTGTATAAAACTACAATATGTCTTCTATTCCGTAAACTTAATATCCATTGTGTAATTCGATGCCTTTCAATCTTTCAAGATTTGTTGGCTATAATAATTACGCAACAACTTGCCATATTGTTTATACTTAGAATTTAGGAGCAATTCCAGGTCGAGGATAGTGTATTCTAAGTCTAAACATATTCCATCAGAATATTCATTACACAATTTATCAAATATCTTTTATTAGATATCAAATGTTGTCAAATCATTTTATATTCAAACATGATACAACAATGATATACATGAAAATCCTAGAATCAATCATAGACTTTATTCATGTTCTAACTTATCAAAAGATATATTCTCATTTAGACTTTCTAAATGATATGTCATGTCTTATTAGGTTTAATTACCGCACATGTTTATAATAATAAACATATATCTCAAGATTGTATGTTTTACTTCTTAAATTCTTCAAGTAAAGTTTCATTCCAAGTTAAGACTTAACATTTTAACTTACATGGAATGTTACTTCCCATATGTTATACAACATACATTATTTAAGAAATTAAACATAATACTCCCACTAGCTTTTAGGAATACTTAGAAATTATCTTATTTCAATTATAAATCAAACAATGGATTTAATAATTAAACATAAGAATATTTCATAGATGCATGCATTAATCCATTCATGGATTATTACACTTTGTACACTTCCAAGATAATTATGAATTCAAAAATCCTTTCGATTACTTACCGTCCTCGCTCAAGTAATCACTCAATAAAGAGTTTTGATATTCCATTGTCATCCTTCATATAAATGAAAATAGATATGACAATTATTATCTTTATATATTTAATGTGCTTATGAAAGAGTATTCAATCATAGTTAATTACTTAAGTATGATTAATAATCTTGTCACAAGACATACATTAAATATGTGTACAATTTTGTCCATATGATTTCTACATAAAGATTTAAACCACTAGGGTTTTCTATCTTTAAATAAACTCATCATCATTCTCTAACTATTAAGAATTAAGATAAACCAAATTTGTAAAATTTTGAATATCTTTATGAACAACATCTATAACATTCATAGTATGAGTAATTTACCCAATTCATTATTTGGTAATACTTCATCATATAATCCTCAGCATATTTAATCAAATATCTAAGATATCCAAGTGGATCTATGAATGAGAATTCCATCATTTGAGATCCAACATTTACATGTCTAATCTCATCATGATATTTGCTAGTGTATTTTAGAAGATTATGTATCTTGTAACTTTATCTCTACAAGATAAAACTCCCACTTGCTTTTTGTAATTTATAGACCATCTATAAATAATTAGCAATTAAAGCAACACCATATTGTTCTCTTTTGGGATATTACAAATACACATGATAGTTCCTGACATTCGTTTGTTAAAATCCAGCTTCATCAGAAGTTTAACAAATTCAGAACTTCATTTTAAGACTTAATGTGATTCATCACATTCCATAATAAATAATGTCTTATAACTCTTCTAGGAGTCTAATTGAGTATATTCAATCCATACTCAATTTCCTAACCTTGATAACTTTTGGAAGAAAAGAAGTTATAGTTATCTTTAATCAAACAATACAAATAAAGTTTGATTTTCCTAACTGAACACACCACAAATATGTGATATTTCATTAGAACTCATATTGTGAGATAATCTAACAATATGAAAGATAACTTTGTATTCCTTTTGGCTTACCTATTTCCCAACTAAGTCATCTTAATGGTGAAATAGAATTTCAAGCCTCTTGCATGCATTATAACTCAAGTACTTATTAAATAAGTCACTTCATGTTCATGTCTCAATCAAGAAGACATAAACCGTTATAATCTCACTACACGTTATAAATCATTGATCGACTCAATGACTTCTTGTATATGTCTTTAATAAAGAAGACATAACAAGTTAACGTCTTACTTTAGATTATACTAAGTCTTAAAGACTTCATATTTATAACTTTACAATAAAGTATAAATATTTATAACTAAAGTAATCATGAACACCATCATTTGGTTTCAATAGTATTTTCAAGTTAACTTATTACTTCATTTATTTATGTCATTCAAAGAATACATAATTATTGAAGTAGTATTATATTACTTCATGCATTTATGTCATTCCAATAATACATAAATATTAAAGTTGAAGTAATCTTGTTATCACATTGACACAAGTTCTAATAAGTATCTAATTTAGAAACTGTAAATTTTTCATGTGTGGTCTCACGCACACTTGGAAATTTACCTTGTCATTAATTTTGGTCCAGGTCTCACGCATACCCAAAATTAACTCCAAGTGTTCCTTAGGATAGATAAGTACAAATTATATTAGAACAAGAATCTCTTACCTTGAAGTTAAGAGAATCTACTAAATCATATTGTTATATGTTGTACCTTGCACACAATGAAGATTTCTCCCACTTGTGCATGGAACAACATCATCTACAACATTGAACAACACTACACGCGTTTGTTAATATGATCAATATGATTGTGTCATTAACATAACTTAGTAGATATAGAGTTACTTAATCAATCAAGGAAGCGCACATGACTATCCTTGAAAATATTAGTATCTATATTTGGAAAGTAATTATCTTGAGGCATTCAAAAGATAATCTGAGTTACAATCAAGACAATAAATCTTGTAACTCCCACTGAATTAGAGAACTTACAATAACCCCTTATTCAGTAATGAGAACACAAAACTCCCACTGAATTCGACACCATGATAAGTGTTTCATAAACCAGTGAAAGGAAAGAGTGTCCTTGTTACTTTCCTACATCTTTGACAAAACCTATTCATAACAATTTTCTTAGGTTCTAAAAGATTGTATTCTACTACGTAATTGATGGACTATCCACATTTACATCAAATGTGATTCATCACATTGCTTACTATTAACTTGAAAAATTGGCATGCAATTTCTTCCATAATAGGTCTACAGTTCCAACAATTGTATGTAGTACCTTCAAATGGTTAAAACAAAACAACTAGATATACTAGCTTGTCTTTTACCATTATGTGGTAATTAGTCTAGCTTCTAATTTAATAACTCATAAATTCGCAATAACCTTAACGTTTAAAACTTGCTATGAGTTATGTATTTAGAATTTAGACAATTTTAATTTTTTTTTTTTTTTTCATCATACCTTTCTCATTCATGAAAAGGAATAGGATTTAGTCTCACACTTCTCATATGAAAGGAGACTTGGTTTATTCTTTTTATGAAATTGACTCTAACCAAAACCCCTACGGGTGTAGATCAATTTACTTATAAAGAATAACCCTTGTTTACGGTTTATCGTTGCATTAATACAATTAAAAGAATTTACAAAATTCAGTTTAGTATTTTCGATAATTACTCTTTAAGAAAATAAAATACCCATTGGTAAATATTCATATTAACCATAGTATTTTCTTAAAGCTAGGATCCTAATTGTCATAGTACCATTACATCAGTTGATCTGCTAGTAATGATAGTATTCAACTAGGTAATCTGTCGAACAATAATTGGCAAACAATTTTCCAATTCCTAGATCATTATGGGATTTACATCATATTGATTCATCAATATGCAATGTAAGCATGTTTCATCCCATCTCATGCCTTAAGCTCTAGGTCTCACGCATCAGCTTAATTAAGTTGTCTAACTTAGAAACTGTAAATTCATCCATGTGTGGTCTCACGCACACTCGGAAATTTACCTTGTCATTAATTTTGGTCCAGGTCTCACGCATACCCAAAATTAACTTCAAGTGTTCCTTATAGTTAGATGGCATGTAACTTAAATTTTAGGGTATTTAGTTTTTGGTGTGACAAAAACATGTACAAAGACGCATGCACTCATCTTTGTATCATTAGTTTTCAAAACAATTTTCATTAACCAATTAGTTAAGAGTAAACCAAAACTGTGTACTTGAGGTATTGGGTTCACCAATTAAAGAAGTACCAACAATTATCGCCCACATATCCTACTCTTACATGTTATTCGGATATTTGCCACAAAAGTGGCGCGTGGAATTGAGGTAAATCACCCTTAAGATGATAGTGTACGTAAATAGTGATATAGGTAAGTCGCAGTTGACGCACAAGCGGGCCCGGAGAGCCGGTAGGAGCGAATCTCTTAAAAAACCCCTCTCCAGATAAACCCACCACACAGTTTGTCAACTTTGGTCCGCCTTTCACACACTATTGTACAAAAACATCAATCAAGCAAAAGTTTATGATCTTAGTCTTAAAAATATTAAGTGACAAAGTTTAGATCTTGCTAGTCTCGCCTGGGAGCAAATTACCGTGCGAAGCGAACCACTGTCGGCACATAAGACTCCGCAAGATCGATACTTTATCACTTTATGTTTCACCGTTATTAGTCCAATTTAATTTTTCTTTGAAAATTACCCTTTTATTGCTTACTTTTAACATATCACATATAATAAAAAAAAACAATAAACAAGTAATTTAAAAGAAAACAAACAATCAACTAATAAGAAAAACAATTAATTGTTAGTGAAACATCTAGCCACATGCAACCTTTTAAACAAATCCTATTAATAATCTATATGTGAATTATTATGTATAGAATCAATAAAACTCCCATTGGTTTTCGAGCTCATTGTACCCAATGGACCACAGTCGCCAACAATTGGCCGCGTAAGTTTTAATAATAATATACCACGTTGCACATAACCGATTCATTAATTTAATATATTAGGTCTTCCCTAATTTTAGATTTATCTAAAATAACATGTGATGGACAAGACAAAACAATTTTAAACAATCAATTTAATCCATGACTAACATGCATGTTTCGTCACGGATTCATGCATAACAATTACCAATTTTAAGTCACAAGATACGTTCAAGTAACACACAAATCTTGTTTACAACCTAGGGTTACTAATCCAATTAATATTTAAATCCACAAACCCTAATTTTGATAAAGGAGTGATCGACTCCCCCCCCCCCCCCCAAAATTTAGGGTTTCGAAATTTTACAAGCCCTAGATCTCAAAACAATCTTAACATGTATCTAAAACATTAAAGATTCAATTTTTATGTGTTTTATGTAATCAATTACATGTTATAGCAAGCTCTGATACCACTGTTAGAATTTAATAATCAAGACAGTCATATTATTAAGTAAATCAAGTAGTCACATATGCGGAAGCGTAGGAACAATTATAACACGTAAAGGATTAACATAAACATAATAAGAACGTACCTTATTGATTCTAGCCCGAACAAGAATCAAAAGCAATTGTCTTGAATAATGTGAAGAACCCTAAATAGGGTTTATATGGATCAATGATTAACCCCTTACCGTTTTGTTAATCGATCCCTTGATAATTACTATAGTGAGTAATTACCTCGTTCTTGTACACACAAATTAAACCGTATCAAGGTTATGCAAGTAAAACACAAGAATAATTTTTGATCACAAAAATTCGATCCTATGACCCTTGTAGAAGGGTATACGATCGGCTAGAACAAACCAAGAGGAGAGAAAAACTTTAGGGATAATTGTGTGTTCAAGAGTTATGAAAACCAAGACCCCTTGTGTTTGTATTTATACTAAATTAGAAACTTGGAGGAAAAGTAAAGGTTTGGGTCGATCCTCAACCCATGAAAGGGTTTCTAGATCTTTTCCTTGTTTCCTAATTACATACAAACACTTCTTTCCTTATTTGCGTTTAACGGTCGTTAGTCATTTAACGGAAAACACTAACGGTCGTTAAGTTCTTGTGTTAATAATAAATATATATAAAATACATTTATTATTATTCCTTAATACTCATTTGTAATGTGTGCAATCCCGAGGTCTCGGGTTCGATACTAGACATACGACTATTAATATTTATCCACAACTCCAATGAAGACAATCCAACCCAAGTAGAATTTGATGACTATAAGATTTAATGAAACACTCGTCAAGACATCCTCCTTGCTTCTTGATCACATCCGAAATCGTGCCACGCGGCGCATACTCGAGTAGTAAATTGTACATTGGAATATTGCTATCATAATCAATATCGAACCCAATGTATTTTATCACATGAGGTGATGACAAGTTTGCTAGAAACTGTTGCTCTTTTTGTATCAACAATGAAGTCGAAAGAGAAGTCGACTTGACTGCGATCAGGTCTCTGGTCGCGGTGGTTGCGAGTGACACCGTGGCTGATGAGCCACGACCTATGACCGGACCTTTTTTGTAGTTCATTTTTTTTAAAGAGTGTGTTTTTGGAAATATGTGTGTGTGTTATTGTTGGGTGAGATATAAATAGAATGTGTGAAAGGTGAGAATAGGGTTAGTTGTGATTAGGCCACGTGGCTAAAGGAGAGTGGGTTAGAGCAGACGATGGGCGGCGTTTGCGTGTGGTGAAATAAAGTCCAATCACATGAGAACACGTGAGCATGTGAAGTGATAGCGATATCCGCGTACCTTATTTTCACTGTCGCATGTTAAAAATGACAAGTCATATGTTTTTACATTGCGGCGCCGAGTAAATTACATGGTTGGTCCCTGTGGTTTGTCCAAAATAACAACTTTAGTCCTTCGAAGTTTAAAGTTGCATGGTTGGTCCCTAAGTAGGTAAACAAATAACACCACAGGTCCCTTGGTTAAACTGGTGTTAACTAGGTTAGTTAAAATTTACGGGTTAGCCCCCTTTGGTTAAATAGCGCTGCATCGTTAATCCTTTTACTTAACGGCCGTTTGCAAGGCTTACACAAATGGTCCTTGAGTCCGTTTTACTTCCGTTTTCATACGTTTTCGTCCGTTTTTCTTACGTTTTTTCCGTTTTTGTCCGTTTTTCTTAAGTTTTTGCCCGTTTTTTTACGTTTTTGTCCGTTTTTCTTACGTTTTGTCCGTTTTCTTACGTTTTTGTCCGTTTTTTTTTTTTTTTGTTTTTTACGTTTTTGTCCGTTTTTCTTTCTTACGTTTTTGTCCGTTTTCTTACGTTTTTTTCCGTTTTTGTCCGTTTTTTCTTACGTTTTTGTCCGTTTTTCTTACGTTTTGTCCGTTTTTGTCCGTTTTTCTTACGTTTTTTTTTCCCGTTTTTCTTACGTTTTTGTCCGTTTTTCTTACGTTTTTGTCCATTTTTTACGTTTTTGTCCGTTTTTCTTACGTTTTGTCCGTTTTTCTTACGTTTTTGTCCGTTTTTCTTATGTTTTTTACGTTTTTATCCGTTTTCTTACGTTTTTTCCGTTTTTGTCCGTTTTTCTTACGTTTTTGCCCCTTTTTTACGTTTTTGTCCGTTTTTCTTACGTTTTGTCCGTTTTCTTACGTTTTTGTCCGTTTTTCTTATGTTTTTTTCACGTTTTTGTCCGTTTTTTCTTACGTTTTGTCCGTTTTTCTTACGTTTTTGTCTTTTTTCTTATTTTTTTACGTTTTTGTCCGTTTTTCTTACGTTTTGTCCGTTTCTTACGTTTTTTTCCGTTTTTGTCCGTTTTTCTTACGTTTTTTTCCGTTTTTCTTACGTTTTTGTCCGTTTTTCTTATGTTTTTTACGTTTTTCTTACGTTTTTTCTGTATTTGTCCGTTTTTCTTACGTTTTGTCCGTTTTTTCTTATGTTTTTTTACGTTTTTGTCCGTTTTTCTTACGTTTTTTCTGTATTTGTCTGTTTTTCTTACGTTTTTTTTCCGTTTTCATACGTTTTTCTTACGTTTTTTCTGTATTTGTCTGTTTTTCTTACGTTTTTTCCGTTTTCATAACGTTTTTGTCCGTTTTTCTTACGTTTTTTCTGTATTTGTCCGTTTTTTCTTACGTTTTGTCCGTTTTTCTTACGTTTTTGTCCGTTTTTCTTACGTTTTTGTCCGTTTTTCTTCTGTTTTTGTCCGTTTTTCTTACGTTTTTGTCCGTTTTTCTTATGTTTTTTTACGTTTTTGTCCGTTTTTCTTACGATTTTGTCCGTTTTCATACGTTTTTTTTCCGTTTTTCTTACATTTTTTTCTGTATTTGTCCCTTTTTTTTAAAAAAATAAAAAAATTCAAAATAATAAAAAAAAATTTGTCCGAATTTTTTAAAAAAATAAAAAAATTCAAAATTTTTTTTGTCCGAATATTTAAAAAAAAAATAAAAAAAATTCAAAAATTTTTTTTTGTCCGAATTTAAAGAAAAAAAAATAAAAAATTTAAAAAAAAATTTTGTCCGAATTTAAAGAAAAAAAATAAAAAATTAAAAAAAAATTTTGTCCGAATTTAAAAAAAAATTAAAAAAATTCAAAACATAAGAAAAACGGACAAAAACGTAAAAAAACATAAGAAAAACGGACAAAAAAGTAAGAAAAATGGACAAAACGTAAGAAAAACGGACAAAAACGTAAGAAAAACGGATAAAAACGTAAGAAAAACGGACAAAAACGGAAAAAACGTAAAAAAATGGACAAAACGTAAGAAAAACGGACAAAAACGTAAAAAAGATAAGAAAAACGGACAAAAACGTAAGAAAAACGGACAAAACGTGAGAAAAACTGACAAAAACGTAAGAAAAACGGACAAAACGTAAGAAAAACGTAAGAAAAACGGACAAATACAGAAAAAAATGTAAGAAAAACGGACAAAAACGTAAAAAACATAAGAAAAACGGACAAAATCGTAAGAAAAACGGACAAAATGTAAGAAAAAACGGACAAAAAACGTAAGAAAAACGGACAAATACAGAAAAAACGTAAGAAAAACGGACAAAAACGTATGAAAACGGAAAAAACGTAAGAAAAACGGACAAATACAGAAAAAACGTAAGAAAAACGGACAAAACGTAAGAAAAACGGACAAAAACGTAAGAAAAACGGACAAAACGTAAGAAAAACG
This sequence comes from Artemisia tridentata subsp. tridentata, assembly GCA_021014915.2. Taxonomy (NCBI): domain Eukaryota; kingdom Viridiplantae; phylum Streptophyta; class Magnoliopsida; order Asterales; family Asteraceae; genus Artemisia; species Artemisia tridentata. The sequence continues at coordinate 366,003,265 of CP139507.1, forward strand.
GACAAAAACGTAAGAAAAACGGACAAAAACGTAAAAAACGGACAAAAACGTAAGAAAAACGGACAAAAACGTAAGAAAAAAGGACAAAAACGGAAAAAACGTAAGAAAAACGGACAAAAACGGAAAAAAACGTAAGAAATCGGACAAAATGTAAGAAAAACGGACAAAACGTAAGAAAAACGGACAAAAACGTAAGAAAAACGGACAAAACGTAAGAAAAACGGACAAAAACGTAAAAAACTTAAGAAAAACGGACAAAAACGTAAGAAAATGGACAAAACGTAAGAAAAACGGACAAAAACGTAAAAAACGGGCAAAAACGTAAGAAAAACGGACAAAAACGGAAAAAACGTAAGAAAAACGGACTAAAACGGAAGAAAAACGGACTCAAGGACCATTTGTGTAAGCCTTGCAAACGGCCGTTAAGTAAAAGGATTAACGATGCAGCGCTATTTAACCAAAGGGGGCTAACCCGTAAATTTTAACTAACCTAGTTAACACCAGTTTAACCAAGGGACCTGTGGTGTTATTTGTTTACCTACTTAGGGACCAACCATGCAACTTTAAACTTCGAGGGACTAAAGTTGTTATTTTGGACAAACCACAGTGACCAACCATGTAATTTACTCTATGTTTTTACATTGCGGCGCCGGCTGGTTGTTTCTTGTTTTACCCCTATGGTAGATTGGTAATTTTAATACTTTTTTTTTTTTTTTTTTTTTTTTTTTTTTTTTTTTTTAAAGTGAACTTCATTAACACCGAACCACCACCAACCTAGGCTCGAGTAGAGACAAGGCGGCCGGGCCAAAAGATTACAACAATCAAAGCTACACCAAGAATCCCAATCTACATTTTTACATTTATGCCTATTCTTAAACCAAAGGAAACCCATAGCTTTCACCTCTGCGACTATCTCTAACACCTTAAGCTCTTTGTTGTTAAAAATCTTATCATTTCTCGCCTTCCAAATCCGCCAACACGTAGTAATTATAATGCCATGAATAATTGACTTCTTCAGAGAAGAGACCAACATATATTTGTGGGCATCCAAAAGGTCACTTACTTGAAAGGCAAATAGAGGGGGAATTTTGCACCACGACTCCAAAACCTGCCATATTTCCAGAGCCACATGATGAGTGTCTAAATACTCATCATTTCAGTCACATTTTATCTGCAAAAACATTTAAAAACATGCAGATATGCTTCAAAATACTGAAAATATCATAAAATGTATTTTTATATGACTCAGGAACAAAAAGATTGAAAATAAGTGAAAAATGAACAAAGTTTGCATAATTGTCACTTTCAGTCCCTGGAGTTTCACAAATTGGCAGATTTAGTCCCTGAAGGTTTAAAATGAAAGAAAAGTCAACTTTAGTCCTTGGGATATCAAACATATTCACTTTTAATCCCTGGATGAAAGTTTTCTAAAAATGACAACTTTTACCCCTCAAGTTTCAAAATTGGCAAAACTAGTCCTCGGGTATTTAAAAATTGGAATTTATCAAATATTACCCTTGTGCTATTTATAATTGGCAAAATAAACTCTTTTGATAACTTTGGAAAATTGTCAACTTCAGCCCTTCAATTTTCAGGAATTACAAAATTGGTCCTTGTGATTTAACTATAAACCAAACCGGACCTAAACTAAAAATAAAACCTAGCTACATAATTACACAACCCAACCCATTCTCTTATTACAAAACCCAGCCCAAGCCCAATTCTATTAATAAAAAGACCCAACCCGGCCTGGTATTTAAAACCAGAGTTTGACCTGGTCAAACTCTTCCCCTTCCTCACATCCCCGCCAAACCACCATCACCCCTAGTTTCTCTGAAATACCACCCCCCATCTTATCCCACTTACCTAACAATACAAGGAACATTAAATGCTTCTTCTCCACCTCCTCCTAATGCATTAATTGTAATAACCTGCTCGAATCCACTATCTCTAATTTTGGCGCCAAAATCCAAATCAATGGCTGAGATCGATTTGAAGAAATCCAAGGGTGCAGAAGAGCTCAGAGAAGTCGGCTAGGGGTTTCCCAGTTGTATTTTGTATATATAGATCAATGTAATAGGATTTAGAGTAGTAGTTAATTTTTATTAAATCGTCTTTTATTTAATTGTCTTTCCTTATTGTAATTTTAATTTCCAGTCATCAATATAGTCAATTTACAGTCAATTTGATCTCATTTTAATATATCTTGTCTTTAATTTCAGTTACTTTACAAATTCAAGCTTTACTGTGATTCGTATTAATTTAAATGTGTTTGGAAATGCTTATTATCTGTTTACATAAGCTTATATAAGCTAATTATAGCTTACTGTAAGCTTATGTTAGTCTAAATCAGTGCTCAACTCAAGAAATCAAGAAAGTCAACAAAAGTCAACCTGAGAAGCTAATAAGTTGTTTTGGGGTGAATAAGCTGATTTGGAAGGATTTTCTGGGTTTTCTAGCTTGTTTCTGACAAGCTAGATTGGTTCTAGTTCCTTGTTCTTTGCTTCATAAGTTCTAGCAGTTGTAAGCCAATTTCAAGTTTTATTCCATTTTCTAAAGTTACTGTTAACTAGCTTATTTATAGCTTATTCTTATAGATTCTTGCTTATTAGTAGTTTGTAGACTTGTTTCATCAATATATTCAGTATTAATTAGCTTGTTTCATTTCTTTTCTTAAAAACTTTAAAAAGTCCAAAAATAGCATAATCTAGCATAGCTTATTATCTAGCTTAATTTTGTTTTGAAAGTTGCTTATTATAGTTTATATAAGTTGTTTAATCAATAAAAATCAGCAATCATAAGTTAAATTTTCTATTTCCTTTGAAAATCCAAAACAGAACACCATAAAGGGGTGTTTGGTTTTGTGCAGTCAACAAGTCAAACTTGGTTTTACTGTAGATTGACCATTCTCCCAACTTTGTTCTAGCTTATTTTGATCCTTATAAGCTGTTTTCAAGTTTTTATTAGCAACATAAATAGAAAATCCATATTTGCTTTGTCTGTGCAAATTTCAGACCCTCAATTGACCAAATAAGCTAATTATAAGCCCAAGCTCTTTTGGCCCTTATTGATAGCTTTTCTGAGTCACTTTTGAGTCCATTTGAAGTATACACAAAAGGTGGTTTGCAGCCCTAAGGCTTGTGCACTTCTGCACAGACCCTGCATCAGCAGAATCAGTATATGCTGATTGCTGAGGCTGCTGATCTTGCCTCAATTATGGCTTATCTAGTTAAGCTATGGCCTTGCTTTTTGTTTCTATGAATAGCCAGTAGTACTAGCTCAAGTTTGCCCCCATAAGTTTGCATCTCAGTGCTTATTTAGAGTGCTTAAATTGCCTTGAAAGTTGGCAAATTTCCTAAGTTTCTGCTGAAACTTTGCATCTGCTAATCTTCTATTCAGCTTAATTCATAGTGCTTATTTGTATTTTTCAGTTGTTTTGTGTTTATTTAAGTATATTAAACCTTTCCTGAGCATTTGGTTAAGTTTTGTGCTCATTAGCTTATTTCTAGCTTATTTGCTTATTGCTTATCTGCCCAAATCAGCTCTCCAGGCTTATTAAACTTTTGATTTTATTTTTCATAGCTTTTAAATAATATTTTAGACTTATCCTGAATTTTTCAGATTTTTCTAAAGTCATTTGATATTTTTAATCTTTTTAATTAGTTTAAAATAGTAATTAAATCATAATAAATAGAATAATAATCAGAAAAATATAAATCTAATTTTCATAATTTTCTTTTGTCATTTTTAATCCAGGAAAAATATAATATCAATTTTAGACCTTAAAAAAAACCAAAAATAGAAATATAGTGATAGCTTCTATTTAATAGAATTTATCTTTTTAAATTTTAATTAAGTAATTTTCATTTTTATAATTTTCTTAGCGTCTTTTCATCTTATAATATTTTTAGAAAAAGTTTTAGATTTTTCTTTGTTCATTTAGTATTTTTTATAAATTTAAATAGTTTAATAAGTAATTAAATAATAAATAATTAATAATAATTAAATAAAAAGTGTAAAAAAATATAATTTAAGTTTTTAAATAAGTTTTAAGTAATTTTACATTTTTAGGTTTTAAATTTCATAAATTTCAGTTTTTGTCCCAGTTTAGCTTTCCCGTTACGCGTTTTAGTTTATTTTTATTCGCGTTTAATTTTCTTGTGCATATCTGTTTTTCATTTGTTATTTGGAATTGTTAAAAAGCAAAATCAAAAATATCCAATCACATCAGTCACTCTAATCCTAGCTTTTCACAGTTTGCCCATTCACACCTCGTTGGGAAACGATTCGGGTAATTACTTACCTGTCTTCACACTACACACGAACGTGAGTTTTTGCAAGTATCCTTTTTTCACAAAGGGGTAATTTTTAATTATTCACGAGCATCCGTCGTTGCATAATATTTATATCTATTTAGCACGGATCAAATTTTGGCGCCGCTGCCGGGGAGGTGTGCTGCGACAGTTGTGTAAGTTTTAGCGATTAGTGATTCGAGATCCTTCTCCCAAGAAGTTCCTATTTCCCAAAAACAATATAAAATACAAAAATATTTTTCTTTTCTTTTCTATATATATTATTATTATTATTATCATATAAAAAATAAAAACACCCAAAACATTTTCCGTTTTCTTTAATAATAAACAAACAATAAAATTAACCATCGAGAACCAAGACTGAGTACTACCTAACTGGGGGCACTACTAGAAAAAAGGCCTTTAATGACGCGCATTGCGTGTCATAAAAGGGGTCAGATGACACGCTTTTTGGTGTCATAAATCGACCCGTCATAAAGCTTTATGACACGCATTTCGCGCGTCATGAATTTATGACACCCTTTTACGACATACTTTTATGACACTATTTTATGACAACTTTTTTGCTTGTCATGGTTCAAATTTTTTTTAAAAAAAAATATTTTTTATAAAATTACTAATATCCACACATTAAATAACAGTTAATCTCATAATACAAATTTATACACAAATAGCAAAAGAGCGAATTTCATATATATCAAAACAATGTGTTTCATACAACTACAAGTTATTTTAAAATTCTAAAATTCACCATAAAAGTTTACAACCGCTAAATTATATAGAATTCAAGACCGGTAAATGAAGTTTGCCACATAATTTGCCCATTCGTCCGTTCCCGCTTGCACTAATGGCTGCAGTTCCCGCTTGCACTAATTGCAGTATGAATTTGCAGCGGTTTTCTAATGATCCACCATATTCGTCCGTTCTGTCATTTATGCCATCTCTCATGAACTGGTCAAGTAGATAACCATGTGCTCCATGTATTTCAATGCCATCAAAACCTTCAATATAATACGCTAATTAGAATTCAGTTGAACCTGATATAACTTTATTTATTAAGCCAAATATTAATGTATCAACAACATAAAATGTAGCAAGCTTGTCCTCACTTTTTAAATAATTGAGCGCAAAATGTATATAACTAACCTGCTTCAATAGCATTAATAGCTGCAACGCGATAGTCTTCAACAACATCTAGTATTTCATTAGTTGCCAATGGACAGGGCTCAAGGCATTAATATTTTCCACTTCTTTGAAATGAGCTTGCTTGTTGATGATATTGGCGCAGCAACAACGGGTTGGTACACTGGTTTTTTCAACAAATACACACGTAAATACAGCATAAAAATTATTATCTGTTAAGCTTTATGAAATGATTCTGAACATTAGATGCAACAGACTTACGACAATATGTCATGTTCATCATTCATGAAAGAAAATTTATCGGCTAACATATAACAGTTGAAAAGCAATCTTGGTATAGTCTAGCTTAAAATGATTAAATGATGGCTGACCCATAAGCAATAATACCAGTGGTGAATGGCAAAAATGAGTGCCAAAAATCTGCATGCGTATATTTCAACCATACCAGCTAAGGCCAAAAAATGAGCCAATGAAAATTTATTTAATTAAATAGTTGATCCATCATGTATTTAAAAGGAAATGAAGCTAAACTACTGCTACTTGTTTTGAAGCACGTACGGTGTACCCGACTATTTCACTCTCCTACGCGTCATTCGTCCCGCTCCGTACATCAGCTAGCTTGAAACTGCAACTCCCTTTATACCATGGAAACTGGAACTTCATTCCTCATGATTGCTAAATAAAGAAGAAAAAAGTATAAAACCATGAATTTGTAGTGTACTCTTTTTTATGTTGATGAACATATAATTAAGAATGGAAATTAGCATACCTGAAAGCATCATCCTTCTAAACTCTTGTAGTGAGGTTCTCACCCATAATACTAAAGAAGTAATGTTGGATCGAGTATGCAACAACAGCGTATAGACCTGCTCCAACATATATAAAAACATACTCTTTGGTCTTTCTCTCCATTCGAGCGGGGTTACTGAAGTAAAAAACTTCAATCATATTACTCATCACAATGGCAAAAGTTGGACCGATAAATCCAGATAGGATTGATCCTACAGCTCCCATTATTGAATAAGGCCACTCGGGAGCGTTCATTTTTAAAAGGCTGAAGAAATAACCACTTGGAGCTGGATTTTTTCTATCAGTTTCAGCATTGGATACCACTTCTATACGACCATGAGCACCCGTGCTGTACTGATAGCTTAAATTTTCTAAGCTTCATATTAAATTCTCTTTATATAAAAAGATCCCACCAGTTTCTAATTAAATTCTCTTTATATAAATTTTCTAAACTTTTCCAGAATCTGTTTCCTTCCTTTCGTGGCTTGTTCCTTTTTCCACTCCTCTTTGAACTATTTATTCATTCATTTAAATCAAAACCCAACACAAATATATATTTTATAAAACTTAAAACTCATTATATAGCATATCTTACCAAAGAGATAGCTTTTTCAACATTTTCCTTGTTTCGACCAGCTAATCGTCCTCGTAAGTATTCCAAAGCATCTTTGAGTTTCTTCAAAAGCACATGACCTTCTAAGGAAGCCACCTCTTTGAGTTTGGCCTACATATAACAAAAATGAAATTTATGTTAAGTAATACAGAATAAGCCCAAAAAGTACTCTTTCTGTGATCTCATCTAAGAGTACTCATTATTAAGCAGACACTATTGCAATAATACTATAATCGATGTATTACAAACACTGATAACATATACAATTAAACTTACACAAAAACTACCTCTAAAGACATCAAGAAACACCTCCAACTCTTTCCATAACAACCATAGTCATTTTCGTTCCCACCACAGCTTTGTCGGTGAACCCTTCACGTCGATTACATCCTGAATTTTAGGGTCTACTTCGAGCATCTTAGTGGCTGAAAATGGCGGCAATCTACAAATAAAAAACATATAGATCTATAAATAAAATCAATGGATCTACACATAAAATGAATAGATCTATAAAAAAAATTATAGATCGACAAAAAAATCTATACATCTACAAAAAAAGAACAAAAAAAATAATGTTCAAAAATATTATAGATCTACAAAACTAATACCTCAAAACTTTAGGGTGGAAAGTTTCGGTGGGTGTCGGTGGAGGTGGAGTCCGGTGGTGGTGCGTCGGATGGCGTCGGATGGAGGTGGTGCTGTCTGATTGTGTTTTTTAGGGAGAGTTATTGTGTGTGTGTGTATGTTTTAGATTGTGAAAATGAAATGAGTTGGGTGAGAGTGGTCCGTGTTTTTTAAAAAAATTTAGATACGACAGGAATTTTATGACACACAAAAATGCCTATTGTCTGGCCTTCAGATTTTACAATTTATGACAGTTTTTTTACGACTTACAATTTTGCGTGTCATTATAGTGTGTGTGTCATAAAAAGCATGTCATTAAAGGCCATTTTTCTAGTAGTGGGGTACGACCATAATAAGTTCCCAAACATCAGATTTAAAACTTGCCTTTGTATCACTTGCGAATATCGGCTCACCTTTAATTGATAAACAAACTATAACGGAGGTTTAAGGATAGTCTGACATTAAATTGTCGGACTGAAAGAAGCGGGTTTTTAAGGAGCATTAATTGCCCACCTTTGCTTCTCCGCCACTCTGTGCGTTTATCTTTTAGAGAGCTACCGTACGCCTGTTGATTATTGGTTTAAGTTCACTTGTGTTTTTTTTCTCGATCTTGATTTTAATTGAAAATTTTTGCTAAGTACATGCGCACTCGTTCTTCTAGGTCATCAAGCCCTTTCCGTGAGCTTGGAAAAATACCTCGAAGACGTCGGAGACGTTCTGCTCCATCAGTCGTACCCGAGTTACGGACTGATCCCCAAACCCCTGTCATCATGGCAGAAGACCGTCCTATGAATGAGCTTCTCCAAGCTCCCACCGAGGGTTATGGAGATGCCATTATTGTTCCAGCCATCGTGGCTGAGAATTTTGAGCTTAAAACTGGGTTGATAAACCTTGTAACATCGCGTCAATTCTATGGTTTTGAGAGGGACGATCCTCAAGATCACGTTCGATGGTTCAATAAAATCACATCCACCATCAAATGTAAAAATGTCCCGGAGGAATCAATCAAACTTCTTCTTTTCCCGTTTTCTATCGATGGGGCAGCCCGGATTTGGCTTGACAAACAACCCCCTCGATCAATTAGAACATGGGAAGATTTGGTTCAGAAATTCGTGAATGAATTCTTTCCTCCTTCTAAAACCACGTATCTGAAAAATGAAATCATGAAATTCTCTCAACGGTTTGATGAACCATTTGGAGAGGCATGGGATCGTTTCAAAGAATTGCTCCGCAAATGTCCTCATCACGGTTTTACCGATTTGATGCAAATGGACACTTTCTACAGTGGGTTAAACCCATCTGACCAAGATTCTCTCAATGCCTTAGCTGGAGGTAATTTTCTGAGCAAATACACTAAGGAAGCCATTGCACTTATTGAAAAAAAGTCAAAGGTCCGCACTGCACGAGCCAGACCATATAATTCTCAGGCTAGTGCTTGTCCTTCTACTTCATCTCCCGTGAGTCAGTCCAGTACTGATACTCAGCTTGCTGAACTCACGAAGGTTATTCAAGCTTTGGTTTTCTCCACACAAAAGAAAGAGTCCGCTACGCAAACTTCTCACACTGCTGAAATCAAAAAGATAGAAGTTTGTGTTACTTGTGGTGGTCCTCACGCTTACTATAATTGTACTGCCACCGATGGCAATGCATTTGAAGTCAAAGCTTTAGCCGGATCTTCCAATCAAGGAGGTGGTCAATACCATCCTCAAGTGGAAACAAATTACCGTGCTAGCAATCAACATGGACCACCCGGATTTCCTCCTCCTAACAATCCAAATAGGACTAATCCTAATCAGCAAAGAGGGCAAAACACGCAGAATCAATATCATGCCCCGAACAATCAATACCCACCCCAAAGGGGTAATCAAGGGTATTCTGCTCCTAATTCCCAAAGACCTCTCTCGAGTGAGCTTGATAGCTACATCAAGGTTAATGAGACCAATATGAAGGCAATGCAAAATCAAATCTCTAATTTGAAGAATGAATTCCAGTCCTCAATACACAAGCAAGGAACTGAGCTTTCAAATAAAATCGATCATTCTCAAAGCGAAGTTAAAAATATGTTTTCCAGTCTCATGAGCCATCTTAATCCACCTTCTACCTCGGGAGGTCTTCCAAGTAACACTGTTGTCAACCCAAGGGGTGAACTCAAAGCTGTCACTACACATAGTGGTAAAGCTTATGATGGACTTAAGGTGATAAAGGACCCGGTACTTCCCACTAACAATGGAAGTGCTAAATACGTCCAACCTTCGGTCATCCAAAATTCTACACCCGCAATTGCTCCTCAACCGTCAAGAATAGATCCAACTCTATCACGATTTACGGTTAAAAGTTTGTCAACCAAACTTAGTGAGCAAAGAACAGCCAGATATTATTCCGAAATGCTCAATGTTGTTCCTGTCAGTGTGCTTGATGACAGTGATGATGACGGAGATACCACTTTCGTCAAAGCCATCACCACAAGGAGTGGTGCTGCTTATGAGGGGCCAGCTAGCCCTATTCCTCCTCCGTTGTTTGAAATGGAGAAAGAGACGGAGGATACAACGGACAAAGTGCAAATTCCAAACCCACATAGTACAGCACATGTCTATCCTCCGGTTGGCCCTAAAAAGAAATCCAAACCAGGAGTTGTCTTTGAATCTGTTGAGACTCCTGAAGTTGTTGTCCCTAAATCCAAACCTTACATTCCTTACCCATCGCGCTTAAATGAGCAAAAGCTCCATGAGAAGGCTAGTCAACAAAATGATAAATTCTATCAAATCTTTAAAGAATTACATTTTGACATAAGCTTTGCGGATGCTACCATTCTGATGCCCAAGTTTGCATCAGCAATCAAACACTTGTTAAGCAACAAGGAAAAGCTGATTGAAATGGCTAAAACTCCATTAAATGAGAACTGCTCAGCGGTTATCTTGAAAAAGCTTCCAGAGAAGCTTGGAGATCCTGGAAAATTTCTTATACCATGTGTATTTCCGGGAATGGTTGAATGCTATGCCTTGGCCGATCTAGGTGCAAGCATCAACCTGATGCCTCATTCAGTATGGAAGAAACTTTCTCTTCCGGCTCTTACTCCTACCTGCATGACTCTTGAGCTTGCAGATCGAACCATATCTCATCCTTGCGACATTGCCGAAGATGTGTTTGTGAAAGTAGGTAAGTTCCATTTTCCAGCTGACTTTGTGGTTGTTGAATTCGACGCAGATCAAAAGGTTCCTCTCATTCTTGGAAGAGGATTCCTAAAAACGGGCCATGCTCTTATTGATGTATTTAAGCATGAGATCACCTTGCGTGTGGATAAGGAAGCTGTTACCTTTAACCATGATCAAACTTCGAGGTACTCCTCAAATTTTAATTCTGCATCGGTTAACCGAATCGATGTCATTGATATTGCTTCAAAGGAGTACTCTCAAGAAAGTGTTGATTAAATGTACCATCTAGCACCCCCATTTTAAACCGGTTCTTTGAATATTGAGGGCAATATTCAGTTCTAAGTGTGGGGGGGAATTCTAGCGAATTTGATCAAATGTACCATCTAGCACCCCATTTTAGCCAAAATTTTAAAATTTTTTCTCACTTAGAACTCAATAAATGGTTATCAGTCCGCCATGTCTAACCCACATAAGGATTGGCTAATCCAAGAGCAAACGGCTCTTGGTAAAGATATATCAAATCCGTTTATGGCTTACAATTTTCCCAAAATTGTATGGTATTCGACTCACCATATCTTCATAAGTGAAGAGTTGGCTAGCCCGCAAGGTTATGGCTTGTGGTTGAGGCAGTGAAAATCCATGATTGGTAATCAGCTCACCAAAGATAATAGTTGTAATTTATCTAAGAGTTGGCTAGTCCAGAAGCAAACGGCTTTTGGTAAAGACAAATCAAAACCGTTGATAGCTGATGGTTTGCTCAAAATCATTTGGTTATCATTGTACCAAAGTATCACATACTAAAACATTGGCTACTCCAGAAGTAATGGCTTTTGGTAAAGAGAAAAATCCATTAAAACTTCATAAAAGATTGCTAGGGACTAGCAATAGTTTAGTGTGGGGGATTGATGAGTGTCTAAATACTCATCATTTCTGTCACATTTTATCTGCAAAAATATTTAAAAACATGCAGATATGCTTCAAAATACTGAAAATATCATAAAATGTGTTTTTATATGACTCAGGAACAAAAAGATTGAAAATAAGTGAAAAACGAACAAAGTTTGCATAATTGTCACTTTCAGTCCCTGGAGTTTCACAAATTGGCAGATTTAGTCCCTGAAGGTTTAAAATGAAAGAAAAGTCAACTTTAGTCCTTGGGATATCAAACATATTCACTTTTAATCCCTGGATGAAAGTTTTCTAAAAATGACAACTTTTACCCCTCAAGTTTCAAAATTGGCAAAACTAGTCCTCGGGTATTTAAAAATTGGAATTTATCAGATATTACCCTTGTGCTATTTATAATTGGCAAAATAAACTCTTTTGATAACTTTGGAAAATTGTCAACTTCAGCCCTTCAATTTTCAGGAATTACAAAATTGGTCCTTGTGATTTAACTATAAACCAAACCGGACCTAAACTAAAAATAAAACCCAGCTACATAATTACACAACCCAACCCATTCTCTTATTACTAAACCCAGCCCAAGCCCAATTCTATTAATAAAAAGACCCAACCCGGCCTGGTATTTAAAACCAGAGTTTGACCTGGTCAAACTCTTCCCCTTCCTCACATCCCCGCCAAACCACCATCACCCCTAGTTTCTCTGCAATACCACCCCCATCTTATCCCACTTACCTAACAATACAAGGAACATTAAATGCTTCTTCTCCACCTCCTCCTAATGCATTAATTGCAATAACCTGCTCGAATCCACTATCTCTAATTTTGGCGCCAAAATCCAAATCAATGGCTGAGATCGATTTGAAGAAATCCAAGGGTGCAGAAGAGTTCAGAGATGTCGACTTAGGGTTTCCCAGTTGTATTTTGTATATATAGAACAATGTAATAGGAATTAGAGTAGTAGTTAATTTTTATTAAATCGTCTTTTATTTAATTGTCTTTCCTTATTGTAATTTTAATTTCCAGTCATCAATATAGTCAATTTACAGTCAATTTGATCTCATTTTAATATATCTTGTCTTTAATTTCAGTTACTTTACAAATTCAAGCTTTACTGTGATTCGTATTAATTTAAATGTTGTTTGGAAATGCTTATTATCTGTTTACATAAGCTTATATAAGCTAATTATAGCTTACTGTAAGCTTATGTTAGTCTAAATCAGTGCTCAACTCAAGAAATCAAGAAAGTCAACAAAAGTCAACCTGAGAAGCTAATAAGTTGTTTGGGGTGAATAAGCTGATTTGGAAGGATTTTCTGGGTTTTCTAGCTTGTTTCTGACAAGCTAGATTGGTTCTAGTTCCTTGTTCTTTGCTTCATAAGTTCTAGCAGTTGTAAGCCAATTTCAAGTTTTATTCCATTTTCTAAAGTTACTGTTAACTAGCTTATTTATAGCTTATTCTTATAGATTCTTGCTTATTAGTAGTTTGTAGACTTGTTTCATCAATATATTCAGTATTAATTAGCTTGTTTCATTTCTTTTCTTAAAAACTTTAAAAAGTCCAAAAATAGCATAATCTAGCATAGCTTATTATCTAGCTTAATTTTGTTTTGAAAGTTGCTTATTATAGTTTATATAAGTTGTTTAATCAATAAAAATCAGCAATCATAAGTTAAATTTTCTATTTCCTTTGAAAATCCAAAACAGAACACCATAAAGGGGTGTTTGGTTTTGTGCAGTCAACAAGTCAAACTTGGTTTTACTGTAGATTGACCATTCTCCCAACTTTGTTCTAGCTTATTTTGATCCTTATAAGCTGTTTTCAAGTTTTTATTAGCAACATAAATAGAAAATCCATATTTGCTTTGTCTGTGTAAATTTCAGACCCTCAATTGACCAAATAAGCTAATTATAAGCCCAAGCTCTTTTGGCCCTTATTGATAGCTTTTCTGAGTCACTTTTGAGTCCATTTGAAGTATACACAAAAGGTGGTTTGCAGCCCTAAGGCTTGTGCACTTCTGCACAGACCCTGCATCAGCAGAATCAGTATATGCTGATTGCTGAGGCTGCTGATCTTGCCTCAATTATGGCTTATCTAGTTAAGCTATGGCCTTGCTTTTTGTTTCTATGAATAGCCAGTAGTACTAGCTCAAGTTTGCCCCCATAAGTTTGCATCTCAGTGCTTATTTAGAGTGCTTAAATTGCCTTGAAAGTTGGCAAATTTCCTAAGTTTCTACTGAAACTTTGCATCTGCTAATCTTCTATTCAGCTTAATTCATAGTGCTTATTTGTATTTTTCAGTTGTTTTGTGTTTATTTAAGTATATTAAACCTTTCCTGAGCATTTGGTTAAGTTTTGTGCTCATTAGCTTATTTCTAGCTTATTTGCTTATTGCTTATCTGCCCAAATCAGCTCTCCAGGCTTATTAAACTTTTGATTTTATTTTTCATAGCTTTTAAATAATATTTTAGACTTATCCTGAATTTTTCAGATTTTTCTAAAGTCATTTGATATTTTTAATCTTTTTAATTAGTTTAAAATAGTAATTAAATCATAATAAATAGAATAATAATCAGAAAAATATAAATCTAATTTTCATAATTTTCTTTTGTCATTTTTAATCCAGGAAAAATATAATATCAATTTTAGACCTTAAGAAAAACCAAAAATAGAAATATAGTGATAACTTCTATTTAATAGAATTTATCTTTTTAAATTTTAATTAAGTAATTTTCATTTTTATAATTTTCTTAGCTTCTTTTCATCTTATAATATTTTTAGAAAAAGTTTTAGATTTTTCTTTGTTCATTTAGTATTTTTTATAAATTTAAATAGTTTAATAAGTAATTAAATAATAAATAATTAATAATAATTAAATAAAAAGTGTAAAAAAATATAATTTAAGTTTTTAAATAAGTTTTAAGTAATTTTACATTTTTAGGTTTTAAATTTCATAAATTTCAGTTTTTGTCCCAGTTTAGCTTTCCCGTTACGCGTTTTAGTTTATTTTTATTCGCGTTTAGTTTTCTTGTGCATATCTGTTTTTCATTTGTTATTTGGAATTGTTAAAAAGCAAAATAAAAAATATCCAATCACATCAGTCACTATAATCCTAGCTTTTCACAGTTTGCCCATTCACACCTCGTTGGGAAACGATTCGGGTAATTACTTACCTGTCTTCACACTACACACGAACGTGAGTTTTTGCAAGTATCCTTTTTCACAAAGGGGTAATTTGTAATTATTCACGAGCATCCGTCGTTGCATAATATTTATATCTATTTAGCACGGATCACCACACGACATCCAGTAAAAATGTGGGAACTCGATTCCGGCTCATCCCCACAAAGCACACATCTGCAGTCTCCCACGTCAATACTCCTTCGCTGCAACGCCAATTTTGTAGGTAACCTATCCATCTCCGCACGCCATGCAAAAATATTACACTTAGACGGAATCCACTTGCACCGCTTAAGGACATAATTACCATTGTTATCATTAACATCTAGAAATAACCTTTTGAGGCCAGCAACCGAGAATATCCCACTCGCATCCCCAATCCAACGCCACCCATCCTTCCTGTTTGAGACACAGGCCTGCTCCAGCAACCGAAGACAATCCTCAAGCTGTTGATGCTCGATATCATTACCCAAAGGCCTCTTCCACCCCCATTTGAATCCCGTTAAGTCTTGAGAATCTGGACATCGATCTTTGACCCAGCACTGTTTATCAACTTCTAAGGCAAATAAGGCTGGAAACAGCACCTTCAAAGAGGTGTCGCCAAGCCAAATATCCAACCAGAATTTAATCGAGTCACCTTTTCCGACCAGACCTTTAATACATTCACTAATCCGTTTTCCACTTGGTTTGTACGACCTCTCGAACCGGACTATACTATTCCACGGACTAGCATATCGAGCTTTAGACGGAAGACATTCCCAATTTCTAGAAGATCCATGAATAGCTTGCACCGCTCTCTTCCACATCCCACTAGACTTCGTTCGATACCTCCAAACCCACTTAGCAATTAAGGCGTTATTTGTCCAATCCAATCGGCTCAAACCCAATCCTCCCCGGTTCTTAGGAAGGGTCACCCTATCCCAAGCCACCCAATGAAGCTTTCTTTTATCCGTGTTCCCTCCCCATAAAAATCTTGTTATCACCGCTTCAATATCCGGCATAACTTTCTTTGGAGCTTTAAACAATGAAAAATAGTAGGTTGGAAGACTTTCCAACACCGATTTAATCAATGTCATGTGTCCCCCGATAGACAAAGAAAGCGCCTTCCATCTAGATAGCCTGTTTTTAACAGTGTCGACAACCAAGAGCCAATTATTGATCCGATTCATATTAGAACCCACCTTGATTCCCAAATAAGAAAATGGAATCGACCCCGGTTTACATCCTAACTCCGCCACCATGTTAACCAATTCAGCCCCCTCCGTACCCAGACCATAAATATTGGATTTATAAAAATTAATTTTGAGACCTGAGCATAGATGAAAGACTCTAAGAATTCTGGCCATCGTCTTGACATTCGAGGTCGACCACTCACCCAACACCATCGCATCGTCAGCATAAAGAAGATGGGATAAAGTGAAACCTCCATTAGGCAATACAACACCCTGGAATAGCTCCTTCTCCACCGCTTTTCTGATCATACTAGACAACGCCTCCATCACAACTATGAAGAGAAAAGGGGAAATCGGATCACCCTGACGAATGCCTTTCCAACACTGAAACTCGTAAGTAGGAGAACCATTCACAAGCACCGAGGATCTAGCAGAACATAGAATACCTTTTATCCACCTTATCCATCGATCAGGAAAACCCATCTGTCTTTTAATATCCAACAGAAAATTCCAACTTACATTATCGTAAGCCTTCTCGAAATCCAGTTTTAACAAAAAGAATTTTTTATCACTCTTGCGCGCCCAAGACAACACCTCATTAATGATCAACGGACCATCTAAAATGTAACTTCCACTCAAAAACGCAGACTGCGTTTCTGATGTGATATCCCCCATAACTGATCTCAATCGGTTTGCCAGAATCTTGGAAATGACCTTACTAATAACCCCTATCAAATTGATAGGTCTATAGTCTCCCAAGCTGATCGGGTCCTTGATTTTGGGCACTAAAGTAATGAACGAAGACCCAACACCTTTGCTAATGACCCCCTATTCATAAAAATCATCCAAGATAGCAACAAAATCTTTAGCAAAAAAAGACCAGAAATATTTTATAAAGCGAAAATTAAACCCGTCTGGTCCTGGCGCTTTATCATCACCACAGCTAAAGACGGCTTCCTTAACCTCTTTCTCCGAGAATTTTTGCACCAGTCGCTCCATATCCGCGTCACTGACTTTCTTTAAATCTGAACAAAGAAGACTCGGACGATACTCCATATTCTCTACAAATCTATCTCGGAAAAATCTATATACCTCTTTTTTGATTTCCATTGGTCTAGTTTCCCAAACATCTTTAACCAGCAGCCCCGGAATCTGGTTAGCGACTCGCCTTTTATTAATCAACCCATGAAAGAATTTAGTATTATCGTCTCCCAGTTCCGCCCATTTATCTCTCGACCTTTGTCTAATATCTTTCTGTCTTAAATTATCAATCCCCATCAGCCGTCTTTTACTCTCCCACCGAACCCAATTCTCTTCTTCTGTAAGGTCTCGCTGCTCAAGACAACTCTCCAAATCTTCAACCTCCTTCTTTAGAATTGCCTCTTCCTCTCCTTCCTGAGTTTTTAACTTAGACTTCCAATCATTTATAATACCCCTCAATCTTCTAAACTTCTTCATGAGAGCAATGTCAGGAACCCCATCCATACAAACTTCCTCATTAGCTTTTTTAATAACATCCACGAAACCGTCACGCTCCAGCCATGAATTAAAAAAGCGAAAAGGCTTCGGACCAAATTTTTTTGATTGTAACACCAAGACAAGAGGGCTATGGTCTGAAAGCCCCCTCGGAAGTGCACGGTAGGTGGCGTTCGGAAAAATATCAATAAGCTCGTTACACACCATAATGCGATCGATCCGACTCAATTTATTCCCAATGACATAAGTGAAACTTTTGCCTTTTAGAGCAAATTCACAAAGAGCCACGTCATCAATAAAACCATTGAAATCCGAAGCTGACCTTTGATTAAAAACCGTATTCCTACGATCAGCAGGTTCCCGAACAACGTTGAAATCGCCTGCAACTACCCACCAACCATGATGACGTTGCAAATTAACCAAGATTTCGCTCCAAAGATCTCTTTTTTCAGTGTCAGACTGTGGCGCGTACACATTGATAAAGTTCAACGGCTGATTATTACCTTTCAAAAACCCACAAGTGATTAAGAAATAACAATGTCGAACCACAGAAGAGACCTCCCACACTTTATCATTCCATATACTTATCAAACCACCCGACCTTCCCGTAGCATCAACATGAACCTCTTGAAAGTCATAATTACCCCAGAAATCAGCCAAATTAACCCCTTTTAAGTCTTGGAATTGAGACTCTTGAAGCATCACAAAATCGACTTCATTCTCTTTCCTCAAGTCCTGAACCCATTTAGCCTTCCCTTTCCCCTTCTTCCCCAAACCACGAATATTAATAGACATCGTATTCATGGTTCCACCCCTTGAAAACCTTCATTTAAAATCTGATTACGTACCTGGTCTGAGAATTCAGATATATTTTCTGCACCAATCGCGACTCCCAACAAGACCGTCGCTTCTGTTTCTGCTTCGGCAGCAGCAGGACAAGCACCACCATCGTCGACATCCACTCTCACCATGATTTCCTTCTCTATTTCACCACTCCCAGATGCTTCCTCTATATATTCCCCCATGTTCAAATCTGGGGTCAAAAAGGAAGACCCAGTACCTACTCCATCGTTATTAACTTTTTCCACAGCTGGGGGCCCACTTGAAATAATACCAATAAGGCGATTTAAATCAAATGGATCATCATCATCCAGCCTGGCCCGTTTTTTATTTCCTGATTGGGCTTGGGGTGAGTTAGAATTGGGCCTTCTCCTCCTACTATGCCTTTTAAACATCTTTTTTTTTTGTGCATTTTTATTAAAAGCAACCCCATCATTATAGGTTGGCAGATTCTCCTCCTCAATGTTACCAAAATTAGCATCCATTGCACCAATATTCACTAAATCATCATTAATGGTTGTCTTGGAATTCTCGCCCCCATTATCGAAATCCTTACCATGCATAGCACCGTTTAATTTGGAAACACTATCCTCTTGCCCAATTTCACCCATTTCCAAATTTAGATTTTCACCATTGATTGGCTTATCACCGGAATCACTCCGGTCACCGGTTGAACCATTGCTCCGATCACCATTCTCCTCATACCCCGCTGCATCATAGTGAACTGAAACATCCTCAAACTCCACCACGCAGTCCAGAATCCATTCACTAGGATCCTCTTCAACCCAAACCGTAATTGTTCTGCCTCGCCACTCTAACGATACACTTTCATCCACCCTATTCAACTTATTACAAAGGATCCCAATAAACGCAAACGAAAAGTCTCTGTCTGAATCGGTAACTTGATCCGGTTGAATAACCATTCCAAAGCGTCTCCCTATCACACTATACACAGGCTCTAAAGCTATATTCACAGGGACTCCATGGATTCATAACCAAGCTATTCTTTCAACCGGATACGCCTGACCACTCCAATTTTCCAGCTTTTCAAACCATATCCTCCACACAATTTCCGATTCTAGGAACCGTACACACTCCTCCGCCGATGGGAAAACCAACATAACAGTGAATCCACCAAAATACTTAATCCCTACCCTGTTCCATTCCGTCTTCAACAACAAGTTCTTCAATTCTGTTAAAGTTTTAAAGTCCACAACCCTGCCGATCAACGCCATATCCCGCCACAAAGAAAAGGCCTCCACGTTATCGTCAATTTTGATTATATCTCTCTTTGTCTCCGGTTCCTTGTTCATGACAGTATCTCGGAACGATCTACTACCCACGACTCTACTTCCGAATGTTCCCCCTCCATTATGGTTTGCATGCTTTGGTATCTCTTTTGCTTTCCCAGCAGTTCCAGCATTCGGCTCTTTCACCTTCTCCCCATCTACGAATCTGGCCATTACCACAAAAAGTTTATAAGATCCGATCCATACATTGGACATCTCTCCCTCCAGTCGCT
The DNA here is from genome assembly GCA_021014915.2 of Artemisia tridentata subsp. tridentata. NCBI lineage: Eukaryota > Viridiplantae > Streptophyta > Magnoliopsida > Asterales > Asteraceae > Artemisia > Artemisia tridentata. The sequence goes on from CP139507.1 coordinate 366,022,991, forward strand.
TTATGTCTCTAACGTTACGAAACGACACAAAACCGAAACGCTTCCTCAACCTATCCACCTTTCTTGCAATATAAGAACCTTCAACATCCCCATATGCTTTAAAAACTTCCTCCAAATCCTTCGAAGATCATTTGATAGGCAGATTAGAAACAAAGAACTTCGTAACCACCTTCTTCGTTTTTTGTTGTTGTTGTTCTCTATCTCCCCTTGCCCTTCTTGTTGGAACATTATACCAAACATCAGGTTTAGGCCGGCCCTTTGTGTCTTACTTGTATGTTTGTGTGATGATTTTCAGACATTATGTTTTAATTTGAATATTTTTATGTACAATCAGTTAAACCAGTGTATGTAAATAGTAAAACAGTTTAATGTATATGATTGAGTGTTTCAATCAAAAAATGAAGTGTGCAAATCATTTCCTTTTTTTTAAAGGCATTATATATTATAAATAAGAAATAAAAATTAGCAAGAAGCTAGAATTTCACGGAATTAACACAACACTACAGCATACTAACTTATATAACCGAATATCAACCTAAGCTAACACTATCATCGACTACCGACCCTAAAACTAGCAACAAACATGTAAAAAAGTGAACATCCAAACGACTAAAGTTAAATTTCGGCCTCCAAACCCACCAAACACAATTTCACTAATGGTACTCACCCGGTATAAAGTATGAAAACGAGCTACAATACGACCACAACCTGACACTTGACTCTTGAAACCCGCCGATCTCAAACCAAAGAATTTCTGCTACACAATATGACCGAGTGGTGTCACTGCGAAAAGTAAGAACGGGTGACTGAGAAAATAACTGGAGGTGTTTGGACAACACTAACAAAAAACATACCTAGTGAAACCACCATGATCCTTCAACCTCGACCCTTGACAAACATGACTCTCGACCCTTTACAACCAAACACCTCAACTTCTTTGACCCTCAACCATTTACGGCCAAACATCTTAACTTCCATAATTCTCGACAAACACCACTACTTCCTTCACCACACATCGCCCTTCGACCTCGACCCGAAGCGAACAAACACCTGCATGCCTTTCACTAACCAAAAGCATAACCACATATCTCTACACAAAACACTATGCTAAAGTACCTAAAACAACCATACTAGTCTAGCTAGCATGACACCACCCGTCTTAAAAAACAACAAAACGTATCTCAAAGTATGAAACCATTGGTCTAGCTATGAACACGCTGATCTAAGCCACGATAGCTCGATATTAACCATGACACTCGATCTGCAACATGACATACTCACTAGATCTTTTGGGTGTTTTTCCAACACTTAAAAAGTATAGGTAAAAGTGAAGTAGGTAAAAGACTAAGGGTGCATTTTTTTTTTTTTTTTTTTTTTTTAAATCTTACTAGCCCTCTTACTCTTACCAGTAAGAGGTGGTCAGACGTTTTGCTTGTTTGTTTTTTTCTCTTAAGTCAGACCCAGTTAGACATATAACATCTTACTCAGTAAGAGGTGGGGGACTTGTCTTACTGGCTCTTACTCGATAAGAGATTGAAGACTCGTGTTAATATAATATATTTGATGGTTTATTAACTATGTTATATTTATGATAAAAATTCTTGTTTCATATTTACATAAGTTACTTAAATAAATTGCAGAAACGAGAACTTAAAATTATTCGGACAATTATAAAAAAACAAACAACATTATTTCGTTCAGATTTAGACTTTCTAGTAAGATGTGATAGTCAGATTCAGATCTAAAAAATCTAAATGAAATAAACCCACCCTAACTATAATGACACAAAAAAAGTGTAAGGATAATTTTTTTGCTTTTTATGAGACATATTTTTCACATAAAGTGTCATTAAATCTCATAATTTGACCTTTTGTCCACACTTATTAAAAAGTGTCACTAAAAAGTTAGATTTCGTGACACTTTTTTGTGTCATTAGAACCACAATCACTAAAAGTCAGTTTTCTTTTAGTGGCTTGATTTGTACTACAAAAACAAACTGAACCCACTATCTACACGACACTTCCAATTTGAATCATGACACCCCGATCTGAACCATGACACCCCGATCTTGACCGAGACATCCTAATCTGCACAGCGACACCCCCGATCTGAACCACGAGACTCTACTATGAACAAAGACATAATCGATCAGAATCTTGACACCAAATGAACCATCTGATGTGCTACACCACTGATCTAACCAATGACACTCTATGACACGATCAATCTAAACCCGCGACACACAAACCTGAACATACGACCTCAAAATTCGTGACTCTGTACTAGAAAAAATGATGAACCATGATCCACTTGCCGAAAATGAGCACCTGAAATGTAGCTATGAAACACGATGACGAAAATAAATTTGTTGAAAAGGAATGTTATAAGGAAGTACATGTTGATAGGAATGGTTGTTGGGACATCCTCCGAACTGACGGCCGAATCCAATGGCCGGAGAAGGGGATGGGGCTTGACAGCTGTTAAAAACATTTAGGTTTTTGAAAAGTTAGAGAGAAAAGCCTAGAAATTTAGTTTTGTTAGGTATTCTTGATTCTTAGAGCAGAGGGTGTCATCACCCTTGGTTAAAGTTTCACCTAGTGCCACGTCAGCGCCACATCAGCTTTAACATTTTCACCTTTAACTAAAAAAAAAACACTCTTTATCAGAACTCAACTTTAACTCAACATTTTGGGCCCCACTTTTATCATACCTCAACTAAAAAAACTTGAGTTAAAGCTTAACTAAGAGGGGCGGTGTGGAAGTTAAAGTTTAACTCACAAAAAAACACCACCTTCACGCAACGTTAAAGCTTTAACGTAAGGGTTTAATGTGGCTTTAACGCAAGGGGGTGGTGTGGTTACCGTGGGTTTAACGTGGAAATGTGAAGTTTTCACTCGGTAACCAAGTGATGATACCGGGTGCTCTTACTTGTATGTGTTTGCAGGTCATACAGGTCATCTTCAATCATGCCCTCCAAATTACATATTTCTTCAAATTTGAAGAATGGAATACAAAATACCATCTCCAACCATGCTTCATGTTTGAAGATTTTTTTTTGGGAATATTAGTTGAGATACTGAAACGCCCAAAATTTTTTTTAACCGTAGTCTCTACGCCATAGAGACCAAGATGGCTCAACAACGTAGAGACCTCTACGCCGTAGAGCTTCGAATCCAGTTTTCCTTATCAGTTAAAAAACAACCCAAACACACACTTTAACTTAAAACCGGAACATGATCATATATATGTCCTATGGTTTATACCCCATTTGACCAGCTTTTGACCTATTCTTTTCACCTCAAATTTTGTGAGTATGTTTTTCAACTAACTTTTTGACCAACATTGAAAACACTAAAAATTCAACATCTAACCACCATAATTAATTACTTAACTAATTACTAATTACAGTACTCCCTCCATATTTCCTTTTATGGATGTTTCAAATTAATTGTCCACTTTCCTTATTTAGTAAAAACTAGAGAATCTAGTGGAGGAATATTCTATTTTAGTGGTTGAAAATTAAAGTGGTCCTACTTTTATTAAACTTTGTGTTTTCTCTCTCCTGAACAATAAATTGAGACGGAGGGAGTACTATTTAATCTTTCTATGTTGATATGTGTGAAAAAAATTAATTTGACCAAAATTATTTTTTTTTTTAGAAATTAATTTTTCTAAAAAAAAAATTTCGGAATTTTTTTTTATTTTTCTAAAAAATTTAATTTCGGAAAAAAAAATAATTTTTTTTAAATATAATTTTGGAAAAAAAATATTAATTTTTCTAAAAAAATTAATTTCTAAAAAAAATTAATTTCGAAAAAAAAAATAATTTTTCTAAAAAAATTACGGAAAAAAAAAATTATTTTTTCTAAAAAAATTAATTTCGAAAAAAAAATAATTTCGGAAAAAAAAATTTAATTTCGAAAAAAAAATTCGAAAAAAAAATTAATTTTTCTAAAAAAAATTATTTCGGAAAAAACAATTTGAAAAAATGATTTGGACGTTGGACGCAATTTAGCGTAACGACAGGAACCATTTATGTAATTATATCTCACACTAAATTCATATTTCTTACAACCATCAAGTGACCAATCATAATAAATGATAATGATTATTTGTAATAAACACAATCATGACAACAATCAAGTGACCAAACATAATAAATGAGAATGATTATATAAATGAGAATGATTATCTATACTACCTATAAAGGAAAAATGGTCAAAGTGGAAAGTGAAAAGTCAAGGAATGTGAAATGTTGAAAAATTTTATTAAAGGAAATTATGAAATGTAATTAATACTCTTATTAAAACACCCCATTACTTAAAAGTACAATGATTTATACACAATGTACAACCAATTAAAACAATTAATACAAATCACAAACCGGGTTGACCCGGGACGCTTCAAACCCGACGGGTTGAACCGGTTTAATTTGACCCGTTTTCGACCCAACCTAGCAAGCTGACCCGGTTTAATTCGACCAAATTTTCGACCGGAACGGTTCAACCGGTTGAACCACCCGGGTCGAACCGGGTTTCAAAACATTATGTTTAATTACCAAATCTTCAAACTTTTATTATTTTTCATTTATAACCAATTAAAACAATTAATACAAATCACAAACCGGGTTGACCCGGGACGCTTCAAACCCGACGGGTTGAACCGGTTTAATTTGACCCATTTTCGACCCAACCTAGCAAGTTGACCCGGTTTAAATCGACCAAATTTTCAACCGGAACGGTTCAACCGGTTGAACCACCCGGGTCGAACCGGGTTTCATAACATTATGTTTAATTCTCAAATCTTCAAACTTTTATTATTTTTCATTTATAACCTATAAACTTTTTTTATCAATAAACTATGTGTCGCTATAAAATCCCAAACCGGGTTGACCCGGGACGCTTCAAACCCGACGGGTTGAACCGGTTTAATTTGACCCGTTTTCGACCCAACCTAGCAAGCTGACCCGGTTTAAATCGACCAAATTTTCGACCGGAACGGTTCAACCGGTTGAACCACCCGGGTCGAACCGGGTTTCAAAACATTATGTTTAATTACCAAATCTTCAAACTTTTATTATTTTTCATTTATAACCAATTAAAACAATTAATACAAATCACAAACCGGGTTGACCCGGGACGCTTCAAACCCGACGGGTTGAACCGGTTTAATTTGACCAATTTTCGACCCAACCTAGCAAGTTGACCCGGTTTAAATCGACCAAATTTTCAACCGGAACGGTTCAACCGGTTGAACCACCCGGGTCGAACCGGGTTTCATAACATTATGTTTAATTCCCAAATCTTCAAAATTTTATTATTTTTCATTTATAACCTATAAACTTTTTTTATCAATAAACTATGTGTCGCTATAAAATCCCGTTGCTATGCACGGGTACTCGTCTAGTTTGTAATGATTGATCTATGGTGAGGTGTCTCTCCTAAGTTGATGAGGGTAGAAACGCACAATGCCTATTTCATACAAACCTAAAAAAATGAACATCATACATAATTTTATTGCACCTTCCAATACCTCGAAAGAATAGTGAACACACTAACCCAAAACAAAATTTTGACTTTAAGTTAGTCAACCAACTTGACTTTTCTGAATTCCATAGAAATTGACTTTGTCATCTTGGGAGTAGTATTAATGCAAGTGTGTTTCACAAGGTTTCAGATTCAGTGAACATCATGTTACTTGGACTAGTGAAGTGCATTTTAATAAGGTTTGATTCTTAAGCAACTAAATATGAGTAACCTTGTAACCATGGTTGTCACCATGTGGTGCATTTGGAACGCGAGAAATAGGAAAGTTTATAACAACATCAATGGCGATGCACGGCGTCTTGTTGAAGATATCAAAGCTCACTCGTTCTTTTGGGTCAAAAATCGTTTGAAGAATAGAGGTCTTGATTTAAATAATTAGTGTAACTTTAACATTTCCGATGTACTTGTTCCTCCGGTCTAGCTCCTTGCTAGTCCGTTTTTATTAATTTATTTTCTCGCCGTTCCAAAAAAAAAAAGTTGTAACCATGATTTTCTTTTTCTTTTAAATCAAGCTATGCATTTAGGAAGGGATATACTATACAAGCCCCCCTACCATGTGGGCTCCGCCTATTCTGGTCAACATGTACAAATTTTAAAGCATACAGTATAAGTGACGGCAGCATGCAAAAAGTCAACACCCCCTACAGGGGGCTTGAATAACTTGTCCTTTTAAATCAAGCTATGCATTTAGGAATTTAGCCATAAATTTTGGTTATGCGTGAACCATGAGTGTACTAGAATCTTACTGTTCATTGGTTTATGTGAAGAGGCCAAATCTTCCATGTGAAAAGGCAATAACAATAAATACTAAAGGGCACCTACCAAGTACCGAATGCCTCATGTATTCACACTCTAACGTTCTTTAAAATATGCTCCATGTGACTATACTTTTATTATTGAATTAGCTCGAATGATATATAAAGTACTTTCAGAATTACCTTTAAAAAGATATATACCCCTGAAGGATGTTTAAGATTAAAAACATTCAATGATATGAAAAGTGTGGGAAAGATTCTAAACTTATAAACATGATATGAACACTATTTGATAACTTTAATCCAAAAAGATAAAATAGATTAGAATTTCTTACAGTAAACATTTTTCAAGAGTTTTTATTCGTACTATTATTGTAGGTGAGCATTTTCCGTTGTAAATTGATCAATTTGAGGTAACTTATTCATATACGAGTAAGAGCATATGCAATGGTAAAACATTGAAAAGCTTTTTAACATTTAATTATATTACTTTTTTAATAGTCCGTACTGATTGTAATTAATGTCTTCAACCTTTAATGCTTACAAAAACCTTCAACCGCTTAAACTGCACCAAGTCATTGCAAAAAGCTTTTAAAAAAGTCTAGTGTTACAATGGAAAAAAGTCTTTGAAAGACTTTTTGAAATAATACAAAGTCTTGCAAAAACCACACCATTGCATATTCTCTAACGAATCGAAGTTAGAAATTGTCAAATATTATAATTTGATACAATTTCTTTTACCAAAAAAGATACTCTAGTTATTACTAGAACTAGCTAGTCGGTAGCCATATAAGAAAGGTTCTTAATAAATCACATAAGGGCTCACGGAGTGGTCAGCGGGTAGGCAAAGGGCTGGGCTAACCCGCTGGGGAACACCGCCGCCGACCCAGCGGGTTGCCCAGCGGGCTGGAGATAGCGGGTAGGACAAGCAGCTGCGGGTTGGAGCTATTTTCTTCAAATTTGACCGTTAGTTGCATTAAAAAAAAAACTTCACTACCCAAAAACTATTAACATCATCATCATCATTTCTTTACTGCAACCCACCTTCAAAGATTCGAACTTTTTCAATAAAGATGGGTTTTTAGGTGGAACAAGAAGAAGATGTTATTGTTGGAGGTGGGCCCGCTGGGTTATCAGCAGCCATAAGGTTGAAGCAGCTGTGTCTTGAACATGATGTTCATTTCTCTGTCTGTGTTTTAAGACGAAAAAGATGAATGCCTTTAAGACGAAAAAGATGAAGAAGAAGCTTTGATAAACTTTTTATCAGTTGTTCCAAACAAGAAGAAAAAAGAAAAAAATTTGGGAAAAAGAAAAAAAATTTGGGAGGGTTGAAAAAATGATGAATGCCTGGGAATTAAGTTGGGAGGGTTGGTTGGAAGGGTTGAAGGAGTAAAATGAGTTGGAGGGATGTGATTGGTGGGATTTGGGAGGGTTAAAATTTCTAACCACATGACTCCTTGCTAAATCCCCTAAGTACATAACCACTAAAAGCGCACATAGAAGTTGGTGGGGAATACCTTTATGCTATGTTCATTTAAATCGTTTTCTTCATTTTTATTTTTTGTCACAAACTAAATAGGATTATTTCATCAATTTTCACGTTTTTCTCTATTACATACTATTTTTGTCTTAAAATTATTGTTCATGGATAAAATACACACAATTTAAAAAAAGTAAGATCACCGGTCAAAGAAAAAATTATTTATTAAACTCTCAATTGATTAGCTGACATAAAAAATTGACTATTATTTTGAGATATCCTAAAATGAAAATAAGAAAAATAATTTTAAGATGGAAAGAATAGAAGATTATATAGCAAGATTCAAACAATATATAGAAAGGTTTTATGAACCATAAACTTCAATAAAAAAAATAATTACTAATTTTCTAGACGTCATTTAATCAAATTACGCATAGACAAGTTTAAATCTTTGTAAGCAAATAATAACAGCCACGTTACCACCACTCCACAGTGGAGGTGTTTGAGAACGTATAAACAGTTGAACTAATAATTACTGTATAACTTTTTTTCTTAAGTAAAATACACATTCTGTAACATATCAACATAAAAATCTCATCTTCAACCAACTCTTTTTATTTTGGTGTTGAAGCTGATAGTGATAGTGCTGATAATCAGATTATTCCGAGCCTTCCCTTTTTGGGTGGTTGCCGACTCTCTTTCATGCCTTTCTGCTTTGATAGATAAGGAAGCTAAGTATCACTAGTACTTTATTTGAAAAGAATATCACGTATATAATCAAAACGAGTGGGACGACCCCCCGCGTTGCGGGAGGAGGAGGGGTGAGGGGTGTTCCCCAACTTCCTTTTGTTGGAAAAATTATTTCGTTAATAATTACGCAAGTTTCATAATTTTTCGAGGCCGTTTGGTACGAAAAATATTAAAAACAAAAACAAAGACAAATACATTGATTTCGAGAAAGTATTTCATATTTATACTCATTTTTGTTGGAAAAATTATTTCGTTAATAATGGCGCAAGTTTCATAATTTTTCGAGGCTGTTTGGTACGAAAAATAATTAAAAAAAAAAAAAAAAAAAAAAAAAAAAAAAAAAAAAGTTTACATACTGTAGCTACAGTACTGTAGAAAAAATAATAAAATATTACATTTGACAGAGTTGGGTTTTAATATAGATACAAAATCAAAATGCATACTATGCAAAACTAGTTGCATTAACTGAATTTAATAGCGATACTCCATATGTCTCATATTAGTTCACATTTATAATACACAAAATTTTAGACAAACCCACTGATTACACTCCTGACCAATCAAATATCAAATCCATCCACTAAAGTCTATTTTTACCGGTTGAAATACAATATGAACACTTACTATGAGACATCCAAAAATAGTAATATGGACACTTAATATGAGACGGAAGGAGTAGTAAGTAATGGTGTACCACATCTTGCGGCTTGGAGACTACACCTACATATGCTGCACACATGTAATATAGCTTGAGGTGTTCATTGGCGTAAAGCCTACTAGGCTACTGTAAGGGAATCCGCTAATACACGAAGCTTAACCCTCAAGGCCGATGCTCCGAAGAGCTTTGGCATAAGAGGAGATCGAATAGAAGATCTTGTGGACCCTACACGAATAACAGTTGGCCTTTATTTCCGCTCGTGCAAACAATTGCACATGGGCACGATCTCAGAGCTTATACTCAAAGCCTTCCCATTGGCTAAATAGAATATGCTCCCTTTCAGCCAGATTGGCTGAGACATGTGGCAAGGCCTAGATCCATCCTATGGTTTGCCTATATACTACATCATTTTATCCATTTCAGGTATGTCATCATTTTATCCATTTCCGATGACTTATTCTCACGCCGTAGCAGAGTCATCCCTGCGCTCCGACTAAACCAAGTATGCTTTTTTTTTTGTCTTATTTCAGGTTACCACCATGTCTTGAGTACATGCTTACGTAATCAAGTAGGCCCTGATCATTAAGTGTAATCCATTGTACGATCAGTAAGGGACCCGTAATTAATGGGAAATTTGCATTTATGTGATGACACTTATTTCTAACTTCACTTACTTTTGTGGTATATTTTTAAAACAATGATTTTATTTCTAAATGACAATATAACCCTAACTTAGTATTTTAATATATTAAATAGATATGTTGTGTCTGTTGAAATCTAACCCTTATATGCAGCTATGTTTATAGCTTCTGCAACTAACCATAAGTTACTAAATCTATCCTTTTTCATCTCGATGTTCATTTCAAATCACAAACGAATATTGCGATCAACATCAACTATATTGTAAACCTATTGCGAATTCAATATGACGCAGGAATATGACAGTTTAGCCGGTGTTTATTACTTGAATGAAACTGTGATTGACTATGTGTGATGTGATAGAATTTGCGATCTATTTGTGAAGTATTACAATGTCTTTTTTCCTTATTGATAGCTACTAGAAAAATTGTGTTCTGAATTAACCCAACCCAATTCTACTAAAAATTTCAAATGTCAAACCGTTAGTTCCTTCAGAAAGTTTTTAAAGCGAAGCCTTGGTCACTACAATAGATTACGAACTCACACTTCGTCACTTTGGTTAATTCATAAAAGGTCCCATGTCTTCCCTCCATTCAAATAATTTAAAAAAAAAAAAAAAGAAAGAAAAAAAAAAGGACAAACTGGGTTCTACAACAGAATATCGTTTCGTTGAGAAACAAAGCGAGTTTATTACGGATTTTGTGGTGAATGATACTACTTTAAAAGACTAACTACTTCAAAAGGTCTTTACTCTACATGCGACAATAAAAGAAAAAAAATGAAAAGATTAAGGAGATTGAACAACTAGACTATAGCCGTGCAAGATATTGCAAGGAAGTTGTTGCGTCAATTTTGGAAAATGTATTAAGCAATTGAAGAGACTTGACGAATCCATTGCGGCGAAAAATAATTTTCTTAAAGATTTGTTTATTAACTATGACTAAATATCATGCGTGTCAATGTTTTATCTTTCAAGAGTATATTATCTACTCAATTTTTCCTTTCTCTTTTGAATGAACGAGCAGGGTACCCGCGCGTTGCTGCGGCGGGTACCCTGTGATTAAAATTTAGGCGCTAACAAAATTACAGTGACGAACTTATTAACCGGAAAATACAAAATTATACTTTTAATACTTTTATTCATGTCTTTTATATTTGGAATAATGAAAATAAGAAGTGTATGAAACACACTTCTTATCTCTCACTTCTTTCTCTCACTGTAAACTTTACTCTTTCGATTATACTCCTCTCTATCAATTACACCCACAAACATATTTGAAGCCTTCGATTGTTTTGGTTTAGGTTTAGTGTAATTTAGGGTTACGGTAAAATATTCGATCTAACAAAAGTAAAAATGGTTTGGGGTGGGGTAAGTATAACAACCCGCAATTTTTCCATGGTCCTTACCCATTGTTTGTATCGAGTCCTTGTAGGCCTAGAATGTAGCACGTCGCGGCTTGGCACAATAATTAGTTTAAAAACGCGAATTAAATTAATTTTGACACCTCGGGACAAGAATATGCGTATTTATAGTCAATTTTATTGGAAAAATTATTCTAAAAACAATGGAACACATTAAAATTTTTCGGGAAGTCGCCTCGACACTTAAATTTAGCTCGGTTACGTATTATAGAAAGTTTAGCTAATTAACACTTCCCACCCCACGCCCAAGTTACACAATTAGTCCTTGAGGGACACCATGAGTTCATTCCAAGTCCAAGCACTATAAAAAGAATAGTATAATCTCATTTAGGGTTAAACCCTTCCCCTTTTCACTTATCAGCCGCTCCTCTTCTCTCTCTCTACTCTCATTTTCCGGCCAAGTTTTCCGGCGAGCACCACACACCACCACCGCACCTTCTCTTCCTACACCACCACCATTGAACTTCATCTTTTACAACCCTTAACCCATTTCTAAACAATACGCGCCCATAAACCCTCTCACACCATCACCACGCGCCACCACTTAGTTTTTCGACCAAGATCTATTCTCATCCGAAGGTTTAAAAGGTGGGTAACACCGAGTCACCCGTGGTTGTGACTCGGTGTGAAACAAACTCAAACATAACGAGTTATTTTTATTCTTTTGGTTCGAATGGGTTATGTAAATAAAAGGGTTTTATGTTCTTTTTTTATTAATTGAGAAACAATATTAGTTTGGTATCCGGGTTTTGTTGTGTGTCGAGTTGCATCTAGCAGTGAGCATAAGCTCATGGTTATGGTCATGGTTGTTTCTTTTCTTTTTATTTGTTTCAGTTTTGTTTGGTTTTGTTACTCCGAGAGATAGGTAGGGTTGTGGATTTGTACATTGTGGTTAAATAATTGTATATTTTGGTGAAGGGGTAAATTAAATTGTGTATTAATTGTAAGTCTGAAAATTATGTGCATTAAAGTGGTGTAAACTATGCTTAATTACTTGTAAGTCTGAAAATTTTGGTCTGAAAATTTTGAGGAGAGAGAGTCATCCCTCTATTATATGTAGTATAGATAAGTCAATCTTTACTTTTTACCATTATTAAGTTTCTTTAATATTTTCGTGTAAGAATATAGATACAAAATTTGGAATGCAAAATGTTAAATTAAATGTATAGTGTAGTAACCAATGCAACTTTATTTCCCTTATCGGCTGCAATTTGATTGTGACTTAAATGCGAAGACAATAAAGGTAAAACACTCCTATTTATACACATTCAATTTGAAAAAGACTTTCAAACGTAGGTACACCAATCCCTTAATTCTAAAGGTAAAAACTACATGACTTCTTCTTTTCAAATGACGTCACCATCGAGGCAAAATTTGAATCTTCATCATGTTCAAATACTGACAAAAAGCCGTATGATATCTTACAGAACGTCATAACAAGACAAGTACGTCTTGCAGAGAAGAGGTATGTCACAATACTGATGAAAAAAGTAGCAAAAGATGAAAAAAAAAAATTCTTACGCTACACGTTGAGATTCAACGGCTGCAAAGGAACGTTGGAGAAAGAAAAAAGACATTGCGTACTACAAAAATAAAAACCTTTGACGTTGTAGCGTTATATTTAGACTATTGTTTGAAGTGTTTTTAGTTTAAATTAATGTATTTTTTTATCTAGTGTTTGCGTTTAATAAAAATACACATAAATTATTTTAACATCGCATCAGATTACATAACAACCTCTATACATTATATTAACTCGGAAAATATTACTCTGTACATTACAAAATATTACACTACATTATATAATAACATATATATTAGCTTATATGATTAAGGCAATCGTAGTTAAAGCATCTTGCAGATAAAGAATCAAATGATATAGGTGCATGCTTTAAAAAGTTGGAGAAAAAGGTGCATGTGTCCAAAATTTGGGAAAATTCGGCGGCAACACATGACCTCGTGTACGACACCGTACTGTTGCATCCATCACTTCATCTTTTAATCTAGTATTCATGTAAAAACAATTGTAATTGAAGCATCTTCGCCTTAATCGCTTAACTTCGTTCAGCATGCTTCACACGAAAGGATGTATAATCAAGATGTGGAATGGATGCAAAAAGTGCATTGACGGTGGTTATTGTTGATAAACAGCCATGCACTCTAATAGGGATGGTTTATTCACGTTCCCATATTTGGTTCAAGCAAAGAGGCTTGACCAGGTTTTTAATGCCCTTGCATCTTGTAGGTGACTTAAGACACTTCATGTAACAATTCGAATTTTTGGATTACTATTCACTTTTACTATTCACTTTTACTATTCACTCCCAAAAATTTATTCTACATTCTTGTAAGTTAATCTATTTTCATGATAACACGAGAGTTTGACACTCGTCGGGTCATTTTTGCAAGTTTCGCAAAACCGTGTCTGAGATTTACGTTTAGGTTTAAATGTCATTTAAACATCCCGATATGTCCATAAAAATTACAAACAAGAGAAATATGTGCTTTTCACATCTTCTGACATTTTCAAAAGTATTGGATTTTTACATTTTTCGGTTATGCGTTTTACGCGTTTTAAGCCTACGTTTCTAGGTTTTCACGACTTTAAGCACCCCGATAAAACTTATCACTCATTTAATATTCTATTATAGAGTATATTGATAAGTTTTAACATATTTATAAGTTTCGTATTTTTAGGATACCCGGTTTTAAGTTTCGTGACTTAACGACTTACCGTTAGCGATTACCGGGACAAAACTACCTCCGTAAAAGCAAGATAATATCAAAAACCTGTATAGTCATACAAGATAAGCATATGAACGACATATATGGCTAGTCACAAGCCTTGTTGGCTTGTGATAAAGCCTTGATGATTTATGATCATTCCATGTGTCCAAACTTCCTCACTAAGCTTCCTAAATATCTATAAGTCTTACACTTGCACCTCCTTTGACTAAGTCAAGTATTATGCACCTCCTTTGACTAAACCAAGGCTATATAAACCTCCTCTTGGCCTCTTCTTGGTCTTTCACAACCTCACACACACAAACACTCTCCATTTGATTTCCAACTTCAAGTATTACTTCAATTTTCAAGCTCCAAGTTCAACACATCAAGTCCTTTGCATTCTTTGGTGATTCTCTTGAGTTTAAATCCACTCAAGTCACCAAGGACTTATCAAAGTCTTGCACAAGCCCTAGCACAACCTTGATCATACAAGAGTAGTGAAGAAATCCAAGAGAGAAGAGCTCTAAGTCCTTGTCCTAGTTCTTAATTCTTGATTTCCCTTTTGTTAGGCCAAAAGTTGTAAGCACATAATCACCACCATCATTCTATGATTTCATGCTTGTTATGTCCTAAATATGTTTAATATATGCTAAATATGTCTAGTTATATTGATATCATGATGTACAAATCCTTTGAAATCAAGCTTACGTTTATATGTTAACCTATGTAAGTAAACAAGTAAAATTACTGAATTTATGCTATGAAACACGACCAAAATAAATACCCATGACCTTGGGAAATTGATTAATATTAAAGAGGATCTTACAAGGAAAACTTAGCAATTTGAATCATCCGAAACGAATAAACGAGTCAAAAGTTATAATAAAAAGAAGTTAGCAAAACTTAGAACCTAAAAACTGCCAACAAGCTCACTGCCCAGATCTGAAAAATTTTAGAGGCACTTCTGGTCCGATTCATCAAAAAGTTAAAACACGAAAGTTTTCCAGAATGATGTTTTACTTCCTTCTCTTAGAAACTCGGCCTCAAAACGCCAAACAAAGGTAGTTTTCTGCCTCAAAATGTAAAATAGTTTTTCGGCGTCAAAAGTTTAGTTTTTCACTTGTCAAGTAATTAAGAACCGTGTGATTTTCAAAACTAATTACTCACTAAACATAATGAACTTCATAAAATAACAATCTTCATTCAAAATAAACTTTCCTAAGTTTATTTTACCTTCAGAATAGTAACTTTTGTAAAACGACGAGAACTTATAAAACCATTTAAGTTACTTACACTAAATCAAGTACCATATAACTTTCATTAGACATTTAGATTTACCTAAACTCACTTGCGAAACATGACCAAACTTACTTTGTAAACCATGTAACCACTTAAACTATAATCAAATGGCCAAAACATATGTTTTTCCATATCGAACACTACAAAACTAGGGAGCATCATGTGAGGGGTTTCATTAGGGTAAACGGATCGACGAGTTGCTAGATTGACGAATTAAAGTGTCCTAGCTCCTCGAATGTTTACCGCATGTAACACCCCCATCCGAGAACGGGTCAAATGTCACATTTACGGCGTCAAACAGAACATACGCAAGCGGAAGACTTTAATAATACAATGTTTACAAAGGTATTCTAAGGAAAAGATAAAGTACTAAATCTGAACATTACAACTTCCATACTAAAATACAAACTAAGTCCAAAAGGAAAACTCTAAATGCATCTCTAATCCATGGGAAGTTATCAAGGTGCAGTCCACTAAGAGCTCCTAAGCAGTCTTCACTCAAAACCCAGCTTCCAACCTAAAACCTGCAGCAAGAAAAAAAATGCGGCTGAGCTTAAAAAGCCCAGTGAACAGATATATAAAAATGGATAACTAAAGCAAAAGAATAACTGAAATGAAATCATAAGGATCTGCTGGATAAAAATGATATAAGTCACAATAAATAGTAAAATGAACGATAAGTGAAACGGAACCACGAGAACCTGCTGAACAAGATATCAATGAAATATGGGATATATGAATATGGAATCAAAGCAAAACAAGGAATATGAAATGGATATCAATCATAACAAGGAAATGCCCAAGTAACAAACATATATCATATCATAGTAGATTGTACATATGAGCTGCATACTCCAATAGTACTAGTGTGAAATGGGGTGTATGGCACACACACAATCCATTCACTAAATAACTAAACTAAACAAAGTACCTAGGATGCATCCATACGCTCCCTGCAAAACATATATATATATATATATATATATATATATATATATATATATATATATATATATATATACAAGTTCGACACTGTGCATACGTACGTTAATATAATAATAAATATGGCGGCCATGGTTGCTATATAGCATAAGTGGGAACGCTGTGAACAAAAACCCACCTCCACAGATAGTGTCAATACCATTGTTGCATCAATGGCAAGGCCATGGACTCCCCATGACTGGCTACAAATATGGGCAATAGAATGAAACAAATGATACAAATAAAGCATAAAGGATAATTATCAATTATCCAACAAGATAATACCAACTGAATGAATCATATCAACATAACAGCAAATGCATACTAATCAAATGTGGATCATAAATCAGAATAGCAAAACGGTAAATGAAATAGAGTAAAAATCATGAGAAATATTTAATGAAAAGATAGAGTACAAGCAGGTTAAGTAATTGCGAAAATCATTTAAACACTGTTTTCATAAACGTATTCTTTTAAAAGCAGTTTTCGTAAAAGTCATTAAACCTTCATATAAAAAGTGGTGTCTCCTTGGTTTCATAGAAATTATTTTAAAAATAATATTTCTCAAAACCATCATTAAGATATATATTCAAAAAAGTTTTTCATACAAGTCATAATATCTAATAGATTACAAAATATCAAAGGATTCGGATACTAAAGTCATAGAAGATAACAAACGAATCATATCAGACAAAACAACCAAACGAATATCAAATGGATCATAAATCAGAATATCAAACATCAAGGAATTAAGTCATGAGATGCCCTTACTGAGACATGGCGGAATATTTGTACCTTAGCAAGCAACGAAATAGAAACGAAATGAAAAGAACACAGTGACGGAGATCACTCCTTCTTTAGAGAATATACATGAATTATGGATCAATTATTATTTATCAGTTCATTTATTATATTTATTTAAGGTTTCCTTCCATTTTTAGTACCTTTCCATTTTTAGTAACTTTTCGATTTTAGTAACTTACCACTTTTAGTAACTTCTCGTTAATTGGTCAAATTAGGGTTTCGAAATGATAATCAGTTAAGTCTAGGGTTTAAATGCACTTAAAATCAATATATAACAAAGTTAGGGTTTAAGTATAAAAAATAGTTAATTAGGGCTTATATCGTATTTAATTTACATTGATGACCAATTTAGAGTTTAAGAAAAATCAATTAAATATAGGGTTAGGTTGAAAGTAGGTTAACACACGTTTAAGAGTATCCGTATTAACGTTACAAATGTTATTTAGGTCAAAACACCTTAAATGGGGTTAGGTTACACTAAATTCTTAACTTGTAATATAGTTCAGATTTTATCTTATTCTGGTCCCGATATTTATGAATTTTACACCATACTTAATTGTCTACTGGGAAGCTCAATATTTATCATAGATACCTATACATGTTGGACACTTATTTTAATTTTCTCAGATTTTATTTCAAAGTGATAGTACCATTTCAAAAATAGTTTTCCCAAACCTACCCAGAAAGATAACTGCACAGGCACCCCGAAAGTTTGCATTTTCTTTCCCTATTAGAGCCCTTTAGAAAAATCTATAAAAATTCCTATAAGTCCCATACATCCTACATATTCTACCTGTAAAAAGAGACCTCCTAATTCCTCAGTTTTTGGAAATTAAAATTCAAAAACACCAGCAAAATTTCCAGACTCCTAAACTCAGGATTGACATCTAATGTTCCAAAAATCAAAAAGTCGCCTACCCGACCTCCAAAAATTATGAAATTTTATATACAGATAGTACACAACCTGAACTTTGTTTTAGGCTCAAAAATCTTGCAAAAACACGTTGTCATCATTAATTTAGACCCCCTTTAATCTGACCCAAAAATCTGGACATCAACCGTTTTGTTATAAGACCCTCTAATCCTATCCAAACTCATTCCTTTTTACTTCTAATTTTACGTGGATGTTGCTATATGGTCTTAAACACAAGTCGTCATTAAGTACCTACACAAATACCAATTTAACGAGACATGACTTATACCAAAACCATTCATACGAGCACACATAAAATCATGAATTCCAAAACCCCAAACCCTCTAATGCCCTCGTTAGTTTATCACTTAGGGTTTCCAATATAAGGCCTCATTAATGTATCATTAAAATCAGTTTAGGGCGTGTATTGGTTGAGTTTACACATAGTCACATGTCGAATATTTGAAAGAAAACAAGGTACAAGAATACCTTTGTGTTGACTAGAACACAAACCGAATGGACAAAGACTAGGGCTCGGATTGAATGCAAGGATACTCCAACGATTTACACCTTCTTTGGTCACCGAATCTTCTTGTTTTCTCTTCTTCTTGGCAGCAAATGGATGGCATTGTATGTGTGTTATTATGGTTGTGAATCAGTACAAAAAGATATCACCAGGTTTAACATTATACGGTTCAAAGGGATAAGGCAACATGGTAGGGTAAATTAGTAAACCGCATTTTAGAATTGGTAAGTGGAGGTGGTTATGGGCCAAAATTTAGGGAGATTGACTGCTGATTGAATCATGATTTTAGGAATCATATTATGTTTTGTTATATAACTTGTTCTTATCAAATAAAAAGTGTAAGATTTTCTTTTATCAACGAAAATTAGGGTCGTTTAGTGTAGCATAGGGTTTAGGAAAGTTTATATTTATTTGTAACTTAGATTTATGATTATTTTATTAATACGTATAACACATAGTTTAATGTCATATTATTATTTAGCTTACTCAGGATAAAATTCAAAATGGTACATAAAATGACGTTTAAAAATTTAGGGTTTTACAACTCTTTCATTCTAAAAAGAAAATTTTGTCCTCGAAATTGAAATAGAAGATTAAACGGATACGTACCAAATTACGAAAGGAAATGAAAACAATTTTAACAAACGAAAAGGTTGTTTCTCATGACTCGATCCCGACGGTCCAAAATAGCCTCAGGCTCTCTCAATAGAACAAATCATAACAAATCTGATCCAACGGATTTGAAACCATATGTGACGGATGATAACTGAGACATCTCAAATGAGATACATGAACTGAAGCATGATATGAACATGAGATAAATGCGGAGGCAATGCTAAACGGTAGAACTTTTCACAATCCTATTCTAAAATACCGACAAATCAAGGAGACGTACAAACGATCAACGAAGTAATTATCGAATTATCGAACATATAAAATGCATAAGGATAAGGGTAGAATACCCGTAATGATACGAGCGAACTTAAGGACTAACGAATCACTGAATAAATCTCTATATTATGTCAGAATGTCTAACCCTTCTGTACGGAGATACCCCAAGAACACACAACTCCCGGTCTAAAATTCCAAAGTTCCTCTACCACGGTAACTATTCTATCAGTCACTATAATCAACTCTGGACCTTCAATAAGTAGCTATCTAATCTCCTTCCAACAAAAGATGTTCTATACTTCCATCCCTACCAAAATACAGGATCCTAACATATCCTCTAAAGTCCGAATAGTTCATTCCTTCTGTCCATTTATCTGAGGGTGAAAAGAAATCTTAACTTGAGTCTGATTCCTCAAGCCTTCTGTAATTCTCCCTGGAACTGTGAAGTAAAACGCAAATCTCTGACATGATTACTGCTGCCAATTCCAATTTATGTGTTGGATATTCCGCCTCCTACGATTCTAGTTGTCTTGATGCACAAGCGATATCCTTCCTGTGCTGCACAAGTGTATAACCGAGTCTCTTCTTGAAATCATTCCTAAAATTGGTACCCACCTAGAAGCTAATTCCTGTTTCAGCTCTTCAAAATTAGTTCTCGTTCCTCATCCCAACTAAACTTCTCCTCTCTTCTTATACGCTTCATCAATGATAACGCCAGTCATGAACATCTTCCACAATTCTTCTGCAAGACTAAGAAGGTTCTAACTTCTGTAATCGTCGTCGGTCTTGGCCATTTGGTGATAGTTTCCATCTTCGCAGGATCCTAATAATACCATCAACTAAGAATGCCACTTGCCCCAACCAATATCACACTTTCAGAATATATAAAGTTTAAAGCTTATTCTAATGCAACATTTCTAACACAATACGAAAATGGTCCTCATGTTTCTCCTTCGTCTCTGAATACACCAAGATGTCATACTATGACAAATTTGTCCTAGTACTCACTAAAGACACGATTCATCAAGTCCATAAACAGTCAGAGCATTAGCCAATACTGTTGGCATCACTAACACTCGTAGTGGCCGTAACGAATACGAAAGACAGTTCTAGGAATATCTTCAAGCCATAAATCCATCTAAAGGAAAACTTCTTGCCCTAAAATAGGTCAGATACATCGTCAATTCGAGGTAGTGGATAACGGTTTCTAATAGTAATACGGTTCAGCTTCCCGAAGTCAACACATAATCTACTACTACTATCCTTCCTCCTTACGAATAAAACTAGGGTAGTCCACGGAGGTGTACTCGGACAATTTAAAACCACTTACAATCTGTTCCTTCAGATCTTCCCATCTAAATGGTGTCATTCAATAATGGAGTTTCAGATTCAAGCAAAATGTCGCACTATTCAGATAGAATTCTAACTCATTCCACTTACTGTTCTCAGGCACTTCTCAAAGACATCCTATGATCCCAATAAGTTCAGGTTATATGATGTAACTATTATCACGTTGGCCAGGCGTCATAATACTTGCATCATATAAACATGCCTTTATTGATATCATATTCTACCTCGAGTCGTGACTAAACAATCTCTCATTACCAGGTCAAATCAACTTCACACTCCGGTGGAAATCTTGTTAATTCGTTCAGGGATACCATCTAGAAAAGTTTAGATTTCAAAATGACTCTCAAGGTGAGGTCCAGCCAATGGTGTACAAAATAGGTGCTAGGAAACCTTCACAACCGTGAAAATAACGTACGAGTTTCCAGTGTAGTAATGATAACAGTGAGTTAACCAATCGAAAATCATGGTAAAAAGAATTCAGGAGATACGAATCATCAAAGGTGTATAGTATGACAGTAGTTAGCATCTTGATGCTCAGTCAAATAATCCATACCAGAATGACATCGAAATTAGCGTTCCAGAGAAAGACAGATCAGCAGAGTGGATCTTATCATTCAGAAGTGAGGGAAACATTCCCATACGCGTGGTTAATCGCCACAAGATTTCTCATATGAATAGGAATGGGTAAGATGAATCTAACAGTGTAGGGAGACTTAAATATGCTTAGCAAAAGCAAGAGAAATCACAGAATGTGTCAAACACATCATGGTCACAAGAATTCTCAGAATAATCTAAGAGGCATCTAAATGATTAACAAACGAATCAGAGGTTAAGATCGGAATCAGAAAATAAGGCTTATATAGTGTCAGGCATTACTACAGAATTCTCAACGCATTCTAAACTTACTCGGTCACAAATCCTAGATTGTGGAAAATAATAAGTTTCTAATCTCCGGAAAAGTGATCTTAAAAGGGCTTAACTAAAAGTAAGGCACGAATCAGAGTGATGCGGAAGCAATGATAATTAAACAAATGTCTTATAGTCTACCCAGTCCTCACCGGTCATATCTTAAGTTCTTCCAGAGTGGAAATCCTAAGGCAAATTCTCAAAGGTTGTTTCATAAGCTCCTATAGTGCAAACCTAAGGGCCAAATATTCACAGGTCATGATTTTATGTACTACAAGTCGAAGCCTTTGCTCTGATACCATAATTGTAACACCCCCATCCGAGAACGGGTCAAATGTCACATTTATGGCGTCAAACAGAACATACGTAAGCGGAAGACTTTAATAATACAATGTTTACAAAGGTATTCTAAGGAAAAGATAAAGTACTAAATCTGAACATTACAACTTCCATACTAAAATACAAACTAAGTCCAAAAGGAAAACTCTAAATGCATCTCTAATCCATGGGAAGCTATCAAGGTGCAGTCCACTAAGAGCTCTTAAGCACTCTTCACTCAAAACCCAGCTTCCAACCTAAAACCTGCCGCAGGAAAAGAAATGCGGCCGAGCTTAAAAAGCCCAGTGAACAGATATATACAAATGGATAACTAAAGCAAAAGAATAACTGAAATGAAATCATAAGGATCTGCTGGATAAAAATGATATAAGTCACAATAAGTAGTAAAATGAACGGATAAGTGAAACGGAACCACGAGAACCTGCTGAACAAGATATCAATGAAATATGGGATATATGAATATGGAATCAAAGCATAACAAGGAATATGAAATGGATATCAATCATAACAAGGAAATGCCCAAGTAACAAACATATATAATATCATAGCAGATTGTACATAGGAGCTGCAGACTCCAACAGTACTAGTGTGAAATGGGGTGTATGGCACACACATACAATCCATTCACTAAATAACTGAACTAAACAAAGTACCTAGGATGCATCCATACGCTCCCTGCAAAACAGATATACATATACAAGTTCGAGACTGTGCATACGTACGTTAATATAATAATAAATATGGCGGCCATGGTTGCTATATAGCATAAGTGGGAACGTTGCGGACAAAACCCCACCTCCACAGATAGTGTCAATACCATTGGTGTATCAATGGCAAGGCCATGGACTTCCCATGACTGGCTACAAATATGGGCAATAGAATGAAACAAATGATACAAATAAATCATAAAGGATAATTATCAATTATCCAACAAGATAATACCAACTGAATGAATCATATCAATAGAATAGCAAATGCATACTAATCAAATGTGGATCATAAATCAGAATAGCAAAACATTAAATGAAATAGATTACAAATCCTGAGAATTCTTTAAGGAAAAGATAGAGAACAAATAGGTTAAGTAATTGTGAAAATCATTTAAACACTGTTTTCATAAACGTATTCTTTTAAAAGCAGTTTTCATAAAAGTCATTAAACTTTCATATAAAAAGTGGTGTCGCCTCGGTTTCATAGAAATCATTTTAAAAATAATATTTCTCAAAACCATCATTAAGATATATATTCAAAAAGGTTTTTCATACAAGTCATAATATCTAATGGATTACAAAATATCAAAGGATTTGGATACTGAAGTCATAGAAGATAACAAACAAATCATATCAGACAAAACAACCAAACGAATATCAAATGGATCATAAACCAGAATATCGAACATCAAGGAATTAAGTCATGAGATGCCCTTACTGAGACATGGCGGAATATCTGTACCTTAGCAAGCAACGAAATGGAAACGAAATGAAATGTACACAGGGACAGAGATCACTCCTTCTTCATAGAATCTACGTGAATTATGGATCAATTATTATTTATCAGTTCATTTATTATATTTATTTAAGGTTTCCTTCCATTTTTAGTACCTTTCCATTTTTAGTAACTTTTCGATTTTAGTAACTTACCACTTTTAGTAACTTCCCGTTAATTGGTCAAATTAGGGTTTCGAAATGATAATCAGTTAAGTCCAGGGTTTAAATGCACTTAAAATCAATATATAACATAGTTAGAGTTTAAGTATAATAAATAGTTAATTAGGGCTTATATCGTATTTAATTTACATTGATGACCAATTTAGAGTTTAAGCAAAATCAATTAAATATAGGGTTAGGTTGAAAGTAGGTTAACAAATGTTTAAGAGTATCTGTATTAATGTTACAAATGTTATTTAGGTCAAAACACCTTAAATGGGGTTAGGTTACACTAAATTCTTAACTTGTAATATATAGTTCAGATTTTATCTTATTCTGGTCCCGATATTTATGAATTTTACACCATAATTAAATGTCTACAGGGAAGCACAAATATTTTTAATAGATATCTATAGATGTTGGGCGCTTACTGTAATTTTCTCAGATTTTATTTCAAAGTGATAGTACCATATCAAAAATCGTTTTCCCAAACCTGCCCAGAAAGATAACTGCACAAGCACCCAGAAAGTTTGCATTTTCTTACCCCATTAGAACCCTTTAGAAAAATCTATAAAAATTCCATTAAGTCCCATACATCCTAAATATTATACCTGTAATAGGAGACCTCCTAATTCCTCACTGTTTGGAAATTAAAATTCAAAAATACCAACTGTATTTCCAGACTCATAAACTCAGGATTGACATCTAATGTTCCAAAAATCAAAAAGTCGCCTACCTGACCTCCAAAAATTATGAAATTTTATATACAGATAGTGTTGGAGTATGCTCGTGTCATAATTACTAATTATATGGCTAGACATATGTGAGCCTATGGGGTCACACACATATATACTGAGGTACCACTTTATGTATCGTGTTTATTGTATTTACGATATATAAATAACCATACGTAACTAGGAATCACTATTGGGCTTCTAATGACTAAGTAATGGACTTAATCTATTGCACTTGGAAAACAAATGGTGAGCAAATTTGAGACCCAATAATGGCCGGCATATAGGTGAAAAATGAAAGGGTTTTGGTTTGAATTTCTAGTCAAATATATGGGAGAGATCTTCTCATAATTTGATAACAATTAACCAAAATTATCTCCCTCTCTTCTCTCCACAAAAGTCACGGCAAAAGAATAATTCCCACCTAGGGTTTTATTTTTTTCCATCTTTCACTTTTGCATCTTGTTCATTCAAGGGTGTTTGATTGGTTACGGGGTTAAGGACTAGCATCCATTGGTATACGGTGAAGTGTAGTGTGGACAATCATAGAGGTGATCTCCTTTGGTCACTTGGTTTCAAGGGTGAATTGGTGCTAGAAGGTTTCCATTGATTCTACCGATCATGCTACAAAGGTATAAACTTGTTTGTCTTTTATTTGATTGATCATATGACTCTATGGATCCGTTGTTGGTGATGTTATCCGCTGCATTTATATGTTTAAGTTGTTAATCTATATTTTACATCACCTATAGTGGTATCACGAGCCATCATATGATGTCATATGATCATCTTGTATGCGTAAAAATGGCTAAAAACGCGTGTTTTTAATGGATTTAAAAGTATATTTTCAAAACAGCCCCGAGGGCTAATTTTTTGTAAATAATTCGACCCATATGGGGTCTAATGATCTGGACTTTTTGATCCTATGGCCATTTGTTATGCATACTTTGATTGCTATACTTGTTTGGTACCCGTAAAATGGCCAAAAACGCGTTAATTTGATAGTTTTGTGAAACGATTTCAAATCAGCCCATGAGGCTTAATTTTCTGTGGTAATATGATGTTAAGAAGGTCCTAATATCAGTTGGTTTTGAACCTATGGCCATTTGTCACGCGTACCAATCGGGGTTTTAATTCTTGTTAATTAATTTCTTCGATTAGTTGGCTAACAATTTAATTCTTGTCATTTATTTTGTTATCCATGGCATACATGCATGTTTGTCTATGGAGTTATCCAAAACCTTGTTTGATCATAATATTATTTGATTATTATGTGTATATGCAAAGCTGATAAAAACCTAGACCATTTGTGCATTGTGATGTTGTGATTGTTGGTTGATTTCTTGTTTTTTTTTTGGGGTTTGCCATTGTTTCGGTACTTTTGTAATGTAATTCATTTTAGTTTTGCCAATGTTTGGGCATTTTTACAATAGATAGGAAGTAGATTAGTTGTACTTTACTTCATGTATTATGTATTGAAAAGCTTGTAATCAAATGGCAAAAGGATGAAAGACTTTGGACCAAAAGTAGCTGCTGGACACACTGCTGGAAAAATGCGATTTCCAGGAGATTGGTAAGGTATTTTGGGTTGAATTTTTTTGTGCAGGTTCACAAGACATGGGCCTATAACTTTGTCAACTGGGCCAAAGCATGAGGAGGTAATCTTCTAGGCGTTTTGGGCCTCCAAAGACAGGAAAACTGGGCTGACAGAATCGATTTTCCATGTGCATAATGGGCTTTTACTTGCCCATGATCGTCTTGGGGCAAGTGGGAGCCCTCCGTGTGGTTGTATATCATGTCCCTAGTTGACTCTTGGTTCTCGTGATGGCTCACGAGACCAAGCATAGGATTTTCATCGGTTGAGGCTTTGCATATTGTGGTTGTGTGTTTGTTTGGTTGTTTTATATATGCTTTGATTGTATGTAAAACGGAAATTGTTTTCTAAAAACTTGAAACGAAACACAAACCAATTTGAACTAAGTCTTATGATTTAGTTTAACTAAGTTTAAATATAGATTTGAAACTTAAAATCATTGTTTTCTAAATAACACTTAAACTAGTTAAGCTTGTTTATTTATTTATTGTATTGTCCAAACTTAATTATAATCCAGTTAGGATTTATAATAGTCTTGAAAATGGACAACTTGACACACATAAATTAAAACAATGATTAGACTTAAGTTAAGAAAAGTTTTTAACTTATGCTACGAAGAATGAATGCATGCTTCTTTCGTACACGTTTTTGATCCACATCAAAATATTTTACCCGTCAAAATTTAAGTCATGCCGTCCAATTTTGAGAACACTTGCAATTACTTTTTGCCTATGCGTGGGACCTAGGTTGAATTGTAACCCAAGGTGACTATTCTCTATGCGTGGGACCTAGATATATTCTCACACGTTTTCAAATTGGATGACTTAATCGAGTTAAGCGGTTAGACCTTGACTCGAGGCAAAGATGGGACTAAACATGCCAGCTTGACACTAGTTGCTTGTTCACTAGTGCCATGAGTCCCATAAAGTTCTAAGAGTTGCACATGTAATGCAATTGGTCGACGTTACCTACCTATTGAATCCACCGTTGCTAGCAGATCAACTGATGTGATGGTGGAACCTCAATGAGGATCTTAGCCTTTTCGTAAAAATTAATTGTTTTAATATGCTTAAACTTGGGTAGTTAATTTTAAAAATGATTAATTATTGAAACTAACTAAAATTTGAACTTTGTTTATTTTGTAGATGACAACTCCTAATCAAACCATGAACAACTCGTCAATCAGATCAATTCTTGAAAAAAAGAAATTGAATGGTAACAACTTTTTGGACTGGTATCGCAACCTGAGGATCGTCCTCAAGGCTGAACAAAAGTTTTACCATCTGGAAGAAGCTTTACCTGAAGCACCTCCTGCTAATGCCTCTGCTACTGTTCGTAACGCCTACACTCGTAGGGTTAATGAGCAACAAGAGGTGGCTTGTCTCATGCTTGCAAGCATGACCCCTGAGCTCCAAAAGAACTTAGAGGACCTTGCAGCATTTGACTTGCTGAGAGAACTGAAAACCATGTTCGAACAGCAAGCTGAGCAAGAACTGTTTGACACTGTCAAAGCTTTTCATTCTTGCAAGCAGGAGGAGGGCCAATCGGTCAGTAGCTATGTCATGAAAATGAAAGGCTATCTGGACCAAATGGAGCGTCTGGGATACCCCATGCCTCAGATCCTTGGAGTGAGCTTGATTCTTACCTCACTGTCGAAGGATTATGACCAATTTGTGCAGAACTACAACATGCACAGCATGGGCAAGATCATCCCTGAACTACAAAACATGCTTAAACTTGCAGAAAAAGGGCATGCCCAAGAAGGCTCCAATGGTCCTAGCTATCAAGCAAGGCAGAATCCAGAAAAATAACAAGCCGAAAGCACATGGCAAGGGACAAGGTAAGGGCAAGGGTAAGCGTGCTTACGCCCCCAAACCAAAGATCCCCCCACCTGCTAAGAAGGAGCACCCAGCTAAGGACACCCCCTGTCACCATTGTGGAGTGAAGGGGCACTGGAGGCGGAACTGTCCGACCTACCTTAAAGAGTTAAAGAAGAACAAAGCTAGCGGAGCTAGCACATCAGGTATCTTCACTATAGAACTCTATACTTTTCCTAACAAATCCTGGGTATATGATACAGGTTGTGGTACTCACATTTGTAATAATGTGCAGGGGCTTAGGGGAAGCAGAAAGTTGAAGCAAGGAGCTTTGAATATGTACGTGGGTAATGGCAACCGTGCAGCTGTCGAAGCGATAGGGAGCTTTGATCTCATCCTCCCTAATGGTTTAGTTATTGTTTTGAATAATTGCCATTTTGCACCTACTATCACTAGAGGTGTTGTTTCACTTTCACATTTGAAGGATGATGGTTTCATTCATACTTTTATGGATTTTGGCATTTCAGTTTCTAAGGATAATATTTTTTATTTTAATGCTATTCCTCGTGATGGTATTTTTGAAATTGATATGCGTGATTCTATTTCAAACGATAGTTCTATATATATAATGTTAGCAATAACAAATCTAAACGTAACTTAGATTCCACTTTTCTATGGCATTGTCGTCTTTGCCACATAAACAAGAAACGCATTACGAAGCTGCAACGCGATGGGCTTATAGAGTCAACCGACCATGAGTCGTTTGATAAATGCATTTCTTGCATAATGGTTTAGTTATTGTTTTGAATAATTGCCATTTTGCACCTACTATCACTAGAGGTGTTGTTTCACTTTCACGTTTGAAGGATGATGGTTTCATTCATACTTTTACGGATTTTGGCATTTCAGTTTCTAAGGATAATATTTCTTATTTTAATGCTATTCCTCGTGATGGTATTTTTGAAATTGATATGCGTGATTCTATTTCAAACGATAGTTCTATATATATAATGTTAGCAATAAGAAATCTAAAGG
This sequence comes from Artemisia tridentata subsp. tridentata, assembly GCA_021014915.2. NCBI lineage: Eukaryota > Viridiplantae > Streptophyta > Magnoliopsida > Asterales > Asteraceae > Artemisia > Artemisia tridentata. Next base: position 366,051,803 of record CP139507.1, read on the forward strand.
TAACTTAGATTCCACTTTTCTATGGCATTGCCGTCTTTGCCACATAAACAAGAAACGCATTACGAAGCTGCAACGCGATGGGCTTTTAGAGTCAACCGACCATGAGTCGTTTGATAAATGCATTTCTTGCATATCTGGTAAGATGGCACGAAAGCCTTTCTCCCATGTTGGAGAAAGAGCTAAAGATCTACTTGGACTCATACATACTGACGTATGTGACCCATTTAGAACAACGTCTAGGGAAGGAGCTAACTACTTCATTACTTTCACTGATGATTTCAGTAGATATGGTTATGTTTACTTGATTAAACATAAACATGAGGTCTTTGAGATGTTCAAAGTCTTTCAAAATGAAGTAGAAAATCAACTCGGCAAGACCATAAAGGCTCTTCGATCTGATCGAGGAGGTGAATATATGAGTCAAGAGTTTTTAGATCATCTAAAAAGGTGTGGGATCGTCTCACAATTCACTCCTCTATACACACCACAACATAATGGTGTATCTGAAAGGAGAAATCGAACTTTGCTAGACATGGTTCGATCTATGATGAGTCTAACAACATTGCTAATGTCCTTTTGGGGTTATGCTCTAGAGTCTGCTGCACGCATTCTCAACATGGTTCCAACCAAGAAGGTCGACAAGACACCATACGAAATATGGCATGGGAAGGTCCCTAATCTGTCTTATTTGAAAGTCTGGGGTTGTGAGGCTCTCGTGAAATGAGACACACCTAACAAACTAGAGCCCAGAGCTATCAAATGCATCTTCGTAGGATACCCAAAGGAAACAATGGGTTATTACTTCTACTACCCACCCGAGAACAAAATATTTGTTGCTCGGTATGCCGAGTTTCTTGAGAATAGTCTCATTTCACAGGAAGCAAGTGGGAGAAAAGTAGACCTTGATGAAATTCAAGAGGAAGATGCACAACCTTCTGGTAACACTAGTGAGCATCAAAATGAGATTGAACATCAAAATATTGAACCTCATCAAGATGTTGCTCCCATTCGTAGATCCGCAAGGATACCTCAAGCACCTGAGCGATATGGTTTCTATGTCGATGCTGAGGAACATGAGTTAGGGGATCATGGTGAACCCGCTAACTATCGAGATGCATTATCGAGTCCTGAACACGATAAATGGATCGAAGCTATGAATGCGGAGATGCAATCCATGAAAGACAATGATGTATGGGTCGAAGTCGACCTACCTCCTAACGCTAAAACCGTTGGGAGCAAGTGGTTCTTCAAGAAGAAGACCGACATGGATGGAAATGTACACACTTATAAAGCTCATCTGGTAGCAAAAGGTTACACTCAAACCTACGGGATTGACTATGAAGAAACCTTCTCGCCTGTTGCAGACGTTAAAGCAATTAGGATTCTTATAGCCATAGCAGCGTACTATGACTATGAGATTTGGCAAATAGATGTCAAGACAGCTTTCTTGAACGGCCACCTGAATGAAGACGTTTATATGGTGCAACCCGAGGGCTTCGTGAATCCTAAACATCCAACTAAAGTATGCAAGCTTCAAAGATCCATTTATGGATTAAAGCAAGCATCCAGAAGTTGGAATAAGAGATTTGATGAGGAAATCAAGAAAATTGGTTTCACTCAAAATCTCGATGAGCCATGTGTATATATGAAAACTAGTGGAAGTATAGTCGTGTTCCTAGTCTTATATGTCGATGACATATTACTCATGGGAAACAACATTCCAATGCTACAAGATGTAAAATCCTGGCTTGGAAATTGCTTTGCCATGAAAGATCTAGGAGAAGCCGCGTACATACTTGGAGTCAAGATCTATCGAGATAGATCAAAACGATTAATCGGCTTGTGTCAAAGTGCATACATTGACAAAATCCTGAAGCGATTTAAGATGCAAGATTCCAAACGTGGAAGTCTTCCAATGCAACCAAATACAGAATTGAGCAAAGCTCAAGGACCCTCTACACCTACTGAGGTGAAGAGGATGAAAAGAGTCCCTTATGCTTTGGCTATGGGATCCATAATGTATGCGGTTAGGTGCACTAGACCTGATGTAGCGTTCTCTCAGAACCTAACGAGTAGATTTCAACAGAATCTAGGAGAATGTCACTGGACTGTTGTTAAGAACATATTAAAGTATCTACGAAATACTAAAGATATGTTTCTTGTTTATGGTGGTGATGTCAAGCGTGAGCTCAGTGTTACTTGTTACACTGACGCAGGCTGGGAGACGGATCGTGATGACACCAAATCCCAGACAGGATATGTTTTCATCATGAACGGAGGTGCTGTTGACTGGAAGAGTGCCAAACAAAGCACTATTGCGATGTCCTCTACAGAAGCTGAATACATAGCTGCTTCTGAAGCTGCAATGGAGGCGATTTGGATACGTAAATTCATTTCTGGGCTTGGCGTTGTCCCCAACAATGAACGACTTATGGATATGTACTGTGACAATACAGGTGCTATTATCATAGCCAATGAACCAGGTGTTCAAAAGGGTGCCAAACATTTTCAAGTTCACCACATTCGAGAAGTTATCGAAAGTGGTGATATTCGTCTTCTCAAAGTTCACATAGATGACAACATAGCTGATCCTTTTACGAAACCAATGCCTTGTGCCAAACATGTCGAACATGCTAGGAGCATTGGACTTCGACCAGCTAGTAGTCTCATGTAGATCTGTTTTTTTAGTATTTGAATAATTGGAATGTTAAACAGTTTATATTTATGATGAATTGATGTACTGGTTATGATCGTTTTCATTCATATCGACTGTGTTCTATATTTGCATGTTTAATCCATGAATAATTTATTTATTCTAAAATTGTCCATTGCCAGTTAACGATACGGGAGTATCATCAAATTAAGGCAAATGTGAGCGTGTTGGTGATTCATTTACCAAACTCACATGTTGTTCATTGTGATGAACATTGGATTGACCCAACCCATGAGTTTCACCACATGGATCGTCGTCAATAGTGAATCTCGCAAGTGGTTATGTCTCTTATCCTTAGACTTGAGATGCAAGTAGGTCTTGCATGTGTGGAATTTCATTCCTTGATGTGGTTAAACGCTGTCCTGAATAAGGTAGTTATAAAGACCATCTTCAGGAGTGATATGAAGCACATGAATGACACGTGCAGTCAAAATAGGATTAGTTCCTCCACATGTCATGAAGTTAGATACTATTGGGACCCTCGATGAATTGGACAGATGTTTGTATGGTCGTACCCAAATGAGATTAAGATGAATCTTAATCCACTTGGTAATCTTGTTCAATATCTATATCGAGAAATGTTGGGAATTAAATATTCTAAAGTTAGAGTATAGGAAAATACTTTAAGAAGAAGGTACTGCTAGTTCATGATCAAGGTACTGCTAGAACAAGAAGGTACTGCTAGTTCAAGTAGAAGGTACTGCTAGTAGAAAATGGTACTGCTGATCAGTGAGTCATAGAGCTGCTACAAGGATAAGATCGAAGAAGATATTATTTGTATGAGTCACTCTTATGCAAAAATAATATCTAGATATGTTCTCAGTCAACAAGTTGATGCATGTGCTTTCATTAATTCATTTGAACAACTTGAGAGATACAATCTTCCATACGCTAGCTCGACTTGATCTTTTGTAAGACAAGTGTTGATTAGACATAAAGCAATATTGTAAGAGATCTCTTGGACTATAAAAGAGATCTTAGACTTGTGATTGTATACGTACATATATGCTTAATTAAAAACTCATATCTGTTAAGACATAGAACAAACAAAAACATATATCACAAATCTAGAAACATAAGATTAAAGGTCTTTGTAACCCTAGTGATATTTTCAAGATCACTCGTATTATTTTGAATAATATTGAATCGTTTGGTGATAAACTTTCTTTGTTCATTGTTAAGTAACAAACATAATTCTTCCATTTCCATAACATACATAACCTTCTAAGTGTGATTAAGTAAATTCCGCGTACTTAATCATATAAACTCAATATATCATTACACACAAGGTTTAACAAACAAAAGTTATTTGCTTCAGGGGAGGTAACAATCTCAGGGAAGGAAATAATTGCCCAGAAAAGGAAGAATAATCCAATAAAAGGAAGGAGAAGATAAGAGCATACAAGATGATGACATAGAGGTTGAAAATGACAAGAATAGATCATATATCCAGAAGGGATGAAGCATTCCTAAAGGAGAAAGTTCTATCTAGATCAAACGAAGAAAGTTTCAATTCAGTTCATTATGTTTGTTCATCACTTGCAAAGGCATGCTGATAGATGATTTCACTTGTTGAAATCATTGCCTCTTACAATTCCTCCATCCAAGGAAATTGCACCATCTTTTGGTACAATGTTTTGATATTGCTGAAGTCAAAGAAGAACAAAGCAGATCAGTTCAGAATAAGAAGAATAGTTCAGATTCATGAAGTGTTTGAAAGATCTTCTCAAGTCCTCATTTAATTCAGAAAACATGTTTGAAATGATTCACATGTTTAGGGGAGGATTGTTGGGAATTAAATATTCTGAAGTTAGAGTATAGGAAAATACTTTAAGAAGAAGGTACTGCTAGTTCATGATCAAGGTACTGCTAGAACAAGAAGGTATTGCTAGTTCAAGTAGAAGGTACTGCTAGTAGAAAATGGTACTGCTGATCAGTGAGTCATAGAGCTGCTACAAGGATAAGATCGAAGAAGATATTATTTGTATGAGTCACTCTTATGCAAAAATAATATCTAGATATGTTCTCAGTCAACAAGTTGATGCATGTGCTTTCATTAATTCATTTGAACAACTTGAGAGATACAATCTTCCATACGCTAGCTCGACTTGATCTTTTGTAAGACAAGTGTTGATTAGACATAAAGCAATATTGTAAGAGATCTCTTGGACTATAAAAGAGATCTTAGACTTGTGATTGTATACGTGCATATATGCTTAATTAAGAACTCATATATGTTAAGACATAGAACAAACAAAAACATATATCACAAATCTAGAAACATAAGATTCAAGGTCTTTGTAACCCTAGTGATATTTTCAAGATCACTCGTATTATTTTGAATAATATTGAATCGTTTGGTGATAAACTTTCTTTGTTCATTGTTAAGTAACAAACATAATTCTTCCATTTCCATAACATACATAACCTTCTAAGTGTGATTAAGTAAATTCCGCGTACTTAATCATATAAACTCAATATATCATTACGCACAAAGTATACAAGGTTTAACCACCTTAACCGTGTGTCGATTCCTCTCAATTGGTATCAGAGCCAGGTTGATATAATTGAATTAGAAGAAACAGAAATGGATGCACATGATGCTCAAACAAATGTTGCTGCAAAGTTTCCCATGATCAAACCAAATGAGTTTGAGTTATGGAGGATGAGAATTGAGCAATATTTCATGGTCCAAGATTACACTCTTTGGGATATCATTATATATGGTGATTCTTTTTCACCAAGCTATTCAGATATTGTCTTAGAAGGTAAAACACTCAGAAAAAGAAATACTGGACCAGTTTCAAATGAAGAGAAGATACTGAAGAGAAATGATCAGAAAGCAAGAAATTTGTTGCTTATGACCATTCCTAGTGAACAGATGTTATCTTTTAACAAGTATCTTGATGCAAAAACTCTTTTTGAAGAGATTTGTGCATATTTTGGTGGTAATGAAACTACCAAAAAGACACAGAAGACACTACTAAAGCAACAATTTGAAAACTTTACTGCTTTTAGTAATGAGTCTCTTGATAAGCTATTCTCAAGGTTACACAAGCTTGTCAGTCAGTTGGCTGTGTTAGGTATTGAGACAGAGAAGGAAGATCTCAACATGAAGTTTTTGAGAAGTCTACCTGATGAGTTCCATACTCATGTTATTGTCTGGATGAACAAACCAGACATTGAAACAATGAAGCTCAATGATTTGTACAACAACTTCAAAATTGTTGAACAAAGTCTTAAAAAGTCTGGAATTTATGGTACTAGTTCTGGGAACGTGGCACTTTTGTCATCTCCTAGTATTGGTAAGTCTGAAGAGGTAGAAGAAGTTGAAGGTGTTTCTAATGCTACTTATGGTGGTCCTTCTACTAGTTCACAAAAGACTGTTGCAGGACTTGGTGATCCAGCATTCTATGTATTCATGTCTAGTCAATCTAGTGGTTCTTCTCTAAATCATGAAGACCTTGAACAGGTTGATGGTGATGATTTGGAAGAGATGGACATCAAATGGCAGGTTGCTTTGCTTAGCATGAGGGCCAAGAAGCATTGGCAGAGAACTGGGAAGCAAATTACCATAAATGGTAATGAAACTGCTGGGTTTGACAAGAAGAAAGTGGAATGTTTCAACTGTCATAGGTTGGGACACTTTGCTAAGGAGTGTAGAAGCCCAAGGAAGCAGGAAAATAGAAACACATGGTATAAGCAAGATAGGAGAAAGGAAGTTACTGTTGAAGAGCCAAAGGCTATGTTGGCTATTGATGGTATTGGTTATGATTGGAGCTCTATGGCTATTAAAGAAGAAGCACCACCAAATGCTGCTCTTGTGGCCAATGAATTTGCTCTAATGGCCTTTTCTGATTCAGAGGTAAATTCTATTCAAAATTGTACTGAATCATATCCTAATTTTAAAGCTTATGAAGACCTTAGTAAGAGATTTGATGCTCATAGAGAAGAGCTAATTGATGCTCTTTTTAATTTAGCTAATCACAAAAGAGGTCTAGGTGTTGTAGAAAAACAAGTCTTACATTTTAAAAGTAATGAATCTAATTTTACTAATGACATCAATATACTAAAAAATGACATTAAGATCAGAGATGAGTGTATTGTTGAGTTGAATGATTCATTAGCTAAACACAAAAATGAAAGAGAAAATGTTAAGGTATCTGTGGATGTTTTGGCTCACGCCTCAGATGGATTCAATAAGCTTTGGGAAGCTCAAGTAATTGATAAGGTTAATTCTGGTGTTGGATTTAAGTTTGTCCCCCCTCCATACAGAGGTGTTCATTCACCTCCAGGTATTGATTTAGCACACACAAGATTAGCTGAGTTTCAAGAACCAATCATGGAATATGGTTCTAAGGCCACTAAGAGTCCTAAGATAGAAAAGATAAGTAAAAGTTTAGATAAAACTTTATCTTATCAAGACAAGGTGTCCTTTGTTAAGAAAGGAGATGCTATAGTTGTTGAGGATAGTACAACTGATAGTGATGATGATGATGAACATGTTATGTATAAACCTGTCTTGGTTAAGAAAGTAGGAACAAGTGTTCCTAAGATAGTCAATCACAACACTAACAGGGCTAAGAACAATGTTAAAAATGTTAGGCAGCCAGTTAGATATTGTGAACAATATAGAACTACAAACAAGCCCAGAGGTAACCAAAGGAATTGGAATGACCTCAAGTCTCACCAACTAGGTAATAATTTTGATTTTTACAACAAAGCTTGTTATACATGTGGTAGTTTTGACCATCTTGCAGCTTTCTGCAACCAATGGGTAACTGGGTATGAAAACAATAGGGTGAACTACAAAAGGCAAACTCCTCACACTCACTTTCACTCTAACACTCATAGAACAAAACCCAGAACAGTCTCAAACAAGTCTGGACCAAAAGGTCCTGATAGACAAAAAGGTCCTGCTAATACAGACAAAAAGGTACTGCCAGTACAAATAAAAGGTACGGGTAGAACAAAAGGTACAGTTAGACCTTTGATGACTGTTAACCCAAAATCAACAGCTAAGGATGCAAAAACAACTTTCAAACATGCATCTACAACTGTTCTAAGGCCCATTCAAACAAAGGCAGTGGTCCATAAACAAATTTGGAGACCAAAGAGTTCAACTACAAAGTTAGCAGACTCTGCTGCTAAGCATGTGGTTCACTCTGCTGCTAAGGGAAATAGGGCAAATGCTGTTAAGGCCTCAGCATGTTGGATTCTTAAATCCAATGTTGCATTAACTGTCCTTAAAAGATTAAATTACATTGATGCAAGAGGCATATCCAAGTCAGTAATGGCTTGGATCCCCAAAGAAAACTAACACTCTTATTTGTGTGCAGGGACATTCAACTGATAAACAAGAAGATCAAGGATACTCAGATAGTGGATGTTCAAGGCACATGACAGGCAACATGTCTTATCTTTCAGATTTTCAATCTTTCAATGGAGGATATGTTACCTTTGGAGGTGGTTTTCGTGGCAAAATTTCTGGTAAAGGTACAATCAAAACTGGAAATTTAGATTTTGAAGATGTGTACTATGTACAAGAGCTAAAGTATAATCTTTTTAGTGTCTCACAAATGTGTGACAAAAAGAACAATGTTCTCTTTACTGAAACTGAATGTCTTGTTCTCTCTAAGGATTTTAAGATGCCTGATGAAAGTCAAGTGCTTCTTAGAATTCCTAGAAAGGCCAATATGTATAGTGTTGATATGAAGAACATTATTCCTAAAAAGGATTTAACTTGTCTTGTTGCAAAAGCCACATTGGATGAATCAATGTTATGGCATAGAAGGCTTGGTCATATTAATTTCAAAACCATAAATAAAATTGTTAAGAATGGTTTGGTAAGAGGTTTACCTCACAAAAGATTTGAAAATGATCAAACATGCATTGCTTGTCTAAAAGGCAAACAACACAAAGCCACTTGTAAGCCCAAGATTTTTAACTCTATTAATCAACCATTGTTTATGCTTCATATGGACTTATTTGGACCTGTTTCAGTAAGGAGTATGCAACATAAGAAATATTGTCTTGTTGTAACTGATGACTATAGCAGATTTACATGGGTTTTCTTTTTAGTGTCTAAGGATGAAACATCAAGCACTCTTAAGACTTTCATAACAGAAATAGAAAACCTAGTAAGCAAGAAAGTAAAAGTCATTAGGTGTGATAATGGGACAGAATTCAAAAATAGAGTTATGGATGATTTCTGCAAAGAAAAAGGTATTAGGAGAGAATATAATGTTGCTAGAACTCCACAACAGAATGGAGTGGCTGAAAGAAAGAATAGAACACTAATTAAAGCTGCTAGAACAATGTTAGCTGATTCTAAGCTACCTATAATCTTTTGGGCAGAGGCAATCAACACTGCTTGCTATGTTCAAAATAGAGTTTTAGTTGTGCAGCCTCACAATAAGACATCATATGAACTCTTTAATGGTAGAACTCCTGCAATAGGATTTCTTAGACCTTTTGGATGTCATGTGACAATTCTCAATACCTTAGACCATTTAGAAAAATTTGATGGTAAAGCAGATGAAGGTTTCTTAGTTGGATATTCTCTTATTAGCAAAGCTTTTAGACTTTACAACTTAAGAACTGAGAAAGTACAAGAAGAACTACATGTGGAGTTTCTGGAAAACAAATCCAATGTAGTAGGCCAAGGACCAAAATGGATATTTGATCTTGAGTATCTAACAAATTCTATGAATTATATACCTTTTGTTGCAGAAACTAATGATTTTTCAGGTTCACAAGCAACAAATGAGGCAGAGTTAGAAAAGGATCAACATGATGGCACAATGCCAATATGGTCAAATGCAAGTGTGGAATCAACTTCAACAAATGATGTATCTTCTTCTAGTAAAGCTAAAGGAGATGTTGAAGATGAGAACAAGGATGATGGAACAAAGGAACAACTCAATATTTCAAATATTGATGGTACTGATGAGACAGAGCAAGGTACTGCTAGTATCTATAAAGGTACTGTTAGTACATTTGGATGTACGGCTAGTTCATTTGAAGATACTGCTGGTCCTTCAAATCCAAGAGAAGCAGAGTTCCAAGAAGATGAAGTGGATTTGGGTAATCTTCCACCATCTTATCAAGTTCCTTCTACACCACACACAAGGATTCACAAAGTTCACTCCCTGGATAATGTGATTGGAGATGTACAATCAGGTGTGAAGACAAGGAAACAATTGATGTCTTCAGACCAACAAGGGATTCTTGATGCCCTTTATGCTTCAAAACAACATATGGTTTCAAACTCTTGTTTGTTTGTATGTTTTCTCTCACAAAAGGAACCAAAGAACATTCTTACAGCCCTAGATGATTCAAGCTGGGTAGAGGCTATGCAAGAAGAGCTTCTTCAGTTCAAGATTCAAAAGGTTTGGGTGCTAGTTGATTTACCTAGGAATGAAAAGGTAATTGGCACTAGATGGGTTTTTAAGAACAAAAGGGATGAAAGAGGGATAGTTATTAGAAATAAGGCTAGATTAGTAGCCCAAGGGTACACACAAGAAGAAGGGATAGACTATGATGAAGTTTATGCTCTAGTAGCAAGGATTGAGGCAATTAGGCTGTTTCTAGCTTATGCTTCATTTTTAGGCTTCACAGTCTACCAAATGGATGTCAAGAGTGCATTTTTATATGGTACAATTGGAGAAGAGGTGTATGTTTCACAACCTCCAGGCTTCATTGACCCTGACCATCCAAACAAAGTGTACAGAGTAATGAAAGCTCTATATGGCCTATATCAGGCACCAAGAGCTTGGTATGCAACACTTGCTTCCTATTTATTAGAAAATGGATTTCAAAGAGGAAAGATTGATCAGACACTTTTCATCAAACAACACAAGAAGGATCTTCTGTTAGTGCAGGTGTATGTGGATGACATTATCTTTGGATCTACAAGGAAGGAAATGTGTTTAGAGTTCGAGAAGCTTATGCATGATAAGTTTCAGATGAGTTCTATGGGAGAACTCACATTCTTTTTGGGTTTGCTAGTTAAACAATCATCTGAAGGCATTTTTATCTCCCAAGATAAATATGTTGCAGAAATTCTTAGAAAGTTTCAATTTGCTGATTCAAAAATGGCAAGCACACCAATGGACTCAGAGAAGCACCTTCTGAAAGATGAAGATGGAGAGAATGTAGATGTACACACTTACAGATCTATGATACGCTCTTTGATGTATCTTACATCATCTAGACCTGACATCATGTTCCCTGTTTGTGCTTGTGCATGATTTCAAGTAACTCCAAAGGTTTCTCATTTAACTGCAGTCAAGAGAATTTTTAGATATCTCAAAGGACAACTAAGGTTGGGTATATGGTATTCTAGAGACTCTCCTTTTGACTTAGTAGCATTTTCGGATAGTGATTATGCTGGTGCTAGCTTGGACAGAAAGTCAACAACTGGAGGATGTCAATTCCTTGGATGTAGACTTGTCTCATGGCAGTGTAAGAAGCAAACAAGTGTGGCAAATTCAACAACTGAAGCTGAATATATAGCTGCTGCAAGTTGCTGTGCTCAAGTCTTATGGCTTCAAAACCAACTTCTTGACTATGGGTACAATTTCTTAAACACTGTTATTCATATTGATAATAGTAGTACAATTTGTATTATTAGAAATCCAGTGCAACATTCTAAAACAAAACACATTGAAATTAGACATCACTTTATTAGAGATTGCAATGAGAAAAGATTAATTCAAGTAATGAAAATTGCTTCAGAATACAATTTTGCAGATCTACTTACAAAAGCTTTTGATGTTGGAAGATTTGAGTACTTGGTAGCAAGTATTGGAATGCTTAATCTTTAAATCTTTTCAAATAATGTGTTTATGTACATAAATTTTTGTTGGTACTGCTGGATTTATAAGGTACTGCTAATATATCATAAGGTACTGCTAAGCACACAAGGTGCTGCCAGTGCAAAAATGTAAATTGTGTTATTCATACAGTTGGTCCTATGCTTATTCTAATGCAAGACAAGTACTTTGTACATTGTTCTTTTGGTTTTAGACTAACTATTTCAGGTATGAATATATGAACACAAAGGAGATTTCAAGTGAAATGGGAGCAGCAGAATGCTTATCCAGTTGCTAACATAGTAGGTTTATGATGGACTGAGTTTAGGAATTTAAACTCCTTAAAACTTCTTTCTTGAAACCTAGTTATGATATTTCACATTGAATTGATGACTTAGTTGATCAGATAGTAACTGATGCAACTCACTTTCTATCATTTTATACTTTCAAGTATAATGAGCAAGTCTGAGGACATCTGATAGAAAGAACAGCTAGTAAAAGTGAATTTAACACTTGTGTTAAAGGCAACAATTGCTATGAGCTGGAAACCCTGTCAAGAAAATCTTTTGAATAGATTTATCTTTACACAGGCAGTTATTTATAACTGAAAACATTGGTTCTCACACAACCAGAGGTTGCTTTAAACCGAAATTTTGATTAAGTGTCTGTTACACACTAAATCCTTTCAAAATGGTTGGAAGCAGTATGATTTTTCAATTCTAAAATCATGAACATACTACTAAGTCAAATAATTTCTTAAAAGGATTTTCAAGGATTCACAAAAACCATCCATTGATGGATCATGAATCAAATGTCCACTGATTCACCTCTCATAGGAGTTAACACACCTAGAAGTGATGAGGGCAGTAACTTAAACTTTTAAGGAATTGATGGCTTCATGTACAATATTGTCTGACAACAAGTTCACATTGATAGATCAGTCAAAGGTACATAGTGAGATCTTCCAAACAAGGGGAGGAAACAAAAGTTATTTGCTTCAGGGGAGGTTACAATCTCAGGGAAGGAAATAATTGCCCAGAAAAGGAAGAATAATCCAATAGAAAGAAGGAGAAGATAAGAGCATACAAGATGATGACATAGAGGTTGAAAATGACAAGAATAGATCATATATTCAGAAGGGATGAAGCATTCCTAAAGGAGAAAGTTCTATCTAGATCAAACGAAGGAAAGTTTCAATTCAGTTCATTATGTTTGTTTATCACTTGCAAAGGCATGCTGATAGATGATTTCACTTGTTGAAATCATTGCCTCTTACAATTCCTCCATCCAAGGAAATTGCACCATCTTTTGGTTCAATGTTTTGATATTGCTGAAGTCAAAGAAGAACAAAGCAGATCAGTTCAGAATAAGAAGAATAGTTCAGATTCATGAAGTGTTTGAAAGATCTTCTCAAGTCCTCATTTAATTCAGAAAACATGTTTGAAATGATTCACATGTTTAGGGGAGGATTGTTGGGAATTAAATATTCTGAAGTTAGAGTATAGGAAAATACTTTAAGAAGAAGGTACTGCTAGTTCATGATCAAGGTACTGCTAGAACAAGAAGGTACTGCTAGTTCAAGTAGAAGGTACTGCTAGTAGAAAATGGTACTGCTGATCAGTGAGTCATAGAGCTGCTACAAGGATAAGATCGAAGAAGATATTATTTGTATGAGTCACTCTTATGCAAAAATAATATCTAGATATGTTCTCAGTCAACAAGTTGATGCATGTGCTTTCATTAATTCATTTGAACAACTTGAGAGATACAATCTTCCATACGCTAGCTCGACTTGATCTTTTGTAAGACAAGTGTTGATTAGACATAAAGCAATATTGTAAGAGATCTCTTGGACTATAAAAGAGATCTTAGACTTGAGATTGTATACGTGCATATATGCTTAATTAAGAACTCATATCTGTTAAGACATAGAACAAACAAAATCATATATCACAAATCTAGAAACATAAGATTCAAGGTCTTTGTAACCCTAGTGATATTTTCAAGATCACTCGTATTATTTTGAATAATATTGAATCGTTTGGTGATAAACTTTCTTTGTTCATTGTTAAGTAACAAACATAATTCTTCCATTTCCATAACATACATAACCTTCTAAGTGTGATTAAGTAAATTCCGCGTACTTAATCATATAAACTCAATATATCATTACACACAAAGTATACAAGGTTTAACCACCTTAACCGTGTGTCGAAATCCTCTCAAGAAACATAATGGTTGAACTATTAGAATGACATTTGATCCATGTCTAATATTCAACACGGTATCTATAACAAAAGGATAGATGACATATAAACCATCTAAAATGAGACATTTAAGAAACTAACCTCACATATTTCTAGGGGCATTAGCGTGTTGCTACGCTAACCATTGCTTGTATAATTACTTGATTATTATGACGTCGCAAGTGGGAGCTGTTGGAGTATGCTCGTGTCATAATTACTAATTATATGGTTAGACATATGTGAGCCTATGGGGTCACACACATATACACTGAGGTACCACTTTATGTATCGTGTTTATTGTATTTACGATATATAAATAACCGTACGTAACTAGGAATCACTATTGGGCTTCTAATGACTAAGTAATGGACTTAATCTATTGGACTTGGAAAACAAATGGTGAGCCCATTTGAGACCCAATAATGGCCGGCCTATAGGGGAAAAATGGAAGGGTTTTGGTTTGAATTTCTAGTCAAATATATGGGAGAGATCTTCTCATAATTTGATAACAATTAACCAAAATTATCTCCCTCTCTTCTCTCCACAAAAGTCACGGCAAAAGAATAATTCCCACCTAGGGTTTTATTTTTTCCATCTTTCACTTTTGCATCTTGTTCCACTAGTACAAAAATGGGATTTGGTCACACATGTTGTTTTTCGAACGGCCACACAGTAACTTTTTTATGTGACTAAATGTACCAGAATAAAAGAAACGGCCACACTTGATCCGATTTGTGTGACCATTTCGTCTATCCAACTGAGGCTACAGTCACACATTTGAATATTTTCGTGACTAGAGGTATCTTGTAAATTTCTTTTTTGATTATTTAGTCACATATAATTTAGGACGTGTGACGGATACAAATAAGTTTGAAACATTAGTCACACTATATATATACATATGTGACAAATATTTGTCACACAATTGAATAGTGTGACCAAAATCCATATATCGTCACATGAAGTAATTGTGTATGTGGCTAAATCATATACTCAAGTTTGTCACACATTATTTAAAAGTGACTAAATCATATAGTCAAATTTGTCACACATTATTTAAAAGTGACTAAATGTGCTGTACTTAATTTTTCCCAAAATAAAATTTCCCTCTTCTAATCTTCTAAACTTTTCACAGACTCGCCTAAGTGTGTCTCACATATTTTCACTACTCCCGCCTACTTTTTTTCCCCAAAATCAAATTTACATTTTCTTGTCCCTCCCATATTTTCACTTTCACTGCTCCTACCCACTATTTTCACTACTCCCCACACTGGCAACACCATTTCATTTCATTTTCCCCAAATCGATCTTCATTTCATTTCATTTGATTTCATTTCCACACAAACCCTAAAAATCAAAATCAAAATCAAAATCCTCTATTTTCACTGCGTATCTCAATTCCATGATTTTAAATCATATCAGAGGTTAGTCAAATCAATGATTTCGATTTGTGCTTATAGATGCAATTTGTTTTTGTTTATGTGAGTCGGTTAAGGCTGTTAATGATTTGTTTTTGTTTATGTTAGGTTGAGTTACCTGTGGCAAACCCATGGTCTACCTCAGTACCACGACCGTTGCAGAGGCCTGGGGACAACATAATTAAGGAAGATCAATTATATGCTGGTACAAGGTATGAACTCATATAATCATTTTAAACAACATTTTAGTCATTTGTATAATATGTGGTTCCATGTTATGGGCTTGATGGTGCTTGTTACCTTACTAGAATTAGCTACAAAATGCTGTTTTAGGATGCTTATGGATATGATATAGTATGTATGATATGCCGTGACAAACAACCACTTGTTGTTATGCTGGTTGTGGCCTGCTACTTTTGGTTTGTTTCATTGTAGGATAAGTCTTTTGGATTGCCAACAGCAAATCTTACTAAAGGCAGTCCAGGGAGGTTGAAAATAAAACCAGGAGTTATAAGTAGTGAACTCGAAAACGATCATAAAAGTGTGAACCCGAGGGTTCTGTGAAATCAATAACATGAGTTCCCCTACCTATGGCCAATTTTATGCAAATTGTTTGTTACCTGCTACTTTTTGTTATCAGACTTGGCTGGCTTTACCTTTCACTATGAAGATGACTAATTCACCACAAACACTGTTATCTGATCTTATTCTTAAACGGTGTGAATGTGTTATAAAACTGTAATATTTCCATATTGGGTGTAAGAAACCGCACTTGATAAACTAAGAGTCTTCCACTGCTTTTGCATCTGATAACTGTAGTAGAATCTTTGAAGATGATTTTATTGAAAGTTAATGTAAAACACTAGATGGATGAATAGTATCTGGACTTTCATATCTTGTACGGTTGATTGTTACACAGTGTTTAAGTTCATTATTTTTTGTAGGCAACTTGTTATCCTGCCTTCATGGAGCAGCTATCATCATCTGCAACCACAGTGGAGTCACGAGTCCAGCAGGATGGAACAGCTATAACTAGCCGAGGCCCAGGAACTGCCATGGAGTACTCTGTTGCACTGGTTGAGCAGCTGTTCGGGAAAGAGAAAGCTGATAGAAGTTTTCGGACCACTGGTTTGTGCTTGGTTTTCATACATCAGTTTGCTTGCAGTGCATTATTAGATATTTTTATGCATGATATTTTACTAGGTCATAAATGTATAATTTTCTTATGAGATAAAGTAAATATCCCTGTTGTTTTGCCTTCAGTTGATGCTTTCGAAGCATGACGGTCAATTCATTGTTACCGAACTAAATAAGCTGCAATGGACATCTAGCTCTGTGCCTAAGGTGAGATTGTCATCTTAGGATTCTGTCATTTGCCATTAGGGCCTGTTAGTTTAGTATGTTTTAATCCAGGGATAATGTATGTTATTGATATATAATATATGTTTTTCTTTAATAGTAGTGGGTGTTAAAATTGAGAATGCTATATTACGGTATTTTTATCTTTGTTATTTATTATGGACTTATGGTTGACAGGGTGGTGCAGGTACCTGGAGTGATGGAAAGTTGGTAACTAGAATCGGGAGGAACAGTGGCAGCGTTTTGTCGGTGAGTGCGCTATCACCATTTTCGCCACAATTAGTCATATGTTAAACACAACCCAAATCAACCTGTTCATAAGTATATTGTTCAAGAATGCGACCACTAGTTTCTTCAAACTTGCTCAAAGATTCACTTATATTTTTAGCTAACTTGATTATATTAATCGAAAATTCAGCTTATGAAAACCTTTGTTCGGTTTGGAGCACCTGAGAGCATCTTGGTTGATGGAAAGCCTCATTTAGGAACGGATAGGTTGATACCACTTCTCCACAACTTTCGGCAACATCTACAAGAAATAGGGGTGAGTCATATTTATAGATTCCCATTTGAAGAAGTAGACCATACAGTCTAGTATCTTTCCATTAACGGAATCTAAGGTACTTTTGCAGTACGGATTATTGATCAATTCTAACTTTTGGTTCAGTTCAAGATCGTTGAGAGATTGGCCACTTTTGATGTGCTGGTAATTTTTTTAGGAGCTTTCTTTTTGAGTCATCCCTACTAATTTAGAATCATATTAAAATTTGTTACTAATTTACTACATAGAGTAAAAGGAGTCTGCATTTCTATGTTGTGGATTAGAAATACATTTACTAGTTGACTTGCACGTGCTGAAATCTGAATTCTGAATTCTGATTTTTCATTTCTCATGCAGCCTCAATCTTCTGCTTTTCCCTCTTGCGGCTTACCTTGCTGAAAAATTGGCATGGAAAAAACGTCTGTCAGATCCTGTAAGTAACTTGTTCCTTACTGCTACGCTGAAACGTGATAAATGTACTGAAACTATTTGACATTGAGGCTTTTTAATCTGATCTACTCTTGTAGGTTGTAATCGCTCTTCATCTAATAATAACTTCAGCTGCAATCTTGTATAGAGTTTTCATGATTCTGAGGTCAGTTTGTATATTCCTTTGCATGCTTGTACACGTTCTGTTTGTGCTTGTTGCCAAGCTTTTTGATCTCTATCCTTGGTTAACCTACTTTGCATCATTAATGTTAGATAGTCATTTAGAAAGGGAAAAAAAAGATAAAAAACTTATGTAATTGGTTAATATTTCATGTTTATAAAGATCAATATGTGCCGAAATATTGCAGCTATACTAGTGTATATACTATATTCTAGATGTGTAATCTTTATGTGGGATACTTTGATTGAGTTATCACCATAGCCACCCACTTTAACCAAAGTAACACTTCTGTTGTTAACAGGTTACTCAGCTATTTGCTGAATGGTACTGGATATATGAACTGCTTGGTGTGAACGATCAACTGTCTGCTCGTTTTGTTCTACTACTGCTAGTGAAAGTTAGTACTTCTAGTAGTTAGTACTGCTTATATGATATGTATCAATTATATACATTCCAATTTTATTGTATTTGAATTTGTTTTGATATATATTCGAATTTGTTTTGATATATATTGATTTCTTAAATGTGACTAAAAGATGTATATAGTCACACTTATTAACACTTTTGGTCACTGTTTGTTTAATTCGTTGTGTGACTAAATATTACAAAAGGCCACACAAACTAAAAATTCATGTGACCATTGGATGATCAATAGTCACAAAATACACACTTTTTCACTTTAAACTGCATATGGTCACACTTATTAACACTTTTGGCCAATTTTTTGCTTAATTGTATGTGACTATATATTCAAAATAAACATGCTTTGTGTGACTAAATATTACAAAAGGCCACACAAACTAAAAATCCATGTGACCATTGGATGATCAATAGTCACACAAAATACACATTTCTTTACTTTAAACAACATATGGTCACACTTATTAACACTTTTGACCACTTTATGCTTAATTGTATGTGACTAAATACCCAAAGCAAACATGTTTTGTGTGACTAAATATTACAAAAGGCCACACAAACATAAAATTCAAGTGACCATTGGATGAACAATAGTCACACAAAACACACATTTCTTCACTTTAAACAGCATATGGTCACACTTATTCACACTTTTGGCCACTATTTTTTAAATTGTATGTGACTAACTCGAAAAAAACAACACACGTTGTGTGACTAAATCATCACAATCGTCACATTTATTATATACTCATGTGGCCATAGGATAGGAAATAGTCACACATACTGATAAATCCAACAAAACTTGTGCCTAATTGGACACACATATTCGGGTTTTGGTCACTCTTTTTCAATGAAAACGGTCACAAACTAAACAATGTGACCATATAGACCCTACGGTGGCGCGACTTTTTGTCACACACACCAAAAAAACGTGTGTGACCGTAGGCCAAATCTGTACTAGTGTTCATTCAAGGGTGTTTGATTGGTTACGGGGTTAAGGGCTAGCATCCATTGGTATACGGTGAAGTGTAGTGTGGACAATCATAGAGGTGATCTCCATTGGTCACTTGGTTTCAAGGGTGAATTGGTGCTAGAAGGTTTCCATTGATTCTACCGATCATGCTACAAAGGTATAAACTTTTTTTTCTTTTATTTGATTGATCATATGACTCTATGGATCCATTGTTGGTGATGTTATCCGCTGCATTTATATGTTTAAATTGTTAATCTATATTTTACATCACCTATAGATAGTACACAACCTGAAATTAGTTTTAGGCTCAAAATTTTTGCAAAAACACGTTGTCATCATCAATTTAGACCCCCTTTAATCCAACCCAAAAATCGGGACAGCAAGCGTTTTGTTTTAAGACCCTCTAGTCCTATCCAAACTCATTCCTTTTTACTTCTAATTTTACGTGGATGTTGCTATATGGTCTTAAACATAAGTCGTCATTAAGTACCTACACAAATACCAATTTAACGAGACATGACTTATACCAAAACCATTCATACGAGCACACATAAAATCATGAATTCCAAAACCCCAAACCCTCTAATGCCCTTGTTAGTTTATCACTTAGGGTTTCCAATATAAGGCCTCATTAATGTATCATTAAAATCAGTTTAGGGCTTGTATTGGTTGAGTTTACACATTGTCACATGTCGAATATTTGAAAGAAAACAAGGTACAAGAATACCTTTGTGTCGACTAGAACACAAATTGAATGGACAAAGACTAGGGCTCGGATTGAATGCAAGGATACTCCAATGATTTACACCTTCTTTGGTCACCGACTCTTCTTGTTTTCTCTTCTTCTTGGCAGCAAACGGATGGCATTGTATGTGTGTTATTATGGTTGTGAATCGGTACAAAAAGATATCACCAGGTTTAACATTATAAGGTTCAAAGGGATAAGGCAACATGGTAGGGTAAATTGGAAAACCGCGTTTTAGAATTGGTAAGTGGAGGTGGTTATGGGCCGAAAATTAGGGAGATTGACTGCTGATTGAATCGTGATTTTAGGAATCATATTATGTTTTGTTATATAACTTGATCTTATCAAATAAAACATGTAAGATTTTCTTTTATCAACGAAAATTAGGGCCGTTTAATGTAGCATAGGGTTTAGGATAGTTTATATTAATTTGTAACTTAGATTTAGGATTATTTTATTAATAAGTATAACACATAGTTTAATGTCATATTATTTTTTAGCTTACTCAGGATAAAATTCAAAATGGTACATAAAATGACGTTTAAAAATTTAAGGTTTTACACCGCATGACCTCTGAATTGTGATGGCCTGAACGGTAGTACGAGATATATAAACTATAAATATTTCATAAACCGTTTCTATTAAACAACATACACAAACTACCAAGTACTACATCATGATCAATATAAGGACATATATAGGCTCATTATGTTTTCTTAGACATTATTCCAAACCTAAGTTGCAACAATTATTCTAGGTTGCACGTAGAGGTTTTCCCGGCTTATCTAGCGATTTCGTTATATCCTTAAACATCATCCAACTCACGGTGAGTCATAGCCCCAAATTTCTTGTTTAAACTGTTTATTTAACTCTTTGGGGGAGATACAAGCTCAACTACTTTAATTTCAATCTCGATAATTTGCAAACTGTATGTTTTATTATCATTCAAAAACCTATTTAATGTAATTTGTAAACCTTGAAACTACTGGGACCTCATTTTGTAAACTCTGATATTTATATAATTCGAATGATAAGTGTTTTAAAACGACTCCATTAGAGTTCGTTTTCTATTGTTATAACTGTTGTGCCATTAAGTAACACCCAATTTGAATTCCGCTGCGTATCACGAAATTAGGGGTGTTACAGATTGGTATCAAAGCCAGGTTATAGAGAAACGAGTCTAATTGAGACTTAAACTATAACTGCTTTTCCACAAAAATATTTTATTGGCTTTCACTCTCCGTGCCTTCTATCCTCCAGCCGATTATGTGACTTTTAGGCATGTTATGCTACATGAAAATACTAGTATATTAATATATACACACTCGATATACTTTCAATCATTTTATCTAAACGGTGGACTAAACATATCTGCGTATGCCTATTCTAGGGCATTTCGGCACAACCACATTCTCCCAATCATGATCCTACTCCAACATTTTAGGTCAAAGACATTGTAACTAATTTCAATGGTCTTTCCTATTTCTCAGACATTTTAATTTATGCAATAGTGTTAGTTATTTTCCAAAGACATTGTGAATTATACAATGTTCTAATCTGCTTCCCAAACATTGTGAATTGCGCAATGGTCTCTGGAACTATTTCATCACCTCATCAATATCATTTCATATGATATCGAAACCCGTTATAGTCTATCGATTTCCCTTATGGAAATACAAGATATGAGATTTCTAAAGGACAAACTAATCCATCATCTACAAAAGCTGAAGTTCAGCAACTTTCTCTACATTCATCAAAGTTATCTTCTTAAACCTTCATGGTTAAACATTCGTGATTCTGGCCCAGTGTGGACTATTTTAGAATTACCTAAAACTTCCTTTCCATACGTATCTACCCGTACTATCTTCTATGCAATGGAATGTGAAAACATAGGTTACAAGTCTTGTATAGGCGGGACTTGCAACTGAATGCTTTGACATCGCCTTTGCTTTGTGGACATTTTCTCAAAATCTATGGACATGTCACAAGTATAATTAATTTAGGTATTTGAAAATTTTATCGAACCTCGGCTA
This sequence comes from Artemisia tridentata subsp. tridentata, assembly GCA_021014915.2. Classification (NCBI taxonomy): domain Eukaryota; kingdom Viridiplantae; phylum Streptophyta; class Magnoliopsida; order Asterales; family Asteraceae; genus Artemisia; species Artemisia tridentata. The sequence goes on from CP139507.1 coordinate 366,073,677, forward strand.
AATATAGTTTAGTCACCTATATTTAACCTAGGGACAGTGGAACATAGTCTGACTAACTATATTCGACTTAAAATTTTTAAATACTGAGAATAGTTGTACTAGGGTTATGTTCAGATTAAATTCCTACTTGAACTCGATAATCACCAGAATTCATTAAAAAGATCTAGAGACACGATAGTATCTTACCACTCAGCAAGATCTTAAGATCTTATTTGTACCACCTAATTTCATTCTTGAAATTTTCATACATGAAATAATCCGAACTACTATCTTGGAATAGTCATTGATTCTTCTCTTTATTTCCTTAGAAGTACTAGTCTGTTTAGGTCCTAAGGATATCATTCCATTATAAACCTTTAAAATATCTTAAGATTTGGAAAGCAAACTTGACATCTCTACCCAATAATAATGGTAAGAATACACTATACTCTTCTATTCATCAACATACCACATCATTATCTGATCCCACTATAAGATTTCATGGATGATAGAGAAATACCAGAACAAGATAAAGTTAGTATGTAAAATTTCACCGTATCACGTTTCTTTCAAACTCTAGTTGACTTAGATATTGTACGATACATCCTTTATCCCAAAACTACCCAAAACTTTTCCTAGACTCCTCACCACCAGATAACATACACTGAATTCCGGGACGGAATTCACTTTAAGGAGTAGGTACTGTAACAATTCGCATTTTCGAATTACTATTCATTTTTACTATTCTCCTTTACTATTCACTCCCGAAATTTTATTCTACATTCTTGTAAGTTAACCTATTTTCATGATAACACAAGAGTTTGACACTCGTCGGGTCATTTTTGCAAGTTTCGCAAAACCGTGTCTGAGATTTACGTTTAGGTTTAAACGTCATTTAAACATCCCGATATGTCCATAAAAATTACAAACAAGAGAAATATGTGCTTTTCACATCTTCTGACATTTTCACAAGTATTTGATTTGCAAATGTTTTTCTCTTAAAACAGAATCTCTATAGCCAATTTCAAGTTCTAACTGTCGTTTGTTATTAAATTCAAAGGCTTGTTCATTCACCTTATATCTCTCAAGCTCAGCGGTCAATTTTTCATTCGCGGCCTTAACATCACGATTGATCTGTTTGGCCTTTTCAATTTCATCACTACAGTTATTCAATAATGATTCAAATAAAGCACGTGTTTCCTCATCATTCTCAGTATGCTGTGACTCGAAGCCTCCATTAGGATCCATAACTGGAGTAGCCAAATTTGTATTGCTACAACTTGGGGAGTCCATATATGTATTGTAAGTGGTTGCAGGAGTCGCAGGATGCTGTTCATTCTGAGGTGTCATATCAAATATTTCATTATTGTGACATGTAACATATAGTGGTACCTCAGAGATTCCATTGACATCATAAGCTAGTGGTGCATCAGAATCCGTGTCATACTTTGCTTCCTGAAGGATGGCCACGAAAATGCAGTTGGCATCGATATCCTCCAGGTCTTCCATGTCATTCATCAACGCCATGAAATCATTCTCCTTTGCACTCAACTGTAACCCGGCCGTTTCCTCCTATGCCAACAACAATGCTTTCTGTAGATAAGATGGATCTTTCTTTTTCGGCCGCGTGGGACAGTTCCTTGCCATGTGACCAATTCCTTGACAGTTGAAGCACTTTATCACATTCCCTTGAATCATATTCCCAACATTCCCAACAACTGGAGCAACAACATTCCCAAACTGATTCCCCATATTCTGACCCCTCTGATTTCCAATAACTTGACCCAAGTGATTCTGATTACCCATATACTGACCCCTCTGATTGCCTGCATATTGCCCTTGATTACGTATCTGAAATCCTGTAGCATATCCTTGCTGATTCCCATAAACTCCAACCATTTGTCCTTGATGAACCATATTGAAACTCGGCTGTGCAATCTGCCTGTTGCGAGTGTTCGATGAGATTCTTTGATTGTTGTTGGTAGGTGTGGAATAGCGTCCTTGGAATGCTTTTGACATTAGAGCAAATGCATGTGTCATAGCAGCAATAGCTTCATCCTGGTCAGTGACTTCAGGTTCTTGGAATGGTGGATACTGTTGTTGTGGAATGACTTGTTGTTGTTGTGGGTAGAATGGTTGTTGTTGTGGTATGACAGTGGTTTGAGGAACGTATTGTTGTTGCATGTAGTTCTGAGTGGGAATTGATGATGATGGTTGTGTATTCACTGTTGTAGGTGTTGGTGCTTGAGCAATCAGTGCTAAAGGATAATGTTGTTTAGCTAACTTTTCTTTCCTTACTTCATCTGCCTCTTTCTGGTTTTGCTTTAGAAAGTCATAGAGCTGATCATAGTTCACCTGATGAAGGTTCTTTGTTTGGTTAACAATCATGACATATCGCCCCCATTCTTCTGGTAAGTTATTGATGAACTTGATGTTTTGAATAATTTGCCTTGGTTCCAACTTGTTTCTGATGAGCTCATTCATTAGAGTGCAAAACCTTGTGTAATAAGATTCAATTGGTTCTGCTGGACTTGATGTGAACTTCTCTCATTCAGTGAGCAGCTTGTTTTCAACATCTTCGAACTCGTTCCCACATATCATAAGCAGTTTCACAACTGTCCACAGCAGCAAATATCTCTCGTGGTAAACCAAGTTGAATTAAGTGCATGGCTAAGTCATCGGCTTCAATTTGCTTCCAATCCTCTGCTGTGTATTCCTATTCCTTTTGATCACGAAAGGATGGTGCAATGGGAGGTGTTGCATTTGGATCCCCAGCTACTTGAATCTGACGAGGCTTGAATGGTCCATTCTTGATGGAGTAAAGTAGGAGTTTGCCATTGTCTTTGGTTTTGATGTAGCGAAGCATACGGCTTGTCCATGGAAGGTATTCACCTTTTTCAAGCATGGGAGGACGGTTTTCAGCACCGGCTGCATGGATGTCTTGTTGAGTAGTCATTGTTGATGTTGTATGATAAAGTTGATTCAGGATCGTTGCAAAGAAATAGGTGTTGTGGTTGTTGAAGGTTGAACTCAGTTGTTGTTGTGAAGTCTTGGTTCTTTGTTGAAGATACTTGCAATTTAGATCAACTACGACAATTTAGATAAACGAAACAATTTAAATAAAGTTACTAAATTGGACTAAACTATAATTTAGACAAAATCAAAAGTTTACAAATTCGACAAAGTTATGTAAATTACAATTTAGATAAAACGACAATTTCTATAGAAATTTCAATTTAAACCAAAATTTATACAAATTATGGTAAAATTTCAATTTATATAGAATTTATCTAATTTATATAAATTTGTAATTTATATAAAAATCTAACTAATTTATACAAACTAGTAGATATTCCCTTGTCGAAGTATTTTGCACACTTATACAAGTGAGAAAATACCGAGTCCGCGATCCTTGATGTTGTAGAAATTACAAGTTTAAATCAAATTTATAAAAAGTATTTAAGTTGTAAGCGTTTAACAAGAATTGCGATGGAGGACTAGAATTGCCAATTTCTGAAAGTACATAAAACTGCCAGAATTGCGATGAAGGACTGGTTCTGCCAAGTTGCGAAAGTTCTTATACAATTGCGATGAGGGACTGATTGTGTCAATTTGCGAAAGTTCTTTAGGACAATTTCGATAACCTTTTCTTCTGGACAATTGCGATGGATTTCTCACACAACAATTGCGATAAAAGTACTTGAACCACAATTGCGATAAGAGGAGCTGGGACAATTGCGATGAAGAGGCAGAATTGCGATGAAATGCAGTACAATTTCGATGAAACCCTTGTTTATAGAAATTGTCAAAGACAACAATTCCTATGAAACCCTCTTTTATCTAAATTCTTGTACAAAAACTTAGATTTATCAATGTCGGTGAAGAACCACTTTTATCACACTTCTTATACAAGAAATCGATAAAAGTCACAAGCTTATGAGGATTCGAACCGTAGTCCTTTTTGAAGCACTTTTTCCGATAAAAAACAACAAGTATTCGAGCAAACCAATCAAAACTCACGTAAACAATCCAAAAGCTTCAACCTTTCTCTCTTAAACGCACGTTAAACTTAAAAAACTACAAACTTTATTACTAAGACTCACGTTAAAAACAGAAAAGTACAAAAATTAACGACTAACGTTACAACTTTTAAGCTTAAATGATAAAGACAACGACACAACTTTATCCTAAATCCTTGTTTGGCGGATGATACCACTTGTTATACCTTATATGAATCGACTCTATCACTACAACTATGATTATAAGAGAACCGTGACACTCAATATATAGAATATGTAAAGATGAGAACAAGATAAGTGGCGTATATGACTTTTAAAGCGAATGCTTATATTAAAAACCTTGAGAGAACAAAGAGAAATATAACACACACCTACACACTCTCACCTATATGAAACTAAGAGGCACATAACAAATGAGGGTGAGAGTGTGTTTAAATAGGATACATGAGACGCCCTAAAGAGGCTTTCTTTGGGCTTTTGTGGGCTTTGTGTTGGACTTGATCTTTTACACATTACATGGACTTAACTAATACACTCTAGCAAGTCCAACACAAAGTCTCTTCACACTATTCTATTTCTAGTAATCGACACACACTCCAAATATACATAAAAGATAAATGACCATCACTTTAATATAAATTAAATGCTAACACACACACAAACACTCTCCATTTGATTTCCAACTTCAAGTATTACTTCATGTTTCAAGCTCCAAGGTTAACACATCAAGTCCTTTGCATTCTTTGGTGATTCTCTTGAGTTTAAATCCACTCAAGTCACCAAGGACTTATCAAAGTCTTGCACAAGCCCTAGCACAACCTTGATCATACAAGAGTAGTGAAGAAATCCAAGATAGAAGAGCTCTAAGTCCTTGTCCTAGTTCTTAATTCTTGATTTCCCTTTTGTTAGGCCAAAAGTTGTAAGCACATAATCACCACCATCATTCTTTGATTTCATGCTTGTTATGTCCTAAATATGTTTAATATATGCTATATATGTCTAGTTATATAGATATCAAGATGTACAAATCCTTAGAAATCAAGCTTACGTTTATATGTTAACCTATGTAAGTAAACAAGTAAAATTTGTGAATTTATGCTATGAAACACGACCAAACTAAATACCCATAACCTTGGGAAATTGCTCACTATTAAAGAGGATCTTACAAGAAAATCGTTGCAATTTGAATCACCCGAAACGAATAAACGAGTCAAAAGTTATAATAAAAAGGAGTTAGCAAAACTTAGAACCTAAAAACTGCCAACAAGCTCACTGCCCAGATCTGGAAAATTTTAGAGGCACTTCTGGTCCGATTCATCAAAAAGTTAAAACACGAAAGTTATCCAGAACGATGTTTTACGTCCAACGCGGGGAAAATCGGCCTGAAAACACCAAATAAAGGCAGTTTTCTGCCTCAAAATATAAAACAGTTTTTCGGCGTCAAAAGTTTAGTTTTTCACTTGTCAAGTAATTAAGAACCATGTGATTTTCAAAACTAATTACTCACTAAACATAATGAACTTCATAAAATAACAATCTTCATTCAAAATAAACTTTCCTAAGTTTATTTTACCTTTAGAATAGTAACTTTTGTAAAACGACGAGAACTTATAAAACCATTTAAGTTACTTACACTAAATCAAGTACCATATAACTTTCATTAGACATTTAGATTTACCCAAACTCACTTGCGGAACATGACCAAACTTACTTTGTAAACCATGTAACCACTTAAACTATAATCAAACGGCCAAAACATATGTTTTTCCATATCAAACACTACAAAACTAGGGAGCTTCATGTGAGGGGTTTCATTTGGGTAAACGGATCGACGAGTTGATGGATTGACGAATTAAAGTGTCCTAGCTCCTCGACCGTTTACCGCATGACCTCTGAATTGTGATGGCCCGAACGGTAGTACGAGATATATAAACTATAAATATTTCATAAACCGTTTCTATAAAACAACATACACAAAGTACCAAGTACTACATCATGATCAATATAAGGACATATATAGGCTCATTTATGTTTTCTTAGACATTATTCCAAACCTAAGTTGCAACAATTATTCTAGGTTGCATGTAGAGGTTTTCCCGGCTTATCTAGCGATTTCGTTATATCCTTAAACATCATCCAACTCACGGTGAGTCATAGCCCCACTTTTCTCGTTTAAATTGTTTATTTAACTCTTTGGGGGAGATACATACTCAACTACTTTAATTTCAATCTCGATAATTTGCAAACTGTATGTTTTATCTGAACTAAATGTTTATTTATGCTAAATAACATTATTGCCATACTTAGAGTTTCTATATCATAGACCTTTAAGCACTATGCGTAGTGAGCACGAATACTACGGTTAGATCTATTAGGATTAATGTAACTATTAAGTTGACTCCGATAGAGCAAACAAACACAATAAACACTAGGTACAACAACAAATTACCTACTAGGCTATGACTATGACTACTATGCCAATTTCTATTGCTCCGAGGTTATAGATTAACCAGAACGATGTTACTACTATGCCAATTTCTATTGGTCCGATGTTAAAGGTTAACCGGAACGATGTTACTACTATGCCAATTTCTATTGGTCCGAGGTTATAGATTAACCAAAACGATGTTACTACTATGCCAATTTCTATTGGTACGAGGTTAAAGGTTAATAAGAACGATGCTACTATTATGCCAATTTCTATTGGTACAAGGTTAAAGATTAACCAGAACAATGTTACTATTATGCCAATTTCTATTGGTACGAGGTGAAAGGTTAACCAGAACGATTGGTGGCCCCCTACCGGGTAGATTTTCGATAAACTACGATATCGACATCTTCAAGAATGGGATGAGACAACTATGAGTGTATAACAACGTAACCCATGATTCAACAAACTTGATACAATTACGATTCAACGGACTTAGTACAATCGTGAACAAACTAGAAACTAGAAACGAGGAACTAGAAAACTTAAGACTTCGGTACTAGTATCCTAGGGCAACGAAAGTACTATCTCTATGTGATATTATAATAGTCATACACTCGAAAGTTCTATGAACTACATTTACTATTTACATATACTTGACACGATGATTTCTACAAGGTTTTCACATTTATTTCACAAACTCTATAAACTCACCAACCTTTGTGTTGACACTTTTAGCATGTTTATCTCAGGTCCATAATGATCGAGGCTGGCATGGAGGGGCATGGATACATCAAGAAGGCTATAAATTTTATTATCATTCGAAAACCATTTAATGTAATTTGTAAACCTTGAAACTACTGGGACCTCATTTTGTAAACACTGATATTTATATAATTTGAATGATTAGTGTTTCAAAACGACTCCGTTAGAGTTCGTTTTTTATTGTTATAACTGTTGTGCCATGAAGTAACACCCAATTTGAATTCCGCTGCGTATCACAAAATTGGGGTTGTTACACTTCAGACACCAGGCAAACAGTCACAGCAAATTGTTGGTGTTTTAGAAGGAAAATACCAGCCCTATAGTGTCTTGTTTGTTACCGCAACCATCTTTTGGAAACATCGAAAAACTTGGACAGTTTGACAACCTATCGTCAAAGTTCTGGTTTTCATTGAACTCTGTGTTATCCTCCGTAGAGTAGTAAATATAGAGTAGCCGGAAATATCATAAGTAAAGTTTATTGGTAAGAAGAGCTTAAGATGGCTACGCCGAAGTACAAAAATGTAGGTTGTATTTATAAGGAAGTTAAAACTAGATATTGATCATGAATTTAAAGTTTTCAAGTTTTATTGGAAATGTGAACAAGTTTTGTGTCAGCGTTTCCCCTGCACATTCCGTCGCAATATATTCACAATCACATTAAAAAAAAACAACATGTTCTGTTGGCACGTTTGTAACCGAATCTCAAGATGTCGTAGTATAGAAACAGTTTGGTGGGAACGGGGCCCCGTTAGTTTATCATGTGAACCTCCCTTCACAAGCAGACCGTAGCTCGATCGCAGTCATTTAAGTGAGTAGGAAATGGATGAGACGAATGTCCTTGTGATTGAAATGAGATGAAGGTAAAGACAGTGCAAATTCTAGCAAGAATGGATGCGCGTGCGATGAGATATCGTCGATTATGTTAAGTTGGGGGTATAGTAGGCTATTAAATAAAAGAGTAAATTACATAAATGGTCCCTGTGATTTGTCGAAAATTTCACCTATCGTCCCTCAAACTTAAAAGTTGCATATATCGTCCCTATCACCTCCAAAGAATAACACTCGTGGTCCCTTTTTTAACGAGTGTTAAGTGCATTCCGTTATAATTTACACGTTAGCCCATGTTGGTTAATGATTGTTGCATCGTTTATCATTTATAATAACGGCCATTTATATAAAGTTTTTCGACTTTAGATACGTTTTTATACGTTCTTATTCGTTTTCGTTCGTTTTTATACGTTTTCTTACGTTTTTATTTGTTTTCATCCGTTTTTTGTACGTTTTCGTCCGTGTTATACGTTTTTATCCGTTTTCATCCATTTTCATAAGTTTTCTTATGTTTTAATCCATTTTCATCCGTTTTTATATGGTTTTGTCTGTTTTTTTACGTTTTGATATGTTTTTATCCGTTTTCATCTGTTTTTATACATTTCTTTACGTTTTTATCCGTTTTCATCTGTTTTCATCCGTTTTTCTTACGTTTTGTTCGTTTTTCTTACGTTTTTGTCCGTTTTTTAACGTTTTCATAGGTTTTAACAGTTTTCAACCGTTTTCATCCGTTATTATATGTTTTTTTTACGTTTTCATGGGTTTTTATCCGTTTTCATATGTTTTTATCCGTTTTCATCCGTTTTTATACGTTTTCATATATTTTTATCCGTTTTTATCTGTTTCATCCGTTTTTATATATTTTTGTTAGTTTTTCTTACGTTTTTCTCCGTTTTTATACGTTTTGGTCCGTTGTTATACATTTTTTTTACGTTTTCATACGTTTTTATCCGTTTTCCTAAGTTTTTATCCGTTCTCATTCATTTTTATACGTTCTCATCCATTTTTATACGTTTTCTTATGTTTTTATCCGTAAGAAAATGTATAAAAACGGATAAATACGTATAGAAACAGATGAACCGCATAAAAGCATATAAAAATAGATAAAACCCATGAAAACATAAAACAAGCTTTTAAAACCAGATGAAAACGTATAAAAACAAATAAAAACGTAAGAAAATGAACAAAAAGAGTATAAAACTGAAAAAACATAAAGAAATGTATAAAAACAGATGAAAACGGTTGCAAACATATGAAAACTGATAAAAACCTATGAAAACGTTAAAAAACGTATAAAACGAACGAAAACGTTTAAAAACGGATAAAATAGTAAGAAAACGGATGAAAACAGATGAAAACTCATAAAAAAAATGTATAAAAACGGATGAAAACATATCAAAACATATCAAAACATAAAAAAAAATAGACAAAACATATAAAAACGGACGAATATGGATTAAAACGTAAGAAAACATATAAAAATAGATGAAAATGGATAAAAACGTAAAAAAAAAGTGGAAGAAAACGTATAAAAACAGACGAAAACGTATAAAAAATGATGAAAACGTATAAAAACAGACGAAAATGAATAAAAACATATAAAAACATATCTAAAGTCGAAAAACATTAAATTATAAACGGCCGTTATTATAACGTATAAATTATAACGGAATGCACTTAACACTCGTTAAAAGAAGGACCACGAGTGTTATTCTTTGGAGGTGATAGAGACGATATATGCAACTTTTAAGTTTGAGAGACGATTTGTGAAATTTTTGACAAACCACAATACCATTTATGTAATTTACTCTAAATAAAATGATAATATGTTCGAAATAGGTCTGCAGTTAAAGACAAAATCATCAAAAACATAATTTAGTTTCCTAGTTTTAGTAATATGCCACAAAAATAAGTTAAGTTACAAATAAGTATCATCTTTCTTCATAGAAATGCAAATTTCCTTAACTATTTGTTACTTCATCAATCATATTTATTATAGATGTTCACACTGAATACAATTATTAAGCAATATACATTTATTAAAGAATCAGTACGCGCTTATACAAGTTTTGATAGCATACAATGGTATGATTTCATTGCACGTATACAACGCTTATACAAGTTTTGATAGCATACAATGGTATGATTTCATCTAAATTTCATACTTATACCTCAAGTTTTCAACAATCTAAGACTAAAGGTAATGGTCAAGCGTGAGGTGGTGTGAGAGGGTAGATCACGAGTGAGCCCATTACTTGGAGAGGTTGTCAAGCGCCACCAAGGCTCAAACCGGAAGGGAAAGGTGATGGTGGTCACCTCTTGGCATTTGTGCCAAGTGGGTAAATTTTATTATTGTTTATTATTTTGTGAGATATATTTGTATAAAGTTGGTAAAGGTGGAGAGTTTTGACCATTACAGATAAAAGATGAAGAGATGTAAAAAAAAAGAAAGCTGAAGTAACGCTGACCTAAAATGTGAGCTAGTGCGACCATTAAGTATAATAACAATGGACGGTAAAAGGGCCGGCGCCGCAATCACACAAACAAATAAAATTTGCAATAATGAACAATATGGATTCATAGTCACGCCATGTGGTAACGTTATTCACATGATTGGCTTTTATTTAAAGCCAAGCAAACGCGCCCACCAACTCATAACTCATCTCCTTGCGCCACGTGGTCCAATCACAGCTTCTTAATTCCCCATTATATTTATACCCCATCACCGTATGTCCATAACTTAAACACACACTTCAAAACAAATTCCCATCACTTTTTATAAAATATCAAATGAGCTATAGAAAAGGTCCGGTTATTGGCCGCGGCGCCTCAGCCACGGTCTCACTCGCTACGACCGCAGACGGGGAACTCTTCGCGGTCAAGTCGACTAGCCTTACCACTTCAATTTTGTTACAAAAAGAGCAAAAGTTTCTAGCAAAGTTATCATCACCTCATGTGATAAAATACATTGGGTTCGATATTGATTATGATATCAATATTCCAATGTACAATTTATTACTCGAGTGTGCGCCACATGGCACAATTTCGGATGTGATCAAGAAGCAAGGAGGATGTCTTGATGAGTGTTTGATTAAATCTTATACTCATCAGATTCTTCTTGGGTTGGATTATCTTCATTCGAATAGTTTAGTACATTGTGATATTAAATGTGACAATATATTGGTGTTTGATGAATGTGTTAAGATTGGTGACTTAGGTTGTGCTAAATTGTTGGAGCAAAATGGTGAAAAGATTTCTACACACTTTGGATTTTCGGGTACTCCAGCTTTTATGGCCCCTGAGGTTGCACGAGGTGAGGAGCAAGGGTTTAAGGCTGATGTGTGGGCCCTTGGGTGCACGGTTATTGAAATGGCCACTGGATCTAACCCGTGGCCAGAGATAAAGGATCCGGTTTCTGGGTTGTATAAAATTGGGTATTCGGGTGAAGTACCTTTGTTTCCGATGTGGATATCGGATGAAGCTAAAGATTTCTTGAATATGAGTTTGCAATTAAATGCTGAAGACAGGTGGAGTGTCAAAGAGCTTTTACAACATCCTTTTGTTACTTTGAATTCATGTTTCGAAAAGATTGAAACTTTATCAACAAAATCTCCAAGTAGCGTTTTGGATCAAGGGCACTTTTGGGATTCTATGGATGTCACAGAGAGTTCACCGGAGATGTCCCGGTTTGTGAGTGTTTCTGGTGAGTCTCCGATGGATAGGGTAAGGCAATTGGTGGAAATGGCAGGAAGCACTTCTTTGCCTAATTGGGTTGATGAAGAAGATTGGATTGATGTTAGAACCAATTGTATCGATGAAGGTTTAAAACTCATTGAGCAAAATTTGTATGTAGATGTGGAATATGAAGCTAGTGAGTCGACTCACCAAGATTCGGTTCCGGTTTCTGAATTTTATGTAGAAGAAGAGCTTGCAAATTCTATTACAATGATATTAGGATCTTATGTAACTCAAAGTAATGGTGATAATGTTGTTTCAAGATTTCTTGATTGTAAGAACATGATTAATGATAATTGTTTGCTTATTGATTCAGATCTAAGTTTCGCGTTATATGCATTCCTGCGTATGAGAACATAGTAATGGAGAAGGTAATAGCCAAAATATGATTCGTTTTGGCTAGAGCGCCCAAATCCGCTGTATATTTGACACGGCTTTGCCGTAATGCTGAAACTATGGCGAATGCATCTACCGTCATTGATGCACAAATAAAGATACCAATTAGTAGTGATTGAATTTCTTCTATGCTTCCATTTGAGAAGCCAACATGAATATAACCTACATGTCCAATTGAACTATGAGCTGAAGTCTTTTGACTTCCGTTAAAATCAAAATGAAATAATTTATTATGCTAAAAGAAATACAAGATTCGCAACAAGTTGTTTAATTTCTGGTACATTATAACTATAGTATTTAGTGAGTTAATTTTTGAACTAAACAAACTTAGTTAGATGGCAGTGATCTAAAGATAAAGTCTAAATGAATTATTCCATGCCCAAACTTAACGTCATTTTTTGATATTCTTCGGCATTTTGAATGTTTGATGTGACTTAATTTAGTTGTTACATGAAACTAAATGATAGAATCAAACAAGTGGGAAGACATTTTTAGTTGTAAGGAGTAGAAGAATTAAAGAACCAGTTGACTTTTATGAACGGATTAAAAAATGGCTGACTTTATGCAGGTCAACTACTTCACATACCTGAACCTCTTAGTGCGAACATCAATGACTTCCAACTTCCTAAAGTACATGTATCATGCTTTCCTTTAAGTTGACTTTATAATATTCATGCCTTCTATTAGACTTCACTTTGCACACAAACAATAAAAAAAAGTACACATGTTTTTGAAATAGCATAAGTACTTCATGTAATCATGTTGTTTTTCGGTTTTTGGCAATGACACATGAAAATAAAAGCAAACTTTGTTATAAATATTGGTCGCTTTTTGTAACAAACCCGAAAAAGGGAAGTAGAATTAGTAGAAAGAGAGGGAAGCTGTCAATAATTTGAGTTATTCCACTGGCATGTAGTTTAAATTTGAATTCCAAAGTGAAGCTGACTTAAACTCAAATTAAGTTTTATGAAGGGATTATAAAAATAGTTGACTTTCTGCAGGTCAGCCACTTCGCGTACTTGAACCTCTATGTGTGAACATCAATGAGTTCAACTTCTTAAAGCACAACAAGTAACATGCTTCCTTTAAGTTGACTTTTTATATACATGCCTTCTAACAAACCTCACTTGACACACAAAAGAGAAATCAAGAGAAGTAAACAGTTGCATGTCATAAAGAAATGAAATTAGCTAGCCATGTTTAATGAGAATAGTACTACTTCATGCTGTTTTTTTCAGTTTCTTCCAACAAACTCATTAACAAAAAATTAGGCTTAAGGTTTGGTCATTTTATGTAACTAACCAGAAAGAGTGAAGTTGAATTAGGTACAAAGAGTGGGAAAATGTCAATAATTTGAGTTCTTCTATTTGGCATGTAGTTCAAAATTGAAATCCAAAGTCAAGCTGTCTTCATTGCATTTGGTCACAAGATAACTTTTAGCAATTATTTTAGGGTCAGACATGATTATAAAGATATTCCCACTTGGGTTAACAACTTTACATAACTAGTTTTAAGCGGCTAATGCAATTTAAAATGATCCACCAAACAATGGAATATGCTCTATCCTTCTGGTATGGACTTATGTGATTGGCATCTAGTGTTTGCTAATGAACTTACAAGTTTTGTACCTAGAGAAGACAGCTCCTTCTCATATCCAGGAACTCACTTTTTTAATCTTATATGAGGCTAAACAGGTTTTAGAAACATTTTCTTATTACAACGAAATTTTTTGATACTAACCTTACAAGTATGCGGCAAAGGGTACCAAGACTTTTCTTTTGTGGCATCTCATCAGTACAGTTATAAGTCCGAATGTAAAAAATATAAAGATTTTCTTAATAATATGAGAATATTTTCTTTTGTGGCATCTAACAAGTACAAAATTTTATGAAAATAATTTTCATCATCTCTTGTGTGAGTTCAAATCCTGTCAAAATCAATATGTAATACAAATACTTATCATAAAAAATGTTGCCGACCGTTTACTTTTGCAAAAAAGAAATGAAAAGTGAATAGGTCAATGTTTTTGAATTCTAGCTTTTTGGGGTCATCTAAAAGAGTAGAAGGGCATTGTAGTTCAAATATGGACCTTAAGATCCAAAAGTAAACAAGACTTCTAATTTTCTAGATAATAATGATCAATATGCCAACTTGAGTATCTACACAATAGTTTTGGAATTTGGTGTTTGATGTCTAGTGTAGTTAGCTACAACGTAATAAACTGCCCCCTTTTTCGGCTTTGAAAATTACTCATATATATGTTGTTTTTAACGTCAACTCTAAACAAGACCAAAGACGGCAACAACTAATCTTTTGTCGTGTTTCATGTTAACTAGAGACAGAACAATGACACAATTTGACCAAGTGCATTTACGGAAAATTATACAAAACGAGGAACACAATTTTTTGACCAGGTGCATTTAAGAAAAATCGAAGTTTTTTATAAAATTAACACTACGCCGCAAAATTTCATAGGTGTCCTGAAACCCCGAGACCCACCTTGGTTTCGTCCTGTTCATGGATTAACTAAACAAAATTTTGGTTCACATATTGTTTTTTACAAGTTCGATAACTTGGGCATCTATCAGTGACAGACTCTGGATCAAACTTCATTTTCATAAATTTGGTTAGCTCAAATCTATTTGCTTGAATGTACTAGCCAAACTAGCGTATCATATTCTCATAAATTAGTTAGGTCATTCTAATTACACAAATCTTTCACGTAAATGAGTATAGTTAAAAAGATTTGATCTCAGATTCCATAAAGAACTAAGTATAAATTAGGGCCTGTTTGGTTTGTTGTTAGGAATGACAATGAGTATCAGATTTGGTATGGTGTAGAGTGACAATGGATATGAAAAAATGTATCATTACTATTGTTTATGTTTGGAAGACAAAACATAGTATGAAAAAGTGTATAGATATTTGAGTTTTGTAGTGGAAAAGAGATGGGCCCACGGGAATAGATTTTATAGACACCAAATTGGTGTGTAATGAATCTATGACTATGATATACCCATTTCATTCCCGAGCCCACTAAACAAACACCTTGAATCGGAATGAAATCCATAGATCCATTCCGTTTGGGGATACCAAACGCACCCTAAGTATAAATTAGATAAATCAAACCCGAAATAAATGAGGATCAAATAGAAATTGAAAAACACACGATATATTACAGGAAACAAACAAAGAAAATGTAAACCGACCATAGCTCAGTTGGTAGAGCGGAGGACTGTAGTAGTTGCTGTTATCCTTAGGTCACTGGTTCGAATCCGGTTGGTCGGACTTTTTCCAATATTTTCTTTTTACCTTCAAATAGGCTTTATAGTTACATGACCAATTATTGTTGGCCAGTAACTGGTATTGTTATTTTGTGTCTTTTGTTTCATTGATCAAATTACTTTTAAAGTTTTAACGTCTAGCATAAATCTTGTTTGGTATCCATGCTCTTTGACTCTTTGTATTATTTTGCTAAGGTTAGTAAATTATAAAATAAAAGAAACTGTAAATCTAAATCTTATAAATTGATCGTTCCATTCTATTAAAACTCACGTTCGATATACAATCAAGGGAATTGTATGTGAAGTTTCGTATCATATCAGTGTATGAATATAAAAATATATAACATAGTACTAAAACGGCCTGTGCGGTTGATACTGAATGGTGAACTAAATTAAACTGTTAGCAGAACTTGTTAGACGGTTTCACTTATTTCAAACCAACTAGACAAGTGTATGTTATGGCGAAACCAGTCAACTTGTTGCGGTTTAGTTGACTAGAGCGGTTTTAACAGTTTTATGCACACTCCTAGAGTCCTAGTTCTCATATTAACTTAACAGTGAGATGATCAAACTATCATCAATAATGAATTAGCGCGTCTGGCAAAAGTAAAGTTCAATCCCATAGTTATACTTTCTTGTTTCTTCATTACAAATTTAATATTCAGTTATAAAACATACACAATTTAAGATAAGTGAGATCATCATATTGAATAAAACATCACATTTACTCGGTTACACTCTGTTCTCAAGTATGATTTTAGAGGAAAATGGAAGTAAATGAAATGGAAGTAAAGAAATGAAAGTAAATGAAATGGAAGTTATGAAAATAATTGTGTTCTTAAGTTTGGAGTGAAAGAAAGGTAAAGTAAAGAAATGAAAGTAGGTGGTCCCATTTTATACTTTTTATATTTGTGGAATTACTATTATAACCTTGCTCCATAATAAATACACACTAAAGACAAAGGGTATTTTTGACATTAAAATATTTTCGTTTTTGTCTTATTCTATTTACTTCCTTTCCATCCCAAATATGGGAGGAAAGTGTGGACCCAAAAAAACAAAGAGCCAAACCTCATTTACTTCCATTTTCCTTACTTCCATTTACTTCCAAAAACTTGAGAACATGATTTTTTGTTGTGATAGTTCATTTACTTCCATTTACCTCCTTTTATAAACTTGAGAACATAGTGTTAGAGACGATAAGATTGGTTGTAATTGAAAGTGAACACTTATTTTAGACAGTGTAGACATTTATCATACTAGACGAGTACCCGTGCATAGCAACGAGATGTTTTAGCGGCAGATAGTTGTAGTTAAGGCTGAGCAAAGGTCCAAAACCGAACAGACCCGAGAACCGATTTCGTGAAAATATGAACCGAATATGGTCGGTTCGGTTCGGTTTTGTTTAGGTGTGTTTTTGTCGGTTTTGGGTCGAACCGAACCGAACCGAAACCGAAAATAGGAAAAACATGAAACCGAGACCGAACCGAAGGGTTGTCGGCTCGGCTTGGTTTTGTCGGTTTGGTCGCTTTTGTCGGTCCGGTTCGGTTTTGGATCGTCCATGCTCAGCCTTAGTTGTAAAAATTTGGGGATTAAACACGATTTAAACTGAATGAGAATAATATGGGTTATGAGTTATAAACGAAAATAATAATAAAAGTTTATGATTTCCATATGTAGTGTGTTTTTTTTTTTTTTTTTTTTTTTTAGTTTTTTTTTTTAATTTTTCACTTTAAAAATATGAGTTTTTCCGTTATATATAGTATAGATTTCTTATGTCGTTATACATGAGGTGATAGTTTTGCAATCATTTATCTTTGAGGTTTAATTAGGGTGAACAACAAATGGATTACGGTTTTATCATTTTGAGAAGGGATAATGAGTTTTAAATATATCCAACTTGTCACTTATTACTAAGTTGTGTAACCAACTTTTTTTTTACTAAGTAAGGTCTCAAACTTACTAATCCCTGCTATGTTGACACTAAAAAGGTGATTAAGGTTTTCGGTTAAAGTTATTTACATAAATCGTCCTTGTGGTTAGGACCAAATTGCAACGTTAGTCCTTTATTTTAACGGTTGGGTCTGGGTTATAGGTGATGTAAACATAAATTAACAATTAATAATATAAACGCAGCGGAATACATCACCGACAAGGATCCATATAGCCATATGATCAATCTAAATGAAAAACAAATTAAACAAACATGTTTTATACCTTTGTAGCGTGATCCGGGTAACACCACCAATATCACCACCACGTAGAGATGTAAGAAACCAAAAGATCAATAAGGTTGATCTTCTCTAAGAATGAAACACACTACACGTCATCGATCACCACCCGATGCTAGTCATGACCTCGTAACAATCATCCTTGATGCATCTACATTAGAATGAGCAAAGAAGGGATCAAGAAAACACAAACCCTAATTAGGGTGTGTTTATTTCGTGGCTTTTGAGGTATGGAGGAGGGAGGAGAGATTTTCTCCTTCACATGTGGTTAGTCATAATTGTAATTGATATGGTTCAAAATAGATTTGACCTTATCAAGTTACAATTACACTTAGCACCTCATAAAAGCTCATTAGCCCCTCCAAGCCCTTCATAAAGGCCGGCCACCATGAGGGCCCACAATGGGCTTGCCCATTGTTGGTCCAATCCAAAAACACTAAGTCTAACTTAGTATTTAACGACCCGTTATAGATCCCGAGTTACGTAGTCATTTATATATTGTAAATACGATAATTACAATCTATAAAATGATGTCTCTGTGTATAAGTGTGTGACCCCATAGGCTCACATATGTCTAGCCATATAATTATTAATTATGACACGAGCATACTCCAACAGCTCCCACTTGCGACGTCGTAATAATCAAGTAATTATACAAGCAATGGTTAGCGTCTAGCAACACGCCAATGCCCCTAGAAATATGTGAGGTTAGTTTCTTAAACGTCTCATTTTAGATGGTTTATATGTCATCTATCCTTTTGTTACAGATACCGTGTTGAACATTAGACATGGATCAAATGTCATTCTAATAGTTCAACTATTATGTTTCTCGATACAGATATTGAACAAGATTACCAAGTGAATTAAGATTCATCTTAATCTCATTTGGGTACAGCCATACAAACATCTGTCCAATTCATCGAGGGGCCCAATAGTATCTAACTCCATAACATGTGGAAGAAAAAATCCTGTTTTGACTACACGTGTCATTCACATGCTTCATATCACTCCTGATAATGGCTTTTATAACTACCTTATTCAGGATAGCGTTTAACCATATCAAGGAATGAAATTCCACACATGCAAGACCTGCTTGCATCTCAAGTCTAAGGATAAGAGACATAACCTCTTGCGAGATTCACTATTGACGACGATCCATGTAGTGAATACTCGTAGGTTGGGTCAATCCAATGTTCATCACAATGAACAACATGTGAGTGTGGCAAATAAGTCACCAACATGCTCACATTTGCCTTAATTTGATGATACTCCCGTATCGTCAACCGACAATGGATAATTTTAGAATAAATAAATTATTTATGGATTAAACATGCAAATATAGAACATAGTAGTATAAATGAAGACGATCATACCAGGTATATCAATTCATTGTATAATATGACTGCTTACAGTTCCATTATCCAAATACTAAAAACAGATATGCATAAGACTACTCATAGGTCGGAATCCGATGTTCCCACCATGATCGAATCATGTTGTACAAGGAAACAAGTAGTCATCTGAGTAAACTTTGAGAATACTTCTTTCAAAATTCATGAAAGGTTTGAATGATGATTGTCCTTTGTATGTGTGCATTCAAGTCAAGACGAGTATTGCAACCATACATTCCATAGGGTGTTTGAAGCTAGCAAGACACCTACTTTAGACAGTCATCTGAATAGTTTCTCAAACTATAAAGTATTCTTATTCTTTTAATGTATAACGCATTAATGCTCTCAGTCGAGCACATCTAGTCAGCAATTTCATCATTCATGATGACATCCTACCACGACTGGGGTTGAGTATCATCTCAGTTAAATAAGCATCAGCGTATGCAAACAAAACAGAGCTCCTCAAGTATCCGTAAACGTTGAACATATCTTTGGTCCTTTGTAGGTCCATTATAATATTCGTGTAATGTAACACCCCCATTTTTGTGATACGCAGCGGAATATAAGCTTGGGGTGTTACTTCATGGTTCACAGTCATGGAGATAGAAAACGACTCGAAAAGAGACGTTTTTAAATAAAATTGTTATCATTCATTTATAAATATCAGAGTACAAAGGATAGGTCCCAGAGGGATGTTTCAAAATATGTTATAAATAATACATAATTTATTTGAATGATAACAAAACGGACACTCTTTTAAAAGAAAGTCCATCGCCACTCCGTGCCAGATCGTACTTCTAGTTACCTGAGATAAACATGCTTAAAAATGTCAACACAAAGGTTGAGTGAATCCATAGTGTTTAAAGTAAATCAGATTGAACATAAGCTACATAAATCAGGAATATCGCAGTTCGTTATATATTGCCCTAAGTCTAAATGTTATCGGAGTGTGTGTGTGTGATATCATAAATTGATATAAGTAATGGTGTATTTGGTTATCAATCCGGCTAATCACATAGACTATCCATCCGGCTAACACAAATATAGGGTGTTATTTGGCTATCAATCCGGCTAGTACAAAGACTATCTATCCCGCTAACACAAATAAAGCATCTTAGGCAATATTAATCAGGAAGGCATACAGAAAATACTTATGTTCGGTTTAGTAGCATGTATCTCCCCACATATTTAGAAAAACGTGATAAAAAGTGGGACTATGAACTCACCTGAGCAGTCTGAATGGAAAACAAAGTGAAAGAAAGTTGATAAACGTCTCCGGCTTGCAACCTAGGTTGTTATGTCAAGTTTTCAGTAATTGTTTTCAGAATATATAAGTTTCCATTGTTCGTTTCGTTATGTTTTGGTTTGATAGTTAAATACTTAATAGAGCCAATATGTAGTTTCAAAAGTAAGATTTTATCTTTATCTTCTACTCTATAAGTTTCAGTTCTGTCCGTTCGTTAAATAGATACTTCGTTTGTTAGTTACGGTACAAAACATATATTAAGTTTAAATAAAACTTAATAATAATAATAATACTAATAATAATAATAATTATAATAATAAAATTATAATAATATTAAATAAAAATTAGGGTTTAGGTTATATTTTCATTTTAAACCTTCATGTTTCTATAGTTGACAACTTTTACCCTTAGACTTTATGAATATGACAACTTTTACCCTCAGACTTTAGTTAGTTGTCGCTTTGTACCTTTAAGTTTCAAAATAGACAGTTTTACCTTTGGACTTTGGTTAAATGACAATTTATGCCCTTAAGTTTCAAAATGACCCTTTTTATCCCTATGGTTTTGTTCGATTGCAGACATGGTCCTTTTTACAAAACTAATTAGAGTTTTGACACTTTTTACCCTTGAGACTTCTATATCATTTCATTCGAAATCCTTTTTACACAAAAACGCTTTGTTCATTATGATTCGTGACAAAACTTTTTACGACTCCTTAACCAAAATAAATATCAATGTTTTAAGAGTATTTCTGCAAAAGATTATACCATGATTCGAACTCACGAGCTCACAAATAATTTTTAAAGGGTGCGTATGGTCAGTTTGTCGAGGCAGAAAACACCCGACAAGAGATGACCATATCTTACTTGATACTTTAACGAAAACACTTCATTCTTTTTCCTATAGTTAGCTATCTCAGTGAACTACGTTTGTACAAAAATATAGAATTTTTAGACTTCGTTTAGTGGTCGAATTTTATCTTACAAAACCTATATCTGCTGTTTTATTTTTATAAAAACTGTTCTGTATTTAATTAAAAACACCCTTCGTTATACGTTTTCATGATTCGAGGTCTAAAGACTTTTTGAAGAAAACGTTGTTCCGGACAACTTTCGTGTTTTAGGTTTTTGACGAAACGGAACAGAAGTGCCTCGTTTCGCGTGATGTACGTCTGTTGTTACCGAAAGTTTATTAAGTTTAATTACAACTTCAAATCGACATAACTTTTGACTCGTTTATCCGTTTTTGATGATTCAAATTGCTACGTTTTTCTAAAAATATTCTGTTTAACAATATATGAATATCTTATAGACTAGTGTTCTTAAAAAAAATCGAAATGAATAAATATAGGGTGTGTTTGTTTTCTGTTTGGTTCAGGAAGAAAGAAAAAGAAAAGAAACATAGTATTTGGTTTTGTGGTTTATTTTTACATGTTATCTAATGATATTTTAGATGCTATAAAGTAAATAAAACTGAAATTTAAATAGAGTTAAAGTACTTACTTAGGGTTTGGTTCGAATAGGGTTTTATGAATAACTTGGATTGGTTTCTTAAATCTCTAGTTGCTTCCTCCTCCTCCTCTAAGCTTCCTAGACTTTTTGTGTGGTTTGTACATTAGGCTGGGAATCAGTAGTGGCTGTGTCTAATGGTTGTCGAATTTTGGTTGTGATGGAAAGGGAATTAAGAGTTAGTATTTATAGAAAGAAATGATTAGGGTTTGTTAGATAGATGAAATGTGGTGATGGTCTCTGGTTGTTCTGGGGTTTATATAGGATGAGAAGAAGCCTAGAACATGTGAAAGGGTGGATGAGGTGTGTGGAGGAGAAGATGGACACGTAAGGTAGTATGTGTATATACACATACATACGTATGTGTATATATTTCCTCCACAACTTGCAACCAACTTCTAGAACAGGTATATGTGTTTGTTTTCTGACCTTGAAGAGCTTTGAGATCTTATGTGGGGAAGGTGATAACAAGGGGGAAGTGGGTTGTGTTCTATATATCGAATAGAGTTTTTATATGTCCAAAAATTTATTTCTAATGTATAGCCGTATGATTTTTAAGTAGGAAATATACTCAAATACATGTTTAAGGACTAAGAAATATATTAGAATCAGGTGAGAACAGCTACGGGTCGATTTGGATATTTTATGAAAATTTGTCATGTTGAATAGGTTGGTTATGGACACTTTACTTTGATAAATTTTAACATATCAAAACTTAATAACAAAAGCTGAAAATTGGTGTCCTAATTATTTGGTGGGAGGTCGAATAGGAGATGTAAAAATATATGTAGGTCGTGTTTTAAATTTAGGAGAAAACGGGACACTTTGTTGAGGTTCTAGTCGACTAGAATAGGAATAAAAAGTGGGTTTTTAGTCTTCTGATTCATAGTACACGATTTATAAAATTGGGCTGCATGTTGGGCTAGACATATAATGGAGTTGGGCTTAGTATTTTAGTTTGGTCCGAGTAGTAGTAGTAGTATGCTTTGTGTATTAAAAGTTTATTCCGTGGTTCGCGAGTGGGCTCGTTCCGTCATTTAATAAATTATGTAAAAATATATATTTGTGTTTAAAATAATACAATAAAGAAAAATTTAAACTTTCCCGTAAAAATAGAAATTAAAAATAGTGACCAAGATTAATATTTAAATTAATTGTTATTAATTTTAGTGAAAATTTACCGGGAACTAGAATAGAATTTGGGTTTTGTTGTTCATATTTGGTGTTGTGATGAATTTTAGGGTTTCCTAGAAACTCTTATTAGTTAAGGAACGTTCAGTTTTAAACATACGTTAACGAAATAACGTAAAGGGATAATTGGAACCTCATAACGTTTTAGGTCAAAATGTTTACATTGATAAATGCTAAATTAGTTAAGGCTGGGTTGCAAGCAGGGTTGTTCAGGATGTGATCTTCGTCACATAAGATAATAGTTATAATCAGGAAAGAAAAAAAAATTCTACGTGGAAAAAGGATAAATATTCTGTAAGATGGTTTATTATAATAGTGGGATTTTCACAGTGGTTACAGATGAGGAGGTTGTAACAATTATCTAACGACCTTCACTTAGATATTTTTTGTTATCAACTCATCTTGCATTCATGCAAATGATAAATATATATAGTCCAATACTTAATATGACTTACATGATGAATCCTTTAGTCAAACTTAAGATTTCCAATCATGTGTTCAATCTCATCAAGTGTGATTGATCATTGAGACTCCCCTCAATAACGTGTCATATTGTGTTTAGACTTAATAACCGCTTATGTTTATTCTAACAAACATATATATAACAAGGTTGTATGTCTTATTTTATAAATCCTTTAAGAGAAACTTCATTCCAAGCTAAGGATTAAAGTCTAGCTTAGATAGAATATTGTTTCTAATATGTTAATGACATATGAGATTTAAGAAAATAAATACAGTGCTCCAACTTGCTCTTAGTGTACTTAGGAGTAATCTTGTTAATCAAAATCAAATTAATGATTTTATAATTAACTCAAGATCTCTGCTCCTAGATGCATGATCTAATCCGCACATGGATACTTTTATCTTGTATACATTATAAAGATTATATGGATTCATAAACCCTTTTGATTACTTATCGTCCTCGCAAAGGTAATCAACAAGAAAAGTGTTTTGATATCCTATTGTCATATTTCATTTACATAAAAACATGTATGACAATTAATCATCTTTATACATTTAATGTTTGTAGCTAGGAAGATTTAATCATAGTCAATTTCTTGAGTACGAGTAAACTCCTTTTACTACACGTGCATTAAATGTGTGTACAAGTTTGTCCTTTTGAGTCTTCTCATCAAGAAACTCATTCTTAACCTCACAGTCTAACTGATTGGTAAGAGATCAATCAAGCTCCATGAGTGATTGTCTTTCAAGGGCTGCATCTTTAACATTCATAGTTTTGAGCTACTCATCAGATACAATATCTGATAATGCATCTCAGTAGTTAGCAGGTTCATCATGATCCTCTAACTTATGTCCCTCAGCATTGATATAAAAACTATATCATTCAAGTGCAAGAGGTATCCTTGCAGATTTATGAATGAGAGATATCAATCTATGGTTTAACATATGCATGTTCAACCATAGTATGACATTAGCAAGTGTACTCAGAAGGTTGTGTATTTAGTTCTTGAATAACTTCAAGGTCTAAAGGTACTTCCACTTGCTTTTGTATGTAGAGACTAATCTCTAGATACTCAGCATCTTGAGTAACAATAGATTGTTTTCAAGTGGGACATCCAAAATACACCGTTAGTTCTTGACTCTAGTTTGTTAATAATTTACTCTTAAGTAGTTAACAAATTAAGAACTTCAATTAAGACATAATGGGATTCATCCCATGCCATAATACAATGGTGTCTTAAATTCCTTCTGGGTTGGAATCATATTGAGTGTACACATGGCACACCCAATTTCTAACCTTGATAGCTTTGGAGGTAAAACAGTTTAAGTCATCAAAGATCAAACAATATCAATAGTGTTTGATTTTCCATGATGGACATACCATAAAGTTGTGGTATTCCATGAGGACTGATGTTGTGAGACTATCACACAACTCATTAGATGAACTTATACCTTTTGGCTTACATATCTGCCAACCAAGTCAAACCAGATGGCATCAATAGTAATTTTAGCCTACTGCATACTTTACTTCATGTGCATGTTTTGACTAGAAAACATAAACATTTAATATTATACGTCGTAAGTGTACATGTCTTTAACAAGAAGACATAACAAATTAACGTAGACGTCGTAAGTGTACATGTCTTTAACAAGAAGACATAACAAATTTGACATCTTACTTTACGTTATAAGTCTTTCAACAATTAACAGAATTAATGTTTGTGTCTTTACAAGAGACCTAAACATATTCAACTAAAGTAATTACGAGCGCCGACTCTTGGCCTCAATAGTATATTCAAGTTAATTTTGTACTTCATGATTATGAGTTTACAAGAAAACATAATCATACTTACTAAACGATTCAGTGAATATGTTGAAGTAGCTTTTCAGGTTATCTTGATATTTGTTCTAATTAGGGCAACCTACATTTTATATGTAGAAGTCCTAGTAGAATCTTAGTTTCTTACCTTTCAGTCAAGAAAAACTATTAGTCATATTGTTATATGTTGTACCTTGCACACAATTGAGATTTCTCCCACTTGTGCATGGCACAACATCATGAGAGTATACAAGCACCACTACGCTCTTGTGTTTGTATGAGCAATATGACAATGTCTAAGATAACATATGATTTTTAGTCAAAATCAAAATATAGATATGTAGAACTTTATCGTTTGAATAATGAATCATGCATAACAATTTTATAATAACATTTCAGGAGGCAACATTATGAACGCGACAAGTTATCATATAAAATTTATGCAATGGTTCTTATATAAACTATGATGCTTGACATGTGGAAAGTAATGTATTATTTCAAGACAATCTAGAAATAAGATGGGCAACTTGCAAGGTAATAAAGCTTACAGCTCCCACTGGATTAGACAACATTACATGTGTTTCGTCACCAGTAATATAATCACGTAGCTCCCACTGGATTAGACAACATTACAATGTGTTACGTCACCAGTGGAGAGTGAGTAGCGATTGGATACTTTCCATCTTTCTTTGAATATCTACACATTATTGCTAATGTGAGTCACTTTGACTAGTAAACATGTACTTAGGTATTCAAGAAAGTGCATCAAGTTCTAACATATAGATGATGGGCTAGCCATCATTGCTATTTTAACTTGAAAATGGGCATGCATTTCCTCCATAATTGGTCTACTTCACCACAAGGGTATGTAGGACCATAGTGGGGTTATTGGGTTATGACAAACTGCTAGGTAATCATGCTAGTAATTGTCTTTACCACTTTGTGGTTTATTGATATTTCCGTCTTCTAATTATTTGAACTCATTTTATTATGGTAGCTAGTACGAAATAAGTCGACCAAGCAAGAACATGCAAATATCGTCAAAGGTCTGACCAATGAGCAAAATTCGCCATGGGTTGAAATGGCCCTAAGGTCTGACTAAAGAGGTCAAGTCAAATGCACGTGTTCTCTAGTTATCCAAATATCTTATATTTCTTAAAGGTTTCAAAACCGAAACTAGGGTTATGAAACAATCTTGAAAGAATAAGATGTTTAACCATACTTAACCGTTTTGACTTTTACAAGACATCACGATTTCTAGAGTAGGTATTCTTTGAGTTTTATTAGAATTGGGAAAATTCAAATATTCCTATTATGGCTTTTCCTCATAAAGAAAAAGGATAGGAACAAGTCTCTTTCTTACAAGGAAAGATCGACTTAGTTCGTCCTTTTAACAAGAAAAGAACAAACTTTTGTTTACGGTATGCGTTGCATTAATTGAATTTACAAAGTTCAATTTTAGTATTTTCGATAATTGTCCTTTTATAAATTAACTACCCCATGTTTATAATATAAAACAATTAATTTATGAAAAGGCTAAGATCCTCATTAAGGTTCGACCATTAATGCAGTTGATCTACTAGAAATGGTGGATTCAATAGGTAGGCGACGATCACCAATTGTATTACATGTACAACTCTTAGATCCTTATGGGACTCATGGCATCTAGTGTTAAACAACTAGTGTCATGTAGGCATGTTTAGTCCCATCTTTGCCTCGGGTAAGGGTCTGACCACACTACTCGATTAAGTCATCCAATTTGAAAACTGTGAGAATAATCCTAGGTATGACCATGGAGAATAGTCACCTTGGGTTACAATTCAGCCTAGGTCTGACCAGATGCTAAAAGGTAATTGCAAGTGTTCTCATAATTAGACGGCGTGACTTAAATTTTGACGGGTAAATAGTTTTGATGTGGATCAAAACCGTGTACGAAAGAAGCATGCATTCATTCTTCGTAGCACAAGTTAAAAAACTTTTCTTAACTTTAGTCTAATCATTGTTTTAATTTATGTGTGTCAAGTTTTCCATTTTCAAGACTAATATAAATCCTAGGTGGATTTTAATTAAGTTTGGACAATACAATAAATCAATAAATAAACAATCTTAACTAGTTTAAGTGTTATTTAGAAAACAATGATTTTTAAGTTTCAAATCATATTTAAACTTAGTTAAACTAAATCATAAGACTTAGTTCAAAATGGTTTATGTTTAGTTTCAAGTTTTAAGAAAACATTTTTCCGTTTTACATGTAGTCACAACATACATAAAAACAACCAACCAAACATACAACCACAATATGCAAAGCCTCAACCGATGAAAATCCTATCATTTTTAGCCATTTTTACGCATACAAGATGATCATATGACAACATATGATGGCTCGTGATACCACTATAGGTGATGTAAACATAAATTAACAATTAATAATATAAACGCAGCGGAATACATCACCGACAAGGATCCATATAGCCATATGATCAATCTAAATGAAAAACAAATTAAACAAACATGTTTTATACCTTTGTAGCGTGATCCGGGTAAACCACCAATATCACCACCACGTAGAGATGTAAGAAACCAAAAGATCAATAAGGTTGATCTTCTCTAAGAATGAAACACACTACACGTCATCGATCACCACCCGATGCTAGTCATGACCTCGTAACAATCATCCTTGATGCATCTACATTAGAATGAGCAAAGAAGGGATCAAGAAAACACAAACCCTAATTAGGGTGTGTTTATTTCGTGGCTTTTGAGGTATGGAGGAGGGAGGAGAGATTTTCTCCTTCACATGTGGTTAGTCATAATTGTAATTGATATGGTTCAAAATAGATTTGACCTTATCAAGTTACAATTACACTTAGCACCTCATAAAAGCTCATTAGCCCTTCCAAGCCCTTCATAAAGGCCGGCCACCATGAGGGCCCACAATGGGCTTGCCCATTGTTGGTCCAATCCAAAAACACTAAGTCTAACTTAGTATTTAACGACCCGTTATAGATCCCGAGTTACGTAGTCATTTATATATTGTAAATACGATAATTACAATCTATAAAATGATGTCTCTGTGTATAAGTGTGTGACCCCATAGGCTCACATATGTCTAGCCATATAATTATTAATTATGACACGAGCATACTCCAACATGGGTCGGGTCAGATAATGGGTCGGGTCGGGCCAGATTACGGGTCGGGTTGCCACATGTCACCATGTGGCAGGTGTGATAATAAAACCAAAGTGCCCCTCGCCCCGATCGAACTTGGGACCTCTAGGTTAGAGGTGAGGGTGATACCCAGTTGGACTGGGCATACCCTCAAGTCTTCATATGCGCAATTTATTACTTAACCTTATTTTGCTGCCAGTCCATTTTATTAAGGTTCAAATAGAAATTGACCGGTTCATATTAAGAGTTTTAGAAAGGTTCAAAAGGAGAGGAAAGTACCGTTGGACTTGTTTTTTCGTGCTCTTTCAAATGGAGTGCTCGGAGATTTTTTTTGACTTCGTTTGAATCTCGTTAAATGTGAGAACGTCGTCGAAACTCATCCGAAAATCACCATTTTTACTTTGTTTTCAAACCCTTGTACCTGCAAGACAAAATAACACATAACAAACATATTTGT
This sequence comes from Artemisia tridentata subsp. tridentata, assembly GCA_021014915.2. Classification (NCBI taxonomy): domain Eukaryota; kingdom Viridiplantae; phylum Streptophyta; class Magnoliopsida; order Asterales; family Asteraceae; genus Artemisia; species Artemisia tridentata. The sequence continues at coordinate 366,102,585 of CP139507.1, forward strand.
AATATAATTTCACATATTTGCAATATATAAGTCCGTTTTAGCGTGTTTTATGGTAGGTACAAGGGTTTAAAACGGACTAATAAGCATAAAATATATTGCAAATATGTGAAATTATATTGCAAATATGTTTGTTATTTGATATTATGTCTTGCAGGTACAAGGGTTTGAAAACAAAGAAAAAATGGTGACTTTCGGATGAGTTTCGATGACATTTTTGCGTTTATCGAGATTCAAACGAAGTCGAAAAATTCCCCGAGCACTCCATTGGAAAGAGCACGGAAAAACAAGTTCGACGGTACTTTCATTTATTTTTGACCCGATCCATAACCCTTTTAAAATGACAGGTCAAAACTTACTTGAACCTTTTTAAAACAAACAGTTTCTGCATATGGGAGCGGTGCGACCCGACCCAGACCCGACCGTTAAAATAAAGGACTAACGTTGCAGTTTGGTCCTAACCACAAGGATGATTTATGTAAATAACTCTAACCGAAAACCTTAATCACCTTTTCAGCGTCAACATAGCACGGATTAGTAAGTTTTATACCTTACTGAGTAAAAAAAAAAGTTGGATACACAACTCAGTAAAAGGTATCGGATCTTTTGCAAAGTGGCACAATTTTGCAAAGCGTAAAAAGGTTTTTGGTGCTGCTACGTGTCCCCCTTACTTTTTCCCCCTAAGGATAATTGCGTAATTTCCCCTCCTTCCCCCTATATCCTCTTCTTCCCTCTTTTTCTTTCTATTCTCAGGGTTTTCTTTCTATTTTTATTCTCTTTGATTTCTATCTTTATTTCTGGTGATATATAAACGATTTTTACACAATGATCTCCATTAAATTCATTCATTCATTCAATTTCACATTTTTTTCATTCTTTCATTTGTTCATATTTTGCAAATTTAGGGTTTTTTTTCTCTCAATTCATATTCGTTTATTTGAATCGTTAATTGTTCTTCAAATCGTGTTAATTGTTCATATCGGCTTCGAATTAGCCGTCCGATCGCATAATTGGAAGAGAATTAGGGTTTTTAACCGTACGATCGGTTAATCGGAAAAAATTTAGGGTTTTTAACCGTTGAATCGGTTAATTGGAAGAGAATTAGGGTTTCTAAGCATTCAATCGGTCAATTGGAAGAGAATTAGGGTTTTAACCGTTCAATTGGTTAATTGGAAGAGAATTAAGGTTTTTAAGCGTTCAATCGGTTTATCAAAAGAGAATTAGGGTTTTTAACCGTTCAAATATGGGGATTTTCATCGTCAAATCGGTTTCTGATGGCTCAAACTGATGCTCATGTGTTTAATCAAGGTGATTTCATTTTTTTGTTAAGCGTTCATCAGTGAGTTAGTGCATTTTTTGTTATCAGATGTTCATCAATTTTATGCTCTTTTTTGTTTAGTTGATGAACATATTATCTATTTGTTGGTTTCATGAATTTTGTTTGCGCTTATCTTAGCTGTTATGTTATCTCAGGTTTATCAATTAGTGCTTATCTTAACTATGATGTCAATTTATGATCTTTTGTTTTAGTTGATGAACATATTAACTATCTGTTGTTTTTATGAATTTTATTTGTGTTTTATTTTTGCTATTATGTTTTTGGTTCATCAGTTATTGTCCTGTGTTATGTGTTTTTGGTTTTTGGTTCATCAGTTGTTGTCCTGTGTTATGTGTTTTTGGTTCATCAATTATTGTCCTGTGTTATGTGCTTTTGGTTCATCAATTATTTGTCATGTGTTATGTATTTTTGGTTCATCAATTACTGTCCTGTGTTATGTGTTTTTAATTAATCAATTATTTGTCTTGTGTTATGTTGATAACGCTCAAATTGTGCATGTTTTTAGTAGCGTTATTCGTGCTTTTGTATATATTATTTGGTTATATTTATATGCTTTTGTTACTTAATCGCACCAAAGTATGTTTGCATGAAGAACAAAAAGCTATGAGCAAGCAACAAGCCAAACGCCAAAAGTCCAAAAACTGTGTCTACAGCAGCACCCCATCCGATCGGATGCAGCCCGCAACCGATTCGGATGGAGGCCACTTTTGAAGACCAACCGATCGGATGATAACCAAGCCGATTGGTTGGAAGTTGCCTGTTTTGCCAAACTTCATCATTAAGTATTGTATCTTGCTACAAACGATTCTAGGGCCTTCTATTGAGTATTCTAAGCCATTCCATTCTGCTTGTTGGCCAAGTTGAAGCATTAAACACCCTAGGCCTTGAGAATAGTATAAATAGAGCCATTTGTGAAGTGTTAAAGCATCCCATTCTCATTCAATAATCTACCACTCTCCCAAAAAGCTTAAACATCTCTCTCAAAGTTCTAAATTCGTTCTTAGAAGTCCAAGAAACTTTGGAAGTCCAAGAAGTCAACATTTGGAAGTCAAAACATAAAGAAGTCAACACCAATACTTTGGGTATCATTACCTTATCATTTGTAATCTTATTTCAATCATTGTAAGACTTTTAATCATGATTTCTAATGTTCAAAATTTTGAGTTTATGTTTATGTTTGCTATGAGTGGCTAGTGCCTTTATGCACTTGCTTAGATGATGTTTATTACTTAATGATTTGCATATGATTGTGATAACATTTTTTTAAATTCAATTTCAAGTTGATTCTAAGATCCAATCGCGCTTAAGTTTCAAAGTGACATTTGTTAATCAAGTTTGACTAGTTGTTAGTAATTCTAAAGGTCGAAAGATTTATTGTTATTCAACTAGTTATATTCATTTGTCTATGAATGATTGTTTTTACCCATTATTCTTGGTTAAACAAAGAAACTTAATTGTGGTTGTAATAAGAATGCTTTTGTCTATCAAATTGGATTGATTGAAAACCACCTCAAAGGTAGAAAGATAAGTAGTTTACAATCAATTGTAACCTTTTTGTCTATGATCGGTTACCTTTTGCATTGACCATTTCCTAAGCGTATTTGATAAAACAAAAGACTATTTTTGTGTTTAAGTTTGTTAATCCAAACTTATGAAACTTGAATTGATTGGTTAAACTTAATGCTTGTTTTTTATAAACTAAAATATTGACGAAGGTTTAACTTGTAAGAACAATAGATTAGTTCACAAACTAATTATTATAACCAACATGTTATCAAAAGTTATCATAATCATGCTTATCGAGAGTAGTAAACTAGTCTAAGCAAGTGTAGTTTTAATCATTTGAATTATCATATTATCGTTATTGCTTGTTTTAGAGATTTACTTTAAGTAGCTTTTAGACTTACAACTCGATTCACTCACAAATCCCTGCGAACGATCCTGACTTACCATCATAATCTTGCTATAACGGACGAGTTCACTTGCTCGTATGTGTTATTTCTAGATTCGGTAATTCAACCCTTATAAATTTAAAACTTGTACACACACGTAACACATCAAGTTTTTGGCGCCGCTGCCGGGGATTTTGATTGTATTTCTGTAAGTTTATAAGTCCATCTCTCACCAAGTTTGTTTTGGAAAAAAAAAAAAAGTTTTTCGAGCTGACCATCCGATCGGTTTATCATCCATCCGATCGGTTTCACAAATAATTAAATTTTACGAGACAACCATCCGATCGTCTAGCTTGCCATCCGATCGGCTAGCTTGCCATTTACTGATCAACCTTTTCCCCTGGCTGATGATCAACCCATGTGGGCCGCCAACCGAGCCGTAGCACCCACTCCTGGATCTGCTATTGTTCCTGTTAACCTTGGTAACAATTTCACCGTAAAAGGTCACCATCTTTCTATGATCAAAGACCGCCAATTCGATGGTCGTTCGCGGGCCGATCCGCACAAACACATTGCCGAATTCATCAAAATTTGTGGCATGTTCCGATATGGCGACACCGATGTCAACGCCATTAAAATCAAACTTTTTCCATCATCACTTGCCGGAGATGCAAAAGTGTAGTACAACGAATTAACCCCAGGAACGATCAATACTTGGGAGGAGATGAGGCAAGCTTTTGTAAGCCGATTCTTTCCACCTGCCATGTTTGACCGACTCATGGGAGAAATTCGTGCTTTCACACAAAATCCTAACGAATCACTTGTCGAAGCTTGGCTTCGTATGAAAGATTTGCTACGTAGTTGTCATGGACATGGTTTAGGACGAGGAACCATTATCCAAATCTTTTACCATGGACTTGATGAAACATCTCAAGGAATCCTTGATGCTAGAGGAATTTTTCTCTACAAGACTCCTAACCAGGCATATCAATTGCTTGAAGACCGAGTACTTCTAAAACTCGATTGGTCAAAAGATTCAAAAACCAAACCCTTAAGAAAAACCGGTGCTTTTGCCGAAAGTTCTGATACCTCTAAACTCATGGAAAAAATGGAAGCTTTGGTTTCCAAAATCGAATCGCAATACAAAGATCTTAAAGGAGAAATAAAAGAAATGCGAGATGGATGTAACAACTGTGGAGGTAATCACACATCATCAGAATGTGACGATCAACCAATGGACGAACCTAAAAAAGGAGAAGCCAATTATGTCCAAGGAGGATACCGTGGAGGCGGTTATCATGGTAATTATTACGGGAGAAATTCTGGAAATTGGCAAGATCGCCAACAAAGGGATAACAACCGTGATTCTCAAACTCGAGCAGACAATAAAACTCCACAAACCTCTGATAAAAAACCAGAAGAGACCAATTTTGAAAAAATGATGAGAGAATTCGTGACCGCTCAAAAATCAACTAATGAGTTTGTCAAGACCCTCTTATTTTAGGAAGACCTTTCCTAAACACCGCTGATGCGATCATCAAAGTAAAAGGTAAATAACTCAATCTTGGAGTTGGAGAAGATAGAATTACCTTTCTAATCGATAAAGCAATGCAATATCCATATTCCAGTGATGACACTTGTTTTAACGTTGACGTAATCGATGAAGCCACTGATGAAGAATTGGATGCATTACTTGACGATTCTGAACCATTCATGACTACTTCAGAGAAAGTTAGTGAAACAAATCTTGATAAAGAATTCGCTAATTTTATGGAAGTAAAATTCGAAGAAGAAGTTGAAGAAGGAGAAATAGTAGAAGAGAATTTTGAGGAAATCACCTTTACTGATCAATTGAGGATCAAAACCTCTCTTCAAGAACCACCAACTGATCTTGAGCTAAAACCACTTCCCGATCATCTTGAATATGCTTACTTGGAAGAAAATTCACTTCTTCTAGTAGTCATATCTTCGTTGCTCAATGATAATGAAAAAGAATGTCTCATTTCTATTCTCAGGAGGCATAAAAGAGCTTTTGCGTGGAAAACTTCTGATATTCCAGGAATTAGCCCTGATTTCTGTAAACACAAAATCAATTTCGAAGAAGGTGCTAAACTCATTGTAGAAAGACAACGTCGACTCAATCCCAACATGAAAGAAGTTGTTAAGAAAGAAATCATCAAACTTCTTGATGCCAGAATCATTTACCCCATCGAGGATAGTCCTTGGGTGAGTCCAGTCCACTGTGTTTCGAAAAAAGGAGGAATGACCGTTGTGACTAACGAACGGAATGAATTAGTTCCTACTAGAACTGTCACTGGTTGGCGAGTATGTATTGATTACAGAAAATTAAACAAAGCCACCAGAAAGGATCATTTTCCTCTACCATTCATGGATCAAATGCTTGAGAGATTAGCAGGGAACAAGTACTTTTGTTTCCTTGATGGTTTTTCAGGATATTTCCAAATTCCTATTGATCCTGCTGATCAAGAAAAGACTACATTCACATGTCCTTTTGGAACTTATGCTTACCGGAGTATGCCTTTCGGTCTTTGTAATGCACCCGCAACTTTTCAATGGTGTATGATTGCAATATTCCAAGACATGCTTGAAACATCTATGGAAGTTTTCATGGATGACTTTTCAATTTTTGGAAATCCATTTGAAGCTTGCCTTTCTAATCTCGATAAAATGCTCGAAAGATGTGAAGCTGCACATCTTGTTCTTAACTGGGATAAATGTCATTTCATGGTGACTGAAGGAATTGTGCTTGGACACAAAATTTCCAGTGCAGGAATGGAGGTTGACAAAGTGAAAATCGATGTTATCACAAAATTACCACCTCCAACCAACGTTAAAGTCGTTAGAAGTTTTCTAGGACATGCTGGTTTCTACCGTCGTTTTATTAAAGATTTTTCCAAAATATCTCGTCCTATGACAAAACTTCTTGAAAAAGATTCTGTTTTTGACTTTAATGCAGATTACATTAAGGCTTTCGAAACATTGAAAACCCAACTGACTAGTGCACCCATTATGGTTTCACCTAATTGGTCACTAACATTCGAGCTCATGTGCGATGCAAGTGATTTTGCTGTTGGAGTTGTGTTAGGACAACGTAAAGGAAAACATTTTCGTCCTATATACTTCACTAGTAAAACACTAAACAACGCTCAACAAAATTACACGGTTACAGAGAAGGAATTGTTAGTGATGCGTGGTTTTGCGACCTTACAACAGGTTTTACCTCTCGAGGGATCTCAAGAGGCTTGCAATCCCCACCAGGCAGTTGATGTGTTTTTTTAGGTCTATAATAAACAACCAAGTTTTAAATTTATATTTTGCCGAACTAACCTATAGACTCTAAACACTAACGAGCAGTGTACCCGATCAATGTAGATAGTTTCTAGGTAAGCAAGGGTCGTTCACTAGGAGCGAAGCTAAACTGATCTAATGGTATTCTAATTACTAATCTAACTAAACTAAACTAGAAAGCAATTAAAGATAAGGGGGTTTAGCCTGAGAGGCTACCACGATATTGTGTGTTATATAAACTAAATACGGGAAAGTAAATAACTAAACTAAAGATAGATCGATATAAAGAAGAACGGGTTAGCCAAGCCTAATCCATCTAATAGTTATACATGCTTATGTCTACTTGTTTTAATTCATTCAATTGTTTTGCCATCAATCCGATTATTAATCCTGTCACAATTGAATAACCTACCATCGTGGTGGGAAAGAGGACATGATCATAGTGACCTATCTAGCATCAATACTAACTTATCGCTTTAAACCGTCTAACCTAGTTTGGCATTACGCGCTACTAGTCCTAATAGTGGCATAAGGCACGGTTCCGGTGTGTTCCCTCTAAGCCGTCTAATAGGATTCGGATTACTACACTTTATGATCAATTAAAGTAACCACAATTACAGATAGTTAAGTTACCACATTAAACCAATAAGTTCATAATCTAGTTACATAGACTTTTACTAGTTATAAGCAATAAACGAGTTTTTATCGATAAGCACCCAATCCAATAACAAAGTAAACACATCAACACAAGCATAAAAACTATAAAACTTCATAAACATGGCTAACACCTAAGGGTGTTAGCCCATAATCTTAGTAACAATACATAAAGTTGTAATCAAAGCAAACGAATAAGAATTCATAATGAAAACGATACGCTAACCGAACGATTACACTTAATATAAGGTTCTTGAGATGATCTTCCAGGATGATTGGATCTTCAAGGAGGTCTTCTGCTGTTTGGAGGGGTTTTTGGTCTTCTGGGAACGACCCCAAGGGTCCCCAATGATACCCTAATTCGTTAATGAGCTCGGTATTTATAGATTCTGAAATCTGGGTCGATACGGCGCATCTAGAGAGTTAGATGCGCCGCATCTATAAGTAAACGTAGCCTCCAAGTCTGAAACTGACCCAATACGGCGCATCTAAAGACCAGATGCGCCTCATCTCCCAATACGGCGCATCTAAGGACCAGATGCGCCGCATCTCCTTCAGATTCAGATAGATTTTCTTTTTCTCTTCGCGTGGCCGCTTGAATCAACTAAATCGGAGTCCGGATGAAGATTTTATGGCCAAAATACGAAAGCATCTTCAAGTGTCGATTTGTAATCTTGACTTCTTCATTAAGCTTCTAATCTCTACTTGATTTCTTTCGTAAGGATTGTGTATGGCCAATACGGCGCATCGGATTGGTCCAATGCGGCGTATCTGGAGTAGAACAAGTTGGTTCTTCTTCGTTGACCAAAGTTTCATATGCGACGCATGATAAAATCAGATGCGGCGCATGCTTCAAAGTCAGGCAATGGTCTCAGATTCGTCTAAGTCTTTATATACGGCGTATCTATTAAGTATGATACGGCGTATTCTTCGTCAGTTCAGTAGACTTTTCCAACTTGATTCATTTTGCTCCAATTTCCGTCCGAAATATCTAACTTTCACCAATTGCTTGTTTATAACTGAGAATTACAAAAGTAAATGATTAAGTATCAATTCTCATATAAAGTGATATAAAACAAGTCAATAAAAATAGGATAAATGATGCTAATAATATGTACTTATTTGATGTCATCAAATATCCCCCCACTTGAACTTTACTTGTCCTCAAGTAAACCTTAGATTAAACTTATGAAAATGTATCCTAAATAGGATGTATTTTTACAATTAAGCATTTATTCGTTTTATCATAATTGCACAACCAAACACTTAACGAATTAGAAGTAAAATTAAATATTCTGATAAAAGCAAATCTAATCGTTTAACTGTCTAGTCGTGACGAATATTCTATCATAAGCTTGGCAAGTATACACATCTCCTCCACTAAAGCCAAGGAATAACAAGTCTAAAGCGGTAAAAAGGGTTTGTTTGTTAAGGGTTAATCATTCTTCTTAATCTCTATCGATCTCAAATTCCAGAAAAGGCGACAAAATCACAAATACATGATCGAATCCACGAACACGATACTTGCAATTGCTCAAATCCTTAACTCGAATAGGCTAAAGATAGGATCAAGTAATCTTTACCAATAATATTATATCAAAAAGGGCGACAAAATCATAAATACATAGCCGAATCCACGACTACGATACTTAAGATTGCTCAAATCCCTAATCTCAATAAATAAAAGGTTTGGATAAAGAATAATATAGGGTATGGATAATATTTGGGATACAAATTGGTGTAAAATAAAAAAATAAGCAAAACAAATAAATTAAAATCCTAAGTGTGGTTAATCACTATCCCAACCATCCCATGAATAAGACTCATATCATTGGACAACTCACGCTTTAACACTTGAAACACACGCTTTAGGTAGACACGAATTATACTCAACAAGATCTCAATCAAAGAATAAACCTTAGTTGGCGTTCCCATAACGGCCAACTCCCATTCAATCCATAAATATAGTACAACAACAATAATGATAACTTTACATAACTTTACAATGTTGGTAAAAACAAACTTCCAACTTCTTCTTTCTTTTTCTTTTCTCATTTTTTCGATTTTTTTTTTTTTTTTTTTTTTTTTTTTTTTTTTTTCAAACTACTAACATAAACATAGATGTGTAAAATTTCACCACATCACTATAACGATAACTCTCGATAATTTTTTCATACTTTTCATGACTTCAGAAATAACAGTAATAGTGAAAGTAGTAAACACACGAAAAATAACAAGACTCAAATTATACAATATCTACTTTCACTCCAATTGCATTGTGCAATTTCCCGACCTTAACCATAGATAATGAATTACGCACGCGAACACAGTTAATTGTAAGGAAACACACTTTTCCTAAAGTAACTAACCACGGACTTTAATCTACAGGGTAGGCTAAGGTGTAAGGGTTTTAACGAAACATTTTAAACATTGGTGTAAGAAACGAAAGGAATGGCTCTGAGGGTTTTTCTAGGGGTATCTTACTCTAAAAATGAGAGTAAACAAAGGGTTTATACGGGGGTTAACTAACCAGTGTAGTTAGTTAATAACACATAACATTTATAGGCTTTTTGGGTGTAATCCTAGAAATTTACCAAGTTAGACAAGTCACTCCAATTATATCAATAATACTCATTATGGTGGCCTCGAATAGTATACAAGCCAAGTTCTAAAGTTTACAAGTCACCGGCACACTCATAGATTTGTGAATTTTGATAAGTTCACAATTTTTGAAAATAAGGTTATGTGTACAGCTATGCAACTTAGATTAAATAAAAACATGCTAAAAAAAATTAAATTTTGATAATTAAGCAGAGATTAAAGCATATTTTTGAAAAATTAAGGACAAGTAAACGTTCTAATTCTCCATCCCCCCACTTAAGTTAAACAACGTCCTCGTTGTTTGTATTTGAAATTAAAAACAAGAGATAGAAAGAATTAGAACGGAGAACTCCCCTGAGATTTGCTCGGTATGATCTTCCAATGTAAGTGTGCGAGCGTATAAAATGCGGGAGTCCATCAACATCTTCAATATTCCGGACCTGTAAAAATATAGAGACCACAGGAAAAACAAATCTCGAGAAACATCTCATTAATCATCGGTTAGAAAACGATAAACAAAAGAAAAACAAAGAACTGTATTCAATTCTGGCAGGTTGATACGCCGTATCTAAAAAGATAGTTACGCCGCATTGATGTCAGCAAAACAGTTCGGACTAAAGTATTCCAGATGATTCGATACGCCGTATCCATAGGGGTTGGATACGCCGCATCGAAGGCCTGGGACAAACTCGACAGAAAATTAAATTGACATAAATTAAAAGATAAGCATGGGTTGCCTCCCACGAAGCGCTTGTTTTTGTTCAAGTCACGAGCCTGACTCCACCCTTATTTACTGTGTAATAGGGTGTTTTCCCCCCACTTGAAATCAAGTGCGGGTGATAGTGATGTCCGGATCGTCCATCTTCATTATTACCTGAAAGACAAACAACCAAGAACAGCAGTACAAACAAAAAAATAAAACCTAAAGTAATGAAAATTAAATAAACACAAAAAAATAAAAATAAAAGAGAAAAATATTTTTGGGGTCACAGAAGATCGATGCGCCGTATCCAACAGACAATGGATACGCCGTATACGACACAAGTTAATACGCCGTATCTAACAGACAATAGATGCGCCGTATTATCTTCCTGTAACAATCTTTTTTTTTTTTTTTTTTTTTTTTTTTTAAATTTAACACAAAATCACACAAACTAAAAAAAATTGTCGCAGAACGTCAATGCGCCGTATTCACAGACAAGAATACGCCGTATTGAAATCAGACAGATGCGCCGTATTCACAGACAAGAATACGCCGTATTCACAGACAAGAATACGCCGTATCTCCCTTCTGAGACAGACACACAGACAACAAACAAACGATAAAACAAATAAACCAAACACACAAAAATAAACTAAAAACAGAAAAATACCAATAAAACTAGCAAATAGATAAATTCACTCCCCGGCAGCGGCGCCAAAAACTTGATGTGTTTTTTTAGGTCTATAATAAACTACCAAGTTTTAAATTTATATTTTGCCGAACTAACCTATAGACTCTAAACACTAACGAGCAGTGTACCCGATCAATGTAGATAGTTTCTAGGTAAGCAAGGGTCGTTCACTAGGAGCGAAGCTAAACTGATCTAATGGTATTCTAATATACTAATTCTAGAGGTATTCGACTCTCCTAAACTAACGTAAAGGGGGGTTCAGCCTGAGAGACTGGCACGGGTTTGGTTTTATTCTAACTAAACTAAGATAAACAAACAATACAAGTATGAAGACACCAAAGATAGGAAGAACGGGTTAGCCAAGTCTAATCCATTTTATAGTTATACATGCTTATGTCTACTTGTTTTAATTCATTCAATTGTTAATCGGCATATCAATTACGAAATTCTGTCACAATTAAGTAACTAGCCCTCGGGGCGGATATGACGAAAGATCATAGTGACTCGTCTAGCATCAATACTAACTTATTGCTTTAAACCGTCTAACCTAGTTTGGCATTACGCGCTACTAGTCCTAATAGTGGCATAAGGCACGGTTCCGGTGTGTTCCCTCTAAGCCGTCTAATAGGATTCGGATTACTACACTTTATGATCAATTAAAGTAACCACAATTACAGATAGTTAAGTTACCACATTAAACCAATAAGTTCATAATCTAGTTACATAGACTTTTACTAGTTATAAGCAATAAACGAGTTTTTATCGATAAGCACCCAATCCAATAACAAAGTAAACACATCAACACAAGCATAAAAACTATAAAACTTCATAAACATGGCTAACACCTAAGGGTGTTAGCCCATAATCTCAGTAACAATACATAAAGTTGTAATCAAAGCAAACGAATAAGAATTCATAATGAAAACGATACGCTAACCGAACGATTACACTTAATATAAGGTTCTTGAGATGATCTTCTAGGATGATTGGATCTTCAAGGAGGTCTTCTGCTGTTTGGAGGGGTTTTTGGTCTTCTGGGAACGACCCCAAGGGTCCCCAATGATACCCTAATTCGTTAATGAGCTCGGTATTTATAGATTCTGAAATCTGGGTCGATACGACGCATCTAGAGAGTTAGATGCGCCGCATCTATAAGTAAACGTAGCCTCCAAGTCTGAAACTGACCCAATACGGCGCATCTAAAGACCAGATGCGCCTCATCTCCCAATACGGCGCATCTAAGGACCAGATGCGCCGCATCTCCTTCAGATTCAGATAGATTTTCTTTTTCTCTTCGCGTGGCCGCTTGAATCAACTAAATCGGAGTCCGGATGAAGATTTTATGGCCTAAATACGAAAGCATCTTCAAGTGTCGATTTGTAATCTTGACTTCTTCATTAAGCTTCTAATCTCTACTTGATTTCTTTCGTAAGGATTGTGTATGGCCAATACGGCGCATCGGATTGGTCCGATGCGGCGTATCTGGAGTAGAACAAGTTGGTTCTTCTTCGTTGACCAAAGTTTCATATGCGACGCATGATAAAATCAGATGCGGCGCATGCTTCAAAGTCAGGCAATGGTCTTAGATTCGTCTAAGTCTTTATATACGGCGTATCTATTAAGTATGATACGGCGTATTCTTCGTCAGTTCAGTAGACTTTTCCAACTTGATTCATTTTGCTCCAATTTCCGTCCGAAATATCTAACTTTCACCAATTGCTTGTTTATAACTGAGAATTACAAAAGTAAACGATTAAGTATCAATTCTCATATAAAGTGATATAAAACAAGTCAATAAAAATAGGATAAATGATGCTAATAATATGTACTTATTTGATGTCATCAGCAGTGTACCTGACCGATGTAGTATAGTGAAGTGGCAAGTACCGGGGGATTGATCGTTCTTTAGGGGAATAGTGTCGTTAGGATTGAAAAACTATTCTAATAGGTCTAAGGGTGAGGGAAGATTCTTTTTGTATTTTTATATTTTATGAAAGCAAATAAAATCTCGGGTTTGAAGGAGTGGGCGGAATTAGTTGCTAGTCAACTAACCCAAATTACTACAAATGCAAATAAAATAAAATAACTGAAAATGAAAAGGTTGTGAAACTTATGTGGAGAGAAATGTGTTTACTTAGATTTCCTTACTCCCTAACTATCTTTTACCGGTTGATTAGTGTGTATTAATTGCGTGGATGACGGGTGTATTCCTTAATACCAATCGTGGGGTGGCGTACGTACTTCCCCAACTCTACAAGCTCCTACTTCACTCCTATGTCGAGCCGGCTAGGAAGCTCCTAACATGGGATCACTAGAATTCGCTCATGCATTAAATACAACCATAAAAACCTTAGTACGCATTGGTTCATGTTTCTTAAGACGTTCAAGCAAGTTACCGTATAGGAAGTTAGCCAGTTTTCTTAAGCCTAACATCGATAAACAATCATCCAATACAATTAATAACACACTAATAACCGATAATCAATAGTTAGGTTTCATTAGATCTAAGCAAATACAAGATAAATCTAGCCTATCATGTTAATTAAAAGACAAGAACGAGATATAATCAAACAACACATAGACATATTGATTGATTAAATGATTACTTATCTTCAATTAAACATGGGAGATCCAAGGGTATAAAAACCCTTAAAAATGGCAGAAATTCGTCTTAGGGTTTCTCCTCACAAAGTTGCACACCAAAAGTTGCACACTAATGACAAAAAATTGCAAAACTATATATAGAACTTAGTATCTGACGGCGTCACGTTATAGATCTTGACGCCGTCACCTCGCCGTGTCTAGGGTTCCCGGATGGTCTTCCTGACGCCGTCCCTCTTTAGTCCTCCAAAATCCTCCCTGGCTTATCAAGGCTTGACGCCGTCAGAATAAAGCTTGACGCCGTCTCTCTTTAGCTTAAACCGTGACGACCTTGATCACTTCAAAGGGTGACGCCGTCAGACTTCCTTTGTAAAACTCCCTGGCTTATCATGTGTATTTTTCATATCCACCTTTTTTTGCCAAGCCGTGACGCCGTCAAGTTTACTTTTCCAGCAACTTTGAAGACTTTGTCGTTTTCTTCACTTTTATGCTCCAAAAATGTCCAAAATGCTTCCTTTTCCAGATTTCTTCTCCAAAGTACCTAAAATGACAAAAGGAACGATTTAGGGCAATATTTGATCAAATAAATACGATTTAGGGCTTAAATGACCCCCTAAAAGCGGTACACTTTTCGCTTCATCAAATACCCTTACACTTGAGATTTGCTTGTCCTCAAGCAAATGCGCTTTTATTCTAATCAAAATACAAGTTAGGGGTCATTTAATGCTAATATAAAAGTAATTACAACAAATAGTCGTTCCACTTTAATCATAATAAGCACAGAGATTACACACTAGCACCTCACAAGTAGTGTTTAGATACTCACATCTCTCAGGTGTCATAAAAGTATATCTCATAAATGAAAATAAATAATATCTCTCACTACCTGTCATAGCAAATAGATTACCATAGGCTTGGGAAAGGATCAAAAACCTCCTCCACTAGGCATAAGCACCTAAGATAAAGTATCAAAGAGGGCTTTTAAACGGGTTATAACGTTAGGTGTAGGGATATGATAAACACGGTTTTGTTGGATAAAGGATATTTTACTGGTGGCGAGTTAAAGATCTTGATTAATTACATGTACAATATGGCGTTGCTAAGCCAAGACTAGACTCGACTTAAGCTAAAAACAAAATAATAGAAACATAAAATAAACATAAAATGAAACGGGATGGTAGTCCGTATGTTTTTTCTACTTTTCTTTTCTCATTTTTTTGTATTTTTCTTTATTTTTTCGATTTTTTTTTCATACACTCTTGCCCTACCATCCAAAATAATACATCATAGGGGCGTTGCATCCCCTTACACTTGAACTTTTACATAACTTTACAAATAATTATTCTAATGACTCGAATTAAGATAATCGAAACACTTGGAGTACTTTTAAAATATTTAGCACATATGGGGGTAATAATGTTGTTCTTCCCCATTACTCCATTACACTAGTACTTTACCCATGAGTCCCAATCGTCCCAAAACAATATGTACAAGGATATGACTCGACTTAGCAACCATGTAATCAATTAGATAATTAACTAAGGGTTTAAACAAATGTTGTCACAATAATGCACTAAAGATGAGTGCATACAAGGTAGGCTAAGGCGATTTAGGTGTACATTTAAGTGGGGTGTAAACAAATTCTTCCTTTAAGTAAAATGCTTAAAGGTCGAAACGAAAAGATAGGCTCTAAGGGGTGTACTAGGGGTATCGTGTACTAAAAATGAGTACAACGCAAAGGGTGTGGGAGAATTACTTGACCAATGTAGCCAATGTAATTATAACAAAAACACAGGTGTAAAACAATGGGTTAATCCTAATGCCTCTTATCATGTAGTAAATCTAACTACACGAATGTAGTCTCACTTGTGGCCTCGGAATGGTCCTAACGTAAGTTCTAGAATCTAAGTGCTACCGGTACACACATCATAGCATAAATGCTTTTCCTACCAATTCTAGGGGCGAACCTCACATATTTGGGGGTGGAAATTTTTTTTAGTGGTACGGTTTTGTGCTAGTCATATAACTCCTATCCATGAGACGCTCATTAAGATCAAAGTTTCACTCCTATATGTTGTAAAAAATTTTAAATTTGGCACTAAAATTGCCCTAACAGGTATTTCTCTCAGTTTTATTACACATCTACCATCAAACAAACGAAAAATCAAGCGTAATAGAATTCTCTAAAGTATCGTACTTTACCCCCCCTTACACTTAAGATGAACATTGTCCCCAATGTTCAAATAACAAGATGTAAAAGTAAATAAGGTAAAAGAATGAAATCAAATACTCCCCTGATTCGTTTGGTGGATAAAGAGGTAACATGGTTAGATCTTCTTCCAAGAGAAAGTAGAAGCTCCAAGACTAATGCATTGCCATAAGCTTGATTCCCCATACATCTCCTTGTCTAAAATAACCTGTTAAACCTGAGAAAACAAACACGAAAACCTGCATAACATCGGCGGGATAAATTCTATATAAGAATATAATGATTGTGGAATGATTATTTTGCAGATTCCTGGAGTTTATAAGTTAGAGATTTAATAAAAACTTTTTATGAAAACAAAACTTTCAAAAATTTCAGAAAATTAAAACCTGACGCCGTCAGGTTGTAAAGCCTGACGCCGTCAGAAATGATCTGACAGAATTCTCATGTTAAGTTTCCGAAAAATTTCTGGAAAAACCTTTACCTTACTTCCTGGAAATCCTGCAAAACATCATTATGACTCGATACAAGCATTTGACTCAAACAAATACGAATATGTATGTTAATTTATTATTATTACGATTCATGTTCATTTGTTCTAATAAACTGATTTGGATTTCCCTTACACTTATCTTTTGCAAAATACCTTTATATGTAGTTAAGACGAAGTTAAAAACAAGATAAAGCATTTTCACAATTTAGTTTTGAACATGAATCAATAATAATAAAAATTAAACATACATACGGAAGCAAATAAAATCAAACAAACAAATAAATAAACACACAAAGCAAATAAAGCTTGGGTTGCCTCCCAAGAAGCGCTTGTTTTTGTTCGAGTCACGAGCCTGACTCTGCCCTTATTTAACGGATAAAGGAGAGGTTTTTCCTACACTTAGGATTAAGTGCGGGTGATAGTAGCGATACACACCATCTTGGTGGAAGTATGCCGCGTGAGGAAAGAGTGGTGGATGAATTATATACTCAAAGGGGTGTGCTCCTTTCATCATAACCTTACCTAGGTCACTTTGGTCAATGGGTGAATTAAAGTTTTCTCCTAAAAAGGGATCATCTTCTATCAACTTTGAGAGATTCCTAGTTGGGAATCCATCTTGACCTAATAAACCCGGTTTAAACCCATAATGTTTCTTGTGATCAATCATGAATGGGTGATGTAAGTATGTAAGGTCATGGTGCACTCCTATATTAGCTTCCACTCCACATGGCCTAGAGTCTACTACCTTAATCTTAACATTACCCGGACTACCTGGTTTGATGGGTGGATCGGGACCTTTTTTAATTCCTAAATTCACATCTAAAGATGGAAGATTAGGTAACGGTTTTGGTTGAGGCTCCGGTTCATCAAAAATAGGAAATCCCCTAGAACTAAGAGTAAGGTTGTGATCACTATAAGTATTCAAACCTATATCCTCTAGTTGTGCTTGGTTCAAAGGTTCTACCTCCATCGGGATTCCTAAAGTCTCTTCTACTTCTTCCGGGTAAGTCACGGGCGGTGTGGGTGCCTCAAATGATGGTGGGTTTTGTGGAGTACTTGGTGGACTTGGATTTTCTACTTTATCCTCCATCTTATCTTGATTACCTATGTGCTTATTATGTGATTTGTTGAAGTCTATCCCCAACATGCACCTAGGTATCTCAACATTAACCATCTCACAATCTTGGTCGGGTTCATAAGAAACTATCCTAGGTGAAGGCTCATATGGTGCATAGGTTTCACTTAATGAGGTATTTTGAGGGTTTGATGGGGCTCCTAAGGTGATTTCCTCAAAAGTTTTATGCACTTGGTCTCTTTTCTCAAGGTACTCACTAAAATCTATGTAAGATCCTGTTCTCATTACTTCATTCCACCATCTTGATTTATCCAAATTAGTAAAATTATATTTCTTCATGTAAAACTCTAGTCGCGGATTTGGTAGATTCACGTTCTCCATAATGGCGAACGGAAGAGTCAATGGAAAAACTTTACGAACAAAAGCACAAAGAAAAGATAGACTACGAGAAAGCTAATAAAAAGAAAATAAAAATCTCACTAGATAGGAATCTAATGAGTAGACCTAATAAAATAAAAATTCAACCTAAACAATAACTATTCCCCGGCAGCGGCGCCAAAAACTTGATGCGTGGTTTTGCGACCTTACAACAGGTTTTACCTCTCGAGGGATCTCAAGAGGCTTGCAATCCCCACCAGGCAGTGTACCTGACCGATGTAGTATAGTGAAGTGGCAAGTACCGGGGGATTGATCGTTCTCTAGGGGAATAGTGTCGTTAGGATTGAAAAACTATTCTAATAGGTCTAAGGGTGAGGGAAGATTCTTTTTGTATTTTTATATTTTATGAAAGCAAATAAAATCTCGGGTTTGAAGGAGTGGGCGGAATTAGTTGCTAGTCAACTAACCCAAATTACTACAAATGCAAATAAAATAAAATAACTGAAAATGAAAAGGTTGTGAAACTTATGTGGAGAGAAATGTGTTTACTTAGATTTCCTTACTCCCTAACTATCTTTTACCGGTTGATTAGTGTGTATTAATTGCGTGGATGACGGGTGTATTCCTTAATACCAATCGTGGGGTGGCGTACGTACTTCCCCAACTCTACAAGCTCCTACTTCACTCCTATGTCGAGCCGGCTAGGAAGCTCCTAACATGGGATCACTAGAATTCGCTCATGCATTAAATACAACCATAAAAACCTTAGTACGCATTGGTTCATGTTTCTTAAGACGTTCAAGCAAGTTACCGTATAGGAAGTTAGCCAGTTTTCTTAAGCCTAACATCGATAAACAATCATCCAATACAATTAATAACACACTAATAACCGATAATCAATAGTTAGGTTTCATTAGATCTAAGCAAACACAAGATAAATCTAGCCTAGCATGTTAATTAAAAGACAAGAACGAGATATAATCAAACAACACATAGACATATTGATTGATTAAATGATTACTTATCTTCAATTAAACATGGGAGATCCAAGGGTATAAAAACCATTAAAAATGGCAGAAATTCGTCTTAGGGTTTCTCCTCACAAAGTTGCACACCAAAAGTTGCACACTAATGACAAAAAATTGCAAAACTATATATAGAACTTAGTATCTGACGGCGTCACGTTATAGATCTTGACGCCGTCACCTCGCCGTGTCTAGGGTTCCCGGATGGTCTTCCTGACGCCGTCTCTCTTTAGTCCTCCAAAATCCTCCCTGGCTTATCAAGTCTTGACGCCGTCAAAATAAAGCTTGACGCCGTCTCTCTTTAGCTTAAACCGTGACGACCTTGATCACTTTAAAGGGTGATGCCGTCAGACTTCCATTGTAAAACTCCCTGGCTTATCATGTGTATTTTTCATATCCACCTCTTTTGCCAAGCCGTGACGCCGTCAAGAGCAATACTTGACGCCGTCAAGTGTACTTTTCCAGCAGCTTTGGAGACTTTGTCGTTTTCTTCACTTTTATGCTCCAAAAACGTCCAAAATGCTTCCTTTTCCAGATTTCTTCTCCAAAGTACCTAAAATGACAAAAGGAACGATTTAGGGCAATATTTGATCAAATAAATACGATTTAGGGCTTAAATGACCCCCTAAAAGCGGTACACTTTTCGCTTCATCAGTTAGCCATTGTTTTTGCTTTTGACAAATTCTGATCTTATCTTGTGCTTTCAAAAACAATTGTGTTTACTGATCACTCAGCACTCAAATATCTGTTTACCAAACAAGATGCAAAACCTCGTCTTATCCGATGGATTTTGCTACTCCAAGAATTCGAAATCGAAATCAAAGATAAGAAAGGAGCAGAAAATCTAGCTTCTGATCATTTGTCTCGTCTCGAGAATCCAAATTTGGAAGAGTTAAGGGAAGATGAAATTGACGATTATTTCCCTGATGAAACTCTCATGACTGTTGACACAATTGATGAAAAATAAATTTCGTGGTTGTAAGATTTTGCAAATTATCTCGTTGGAAAAATTCTTAGAAAAGGATTAACACACCCCAACGAAGTAAATTCTTCTCAGAACTGAAACACTACTATTGGGAAGAGCCCTACCTTTTCAAGATGTGTCCCGATGGGATGACCAGAAGATGTGTTTACGATTCCGAAACAAGAAAAATTCTTGATGAATGCCATCATGGCCCGACTGGGGGATACTATGGTCCTTCCACCACAGCTGAAAAAGTTTTTAATGTTGGTTTCTATTGGCTGACAATTTTCAAAGAAGCTCATACTATTGTTCAAAACTGTGATGCCTGCCAAAAATCCGGTAGTCTTTCTCACAGAGGCGAAATGCCTCAAAAAAGCATTCAAGTCTGCGAAATATTCGATATTTGGGGAATCGATTTTATGGGACCATTTCCTAAATCGCACAAATACGAATACATTCTCGTTGCTATTGATTATGTTTCCAAATGGGCTGAAGCCGAGGCTCTACCCACAAATGATGCACGAGTTGTTGTTAATTTTCTCAAAAAGATTTTCGCTCGTTATGGAATTCCTAAAGATTTAATAAGTGATCGAGGAACCCATTTCTGTAATAGACAAATGGAGAAAATTATGAAAAGATATGGAGTTCATCATCGTTTTGCTACAGCTTATCACCCACAGACCAGTGGTCAAGTTGAAAATACCAACAGAGCCTTAAAGAGGATACTCGAAAAAACGGTCAAAGACAATCCTGCCGTTTGGTCGAGAAAACTCGATGATGCTCTGTGGGTATTTCGTACGGCTTACAAAACTCCAATTGGTACCACACCATACAGACTTTTGTATGGAAAAACCTGTCATTTGCCGTTCAAAATCGAACATCGCGCCTACTGGGTACTCAGAAACTGTAATCCTGATCTCAAAATAGCTGGAGAGAAGAGATTTTTTCAATTGCATGAACTCGATTAACTAAGACTCCAAGCTTATGAGAACTCCAAACTTTACAAAGCTAGAACCAAAGCTTATCATGACAGAAAGCTTAGAATTCGAAAAGAATTCAAAGCTGGAGACAAAGTTCTGCTTTTCAATATGAAATACAAGTTTAAAGCTCCTAAGCTAAAACCGAAATGGTTCGGACCATATATAGTGAAACATGGATTTCCATCTGGATATGTTGAATTATATGACAAACAGGGTGGAAGTTTCATTGTAAATGGTAACCGAATTAAATTATATTGCGATAAGGAGCAAATGAACGAGATTTCTATCAAAGAGATTCCGCCTGAATCAGAATATGAGTCTATCACATTCCAGACACCTTTCCCAACCAACTACAAGGAAAATTCTGAATTTATCTATGATGTTCTTCCTAAAGCTTGGGAAAAAGCAAAGTTGTACAACATAGATTAAACTGGAGAAGAAATTGTGATAGGAAACGTGGTGTATGTTCCAAAATTCTCAAAGAAGAAACCAAAGAATGCTCCAACGTAGACTAAAGGAAGTTTGAGTCTAGCTGATGACACGTTAATAAAACAAGCGCTTCTCGGGAGGTAACCCGTGTGTTTGCTATTTTTAATTCTTATTTTTATTTTCAAAGTGATTACACCCCAAAGTTTCTATAATTCCTTAGTTGAACTTAAGTGTGGGGGTGTACCACTGACCTTTTAATAAAACGTAGACATATTGTCGTGTGTTTGTTTTAAGATTACTGCAGGTAATGGTTACTAAGCTTGGATGTTTGGATCAAAGAATCATATGAAGCACGGAAAATATGGTTTATTATCTTATTTCCCTATTTTCATACTTTGAAGTTCGTTTATCACATTGAGGAAAATGCTTAACTTAAGTTTGGGGTGGGGGGGGGGGTGAATAGGAAGATAAGGATACTTTTCGAGCTAGATTTTAAATTTTGTTTGCCTTTGTGACATAGTTATTTGTCATTTTTAGGATAATATATTAGAATAACTGGGTCTATCCACTGGTGAAACCTGTATTTTTGAAAAATTGAGATGTGTCCCGATTAATATTGCAATCCATTCTGGGATCGATAACATTAGCTATCATATATTATAGCCCTTCCACCTAAATTATGAGGAATTAAGCCTGTTCTGTATTTAGCATACATCTTTTATGCTTTGATTCTTTTGCTATGAGTGTGCCGGTGATTTTATTTATTCTAGAACTTGTGCTTGTAAATCATTACGAGACCGTTGTGAGATCACATTTTGTGTGTGATATAAGTGTATATACGTGATAAGAGGCAACCTTAGGATTTAACCCAAATAGCCTTCCGTATTGATATTTAGTTAGTTACACTGACTAGTTAACCACCAATATAAACCCTACTGTTAGCATTTATCTTTAACGCTAGATACCCTTAGTTACACCTTCTGAGCCAATCCTTTCTTTTGATAAAATCCAGAAAAATATAAAAAGATTTTACACTCTTTTTTAGCCTAGCCTTACCCTTAGTCAAGTCTTGGTTGGTTGCTAGCTATTTGGCAAGATGGATGTTATGTGGGAAATCATGAAAGTATGAAGAAAGTTGTAAACTCCATGAGCAGTTATCAAAGTGAAGTGAAAGTTAAGTCATCGCAACTATAAGATGACAAGTGAATGAGTTTATGTTCAAAATTATTAAAAAAAAAAAAAAGTCATCGCAACTATAAGGTGACAAGAATAGCCAATGAGCTATTGAATAATGTATTGATCAATCAAGTATGGAGTTTCTCAAGATTGCATGACAGTGGTTCAAAATAGCTAGCAACATTTGGTTAGTAGACTTTGACTATTTTGTATATTCTTTATTATCAACCTTTCTAAACATATCCCATGTCTTATCCTTACCTTTTGGCTTTGTGGAATTATCAAGTGTATTGACATATAGTGACCATCCGATTTCTTGAGGAATTAGATAGCGCGCCAGCGATCTAAGGTTATCCTTAGTGACCATCCGTTGTTTGGTAATGCAAGAATTCGTGCCAGCGATCTATTATGTTTTGCATAAGATATTTGCACGTAAGTCTGATATAACCCTTGAAGCCTTAAACCCGAATAAAAGACCTCTTTGATATGTATACTTGGTGCTCACGCCATGTCGGTGTAGTTTTGTTTCTTGTACAAGCCTATGGTAATATTTAGATCATGACTGAGCAATGAGTGTAATTTCTCTTATATACTCCACCAACCATATAAATGAGTGATTTGAGTGAATTATATTCCATTCCTTTTCGTGAGGTGTTTAGTAATGTTCATCAAGCAAGAAAATCAATTGGGTATTGTCAAACATCTCGATGCTTCACTTATAAAAGCTCAAATTGTGCATGTTTTTAGTAGCGTTATTCGTGCTTTTGTATATATTATTTGGTTATATTTATATGCTTTTGTTACTTAATCGCACCAAAGTATGTTTGCAAAGTATATGTAGCCAAGTACAGGAAAAAGGAAGAAAAAGTGAAAGAATGAGGAAGAAGGAAATATTTATGATCGTACGAAGATTCCCATGTCAAGATCCACTCCGAAAAGGCATTTCAAAGAATGAAGGTCCAAGTATCCAAGTATTCAAGTTGACAAGTTCCAAGACAAAGAAAGAATCAAGTTTGGATGAAGAACAAAAAGCTATGAGCAAGAAACAAGCCAAACGCCAAAAGTCCAAAAACTGTGTCTACAGCAGCACCCCATCCGATCGGATGCAGCCCGCAACCGATTCGGATGGAGGCCACTTTTGAAGACCAACCGATCGGATGGGAACCAAGCCGATCGGTTGGAAGTTGCCTGTTTTGCCAAACTTCATCATTAAGTATTGTATCTTGCTACAAACGATTCTAGGGCCTTCTATTGAGTATTCTAGGCCATTCCATTCTGCTTGTTGGCCAAGTTGAAGCATTAAACACCCTAGGCCTTGAGAATAGTATAAATAGAGCCATTTGTGAAGTGTTAGAGCATCCCATTCTCATTCAATAATCTACCACTCTCCCAAAAATCTTAAACATCTCTCTCAAAGTTCTAAATTCGTTCTTAGAAGTCCAGGAAACTTTGGAAGTCCAAGAAGTCAACATTTGGAAGTCAAAACATCAAGAAGTCAACACCAATACTTTGGGTATCATTACCTTATCATTTGTAATCTTATTTCAATCATTGTAAGACTTTTAATCATGATTTCTAATGTTCAAAATTTTGAGTTTATGTTTATGTTTGCTATGAGTGGCTAGTGCCTTTGTGCACTTGCTTAGATGATGTTTATTACTTAATGATTTGCATATGATTGTGATAATTTTTTTTTAATTCAATTTCAAGTTGATTCTAAGTTCCAATCGTGCTTAAGTTTCGTAGTGACATTTGTTAATCAAGTTTGACTAGTTGTTAGTAATTCTAAAGGTCGAAAGATTTATTGTTATTCAACTAGTTATAATCATTTGTCTATGAATGATTGTTTTTACCCATTATTCTTGGTTAAACAAAGAAACTTAATTGTAGTTGTAATAAGAATGTTTTTGTCTATCAAATTGGATTGATTGAAAACCACCTCAAAGGTTGAATGATTAGTAGTTTACAATCAATTGTAACCTTTTTGTCTATGATCGGTTACCTTTTGCATTGACCATTTCCAAAGCGTATTTGATAAAAAAAAGACTATTTTTGTGTTTAAGTTTGTTAATCCAAACTTATGAAACTTAAATTGATTGGTTAAACTTAATGCTTGTTTTTATAAACTAAAATCTTGACGAAGGTTTAACTTGTAAGAACAATAGATTAGTTCACAAACTAATTATTATAACCAACATGTTATCAAAAGTTATCACAGTCATGCTTATCGAGATTAGTAAACTAGTCTAAGCAAGTGTAGTTTTAATCATTTAAATTATCATATTATCGTTATTGCTTGTTTTAGAGATTTACTTTAAGTAGCTTTTAGACTTACAACTCGATTCACTCACTAATCCCTGTGAACGATCCCGACTTACCATCATAATCTTGCTATAACGGACGAGTTCACTTGCTCGTATGTGTTATTTCTAGATTCGGTAATTCAACCCTTATAAATTTAAAACTTGTACACACACGTAACACATCAAGTTTTTGGCGCCGCTGCCGGGGATTTTGATTGTGTTTCTGTAAGTTTAGAAGTCCATCTCTCACCAAGTTCGTTTTCGAAAAAAAAGAAAAAAAAAAGTTTTCCGAGCTGACCATCCGATCGGTTTATCATCCATCCGATCGGTTTCACAAATAATTAAATTTTAAGAGACAACCATCCGATCGGCTAGCTTGCCATCCGATCGGATTTTTCAAATTGTTTTTATTCTTCGCTCGTGTGTTTAGACATTGCCTCGATTCTCTTAGGAATTGTATGAACACTCGTTCAACTGGAATAGAACCAATTTCACCTCTTTCCGATCCGGAAAGTTTAATCCGAAAACCAAAAAGAAAAAGAACACCCTTTGTTCCATTAGCCAACCGTGTACCAAGAGTACGAAATCCACCGTTTGATAACCTTTCTGAAGCCAAAGTCGTTTATAATCCATTTACTGATCAACCTTTTCCCATGGCTGACGATCAACCCATGTGGGCCGCCAACCGAGCCGTAGCACCCACTCCTGGATCTGCTATTGTTCCTGTTAACTTTGGTAACAATTTCACCGTAAAAGGTCACCATCTTTCTATGATCAAAGACCGCCAATTCGATGGCCGTTCGCGGGCCGATCCACACAAACACATTGCCGAATTCATCAAAATTTGTGGCACGTTCCGATATGGTGACACCGATGTCAACGCCATTAAACTCAAAGTTTTTCCATCATCACTTGCCGGAGATGCATAAGTGTGGTACAACGAATTAACCCCAGGAACGATCAATACTTGGGAGGAGATGAGGCAAGCTTTTGTAAGCCGATTCTTTCCACCTGCCATGTTTGACCGAATTATGGGAGAAATTCGTGCTTTCACACAAAATCC
Organism: Artemisia tridentata subsp. tridentata; assembly: GCA_021014915.2. Classification (NCBI taxonomy): domain Eukaryota; kingdom Viridiplantae; phylum Streptophyta; class Magnoliopsida; order Asterales; family Asteraceae; genus Artemisia; species Artemisia tridentata. The sequence continues at coordinate 366,128,464 of CP139507.1, forward strand.
TAACGAATCACTTGTCGAAGCTTGGCTTCGTATGAAAGATTTGCTACGTAGTTGTCATGGACATGGTTTAGGACGAGGAACCATTATCCAAATCTTTTACCATGGACTTGATGAAACATCTCAAGGAATCCTTGATGCTGGAGGAATTTTTCTCTACAAGTCTCCTAACCAGGCATATCAATTGCTTGAAGACCGAGTACTTCTAAAACTCGATTGGTCAAAAGATTCAAAAACCAAACCCTTAAGAAAAACCGTTGCTTTTGCCGAAAGTTCCGATACCTCTAAACTCATGGAAAAAATGGAAGCCTTGGTTTCCAAAATCGACTCGCAATACAAAGATCTTAAAGGAGAAATGAAAGAAATGCGAGATTGATGTAACAACTGTGGAGGTAATCACACATCATCAGAATGTGACGATCAACCAATGGACGAACCTAAAAAAGGAGATGCCAATTATGTCCAAGGAGGATACCGTAGAGGCGGTTATCGTGGTAATTATTACGGGAGAAATTCTGGAATTTGGTATGATCGCCAACAAAGGGATAACAACCGTGATTCTCAACCTCGAGCAGACAATAAAACTCCACAAACCTCTGATAAAAAACCAGAAGAGACCGATTTTGAAAAAATGATGAGAGAATTCGTGGCCACTCAAAAATCAACTAATGAGTTCATCAAGACCTAATTTTTCAATCTCAAAACCAAAGTTGAGAAGGTCAGAAAAATCATCAAGCATCTATTCAGGATCTTGAGAACAAATTCGGTAGACTGTCTGACCAATTTTCTTCCCGCCCATCTGATTCATTACCAAGTAATACCCAATCCAATCCTAAGCCAACATCATCTGGATCAAACGATAAAACTTATCGTCCATCACAGACTAGAAATGAGCATGTCAATGCTGTATTCACAAGAAGTGGTCTCTCTTATGATCCACCACCAAATCCAAATGATATCACGATCATCCATGATGAAAGTGAGGATGAAGATGAAGAACCAAAAAAGGAAAATACTCCAAATACACCCACCAAAGAAAAACCCAACCCACCAGTCAAGGCGTTTACACCAAAAATTCCATATCCTCAACGCCTTAAGAAAGAAAAGATGGAGGAGCGTTATAAGAAGTTTATTGAAATGATCAAAGAAGTTAGACTCAATGTACCCCTCGTTGATGTTCTAGCTGGAATGCCCAATTATGGGAAATTTTTAAAAGAACTTCTTAATAACAAAATCAAGTTGGAACAAATATCCGCTACCTTTCTCAATGAAGAATGTTCAGCCCTTGTTCAAAACAAAATTCCACCAAAACTCGGAGATCCAAGAAGTTTTCTGATTCCATGCACATTAGGAAACAACATCACATGCGATGCTTTAGCCGATCTTGGTGCAAGTATCAATTTGATGCCCTATTCGTTGTATTCTAAACTTTCTATCAATACCTTGAAACCTACAAGGATGAGTATTCGATTAGCCAATCATTCTTACCAATATCCTGTTGGAATTGCCGAGAATATGCTTGTTTAAGTTGGTAAATTTGTTTTTCCCGTGGATTTTGTGATCTTAGAAATGGAGGAAGATAGTAGAGTCCCTCTTATTTTAGGAAGACCTTTCCTAAACACCGCTGATGCGATCATCAAAGTAAAAGGTAAATAACTCAATCTTGGAGTTGGAGAAGATAGAATTACCTTTCTAATCGATAAAGCAATGCAATATCCAGATTCCAGTGATGACACTTGTTTTAACATTGACGTAATCGATGAAGTCACTGATGAAGAATTGGATGCATTACTTGACAATTCTGATCCATTCATGACTACTTCGGAGAAAATTAGTGAAACAAATCTTGATAAAGAATTCGCTGATTTTATGGAAGTAAAATTCGAAGAAGAAGTTGAAGAAGGAGAAATAGTGGAAGGGAATTTTGAGGAAATCACCTTTAACGATCAATTTGAGGATCAAAACCTCTCTTCAAGAACCACCAACTGATCTTGAGCTAAAACCACTTCCCGATCATCTTGAATATGCTTACTTGTAAGAAAATTCACTTCTTCCAGTAGTCATATCTTTGTTTCTCAATGATAATGAAAAAGAATGTCTCATTTCTATTCTCAGGAGGCATAAAAGAGCTTTTGCATGGAAAACTTCTGATATTCCAGGAATTAGCCCTGATTTCTGTAAACACAAAATCAATTTTGAAAAAGGTGCAAAACCCGTTGTAGAAAGACAACGTCGACTCAATCCCAACATGAAAGAAGTTGTTAAGAAAGAAATCATCAAACTTCTTGATGCCGAAATCATTTACCCCATCGAGGATAGTCCTTGGGTGAGTCCAGTCCACTGTGTTCCGAAAAAAGGAGGAATGACCGTTATGAATAACGAACGGAATGAATTAGTTCCTACTAGAACTGTCACTGGTTGGCGAGTATGGATTGATTACAGAAAATTAAACACAGCCACCAGAAAGGATCATTTTCCTCTACCATTCGAGGATCAAATGCTTGAGAGATTAGCAGGGAACAAGTACTTTTGGTTCCTTGATGGTTTTTTAGGATATTTCCAAATTCCTATTGATCCTGCTGATCAAGAAAAGACTACATTCACATGTCCTTTTGGAACTTACGCTTACCAGCATATGCCTTTCGGTCTTTGTAATGCACCCGCAACTTTTCAAAGGTGTATGATTGCAATATTTCAAGACATGCTTGAAACATCTATGGAAGTTTTCATGGATGACTTTTCAGTTTTTGGAAATTCATTTAAAGCTTGCCTTTCTAATCTCGATAAAATGCTCGAAAGATGTGAAGCTGCACATCTTGTTCTTAATTGGGAAAAATGTCATTTCATGGTGACTGAAGGAATTGTGCTTGGACACAAAATTTCCAGTGCAGGAATGGAGGTTGACAAAGCGAAAATCGATGTTATCACAAAATTACCACCTCCAACCAACGCTAAAGCCGTTAGAAGTTTTCTAGGACATGCCGGTTTCTACCGTCGTTTTATTAAAGATTTTTCTAAAATATCTCGTCCTATTACAAAACTTCTTGAAAAAGATTCTGTTTTTGACTTTAATGCAGATTACATTAGGGCTTTCGAAACATTGAAAACCCAACTGACTAGTGCACCCATTATGGTTTCACCTAATTGGTCACTAACATTCGAGCTCATGTGCGATGCAAGTGATTTTGCTGTTGGAGCTGTGTTAGGAAAACGTGAAGGAAAACATTTTCGTCCTATATACTTCACTAGTAAAACACTAAACAATGCTCAACAAAATTACACGGTTACAGAGAAGGAATTGTTAGCCGTTGTTTTTGCTTTCGACAAATTCAGATCTTATCATGTGCTTTCAAAAACAATCGTGTTTACTGATCACTCAACACTCAAATATCTGTTTACCAAACAAGATGCAAAACTGCGTCTTATCTGATGGATTTTGCTACTCCAAGAATTTGACATCGAAATCAAAGATAAGAAAGGAGCAGAAAATCTAGCTTCTGATCATTTGTCTCGTCTCGAGAATCCAAATTTGGAAGAGTTAAGGGAAGATAAAATTGACGATTATTTCCCTGATGAAACTCTCATGACTGTTAACACAATTGATGAAAAAGTAATTCCGTTGTTTGAAGATTTTGCAAATTATCTCGTTGGAAAAATTCTTATAAAAGGATTAACTCACGCCCAACGAAGTAAATTCTTCTCAGAACTAAAACACTATTATTGGGAAGAGCCCTATCTTTTCAAGATGTGTCCCGATGGGATGATCAGAAGATGTGTTTATGGTTCCGAAACAAGAAGAATTATTGATGAATGCCATCATGGCCCGACTGGGGGACACTATGGTCCTTCCAACACAGCTAAAAAAGTTTTTGATGCTGGATTCTATTGGCCGAAAATTTTCAAAGAAGCTCATACTCTTGTTCAAAACTGTGATGCCTGCCAAAAATCCGGTAGTCTTTCTCGCAGAGACGAAATGCCTCAAAAAAGCATTCAAGTCTACGAAATATTCGATATTTGGGGAATTGATTTTATGGGACCATTTCCTAAATCGAACAAATACGAATACATTCTTGTTGCTATTGATTATGTTTCCAAATGGGCTGAAGCCGAGGCTCTACCCACAAATGATGCACGAGTTGTTGTTAATTTTCTCAAAAAGATTTTCGCTCGTTATGGAATTCCTAAAGATTTAATAAGTGATCGAGGAACCCATTTCTGTAATAGACAAATGGAGAAAATTATGAAACGATATGGAGTTCATCATCGTTTTGCTACAGCTTATCACCCACAGACCAGTGGTCAAATTGAAAATACCAACAGAGCCTTAATGAGGATACTCGAAAAAAACGGTCAAAGACAATCCTGCCATTTGGTCGAGAAAAATCGATGATGCTCTGTGGGCATTTCGTACGGCTTACAAAACTCCAATTGGTACCACACCATACAGACTTTTATATGGAAAAACCTGTCATTTGCCGTTCAAAATCGAACATCGCGCCTACTGGGTACTCAGAAACTGTAATCCTGATCTCAAAATAGCTGGAGAGAAGAGATTTTTGCAATTGCATGAACTCGATTAACTAAGACTCCAAGCTTATGAGAACTCCAAACTTTACAAAGCTAGAACCAAAGCTTATCATGACAGAAAGCTTAGAATTCGAAAAGAATTCAAAGCGGGAGACAAAGTTCTGCTTTTCAATATGAAATACAAGTTTAAAGCTCCTAAGCTAAAACCGAAACGGTTCGGACCATATATAGTGAAACATGGATTTCCATCTGGATATGTTGAATTATATGACAAACAGGGTGGAAGTTTCATTGTTAATGGTAACCGAATTAAATTGTACTGCGATAAGGAGCAAATGAACGAGATTTCTATCAAAGAGATTCCGCCTGAATCAGAATATGAGTCTATCACATTCCAGACACCTTTCCTAACCAACTACAAGGAAAATTCTGAATTTATCTATGATGTTCTTCCTAAACCTTGGGAAAAAGCAAAGTTGTACAACATAGATTAAACTGGAGAAGAAATTGTGATAGGAAACGTGGTGTATGTTCCAAAATTCTCAAAGAAGAAACCAAAGAATGCTCCAACGTAGACTAAAGGAAGTTTGAGTCTAGCTGATGACTCGTTAATAAAACAAGCGCTTCTCGGGAGGCAACCCGTGTGTTTGCTATTTTTAATTCTTATTTTTATTTTCAAAGTGATTGCACCCCAAAGTTTCTCTAATTCCTTATTTGAACTTAAGTGTGGGGGTGTACCACTGACCTTTTAATAAAACGTAGACATATTGTCGTGTGTTTGTTTTTAGATTACTGCGGGTAATGGTTACTAAGCTTGGATACTTGGATCAAAGAATCATAGAAAATATGGTTTATTATCTTATTTCCCTATTTTCATACTTTGAAGTTCGTTTATCACATTGAGGAAAATGCTTAAATTAAGTGTGGGGGGGGGGGGTTGAATAGGAAGATAAGGATAATTTTCGAGCTAGATTTAAAATGTTGTTTGCCCTTGTGATATAGTTATTTGTCATTTTTAGTATAATATATTAGAATAACTGGATCTATCCACTGGTGAAACCTGTTTTTTTGAAAATTTGAGATGTGTGCCGATTAATATTGTAATCCATTCTGGGATCGATAACATTAGCTATCACATATTATAGCCCTTCCACCTAAATTGTGAGGAATTAAGCATGTTCTGTATTTAACATACATCTTTTATGCTTTGATTCTTTTGCTATGAGTGTGCCGGTGATTTTATTTATTCTAGAACTTGTGCTTGTAAATCATTACGAGACCGTTGTGAGATCACATTTTGTGTGTGATATAAGTGTATATACGTGATAAGAGGCAACCTTAGGATTTAACGCAAATAGCCTTCCGCATTGATATTTAGCTAGTTACACTGACTAGTTAACCACCAATATAAACCCTACTGTTAGCGTTTATCTTTAACGCTAGATACCCTTAGTTACACCTTCTGAGCCAATCATTTCTTTTGATAAAATCTAGAAAAATACAAAAAGATTTTACACTTTTTTTAGCCTAGCCTTACCCTTAGTCAAGTCTTGGTTGGTTGCTAGCTATTTGGCAAGATGGATGTTATGTGGGAAATCATGAAAGTACGAAGAAAGTTGTAAACTCTATGAGCAGTTATCAAAGTGAAGTGAAAGTTAAGTCATCGGAACTATAAGATGACAAGTGAATGAGTTTATGTTCAAAATAAATAAATAAATATATAAATAAATAAAAAAGAAAAGAAGAAAAAGTCATTGCAACTATAAGGTGACAAGAATAGCCAATGAGCTATTGAATAATGTATTGATCAATCAAGTATGGAGTTTCTCAAGATTGCATGATAGTGGTTCGAAATAGCTAGCAACATTTGGTTAGTAGACTTTGACTATTTTGTATATTCTTTACTATCAACCTTTCTAAACATATCCCATGTCTTATCCTTACCTTTTGACTTTGTGGAATTATCAAGTGTATTGACATATAGTGATCATCTAATTTCTTGAGGAATTAGATAGCGCGCCAGCGATCTAAGGTTATCCTTAGTGACTATCCGTTATTTGGTAATGCGAGAATTCGTACCAGCGATCTATTATGTTTTGCATAAGATATTTGCACGTAAGTCTGATATAACCCTTGAAACCTTAAATCCGAATAAAAGACCTCTTTGATATGTATACTTGGTGCTCACGCCATGCCGGTGTAGTTTTATTTCTTGTACAAGCCTATGGTAATATTTAAACATTGACTGAGCAATGAGTGTGATTTATCTTATATACTCCACCAACCATATAAACGAGTGATTTGAGTGAATTATATTCCATTCCTTTTCGTGAGGTGTTTAGTAATGTTCATCAAGCAAGAAAATCAATTGGGTATTGTCAAACATCTCGATGCTTCACTTATAAAAGCTTAAAATGATGAATCTAACTTGTACTTGTACTTGATAGATTTGCATCACATTTTTCCTAAACATAATTTCGTATACCATGTGGATTATTGTTTCAACTTCTAGATTTGCTTGAGGGCAAGCAAAGTTTAAGTGTGGGGGAATTTGATAACGCTCAAATTGTGCATGTTTTTAGTAGCGTTATTCGTGCTTTTGTATATATTATTTGGTTATATTTATATGCTTTTGTTACTTAATCGCACCAAAGTATGTTTGCAAAGTATATGTAGCCAAGTACAGGAAAAAGGAAGAAAAAGTGAAAGAATGAGGAAGAAGGAAATATTTATGATCGTACGAAGATTCTCATGTCAAGATCCACTCCGAAAAGGCATTTCAAAGAACGAAGGTCCAATATCCAAGTATTCAAGTTGACAAGTTCCAAGACAGAAAGAATCAAGTTTGGATGAAGAACAAAAAGCTATGAGCAAGAAACAAGCCAAACGCCAAAATTCCAAAAACTGTGTCTACAGCAGCACCCCATCTGATCAGATGCAGCCCGCAACTGATTCGGATGGAGGCCACTTTTGAAGACCAACCGATCGGATGGGAACCAAGCCGATCGGTTGGAAGTTGCCTGTTTTGCCAAACTTCATCATTAAGTATTGTATCTTGCTACCAACGATTCTAGGTCTTTCTATTGAGTATTCTAGGCCATTCCATTCTGCTTGTTGGCCAAGTTGAAGCATTAAACACCCTATGCCTTGAGAATAGTATAAATAGAGCCATTTGTGAAGTGTTAGAGCATCCCATTCTCATTCAATAATCTATCACTCTCCCAAAAATCTTAAACAACTCTCTCAAAGTTCTAAATTCATTCTTAGAAGTCCAAGAAACTTTGAAAGTCCAAGAAGTCAACATTTGGAAGTCAAAACATGAAGAAGTCAACACCAATACTTTGGGTATCATTACCTTATCATTTGTAATCTTATTTCAATCATTGTAAGACTTTTAATCATGATTTCTAATGTTCAAAAATTTGAGTTTATGTTTATGTTTGCTATGAGTGGCTAGTGCCTTTGTGCACTTGCTTAGATGATGTTTATTACTTAATGATTCGCATATGATTTTGATAACATTTTATTAATTCAATTTCAAGTTGATTCTAAGATCCGATCGTGCTTAAGTTTCATAGTGACATTTGTTAATCAAGTTTGACTAGTTGTTAGTAATTCTAAAGGTCGAAAGATTTATTGTTATTCAACTAGTTATAATCATTTGTCTATGAATGATTGTTTTTACCCATTATTCTTGGTTAAACAAAGAAACTTAATTGTGGTTGTAATAAGAATGCTTTTGTCTATCAAATTGGATTGATTGAAAACCACCTCAAAGGTCGAAAGATTAGTAGTTTACAATCAGTTGTAACCATTTTGTCTATGATCGGTTACCTTTTGTGTTGACCATTTCCTAAGCGTATTTGAGAAAACAAAAGGTTATTTTTGTGTTTAAGTTTGTTAACCCAAACTTATGAAAATTGAATTGATCTTGAATTGATTGGTTAAACTTAATGCTTTTTTTTATAAACTAAAATCTTGAAGAAGGTTTAACTTGTAAGAACAATAGATTAGTTCACCAACTAATTATCACAACCAACATGTTAGCAAAAGTTATCACAATCAAGCTTATCAAGAGTAGTAAATTAGTCTAAGCAAGTGTAGTTTTAATCATTTGAATTATCATATTATCATTATTGCTTGTTTTAGAGATTTACTTTTAGTAGCTTTTAGAGTTACAACTGGATTCACTCACAAATCCCTGCGAACGATCCCGCCTTACCATCAAAATCTTGCTATAAAGGACGAGTTCACTTGCTCGTATGTGTTATTTCTAGATTCGGTAATTCAACCCTTATAAATTTAAAACTTGTACACACACGTAACCCATCATATGTGTTTTGGTTCGTCAGTTATTTATCCTGTGTTATGTGTTTTTGGTTCATCAGTTATTGTTCATCAATAAATTAAATGATTATATATATATAGGGAGACTTTCTTGCGAGAACCATCTTATCTGCGAGAACTGACAGAACCACCAAAAACATACATGCACGCCTTTTAAAATAAAATAAAAATACATGTAAATCATCAATAATCGTAAGTATCCACCTATGTTCTTCAATATCATCATGAACTCATCCTCTTTTTTCACAAAAACCTTACACATAGCCGCAATATTGTCATTGCACGCCTTATAAGAACATACATGCACACCTTCAAAGAAAAATTTTGTATTTCCAATTTCTTATCAAATTCTTTAGAACAACCATGTTTTTTTAAAACATATATGTTGTTTTTAGAACATATGTGCAAAAATACAATTATTGAAGGCGTGCATGTATGTTTTTGGTGGTTCTGTCAGTTCTCGCAGATAAGATGGTTCTCGCAAGAAAGTCTCACTATATATATATAGGGTAGGGTTATAATGAAAAGGGGGTTATAATAGAAAGGGTAGGAAGGAATCTCAGCCATTGGATCAGATTTAACCAGATCAAATTGGGCGATGGCATTTTTGTAAATAATGCAAACTTCAGGGGCAAATTCGTTATAGTGTATTTTCTACACAAAACCTATCCCGTCATTTATCTCAAACCAATTCCTGGATCCCGCTTTCTCTCTCTAAACACACTTTCTCAGACTAGAAATTCACACACATCTTAATCATATTCATCTTTAATCGAATCATTACTCATCATAATCAAATCATTAAACCTTCTAATCACGATCTAAGACGAATCTACCGCATCTTAAACGACCTCGTAAGTTGATTTATGAACACTAATTATGTTACTGCATCTTTTTGTTACTTTTGGTTTTCTAAAATCTTGTTTTATTTATCAATTTAGGTTCATTTTTTTAATATGATGAAGTAGACTTTCAAATCTATTGAAGAGTGTGTGTATGTGTATGCTTATGTATGTTTTCTTCTAGATCTGGAACAAAATGTAGAAAAAAATAAATAAAAAACATGTTTAAGAAAGTTGCATACAAGATGTTTGATAAAATGTCTCAACTAGATTTTATAACTGTGATGCGCTAAATTTACATTATGATGCAGTAGGTTTTTATTTTAACTGTGATGCAGTAGGTTATTTGTGCTTGTATGTTTGGTAATTTGTTCGATGCACTTGATTTTGTACTATGATGGAGTAGGTGTTCAGCTCCGTGTATAAGGATGAATTTGGTTAAGCGTAGGTTGCGTTATGTGCGTAAATGTGTTTGTATGTTTGGTTGTTTGTGTTATGCACTTGAATATGAACCGTGATGCAGTAGGTTATGTTTTCCGGCATATGAAGTTCGATTAGGTCACGCGTAGTGAGTTTTAGTTTTCGAAATGTGCTTGTATGTGTTTTTGAATGCTTGATGCAGTAGTTGTAAAGAAGTGATGCAGTAGGTTATGTTTTGCAGCGTATGATGTTTGATTAGGTTGTACTGTTGATACAAAAGTTGGGCTTTCCTTGATTCCGTACCAATCAGATCTTAATGCTTGAGACATGCGCACTAAGAAAACAAAAAGACACCGTTAGGCTTATCGTGGGATTGTCTCCACGATTATCCTCCGGCGTGAGAGTAAGTAATCGGTTTTTTAGGGTTTAGTTGAAGAGTTAGAGTTTGTAAATCATACCTTTGTGAGGGCTGGAGTGCCCTCTATATATGGACACGAAATCCTTATTGGTTTCGTGTTCCCCAATCTTCGGTCTATCCCGCGTAGGGCGGTTAATTGATATATATCCCATAAATAGAAGATATACTATCAAAACCATAAATAACATTGGGCTTGGGCCATCGTGAGCCCAAACCACTATCGTGATAGCCCATTCATGATGGGCTTGAGTCCATTCGTGATGGACTTGAGTATGGGTCGGGTTCGTGACCCGAATACGGACTATACGTCATCATGTCCCCCCAGTCTAGTGTGCGCAATGCAAAATTGCGGACGCTAGACTAATAATTGTAGCTAAAAATGTTCCTCGATGCGTAGCGGGGAAGTTTCAAGTATTTCCCGCCAAAATTAGCAAATTAATCTAGTCCAAGTACATTCGTATCTCCTTCGTAAATCGTGAAGGGTGGGTGAAAAAGTGTTTTACCTTTTTGCCTCCTAGCCACACGATTAGAGCAAGTGGGGTACATGTGTCGTTCATCCAAGAGTATGTATAACCCTATATAAAGGTCAGCCGTCTTTTGACTGTGGCTACCACAGTAAAAAATCATCATTTTCCGCCATTGTTAAACCTTCAAAAAGCGATCAAAAAATCAACAAAAGCGAAGGTAATAGCGCGTGCGCTTATAAGGGTTATTGAAGGTTAATCATGGTTCTTCAATTGTCTGATATTAATTCCGATATATCTGAGGATGAACTTCGTCAGTTCACTTCAGATTATTACATCCCTCTCGCATTGCATCCGGTAGTTCCGGCCGCAAATGCGTCGATAGCGGATTTCCCGCAAGGGAAAGTAGGGGTATATACGCGTTTTTTCGAATTCGCTAACCAGCGTGCGCCCATCTCCCTCTTTTTGTGTGATATTCTAAATCACTATCGCCTTCATATTTCCCAGCTGCACTGTATAGGTGCAGCCAAAATAACCAATTTTGAAGTGAATTGTCGCTTATTAGCGATAGAACCCACAATTCATCTTTTCCGCGCGTTTTACCACACGTCGTGGTCAAACGGGTGGGTTTCCTTCTCCAAGCGCGCAGGGACACTGCAGTGCTATACGGAGAAGTTAGACGCACTTAGGGATTGGAGAGAAAAATTCTTTTGGGTCGATAGTGCATTTTTCCCATCGATTTTTGGGTTCTATACTCGAGAATTATTACCGAGAGACGAGCGCCCCGACCCCGGATTATATAATGTAGCTGATGCGGATACGATAAACACCAATCGCATACCGATCAAAGCGTATCCCGAAGAGTTTTTGGTGCACATGGGCATTAGCCGCAATTACTTCGGTAGTCCGGAAGAAGTGCCAACATTTCTGGATGAAAATAGCCGGGGTGGGTGCTTGTCTCTTCCTTCATCTTCGCTTAGTAGTTGTAAGCGTTCTTCCCTTTGTAGCTTATTAACATATTTTGTGTTTGTTTGTTGTTTGTTGCGCAGAGATGGATCTATTCTGCGTCGTGCATTTGGAGAAGCCGAAGCAGGTTATTGTGGGTGTGCGCCCTTTGAGGGATGGTGAGGAGCCCATTCTACAGGCTACCGCAGGACGCACAATGGCGATCGCGCAGGGGGAGCCAGAGGGGACAGATGAGACTGTGGAGATCCCCGCAGGTGTTACTATGGCTACTCCTCTGCGTAGCTTTCCTGGTCCTGGGTCGCAAATCCCTGTGGAGCTATTGCACATAGACTCGTCGGGGAGTGCTATGGATGAGTCTGAGGAGGAAGGCCAAGGGTTAAAGCGCAAGAGGTCGTCTGGTGATGATGGCGCAGGGACATCAAGTAAGCGCCCTGCTATTTTTGTCGAGCGACCAACTGAAGAGGATGCGTCATCGCATAAAACTCCTCCCCCCAAGTAAGTATTTGTGCCTTTAGATCTTCAGTCCTTTAATCCGCTATTAGTACTATAGAGTAACTTTGTTATTTGCGTGTAGGGTTGAAACTTCTGTTGATGATGATGCGCATGTTGAGAATTCGCCCCCCAAGACTGGTTCTGCAAATGTTGGTGAGTTCGTGACTGAGAGTCCAGTGGATGAGGAAAAGTCTGCTGGAGATGCGCCAAGAAATAGCCTTCTAGAGGAGTTGGCGTTGGCTGCTGCGCACCAGGCTTCATTGGTTGCGCGGCTACAGGCTGAGTATGGTGGTGAGGGCAGCCTGGTTGCGCAGAAGGATAAGGAGATTGACCTTCTAAAGGCGCAGTTGGCTGATGCGCAGGCTGAATTGAGGGCATCTGCTATGTATGACCAGAAAGTTGCTGATGAGAAGATGTTGCTCATGGCCGAACTGAATAAAGAGCGCACTGGAGCAAAAGAGTACAAGGCCTCCTGCCTTTGGGCCTTGAGATATATGGAGCTGAATAAGGGGAAACTCATGTCTGACTTGGATGAATTCCGCAAGGCTGTGGAGAGTTTGCTGGAGAATCAGGAGAGTAAGCTGCGCAAACTCAGCATCGAGTATGATGAGGAGTTGTATCCTCATTTGTTGTCAACCATAGCTGAGCGCAGGTGGCTTATCAGCCATGGTTTGCGCCTTGCCGCTTTGGGCACTTTGGAGTCGCAGGAGGTGACGGGGGTATTTGGGGAAGTTGTTGAGCGCGCGTTGGCACGTGGCCAAGCGCAGGCTATAGAAAAGCTTGCCGAGAGCAATTTGTTGACCGTGCCTATTACTCAAGTACCGGGTTACAACGCCAGCGCCTATGATGAGCTTGTTGCTGCCATGGAGAAGATGAAGCTTTTCGAGCTTCCTCATATTGCTCGCCTGGAGCGTGACCAAGATTTTCCCATAAGCGTGATCATGGAGGGTTTAACCTTGGCTAGGCATTCATCCGAAGATGCTGAGGCGCAGCTTGACTATTTTCTGAAGCCGGATGTGTCGCAGCTACATGTGCCTATTTTTGCTCGTCCCCGTGACATCCTCAACCCTTTTGCCCTTGAGAAAGAAATTCCATTGAGGGCGTCCTTAGAAGCTCATGAGATGAGACTTGCCAAGAAGAAGGGCCAGAAGGGGAAAGCTATTCTGTGTGGTCTTGGTGCGGCTCACATTCCTAGATCTGATGGGGTACCGGTTAGCGTGCCAACGGTAGCACCCAAGGATGCTGAGCTATTACAGAGGCTTAAAGATGCTGGTTGTGTGGCGCGCCAAGCGGGTAGCTCAGGGCTCAGGCGTACTCGCAGCATGTCTTGGTAGTTTTGATGTAGTGATGTTGTGTGGTATGTCCACTTTTTTGTTGTACATATGCTTGTTGAATATGTACTTTTTATGAACTTGTTATCCATAATAAATTGTTGATTAGAAAAATACGATTGTACGCATATTGTATCAATTTTGATTGTGGTTATAACGTTTGTACTTAGTTATTTTGTCTTTGCGTAAAAGATGTCTAAGAATCAAACCGCTTGTATAAACACATTTAGAAAAAGTTACAAGGATTTATAATCACTTATATCATTATCGTGTATGAAATTTATGACATAGTCATGTATGACATGATTGTATATAACATAATTGTGTATGAAATTTACAAGTTGTTGTGTATCCATCGTGGGGTGCACAAGTGTATGGATTGCAGCGTGCTGATAATACCATACTAAGGGGTTAATTGTCTCAACTCCTAGTTTGTTAAACGCGCACAGTGTGCAATGATGTGTATCCGTCGTGGGGTACACATCGAACTTACTCCAATGTCTTGAGAGTAAGGTGTTTAACAAGGATGCGTGATCCGATGTTGATGGGTTTGTAACCCTCTTACTCAACGAGTCATTTAGTAGGTTTACTCATCCTTTTACCATCGTGGGTTTTTAATTGGTGCATGCACGCCATGTAGGCAAAAGATAATATAACAAACAGTATTGAGACATAAATTATATGTAAGCAATAAAGTAAAGTGTGTCACGGAGTTAGCTAGAAACCGCAACATTTTATTAATACTTGCAAGTTTTTGTAAAAAGATAAAAACATTTGTCTAAATGAAAACAAAAAATGTAAATACACGGATGTTTATTGAGCACTTACTAAAGTGCGTAGGTGTCCATGTATTGGGTCGTAACCTTTCCTAAAGATAGCATCTTTTGAGATTGCAGATATTCCATGTACGTTGTAGCTCACGACCATCCATGTCACGCAGCTTGTACGCGCCTTGTCCTAGTGCTTCAATGACCTCATAGGGTCCTTCCCACTTTGGTCCAAGTTTTCCTGTATCTTCTGCGTGGCTTGCATCATTAGCGCGGTACACGAAGTCGCCTGGTCTGAATGAAGTGCTTCGAACTTTAGCATCGTAGTATCCCTTGATCTTTGACTTGGTTTTTGCCTCTCGTATAGCTGCGCGCTCGCGCCTTTCTTCCAATAGGTCCAAATCTATCCGTCGTTCGTCGTCATTAGTCGCGACATTAACTTCCGCGGTGCGGATAGTTGGCATTCCAATTTCAGCTGGTATGACAGCTTCTGTCCCGTAGACAAGGGAAAAAGGAGTGTCTCCATTGCTAACTTTGATTGTCGTGCGGTGCGCCCATAAGACATGCGACAATTCGTCCACCCATCTTCCTTTATGTTTGTCCAGGCGCGCTTTAATTCCTTCGCCTAGACTACGATTTGCGCGCTCAACTAAACCATTGGTTTGTGGGTGTTTTACTGATGCGAAGTGTTGTGTGATATGTAACTCTGCGCACCAGTCTTTGAACGGGTTATCACGGAATTGTTTTCCGTTGTCCGAAACGATCTCCCCAGGTAATCCAAAACGACATACAATATTTTCCCAAACAAAGCGTTTTACTTGATTACCTGTGATTGTCGCTACTGCCTTCGTTTCGATCCATTTAGTGAAGTAATCGATTGCAACAATAAGAAATTTAAGTCCTCCCGCTGCGACAGGGAAGGGACCCGCAATATCAATACCCCAGTTGTAGAATGGCCATGGAGAAGTGATAGGTGTTAGCTCTTGTTGTGGCCTGCGCGGGATGGGTCTATGAACTTGGCAGTCGTTGCATTTCTTTATCACATCGCGCGCATCACGGTGCATAGTAGGCCAATAATATCCTGAGCGCAATGCTCGCGCTACGACGGACCATGGTCCTGAATGCATACTGCATGAACCAGCGTGGATCTCTCGGAGTACGTAATCTGCCTGAAGAGGTCCAACGCACCGAAGCCATGGTTGTAGGAATGAGCGCCGATATAGGATACCATCTCTAAGTTCGAACCTCTGCGCTGTGCGCCGTATCCGTCGAGCGTCCTTCTGCTCATCGGGCAATTTGTCCTTGCTTATAAATTCGATAATAGGGGTCATCCACGTAGGATTCTCTTCCTCTATTACCGTGGATATCTCCATCTCCGAGATGGATTTGTTCTTTAGGATCTCCACTAAAACTTGTTTTGACAGGTGCGCGAAGCTAGTAGATGCGATCTTGCTTAGCGCATCCGCTTTCTTATTTTCACCTCTAGGAATTTGCTTAATGGTAAACCTGTCAAAGCCTTGTATTAGCGATTTGGTCTTGTCGAGGTATTGGATCATGTTATCCTCTTTAGCCACATATTCGCCCAACACATGGTTGGCTACCAATCGGGAGTCCACATTTGCTTCTAGGTTACATACACCCATTCGATTTGCAATGCGTAATCCAGCGATTAGGGCTTCATATTCTGCCTCGTTGTTCGTGGCTGTGAATTCAAAACACAGTGCGTAAGTGAATTTCATTCCTTCTGGATTAGTGAGGATAAGGCCAGCGCCCGATCCATCCACACATGAAGATCCATCTGTGAACAAGACCCATGGTTATTGTAATTCTACCTTGCTCGGTGGGGGTGCGTCATCGGTATCTGGTTTTTCGATGATGAAGTCTGCTAGTATTTGCCCTTTAACCGCAGTGCGTGGTCTGTAAGAGATGTTATACTCGCCTAGTAGCACACTCCATTTTTGTAATCGCCCCGATGCGTCAGGTTTAGAGATAACTTGTTTGATAGGTTGGTCGGTAATCACTGCTATTGGGTGCGCTTGAAAGTATCTACGCAGTCTTTTGGCAGCAAATACTAATGCCAAGACCAACTTCTCCATTGAGCTGTAATTAATCTCTGTCTTCTTGAGTGCTTTGCTTACAAAATACACCGGTGTTTGTACAGAATTCCTATCCGTCAGTAGCACTGCACTGATCGCTCCATGGGTTGCGGATAAGTAGACGATTAACTCCTCCCCTGGTCGGGGTGCAACTAGCTTAGGAAGCGCTGCTATATGTTGCTTAAGCTGTGTGAAAGCTTCTTTCGCTTCCGCAGTCCAACGAAAGTCTCCCTTTTTAGTACACTTCTTGAGTGTTTTAAATAAAGGAAGTGACTTATCCGCTGATTTGGACAGGAATCTGTTCAAACCGGCTAGCTTTCCATTCAGAGATTGAACTTCTTTCAACGTGCGCGATGAGGGAAGCTGGATGACAGCCTCTGTTTTTTCTGGGCATGGCTTAATGCCATCTGGTTCTATCAAATATCCTAGGAACATGCCTTCTGTAGCACCAAAAGTGCATTTCTTAGGATTCAACTTCATGTTGATCTTTCGTAGTGTTGTGAATGTTTCTTCAATGTCGCGCACCACTTCATCTTCAGTATGGCTTTTTATGACGAGGTCATCCACATAGACCTCTAGGTTGCGTCCCACTTGCTTCTCGAACGCATTATCTACCAGTCGCTGGTAGGTGGCGCCCGCATTCTTCAGGCCAAAAGGCATCTTTGTATAACAAAAAATGCCTTGGCTTGTGTGGAAGGCTATTTTTTCCTCGTCTTCCTTAGCCATTTGGATTTGGTGATACCCTTTGTATGCATCCAAGAAACATTTAAAGGGATATCCGCACAAAGATTCCACTTTCCAGTCTATCTCTGGAGTGGGTAGCAGTCCTATGGACATGCTTTATTAAGGTCGGTGAAGTCCACACACATTCGCCAACTGCCATCGCTCTTTTTGACCATTACGGGATTGGAGAGCCAATCGTGGTAATAGACTTCTCTCATGATGCCAGCATCCACAAGTTTGTGTACTTCTTCCAGTATGGCTTTTGCGCGCTCTGGAGCCTGGCCGCGCTTTTTCTGCCTTACTGGGGAATATCCTTGTCGGATTTGTAACTTGTGTTCTGCAATTGAGCGTGGCACACCAGTCATGTGTTTTGGTTCCCATGCGAAGATATCCAGATTCCTTTGTAAGAGCGTGCATACAGCCGCTCTACTTTTTTCAGACAACGACCCTCCAATCGACACTTCTTGTTCCGGATATTCGGGGTGAATTGCAACCTTCAGGTTTGGTACTTTAGCTGCGCTTCGTTCCGGGATATGTGTCGTTTCACATGTAATCGTGTTACATTCTTCTGGTGGCGCAGCGTTGTTGTAAATGGTGACAATGCCGCCTTCTACTGGGAATTTGAGCATCCCATGTGCTGTGGATGGTACCGCGCGCATCGCCGAGATTCCTGACCTTCCAATAATGCCATTGTATGGCGAAGGAGATCTGATCACCATAAAGTTCATCCAGGCTGTCGTGGAGTGTTCCTTATTACCAACAGCGACTAGTAGGCGCAGTTGCCCCATGGGCCATATCTTTTCTCCTGTAAAGCCAGTAAGCGCAGTCGTGGCTGGACTTAACTGTCTTTGTATCTCAGGGCGCAGTCTTTTGAAACAATGTTCATACATTATATCCGCTGATGCCCCTCCATCAACATACATGCGGTGGATATCGTGACCCCCCGCATTTATCTCAATGGTGAGTGGCTCTGCCACTGCGTTGTCCGCAGCCAAGGTGGGGAAAGAGATTTCGCTTCCATGAGAAAATTTTTGGCTCACCTTTTGCCTAGTCTTTCGCTGCCATGATTGTATCATGTAGATAGTATCAGCTTTTTCCTTAGGCGCTTCCTTCTTGCCTCCAGTTTTCTGTTTGTCTTTCCCATCCTTAATATTTTTAACGAGATGGTCCAATCTGGCTTCTTTTACTAACTTGTCTATTAGTTGGCGCAGTTGGACGCAATCATTAGTTGTATGGCCCTTCTGTCCATGGTAGTCGCAGTATCCATTCCCTACGCGCCGATCTTCAGGGGTGCGCATAGGTGGGGGTCTTGGAAAGTTCGCACCTTCCGTCGCAAATATTTCCCTTGGAGTTTTCGTTAGTGGGGTGTACTTGTCGTTTCCCCGTCCGCCCCCTTGACTGCGATAGCTTTTGTTACGATTGCCAGTCTGTTAATTGGATTGTCTCCTTGGCTCTTCTTGTGACCTATGGTTCGAGTAACTTTTCTTGCTATCCGCAGCGGCTGCTTCTCCTTGGACGAAGGACCTCGTGCGCTTCATGAGCTCGTCAAAGGTTTGGGGAACCCTATCGTTTAACTTTTTAATCAAATCTGGGTTATCGATTCCGTTCATAAACCCCGATATCTTTAGTATTTTTGGGCACGCCTTGACCTGTATGCATTCGTCCTTATAGCGTTCCATGAAAGCGCTTGTGGATTCCCCTTGGCGCTGTTTTACCCTAGCGAGCTCGACAGGGTTTTTGGCGCACTTCTTCCTTTGAGTAAAGTTTAAACGAAACACCTTTCGCAACTCTTCAAACCCACCGATGCTTCTGCGTGGAAGCTTACTGAACCAGTTGCGCGCATTCCCTACTAATGTAGAGTTAAACATGTGGCACCACACAGGTTGTGGCCAATTTTCGATAGTGGCTGCTGATTCGAAAATTTTTAGGTGATCATCAGGATCACCTGTCCCATCATATGTTTTGACATTAGCAGGCATGCGCCTTCTCTTATTTTCTGAAAAATCGCTGATGCGCCTAGTGAACGCATCAACTTTTTGGCGACGCCAGGGACGAGACATGTCTTCGTCTTCCTGGTCGCGGTATTTTCCCCTTGATTTCCAGTGTCCTGTTTCCTTGTCCTCGTTGTCCGAGGAGTCACTTGAGGATGAGCTTACTCTTTTGCGACGCTTGCGCCGACTATCATCGGAATCCGAGCTTGCTCCTCTGCGGCGCTTGCGCCGACTATCCTCCGAATCAGAGCTTGAAGGGCTTTCGCTTGGGGAGCACCGTCGCCCGAGCCTATCATGAACCCTACGACTACCAAGCCTAGTGTGGACATTGGCGCGCCGTTCCCCATCTTCATGCTCCTCTAGATACTGAAAGTCGGCTGCTTCGTCATCCACAACCTTCCTTCCAATCCTAGTAAACACTGGGTGTTTGTGGCTATCCTTCTCGCGTCTTTCCTTTCGGTAGCGCGGTGGGGATGCCTCATGTTCAGGGTCGAAGTTGAGCCTGGCGTGCAGACTTTGGCTTGACCTCTTTTTCGCCTCCTCTCGCATGAGCGCAGCCAAGGCTTCGTAGTTTTGAGATACGAAATCACTTGGCGCTAGTTCAGGCGTGACTCCTTCTAGCGCGAGGGAGTCTGTTTCTAAAACAAGATCCTTGTTTTGGATAGGCGCATTTGGTGGCTCAGTGAAGTTTACTTCTGGCATGGTGAGAGGAGTGCGCTGTAGGTCTACCGCGCTAGTACTTGTTGTAGTAGCATTGGTAGTCATAGTGAGCGGTTCTATTGGAGTAAAGAGCAGATCTGAGTACGATCCTAAGCTTCTGGGCGCACTGGTTGTCCCAGAGGCCTGCTTAGAGGCCGCATCAGTTTGCTGTTTCTTCCCTAGTAGGTCGTCATGCGTTTTCTTCGCATGCGGAGTCCTCTGATTTCCGTGTTTCGTCATTCTAGTTCTTAGCAAAGTTCTTAGTGTAGGGTCCCACGGATGGCGCCACTTGTTGATACAAAAGTTGGGCGTTCCTTGATTCCGTACCAATCAGATCTTAATGCTTGAGACCTGCGCACTAAGAAAACAAAAAGACACCGTTAGGCTTATCGTGGGATTGTCTCCCACGATTATCCTCTGGCGTGAGAGTAAGTAATCGGTTTTTAGGGTTTAGTTGAAGAGTTAGGGTTTGTAAATCGTACCTTTGTGAGGGCTGGGGTGCCCTCTATATATGGACACGAAATCCTTATTGGTTTCATGTTCCCCAATCTTCGGTCTATCCCGCGTAGGGCGGTTAATTGATATATATCCCATAAATAGAAGATATACTATCAAAACCATAAATAACATTGGGCTTGGGCCATCGTGAGCCCAAACCGCTATCATAATAGCCCATTCATGATGGGCTTGAGTCCATTCGTGATGGACTTGAGTATGGGTCGGGTTCGTAACCCGAATACGGACTATACGTCATCATGTACGTAGTGTGTTTTAGTTGTTGAAATGTACTTGTGTGTGTATTTGAATGCATAATGCAGTAGTTGTAAAAAAAGATGAAGTAGGTTATGTTTTCTGGTGTATGATGATTGATTAGGTCACGTGTAGTGTGCTTTAGTTGTCAAAAAGTGCTTGTTTGTGTATTTGAATACTTGATGCAGTATTTGTAAAGACGTGATTTAGTAGACCTTCATTTTAAACTGAGATGCAGTAGGTTTCAATATATAGCTGATTTAGGTTAAATGTATGTTGAATTATGTGTGTAAATGTGTTTGTATGGTTGATTGAATGTACGATGCACTTGATTTTGAACTTAATGCACTAGGGGTTGAGTTGTGATGTATAAGGATAAATTCGGTTAAGCGTAGATTGTGTTATGTGAGTAAATGTGTTTGTATGGTTGATTATATGTCTAATGCACTTGATTTTGTATTGTGATGCAGTAGGTGCTGAGTTGTCATGTTTAAGGATGAATTAGGCTAAGCATAGTGGTATGTGCTTAAACACATACATTTTCTTGACCAAAACCGGACCAAAATAACCAAAAACCCGACCAAAATGCCAAATATATTGTGTTTTTGTGTTTTTACATGTGCAGGCACGGATATCAAGGAAAGGGACAAAAATCAAGCAAAAACCGACAAAAAGTCAAGAAAATCAAGAAAACGAGCACGGGATTGTGAAGAGGATTAAAGAGCCAATGCCGGGAAGAAAAATATGGTCAAAAAAGTCAACCAAGGTCCTCATATTATCAGAGATTGTCAATTTCAGCCCTTAGATCATCTTTATAAAAATGGCAGCAAAGGTCCCTTGATTTTCAGCAATTAACACAATTGGTCCCTTGAAATTAAAAACCCTTTTCACACTTACCCAATACACAACTAATCCAAAATAAACTCTTATACTACCCAACCCATTATAACCACTAGCCCATTTCACTAACACCTAAGCCCAACCAAAGACTAAACCCGCGACCTTTTAAAACCCGGCCAACACATATTTTACCCAACCCAAACCCGGTGGTCAAAAGAATAATAAATACCACACAAACCATTCCGCCCCCAATATTTACCCCCAACCCAGGCAACCATGAACCCTAATTTTCCCTCCCATCCAATTAAGGGCAATTGGGTCAATTCGAAGGCTTCTAGAAGTGTCAGGGAATGTCAGAGAGTGTCAGAAGCAAAGAAGCACATGGATGGCTGATGTGGCAGCTGGCTATTGGTTGAGACACCTCACTACACCTCAATCTAAGGGCTCTGATTGTTTTCAATCATTGGGTACGGATTTAAGGGTTTGGATTGGCTCTCAAGTAACACAACTCACACGGATCGCCAGCGTGGACATCCTCACCCCTCACTCTCTCCCTCGGCTATAAAAGGAAGCTTATTCTCTTCATTTCAGTATGTAGGAATTTAGTAACGTTACTCTGCTATTTTAGTTTCTCAATTGTAATTTCAGTTTCAAACTATTGTAATCAAGAATTTTATTAATGAAATATTAGTTTACCTTTTATACAATTCGAATTTACTTATTGTTCTTCAATTCTCAATTTATTTTTAGTTATTGTTTAAGCTTGTGATTACTGTTTTATTAACTTCTTTAAATCAATTTTAGTTTAAATTCAAAGTTACCTCTTAAGCTTTTGCAACTTATATAAAAGAAAAAAAAAGAAAAAAAAGAAAAAGGAGTTTTAATTCAAACTAATCCGGCTGCAACCAGCCTTTTATTGTTCACATAAGCTTATTCAAGCTTTCTAGCTTGTGTGAGCTTGTTTAGTTCCATTTACCTCAAAAATTACAAAAAAGTCAAACAAAGTCAAACTGAGTTTGACCATTGGTGAAATCAGCTTTGAGTGATAGTCTAGGGGAGATTTGGAAGCTCCTAGCCTGTCTAAAGACAGGCAAGCTTAGTGAGACCCCTCTGTTGAGCTGAGGGGTTGTTACATTGTGAGTTCTAATTCCATTTTTTATTCAATTCTGCATCAGTAGCTTAAAGTAGTTTAGATATGTTTTGGTTAGTTTGTAATTGCTTATTGTTGATTATATAATCTGATTATTGCTTGATCTCAGTAGTTTAATTCATCTACATTTGTTTGAATTAAGTTTGATATTAATGGTTTGAAACTGCTTCATGATTGCTAATTGATAATTTGTGGTTTATGTGAAATGAGAATCTGATGTTACTTGTTGTTGTTTATGGCTAATCTGAGGATATTAGATGTTAGTGAACAATGTTTGATGTTTGATAAGGGTGAATTAAGTATGAATCTGAGGTTGTTTGATTTAACTTCTGATATAAGGGTGTTTGGATCAGTGAGCATTAAAGAGTTGTAGGCTTGAATTAGGGGTAACATTAGTTCATATAGTTCACTTAGGTTTGTATTAGTCTAAATATAGGTTTGCATTAGTAGTTCATAGCAAAAAGTCAAAATTAGATTTCATATTAGTTTACTGCTGCAGTTTAGTAATTTAGTAGGCGTAATTTTGATCTTAGGAGCATAATAGTGTTAGTTGGTATAATCTGGATTCACAGTAGCTTAATATAACATCCTAAGTTAGTTTAGATCAATCAAAATTAGATTTAGTCAAAGTTTTAAAAGAAATCAAAAAGTCAATATAATCAGTTTAAGCTGAAATAGCTTTAACTTTTGGATCAATTATAGGATTCATTAGAGATTGGAAATAAGTTTGGATGAGTTTTCTGAGTAGTTTGCTAGCTTGTGAAGTTAGATCAAAAAGAAAATTTCATTTTGGAACTCAATAGCTTATCTAAAAATAAGCTCAAAGTTGAGTGTCTGCTGGAAATTTCCCCTGCACCTCAGTCACTAGCTCATGTTCATAAGCAGTTTCCTTGCAATCTATTGGAGTTTATTGTGAGATTTTTGGGGCAAAAGTTAGACAAATTAGCTGTTAATCAGTTTCTGCCTTTGGATTGCTCTTATTAGCTTATTTAGTTAGCTTATTCGAGTCCAATTTGTGCCTGTTTGAACTGTTTCATATAAAAATGTGCAAAGCTTTACTGTCTTGTTTATAGGCTGATTTCCAGTTTTTTCCAGCTTATTTGAGTCCTTTTCTTTTCATAAAATTAGTAATTGTTAATTGTTATTTGATTTGCAAAAGAAGAAAAATTAAAAAAAATATAGTTTAGATGATTTGTAGTTACCAGGATTCGAACCTGGGTGTTTTTTTTAGTGTAAAACGTTTTTATTTTCAGTTTTTGTCAATCAAGTCCTTAGGTTTCAGTTTAAACGAGTTTGGTCCTTGTCTTTGTTTAAAAATGTTTTGAGTATTAATTAAGTTTCAGAAAAGTACAAATCAGTCCCTGTCTTTTATTAAGTCAATAATAGTTTCAGT
Organism: Artemisia tridentata subsp. tridentata; assembly: GCA_021014915.2. Lineage (NCBI taxonomy): Eukaryota > Viridiplantae > Streptophyta > Magnoliopsida > Asterales > Asteraceae > Artemisia > Artemisia tridentata. The sequence continues at coordinate 366,152,677 of CP139507.1, forward strand.
TTTTACACTTTTAGTCCCTAAACTTTTACAAACTTTTGTTTTCTTTATTTTCTTTTATAAAATCAGTTTTAATAAATTTCATTTTCAGTCCCTTGAGTTTTTAGCTTTGCACTTTAGGTTTATTTCCTCACTATTAGTTTTATAAGTCTCGGGAATAGCCCGGGATTTGATTTCTTTTATTAATTTTGTGTGCTTTTATTTGTTATCGTAGATTGCTTTTAATTTTTCATATTTTAGTTTAAACAATACCAAAATAAATAATCACTTTCACTAATTCACTTCACATATTCACACACCGATTCGACTTATTCGCCGTCAAACCTTCGTTGGGAGAACGACCCGGGGGAATTGTATTCGTTACAATTTCTTTGGACTCAAAAATAAATTACATCAATTAAATGGCGCCGCTGCCGGGGAAGGCTTGAAACGAGTGCGTCGATTTCGTTCGTTGTTTTTGTGATTTGAAGATCCTTCCTCGGAAGTTATTGTTTTTTTAAAAAAAAATAAAAAATACAAAAATATAATAAATAAAACACTTTTCCTAAAGTGTTTTCATTAATACATCTTAATAAACATCCTCGGTCTTCCGTTGAAGGAGGGTGGTTGTAAACCATTCCAAATTACAACAAAACAAATCGTGAAATTGATCGTTATCGGATTACTTTATTACTACAACCTTATTACGGGGTTTAAGGAAGCTTGACATTAAATTGTCGAGCTGAAGAAGGCGGGTTTTTAAGCATCTTCGGAGCTACCTTTGCCTTCCCGCCACGCTGCGCGTAGTTTTAAAGGAAACGGTTACGGTTAACGTAACGGTTACCAAAAAGAAAATAAAGTCTTTTGTTTTTCAATATATTAAAAAAGCCAAAAATAATTCCCAACCAAAAATACAAAAAGATTTTTGATTTTCATTTTTGTTTCCTTTTTGGTGTATGAACACCCGCTCATCTTCTCAAAATCTTATTTCTCCATTATCAAATCCCGAAAGGGTAATTCGACACACACACCGTGTTCATTTCCCAAACGTTGAGGAAATGAATCACGACGATCAAGCTCCTCCGGTGGAGCCTAATCAAGGAGCACAACCGGGCCTCGACCTCCGTCCGATGGAGGAACAACTTCATACACCATTTAATGGTGTGCGAAGGGCCATTGTGATTCCCGACATACTTGCTAATCAATTTGAAATCAATCACGAGTTATTGAACCTCATCACTAGTATCTCTTACCACGGGTTCGAGAGTGAAGATCCTCACATTCACATTAGGAACTTCACCGATATAGTTGAGACCATTAAGCTTAATCAAGTATCATATGATGCGATAAAAATGAAGTTATTTCCTTTCTCCCTTAAGGGAGCGGCTCGAACTTGGCTTGAGAAGGAACCCCCGAACTCGATCTATACTTGGGGTGACCTAGCTTCAAAGTTCGTGAACCATTTCTATCCTCCTTCTAAGATTTCTAATCTCCGCGCTCAAATCTTACGTTTCCAACAAGCCTTTGATGAATCGTTCAGCGAGGCTTGGGATCGATTTAAAGAGTTGTTGGAGAAATGTCCGAACCACGGTTTTTCGGAGCTTCATCAAATCGATACCTTTTATAATGGTTTGAGTCTTGCCGATCAAGATTCACTCAATTCGGCGGCCGGTGGAAACTTATTGGCTCGTAATACTCAAGAGGCATTCGGAATAATTGAAAACAAAGCCCGTGTGAGAAATTCAAGGAGCAAGCTTCAAACGTCTAGTGCTAGTAGTAAGAACAATGAAGAAGTTATGAATGCTCTCGCCGCACTTACTAAGGGATTCGATTCATTTGTTATTGAGAAAACACCCAATCAAGTTAATGTTGTTAACCATGGTTGTGAAATATGTGGTGGTCCTCATTCTTATTTCGAGTGTCCGGCCACCGGGGCTTATGGACACGAGAATGTGTATGCTACTAATTCGGGTGGTAATGGTTACCAACCCCAAGGAGACCGTAATCTCCTTAGCTACCGTTCAAACAATTCACTTGGACCACCACCGGGATTCAATAATCAAAGTCAAAATCAAGGTCAAAACCGTAATCAAGTTAACAATAATCAAAATCGTGCAAATATTGGTTTTCAAAACAATGGTTATAATCAACATCAAAACCGGGGTTTTCAAGGAAATCAAAATCAAGGGAATTTTTATGGGAATTTCAATACTAATCAAGGAAATATGAATCAAAATCAAGGAAATTTTCATAATCAAGGTTTCAATAACAACAACCGAGGGCAAAATTTTAATCAAAATCAAAATGTTGTTCCAAATCCATCACCCTCGGATGAGATTCTTCGACAATTAATGCTTCAAAATCAAAATATGATGAGAACTCAAGAGTTGTTAACTAAGGAAATGAGTGAGATTAAGAAACGTTTAAATGATCAACCCTCGGGCTCGGGTACTACTTCTCTTCCAAGCAACACGATCGCAAACCCGAGGGGCGACGTTAAGGCGATCACAACACGTAGTGGTGTCTTTTATGATGGACCTACGGCTCCGACTACCTCTTCTTCTCTTCCTCCCAAGGTAGTCGCCCGTGAAACGGAGGTGACAACGGATACGGCACTTCCTACTAATAACGGAAGGACCGAAGACATCCAACCTCCGGTTGTCCAATCGTCAAAAGGAAAAGGGAAAGTTGATTTTGAACAAGAGGTTCCCGTTAAGATAAAACTTCCGTATCCGTCGCGACTTGATGAACAAAAGCACCACGATAAGAATACGCATCAGATGGAGAAATTCTACCAAATCTTTAAAGATATGAGCTTCGAAATTAGCTTCGCGGATGCTGCTCTCTTAATGCCGAAGTTTGCATCGATGGTAAAGAATTTGCTGAGCAACAAAGATAAATTGTTTGAGATGGCAAAAACAACCCCGTTAAATGAACAATGTTCCGCGGTTCTCCTCAAAAAGCTTCCGGAAAAGCTTGGAGATCCCGGAAAGTTCCTTATTCCGTGCAATTTTCCGGGGATGGTTCAATGTTTCGCCTTGGCCGATCTTGGCGCTAGCATTAACCTAATGCCTAAGTCCGTTTGGGAAAAATTATCTCTCCCCGCTCTCACTCCGACCCGGATGACTCTCGAGCTTGCGGATCGATCAATTACTCGTCCAATTGGAATCGCCGAAGATGTCTACGTTAATGTGGGAAAGTTCCATTTTCCGGCCGATTTTGTAATTGTCGATTTTGATGCCGATCCACGAGTTCCTCTCATTCTCGGGAGAGGATTCTTAAGAACCGGGCGCGCGTTGATTGATGTTTATGATGAAGAGATTACCTTGCGAGTTGTTAATGAAGCCGTGACTTTCGATTTGGATCAAACCGCGAGATACTCCTCCAACGATAATTGCATGTCTGTGAACCGTATTGATATTATTGACGTTACTACGGAGGAGTATGCTCAAGAGATTCTCGGTTTTGCTAGTGGCAATCCCACTTTGGATTCTTCTTCTACCTCTATTGATGATTCTTCTTCGTCCACTATTTCTTCACCGATCATCTCTGACTCTTCCCCGTCCCTCACTCCATTTGAGGGAGGTGATTTCTTTTTGGAAGAGGTCAATGAGTTTCTTGCTACCGACACATCTTCTTCACCGGAAGATGATGATTCTTATTATGATCCAGAGGGGGATATTCTTATGCTTGAACAACTTTTGAACGAAGACCCTACCCCTTTTTCCCCTCCGATGGACCTTAAAATGGCCGACGTTAAGGAAATTAAGCCGTCTATTGAGAATCCTCCGGAGCTTGAGCTCAAGGATTTACCTCCTCATCTTGAATATGCTTTCTTGGGAGATTCCGATACATTTCCCGTCATCATTTCAAAAGCTCTCAAACATGAGGAGAAGACAAAACTCTTAGACGTGCTTAAAAAGCATAAAAGTGCCATTGCTTGGCAGATCTCCGACATAAAGGGTATTGACCCTAAATTCTGCACCCACAAGATCTTACTCGAAGATAACTTCAAACCCGCCGTCCAGCAACAGAGACGGGTTAACCCAAAAATCCATGATGTCATCAAAAAGGAAGTTATTAAACTCCTCGACGCAGGGATGATTTATCCGATCTCCGATAGCTCATGGGTTAGCCCGGTTCACTGTGTGCCTAAAAAGGGTGGAATGACCGTCGTAACAAATGAAGAAAATGAGTTAATCCCCACACGTCTCGTCACCGGATGGAGAGTGTGTATCGATTACCGAAAACTCAATGATGCTACCCGTAAAGACCATTTCCCATTACCATTTATGGACCAAATGCTTGAGCGTTTGGCGGGAAATGAGTTCTATTGTTTTCTCGATGGCTTTTCCGGGTATTTTCAAATACCAATTGATCCCCAAGATCAGGAAAAGACCACCTTCACGTGTCCTTATGGAACATTTGCCTACCGACGCATGCCTTTCGGCTTGTGCAATGCTCCGGGCACGTTTCAAAGGTGCATGATGGCCATATTCCATGATATGATCGAGACGACGATGGAGGTCTTTATGGATGACTTCTCGGTTTATGGAAATTCTTTCTCCTCGTGCCTCTCCCATTTAGAGAAAATGCTTGAACGGTGTGAAAGCACCAATCTCGTTCTAAATTGGGAGAAGTGCCACTTCATGGTTAAAGAGGGCATAGTCCTCGGCCATAAGATTTCCAAATCTGGGATTGAGGTCGATCGAGCTAAAGTTGATGTTATCACTAAGCTACCTCATCCCACTACCGTTAAAGGAATCCGTAGTTTCCTTGGTCATGCCGGTTTCTACAGACGATTTATTCAAGACTTCTCAAAAATCACCCGGCCTCTGACCCATCTTCTTGAAAAAGATGCTCCGTTCATCTTCTCTCCCGAATGCATCGAAGCATTCGAGGTTCTCAAAAAGAAGTTAACTGAAGCTCCGATCTTGGTTGCCCCCAACTGGGACTTGCCCTTTGAGCTAATGTGTGATGCAAGCGATTATGCTATCGGTGCAGTCCTGGGGCAACGCAAGTCAAAATACTTCCAACCGATACACTATGCTAGCAAGACAATGACCGATGCTCAATCTCATTACACTACTACTGAGAAAGAGTTGTTGGCCGTTGTCTACGCTTTTGAGAAATTTAGACCGTATCTTGTCTTATAAAAAAGCATAGTGTATACGGACCATTCTGCTCTCAAGTATCTCTTAGCAAAACAAGATGCTAAACCGAGATTACTTCGATGGATTCTTCTGCTCCAGGAATTTGACATTATCATTCGTGATAAAAAAGGAGCAGAGAATCTAGCCGCTGATCATTTGTCCAGACTGGAAAATCCTCATCAAAGTGTTCTCGAGAATAAGGAAATCACCGAGACATTTCCTCTCGAGACACTTGGGAAGATATCTTTAAAGAATGATCCGAGTACCCCATGGTTTGCTGACTACGCAAATTACCATGCGGGGAATTTTGTGGTGAAAGGGATGTCGTCCCAGCTGAAAAAGAAGTTTTTCAAAGATGTTAAACATTATTTCTGGGACGATCCCTACTTATTCCGGATATGTGCCGATCAAGTGATAAGACGGTGTGTGCATGGCCAAGAAGCCGTTGACATCCTCAACGCTTGCCATAATGGACCCACGGGGGGACATCATGGTGCCAGCTACACCGCTAAAAAAATCTTTGATTCTGGATTCTATTGGCCGACAATCTACCGCGATGCCCACGACTTGGTGAAGTCATGTGATTCTTGCCAACGTCAAGGAAAAATCTCGCAAAAAGACGAAATGCCTCAAAATGCAATTCAAGTCTGTGAGATTTTTGACGTGTGGGGCATCGATTTCATGGGGCCATTCCCGTCTTCACGAGGGAATAAGTATATCCTCGTGGCCGTCGACTACTTGTCAAAATGGGTTGAAGCTAAAGCGCTCCCCATTAATGACGCCCGAGTGGTTGTTAAGTTCTTGAAAAATCTCTTCTCCCGATTCGGAACTCCTCGTGCTATAATCAGTGATCGCGGTACTCACTTCTGCAATGATCAATTTGCAAAAGTTATGCTCAAGTATGGTGTCACTCACCGACTTTCTACCGCGTATCACCCGCAAACAAGCGGACAAGTCGAGGTTTCGAATCGTGGATTGAAACGTATCCTTGAAAGAACCGTTGGTGAAAATCGAGCCTCGTGGGCCGACAAATTGGATGATACCTTATGGGCTTTCCGAACCGCTTTCAAGACACCCATCGGGTGTACTCCTTATAAGCTGGTTTACGGAAAGGCCTGCCATCTGCCCATCGAGCTCGAGCATAAGGCATATTGGGCCTTGAAACATGCCAATTTTGACCTTAAGACCGCGGGTGATCACCGTAAGCTCCAAATTAATGAATTAAATGAGCTTCGGGATCAAGCCTACGAGAATTCTTTGATCTACAAAGAGAAAACAAAGAGGATTCATGACTCTAAGATTAAAAACCGCATTTTCAATGTTGGTGATCAAGTCCTCCTCTTCAATTCTCGGCTAAAGATTTTCTCGGGCAAACTCAAAACCCGCTGGTCTGGGCCATTCACCATCACTCAAGTTTTTCCATATGGAACCGTCGAGTTAGCTCAAAAGGACGGTCCAAACTTTAAGGTGAATGGTCATAGGTTGAAGCACTATTTTGGAGGGGACGTACCATCCATGGTTGTCCCGGATCTCCAAACTTTCCCCATGGACAACTAAATTCGGGGTCGAGTCAAGCTCATGTGACTCGGTTAACAAAAACAAGCGCTTCGTGGGAGGCACCCCATGCTTATCCATCTATCTTCTTTCTATTTTCTTAATAAAGAGGAGGGGATCCTCTTCCATATCTTGTGCCTCGTTGTTTTTCTGTGCTGTGTCCAGGAATGCCCGATGATGAAGACTCTCGTGCTCGTAGTTTCCTTCACGCTACTCGAGTTTCATCATCCGCTGCTTATCCAATATCCAAAATCTTATCGTTTTACATTTATCTTTTGGCATAATTAATAAACGGCCTTAGATTTTTGTAGGGATACCCGTACCTTTAAGACATTGAGGACAATGTCTCGCTTTAGTCTGGGGGGGGGGGTGATCTTTCGATTCGATTTTTGCCTTGCATTTTTGCCGTTTACTCATGCAACTCCGTTTTTCCTTCAAAAAGTCCAAAAAATGAGAAAATTTAAAAATTTTTGTGCAAAAATATAATAAGTTTTGACATTTTTGACTTTCCGCTGGGTAGAGTAGGAATAAAATTTTGACTTGACCGGGCGTGTTGAGCCCTAGCTTGTTCCCTTAACCAATGATAATCATATAAGCTTGTGCTAGTCTTGTACACCAGGAGCTATAAAAGGCGAATTCTTTCTTAAGAGTTTGCAAGTTCCCGTACTTGACTTTATACATGCATGGCTTTAAAGTTTTCGCTAGTCTTTTACATAAGGAGCTAGAAAACGCGAATTCTTTTCAAGAATTTGCAAGTTTCTGTAACTGACTTTATATATGCGTGGCTGATTATCGGCTAAGTATTCGCCAATTTCATTATTTGAGATTTTTAAATGTGCGAAGAGCGAGAAATGATAGAATTTATTTAGAAGTTAAATGCCAAACGTGGAGTAGTTGGTTCTCTTTAGAGCTCGTCGTAGATACTTGTGGCCTTTTGCTCCCGTAAAATTGTTTCACCCCATATATTGTATAAATAATTAAAGATATTTAGGTTTAGAACGAAATTTAGTTCTCCATCTTCTTAAAAGAATTTTTTCTCTAAAGATTGGGTACACATCAAGGTCCCGTATTGAGTGAATAAGTTGTAAAGTGCTCTTAGATTTCGGATTGAGATCGGACCTTGGATCCTTACTTCTAAAGGCGGTAAGGTCTTGGATTTAAACCGTGAAGGTTCGTTTTCTAAGGGTTACTATGTCATAAGAATTGTATGTTTGATGTTTTGGAAACACCCGGTAATCCCGTGGTATTAAGTTATTAAGTGAAGAAAAGTTTGAGTTAAAAAAAAAAATAAAATAAAAAAATAAAAAAAAAAAAAAATGTATGTTGAGATGAATGGATTTTGTGCTTAATGTGTTAGACAAGTTGATGGCACGTGAGGTGCATGTGAATGACCCTAGATCGGACACATGAGGTGCACGTGATGTTTCTCCACAACTGATGTCTACATTTTTGTATGAGTTCTTTAGTCTTTGACGTATGTAATAACCTTGATTTGGACCTCATTTTTAAGGCAAACTTTCTTGCAAGAAGATGGAAAATTACTTAGCGTTTTAAACTTGGTATTTTTATCGGACTAATAATTATGAAAACGAGAAGATTATGGAGAAATTCATTTCTCTCACAAAAATAAAATAAGTAGAAACAAAAATAAGAAAATGGGAGCGAGAGGTTCTTACACAAGTAACTTCCATGAGTAGTGTTGGCATCTAATTTCTAAGTAGGTTGTGATCTCGTTTATAAGCTTAGTTTGGGAGCATGTGAAAAATCAAGAACGATGAATTTTATCCTTATGGTCACTCCTCTATGAGTTGTGTTTCTACTCTATGACCCTAAAAATTATCGATAGATAATGATTGTCAAAAAAAAAAAAAAAAAAAAAAAAAAAAAAAAAAAAAAAAAACTGTCACATGAATAATGAGAAAAATACAAAAATAGAATAAAAGGAAAAATGGGGAGTTTTTAGAACTTAAGATTTCTTGATCTCTTTTGAAAATTTTGCTACTTCTCAAAGTTAGTAAAAAGAGATTGGAAATTTTCGGTTTCAAAAACGTGTTTTTATAACATTGCATGAGGACATTGCAATAGCTTAGTCTGGGGGAATTTGGTATGTGCTTAAACACATACCTTTTCTTGACCAAAACCGGACCAAAATAACCAAAAACCCGACCAAAATGCCAAATATATTGTGTTTTTGTGTTTTTACATGTGCAGGCACGGATATCAAGGAAAGGGACAAAAATTAAGCAAAAACCGACAAAAAGTCAAGAAAATCAAGAAAACGAGCACGGGATTGTGAAGAGGATTAAAGAGCCAATGCCGGGAAGAAAAATATGGTCAAAAAGTCAACCAAGGTCCTCATATTATCAGAGATTGTCAATTTCAGCCCTTAGATCATCTTTATAAAAATGGCAGCAAAGGTCCCTTGATTTTCAGCAATTAACACAATTGGTCCCTTGAAATTAAAAACCCTTTTCACACTTACCCAATACACAACTAATCCAAAATAAACTCTTATACTACCCAACCCATTATAACCACTAGCCCATTTCACTAACACCCAAGCCCAACCAAAGACTAAACCCGCGACCTTTTAAAACCCGGCCAACACATATTTTACCCAACCCAAACCCGGTGGTCAAAAGAATAATAAATACCACACAAACCATTCCCGCCCCCAATATTTACCCCAAACCAGGCAACCATGAACCCTAATTTTCCCTCCCATCCAATTAAGGGCAATTGGGTCAATTCGAAGGCTTCTAGAAGTGTCAGGGAATGTCAGAGAGTGTCAGAAGCAAAGAAGCACATGGATGGCTGATGTGGCAGCTGGCTATTGGTTGAGACACCTCACTACACCTCAATCTAAGGGCTCTGATTGTTTTCAATCATTGGGTACGGATTTAAGGGTTTGGATTGGCTCTCAAGTAACACAACTCACACGGATCGCCAGCGTGGACATCCTCACCCCTCACTCTCTCCCTCGGCTATAAAAGGAAGCTTATTCTCTTCATTTCAGTATGTAGGAATTTAGTAACGTTACTCTGCTATTTTAGTTTCTCAATTGTAATTTCAGTTTCAAACTATTGTAATCAAGAATTTTATTAATGAAATATTAGTTTACCTTTTATACAATTCGAATTTACTTATTGTTCTTCAATTCTCAATTTATTTTTAGTTATTGTTTAAGCTTGTGATTACTGTTTTATTAACTTCTTTAAATCAATTTTAGTTTAAATTCAAAGTTACCTCTTAAGCTTTTGCAACTTATATAAAAGAAAAAAAAAGAAAAAAAGAAAAAGGAGTTTTAATTCAAACTAATCCGGCTGCAACCAGCCTTTTATTGTTCACATAAGCTTATTCAAGCTTTCTAGCTTGTGTGAGCTTGTTTAGTTCCATTTACCTCAAAAATTACAAAAAAGTCAAACAAAGTCAAACTGAGTTTGACCATTGGTGAAATCAGCTTTGAGTGATAGTCTAGGGGAGATTTGGAAGCTCCTAGCCTGTCTAAAGACAGGCAAGCTTAGTGAATCCCCTCTGTTGAGCTGAGGGGAAGTTACCTTGTGAGTTCTAATTCCATTTTTTATTCAATTCTGCATCAGTAGCTTAAAGTAGTTTAGATATGTTTTTGTTAGTTTGTAATTGCTTATTGTTGATTATATAATCTGATTATTGCTTGATAATAGTAGTTTGATTCATCTACATTTGTTTGAATTAAGTTTGATATTAATGGTTTGAAACTGCTTCATGATTGCTAATTGATAATTTGTGGTTTATGTGAAATGAGAATCTGATGTTACTTGTTGTTGTTTATGGCTAATCTGAGGATATTAGATGTTAGTGAACAATGTTTGATGTTTGATAAGGGTGAATTAAGTATGAATCTGAGGTTGTTTGATTTAACTTCTGATATAAGGGTGTTTGGATCAGTGAGCATTAAAGAGTTGTAGGCTTGAATTAGGGGTAACATTAGTTCATAGTTCACTTAGGTTTGTATTAGTCTAAATATAGGTTTGCATTAGTAGTTCATAGCAAAAAGTCAAAATTAGATTTCATATTAGTTTACTGCTGCAGTTTAGTAATTTAGTAGGCGTAATTTTGATCTTAGGAGCATAATAGTGTTAGTTGGTATAATCTGGATTCACAGTAGCTTAATATAACATCCTAAGTTAGTTTAGATCAATCAAAATTAGATTTAGTCAAAGTTTTAAAAGAAATCAAAAAGTCAATATAATCAGTTTAAGCTGAAATAGCTTTAACTTTTGGATCAATTATAGGATTCATTAGAGATTGGAAATAAGTTTGGATGAGTTTTCTGAGTAGTTTGCTAGCTTGTGAAGTTAGATCAAAAAGAAAATTTCATTTTGGAACTCAATAGCTTATCTAAAAATAAGCTCAAAGTTGAGTGTCTGCTGGAAATTTCCCCTGCACCTCAGTCACTAGCTCATGTTCATAAGCAGTTTCCTTGCAATCTATTGGAGTTTATTGTGAGATTTTTGGGGCAAAAGTTAGACAAATTAGCTGTTAATCAGTTTCTGCCTTTGGATTGCTCTTATTAGCTTATTTAGTTAGCTTATTCGAGTCCAATTTGTGCCTGTTTGAACTGTTTCATATAAAAATGTGCAAAGCTTTACTGTCTTGTTTATAGGCTGATTTCCAGTTTTTTCCAGCTTATTTGAGTCCTTTTCTTTTCATAAAATTAGTAATTGTTAATTGTTATTTGATTTGCAAAAGAAGAAAAATTAAAAAAAATATAGTTTAGATGATTTGTAGTTACCAGGATTCGAACCTGGGTGTTTTTTTTTAGTGTAAAACGTTTTTATTTTCAGTTTTTGTCAATCAAGTCCTTAGGTTTCAGTTTAAACGAGTTTGGTCCTTGTCTTTGTTTAAAAATGTTTTGAGTATTAATTAAGTTTCAGAAAAGTACAAATCAGTCCCTGTCTTTTATTAAGTCAATAATAGTTTCAGTTTTTACACTTTTAGTCCCTAAACTTTTACAAACTTTTGTTTTCTTTATTTTCTTTTATAAAATCAGTTTTAATAAATTCCATTTTCAGTCCCTTGAGTTTTTAGCTTTGCACTTTAGGTTTATTTCTTCACTATTAGTTTTAAAAGTCTCGGGAATAGCCCGGGATTTGATTTCTTTTATTAATTTTGTGTGCTTTTATTTGTTATCGTAGATTGCTTTTAATTTTTCATATTTTAGTTTAAACAATACCAAAATAAATAATCACTTTCACTAATTCACTTCACATATTCACACACCGATTCGACTTATTCGCCGTCAAACCTTCGTTGGGAGAACGACCCGGGGGAATTGTATTCGTTACAATTTCTTTGGACTCAAAAATAAATTACATCACATAGGTCGCGTTATGTGCGTAAATGTGTTTTTATGGTTGATTGTATATCTGATGCACTTGATTTTGAACTGTGATGCAGTTGGTGTTTATTTGTTTCATATAAGGATAAATTATGCTAAGCGTAGGTTGCGTTATGTGCGTAAATGTGTTGGTATGGTTTGTTGTATGTGCAATGCACTTGATTCTGAACTGTGATGCAGTAGGTATTTAGTTGTCGCATATAATGAGGAATTAAGCTAAACATAGGTTACATTATGTGCGTAAATGTGTTTGTGTGTGTGGTTGTATGTGTGATACACTTAAATTTGAAATATGATGCAGTAGGTGTTCATAGGTCGCGTGCAAGGATGATTAGGCTAAAGCGCGTGTTATTTTATATGTTTAAATGTCTTTGTATGCTTGGTTTAATGTGCGATGCACTGGAAAATGAACTGAGATGCAGTAGGTGTTCAGTTGTCGCGTGTAAGGATGAAATAGGCTAAACATAGGTTGTTTTATGTGTGTAAATGTGTTTGCATGCTTGGTTGTATATGTGATACACTGGAATTCGAACTGAGATGCAGTAGGTATTTAGTTGGCGCGTGTAAGGATGAAATAGGCTAAGTGTAGGTTGTTTTATGTGTGTAAATGTGTTTGTATGCTTGGTTGTATATGTGATTCACTAGAATTTGAACTGAGATGCAGTAGGTATTCAGTTGTCACGTGTTAGTATGAAATATGCTAAGCGTAGGTTGTTTTATGTGTGTAAATGTGTTTGTATGCTTGGTTGTATATGTGATGCATTGGAATTTGAACTAAGATGCAGTAGCTATTCAGTTGTCAAGTGAAAGGATGAAATAGGCTAAGCGTAGGTTGTTTTATATGTGTAAATGTGTTTATATGCTTGGTTGTATACATTATGCACTAGAATTTGAACTGAGATGCAGTAGGTATTCAGTTGTCACGTGTAAGGATGAAACAAGCTAAACGTAGGTTGTTTTATGTATGTAAATATGTTTGTATGATTCATTGTATATGTGATGCAGTGAAATTTGAACTGAGATGCAGTAGGTATTCATATGTTTTAGAATGATGAAGTGATGTAGTTGGTTCTTACTGTGGCATATAGGGTTAGATTAGGCCACGCGTAGGGTGTATTAACTGTTGAAAAGTGTATGTATGTGTGTTTGTATGGATGATGCATCTGGTGTCATAAAGTTATGTAATACGTACATGTTTGTGGCATATAAGGTTAGATTAGGTTAGACTCAGTGTGTTTTATTTGTCGTCAAGTGCATACTGTGTTTTAATTGTCGAAAAGTGGTTGCGTGTGTATTTGTATGCATGATGCAGTTGCTGTAAAGAAGTGATGCAATAGGTGTTTATTTGTGTCATATAAGGTTCGACTAGGTAACGCGTAGGGTGTAATACTTGTGGAAAAGAGGTTGCATGTGTATTTGCATGCATGATACAGTTTTTGTAAAGAAGTGATGCATTAGGTGTTCATTTGTGGCATATAAGGTTCAATTATGTCACACATAGTGTGTTTTATTTGTCGAAATGTGTTTGTGTGTGTATTGTATGTATGATGCAGTTGATGTAAAGAAGTGATGCAGTATATGTTTAATTAATGGATTTTGTTTGATCATGTTACAGGTAAAAATAAATACGAAAATAGCAGACTAAGATATGGTGAATATGACTTTGATCTGGTGAGTAAAAGTTGATTAGAAGATTAGTTGATTTTTTTACTGCATCATAGTGTTTTAATTAGTGCATCACAATGAAAACACTATATTAATTTAATACTCTATTATAAATTATCACAGATAAACATGCATATTGACTACTTGATGAGGAATAAACACCCAAGATGGAATAAGATGTTTACCGCAAGGGCCGTGATTTTTTTGAAGCATATGGAAACTTACAAGGGTTATGGTATTTTTGAGAAAGAGTTAAAGAAATAAGATGTAGGTCAAAGAGGACAAATCCATCTATTGCAAGCAAACTACACGGCAAAGATGATTCTTACAAGTATGAATAAGGAAAAGGCGAAAGTCTTGGCAGGCGCAGATGCATATAACAAACTGCAAAGAGTAGATTCCAATCCTCTAATACCAAATGATACAATCAAATTGAAAGACGGAATGGTAGAAAGGATTATTGAACGCGTAACAAGGATTCTCGGATGATACTTGTGGATCATTAAAAAACAATGTTTAAATTCAATTGGATGTAATACTTTGGATTACTGAATGTTTAATACTAAGTATTGTACATATTAATGATGACAGTGTTTGTTTAATATTAATTGCTTTTGATTATTGTTGATATCTGAATGAACATAGATGCACTAAATTATAAATCATATTTCTCTGAAATACTAGTGCATCACATTGTATACAACTGGTGCATCATAATGTATACAACTGGTGCATCATAATGTGTATATCAAGTGCATCACAATTATGTAAGTTTAATGTATCATAATGTATAAATCTACTACATCACAATGTTAAATATTTTTAAAATTCTACTGCATCACAATATTGTTCTACGAAATCAGAATGTTATCATATTACTGCATCACGATGTTAACATACTGCTGAATCACAATATAATTTTAATGCATCACTATGTTAATTTACTACATCACAATGTCAATTTGCTACATCACAATGTTATACATACTGTTGCTACTCAATATTATCATGCTACTAAATCAAAATAAAATTATATTGTATCACAATATTGTTCCACTGCATCAGAAGGTTATAATATTACTGTATCACAATTTTATCATACTACTGAATCACTATATAATTCTACTGCATCACTATGTTAATTTACTACATTATAATATTACTGTATCACAATTTTATCATACTACTGAATCACTATATAATTCTACTGCATCACTATGTTAATTTACTACATCATAATGTTAATTTACTATATCATAATGTTATACATATTGTTGCTTCTCAATGTTATCATATTGCTGCACCAAAATAATACTTTATTGCATCTCTGTATTATTTTACTGCATCATAATGATTATTTTACTGCATCACAATATAAATGTTACTGCATCAAAATGTATATTTTACTGCATCATAATGCACTAAAAAAATAACATAATGCAGTAACTATTATTCATAAAATAGAAAGATACCAAGTATATTTCATAAACACTTTTGATGTTTGGTAATAAATGCCATACATCACAAAACAAAAACCATGTCTTGTAAGTAATTCTTTAATATCTATAGTTCTATACAATACTTATTGCGAATTAAAAAAAAAGAATACTGAAATAATGCTTCTAAGCTTTACGAGATCTTCTAAGCCCAGCTCTTGTCGCTCTTGTCGGCTCTACTGGTTGCTTGCTTTTCCTCGATGGTGGCAATTTTAATGAACATGTCCTGGAATTATGGCCTTCTTTTTCTTCACATACACCACATGTCCCCCTCTTATTACTTTAGTGCATCATCATGTTATTCTACTGC
This sequence comes from Artemisia tridentata subsp. tridentata, assembly GCA_021014915.2. NCBI lineage: Eukaryota > Viridiplantae > Streptophyta > Magnoliopsida > Asterales > Asteraceae > Artemisia > Artemisia tridentata. Next base: position 366,168,211 of record CP139507.1, read on the forward strand.
ATTACAATGTATAAATAAACTGTAAGATACACTAGATAAAAATCGAAGATGAAATTAAGAGAAATAACAACAATGAAGTGTAGTTTTAAGTGTGATGTAGTAATAAGTCTGTATGCACTTAATAAGTTAACTATGATATAGTGAGCTTAAGGTGTTGATTCAATGATAAGTACGTAAGTATTTGATAAGAAATATGTGATGGAGTAATATGTCGATATGCACTTGATAAGATAATTGTGATGCAGTGAACTTAAAGTGTTGATGTAGTGGTTATATATGTTATTATTGTTAATATCTTATATACTAAAAGATTGAGTAGCCTTATAAATGTAAAGTGTTCATAATAAATGGCTTATGAATTGAAAGTGAATTATGCAAGCTGCAGGCAAACCAACCATCTCACAAATTGAATGTAACCTGTGCCATGTTTAATTGCAAGAAGTAATGTTATGAAATGGTTCGGTTACCAGGAAGATGAATATGAAGTGTTAGATGCATTAGATGCATGCTTTTTGCAATCAAATAAATCATTATAAATAGACAACCACATAATTTTTTGGGCACCAATCTCCATCACCAATCTCATCACAAACCCACACCTCATACTCTAACTACACATAATAATTCCAAAATTTATCAAAAAGAATGATCTTTGGCTTTGCATTTGCAGCAAATATGTAAACTGTAATTCTTATAAACAACTCATTTTCTTTAGTTTGTTGCAATCTCATCACAAACCCACACCTCATATTCAAACATATTGTATTCGGCTTTTTAATTTCCTCTTTACACGAAAGCAATAAAGATCTTATCTTTCTCTTTTGATAATCCAAAGATTTATCGTTTAACAACAAACACATCAAGAGAAATCATCATAGATCTATCAAAAGCAAAGCTTTTTCTTTGTTATATTCGAAAATTAAAAAAAAATAAAAAAATAAAAATCCGACAAGTCTCGACCATCAACCAAAACAAACAATCACCTACCTTATCATCATAGATTAATAACTTCGTGTTAATATTCAAAATATAAAAAAAGACCAAAACCAATCGGTTTCAATAATTTCTTTGGTTCGTTCATGACCAAAAACAAAACAAAAATCACAAATTAACCTACCTGAGACCTCTGAATGAGATCTTGAAGCCAAAAGACTTCTGTCTTGATAAGATTCGAACAAAAGAGCTGAAGACAAAGCGGTTTATGGTACGCGTATGATTCAATCAACTCTATGAAGGAACTGAGATGATTAAAGGGTCTGTTATAAGGATTATGATGGAGGTTGTTATTCATTTTGTTGGTGAGATTAATCTGAGATCAAGAAGATGTGAGAATTGTTTGGTGAGAAGAAAAAGGGTGGATGGGGAGTTATGTTTGTGATAATGTGTTTAAGGTTAACACTTTCACAAACTGGTTGTATAAAGTGATGTTACTCACTATTATGAATTAAGCTACCTAGATTAACCACTAATAAGCCCTAGATCTAGAGAGAGAAAGTTAGAGAGAGAAAGTTAGAGAGAGAAGATGATTAACAATAATATGGAAATGTTTAGTGCATTCATCAACCAACCCTCTCCCTTGGATGGGAGGGGGTATTTATAGTTTTTACATGTGCATGGGCTTGTAGCCCTAATTAACATACATAAACATAATTAAATAAATAAACGACACAGCCCATGGGCCTTCTACACGGGCTGGGCCTAATAACAAACCTAAAGGCCAAAGCAACCTATTACAATATGATCAATACTTGAATTAATACAAAACGTGTTCCCAACAATCTCCCCCTAAGTATTGGTCATCAAGGTTGCTTGACGTCGTCTTTGCTTCTTGTGGCTTTGACATCTTCTGAATCTTTGTTCTTTGTTCTTGATAGTGATGTGATATGATATGGTACTGATCTGCCGTTCTCCAATGGTCTCTGCTTCTGGTGTCTTCACGCCTTCTCCACCATGCTCATATGTCTTTTGACTTTGGTTCTTTAACTTGTTCTCACTTCTTCAATCTTTAACTTGTGAAAGGTTGTAGTGCTTGAACTTTGACTTTTCTTTAACATATTCTGAACTTTTGATATTTTTGAGTCTTTATGAGAATTTATCTTCAGGATATGAGCATGATGGAGTCTTGATGGTGGTTGAACTCCAGGTCTTCAAGCTCCTCCGCAGCAGCAGCAACAACACGAACCAACCGGCACTTACAGGATCAGACTTTGAGATTGTCAACAGCATAGTGTAAAGACTTTCTCTAATCCTTGCCCAGGCCGTTCTGAACCGGATACCCCCGAAAGGGCTTACACGGACACACCGAAGTGCACCCACGATTCAGTGAGCTGCTGGAGATCACCCCACGACTGTAGACCATTTTTTAGAGCAAACGCTAAGCGTAACCCACAAGGAGTTACCAAAGTGACCTGTTGTCAGGTCTGTTTGATGTTGACCCTGGCAGGATTTCCATTCTATCACTGAGAATCACAATTGTGAGTTCTCTCAAGAATGTTCTCGGCAGATTGCTAAGATCTGCAAAGGACTCTTCTTAATTTTACAACTGCTGCCCATGATGTAGAACAACAGAGTAATACTAAGTGTTCCTAAGAGATCTTTGATGTATCTCAAGGCTCTAGACTCGATTAGTGCACATTTGTTTGGTCGTCGGAGGCATGGAGCAGAGTGCCTCCTTTTCAATATCAACACATCTCGTAGTGAGAGGTCGATAGATGATGAAGGGTTCTCCGTGTGAAATGAAACAAGTGCCTTTTGAGAGACACCTGAGTGGCTAGAAGGTTAGTGCAGTGCGTTACTGGGTCCATGATGACTTTTGTCTTCAATACCGGTGATGCTCAGTCAACCAGTAGATTATGAAGTGAACCCGGTGTCTGCCCTAAGGTTGAACAAATGGAGGGCTATTTCTTTTCACCCTTTTCTTTTTAATTCTTCAACCCCTTCTTTCTCCTTTCATTTCATTTCTCCTTTTTTGTATCATACCTAGGAATTTCTAGTTCTAAACTATGGGAATTGTCCTTGGGTAGATCCCTCCGGCTCTGGCGGATCATAGGACGGTTTTTCCTAAACCTTAGTCACCTTATAACTCCATGACTATCCTATTGTTGCCATAACCAAACCTTTTGAAAATCTCTCAAAGTGTTTATGATTGTGAAAACATATTTTGTTAACACTTTGAGAGTTTTGTGATTTTCAGAAAGACTCCCCCTTAACATGTGCTCATATATAGTTAAAGTAAATTTGCACATGTCGGGTAGAGTTGGCACTTTTTGAATTGATTGATTTTCAATGAACATGATCATCGCGAGACACGCTTACATCACCAGATGAACTGGCTTAAAATTATTAACCGTCCAGATCACATTCAAGGAAAATCGCTCGAAATCGGTACATTCTACTCAGACACGTCCGTTGCGAGACACGTTTACATCACCAGATAAACTAGCTTGAAATTATTACGCATCCGGGACATGTCCTTTCGACTAATGACTTTTCCTATCGTCAATTCGAGGGTCAATTCTGAGTCGAGCACTTATGAGATTCCATCTATCCTTTACCATATTTTAATCATCAGTTATTCTCCCCCTCAAAAATAGCATAGTCATGATGTTTTTGAAAAAAACTTTATGATTAAAATATGCTATTTTTGAGTTTTAGGGAAGAATTTTAAGAACTTTTGTTTTTTCAGAACAAAGATTATTTTTCAAATACTCCCCATTGACGAGGGAATACTTGTCCTTATGAGCAGAATATTTTGAAAAACTTAGAAAACATTCAGGTTTCATTCTACTCATAAGAAAGAAGCTTTCGCTCCTTTGATCAGGATTGAGGCACTGAAGTGTACCTCAGGGTCCTTTCTTTACAGGTATGGGTTGTGCACTGTTATGTGTACACAAACCATAGTCAGTGATGAAAAATGATGAAATTATGGAAATGATGAAACAATGAAATGGTACCAATGGTTATTACCCAGGACGACGAAATGTAAGGATGTTAGGGATTCGTGCACGTCCTCCAACGTAACTTTCCAGTCGTCGCATCTGCATCCGGAACTTGATCTTATTGTCAATCCTTTTCATGAACTTCACCGCTTGCTTAGCATCATTCTTGCTCCATTTTATGACTCGTGACCATCCTGTTAGCAACCCCTTGCTCCATTTTTCCAAAATATCCTCAAGTTCAGTTTTGACCATTAGAAGAGTTTCGTCACTGAACTTGCGGAGTTCTTCAAAACCCATGAATCTTGGTGACGATCTGTCCCTTGTATAATACACCCCAAACGGTCTATCCCCCAAACGTGTACGGCGTCTTGTCAAGATGTCCTTGAGGTTTGAAATCTGGCTTGACGAGATTCAACTGTGTTTGGTAGCTTTCTACCCCAAGATGGACATCCTCAACTCGCGTTCTGATTACTATGCTGCGGATGTAGATGAGAATCGAGTTGACGATATCGTACTGAAGGCGTCCAGGGAGATGTTCAAGTTTCCCCTGAACTTTCAGTAGATACATATCTTCGATATCATTGAGGTTCAGGTAGGGATAATCAGCTTCACTAAAGGTGTAATCTTGATCATCCGATCTTCTCACAGTAATCTTCTTCAAAAATTTGTACCCAAACATTGATTCGGTTTCTGCACTGGTGATTGATAGAATCCTATCCTTGCTCCAAACATCGGTTTTAGTTGTTCTTTTGGTGATCATAAACTTATAGAACAACCTTCGCAGATTTGGCCAATGGTAGACCCCAAGAGCAGCATCTTCATTGTATTCTTGAACTTTGTCGATCCATAGACTGCCAACTTGTTGTTCTAAGCCTTCTATGGCATATGAGGCTGCTGCATATTTGGTAATTGACATTGCATATCATTTCTCAGGATTCGTGTTTCCATAGATGAGATAGGCTAAATCGTTGTTGAATAAGTATGCTTTGGGTAACTTGGGATTGTTTGGATGACCAATGAGTGGTAAGGGATGGGTGTAATCATGGAGATGTAATTGTTCTTTTGGATTGGAGGCTTGTGCATCTTCCCAGTTGATGTTTTCTCCCAGAGCTCTTGCAACTTGTTCAATGTTGTATTCGAACTCCAGCTCTGTAGTTGTAACTGTCTTGAACTCTGTGAATCCACTCTTGCGAACTCGGATGATGTAAGGTAATCCCAACTTCTAGACTTTAATTGCCTTCTTCAACCATTTTGTAAAGTCCACAATCGATCCTTCAACAGGTTCATCATTGTCATCTTCAGGATATGCATCAACCATCTTCTCAAACCAATCAAACTTTGGAGCTGATGGATTGACCCATTCAGGTAGTGGTACGGCTTTTTCAGTAGCAGATGGAGCATTGACTTTTTGAACTTTTGTTGGAGCAATTGGAACTTCATGATCAGAACTTACATCATCATAAGATTCAGGTTCCTCGAATGCGCCGCCTTCAAGAGGGACGAATACCGGTTGACTTGATTGTTTAGTTGTGCCGGAAGAATGTGTCGTGGAAGCAAGGCCATTTGAAGAAGAATGTCTCATCCTTTTCTTAACTTGATCCTCTGGATCTTCTCGATGGCGCTTGACTGGTTTGTCGGACTTGCACCCTTCTTTTGGAAGACTGACTTCCTTGTCATCCTCTTTCATGGATTTGAGTAGTACTTCTTGAAGTTCTTGTTCTTTAGGATCATCCATGATTTCTTCTAGTAATAACCCTTTGAGGTCAGATCTGGATGGTTTAGGTGGCATGATTCGAATAGTGATTGGTGTTGTCTGCGTTATTTTGGCCACCGTTTTTTCCAGATTTCTTTGGACAAATGTGTTGAGAATTCCTTGAAGATTGTCATAAAGATATTGAGTGACCTCTTGAGTAACTTGAGAACTGACTGTCTACGGGACATGAGTTTTCAAATATTCTTCAGCTGTGTTTTCCAAGTCGAAGTTATTAAACGGGGAAATTTGGTTATCCAACTTCTTTTCTACATTTTTGATCTGTCGTATTATCTCTGTGTGCTCTTGTTCTTCTGCTTTGAATTTCTCTGACACATGCTCTTGAAGTGTGGTAACCTTCTCCTTGAGTTCACTATATTCATTTATGGATTGACCAACAGATGACGGTTGTGGTGATGATGATTTGTCATCCTGTTTGTCATCTGACTTATCTTTTTCTTCATCATTCTCATTATTCCTTTCATCTTCATTATTTTTACTTTCATCTTCATCACTTTCACTTTCTCCTTCTCCTTCTTCATTGTCATCTTCATCTTCATTACATTCAGATTCCTCAGACCCAGATCCAGATTCATTATCAGACTTTCCTGATTCACTCTCTGATTCACCAAGTGTTTCAGACTTTGCAGGTTCAGACTCCTCCTGTTCTTCCTCAGGAATTGATGTTGTTCCTTCACCTCTTCTTATTTTCTCACGTCTTTTACCATCTTCTTTATGTTTCAATAAGCTTTCTTTTGAGGCTTGCTTCATCTGTTCTCTTTCTTCTTTGTCAGTCAATGGTGGTTCAATTGGTGAAAATTGTATATCTGAAAACTTGATCTGCTTTCCTTTGCCTGGTTTCAATCCCTTGTTTGATTCTGACAATGTAGATTTGAACTTCTCAATATCTTTCTTATTCTTGCCTTTCCCGAGGTCTACATTTTCACCTTCCTCCTCCTCACTTGATTCATCATGAAGTTGCATTGCTGATGAGGCTTTGGGAACCACTTTTCTTTTCTCAACTGTAGTGGCTTTCTTTGAACGAGAAATAGTGGCTCGAGCTGAGATTGATTTACTCTTTCCTTTTGGTGATTTTGTCCCTTTGGGTACAATTCCCACCTTTTTGGCTTTCACAGCTTCGTCATACTTCTTATATGCCTCAGTATGCATCAATTCTTCAGATAACAAGTTTTATGGAATTCTGGCACCTTGCTTTTCTGTGTGAGACTGCTGTGTTCTGATTCTGGTAAGAATGTAGTCTTTGTCTTCAGTGTGCATTTTCTCATTAACGGGTCGATTGAGTTCAGAATGTATTTGCATGAAACGTGAGATTAGGAGTTTGGTGAATCGGGGAAAAGGTATTTTGTAATCTTTATTTTGATGAAATTTGTAACTTAGAAAGATCATGTCTTTCCAGATGTATTTGGCGAAGTCTAGATGTTTTAGGTTGATAACACCACAGAAGAATTGAAGGTGCTCTTTTCGAGGGTGTTCCAGTCCAGTGGTTTTTCCAGTTATACAATGAATGATGATTGAGTACATGGTTTGCCATGGTTGTGGAAAGTACTTTCTTTCGACTTTGTAGAGTGACGTGAGTGGTTCTGTTTCATCATATCCCAAAAGCTGAAGTGTTTTAGCCATATCTTCAAATGTTGGGTCATCGTGAAACTTTGTCAGTTTTCCCGTTACTTCTTTTGGAAGTTGCAATACATTCCTTAGAGTTTCAACCTTGAACGTGATCTCTGTATTATCCAAAGTGATGGTCATGCTCTCTTCGTCTTCACTAATGATCAGAGAATTCCAGAATTGGTTGAGATATATTTCAGGTACACTTGCTGTGTTTGTCAAAGTAGGTCTGATGAAATGCCTGTCAAGGATTTCCACAATGATCTGGCAAGTTTCATGATATCGTAACTTCTTGAAGTCTACTCTTGAGTTAGAGTGGTCGATCTTTCGTTCATCCCCTTCTAGAATAATTTGTTTTCGGGTAACCGATGCTTGAGACATGGTTCGAGACATGGTTCACCTGATCATCATAAACACCAACAACAATACACAATGGACACAGTATATATATGTTAGTGAATGACAGTGGTTTCATGAAATTATCCTTCATAATATGATGCATTACATTGAACAGAAATCTCATGAGGGCATACACATATCATTTAATCAAATCATTTTCTAAACAAATTAGATTTTATAAATAATTTTATTTCATGTTCAAGTTTTTAAAGATTTTAAGATTGAAACAAGTTTTATAAGTTTGTTAAACTTGAAAAAAAAAAAACATTGAAACAAACTTAGAAGTTTTAGAGACTTGATAACATGAAATCATCTTTATAAAAACTAGATAAGTTTAAGAAGAATGATTAGATCAGAAACTAGATCAGCATAGAACCTTAATTATCATAGTTACTCGATTAGCATAGAACCACGACTATCAAAGTTACTCGATCATCTTATGCATTTAGAAACTCGATCAGCTTACTCGACTAGAATAGTTACTCGACTAGCATAGAACTACGACTATCAAAGTTACTCGATCATCTAATGCATTTGGAAACTCGATCAGCTTACTCGACTAGAACAGTTAGTCGACTAATGTAGTAGCTCGAATAGTGGAGTTGCTCGACTAGAGGAGTTGCTCGGCTAGAGGAGTTGCTCGACTAGAACAGTTGCTCGACTAGAGGAGTTGCTCGACTAGAGGAGTAACTCGACTAGAGGAGTAGCTCGACTAGAGGAGTTGCTCGACTAGAGGAGTTGCTCGACTAGTGGAGTTGCTCGACTAGTGGAGTTGCTCGACTAGTGGATATACTCGACTAGTGGAGTTGCTCGACTAGTGGAGTTGCTCGACTAGTGGGGATACTCGACTAGTTTGACTATTTTCTCCTAACTCGGAGACAAATTCGATCATCTTGCACCAACTCGATCACCTTATCCTACTTGAATAATATGCTCGATCATCTTAACAAACTTGATCAAGTTACACTCAACAAGAAACTTGATATGAACCTCGATTAAACACTCAGATACATGGTATTCAAAATGTTAAGCATATATGAGTATCTAACATTTATCTCATGATTTAGCATTGAAAAACATGCATACAACAACACTCAAATAATCACAACACATTACTGTTCTTCACAGCCTCATCAATGTGACTGCCTTAAACCCTAAAACATTCAATCAGTCCTACTGGGGTTATCAATCTAATTAAACATGTGCAATATCTACTTAAACATATAGTAAATCGATTACACATACACAATTAGATCAAATAACTTCCAACAAGAAATGCCCAAATCAGTTCTATAAACCCTAATTCGCAAATCTTAAAATTCAATCACAGAAGCAACCACAAAATGATTATAGTGCCTAAAGGATTAAATTAAAAACTTACAAATTATCAGAAACTAAAAATCTTTAATTCTTGAGACTTATGCGTTTTTGGCGGGCTGGGAGGATTTTAGAGTGAGTGTGAATAACTGTGTGTGTTGTGTGTTTGACTAAAGTCAATCCGTTTCTTTTATTTAAGTTTGTTTGTACTTTTGACAATTGTGGTCCTCAAACTTGTGTCCAAATATATCTCAAGTCCTCAAGCAAATAATACTTCACATTATGACATGTTTAATCCTTTGCTAGAATCCTGGTTCACTTATGGTCCTTTTGATACATCTTTTAACAACATGACACTTTCAGTCCTTTGATTTTTTATGATGAAGAAAAGAGAAGGATAAATGTGCAAAAATTTCTCCCGTGATTTGAAATTAATAAAAATTTGAAAGGACGAGAACATATTTTGATTCGGTTTCACTTTTGCACACTTATAGATTTTTTTTTAATAATATAAAAAAAATGAAAAATCTTTTTGTGTTTTTCAATAATTATTTACAAAGATAGTTTGATGTTTGACTCTTTTTAATTTTGAAGAAGAAAAGTATTTAAGTCATCCGGAGTCAAACACCTCATGCCAATTTGGTGAACCAGTTCCACAAATCTTGCATGGGGCAAGGCTTTGGTGAACAAGTCCGCCAATTGGTGTTCAGTACCCACAAAGTATAATTCAACAGTACCCATTTCCACATGTTCCTTGATGAAATGATAGCGTAGAGCAATATGCTTGGACTTGGAATGTTGGACCGTGTTGCAGGAAATAGCGATGGCACTCTTGGAATCACAGTACATAGGAATCTTGTTGAAGACGTATCCATAGTCCATCAGCTGAGATCGCATCCAAATGACTTGAGCGCAGCATGCTGACATGGCGACGTATTCTGATTCTATAGACGACAGTGATGTGCAGTCTTGCTTCTTTGATTGCCAAGAGACGAGCTTGTCACCCAAAAACTGTACTCCCCCTGATGTACTTTTGCGTGTGTCTAAGCACCTTGCATGGTCAGCGTCTGAAAATGCAACAAGTTTAAATCCAGAATCCTTTGGATAGCAGATCCCCAAATTAATGATTCCCTTTATGTATCTAAGGATTCTTTTAACGGCTGACAAATGCCGCTCAGTTGGTCTTGACTGATATCGGGAGCAAAGGTACGTGGCAAATACAACATCCGGTCTGCTAGCTCTGAGATACATGATCGATCCAATCATACTACGATATTTTGTAAGATCAATGGGTGTCCCATGTATGTCAGCATCTAGCTTCGGTGATGAGGAAGACATAGGGGTGTTATTGGTTTCACAGCTGGTCATACCATGCTTTTTCAGGATTTCCTGAGCATACTTGGACTGACTAAGGAATATACCATGGGGTGATTGATGAACTTGCAGTCCTAAGAAGAACTTCAGTTCACCCATCATGGACATCTCAAAGTTATTTTTTATTAGTTTTGCGAAAGCATTTGAATATTTTTTATGTGTTGATCCAAAAATGATATCATCGACATAAATTTGTACGATGAGAATGTCCTCCCCGTGTTTTTGTATAAACATTGTCGGGTCCACAGTTCCTTTAGTAAAATGATTGGCAAGTAAAAACACAGATAACTTGTCGTACCAGGCCCTTGGGGCTTGTTTAAAGCCGTAAAGGGCTTTCTTTAGCCGATATACGTGATTCGGATGTTCTTGGTCCACAAAGCCTTCTGGTTGAGAAACGTACACCTCTTCCCGGAGTTGGCCGTTGAGAAATGCAGTCTTCACATCCATTTGGTATACAGTAATGTTCTTGTGAGCCGCGTAAGCCAAAAACATGCGAACAGCCTCGAGCCTTGCAACTAGAGCAAATGATTCTTCGAAGTCGATTCCTTCTTCTTGGCTGAATCCTTTTGTGACCAGGCGGGACTTGTTACGAATCACAGTACCATCTGTATCTAACTTGTTTTTTCCAGATCCACTTCAATCTAATGACATAAACCTCATCTGGTCTCTCTACCAGTTCCCAAACTTCTAACCGCTTGAATTGTTCCAATTCCTCTTGCATGGATTCAATCCAGTTGTCATAGGTAAGGGCTTCCTTAATGTTTTTGGGTTTGGCTTGACAAACGGTGAGTGCATAAATGCAGGTTTGTAAAACCCCGAAATTAATATAATCCGAAAAGACTAAAATACCCTCTGAATTTGAACTTTAAGAATTTATGAAAATATGTAAGTAACCTCATTTGAACATAAACAAAGTTACGAAACATATCAAGTTAATATAAATTATACATTATGTAAATAATATATACGAATAAAATCTCTCCATCGAACACTAATCTATTCGACCCATTTGATGTGTTTTATACACATGATTTCGGCCCAAAGAATTAGAAACAAGAAGAGATAACTAAAGTTTGTCTAGCCCATTATGAAGGTCCATTCTTTCCCTAACTTGGCCCATCAAAAACACATGGCTTGTTTCTATTTTTTTATAACCGATCATTGCACAAAAACAAATAAACCAAGAAACCCTAATTCACAAAAAAAAAAAAAAAAAAAAAACTTCGGCTCTCCTCTTTTGCTGCTGCTCTGTCGATCTGTTGCTGCTGCCAAGAAGTTGTGGTGTTCTTGTTTCATCTATAACACCAACAAGGTAATTATATTACACAAACATTGATCCATTCGAGTTATACAACCCTAAATCGACCCATTGTTTTCTTGTGTTTTCTGCCATACGAATCAAAGAGAAGGAGTAGGAAACCTTTGTGGTGATTTAATCTCGTGTTGTTCGTGTTCTTCGCGTGATCTTCAAGGGTATTGTGTATCATCCTTATTGATTTCATTCTTGTTCTTGGTCCTTGTTGAATCGTATGAAAGAACTATACATAAAATAATGAAAACCCTAAAAACCTAATATGTATAATTGAACCATGTGTATCTGTGATGATTTTGATTGTTTTGATTATGATAAGACCTGTTTTGAATCGACCTAAACATGTTATAACTCATCTATAATCGTTTTATGTCAAGAACTAAGGATTGGAATGATGAAAACCTAATTGAATACATGATATTATAAGAACTGCTACTGGTCTGGAAAAAGGTCCAACTTAAATCGAATGTATCCAAATGATGTGAACGTGTTTTTGGGTGTTTTCAGAGTCTAAAACTAAGTTCAATGAAATAGCTATCTGGGAAAATTAGTCTTGTGATTTTTAGAGGCCTGGAAGGCTACTTTTTGATTTTTGGAAAATTAAGTGTCTAATCGAATTCGTATGTCTGGAAAAATAGTCAGTGTTTATGATTTTTAATTTTCAAACCGTGTCGAATTAGAAGTTGTCCTTTGAACTGAGTCATATTCGATATGTCTATTAATAACTGGAATTTTTATAGATTTTTTTGAATTTATCTGAATGGGTAAAAAGGTATAAACATGTCGAGTGTTTCATCAGATACGATTCTGGAACATGTTGAGAAAATGGATTTTTCATTCGTACCTAGACAACTTAATAAAATCTGGAAAAATTACATAAAATACTTAAGACATTGAGGAACGTGTGTGAATTTTTATAGATTTTATTTCGAAGTATTAATTTGATTCATAAATTATTGGAAACGTGTTAAATTCGTATGTGTAAAAGACTGTTACGGGTTAAAAAGATTAAAATGGTGTTATGTGCTTATTTTCTAAACTAAAGGGTCTAAAGTGTTATTCTTTTAAATTAAGGGACCTAACTTATGAAAAACCTGTAATTTTGTAGTAATTACGTTTTACACCCTAAAATTATAAGAATTGCATACTAACCCCTAAACTTGTGATAATATCATAATAAACCCTAAAATTATGGAAACTACTTTATGAACCCTAAACTTATGTAAATGACATTATGAACCTTAAACTACGAATATGGTCATCTTTAATACTTTAAATTGACATACGGGAATGTTAATAACGAAAGTTACTAAATATGGAAACTTATTATTTTTGGAAAGTTACTAAATATGGAAACTTGCTATTTTTGGAAAGTTACCTAAAATAGAAAGACAATTAAAATGGAACCTTATGACTACGAAACTTATAAGAACAATTATGATTATTTGTAGATCGGGTGAAGAAGGAGTGACCTTCTGCTTGCTTTTCATTTCATTGCTTTTGCTTGCGTACTTTGTTAAGGTACAGATATTCTACCCTTTTTCAGTAAGGGTGCTTTTCTCTCTTTTGGACTCATTGATCTTGATTCATATTAGGATTTCCTAAGCCATTGCTATGTTCCCTACACTTTGGTTCGATTATTTGATTCGATTTGACCTTGATGTTCGATATGAACCTTTGATATTTGAACTTTGACTATGATTCGATGACTTAGACTATTTGAACCTTTGCTTTGATTTGGACCTTTGATATGATATGACATTTGAACCCTTCAGTTTGATACCCGAGCCAAATGTGTTTCCTAGCCATGAAGGTAACATGGCCATGTCATTGATGCACCAATGGCATGACTCCCGTGTGGTCGAGTGATTTTCCACACCGTCCCCATTGTGATTGTGATATGTGCGCTTTATATTATTATGGCCAATGTGATTTGTGTGGGGGGCGCATGGATGCATCCTAGGTACGTATTTGTGATGTGATATGTGATATTATTCGGTGACTGATGCATGGGTGCAATCCACGTCTTTCACAAAATGTGGGAGCTGATCACTCCAATTTGATACATGAGGACACCCCTCATATTATCTGGTTACTTGAGAGGTATCCCCTCTAGATTGCTACAGAATTGTGATATGTGATGTGATTTGTGTGGGCTCGTGGTGGATTACTGACCTCTTTTCTTTTCTTACTTCATACCCTTGCTTATACCTTGTACATTATACTGTATCTGTTCGTTTTCGTTTGCTTTTGTTTTCCGTCTATTATATATCTGTTCACTGGGCTTTTTAAGCTCAGCCGCATTTCTTTTCCTGCGGCAGGTTTAGTAGGGAGCTGGGAATGAGTGGAGAGGACCTCGGACTTAGAGGACTTTGGTAGCTATTATGGATTAGCAATGATTAGAAGTCATTATATTTAGACTTAGTAGTTATTGAAATTTTCGATTGTAACCTTGTATATTCAGTATTTCATTTGTAACCTTTGAGATTTCTTGTATTACTGTAAATGTATGCTTTGTTTTGATCTGATATGAAACCATTGTTGTGATATCTTTACCCTTGTCGGGTTGGGGTGTTACAAGGTTTCACCGTCTGTATGGAGTCTTTGTCTTGTCATGACTGAGTTTTCTGGATTACCAATGATGTTTACTAAGGGATGGTCCTTTGTCCATTTATGAGTGGATGGATAGTGTTGATAATTATGGTGCAGGTTTGACGGTTCCAAATTGCGTGTAGAAGATTCTGCAATATCAGGAAAGGTTGGTGCATGAGCAAATGGATTAAAGAATGCATCTCCGTTATAACCTGATGGTGTGGGTACTTCAAAAGAGTTGTGGGGGGAATCTTCAGCTGTGGGTGTAGAAGTGGAAGGTGTATGATCTACTGACGATGATGGTTCTGGTTGAGGTGCATCGTCAGCAACTGCTGTGGAAGTAGTTGCAGGTGTATCAGGTGCTTGATTGTTTACGGTTTAAGCAGCGGAATTGGTGGATACAGCAGAGGCACGATTAACTAGAGAGTCATCGAACAGAGGAGCAAACAAGTCTTCTATATCCTTTCTGTTGAACGGTAATGGTTCAGCTGAAGATTCAGGAAAGTTGAGACGGTTGTGTGCGGGTTCTAAGCTGTTTTGCTCAGAAGCCATTTTTGTGAGCTCATCAAAATTAGCATGGATTGTCTCTTGAATTTCCCGAGTACGGCGATTCCAAATTCTAAATCCTTTCGAATTCTCACAATAGCCAACAAATACTCCTATGTCTGTTTTGGCTTTCAGTTTACCAAGATCATCACGATCATTCTTTGGATAACAGAGAGCTCCAAAGACATGAAAGTAATTGATATTTGGTTTTCGACCATGAATAAGCTCATATGGTGTTTTGTCATGGCGTTTGGTGATCATGCATCGGTTCTGGGTATAACAAGCAGTTGAGACAGCTTCAGCCCATAGGTAGTCTGGTAATTGGGCATTAATCAACATAGTTCTGGCTGCCTCCACTAACGTACGGTTGCGTCTTTCGACTACTCCATTTTGTTCAGGGGTGCGAGCAATTGACGTTTGATGAACAATACCATTTTTCTCAGTGAAATCCCGAAGAGTTTGATTCTTGAATTCAGTATCATTGTCTGTTCTGATGATTCTGACGGTGTTACGAACCTGAACTTGAATCTTCGTGAGAAAAGTAATGATCATCGAAGGGGCTTGGTCTTTGGTATGAAGAAAGTAGACCCAAGTCCACCTCGAGAAATCATCTACTATTACCAAGATGTACCATTTCCCATTGATGGTTTAAACACGCATAGGACCACATAAATCCATATGAAGCAGTTGTAGGACATGATCTATGCTGTGATCTAATTTTGGAGGAAAGTGGGCACGATGACTCTTTCCTTGTTTGTAAGCAGGTCACAAGTGATCTTTTGCATATCTGAATTTGGGAAGACTGTCGACCAACTTTTTCTTAGCAAGATTGGTCATCGTCTTGAAGTTCAAATGAGACATCCGTTTGTGCCATAGCCAGGCCTTTGTGGGATGTGCCTTTGAAAGTAAGCATATGGGAAAGGAAGCTGTCATGCCTTCGAAGGAAATTGTATATAAACTGGTGCCGCGTTTCCCTTTCATCAGATCATTTCCTTGAAGATCCCAAATAAAACAAGTTTTCTCTCTGAATGCCACCTCCAAATCACCATCACAGAATTGTCCAACTGAGAAAAGGTTGTGACCTAGGCCCTCGACATAATAAACCCTGCTAATTTCGATGTTCCCATTTACATAGTCTCCATAACCCATAATAGCAGCGAAGTGATCATTCCCGAATCTGATTGTTCCAATGAACTTTGCAACAAAGTTTACAAGAAGCTTGAGATTTTCGGTCATATGTCGGGAGCAGCCGCTATCAATAATCCAGAGAACAATTTGGATCACCTGCGTCAACAGAAGTTGACACAGAGGCAAGTTTGGTAACGGTGGATCCTATTTGGTTAGTAACACATGTATTAAGCATTTTAGGTACCCATTTAAAGCTAGATGTGTTTTGCAACCAACGCTGCCATGTCCAACTAGTCTCAGCCTTTCTCCTAATAAATACACTTGGTGTTTTGTTTGTCCTAGGTGTATCTATGGGTTTGGGAACAGATTTTTCAGAAACTACTAGTGGTGGTTTTCCTAATATGGACTTGGCAGCAGCAGTAGTGGACCTAGAGGAAATGCCACCAGATCGTTTCTTTTTGCGATTCAACAGAGTTTTAGCAACACATTTCTCATGATTTCCAGATAATATACTAGCATGACAAAATACACAACTTGCATCAACCATAATATCATTCATAACATTCAACGATTTAGCATTCATTACATCATCTATAGAACTAGACTTAGACAAGTTTGATTCTACTTTTGACATATCATGCTTTTTATTCAAACTGCTAACATTAACTACTACTTCTTCAGTCTTAGATAGTCCACTCTTAGGGCGCCAGATACTAAACTTCCTTTGTCTCTTGGTGTTTCTTGATCTTCTAGCCTTAGAGTTGTTTCCTAATCCTGTGGAAGTAGAAGTATTCACATTAGTGGTTTGATTTGATGCTTGCTTAGTTGGCTTGTCTACTGTGTACATTCCTGGGGCAATCACAGCTTTTCTTTTTTCTAAAACTCTGAGTTTCTTTTTCAAATCAACAATGATGTGTTGGAGTTCTTGATTTTTTGAATCCAAAATTCTGTTTAACCGGACAGTGTCATTTCTGTTTTGAGAAACTTCATCTATGTCTTTCTCATATTCAAACAGTTGATGTCGCAAGACATCAATTTCATTTTTATTCTGACTTTCTGAAGCATGACTGTTTTGGAATGATAAAGACGTTTTTAGATTTTTGTACTTTAACTCAAACTCAACACATTGATTTTGACACCATTCCAGTCTTTTGTTAAGTTTGAAAATTTCTTTTTCACACTTATTTTCCACATCAAAGTTGATCTGTCTAAGACTCTCATTCTCTTTTACCAAATTATCAATCTCAATTTGCAACATTCCAACATTCACAGCATGATCATCAACAAGCATTGCATGACAAGATTCAAAAATAGAATTCATAATCACAGAAATCACATCATCACACAAAACACGTTCCAAGAGTCGATCGACCTCTTTTTCTAAAGCTTTCTTTTGACACTTTTGTTTTGCAATTTTGTCATCTTTAGCTTTAAAAATACTCATCATTGATCCAACTTCAGTCTGTAGTTCCTGTTCCCACATTGTTGCACAAAGTCTCAGGTGTTTAACATGTGGTAAGAATTGATTCTGAAAAATTTCTCTCTTTTCTTTCTCAGCAGGAGAAAATAAAGAAGAGATTTTGATTTCAGAATTAAATTCTATCACTTGTTCCAAAAGTTTAATGTCATCCATAAATGTCTTAAAATATCAAAGAATTCGACATTGCTGAGGCATTTGTGGATCTACAGTAGCGTTTGGACCATTGATTTGTGTAACAGGAGTGGTAACAGGAGCAACTTCAGAAGAGGGATTTGTTTCAGTTTTAGACAGTGTTTGTTCTGGTTTGTCCTTTGGAGGAACAAAAGATTTACTGATGTGAGGTCTTGTTGAATAATCATATGGTACTCTTGAAAAATCTTTGTCTGACTTTGATCGACTCTCATTCTTATGTTCAAGATATTCAATTTCTTCATCATTACTAAACACAACAGCACGTTGAAAACTATCATCAGACAGAAATTCTGAATTGTATAACTTAGGATTATCTTTGAGTGCTTTTTGTAAAAAACGTGGTTGGTCACAGCCAATTGCAAATCCAAATCCTTTAGGACTCGGTTTCACAGTTAGTCTTTGAATTTGTGTCACTGAATTACCCGTTTTATATACAACATTATGAAACTCTTTGAGCTTGGATTCCAAGTCCACAATCTCCTCAAGATATGAGTCAACTCATTTTCTATTGGCTTGCTTTTCTTCAAGAAGATCATTTTGAGATGTTGAAAGCTCTGTTTGGGTTTTTAACAGCTCAGAATTCAAGATGTTAATCTGTTTTTTGAATTCAAATTGCTCTTGTTCTTTTTGAAAAAGCAAATCAGCCTTGGAAACAGTAAGCTTACAAACTTGATGCTCTAAATCCTTGACCTGAACGTATGTCTTTTGGAATGCAACCTCAAAGCCTTTCTCACGTTGTGCTTGTTTTTCATAACTTGAAAGTTGTGTTTTATAGCACTCATTGTCCTTTGTTAACAATGCAATTTTAGCTTTTAAGTTCTGGTTAATCTCATTGCATTTGTCAATCTGTGACTTTTGTGCATTCAATTGTGATTGGGTGGTCAGCAATAAGGTCATAAGCTCTGGATCTTGATCAGGCATAAGATCATCTTGTTCAAGAGGATCATGATTTTCATCATCAACAGGATCATCAAATGAAACATTGGTGTTATCATCATCGAATGAAACAACAGTGTTTATTTGATCATCTCCTTGAGACGAGAATGATGAATCATTTTGAACAAGATTTTCTTGTGAAGATGAAGATGCAGATGGTGAAGCAATCTCATGAATAAGGCATTCTGATTCAAGTACCTGAGATAAGCCATCGGTATCATATACCGGGCCTGTCTCGTTCACATTCATTTCCTGCATGTTGGCCATTAGCATCACTGCAGCATTGGCCTCCAAGTCTTCCATCTCATCATCGGAATAAGCATTGGCCATAAAGCTTTGCTCGTTCTGAGTCAACATTCCTTCAGCTTTTTCATCCTTGAGAGCCATCAGAAGAGCTTCTTTATGAAATGCACTTCCCATTGTTCGAGGCTTAGGGCATGCATTAGCCATGTGCCCATTTCCACCACAATTGTAGCAAGTGATTGACGTGTTAGCAATGCCTCTTTTTCCAGTGCCAACATTCTGAATTCCCCTCTGTGCATTCCCTATATTGTTTCTACTTCCCCAAGCTGTGTTGAACCTCTGTCCCCCTGAGTTAAACCTTGTACCAGAATTTCCCATGTTTCCTGACCCAAATCTACCAGAAGACCGATTCTGAATCTCATCTCGTCCATCATTAACGACTGCTTGGTTCCTGGTGTTTGATGACGAACGAAGACGGTTGTTTGACTTGTTAGAGAATTTGTTGAATGCTCTTGCAATTAATGCAAATCCTTCATTGAGAGAGTTGAACACATCGTCTTCTTTATCATAATCAGCATTGGAATAAAACGTGGAGTCAGTATTGTTGTATGGGACCAGTTGGTTATCAGAATTTTGAGATGGTGCTTCATAAGGAACAATTTGATTGTTTGGTTGTGGTTGAAAACTTGGTTGAGAAGGTTGTGGAACAAATTCTTGGTTTGATGGTGGAAAGTATGATTGAGCTATCAAAGCAACAGAGTTAGGATTTGGTGCATGTGAATAACCTCCTCTTGCTGCAATGTCCTTGTCTACCTCAGTTTGATGTTGCTTTAGATAATCATACAAAAGCCCATATGAAACTTGATTAATCTTTTTGGCTTGCCTCACGAATGTCACATACTTCTGCCAGTCTGGTCCAAGACATCTTAGAAATTTGGAGTTGATAGCAATCTTTGGTAGAGGTATGTTATGACGTTCCAGATCATTGACAACATTGGTGAAGCGGTGATAGTATGATTCTAAGGATTCCCCTGGTTCAATCATGAAGATATTGTATTCCATGTAGAGCTTGGATTCCAGATCCTCTTGGTTCAATTCTGTGCCTTCCATTAGAAGATGCACATGCTCCCACATGTCCTTGGCTATTTTCTAAGCATCAATACTCCTGAATATTGGGTTAGGAATTCCCTGGAGTATGTAAGCCATGGCCATCTCATTAGCTTCTTGCTGTAAAGTTTGTTCATTGGTATATTGAGCTACTGGAACGGGAGTTGTGGATGCTTCACGTGGAGGTATAGCAGTTGGATCACTTGGAACCACTTTTGAAGGAACTGGATAAGGTCCTTCCATGATGACCTTTTTGAGATATGGACCATGAGGTTTTCTTAGTTCAACAAATCTAATAAACCGACTAGACCATTGCACATAGTTTCCTGGTGTCAGCATTGGTGGGATTTCAAACGATCCTGCTTCATGTCTAGATTGCTGACTACTGATAGCTCCACACATCTTTGTAAACCAGTGAGGTTCTTGTAATGAAGGTTGGTAGTTTTGCATCTGAGGTTGTCGCATGAATTATTGCTGAGGTGCTGTGTGTTGAGGGAAAAACTAATGTTGTTGCATGATGTGCGTGTGTATTGCTCTAATTCTTTTATATCCACGGCAGCGGCTCCAATAACTTGGTGCGCGCGTGATGTCGTTGTTGTTTTAGCAATATTAATGCCTACTCAAGTTTTACATTTATATTTAGCCGACTTATCAATAAAACACACACTTTAACGAGCAGTGTACTCGGTCAGTATGAATATAATGGTAAGTAGAGTGTCGATCACTAAGAGTGGAACGTATTATCTAGTTATTCTAATCAGTATTTTAATATCTTAAGTTAGCTATACAACCTAATCTAACGCAAGGGGGTTCAGCCTGAGAGACTGGCACGGTTTGGTTATGATTAAATATGAACTAAACTAATGAGCACGAATCAGCGATTAGCACACACGTACACAGATAGATACTTGAGACAATAAGAAGACCAGTCCTGATAATTAAGTAGCTTGTCACTTGTTTCATTGCTAGTTTTATATGAAGTGTATGTAATTAACCCTTTCTCGTTGGCTCTAATCTTATCGGCGAGTAAACCCTTAATGATTACTTATGTCTATCCCACTTATCCTAGAAACGATAGAATAAATAGGCGAGGAAGGGGCATGGCGACCCAAGCAATGCTCAGCTAGACACAGAGGTTATCAATGCACTAATAAAAGTCACCAAAGACATCAACATATAAACTTTAATTAATGGGAAAGCAATTTTAAGGGGTGCCCATGGTTTTCCGTAGTCACATGGAATCGGCCCATCAATCCTGATGAATTAAAGTGTACTAATACAATAAAACAAAACTACTTAATGAATTAAATACATGCAGGACCTTCTTACAGCTCTTGTATCTTCGTTTAGGGTGTGTCTTGTGCTGCTAATACGTCTGAATTCGGCCTTAGGGTTTCTTCGGTCTTCGAAAGCTTAGTGTGTGTAAGGTCCCGAAATTCGTCTGGCCTTGGGGTATTTATAGTTTCTGTCTGAGGGTTAGATGCGGCGCATAGGATAAGTAGATGCGGCGCATTGACTTAACTTCGCGTGGGGTCCAAGATTAATATATTCAGGAATATTCGTACACCGCTTTAAGATGCGGCGTAACTCCATTTATCTATGCGGCGCATGTCCTTTGCCGTCTTGGATTATAACTTGTGAAATCTTGATAGTGATGCGCCGTATGTACGAAGTATGATGCGGCGTATCTGGAGCAGAATGATCTTGATCTTGTACATTTTAGTAGATTCTTAACATCTTGCTTGTTTTGCTCCATAATTGGTCCAAAATCGCCAAGTTTCACATAATACTTGTTTTTACCTGAGAATTACAAAAGTAAACATTAACGTATCAATTCTCATATATAATATAATAAAACAAGTCAAATAAATAGGATAAATGATGATAATAAAATGTACTTATTTGAGTTCATCAAATATCCCCCCACTTGAACTTTACTTGTCCCCAAGTAAACCTTAGAATAAATTTTATGAAAATGTATCCTAAAAATATTAGGATTTATTTTTATATTTAAGTATGTATTCGTTTTGTCATAATCATACAACCAAACACTTAACAAAATTAGAATAAAATAAAATATTTTGATAAAAGCAAATCTAATCGTTTAACTGTCCAGTCGTGACGAATATTCTATCATAAGCTTGGAAAGTATACGCATCTCCCCCACTAAAGCTAAGGAATAACAAGTCTAAAGCGGTAAAAAGGGTTTGTTGGTTAAGGGTTAATCATTCTTCTTAATCTCTTTCGATCTCAAATTCCAGAAAAGGCGACAAAATCACAAATACATGATCGAATCCACGACCACGATACTTGCAATTGCTCAAATCCTTAACACGAATAGGCTAAAGATAGGACCAAGTAATCTTTACCAATAATATTATATCAAAAAGGGCGACAAAATCATAAATACATAGCCGAATCCACGACTACGATACTTAAGATTGCTCAAATCCCTAATCTCAATAAATCAAAGGTTTGGATAAAGAATGATATAGGGTATGGATAATATTTGGGATACAAATTGGTGTAAAATGAAAAATAAACAAAACGGATAAATTAAAATCCTAAGTGTGGTTAATCACTATCCCAACCATCCCATGAATAAGATTCATATCATTGAATAACTCACGCTTTAACACTTGAAACACACAATTTAGGTAGACACGAATTATACTCAACAAGATCTCAATCAAAGAATAACCTTAGTTGGCGTTCCCATAACGGCCAACTCCCATTCAATCCATAAATATAATATACAACAAATAGTGGTGATATCGACCACTTAATACAAAACTTTACATAAGTTGGTTAAAACAAACATCCAACTTTTCTTTTTTCTTTTTCTTTCTTTTCTATTTTTTTTCCGATTATTATTATTATTATTATTTTTTTTTTGACATCAACATATATGTGTAAAATTTCACAACTTTTCTATCACTATTTTTCCGGATAATTTTTTCCATACTTTTCATACTTTCAGAAATAACTGTAATAGCGAAAGTAGTAAACACATGAAAAATAAACTCAAAGATATACAATATTTACTTTCATACCAATTGCATTGTGCAATTTCCTGACTCAACCAAAGATAATGAATTACGCACGCGAACACAGGTAATGTAAGGAAACACACTTTGCCTAAAGCAATTAACCAACCACGGATTTTAATCTACAGGGTAGGCTAAGGTGTAAGGGTGTAACGAAACATTATAACAAAGGTGTAAGAAACGAAAGGAATGACTCTGAGTGTTTTTCTAGGGGTATCTTACTCTAAAAGTGAGAGTAACAAAGGGTTTTATACGGGGGTTAACTAACCAGTGTAGTTAGTTAATATCACATAACATATAAAGGCTATTTGGGTGTAATCCTAGAAATTTACCGATTTAGACAAGTCATTCCAATTATATAGATAATACTTATTATGGTGGTCTCGAATAGTATACAAGCTAAGTTCTAAAGTTTACAAGTCACCGGCACACTCATAGATTTGTGAATATTGAAAAGTTCACAATTTTTGGAAATAATGTTATGTGTGCAGCTATGTAATTTAGACTTTAAACAAAAACATGCTAAAATTTTTTAAATTTTGATATATTAAGTGCATTTTAAGCATATTTTGAAAAAGTTTAGGACAAGTAAGTGTTCTAATTCTCCAATCCCCCCACTTAAGTTAAACAACGTCCTCGTTGTTTGTGTCAAAGGTTAAAAATTGGAAAATAAAAGAATTAGAACAGAAAAACTCCCCTGAGATTTGCTCGGTATGATCCTCCATTTGTATAAGAGCAAAAATCAACTTTCTTGTGGATGAGAACGTTTAAGCTTCAGAGATGATGTATCCACAGAAATGCAGGAATCTATAATACCATTAAGACTTTAACACACCTGAGTTAAGAAAGTTCGAACTTGCATAATACATTAGTAGTTAGTAAAAATAAAACTTAAAAAATTAAAATGAAAATCATCAGGTCAGTCGATACGCCGTATCTTATGGAAGAAGATACGCCGTATCGAGCCTGGAATAAATACGAATCAGAATAAAAGATGCGTCGCATCCTTAACCAGGGATGCGCCGCATTAAATAGACTGACAGAAAGTTTTAAAGTCGAAAATAAAAATGCAGAAAATTAAATAAGATATGACCATTGCAGGCGATGCGTCGCATCTTAGGATTGAGATGTGCCGCATCTTCTGCAGGTCTGACAGACTCGACACATAACAGAAAAGTAAAAATTTTCCGGGTTGTCTCCCGGTCAGCACTTGTCTTTATTCCAGAGTCTTCAAGTTAGACTCACGTTCAGCTCTTTAATACCAGTCACTGAAAGAGTCGGAAGCATCGCGCTCCCTCATCGCTAGTCCAGTAATATTGAACACTCCTTGCTTGTCCTTGATTTCCACGCCATTCTTCTTTAATATCTGTATAAACAAAGTTCTGTCCCTTTCGGGCAGAGATGACAAAATGATAGACGGGAAATTCTTATTATTATATAGGCATAAATACGCAAGGTGGGGTGGTAGTTCAATAAACACATCATTATTCAAAATTGTATTCTCAACTATTCTCCTACGTTTGTTAATTACTTCGCAATCATACCACTCATCATCAGAATCATTAATAATATCGCGCCTAAGTTCGGTAGGTACATTAAGGTCAATAAATTCCTCGAAGTTCTCATGATTAGGATTAGTTGAGTTGTTTTGAATCAATGTTTCTCCCATAAGCCTAGCTTCTAGATCGAGGTTCATACGTTCTCTTAATCCTAGTACATAGACGCTTCTAATTATGCTTTTAGCAGGATTTTGGCACTTATAGACTAGTTTATTATTCCCTACCTTTAATGAGATTTTCCTTTTAAACACATCAATCTTAGCATGGGCGGTAGACAAGAAAGGTCTTCCAAGGATTAAAGGAATCTTAACATCCTCGGGCATATCTAATATAACAAAGTCTACAGGGAAAACAAACTTCTCAATCTTAACTAGCACATTTTTAGCAATCCCTACAGGTCGTTTTACCGTTTTATCAGCCAATTCAATAAGCAACTTAGTTGGTGTTAATTTTCCTAGTCCTAGGGTAGTGAATGTCTTAAGAGGCATAACACTAACACTAGCTCCTAAGTTAGCTAACACATTATTGAAAGATATATCATTAATTGAACAAGGTAAAGTAAAACTTCCTGGGTCCTTTTCTTTATGAGGCAAGGCATGTAAGTCGGTTGCAGAGCTCTCTTCTTTCATTGTGGCCTTGATCTCCTCTTCAATCTTTGCCTTCTCTTTGAGTAACCTCCTTAAACTGATTGAAGAATTAAAGAAAAATTCGGGCTTTGCACTATCATTACCATTCATCAATCTTCTAGGAAAAGGAATGTTAGGCGTGACTTCCTTAGTGGTGCTTATGGCCTTGACATGATCTCTTGGGTTGGTTTCAGTTGAGCTAGGTAAACTTCTGTATCCCCTTTCTTGAAGAACTTTGCTCATTTGTCCAATTTGTTGTTCCAATGCTTTGATCGAAGCTCCTTGATTTCTTGTAATAGTATCCGTTGAAGCTCGGATTTCTTTGATCATAGCAGTGTTCTCTTCATGTCTTTTAGCAGCATCGACCATAATTTGCTTAAGAGTGTCATCCAAAGTCTGCCTCCTTTCTTGATAAGTGGGATTAAAGTTGTTCTTTTGGTAGTATCCCGGAGTAGCTTCCCTAAATCTTCCCAAAGGTCGGAATGGTTGTCCAAATTGTGTGTAGTATGCTTCTTCAAACGTCTCACTTTCATTCTTGTTAGGTCAATCTTTAGTGTAGTGAGGTCC
The DNA here is from genome assembly GCA_021014915.2 of Artemisia tridentata subsp. tridentata. Classification (NCBI taxonomy): domain Eukaryota; kingdom Viridiplantae; phylum Streptophyta; class Magnoliopsida; order Asterales; family Asteraceae; genus Artemisia; species Artemisia tridentata. Next base: position 366,193,950 of record CP139507.1, read on the forward strand.
TTCGCATTTTTCACATCCAACTTGGGCAGCATAAACTTTCTCATCACGCTTCTTCATCTCTCTACTAATTTTATCCAATTGAGCTTGAATAGCAGCAAACCCGTCAAAATTAGTGCTGCTCTTAGATCTAGTAGAGGTTTCGTCGTGCCATTTTTGAGAATGATCAGCAGCTTCTTGGATAGCTTTTCTAGCATTGGCTGCACTCATTTGAGGCACAGCTCCCTTAGCATCCAAGATTTGTCTAGTAGGCACGTCCAATCCTTGATAGAACAATATTATCTCCTGCATTGGACTTAGATAATGTTGAGGGCATTTCATCAATAGGTCTTTAAATCGTTCCCAAGCTTGATAAAGGGTTTCATCAGGCTCTTGCTTGAAACTGTTGATAGCCTCCATCTTTTTAGCGGTTTTAGCAGGTGGACAATATCTTTTCAGGAATTTGCTCTTCAAATCTTCCCATGTTGTGATTGAACTAGCAGGTTCATTCCTTAGCCACTTATTAGCAGCTCCTTTTAGCGAAATTGGAAAGATTCTTAGCATAAGTTGATCGTCAGAGACTCCTTTTGTAGTAAACAAATCTGCTATCTCGAGGACTTTTTCAACATGTTCATTAGCATCTTCATGTTCTGTTCCACTGAAAGCATTTTCTCTTAGCTCCTTGAGAAACTGACCCTTCAACTCAAACTTTGACTTTTCATCAAACTTTGGTCTAGCAACTCCTGAACTGTAATCAGCACGGGTATTGTTCATGTATTCCTCCATAGTAGTGTTTTCCGCCATTGTTTCTGTTTCTTCTTCCTCTTTCTCTTCAGAAAAATAATCAAGCTCGAATGAACTTGAAATTTCAAAGCTTTTTCAGTTGAAAAGCCTTTTAAGCGAATGTAGGGCTCGTTCAGGATCTTCGAAAGGTGTAATCAAGTTCTTAGTTGAACTCCTGGTCATGCACTTCCTGAAACTATCACAAAAGCATCAGTAGGGTATGTTCAAGAAAGTAGTATATCAGAAAATTAACAACGAAAAACGGAATACGAAAAATAAAAGTTACTGATATATGCAGACGATGCGCCGTATCCAAAAAGTTGGATACGCCGTATCTTATTTCGTTAAAATATGATCAGACTTTTATTCAGAAATCAGATACGCCGCTTAGAATTAGAATGCGCCGTATCAGTTTTAAATTATCAAAAATCGATTATACTTATTAAAATTAAATGCGTCGTATTAACAGAAGCTAATGCGCCGTATTTTCGTTACGTTTCAAAATACAAGATTTTTGATTCAGAAGATGCGCCGTATCGATAAAAATCGATGCGTCGTATCTGTTTAATAATTTGAAAACTGTTTTTAATTTAAATAGAAAATACGCCGTATCTGTTAAAACAGATGCGTCGTATGGCGTTACGGTTTAGAAAAAAATTCTTATTAAAAACAGAATACGCCGTATCTTGGGGAAAGATGCGTCGTACTCGAATTTATTAAACGCGTTGTATTTTATAAAAATTAAACGCAATACGCCGTATCTATGAAAATAGATGCGCCGTATCGTTTGTATCAGTTCAATACAACGATAGCAGAATGCAGAAAAAATAAAAAGAAAAACAAAAAATAAAATCAAACAAAAAGAAACAAAAATTAAAGAAAATAAAAACACACAAAACAGAAAATATGCAAATAATACAATGAATGCAATTTATCTAATATACAACGGGGTTAGCGGTTAGAATCTAAAAATTAAAACCTAATTAAAATACTAATCAAATTAACAGATAATAACAATTCTTTCCCCGGCAACGGCGCCAAAAACTTGATGTGCGTGTGTATTGCTCTAATTCTTTTATATCCACGGCAGCGGCTCCAATAACTTGGTGCGCGCGTGATGTCGTTGTGGTTTTAGCAGTATTAATGCCTACTCAAGTTTTACATTTATATTTAGCCGACTTATCAATAAAACACACACTTTAACGAGCAGTGTACCCGGTCAGTATGAATATAATGGTAAGTAGAGTGTCGATCACTAAGAGTGGAACGTATTATCTAGTTATTCTAATCAGTATTTTAATATCTTAAGTTAGCTATACAACCTAATCTAACGCAAGGGGGTTCAGCCTGAGAGACTGGCACGGTTTGGTTATGATTAAATATGAACTAAACTAATGAGCACGAATCAGCGATTAGCACACACGTACACAGATAGATACTTGAGACAATAAGAAGACCTGTCCTGATAATTAAGTAGCTTGTCACTTGTTTCATTGCTAGTTTTATATGAAGTGTATGTAATTAACCCTTTCTCGTTGGCTCTAATCTTATCGGCGAGTAAACCCTTAATGATTACTTATGTCTATCCCACTTATCCTAGAAACGATAGAATAAATAGGCGAGGAAGGGGCATGGCGACCTAAGCAATGCTCAGCTAGACACAGAGGTTATCAATTCTCTAATAAAAGTCACTAAAGACATCAACATATAAACTTTAATTAATGGGAAAGCAATTTTAAGGGGTGCCCATGGTTTTCCGTAGTCACATGGAATCGGCCCATCAATCCTGATGAATTAAAGTGTACTAATACAATAAAACAAAACTACTTAATGAATTAAATACATGCAGGACCTTCTTACAGCTCTTGTATCTTCGTTTAGGGTGTGTCTTGTGCTGCTAATACGTCTGAATTCGGCCTTAGGGTTTCTTCGGTCTTCGAAAGCTTAGTGTGTGTAAGGTCCCGAAATTCGTCTGGCCTTGGGGTATTTATAGTTTCTGTCTGAGGGTTAGATGCGGCGCATTGACTTAACTTCGCGTGGGGTCCAAGATTAATATATTCAGGAATATTCGTACACCGCCTTAAGATGCGGCGTAACTCCATTTATCTATGCGGCGCATGTCCTTTGCCGTCTTGGATTATAACTTGTGAAATCTTGATAGTGATGCGCCGTATGTACGAAGTATGATGCGGCGTATCTGGAGCAGAATGATCTTGATCTTGTACATTTCAGTAGACTCTTAACATCTTGCTTGTTTTGCTCCATAATTGGTCCAAAATCGCCAAGTTTCACATAATACTTGTTTTTACCTGAGAATTACAAAAGTAAACATTAACGTATCAATTCTCATATATAATATAATAAAACAAGTCAAATAAATAGGATAAATGATGATAATAAAATGTACTTATTTGAGTTCATCATTGCACAAAAGCATGTTGCTGTTGATGTTGTTGAGGATGAAATTGTTGTGGTTGCTGATGATATTGTTGTTGTTGATGATGTTGTTGTTGTGGATATTGTTGTAGTTGATAATAGAAATAGGTATTGTATGGTGGTTGAGACATTGTGAAGTAACTTGTAACGATTTAAGGATCTTTAAAGGATAATAACGGTTGTTGTTGTAGATTAGATTGTTTAACGGTGAAAAACAAAAAGAAACTATGAGGATTTTACTCTAGAAACTCGGAGATTTTAATCGTTGAAACTCAGAGGATTTTACACTAGAAACTCGATTAGTCTCTTAAGAAATCCAGAAACTCGATCACCTTAAAAACTACTCGATCAACTTAAAGTTACTCGATGATGATAGTTACTCGATCAACGTACTTATTAGCTCGACTAACCTAGTTACTCGATGAAGTTACTCGACTAAGGTAAAGTAACTCGACTAGGTTAAGATGCTCGATCAAGGGAAAGTAACTCGACTAAGTTGCTCGATCAGGTTACTCAGTAGCTCGATCAAGTGAACAAGAAATAGTCTAACTCGACTATGTTGCTCGACTATGTTTCTCGACTAACTTAAGTAATAGTCTACCTCGACTACCTTAAGTTGCTCGATCAAGTGAAAGTTACTCGATCAAGTGAAAGATACTCGATCAAGGTATCAACTGCTCGATCAAGGTAGTTGCTCGATCAATGATGCTCGACTATATCACCTAACTCGATGAATAGCCAGTTACTCGATCAATGTTGCTCGACTAGACCAGATGTTCGACTCAACTCACAGTATCTCGATCAATGAACAGTAACAAATCTGATGAACAGTGATAAATCGGATGAACAGTACGTGAACAGTAACTTATCGGATTTTTTTATTTTTTTTTATTAGATCTAATCTTGTAACAACCTGAATTACCCCTAGGTGAATGATACCACTTGATGTTACTTACTATTATGAATTAAGCTACCTAGATTAACCACTAATAATCCCTAGATCTAGAGAGAGAAAGAGTGTGTGGAAGATGATTAACAATAATATGGAAATGTTCAGTGCATTCATCAACCAATCCTCTCCCTTGGATGGGATGGGGAATTTATAGTTTTTACATGTGCATGGGCTTGTAGCCCTAATAAACATACATAAACATACTTAAATAAATAAACGACACAACCCATGGGCCTTCTACACGGGCTGGGCCTAATAACAAACCTAAAGGCCTAAGCAACCTATTACATATGATCAATACTTGAATCAATACAAAAAGTGTTCCTAACCGGTTGTATAAAGTGTATTAAAGTTTGGTTGGATTGGGCCATATGATTTTGTTAATGGACCGGGTATTGTTTTGATTCGATTACGGGCTGAAATGCAAAAAATATGGACGCGATCTAGGACGCTATCGATAGTCTTGTGCTGTAACAAGATCATATTTAGTTTATTACGCATTAACAGGTATTATTAGCATATGATAACTACAATAGCTTGAAGACTCGAGTTATACTCTTAATCCACTTCAGATATTCTTTGGAGTAAAATCATCCTAAACGCTTCATATGTTAAATAATCAATGTTGTATATTGTGGTATTGATGTTTATAAGTTTACCCATGTTTACTCCAGTTGATTAATGTGTTTTGAAAGCCAAAGACTTTCTAACTACTGTCAGCTGTTGTGAGCTGTTTATTATTCCTTCATATTTCATTTATTGTACCATGGTGTCGTATTATTTATTGAACCATGGTGTCGTAATATTTATTATTTGTACAAGGATTGGGATGCAATATTACATTCGCTTAATTGGACTATCAAAAAGTATTATCCGAATTATATTTTGTACTATAAAAATTGATCCCTGTTTTAGGAATAAACCAGCAATGGTGTGTTACAGGCTGACCCAAAATTAGAAGCCATCAGGAAAAGAAGAATGCAGGAGGTGATGCCTCAACATGGTGGGGTAAGTCTACTACGGTTAATTGTCTCACATAGTTTCAAAGTTTGCAGGACATTAGATCCTTGGTACGTGTAAATCGAACCAACTATTGCATATCAGGTTCAGGTTGAACCGGATCAGTTATGTGATCTTACAAATCTTCTAGATGCAGGAGTAATGAATGGCGTTGGTGACTTTGTAGGGCGAAAAAGCTGAAGCTGTGTCATCAAGCTCAAGTTCAACAGATGCAAAAGCAAATGAGTTCACTGCCTTAGCTTCTTCCAAAGCTGGCGTATCAACAGACATGGTAAGGATAGTACCACTGCTATGGTAAGGTGTGTTTGGATGTGCATTGTAAAAATGGTCATGTGTAAAAAAACAATGGGAAGGCATATTATGAGATTATAGAAATTTTTTACTAAACCAATTTTGTTGCATATTTACCCCTACAACCTAATTACTCATCTACTATGATGTATGACCTTTTTATTTATATGTTAGGCGACAGTGGAGGTAGTATTGAAATGACTGGAAGTAGTGCCCAGGCACATGGTAGTTTTGATCCATTTACCCATTAACGTGTCTATTCAGGTATGGTTTATCTCAAAGGGAAAACAAAAATGCGGGCGGATTTGTGGATTTTTTTTGAAAGATCGAATTTCGTGTTATAGGGTCGATAAGTGAGCTTATGAGCTTATCAAACTTTGGAAAAGTTTATAAGCCCAATAAAAAAGCTTTGACAAACATTCCCATTAAACATGAAAACAAGCTCATAAACTGGAGAATAAGTCGAAAAGTGGGCTTATGATATGTCATTATTTTGTATTAGATCATATTCTTGATCTTTGAATAAATACTTATTTGCGACTCTTTATGGTTTCTTATTTGAAAATTTTAATTTATGCAACACCCGGAAATGGACTTCTCAAGGACGAAGATCAACTAATAAGGGTCTACTCATTTCGCAGGGGCTTATTCTTGAACGTAAACTTGCAAAAGCATCTGCATTAATTCAAGTCTGTCACCCAGGTATGTAGGTTTGCCCATGATATAAGATATCTTATCATGGTGTAGTTAGTGTTCTATAATTATATAGTATTTCAACAATAAAATGTGGTGTTTGCTTATGTAGTTTGGAACTATATAGTAACATCATAGGATTCATTTTTATAGTACTCATTTTGTTGTGTAATCATATTATAAAATCTGATGGGGTGATGAGGCTAAACGATTTTGTGTGCTTGGGCCAGCCTATAAAAAGATTAGTAGTTTGCAAGCGAGTCAAGACTCTGTGACTCACTATCATTTTCTACTTACTAATATTACTAGCCCAAACCTTTTTTATAATATCTGCACATAAGTTGTAGATAGAAGCTTCACCCATACATCTAATTAACATGTATATGAACCACCTTTAGAGATCAGTTGTCCTTGATGAAGCACTTTGGACTTGCATATCAGAAGGAAAGTTGTTGAAGGATAGATTGGGGAACATGATTAAGGGGGTGTTTGGATTAGCTTATTTTACTATATTACGGGGTCATTTGTATTTGGAAAAGCTCACGAGTTCACTTTTTTGGTTTATGAGGTTATTAGGTTGAAGGTACAATAGAGTGGGCTAAAGAGAAGGCTAAAAAAAGGTATAAAGGTTAATGCCAAACACTCCTGTTGCAGCAAATCTGCAATACATTCTATGCTTTGTGTTTTTTTTTTTTTTTTTTTTTTTTTTTTTTTTTTATTTTTTGAATTCATTAAGGTGCACATAAATTGAAACATATCAGTTTGGACATATTTCAATTTCTGCATATCTCAAATACTTCTATTTGTAGAAAATGGCAGTAGAAGTTAGATGCATGGTATGTTGTGCAAAGCTGCTAATGACTTAGGGGTGTTTGGATTTATCTTTATTTTACCAATTTTGGTGTTTAATGGTTGTAACAACCACATCCGCCAATTCTCGATTCAACTATTGGATAGATCAAATTTAATGTTAACTTGAACACCTTAGCAATCCTCTCAGTGGGCACCAATGGTATATAACCTTGACCCAACCCGTTTCAGCATGTAGAAAAACAATCCGGTTTGACACAAAATCCTCTATTTAGCACATAAGTAGTCTGTCAAAAAAGGGATAACTGTAGATACAAAACTGCTAAGAAAAACTGACAAGGTTACTTTTTTTATTACTTGGGAGAGCAACCGCCTAGACAGATAATAGATGAGTCTGAGAAAATAATTGCATATTTGGAAGAGAAAGCCCGACAGTGCTACAGGATTAGGCAAAAAATTAAATTAGTAAGAGTAAATCGAGTAATCTTGCAGCTGAGATGGTGTAGGCAACATCAGTAATAAAGTTGCATTCGAGTAATATCCTGTGTAGAGTATTCTCCTGCATACTTATGGTTAAAATAGTAAGCATTCGAGTAATGTTGCATAACGTTGACTGTAAGTAGTCGTTAAATTGACACTTTTGGTATAAGCGTATACTGATATTTTGACTGATATGTTGCATAGACAATATCAGTATACACTATTTTGACACTTATGCATTTATTTAGCATGACACTATTGAATTGACACTGTTGCATCACCTCATATTGTTTATGCCATTTTGACATTTATGGATTGACACTCATATTGTTTATGCTACACAGGATATTGCTTACTCATATGTTGCATAACTAATTATGACCTAAGCTAAATAAACGAAGTACGGTGACATGTGCAAATGATTTAGTAGCGTTGGTGATGTACAGGTATGTATGGGTACCCATGTCCATAAATATCGTGAATGATTTGGATACAATTCTTTAACTGAAATTATTGTAATTTACAGGTCGTTGATGTGGCTTATAAGTTATAAGGCAGTTCACCTATAAAGCTCCTTGAGTACTCGATGTCTGTAGTCATAACAGGCATATATGCAATAGCCAACACCAGTGTTGTAATTGATATCAAAAGCTCTTCTGAACGGAGAAAAGCTAATAATATGCCAATTCTTTTAGCTAATAGTTGTTTATTCTAAATTAATACTCATGTATATCTTTTAACTTATGTAATTGCGAAATTTAAATTGCTACTGTATTTACATGCTCCGCATGGTGTCGTTGAATACGGCGCTTTTTAATTAGCATTAAAACCAAAAAAACCAAAAAAGCCCGCTGCAACGTGCCAACATAATTCGAAACAACTTATGCAACTTTAATTTATTTGATCATTCTATATGCATGTTAATCTTTATAATTACATGGAGCCCGTGTGCATCGCACGTGTCTGAAAGTCTCTTCACATATACTATTTTAATGTCAATAAACTATTTTAAATGTGTGCCATGCTTAGAAAAGGTGTGATACCATAACAACTTATGAGAGGATGTAATACACTTTGTAGGATGTTAGTCTGTTAATACAAATATCGTCTCAAAAACGTTATTTATATTCTTTGATCTTTTCTTAGTTTTGTTAATGACAAATAAAAGGAATATCTTTTAGCAAATAATAAATACTAGCTTAAGTCTCTTAAGTACACATTTTACACTTCACATAATAACCAAGAATTACAAGTTTGCTTATTTAGTAACTTGTTTCCTTAAAAGGAAACTTTAATTCTAAAATCATTCCATGACATCATTACATACATCACATATGATATCTTTGTTAGATCTTGATATAGCTTGTTTAGATTTACAAGTTACATAGTTGACATTTGATGATTTGGTAAGATATGGAAGATTTGGAAAGATACACCAAATCCCTTAGCTGTCATATCCCACGGATCCAAGTCCAATGAAGGAGGGATCCCTATTGTGGGATCCGTGGGATCCATGAGCTGGATATCAGCTTGCCTATAAATAGCAAGCTGATCATTTGGCTTTCTCATCACTCATATAGCTTAAACACATATATTCATTCAGTACATATCTTAATAACATCATTCATAGTTGCATTTCACTTTGATCTTTCATTTTGTAGAAGAGAGATCAAGCTTTCAAGGACCTACAGAACCGTAATCCTTTAGTTGCATTAGTGTGTGATATTGTAGTTTGTTTCACACATCATATCTATCATTTGTAATCAGTAAGTGTGGTTAGTGCTTTAGTCCTCAAAGCACAAAGAGTGTAGGGAGTGGTTGTACCTTTGTAAAGAACTCGACATCTAGCTTAGTGTCGGTAAAGTAAATAGGCGACGTCAGGTTGGTTCTACCTTGTGAAAGAACCCGGTGTTTAGCTTAGTACCGGAAAAGGAAGTAAGCGACGTGTAAAGGTTTTCTCCGCCTAGTAAAGGAGTTTGTTTCTTAGTGAAAGATAAACTCTCGAGTTGGAAGCTCGGGGGTGGAGTAGGGCAAGGAAGAGAGTCCTTGTAGCCGAACCACTATAAACAACTGTGTTGTGTGGTTTGATCTTTCCTCTCTTTATCTTTTGTTTACATTGTGTGATTATTTATTTGTGATTGTTTCCTTTGAATTAACATATAGTAACAAAGCAAATAAAACTTGAAAAACGGTAAAAACTATTCAACCCCCCCCTTCTAGTTTTCCACAATTGGCATCAAGAGCTACGTTACTTAAGATTTTTAAAATATATTGTATTTTAAAACTTAAAACGATCCATGGATTTTGAAAACTTTAAAGAAGGGCAATCTATGCAGAGACCACCTCTATTTGAACCAAATTGTTTTATTTATTGGAAAAATCGCTTTGAGACTTATGTAAAGTCAAAGGATATAGATCTATGGTATATAATAGTTTATGGTGATTACAAACCTATTAGTAATAATATTTCGGGTGGTAGGGATGAAGGAGCTTCTCTTACTCGTCACAGTGATGAGCAAAAGAAACTAATTGCCAAAAATAATGAAGCCAAAATGATGCTTTATAATGCCTTACCTAAGAAAGAATATGAAAGAGTTTTTATGTGTAAAATGGCTAAGGATATTTGGCAATCTCTTATTATCACACGTCAAGGGAACTCACAAGTAAAAGATAACAAAATTGATCTTCTTGTCCAACAATACGAACAATTTGTTATCTCTGAAGATGAGACCATTGATTGTGCGTTTGCTAAGTTCAATACTATTATTACATCACTTAAAGCACTTGACGAATCTTTTTCTAGTAAGAATTTTGTCAGGAAATTTCTAAGAGCACTCCATCCGAAATGGAGAGCAAAGGTGACAGCCATTGAAGAATCTAAGGATCTCTCAAGCATGACACTGGATGAGCTCATAGGAAACCTAAAAGTTCATGAAATGATTATGGAAAAAGACTCAGAAATTGTCAAAGGCAAAAAGGAGAAGATTAAGTCTATTGCCTTGAAAGCCAAAGCCGAGTCAAGTGACGATGATGAATCTTGTTCTAACAGTGATGATGAAGAGTATGCAATGACCGTGAGGGATTTCAAGAAATTCTTCAAGAGACGAGGAAAGTTTGTAAGACCACCTCGTGATGAAAAGAAATCCTCTCGAAAAGATCGTGACGATAAGAAAGGTAAGGTTGATAGGAAATGCTATAGGTGTGGTGACTCCATTCAGTTAATAGGAGAATGTCCAAAGGCTCCAAAGACCAAGTCTCAAAGAGCCTTCGTTAGTGGAGCTTGGAGCGATAGTGAAGGAGATGATGATGATGAGCCTAAGAACAACGAAATTGCCCTTATGGCTAATGACACAGAAGAGGTACATTCTGATTCATACTCCTCTATAGATGATGAAACTCTAGAAGTAGAATATAACAAACTGTGTGACGTCACTTTAAAAATCATAAACAAAAACAAATTTTTGAAAACAAAGACAACACTTTTAGAAAATGAAGTATTTTGGCTTAAAGAAAAAGCAATACGAATTGAAAAAGGTAAAGATAGCAAAGAAACGTGTGTGTCTTGTCAAGAACTAAAACTTGAACTAGAAACCTTAAAAAATACACAGGAAGAATTAATCAAACAAAATTCAAAGTTCAAAAAGTTTGATAAAAACGTAAGTTGTGCAGATGAAATAATGAAAATGCAAAAACTACCTCATGATAAAACAGGACTAGGCTTTATGAAACTAGGAACCTTAAGTGACCATAAGGAACAGAATGTGAATAAAACTATTTCAACCAAGTTAGACAGTCACGGATCCGACGGATCCAATAATTTGGATCCGCCAGTTGTACCCAAGGGATCCGCGGGTACTGAGGCTGAACAGAAGGTTCACAAAGTCGACCGTTCTGAGTTTGTTAAAGTTACTAAGAAACCTAACAGTAATATAACCAATAATAAACACAAACCAACAGTATCTTTGAAAAGAGGTCAAGCTAGAAATGAATATAGAGTTAAAACGGAACAAAAGAGACCTCAAATGAGTTTTCCCAAACACCCCTTTCCAAAGAGTATAGTTAATCCACAACACACTTATCAAAATAATTGGAACCAAAACATACCTAGAAACTTTCATGGTCCTAATTATATGCCGTGGAACAATTGTCCACCATTTTAGTACATAAACCATGATAATGTAATGTTTAACCCAAACGGACCCATGAGATATTGGGGACCAAATGCTAGAGTTTTTTATGAACTTAGGTATGCTTGAAAGTTGATCTTGAACCTGATGAGTGGATCAAAGATAGTGGGTGCTCAAGACACATGACGGGAAACAAAAATCTTTTCTCAACCTACCAAGTGTATGACGGAGGTAATGTCACATTCGGTAGCAAGCTTAAAAGTAAAATCATCGGAAAAGGTACAATCTCTCATGACTCTCTATCTATTGATGATGTTGCTCATGTAGATAATTTAGGATTTAATTTACTTAGTATAAGTCAATTATGCCGCAAAAAGTATAATGTCCTTTTCAGTGAAAATGGAAGTAAAATACTTAAAGATGGCATAACCGTAGGAAAAGGTGTTTTTAAAGAATAATGTCTATGTTATGAAATTAGATAAAACACCTAAAGATAAGTTATGTCTTGCCTCCTTGGACGAAAACTCAACTCTATGGCATCGACGCTTAGGTCATGCTAATATGAGGCTTATTCAATCTTTGTCATCCAAAGAACTCGTTAGGAACCTACCCAAGTTGAAATATGACCAACACTTTTGTGATGCTTGCAAAATTGGGAAACAAGTACATAATAGCCATAAGGCTAAAAACATGGTATCTACATCTAGATGCCTAGAATTATTACATATGGATTTGTTTGGCCCGTCGGCTATACAAAGTTATGGAGGAAATTTTTACACTTTAGTCATAGTAGATGATTACTCTAGATATACATGGACAAAATTTTTGAAAACTAAAAAAGAGGCATTCGATAAATTTGAAATTCTAAGCAAGAAAATTCAAAATCAAATAGGAAGTAACATAGTATCTATTAGAACTGACCATGGTCGAGAATTTGATAATGAAATCCAATTTGGAAATTTTTGTGATAATAATGGAATTACTCATAATTTCTCGGCTCCTCGTACACCTCAATCTAATGGTGTAGTAGAACGTAAAAATAGAACAATTCAAGAAATGAGTAGAACTATGTTAAATGAACAAAACATACCTCAAAAGTTTTGGTGTCACGCTATAGATACTTCCACATATATCCTAAATAGAGTTTTAATTAGACAATTTTTAAATAAAACTCCCTATGAAATCTATCAAGGCAAAAAGCCTACATTAGGATATTTTAGAGTTTTTGGAAGCAAGTGCTTCATTTTAAACACAAAGGATTATCTCACCAAGTTCGACCCAAAGTCGTATGAAGGTGTATTTCTTGGGTACTCACAAAACAGTAAAGCATACATAGTATTAAACAAGGAAACATCAAGAGTCGAGGAATCGTTGAACGTAACATTCAATGAAAGTCCACCTCCCTCTAAGACATCACCTTTGGTAGATGATGACTTAGTTGAAAATCAAATGGCTAATGATATAGAAAACATTGAAAATGACAACGAACCCGTAAAAGGAGAAATAGTCAATATTAAAGAAACTAAAAGTCATCCATTAGAAAACGTCATAGGAAAACTTAATGAAAGAACGTTAAGATCCAAAGCTCAAAATGAAAGCAATTATTTTTGTTTTATTTCAACGGTTGAGCCTAAAAATATAAACGAGGCAATAAAAGATGAATCTTGGGTAATTGCTATGCAAGAAGAACTAACTCAATTTATTAGAAATGATGTTTGGACATTAGTTCCTCCACCTAAAAACCAAACCATAATCGGCACCAAATGGGTCTTTAGAAATAAAATGGATGAAAATGGTATTGTATCTAGAAATAAAGCTAGGCTAGTAGCTCAAGGCTACAATCAACAAGAAGGTATAGATTACGATGAAACCTTTGCACCCGTAGCTAGACTTGAGTCTATTAGGATATTACTTGCATATGCATGTGCACATGATTTTAAGTTATTTCAAATGGATGTCAAAAGCGCTTTCTTAAACAGTTTTATAAATGAAGAAGTATATGTTGCACAACCTCCCGACTTTGCCGACTTCGAAAAACCAAATTATGTTTTCAAAATTAAGAAAGCTTTATACGGACTTAAGCAAGCACCAAAGGCTTGGTATGATCGACTTAAGACCTTCCTAGTTGACCATAAGTATACCATGGGCCTAGTAGACAATACTCTCTTCACCAAGAAAAAGGGATCACATATTATCATAGTCCAGATATATGTGGATGACATTATATTCGGTTCAACTTGTCAAGAGTTATGCGATGATTTCTCAAAAATCATGCATGACGAGTTTGAAATGAGTATGATGGGGGAACTAAACTTTTTCTTAGGTCTCCAAATAAAACAATTAGAAGATGGGATATTCTTCAACCAATCAAAGTATATCAAAGATATGCTTAAGAAGTTTGGTCTTGAAGACTCAAAACCCATGAGAACACCCATGTCCTCCGAAACCAAACTCACAAAGGATGAAGAAAATGAATTCGTAGATTGCACTAAATATAGAGGAATGATTGGTAGTTTACTCTATCTTACGGCTAATAGGCCTGATATTATGTTTAGTGTTTGTCTATGTGCACGTTTTCAAGAAGATCCAAAAATGTCCCATCTTGAAGCCGTTAAACAGATATTTAGGTACATCAAAGGTACTACACACTTAGGATTATGGTATCCCAAAGGAACGGGTGTAGAAACCATAGTGTATACCGACTCAGATCATGCTGGTGACTATGTTGATAGGAAAAGTACTAGCGGTATTTGTACCTTTGTAGGATATTGTCTCACATCATGGTTCGCTAAGAAACAAACTGCCCTCGCAATCTCAAAAACAGAGGCAGAGTATGTGTCTGCAGGAAAGGCGTGTCAACAAGCACTATGGATGAAACAAGCTCTCGTCGACTATGGAATTGAACTCAACAACATTCACATTCTTTGCGACAACAAAGGTGCTATCGATCTAAGCAAAAATCCAGTCCAACACGCTAGAACCAAACATATTGAAATACGCCATCACTTCATTCGCGACAATGTACATAAGGGAATCGTCTCAATTGAGAAAGTTTCCTCTGAGGACAACATTGCCGATATTCTCACAAAACCACTTAAACGAGAACCTTTCAACTATCTTAGACTTGGATTAGGATTAATGGAACCTAGTGATTAGGTAAAACATTAGTGTAAATATTAGTTTAATCACACTCGACACTAAACCAAAAATTGTGTTCTGTTCCGCGAATCCAATCGATAACAAGGACGGATCCTTTGTTTTGGATCCGCCGGATCCGTCGCATGCACAGTCAAGTTTATTATTAAATAAACAAGAACAAGTACTATTCATTCCTCACTCCAAAACATATCACCCTACTGTATTCGACACACACTCAATCTCCATTACAATTTAGATCATTTTCTTCCACAAATTTGTGCTTCTAACACCACTGTAAGTATTCTTATCATATTTATACTCCTGATCTGCGTCTAGGATTTCTATTTCATGCACAAAACCAAAACTTGGGGTATATGCATAATTTTTGATAAATCATGAAGCATGTTTACTGCATTACACTTAAAAACATGTTTTTCTTAGTTAGGAATTACATCTCATAGCACATTGTCTTAATTTAACAAAAACCCCTTGAAAATTTTCATACTAAAACCTTCTAACGACTAGGTAAAATGATCTTTTTGAACCTTGTTCATACAAATGCAAAAACGTCATCTTTTAGACATCACTTGCATAATGTCTCTTGAATGCTGAAGGGAATACATAATTAATATGTATTTTCGGGTACATTCAACTGTAGCTACATTGAAATAGGAGCGTTTGGGTTATCTCTTGTTTTTTACACTAAACTTGCATAAACTAAATTTTCATGCATCAAAAAGGGTCAAGATAACCGCACCTCCACATTGTCCCCATGTAGGCACACACTAGGAATTTTACACTTAATTTGATCATTTAAACTAAAACTATGTAACTTTTGTATTTAGGAAAATCATGCCTCCCGCAACCAACTACGATCACAAAAGAACCGTTAACTACTTACCCGAAGTCCACAAAACCAAAGGTCTAACCAATGCCCAAATCGAAATTTTCAAAGCTTTAGAGAAAAAGTATGTCCATGAGGGTAGAGTCGTAGATTCCTCGTTCTATGAAGGAACACAACTTAGGGAACAATTAGCCGCAATACGATTTGATACTCTTTTGGATATAGATGAACCAATCATCCCTAGGTTCATTCTTGAGTTCTATGCTAGTATAGGTCTTAGTTCATGTGACCAAGGTTTCTTAAGTCTTCAGTTTACTTTAAATTGAAATTTTGTCAACATCCCTCTTGATCAATTTGGTGAGGTCTTGGGCATTCCAAGTCAAGGGACATGTATTTACTCGGACAAATGGTCCTTAACAATCTTAGAATCCAATCTCGATAGGACGGCACCATATGTCACTCCTCTCGCATCAAAAGAAGTGATTAGGGAACATCTCTTCATTCCTAAGAACAATCCCACAAGGATGTATCGTGGTCGCGAAGTTGCTAGAGATCCATTTGCAATGGAGCTAAATGAACTCAAACACGAATCCAAGAAAATGGAAGAGGTCTTAAGGGCTAATGTGATGTGCACCTGATGAACTCAAATAAGTACATATTATTACTATCATTTATCCTAATAATTTGACTTGTTTTACTATATTATGTATGAGGATTGATACTTAATCGTTTACTTTTGTAATTCTCAGTTGAAAACAAGCATTTGGTGAAACTTGGCGATTTTGGACTAATTATGGGGCAAAACATGCAAGAAGTTAAGAGTCTACCGAAATGTACAAGATCAAGACTATTCTGCTCCAGATGCGTCGCATCTCACTTATGACATGCGCCGCATCGCTATCAAGATCTCACCAGATACGATCCAAGATTCAAGAGGACATGCGCCGCATCCAAAGATAAAGATACGCCGCATCTTCTGGCGGTGTACGAATATTCCTGAATATTATAATCTTGGACCCCACGCGAAGTTAAGTCAATGCGCCGCATCTACTTACTAGATGCGCCGCATCCTACCCTCAGACAGAAACTATAAATACCCCAAGACCAGACGAATTCGATGTGCGATATATTAGTTCCGAAGTTTTATTAGAAGACCAGAAACCTAGGACGAATTCAGTCAAGGCAGCAGCACAAGACACACCCAAATCAAAGATACAAGAGCTGTAAAAAGGTGCTGCATGTGTTTAATTCATTAAGTAGTTTTGTTTTATTGTGTTAGTAAACTTTAATTCATCAAGATTGGTGGCTTGTGTAATGTGACAACGGAAAGATTGCACTCCCTTAAAACTGCTTTCTCATTAATTAAAGTTTATATGTTGATGTCATTGGTGACTTTTATTAGTGCATTGATAACCTCTGTGTCTAGCTGAGCGTTGATCGGGTCGCCATGCCTCTGCCCTCGCCTGTTTATTAGATCGCCTATGTATTCTATGGTCTGTAGAAAAGTAGGAGAAAGATAAACGGGATAGTCATAAGTAATCATTAAGGGTTTACTTGCCGATAAGATTAGAACCAACGAGAAAGGACTTAATCTCGGTGCGTTGCATCGAACTATACACTTCATATAACACTAGCAATAAAACAAGTGACAAACTACTTATCATAAGGACAGCCCTCTTATTGTCTCGAGTATTTATCTGTGTACGTGTGTGCTACTTGCTGATTCGTGCCTATTGGTTTAGTTTATTATTTAATTGCAACCAAATCGTGCCAGTCTCTCAGGCTGAACCCCCTTGCGTTAGAATAGGTTGTATAGCTAACTTAATATATTAAAATACTGATTAGAATAACGAGATAATACGTTCCACTCTTAGTGATCGACACTCTACTTACCATTATATTCATACTGACCGGGTACACTGCTCGTTAAGTGTGTGTGTTATTGATAAGTCGGCTAAATATAAATTTAAAACTTGAGTAGGCATTAAAACTGCTAAACCGCAACGACACATCATGCGCATCAAGTTTTTGGCGCCGTTGCCGGGGAGTGAATTGTTATTATCTGTTAATTTGATTAGTATTTTAATTAGGTTTTAATTTTTTATCTAACCGCTAATTTTGTTGTGTATTAGATTAATTTGCATTCATTATACTATTTTGCATATTTTCTGTTTTTGTGTGTTATTTGTTTGCTTTTGTTTGTGTTTATTTTCGTGTGTTTTTATTTGTTTTAATTTTTCGTATTTTTTGTTTTCTGCTATCGTTGTACTGAGCTAAATAGAACGATACGGCGCATCTGATTTCTCAGATACGGCGTATTGCGTTCAATTTTTTATAAAATACAACGCGTTTAATTAATTCGATACGACGCATCTTTTCCCCAAGATACGGCGTATCTGTTTTTAATAAGATTTTTTTTTAAACGTTAACGCCATACGACGCATCTGCTTTAGCAGATATGGCGTATCTATTATTTTAATTAAAAACAGTTTTCGAATTATTAAACAGATACGGCGCATCGATCTGTATCGATACGGCGTATCTTCTGAATCAAAAATCTTATATTTTGAAACGTAACGAAAATACGGCGCATTAACTTTTGTTAATACAGCGCATTTAATTTTAAATAAATATCGATTTTTGATTATTAAAATTGATACGGCGCATTCAAATTTCTAAGCGGCGTATCTATTTTCTGAATAAAAGTCTGATTTAATTTTAACGATTATAAGATACGGCGTATCCAACTTTTTGGATATGGCGCATCGTCTGCAGATATCAGTTACTTTAATTTTTCATATTCCGTTTTCGTTGTTAATTTTCTGATATACTACTTTCTCGAGCATGCCCTACTGATATTTTTGTGTTGATTTCAGGAAGTGCATGACCAGGAGTTCTACGAAGAACTTGATTCAACCTTTCGAAGATCCTGAACGAGTCTTTCATTCGCTTAAAAGGCTTTTCAACACAAAAAGCTTTGATACTTCAAGTTCATTCGAGCTTGACTATTTTTCTGAAGAGAAAGAGGAAGAAGGAACAGAAACAATGGGCGAAAACACAACTATGGAGGAATACATGAACAAAACCCGTGCTGATCACACTTCAGGAGTTGCTAGACCAAAGTTTGATGATAAGTCAAAGTTTGAATTGAAGGGTCAGTTTCTCAAGGAACTTAGGGAAAATGCTTTCAGTGGATCGGAACATGAGGATGCTAATGAACATGTTGAAAAGGTCCTCGAGATTGCGGATTTGTTTACTTCAGAAGGAGTCACTGACGATCAACTCATGCTAAGAATCTTTCCAATCTCACTAAAAGGAGCTGCTAACAAGTGGCTAAGGAATGAACCTGCTAGTTCAATCACTACATGGGAAGGTTTGAAGAGCAAATTCCTGAAGAGATATTGTCCACCTGCTAGGACTGCTAAAAAGATGGAGGCTATCAACAGTTTCAAGCAAGAGCCTGATGAAACTCTTTATCAAGCTTGGGAACGATTTAAAGATTTACTGATAAAATGTCCTCAACACTATCTAACCCCTATGCAGGAGATAATATTGTTTTATCAAGGATTGGACGTGCCTACTAGACAAATCTTGGATGCTAAGGGAGCTGTGCCTCAAATGAGTGCAACCAATGCTAGGAAAGCGATCCAAGATGCTGCTGACCATTCTCAAAAATGGCACGATGGGACCTCTACTAGATCTAAGAGCAGCACTAATTTTGACGGGATTGCTGCTATTCAAGCTCAATTGGATAAAATTAATAGAGAGATGAAGAAGCGTGATGAAAGAGTGTATGCTGCCCAAGTTGGATGTGAAAAGTGCGAAGGACCTCACTACACTAAAGATTGCCCGAATAAGAATGAAAGTGAGACGTTTGAAGAAGCATATTACACCCAATTTGGACAACCATTCCGACCTTCAGGAAGATTTAGGGAAACTACCCCGGGATTCTATCAAAAGAACAACTTTAATCCCGCTTATCAAGAGAGGAGGCAGACTTTAGATGACACTCTAAAGCAAATTATGGCCGATGCTGCTAAAAGACATGAAGAGAATACTGCTATGATCAAAGAAATCCGAGCTTCAACGGACACTACTACAAGAAATCAAGGAGCTTCGATCAAAGCATTGGAACAACAAATTGGTCAAATGAGCAAAGTTCTTCAAGAAAGGGGATATGGAAGTTTACCTAGCTCAACTGAAACCAACCCAAGAGATCATGTCAAGGCCATAAGCACCACTGAAGAAGTCACTCCTAACATACCTAGAAGATCGATGAATGGTAATGATGGTGCAAGACCCGAATTTTTCTTTAATTCTTCAATCAGTTTAAGAAGACTACTAAAAGAAAAGACAAAGATTGAAGAAGAGATCAAGGCTACAATGAAAGAAGGGAGCTCTGCAACCGATTTAAATGCCTTGCCTCATAAAGAAAAAGACCCAGGAAGTTTTACTCTACCTTGTTCAATTAATGATATATCTTTCAATAATGTGTTAGCTGACTTAGGAGCTAGTGTTAGTGTTATGCCTCTTAAGACATTCACTACCCTAGGACTAGGAAAATTAGCACCAACTAAGTTACTTATTGAATTGGCTGATAAAACGGTAAAACGACCTGAAGGGATTGCTAATAATGTGCTAGTTAAGATTGAGAAGTTTATTTTCCCTGTAGACTTTGTCATATTAGATATGCCCGAGGATGTTAAGGTTCCTTTAATCCTTGGTCGACCTTTCTTGTCTACTGCCCATGCTAAGATTGATGTGTTTAAAAGAAAAATCTCATTAAGGGTAGGGAATAATAAACTAGTCTATAAGTGCCAAGATCCTGTTAAAAGCATAATTAGAGGTGTCTACATGCTAGGATTAAGAGAGCGTATGGACCTCGATCTTGAAGCCAGGCTTATGGGGGAAACATTGATTCAAAACAACTCAACTAATCCTAATCATGAGAACTTTGAGGAATTTATTGACCTAAATGTACCTACCGAACTTAGACGCGATGTTGTTAATGATTCTGATGATGAGTGGTATGATTGCGTAGTAATTAACAAACGTAGGAGAATAGTTGAGAAAACAAATTTGAATAATGATGTGTTTATTGAACTACCACCCCACCTTGCTTATTTATGCCTATATGATAATAAGAATTTCCCGTCTATCATTTTGTCATCTCTGCCCGAAAGGGACAGAACTTTGTTTATACAGATACTGAAGAAGAACGGCGTTGAAATCAAGGACGAGCAAGGAGTGTTCAATATTACCGAATTGGCAATGAGGGAGCGCGATGTTTCCGACTCCTTCAATGATCGATACTAAAGAGCTGAACGTGAGTCTAACTTGAAGACTCTGGAATAAAGAGAAGTGCTTACCGGGAGACAACCCGGATTTATCTTTTAATTTTCTGTTCTGTGTCGAGTCAGTCAGGCCGCCGAGGATACGGCGCATCTCAATTCTGAGATGTGACGCATCTCCTGCAATGGTCATATCTTATTTTTTTTTCCGCATATTTTTATTTTCGACTTTAAAACTTTTTATCAGTTTATTTTAATGCGGCGCATCCCTGGTTAAGGATGCGGCGCATCTTTTATTCTGATCCGTATTTATTCCAGGCTCGATACGGCGTATCTTCTTCAATAAGATACGGCGCATCGACTGACCTGATGATTTTCATTTTTAATTTTTATGTTTTATTTTTTCCTAACTACTAATGTGTTATGCAAGTTGAACCTTTCTTACCTTAGGTGTGTTTTGAAGCCTTGGTGGTATTGTAGATTCCTGCATTTCCTGTGGATGCATCGAATATGAAGCTTAATCGTTCTAATCCACAAGAAAGATGATTTTTGCTCTAATACTAATGGAGGATCATACCGAGCAAATCTCAGGGGAGTTTTTCTGTTCTAATTCTTTTATTTTCCAGTTTTTAACCTTTCATACAAACAACGAGGACGTTGTTTAACTTAAGTGGGGGGATTGGAGAATTAGAACACTTAACACTTACTTGTCCTAAACTTTTCAAAATATGCTTAAAATGTGCTTAATATATAAAAATTAAAAATTTTTTAGCATGTTTTTGTTTAAAGTCTAAGTTGCATAGCTGCACACACGACGTTATTTTCAAAAAATTGTGATTTTTCAAAATTCACAAATCTATGAGTGTGCCGGTGACTTGTAAACTTTAGAACTTGGCTTGTATACTATTCGAGACCACCATAATAAGTATTATTTATATAATTGGAATGACTTATCTAAATTGGTAAATTTCTAGGATTACACCCAAATAGCCTTATATGTTATGTGATATTAGTTAACTACACTGGTTAGTTAACCCCCGTATAAACCCTTTTGTTACTCTCATTTTTAGAGTAAGATACCCCTAGAAAAACACTCAGAGCCATTCCTTTCGTTTCTTACACCTATGTTTAAAATGTTTCGTTACACCCTTACACCTTAGCCTACCCTGTAGATTAAGATCCGTGGTTGGTTAATTGCTATAGGCAAAGTGAGTTTCCTTACATTACCTGTGTTCGCGTGCGTAATTCATTATCTATGGTTAGGTCGGGAAATTGCACAATGCAATTGGAGTGAAAGTAAATATTGTATATCTTTGAGTTTATTTTTCGTGTGTTTACTACTTTCACTATTACCGTTATTTCTGAAGTCATGAAAAATATGGAAAAATTATCCAGAATTATCATTATAGTGATGTGGTGAAATTTTACACATCTATGTTTATGTTATTAAAAAAAAAAAAAAAAAAAAAAAAAAAAAAAAAAAAAAAAAAAAATTCGAAAAAATGAGAAAAGAAAAAGAAAAAGAAGAAAGTTGGAATAATGATAAACCAACTTATGTAAAGTTTTGTATTAAGTGGTCGATATCACCACTATTTGTTGTATATTATATCTATGGATTGAATGAGAGTTGGCAGTTATGGGAACGTCAACTAAGGTTTATTCTTTGATTAAGATCTTGTTGAGTATAATTCGTGTCTACCTAAAGCGTGTGTTTCAAGTGTTAAAGCGTGAGTTATTCTATGATATGAGTCTTATTCATGGGATGGTTGGGATAGTGATTAACCACACTTAGGATTTTAATTTATTTGTTTTGTTTATTTTTTATTTTACACCAATTTATATCCCGAATATTATCCATACCCTTTATTATTCTTTATCCGACGAAACCTTTGATTTATTGAGATTAGGGATTTGAGCAATCTTAAGTATCGCAGTCGTGGATTCAGCTATGTATTTATGATTTTGTCGCCCTTTTTGATATATTATTATTGGTGAAGTTTGGACCTATCTTTAGCCTATTCGAGTTAAGGATTTGAGCAATTGCAAGTATCGTGTTCGTGGATTCGATCATGTATTTGTGATTTTGTCGCCTTTTCTGGAATTTGAGATCGATAGAGATTAAGAATAATTAACCCTTAAGCCTAAAAACCCTTTTTACCGCTTTAGACTTGTTATTCCTTGGCTTTAGTGGTGGAGATGTGTATACTTGCCAAGCTTATGATAGAATATTCGTCACGACTGGACAGTTAAACGATTAGATTTGCTTTTATCAAAATATTTTTATTTTACTTCTAATTCATTAAGTGTTTAGTTGTGTGATTATGACAAAAACGAATACATGCTTAAATATAAAAATAAATCATAATATCTTTTAGGATACATTTTCATAAGATTAATTCTAAGGTTTACTTGGGGACAAGTAAAGTTCAAGTGGGGGGATATTTGATGAACTCAAATAAGTACATATTATTACTATCATTTATCCTAATAATTTGACTTGTTTTACTATATTATGTATGAGGATTGATACTTAATCGTTTACTTTTGTAATTCTCAGTTGAAAACAAGCATTTGGTGAAACTTGGCGATTTTGGACTAATTATGGGGCAAAACATGCAAGAAGTTAAGAGTCTACCGAAATGTACAAGATCAAGACTATTCTGCTCCAGATGCGTCGCATCTCACTTATGACATGCGCCGCATCGCTATCAAGATCTCACCAGATACGATCCAAGATTCAAGAGGACATGCGCCGCATCCAAAGATAAAGATACGCCGCATCTTCTGGCGGTGTACGAATATTTCTGAATATTATAATCTTGGACCCCACGCGAAGTTAAGTCAATGCGCCACATCTACTTACTAGATGCGCCGCATCCTACCCTCAGACAAAAACTATAAATACCCCAAGACCAGACGAATTCGATGTGCGATATATTAGTTCCGAAGTTTTATTAGAAGACCAGAAACCTAGGACGAATTCAGTCAAGGCAGCAGCACAAGACACACCCAAATCAAAGATACAAGAGCTGTAAGAAGGTGCTGCATGTGTTTAATTCATTAAGTAGTTTTGTTTTATTGTGTTAGTAAACTTTAATTCATCAAGATTGGTGGCTTGTGTAATGTGACAACGAAAAGATTGCACTCCCTTAAAACTGCTTTCTCATTAATTAAAGTTTATATGTTGATGTCATTGGTGACTTTTATTAGTGCATTGATAACCTCTGTGTCTAGCTGAGCGTTGATCGGGTCGCCATGCCTCTGCCCTCGCCTGTTTATTAGATCGCCTATGTATTCTATGGTCTGTAGAAAAGTAGGAGAAAGATAAACGGGATAGTCATAAGTAATCATTAAGGGTTTACTCGCCGATAAGATTAGAACCAACGAGAAAGGACTTAATCTCGGTGCGTTGCATCGAACTATACACTTCATATAACACTAGCAATAAAACAAGTGACAAACTACTTATCATAAGGACAGCCCTCTTATTGTCTCGAGTATTTATCTGTGTACGTGTGTGCTACTTGCTGATTCGTGCATATTGGTTTAGTTTATTATTTAATTGCAACCAAATCGTGCCAGTCTCTCAGGCTGAACCCCATTGCGTTAGAATAGGTTGTATAGCTAACTTAATATATTAAAATACTGATTAGAATAACGAGATAATACGTTCCACTCTTAGTGATCGACACTCTACTTACCATTATATTCATACTGACCGGGTACACTGCTCGTTAAGTGTGTGTGTTATTGATAAGTCGGCTAAATATAAATTTAAAACTTGAGTAGGCATTAAAACTGCTAAACCGCAACGACACATCACGCGCATCAGATGTGCACCATAGGAAACCGTGATCACATAAATGCTTGTTTGTGTCATATGATGTACAACATCTCTACTCGTCAACCCTTCAATCTTGCTTATTATATTGCCAAAAGAATGTCTGACATTCCGGTTCAAAGCAAGATTGCAATGCCCTATGGAATGCTCTTAACCCGCCTCTATAGAGCCTTTGCACCCGCCCGTCCAAACCCGTTAGGTTTTGTTCCGGAATACAATGAAATTGAACATACCTTCGTTCCTTTGAGTGACTTTAGGGTTAGTGTTGATAAAGGTAAACGTCCTCGTGTACCAACTTCATCCTCATCATCTTCAATGAGTGAAGATGATGGTTTGCCAAATTCTAGAATTCCTCCACCCGAATACTTGAGCCATCTTCCTCCAATTCCAAATGAATCCGCTGAGTATCGAAACATTAAAGGAATGGTAAAGAATCTTGGTCGTTGGATGATGAAATTGCACAAAGGAATGAAGAAGTTGAAGAAGAAGCTTAGTTGAAGGAGTGTTTGGATTTGAACAATGTTAGACTATGTGATGTTAAACTTCTATGTGTCTCGACTTTATCTGATAATACTTGTTATGTATGTGTAATAACTAACATTTGCAGGTAGATAACCCTCATGGTTATCAATTTTCCGGGTTATAGCCTATGTTTGGCATAACACCTAAAAAGGTAAGTTTCTAAGAACGGATTAAACTATGTTCAATCGTGTGTTAATGTTATCATATTTAGTTGTTTTGCTATACATATTAGATGTTAAGTAAGGTCTAGGTGAATTTTCGGGTTTTCGTCGAAAAACGCGAAATATGACAAGTCTTCTGTTTAGTTTTAGCAATTAGGACACGGATCCGGCGGATCCCAAACTTTGGCTCCGCCAAGGCTTATCGTTGGTTCCGCCATCCGCCTACCTGCGGATTCGGCGGATCCCGAACTTTGGATCCGCATGTGATACAACTTGGATCCGCAGGTTCCCCAGCAAAATTCTTAAACTTTTTCGACTAATCACGATTCTTAAATCTTAGTGTTTAGTATCATTTAGGATTCATTCAATGATAATAATTCATCTTAGAATCATTTAGGAATTCTTATAAACTTAAGAACAAAATTTCCCACCAAAATTTAAATTTTTGAATTTTAGGTGTGAGTTACCAAACTGATACAAAGAAGGAACCCTTTTTAGGGATCCGTCAAATCCGTGGAAATATCAAATCATAAGATTTTCCACTATCCCCTTGTATTTACTGCAAATCCACAACACATTACTCAACCCATGCTCAATGGATTGACTTCCTTGATATGACCTGCACAAATTTTTGTTCCAAATCATTAGAAACCAACATTCTCTATTGGATTCACATCAAATCCAAACACACAGACTCACAAACCTTCTGTCTATAAATTAGCACTTTAGGATCTTCAATTCACATCACAACCATTTCTTCTCCTGTACATTTTAGCTATCATACTTCACCAAAAAGTCTCAATGACAAAATCAAACAACTCCTCCACATCCAAGCCACTAAAAAGAACAGCCCGTATTAGTGTAAAACCTTGTTGTTTCATCAACATCCACAATTCCTCCTCTGAAGAATCATCACCACTAAACATATCCTCACCCATTGCTAGTGAAAACTTCCTTACTTTAACCACTCCAACTCCCTCACATGTAGTCATAAAAACACCACCTCCTACCATTACTCCTGTAGCAACCACACCACCACCCGCTCCCACTCCATCACAGTCTGAGAAGTCTGCCTCATCACCATCCTCACCAAAACTCCAACCAATGGAACTCTTTAGGACACCACCAACATCTCCACAACCATATCTTGAAGAGTTAGAAGATCTTCCACCTACATCAACCAATCCTCCACCAATAAGTCTTGAAAACTTAGAACCTATGCTATTTCATCCTCTCCATCCGGAGATTCATGGTCCTCTATACCGTGAAGCACCACAACCTCATCCCCGAATATCACCACTATCACCAACTTCAACACTCATCGCCATAGATGAGGCGATGTGGAGCAACATTCCTCAAACACAAGAGGAGATAAGTGCGGAGTTAACACAACTCTATACTCTCTCGGGTATGGTTGACCATCGCCTTCATGAAACCATAGACATTCAAAACATTCTTATGAACTCTCTCCAAACACCACAACAACCATCAAACAACAACAACCAACCAACCACCATCACCACCACCACCACAAAACTTGGAGCCTAGTCTTCCTCCCTGCTTTTCAAGTCATGATTGCATACATTGTGAGAGAACGGCTCACTTGGCCCAAAGGACCAACATCTTGGTCCATGAGCTTCAAAATGAGATGAGATTCATCTTGAACCATGTTCTTGAACATTTAAACGCCATCTCTCATCCTCTTCAATAGGAGCTTTCTAGACTAGTTGTTAGGACCTTTTGGATTGTTGCTTTAGGACCTTTTATTTCTTTCTAGGATGTCTTTCTATTGTACTTGTAACATCATTTCATCATTGTGACTTTTGTCACAAAATTTTCAATATCTATGAATGTGATGTTTTATGCTTATGAGTGATCAACATATTGCATATTTTCATTATAATTGTGAACTAACATCCTTATATAGCCTATATTATACCTTGATTATGATTGCTTTAGGTACAAATAATGATCAGACACTTACTTTGACTTTTAAAAGTCAAAGCATATTGAAAGGCTTGTTTGGAAGAATACTTCACAAGCATTCTACTTCTTCATTGAAGTCATTCATTACTAACACTTCATTTGCAGCATATCATACCCTTCAAAGTATACGTTGGTACCCGAGAAGTGAGGAGTATACATCGAGGGGGAGCATTTCATAAGCATTTCATATACTAACCGTTTGTTTTGTAGATTCATGCATCATTTCCTTGATTCCTCCATCTAGGGGGAGTATAAAACAAGGGGGAGCTTTAAAGTTCTCAAAATCGCATTCCGCTACGCTACTCTTTTTGTTTCGACAAAAAGGGGGAGAAAGGACTAAGTTTGCATTAACTGTGATTCATCACAGTACATACATTTTTACAAAACATTTCATTAATAAAAAAACTTAATATATATTTTTAAGAACTTATACTAGATTTATTTTCTTGCTCAAAAATATACCTTATGTTTTGTCATCAACAAAAAGGGGGAGATTGTTAATACAAATATCGTCTCAAAAATGTTATTTATATTCTTTGATCTTTTCTTAGTTTTGTTAATGAAAAATAAAAGGAATATCTTTTAGCAAATAATAAATACTAGCTTAAGTCTCTTAAGTACACATTTTACACTTCACATAATAACCAAGAATTACAAGTTTGCTTATTTAGTAACTTGTTTCCTTAAAAGGAAACTTTAATTCTAAAATCATTCCATGACATCATTACATACATCACATATGATATCTTTGTTAGATCTTGATATAGCTTGTTTAGATTTACAAGTTACATAGTTGACATTTGATGATTTGGTAAGATATGGAAGATTTGGAAAGATACACCAAATCCCTTAGCTGTCATATCCCACGGATCCAAGTCCAATGAAGGACGGATCCCTATTGTGGGATCCGTGAGCTGGATATCAGCTTGCCTATAAATAGCAAGCTGATCATTTGGCTTTCTCATCACTCATATAGCTTAAACACATATATTCATTCAGTACATATCTTACTAACATCATTCATAGTTGCATTTCACTTTGATCTTTCATTTTGTAGAAGAGAGATCAAGCTTTCAAGGATCTACAGAACCGTAATCCTTTAGTTGCATTACTGTGTGATATTGTAGTTTGTTTCACACATCATATCTATCATTTGTAATCAGTAAGTGTGGTTAGTGCTTTAGTCCTCAAAGCACAAAGAGTGTAGGGAGTGGTTGTACCTTTGTAAAGAACTCGACATCTAGCTTAGTGTCGGTAAAGTAAATAGGCGACGTCAGGTTGGTTCTACCTTGTGAAAGAACCCGGTGTTTAGCTTAGTACCGGAAAAGGAAGTAAGCGACGTGTAAAGGTTTTCTCCGCCTAGTAAAGGAGTTTGTTTCTTAGTGAAAGATAAACTCTCGAGTTGGAAGCTCGGGGAGTGGAGTAGGGCAAGGAAGAGAGTCCTTGTAGCCGAACCACTATAAACAACTGTGTTGTGTGGTTTGATCTTTCCTCTCTTTATCTTTTGTTTACATTGTGTGATTATTTATTTGTGATTGTTTCCTTTGAATTAACATATAGTAACAAAGCAAATAAAACTTAAAAAACGGTAAAAACTATTCAACCCCCCTTCTAGTTTTCCACATAGTCCTTTGTAACGTGTGTATATGTTACTTTGAGTGAATATGATTAAGTATGCAAAATCTACTTAACCACACTTAGAAGGATATTGATTATGGAAATGGAACAGTAATGCTTTTGTGATGAACAATGAACACAGAAAGTATAATACCAAACGATTCAATATTATTGAGAATAATATGAGTGATCTTCACTATCACTAGGGTTACAAAACCTTGGATCTCTATTACAAAGATAACTATTTCTGTTTTGTTCAACTAACTCAGTTAATATCTAATAGTTACACATTAAGCACTTTTCAACACCCTTGCTAACTAATGTCTAACTCTCTATTTATATTATCTAAGCACATGCACACTTGAGTATTTGTCTACTTGCTAGCTTGTGTGTGTCAGTAGCTTAAGATACAACTTGTTCTGTGTATACAACTTGTTGACTGATCACTTATCAAAGATATTGTCTACCGTATATATTTGACTTTTATACACAAATATCTTTTTCATACTTATCCAGTCAGCAGTAGAATACGCGACACTTATCCACTCAGCAGTAGTATCTGATACACTAGCAGTAGAATCTTGCGGCAGTAGAATCTCCAACACTAGCAGTAGTATTGAATGCACTAGCAGTAGTATCGACACTTAGAGTATTTCCTTGAGCAGTACTAATCTTCAGAACATTTAATTCCCAACAATCCTCCCCTAAACTTGTGATTTATCCCAAATCATCAAGTTTCTTCTGAATTAAATGAGGATTGTGAGAGTCTTCCAAACACTACATAGTCAGACTCTTTGATCTGAGCTTTTCTTTGTTCTGCAAAATTAACTATCTTTCTGTCTAACTCATCTGCCATCTGTGAATCACTTTCAGCCATTTTCTTTGTCTTCAACACTATCAGTACCTTGCTCATGCTCCATTCATTACCTAAAAGATGGTGCAATTTCCTTGGATGGAGGAATTATAAGAGGCAATGGTGCTGTGTATCTTGGATGCTTGAAGCCTGATATTATATTCCCTGTAATTGCTCTAAGAAGTCAAATCATCTTTCAGCAAGCCATGCAAGTGATGAACAAACGTAGTGAACTGAAATTGAAACTGAAAGAACTTAGAAAGAACTTTCTCCATTTGAATTGCTTCATCTCTTCTGAATATATATAATACTCCAGAATCTTGTCCAAATTTCTAACATGATTTCGAGACAGAGCTTTATCATTTTAAGTCAAAGATGTCCGAACATGAAGAAGAGAGATGAAAGAGCTTATTTCCAGCATCCATCAACTGAAACTGGAGCTTGTTGAAGGCGAAGCTTCCATTGTAGGGAGAGATACAACAACTGCTACTGAGCCAGGTGTGGGAAAAGACAAGAGCATACAAGATGATGATGCTTTTACTAGACTCATGTATTTCTTAAACTTGATCAATTTGGGCAATCTTCCTCCACAATCTTTCTTCTTTGAGTGATCAATTTAAACTTCCTCCCCTGGTTCTGAGCATACACATCCACAATCTTTCATCCTCCCTTGTTTGGTTAATCTTCCTCCCCTTAAGCTTAATCTTTTTCTCCCCTTAAGCTTAATCTTCCTCCCCTGTTTGGAAGATCTCTCACCATCATCTGAACTTTTTCTTTTAACAAAAACTTGAGATCAGCTTTTCAGACAATGTTGTACATGTAGCCATCAATTCCTTAAATTTCAATCTGCCCTCATCACTTCAAGGTGTGTAACCTCCTGTGAGAGGTGAATCATAGGGCACAAACTCATAATCCATCATTAGATAGGTTTCTGAGCCATTATGAATCCAAAAGGTTTTAAGGAACTTTTGACTTAGCAGTATGAACTTGATTTTAATTTGAAAAATCATACTGCTAACAACCATTTTGAAGGGATTAAGTGTAGTAACAGACACTTAATCAAGTTTCCGGTTTAAATTAACCTCTGGTTGTGTGAGAACCAATATATTCAGTTATAAATAACTGCCTGTGTATAGATAAACCCATTCAAAGGGCTTTCTTTATAGGGTTTCCAGCTCGTAGCAATTGTTGCCTCTAACACAAGTGTTAGATTCACTTTTGCTCGCTGTTCTTTCTATCAGATGTCCTTAGACTTGCTCATTATACTAATTAAAGTATAAAATGATAGAAAGTGAGTTGAGTCAGTTACTATCTGACCAACTGAGCCTTCAAGTCAATGTGAAACATCATAATTAGGTTTCAAGAAAGAAGTTTTAAAGAATCAATTTAACTTAGGTGTAAACCTTTGTTAATGGATTCCCAAACTCGGTCCATCATGAACCTATTATGTCAGCAACTTCTATTATCATTCTGCTGCTCATATATTTCACTTGAAACTTCCTTTATCTTCGTCATCTGCTTGTGAATGTCCCAGCACATAAATAAGAAAATTAGATTTCTTGGGGAACCCAAGCAATTGCTGACTTGGATTTGCCTCGTGCATCAATGTAATTAAATCTTTTGAGAACAATTGAGGCACCATTGGATTTAAGAGGTCTCCAAATCCAACATGCTGAGGCCTTAACAGCATTAGCCCTCTTTTCCCTAGCAGCAGTATGAACTGCTTGCCTAGCAGTATGAACTACTAGCTTTGCAGTTGTACCCTTTAGTTTCCGAAGTTGTTTTTGGACCACTGCTTTTGATTGAAAAGGCTTTTGAGCAGTTTTAGATGCATATTTGTAAGTTGTTTTTGCATTTTGAACTGCTGGTTTTGGGTAAACAGTCTTAAATGGTCTAGCAGTACTTACTGCTTGTTTAGCAGTAGGAACTTGTTTTAGGCCAGACTTTAATGAAACTGCTTTGGGTGTTGTTCTAGTAAAATTAGAGTGACTTTTAGTTGTATTCCTTTTTAAGTTCACCCTATGGTTTGAATATCCAGATACCCTTAGGTTGCAGAAGGCTGCAAGATGGTCAAATTCTCTACAAACGAAACAAGCTTTGTTATAGAAATCAAAGTTATCACCTAGTTGGTGATACTTGAGGTCATTCCAATTTCTTTGGTTACCTATGGGCTTGTTTGTGGTTATATATTGCTCACAATATCTTATTGGTTGCCTAACATGTTTAACATTTGTTTTAGGCCTAACAGTATCATTTTTGATCTCCTTAGGAACACATGTTCCTGCTTTCTTAACAACATCAGGTTTAGACATAACCTGTTCTTCCTCATCATCATCAGATTTCCAGTCCTTAATGATTGGACCATCTGATTTCCTACCAGAGGATACCTTGTCCTCAGGAAGTGAAGTGTTACTTACACTCCCACTTACTTTTATAGGTTTGTCAACAACTATATCTTCTTTTGGCTTAACACCATATTCTAATGTAGGTTGTTGAAGGTCAGACAAGCCTATGTGCTCTAGGTCTATCCCTGGGGGTACAGGGATTCCTCTGTAAGGAGGTGGGACATTCTTGTATCCTAACCCAGACTTGGCTTTGTTGATCACATGACATTCAATTATTTTGCTTACCCCCTTAGAGGCATAGTATAATGTTTCTACACTTAATTGAATGTTTTCACTCTTCTTTTTAAGCCTATCATACTCAGTTCTTAAAAAGCTAATTTTAGCATCTTTAAAAAATATGTCTTGTTTAAGAAGAGCTTTGTCATCTGAAAAAGCAAATTCATTGTCTTTATAGTGTATGATCTACTTCTCTAGGGTAGCTAAACCTACCTTATAATCTGTTAAGTTTTGATGAGTTTTGTTTAGTTCTATCCTTTGTTCATCATAATGTTTTCTTAAAGAGTCTAGTTCTTTAAGAGCAGTGCAAGTATTAGAACAAACTTTATCATTTTGTACCTCAGTAGCAGAGAAGGCCATGAGAGCCATCTGAGTAGAAGATTCTTCTTCATCTGCCATGAAACTCCAATCAAAACCTAAGCCATCAATAGCTACCATAGCTTTTGACTTTGGCTCAGTAACCTCCCCTGTTTTGGACTTGCTTCCAAAACCTTTGCTTTTGCCATCTTGATGCCTTGGTCTTCTATATTCCCTTGATAAGTGCCCCATCATGTGGCAGTTGTAGCATTCTATCTTTGATTTGTCAAAACCAGCAGTATTATTGCTGCTGATAGTGATATTCTTCCCTGTTCTTTGATAGAATTTCTTAGCCCTCTTGCTAAGAAGAGAAATTTGCCATTTTAGGTCCATCTCCTCCAAATCATCATCATTGATTTCCTGGAGGTCATCATGAGTAAGCATAGACCCATCATTATGGCTTGTGAGAAAAGCACAACATGTTTTCTCATCCATAATACCAATAGTACTGCTTGATGAACTAGCAGTACCAACTCCCATATCAACCTTCACATCTTCAATAAGATTTGAGGTACTAGGAGATGACACAAATGCCATGTTCCCAGTGCTTGAACTAGCACTTCCAGCTTTCTTCACATCTTGTTCAACAATTTTGAAGTTGTTGTACAAGTCATTCAGACTCATTGAATCAATATCTGGCTTGTTTTTCCAGACAACCACATGCATAGCCCACTCTTCTGGTAGACTTCTTAAGAACTTAGAGTTTAAATCTTCTTGAGGTATCTCTACACCAAGAACAACAAGTTGGCTCACAATCTTCTGAAGCCTGTTAAACATGTGATCCAGTGATTCATTGGTTGTTGAAGAGAAGTTTTCAAAGTTCTGCTTGAGAAAAGTCTTCTGGGTCTTCTTGGTGGCTTCATTTCCACCATACCTTGCAACAATGGCCTCAAATAATGACTTGGCATCTTTGAACTTGCTGAAGTTTAAAAGTTGATCATTTGGAATGGTCATCATCAACATACTTCTGGCCTTGAGGTCATTCTTCTTCTTTACTCTATCTTCTCCAGTTGTTGGGTTGGTATTCACAGTTGTTACTATCTTGTCATCAACTGTTGATGTAGTGGTTATAGGCTTGAAAGAGTTTCCTTGTTCAATAATTTCCCAAAGTGTATAGTCTTGCACTTGGAAATACTGCTCTATCCTAAACCTCTACATATCAAACTCATTCTGTTTGAGCATTGGCAACTTTGCAGCAACATTCGTTTGAATAGACTCCATATCCATTTCTTCTTCTTCTAAATCAAAGATATCAGCCTATCTCTGATACCAATTGAGAGGATGTAATACACTTTGTAGGATGTTAGTCCTTTGTAACGTGTGTATATGATACTTTGAGTGAATATGATTAAGTATGCGGAATCTACTTAACCACACTTAGAAGGATATTGATTATGGAAATGGAACAGTAATGCTTTTATGATGAACAATGAACACAAAAAGTATAATACCAAATGATTCAATATTATTGAGAATAATACGAGTGATCTTCACTATTACTAGGGTTACAAAACCTTGAATCTCTATTACAAAGATAACTATTTATGTTTTGTTCAACTAACTCAGTTAATATCTAATAGTTACACATTAAGCACTTTTCAACACCTTTGCTAACTAATGTCTAACTCTCTATTTATATTATCTAAGCACATGCACACTTGAGTATTTGTCTACTTGCTAGCTTGTGTGTGTCAGTAGCTTAAGATACAACTTGTTCTGTGTATACAACTTGTTGACTGATCACTTATCAAAGATATTGTCTACCGTATATATTTGACTTTTATACACAAATATCTTTTTCATACTTATCCAGTCAGCAGTAGAATATGCGACACTTATCCACTCAGCAGTAATATCTGATACACTATCAGTAGAATCTTGCGGCAGTAGAATCTCCAACACTAGCAGTAGTATTGAATGCACTAGCAGTAGTATCGACACTTAGTGTATTTCCTTGAGCAGTACTAATCTTGTGAATATTTAATACCCAACAACTTAGATATATAATGACGAAAATAAGTGCCGAAGATTACGCTATGAACACTTATATACAACCCATGTGCAACGCACGGGTCTTCATGACTAGTATAAAGGAAAGATGCAATAAGCTAAGTTATAATTTCATTATGATTGGAAGTATAAAAACAAACATGCTCTTTCACATAAATAGTCTGAACAAGTGTAAATAAAATGCATTCTTAGTTAAAACCGAGAGCATCATGATGAACATTTTACTATAATACAAAGGATGCATCAAACTTATTAAGTTACATTATATCACAATCATATAAACTAATAAATGAATATAAATCAACAACGAATAATATCAATTAAAATATGTGTCTACAAGTATGCGTGCGGTGTGCTTCACCAACAACATGTCGATATCATGACAAAATTACAAATTCATTGGAAAAATGCTACCTAAACATGCTTACCAAAAATCAACTCATCTAAATCAACCTCACAAAAAGCTACAGAATATATATCACAATCATATAAACTAACACATATACAAAAAACTAACAACTATATGTGCGCGCGTATGTTTAATTCATCGACATCTAGTCGAAATTACAAACTCACCGGATAAAATGCCATATAGCAACGCCTCTATATCGACTAATTCTACAAAAACCTAAAACTAGCTAAACTAAATCAACCTAACAACAAGTCACAATCAATCACCTATATGTCTAATAACATAAATATTAGCTAATAGATTCGTATTTTTCACAAACAAACACCTAATACACCAGCTACATCATACATATAACTACACATGCAAGCATATTTTACTAATAAATAACCAAAAAATAAGCTAATATATCGAATTTTCCACAAACAAATACCAACTGCATCAGTATTTCAAAACAACTGCATCAAACTTACAATTAAATATACAAGCCAGTTCCTGATAAAAGAATGAAAATACTAGCTAATAAATTCAAATTCGTCACAAACAAACACCTACTGCATCAAAGTTCAAAATCAACTGCATCATACATACAATTACACACACAAACAATTAATACTCATCACTTAAAAAAGACAAGCTTTTAGATATATATTTGCCACGAACAAACACCTACTTCATCAACATTTTAAAAAAGTTGCATCACGCATACAACTACACATACAAGCTTTTTCCACTTAATAAATGATAGATTATCAGTTGATGCATCACAGTTTAAAATTACTGCATCACAATTATTAAATATCACAAAGACATTTTTACAAACACCTTGTGTGCAACATTCATAATCACCTTTTTTTAACAATTTTTTTTGATTTGGTTTCAAGTCCACAAAGAAACATGGTATAGTCTGAATCAAACTCCGAATATAACATGTTTAGATCAATAACAACACAAAAAGCGAAGAAAATATTCAAAATACAATCAATAACCAAATGAGTCAGGGTACCAATAAAACACCATTAAAAACTTACTTTCAGTTTTGAATGACGAATCTACGATGGAGAATGGTGGAGAAGACGGTGGAGATCACGGTGGTTAATGGTGGTAGATAAGGTGGTGAATGGTGGTAGAAACGAAGAAGATGAAACGGTGGTGAGAGGTGGGTTTTGGAGCAGAAAAGATGAAGCGAGTTATAATGAGACTAGCTGGAAAAAAAGATATATATACCCTAATGATGAAATGACAAAAATACTCGCGCTAGTTATAATTGAGAAGCAGGTGGAAGGGGGACACGTGGCAAGCTGTCATTGCTTCCTAGCCTTTTTATTATAACCCAAACCTATATATAGGGTAAAGTAAAAATAAAAAGACAAATATCCGTACACTACGTAAAAAGATTTTTTTTTAAGTTCGCGAAAAAATCCAAAATAATTCCACAAGATCGGGTATGTTGGTGCATAAAACTTTTGTGAAAGAAGTTTTTCTAATTTTTAGTTTTTATACATTTTTTATAATGCACAAAAAATGAGTTTTGATGCGCAAACAAATTTTGATGTACAAAATTTTCAAATTTGTTTTAGTTTGATGCGAAATGTTATTTTGATGAAAAAAGTCAAAAAAAAGTTGGGTACAGAAAGCGATTTAATGCGCAAACGTATTTTTTCATAATTTTTTTTTCGGAAAAAATATCCACTTTTAGAAAAAGTTCCTTCACAACTTTTTCATGCACCTACATACCCGATCTTGTGGAATTATTTTGGAATTGAGAAGTTATGGATTCCTGATATTCCTGCTGGTGAGAAGCCGGCTTAATGTATGATGTATCATTCTCTGGAGCAGGCTTATGAGTATTACAAAGCTTATGCAAAAAAGCTGGTTTTGAGGTTCGTTTAGGTAACAATATATATCTAAGAAGAATAAGGACAAAAATCTGGATTTGAAATATTTTGTTTGTAGTAAAGAAGGTACAAATCCTGTCCCAAAAGTTGGAGCAAAGTCTAATAATAGGAAACGTCCGTCTAAGCGTACTGATTGTAAAGCTCTTTTACGCGTGAGGTATGTTGAAGGAAGAGGATATTGGTGTTATGAATTTGTTGAGGCTCATAATCATAGCCTAGTTAGTCAGTAAGATAGTGTTTTTCTGGTTTCTTCTCGTGATGTTTCTTATACTCAGCAAGTTATTCTATATCAAGCATCGCAAGTGAATCTTGGTCCAGTGAAGGGTTTCAATTTACTTAGGCAGATTTATGGGGACTATGATTTTATTGGGGCTAGTTCGGTTGATTGTAAAAATTATAGGAGAGATGTGCTTGATTTCATTGGTAAGAATGATGCTCAAATGTTAGTTGAGATGTTGATGAACAAGAAGGATTTTCTTCCTAATTTTTCATTTGAGTATCAAACTGGTGAGAATAACGCGTTGACGAATCTTTTTTGGGCTGATGAATATGCAAAAAGGAACTATTATGCGTTTGCCGATGTTATGTCATTTGATGCTACATTCAGAACGAATAAGTAAGTTCATTTTTTATATGTTTTTTAGTATATGTTTTTCTATTTCAACCGATGAACATTTTTTATGTAATAAGTTCATCAGTATTTTAAGATAAGATAGATATTAATTTGACTGTACCCCACCTATCTTATCTCTTTATCAGAAAATCCATTGTCTTTTTTCCTCTACCCAATATATCTTATCTCTTTATCTCATTTGTTATCTTTAAATACTGATGAAATGAATGTAAATAGGTCATGTTTCTAGCTTGAATTGTTTCCCCGTGATGGAAGGTAGGTGACTATGAGTAGCTTTTGAAACTCATTGATCATCTCAAACACACACAAACTTCGCCGCAACAAGATGATGTTCATCGGTATAAAAGTTAATTCGCGTTGCCCATCATCTTGTTCTAGCAGTTTATGTGTGTTTGAGATGATTAATGAGATTCAAAACCTACTCCCAGTCACCACCTTCCATTGTTGGGGAAACATCTGAAGCTAGAAACATTTAAACAAGATTTATAAAGCTGGTGTATTTAATTGTTATAAGGGATGCGATTGAAATGATGTACTTAATGTAAATGGTTCATCAGTTATATAATAATGGTTATGTTATAAAAGGTTAGGTTATATTATCATAGTCTATTTTAGCTTTTCATTATATGTTTTTCTTTTTCAATTGATGAGCATTTTTGTTAAGTAATAAGTTCATCAGTATTTTCTAAGGAAGATAATAAGTTGACTGTATCTGACTGTGACAGGTCATGTGACTTGTTACCCCACACATCTATCTTATCTCTTTATCAGAAAATCCACATTTCTTATCTCTACACCACCTTCTTTTTCCTCTACCCCACCTATCTTATCTCTTTATCTCTTTGTTATCTTTAAATACTGATGAAATGAATGTAAATAGGTCATGTTTCTAGCTTGAATTATTTCCCCGGAATGGACGTTGGGTGACTGTGAGTAGCTTTTGAAACTCATCGATCATCTCAAACACACACAAACTTTCACTAGTACAAAAATGGGATTTAGTCACACATGCTGTTTTTCGAACAGCCACACAGTCGCCTTTTTATGTGACTAAATGTACCAGAATAAAATAAACAGCCACACTTGATCCGACTTGTGTGACCATTTCGGAATTACATCCGAGGCTATAGCCACACATTTGAATATTTTCGTGACTATACGTATCTGGTAATTTTTTTTTTGATTTTTTAGTCACTTATAATTTGGGACGTGTGACGGATACAAATAAGGTTGAAACATTAGTCACACTATATATATACATATGTGACAAATATATGTCACGCAATTGAAAAGTGTGACCAAAATCCATATATGGTCACACGAAGTAATTGTGTATGTGGCTAAATCATATGCTCAAGTTTGTCACACATTATTTAAGCGTGACTGCTAGTTTTTGTTGAAAATTTAGCCACATATGAATTTGAAATGTGTGACAACTGAAAAGTAAGTTTGAAGCATAGTCACGATATGCATTTAAAAGTGACAAATATATGTCACACACTTGAGATGTGTGACCAAATGTCATATATGGTCACACTAAACCATAGGCATACATGATTAAGTGTGACCAAAATTCGATACAAATAGTCACGTAAGTTAATATGTGTGTCTAAAGTTAAGTGTGTGTTTGCCTGCCAATTCCTAATGTGTATGGTCACATTTAATTGTAGCACAATCATGTGACTATAGGCTATACAATAGTAACACCATACCACAAATGTGCATCTAAATTATGTTTATGGCCACATTATAAGGGTATTATATGTGACCAATACATTGAAAATAGTCACACTGAAATATTCATGTGACTAATATGTATAGCAAAATGTGAACTCAGTTATCATTAACCTTGATATTAGTCACATTGAGTGTTTGTGTGACTAAATTCAAGATGTTACATATGGTCACATGAAGTATTTATTTAGGTGTCTAAATCATAGAGTCATATTTTGAGTTCAGACTGTTAGTCATGACTCTTCATTTAATTTGCCCCATTACAATGCTGGGATTTTATAGTCTATCTAGTTTAATGCAGTAGTATGTAAGTATGTTACTTGCCCCTAGCTGGAACCAGATTACTTGACTTTCTAAAGTCAATTTTCAACTTTATAATGAAGTAACATGTTACTAAGTGCCTGCAAGTGCATATACATGATAAATGGAAACTGCAAATACAATAAAGCTTGACTGCAAGTGGACATATACATGATAAATGTCAGACTATACATTCTAGCAGTAATAACTATACATTCTAGCAGTAATAACTATACATACTAGCAGTAATAACTATACATGTTTAAGTCAAACTATACATTGTGGCAGTAATAACTATACATTCTATTTCTTGTCCTTGGGTCCTAGATACTCTTCCATCTTCCTGAGCAGTTCATATGCCATGCCATCATAATTAAGCTGAAGCTTGAGTGTTTTCTTCACACGCAACATCTGATGTAGAATGTCTTTGTGAAACTTTAAAGGGTAATCCTTTTCTACAAGCATGTAGATCACCAACTCATTCACAGTTAAAGCATGTACTCCACATCGTTGAAAAATTTTCCATTCTTTAACAGTATTGTGCGTTAGTCTTCTCCAACATTCATCTTCATGATTTGGTTCAAACATTACCTTTAAATAATTCCAGACTTCTCTATCATAATTAGCTTGTTCTGGTGTCTTATTACCAAATCTTTGTTTGAGTAATTTCCATAGAGCTATCATATCTTGTCTATCAAAATCATGAACCATGTGAAGAAAGCTTACATACCTTCTAGAAGAACCATCATGCCTCTTAATATCGTAATAAACTGTTTCCCCAAAAGATCCAGACTTATAATCAACAATGGGATGTTTGACAGTTAAAGGTTGTGCATCCATGGCTTCTCCTACAGAGGCAACTGCAAGTTCAGTGTGAGCTTGCATTTGTTCTTCAGCAACAGCTTGCTCAGTTTGTTCTTGTTTTCTCTTTTTACTGCTTTCTATTTCCAACTGTTCACCTGCTCTCTTTGAACTGTCATTCAAGAAGAGATCATTGTTTCTCTTGGCAATTGCATATAATTCTTCAATTCTTTTATCATCCAAGAATTTCAAATCCTTTAGTTTCCATCTGTCCACATTCTTCAAATACCTGCACATGAGTAGATGTTTATGATATGATGTACATATTGGGTATTGTTGATATTAATATAAATACCTTTGCAAAAAAAAAAAAAAAAAAAAAAAAAAAAAAAAAAAAAAAAACTACCTGCACATGAGATCTCTTCTTTGTTTTTGAGTGGGTGGCTTGTTCTTCTTAGCTGCATATCTTTGTTCTGCATACAACTTCTTTTTTTCATCAAAAAATTCTTTCAGCATCCTGGCTTTTTCATCTACTGAGTACTTATCTTGCTCTTGATTATGTAGTTTCTTAGCAAGCTCAGAATCAGCTGCAACCTGAGCCCTTTGCTCATCCCATGAAGCTATTAACTCTGCATCTTTTTCTTCTTGTATTCTCCTTTGTTCCAAAATTGTCTGATGTTCTGCATCATACTTTTCTGAGAATTTCATAGCAAGTTCAGCATCAACTTTTAATTGCTCTTCTTTTGATAATGGTTTCTCCACAGGCTCTTCAGTAAGAATCCCTTTACCTTTGCCTTGTACCTGTGGAGTTGATTGTTTAGCTTTTGGAGAGGATGATGGCTCTTGTATCACAACACCTTTGGTTACTGGTTTTGCTGTCTTCAGCTCAGCAAGTACACTAACAGCATTTGCAAAAACCTCTGGTGTAGCAGTACTAGCTTTTGTAGTACCAACTGTAATTGGCTCAGTAGCACTATCAGCATTTGTAACCTTGCCCAGACGATGATCAATCACCACTTGATTCCCTTGGTTATCCTCCCCTGAAACTTTGCCTTCATTCCCTCCCTGTTTGGGAGCATCCTTAGAAGCTTCAGAAGATTTAACCTTTTGTTTGGGAATTCTTGATCCTTTGACTCCTTCTAAATACCTAACCCTTCTCTTCAAAGCCTTTATCTCCCCACCTTGAGCTTTGATGACTCCATCTTGGGAAGAAGCTATTGCTCGCAGATCACCAATTTGTGCAGACAGCTTGGCACAGGTATCCTTCAATTCATTCAAAAGTTGCATACTATCCTCACCACTTCGGCTTGTGTTACCTAGCCCGAGAGGTGGATCACTGGAAAAGTTAAGTTCAGTCTCACCCCTAGGATGAACATCCGAACCCCCCATTGTTTCCATGTGACTGGGACCTTCACCTGAATCAGTTCCAGAGGAACTTTCTTCATTAGAAGTTGTCTTGGTTCGGGTCTTAATGATGTTACCACTGTCCTGTGCTGCTGCTAAGCTAGACACAGTAGTGGCAGCCCTTG
Source organism: Artemisia tridentata subsp. tridentata (assembly GCA_021014915.2). NCBI lineage: Eukaryota > Viridiplantae > Streptophyta > Magnoliopsida > Asterales > Asteraceae > Artemisia > Artemisia tridentata. The sequence goes on from CP139507.1 coordinate 366,236,064, forward strand.
CCAACATGTCACTCTCCCCCCCAGTGACATCCTCATCTGCAACAGTTGGTATAGAACCACTAGCCTGAGGTAGCTCAGTGTTCTTGGTGTTAGTCCTACGTTTATAGGTCTTTTGTTGTTGTTCTGTGGGTGTGTGATGGGTACCAGCTGGGATTGCTGAACCTTCACCCATTTGGGTTTGGGCTAGTGCCAACATTGTTGGAAACAAAGGTGTCACTCTCCCTGAAAAATCTTTTCCAACCCTACTCATATTAGCAAAAACCTTTTTGGTAAGGCAGGGAGTGGGATAAACATTTTTGTGACTTTTCTTTTTTTTAAATTGGTTGTCCAAAAAGAGTTGCAAAAACCTTGGATATAGAAAATATTTAGCCAAAGAACCATCCAAGTTCTTAACCATATTATCAAAAATTAATTTTGAGAAATTAAATCTTTGAGTATTTTCAGCCAAACAAATTATAGCAGAAGCTAAATTACTGCTAAATTCATTCCATGCAGTGGTCTTTGGACTTAGACACACTAAGACAGTATGAATTAAGAATTTCCACTGAGGAGAAAAATTACCTTTTTGGAACTTTAAAGCATCTGTATATCTCTCATAGCCCATCAGTGCAAGTTTTTCAAAGATTGTAGTATTTGGAAGATTCTCAACTCCGTTAGCATCATCTAGGAGAAGATCTCTTCGAATAGACGCCTCTGTAATGATAATCATCTGCCCATCTACAAGGGCATGGATTTGTGCTTCCCCATTAATAGTTTTGACCTTAGCAGACGACCAAAACTGGATAATGTTGGAAGTATATATAGTAGGTTTTACTGTTAATGCAAACTTAATATAGCTTGCATTAAGGAAATCAATGATCTCAGTAAAATCTACAGACTTATTGGATTTTTCTAAAAAGGCAACATTATTATGAGGTTCGGTAAAAGTTAGGTTCGACATTATGATTTGATTTGGGGGTTTTGCAATTTGACAATTAAAATTCGATTAGGGAGTGGAAGAGAGAGAGTAATGTGTGCGTGAATGTGATTGTGTGCAGCAATTGGGGGTTTATACACTTTAAGAAAAAAGTGATACAAACTACCCTGCACTCCCAACCACTGCTAAAAGGATACCCAGCAGTACAACGTTTCGATAGCAGTACAATTGTTTACCTAGCAGTACAATAATAATAGCTGTATTCAAATATCATAAACTTGTACATAATAACTGCATTCATATATTAAACCAAGTCAAAATAAGTTTACATTTACATAGGCAAAATATACATAGGCAAAATATATAAAGAAAAGATACATTAAGACACATATTTACTAGCTTCAATACTTCTGTAAACATCAACTATTTTCTCTCTTTCTTCTTCTATTTTTTTGTTCCTCTCCTCAATTTTCTTCTGATGCTCCTCAATGACCTCTAAATCTTTCTTGTTCCTTTCTTCATACATATTTATACGCTTGTTGTGAATTTCTAACAATGCGTTTTCAACACCATACGTGCCTTTATTACATTTCTCCCAAATATTTTGGGATATGCCCATTTTTTTATAATTTTCAGGCATTGGTGGAGGAGAATCATCCCTTGGGCGTTTGTTTTTGTTGGAAGAAGGAGTTGAAGAGGAGTCGGCCATTGAAATTTGAAATTTATTTTCTAATGAAAATATCAAAGGAGTTGTATATGGTACGGTTGATTAATTATGAACGGTTTTCCATGTCGAGTTGTACAAATAGGCTAGAGAGGTATACGAACGGTTCCCAATACTTTAGGCGGGAAGAGGGACCATCGAGAGGCGCCAAAAGTAAACAGATGGATAATATTGATCGGATTTGGTTTGTGTTTGGTTTGGATTTGACTAGTGTAGTTGATCTAGAAGTGTGTTTGGTGTTGGATTGACTAATTGACTTTTTCATTAGGGTAATTGATATTTTCTATATTATATTAATGATGTTTAATGTAATTTGTGTGCTAACTTTAATGACTAATTGACTTTTTCATTAGGGTAATTGATATTTTCTAGTACATGTTTAATGTAAATACATGCTTTAATATCTATCGCAGTCTGAATGTGTTTGAGAAGTATGGGTATATTTAGGCCACTTCCAACAATAACTCAGCCTTAACAAATTAAAATTAAAATTCAAATTCAAACGTAAGATAAAGTACAACATATTAACGCTGCGTTAACGCAGGTTAGCACCAACAATTAAAATTCAAAGTCACGTTAATAAAACGTGTGCATTTGTACCCTATAAATACCAATGCTTCTGAAGCACAAGTCACACAGAAACACATTCCAAACTTCTCAAATACTCAAGATCCAAGCATCTCAAATTCAAGATGTCTTCCAGAAAAGATTTCGGGCAACAATTTCCAACCCACCTCGCCAAAAGGATTTTGGCCAACAATTTCCAAGCCCACCTCGCCAAAAGGATTTTGGCCAACAGTTTCCAAGCCCACCTAGCGAAAATGAAAAATTCCATACTCCACCCGAGCATATCTTTCCGGTTTTCCAACCGGAAAATTTTCCGGTGAATAATCAACCTGAAAATGAACCAGTTCATAACCAAGACCCAAATCCGTTTGGGTTAACTGAGGAACAACTTAGGCAAGAGGAAGCAGATATGCAAGTCCTCCTGGAAATGGAAGCACTTGAAAGAGAAGAGGAAGCTGATCGTTTGGAGCGGCAAGCCAGGGAGGATGAAGAACGTAGGCAAAGGTGGGAGTCTGGTTTTTTCACACCTTCCGAATCCTCTGAAGATGGTTACCCAGATTCAGATGATAGTTTTTATTAATCGTCCGTTGTTTATGTTAATCGTATGTTGTTTATGTTAATCAATCATTGTTTATGTTAACGTAGTTTTTATTTGACATTTAATGTATTTCTATTTCATGTTTAATGTATTTCTATTTCATGTTTAATGTATTTGTATTTGATACTTTATTTTCAATTTATAAATTGAATTGAATTTGAATTGAATTGATAAATTTTAAATATATCCCGCCTTTTTGTTTAATTTGAATTTGAAATTTTAAAATTTAAATATCCCGCTCGTTATTAATATGTTGTACTGTTACTTTACGTTTGAATTTGAATAATACTCGTACGGTTACTTTTACTTTCAATCTGATTTTTAAAATAGCCTCCAACGGCTAGTTTAACGGCTTTCCACTATCAAAGCCACTTTCACAACACTTCGTTTTCTCACACAACTTCTTATAAAACTCTCTCGCAAGTATCACTAATTTTAACACAAACATTGTGGCTAACAAATTAACTAGCAGAGGTGCAAAAGGCTATCCTCACCCGATTACACAATGAACAAGAAAAAGAACTCAAATTGATTAACAATTTGCTAGGTGAGATAACTCGTATTATGCTACAGATGCATAATCGTGCTGATCCAGAGGTCGAAAGGTTGCGTGAGTTGCCTCAAGACCATCCAGCTATCAGGGTTGGTCTAGAAATTAAACTCTTTTAAGAAATGATGAAACAGGGTCGAAAGGTTGCGTGAGTTATTGTTGGGTGTGTTGCTCATGTACAAACATATAATCTCGGCTCATTCGCTAAACATCTCGTATACAACCATATCATCTCGGCTCATTCAATTCGTTAAACATCTCGTGTATAACCATATCATCTCGGCTCATTCGTTAAACATCTCGTATACAACCATATCATCTCGGCTCATTCGTTAAACATCTCGTGTACAACCATATATATCATCTCGGCTCATTCGTTAAACATCTCGTGTATAATCATATCATCTCGGCTCATTCGTTAAACATCTCGTATACAACCATATTATCTCGGCTCATTCGTTAAACATCTCGTATATATACAACCATATCATCTCGGCTCATTCGTTAAACATCTCGTATACAACCATATCATCTCGGCTCATTCGTTAAACATCTTGTGTATAACTAAAGCTCAGTTAATTAAGGGTGAGTGTGTTAAAGCTGACGTGGCATTGTGTTAAAGTTTAAAGCTGAGTTATTGTTGGGAGTGGTTAGAGTATTTTCTTTTGTTTTTTCGGTGGATTTTAGCGTGACTTAATCTTAATACCGCCAATTTTGTCCATATAATATTCAACTACGTACGGATAACTAATACCCGCGGGGAAACCCGAAAAAACCGATGGATAATATTAATCGGGTATCCGGTGGGATATGGGGCGGGTACGGGTATATTATAAACGGGTTCGGTTATGGGTATACTAAAACCCGCCCCGAACCCGAACCGTTGCCATCCCTATTTACCGGCTATAGCCGGATTTCACCGCCACCTCATCACCATTAGTTTTTTTTTTTTTTTTTTTTTTTTTAAACAAATCTTGCCACGTCAGCTATAGTTAAACCAAACCACAAATTCAATATTCAACCAGCAATTAATCCCTTTACCCGGTCATTTGTAAACACACACAAAAATCAATAAACCCTAATCAACACACACATTCTTATGGCAAACACAAGCACGCAAACAATGAAACCAAATAACAAAAAGGTAATTAGTAATTTGTGTTTTGTAAATGTAATTGGTAAGGGTACAATATGTAGTAATTACGTTTGTACTGTTGATGTGATGGTTGCACAGTATGATACATTATTTGCGATTATTAAGATAGTAAATAAAAAACAAAAATCAAGTTTATGCTTTAATTAACAGGTTCAAAGGGAAAATTTTCAAATAATTCAATTGTTAATTTCAAATTACAACTTGGAGGCAAATTTTTGGATCGAAATTTTTTGAATCACAAACGATTCATATTCTTGGTGTATAGCCTCTTTTCTCTCCTAAAAAAAAGACTGCAAATAAAAAACAAAAATCAAATCTTCTCTCACCATTACTCTCCAAGCTAAGCCATAATCATTTTCTTTTACCCTTTGTTGCTCAAGAGTCATGGAAACTGAACCCATTGTTGATAACCATACTTTGCTTCCTCTTGATCATATTGTACATGATGATAACGCCTTAGAATATGAATCCGAAAAGTCTTCTGATGAAGAAGATATAGATGAGCCTTTAACCAACCAAACACCTGACATAGTAGCTAAGAGGGGCTCAACCAGGCTAGTAAAGTTTCGCGCGAAGCATGACAAACCTGGTGCAACAAAGCTCAAGGTAACCTTCGATGCACTCGGTAGGGTAACAGGGGAAAACAGAGCAGTGTTTGTGAGTTTTTTAGGAGATGTGGCTCGTGAGCAGATAGGTGTGAAGATTCTACACTGGAAGAAGGTGAATAAAGAAGCAAGAGATAAACTATGGGATGAAATCTTGGTACATATATACTATTTTGTAACCCAATACTACATAAGTTTATGTATGCAGTTACATTATGTGCAACTAATTAACAACATTGTGTTAATCTTTTCAGAAATTTTTTGTTGTTGACGTCCAATACAGAAAATTGATAATGATTAGTCTTGGTAAAATGCTAAGGAATTACAGAAGGAAGCTCAAAGTCAACTACATTTTGCCCAACCTAAATACACCTTCCAAACTGAATGAAGTCCCGGACTTGTATAATACAATAATGAAATCAGAAGACTGGGTCGAGTATGTTAAATACACGACCACCGAAGCATACAAGGTTTTAATTAGTCATCTTTAATTAAGTGTATATGTCATTTTGTTATTTTCAGTTTGCAGCATTACCGCATCTAAACGCCTTATGATTTTGTGTTTTTAGGAGAAATCTGAGAAAGGTAAAATGGCGCGTTCCCAAAATATTTATCAGCATAAAATGGGACGAGGTGGATATGCTTATGTCAAAGAGAAAATGGTAAGATTACACAATGTTTGTTTTACCAATTAAGAGACGATCAGTATGAGAAATGAATCCGTTTACATTGCCCAATTTGCACATTTGCATTAATACCCTCATATTTTCGATTATCTTGGTTTAACTGTACATGTGTAAGCATCCACATATTTTCGTTTATCTTGGTTTAACTTTACATGGGTATGCATTTGATGTTTATTAGATCGAAAATAAAGAGATTGAAGCGGATGAAGAACCCCCCCGTGATGTAATGTGGGTGAAAGGAAGGGTAAACAAAGACGGCGAATACCCAAATGATGATATTAAATCAAAGGGAGATGAACTTGTAAGTTTGACTGCTAATTCTATTGTTATGCTTATATAGCAGCAACATTTAACTGTGTACTAGCAGTAGTAGCTTGTGTACTAGCAGTAGTAACAGCATCAAGAAGACTTTTAATCCCAACATTTCCTATATTTTTTGTGCAGAAAGAAGCTGATGACAAGATCAAGGAAGGAACATCGGGTTTTGATGATGGCACTGATGCCATGACATTTGTATTTGGTAAGGAAAAGGGCGGTTATGCCAGGGGAGTGGGAGGTGCAGTAACATACAAAGAGTATTTTGGCCTTCCTCGAAGAAAACAAGAAGCCAATGAAAAAATTGCCTTACTTCAAACTCAACTGGATAATGAGAGACGCGAGCGTGAAGAAAAAGATAAATTGATCAAAAAATTGTCCGCCGAGATGACCGAAAAAGAGGTGCAGGTCAATAAATTATCCGGTGAGGTGGAAAACACAAATGTAATGCTTTCTCAAATTCTGCAACAGTTGAATGATAAAGGGATGAATATAACTCTGCCAACTCAACCATCGCCAATAGCCTCAGTTGTAAGCCATTTTTTATGTTGTTAACAATTTCATTTTCTAATGCTAACACCACTGATGCTAATGATACTAGGCATTGAACATAAACTGATGAGTGACTGTATTTCTTAATTTATATTGCAGGTGACTCCAATGGCCATTGACAATATTGCAGGTGACTCCAATGGCACTCAGACAAGTGGTGTTGTAAGTCCTAAAGATGCGGGAATTGAGGAGAAATCCAATGGCCTTGAAACTTCTAAAAAGGTAACGGAAACAATGGTAAGTATAGTAATAAAAGATCGCCCTTTGATTTTTGAATTTTACATACATGATCGACTAATGTACCGTGTTTTATATATACGTATAGGAACCTGCTGCTAAAACTGTCAGGCCTAAGCATAACCTTAAGTCACGACGAAACGGGTCTCCAGATTCCCAATCGCTACAAAATGTGTCGTCTCCAACACAACCACTGCCAACAGTATGTATTTCAACATGTTTCTTGTTACTCTTTTGTTTAAATAATGTAACGTGTTTTATATATACATATAGGAACTTGCTAAAACTGTCGGACCCAATAAGCCAAAGCAAAAGAAGCGACGAAACGGGTCTCCAGATTCCCAATCGCAACAAGATGTGTCTCTAACACAAGCACTGCCAACAGTATGTATTTCAACATGTTTCTTGTTATTCTTTTGTTTAAATAATTTCTGATATATACATGCAATTTTTTTTTTTTTTGTAGACACTTAAGTGCAAATTCTGGCACACAAAGAAATCAAATATCGTTGCTTTTGGTACCGTATACCAGTCTCATGGAAAGCAAATGCTGCATAACCTACCACTCCCAAATGATTGCTACAGAGTGTCAATTGATTCATCGTTAGTTGATGCAGCATGCATACCGGACGTAGCAAATAATGGGTTCAAAACAGTTAAGGAAGTCGAAGGTAGTTTCGTTGCATGGCCAAAGGATCAAGTTATTTTTGAAGAGGTGGTACGTACATGTGTTTTTTCAACCTACATATATAATTATTCATATGTAATTCAATGTTTGATAGAAGCGTCTTTTGTTTACTACAGGTTACACCAACAAACCATGTGACTAAATGTGTACCACAGGCACCAACGAAGAAACAATATATATCTGCTAACGACTTAAGGCAAACTGCTAAGGGGGTGAAGGTTCAAAAGTCTTTAGATATTTGATTAATTAAGTACGACATTACAATTGTATATTTTGTCCAGTTATATACATTAGAGTTTAATTCAATTTGAAATTTCTTGTGTTTTTTAATATTGTTTTATATATAATATATATACACATTCCAGCAGCACTAGCATAGTACTAGCAGCAGTAACTCTGCTTCAGCAGGACTACCTTGGACTACCTTAGTACTGCTAGCAGTAGCAACTCTGCTCCAACATTATTGGTCACTCTTTGTTTAATTCGATGTGTGACTAAATAGTACCAAAGGCCACACAAAATAAAAATTCATGTGACCATTGGAAGAACAATGGTCACGCAAAATACACATTTCTTCACTTTAAACAGCATATGGTCACACTTATTAACAACTTTGGCCACTTTATGCTTAATTGTATGTGACTAAATACCCAAAACAAACATGCTTTGTGTGACTAAATATTACAAAAGGCCACACAAACTAAGAATTCATGTGACCATTGGATGATCAATAGTCACACAAAATACACATTTCTTCACTTAAAACAACATATGGTCACACTTATTAACACTTTTGGCCACTTTATGCTTAATTGTATGTGACTAAATACCCAAAACAAACATGCTTTGTGTGACTAAATATTACAAAAGGCCACACAAACTAAGAATTCATGTGACCATTGGATGATCAATAGTCACACAAAATACACATTTCTTCACTTAAAACAGCATATGGTCACACTTATTAACACTTTTGGCCACTTTATGCTTAATTGTATGTGACTAAATACCCAAAACAAACATGCTTTGTGTGACTAAATATTACAAAAGGCCACACAAACTAAGAATTCATGTGACCATTGGATGATCAATAGTCACACAAAATACACATTTCTTCACTTAAAACAGCATATGGTCACACTTATTAACACTTTTGGCCACTTTATGCTTAATTGTATGTGACTAAATACCCAAAACAAACATGCTTTGTGTGACTAAATATTACAAAAGGCCACACAAACTAAGAATTCATGTGACCATTGGATGATCAATAGTCACACAAAATACACATTTCTTCACTTAAAACAGCATATGGTCACACTTATTAAGACTTTTGGCCACTTTATGCTTAATTGTATGTGACTAAATACCCAAAACAAACATGCTTTGTGTGACTAAATATTACAAAAGGCCACACAAACTAAGAATTCATGTGACCATTGGATGATCAATAGTACACATTTCTTCACTTTAAACAGCATATGGTCACACTTATTAACACTTTTGGCCACTGTTTTTTAAATTGTATGTGACTAACTCGAAAAAAACAACACACGATGTGTGACTAAATCATCACAAACGTCACATTTATTATATTTTCGTGTGGCCATAGGATGGGAAATAGTCACACATACTGATGAATCCAACAAAACTTGTGCCTAATTAGTCACACATATTCGGGTTATGGTCACTCTTTTTCGATGAAAACGGCCACAAAATAAACAATGTGACCATATGATACCTACGGTGGCGCGACTTTTTGTCACACACACCCAAAAAAACGTGTGTGACTATATGCATATAGTCACGCATTTCCAGTGTGACGATAGGCAGAATCTGTACCAGTGTTTGCCGCAACAAGATGATGTTCATCGGTATAAAAGTTAATTCGCGTTGCCCAGCATCTTGTTCTGGCAGTTTATGTGTGTTTGAGATGGCTAATGAGATTCAAAACCTATGCACAGTCCCCAACGGCCATTCCTGGGGAAACATTTGAAGCTAGAAACATTTAAACAAAATTTTTAAAGCTGTTGTATTTGATTGTTATAAGCCGATGTGATTGAAATGATGTACTTAATGTAAATGGTTCATCAGTTATATTATAATGGTTCATCGGTTATATAATAATGTTTATCATTTATTTTTGATAGGTACAAAATGGTTTTTGTACCATTCACTGGGATTGACAATCACAATCATTGTGTTACATTTGAAGCTGCCTTGCTATCATCAAAAATGAAAGAATCTTACATTTGGTTGCTTCAATGTTTTTAAAGAGAGCTTGTTCGAGCACCAAAGGTTATTGTGACTGATCAAGATGGATCAATGAAAGTTGCAATAGAGACAGTTTTCCCGTTATCTCGTCACAGATTATGCATGTGGCATATCATGCAGAAGTTGACTTCAAAGGTATGTTCATCAATTTGGTTTTTTAATTATTTTTGTTTATTAGTTAATTTTGTTCATCAGTTTGCTTTTGTCCATCAAATTTTTTCTTTATCAGCTTGTTTTATAAAATAATGTTCATCAATGAGTTCTGTTCATCATTAAAATTGATCTTGGTTTTGTAGGTTGGTCCCGTGTTAGCTAAAGATCGTACTTTTAAAAGAAGAATATCAGATATTGTTTAGACTGATAGAATAGAGCCTGAAAAGTTTGAGGATTTGTGGGAGCGTTTGTTAGTTGATTTTGATTTGTAGAGTCACAAATGGCTTTCAGATATGTATAATTTGAGGCATAAATGGATTCCAGCCTATTATAGGGATGCGTTGATGTCGGGTTTGATGCGTACTTCTTCTAGGTCAGAGAGTGAAAACAATGCCTACGGTCGATTGACAAGTATTGATTTGACTTTAGGGGAGTTCTATAATCATTTTGATAGTGTGGTGGGTTGCCAAAGATTTGCTCAACGTAAAACTGATCATGACAGTTGGTATACTATTCCAGATATGCAAACCGAACTTGAGTTAGAAAAGGAGGCCTCAAAATTATACACTCGGTCCATTTTCTTTGATGTTCAAACTGTAATACCCAAAATTTCAGAACTTGTAAAATTACGAAAATGCCCCTGCAACTTAAAAATTTAATTAATAAATGTTTAAAACGTCAAATTAATCCCAAACCTTTGGTAATAAGCTACATATGAAGTGAAATAATTTTGAGACAACATTTTAATATTTTTACATGTCCAAAAATTGTTGCTACACCTCAAAATCTTGTACATGAACCGAAAATCATTTGTATTTAATTAATTATATTTAATTACCATTAAAATGATTATAATTACAAATTTAATTAGAAATGGACAAAGAATTCAATATTGTGATTATGGCATTAATTGGGCCGATTCTACAGCCATTTCCCCCCCCCCCCCTATTCTCGGCCATCATCAATTAATTAGTTCCTCCCATTTATTTTTCCCATTTTATTTAGCCGAAAACCCTAATTAACAAACCAAAAACTCTCTCAAGTCCATCCGATTTTCTGGAGGTATTTTGGTATTTTTTTTTGTGTTAATCAAGGACCAAGGAGGCTGGGAAAAATAAGTTTTGGGTCGTAGGATAGAGGGTTTGATCGTGGGAGATTTTGTGTGTCGAATTATTCCATCCGAGGTGCATAAAATCCATTCGATCCATTCACACGTTCTAAAACTTGTTTGGTATTTTTATCATGCTCTTTATATCATATATGATCTGTATAAAATACCTAAATCAAATCATGCATGCTTGAATGATCATACGAATTATAGAGATCAAAAACACATATAAAATACAAATTGGATCATGCAATTTTTCTGGGTCATGTACATAATTTTTCTGGGTTCTATCATGATCATATCACTCTAGAAAAATAGCCACTTGAATTGTTGAGGCTTAAATCAATTGTGTTGGAATTATTGTGTAATCAGATTTTTGAGAAAAATAAGGAAAAAGGAAAAAACCCTAGTTATGCGATTAGGGTTAGGATTCTTGTGTTTGAATCTGGTTGTTTAATGTGTTTAATGATGGTATAATGATTGGACTATGATTGGTACAATTAGGGTTAGGATTTGGAAAATAAAAAGTAAACCGATTTGAGAAATAAAAGTAGAGGGGTGTGTTTTGTCATTTGTTAAACCTGTGGAGTATTTTTGTAAGTTGCTTTAGATCTGGGGTAATGTATAAAAAATATAACATGAGGGTGTTATGTGTAAAATTTGAAAGAAATGATTTATTTGGTAATTATGGGATACGATTTGTAATAGAGGGACTAAAAGTGTAAATTATGGAAACTTAAGGTTGATTCGTGTAAATAATGATATAAAAGGTGTGATGTGTAATTTTAGATATTTAAGGGCTTAATATGTAATTATTAATAATTTGTGATTTGAATTATAGTTTTTAATAATTAAGGGACTAATTGTGTAAATTATGAAACTTGAAGGATATAATTCGTACCATGTTAAATTGATGAATAATTCTGTAATTTTGTAAAAGTAAAGGCTTGATGTGTAAATATAATAATTGTAAGGGTTAAATTGTGATTTATGTAATTATAAGGTTTATTTTGTAATCTAAATAACTAGGAAGGTATAAAGTGTAAATTGGTAAAGTTAAATGATGGAAATCTGCTAATTATAGAAACCTAGTAAATCTGGAAAGTTACCTAAAAGGAAAGTTACTAAAAATGGAAAGCCGACTAAAATAAGTAATCTGAATTAAACAAGCTATTAATAAGACAATCATGAATTCGTGTAGATCCGTTGAAGATGGAGTTCGCTTCCGGTCCTTATTATTCTGTTGTGTGTTTTCACTTGTGGTATAAGGTACAGATATTCTGAACCTTCTCACAGGTTTCTCATGATCTCTTTCATTTTTCTGATCTGTCAGTTTCAGTATTTATGCCATTGCTATGATCCCCTTTGTTATAAATTTCTGATATTGAACCTTCTGATATTGAACCTTCTGATATTGAACCCTCTGATATGAACTTCTGATATGGACTTTCTGATATAACTGAAATGGAAATTGGATACTTGAAGTTCTTTTGATATTGAAACTGAAATTGGAAAACCTTTCTTAATTATATCTGAAAATGTTTGAGAAAAACTATTTTAAAACGGTATTGTTGAGCACGATGTTATACCTTTTCTAAATGGAATTGTACTAAAGGTTTTATAAAAATTCCTTTTTAAGATTTTCTTTATAAAAAGGTTTTACTAAACATCATTTTATGAAAGTCACTGAGAGATTATTTTAAATACAAGTTTAATATGAAACTTTTGAATTAAAATCTTTTCTATGAACCTATAAACCTTTTTGATTATGAACTTTTGATATGACCTATTGAACCTTGATTTGAACCTTATTCTAAACCTGGTTATAAACTCTTGTTTTGAAACTTAATTTGAACTTTGATATAAGCATTAATCTGATATACTATTTATGAACCTGGACTTGAACATTGTTATAAACTCTGATATAAACCTATCTGATTTCTGAACCTCTGATATACACTTCTGTAACATCTGACATGGACCTTATAATCTGAACCTTTTGATATACCATCTGATTATGACATGATACTTGATCTTGACCCACGGTTTGATACCCGAGCCATTTCACTAGGCATGAGGGTTTCATGTCCTTGTCATTGATGCACCGATGACTTGACTCTAGGGTAGGAGAGTGATGACCTATCCCGTCCCTGATTTTATCTGTTATGTAGGAGAAGAATCTGGCCTACTGGGGCGCATGGATGCATCCTAGATTTGTTCTGTTTCTGTTATCTGTGTATATTATCTGTTATATCTCTGGTGACTGATGGTGTGTGCGATACACGTCTTTCACATCTCTGGGAGCTAGCTACTCCATTTGATACATGAGGACACCCCTCATATTATCTGGTTACTTGAGAGGACTCCCTTCTGTATGATTGATGACATGGTTACATTATATATATCTGTTTCTGGGCTCGTGGTGGATTACTGTTTTCCTTTACCATATACATTTACTTACCTTTGACCCTTATTATACCCTGCACTGTTTCCCTTTACCTTTATCTATCTATTATTCCCTATCCTTTATCCTTACTCTTTTTTTTTATCCTTTGACTCTGATTATATCTACATGACATATATTTCTGACACTCTGTACTATTCTTTATTACTGCTTTGTTACCGTTATATCTGTTCACTGAGCTCTCGTAGCTCAGCCGCATTTCTTTTCCTGCGGCAGGTTTTAGTAGGAAGCTGGGTATGAGTGGAGAGTACCATTGGACTTAGAAGACTACACTTTGATAGTTATTCTGTTATAGAGATGACTAGAAGAATTTATATTTTCAGACTTAGTATTTATTCCTTTGTAATTTTGTATTTCCTTGAAATTTCTTTGTAACCTTTGTATTCTTTTGTATTATTGAAGATGTATGCTTGTGTATGTTTCTGATATGTCACCATCTTTGTGACATCTCTACCCTTGTCGGGTCGGGGTGTTACAATTTATGGTATCAGAGAGACAGGCTGCGACTCGTAATACATTTACCCTTGACCTGTGAGTTTTGGACCATTAGGCTTCCACTGTAAGAGCATAGGAGAACACCTTGAGAACTTGCTTTAGGATTTCTTGATATGAACTTAAGTTTTGACCAGTGAGGAATGGGTAGACTGATTCAACGGAATCAAGTCGTATTTATTTCCGAGGAATACAATGGAAGTTGTATTCCCGGGTCGTTATCCCCAACGAAGGCGTGAATGGAATTCGTGATCTCGAATCGTGATTGCGTGCAGTGAATGGTGAATAAAAGGGATTTTTAGGTTTCTACGCTAAGATTGATGAACATAAATTAAAAACAATTTAAAAGGACAAGAAAAACAATTTAAGAAAAACATATATGATTAAAAACGAGAGTTCGAATAAAAATAAACGTAAACGCGCAAAATAAAAAGTGAAATTGAAACACTACTAACCCTACGGGCATGAAAACAATTTTCCTACATTCTAAATGATAAAAGAAAATTTTGAAAAAAAGAATTATATTTTCTTGATTTTTATTTAATTTAATATGAATTAAAAACTAAATTTAAGAAAATAAATGATTAAAAATATTAAAACGTTTAAGAAAAATCTGGGAAATTTATCACAAATACTTTATAACAGACTAGAGCTGGGAAAAATAAAATGACAAAGACAGCTTATTGAAATAAGCTGTTTAAAAGCAAAACATTAGATAAGCTGATTTAAAAAAAATAAGGTTAAAGGAAAACTTGTGTAAAGGTTAACTGAAAAAAGAGGCTAGGGCAGATGGTTAGGCTGTTGGCCTGTTCCCTGAGTGACCAGGGTTCGACCCCTACTCTAGTCCTTTTTTAAAAACTTTTTATTTTTTTTGGATTTTTATTTTAAAAAATGATTAAACTAGTAAATTTAAGAAACTTTTGAAGAGAAAATATTTTTAAAAAGCAAATATAAGCTGAAAAAGAAGCTGTTGGAAACTAACAGTTAGGAAAAAGAAAAGAACAAAAGCTAAGGCTTATCTAAAGGGTTGAAAAGGCTAACAATTAAGCTGAGGGAATACTAATATGAGCTGAGGGCACCTAGGGGGATCTTAATAAGCTAGAGGGAACTAAATAAGGACTGGGGAAAGCTATAAGCACTAGGTATGAGGCAATAAGCTGCTATGCTGCTGATATGCTAAGGTGTGTAGGGCAATAAAGGCCTATTTCAAGCTATAAAAAAGCAATATAAGAAAAATCCTAAAAATAAAAGAAAATGGGGATTTACTAGATGACCAGCTGAGTAATTACTATCCAAAATCTTAGCTAAAATCAACTCAATATGAGTATGTTAAAAATGAACAAAGGGCCTGCAAAAACTATGAAAACTAAAAAAAAGAACCTGCAATGCTAAATGACTGAATTTAAGGATTCTAAAAACAAGACTTATATGGTTTTAGTACACAATGAAATTGGACTATAAAGAACCTGGAAAATGCAGTAATGAAGTCCAAGATAAGCTCAGCTTGTCAAGAGCTTGTGAGGACAGTAACAGTTGACCAAAGTTGACTTTTTAAGAAAAACTTAAAATTGCATTAACTGAAAATTAAAATTACATAACTGGAAGTAAATAACAATGTGAATTAAAAGTTACCTAAATAAAAGCTAAAATAAAACCTTGAATTCGA
This sequence comes from Artemisia tridentata subsp. tridentata, assembly GCA_021014915.2. NCBI lineage: Eukaryota > Viridiplantae > Streptophyta > Magnoliopsida > Asterales > Asteraceae > Artemisia > Artemisia tridentata. The sequence goes on from CP139507.1 coordinate 366,251,815, forward strand.
CTTAATTTTAAAACTACACTACAAATGGTCTAAAAACAGTGACAATCTTTTTCTGTGTCTTCTTCTTCTTTAAATAACAATCCAAAAGCTTCTTTGACTCTTCTCAACAAATCCCACTCGTTGGATTATCTCAATTCAATCTGGTCCATTGGTTTCAGTTTTGGCGGGAAAAGGACCAAGTGGGATTTTAGCTATTTCTGAGTCACGTGGGAGGTTGGTAAGTAGCTAAGGAGGGGGGAGATTGAGTGAATCAGTGAAAAGGCATGGTGAGGGGGTTGGTTTTGTCAGGGGGAAGGTTGAGTTAAGGTGGTATCCTGGTTTGGTGTTTTTGGCGGGGTGGTTTTTGGGAAGGAAGGTTGACTGAGTCAAACTCAGGTTTTAACTGAAAAGGGTGTTTATCAAAAATGGGTTTGGGCTTTTAATTTTATTGTGGGCCGGATAAGGATTTAAAGGGTTGGGTTTTTATTTTTGTTTGGTTTTGGTTAGTTAGGTTTAAAGGGTTAAGGTAAATTTAGGATAGGAAAGGGATTTGATTTAAGTTAAAGGATTGGTTTTGGAATTTGTTCAAACTTTGAGGGACCATTTATGCAACATTCTGAAAATATGTCCAAGGACCAATCTTGACCCTTTTGATATTTCTGAGGGTTGACTTTGATAATTTGAGCATAATCCCGGTCCAAACTTGTAATTTCCTTTCCCGGCTCCGGCTTTTCACGCTTTTCCAATCTTGTGCTCGGTTTTTGCCTGTTTTGCCCTGTTTTCGATCCTTTTGTACCTGAAACACATAAAAACATAAACTAAGAATATTTGCAGTATAATATGGTCTATTTGGGTGTTTTTGGTATTTTTATGGTCTAAAATGGGCATAAAATGATGAGTATTTACACACTCATCAATCCCCCACACTAAGCTATTGCTAGTCCCTAGCAATCCGATCATATGAAGTAATGAAAGTACCAAGCAAACCCGTTTCGACTTTTTATTAAATACAAGAAATTTAAACTAGAACTAAAATAAAATGCTTGATTTTCAAAAATGGTATCATGGAACGGGATTCACACAAAATGGGTGTCTCCAGGGAATTGTAATCGTCATCCTCTTTTTATACTCCCAACTAAGCTTAAACTCAATGCGCAAATGTTTTTGTAAAATGCTAACACTACTTATACAAATAATCTATGTAAGCCGAAACTTAACTTTTCACTCCCACAAATATTTAAGTTTAGGTGACAGTGCTTGATTTTCAAAATCTTGATAACAAAAATCGACATTTTTATAAAACTTTGACTAATACTAGCTGAAAGATAGATTTAAAATTCACAACAAGCAAGTTTCAAAACACATCAAAACTTATTGCATTTTGCAATATCATTCCATTTTTGCATTTTGCAATATCATTCCATTTTATTTTATTTTTATTTTTTTTCTTTTCATTTTTTTTTCTTTCATCATCATTTTTTTTTAACTTAACTTTGTGCAATATAAACTAACGGAGTTTCACGGGAACCAAGACCTTAAACCTTCCTGGAATAAAGGATCCAAGGGCCGTTACAACGGAGAGTTCCAAGACCTTAACGCCTTTCAGAATTAAGGGTCCAAGGGCCGGTGTAAGAGGGTAGCCAAGACCTAAACGCCTTCCGGAAATAAGGATCCAAGGGCCGATCTTGAACCTTAGCTTTTAGCACATACATTTATTAATTAACTTTTGCATTACTATGACATATGCTTGTTCCGAAGTTTAAATAAATCTTTGAACTAGTATTTTTCAAAATCGTATGAAAAAATGATTTTGTGTGTTCAAATGTTTGAAAAATAAGCACTTATTAAGTCAGATTAGGAGCTACTGGGAGGAAAAGCCATAGATTACTTATATAAGCTCTAAAGAGAACCAACTACTCTACGCTTAGCATTTTCATTTGCACAAATCGTAAAAACTTAGTCTAAACGTTAAGGAAGCAGCTAGATCAACACTCTAGCAGAGTCGGGATTCCCCTTGTTCTAACCTAATCAAGACTAAACACTTTTATTTTTATCTTTCTTTTTTGGTGCAAAGCACTTCTTTTTTTTATATAAAAACGACAAAAATTTAAAATTTGGCCAAAACGGGGGTACTAGGGCACTAGAAGGTACATAAGTGACAAAATTAGCGAGAATTCCCCCCCACACTTAGAATTGAATATTGCCCTCAATATTCAAAGTACCGGCTATTATGCCGCCACTTAGAACGTAAAAAGGTAATACTAATAGCCAAGTGTGGAACGGAAATCTCTATTTTTCACAAAAAAGGTTGAAAAGATATCCCTAGATAAACGTTAGCAAAAGGATAGGATATTGGCGGCTAGATAGAAAACAGGCGAGTCAATCATCACAATCCAAGGGAAACCTGCAAACAAGGGCAAACAACACGCAAACAAAGCACAGTAGAGGAATCCCCCCACACTTAGTGTCAGAAAATAGAAAGAAGTCAGAAACATGGGCGTTTACCCATGCAATGCTAATGTTTTTGTTAACCGAGTCACTAGCTTGACTCGACCCCGAATTCATTTGTCCATGGGGGAGCATGTGGAAGAGAAAATCTCCATCGGACTATCATTCAAAATGTTTGGATAAACATTGAAGTACTTGAAAGTTCCACTCCGATGAGATACATCCGGCTCTAAAGAATTATAAATGGAGATGCCGGGATCAAAAATGGTATCCTCACTCCCGAACGAGTGAAGAAGAAGAGAAATCACATGATATGTGATGAAATGGAAGAAGGTCATGATAACAATCATGATGAGGTCATCAACATCAAAAGTAGACTTCATAATTTTCATATTATGAGTCTCATCATTTAAGCTCTTTTGTTCAAGGAATGACTCAGGTGGGAGGGTCGGGATTAAATCATCAATAAGCAACTTCTCATGATTGAGAATGCCTCCCCCTGGGTCACACAAAACATCTTTGTCTAGATCAAAGTAGAAGTGATCATACTCCGGCGGAGATATGATCGGAGTAAGTTCATCGGAGAACTCCTCATAATCAAGATCAAAGGTAAACGAATCATATTCTGGAAGAGAGAAATCAGCATGAGAAGTGGTACTGCCACTACTCGTCTCTTCCGTGAAATCAAAACTAAATGATTCGTAAGCCGCGAGAGAATACTCGGGATGAGAAGTGGGACTGCCACTACTCTCCTCTTTGTCATCAAAAATAAAACTCTCATATGCGGGAAAAGCATCCATGAGCTCGGGCTCTGGAAGGATATACGGAGGTGGGACATGTGCTGTACTTTGTGTGCTAGAAATTTGCACCTCGTCCATTATTGTCTCCGTATCTGACTCATCACTTTCACAATCCGATATATCCTCAGACTCACTTGGGATTGGGATAAGGTTCTCAGCACTAGACTTTATGAATTCGTCCGATTCCTTTTCAGGAATAGTGCTAAGATGCTCATCCCCCATAATAAGAGAGTCCTTGGGTAAGAGTGATGTGATTGCAATAGACTGAGGGAGTTGAGAAACGATATTGCTAACAGGAATAGTACTCTCCTCGTCGTCTTCATCTTCATCATTGAGCATGCACGCCTGATTAAACAAGAAACGATTGTGTGCAGCTCGTTTTTTGGCGAGAAAATCTTCCATCATCTCCTTAAGACTGTCAATTTCAGTTTGAAAGTCCATGTTGAGTTGATTTTGAGAAATAATCACTTCAGTGATCAATTCAGCTCTAGTTAACTCACTTTGAAGAAGGTGTTGAGGGTTTGTGTGCTGTGAATGTTGGTCAAATCCAGATGGTGTCTGATTGTTATAAGGGTCGTGCTCATAGACAAGCATGTCTCCCGTTCGACAATCATATCCCGGATTTGGAAAACTTCCACAATATTCACAAGAATATGTTTCCATCTCATGGTGTGGAGGTTGGTTAAACAAATTGGTTGTTTCATTGTAGGGATTTTGGTCATAGACAAACCCGTTTCCCGAATTTATAATGCTACAATCGTGGCAATTTCCACCATTTGGAGGACCCCCACACCATTCACAACCATAGTTGTAAGATGGAGACATTTGAGGCTGTGGAGGGTAGTCGGAAATATTTGTCGGTTCATCGAAAGAATTTGGATTTGGATCATAATCAAATGAATTCCTCGAACCGCAAAACAAACAACTTCCGTTCTGAATATCATTACCACATCGTTCGCACGTACACCAACGACACGGTAAACCGAAAAGCGGCTCTCCACACCCGACGCAAGGAATCAATGATTCCATCAGAATTAAACACAAAGAGGGTTAAGAAGATAGAATAAAACGAATAGAGGGTGAGAAAAGGAATTAAACGAATAAAGGGGATACGAAGAATATTTTTGGTTTTTTAGAAACATTTGAAAAATAAAAAGAAGGAAAATAAATTTTGAAATGAAAATCTTTTTGGGTTTTTAATAAGAAAATATTTACAAAACACGCAACGATAAACGAGAATTAAAAATTCGCGTCAGCCTTCCCCGGCAGCGGCGCCAAAATTTGATTCGACGGAATCAAGTCGTATTTATTTCCAAGGAATACAATGGAAGTTGTATTCCCGGGTCGTTATCCCCAACGAAGGCGTGAATGGAATTCGTGATCTCGAATCGTGATTGCGTGCTGTGAATGGTGAATAAAAGGGATTTTTGGGTTTCTACGCTAAGATTGATGAACATAAATTAAAAACGATTTAAAAGGACAAGAAAAACAATTTAAGAAAAACATATATGATTAAAAACGAGAGTTCGAATAAAAATAAACGTAAACGCGCAAAATAAAAAGTGAAATTGAAACACTACTAACCCTACGGGCATGAAAATAATTTTCCTACATTCTAAATGATAAAAGAAAATTTTGAAAAAAAGAATTATATTTTCTTGATTTTTATTTAATTTAATATGAATTAAAAACTAAATTTAAGAAAATAAATGATTAAAAATATTAAAACGTTTAAGAAAAATCTGGGAAATTTATCACAAATACTTTATAACAGACAAGAGCTGGGAAAAATAAAATGACAAAGACAGCTTATTGAAATAAGCTGTTTAAAAGCAAGACAGTAGATAAGCTGATTTAAAAAAACAAGGTTAAAAGAAAACTTGTGTAAAGGTTAACTGACAAAAGAGGCTAGGGCAGATGGTTAGGCTGCTGGCCTGTTTCCTGAGTGACCAGGGTTCGACCCCCACTCTAGTCCTTTTTTTAAAACTTTTTATTTTTTTGGATTTTTATTTTAAAAACTGATTAAACTAGTAAATTTAAGAAAATTTATAAGAGAAAATATTTTTAAAAAGCAAATATAAGCTGAAAAAGAAGCTGTTGGAAACTAACAGTTAGGAAAAAGAAAAGAACAAAAGCTAAGGCTCATCTAAAGGTTGAAAAGGCTAACAATTAAGCAGAGGGAATACTAATATGAGCTGAGGGCACCTAGGGGGGATCTTAATAAGCTAGAGGGAACTAAATAAGGACTGGGGAAAGCTATAAGCACTAGGTATGAGGCAATAAGCTGCTATGCTGCTGATAACCACTGTGAAAATCCCACTATTATAATAAACCATCTTACAGAATATTTATCCTTTTTCCACGTAGATTTTTTTTTATTGTAACTATTATCTTATGTGACGGAGATCACATCCCGAATAACCGTGCTTGCAACTCAGCCTGAACTGATTTAGTATTCAACTATGTAAACTTCTTTGACCTAAAACGTTATGAGGTCCCATTTATCACTTTACGTTATTTCGCTAACGTACGTTCCTTAACTAATAAGAGTTTTATGAAACTCTAAACTACCATAGCAATATGTGAAAATAACGAAACCATAAAAATAGCAACATATAGATTATTTAGATAACGTACAAGTCACTAAAGCACGAAAACCTTAATTCCACTATAACTCCCGATAAAACCCTAATTTCTCAGAAACTATTATTTTATTTACAAACTCTAGTTAATATTTTTATAAAAATATTATGTACAAGTGTTTTAAGTCAAGGTACAAGTTCTTTAAGCATAGAACTTAAATAAAAATAAAAACCTTACAAAAACTTTAAAAATAATTATTTAAATTACATACTTTGTAATATTTTCACACAATAAATTATAAAAATAATTTATTTATATATTTAGTATAGGTACAACTTCATAAACATAATGTACAACTCTTTAATGCACAAACTCATAAAAACTCATTTACACATATTTAAAGTGTAATAAAAATTACATAAAAATTATAGAAAATTAAGAAATAATTAAAATTATATTTTTCTTATTTTTCTTACATTAGTACAAGTCCTATAAGCCTAGAGTACAACTTGCTAAAGCACAAAAATTATTTTTCTCTATTTATATACAATTCGATAAGGATTAAATTAGGTTATATGGATTCAAAAATCATTTCTAACTAAGTCTTAAACCTAGGAACCCTAATTCTACCTTAAACCCTAGTTTACAAGTCAACAAAGCCCTAGGTACCACTACCCTATGCATAATTTGATCCTATATAACCAAATTACATCATTTAGTTCTATCCTAACTATGAACTAACTAATCCTTAGCATCCCTTAAACCCTAAGTAAGCTAGTTGCATGGAGAAGAAAGAATACACATCACCTCTCTTCTAGAATGAGAGTATGTGTATGGCATACAACACATACACATCACTTTTTCCCCCTCCTCTCCACATGTCGCCAATCACAGCCACACGTCTCAGCCTACACACTTCCATACTTCTCTTAGAAGCCCTTAGAAACTCTAGTTATCATCTATAAATAGACACTAACCCTTGAACTCTAATCTTCCCATAAACCATTCGAACCACACCTCAAAGCCACAAACCTTTACTCCACTGATCCCACTAGCCTAGATTAAGTCTAAATAACCTTAAGGAAGCAGCATGAATAAGCTAGAACCATAGGAGAGCTCGAACCGAAGCTTACACCAAAATTTTGCTCTAATCGACCAAACTAAGTAAGGTATATCTATAGCCCTTTTCATTTACTTTTCTATACCTGTTTTAAGTCTATATAAGTCCTAGAACATGTCTTAATAAGATCATAAACCCAGAAGTAACAAAAACATATTTTTCTTAATTTTTGTTCTTATCGAGCTAAGTATACAAAAATAATTTCGAATTAGATTTCTAAAATACCTAGGTTGTTAAAAATGGATTAGGAACTCTTTGAACATATTATAATAACTACTCATAACATAAAAACAAGAGGTCTAAAAATCGGATTGCAAGAAAAACAAGTGTTTCTTTTCTCTTTGCTACTGTCGAACAGCAGACTACCTACTGCTTACGACCTTAATTTACCCTAGTAAACGTGTCTCATAAATTCTAGTTTTCGACATGATTATAGTACACTAAAAGAGCTACACATAGGAAAAAGAATCAACGTTTTTCGTTGAGAAACGAGGGAGAACGGGGCATGTAAAGTTTGGTAAAAATCTGTGTCGAGTAAACCTATAGCCACGACTTTCTGTTTTTGTTTTTGAATTCGTGGGTTCGAAACAGCCCTTAATACTTTACAAAAATACTTTTATAACACTTATAGACATTTTAGAAAAGGAGTCGTAAAAGATTTCAAGGTAAGACACGAGATATAAATTGTTTTTTTATAGAGGATGTCGAGTGTGATCGACTAATAAACATAGGGACTAAAACTGTCAAAACTCTATAACTAATTCTGTTTTGGACTTGCTTTGCGATCGGGGAATCCCTAAGGGGGTGAAACTGTCTATTTCAAAGCATGAGGGTATAAAGTGTCAAATAACTAAAGTTCAAGGGTAAAAGTTGTCATTTTTTTAAAGTTGAGGGTAAAAATTTGCCAAACCTAGAAACTTGAAGGTCTAAAATGAAAATAAACTATAAACCCTAATTCTTATTTAATATTATTATTTTTATTTAATATTATTATTATTATTATTATTATTATTATTATTATTATTATTATTATTATTATTATTATTATTATTATTATTATTATTATTATTAAGTTTTATTTAAACTTAATATACGTTTTGTACCATAACTAACAAACGAAGTATCTATTTAACGAACAGACGAAACCAAAACTTACAGATAAGAACATAAGATAAAATCTTACTTTTGAAACTACATATTGGCTCTATTAAGTATTTAACTATCAAACCAAAACATAACGAAACGAACAATGGAAACTTATATAATCAGAAACAGTTACTGAAAAACTTGACATACAAACTCAGGTTGCAAGCCGGAGACGTTTATCAACTTCACTTAACTTTGTTTTCCATCCAGACTGCCAGGTGAGTTCATAGTCCCACTTTTCTTATATGCTTTCTAAAATATCGGGGAGATACATGCTACCAAACCGAACACAAGTATTTTCCTGATTGTTATTGCAATAAGTTAACCGTTGCCTATTTATTTTAAAAGACCCTGTTATCATGCACCATTAATCACCTGCGGGTGAGCGCGAATATAGTGAATAGATCTATTGGCAGTTGACGTCCCATTTGCGTTGCTGGTTAAGTAACCAAATGCATTATATTTGAGTTTAATAAAGAGTTTCAGGCAGACTCCTACCCGGGGCAAGGTTACCTACATTTAATTATGGGGTAATTTTTATGAACCTGTTAACGCTTTGTGTGTCATGAGGCTTAGTGCAATATACCGAACTGTGATATAACTGATTTCTCTTATTTGGCTTGTGTTCAAACTGATTATAACTTTAAACGCTATGGATTCACTCAACCTTTGTGTTGACTTTTTAAGCATGTTTATCTCAGGTATCTAGAAGTATGATTATTGGCACGGAGCGGCGGTGGACTTTCTTCTTAAAAATAAAAGGGTGTCCACTTTGTTATCATTCAAAAGGATAATGTAACTTTTATAATGTATTTTCCGAACCTCCCTCTGGGACCTATCTTATGTACTCTGATATTTAATAAATGAATGATAACAATTTATTAAAAACGTCTCTTTTCGAGTCGTTTTCTATACTCATGACTGTGAACCATGAAGTAGCACCCTAAAGCTTATATTCCGCTGCGTATCTCGAAAATGGGGGTGTTACATATGCTGCTGATATGCTAAGGTGTGCAGGGCAATAAAGGCCTATTTCAAGCTATAAAAAAGGAATATAATAAAAATCCTAAAAATAAAAGAAAATGGGGATTTACTAGATGACCAGCTGAATAATTACTATCCAAAATCTTAGCTAAAATCAACTCAATATGAGTAAGTTAAAAATGAACAAAGGGCCTGCAAAAACTATGAAAACTAGAAAAAAGAACCTGCAATGCTAAATGACTGAATTTAAGGATTCTAAAAACAAGACTTATATGGTTTTAGCACACAATGAAATTGGACTATAAAGAACCTGGAAAATGCAGTAATGAAGTCCAAGATAAGCTCAGCTTATCAAGAGCTTGTGAGGACAGTAAAAGTTGACCAAAGTTGACTTTTTAAGAAAAACTTAAAATTGCATTAACTGAAAATTAAAATTACATAACTGGAAGTAAATAACAATGTGAATTAAAAGTTACCTAAATAAAAGTTAAAATAAAACCTTGAATTCGACTTAATTTTAAAACTACACTACAAATGGTCTAAAAACAGTGACAATCTTTTTCTGTGTCTTCTTCTTCTTTAAATAACAATCCAAAAGCTTCTCTGACTCTTCCCAACAAATCCCACTCGTTGGATTATCTCAATTCAATCTGGTCCATTGGTTTCAGTTTTGGCGGGAAAAGGACCAAGTGGGATTTTAGCTATTTCTGAGTCACGTGGGAGGTTGGTAAGTAGCTAAGGAGGGGGAGGTTCAGTGAATCAGTGAAAAGGCATGGTGAGGGGGTTGGTTTTGTTAGGGGGAAGGTTGAGTTAAGGTGGTATCCTGGTTTGGTGTTTTTGGCGGGGTGGTTTTTGGGAAGGAAGGTTGACTGAGTCAAACTCAGGTTTTAACTGAAAAGGGTGTTTATCAAAAATGGGTTTGGGCTTTTAATTTTATTGTGGGCCGGATAAGGATTTAAAGGGTTGGGTTTTTATTTTTGTTTGGTTTTGGTTAGTTAGGTTTAAAGGGTTAAGGTAAATTTAGGATAGGAAAGGGATTTGATTTAAGTTAAAGGATCGGTTTTGGAACTTGTTCAAACTTTGAGGGACCATTTATGCAACATTCTGAAAATATGTCCAAGGACCAATCTTGACCCTTTTGATATTTCTGAGGGTTGACTTTGATAATTTAAGCATAATCTTGGTCCAAACTTGTAATTTCCTTTCCCGGCTCCGGCTTTTCACGCTTTTCCAATCTTGTGCTCGGTTTTTGCCTGTTTTGCCCTGTTTTCGATCCTTTTGTACCTGAAACACATAAAAACACAAACCAAGAATATTTGTAGTATAATATGGTCTATTTGGGTATTTTCGGTATTTTTATGGTCTAAAATGGGCATAAAATGATGAGTATTTACACACTCATCATAGACTATAAGGCATTTGTTTAAGTATCTTTGCTTCCGCATCACTCTGATTCGTGCCCTGCTTTTGGTTAAAGCCTGTTGAGATCACTTTTGGAGATTGAAAGCTTATGCTTTGCACTACCTAAATTGAACCTAAATAAATCTTGAAGGCATTAAGAACTGCATAGTAATTGCCTAACACTATTTGATCCTTGTCTGCAGAGTCTGACTCTGACTTCTGATTCTTTTGTTAATCATTTTGATACCTCTTCAGGCATTCTGAAAATCTCCTTGACAATGATGTACTTGAATACATTCTGTGACTTGTCTCTTGTTTTGATAAGCATCTATGAATTTTCTGACACTATTGATTTCGTCTTACCCATCTCTGTCCCTATGAGAAGTCTTGTGGTGCTAAACCACGAGTATAAGAATGTTACCTCTCACTTTTGAACGATAAGAGTTGCTATATTGATCTGTCTTTCCTTGGGAAGTTAACTCCGATTTTATTCTGAATAAAGGATTGATAAATTGAACATCCAAAATAGTGACAACTATCCTCCTATGTCTCACCTTTGGCGTTTGAAACAATTTTGAACTCCCTACCACGATTACCGATTGTTAAACTTTCTGCTATCGCTATTACTCTGGAGACTCTTGTGTTACTTTCGCGGTTATGAAGTCTTCCTAGAACCCATTTCGTACACCCATGAATGAACCTCATCTTGAGAAATACTTGGCACCCTGAATTTTCTGAAACACGATTTCTGATTGAACCACCAAGTTTTCCACCGGAGTGTGAAGTAAGTTTGCTTAAGTGTAATTTCTTGGCGTAATTCAGTTTTGTTCGCGATAAGGAAGAATGATGACAGGAGATATGTATTGATTTCTGGAAGCTGAACCGTATTGCTATTTGGAACCCTTATTTCTCCATACTGAAACGACTTTGTATCTATTCAATCTCAGAGCGCGAAGTTTCCTTCAGATGGAAATATGAATTGAGGTTATTCTTGAGATCGCTTTCCGTCTTTGTAACGACTGATATGACGGTTTGTGACGCTAATAGTATTAGCTAGAGCTCTGACTATTCTGTAAATTTGATAAATGGATGTTTTCTCGTGAGTACTTGGGCAAATGGTCATTGCATGACTTATTAGTACATTTGGAGACGAGAAAGAACATGAAAATCATCTTTGCACCTTGTTAGAAATTTGACGATCATTGTGCATTCTGAGGGATTGATAATTATTGAGACGACAGTGTTCTTAATTGAGGATATCTCTTTAAATTCCGCAAATTTTGAAACTATCACCGAATGGTCAAGACCGATAACAAAATGGTAAACTGAAATCTTTTGAACCTTGCATCAGAATTCTGAAAGACGTTTACAACTTGCGTTACCCTTGATAAATTTTGTGACCAGAGAGAAACAGCTTAGTCTGATTTAGAACGGAGTTTTGGAAAGCTGAAATAGAAATTTGTTTCCATACCTTCAGACGGAACAAATTTTGAGACATTTCAGAAAGAGACTCGGTTATGCTCCCTTGCAACACAGAAGGTTTTGCGTATGCATCAAGACAACTAGAAACGCATCAGAAGAATTACTTCGCTACCTGACCTAGAGTTGACAACAGCGGTGACTACCCTGAAGAGTGAAGACATTCCTTACAAGACAGAAGTGTTGGCGATGCAGAAGAAAGACGGCGAATCTGGAGCTGATGAAGACGTACAGTCTCACTTCCCTATTCATCTTGGTTGTACTAAGATGAATTGAGAGCGGAAGCAGACTGGATGATGAAGAAACTTAAAAGTCGTGCCAGAAATTCACATTCCAAGAAGAACTGCAGGAGGCGTGATGAACCAGACGATTTTGTTTCACTTCCAGATTAATGGACAAACGAGGACAGATTAACCGGACTTGAAGAGATTGAATGTTTTGAATGAACGGATTTCTGAAACAGACCTTTTATGTTTGGAAGAATTGATTCTATGAAGACCGAAGTTATTAACGATTAGTTTTCATTTCCGTTGACTCCCTTAAGTTTCGTGATATTGTGATAAGATCCTCTAATGATTTAAGTCCCCTAGAAGCATTTCAGTTCCGTGTTTATTTTTCGTATGTTCGATGATGGCCTTGTTCTGAGGAAATTTGGCGAAATGTGGAAAATCTTATGCTTGTGACGGCGTACCTTACTTTTGCTAGGCAATCTGGAATTCCGATACTCTTGCAAATAGTCTTATTTCCTTCTTGACTATGACTTTGATCTTGTTGACTCTGAGACTGTAGAAGTACTAGGTGGATTAAGATAGGTTGTTATACTCACGACTCGAGATAAAGTATGATCATCATGAAGGCATATTTATGTGCTGCTAGTATTATGACGCCTGATCAACGTGATAATACTTACACCATATAACGTGCACTCATTGTGGCCATAGGATGTCTTGGGGGAGTACCAAAGAAGTTTAGAATCTGATCTCCGTTGGATTATCCGTGATTAGTGAGACTTTAGGTTCATTCTACCTACGCGTATACTCTGCCTTCGTTCATTAGATATCTGGATTAGTTTGGACTCTCGTTTTACATTCTGTTGACCTCAGTTATAAATCTTGAACTCTTTGTAGAGCTCTCTACTGATGATACAGTTAATCTGATTTGAAGTTCTGTTGTATTCCATATAAGCATTTCAGAAGATTCACCTATCATCCATTTTATATTGTATGGTTCTTTTGATCTGAATCAACCTAATTTGTCTCCTTCTGAAGAATCTGAACTCACCTTGTTTTGATCGAGTCATGAGAAACCATTTGTTTTGAAGAGCCTTTTTGGAAGAACCTCCCCGGACGTGAGGTTGTTCGTGACGATCTTTTGCGAATTGCTACGACTCTGTCTAACTTTGCGACTTCAAATTTTGAGGACGAAATTTTCTTTTACAGGGGAAGAAGTTGTAATACCCAAAATTTCAGAACATGTAAAATTACCAAAATGCCCCTGCAACTTAAAATTTTAATTAATAAATGTTTAAAACGCCAAATTAATCCCAAACCTTTGGTAATAAGCTACATATGAAGTGAAATAATTTTGAGACAACATTTTAACATTTTTACATGTCCAAAAATTGTTGCTACACCTCAAAATCTTGTACATGAACCGAAAATCATTTGTATTTAATTAATTATATTTAATTACCATTAAAGTGATTATAATTACAAATTTAATTAGAAATGGTCAAAGAATTCAATATTGTGATTATGGCAATTATTGGGCTGATTCTACAGCCATTCCCCCCCCCCTATTCTCGGCCATCATCAATTAATTAGTTCCTCCCATTTTTTTTCCCATTTTATTTAGCCGAAAACCCTAATTAACAAACCAAAAACTCTCTCAAGTCCATCCGATTTTTTGGAGGTATTTTGGTATTTTTCTGGTGTCAATCAAGGTCCAAGGAGGCTGGGAAAAATAATTTTTGGGTCGTAGGATAGCGGGTTCGATCGTGGGAGATTTTGTGTGTCGAATTATTCCATCCGAGGTGCATAAACTCCATTCGATCCATTCACACCTTCTAAAACTTGTTTGGTATTTTTCTCATTCTTTTTATATCATATATGATCTGTATAAAATACCTAAATCAAATCATGCATGCTTGAATGATCATACGAATTATAGAGATCAAAAACACATATAAAATACAAATCGGATCATGCGATTTTTCTGGGTCATGTACATAATTTTTCTGGGTTCTATCATGATCATATCACTCTGGAAAAATAGCCACTTGAATTGTTGAGGCTTAAATCAATTGTGTTGGAATTATTGTGTAATCGGATTTTTGAGAAAAATAAGGAAAAAGGAAAAAACCCTAGTTATGCGATTAGGGTTAGGATTCTTGTGTTTGAATCTGGTTGTTTAATGTGTTTAATGATGGTATAATGATTGGACGATGATTGGTACAATTAGGGTTAGGATTTGGAAAATAAAAAGTAAACCGATTTGAGAAATAAAAGTAGAGGGTGTGTTTTGTCATTTGTTAAACCTGTGGAGTATTTTTGTAAGTTGCTTTAGATCTGGGGTAATGTATAAAAAATATAACATGAGGGTGTTATGTGTAAAATTTGCAAGAAATGATTTATTTGGTAATTATGGGATACGATTTGTAATAGAGGGACTAAAAGTGTAAATTCTGGAAACTTAAGGTTGATTCGTGTAAATAATGATATAAAAGGTGTGATGTGTAATTTTAGATATTTAAGGGCTTAATATGTAATTATTAATAATTTGTGATTCGAATTATAGTTTTTAATAATTAAGGGACTAATTGTGTAAATTATGAAACTTGAAGGATATAATTCGTACCATGTTAAATTGATGAATAATTCTGTAATTTTGTAAAAGTAAAGGCTTGATGTGTAAATATAATAATTGTAAGGGTTAAATTGTGATTTATGTAATTATAAGGTTTATTTTGTAATCTAAATAACTAAGAAGGTATAAAGTGTAAATTGGTAAAGTTAAATGATGGAAATCTGCTAATTATAGAAACCTAGTAAATCTGGAAAGTTACCTAAAAAGGAAAGTTACTAAAAATGGAAAGCCGACTAAAATAAGTAATCTGAATTAAACAAGCTATTAATAAGACAATCATGAATTCGTGTAGATCCGTTGAAGATGGAGTTCACTTCTGGTCCTTATTATTCTGTTGTGTGTTTTCACTTGCGGTATAAGGTACAGATATTCTGAACCTTCTCACAGGTTTCTCATGATCTCTTTCATTTTTCTGATCTGTCAGTTTCAGTATTTATGCCATTGCTATGATCCCCTTTGTTATAAATTTCTGATATTGAACCTTCTGATATTGAACCTTCTGATATTGAACCCTCTGATATGAACTTCTGATATGGACTTTCTGATATAACTGAAATGGAAATTGGATACTTGAAGTTCTTTTGATATTGAAACTGAAATTGGAAAACCTTTCTTAATTATATCTGAAAATGTTTGAGAAAAACTATTTTAAAACGGTATTGTTGAGCACGATGTTATACCTTTTCTAAATGGAATTGTACTAAAGGTTTTATAAAAATTCCTTTTTAAGATTTTCTTTATAAAAAGGTTTTACTAAACATCATTTTATGAAAGTCACTGAAAGATTATTTTAAATACAAGTTTAATATGAAACTTTTGAATTAAAATCTTTTCTATGAACCTATAAACCTTTTTGATTATGAACATTCGATATGACCTATTGAACCTTGATTTGAACCTTGATTTGAACCTCATTCTAAACCTGGTTATAAACTCTTGTTTTGAAACTTAATTTGAACTTTGATATAAGCATTAATCTGATATACTATTTCTGAACCTGGACTTGAACATTGTTATAAACTCTGTTATAAACCTATCTGATTTCTGAACCTCTGATATACACTTCTGTAACATCTGACATGGACCTTATAATCTGAACCTTTTGATATACCATCTGATTATGACATGATACTTGACCTTGACCCACGGTTTGATACCCGAGCCATTTCACTAGGCATGAGGTGTTCATGTCCTTGTCATTGATGCACCGATGACTTGACTCTAGGGTAGGAGAGAGATGACCTATCCCGTCCCTGATTTTATCTGTTATGTAGGAGAAGAATCTGGCCTACTGGGGCGCATGGATGCATCCTAGATTTGTTCTGTTTCTGTTATCTGTGTATATTATCTGTTATATCTCTGGTGACTGATGGTGTGTGCGATACACGTCTTTCACATCTCTGGGAGCTAGCTACTCCATTTGATACATGAGGACACCCCTCATATTATCTGGTTACTTGAGAGGACTCCCCTCTGTATGATTGATGACATGGTTACATTATATATATATCTGTTTCTGGGCTCGTGGTGGATTACTGTTTTCCTTTACCATATACATTTACTTACCTTTGACCCTTATTATACCCTGCACTGTTTCCCTTTACCTTTATCTATCTATTATTCCCTATCCTTTATCCTTACTCTTTTTTTTTATCCTTTGACTCTGATTATATCTGCATGACATATATTTCTGACACTCTGTACTATTCTTTATTACTGCTTTGTTACCGTTATATCTGTTCACCGAGCTCTCGTAGCTCAGCCGCATTTCTTTTCCTGTGACAGGTTTTAGTATGAAGCTGGGTATGAGTGGAGAGTACCATTGGACTTAGAAGACTACACTTTGATAGTTATTCTGTTATAGAGATGACTAGAAGAATTTATATTATCAGACTTAGTATTTATTCCTTTGTAATTTTGTATTTCCTTGAAATTTATTTGTAACCTTTGTATTCTTTTGTATTATTGAAGATGTATGCTTGTGTATGTTTCTGATATGTCACCTTCTTTGTGACATCTCTACCCTTGTCGGGTCGGGGTGTTACACAAACTGAGATTTATGCTTATGTGATTTCATGTATGTCGGTTAGTGTTTCGGATGTTGATTCTGGCAAAAAATTTGTTTTACAAGATATTGGTGAAGATGAGCAGATTTGTAGGCGACATCGTCAAGTTGAAGGTGCTCTAAATGAAGTTTTTTACGAGGTAACATCTTTTTTATATAATTAGCCTTTGTTCATCAGTTTTTTGTAACCAGTTTTTTCATTAGTTTTTGTTCATCAGTTTTTTGTACTCAGGCACTGTATGTACTACTTCCTTTTTTTCAGGTCTTGTGTAAACCAGCTGAAGATTTTTATCAGTGTACGTGTAAGAGGATCAAACACACTTAGGATTTGTTAAGGATCTTTGAGTTTATATTGCCAAGTATGCGGAATCAACTTGATAACACTTATAAGATTGGTTTTGATGTAACAGTAACACAGTTATGATGAAAAATGAACACATAATGTAACTCCAAATGATTCAATATTATTAAGCAATAATACGAGTGATCTCAATATCACTAGGGTTACAAGACCTTGAATCTTAACAAAAACGTATATCAAAAAGTATATCAACATCTAACCTAGGACCTCCTTTTATAGGCACAAGGAGTCCTTTACAAGATAAGTATCTACCCATATAAATCTAACTAATTGTGATATACATATGATCGGTTCCCAAACGGTCAACTAATATTGACCAAGTAAATGGTCAACAAGAGTCAAACAGCTTAAGGACACAATGCAATTTACCAAAGGAGTTTAGTGTATCCCCGGGTCGTTATGTCCCAGCGAGGTGTGTAAACTGAAATAGATCGAATCTGTGATCGGGTGAATATTGAACAGGAAAGGGTTTTGAATGATTTACACTAAGGAATAAAAGAAAATAGCTTAAACAAGCTATAAGAACAAGTACGTGAAAGCAAAATACTTAGAAACGTTTAAAACTTAAAAACGTACGTTTAAATAAAAATTACGTAAACGTACAAAATAAAACGTGAATTCTGACCAATATAAATCCCACGGATGTGAAAATTATATTTTTAGAATCCAAATGATAAAAGAAAATTATTGGAAAAAGAAAATTATTTATTTGACTATTTATTTAATTATTATTAATTAATTACTATTTAATAATTATTTAAAACTAATTTAAATTATAATAAATACTAAATGAACTCTAATAAATATAAAAATTTTTCTATAAATATTATTTAAGTACAGGAACCTTTGAAAGTTATAAAAATGAAAAGTGCTTAATGAAAAAGCAGAAAAATAAGCCAAATGGCTTAAATAGAAGCTATCACTTTTTTTTTATATTTTGATTTTCTTGATTTTTCTTTTACAAAACTATTTTTAAGCTAATTATAGACAACTTTTACAAAGGAATTAATTTTAGAACTTAAGAAATAAGCCAGATTAAGCTGTCTTATCTCAACAGTTTGCTTTTTAGGATATTTAGTGCTAGGATTTTTGAAAATAAGCTATAAGCTAGAAAATAAGCTAAAAGCTATTGGAAAAAGCTAAAAGGTACTGAGGTGACTTTAAATAAGCTAAGGGTTTCAAGAAAAAGCTGGGAAATAAGCTGTAAAGCTCTCAATAAGCTAGTAGTTTGCTGATTTTTCTGTGGTGCAGGGCAAAAATAGCCCACTTTGAGCTGTTGAAAAGCATTGATAAAAAAAATCCTAAAAATAAACTAAAAATATGGCGAAGTACAAAAGCTAGGGAACTATATGCGTGCCAAATTTTAGCTAATAACTCCGTAAGATGAAGAAATGAAAAATAGACGAAAACTGCTGCAGAATGCAAGTTACGAAAATTTAGACTGTTATGGCTATTTTTGTGCAGACCTTGCGCAAAGGTTCTAGGCTTTTGGGTACTCACTAAATGAACCTAGGGGGACTCAGAAATGCCATGGTTGAGGTCCAAAAGAGCTAATTGCTTATTATGGCTTATCAAGGTCTTCAAATGGCTGAAATTACTACATGTTATGAAAAACTAGTAAATCTATCTATGTGGCTAATTTGAACTCAGAAATGGCTTATAGGGACTATATTATGCATGATCAAATGTGAGCTTATTGCAAATCTACAGTAACAGCTTAAATTGACCAAGTGACTTGCTAGTGCCAAACACCCCTTAATAAGGGACTGTTTTGGTTTTTTCAAAGGAACAAGCTGATTTTAACTGTTATATTGAATTTAACTGGATAACTAACTTAATCTAACTATATTAAGCAACTTTTAAAACAGAAATAAGCAATATATTAAGCTATACTATATTTGGCTTTTTATGACTTTTTATAGGTTTTTTTTTTTAAGGAAAATGAAACAACTGCTATTATAAACTTATAAAACAGATAATTAGAACTTATACACTATAAATAAGCAGAAAATTCAATAAATAATCTAAAGATAAGTTATGTAACAGTGAAAGATTAAATAATTCAAATATATAAAAACTGCTTACAACTGACTGAGCTTATGGAACTGAGGAACAAGGAACTAGAACACCCCTAGCTTGTTCACACAAGCTAGAAAACCCAAGAAACCTTCCTGAACAGCTTATTTCCACCTAGATGCTTATTTTGAGCTTATGTTGACCAACTGTTGACTTTCTGGAAACTTGGTTTTAGAACATCAGGAACCTTCAATACTTCTTCTAGTAACTTCAATAAGCTTATAAAAGCTTATTTGAACACTTAATACAGATTATAACATCAAAAACAAAGAGGAATGATTTTGGCGGGAAATTCAGTTTTAACTGGAAACATGAAATTGATTGATAAAACTTATAAATTACAACTAATTAAACTTGAATAATTGAAAAACAACAAAACCCAGAAAGGTTTTTACATTAAACTATCTAGTCGACATTTAATTAAAAAAACTACACTACTCTAAAATCTACTCTAAAAATCTAACACTTGCTTCTACTTGTTGTGGAGATCTTTATAGTCAAAATATCTTCCCTGAGGACCTCTGATCAATCCCAGCTCTTGAAATGTCTTCAATTAATCCCACACGTCCATTTGTACTTTTTGCGCCAAGTTGATTTGAGCAGTTTTTTTATCAATTAATGGATTTTGGGAGGATGTGGAGGTGGAGGGGACAATTCTGTGAAGTGGGTAGTGAGCTGGGGGTGAGGTGGAAGAAGGGTAGCAGCTGGAAGGTGGAATGGCGGTTTAGAGCTTGTTTGACTTTCCAGGTTACTGTAGCAGTTTGACTTCTTTTTATTTAATCCTGCTTTGACTTTTCTGTGGTCAAACTTGGGTAATTTTGGATTTTTTGGAATAGAAATGGGTTAAGGGTTTTAGAAAAATGGAATTTTGAATTGTTTAAACTTCAGGGACCTAATTTTCCACTTTCTGAAAGTTCAGGGACTAAACTTGCCATTTTTAAAACTTGAAGGACCAAAACTGCCATTTCTTTAAAACTTTCATCCAAGGACCAATATTGTAAAAGTTAAATAGCTTAGGGACCTTGAATGATATTTTTAACACCAGGGACTATTTTTGCCAATTTCTGAAAGTTAAAGGACTGAAATTGACAATTATGCAAACTATGTTCGTTTTTCAACTGTTTTTAATCCTATTGCACATGAAACCAAGGTTGCAAAAATCGTGAATCGGTAGTCGGGCGGTCGACCACCTTGTAGCTTGTAATCGATCTAGGCGGGATTAATCGGTGATTAATCGGATTGGCATTACTGACAAATTTTAGTTATTTCCGGCAAGTTTTGTGTATTTTCGGTGAGTTTTAGGTATTTCCAGCAAGATATTTTATAAAAAACAACTTGTAATAGACTTAAACAGTTATTATAAGTGATCAAAATAAGTTTACAGTGAGTTTTGGGTACTTCCGGCAAGATTTATAGGTTTCCGACAAGTTTGACCACCATTGACCGCCGTTGATCGCCATTGACCACGGTTGACCTATTTGTTTGACCCAGTTACATATATCGGCAAGGTCGGTGGCCTTGTATCACCTAATCGGCGATTAATCGGCCTTGTAGACCTTTTTTTGCAACACTGCATGAAACACATAAAAACACAATCAAATGATATTTTCTGTATTTTGAAGCATATCTGCATGTTTTTAAATGTTTTTGTAGCCTAAATGTGACAGAAATGATGAGTATTTAGACACTCATCAACATACAATCTATTCCATACTTATCTTCTACACGTCTTCTAAAGCAGTATCATGCAGCATTACCTTCTTTCATACTAGCAGTACTAACTTAGCAATTTGTACTGTTAGTTATATCAGCAGTCTTCAGTCATACACTAGCAGTTTGTACTGTTTGTGTAATCTTCAGTAGTACTAAGTCTTCAATCATTTAATTTCCAACAATCCTCCCCTAAACTTTTGATTTACCCTAAATCATCAAGTTTTCTGAATTAAATGAGTACCTTATGAGGATTGTGAGGACTCTTCCAAACACTATCTTGTAGACTTTAACTCTTCTGCCTTCTGATATATATTCCTTACTAACTCCCTTGCCATTTTCGAGTCTTCATCAACTCTGAGTTTGGCAGCTAGCATAACAAGTAATACTCCTGCTCTCAGTGGATAATCCTTCTCCAATAGCATATAAACCTCCACTCCTGCTTTAGTAGAAATCTGATGAACACCACAATTGTCAAACAATCTCCAAGTAGTACCCAAGTCATGAGCTTGAAATTTCCATAGCCTATCATCTGTGTCAGGCTCATATAGCCTCTTCAGCTCTACCCATAACTCCTTGTCTTTATCATCTGTAGGATCAGCAGACTTGAACCTTTCTTGAACTAAGCTCCAAAGCTTATCCAAGTCTTCTCTGTCAAATGCTTTGATCAAGTCTTCAAAGAATTTATACACTTCTGATTGACCTCCTACCCTGATAATTTTCCATCCTTTAATCACTCCATCTGAATAAACCTCCCAATCAATGATGGGATGTTTGGCTTGAATATGACCTACATTAAGAGCTTCTGGAACTACTACCATCGTACCATGGAGCTGTTCATCAGTCAATATTTCTTCTTCTCCTTCTTCCTTAGTTGGTTCTTCTTCAACTGTTTCTTTTTTAACTGTTTCTTCTTCAGTTCTTTGTTTTTTGGACTCCTCTGCTATTAATTGCTCAGCTGCTCTTTTCTCTCCTCTGCCTTCAACTATTTCTAGCTCACCTCTTAGGAACATCTGAATTCTTCTATGAGCACGAATGTAGAGCTTTTTTATTTCTTCATAGGATCTTCCTTTGAAATGTTGTTCCTTCCAGTTGTCTTGATGCTTTAGATAGGTCTTCATATGCGGAATCTACTTGATAACACTTAGAAGATTGGTTTTGATGTAACACTAACACAGTTATGATGAACAATGAACACATAATGTAACTCCAAACGATTCAATCTTATTAAGCAATAATACGAGTGATCTCAATATCACTAGGTTTACAAGACCTTGAATCTTAACAAAAAAGTATATCAAAAAGTATATCAACATCTAACCTAGGACCTCCTTTTATAGGCACAAGGAGTCCTTTACAAGATAAGTATCTACCCGTATAAATCTAACTAATTGTGATATACATATAATCTATTCCATACTTATCTTCTATACGTCTTCTAAAGCAATATCATGCAGCAGTACCTTCTTTCATACTAGTAGTACTAACTTAGCAGTTTGTACTGTTAGTTATATCAGCAGTCTTCAGTCGTACACTAGCAGTTTGTACTGTTAGTGCAATCTTCAGCAGTACTAAGTCTTCAATCATTTAATTTCCAACAATCCTCCCCTAAACTTGTGATTTACCCTAAATCATCAAGTTTTCTGAATTAAATAAGTACCTTATGAGGATTGTGAGGACTCTTCCAAACACTGTCTTGTAGACTTTAACTCTTCTGCCTTCTGATATATCTTCCTTACTAACTCCCTTGCCATTTCTGAGTCTTCATCAACTCTGAGTTTGGCAGCTAGCATAACAAGTAATACTCCTGCTCTTAGTGGATAATCCTTCTCCACTAGCATATAAACCTCCATTACTGCTTTAGTAGAAATCTGATGAACACCACAATTGTCAAACAATATCCAAGTAGTACCCAAGTCATGAGCTTGAAATTTCCATTGTCTATCATCCATGTCAGGCTCATATAGCCTCTTCAGCTCTACCCATAACTCCGTGTCTTTATCATCTGTAGGAGCAGCAGATTTGAACCTTTCTTGAACTAAGCTCCAAAGCTTATCCAAGTCTTCTCTGTCAAATGCTTTGATCAAGTCTTCAAAGAATTTATACACCTTTGATTGACCTCCTACCCTGATAATTTTCCATCCTTTAATCACTCCATCTGAATAAACCTCCTAATCAATGATGGGCTATTTGGCTTGAATAGGATCTACATTAAGAGCTTCTGGAACTACTACCATCATACCATGGAGCTGTTCATCAGTCAATATTTCTTCTTCTCCTTCTTCCTTAGTTGGTTCTTCTTCACCTGTTTCTTATTGAACTGTTTCTTCTTCAGTTCTTTGTTTCTTGGACTCCTCTCCTATTAATTGCTCAGATGCTTTTTTCTCTCCTCTTCCTTCAACTATTTCTAGCTCACCTCTTAGGAACATTTGAATTCTTCTATGAGCACTAATGTAGAGCTTTTCTATTTCTTCATAGGATCTTCCTTTGAAATGTTGTTCCTTCTAGTTGTCTTGATGCTTTAGATAGGTCTTCATGTAGCTTAACTGTTCCTTTCTTGTAGGAGGTTTCTTTATTGCAGCCTTTTTCTTGCTTTGACTTTTTATTATCTGTTCCAAAATGTCATTGACTGCCTGTTCTTGTTCTTTTTGTGTCAACTGTGACCTTTCCTCCTCTTGTAGCTTAGCAGCTAATTCCCTATCAGCAGCTTCTTGAGCAGCTAACTCTTGTACTTCAGATAGCAATTTTTGTTCAGTCAATAGTTGAGCAATTTTCTCTTCCTTAGATGCTCTTGCTAATTCTTATTCATGAAGTCTTTGAGCTAATACTTCATCTAAGGCAATTTAAGCTTGACTTCTCTTGGTTGTCTTTTCAGATGGTTCACTTTCAACCATTATGCCTTTATCCTTATCTGTTCTAGATCTCTTTGGTCTTCTTGTATAAACTGCCCAGCAGTACCTTGAGAAACACTACCAGTACCTTGTAATGCACTAGTAGTACCTTCTTGTTCTGGAGCAGTACCTTCTTCCATTTGCTCTTCTGGCCTCCCCTGAGTACCAGCTTCCTCTTGGACCAAAGAAATATTGGGATCTTCGTCTAGCTCAACTATCTTTTTCCCTTGTTTGGAAGATGCCTCACCCTTGTCTTCACTTTGACTATCATCTGAATTGGATGAAGAAGATGATTCCACCATGTGGGCTGACCTTTTTCTTTGAAGTGTCTTGACTTTTTGCTCTAATTTCTTAACCTTCAACACCAGTTTGGTATAAACCTTTCCAAAAAACTTCTTGTGTATGGTAAGCTCAGCCTCCAAGGTAGTAAATTTCTCAGACAATTTGGTACATAAATCCGTCAATTCATGAAGTTTCTAACTGCCTTCAGCACTTCCTGATGTGTTACCTTCAGGGAGAGGTGCATCATGGGGCAAAGACTCAGACTCCACCACATGGTGAGGATCTGAGCTACCCAATAAATCCGGTTGGCTTGGGATTCCACCACTAGTACTAGGTTCAAAAGAACTTGGTACTGTAGGTGTTGCCATAGGTTGGGTCTTATGGATGTTACCCCTTTCCTGCCCAGCTTCTAAGCTTGTGACAGTAGGGGCAGCCCTTCCTATACTGACATTGTCAGCCTCATCTGCATCATGAGTGGGGATAGGAACTCTGTGCTGAGGTACAACAGAGCCTTCTCTAGATGAACTCCTATCTGGTGATGATGTGGGTTGTGAGGCTGATTGTTCTGAGCTTGTGGGTGTGTGTTGATAGTCAACTGGGGTTGTTGATCCTTTACCCTGTACCTGTAACATTGATTCAAACAAAGGGACTTCTACCCCACTATACCCTTTTGAGGCCATCCTCATGTTGCTAAAAAGTTTTTGGGTAAGCTTGGGTGTTGGATAAACAGTTTTATGAGGGAGAAGCTGTTGTTTCCTCATGTTCAAAATTGTTTGGATGAATCTTGGATACATCAAAAACTTTAATTTACTGTCAACATTTTTCACCATTCCTTCAAAGATAAGTTTTGAAAAATTGAAAGTACTATCAGTTGATAAGCATATGAGAGCAGTTACAATATTGCTACTGAACTGTTCCCATGAAGTTTTCTTAGGACTTAGACAATGAAGGATGGTATGAATAAAAAATCTCTATTGTGGGGCAAAACAACCTTTTTGAAAAGTTAAAGATTGAGATTGGATGTTATACACCATTCTGGTTAACGTTTCAAAATTTTCAGTATTGGGCATTGCACTAATACCATTGTCATCATTTAGGTGGAGATGCCTCCTAAGTGATGATTCAGTAATAGTGATGGTTTTGCCATCTACTGTTGCATTTAATTCTTTGTCCCCAATTTCAATAGTTGTGACAGTAATAGTCTGCCAAAACTCCTTGATTTGGGAGACATAGATAGTGGGATTAAGAGTTAAAGAATACCGAATGTGAGAAGCATTCAGAAAGTACACTATCTGATGGAATTGAGTATCCTCATCTGGTTTTTCGAAATAAGCTATCATGTTGTGTTTATCGACAAAAGTGATAGTAGCCATTATTGTCAGTAAAATATTGATTTGACTGCTGGGATTAGAGTAATTTAGGTTAGAAAGTAGGTTGAAGAAAGTAAATTGAGACATTTTAGAAGACTTATGAGGGTTTCTAGTGGACCGACTTCAATTAAAAGATAATTTTGATTGAAGAAAAGTGAATATAATAGATTAAAAGTTAAAATATCCAAAAAGGAAACCCTTAAGATAAGATTTTGATCAGTAAAAATCTCAACAACTTATCAACGGCTATTTTCAAAAAGGTGTTATTTCGCACCAGTACTAATGACTATCCAGCAGTACAAACTTAAACCTACCAGTACTAACTTTTTGCCTGGCAGTACTAACTTTTTGGAAAAATTTTGACTTAGCAGTATGAACTCAATTTTGATGTAAAACAATACTTCTTACTACCATTTTGAAGGGATTAAGTGTAAAGACAGACACTTAATCATAATTTTGGTTTAATGCAACCTCTGGCTGTGTGCGAACCAATAGTTTCAGTTATAAATAACTGCTTGTGATCAGATAAACTCATTTAAAGAGCTTTCTTGACAGGGTTTCCAGCTCGTGGCAGGTGTTGCCTCAAACACAATTGTGTTAGATTTACGTTTGCTTGCTGTTCTCTCTACCAGATGTCCTTGGACTAACACGTTATACTAAAAGTATAAAATGGTAGAGAGTGAGTTAGATCAGTTACTATCTGACTAACTATGCCATCAATTCAAATTCAAAAACCTCATAAGTAGATTTTAAGAAAGATATTTTAAAGAATCTCTTAACTTAGGTATAAAACTTTGTTAAAGGACTCCCAAATTCTGTCCATCATCAATCTATTATGTTAGCAACTAATCCACCATTTACTCCTCACACAATGTACTAGTAATTCCTTTGTGCTTAAACTCCATACCTGCAATTGTTAGTCCAAAACCAAGAAAACAAATGGCAAAGCATTTGCCTCATAACAGTATAAACATATGACTAACAGTTCAAACATAACAGGACTAATTTGTACTGGCAGTACAAACTATACATAGCAGTACCTATTGACAAACCTAGGAGTACAAATCCAATTTAATGTACAAAAACACACATAATAAAAACCTTAAGGGTTAAGCATTCCAATACTTGCTACCAAGTATTGAAACCTTCCAACATTAAAAGCTTTAGTTAGAAGATCTGCAAAGTTTTGATCAGTATCAATTTTAACAACTTGAACTAACTTTTTCTTATTGCATTCTCTTATAAAATGATGCCTAATTTCTATGTGTTTTGTTTTAGAATGTTGCACTGGATTTTTAATAATGCATATTGTACTGCTATTGTCAATATATATCATGGTATTCATAAAATTATACCCATAGTCAAGCAGTTGATTTTGAATCCAAAGAACTTGACCACAGCAACTTGCAGCAGCTACATACTCAGCTTCAGTTGTAGAAGTTGCCACAATTGTCTGCTTCTTGCATTGCCATGATATAAGTCTGCAACCAAGGAACTGACAACCACCTGTTGTTGATTTCCTATCGAGACTTGCACCAGCATAATCACTGTCTGAGTATGCCACCAAATCAAAAGGTGATTCCCTAGGATACCATAGACCCAACTTAGGTTGACCCTTAAGGTACCTAAAAATCATCTTTACAGCATTTAAATGGGAAGCCTTAGGATTGACTTGAAACCTTGCACAGGCACACACAACAAACATGATATATGGTCTGGAGGAGGTAAGATACATCAAAGACCCTATCATTGACCTGTAGGTGTGTACATCAACACTTTCTCCATCTGCATCTTTAAGCAAAGGTTTCTCTGGATCAACAGGTATGCTTGCCACTTTAGCATCAATAAATTGAAATTTCCTTAAGATCTCAGTCACATATTTATCTTGACTGATAAATATGCCTTCAGTTGATTACTTCACTTGCAGCCCCAAAAAGAAGGTAAGTTCCCCCATGGAACTCATCTGAAACTTATCATGCATAAGTTTCTCAAATTCTATGCACATCTCCTTCTTTGTGGATCCAAATATGGTATCATCCACATAGACCTGTACCAGCAAGATATCTCCCTTGTTCTTCTTGATAAAAAGAGTCTGATCAATCTTGCCTCTTTGGAATCCATTCTCTAACAAATAAGTAGCCAATGTTTCATACCAGGCCCTTGGAGCTTGATGCAATCCATAAAGAGCTTTCACCACCTTGTACACCTTGTCAGGATGTTCTGGATCTACAAAACCTGGAGGTTGAGAAACATATACCTCCTCTTCAATAGTACCATAGAGAAAGGCACTCTTGACATCCATCTGGTAAACCATAAAGCCCATGAAAGAAGCATAAGTTAAGAATAATCTTATGGCTTCAATCCTAGCTACAGGTGCAAAAACCTCTTCATAATACAAGTCTTGCCTTGTTTCTGATCACTATCCCCCTTTCATCTCTCTTGTTTCTAAAAACCCATTTAGTTCCAATGACCCTCATACCCTTGGGTAAATCAACCAATACCCAAACCTTCTGAATCTTGAATTGGAGAAGCTCCTCTTGCATAGCTTCTACCCAGCTTGAGTCTTCTAAGGCTTTAAGTATGTTCTTGGGCTCAGATTGGGAAAGGAAACATACAAATAGACATGTGTTGGCAGCTTCATGTTGCTTTTCTTCATAAACAGTACTAAGAAAGCCTTGTTGATCTGAAGTCATGGTCTGCCTTCTTGTCTTCACACCAGACTGTATGTCTCCAATCACATTGTTTAGGGAGTGATCTTTGTATATTCTTGTGTGTGGAGTTGTAGGAACTTGATAGGTGAGTGACATGTTGTTGATATCCACTTCATCTTCTGAGAAATCATCAGTAGTAGGACCTGATAGGCCAGCAGTATGATTATTTTTCCCAGCAGTACTAACTTGAGGCTCAGCAGTACAATCTTCATTTGTACTATTTTCTTGATTCTCTTGTTCTTGAACTCCATCTTCATTATTTCCATCTTCAAAACCTTCTTTGTCTCCATCAGTAGAAGGTCCAGCAATCTTTGAAGATGAATCCACACTATTCCATATTGGCATTAGTATATGGTCTTGATCTTTCTCCTTTCCCAAGCTTGGTTGAACCTGCAAAATCATTAGAAAATGTTCCTGCAACAACTGGTACATAGTTCATAGACTGGGTTAGAGTATCAAGATCAAATAGCCATTTTGGACCTTCACCTGCAACATTAGATTTATTTTCTAGAAACTGAACATGCAGGTTTTCCTCTACTTTCCTTGTTCTTTTGTTGTATACCCTAAAGGCTTTTCTATTTAGTGAGTACCCAACCAAGAAACCCTCATCAGATTTACCATCAAATTTGCCTAGATGGTCTAAGGTATTGAGAATAGTAACATGACACCCGAATGGTCTTAGAAAGCCTAAAGCAGGTGTTCTACCCCTAACCAGTTTATATGGTGTCTTGTTGTGAGGTTTAACTACCAAAACCCTGTTCTTGGGCTCAGATTGGGAAAGGAAACATACAATAACACATGTGTTGACAACTTCATGTTGCTTTTCTTCATAAATAGTACTAAGAAATCCTTGTTGATCTGAAGTCATGGTCTGCCTTCTTGTCTTCACACCAGACTGTATGTCTCCAATTACATTGTCTAGGGAGTGATCTTTGTGTATTCTTGTGTGTGGAGTTGTGGGAACTTGATAGGTGAGTAGCATGCTGTTGATATCCACTTCATCTTCTGAGAAATCATCAGTAGTAAGACCTGATGGGCCAGCATTATGATTATTTTTCCCAGTAGTACTAACTTGAGGCTCAGCAGTACAATCTTCATTTGTACTGTTTTCTTGATTATCTTGTTCTTGAACTACATCTTCATTATTTCCATCTTTAAAACCTTCTTTGTCTCCATCAGTAGAAGGTTCAGCAATCTTTGAAGATGAATCCACACTATTGCATATTGGCATCAATATATGGTCTTGATCTTTCTCCTTTCCCAAGCTTGGTTCATCTGTTGCAACATCATCTCCTGAACCTGCAAAATCATTAGAAAATGTTCCTGCAACAACTGGTACATAGTTCATAGACTGGGTTAGAGTATCAAGATCAAATAGCCATTTTGGACCTTCACCTACAACATTAGATTTATTTTCTAGAAACTGAACATGCAGGTTTTCCTCTACTTTCCTTGTTATTTTGTTGTATACCCTAAAGGCTTTGCTATTTAGTGAGTACCCAACCAAGAAACCCTCATCAGATTTACCATCAAATTTTCCTAGATGGTCTAAGGTATTGAAAATAGTAACATGACACCCGAATGGTCTTAGAAAACCTAAAGCAGGTGTTCTACCCCTAAACAGTTCATATGGTGTCTTGTTGTGAGGTTTAACTACCAAAACCCTGTTCTGCACATAACAAGCAGTATTAACTGCTTCAGCCTAAAAAGTGATGGGCAGCTTAGATTCAGCTAACATGGTTCTAGCAGCTTCTATTAGTGTCCTATTTCTCCTTTCAGCAACCCCATTCTGCTGAGGAGTTCTAGCTACACTAAACTCTCTCTTAATACCTTTTTCCCTACAGAAATCATCCATAACTCTATTCTTAAACTCTGTCCCATTGTCACACCTGATGACTTTCACTTTCTTATCCACTAAGTTTTCTATTTCAGTTATAAATGTCTTAAGAATGCTAGGTGTCTCATCCTTAGATCCTTAAAAGAAAACCCATGTGAATCTACTATAGTCATCAGTAACTACAAGACAGTACTTCTTATGCATAATACTACTCACAGATATAGGACCAAACAAGTCCATATGCAACATAAATAAATGTTGAGTAATAGAGTTCTGGGTCTTGGGCTTACAAGAAGCCTTGTGTTGTTTGCCTTTGAGACAGGCAACACAAGTTTGGTCATTTTCAAAATGTTTTTGAGGCAAGCCTCTTACCAAACCATCTTTAACAATTTTATTTATGGTTTTAAAGTTGACATGACCAAGTCTTCTATGCCATAGCATTGACTCATCTAATGTGGCTTTCGTAACAAGACAAGTGAGAGCCTCTTTAGGAACAATTTTCTTCATATCAAATCTACATGTTGCCCTTTCTTGGAACTTTAACTAGCACCTGACTTTCATCAGGTAACTTAAAGTCTGGGGAAAGCACAAGACATTCAGTGTCAGTAAAAAGAACCTTGTTCTTTTTGTCACACATTTGTGAGACACTAAAAAGGTTATACTTTAGCTCTTGCACAAAATACACATCTTTAAAGTTTAATTTACCGGTTTTCAATGTGCCTTTACCAGTAATCCTTCCACATATTCCTCCTCCAAAGGTAACATATCCTCCATCCATTGGTTGAAAGTCTGAAAGATAGGACATGTTGCCTGTCATGTGCCTGGAACATCCACTATCTGCATAACCTTGATCTTCTTCATCATCTTGTGAATGTCCCTGCACATAAAAGAAGGAAATTAGTTTCCTTGGCGTACCCAAGCCATCATTGACTTGGTTTTGCCTCGTGCATCAATATAGTCAAATCTCTTTAATACAATTGATGCACCATTGGGTTTGATTGGTCTCAATACCCAACATGCTGAGGCCTTAACAACATTTGCCCTTTTATCCCTAGCAGTGTTTTTAGGCTTAACAGTACTAACTGCTAGTCTAGCAGTATGAACTGCTGGCCTTGCAGTTTTCACTTTTGAGTTCCAACATTTATTTTGAAACACTACTTTCTTGTGAAAAGGTCTTTTAAAAGTTTGTTGTGCATATTTAAAAGTTGGTTTTGCACTTGAAACTGTTGGTTTAGGGTAAACAGTCTTAAATGGTCTGGCAGTACTAACTGCTGGTAGAGCAGTACTAATTGGTTTGAGGCCAGACTTCATTAAAAGTGCCCTGGGAGTCATTCTATTAGCATTAGGGTGAGTTTGAGACCTGTTTGAGTTCACTCTATCACTTGTGTTCCCAATTACCCTATTATTCCCTGTAACCATCTTTCTCCCTTGATGGTTATGACAAAAAGCTTGAAGGTGGTCAAAACTACCACAACTAAAACAAGCCTTGTTATACATGACAAAGTCACTACCTAGTTGATGGGACTTGAGATCATTCCAGTTCCTCTGGTTACCTCTAAGCTTGCTTGTGGACCTATATATCTCAGAATATCTAACTGTTTTCCTAGCTGGTTTTTCATTTGTTCTAGGTTTAACAGTTTCATCACTAACCACCTTAGGAACATTAGTTCCTTCTAGCTTGACTACTTCAGGTTCAACTATAACCTGATCTTCATCATCATATTCCCAATCTTCAATGATAGGAGCATCTGAGTTCCTATCAGTTGACACCTTTTCCTCAGCAAGAGAGGTGTCACTTGCACTCTCAAAAGGCTCATTCAACACATCAGGTTTATCTACTTTAACATTTTCTTTAGCCTTACAACCATATTCTAGGTTTGGCTCTTGAAACTCAGCTAGACCTGTGTGTTCTAAGTCTATTCCTGGGGGTGCAGGTAGTCCTCTATGAGGAGGTGGACATGTGTTGTAGCCTAACCCAGATTTAGCCATATTAATCAATTGACACTCTATGATTTTATTTACGCCCTTAGAAGCAAACTATAGTGTGTCTACACTCAATTGAATATTATCTTTTGACTTTTTGATTTTATCTAACTCAGCTTTTAGCAAACTAATCTCAGCATTTTTAAGTGTCAAATCTCTCTTAAGAACAGCTATATCTTCTGTAAAGACTGACTCATTTTTCTTATAATGCACAATTTGTTCCTCTAAGACTACTAAACCTCTTTTATGATTAGACAAATTATAGTTTGTTTGGTTTAGCTTAATTTTCTGCTCATCATAATGTTTCTTTAAAGTTTCATATTCTTTAAGAGCAGAACAAGTTTTAGAACAATTTTTAGCTGAGAGTACCTCTGAGTCAAAGAAAGCCATAAGTGCCATCTTAGCTGGTTCTTCCTTTTTATCTGCCATGATGCTCCAGTCATAGCCTAGACCATCAATTGCCACCATAGCCTTTGAAGATGTTTCTGCCTCTTCCACTGCCTTTGGCTTGCTTCCATACCCCTTACTCTTGCTATCCTGTTTCTTGGGTCTTCTACACTCTCTAGCAAAATGTCCCAACTTGTGACAGTTGAAGCATTCCACCTTAGACTTGTCAAAACCAGCAGTATCATTACTACTGATGTTGATCTTCTTGCCAGTCCTTTGAAAGAACTTCTTAGCCCTCATGCTGAGAAGTGAAATCTGCCACTTGAGATCCATCTGTTCCAAGTCATCATCATCAATCTGTTCCAGATCTTCATGTGACAGCATAGACCCATTGTTTTGGCTGGTTAGGAATGCATAATAGGTAGTATCACTCAGATTACCAGTACTAGTTGATGAGCTAGCAGTGTTAGGAATTCTGAGAAATAATAGTTTTCTCATTGCTGCTGGTAGCATAGCTGGTTCCTGCTGGTAGTTTTGGTTCCTGCTGTAGTTGGTTGCTGCTGGTAGAGTTATTTTGTTTCTGCTGATAGTGTCATTCCTGCGGGTTATTAGTAGATGTTATCCCGTTTATTTAGAATGTTTGTTATAGTTATTTTAGGAAGAGATTCATGTATATCTATTTACACGTTTTGTTAGAGCTGTATTAGGGTTTCTTAGTCTATAAAAGAAACCTGCAGCTAGGGTTTTAGATAGAACTCTACGATTATCAATAATAATTTCTTTTAGTTTATCAAAAGATCCATAGAGGATCATAGTTAAAATTCATTTTCTTTTCTTCTTTAGTTCACATTCAGAGATTCTCTTGTAGTGTGCTTGTGATTACGTAGGCATCCTACCGATCCATAAAGGCTCAAAGATCTAGCAAGTGTGTTAGTCTCAACAAGTGGTATCAGAGCCTCGTGAGGATCTCTGACAAAGAAGAAAACTTGGTCTTAACACTCTCTTCAACCCTTTCACTAAGTCTGCATCAGATGATAAATTTGAAATGTGGGTCATGAAGATCAGGACCTTACTACATTTTGACTCAGAAAGAGAATGGTCAGAACATGCTAAAGCTGATGGAGAAAATGTCGATCAAACTACTAGTATGATTAATGAAGCAAAGGACGATGTGGAAGAATTTGCACTAATGGGATTTCCATCTGAAGTACAAAACTGTCCTTATGGCTGTCATGAATTGTACTCAAACCTTAAGAAAGAGTTTAATGACATAGAAACTCAATATAAAGAATACTATATTAAGGTTCAAGCTTACAGTCAATCTCTTAAAACATTAGAAAAACAAAAGGTGTAGTACGAAAAGAATCAGCTTGCATATGAAGAGAAGATTAGGGTGTTGATGAGAGATTTAGAAAACACCACTAATGAACTTAAATATTCTGAGTCTCAAAATGCTAAGGTTGTGTTAGAAAAGCAGGAATTACAAACTAAGTTAGATAAAGAAATAACTTGGTTCAGTAGGTGGAAAAAGTCTTCAAATGATCTAGAAGAGGCCAATGAACATAAGAACACTAGGTCAGGAAGATCAAAGAAAGGTTTAGGGTACAATAATGACATTAATGAGCCAAAATGGTTTGACCCTGCACCTAAGGAGCCTAATTACCAAATCCCTGTAAAGTATGTCAAAGAAGGAGAAATGCATGATGTTCCTCCACCTATCAGAGGAGTTTTTAAGCCTGTCCCTATTCATTCTCTCTCTTACCTTGACTCAGATGAATCACACATGGTTTATGGCAAAAAGTCCAAAGACTTACCTGAACCTGATGACTTTGTCTCTTGCTCCTCAAGTGTCAAGTCCTCAGAACCAGAGTCCAAAGACTTTGTTTCTTGTGACTCAAGTGATGAGTCACCCATACCCAAGTCCCATGAATTCTTCTCAAAAGTTGCTGATGATAAATCTACTTCAAAAACAGCTTCTTTTGACAACAGCTCACTTAATTCTATCAAAAACAGATTTGTCTCTAGTACTAGTAGTGATAATTTTGTTTGTAAAAAGGGAACTTATGTTAAAAACAAGTCTGTTAGGAAGAAATCATGTTTTGTGTTTGGAAGTCACTCTCATCTCATTAAAGATTGTGATTATCATGAGAGGAGAATGGGTGTGTATGCTAGGCAACAACATACTAGACCACTGTGGAATAATGTGTATAAGATACCCCCTTATGTGCCTAAGGCAGCTGCATTTCCTACTGGCAATGCTAAACCTGTTGCTGCTGGTAGGCATTGCAGACCTGCAACCATTCCTGCTGGTAAGCCAGTTCCAGCTGGTCAAACCAATTCTGCTGGTTGGAAAAGGAATGTTGCTCAACCATTTAACAGACCATCAAGCTCTTATTTTCAAAATGGTTATAGACCTGCTCATGATGAGCCAATGCCTACAGGGGGAATGTATTACTCTCCATGGTTCCCTTGGTGATTGTTTTTATTTGTCTGTTCATGTTGTTGTAATTGCTGATTTTGAGGGGAGGCATAAGCCTAAGGGGAGGCTTATGCTTGTGTTTGTATATCTTTTCTTTGATTATTTTTGTTCACTAATTTTGTTTTGCAGGTTTGCAGTATTCTTGTTTATTCTTGTATTGTGTCTTCTAACCTTTTGCAGGTTGTTTTTTCAAGAGCTATTTATAAGTCTTCAATCTCATGAGATACATTAAAAGAAAAGATTTTATTTATCATTGATAAGGGGGTTACAGGATTCATCTTACTTCATCAGAGGACAACAACTAACATCTGTCAACAATCAAACAAACCAGACAAAAGACACCTTCTCCCTAACCCAGCCAGCTATTCAAGCTTCCCTTTGCCCTTGCCTTGTTAATCAGGCATCACCTTCCTCACTCCTTTACCTCTAATCTCATCATACAACCTTGGGGCTGCTAGTCCTATCACCACTGGAATGGGTTGACCTGGTCTGCGAACTGGAGGTGGCTGACTTGGCCTAGGAGGTGGCTGACTTGACCTGGGAAGTGGCTGACTTAGCCTAGGGAATGGCTGACTTGGCCTAGGCACTGGCATTTGGTAGAAGGCAGCCACAGCTTTCTCCATCTCTCGAGTTAGCTCAGCTGAAATGGGATAGTTTGGTGGATCTATCTCCCACTCACCTTGGTAGTATGTCATGTTCCTTGGCCAGAAAGGGTGATTATCGTCTGAACTTGAGGGAGAAGATGGCTCATCTTCAGTAGATTCCTCTTCCACTTTAGCTTTCCCTTTGTTCTTGGTGCTGCAGCTGGTGCCGGTTGAATGTTTGGGTGGGAAGTAATTTTTCCACCCAGATGATCCGGATGATGTATCAGATGATGAATCTGATGATATATCCACAATTTTTGGTTTGGATGTCATTGTGTGTGAATGTTTGTGTGATTAGGGCTTGAAGATTGTGATGTTTGTATTGATTCTTCAAGGGGTTTTTATATACTTATGGGGAAGTTAATGAAATTAAATGTTGGGTTGGTTTGAAGTTAATTGGAATTTGACGTTAGTCAAACAGCAGTTCATTGCCACTGATTGACCATCTCATTGCTGCTGGTTGACTAGCCGTTGCTGCTGGTAGTGAGTTTTGGTCAAATATACTGTTCCCACTGCTTGACCGTCTGATTGCCACTGGTTTACCTCATTGCTGCTGGTCTGATTAATTTGGGGATTATTTTGGGAATAAATTAAATTCAAATTGGTCAAATATTACGCAAGAATCTTGCAATTTAAAGCTGCTAAATTTGGAAACCGTGTTCACGACATTACTATCAAATTCCTCACCCAAAATAACCACACACTTTCAAATCAATTGCATTTTTTTTTCTCATTTCCATATCTCATTCCCTGATTCAACACTATGACAGCCCTTCAATACAAAGAAGATCACAATAAAGTTGGCTATCTTGAATCTTCACCTAGAAGCGAAGGGTATGATGACATCCTTGCCTTTTTAAGAGGGTCTTCTTTTCGTCATGCCATTACTCATTGCCCAATAGTGGTATATGGTTCTCTGGTTCGACAATTTTGGGGTACTGCTGTTGTTCGTACGATTGTAGGAAGACCTCAGGAGATAGTTGCTTCGATTGATGGGCAAGAACATACTATTACTGAGGAGTCTATTCGAGTTCATCTTCAGCTTAATGATGAGAATGGGCTGTATAACTTCTCTGAACAGCAGATTCTGGAAGGAATGGAAGCAATAGGGTATCCAATTGCTGGTACTTTTACATTTTTCAAGAATAAGGTTTCGCCTCAATGGAGGTTTCTAATTCACACCTTGTTGCAATGCCTTAGTGTTAAGTCTGGTGGGTGGGATCAATTTGCTAGTCCCATTGCCTCTGCCCTTATTTGTATGTCCACTGGGAGGGTTTTCAATTGGTCTAAATACATTTTTGAGGGAATGATAGGGAATATAGTCAATGTTAAAAACAAATTCCTCATGTACCCTAGATTCTTGCAAATAATTCTAGGTGTTCAGACCACTGACCCCTTACCTAGGAATATGGGTAGGTTGACTGCTAAGTTGTTTGCAACTATGAAGACTAAATTTGTGGGAGACCATAGGCCCCTTTTACCAGCTATGTTGCCTGGTGGGGCTGAACCTGCTGGTGCAGCTAATGCTGTTGGAGGTGCAGCTGATGCTGCTGGTGGTGCAGCAGTCAATGCTGCTGATGCTAATCCCCCTATTCCTGCTGATACTACGGCATCAGATGCTACTGGTGCAAGTGCATCTAATGTTTCTGAAGCCTAGTTATCACCATCTCCCAGGGTTCCCTCACCTCACCCTATTGACCAAGATGAACATTTTGCTTCAGTTGAGCCTAGTGTCCAGACCACACCTGTAGTGCCTCATGTTGACCAACCAACACCCTCAGTTATGCCCTCTGTTGATATTACTTCCTCTTCCAGGCTATCATCTCCTAGTCCATCTAGGCAGCCTTCTGAGTTTGAAACCAATATTGGTGGAGATTCTTATGTGTCTCCACCCAAATCCAATGAAGCTCATCACACCACAGGTACTCCTGCTGGTGGAGCTGAGGATCTTGATGCTCTCTCCTCTGTGTCTACTATACTTGACAGGTATAAGCAGAAAATTACAGATTTGGAATCTGAGTTACAGGACACCAAAAAGGAGCTTGGAGACAAGGTGAATGCTTTGGATAAGGAACTGAAGGAAACAAAAGAGACCTTTGATGATACAATCCATAAGTTGGTTGATAGAGTTGAACATTTGGAAGATCAGTTAAAGAGCAAGAAAAGAAAAGTTGTGCTCTCTGACTCTGAAGAGGGTCAGGCTACTTTGAATTTGGATCCTCTTCAATTGTTGGCCAATGCAACTTTGGAACTTTCCACCAAGTCTCCAATCATTGGTACAAGGAGGAGGTACAAAAGGAGACTAGTGAAGAAGTCTGATGTGGATGGTGTATCTAGTAGTGCAGCTCATACTGTTGATTCTTCTCTTCATATTGCTGCTGGTAGTTCTTCTGTTACTGTTGCTTCTCAAGTTGTTCTTCCTTCTGACAAGATTATTCCTGCTGCTGAGACTGGTAATACTAGTGGTAAGGTTCCTGTGAAGGAAGCTCTTGCCTCTCCCCAAGAAAAGGAACAAGTTCAGAATGTTCAGGCAGTTCAAACTGCTGATACAGAGCATGATGCAGAGCTAGCACGAAAGGCACATGAAGAGGAATTAGCTGCTGCACAAGCTGTACAAGATCAGATCAATAACGATGGGGAGTTTGCAAGGAAGATGTCTGAAGAGCTAAACAGGGATATTGCTGACTTTATGAGTAACACCAGAACTGATGATTTCAATCCTGCAGAATTTAATGAGCAACTTCAATATTTATTAGATTCAGACTTGATTATCAAGGCCCATGCTGTGATGCTTCTAAAAGATCCTGACTTAGAAGAAGAAGACAAGTCAGAGGAGTTAGTGGCATTCATTTTGAAGAAAAACATGAAAACAACTTGGAATGACTTGATGAATCAAATTCGAGAAAGGCAAAAGTATGGGTATAAGACAATGTTGCCTATAAGAGCAGATAATGTGAAGTTTATGCAGCACTATTTGAAGGTCAAACATCTATCAAGTTGAAGGACTTGAAAGACTGGAAATATGCTGCTCTTGAAATGAAGTTCTTTGACACATATGCCAGGGACAATACTCCAATCAGAGATGATAAACTCAAAAGCAAGAGAAGTGCATCACAAGCCTTAGAGTCTGATGTTTCAAAGAGATTGAAGTCTGGTGAAGCTTTGACTAATGAGCATGTTAAACAAATGATGGTAATAGTTCCAGGGCAAACACTGATCCCGCCTTTGAAAGTTAGATATCATATCCTTGGCTGGGAAGTGTTCACTGATGGAAGGATGCAGGGTTGGGAAATCATGAGGGTTGGTGGCATATCTGAGAAATTCAAGCTATTTGAAGATCTCCTCACAGGTTTTGATAGAGAGGATCTTAATCGGCTATGGTTTTTGGTCAAAGAGAAATTCAAGGATCAAGATCCTACTCAAGATAAGGATAAAGAGCTATGGGTTCAGCTTAAAAGGATTTATGATCCAGATGGTGGGGAGCCTATGTGGAGATTTCAGTCACAAATTAAAGATGTCTCTTGGAAACTCTTTGATTCATGTGGTGTCCATCGAGTGTCTACAAAGGATGGCATAGAGATTTTTATGCTGGTAGAAAAGGATTATCCACTTAGGCCTGCTGTTTTGTTGATGTTGGTGGAAACAAGGATGACAGTTGAAAGTGACTCTGAGATGGCCAATACCTTGTATAGAAATTTTTTTGACCTGGCTCAACAAGTGCTAGCTAGATCCAAGAGGTTTGCTTTATGAGTGATTGTCCACCACTTGTTGCTGTTTAGGGATCCAGTGCTCATTGTTGTTGTTGTATAATTTTCTTTTCTATTGTTTAGTTAAAAAAAAAAAAAAAAAAATCGGATTTCTCTTTTATGTATACTGACTTGTATGGTTTTGAGTAACACCTTGCAGGTACAGTGTAGGTTCTTGAACCACACAACAAATGGTAATCAACTTACCATGTCTCACAGACAAGGAAAAGTTGACTCACCATGAGGGTACGACTCTGGTGTGATCATCAAATCCGTTGATAGCTGTCATAGTTTGCTCAAAACTATGGGGTTCTCAACTCACCCATGTTTAATTACTGAGAGTTGAATGGTTTTCAATTCACCATGGATTTTACTCCTTTGGGGTTTCCAAAGAATTGGCTAGCCCACAAGTATATGGCTTGTGGTAAAGGCAGTGGAAAACCATATTTGGTAATCAATTCACCAAAGGTTATCTTCAACCTAAGAATTGACTAGTCCTGAGCAAACGGATACAGGTAAAGACAAGTCAAATCCGTTTATAGTTGATGATTTACTTAAAATCATATGGTTATCAATGTACCATGGTCTTACACACCTAAACATTGGCTACTCCAGTAGTGATGGCTATTGGTAAAGAGACATCAAATCCATTAATTTTCAATGATTCACCTCTCACAGGAGTTAACACACCTGGATGTGATGAGAATAGTATGAAACTTAACAGATTTGATGTACACTTTGTCTTGGTTGCTGAAAAGAAGGTGACTAGTTGCTGCTGATATGATTTCTTGTTGCTGCTGTTAGTTCAAGTTGCTGCTGGACGTCATTTCTCTTAAAGATCTATCAGGATGTTGCTGGTTACTTTCTAATGCTGCTGCTGGATTCATCCTCTGCCTATGGACTTCAAAGCTCTATCAGGAAACTTGCAAGTTAACCTAGTCAACTTCAAGTTTAGGGGAGGATTGTTAGGAATTCTGAGAAATAATAGTTTTCTCATTGCTGCTGGTAGCATAGCTGGTTCCTGCTGTAGTTGGTTGCTGCTGGTA
The DNA here is from genome assembly GCA_021014915.2 of Artemisia tridentata subsp. tridentata. Classification (NCBI taxonomy): domain Eukaryota; kingdom Viridiplantae; phylum Streptophyta; class Magnoliopsida; order Asterales; family Asteraceae; genus Artemisia; species Artemisia tridentata. Next base: position 366,292,208 of record CP139507.1, read on the forward strand.
GAGTTATTTTGTTTCTGCTGATAGTGTCATTCCTGCGGGTTATTAGTAGATGTTATCCCGTTTATTTAGAATGTTTGTTATAGTTATTTTAGGAAGAGATTCATGTATATCTCTTTACACGTTTTGTTAGAGCTGTATTAGGGTTTCTTAGTCTATAAAAGAAACCTGCAGCTAGGGTTTTAGATAGAACTCTACGATTATCAATAATAATTTCTTTTAGTTTATCAAAAGATCCATAGAGGATCATAGTTAAAATTCTTTTTCTTTTCTTCTTTAGTTCACATTCAGAGATTCTCTTGTAGTGTGCTTGTGATTACATAGGCATCCTACCGATCCATAAAGGCTCAAAGATCTAGCAAGTGTGTTAGTCTCAACAAGCAGTACTAACACTAGGGTTAGCAGTACTAACTCCTTCAGCCACTTTCACTTCTTTTGGATTGGTGTCGCTGGGGGATGACACAAAAGCCATATTCCCAGAGCTTGAGCTTGAGCTTGAACTAGTACCTCCAGATTTCTTCACTTCTTGTTCAACAATCTTAAAGTTGTTGTATAGACCATTGAGACTCATAGTGTCAATATCTGGTTTATTCTTCCAGACCACCACATGCATAGCCCATTCAGCAGGTAAACTCCTTAAGAACTTAGAGTTTAAGTCTTCCTGGGGGATTTCAACTCCAAGCACAGCCAGTTGGCTGACAATCTTCTGCAATCGATTAAACATATGATCTAAAGACTCATTACTGGTAGCACTAAAATTTTGAAAGTTCTGCTTCAGTAAGGTCTTTTGGGTCTTTTTGGTGGCTTCATTACCACCATACCGAGTAGTGATTGCTTCAAACAAGGATTTTGCATCCTTATATTTGCTAAAGTTTAGGAGTTGATCATTGGGGATGGTCATCATCAGCAAGCTCCTAGCTTTGACATCATTCTTCTTTTCCAGCTTCTCTTCTGCAAAAACTAGAGATGTATGCACAATAATCTTTTCCTCACCATCAACTATTGTAACAGATGTTGATAGTTTAAAAGAGTTTCCATCTTCAATGATCTCCCAAAGTGCATAGTCCTGCACTTGGAAGTATTGTTCGATTCGAAGCCACCACATCTCAAAATCGTTTTGCTTCAGCATAGGCAACTTAGCAGCCATGTTGGTCTGTGTGGTTTCTATGTCCATTATCTTTTAGAGATCTTTTTCTAAATCAAAGTATCAACCTGTCTCTGATACCACTTGAGAGGATCAAACACACTTAGGATGTGTTAAGGATACTTTGAGTTTGTATTACCAAGTATGCGGAATCTACTTGATAACACTTAGAAGATTGGTTTTGATGTGACAGTAACCCAGTTATTTCTTTGGTTTTGAAAATAGTCCTTCACTTGGAAGTATTGTTCGATTCGAAGCTTCCACATCTCAAAATCGTTTTGCTTCAGCATAGGCAACTTAGCAACCATGTTGGTCTGTGTAGTTTCCATGTCCATTATCTTTTAGAGATCTTCTTCTAAATCAAAGTATCAACCTGGCTCTGATACCACTTGAGAGGATCAAACACACTTAGAATGTGTTAAGGATACTTTGAGTTTATATTACCAAGTTTGCAGAATCTACTTGATAACACTTAGAAGATTGGTTTTGATGTAACAGTAACACAGTTATGATGAACAATGAACACAGAATGTAACTCCAAACGATTCAATATTATTAAGCAATAATACGGGTGATCTCAATATCACTAGGGTTACAAGACCTTGAATCTTAACAAAAGCGTATATCAAAAAGTATATCAACATCTAACCTAGGACCTCCTTTTATAGGCACAAGGAGTCCTTTACAAGATAAGTATCTACCCGCATAAATCTAACTAATTGTGATATAAATACAATCTATTCCATACTTATCTTCTACACGTCTTCTAAAGCAGTATCATGCAGCAGTACCTTCTTTCATACTAGCAGTACTAACTTAGCAGTTTGTACTGTTAGTTATATCAGCAGTCTTCAGTCATACACTAGCAGTTTGTACTGTTAGTGTAATCTTTAGCAGTACTAAGTCTTCAATCATTTAATTTCCAACAACGTGAAAATGGTTTGAGTCATATGGACTGTTATGTCGTCATATCTTTTATGTTCTTCGGTTATCAAAGGTTAAAAAGTTTCCAAAGAAATACGTGCTTAGGCGTTGGTCAAAAGATTCATTACCACCTCCATCAGTCATTCAAGCCTTTGGTGACAGTCCTGATATGATCTTGCGTGAGATATTCAGATCAGTTGAGTATTGTGTGAATCGTTATGCAAATGATCGCGAGCTACTGCAAAAGTTTAGAGATCATCAGGTTTAGTTAATGGTGAAGGCAGATGCTGATGTTCCTATACCTAAAAAGACTAATAAACGAGATAGGCTTGCTTCTATTCTTAGTGTCTCGCAACCGGAAGAGGCCATTGTAAATGTTCCAAAGCAGGTTAGTACTGATTTTTATCAGATGTTAATCTACTTATGCTCTTTTGTTATCTAGGTTAGTTGATGGTCATGGTATCTGAGGTTCATCAGTTACTGCATTTTTATTTATTTGCTTTTTTTTTAATCAGATTTTAATCAATTTACGCTCTTTAGTTATATTCTTGTTAGTTGATGAAAATATTAAATTCTACTGTCTTATTTTAGCTATTATGTTACCATAGTTTCATCAGTTAGTTTATTTGTGTTACCATAGGTTATGTTATCACAGGTTAGGATTTATCATAGGTTCATCAATTATAGTCATGTGTTATCATAGGTTCATCAGATATCATAGGTTGATCAGTTATTGTCTTGTGTTATCATAGGTTCATCAGATATCATAAGTTCATCAGGTATTGTCCTGTGTTATCATATGTTCATCAGTTATCATAGGTTCATCAGTTATCCTAGGTTCATCAGTTATCATAGGTTCATCAGTTAGGTCCATCAGTTTTTGTTCAACATCTTTTTGATCATCCAATTGTTATTGTTATGTTTTTTTTGTCCAAAACAGGTTAGTACTAAGGGTTCGCGAAAAAGGATTAAGAGCAGTGTTGAGCATTCAGTTAATCCAAGTGGGAAGCGTAGGAAGAACTGTAGATTCTGCAAATGTAGCATGAAGGATCATGATCAGGCGAAGTGCAATGCTATCAGAGCTCAAATTGATGCTAAGAAGGCTAATGATAAGGCTGCTATAAAGGAGATCAAGCAGAAGGCGAGATTGGCTGCTAAGAAGGCGAAGTTGTCTGTTCGATAAATAAATGTGAAAATTGTTTGAAAAGAATGCTTTTTTTTTATAATGATCAAAGTAACTTTGATTTTTCTGTTAGATAAATAAATGTGAAGTTTGTTTGATAAGATTTTTTTTTTCTTTTTTTTTTTGTTTTTGATAATGATCAAAGTAACTTTGAATTGAGATAATAGTATATGATGACTCTATTATATTTCTATTATGATCAAATTTATTGTTTTTGTTCATCAGTTTATTTATAAAAGTTCTTTTTGCAGGTTTATCAATTTTATTTAAGAGATGTTCATCAGTTTATATAATAGAAACATAATAAACTAATAGTTCTGTTAAACTAAAATAACTTGTCCATACCAACCAACCAAAATCACTTGTCCATACCAATCGACAACTAATGAACAAAAAAATCTAATATTTATACAAAAACATTCATTAATTACATCAGATTGTTTTGGAAATCAAAAATCACTTGCCCGTTCCAACCAACCAAAACCGTTACTACTGCAAACTATTTAACCATACCAAGCAAGCAAATATTCCAAACATTCATCAATTACATCAGATTGTTTTCACTTGACCAGTGAACACTGTGTTCACTTTCGAAGAAGAGCACTAGCTTCTTTATCGAAATACGCGGTGGCACGTTCTACAATAGCCTTTTGTGACACCTTTTGGAGCATTCTCTTTTCCTTCAGACTTAAACTTTGATATTCTAGAACCTCGCTCTCCACTATTTTTCTATTCTCATTGGACTCGGACAACAGAATCTTTGCCAGGTACTTCTTTCTCAAGTCTTCTATCTGTTTGCCTTGTTCTTTTCCTTCTCTTACAAATCCAGCATCAAAGAACTTGTTTCCTAAGTATGTTTCCATGTGCCTCATAGCGAAAATTCCACAATCAATGTAATTGTTTTTGGTTTGCCATGGCATTTTTGACCGGATCTACACACACGCCTTGTGTTAGATGTGATACTAAGAATTATACTTAGTCTAGCACGCGGAATTTACTAGCTAGCACTTAGAAGACTTTATGTGTTTGTGTTTTGTATGGTTTGAATATAACAATGAATGAACACAGAATAATGAACTTCAACGATTCAATATTATTAGAATAATAATATGAGTGATCTCCTATCACTAGGGTTTACAACCTTGAATCTTAACGTATGAACTCTTATCGTATATGTGTATATTAAACTTTAACCTAGGCAATCCTTTTATAGACCAAGGATTCCTTCACAAGATAACTATCAACTAATCTTATACGATATACACTAAATCTTTTCCATAAATATCTTTACACAGTTTTTATCATAAACAGTACAAACTTCTTCACTCAGCAGTCCTAACTGCTTATGTCTTCAAAACTCTTCAGCAGTACTAACTTTCATCTTCAACAGTACTAACTGCTTAAGCTTAATTTCCCAACAATCCTCCCCTAAACTTATGATTTCTCCCAAATCACTAAGTTTCTTCAAATTAAGCTTTTCCTTCCAAATGAGGATTCTTCCAAACACTTTCATCAGTTTCTTCGTTTGGGCTTTCCTTAGCTTTTGTAGTATCTACTATTCAGTTAGTGCTTCTTCTCCAGTCTTTATTTTCTTTGCAACATCTGATTCCATAGTTTCTGATTCTCTTTTCTTTCCTGTTTTGAAACTTCTTCTTGGAGTGTTCAAAATAGCATAAGTTTCATAGAATTCCCTTTCAATTATAGCATAAGATTTTCCCTTGAAGTCATTCATAGTGTAATTTGCTGAGTTCTTCAAATAATGTTTCATAGACTCAACTTGTTCCTTCTTTGTTGGCAACTTTATCTTGTATCCTGACTTCTGCCTTTCTCTTATTCTCTGAATCAGATCTTCCCATGTTGCTACTTCATTCTTTTTGAGTATGAACTCTTTAAGCTCCTATGTCTTTTCTTCTTCATTCAACTGTTTGTCTTTGAGAACCATTGAAGCTTGAGCTCTTACAATCAAATCAGAATCCAACAAATATTGTAGCTGTTCATTGAACTCCTCTTGATTTACCTCTTTAGATCTTGTTCTTTCCATGAATTCAGCTATGTTTCGTACATCATCAGCAGCCATTTTTCTTGCAAATTCCTCATCTTGAGCTATTTGAGCTTCTTCAGCTTGTTTATCAGCCAATTCTTTTTCTTGAATCTGCTTTGCTACATCTGCATCAAAGGCTATCTGTTCTTGAGTTTTGGTTTTGATTTCTTTAGCCTTTCTAATTCTTGAACAGCATCAACTTCTTCAGATGTCATTGGCTTCTTTCCCTTATCTTCCCTTTGAACTGCTTCATGCTCTGTCTCAGCAGTCTGAACTGCTTCAACAGTTTGAACTTCTTTAGCAGTCTGAACTGTTTCTTGTGTCATAACAGTTTCTTCAACATAACCAGAACCTGAACCAATATCTAATTGTTCTTCTTCTTCTTCATTAAGCCTCCCCTGAGAACTTGATCTATCCTTGTCTTTATCAAATTTCCTCCCCTGTTTGGAAGAATTTTGATCATCCCTTTCTGAACCATTGATGCGCGTGATGTGTCGTTGCGGTTTAGCAGTTTTAATGCCTACTCAAGTTTTAAATTTATATTTAGCCGACTTATCAATAACACACACACTTAACGAGCAGTGTACCCGGTCAGTATGAAGATAATGGTAAGTAGAGTGTCGATCACTAAGAGTGGAACGTATTATCTCGTTATTCTAATCAGTATTTTAATATCCTAACGCAAAGGGGTTTCAGCCTGAGAGACTGGCACGGTTTGTTTGCAATTAAATAATAAAAAAACCAATAGGCACGAATCAGCAAGTAGCACACACGTACACAGATAGATACTTGAGACAATAAGAGGGCTGTCCTTATGATTAAGTAGATTGTCACTTGTTTTATTGATAGCTTTATATGAAGTGTATGTAATTAACCCTTTCTCGTTGGTCCTATTCTTATCGGCGAGTAAACCCTTAATGATTACTTATGTCTAAAAGTTATTCCTAAGTGATCAATTTAGTAATAACCGTGGGAGCCACATTATGTCCCGCAGTCAAATGCCCGCAAGCCACTAATAGACACAGAGGTTATCAATGCACTAATAAGTAGTAACCAAAGACATCAACATATAAACTTTAATTGATGGGAAAGCAAGTATTAAAGGGAGTGCAATCTTTCGTTGTCACATTACACAAGCCACCAATCCTGATGAATTAAAGTTTGCTAACACAATAAAACAAAACTACTTAATGAATTAAACACATGCAGCACCTTCTTACAGCTCTTGTATCTTTGATTTGGGTGTGTCTTGTGCTGCCTCCTTGACTGAATTCGTCCTTGGTTTCTCCTGTTCGGTCTTAGGTTATAATGTTCGGAACTTTTGGACCTTCTAATTCCTCTGGTCTACGGGGTATTTATAGTTTCTGTCTGAGGGAAGATGCGGCGCATCTACTAAGTAGATGCGGCGCATGTACTTAACTTCGCGTGGGGTCCAAGATTATAATATTCAGGAATATTCGTACACCGCCAGAAGATGCGGCGTAACTCCATGATTAGATGCGGCGCATGTCCTCTTGTATCTTGGATCGTATCTGGTGATATCTTGATAGAGATGCGGCGCATGTCATGAGTGAGATGCGGCGCATCTGGAGCAGATTAGTCTTGATCTTCTTCATTTCAGTAGACTCTTAACTTTATGCATGTTTTGCTCCATAATCAGTCCAAAATCGCTAAGTTTCACCAAATGCTTGTTTTTACCTGAGAATTACAAAAGTAAACGATTAAGTATCAATCCTCATACATAATATAGTAAAACAAGTCAAATTAATAGGATAAATGATAGTAATAAAATGTACTTATTTGAGTTCATCAAATATCCCCCCAGTTGAACTTTACTTGTCCCCAAGTAAACCTTAGAATTTCTTTTATGAAAATGTATCCTAAAAGATGTTAGGATTTATTTTTATATCAAGCATGTATTCGTTTATTTCATAATCACACAACTAAACACTTAACGAATTAGAAGTAAAATAAAATAATTCGATAAAAGCAAATCTAATCGTTTAACTGTCCAGTCGCGACGAATATTCTATCATAAGCTTGGCAAGTATACACATCTCCACCACTAAAGCTAAGGAATAACAAGTCTAAAGCGGTAAAAAGGGTTTTTAGGCTTAAGGGTTAATTATTCTCTTTCACTATCGATCTCAAATTCCAGAAAAGGCGACAAAATCACAAATACATGATCGAATCCACGAACACGATACTTGCAATTGCTCAAATCCTTAACTCGAATAGGCTAAAGATAGGTCCAAACTTCACCAATAATAATAAATCAAAAAGGGCGACAAAATCATAAATACATAGCCGAATCCACGACTACGATACTTAAGATTGCTCAAATCCCTAATCTCAATAAATCAAAGGTTTGGTTGGATAAAGAATAATGAAGGGCATGGATAACATTTGGGATATAAATTGGTGTAAAAATAAAAATAAACAAAACAAATAAATTAAAATCCTAAGTGTGGTTAATCACTATCCCAACCATCCCATGAATAAGACTCATATCATCGAATAACTCACGCTTTAACACTTGAAACACACGCTTTAGGTAGACACGAATTATACTCAACAAGATCTTAATCAAAGAATAAACCTTAATTGGCGTTCCCATAACTGCCAATTCCCATTCAATCCATAGATATAGTACAACAAATAGTGGTGATATCGACCACTTACATAACTTTACATAAGTTGGTTAAAACTAACTTCCAACTTTCTTTTTCTTTTCTTATTTTTTCGATTTTTTTTTTTTTTTTTTTTTTTTTTTTTTAAACTAAAGATGTGTAAAATTTCACCACATCACTATAATGATAATTCTGGATAATTTTTTTCATACTTCTCATACTTCAGAAATAACGGTAATAGTGAAAGTAGTAAACACACGAAAAATAAACTCAAAGATATACAATATTTACTTTCACTCCAATTGCATTGTGCAATTTCCCGACCTAACCAAAGATAATGAATTACGCACGCGAACACAGGTAATGTAAGGAAACACACTTTGCCTATAGCAATTAACCAACCACGGATTCTAATCTACAGGGTAGGCTAAGGTGTAAGGGTGTAACGAAACATTTTAAACATAGGTGTAAGAAACGAAAGGAATGGCTCTGAGTGTTTTTCTAGGGGTATCTTACTCTAAAAATGAGAGTAACAAAAGGTTTATACGGGGGTTAACTAACCAGTGTAGTTAGTTAATAACACATAACATATAAAGGCTATTTGGGTGTAATCCTAGAATTTTACCAATTTAGACAAGTCATTCCAATTATATAAATAATACTCATTATGGTGGTCTCGAATAGTATACAAGCCAAGTTCTAAAGTTTACAAGTCACCGGCACACTCATAGATTTGTGAATTTTGAAAAATCACAATTTTTGAAAATAACGTCATGTGTGCAGCTATGCAACTTAGATCTTAAACAAAAACATGCTAAAAAATTTTAAGTTTGATATATTAAGCACATTTTAAGCATAATTTTTGAAAAAGTTTAGGACAAGTAAATGTTAAGTGTTCTAATTCTCCAATCCCCCCACTTAAGTTAAACAACGTCCTCGTTGTTTGTATAAAAGGTTAAAAACTGGAAAATAAAAGAATTAGAACATAAAAACTCCCCTGAGATTTGCTCGGTATGATCCTCCATTAGTATAAGAGCAAAAATCATCTTTCTTGTGGATGAGAACGTTAAAGCTTCATACTTGATGTATCCACAGGAAATCCAGGAAACTATAATACCACCAATATTTTAAAACACACCTAAGATAAGAAAGGTTCAAGCTTGCATAATACATTAGTAGTTAGGAAAAATAAAACTTAAAAATTAAAACTGAAAATCATCAGGTCAGTCGATGCGCCGCATCTTATGGAAGAAGATACGCCGTATCGAGCCTGGAATAAATACGGATCAGAATAAAGATGCGCCGCATCCTTAACCAGGGATGCGCCGCATTAAAAATAAACTGATAAATAGTTTTAAAGTCTAAAATAAAAAACACAGAAAAATAAAATAAGATATGACCATTGCAGGAGATGCGTCGCATCTCAGAATTGAGATGCGCCGTATCCTCATGCGGGCCTGAAACAAAAATAAAACAAAATAAATGATAGGATGCGTCGCATCTGTTAACCAGATGCGGCGCATGTAGATACCAAACAGACTGTTAACAGTCTGTTGTAAAATGACTCGTTCCACGGTTTAATCTTTCACGTCCTCTCGTACTCTCATGCTGAACTTAATGCCAGTCTTCATCAGATATAACAAGAAATATAAACTGAAACATTAAATATATACATGAGAATAGTGATCAGTACAATCCAAAAAAATAATAATAATGTGTGGAACAATGTCTGTAAAATCAAGAGAGTAAGATCATGGGTGAGCAAGGTCGTCTGGATGGGTCCCGGAAGTGCTGGCTCCATCAGTCCTCTGGCGGACTCTGCGCTCGTATGCACGTGTCACTCCCGCAACCTCAGTACCATCTGGACGGGTGTGGGTAATACCCTGATGCTCTAAAAGTCTGCTCACACTCCAAACTACCCACTCAGAGTCCCTCCTCAGGGCTCTCAACCCTCCCTCGACTGCCTCAAGTCTCTGCCCGATGGTGCGTGGGGGTACTGGTGCCTGTGGCACCTCCTCGTCGGCAGGAGCAGCAGCCGGAGGTCCCTGAGGTCCTCCCTGCTCCGCCTCTGGCCCTGCAGCTCTGGCGGGCCCTAATGCTGCCCAAAAGTGGCCTCCCGCAGCCACCTGGCAAATCCCGAGTCTAACCAAATAGTCCCTATCGATAACCGGGAGACGGGCCACAATAACCTCCAGCCCCGCTGGGATCTCTGCTCCAATAACTCCAAAATGACGGGCCAGCCTCGAAACAAAATGCCCGCCAGTCATCTGGCTCCTCCGATCTCTCCCTGCAGCAGATCGGTGGAGGTAGTGCGCTAAAAAGTGGGGGATGTTCACCGACAACCCCTCATCCATACTCCTAAGGAGGAAGAGGTCCAGAGTAGTCACCTTTTCAGGTGACTGACCTCTCCCAGCAATAGTAAGTGCAATCAGCCTGTGGCACAGCCTCCTCATCGGCTCCCTGATCAAAGTATATGAGGGGGTGGAAGTAGTAATATCACCCAATGAAGAAATCCGGTCCCAGTAATCACTGAATAATCCTCTGTCAGGGACAACCCGTAAACTCTCAGCCCAGTACCTGGCAAACCTGGCAGATCCAAGCTCCTCCTCAGTGTGTAGCCCCATGGCCAAAATAAACTGCCTCATCGACATCTGCCTATGCACACCTCCTAACCTGAATACCAGAGTGTCAGCTGTATCAATCTCCAAATCCGTCTCCCTGTAATGAATCGTGCTAAAGAACTCCAGCATGAGCTCCCTAATCAGAGGCTCGTCAATCCTAAATAGTCTCTCCCAAGCACTAGACCTAAACACCACCTCCTCATCGTCTCCAGCAACTACCATCTCCATACGATGCTGTAAACTCTCAGCTGCATGTCCACCACCAATCAACCCTACATCATCAAAACTCAAAACCTGGACTCTGAATATTTTCTTGAAGTAAATCGAGTCAAGCCTACGCAAGTAATCTTCCAGAGTGGCAGGAGTTAGTCCCATGTTCTCAAATTGTAGCCACTGATGCCTAAGTGTGACCTCTGGTAATGCCATCTAAAATAGATATTCACAGTCAGTAAACAGTCTGCAAATAAGGTAGATACGGCGCATCTGATTTAATCAGTGCGGCGTATCTATATAAAGTATAAGAGATGCGGTGCAAGACAATAGATACGGCGTATGGAGATGCGTCGTATCTAGATTAATCAATACGGCGTATCTAGAATTTTATCAATTTTGAAATAGGTCGTTACGCCGCATTAATCAACCTAGATGCGCCGCATCTAAAAGCATATCAGTATAAAATAAAGGGTCAAGCACGTTTATCAAGAATCCGTATCCGTGACATAAACTACCACTAAATATCACAGTATTATATACTCCTTATATCAGTTCTAATATCTCATTCCACCACTACTAGTTCGCCTTCCCGCTAAATATTCAAAATCGAACCCAAAACCTTAATTTTCGCAAAATCAAATTAGGTTATAAGTTCAATTATTTATGCAAATTAAATACGGGGGAAATCATCTAGAGCAGGTTCTAATCATATATCTATATCATTTAAGCACGAATCGATTCAATCATATAAACCCTAATTTCGTATTAATCAAGATTGAATCGAAATGGAGTAATTACCTTAATTTGATGATTAGGAGGAAGATTCTAGATCGGATTAAAGGTGGATTAAAGAAAAGATGTTCGGATTGAGAGTATAATTTCACTGTGTGTTCGTTCTTAACTGTGTGTGTTTATGCGGTAAGAAGTTTAGATCCGGCGCATTCCCGTCGTATTTATAGGGCGAAGAGATGCGCCGTATTGGAAAATTGGGATGCGCCGTATCTATTTAATTTCGTTGACTAGTCAATATGTTTTAGTTGGCCAGAGATACGGCGCTTTGGATTTTTAGATCCGCCGTATCGCTATGTTAGTGAACGAAATTCAAATAAGGAACGTACCTTGGCCTCCGCAACACGATTCTCTATACATCCAATTGGGGTTAAACGGCATACCATATAAATAAATTCAAGATAAGAGCAATATGCATAAACGTTTTATTAATAACTGTAATCTTATTGTTTAGTGGATAAGGATTTATTCCGAGGTTAGGAACAAATATCGTTTTTAAGCGTGCAAAATTAAGATTACGATTTGAATCAGATGTATAGCGTGGATAATAAAACTGAGGTTATAGTGGAGAGGACTTCCCTTAGGGCTGGTTGAATAATCGAAGAGGTTACGTTTTGATCACTCCAGCAATCTTCTCTCGGTTTAATTCAGAATGTAATCTCGCTTGGTGATGCTTGAGTCATCATTTATCCTGAAAAACAAACAACTTGCACACGAGAGTAGCGGACCGATCAAAGTAAATATCAAAAATCAACTATATTTATCAAATTATATTTGTCGTATTAACGAAAGTTAATGCGCCGTATTTTCGTTACGTTTAAAAATAAATATCGATTTTTGATTCAGAAAGATGCGCCGTATCGATATAAATCGATGCGTCGTATCTGTTTAATAATTCGCAAACTGTTTTTAATTAAAATAATAGATACGCCGTATCTACGAAAGCAGATGCGTCGTATGGCGTTAACGTTTAGAAAAAAAAATTTATCAAAAACAGATACGCCGTATCTGCTAAAGCAGATGCGTCGTATTACTTTATCGCTTAGAAAAATTTTCTTATTAAAAACAGATACGCCGTATCTTGGGGAAAAGATGCGTCGTATCGAATTAATTAAACGCGTTGTATTTTTAAAAATTAAACGCAATACGCCGTAACTGAGAGATCAGATGCGCCGTATCGTTTGATTTAGCACAGTACAACGATAGCAGAACAGAAAAATACGAAAAATAAAAGCAAAAAAACACACAACGAAAATAAAACACACAAAAATAAAAGAAAACAATTAACACACAATACAACAAATATGCAAAATAATACAATGATGCAATTAATCTAATAAAAAGAAAAACCTAATTAAAATACTAATCAAATTAACAGATAATAACAATTCACTCCCCGGCAACGGCGCCAAAAACTTGATGCGCGTGATGTGTCGTTGCGGTTTAGCAGTTTTAATGCCTACTCAAGTTTTAAATTTATATTTAGCCGACTTATCAATAACACACACACTTAACGAGCAGTGTACCCGGTCAGTATGAAGATAATGGTAAGTAGAGTGTCGATCACTAAGAGTGGAACGTATTATCTCGTTATTCTAATCAGTATTTTAATATCCTAACGCAAAGGGGTTTCAGCCTGAGAGACTGGCACGGTTTGTTTGCAATTAAATAATAAAATAAACCAATAGGCACGAATCAGCAAGTAGCACACACGTACACAGATAGATACTTGAGACAATAAGAGGGCTGTCCTTATGATTAAGTAGATTGTCACTTGTTTTATTGATAGCTTTATATGAAGTGTATGTAATTAACCCTTTCTCGTTGGTCCTATTCTTATCGGCGAGTAAACCCTTAATGATTACTTATGTCTAAAAGTTATTCCTAAGTGATCAATTTAGTAATAACCGTGGGAGCCACATTATGTCCCGCAGTCAAATGCCCGCAAGCCACTAATAGACACAGAGGTTATCAATGCACTAATAAGTAGTAACCAAAGACATCAACATATAAACTTTAATTGATGGGAAAGCAAGTATTAAAGGGAGTGCAATCTTTCGTTGTCACATTACACAAGCCACCAATCCTGATGAATTAAAGTTTGCTAACACAATAAAACAAAACTACTTAATGAATTAAACACATGCAGCACCTTCTTACAGCTCTTGTATCTTTGATTTGGGTGTGTCTTGTGCTGCCTCCTTGACTGAATTCGTCCTTGGTTTCTCCTGTTCGGTCTTAGGTTATAATGTTCGGAACTTTTGGACCTTCTAATTCGTCTGGTCTACGGGGTATTTATAGTTTCTGTCTGAGGGAAGATGCGGCGCATCTACTAAGTAGATGCGGCGCATGTACTTAACTTCGCGTGGGGTCCAAGATTATAATATTCAGGAATATTCGTACACCGCCAGAAGATGCGGCGTAACTCCATGATTAGATGCGGCGCATGTCCTCTTGTATCTTGGATCGTATCTGGTGATATCTTGATAGAGATGTGGCGCATCTGGAGCAGATTAGTCTTGATCTTCTTCATTTCAGTAGACTCTTAACTTTATGCATGTTTTGCTCCATAATCAGTCCAAAATCGCTAAGTTTCACCAAATGCTTGTTTTTACCTGAGAATTACAAAAGTAAACGATTAAGTATCAATCCTCATACATAATATAGTAAAACAAGTCAAATTAATAGGATAAATGATAGTAATAAAATGTACTTATTTGAGTTCATCAACCATCTGAATCATCATCATCAGAAGAATCATCCAATACCATTCTTGCTCTTTTCTTCTTTAACTGATCTTCAAGCTTCTTCACCCTTTTAGTTAGCTTGGTGTAGACTTTGGAAAACATTGCTTTATGAGATTTCAGCTCCTCATTGTTCTTCTTAAGCTCCTCCTCCAAGGTCTTTACTCTGTCAACTAACTTGGAACATATTTCCATCAATTTAGTTTGTGAAGAGCTACCCTCATCACTTCTAGATGTGTGACCTGCTAGGAGAGGTGAATCTTTGGGCAAGGATCTAGTCTCAACCCTAGTTTGACTAGGTTTAGACCTTCTCCTATAAGTTGTGATGGTTGGTTGTTGAGTTATTGCAAGTACTTGAGTGGATGTGTGATGGGGATCAGTTGGAACTGCTGAACCTTCACCCAACTCAGTTTGAAGCATTTGAGGAAACAATGGAACTGGTTCCCCTTGAAAAAGCCTACTAGTCATAGCCATATTTTGAAAAACTTTTGATTGAAGGCTAGGCGTAGCAAAAGTTTCAGTTGGTTTTGTAAGCAGGTATGTCTTTTTATTTAAAATTGTTTGAACAAACCTGGGATACATTAAAAACTTTGTTTTACTGCCAACATTTGATGCCATACCCTCAAAAATAAATTTTGAGAAATTAAAAACTCTGTTTGTAGACAAGCAAATGAGAGCAATAGCAATATTGCTACTAAACTGCTCCCAAGCAGTCTTTTTAGGACTTAAACAACATAAAAGAGTATGTATCAAAAATCTCCATTGAGGTGAGAAACATCCTTTTTGAAAAGTCAATTTGTGTTCAGATGTATCATACCCCATTTTAGTAAATTCTTCCCATATTTCAGTATTTAGCATAGTGTGGATACCATCTGAGTCATTTAATTTAAGATGTCTCCTAATTATAGACTCGGTAACAACAAACTTAATACCATCTACTTCATAATGAATTTCTATGTCTCCTTCATCACTTGTCAAGACAGATGAATTCTGCCAGAACTGTGTGATGTGCGAGACATAAAGAGTAGGAGAAGCGGTTAGAGCATACCTTATGTGAGAGTGGTTGAGAAAATCCACAATCTCATAAAACTTTGGTCCATCTCCATGCTCTGTTTTCTCTAAGAACGCAACCTGGTTGTGACGCTTAACAAATTCCAAATCAGCCATTCTACTGGGTAAATGTTAAGTTAACAGCCGTGAATAGTAATAATTTTGAGTGAAAAGATAGAAGATGAAAGCAAAATTGAGATTTTATGGAGAGAGTTGTAGGGTTTCAATTTACCGACTTAAAGAATATGGTAACTTTTATTTTAGAATAAGAATATAATAGAATAAAAGTTAAAATATCTATAAGAGGATCCCTCGAAATCCGTAATTCAATCAGTAAAAATTGCAACAAACCACCAACGGCTAGTTTTTACCCCAAAATTAATTACTGACACGTCAGTCATAACGGCTAGTTGAACCGTACCAATTTGTTAAACTAACAGTTTCAACTGTTGGAAAATTTTTGTTGAGCCGTATGAACTTATGAAATAAATTTTAAAATACCATGGCTCAAACATAGTTTTTAGCAAACTATCAGCTATCAACGGATTTGTTATGTCTTTACCAATAGCCGTTTGCTTTGGACTAGCCAACTCTTCACACTTAGATATGGTGAGCTGATAACCATACAATTTTTGGTAAATTGTCAACCATCAACGGATTTGATTAGTCTTTACCAGATACCGTTTGCTCTGGACTAGTTGGTTCTTATGTGGGTAAGACATGGTGAACCAATTACCATTTGTTGTATGCAAAGATCACATACTAATATTCCAGAACACCATTTAGTCCAAAACATCAAGCATTCATAATCCCTTGGTGTTTTCCATCCAATCCTGCAATTGTTAGTCGAAAAACAAAGAAACAAGACACAAGCATATGACTAACAATGCACATTACAAGGAAAATTAATTTCCTTGTGGAACCCAAGCCAAAACAGACTTAGGCTTTCCTCTTGCATCAACATAATTCATTCTTTTCAAAACAATCTTAGCACCATTGGGTTTAATAGGTCTCCATACCCAACATGCTGATGCATTCACTCCATTTCCCATGTTTCCCTTAGCAGTGTTTTTATTCATACCAGTACCAACTCCTCTGCTAGCAGTTGGAACTGCTGGCTTGGTAGTTGTCACCTTTGGTTTCCAAACTTGGTTTTTTACAACTGCTTTGTGATGAAAGGGTCTATTAACAGTTTTTGGTGCTGGTTTGGAAAACATTTTTGCACCTTGAACTGTTTGCCTTGGGTAAACAGGTCTAATAGGTCTAACAGTCTGAACTGCTGGTCTAGCAGTTTGAACTGTTTAGGTCCATACCTTAAAAGAACTGATCTAGGTATCATTCCATCATTCCTAGAAAAAGATTGAGGTCTTGCTATGCTCAACCTATGATTTGTATATCCAGATACCCATTTATCACAATAATCTGCAAGATGGTCAAAGCTACCACAAGAGTAACAAGCTTTCCTATAGCAGACAAAATCCTCCCCTAATTGGTGAGATTTGAGGTCATTCCAATTCCTTTGATTACCTCTTGGCTTGTTTGTGGTTCTATACATTTCTGCATACCTAACTGTTGGTCTAAAAGGTTTGGCATTTGATCTAGGCCTAACAGTCTCAGTTTTAACCATCTTTGGAACTTTTGGTTCCTCCACTTTAGCACTAACAGGCTTAACCACAGCCTGATCGTCCTCATCATCAGAAGTCCATTCCTCAATGGTTGGAGCATCTGAGTCCTTAGCTGAGGACCTATCAGAAGACACCTTGTCCTCAGATAGTGATTGATTACTTGCACTTTCATACACAGGTTTATCAACTACATCCTTCTTGGGTTAAGGACCATAGTTAAGCACAGGTAATTGAAATTCAGGGAGTCCTGTGTGTTCTAAGTCTATGCCTGGGGGTGTTGGAATTCCTCTATAGGGAGGTGGAACTGACTTATAACCTAGGCCTGACTTAGCTTTATTAAGGATCTGACACTCAATTATCTTTTGAACACCTTTTGATGTGTATTCTAGTGTGTCTACACTCATCTGAATGTTCTCCTTAGCTTTCTTAACCTGTTCTAGCTCATGTTTTAACATAGTGATCTTATTTTCTCTAAACATTAAGTCTCTCTTAATAATAATCATATCATCAGAAAACTTAGACTCATTACTTTTATAATGAACAATTTGTTCTTCTAACACAGCTAAAGCTCTCTTATGATTTGCTAAGCTAAAAGTAGTTTCAACTAGCTCTTTTCTCTGATTCTCATATCTTGTTTTAAGTGTTTCTAGATCTTTTAAAGCTTCACAAGATTTAGAATATTTTGAAACTTGTACCTCAGAATCTGAGAATGCCATGAGAGCAACCTCTGTAGATGCTTCTCCTTCCTCCTCTGCAATGTAGCTCTAGTCAAATCCTAAGCCATCAATAGCAACCATGGCTTTCGAGCCTGAATCAGTAACCTCCACAACACTTGACTTGTTACCATATCCTTTGCTCTTTCCATCTTGTTGGCTTGGTAATCTGCACTCCCTTGAATAATGACCTTTCTTGTGGCAGTTGAAACACTGAATCTTGGACTTGTCATACCCTGCAACATCATTACTATTTATGACAATCTTCTTGCCAGTCTTCTTCAAGAATCTCCTAGCTCTCAAACTGAGAGGAGAGAGCTGCCACTTGATATCCATCTCTTCAATGTCATCTTCATCAATCTCTTGAAGATCTGAATGAGTCAACATACTTCCATTGTGCTGAGTAGTCAAGAAAGCACAATAAGTATCATCATTCAAAAGTCCACTAGTACTGCTTGAGGTGCTAGCAGTACCAAGGTTTGCACTAGCAGTACCAACTGCTCCAGCAACTTGCACTTCTTCATCTGGACTTGAGGTACTGGGAGTTGATACAAAGGCCAAATTTCCTGAGCTTGAGCTTGATCCAGCAGACTTCTTAATATCATGTTCAACTATCTTGAAGTTGCTATAGAGATCCATTAAGCTCATGGAATCTATATCAGGCTTGTTTTTCCATACAACCACATGCATAGCCCATTCAGTTGGTAGACTCCTCAGAAATTTGGAGTTGAGATCTTCCTGAGGCATCTCAATTCCTAGAACAGCCAATTGACTCACCACCTTTTGAAGCCTATTGAACATATGATCCAATGACTCATTGCTTGTTGCAGTAAAGTTCTCAAACTGATGCTTGAGAAGGGTCTTCTGCGTTTTCTTGGTGGCTTCATTCCCACCATATCTTGCAACAATTGCTTCAAAAAGAGATTTAGCACACTTAAATTTGCTAAAATTCAGCAACTGGTCATTGGGAATAGTCATCAGAAGCAAACTTCTAGCCTTAACATCATTCTTGTGCCTTGCCTTCTCTTCATTAGTGGTTGGCTTTGTCTGCACGGTAGTCTCAGATTTTCCTTCAACAAGAGTTGTTGTTTTTACTGGTGTAAAAGAGTTTCCTACTTCAATGATCTCCCAAAGTGCATAGTCTTGCACTTGGAAAAACTGCTCAATACGAAGTCTCCACATGTCGAACTCATTAGGTTTAAGCATAGGAAGCTTAGCAGCAATGTTAGTTGTGGTTGGTGTTGTTTCCATGTCCATCTTTGTTCTTCTCGGATCTTCTAAATCTAAGTATCAGCAACCTGGCTCTGATACCACTTGACCGGATCTACACACACGCCTTGTGTTAGATGTGATACTAAGAATTATACTTAGTCTAGCATGCGGAATTTACTAGCTAGCACTTAGAAGACTTTATGTGTTTGTGTTTTGTATGGTTTGAATATAACAATGAATGAACACAGAATAATGAACTTCAACGATTCAATATTATTAGAATAATAATACGAGTGATCTCCTATCACTAGGGTTTACAACCTTGAATCTTAACGTATGAACTCTTATCGTATATGTGTATATTAAACTTTAACCTAGGCAATCCTTTTATAGACCAAGGATTCCTTCACAAGATAACTATCAACTAATCTTATACGATATACACTAAATCTTTTCCATAAATATCTTTACACAGTTTTTATCATAAATAGTACAAACTTCTTCACTCAGCAGTCCTAACTACTTATGTCTTCAAAACTCTTTAGCAGTCCTAACTTCCATCTTCAACAGTACTAACTGCTTAAGCTTAATTTCCCAACAATTTTCACATTACACATTTTGAATTTGTTCAGCGCGTCAAGATGTGGATACCCGTTTTGATTCAAGAACCTTAAACAGAGTACTCTCTGTAATAACAAATTAAAAACAATGAGCTTCAATTTAACTACGTTGATGAACATACATTTAATATACATAAAATTCTTACCAAATAACCCAGTTTTTTTCTTATATCTATCTTTGACTGATTCATCGTGATCCATGTTGTCAAGAATATGGATTTGAGGCTCTTTCAAGTTGAAACAGACAACATAGTAGTGTTCGTCATCGATCATCATTGGGAAAAACATATGTTAAACATAAAGTGTTAAAATTTACAATTATCTATTTGTTCATCAGTTTTTTATCTCATACAAACTAGTAAAATAGAAGTGCTTACTAGGTCAATATCTTCGATAGATTGATAAGCAGGAGACAAAAACAAAACATGGTTCAAGTTCTCCTCAAACTTTGCATTTAGAGCCTCTGATTTTATACTCATATTCTCCATTTCTGGTGTCTGTTGTTCATCAATATTAGTCAAAGCATATGTAAACTGATTTCAACTATTGAATCATAACTGATAAAGTTTTTGTAACTTACAATAGCTGATGTATGGCAATATAGCTTCCTCAATGATCCTGGACTCCTTTTCTCTTCTGCTATGTTCAATAGATACGCCCACATATCAATCACTCCTGAATTGAATTCATTGCCTTCTTTGATGCTCTCAAAGTGGATTCTTTGACAGTCAATAAAGTATGATTGAAATAACACATCACTGCAATTTCATTTTAAGATAATATTTAAAAAAAAATACTACTGATTAAGAAATATGAATTTTAAATTGATGAACATAATACATATTACTTACTCGATATCTCCTCTTGCAGAGAAAATTGTATGAGCCACCTTTTTTTCATGTCATGTACTTTGTTCTTCATCACAACTACTCTTTGTAAATACGAAGATTTTAGAGATTCAGTAGGCTTGACTTTTCTCTTTTCTTTTTTATCTTCCAAGCCTTCTTCACCTTCTTTAATTTTCTTTGCCGTTTCAGGTATTTTAAGCTTTTGAGCGATTGTGTTGAAAGAATTTAGTAGTGTGGTAAAATCTTCATCTGCTGTTTCATCCATTCTTAATTTTTATTCGGGTGATGCGGGTACAAATGATATGTGTGTTATCATCTTTGGCGTCCTCTTGAATTGTTCTTCATCTTGTGGGGAGAAGATTTTCCATTTTGCTGGTGAGATTTTCGTTTTTGAAGCGTCCTCTTGAATTTTTTTCAAAACATTGTTGTCAATTTTCTCACTCAACCATTCTGACGATGGGTGCAAGAAAGGTGTGTTTTGGAGCAAGTCATCCAAGATCTGCTCGGGTTCTTTCTTCTCTTGATACAAAACCACAACCTGACACTTAAATTGCTTCGTATTGAATATTGGGAATTCTGGCATTTGCATATGCTTTCAGGTAATAGTTCATTAGTTATTTTGTATTAAGTGTTTTCATAATACAAATCGTTTATAAGTTCATCAGTTAGGTTCAAAAATGGTTTTTGATTTTATTACCTGCTTTTGACGTTCATTCGTTTCAGTTTCTTTCATAAAGTCTGGATCCATAAACATTTGAGTTAACGTTTTCTCTCTCGGTATCTGCTGTTGAGGTTCATCTGTTTCTTTACCTGCTTCCTTAGCCTCGGAGCCATCTTTATCATCAGCTTCATGCACAACCATCTGCATTGGGTTCTCATCTTCACTCTGTGAGCTATCAAACGTCGTCCTGTTTACCAACCAATTCATCCAGTCCCGGACTTCCAACAATGATTCATCTCGGGGGTATTTTTCCAATCCATTGCATGTCATCAATATCAGTTTTCAGTTCTTGAAATATTGTTAATATGTTCCTTAGTGAGTGATTGAATTCCTATCAATAATATAATCAAATAAGTCTTTGGGCGCAAATAAGATCTAAACTGGAAAAGTAAACGAGGCCAATTTTTTACCTCTGCTGATTTGAATTGGGAATACACCCCTTGAAACTCTAATATCATTGCTGATAACTGTTGTTGGGTGAGCTTAATACTTTCAGATGACGAGCTCTTTTGTTCATCATTTCCAGTTTCAGCTGTTTGATCAGTTCCGGTCATTGGATCACCCATTTCAGTGTTTCCATCAGTTCCGGTCATTGGAATATCATCATCTGTTAAATTGTTGAATTAAATTTAAAAACATATCTCAACAACTAATTGATGAACAAAATGTAAGAAATTCAAATATACACATAAAGATTTTACCGATCATCTGTAAGTTATGAAAATATATCTCAACAACTAATTCTGTCATTAATATAATCATAGTTTAATAAATAATTCATTCTTACGCATATCAGCTGTTTCATCAGTTCCGGTCATTGGATTATCCATTTCAGTGTTTCCATCATTTCCGGTCATTGGAAAATCACCATCTGTTAAATTGTTCAATTAAATTTTAAAATATATCTCAACAACTAATTGATGAACATAAGAATTTCAAATATCACATAAAAGATTTTTACCGATCAGCTGTGCATCTCCCATTGATGCTCCTCAATATCATCTATATGATCATCATCAGCTACTAGCTCATCAATGTCATCTTTTTCTACATTTGAAGTCCCTATAAACCGAATACCATCATCTTCAATAACAAGGTTAGGCTCTTTCCTCTGAACATCTGTCTTAGGAGATTTTGATTTTCTTTTCTATTTGTATGCGACTATGTTTTTGAACAGGTTCATCGAATAGCGGTTCTTAGGAGATAGTGAATTCCTTTTCCTTTTCCGTTTGCTTCCTGCATGTTTTCCACCTTTTTCATAAGTTTTCAACCAATTTTATCAGAACATGGTACACAAGTCATCAATAAGAATTTTTCAATACGTACCTTGTTGATCAGTTTTTTGCCTTGCTTCTTCATTCTCCACTTCTTGTGGCGTCACTGCCACCGTTTGTTGGATTGGTCCATCAATCACTAAGTTTATATACAAGTTTTTCAGGTAAATGTTTAAAAAATTTATATAATATTACTGATGAACATATGATAACATCATATGTTCACTTTACATTACATTATTAAGTAACATAGTTATGATTACAAGTTCCATCTACGAGCTACAGATTCTATTATCAGGTTCCCACTATCAGGTTCCCACTATCAGGTTCATCAGATTATCATTTTTGTGTACCTTCCATAGCCAGCCAGCTTTCCTTTTCAGAATCCTTTCCTTTCTTCTTTCTTGGAGTCCTCAGATTTTTTATCAGCATGTTATCTTCATCTTCTGCGATCACTGCCAGCATTTGTTGTTGTTCATCAACCAGTAAGTTTAGATACAACTAATTTTTTGTTACTGTTTAAAAGATATATAATATATATGAAGAAAAGAGCATTTTAAGATAACTGATGAACATATACATACCTTGTTCATCAACTTCTTCTGGTGTCAGTGCCTCTATTTGTGCATCAGCCTCTGAGTTTTAGACACAAGTTGTTTTAAGTAAATGTTTAAAAGATTCAATCATCTGTAAAAAAGATATATAATACAACTGATGAGCATTTAATAAAATCATACCTTCAATCATCTGTAAACCGTGCTCTGCATCATTGTTTTCTTCTTCAACTACTGAAAAAAAGATGCAAATTAATTTTTTATAGAAGATCATATAAATTACTGTTTTTAAGAAATGCTTACCTTCATCATTTTTCTTATTAGGACTCTTTAGTCTCTTAATAAGGCTTCTTTTTATTTTTGGTTTGTTTGAGGGATCTTCAACATTTTGAATTTCTGCTCCAACATTCTCTCTCTTCTTCTTCTTCTTCCTAATTCTCTATCTCCTCTTCATCATTCGTTTCTTTTTCTTCCTTATTCTCTATCTCCTCTTCTTCCTCATTCTCTATCTCCTCTGCATCATCATCCTTCGTTTCTTCTTCTTTACAAGTCCTTCATTTTCTGCTTTTGCCAAACATCATCTCATCCAATTCTTCCATCAGTTCTGTTTTCCAGTATTCAAACGCTGGGTTTTTGGATTTTTCAGAAGTGAATTGGCAAATATCACCTGCATTTTTAAGTTAAAGTTAGATTATAAAAGTTTTAGTTCATCAATTTTAATTTGCATCAACGATAAAGTATATAGTAATTAACTCCAATAGCAAGATTGGACCATAGAATCGCTTTTCCGGCATCCAACTTAACCTTTCAAACATCAGATAATCCACCACGTATTGGCACCAATCCATTTCTCTCACCTTCTTAAGAGAAATAAGAGATGCGATGATTCCTAGATTCAGAGTCCCTGTTGATACCACATGGGCCAGAATAGTAGTGTTAGGTCACCATAATGATTCAAACACAAGTATATCTAGTGAGAGAAAGTTAGAGAGAGAGAGAGAGAGAGAGAGAGAGAGAGAGATGGGAGGAACACGTTCACAATGAATAAGAAAGAGTAACTTGCATAAACATGAACCAACAACCTCAAAGTGAGGTTTACATAAGTATATATAGGGAAACAAGTAGGGCAACGCCTACATGTAAGGTTTTAAGACTTATCCTAAGCCCATGGGCTTTCTTCATGAACCTTGGACTAATTACTAACATATAAGCCTATTAACTAAGCAACCTATTACAAAAGTTATTGATCGACACTTTTACTAATTACAAGTAATCCCAACAATCTCTCCCTACGGGTTGGTCATCAGAGGTTGCTTGACGTCTTCTTTGCTTCTTAGATTTGACGTCTCTTGTATTATTGTTCTTTATTCTTCGTTGTTGTGATCATATGTTGGTTTCGTCTTGCCTTCATCATCTTAGTTGACTCTGTTGTCTTAACGTCTTTTCCAACATGCTCATACTTCTTTTGACTTTGAATCTTCATGCCAAAAGAGTTCTCATTTCATAGCATTGATCTTTGTCATTCAACTTTGTAGATTCTTTGACTTTGACGTAGAATCTTTCTGGACTTTGCTTTGATCTTTGATGAGAATTTTGACTTTTGTGATGTTGGTATGAGCATGTGGATCTTGAGTATAAGTTGATGAATCATGATGGTAACGGTCTTTCCTCCAAGGATCATTCATCGATATCTTCATGGTAAAGGTTAGTTACTAATCACCAATCGATCATGGTGGACTTTTCATAAATATTAGACAACTACGATTGTTTTATTGATGAATGACTTGATTCCATTCACCTTGGTCGAGCACATCAGCCGTCCGAATCCCATTAAGGATAGTTATCAATACTTTGGATAAAATCTAAGTACCGACCCACATTTTCATGACTCGATTCGTGAAAGGAATCTCCTTAGCAGGATTTCCAGCACTTACAAGTTTAGACTTTGAGATAATCAACAGCATAGTGTGAAGATTCTCTCTAATCCTTACAAAGGTTGTTCCTGAATTGGATACCCTCAAGAAGGCTTACACAAGTGTACCAAAGTACACTGTCACACCCCGTCAAAGGCGGAAACACGAGATGTAATGAAGAAGGTGTGGAAAACTAGAAGGGGGGGTTGAATAGTTTTCCCGGTTTTTAAGTTGTTTTAAAAACTTCTTAAAAGTTTACTTATTGGAAACCTTGATTCGAATCTTATGTGTAATCAATCAACACCAATATGAACTACACACTAAACTAACTATTAATAAGTAAAGTAAGTAAAAAGAAAAGTTGGAAAAATCAAACCGGGACAAAGGATTTATAGTGGTTTGGCTACGAAGCACCTCTTCGCCCTACTCCACTCCCCGAGTACCACACTCGAGAGTTTCAAGCACTATGTCAACAACCTCCCTTAAGGCGGAGAAAACCGTACACGTCGCTTATCCTATTTCCGACACTAAGCTAGATGTCGAGTGCTAATCTTAGCTAGCACCAATCTACCAAGGTCCACGTGACCAATCACTCAAGCCCAGTGGCTTCAAGAGATCACCAAGATCTCAACACGATCACAATGATCAACTCTCACTTCACTCAACCTATTTTATCTACTCTAGATCCTTTGATCAATCACACAAGCCCAATGGCTTCAAGAGATCTTCACTATCTCTTAAGATCACAATGATCTTCACTCACACTCTCACAGAAGAAAAATAATCTTGATGTATGCTATGATACAATCAAGGATGTAACAAATGTTATAATAAACCTAACAACTATAACTCTTGTATCTTCTTGGATACTTTGAGCTCTTCTCTTGCACTTGAAGAGGAATAATAACACTTTGTATCTTCTTGGATACTTTGTGTTCTTCTCTTGCTATTGAAGAGGAATGAAGAGGATCACTTGATGGGATGATAGGATCACTCTTGAACAAAAGAAAAACTAATCTAAATGATCAAAGAAAGAAAGTGTGAAGAGGGTTTTGAACTCAGAAAGTTCTGTGTGAAAAAGGATGCCTAAAATCTGTGAAGTGGGTTGGTATTTATAGGCAAAGAAAATCTGAACGTTACAGGTGGACGGCTCCACTAAATCACCCACGGCTCCACTAAATTTAGTGGAACAGTGGAGCCGTCCCAGACAAAGACGCTCCAATTTTTGTCTTTTCTGGTGAAAACTTATTTGGGGAAGTTTGGAGCTGATTTTTTTTTGGGGGGGGGGGGGGGGGGGGGAATAGCTGTTATGTAATTTAAACTTATTTTTCCATTAAAACATTTCTTAAATATTCAAAAATAATTTGTCATGTATATTTTTGAAAAAATGTTTTGTCACATTAAAATGTGAAGTCTTAAAACCCAAAATCACTTCTTTGATCATTTGTCAAGTTGTAAGTTTGTTCTAGAGTGATTTGCGTGGAAACGGGATCTTCCGATTAAAAACTTGTTTACGTTAATTTTAACATAACGTGATTTCACATTTTGTCATCCTCAAAACGTGAAGTAATCGAAAGATATAAATAACGTTTTTAGAACATTATTTGCATCAACAGAAGGCACATTGCATAACATTATAGTTCACACCATACATTAACTTCAATAATAGTTTACATTATTACAAAACAATTCTTGTATAACTCTTGAAAGTAAAAGTATCTCCATGTTGAAATCTTATTGTATTGAAAACATGGTAGTAAGGTACCAAATAGTCTGACTCCAATAAACGTGCCCTCAAATACTTTAACAATGATCCACCTGAAAATGGTACTAGAAAACGTCAACATAATATTGGTGAGCTCGTAGGTTTGAAAGTTAAACCACGAAGCTGTGAATAATGAAGTGTAGGACAAAAGTGAGTGAGATACACAATTATAGCACGTAATCAAAGAAATCAGTTTTGTTCGCGCCAACTGAACCTTCCATGATTGTCACACACAAATAAATAACAGCGGGGAGCTACCCCGGATAGTACTATCAAATGCTTCGGCTCCAAACGGAGTTAAACAGTTGCGCATGCTTGCTCACATAAAATAAAGTTATACCACATAGCACATAATCGCAATCAAACACACATAATTGTCCAAAACTATGAAAACAGTAAATCACAACATACAAATATTTGAAAAGCATTGAGTACCATTTCCACCCCAAGGTAGAACATATTAAA
Source organism: Artemisia tridentata subsp. tridentata (assembly GCA_021014915.2). Classification (NCBI taxonomy): domain Eukaryota; kingdom Viridiplantae; phylum Streptophyta; class Magnoliopsida; order Asterales; family Asteraceae; genus Artemisia; species Artemisia tridentata. Next base: position 366,319,254 of record CP139507.1, read on the forward strand.
AAGTAGGGCTACAAGAACTCACCTTAGCAGATGATGAACAAGATATCATAAATAGTATCAAGAAGTACAGGCACAACGGTACACGATCGGCACAACCTAAATTTATAGCTTATCTTAGAAAGTGTCCCACAAAATAACATAACGCATATGAGTTTTCAAAAGACATAAAGTGTTTTAGTTTTCGTGGAATACTCGTATAAATGTTTATAAAAGGTCCAGTATCAAAGTCGTAAGAAAGTTTAGTATAAATGTTTCGTGTGGTGGTAAGAATAAATAGACTCAAAATTTAACTCACGCCAAAGTATAATATACCGAATATATTATATAAAGAAGTTAAGGAAGAAACAGCGAAAAAGGGAATAAAGGAAAAGCAAGAAAAGAATAGCTCAATGGTAAGTTTTGGTGTTTACCCAGTAATCCCAAATAGTTTAGAAAGACATTTAAGTTTTATTAGAAAACACAAGTTTATAATTCAAATAATAACGGTTTACAATTATTGAAACTATACTTTCCATCCTTGTCGGGTTTTCTGATAAAAGAGATTTTGAAATAAGATTATAAGTTTAGATGATTTTTATAAAACTAATAAACGACCCGTCCATTTATATCACGTTCCCAAGTCATCGTGCCTTTAAATAAACCAAGTTTGTAATTACAATTTTTATAAGTTTTATGTTTTGTTATTATTCGCGTAATTATTAGTTTTGTGTTTATTGAATATTTTGTGTCCGTTTCGTGTCTAATATATTAAATTCATTTTGAATCTAATATATTATACCGTCTCAAGTCCCAAAATGTCCAATAAGTCCGATGTCTAATATCGTAAATCCAATAACGATCCAATTGTCCAAATAGTATCAAGTCACAATCCTTATTGTCCAAATCCAAAAGAAATAATAATCCCAATACGAATTTCCGAAACGTACCAAAGAACACATATGTCAAAATCAAACAAAGTATGTTAGTTCGATGCCAATATACCAAAAATAATCAAAATATATTAAGCTTAAACAGAACAAATCACCAATCTACATTAATAACATATGGGCCCAAGTAAAATTAATACAATATCAAACGCAACCGGACGGCTCGCGGCCCAACGACTAAACGCACCCTATTTACTAATCCTATATAATTTACGTGTCAAATCTTTATTTTTTAAAAGATGTAAATTTATCAAGTATGTGTAACTTTTGTTAGTTAAACTTGTGCAACTTCGAGTACTTAATGAAGACAAAACCGACACCCTAATTGGTTTTAATACTACTCCCTCCGTTTCAATTTAATTGTCAGGAGACAAAAAACACGGAGATTAATAAAAGTGGGGCCACTTTTATTTTCAACCACTTAAAGAGAATATTCCCTTATTATATTCTTTAGTTTTTACTAAAAAAGGAAAGTGGACAATTAATTTAAGACACCCCTAAAAGGAAATATGGACAATTAAATTAAGACGGAGGGAGTATATATTAAAAGATGAGAATATTAATATTTAATGCTACAGTGCATCTACAGTGCAGCACAGTAAAATGAACATTACTGTAGCTACAGTACTGTAGCTACTTGCAGCCCAACCTATTAAGCAGTAGCAGAAACCCAATTCCAGAAATTCCTTAATCTCTAATCCCACAAAAATTCACCATTACAAAAAACAAACATTAATCCCAACGCAAAAATCCAAGATAATCACAAACATTAAAACAACACATCCTAACTATAATTCTTATACTAACTCAAAAAAAAAAAAAAAAAAAAAAAAAAAAAAAAAAAAAAAAAAACGAGTCACGGCACGGCTATACGTCGACTGCCGAACAGTAACCAACCCAAACGAATCAGCTTTTGATCTTCATGGTGTAATCCTGTTGGCCCAGTTAACATCTTCTTTAATTCACCTATAACAACAATACATATATTTGATACTACAATTGTAGCAGTTGAGTTAATAATCATTTCATGATATATTGACCCAAACCCGTACAGTTGGCAAAGGGACCCGGGTTTTATTAGAAAAAGTTTATATAAATCGGATTTAATAAAATATAGAAATTAAGGTTTCAAAGGTTTCAAAAATATTTAAATACAAAGGGGATAGAGGCGCGTGAAAGAGTTTACCGACAAGAAAATAAGGTAAGAGGGGCTGTAGTGGTGGCGGTGGTGTTACCGAAGGTGGTGGTGGCGCGTGGTGGTGTGTTGCGGTGTGAGTTATGAGCCAGGAAGCTCCAGAAATGATCGGCATAAACCGATCTATTGATTTGGCAATTAAAAAATCTCGTCGGAAAATATTCCGGCGACGGTGGTTGGCCGGAAGTGACGGCGGTGGCCCGGCGGAAACGGTCGCCGGTGAGGGTAGAGAGAGAAAGGAGAGGAATGTGTTTGTGTGTGTGCGTGTGTGTGTTAAATGAAATAAATAAATAATTTTGTGGTTTATATATTTTTGAGGAGGGACTAATTGTGTAAAATTGAAAGTGAGGGGCGGAAATGAAAGAATGGGGCGGAGGGACCTAAACTGTCAATATGGCTAAACTTTTGACAAGAATACTCCAGGGCACATTCGACGTACCAAACGGACTCGAAAAATTACGAAACTTGCGCCATTGTTCACGAAATAGTTTTTCTAATAAAAACGAGTATAAATATGCATAACTTTTCAAAATTCAATTTATTTCCTTATGATCTTAGATTTCTTACCAATACGCAAACCAGCAGCGTAGCGTTCTTTTCACACAAAAATATAAACTCTAAAACTTTCTCAACTCGCCTATCACCAATTTGCTATCCAATCTTTAGCAATTCCTGAAATCTATAAGCCATCACATTTGAATACAAATGTCTTTTCACCCAAACAAATTTTGTCCACAAGAAAGAAGTAGAAGCCTATCTGTTTGCCTCTCGACTTCGGACGCAAATTCGCGCGTCCCAAAAAAAATTAGAAGAATCATAATATATGAAAACTTCATTCAAAAAAATATTAGATGTAAAAAAAAATAACATAAACATTTATATATTCATAAAAAAAAATAATAAAAAAAAAATAAAAAAAATTCAAAACACTCCTGTAGCAACGCGCGGGCTACCCCGACACCCTAATTGGTTTTAATATTGCCGCAACATAGCGATTCCACAAATGACAAATCCAAAACCAAATGGTTAAACCGAATAAATATACACATCCAAATTCTAACTAAGACCGAAATCAAATACATAATTGACCTGAATCCGACACGTGACTCACCCGGGTCACGGCCGAATCCGAATCGGTTATAAACTCGACCCGTAAATCAAATATTTCACAAACACACTTAACAGATCATCAAAAAGTAAATTCTATACTCGACCCGACACTATAACAATTCAACAACAATAACAACACAATTGGTAACAAATAATCAAATCCAAGACCGAAACGGGTCCAACCCGACCCGCTGCAAGACCAATTCAAACAAACATCAACTTAATGATTTATGCTACACGGAAGATGTTATCAAAAATATTTTTAGTCCAAGTTTACCACACGATTCATTTGCAAAAACATTTAATCTAGTTTTAGGTCCACGAAAGCATTTCAAGTCGATTTGTACACGGTTTTAAATGAAAGAAAATAATAAAAATAGATGTGTTGGTGTTCGACATACCACAAGAGAAAGAAAAGAGGTGAGAGACGGAGATGATGGTAGCGGCTTTGGTGGTGTTTAACGAACCAAAGAACACGAGAAAATCAACCAAACAACCTTTAAAACCATCGATCTTGATTTATCTTAACTCAAAACAGAAAAAGAGGTGGCGGTTGGCGGTGGTTGAATGACGGCAGCAACGGCTGCAAAGAGGAGAGGGAAAAGGTGGTGTAGCTAGGGTTTGTGTGAAGGAGAGAGTGTGTGGTTATAAAAAGTAAAAACCCTAAAAAATATGTATAACTTTAGGTTGTGTGAGGGAGGCGGACGGCAAGAGTAAAACACAAGGGACCATTCTTGAATTTTTATAAGATTTGTGTTCGGGACTCGTTTAAACTTGATAATGATTGATTTAGGGCTCGAAATTAGTACCATTGTGTTTAAAATAATTTTTCCACGAAAAACAAGTATTTGCACTACTAGTATCTCATAAATAATATATTGATCAAATTAAAAATGTTTATTAGGTTTGCGGTTGTGCCAGTACGCGTTGTGTTCAGTTTTCACGTTTTGCGAGATATCTCTCGCTTTCAAATCAAATGAGTTCGAAAAATCTCGAAAATGTATAATAGGTAATAATAAATGAAATTTATTATTAAAATAAGTTTGAAAAAAATTACCGTTTTCACAAATAGTTTCGAGTTTTATAAACAAGTATTGCCCTAAAATGTCGGTTGCTACATACACCAACTATTCAGGTGAGTCGCTGAAGTATACTGAGGCATCACTCCACGACTTTAGACCGTTTGAAGCATAGCAACAACCACCATGATGAAAGTGGCAAGATCCGAAGATCTCATAAAAGACTCTTATACAACTTGTGTCCTTTTTGGCGAACACAAGTGTAGATTATGGAAAGTGTATCCTAAGAGATCTTTTGATGAATCTCATGGCTCTAGACTTGATTAGTGCATTTTGGTTTTAGTCGTCGGAGGCATGGAGCAGAGTGCCTCCTTTTAAATATCAACATATCTCAGAATGAGAGGTCGATAGATTATGAGAGGCTCTCCGTGAGAAATGAAACAAGTATCTTTTAAGAGATACTTGAGTGGCTAGAAGGTTAAGTGCAGTGCATCACTGGGTCCATGACGTCTTGTCTTCAATACCGGCATCACCTTGGTGATAACCAGTAGCATATGAATTGAACCCAGTTTCTGCCCTAAGGTTGAACATTTGGAGGGCTATTTCTTTTCACCCTTTCATTAACTTTTTTTTTTAATTCTTCATCCCCTTCTTTCTCCTTTCATTTCTTTTCCCCTTTTTTCAATATACCTAAGGACTTCTAGTTCTAAACTATTGGTGTTGTCCTTGGGTAGATCCCCCCGGCTCTGGCGGATCATAGGACATAAACCTAATAATAATCACCTTATTACTCCATGATTATCCTTGGTTTATTGATCACATGCCATAAAACTTTTTGTAAAATCTCTCAAAGTGTTTATGATTATAAAACATATTTTGTTTACACTTTGAGAGTTTACCATTTACAGAAATACTCCCCCTTCAAATGTGCTTATGACTTTTAAAGAACGTTTACACATGTTGGGTGGAGTTCGCACTTTTGAATTGATTGATTCTCAGGGAACATAACCGCTCTGAGACACGCTTACATCACTGGTTAGACCAGCTTGAAATTATTACCCGTCCTGGTTATATTCAAGGAGAATCTCTCGAAATGGTACACTCTACTTAGACAAGTCCTATTCGATACACGCTTACATCACTCCTTAGACCCGCTTGAAATTATTACCCGCCCAGGACAAGTCCTTTCGATTACTGACAGTATAAGTTTCGTCAATTCGTTGGTTAAATCTGAGTCGAGCTCATACAAGATTCCACACATTTGTTACCATATTTTAATCACATTTATTCTCCCCCTCAAAAATAGCATATTGATGTTGTTTTTGAAAAAACATGTTGATTAAAATATGCTTTTTGAGGTTTGTGGGAAGAATTCAACAAGAACTTTTTTGTTATGAACAAAGATTGTTTCAAGTACTCCCCCTCAAATAGTGAATTAACTTTTTGAGGTTTTGATTACGAGAGGGAATACTTGTTCTTTTGAGCAGAATTATGAAAAACTTAAAAAAAATTGATTAATTCTACTCAAAACTAAGAAGCTTTCGCTTCTTATATTAGGATTGAGGCACTGAAGTGTACCTAAGTGTCCTTTCTTTACAAAGAACGGGTTGTGCACTGTTATGTGTGCACAAGCCATTTAATAACACACAAATCATATATCAAGAATATTAATCAAATCACTAACTAACCAATCATTCAGGATGTTGGAATGTCAAGATCGAGAAACTCGATGTAAAACCCAAAAAATTAAACATAATATGAATTGACAAAAATGCCCTCAAGTTAAAATTTTGAGAACTTAAGAAATCATATAAGTAACTCAAATTTGCATTTAACGTAATGTACATTATATATTAAGATACCTAATGAAATTAACTACTTAAGCTAATACTTATATGCTAATCAAATTAAAAATATCCTAACCTATGTTACTTATACAAAAACGCCACCAATATGCACTATAGCTAGAATGGTGACCAAATTCATTCTTGTAACCAAATACTTGATAAAAGCCCACATTACCTCCTAACTAGAACCCAAAATTCGGTCCATCAAAGCCCCAAAAATACCACACGGTTTCCTTTTTCTTGTTATAACCGAATACCACAAAAACCCTCAAACCCTAATTCTCTAAAAACCATATTCTCGGCTCTCTCTTCTTGTGTTGCTGCTGCTGCCATTCGATCCAAACAAACACCAAAAGGAAGGCTTGATTCTTGTTTCATTCTTGTTTTCACTCATCACGTAAGGTAAACATGTTATACTAAATCAATCTATTCGAATTTGAGCAAAACCCTAATCGAATTCTTGCATTGTTTCTCTTTCTGTCGCACGACCCAAGAAGAAAGAAAGGAAGAAGAAAATTGTTGGTGACGTGATCTCGTGTTCTTGATTCTTCGTGTGTTCTACGAGGGTATTCGTATCACTCATCTTTGTTCAATCCTTATTAGTAAATCTTATGTTCTAGTCGAATTATGATCAAAAGATTATAAGAATATGTCACATAAAATAATGATCTCAAAACCCTAAAGTCTTTATGTATGAATCGGACCAGGAGTATATGTGATGAAATTATTCGATTTGATTATGTTAAGACCTATTATAATCGACCTAAATATGTTATGGATTAACCTATAATCGTTGTGTGTCATGAATTAAAGAGTTAGAATGATAAAACCCTAAGTTTATGCATGAATCTGTGAAAACTGCTACTGATCCAGGAAAAGACCCAACTTAAATCGAATGTAACTAAATGATGTGAACGTGTTTTTGGGTTTTTTAAGAGTCTAAAACTAAATTCAATGAAATAACTACCTGGGAAAATTTATCTTGTAATTTTTAGAGGCTTGGAAGGTTACTTTTTGATTTTTAGAAAATTAAGTCTCAAATCAAATTCGTATGTCTAGAAAATCAGTCTGGGTTTTTGAATTTTAATTTACAAACCGTGTCGAATTAGAAGGTGTTGTTTGAATTGAGTAATATTTGAGATGTCTACTAGTTACTGGAATTTTTTTAGAATTTTATAAATTTTATTGATGGGTTAAATAATTAATTTCTTTTCGGGTGTTTCATCAGATACGATTCTGGAACAGGTTGGGAAAATGGATTTTTCATTCGTACTTACACTAGCTTATAAAATCTGGAAAATTAGGTAAAATACTAGGGACATTGAGTTATCCCTGTGAATTTTTTTAGATTTTACTTCTAAGTTCTAATATGATTTATAAATTATTTGAAACAGGTCCAGTTCATGCATAAAATCTGTTAAAGTGTTAAAAGACATTTAAAAAGTGTTGTTTGTTTAATTTCCAAAACCAAAGGGTTTAAATTGTTATTTTGCTAATACTAAAGGACTTAACTTGTAAGAACCTGTAACTTTACACTTTATACCCTAAATTGATGATAATTGCATTATGGTCCTTAAACTTATCCTAATTACTTAATAAACCCTCAAATTTGTAAAACTACCATAATGACCTTAATTGTATGAAAATAATCTTATGAACCTTATACTACTAAAATGGTCATCATTAAATACTTTAAGTTGATTAAACGGGAATGTTAATGACAAGAGTTACTAAATATGGAGAATCACTTAAAATGAGTAAACTTACTTAAAGTGGAAACTTGCTAAATCTGGAAAGCTACTTAAAATGGAAGGATAACTAAAAATAGTAATCTGAACTTAGAACCTCTTGTAATTCTGTCTTCTACTCCTCTAGGTCTGAAGAGGGAGTGACTGATTTTCCTGTCAGTGTTTGTTTTGTGATTCTGCTTACTTGGTTAATAAGGTACAGATATTCTGCCCTTCTTGTAAGGAGCCTTCGTTTCTCTTGACTTCTGATTTTGATTCGTTTAGGATTCCCAAAGCCATTGCTATGTTCCCTTGTATTGTGAACCTTGTCATGAACTTTTGCCTTGAACTCTTGTCTTGATCATTTGTTTCGAACCCTGCCTTGGACCCTGTTATGTTTCCTTGATACTTGACATGACCTGTTCATAACCTGGTAACTTGAATATTTAGGACCCTGGGATACTTGAAGGTTCATAGGATTTTATAACTACTTTTCTGAATTACATATGAAGAGGTTTTGAAAATTGCCTTTAAAGACTTTCATTATGAAAACTGATTTAAAGACCACTTTATTTTAAAACCATTTTAAAAGGATTACTTTTTAATAAATTGACATGAACCTTCTTTTATTTGACTTTTCCGATATTGACCTCCTGATAGTGAACCTCTGCATTGATCTCCTGTCTTGAATCCTGATATGAACCCTGATATGAAATCTGATATGAAACTTGATATAAAACCTGACACTTGATACCTGATACTTGACACCTGAGACTTAATACTTGACCTTGATCCACAGTTTGAGACTACGAGCCACCCACTAGGCATGAGGGTTTCATGTCCATGTCATTGATGCACCGGTGGCATGACTCTAGGGCCGGAGAGTGATGACCTGTCCCGTCCCTGACCTGTTACTGATTTACTTGTTACGTAGAGGAAGACCCTGTGGCCTACTGGGGGCGTATGGATGCATCCTAGACCTGACCTGATTTGTTTGTATTACTTGTATTATCTGGTGACTGACGAGTGTGTGCGATACACGTCTTTCATAATCCTGGGAGCCCGCGACTCCAACCCCTGGAGGTATCCGCTCACCCTGTACCTGGTATGCTGAGGTCACCCCTCCATACACCCTGATATGTGATTTGATATGATATGTACTGTTTCTGGGCTCGTGGTGGATTACTGTTTATGTTACCCTATGACTTGATACTGGACTTGACCTGTTTCGACTTGGGCTGGTGGTTGGTTATGGTTTCCTTTACACTGAGCCATTGTAACCATTTCTTGATAATCTTTTCCATTGTCCTTTCTACTCTTGTTACACCTTGTGCAATTTTATTATTTCACCATCCCTTATTACTGCTTTGTATCGTTATATCTGTTCACGGAGCTTTCATAGCTCAACCGCATTTCTTTTTTCCCGCGGCAGGTTTTAGTTTGGAAGCTGGGTTTGAGCGGAGAGATACCATGGATATAGAAGGCCCGACTAGCTATGGAAGAGTATTAGAAGAACTTATAGTTAGACTTAAGAAACTTTTGTATTGTAACCTTGTAGTTTCATATTTCCTTTGTAACCATTGAATTCTATTGTATTATTAATGTCAAATGCTTGTGTTTGTTCTGATATGGAACCATCGTTGTGACATCTTTACCCTTGTCGGGTCGGGGTGTTACAATTATGGTATCAGAGAGACAGGCTGCGACTTGTAATACATTTACCCTTGACCTGTGATTTTGGACCATTAGGTTTCCACTGTAGGCGCTCATAAGATAACCTGTAAGAATTTGCCTTAGGATTTCCCTGTAGGAACTTAAGTTCTGACCAGTGAGGAATGGGTAGATTATAAGCCTTTTGTTTAAGTATCATTGCTTCCGCATCACTCTGATTCGTGCCTTGCTTTTGGTTAAAGCCTCTTGAGATCCCTCTTGGAAATTGAAAGCTTATGCCTTGCACCACCTAAGTTTTGAAACCTAAATAAATCTTGAAGCCATTGAAAATTACATAGAATTTTCCTGACACTATTTGAACCTTATTTTGAGATTCCGACTCCGAACTCTGATTCTTTTGTTAATCATTTTGATACCTCTTCGAACATTCTGAGAATCACCATGGCGATGACGTACTTGACACATTTTGTTCTTTGTCTTTTGCTTTGATAAACGTCTATAAATCTTCCGACACTATTTGATTTCGTTTCACCCATCTCTGTCCCTATGAGAAGCCTTGTGGTTGTGACCATGAGCATAAGAATGTTTTCCCTCATTTTTGAATGATAAAAAAAAAATTGATTCGTGATCCGTCTTTCCTTGGTTAGTAAACTTCGATTCTATTCTCATAAGAAGTTGGTTGACTGAGCATTCCAATATTGGCAACTACCCTTCTATGTCTCACCTTTGGCGTTTGAAACAATTTTGAACTCCCTACTACAAGTACCTATTATTAAACCTTGGCTATCACTATTATTGTCCCTGCCAGACCTGGAGTTGACAACAACGACAGCTACCCTGAAGAGTGAAGACATTAGCGATGCAGAAGAAGAAATTCTAGTCAAAATGGCGAGCCTGGAACTGATGAAGACATGCAGTCTCACTTTCCTATTCATCTTGGTTGTACTAAGATGAATTGAGAGCGGAAGCAGACTGGATGATGGAGAGATTTAAAGATCGTGCCAGAAATCCACGTTACTCCATCACAGCGTCAAGAAGAAGTGTCGAAGGCTTGAGGGACCAGACTCAAGTTTATCACCCCCTTCTCAGCGTATGATCAAATGGACAAGCGTAGACAGACTACTCGGACTTGGAGGAGATTTTGAAATCATGTATTTAAGTGGACGATTTTGGTTGGATGAGTTGCTTTTCGTGAAGGACGAGGTTATTGATAGCGTGTTCACTTCTGCGTAACTCACTTAAGCTTCCGTTACCTGATGATAAGATCTTTCGAATGATTCGGGTCCTCCGTTAGTATTTCCGTTTGGTGTTCTTTCTGCGTATGTTGGATGACGATTTTGTATGAAAATTTTGAGGTATTGTGAAAGACCTGACGCTCTGGACGACGTACTTCTTTGATGCTTATTATTCCGTTACGTTATTTGTACGATCTGTATCCCTGATTTTTGAATTTTAGTGATGACCGAGTTGGACCAACCCTAGGGTGTAGAATGGACTGTTAGGTGGTTGATAGATGCTTATTCACGACTTGAGATAAAGTATGATCATCATGAAGGCATATTTATGTGGTGCTAGTATTATGACGTCTGGCCAACGTGATAATACTTACACCATATAACGTGCCCTCATTGTGGCCATAGGATATCTTGGGAAGTACCTATGAAGTTTAGAATTTGATCTTCGTTGGATTATCCGTGATTAGTGAGATTTTAGGTTCATTCTACCTATGCGTATACTCTGCCTTTGTTCATTAGATATCTCGATGAGTTTGGACTCTCGTTTTGCATTCTGTTGACCTCAGTTATAAATCTTGAACTCTTTGTAGAGCTCTCCACTGTTGATACAGTTAAGTTGATTTGAAATCTTGTTCGTATTCCATATGAGCTTTCCTGAAGATTCACCTATCATCCATTTTACGTTGCGTGGACCTTTTGATAAGAATCAACCCAATTTGTCTCCTTCTGAAAAATTTGAACCCACCTTGTTTTGATTGAGTCATGAGAACTAAGACCATCCCATTCGTAAAGATTCTTTGAAAGAATCATCCTGAGAGCGAGGCTACTTGGGAGACCGAAGAATCAATACGATCCTGTTATCCACATTTCTCTTTTTGACTTGGTACGTGTTCATTTTGATATTGCTTTCGATTTCGCATTTTCATTTCGACTTCGCACTTCAATTTTCGAGGACGAAAATTTCTTTTTAAGAGGGGAAGAGTTGTAAAACCCAAAAAATTGAACATAATATGAATTGACAAAAATGCCCTCAAGTTAAAATTTTGAGAACTTAAGAAATCATATAAGTAACTCAAATTTGCATTTAACGTAATGTACATTATATATTAAGATACCTAATGAAATTAACTACTTAAGCTAATACTTATATGCTAATCAAATTAAAAATATCCTAACCTATGTTACTTATACAAAAACGCCACCAATATGCACTATAGCTAGAATGGTGACCAAATTCATTCTTGTAACCAAATACTTGATAAAAGCCCACATTACCTCCTAACTAGAACCCAAAATTCGGTCCATCAAAGCCCCAAAAATACCACACGGTTTCCTTTTTCTTGTTATAACCGAATACCACAAAAACCCTCAAACCCTAATTCTCTAAAAACCATATTCTCGGCTCTCTCTTCTTGTGTTGCTGCTGCTGCCATTCGATCCAAACAACCACCAAAAGGAAGGCTTGATTCTTGTTTCATTCTTGTTTTCACTCATCACGTAAGGTAAACATGTTATACTAAATCAATCTATTCGAATTTGAGCAAAACCCTAATCGAATTCTTGCCTTGTTTCTCTTTCTGTCGCACGACCCAAGAAAAAAGAAAGGAGGAAGAAAATTGTTGGTGACGTGATCTCGTGTTCTTGATTCTTCGTGTGTTCTACGAAGGTATTTTTATCACTCATATTTGTTCAATCCATATTAGTAAATCTTATGTTCTAGTCGAATTATGATCAAAAGATTATAAGAATATGTCACATAAAATAATGATCTCAAAACCCTAAAGTCTTTATGTATGAATCGGACCAGGAGTATATGTGATGAAATTATTCGATTTGATTATGTTAAGACCTGTTATAATCGACCTAAATATGTTATGGATTAACCTATAATCGTTGTGTGTCATGAATTAAAGAGTTAGAATGATAAAACCCTAAGTTTATGCATGAATCTGTGAAAACTGCTACTGATCCAGGAAAAGACCCAAATTAAATCGAATGTAACTAAATGATGTGAACATGTTTTTGGGTGTTTTAAGAGTCTAAAACTAAATTCAATGAAATAGCTACCTGGGAAAATTTATCTTGTAATTTTTAGAGGCTTGGAAGGTTACTTTTTGATTTTTAGAAAATTAAGTCTCAAATCAAATTCGTATGTCTGGAAAATTAGTCTGGGTTTTTGAATTTTAATTTAGAAACCGTGTCGAATTAGAAGGTGTTATTTGAATTGAGTAATATTTGAGATGTCTACTAGTTACTGGAATTTTTGTAGAATTTTATAAATTTTATTGATGGGGTAAATAATTAATTTCTTTTCGGGTGTTTCATCAGATACGATTCTGGAACAGGTTGGGAAAATGGATTTTTCATTCATACTTACACTACCTTATAAAATCTGGAAAAATTAGATAAAATACTAGGGACATTTTTTTATCCCTGTGAATTTTTGTATATTTTACTTCTAAGTTCTAATATGATTTATAAATTATTTGAAACAGGTCCAGTTCATGCATAAAATCTGTTAAAGTGTTAAAAGACATTTAAAAAGTGTTGTTTGTTTAATTTCCAAAACCAAAGGGTTTAAATTGTTATTTTGCTAATACTAAAGGACTTAACTTGTAAGAGCCTGTAACTTTACATTTTATACCCTAAATTGATGATAATTGCATAATGGTCCTTAAACTTATCCTAATTACTTAATAAACCCTCAAATTTGTAAAACTACCATAATGACCTTAATTGTATGAAAATAATCTTATGAACCTTATACTACTAAAATGGTCATCATTAAATACTTTAAGTTGATTAAACGGGAATGTTAATGACAAAAGTTACTAAATATGGAGAATCACTTAAAATGAGTAAACTTACTTAAAGTGGAAACTTGCTAAATCTGGAAAGCTACTTAAAACGGAAGGATAACTAAAAATAGTAATCTGAACTTAGAACCTCTTGTAATTCTGTCTTCTACTCCTCTAGGTCTGAAGAGGGAGTGACTGATTTTCTTGTCAGTGTTTGTTTTGTGATTCTGCTTACTTGGTTAATAAGGTACAGATATTCTGCCCTTCTTGTAAGGAGCCTTCGTTTCTCTTGACTTCTGATTTTGATTCGTTTAGGATTCCCAAAGCCATTGCTATGTTCCCTTGTATTGTGAACCTTGACTTGAACTTTTGCCTTGAACTCTTGTCTTGATCATTTGTTTCGAACCCTGCCTTGGACCCTGTTATGTTTCCTTGATACTTGACATGACCTGTTCATAACCTGATAACCTGAATATTTAGGACCCTGGGATACTTGAAGGTTCATAGGATTTTATAACTACTTTTCTAAATTACATATGAAGAGGTTTTGAAAATTGCCTTTAAAGACTTTCATTATGAAAACTGATTTAAAGACCACTTTATTTTAAAACCATTTTAAAAGGATTACTTTTTAATAAATTGACATGAACCTTCTGGTATTTGACTTTTCCGATATTGACCTCCTGATAGTGAACCTCTGCATTGATCTCCTGTCTTGAATCCTGATATGAACCCTGATATGAAACTTGATATAAAACCTAAAACTTGATACCTGATACTTGACACCTGAGACTTGATACTTGACCTTGATCCACAGTTTGAGACTACGAGCCACCCACTAGGCATGAGGGTTTCATGTCCATGTCATTGATGCACCGGTGGCATGAATCTAGGGCAGGAGAGTGATGACCTGTCCCGTCCCTGACCTGTTACTGATTTACTTGTTACGTAGAGGAAGACCCTGTGGCCTACTGGGGGCGTATGGATGCATCCTAGACCTGACCTGATTTGTTTGTATTACTTGTATTATCTGGTGACTGACGAGTGTGTGCGATACACGTCTTTCATAATCCTGGAAGCCCGCGACTCCAACCCCTGGAGGTATCCCCTCACCCTGTACCTGGTATGCTGAGGTCACCCCTCCATACACCCTGATATGTGATTTGATATGATATGTACTGTTTCTGGGCTCGTGGTGGATTACTGTTTATGTTACCCTATGACTTGATACTGGACTTGACCTGTTTCGACTTGGGCTGGTGGTGGGTTATGGTTTCCCTTACACTGAGCCATTGTAACCATTTCTTGATAATCTTTTCCATTGTCCTTTCTACTCTTGTTACACCTTGTGCCATTTTATTATTTCACCATCCCTTATTACTGCTTTGTATCGTTATATCTGTTCACGGAGCTTTCATAGCTCAGCCGCATTTCTTTTTTCCCGCGGCAGGTTTTAGTTTGGAAGCTGGGTTTGAGCGGAGAGTACCATGGATATAGAAGGCCCGACTAGCTATGGAAGAGTATTAGAAGAACTTATAGTTAGACTTAGAAACTGTTGTATTGTAACCTTGTAGTTTCATATTTCCTTTGTAACCATTGAATTCTATTGTATTAATAATGTCAAATGGTTGTGTTTGTTCTGATATGGAACCATCGTTGTGACATCTTTACCCTTGTCGGGTCGGGGTGTTACACTCGATCTTCCTCCAATATAGGTTTCCAACCGTCTAATCTGGTCCCGATGCTTCAACATCTGTTCAATTCTGGTGATAAACCAGCGAACTTCCCTTGGTTCCTTCGCATTCCATCTCTTGCTGTGGAAAAGATGTACGTCCTTTAAGCGACTAGCCAATCCATCACGAACTGACTTCAACATATCATCACAAAACTTATGAATTTCGTCATATGCCATAAAGCAATTGTGAGCGTAGGCACTTCGATAGACGAAACCAAATGCAGGTTCTTTTCGCAGAGTGTACTGTGATAGTTGATTGATGTCATTGAAGTAGAGGAGTGGTTTGGTCAGATTCAGCTTCCTTTGATAGCTTTCAACACCTAATTGAAGATCTTCAACTCTTTCCCGAACTATTATACTCCTTATGAAGATTAGAAGAGAAGTGATGAATGCAAGCTGCATATCCGTTGGTAGATTACAAGTTTTCCCTTGAACTTTGAGGAGATACATGTCTTCAATGTCATTAAGGTTCAACTTTGGAAAATCAGCTTCAGAGAATTCATACTCCTTTTCATCTTGACGTTTGACGACAATCTTCTTGAGATAGGAGTAGCCCCATTTTGTTGCAGTTGCAATAGAAATGATGGAAATAATTCGTTGGTCATGCATAATGTCCCCCTTTGTTTGTTCTAGCCTACTAATACGATAGAAGAGTTGTCGCCTTGTAGGCCAGTGGTGAATCCCGTACAAGGCATCTTTGTCGTACATCACAACGTTGTCCGTAAACAAGTGTGTTGCATCTTCTTCAATGGTTGTATGCATGTATCTTGCTGCAGGGATTCCAAAGGTCAAGGAGGTTGCATATTTCTTATTAGTTTCGCTCCCGTGTTGTAAGAACTCCAAGTCTGTGTTGAAAAAGAAGCAGTATGTGATATTGGGTTGCTCAGGTTCTCCCACCATTGGTAGAGGCTTAGTCCAATCTGTGTAGTACGGTCTAGACCTTTTTGAAGTGTGATCCACGTTGAACTCAGGATTGAGTCAATCGATATCATTGGACATTGCACGAGCAATGTTTTCAAGATGATATTTGTAACACCCCAACCCGACAAGGGCATAGATGTCACAAGTATATGGTTTCATATCAGAACAAACATAGCATACAATAATAAAACAACGGAAGTCTTAACATTAAATCCAAAATAAGTCAACATGACTTATACCAAATGCAAGACAAAATAACCGAAGTACAAGATCTAATAATCAAATGCCTAAACAATGGCATAACAAAATAAATGAAAGTCCAAATGGTAAAGCTGAATAACTAAGGCCAAAACTCCAAGTCAGATTGCTCTCATCCCAAAGCTAAAACCCAGCTTCCTAGCTTAAGTACCTGCCGCGGGAAAAGAAAACACGGCTGAGCTACAAGAGCTCAGTGAACAGATATATAGATAACGGAAACGATAACAAGTAGCAGGTAAAACAAATCAGGAATACAGACAACATCGATACAGAATCAAAGTGAAAGCATAGGAAAGGAATAAGACAAGAATGAAACAGGAAATAATTAAGCAAATCAGGTTTAGAGAAAACAGTAATCTATCATGAGCCCAGACAACAAAAACATATAATGCAACAAACCTGTATAGAGTGGCCAAACTCTCAGATAATGTGAAAGACGTGTATCGCACACACCATCAGTCACCAGATATAATAAACAGAAAGCATATAACAGATAACAGATCAAATCTAGAGTGCACCCATACGCCCCACAGATAATTCAATAATCATAATATAATGGCCATAGCAGATAATAAATAAGGGACGGGACAGGTCATCACTCTCCTGCCCTAGAGTCATGTCAGAGGTGCGTCAATGACATGGACATGAAACCCTCATGCCTAGTGATTGGCTCGTAATATCAAACTGTAGGTCAAAGGTCAGATGTACTATCAAAGTCAGAAGGTCATATCTTAAGGGTACATGGCAAAAGGTTCATGTCAGGTCTAGAAAGAAATGTCAAAGGTTCAAAATCAATGTTTAAGTAAAGGTTCAGAAAAAGAATCATGGCAGACGGTTCAAAACAAAGGTTCCAGATAAACAGGTCACAACAAAGTTACACACAGAAGGGAACATAGCAGTGGTATAGGGAATCCTAATAAGGAAAATGAAATACTGAAAGAAAAGGAAATGAAACGCCCTTACTGAAAAAGGACAGAATATATGTACCTTATTGCACAGCAGAAAAACAAACAAACACAAAGATGAAAGTCAGGGCTTCTCCTTCTTCACACCTAAGGAAGAGGAAGACAGAATTACCAGAGATTCTAATTCAGATTATTACTAGTTCAGATTAGGTTAAACTCTTATTCAAAGATTATTATGGAATAATGATATATTTTATCAAGTTACAGAAGTTTAGATTTAATTATGACATGTTTACATAGTTTAGGGTTTTAAATGTAACTTCATCAATTTCCAAGGTCATTAGTGAAAATACTTTAAGTTACAGAATTATATACACATTTTATTCAGAATTACACTTTATTCCCTTAAGTTTCATAATTTACATATTACACCCCTTTAGTTACAAATTTACAAAACCAACCTTATAATTATATTTTACAATTTAAACCCTACAATATCCATAATTACCAACTAAGCATATTATATTTCATATTTACAGAATATATCATCAGAAGTTAGTACTTTACATATTTGACCCCTCAGAATTCAGAATTTACATATTTAGCCCTTTAAGTTTACAAAACATATATATTAAGTCATAATTTCATAACAATTACATAATTAGCCCAAAAATCCTCAAAATTACACAACAACCTTTTTATATCAGTATTAACACAAAACAACTTCAGAATTTCAGATTTACACTTTTGGTCCCTCATTTTTAATTACTTCCAATTCGTAACCCTAAATTCCCATTAATTCATTATTATGCAAAATTTACACTTAGGACCCCAAAGTTATATTTTTACCACATTCTTACAGATGTATATGATCTTACAAAAATATCCCAGAAGTTTCAAAGTTGGCAAAACAGGTCCTTATGCATTTAACTTCAAATCGGTAATACTTTTTACAAACAATTAGAAACCCTACTATGCACCAATCATTGAACCATCATTTAATCATCATTAAAACACATTAAATGATCAGATATTCATCCAAGAAATCAAACCCTAGAGGCCACGATTTTTATTTTATTTGTTTCTTTATTTTTCTAAAATCTGGTTTTATCAATAATTAACCACGTAAATTTTAAGCTTCTAAAAATCAAAACCATATTTTTCCCAGATCATATGACTCATAAGGAACCCACAAAAAATAGTGAACATGCCCAGAAAATTCGTTTAACATATATTGCATATTTACGTATGTTTTAGACACTAAAATTACAACGACTTGATTTAGGCCACCATAATTCGATCTATCATTTTTCCCAGGTCTATTACATCATAAGAGGTCTAAATAAAATAGCTATCATGTCCAGAAATTCGAATTAAATATAATTGTGATTTACGTGTTCTTTAGCCATAATATTTTCATACGCATAGAATTAGCATGCATGCTTCGATTTACATATTTTATATGAGTCATATAACATCTAAATATCACTGTAAAATTTCCATATTAATTTTAACACGTTTGGTTTAGTCGCAAGAATTATTACCTTGATTTAGAGCAAATCGACAAGAAAACAAGAACAAGAACAAACCAAGGAGAAAACGCAGCAACTCTTAATTTTCCTAGCTCCCTTGCACCTCCAATAACACCAGAAAATTTCTTGTTCAAACCCAGAATTCGTACAGAAGCTTGGTCGAATTTTTTTAGATCGCTAGGGTTTAGGAATGTTTAGTCGGTTTGTTTTTTTTTGAGGATAAAATAAAGAGATATGTTTTAACTTATGAGAACCGACTTTAGGGGGGGGGGGGGGGCAAGGACCAGAATTTCGGCCCAAAGAATCAAGAAAATATTTGGTTGATTTTCTTTGATCTTATCTTATTTTATTTAACATATTATTTAGTTAAAAGAATTAAAACATATATTTAGTTAAATGTATATAATTTCGGAATTTACTAAATAATTATGTATATTAATTTTTGAACATTTAAAATGATGTAACCTTGTCTCAGAATTTAGTTTGTTTCAGATATAATTTGATTTCAGAAGTTTTGGAATTATTTCAGAATTTTATAAGTTATTTAATAAGGTTTTATATTATCAGGGGTAATTTGGTCATTTTACGGGTTATCTGAATTTCAGGTATTACAACTTCTTCCCCACTAAAAAAAAAATTCGTCCTCAAAATTTGCAGAAAGCAGAAGGAAAAGAGAAAGAGTAGAAACGAAACAAGACATACCAGATTAAAACGAGAAGTGCGGATAACTAGCTCGTATTGATTCCTCGGTTTCCCAGGTAGCCTCACGCTCCGGGTGGTTCTTCCAAAGAATCTTTATGAACGGAATAACCTTATTCCTCATGACTCGTTCCTGACGATCAAGAACCGCTTCCGGCTCTTCAGACAAGGACATATCAGGTTGGATCTGATCAAGCGGATAAGATACTACATGCAACGGATGATAGTTGTATCCCCTCAGAAGAGATACATGAAAAACATTATGCACATGAGATAGCTGAGGAGGTAAAGACAGACGATAAGAAACCTCCCCAATACGATCCAGAATTTCAAACGGTCCAATAAATCGAGGACTCAACTTGCCCTTGATTCCAAAACGCTTAACACCACGGAAAGGAGATACTTTCAGAAATACCCGATCACCTACATTGAATTGCAGATCCCGGCGGTGCTTATCAGCATAACTCTTCTGACGAGCACGCGCCTCCTTCAATTTCTCCCTAGCCACAGCTACCTTTTCATTAGTGATCTCGACCATTTCAGGTCCCTCAATCAGACGTTCACCTACTTCATTCCAACAAACAGGAGCCCTACATTTCCTACCATACAACATCTCGAAGGGAGCCATATGGATACTCGCATGCCAACTGTTATTATAAGCAAACTCCACTAAACACAAATACTCATCCCAACTACCGGTCCATTCCAAAGCACAAGCCCGTAACATATCTTTCAAAGTCTGAATGGTCCTTTCAGACTGACCATCAGTTTGGGGATGAAATGCAGTACTGAACTTAAGACGAGCACCCCAAACTTTATGAAGTCCTTTCCAGAAACGCGAAGTGAAACGAGGATCACGATCAGAAACAATAGACGAAGGCATACCATGCAATCTAACGATTTCCTGCTGGAAAATCTCCGCCAACTGACTGACACTATAGGTCATACGGATAGGTAAGAAATGAGCGGATTTAGTTAGCCGATCAACGACCACCCAAATCGCATCATGTCTTTTACGAGTAATAGGCAGACAAGAAACAAAGTCCATGGAAATCTCATCCCACTTCCATGCCGGAATCTCCAAAGGCTGTAACAAACCACAAGCCCGCTGATGTTCAATCTTAACTTGCTGACAAGTCATACATCTAGCCACAAATAACGCCACATCTTGCTTCATACCGTTCCACCAGAAATGCTGTTTCAGATCCCGATACATCTTGGTAGAACCAGGATGAATAGAGAAAGGAGAACTGTGGGCCTCAGTCAACACAGCCTCACGCAGGTTAGAATCATTAGGCACACATAACCGATCCTCATACCAGACAACTCCATCATCATCAACTCTGAATTCGGTTTGCTTACCCTCTTCAATATTTTGAACAATAGCCCAAAGCTCACCATCATCTTTCTGAGCCTCTTTAATACGCAACATCAGATTTGACTCAATCTTTAAGCTAGCCCAGTAACCAACATCACGACGAACACACAACTCAACATCCAGACGCTCCAAATCCTTGAGAACATGCGGATCAATCTCCAAACTAGCAATCATTCCAGATTTCCGACTAAGTGCATCAGCAACAACATTAGCCTTACCTGGATGATACTGGATGTTAGTGTCATAATCCTTTAGAAGTTCTAACCATCTCCTCTGCCTCATATTAAGCTCCTTCTGAGTAAAGATGTATTTGAGACTCTTGTGATCGGTGAAGACATCACACGATTCGCCATACAAGTAATGTCTCCAGATTTTCAATGCAAAAACAACAGCCGCTAATTCCAGATCATGAGTCGGATAATTTTCTTAGTAGGGTTTCAATTTCCTCGAAGCATAGGCAATCACCTTGCCGTGTTGCATAAGCACACAACCCAAACCCTTCTTAGAAGCATCACTATAGATTTGGAAACCTCCAGATCCCGATGGTAAAGTCAGAATAGGTGCAGACACCAATCGCCGTTTCAACTCCTCAAAACTCTGTTCACGCTCATCAGTCCATACAAACTTTTCACCCTTTCGCATCAACTGAGTCAAAGGTAACGCTAACTTAGAGAATCCTTCAACAAAACGCCGGTAGTAGCCAGCTAATCCCAGAAAACTCCTGACTTCAGTCACAGTGGTAGGTCTCGGCCACTTGGTGATAGCCTCGACCTTAGATGGATCCATGGTGATACCATCTGCAGGCACAACGTGACCAAGGAAAGCTACTTGGTTCAGCCAGAATTCACATTTAGAAAATTTCGCGAATAACTTCTGCTGCCTCAGAATACCCAGAACAATACGCAAATGCTGCTCGTGCTCCTCAGACGATTTAGAATACACCAGAATATCATCAATGAAAACGATGACGAACTTATCCAGAAATTCATGAAAGACCCGATTCATTAAATCCATAAACACAGCAGGAGCATTCGTTAAGCCAAAAGGCATAACCAGAAACTCATAGTGTCCATATCGGGTGCGGAAAGCAGTCTTAGAAACATCCTGCTCTTTAACTCGCAATTGGTGATAACCATATCGCAAGTCGATTTTAGAGAACACTTTAGCTCCTTGCAGCTGATCAAACAAGTCATCAATGCGAGGAAGCGGATAACGGTTTCGGATGGTAATACGATTTAACTCCCGATAATCAATGCATAACCGCATACTACCGTCCTTCTTCTTTACAAAAAGCACCGGAGCACCCCATGGCGAAACACTAGGGCGAATGAAACCACAGTCCAACAACTCTTCCAGTTGCTCCTTTAACTCCTTCAGTTCAACAGGCGCCATCCGGTACGGAGCCTTAGAGATAGGTTTGGCACCGGGAATCAGATCAATAGCAAATTCAACTTCTCTAGCCGGAGGAAGACCAGGAAGTTCCTCAGGGAAAACATCGGAAAAATCCCGAACAATGGGAACATCGGAAATATCAGGAGCTTCGACAGATGAATCTTTAACAGAAGCCAAATAGCCTTGGCAACCATGAGATATCAAGGTCCGCGCCTTCATAGCAGAGATGATTTTAACAGATTTCAAAGGGCGAGATTCATGATAAATGAATTCAGGATGGTTCAGATCTCCAAAAATCACATTCCTAGCATGGCAGTCGATGGTAGCTCTATGGGAAGCCAACCAATCCATGCCCAGGATGACATCGAAATCGATCATATCCAGAGGAAGTAAATTAGCCGGACGAACCCGGTCATCAAAACGCAAAGGACAGTTAACATATACATGATCGAGGAGGACACTGTGTTTCATTGGGGTGGAAATAGATAGTTGGTTTATTAATGGTGTTGGAGTTGTTTTAAGTTTCTGAGCTAGTTTTACAGATATAAAAGAGTGTGTTGCGCCGGTATCAAATAATATGAAAACAGTGTGATCACCAATATGCAGAATGCCAGTAATGGTACCTGACGCTTTAGCTGCCTGATCCCGAGTAGTCGAAAACACACGGCCTGTATTCGGAGGAGGAGGAGGAAGATACTGCATAGATGGGGTCGGATTATGCTTAGGGCAATCTTTCACCCGATGCTCAGAAGACCCACATCGGAAACATGCCCCAGAAGCCCTACGACACGGTCCGGGATGACTCTTCCCACAAGTAGTACAGATAGGAGGAGGAGGTAAAGCCTGAGAACCCGATCCAGAACCTCGAGACTGCTGCTGATAACCTTTGGAAGGCTGATCCTTCCACTGCTTCTGACTGTCACTGCGCGTCCATGACGATCATTCCCCTGCCTATAAACCGACCTCGAATCCTGACCCTTCGAGTCGTTCCTCTTCTGATCATAACTCCTAACCGACTGACCCTGATAGTCACGTCCACGATCTGACTGACCTCGCTGCTCAAAGTTCCTACCAGAATACCCCATGTTGTCCCGATTCTGACTCTGATTCTGATTCTGAACCTTGTCGCCATCACGGTTTCGCTTGAAACCAACTCCCTCATGAAAAATCTCAATGTTGCGAGCTGCATCGCAACATGCTGACGGATCTTCAAACTGATCATTGAGTATACGATCGAGCACCCACCTAATTCAGAATAAATTGAAAAGAGCATTAGGGTCTATTGGAAAACAAACATCAACTTTATACAGGTTACAAACCTTTTGAGTCCCCATTTGAATTGCTTGGCTTGACGCCTTGAATCTCCAGCAGTGGGGCCCACAAAGCTGACCAATCTCTGAAACCGCTCCAGATATTCCCCTGCGGTCTCAGTATCTAGCTGGGAAATGGTGTTGTACTCCCGAATAAACCTCTGCTGCTCAGAGTCAGGGAAGTACCGATTATAGAATGTAGTGCGGAAATCAACCCAAGAACAACCAAGAACATACGGGTCGCCTCCTTTAGCTGCCTTGTGCGCCTTCCACCAGTTAAGTGCATCACCTTCAAGCTTAAACACAGCCAGACGAGTCTTAAACTGGTCCTCACAACCTAGCACCTCAAACAACTTCTCCATGTGGGTAATCCAGTCCTCTGCAGCATGAGGAGTAGCAGCAGAACTGAAAGACAACGGCTTGAGTTTGTTGAAACTCTCAAGCCACCCAATCATGGTAGTGGGTCGGCCCCCACCACCAGAAGAACTACCAGCACCTCCAGATGAACTAGCTCCACCACTGATAAGCCGGTTAATCACCGCATCAGTGTTAAGACCCGGTAACAGATTGGCTATAGCATTAGCCACCAAAGCCTCCAGATTGGGGATTTCAGCATCCCCTCCAGCATTATACTCCTGATGACGAGTGTTAACCATCTATAGAATTTTGAAGACGATTAGTAAGATCAAGCAAAATATGACAGAGCAGAATAAGGGAAAAGAGTACGCGAAAGGAAACCTAATGTCTACCCAATCCTCACAGGTCAATGGCCTAAGCCTAAGGGTTTCGGATGCCTGTCTCTCTGATACCACAAATTGTAACACCTCAACCCGACAAGGGCATAGATGTCACAAGTATATGGTTTCATATCAGAACAAACATAGCATACAATAATAAAACAACGGAAGTCTTAACATTAAATCCAAAATAAGTCAACATGACTTATACCAAATGCAAGACAAAATAACCGAAGTACAAGATCCAATAATCAAATGCCTAAACAATGGCATAACAAAATAAATGAAAGTCCAAATGGTAAAGCTGAATAACTAAGGCCAAAACTCCAAGTCAGATTGCTCTCATCCCAAAGCTAAAACCCAGCTTCCTAGCTTAAGTACCTGCCGCGGGGAAAAGAAAACACGGCTGAGCTACAAGAGCTCAGTGAACAGATATATAGATAACGGAAACGATAACAAGTAGCAGGTAAAACAAATCAGGAATACAGACAACATCGATACAGAATCAAAGTGAAAGCATAGGAAAGGAATAAGAGAAGAATGAAACAGGAAATAATTAAGCAAATCAGGTTTAGAGAAAACAGTAATCTATCACGAGCCCAGGCAACAAAAACATATAATGCAACAAACCTGTATAGAGTGGCCAAACTCTCAGATAATGTGAAAGACGTGTATCGCACACGCCATCAGTCACCAGATATAATAAACAGAAAGCATATAACAGATAACAGATCAAATCTAGAGTGCACCCATACGCCCCACAGATAATTCAATAATCATAATATAATGGTCATAGCAGATAATAAATAAGGGACGGGACAGGTCATCACTCTCCTGCCCTAGAGTCATGTCAGAGGTGCGTCAATGACATGGACATGAAACCCTCATGCCTAGTGATTGGCTCGTAATATCAAATTGTAGGTCAAAGGTCAGATGTACTATCAAAGTCAGAAGGTCATATCTTAAGGGTACATGGCAAAAGGTTCATGTCAGGTCTAGAAAGAAATGTCAAAGGTTCAAAATCAATGTTTAAGTAAAGGTTCAGAAAAAGAATCATGGCAGACGGTTCAAAACAAAGGTTCCAGATAAACAGGTCACAACAAAGTTACACACAGAAGGGAACATAGCAGTGGTATAGGGAATCCTAATAAGGAAAATAAAATACTGAAAGAAAAGGAAATGAAACGCCCTTACTGAAAAAGGACAGAATATCTGTACCTTATTGCACAGCAGAAAAACAAACAAACACAAAGATGAAAGTCAGGGCTTCTCCTTCTTCACACCTAAGGAAGAGAAAGACAGAATTACCAGAGATTCTAATTCAGATTATTACTAGTTCAGATTAGGTTAAACTCTTATTCAAAGATTTTTATGGAATAATGATACATTTTATCAAGTTACAGAAGTTTAGATTTAATTATGACATGTTTACATAGTTTAGGGTTTTAAATGTAACTTCATCAATTTCCAAGGTCATTAGTGAAAATACTTTAAGTTACAGAATTATATACACATTTTATTCAGAATTACACTTTATTCCCTTAAGTTTCATAATTTACATATTACACCCCTTTAGTTACAAATTTACAAAACCAACCTTATAATTATATTTTACAATTTAAACCCTACAATATCCATAATTACCAACCAAGCATATTATATTTCAAATTTACAGAGTATACCATCAGAAGTTAGTACTTTACATATTTGACCCCTCAGAATTCAGAATTTACATATTTAGCCCTTTAAGTTTACAAAACATATATATTAAGTCATAATTTCATAACAATTACATAATTAGCCCAAAAATCCTCAAAATTACACAACAACCTTTTTATATCAGTATTAACACAAAACAACTTCAGAATTTCAGATTTACACTTTTGGTCCCTCATTTTTAATTACTTCCAGTTCGTAACCCTAAATTCCCATTAATTCATTATTATGCAAAATTTACACTTAGGACCCCAAAGTTATATTTTTCCCACATTCTTATAGATGTCTATGATCTTACAAAAATATCCCAGAAGTTTCAAAGATGGCAAACAAGGTCCTTATGCATTTAACTTCAAATCGGTAATACTTTTTACAAACAATTAGAAACCCTACTATGCACCAATCATTGAACCATCATTTAATCATCATTAAAACACATTAAATGATCAGATATTCATCCAATAAATCAAACCCTAGAGGCCATGATTTTTATTTTATTTGTTTCTTTATTTTTCTAAAATCCGGTTTTATCAATAATTAACCACGTAAATTTTAAGCTTCTAAAAATCAAAACCATATTTTTCCCAGATCATATGACTCATAAGGAACCCACGAAAAATAGTGAACAGGCCCAGAAAATTCGTTTAACATATATTGCATATTTACGTATGTTTTAGACACTAAAATTACAACGACTTGATTTAGGCCACCATAATTCGATCTATCATTTTTCCCAGGTCTATTACATCATAAGAGGTCTAAATAAAATAGCTATCATGTCCAGAAATTCGAATTACATATAATTGTGATTTACGTGTTCTTTAGCCATAATATTTTCATACGCATAGAATTAGCATGCATGCTTCGATTTACATATTTTATATGAGTCATATAACATCTAAATATCACTGGAAAATTTCCATATTAATTTTAACACTTTTGGTTTAGTCGCAAGAATTATTACCTTGATTTAGAGCAAATCGACAAGAAAACAAGAACAAGAACAAACCAAGGAGAAAACGCAGCAACTCTTAATTTTCCTAGCTTCCTTGCACCTCCAATAACACCAAAAAATTTCTTGTTCAAACCCAGAATTCGTACAGAAGCTTGGTCGAATTTTTTTAGATCGCTAGGGTTTAGGAATGTTTAGTCGGTTTGTTTTTTTTTTTGAGGATAAAATAAAGAGATATGTTTTAACTTATGAGAACCGACTTTAGGGGGGGGGGCAAGGACCAGAATTTCGGCCCAAAGAATCAAGAAAATATTTGGTTGATTTTCTTTGATCTTATCTTATTTTATTTAACATATTATTTAGTTAAAAGAATTAAAACATATATTTAGTTAAATGTATATAATTTCGGAATTTACTAAATAATTATGTATATTAATTTTTGAACATTTAAAATGATGTAACCTTGTCTCAGAATTTAGTTTGTTTCAGATATAATTTGATTTCAGAAGTTTTGGAATTATTTCGGAATTTTATAAGTTATTTAATAAGGTTTTATATTATCAGGGGTAATTTGGTCATTTTACGGGTTATCTGAATTTCAGGTATTACAATATTCAAGTTGGATTGCACTCCTGGATCGATCTTTGAGTAGGTTAAAGGCTGCATTCTTGATCCTTCTGAGCTCCTTTTTTGTTGAGTTTCTTTACGCAAAAGTCCATCTTGATCATCTGAACATATTCCACAGTTCGACCATCCATGGGTTCTTGATTGTCAGCAAGTGGAGGTTGAGCTGTGACCATTCCATCATACCATCCGTATTTAGCTGTGTTGTCGTTGTCAAGCCATTCGACAACTTTTGGCTGTTTGTCTTTTGTACATTTTCGGCTATTGGAGGTTGATGATGGTCCAGGTTTGGTGTGAGGTTGGGTTTCAGGCTGTTCCAAGTTATCATCACCGATTTATACAAAATGATCATCTGCTTTGGGTGCTGACTCGGATGCCTTGGGTTAGTTGGCTGTAGTAGTTGTTGTGGAAGGTTTGACCGGTTCCTGATGAGAAGATGAAGGACCACTGGTTGTTTTCTGTTTCTTTGATTGTGAGTTTGGATCGGGGTCTTTATCTTCTCTTGATCTCTTTTGTGTGTCAGCCGCTTCCTTACATGACTCTTTTGACATGTTTGCCAAGATAGCATCAAGGAGTGCTATTTCTTCTCGAGTCATGGTTGTCTTATTAGATAATCTTTCAAACACTTGAATTTGAAGTTCTTCAATAGTGAGTTCCTTCGGTGCTAGAACTGTGTGAAGGGTGAGGGATTGGAAGAAATCCCTTCATTGACGATGTGTCTGATAGTTTGCGGGAGTTGATCTTTTAACGGCTTGAGCTGATGTTTCAACTCTTTTGAAGTAACTTTGACCAGATTTGTCGATAGATACTCTTCAGTGTATTTCATGATTAGCGTATCCATGTCACCTTGGACATCTTTGGATAGGTATTCATCGAATTGTTGCTTTGTCTGTTGTAGCTCGATCATCTGCTGAGTCAGTCCTATTACCATGCTTGTGAGAGTTTGAAGTTGATCGTTAATCTTGTCCCGCTTCTTTAATTGAGCTTTCTTTACAGCCTTTTTGATTTTGATTTTTGCTTGAGAGATTAGTGTGTTGACTGGTTTCGTGATCAATTTTGTGGTTGATGTTGTTTGTGTTGGTGGAGGTGATGATTGAGTTGATGATCCAGGAATGGCGGAAGTGTCTTTGTTAACATTTGAGTCTAAGTCTTGTTGTGAGGGAGGAGGAGATTCTGGGTTGTGATCGGGATTGTCTTGGATGTAGTTATCGGTTTCTTCATGTAGCCTTTCTTCTTCAGCTGATCTGGCATCCTCTATCTCCTTTAATCTTCTTTCCTCTTCTTCTTTAGCTCTTTCCTTCATAGCGACTTCTTCTACGGCTTTTCGCACATCTTCATCAGTGACAAGTAAGTTCTCCTCCATGTCATGATTTTGAGCTTCGATGTCAATCATTTCTTCATCGTCGGGTTGCTTTTGTTCTTCATAAATGACCATTGTCGCCGCTTGTGCAGTGTCAGCACCCTTTTCCTTACTGGGTTGATTAACCAGATCAGAATCAGGAGCTATAATGGAACCCTTTTTCTCACCGGGTCGATTAACCGGAAGAGGTTGGGTTGCACTGCTCAAACCCCCTTCCTTACCGGGTTGATTAACCGGAAGAGGAGGAGGTGGTGGAAATGCCTTCCTGCTCTGTTGTAATTCGACGATGAAGTTTTGCTCGTTAATTTCTTCAGTAGTTAAACTGAAGTCCATATCAATGTCTTCATCTTTTTGTTGTTATTCTCCAGTCATTGGTTGTTTCAACTTCTTCTCATTAACAACATCTGTTTCATCATCCGTTTCCGCACAATACTTGTCTATTTCTTTGTCAAGCTCAGCAAATGATTTCTTCTTCATATCATCATCTTCATTTTGTTTTTGCATCATTTCTTCAGTAGTCAAGGTTTCACTTGCATGGGCTTCTTTCTAGACCACTGGCTCATCAGACTCAGTATCAGATTCTTCTGATGGTTGAGGTGATTGTTCAGGAGAAGGTTCTGTTTTGATGACTTTGGCAGGTACCCTCCTCTTTCTGATCTTTAGGGGAGCAGGCTTTTTGGCCTTTGTAGTGCTACCAGTGCTCCCTGCTTTTCCTCCCTTCTGACCTTTTGTTTTGACCGATGAAGCTTGAGTATCTTCATCAAAGAATCCGACCTTCTGTTCTTTAAGAGCCTTTTCATAGTATCTGTAACATGCTGCAACTTTAACTTTCTCAATTAGAAGACAATCAGGAAGCTTAATCCCTTGATTTCGAGTGCTTATGCCTTGTATCCTGATCATTTTCAATGCAGGCTCATTCTTAATTGTGTGCTTGTCCTCATCATCAAGACGTTGAGGAATATCATCAAACTTATCGAGAAAGTTATAGGTGAGCAGCTTAGTGTATATGACAAAAGGGATCTTGTTACATCCCTTCTGAATGTGTTGCACTAAGTCTTCCCAAATGAGGCTTGCATAATCAATCAGCTTGACATTGACCATGCCCCAGAAAATTTGAAGATGTGGCAATTCGGGATTCTCATGCCCACTGTCTCTTCCTAACACAGATTTGGCAATGATGATGTACAAGGTTCTCCAAGGCTGTGGCATATACTTGATGTCCACTCTTGAATGTGATGTAACAGACCCTGCCGATTCATCATAACCAATTTCCCTGAGAAAGTCAAGAAATTCATTCTCTGATGGAGTCGGATGGTACTATTCAGTAGGAGAAAGTGTTGGTAAGCGAAGTATGGAGCGGAGTGAATCAATATCAACCGTTACTTCATGCTTGTGTAAGGTACAAGTGAATGATTCTTCTCCTAGATCAAGTAGAATTGTGTTCCAGAACTGATGAATATAGAACTCAGGGACTGAGGCAGACTTAGTCATCAAAGATTTGTAAGGATGATATTTTAGAATTTCCGCTGCTACTTGGCAGGATGATTCTGAACAAGAGAACTTGTTGAAGTCAACCCGAAGATTGTTTTTGCCAATGACTTTGTTATAATCTGCTGGAAAGGTGTTTTTCATTGTGATCTTTTGTGGAGTCTCTACATTTGCTTGTGGTGCAGCCATTGTTGTGATATGAAAATCATAAGTCATAGAAATAGAAATTGAAAAAATACATAGTTTGTTAGTTATTGGTATAAGTCTAATTCATTGTCTTAGTCCTTGTTTGTTGAAAAATACACAGTGGAATGAATATTTCTCATTTTAAGTCACATTAGTCCTCTAATTGCTGTTGTGATGTTTAAGCTTGATGAGGTATTAACTTTAATGACACACATAAACATTACAATTTGAGAATCTTTTGAACTAATTCATAAAAGTGACAAAAGGCAATTCATTTTCAAACAAATTCGTAAACTGTGACTTATTCGTAAAAGACAGTCTTATTCGTAAACATATGGCTTATTCGTAAGAATATGTCTTATGTGTAAGAATGAGACTTATTCGTAAGAATAGGCCTTATTCGTAAACATTTGACTTATTCGTAAGAATGAGTCTTATGCGTAAGAATATGACTTATTCGTAAGAATTAGCCTTATTCGTAAACATTTGACTTATCGGTAAGAATGAGTCTTATGCGTAAGAATTTGTCTTATTCGTAAGAATTTGTCTTTATTCATAAACATTTTATGAATTTCTTTCCAAGAAATTCGTAATTGATGTGTTTTTTTACGTCTATAATAAACTACCAAGTTTTAAATTTATATTTTGCCGAACTAACCTATAGACTCTAAACACTAACGAGCAGTGTACCCGGTCAATGTAGATAGTTTCTAGGTAAGCAAGGGTCGTTCACTAGGAGTGAGATTTCTAATATACTAATTCTAGAGGTATTCGACTCTCCTAAACTAACGTAAAGGGGGGTTCAGCCTGAGAGACTGGCACGGGTTTGGTTTTATTCTAACTAAACTAAGATAAACAAACAATACAAGTATGAAGACACCAAAGATAGGAAGAACGGGTTAGCCAAGTCTAATCCATTTTATAGTTATACATGCTTATGTCTACTTGTTTTAATTCATTCAATTGTTAATCGGCATATCAATTACGAAATTCTGTCACAATTAAGTAACTAGCCCTCGGGGCGGATATGACGAAAGATCATAGTGACTCGTCTAGCATCAATACTAACTTATTGCTTTAAACCATCTAACCTAGTTCGGTATTACACGCTACTAGTCCTATTAGGTTGTAGACACGTTCCGTTTATGCCAAACAATGATTCCTAATTGAGATTCGGGTTAACACGCATATAACTCAACCAAAGCAACCACAATTACAGGTAGTTAAGTCACATCAATTAAAGTTATAAGGATCATAACCTAGTTACATAGACTTCTACTAGTTATAAGCAATAAACGAGTTTTTATCGACAAGCACCCAATCCAATAACAAAGCAAACACATCGACAAAATCATAAAAACTAATAAAACTTCATAAACATGGCTAACACCTAAGGGTGTTAGCCCATAATCTCTGTAACAAAGTACATAAACATAATCATAACGAATAAAGTATGAAACATAATGAATACGATACGCTAACCGAATGATTAAGTAATATAACAATGATTAGAGATGTTCTTCAAGGATGATTAGGTCTTCAATATTGATCTTCTACTGTTTGGAGAGACTTTGATCGTCTGGGAATGCCCCTAAGGGTTCCCAAAGATCCCCTAATTCGTTAATGAGTTTGGAATTTATAGATTCTGAAATCTGGGTCGATACGGCGCATCTATAGAGTTAGATGCGCCGCATCTATAAGTAAACGTAGCCTCCAAGTCTGAAACTGACCCAATACGGCGCATCTAAATAACAGATGCGCCTCATCTCCTAATACGGCGCATCTAAGGACCAGATGCGCCGCATCTCCTTCAGATACAGGTAGATCTCCTTTTTCTCTTTCCGTGGCCGCTTGAATCACCTAAAACGGAGTCCGGATGAAGATTTTATGGCCAAAATACGAAAGCATCTTCAAGTGTCGACTTGTAATCTTGACTTCTTCATTAAGCTTCTAATCTTCACTTGATCTCTTGAATTCTTGATAAGGATTGTATACGGCCGATACGGCGCATCGGATTGGTCCGATGCGGCGTATCAAGGTAACTTCGCGTGGGGTCCAAGATTATAATATTCTGGAATATTCGTACACCGTATTCAGATGCGGCGTATCTTGAATCTTCTATGCGGCGCATGTCCTTCAATATCTTGAATAATCTTTGGTGAAGTCTTGAGAGTGATATGCCGTATGTCAGAAATGTAATGCGGCGTATCTGGAGTGGAACAAGTTGGTTCTTCGTTGACCAAAGTTTCATATGCGGCGCATGGTATAATTACATGCGGCGCATTCTTCAAAGTCAGGCAATGGTCTTTGAATTCATCTAAGTATGATGATACGGCGTATCTGTCTAGAATGATACGGCGTATCTCCTTGAGTTTAGTAGACTTTTTCCATCTTGATCATTTATCTCCATATTTCGTCCAAAATCACTAACTTTCACCAAATGCTTGTTTATAACTGAGAATTACAAAAGTAAACGATTAAGTATCAATTCTCATATAAAGTGATATAAAACAAGTCAATAATATAGGATAAATGATGCTAATAATATGTCGTTATTTGATGTCATCAAATATCCCCCCACTTGAACTTTACTTGTCCTCAAGTAAACCTTAGATTAAACTTATGAAAATGTATCCTAAATAGGATGTATTTTTACAATTAAGCATTTATTCGTTTTATCATAATTGCACAACCAAACACTTAACGAATTAAAAACAAAATAAAATATTTCGATAAAAGCAAATCTAATCGTTTAACTGTCCAGTCGTGACGAATATTCTATCATAAGCTTGGCAAGTATACGCATCTCCCCCACTAAAGCCAAGGAATAACAAGTCTAAAGCGGTAAAAAGGGTTTGTTGGTTAAGGGTTAATCATTCTTCTTAATCTCTATCGATCTCAAATTCCAGAAAAGGCGACAAAATCACAAATACATGATCGAATCCACGAACACGATACTTGCAATTGCTCAAATCCTTAACTCGAATAGGCTAAAGATAGGATCAAGTAATCTTTACCAATAATATTATATCAAAAAGGGCGACAAAATCATAAATACATAGCCAAATCCACGACTACGATACTTAAGATTGCTCAAATCCCTAATCTCAATAAATCAAAGGTTTGGATAAAGAATAATATAGGGTATGGATAATACTTGGGATACAAATTGGTGTAAAATGAAAAATAAACAAAACAAATAAATTAAAATCCTAAGTGTGGTTAATCACTTTCCCAACCATCCCATGAATAAGACTCATATCATTGAATAACTCACGCTTTAACACTTGAAACACACGCTTTAGGTAGACACGAATTATACTCAATAAAATCTCAATCAAAGAATAAACCTTAGTTGGCGTTCCCATAACGGCCAACTCCCATTCAATCCATAAATATAATATACAACAAATAGTAGCCATATGAACCACTTACATAACTTTACATTGTTGGTTTAACAAACTTCCAACTTTTTTTTTTTTTTTTTTTTTTTTTTTTTTTTTTTTTTAAACTTTAACATAGATGTGTAAAATTTCACCACATCACTATAATAATAATTCTGGATAATTTTTCCATACTTTTCATAACTTCAGAAATAACGGTAATAGTGAAAGTAGTAAACACACGAAAAATAAACTCAAAGATATACAATATTTACTTTCACTCCAATTGCATTGTGCAATTTCCCGACCTAACCATAGATAATGAATTACGCACGCGAACACAGGTAATGTAAGGAAACACACTTTGCCTAAAGCAATTAACCAACTACGGATTTTAATCTATAGGGTAGGCTAAGGTGTAAGGGTGTAACGAAACATTTTAACAAAGGGTGTATGAAACGAAAGGAATGGCTCTGAAGGTTTTTCTAGGGGTATCTTACTCTAAAAATGAGAGTAACAAAAGGGTTTATACGGGGGTTAACTAACCAGTGTAGTTAGCTAATAACACATAACATATAAGGCTATTTGGGTGTAATCCTAGAAATTTTACCAATTTAGACAAGTCATTCCAATTATATAAATAATACTTATTATGGTGGTCTCGAATAGTATACAAGCCAAGTTCTAAAGTTTACAAGTCACCGGCACACTCATAGATTTGTGAATTTTGAAAAGTTCACAATTTTTAAAAATAAGGTTATGTGTGCAGCTATGCAACTTAGATTAAACCAAAAACATGCTAAAAAAATTAAATTTTGATAATTAAGCATAGATTAAAGCATATTTTTGAAAATTTTAGGACAAGTAAACGTTCTAATTCTCCATCCCCCCACTTAAGTTAAACAACGTCCTCGTTGTTTGTATTTGAAATTAAAAACAAGAGATAGAAAGAATTAGAACGGAGAACTCCCCTGAGATTTGCTCGGTATGATCTTCCAATGTAAGTGTGCGAGCGTATAAAATGCGGGAGTCCATCAACATCTTCAATATTCCGGACCTGTAAAAATATAGAGACCACAGGAAAAACAAATCTCGAGAAACATCTCATTAATCATCGGTTAGAAAACGATAAAAAAAGAAAAACAAAGAACTGTATTCAATTCTGGCAGGTCGATACGCCGTATCTAAAAAGATAGATACGCCGCATTGATGTCAGCAAAACAGTTCGGTCTAAAGTATTCCAGATGATTCGATACGCCGTATCCATAGGGGTTGGATACACCGCATCGAAGGCCTGGGACAGACTCGACGGAAAATTAAATTGACATAAATTAAAAGATAAGCATGGGTTGCCTCCCACGAAGCGCTTGTTTTTGTTCGAGTCACGAGCCTGACTGCACCCTAATTTTCGGATTGTCAATCTTAATTATTACCTGAGAGATAAACAACCAAGAAAACTAGCAGCAACCAAGACTTTTTTTTTTTTTTTTTTTTTTTTTTTTTTTTTTTTTTTTTTAATAAAATTTAAACACACACAAAAGATTAAAAAAAACGAAAAATATTTTTGGGGTCACGGAAAATCGATACGCCGTATCTAACAGACAATAGATACGCCGTATCGACATAAGTTAATACGCCGTATCCAACAGACAATGGATACGCCGTATTATCTTCCTGCAACATTTTTTTTTTATAAAAATTTAAAAGCAATTTTTTTTTTTTTTTTTTGGCCACAGAACGTCAATGCGTCGCATTCACAGACAAGAATGCGCCGTATTGAATCCAGAAAGATGCGCCGTATTCACAGACAAGAATACGCCGTATCTCCCTTCTGAGACAGACACACAGAATATAAACAAACTAACAGGTAAACAAAACAAACACAAACATAAAAATACCAATAAAACTAGTAAAAAGATAAATTCACTCCCCGGCAGCGGCGCCAAAAACTTGATGTGTTTTTTTACGTCTATAATAAACTACCAAGTTTTAAATTTATATTTTGCCGAACTAACCTATAGACTCTAAACACTAACGAGCAGTGTACCCGGTCAATGTAGATAGTTTCTAGGTAAGCAAGGGTCGTTCACTAGGAGTGAGATTTCTAATATACTAATTCTAGAGGTATTCGACTCTCCTAAACTAACGTAAAGGGGGTTCAGCCTGAGAGACTGGCACGGGTTTGGTTTTATTCTAACTAAACTAAGATAAACAAACAATACAAGTATGAAGACACCAAAGATAGGAAGAACGGGTTAGCCAAGTCTAATCCATTTTATAGTTATACATGCTTATGTCTACTTGTTTTAATTCATTCAATTGTTAATCGGCATATCAATTACGAAATTCTGTCACAATTAAGTAACTAGCCCTCGGGGCGGATATGACGAAAGATCATAGTGACTCGTCTAGCATCAATACTAACTTATTGCTTTAAACCATCTAACCTAGTTCGGTATTACACGCTACTAGTCCTATTAGGTTGTAGACACGTTCCGTTTATGCCAAACAATGATTCCTAATTGAGATTCGGGTTAACACGCATATAACTCAACCAAAGCAACCACAATTACAGGTAGTTAAGTCACATCAATTAAAGTTATAAGGATCATAACCTAGTTACATAGACTTCTACTAGTTATAAGCAATAAACGAGTTTTTATCGACAAGCACCCAATCCAATAACAAAGCAAACACATCGACAAAATCATAAAAACTAATAAAACTTCATAAACATGGCTAACACCTAAGGGTGTTAGCCCATAATCTCTGTAACAAAGTACATAAACATAATCATAACGAATAAAGTATGAAACATAATGAATACGATACGCTAACCGAATGATTAAGTAATATAACAATGATTAGAGATGTTCTTCAAGGATGATTAGGTCTTCAATATTGATCTTCTACTGTTTGGAGAGACTTTGATCGTCTGGGAATGCCCCTAAGGGTTCCCAAAGATCCCCTAATTCGTTAATGAGTTTGGAATTTATAGATTCTGAAATCTGGGTCGATACGGCGCATCTATAGAGTTAGATGCGCCGCATCTATAAGTAAACGTAGCCTCCAAGTCTGAAACTGACCCAATACGGCGCATCTAAATAACAGATGCGCCTCATCTCCTAATACGGCGCATCTAAGGACCAGATGCGCCGCATCTCCTTCAGATACAGGTAGATCTCCTTTTTCTCTTTCCGTGGCCGCTTGAATCACCTAAAACGGAGTCCGGATGAAGATTTTATGGCCAAAATACGAAAGCATCTTCAAGTGTCGACTTGTAATCTTGACTTCTTCATTAAGCTTCTAATCTTCACTTGATCTCTTGAATTCTTGATAAGGATTGTATACGGCCGATACGGCGCATCGGATTGGTCCGATGCGGCGTATCAAGGTAACTTCGCGTGGGGTCCAAGATTATAATATTCTGGAATATTCGTACACCGTATTCAGATGCGGCGTATCTTGAATCTTCTATGCGACGCATGTCCTTCAATATCTTGGATAATCTTTGGTGAAGTATTGAGAGTGATATGCCGTATGTCAGAAATGTAATGCGGCGTATCTGGAGTGGAACAAGTTGGTTCTTCGTTGACCAAAGTTTCATATGCGGCGCATGGTATAATTACATGCGGCGCATTCTTCAAAGTCAGGCAATGGTCTTCGAATTCATCTAAGTATGATGATACGGCGTATCTATCTAGAATGATACGGCGTATCTCCTTGAGTTTAGTAGACTTTTTCCATCTTGATCATTTATCTCCATATTTCGTCCAAAATCACTAACTTTCACCAAATGCTTGTTTATAACTGAGAATTATAAAAGTAAACGATTAAGTATCAATTCTCATATAAAGTGATATAAAACAAGTCAATAATATAGGATAAATGATGCTAATAATATGTCGTTATTTGATGTCATCAGTAATCCACTGTAGACGCTTATACGTAAGGTTTTCATGTCTTATTCGTAACCTTTGATTTCTTACAAACTTCTTGATCCTGTCATTTAGACAACAAACGACTGATTAACAACTTATCTACACATGATTTCACACTCAGCAAATGACTGGTTTACGCATAACAATCCCTTAATCCCTTATTCGTAAAACCCTTAGAACAAATTTTACGAACAAGTGATTCACATGTTAAATGTTTGATTCAATGGTTAGCGAGTGTTCCTAAGGATATCCTAAGTGTTTTGACCAAATTATAACAATTTTTTACCACAGGAATCAAAGATAGAACCTGAACGTGCACCCATAAACCCTAAACTTTGATTTTGAATCTCAACTTGTTTTAGGTTTAATTAACAAACATTCATGTGTTCTATAACATATTTAAGCACTATCCTACTAACTTAATTGGATCAAAGCACACCAAACAGGTTTTCCCCAATTTGGTTCGTATGAACCCTAAATTCAAAATCAATCAATTGATGTTTCTAGGTGCAATCAAAGGATTGTAACATGTTTAACACTTGATTATGAACATATCCCACCACAAAAATCAAACGCTAACACACCCAATCAAATTTCCCCAATACGACATAAACCGTAAACCCTAAATCATTGATAATGAAAAAATTTAACCGTTGGATCAACGAGATATCAAAAACCGTTTCTTGTATTTGTATTAAGAACAATTTAGCACTTACAAATTTTTGAAAACTCGTGTGGATTTGATTTTTTGATTCAGGCCGTCGATATTGGTGGTTGTGGTATTTAATTTTGTTGCAAGTGTGTTTAATGTGTAGTCAAAGTTAGTTTTGACTAACTTTTGAAATTTGAAGTTTTGACACAATTGATCCCTTAACCACAAGTTTTTTGTAATTTTGGTCCTCTACTCACAAAAGGTTAATTTAGACTTAACATAATTTAGACAAAAACAATTTTCAATACACCCCTCGACTTTTTTATATGACAACATTTATGCTTTAGGAAAAATTAAGTACAAGGAGGGTATTTTACGGATAACATTTTACCAACACAATATAAATAAACAACATCTTTTTGAAAATATGCAAATACAATTTTTAAAATATTTAAAAATTTCATACTCCCCTCAACACTTGTTCGGGAAAAATGGTGAAATTGTTTTAATTGAAGAAAGTGATGATGGAAACTTTGTACTTGCTTTTTTTTTTTTTTTTTAATGAAAATATTTTTGTGTTTTTGGATAAAATATTTACAAAATGTTTTGGTGTTTGACTTTTTCAAGTTTGTTAGAGAAAGTTTTTCAGATCTTCTGGAGTCAAACACCGCATACCAATTTTGTGAACTAATTCCACAAATCTTGCATGAGGCAAGGCTTTGGTTAATAAGTCTGCCAACTGGTATTCCGTACCTACAAAATATAATTCAATTGTACCCTTTTCAACATGTTCCTTGATGAAATGATATCGGAGAGCAATATGCTTCAATTTTCAATGTTGAATCGTGTTGCAGGAGATGGAAATTGCACTCTTGGAGTCACAATACATCGGGATCTTATCAAACACGTATCCATAGTCCATCAGTTGTGATCTCATCCAAATCACTTGAGCACAGCATGCTGACATGGCAACGTATTTAGCTTATGTTGATGACAATGAAGTGCAATCCTGCTTCTTTGACTGCCAAGATACAAGTTTATCTTCGAGAAACTGAACACCACCAGATGTACCTTTTTGTGTATCTAAACAACCTGCATGGTCAGCGTCCGAAAAGGCTATTAGTTCAAAACCAGAATCCTTCGGATACCAGATCTCCAAGTGAATGGTTCCCTTTATGTATCGAAGGATTCTTTTAGCCTCAGAGAGGTGTCTTTCAGTTGGGTTTGATTGATAGCGGGAGCAAAGATATACTGCAAATTCTATGTCTGGTCTGCTGGCTGTTAGATACATGAGAGACCCAATAATACTTTGGTATTTGGTAGGGTCAACTGGTGTCCCATGTAAATCAGCATCTAGCTTTGGTGAAGAGGCAGACATGGGAGTTTTATAAGTATCACAACTGGTCATGCCATGTTTCTTTAGGATTTCAAGAGCATATTTGGACTGGTTTAGAAAAATACTGTGGGGGGATTGATGAACTTGGAGTCCTCAGAAAAACTTTAGTTCACCCATCATGGACATTTCAAAGTTTTGTTTCATTAATTTTGCAAAAGCGACTGAATATTTTTTCTTTGTTGATCCAAAAATGACTTCATCGACATAAATTTGAACAATCAAAATGTCCTCCCTGTGTCTTTGAATAAACAAAGTTGGATCAACTGATCCTTTGGTAAAGTGATTAACAATTAAGAATGAAGACAGTTTGTCGTACCATGCCCTCGGGGCTTGTTTAAGGCCATAAAGGGCTTTCTTGAGTTGGTACACATGCTTAGGATGATCTGGATCGATGAAGCCCTCTGGTTGAGTGACATACACTTCTTCACGGAGTTGACCATTCAGAAATGCAGTTTTCACGTCCATTTGATAAACTATGATGTTCTTGTGGGTAGCATACGCCATAAACATTCGGAAAGCTTCAAGTCTAGCCACTGGTGCAAAGGATTCTTCAAAATCAATTCCTTCTTCTTGGCTGAAGCCTTTGGCAACCAAACGCGATTTGTTACGAATTACTGTTCCATCAGCATCAAGTTTGTTTTTCCAAATCCATTTAAGTCCGACGAAATAGACTCCATCTGGTCTTTCAACCAATTCCCATACTTCATGACGTTTGAATTGATCAAGTTCTTCTTGCATTGATTCAATCCAATTGTCATAAGTCATTGCTTCTTTAATGATCTTTGGTTCAGCTTGACTAACGGAAAGAGCATAAACACAATGTTCGGCGTCTGTGTGAAGTCATTGTCTTGTCATTACTGGGTTTGAAGGATTTCCAATCACATTTACTAAGGGGTGATTTCTTGTTTATTTATGTGTTGAAGGGCAATGTTGATAATAGGTGTGCATATTAGACAGATCCGTATTGTGGGTTGACGATTCAACAATATCAGGAATAGTTGGAGCCGAAGCAAATGGATTGAAGAAAGCATTTCCGTCATAATCTGTAGGTGCGTGTACTTGTTGTTCTTGTTGATCTTCAGCTACATCATTGGTGATGGAAGCAGTTTGTTCTTCTGTTGTTGGATAGTTGAGTGGAGGTGCTTCAGTTGCAACAGTAGTTGTTGTTTGTGCAGGTGTATCATGTATTGGAATTTGATCAGGTTGTGCAGCGGGAACATTGATACATCTGGAGCACGTCTTTCGGTTGTCTCATTGAACAGAGGAGCAAATAAGGTTTCCAATTGTTGACGAGTGAATACAGGAGATGGTGCAGCTGATGATTCAGGGAAGTTTAAACGGTTGGTTGCGGGTCCTAAGCTGGTTTGCTCAGAAGCCATTTCTGTAAGTTCATTGAAATTAACATGAAGGGTTTCCATGATTTCTCTAGTGCGACGGTTCCAAATTCGAAAGCCTTTCGAATTTTCACAGTATCCAACGAACACACCGATGTCTGCTTTAGCTGTGAGTGTGCCAAGGTCATCACGATCATTATTTGGATAGCAAAGGGCACCAAATACATGAAAGTGTTTGATGTTTGGTTTACGGTTATGGACAAGCTCATAAGGTGTTTTTTGTGGCGTTTGGTAATCATAGAACGGTTTTAAGTGTAACATGCAGTCGCAACGGCTTCCGCCCATAAGTAATCAGGTAATTGAGCATTAATAAGCATCATTCTTGCAGCTTCCACTAGTGTTCTGTTTCATCTTTCAACTACTCCATTTTGTTCTGGAATTCATGCAATGGATGTTTGATGTTCGATTCCCACTTTCTCAAAGTAACCACGAAGAGTCTGATTCTTGAATTCAGTTCCGTTGTCTGTTCTAACTTTTCTGACCATATTGCGAAGCTGAACTTGAATTTTCGTGAGAAAGGTGATAATCATGTTAGGAGCTTGATCTTTACTTCGAAGGAAATAAATCCAAGTCCATTTGGAGTAATCATCAACAATTACCAGAATGTAGCATTTGCCATTGATCGTCTGCACGTGCATTGGGCCACATAGCTCCATGTGAAGAAGATGAAGTACGTGATTGGTACTATGTTTAGCTTTTGGAGGAAAGTGTGCACGAGTGCTTTTCCCTTGTTCACATGCGGGACATAAGTGATCCTTGGAGTACCGAAATCTTGGAAGACCGTCAACTAGTTTGTGTCATGCAAGTTCAGTCATGGTTTTGAAGTTCAAATGAGAAAGTCGTTTGTGCCATAACCATGATTTTGTCAAAGTTGCTTTGGAGAGCAGACATATT
Source organism: Artemisia tridentata subsp. tridentata (assembly GCA_021014915.2). Lineage (NCBI taxonomy): Eukaryota > Viridiplantae > Streptophyta > Magnoliopsida > Asterales > Asteraceae > Artemisia > Artemisia tridentata. The sequence goes on from CP139507.1 coordinate 366,361,635, forward strand.
GGAGAAGAAACAATCATATCAGACATGGAGATTTTGTAAAGACTAGTTCCACAAGAGCCTGACATGAGATCATTTCCTTGTAAATCACGAACGAAGCACGTTTTCTCCCTAAATGCTACTTCCAAATCCCCATCACAAAATTGACCGACTGAGAAAAGGTTGTGACCAAGGCCTTCGACGTAATATACACGACTAATTTCGATGTTACCATTAACATAATCTCCATAACCCATGATAGCTGCAAAATGATCGTTCCCGAATCTGACAGTACCAATGAACATTGAAACAAAATTAACGAGCAATTTAAGGTTTCCTGTCATATGTCGGGTACATCCGCTATTAACAATCCAGAGTACGATTTGAATTACCTTCATCACATGAAGACGACGAAGATGGAATAGAGGTAAAATTGGAACCCGTATAAGTAATGGGTTCCATTACAGTAGAATCACACATGTTTCTAGATTTAGGTAACCACTTAAAACTAGGTGTATACTATAACCATTTTTGCCATATCCAACTACTTTGGGCTTTTGTCTTAGTGAATGCACTAGGTGAATCCATTTTCTTAGGACTTGTGTTGTCGGCTATGGGATCACTTACCGCAATTACAGAAAATACTTTTGGCTCTTTTCCTAATGCAGACTTAGAAGCTATAGTGGGCCTAGAAAGAATGCCATTAGTATATTTTCTAGTGCGTAATAACAGAGAATTAGCAACACAACGATCATGAGAACCAAACATCATACTTTTATGACAAAAAATACAAGAAGCATTGACATTTGAAACGTTCAACGACATAGCATTCGTTACATTGATATTAGAATTACAAGTTTTTAAGTTCGAATTTAAATCATGTGCAACATGCGTTTTATTCAAAGTCCTAAGCTGATCTTCTACTTCATTTTCTTCTAGAGGTCCGCTCCTACGTTTCCAGATCCTATTCTTCTTTCTTGTGCTCTTACGCGGTGATCTGCTAACGCTAGTAGTGGCTTCTAGTCCTGTAGAAGTGGAAGTATTCAAATTAGTGGTTTGACATTGGTTTGTATCTTTGTGCCTATATGATGTTTCAATTTTGTACATTCCTGGTGCGATTACGTTGGTGTTTCCTAATTTCCCTTTGTTAAGGGTACGTATTTTCTCTTCTAATTCACTAATGATGAATTGTTGATCTTGTATTTTTGTATCGAGTTCTCTATTTAAACGAACGGTGTCATTGCGATTTTGTCGACATTCATCATTTTCTTTCAAAAGTTCAGAACGTGTCTTTTTCAAAGAATCATAAATAGTTTTATACTCATCTTTTAAATGCTCAATTTCTTTTTCATATTTGAAAACTTGACATTTTAAAACCGCATTTTCATCATCAAGATTCTCAACTTTGGATGTTGAAAGGTTTTGAAAAGACATGTTTTCTTTTTGATGTTGTAATTTGAGTTCAAAAGTAAGACTTTGAGCCTGACACCATTGAAGTTTCTTTTGAAGTTGAGAAATCTTGAGTGAAAGTTTTGTTTGAACATCATCATTATGAGTCATAATTCTCTCATTTTCTGCTTTTAAAATCCCAGTTTCGTGTCTCAACGTATCATTTTCAACATTGTGGTCGGTTACGAGCATGGAATTACATGAAAAATAAACAGAGCTCATAAATACAGATATAATGTTAGAACTCAGAACATCTTCCAAGAGTCGATCTACTTCTTTTTGAAGAGTTTTGTTTTGACGTTTTCGTTTTGAAATCGAGTTTTCTGTTGCTTTGAAAATGTTCATCATGGATGAAAATTCATTTTGTAGTTCCCGTTCCCAGTGTGTTGCACAAAGATGCAAATGTTGGACATGAGGTAAAAATTGTGTTTGAAAAATTTGTCTTTGTTCTTTTGCGTAAGCGGATTGAAAAGTAGAAATTTTTATCTCAGAATGACGTTCTATTGCTTGTTCCAAAAGTTTGATATCTTCCATAAACGTATCAAAATACCGAAGTACAAGACATCATTTAGGTAATGGTTGAATTTCATCAGAAGATGGTAAAGGGCCATTTATTTGTGTCACTGGTTTGACAGGACCAATATTAGAAGTTGATTCATGAATTTCAGAAATATACCAAGGTTATTCTGTTTTTTCTTTTTGAGGAACAAAAGTTTCATGGATAGATGGTAATTTAGAATAATCAAATGGTTTAACCATATCCTTTTTGCTCATTTTCAATCGACTCTCATCTTCTTCTTACCATTCTTCCTCACAATTATATATAATAACACGCTTAATAGTATCATCAAACAATTGTTCTGCACTATACAACTTTGGATTTTCTCTGAGAGTTGTGTGTAGAAAACGTGGTTTATCGTCACGAAGATAAAAACCTTTTGAACCATTTGGATTTGATTTTAAAGTGAACTTTTGTATGGTCGTGACCGACTCACCAGTTTTGTAAACAATGTTTTGAAATTCTTTTATTTTTCTTTCTAACTCAACGATTTCATCAACGTGAGAATCAATTCGTTTCCTTGACTTTTTTTTTGTATTCTAAAAGAGTTGCTTGACAAACCGGTATCTCCAAATTAGTTTTTGAAAGTTCAGTTGCAAGATGTTCGACTTTGTAAAACCCAAATTTTCTGAACGCGTAAAATACCTAAAATACCCTTCAATTTTGAACTTTTGAAGAACGTATATTTGCGTATAACCTAAAGTATTTATATGTTACTATTTGAACGTGCACAACATTTGGAACCTACAACATAAGATAAATAAGATTATACTTATGTTATACATTAGTAAGCTATGTTACATTTATTTTTGAAAACTTGTACACGCCTAAATAAATCCATATAGGCCGAAATATATGTATAATTTCACAAGTAAACTTAAACCAAAACAAGCCCAAGCCCAACATGAACTAAATAAGGAATTGACTCCATCAATCCCATAAAAATCGATCCTTCCTTTTTATCTCATCACAATACACGGTTTTCCCTCATTCTTCATACACCGAACATTTTTTTTATCACAATTACAAAACCCTAAAAACCTAAACAAGAGTGGCAGCATAACAAATTCTTCCAAGAGAAACCGAACCCTAAAACTATTTTTTTAGCATTCCATTCATGATCAAGAAGGAGAAAGGAAAAGGTGTGGTTGAATTCGTGAAGTCCTTGTGTTGTTCTTGATTCTCTATTCGTTGGTGAAAGGTATAAAGAAACCCTTTTATTTTGAATACACATTCGACGCATACAATAGTTATATTTTAACGAATCTAAAACTAATAATCATGCTCTACATATTTTGATCTTGTTCTCCCTTTGTCACGTTTGAATTATGTATGTCACGAATTGAGAATGAGATATGTTATGCGAATTGATATGAACAAGTTCATGAAATAATGAAACATGGTTAATACACATATGTCGACTTACTTTTATGTCTTGGTCCTTTTGAATCTGTTGTTAAACACACGTTAGACCTGGTTATTTTCGCCCTAATATACCTTCATAACATGACCTAAAAGCTGGGAAAAGAAAATAGAAACCCTAGGATTATAAGGTAATTGAATCGGGTAATTAAGGGTTTAGGGTTTGGGTGTGATTTTATGTAAATCAGCTGTCCAGTTTTGGGTCGAAATCAAATGGGTCAAACTTTGTGATGTCAACGTGTTTTTGGGAGATTTTTGAGTCTAAATATAAGTTCAATCCGGGTACTCTCTGGAAATGTAAATTATATGCTTATTTGAGGTCGGTAAGTAAGCTTTTTGATTTTGCGATATTAAGGTCAAAACTGAATTCGGGATTCTGAAAATCAGTCCACTTTGCCGATTTTTCATTTTCAAACCATGAGGAGTTGGGTCATGAAACTTTTCAGTAGTTAACTTCTATATGCCTAGTAATGTCATGAATTTTTGGGGATTTTTCCTGGACGTATTGGTGGGTCAACCAAGTGGATACTTTTTGGGTACTACAGCAGATACGTTTTCTGGGTAGTCTGAGTTGGAGCATTTTTCGTGTGGGGTTAGACTAACTAATAAATTCTAGGAAAATTCGTGTGGGTTCTATAGACATTGAAGTACTTGTGGCAATTTTTGTGAAGTTTATTTTTGAGTTCTGATGTGGTTCAAAAATTCGTCAAGTTGTGACCTGTTCATAGATAAAAGCTGATAAAAGTTTAAAAGGCTAAATAAGGGGTTATTTGTGTATTATTAAACTTACGGGTTGAACTTATCATTTTCTAAACTAAAGGGCTTAACTTGCGAAACCATGTAACTTTATGATACTTACATTTCATACCCTAATCTTACAATAATTGCACTATAATCCCTAAACTGGTGATATTTGCATAATAAACCCTAAACTTATATAATTATCATTATGAACCTTAAACTATTAAAATAGTCACGTTGATACCTTAAATTGATTAAATGATAACCTTGGATATTAACGACAAATGTTTCTTAATCTGGGAACCTTCTCAATACGGAAACCTTCTAATTATGGAAACTTGCTAATTCGGGAAACCTGCTAAAAATAGAAAGTTACTTAAAATGGTTAAACTACTTAAAGAGGGAACTTACTATTTTGGAAAGTTACTATTTTTGGAACTCTGCAATAAAAGGAAAGTTACTAAAAATGGAAAGCCGACTAAAATAAGTAATCTGATTTAAATAAGATATTAATAATAAGACGATCATGTATTCGTGTAGATTCGCTGAAGAAGGAGTTTGATTCCGAACTTTATGTTTCTGTTATGTTTTCACTTGCGGTCTAAGGTACATATATTCTTTCCCTTTTCAGTAGGGATATTTCTATCGATCCTATGCCTGATATGATTCCCTTATTTGACTCATGACTTTCATTGTATGGTTGTCATTCTTATTGATTCATTCTGACATTTATTTAAATGTCTATGCTATGCTAGACTTATGCTTTGCCATGCTTATTGAGTTACTATCTTGTTTCTCTTGCCATGCTAGATTATTATTGTTGTATGCTATGATAGATCTGTGCCTGAGCTAACCTAGTTGTGGAGGTACCATGACCATGTCTTGGATGGCACCCTAGGCATGACACTCCCGTAGAGGTGTGATAGATCTACGGCGTTCCCCCTTATGTTATGATTTTGTGTACACTATTGGCCAACTTTATATATGTGTGACCAGTCTAGTACTGGCATCCATATTTTGTTAGGGAGCGTATGGATATATCCTAGGTTTATGTATTTGTATGTTATGGTGACCAGGTGGTGTGTGCCTTACACTCCTTCTCACACTTTTATTACTTAGAGGTCTCCCCTCTTCGTATACTTGTATTGCTTTAGTATGATTTGACGGATTGTTGGTCCACAAATTGTATATGGATCACTAAGTAGTCTTGAATACCTAGTAGATGGTTAAGATAAATCCGAACCAATCTAAGTGAGAAACCCTAAGTGATTGTTATTGTTAATGCGGAATCTTAACAAGAACAATTAAGAACACAAGCAGGGATATCACTAACTTCGTATATTGATATTCACTATAATGAATTCGTACAACTCACACCCGAACTAACAATCTTTAGGGATCCTTTTATAACACAAGGAAACCCTAGACGACACAGAAGATATACACAAATCTTCTATAAAGATACATACACGCATTGTATCTTTTCCTAACATAACTCTAACAAACTTTCCTATCTTCACGACCAGACTTAACTTTATAAGTCAACCAGACTTAAATATGTTACCAGACTTAACATTACATTACCAGACCTAATAATACAAACAGACCTAACTTAGATAAACTACCAGACCTAAGTTGTCTGCTCTTGATACTCATCATAATTCCCAACAATCCTCCCCTAACTTGATCTTCATGCTCCATGAACTTCAATTTCTTCTGATTAAACCTTCTGAGGATTGAATCTTGAACACTTTGAACTGTATTTAGGTCTTGTTCCATTCTAGCAGCTTGAATCTTGATAAGCTCTTCTGATATGGTCTTTGCAGCAACATTGACTATATGTACATCAATTCATATTAAGTTTCATATCTATTCTCATCACTTCCAGGTGTGTTAACTCCTGTGAGAGGTGAATCATTGAAATTTAATGGATTTGATGTCTCTTTACCAATAGCCATCACTACTGGAGTAGCCAAATGTTTTGGTGTGTAAGACCATGGTACACTGATAACCATATGATTTTAAGCAAATCATCAGCTTATCAACGGATTTGTTAAGTCTTTACCAAAAGCCGTTTGCTTCTGGACTAGTCAATTCTTTGATGGAAAAGCACCTCATCATGGTGAATTGATTACCATTTATGGTTTTCCACAGCCTTTACCACAAGCCATAACCTTGTGGGCTAGCCAACTCTTCACTTATCTTAGATATGGTGAGTTGAATACCATACAATTTTTGGCAAATTGTCAGCCATAAACGGATTTGAGCAATCTTTACCTGTTAGCCGTTTGCTCAGGATTAGCCAGTCCTTATGTTGATGAGACAAGGTGGACTGATAACCTTTTGATGTGTTAGTGCAAAGCACCTCCACCAAGTGAGAAGTTCCAATAGTCTCACTCAACAACTTGTGAAAATATACTTAATCCAGCATTGCCTATAAAAGAAATAAAAGACATAGATAATTTTTTTTTTTTTTTTTTTTTTTTTTTTTTTTTTTTTTATCACTAACAGAACTAAAATCAAAACTACAAGACTTAAAAGTAACCTAAATGCTGGTAAGTATTCATACTTTACATACTTCACAGTTTGACCTCTCCTTAGGCCAAACCTCCCCTTAACTCAAACTAGGGGTTCATCATACCAATGTTAACTACCAGATAATTGAATCTAGGACCATCAAATACCTTAGTTAACAGGTCAGCAACATTAAAATCTGTATGTATTTTCTCCACTCTAATCAACTTCTTTTCAAAGCAATCCCTAATGAAGTGATGCCTTATTTCTATATGCTTAGTTTTAGAGTGATATACTGGATTCTTAACAATACAGATAGTACTCTTATTATCTATGTGGATAACAGTATTCATAAAATTCAAACCATAGTCCAGCATCTGATTCTGAATCCACAAAACTTGTCCACAGCAATGAGCAGCTGCTACATATTCAGCCTCAGTAGTTGAATTAGCCACAATCGTCTGCTTCTTGCATTGCCAAGATATTAACCTCCTTCCAAGGAACTGACAACCTCCTGTTGTTGATTTCCTATCCAGACTTGCACCAGCATAGTCACTGTCTGAATAAGCTGTCAGGTCAAAAGTTGACTCCTTTGGATACCAAAGGCCCAAATTTGGTTTGCCCTTTAAGTACCTGAAGATCCTCTTCACAGCATGAAGATGTGAAGTCTTTGGTTGAACCTGAAAGCGTGAACAAACACAAACTGCATACATAATATCAGGTCTAGAAGCAGTAAGATACATGAGGGAACCTATCATGGATCTGTAAAGATGCACATTCACATCAGCAGCATCTTCATCCTTTGTTAAAGGCACTTTGTTCTCCATGGGAGTGACTGCTGCCTTCACATTTGAGAACTCAAACTTTTTCAGAATTTCTGCAACATACTTGTCTTGAGAAATAAAAAGTCCATCATCCTTTTGCTTAACTTGCAGTCCCAAGAAAAATGTAAGTTCTCCCATTGAGCTCATTTCAAACCTGCTCTTCATTAAACCTTCAAATTCATCACACCAAGACTTTCTTGTGGATCCAAAAATGATATCATCCACATAAATTTGGACAAGAATAATATCCTTCTGATCTCTCTTAATAAATAAAGTCTTATCAATTACACCCCTGATGTATCCATGTTCTTCAAGAAACTGTGAAAGAGTTTCATACCAAGCTCTAGGAGCCTGATGAAGACCATATAGAGCTTTAATAACCTTATACACTTGATTGGGGTTAGCAGGATCCTCAAAGCCAGGAGGTTGATGTACATACACATCTTCTTCAATAGTGCCATAAAGGAAAGCACTTTTGACATCCATCTGATATACCTTGAATCCCATGTATGATGCATAGGCCAAAAATAACCTGATAGCTTCAATCCTTGCTACAGGAGCAAAAACCTCATCATAATCTATGCCCTCCTCCTGTTTGTATCCTTGAGCTACCAACCTTGCTTTGTTCCTTACAACTACTCCTCTTTCATCCCTTTTATTCCTGAAGACCCATTTAGTACCAATAACTTTAGCTCCATTAGGTAGATCTACAAGAACCCATACTTTCTGTAGCTTGAACTGCAACAACTCTTCTTGCATGGCTTCTACCCAACTTTCCTCCCCTAAAGCTTCAGAAACTGTAGTGGGTTCACTTTGAGAAAGAAAGCAAGCAAATAAGCAATGTTGCTGGTCCTTATGGTTGACCCTTTGTTGTTGCTTAATCAGGCTAATGAGTGCAAGAGAATCAGACTGATGTTGCACTCTACTTCTTGTTTGAACAGCAGACTTGGGATTACCAATTATTTGGCTTTTGGGATGAATGGTGTGGATCCTGAGAGTGGGGGTTGGACTTACCTCCACTTCAGTGGGTAAGTTGTTGAAATCAGTAATAATTCCTCCTTCATCATAGGAAGCCCCATCAAAAACACCTTTATTAGGATTAGGAAATACTTCAAGTTCTGGCATCTCAGAATCAGCACAGGCAGTATTTGAAGAAAGGTCTGGTAGAACACCACTACCAGACTTAAAATGTGAAGTACTGGTAATGCTAGGGGATATGACTTTGCCAGACTTAACTTCAGAATCTATTTTCTGAGTGGAAGAATCTTTGATTACTGCTTCAGCTGCATCAGACTTGTTCTCTGTAGATGGAATCACAACAAGCTCAGCCATATCATCAATGTTCCCTGAATTTGAAGAATCTTTGGTACCTGCAATGTTAGTAGCTTCTTGGGTACCTACAATAGGGTTAATTTGATTCTCCTTGGAGACAGGAATATAATTCATAGAATCAGTCAAATAATCAATATCAAACATCCACCTATGACCAATTCCCTTGACATTGGGTTTTTCCTCAAGAAAGTTTACATGCAGATTTTCTTCTACTTTCTTGGATACTAGATTGTAAACCCTAAAGGCTTTACTGTTTAATGCATACCCAAGTAAAAACCCTTCATCAGACTTTCCTTCAAATTTTCCAAGAACACTTAGAGTATCAAGAATGGTAACATGACACCCAAAAGGTCTTATATGGCTAACAACTGGTTTGTGGCCAAACATAAGCTCATAAGGAGTTCTATTTTGAGGCGTGGTCACTCTAACCCTATTAAAGATGTAGCAGGCATTGCTGACTGCTTCAGCCCAAAATGTAGTAGGTAAAAGTGAATCTGCTAGCATAGTCCTAGCTGCCTCAATAAGTGTCCTGTTCATTCTCTCTGCAACTCCATTTTGCTGAGGAGTTCTTGCATTACTGAATTGTTGCTTAATTCCTTTATTACCACAAAAATCTAGCATGCTCTTGTTTTTAAACTCAGTGCCATTATCACTCCTAATGATTTTAACTCGTTTATCAATAAGGTTTTCAATCTGTCTAATAAAATTTTGAATCAAAGGGGTAGCTTCATCCTTCCTAGACATAAAGAACACCCAACAGTATCTAGTACAATCATCTGTAATGACAAGGCAATAGCATGCATGATTAATACTATGGACAGATGTAGGGCCAAAAAGATCCATATGTAAGGTATGCAAAGGTTCAGTGATTAATCTTTCTAATTTAACCTTACAGGATGCCCTATGTTGTTTTCCCTTGTTGCAGGCCACACAAGTATGATCATTTTTAAACAATTTTGAAGGCAAACCTCTCACAAGGTTATTCTTCACAAGTTTATTCATGTTTTTGAAATTCACATGGCCTAACCTTCTGTGCCACAACTTAGATTCATCCAATGTAGCTTTTGTAATTAAACAGGTAGCACCTTTTGCAGGATTAGATGCTTTCATATCAAAACTGTACATTTTGTGTTGTCTGGGAACTTTAAGAAGAATTTGATGTTCTTCAGGCATCTTAAAGTCCGGAGTCAACACAAGACAATCAGTTTCAGTAAAAAGCACCTTATGCTGAGTATCACAAATTTGTGATATTGAGAAAAGGTTGAACTGCCCAAGTTCTTTCACAAAAGATACATTGTCAAATTCTATGTTGCCCACAATAATTCTTCCTTTACCAGTTATCTGTCCCTTGCTTCCTCCAAAAGTAACAGAACCTCCTTCGAATTCATGAAAATCATTAAGATAGTTCTTGTTACCAGTCATGTGCCCAGAGCATCCACTGTCAAGTATTCCTCTATCTTCCATATAGCAAAGTGGATGATCCTGCACAAAAAGAAGAGAAATTAGTTTCTCTTAGGAACCCAGGCCTGAGTAGGCTTGGGTCCGCCTTGTGGATCAATATGTTTAAATTTCTTAAGTGAACCTGATCCACTGTTGTTTTGGGATTTATACATGGATTTATTTTTGTTTGAATCCCAAGACATACATGCTGAGGTCTTAACAGCAGAACCCCTATTTCCCTTTAAAAGTTTTGCTGTTTGCTTTCCAACTTGTCTTCTCACAGGCGAATGTGTTTTATAAAAATTATTTCTTTGAAAATTTGCATTCACCTGAGGTTTTTGAAAAGGTTGTTTGGGTCTCACAAAACCAGTGTTCACATTAGGTCTCACAGAGTTAACATAACCAGTATTCACTTTAGGCCTCATAAAGTTAACATTTTGCCTATTTACATTAAAATTTCTGTAGCCAGACCCAAAATTTGGTCTACCAGAATTAACAAAAGAGTTAGGTCTGGTAGTGTTATTTAGTTGTACAGGTCTGGGAACAAACTGGTTAGCATGATTAACTCTACTAGCATTATTCCAAACTGGTTTATTTAAACCTTGAACCTTATTAACATTCATTCTCTTTTGCTCAGCCTCTCTTTTCATTCTCTTTTCATGGAAGTCACAATCTCTTATTAAATGATTCAAACTTCCACACACAAAGCATCTTTTAGGAGCATAAGTATAACTACTCCTACTTTCTCTGTGAACACTATTGCTTCTAGGTGACTCATTCAATTTAACAGATTCCCTAGGAGTTTTTTATGTGATTGACACAACTAGGTTTAACTGTCTCAGCCTTTTGTTTAGTCACTACAGGTTTAGCAACAACAGGTTCACACTTCTCAATAACCTTAGGTTCAGGATTTTCTTTTTCCTCATTGTTTGACTCAGACTTAGAGTGATCAGAGGAACCATCAATAGATCCTTCAGAGTCATTGGATTGACAAGAAGAATATCTACTGGATTTTTCCTCTGAGGTAGTTGGTTCAGGCACTTGAGGACCTTTCTTACCATACACAAAGAGTGAATCATCCAACTCTTCCTTTTCAAGAGGAGTATAGTCATCACTCAAAGGTGGTGGTACTCCCTTAAAGTCACCAGTCTTAACAAACCTATTGTACAAAGGCTTATCAGCATAGTCCTCTTCTCTATTCTTAAATATAGCCCTATTCTCATTTTCCTCATATCCTAAGCCACATTTTTTATTTGACTTAATTTGAGAATCCCAACACTTAAACAGGTTATTATTTGAACTGTTCCATTGATCTACCCTTTTTCTCAGCTCATCCCTTTCCTTCTGAATTTTAAGCCCTAATTGTCTATACCTTTTAAGCTTCTCATCTTGTTCATATATCTTATTAGCTTGAAAGTATAGTTTTTCATTTAAAGCAGCATGTTGGTTTTGAAGGGTGACCTTTTGTGCCTCTAAAGTTTTTACAGCATTTTTATGTGCTAATAAATTTACTTCTAGATCACCTATTTGTTCTTGCTGCTCATCACATAAAGCCTTAACATGATTATATGAGTCAGTACATAATTTAGAGCATAATGATACCTCATTACCAATGGCCATGAGAGCATGATCAGACTCCTCATTTACTCTTGGATGCTCACCCCAATTGACTCCTCCAGCTTCCATTGTCAGCAGGCTCATCTGATTCTTTTCCATCTTCCCATCTTCAACTCTTTTCTCATCAGCAGACTTCTTCTCTGGACAATCTCTTGAAAAATGTCCATGCTTGTGACAGTTGTAGCATTCAACAGTCCTCTTTGTGTATCCCACTGGTGATTTGTTGTTGAAGTTGATAGTCCTACCATATTGCTTCTGAAATCGTTTGACCCTTAAAGCAACCATGGCAATGTGCCATTTTATATCCATCTCTTCAACTTCAGCATCATTAATCTGTTCAAGGTCTTCACTAATAAAGCTTTCATCTTCCGTTTGATTGGCAAAGAAAGAATGTATCACCTTATCAGTAAAACTTGAAGCAGACCTTTCACTTGAAGGAGTTTCATAGTTACCAGACCTAACACCACCAGATCTAACCTTGTAAGTACTGCTTTTGTTTTGAGACACAAAAGCAACATTTGATGAACTGGTTGAAGCCTGAGTGTTGTTACTGATGTCCTTTTCAAACATCCTGAGATTATTGTATAGGTCATCAGGTGTCATAGAATCTACTTCCTCCTTAATCCTCATCGCCACAGATACATTGCCCCATTCTGATGGTAAAGATCTAAGGAATTTGTGATTTGCATCCTCATTCGAGACTGCTGCACCATGAACTTCCAGTTGTGTTAACAGATGTTGAAATCTGTCATAGCCCTTCTCCAAACCTTCAGTCTTTGAAACACTAAATGTTTCAAATTGCTGTTTAAGAACAGCCTTTTGCATCTTTTTGGAGTTAGCATTACCTCCAAATCATTTCTTGATAGCTTCCCACATCTCCTTAGCATCAAGAATGCCATGAAACCTTTGTAGATGCTCCTTAGGAATAGCCATAAGAAGCAAGGTTCTGGCCTTCTTTTCCTTCTCCACAGCCCTAATCTCCTCAGCAGATACTGGTGGCATTATTCTGAGCTGCCCATCATTCCCTTGTGAAATTCTCTTCTTAGAATTTCCCTTTTGAATCACCTTCCATACATCACTATCAATTTATTCCAGATAATGTTCCATCTCCATGGCCCATATATCATACTCTTCTCTCTTCAGTAATGGAAGTTTTATGTTTGAGATTGTGGTTGTGGAAGGGATGGGTTGTTGTTGTGTTTGGGAGTTACTGGTTTCGGTTTTTCCTTCATCTTCATGGTTTGATTGCTCATCCTCACTGTTATGGATTGAGAAAGTTTCAGGCTTATCGAGTTCAGACATTGTGAAGGGTGATTTGAGTGAGAATTAGGTTTTAGGGATTTAGTGTTCTTCGAATTCAGAGTCTCTCTCCTTGCTCTGATACCACTTGTTGGTCCACAAATTGTATATGGATCACTAAGTAGTCTTGAATACCTAGTAGATGGTTAAGATAAATCCGAACCAATCTAAGTGAGAAACCCTAAGTAATTGTTATTGTTAATGCGGAATCTTAACAAGAACAATTAAGAACACAAGCAGGGATATCACTAACTTCGTATATTGATATTCACTATAATGAATTCGTACAACTCACACCCGAACTAACAATCTTTAGGGATCCTTTTATAACACAAGGAAACCCTAGACGACACAGAAGATATACAAAAATCTTCTATAAAGATACATACACGCATTGTATCTTTTCCTAACATAACTCTAACAAACTTTCCTATCTTCACGACCAGACTTAACTTTATAAGTCAACCAGACTTAAATATGTTACCAGACTTAACATTACATTACCAGACCTAATAATACAAACAGACCTAACTTAGATAAACTACCAGACCTAAGTTGTCTGCTCTTGATACTCATCATAATTCCCAACACGGATTATGTATGTAGTTCCTATGGCACATCCTTATATGAACTTTTCCCTTATTTCATTATTCTCGTGATTCACTTCTTATTCAGTTCTCATGCATTCTTGATTCTTAGTTCTCTTTAAAATTCGTATGACTTTCATGATTATACTTTTTGTTTTGTATTCTTATTCCTTCATTGCTTATGCTTATTTACCGTTATGTTATGTTGTATATATATCTGTTCACTGGGCTTTTTAAGCTCAACTGCATTTCTTTTCCTGCGGCAGGTTTTAGTTGGAAGCTGGGTTATGTGTGGAGAGTACTTTGGACTTAGAAGACTATACCTTGATAGCTATTCTGGATTAGAGATGACTAGAAGTGATTATATTTTTAGACTTAGTATTTATTGTAATTCTCATTTGTAACCTTGTATTTCAGATTTTCCCTTTGTAACCTTTGAAATTCATTTGTATTATTTAAGTCATATGCTTGTGTTTGCTTTGATATGTCACCGTAACGTAATACTTCTACCCTTATCGGGTTGGGGTGTTACAATTATGGTATCAGAGACCAGGCTGCGACTTGTAGTACATTAAACCTTGACCTGTGAAGTTTGGACCATTAAGTTTCCACTGTAGGCGCTCATAAGACAACCTTTGAGAATTTTCTTTAGGATTTCCCCATAGGAACTCAAGTTATTACCGGTGAGGAATGGGTAGACTAGGACATCTATGTAAGTAGCATTGCTTCCGCATCACTCTGATTCGTGCCTCTGCCTTTAGCTATGCCTTATAAGAACATTTGTTACAGGAGCTAGAAAGTTTTGCAACCTAAGCTTAATAACTAAGTAAGTTTGGAATACCTCGGGAACTACATGGATACCTTACACCATTTAAGTTTCACCTTCTGATTCTGATCTCCAATTCCGATCTGTTTGATAAACAGTTTGATACCTTTCTGACCATCCCGAAGGTCATTCAACCATAATGTGTTTGACACATTCTATGAATTCATTATTTATGCTGGATATAAATGTATCATCTGATACTACTTGAATCTGCATAATCCATTACTACTCCTATGAGAACTCTGATAATTATTAACCATGAGTATAGGGAGATTTGTTCCCTCCCTTCGAATGATGAGCTTTGTTTGCCGATCAGTCCCTTTTGTAAGGACATGATGTAAATACTACCTTAGTACGGATTTGTTAACTGAGCATGATGATGCTGATAACTAATATTCCATACATCTCACTTTTGACAGTTATACGATGTTCGTATTTCTAATGATGCACACCCTACCTGCCGCTTATGCTAAGAAGCTAAATAGAATTCCAACATTTCGAACTGTTCGCTTATCTATCTCAACATTTTGATGAACCTTGTACTTGAATCTGATATATGAACTATCCGTCTGGTTTAACGACCGTATTCGTTCTACGGATCTGTTTACTCTTGATATAATTGACCTTGACGTCTTTTGGTTATGGATTGGATGGCTTTCGTAAAGCTATCATGGACTACCATATCCGATATGTGATCTTTAACAATCTGCTTCACCCTACTTTTGTTATGATGACCCTCAACCGCTCAAATCTGCTAAGATTAATGTTGCTATGGAAGCACAGACCCCGATCTCTTTTGATTGTCGAGTTTCTCCTGACACCTATTAGTATCCACCGTTGAAAGCTCTGACATTGGAAGTATTTTGTTGTACGAAAACTTTCCGATGTTCTCTGATAAACCTCTTGGTATTCCCTCCTGCTTGGGAGGTAGAGTTGGCATTGAACTGATCTCAGTTGACGAAACAATGGTGCCATAGAAGTTGAGAGATTGAAGGAGCTGATGGAATATGATTTTGTTCACCTCAGTGTTTTCCCTTGGATGCTCCTGTTGGTTTATGAAGAAGAAAGAGAGGAGTATGCGGCGGCGTATCGACTATCGTAAACTTGACCGTATCACTATCCGTAATCATTATCCATTTCCACTTATCAATGATTGATTTGGTCTATCTTTGAAACTCCATATCAGACGGCCTCATTTAAGTTTGAAGGACTGAAGGAACAACCACAAGAACCTCTAAGAAGGGAGTTGACTAACTAAGAGTAACCTCCGTGAAGTATTTCAGTTTTATTCGTGAAGAAGAAGATAAGTAATGTGAAGTAGATATGAAGTTTCCCTAAGACGATTCCTGAAGCTGTTTTCGTACTCGTTGGGATCATTATGAGTTTTAATGATGCCAATTGTATTGGCTAATAGAATCATGTTTTCGCGAGTATTTGGGCAATTTGTCATAGTATGACATTGTGCTATGTTCAGAGACGAAAGGGGAACATGTAGATCAATTTCGCATTAAGTAGAATGACCCTTTGTTCTGGAAGAATAGATTTGATTAGCGTTCAGAGATTGTAGCGGATAGCACTGTCATGTGTCCTGCAAAGACAGAGTTTTCCCACAAAAGGACCAAGATTGAAGACAGTTATCAGAGTTAGAAACCTTGTAGAAGAGTAGTAGAAGATGTTCGTGACAGGCGTTACCGTGAAAGAAGCATATAAGAAGAAGAGAGAGAGAAAAAAAAACTGAGATGGGACTCGATTATACCTCATGCAGCACGTGGAGATTTCAGTTCGGGCATCAAGACAACCAGACCGTAGGGGACGAACTATTCAAAACATAACCTGGAGTCGACAGCAGCGGTGTTCACCTTGAAGATTGGAAAACATTTCTTGCAAGACGAAGGTGGTGGCGGACATTGAAGGAGAATGTAATCGAGTGGGCGAATTTTGAGCTGTGCTAGAAGACCTGTCGAAGACACGCAGTCTTGCTTCTCTATTCATTTTAGTGGTACTAAGATGAATTGAGAGCAGAAGCAGACTTGCGGACGGAAGGATGCACAGCGATCATGTCAGAGATTCGCGTTATTATACCAAAATTCCAAGAAGAGTTGCCGAAGGCTTGAGGAACCAGACTCAAGATTATAATTCCTTTTCATCCTATGATCATATGGACAGAAGTAGGCAGACTGCTTGGACTTGGAAGAGATTTGAGATCATGTATTTGAATGGATGAATTTTTAAAGCGAACGTTTGTGTTTGGAAGAGTTGATTATGTGAAGGATGAAGCTATTGATGACGTAATTCACATCCTCTCAACCTACTTAAGTTTACGTTACCTGATGATAAGATTCTTTGAATGATTCGGTTCTCTATTAGTATTTCCGTTTTATGTTCTTCCTGCGTATGTTGGATGACGGTTTTAATATGATAACTTTGAGGAATTGTGGAAGAATTGATGCTTTTGACGACAAGCTTCATTCGATGATACTTACTAGGTTCCGTCACGTTATCAATGCGATCTATTTCTTTGATTTCGAATCCGTAGTGATGATTTGATTCGGACCAACCCAAGGAGGTAGAAGGACTGTTAAGTGATTAAGATAAGTTGCTTATTTCACGACTTGAGATAAAGTATGGTCATCATGAGGGCATAATTATATGATGCTAGCATTATGAGGTCTGGCCAACGTGATAATACTTACATCATATAACGTGCACTTATTGCGATCATAGGATATTTCGAGGAGTGCCTTAGAAGCCTTAGAATTTCTGATAGCTGTTTGAGATTATCTGCGTTAGTGAGACATTAGGTTCATTCTACCTATACGCTTAATCTGCCTTCACCGTTATACGATTTGATACTTTTGGATTCTCGACACGCGTTTGTCTGACCTCTATACCTCCGATAAGAATCTTAGGTCCCATTGTAGAGCTTTCTGCCGTTTGATGATATCAGACAATCTGTTTTCTGTATGTTCTCATCTGATTTGTCTAATTAAATTCCACGGACGATATATCCGTCAAATCCTACGTTGTTCCTTGTATCCCTTCTGAGGGGATACGATTATCATCTGTTACGTTTGGTATATTATTCTTTTGATCTAGATTCAGTATGGTATGCCTTGTCTGAGGAAAACCGAAGCTTTTTAACCAACAAGATAGAGTCATGAGAAACAAGTCATCCACATTTCTGTAGTCCGTTGTGTTTCCGTTTCGTTTTCTCTTCAATTTTTGAGGATGAAAAGTTTCTTTTAGAGGGGAAGAGTAGTAAAACCCAAATTTTTTGAACGCGTAAAATACCTAAAATACCCTTCAATTTTGAACTTTTGAAGAACGTATATTTACGTATAACCTAAAGTATTTATATGCTACTACTTGAACGTGCACAACATTTGGAACCTACAACATAAGATAAATAAGATTATACTTATGTTATACATTAGTAAGCTATGTTACATTTATTTTTGAAAACTTGTACACGCCTAAATAAATCCATATAGGCCGAAATATATGTATAATTTCACAAGTAAACTTAAACCAAAACAAGCCCAAGCCCAACATGAACTAAATAAGGAATTGACTCCATCAATCCCATAAAAATCGATCCTTCCTTTTTATCTCATCACAATACACGGTTTTCCCTCATTCTTCATACACCAAACATTTTTTTTATCACAATTACAAAACCCTAAAAACCTAAACAAGAGTGGCGGCATAACAAATTCTTCCAAGAGAAACCGAACCCTAAAACTATTTTTTTTGCATTCCATTCGTGATCAAGAAGGAGAAAGGAAGAGGTGTGGTTGAATTCGTGAAGTCCTTGTGTTGTTCTTGATTCTCTATTCGTTGGTGAAAGGTATCACGAAACCCTTTTATTTGAATACACATTCGACGCATACATTGGTAATATTTTAACGAATCTAAAACTAATAATCATGCTCTACATATTTTGATCTTGTTCTCCCTTTGTCATGTTTGAATTATGTATGTGACAAATTAAGAATGAGATATGTTATGCGAATTGATATGAACAAGTTCATGAAATAATGAAACATGGTTAATACATATATGTCGACTTACTTTTCTGTCTTGGTCCTTTTGAATCTGTTGTTAAACACACGTTAGACCTGGTTATTTTTGCCCTAATATACCTTCATAACATGACCTAAAAGCTGGGAAAAGAAAATAGAAACCCTAGGATTATATGGTAATTGAATCGGGTAATTAAGGGTTTAGGGTTTGGGTGAGATTTTAAGTAAATCTGCTGTCCAGTTTTGGGTCGAAATCAAATGGGTCAAACTTTGTGATGTCAACGTGTTTTTGGGAGATTTTTGAGTCTAAATATAAGTTCAACCAGGGTACTCTCTGGAAATGTAAATTATATGCTTATTTGAGGTCGGTAAGTAAGCTTTTCAATTTTGCGATATTAAGTGTCAAAACTGAATTCGGGATTCTGAAAATCAGTCCACTTTGCCGATTTTTCATTTTCAAACCATGAGGAGTTGGGTCATGAAACTTTTCAGTAGTTAACTTCTATATGCCTAGTAATGTCATGAATTTTTGGGGATTTTTCCTGGACGTATTGGTGGGTCAACCAAGTGGATACTTTTTGGGTACTACAGCAGATACGTTTTCTGGGTAGTCTGAGTTGGAGCATTTTTCGTGTGGGGTTAGACTAACTAATAAATTCTGGGAAAATTCGTGTGGGTTCTAAAGACATTGAAGTACTTGTGGGAATTTTTGAGTTCTGATGTGGTTCAAAAATTCGTCAAGTTGTGACCTGTTCATAGATAAAAGCTGATAAAAGTTTAAAAAGCTAAATAAGGGGTTATTTGTGTATTATTAAACTTACGGGTTGAACTTATCATTTTCTAAACTAAAGGGCTTAACTTGCGAAACCATGTAACTTTATGATACTTACATTTCATACCCTAATCTTACAATAATTGCACTATAATCCCAAAACTGGTGATATTTGCATAATAAACCCTAAGCTTATAAAATTATCATTATGAACCTTAAACTATTAAAATAGTCACGTTTGATACCTTAAATTGATTAAATGATAACCTTGGATATTAACGACAAATGTTTCTTAATCTGGGAACCTTCTCAATATGGAAACCTTCTAATTATGGAAACTTACTAATTCGGGAAACCTGCTAAAAATAGAAAGTTACTTAAAATGGTTAAACTACTTAAAGAGGGAACTTACTATTTTGGAAAGTTACTATTTTTGGAAAGCTGCTATAAAAGGAAAGTTACTAAAAATGAAAAGCCGACTAAAATAAGTAATCTGATTTAAATAAGATATTAATAATAAGGCGATCATGTATTCGTGTAGATTCGCTGAAGAAGGAGTTTGATCCCGATCTTTATGTTTCTGTTATGTTTGCACTTGCGGTCTAAGGTACAGATATTCTTTCCCTTTTCAGTAGGGATATTTCTATCGATCCTATGCCTAATATGATTCCCTTATTTGACTCATGACTTTCATTATATGGTTGTCATTCTTATTGATTCATTTTGACATTTATTTAAATTTCTCTGCTATGCTATACTTATGCTTTGCCATGCTTATTGAGTTACTATCTTGTTTCTCTTGCCATGCTAGATTATTATTGTTGTATGCTATGATAGATCTGTGCCTGAGCTAACCTAGTTGTGGAGGTACCATGACCATGTCTTGGATGGCACCCTAGCCATGACACTCCCGTAGAGGTGTGATAGATCTACGGCGTTCCCCCTTATGTTATGATTTTGTGTACACTATTGGCCAACTTTATATATGTGTGACCAGTCTAGTACTGGAATCCATATTTTGTTAGGGAGCGTATGGATATATCCTAGGTTTATGTATTTGTATGTTATGGTGACCAGGTGGTGTGTGCTTTACACTCCTTCTCACACTTTTATTACTTAGAGGTCTCCCCTCTTCGTATACTTGTATTGCTTTAGTATGATTTGACGGATTATGTATGTAGTTCCTATGGCACATCCTTATATGAACTTTTCCCTTATTTCATTATTCTCGTGATTCACTTCTTATTCAGTTCTCATGCATTCTTGATTCTTAGTTCTCTTTAAAATTCGTATGACTTTCATGATTATACTTTTCGTTTTGTATTCTTATTTCTTCGTTGCTTATGCTTATTTACCGTTATGTTATGTTGTATATATATCTGTTCACTGGGCTTTTTAAGCTCAGCCGCATTTCTTTTCCTGCGGCAGGTTTTAGTTGGAAGCTGGGTTATGTGTGGAGAGTACTTTGGACTTAGAAGACTATACCTTGATAGCTATTCTGGATTAGAGATGACTAGAAGTGATTATATTTTTAGACTTAGTATTTATTGTAATTCTCATTTGTAACCTTGTATTTCAGATTTTCCCTTTGTAACCCTTGAAATTCATTTGTATTATTTAAGTCATATGCTTGTGTTTGCTTTGATATGTCACCATAACGTAATACTTCTACCCTTATCGGGTTGGGGTGTTACAGACTTGTTGTTTTAACTCAAGCTTTTTTTGTTCTAATTTTGAAACTTGATTATTATTGGAAACAATTAATTCTCGCACTTGATGTTGTAATTCTTGCTCTTTAACATAAGAATTTTGAAATGCAACTTCAAAACTTATTTCTCGTTTTGCTTGTGTTTGAAAGTTTGTAAGTTGAGTTTTAAAGCTCTCAAGTTCCGCATTTAATGATGCAATCTTAGATTTTAAGTTACCATTTCGTTCATTGCATTTTTCAACTTGGGATTGGGTGGTCATGAGTAAGGTCATTAGTTCTGGATCTGGACCAGGCGAAGGTTCAATTTGTTCAAGTTGATCATTGTTACATTCATCAATTTGATCATCAAAGGTAACAACTGGGTTAATTTGATCATCATCATCAAATGTAACAACTGGGTTAATTTGATCATCATCATCAAATGTAACAACTGTGTTAACTTGATCATCGTCTCGAAGAGGTAACAATGTATTATCTTGAATAACTTGCTCCTTGTCGAGTGCAGATGGTGAAGCTATTTCGTGTATGAGGCATGTGGTTGCATCAGGTACCTGAGACAGGCCATCAGTGTCATAAACTGGGCCTGTATCACTCATGTGAAGTTCCTGCATGTTTGCCATTAACATCACAGCAGCATTAGCTTCCAGATCTTCCATTTCATCATCTAAATTAGCAGAGGCCATGAAGCTTTGTTCGTTGTCGGTGAGAGTTCCTACTACTTCATCCTTGAGTGCTAGAAGTAATGCTTGCTTGTGGAAGTCACTGCCTCTCATCTTTGGTTTAGGACACGCATTAGCCAAATGACCCTTGCCGTTACAGCTGTAGCATCTGATCCCTGCATTCCCAGTTTGTGCATTCCCAGTTTCAACAATTTCAACCTTTCTCTGAGACGCACCAACATTGTTCCTACTACCACTAGCAGCATTAGACATTTGGCCATTTCCTGAATTCCCTGCATAACCACTGTTTCCCATTTGACGTCCATAAGATCGATTCTGCACTTCAACTCGTCCCCCTTGAACAACAGCTTGATTCCTTGGGTTAGATGAATTGCGAAGATGATTGTTTGACTTGTTTGCAAATTTGTTGAAGGCTCGAGCAATGAAAGCAAATCCTTGATTCAATGTATTAAACACTTCTTCTTCTTCATTATGTGCTTGTGCATAGAACATGTTGTCTTGTTGTTCATATGGAACAAGTTGATTATCAGATGATTGTTGTGAAGAATCATATGGAACGATCTGAGTGGAAGGTGATTTTTGAGGATAAGTGAAGTGATGTTGTTTGATTTAACAATTATAGATCAAGGGAGAAATCACAAAAGGTAAATAATGTGAAAACCCCGAGTTCGTTGTCCCGACGAAGATCGAATGGAATTTGTGTTCCCGGGACGTGATTCGTGTAGTGAATGATGTTTAAAAAGAGGAATTTTGGTTTTCTACACTACGAACAATGAAATAAATGAAAACTACTAATTAAGCTACGGGTACAAGTATACTAAGCACATGAACTTAAAAACGAAAACCGGAATTTAAAAAGTGTTACGCGACGAATTTAAAAACGCGAATAAAAGTGAAATGCTAAATTTTAAGCCCTAAAATTATGAAAATAATCTTCCTATATTTAAAATGATAAAAGAAAATTTTTGGAAAAAGAAAAATATTTTTTTGACTTTTTAATATTTTTTTTATGAATTAAAAACTAATTAAAACTATTTAAATGATTTAAAAAATAGTAAAACAAGTTGGAAAAATCTGGAAATTTTTGAGTAATTCTAAAATTAAATTACTAATCTATGAAAAATAATTACAGAAAGTGATTAAACTATAATAAGCTGTAACAGTAAATAAGCAGTTGCGAAATAAGCTAAAAATAAGCAAATAAGGGCCAAAAATATCTAGAAGCTCAGGAATGATAAATCTCAATACTGGAAACTCAATTCAACTGAGAATGATCAGAAAAGCACACAGAATAAGCACAATTCAGCTGAACAGATGCAAAAAAAACAGGTCAGACTTAATGGTTAAACTCCCTACTTGAAGCTAATCTAAAAGCTACCCAAAAGCTCCTAATTGAAAACCAAAGGCAGATCATTAAAGCTGGAACTATAGTCTACTTAAGTACTGAAAATTCCCAAATTCTTATATCAATTTCTACCTTAATTAAGCCCTAAAACAGATGGATATAGGAACATTAAACTGTGCAAGCAGAGAGCAGTTTGAGGGGCTGATTTGAAGACCTGTATTAAGCTAAAGAATAAGCCACAAATTGAAAATAAAGCTCAAATCCTTAAAGTTACTACTACAAACTTTTGTTAAACCAAATTTCAAGAAAAGACAATAAGTGGATAAGCAAATACAGACAGATTAATGAACTCAGTTGGATGACCAATTATGCAGGTCTGCAATATTAAACTGATGCAGCAGAATAGTGTGTTATGATTCTATCTATGCTTTTGAACAATGAAAAGGACTCTCAATAAGCCAAAATAATTCCACTTAAGAAGCTCAGCTTAAACCTAGCTTATTTGAACAGCTTTGCTTCTTAAATTACTCCAACAAACTCAAATTCTTAATATAACTAAAAATAGCTTAATTCCTATCAGCAACAACTAAACTACCCTTAATTGATTTCAAACAAATTTAAATAAATTGCAAATGAATAGTGTCAACACTTGATGATCAGTTGTCCTTCTATATCAGCCTTAATTCCAAACACAACCTGTGAAATCTATTATTGCAATATTAAACTATTGAACTACAAACAAACCTAAAAATCTTCTTGACAACTGATCACATTACTAATACAATAACTAATAAGCAATCCTGAATTAAAAATGAGCACTGAAACGGAATTAAGTAGTTTATACTAGAATTGACTTAAATGAGAATTTTGAAGAAAAACATGATTAAGCTGATAATAACCAATAAACTATCATTACTGAATCTCATTAAGATCAATTAAGCTTAAAAAGAAAGAAAAGTACCAGAAATAATCCATTAGGCATTTGAACAATGATTTTGACCAAAGGTTGACTTACATAAAAAAAAATCATAAACTGAGTACAAATGATTGATAAACTGAAGAGAAATGTAATAAGCAGCAACATTAAATTAAACTACACTAATCCTACTCCTAAACCTAAAAATCCTAACACCATTTCTGTGGAAAGAGGGTCTCAATTTATAGCCTGAAGAGATGGATGCCAAGTCATCAATCCGTGTGCCATTGTGTTTCTTTTGATCCATTTCCAACCCTTGATCAAATCCCAAATCTTTTCAGCCGTATGATCAAATCCTCTGAGGTGTCTCGTCCAATAAGGGCTTGCCACGTACCCCATTCGTGCGTCTCTGCCCTTTCTGACACTTCTGACACTTCTAGAAGCCCAATGATTTGACATGATTGCCCTTAATTATAGTAATTTTGTATGGTAAATAATTAGGGTTCGTAGGGAACAGTTGTTTTTCTGGGTAAGGTAAGAATTGGGGCGCGGGTGTGTTATTATTTTTTTTATCTTTGTTTGACCGAGCTTTAATAAACCTTTGACCGGGTTATTTGTTTGGGTGTGGATCGGGTAGTGTGGGTTTTGGGATGATCCGGGTTTTATTTAATAGATTGGGTCGTGGGTTAATGTGGTGATGGGCTTTGGGATTTAATATGGATTGGGTTTTCGGTTAGAGTTAAATCCGGATATAGGTGTAGTTTAGGATTTATCATAAGGACCAAATGTGTATTACTTGGAATCTCAGGGACTGATCTTGCCATATTCTCCAAAATACTATCAAGGGCCAATCTTGTCAAATGATGAAACTTCAAGGGTTGACTTTGACTTTTTGTTTCCCGGCATCGGCTATAAATATCACTTCTATATCTCGTGCTCGTTTTCCCGGCTTTTGCTTGATTTTGTCCCTTTTTTTCGATATCCGTACCTGCACAATCATAAACACAAAAACACGAGATATTTGGCATAATTGGTTAGTTTTTGGTCTATTTGGTCTGATTTTGGTCAAGAAAAGGTATGTGTTTAAGCAAATACCAAATTCCCCCAGACTAAGCTATTGCAATGTCCTCATGCAATGTTATAAAAACATGTTTTTGAAACCGAAAATTTCCAATCTCTTTTTACTAACTTTGAAAAGTAGCAAAATTTTCAAAAGAGATCAAGAAATCTTAAGTTCTAAAAACTCCCCATTTTTCCTTTTATTCTATTTTTGTATTTTTCTAATTATTTAGGTGACGGCTTTGTTTGACAATCATTATCTCACGATAACTTTTAGGGTCTTCGAGCAGGAAACACGACTCATAAAGAAGTGACCATACGGATAAAATTCGTCGTCCCCGATTTTTCGTAAGTCCCCAAACTAAGCTTAAAAACGAAATCATTGCTATTTACAAGTTAGATTGCCAACACTACTCATAAAAGCTAATTGTGGACTCTTTGTTCCCAAATTCCTATTTTCCTCTATTTATTTTATTTTTGGTGAGAAATGAATTTCTTCAAATTCTCATTTCGATAACTTTTAGTCTGATAAAGATACCTAGTTTAGACGCTAAGTAGTTTCTAAACCTTCCCTTGAAAACCGTTGCATACAAAAATGAGGTCCACATCAAGGTCTCTGATTTAACACGATTTTGAGGATATCCCTTTTATATACGACCGAAACAACTCATCTACGAGTCCAGAGACAGAAGCTTTTATTAGGATACCCCCGGAGTCGAAGTTTGGCATTTTTTAACATTATTAAGCACATTATTATTCCTCGGCCTTTTAAACAACCTAGACAACGGCAGCAAACCGTCAAGAATCGGGAGTCTTATTTTGACCTTGGATATTTTTCCTCTGCCTTTATTAGAAGTCTACAACATCGGCTGCGAACCGGCAAGATGTAGAAAACTTTTTATGGCTTTGGATTATTATTATTATTCATTATTCATTAATTATTTGTGTTGCCAAACCCCAAGTCCTACGGCTTTTATAACAATCCCAACATCGGTTGCGAGCCGGCAAGATGGAATAGTCTATTACACCGTAACACTGACAGTACCTTGATGTGTACCCAACTTTCATAAGCAAGAATTCTCTAAGGAAGAAATAAAAACTAATTATCGCCAAAACCAAAATACCTTTAATTATTCCTAGATTACTATTTTTGGGTGAAACAAGCTTATGGGAACAAAAAGCCACAAATAACTTTGATGAGCTCTAAAGAGATCCAACTACTCCACGTTTAGCAATCTAACTTATAAACAACTCTATCATTTCTCGTTCTTCGCAAATTTAAAATCTTAAATAATAAGATCCACGAATGCTTAGCCAAATAATCAAGCCATGCATATATAAAGTCAATACGGGAACTTGCAAACTCTTAAAAAGAATTCGCATTTTATAGCTCCTTGTGTAAAAGACTAGCACAAGCTTATAGATTATAAATGGTTAAGGAGACAAGCTAGGGCTCAACACGCCCGATCAATTCAGAATTTTATTCCTACCCTCACAAGTGGAAAATCAACAAAATGTCAAAACTTATTATATTTTTGCAAAAAATTTTAAATTTTCTCATTTTTTTTGGATTTTTTTGAGGAAAAACGGGGTTGCATGAGAAAACGGCAAAAATGCAAGGCAAAAATCAAATCGCAAGATTACCCCCCCCCCCCCAGACTAAAATGAGACATTGTCCTCAATGTCTTAAAGGTAAGGGTTCTCCTACATAAATCTAAGGCCGTTTATTAATTATGCCAAAGATAAACGTAAAACGATAAGATTTTGGATATCGGATGAGCAACGAATGATGAAACTCGAGTGGAGAGAAGTAAACCACGAGCACGAGAATCTTCAATCATCGGGCAATCCTGGACACATCATAGAAAACACGAAACACAAGATACGGAAGAGGTGACCCTCCTCACGTTTTATTAGAAAATAGAAAGAAGATAGAATGATAAGCATGGGGTGCCTCCCACGAAGCGCTTGTTTTTGTTAATCGAGTCACGTAGCTTGACTCGACCCCGAATTCATTTGTCCATGGGGAAGCATGTGGAAAAGATAATCTCCATCGGACTTTCGGTCAAGATGTTTGGAAAAACATTAAAGCATACGAAAGTTCCACTCCGATGAGATACCCGCGCTTAAGAGAAAGAGGGATGCCGGGGTCAAAGATGGTGTCTTCACTCTCGAAGGAGTGAAGGAGAAAAGAAGTCACCGTATAGGTGAAGAAAGGAAGAAAGATCATAATTAGAATGGGGATCCATTCTTCATCATCAAAGCTCTTGAAAACCTCGGGAGGGAGGGTCGGGGTGATATCATCATCAAGCAAACTCTTAGGATAGAGTTTACCTCCCCCCGGGTCAGGATCTTCTTCAATAACAAAATAATCATACTCCGGAGGAGGTATGATATGAGTGAGTTCTTCTGAGAACTCCTCATGAAGAGATTCGAGAATACGAGGAGGATCTGTGAGTTCCGGTATGGGCTCATCAAGATTAGAAAGAAGATCCTCCTCGCCCTCAACGTCCTCTAACCCTTCATCGAAAAGAGGATTAACTTTGCAAGAAGTATACTCATCATTGAATTCAAAAAGAGGGTTAGAGAAAATTCCGGAAGTAATCTCGGAAACGTCAAGGGAATCTCCATAAGATTGAAAATCACTTTCATCGTCGGATATTTCCTCGGATTCACTTGGGATTGGGACAAGGTTCTCAACATTGTTTGATTCCGTTGCCGGAATAGTGTCGAGATGCTCGTCCCCCATTTTTAGAGAGTCCTCGGGTTCAACGGTAGAAAAAACGGGTGCAATTGCAGGGAAAACGTTTAACGGAACAAGTCTCTCCTCGTCAGCACAGTTCTGCAAGGCCTTCCGAAAATTAGCCTCTTTTGCCTCGGCAAGTAATTCTTCCATATACTTCTCATGACGATAAGCCAAAAGTTGATTAACCGCTTGCTCTTGATTTTGAACTGCTTCGACAACGTCTCCCAAAGATTTTACAATTTCGCGCACTCTATCTTGATAATTGACGGGATTTTGTGGGGGTTGGGCAAAATCATGAGAATTATAACACAAATTCGGCTCATAATGAAAGTTTTCAAATGATCCCCCACAATCTTCAACACTTGATATATTTTGGAATGATGAATTATTGAAATACGGTTCTTGCTCATAGTAGTTTTGAGGAGGGTGATTGAAATTGTTTTGAGGATAATCGGAAATGTTCGGATTAAAATCATAAGTATATGAATTTTCGGCTTCCGAAGCACAAAACGAACAAAATCCATTGAACAAATTTCTACCACACCTCTCGCAAATGCACCGTTGACAATAAGTCGATGTCGGATCTAACGGATTTCCACATCCATCACAATAACATTGATTGAACGATGAGAAATCGAGCTGTGGTGGATAGTCGGAAAAATTTGAGGAGTCGGTGAATGAATTCGGATTTGGATCATAACATGAATTACTTGATCCACAAAATAAACAACTTCCGTCCCGAATATCATTACCACACCGTTCGCATGTACACCACTGACACGGTGAACCGAAGAGCGGCTCTCCACAACCGACGCAGGGGATAAATGATTCCATCAGAATTAAAAATA
This sequence comes from Artemisia tridentata subsp. tridentata, assembly GCA_021014915.2. NCBI lineage: Eukaryota > Viridiplantae > Streptophyta > Magnoliopsida > Asterales > Asteraceae > Artemisia > Artemisia tridentata. The sequence continues at coordinate 366,390,317 of CP139507.1, forward strand.
TAGAGGATTAAGAAGATAAGAATTAAACATTTAAGAGGATAAGAGGTTAGAATTAAACGGATAGAGGGTAAGAGATAAAGAATCAAACGTATAAGAGGAATAAGAAGAATATTTTTGGATTTTTAAACATGGAAAATCACAAATGAAAAAGGAAAATAAATTTTGAAAAGAAAATCTTTTTGGGTTTTATAAAAATATTTACAAATGAAAAACGATAACTTCACGGGGAAGGGTCTTCAAAACACGAATCGAAAAACGGAATCACGAACTCACTTCAACCTTCCCCGGCAGCGGCGCCAAAAATTGATTTAACAATTATAGATCAAGGGAGAAATCACAAAAGGTAAATAATGTGAAAACCCCGAGTTCGTTGTCCCGACGAAGATCGAATGGAATTTGTGTTCCCGGGACGTGATTCGTGTAGTGAATGATGTTTAAAAAGAGGAATTTTGGTTTTCTACACTACGAACAATGAAATAAATGAAAACTACTAATTAAGCTACGGGTACAAGTATACTAAGCACATGAACTTAAAAACGAAAACCGGAATTTAAAAAGTGTTACGCGACGAATTTAAAAACGCGAATAAAAGTGAAATGCTAAATTTTAAGCCCTAAAATTATGAAAATAATCTTCCTATATTTAAAATGATAAAAGAAAATTTTTGGAAAAAGAAAAATATTTTTTTGACTTTTTAATATTTTTTTATGAATTAAAAACTAATTAAAACTATTTAAATGATTTAAAATTAGTAAAACAAGTTGGAAAAATCTTGAAATTTTTGAGTAATTCTAAAATTAAATTACTAATCTATGAAAAATAATTACAGAAAGTGATTAAACTATAATAAGCTGAAACAGTAAATAAGCAGTTGCAAAATAAGCTAAAAATAAGCAAATAAGGGCCAAAAATATCTAGAAGCTCAGGACTGATAAATCTCAATACTGGAAACTCAATTCAACTGAGAATGATCAGAAAAGCACACAGAATAAGCACAATTCAGCTGAACAGATGCAAAAAAAACAGGTCAGACTTAATGGTTAAACTCCCTACTTGAAGCTAATCTAAAAGCTACCCAAAAGCTCCTAATTGAAAACCAAAGGCAGATCATTAAAGCTGGAACTATAGTCTACTTAAGTACTGAAAATGCCGAAATTCTTATATCAATTTCTACCTTAATTAAGCCCTAAAACAGATGGATATAGGAACATTAAACTGTGCAAGCTGAGAGCAGTTTGAGGGGCTGATTTGAAGACCTGTATTAAGCTAAAGAATAAGCCACTAATTGAAAATAAAGCTCAAATCCTTAAACTTACTACTACAAACTTTTGTTAAACCAAATTTCAAGAAAAGACAATAAGTGGATAAGCAAATACAGACAGATTAATGAACTCAGTTGGATGACCAATTATGCAGGTCTGCAATATTAAACTGATGCAGCAGAACAGTGTGTTATGATTGTATCTATGCTTCAATGAAATAGTACACCTATTGTATTCTACTTTTGAACAATTAAAAGGACTCTCAATATGCCAAAATAATTCCACTTAAGAAGCTCAGCTTAAACCTAGCTTATTTGGACAGCTTTGCTTCTTAAATTACTCCAACAAACTCAAATTCTTAATATAACTAAAAATAGCTTAATTCCTATCAGCAACAACTAAACTACCCTTAATTGATTTCAAACAAATTTAAATAAATTGCAAATGAATAGTGTCAACACTTGATGATCAGTTGTCCTTCTATATCAGCCTTAATTCCAAACACAACCTATGAAATCTATTATTGCAATATTAAACTATTGAACTACAAACAAACCTAAAAATCTTCTTGACAACTGATCACATTACTAATACAATAACTAATAAGCAATCCTGAATTAAAAATGAGCACTGAAACGGAATTAAGTAGTTTATACTAGAATTGACTTAAATGAGAATTTTGAAGAAAAACATGATTAAGCTGATAATAACCAATAAACTATCATTACTGAATCTCATTAAGATCAATTAAGCTTAAAAAGAAAGAAAAGTACCAGAAATAATCCATTAAGCATTTGAACAATGATTTTGACCAAAGGTTGACTTACATAAAAAAAAATCAAAAACTGAGTACAAATGATTGATAAACTAAAGAGAAATGTAATAAGCAGCAACATTAAATTAAACTACACTAATCCTACTCCTAAACCTAAAAATCCTAACACCATTTCTGTGGAAAGAGGGTCTCAATTTATAGCCTGAAGAGATGGATGCCAAGTCATCAATCCGTGTGCCATTGTGTTTCTTTTGATCCATTTCCAACCCTTGATCAAATCCCAAATCTTTTCAGCCGTATGATCAAATCCTCTGAGGTGTCTCGTCCAATAAGGGCTTGCCACGTACCCCATTCGTGCGTCTCTGCCCTTTCTGACACTCCTGACACTTCTAGAAGCCCAATGATTTGACATGATTGCCCTTAATTATAGTAATTTTGTATGGTAAATAATTAGGGTTCGTAGGGAACAGTTGTTTTTCTGGGTAAGGTAAGAATTGGGGCGCGGGTGTGTTATTATTTTTTTATCTTTGTTTGACCGAGCTTTAATAAACCTTTGACCGGGTTATTTGTTTGGGTGTGGATCGGGTAGTGTGGGTTTTGGGATGATCCGGGTTTTATTTAATAGATTGGGTCGTGGGTTAATGTGGTGATGGGCTTTGGGATTTAATATGGATTGGGTTTTCGGTTAGAGTTAAATCCGGATATAGGTGTAGTTTAGGATTTATCATAAGGACCAAATGTGTATTACTTGGAATCTCAGGGACTGATCTTGCCATATTCTCCAAAATACTATCAAGGGTCAATCTTGTCAAATGATGAAACTTCAAGGGTTGACTTTGACTTTTTGTTTCCCGGCATCCGCTATAAATATCACTTCTATATCTCGTGCTCGTTTTCCCGGCTTTTGCTTGATTTTGTCCCTTTTTCTCGATATCCGTACCTGCACAATCATAAACACAAAAACACGAGATATTTGGCATAATTGGTTAGTTTTTGGTCTATTTGGTCCGGTTTTGGTCAAGAAAAGGTATGTGTTTAAGCACATACCAAATTCCCCCAGACTAAGCTATTGAAATGTCCTCATGCAATGTTATAAAAACATGTTTTTGAAACCGAAAATTTCCATTCTCTTTTTACTAACTTTGAAAAGTAGCAAAATTTTCAAAAGAGATCAAGAAATCTTAAGTTCTAAAAACTCCCCATTTTTCCTTTTATTCTATTTTTGTATTTTTCTAATTATTTAGGTGACGGCTTTGTTTGACAATCATTATCTCACGATAACTTTTAGGGTCTTCGAGCAAGAAACACGACTCATAAAGAAGTGACCATACGGATAAAATTCGTCGTCCCCGATTTTTCGCAAGTCCCCAAACTAAGCTTAAAATCGAAATCATTGCTATTTACAAGTTAGATTGCCAACACTACTCATAAAAGCTAATTGTGGACTCTTTGTTCCCAAATTCCTATTTTCCTCTATTTATTTTATTTTTGGTGAGAAATGAATTTCTTCAAATTCTCATTTCGATAACTTTTAGTCCGATAAAGATACCTAGTTTAGACGCTAAGTAGTTTCCAAACCTTCCCTCGAAAACCGTTGCATACAAAAATGAGGTCCACATCAAGGTCTCTGATTTAACACGATTTTGAGGATATCCCTTTTATATACGACCGAAACAACTCATCTACGAGTCCAGAGACAGAAGCTTTTATTAGGATACCCCCGGAGTCGAAGTTTGGCATTTTTTAACATTATTTAGCACATTATTATTCCTCGGCCTTTTAAACAACCTAGACAATGGCAGCAAACCGTCAAGAATCGGGAGTCTTATTTTGACCTTGGATATTTTTCCTCTGCCTTTATTAGAAGTCTACAACATCGGCTGCGAACCGGCAAGATGTAGAAAACTTTTTATGGCTTTGGATTATTATTATTATTCATTATTCATTAATTATTTGTGTTGCCAAACCCCAAGTCCTACGGCTTTTATAACAATCCCAACATCGGTTGCGAGCCGGAAAGATGGAATAGTCTATTACACCGTAACACTGACAGTACCTTGATGTGTACCCAACTTTCATAAGCAAGAATTCTCTAAGGAAGAAATAAAAACTAATTATCGCCAAAACCAAAATACCTTTAATTATTCCTAGATTACTATTTTTGGGTGAAACAAGCTTATGGGAACAAAAAGCCACAAATAACTTTGATGAGCTCTAAAGAGATCCAACTACTCCACGTTTAGCAATCTAACTTATAAACAACTCTATCATTTCTCGTTCTTCGCAAATTTAAAATCTTAAATAATAAGATCCACGAATGCTTAGCCAAATAATCAAGCCATGCATATATAAAGTCAATACGGGAACTTGCAAACTCTTAAAAAGAATTCGCATTTTATAGCTCCTTGTGTAAAAGACTAGCAGAAGCTTATAGATTATAAATGGTTAAGGAGACAAGCTAGGGCTCAACACGCCCGATCAATTCAGAATTTTATTCCTACCCTCACCAGCGGAAAATCAACAAAATGTCAAAACTTATTATATTTTTGCAAAAAATTTTAAATTTTCTCATTTTTTTTTGGATTTTTTTGAGGAAAAACGGGGTTGCATGAGAAAACGGCAAAAATGCAAGGCAAAAATCAAATCGCAAGATTACCCCCCCCCCCCAGACTAAAATGAGACATTGTCCTCAATGTCTTAAAGGTAAGGGCTCTCCTACATAAATCTAAGGCCGTTTATGAATTATGCCAAAGATAAACGTAAAACGATAAGATTTAGGATATCGGATGAGCAACGAATGATGAAACTCGAGTGGAGAGAAGTAAACCACGAGCACGAGAATCTTCAATCATCGGGCAATCCTGGACACATCACAGAAAACACGAAACACAAGATACGGAATAGGTGACCCTCCTCACGTTTTATTAGAAAATAGAAAGAAGATAGAATGATAAGCATGGGGTGCCTCCCACGAAGCGCTTGTTTTTGTTAATCGAGTCACGTAGCTTGACTCGACCCCGAATTCATTTGTCCATGGGGAAGTATGTGGAAAAGATAATCTCCATCGGACTTTCGGTCAAGATGTTTGGAAAAACATTGAAGCATACGAAAGTTCCACTCCGATGAGATACCCGCGGCTTAAGAGAAACAGGGATGCCGGGGTCAAAGATGGTGTCTTCACTCTCGAAGGAGTGAAGGAGAAGAGAAGTCACCGTATAGGTGAAGAAAGGAAGAAAGATCATAATTAGAATGGGGATCCATTCTTCATCATCAAAGCTCTTGAAAACCTCGGGAGGGAGGGTCGGGGTGATATCATCATCAAGCAAACTCTTAGGATAGAGTTTACCTCCCCCCGGGTCAGGATCTTCTTTAATAACAAAATAATCATACTCCGGAGGAGGTATGATATGAGTGAGTTCTTCTGAGAACTCCTCATGAAGAGATTCGAGAATACGAGGAGGATCTGTGAGTTCCGGTATGGGCTCATCAAGATTAGAAAGAAGATCCTCCTCGCCCTCAACGTCCTCTAACCCTTCATCGAAAAGAGGATTAACTTTGCAAGAATTATACTCATCATTGAATTCAAAAAGAGGGTTAGAGAAAATTCCGGAAGTAATCTCAGAAACGTCAAGGGAATCTCCATAAGATTGAAAATCACTTTCATCGTCGGATATTTCCTCGGACTCACTTGGGATTGGGACAAGGTTCTCAACATTGTTTGATTCCGTTGCCGGAATAGTGTCGAGATGCTCGTCCCCCATTTTTAGAGAGTCCTCGGGTTCAACGGTAGAAAAGACGGGTGCAATTGCAGGGAAAACGTTTAACGGAACAAGTCTCTCCTCGTCAGCACAGTTCTGCAAGGCCTTCCGAAAATTAGCCTCTTTTGCCTCGGCAAGTAATTCTTCCATATACTTCTCATGACGATAAGCCAAAAGTTGATTAACCGCTTGCTCTTGATTTTGAACTGCTTCGACAATGTCTCCCAAAGATTTTACAATTTCGCGCACTCTATCTTGATAATTGACGGGATTTTGTGGGGGTTGGGCAAAATCATGAGAATTATAACACAAATTTGGCTCATAATGAAAGTTTTCAAATGATCCCCCACAATCTTCAACACTTGATATATTTTGGAATGATGAATTATTGAAATACGGTTCTTGCTCATAGTAGTTTTGAGGAGGGTGATTGAAATTGTTTTGAGGATAATCGGAAATGTTCGGATTAAAATCATAAGTATATGAATTTTCGGCTTCCGAAGCACAAAACGAACAAAATCCATTGAACAAATTTCTACCACACCTCTCGCAAATGCACCGTTGACAATAAGTCGATGTCGGATCTAACGGATTTCCACATCCATCACAATAACATTGATTGAACGATGAGAAATCGAGCTGTGGTGGATAGTCGGAAAAATTTGAGGAGTCGGTGAATGAATTCGGATTTGGATCATAACATGAATTACTTGATCCACAAAATAAACAACTTCCGTCCCGAATATCATTACCACACCGTTTGCATGTACACCACTGACACGGTGAATCGAAGAGCGGCTCTCCACAACCGACGCAGGGGATAAATGATTCCATCAGAATTAAAAATATAGAGGATTAAGAAGATAAGAATTAAACATTTAAGAGGATAAGAGGTTAGAATTAAACGGATAGAGGGTAAGAGATAAAGAATCAAACGTATAAGAGGAATAAGAAGAATATTTTTGGATTTTTAAACATGGAAAATCACAAATGAAAAAGGAAAATAAATTTTGAAAAGAAAATCTTTTTGGGTTTTATAAAAATATTTACAAATGAAAAACGATAACTTCACGGGAAGGGTCTTCAAAACACGAATCGAAAAACGGAATCACGAACTCACTTCAACCTTCCCCGGCAGCGGCGCCAAAAATTGATTTAACAATTATAGATCAAGGGAGAAATCACAAAAGGTAAATAATGTGAAAACCCCGAGTTCGTTGTCCCGACGAAGATCGAATGGAATTTGTGTTCCCGGGACGTGATTCGTGTAGTGAATGATGTTTAAAAAGAGGAATTTTGGTTTTCTACACTACGAACAATGAAATAATAAATGAAAACTACTAATTAAGCTACGGGTACAAGTATACTAAGCACATGAACTTAAAAACGAAAACCGGAATTTAAAAAGTGTTACGCGACGAATTTAAAAACGCGAATAAAAGTGAAATGCTAAATTTTAAGCCCTAAAATTATGAAAATAATCTTCCTATATTTAAAATGATAAAAGAAAATTTTTGGAAAAAGAAAAATATTTTTTTGACTTTTTAATATTTTTTTATGAATTAAAAACTAATTAAAACTATTTAAATGATTTAAAATTAGTAAAACAAGTTGGAAAAATCTGGAAATTTTTGAGTAATTCTAAAATTAAATTACTAATCTATGAAAAATAATTACAGAAAGTGATTAAACTATAATAAGCTGTAACAGTAAATAAGCAGTTGCGAAATAAGCTAAAAATAAGCAAATAAGGGCCAAAAATATCTAGAAGCTCAGGAATGATAAATCTCAATACTGGAAACTCAATTCAACTGAGAATGATCAGAAAAGCACACAGAATAAGCACAATTCAGCTGAACAGATGCAAAAAAAACAGGTCAGACTTAATGGTTAAACTCCCTACTTAAAGCTAATCTAAAAGCTACCCAAAAGCTCCTAATTGAAAACCAAAGGCAGATCATTAAAGCTGGAACTATAGTCTACTTAAGTACTGAAAATGCCGAAATTCTTATATCAATTTCTACCTTAATTAAGCCCTAAAACAGATGGATATAGGAACATTAAACTGTGCAAGCTGAGAGCAGTTTGAGGGGCTGATTTGAAGACCTGTATTAAGCTAAAGAATAAGCCACAAATTGAAAATAAAGCTCAAATCCTTAAAGTTACTACTACAAACTTTTGTTAAACCAAATTTCAAGAAAAGACAATAAGTGGATAAGCAAATACAGACAGATTAATGAACTCAGTTGGATGACCAATTATGCAGGTCTGCAATATTAAACTGATACAGCAGAACAGTGTGTTATGATTGTATCTATGCTTCAATGAAAGAGTACACCTATTGTATTCTACTTTTGAACAATTAAAAGGACTCTCAATATGCCAAAATAATTCCACTTAAGAAGCTCAGCTTAAACCTAGCTGTCCAAAGCTCAACTTAAACCTAGCTTATTTGGACAGCTTTGCTTCTTAAATTACTCCAACAAACTCAAATTCTAAATATAACTAAAAATAGCTTAATTCTTATCAGCAACAACTAAACTACCCTTAATTGATTTCAAACAAATTTAAATAAATTGCAAATGAATAGTGTCAACACTTGATGATCAGTTGTCCTTCTATATCAGCCTTAATTCCAAACACAACCTGTGAAATCTATTATTGCAATATTAAACTATTGAACTACAAACAAACCTAAAAATCTTCTTGACAATTGATCACATTACTAATACAATAACTAATAAGCAATCCTGAATTAAAAATGAGCACTGAAACGGAATTAAGTAGTTTATACTATAATTGACTTAAATGAGAATTTTGAAGAAAAACATGATTAAGCTGATAATAACCAATAAACTATCATTACTGAATCTCATTAAGATCAATTAAGCTTAAAAAGAAAGAAAAGTACCAGAAATAATCCATTAAGCATTTGAACAATGATTTTGACCAAAGGTTGACTTACATAAAAAAATCATAAACTGAGTACAAATGATTGATAAACTGAAGAGAAATGTAATAAGCAGCAACATTAAATTAAACTACACTAATCCTACTCCTAAACCTAAAAATCCTAACACCATTTCTGTGGAAAGAGGGTCTCAATTTATAGCCTGAAGAGATGGATGCCAAGTCATCAATCCGTGTGCCATTGTGTTTTTTTTTATCCATTTCCAACCCTTGATCAAATCCCAAATCTTTTCAGCCATATGATCAAATCCTCTGAGGTGTCTCGTCCAATAAGGGCTTGCCACGTACCCCATTCGTGCGTCTCTGCCCTTTCTGACACTCCTGACACTTCTAGAAGCCCAATGATTTGACATGATTGCCCTTAATTATAGTAATTTTGTATGGTAAATAATTAGGGTTCGTAGGGAACAGTTGTTTTTCTGGGTAAGGTAAGAATTGGGGCGCGGGTGTGTTATTATTTTTTTTATCTTTGTTTGATCGAGCTTTAATAAACCTTTGACCGGGTTATTTGTTTGGGTGTGGATCGGGTAGTGTGGGTTTTGGGATGATCCGGGTTTTATTTAATAGATTGGGTCGTGGGTTAATGTGGTGATGGGCTTTGGGATTTAATATGGATTGGGTTTTCGGTTAGAGTTAAATCCGGATATAGGTGTAGTTTAAGATTTATCATAAGGACCAAATGTGTATTACTTGGAATCTCAGAGACTGATCTTGCCATATTCTCCAAAATACTATCAAGGGTCAATCTTGTCAAATGATGAAACTTCAAGGGTTGACTTTGACTTTTTGTTTCCCGGCATCGGCTATAAATATCACTTCTATATCTCGTGCTCGTTTTCCCGGCTTTTGCTTGATTTTGTCCCTTTTTCTCGATATCCGTAACTTCCAAATCATAAACACAAAAACACGAGATATTTGGCATAATTGGTTAGTTTTTGGTCTATTTGAGTCCGGTTTTGGTCAAGAAAAGGTATGTGTTTAAGCACATACCATTGTTGTTGACCAAATGGATGATTTGATTTTGGATATGGAGCTTGATAAGATTGAGCCATAAGTGCAAGTGGATTCGACTATGGAGGAGGTGGTGAAGGTTGATACATTCCATGGAGAGCTCGATCTTTGTCAACTTCAGATTGATGATGCTTCAGATAATCAAACAACAACCCATACTTTGCATTATGAAGATTTTTGGCTTGACGAACAAATGTGACATATTTCTTCCAATCTTGACCTAAACAATTAAGGAATTTGGTGTTGATAGCAATCTTAGGCAAGATGATGTTGTGTCGGTCCAAGTCATTGATGATGTTTGTGAAGCGATGATAGTATGACTCTAATGACTCCCCTGTTTCAATCATGAATGTTTCATATTCAAGATAAAGCTTGGATTCCATGTCGTCTTGATTTAATTCAGTTCCTTCCATCAAAAGATGTACATGTTCCCGCATATCCTTAGCAGTCTTTTGAGCATCAATACTACGGTAAATCAGATTAGGTATTCCCATAAGAATATACTTCATTGCAAGTTCATTGGCCTCACGGTGTAGGATTTGTTCTGGTGTAAGTTGATTCTCTGGTAGAGTTGTAACAGTCTCAGGTCTTGGAGGAACAGAAGTTGCATCACCGGGAACCGTTAAAGTTGGCATTTGAAAAGGTCCTTCAAGGATAACTTGTTTCAGGTACTTTCCATGAGGTTTTCAGAGTTCCATGAACCTTAAGAATCGGCTTGCCCATTGAACATAGTTACCAGGTGTGAGCATTGGAGGTCATTCTAGTGAACCTGCTTCATGGATGGATTGTTGACTACTGATAGCTTCACACATTTGGTCACACCAATGTGGTTGTTTTGGTGGAAGAGGCAATGGATGCATTGGGAATTGTTGAGTTGGGAATTGTGGTTGTTTATGGTATTGTTGTTGTTGGAAGAAATGTGGGTTTTGCGGAGGAGGGAACGGTTTTCCTTATTGATGAGGGTTATAAGGGAAATGATTGAAGTAAGGATACGGCGGTTGAGACATTGTTGAACTTGTGTGGTTGATGGATCTTGTAGATAATTGAAACGTGTGTAAAAGTAAAGTTGTCCTTAGTCGTAAACTGGTTCTTAGTCGTAAACTTGTCCTTAGTCGTAAACTGGTTCTTAGTCGTAAACTGTTCCTTAGTCGTAAACTCTGTTCTTACTCGTAAAGATGGTCCTTACGCATAAACTTTGTGCCTACACGTAAAGTTGGTCCTTATTCGTAAGAATATGAGAAACCAAGTATATCTTTCAAACTTATCCAAGCTTGAAAGAGTTCACAAGTCGAAGTATTCCACAAGCTTGTCCAAGCTAGGGAAGTACTGAGTATACATAGATCGGTGAAGAAACTGAAGAATTGGTCTTACTCGTAAGATATTGCTTACACGTAAACTGCCTCTTACAAGTAAACTCAAGCTTACTCGTAAACTTTACACTTGCTCGTAAACTAAGGGTTTTGACTATCTTACTCATAAACTAATGGTTTTGACTGTCTTACTCGTAAACTTTACTCTAAATCGTAAAACTACCAAAATTTTCAAGTTACGTTTTTTGCTAAAACAACACGTTTACCACTAGTTTCTTTTGATCAAATCTCTTCAAAAACACGTAAAGAACAAGAAAGGTTAAGACTTTAATGGTAATAACGAAATTTGAAGAAGTTCGTAATAAGGTTAAACGTAAGAAACAAGTAGAAAAAATGATTTTCAACCTACAAAGTACTTAACTTTATGCAATATCTAAGCTTCTAAACACTATATCAACTTTAAAACTTTTCAAGCTTCAAGATTTAAGTGAAAGAAATAGAGAAAACGCGATAAAAAACTTGAAGGTTTGAGATATAAGCTACGAATATAAGTAAACACACACTCCAACTATCTATTAGGCGATTGATACCACTTGTTAGGTCACCATAATGATTCAAACACAAGTATATCTAGTTAGAGAAAGTTAGAGAGAGAGAGAGAGAGAGAGAGAGAGAGAGAGATGGGAGTAACACGTTCACAATGAATTAGAAAGAGTAACTAGCATAAACATGAACCAACAACCTCAAAGTGAGGTTTACATAAGTATATATAGGGAAACAAGTAGGGCAACGCCTACATGTAAGGTTTTAAGACTTATCCTAAGGCCCATGGGCTTACTTCATGAACCTTGGACTAATTACTAACATATAAGCCTATAAACTAAGCAACCTATTACAAAAGTTAATGACCGACACTTTTACTAATTACAAGTAATCCCAACATGTAGAAAACAAAACTAGGAAATTCATCTGAAATAGCCTTCCATTATCATTTTTCCTAATTTGCTTCCTAATTACTGTCATCAATTGTTTAGCATACAATCTAGGAATACCCTTGAATTGGTTTTTCCATTCTATGTAAGTTTCATTTGATCTTTCCTTCAAAACATCATGCACATCAACTGTAAACGTGCCCATTGGGAATCCGAATGTCTGGTGAACTAGTTCAGGGGTTACATGTATAGTTTTATCAAAGACATTCAGGATTCTTGATTCACCGTCAAACCTTTCTAGCAACCAATACCCTAAACGACTTGGCATTATATTTATTTCAAACTCCAACAACGATGCAAAACCCAAACTTGAAACTGCCTGTTTTTGGTCCTCTGTTATTTTCTGAATAGTCTCATATAATGGACCAGTAAATTTTTTTATTTTAAGCGTTGGAATATTTTTTTGCTTAGGTTGGAGAAGATTTAGTTTAGGCTTAAGGTCTTCAGAGAGAACATGTTTAGATGAACCTGAAGCTTTGGAAGTAGTAGCGGTTACAGTTTTTTTTTTTTTTTTTTTTTTTTTTTTTTTTTTTTTTTTTTTGAGTAACCGGTTTGTCAACTTTTGATGAACCACCAGTTCTTTTACTAGTAAATGCATCGTTAACAAAGTTATCATCACTTGGTGAATATGCTTTTAAAGTCATCGATTTCTTTGCTTTTTCAGCTTCTTTACCTATCTAATAAAACAAAAATGCTAATGAAAAACAAATAATTATGAAAAACAAAACTGTTGAACAAAAAAGTATAACTGTAAAATAATTGTAACTGTAAACACTTTTGTCATCTAAAAACTGAAAACAGCTGATATCCTATATAAGCTGGTGTTTGTTTCAGCTTATATAACCGGATTGTGGTTTATAAACCGAAGATTTACAAAATAAGCCACAACGCCATCTATACAAGCTGAAACAAACAACAACTGATGAACATACTTTCGATGGAAAACATGGTTAACAACTTATTCTAATATATCCGCAACCTACTAACTTATTCTAACATATCAATCAATAACTAATGAACATACTTTCAATGCAAAATAACTATAAACACTTTTTTCGTCTAAAAACATAAAACAGTTGATATCCTATATAAGGTGGTGTTTGTTTCATCTTATATAGCTGGCTTGTGTCTTATAAACCGAATATTTTCAAAATAAGCCATAATGCAGCTATATAAGCTGAAACAAACACCAATACACTAAGTTGCATATAACTGATGAACATACTTTCAATGCAAAAGAACTGATGAACATACTTTCAATGCAAAACATGAAAAACAACTTAGAGTACCTAACAACTTATTCTATTATATTCGCAACCTACTAATTTATTCTAATATATCAAGCAATAACTAATGAACCTACTTACAATTCAAAATAAATAAAATCGGCAATAACCGGCCAAACAATAACTGATGAATCAAACAATAATTAGCAGTAACTGATGAACATACTTTCAATCACAAAAACTGAAACATAACTGATGAACAAAACAAAATCACGGTTTTATACCTTTAAAAGCTGGTCGGTCTTCGAATCGTTTTGATCTCCTTTCTGCTTCCACATTGCTTCCAGATTCAAAAAAAAATTAAAATCATATTATACAAAAATAAACTAAAAAATAAACTGATTAAAAAATCCCAATTCTTACGCATTTTATTTTCTTGTTATAGTGTCAAATCTTCCATTTGTTCATCATTTTCATTTGTTTGTTTATTCTTGAGGAGCCTATTACTTCGTCTAGGTTCTAAAAAATACGCATGCAGAAACTAGAATTAAAACAAAATTAAAACATAAATGATAAACTTACCAGCTTGATTAATCTTTTCGAGTATAAATTTTTGTGTTTTAATCGGTGATAGATGATCGGAAATAGAAACCCTAAAATTTTCCCCAAATTTTGATCGCCTTTTAGAGAGAGAATCGAGTTGGGAGAGTGAAATGAATGTGAGTAACGTTTGGAGGGAAGAGAGAAGACGGTTTTTGTTTGTAAAATTACTCTTCTATCCTTGTTATACACATTGAGCGTGTTTTTTTTTTCCCATTTAAATAGCAACCGTGGGATTGTTTTTGGTCAAAGATTTGACTGATCGGATGGCTACAAAATCTTTTTAGACTTTTTAATTTTCATCCTGTAACACCCTCAAAATCGGGTCCAGCGAAAGCATACATGTCACTGGGGTGCTACTCAATTGGTATCACAACACAAGGTACAAAGAACGGTTTTACCTCAACCGTCTAGAAGAAAATTCCATTATCAAAACATTAAGTTTACGTCATTCAAAATATAGTGCGGAATACAGACCCATAATAATAAAGCAGTCCCAAACATATATATCAGAGTCGTCTATGACCGTGCCCCTTGCCAAGCGCCTCCAAAAGTAAGCTATCGACTTAACCTGAAAATACATGTTAAAAGTGTCAACACAAGGTTGGTGAGTTCATAGGTTTAATAAAAAATAATAACAGTTGGACCATAATACAGTTATTTGCTACACTGGACTAAGATAGATATAAATCACAAATTCCACATATATCAACAAACACAAACAATCCTGTATCAATATGATAGGTCACGGTAGCCCTCTCTCATATTGACAAACACAGTAGGGCCCTAGGATATATTTGACCTTAGCCAGGCAACATGTTATAGCAAAAGGTATCCGGGTTATTTGCTACCCTGGTCTAAGACAAATATCTGTTGTAAATATCTAACCTTAGCCAGTCAACACGTTATAGCAAATCAGTTAATCACATGTTTCCTCACCCCAAGGTTTCAATAAACAGTTCACGAGTAAAAGTGGGGCTGTGAAACTCACATGCATATCAGTTAATCACATAACGCCTTCAAATAACCAAATCAAATATTTCAGCCAAACAGTCAAATATTGAGTAAACAGTTCGCATATTCCAAATAAACAGTCATTGAGTTTAGTTAAAAACGAGCATGTATTCTCCCCCAAAATAGTTATAAAACCGGTAAAAGTAGGGGCCATGAACTCACCTTAGCCACAGCAATGCGACATTTCACGACTAACACAACTGGCATCTAGAGCTAATCACAACGGTATCCAGGAGACAAGCACAACGGTACACGGAGGTACAAGCACAACGGTAAGAGATCGGCACAACCTAATACGTATAAGGTTATCTCAAAATACGTCTCACACAATAATAAAGTCTATAAAAGACAACGTGTCGCAGTTTTCGTGGGTTATTCATGTCATTACTTATAAAAGTTTAGTATCAATGTTTCGTGTGGTGGTAAGAAAACATAGACTCTAAATACAACTTACGCCAAAATGGAAAAGACATCGACATAGTCGAGAGAATACTGACGAGAACTCAAACCAACAAATACAAGAACTTACGACAAATAGCTATACTAATACAGGTCAATTGGTAAGTTTTGGTGTTTTTCCTCATCATCCCAAATAGCTTAGAGAAGTCATTTAGGTTTTATAATAAAAATTATTTGAAATAAAGACATTAGATTGGAATGTTTTATAAATTTCGGCTTTACGCGTCCATTTATACAACGTCCCCAAATTATTGTGACTTCTAAATTTTCTCAAAACAATTTAATAGAAAGTTAATAATATTATTCATTGATTATTAGACATTATTTTCTTATTGTATATTTGCTACGAATCAAATATATTAAATAAATTCGTCTTGAGTCTAATATATTGTATTAGTTTCAAGTCCAATAAGTCCATATTGTCAAACATCCAATGTCCTATAAATATTAATACAAGTCCAAATAGATCAAGTACAATATATGTCAAATATCCCAAGTATAATATCATTAGTTTTTATCCAATGTCCAACATATCCGAAACTTACCAAGGATCGTCAAGACAAAACAACCTTAATCAAACATGTTAACTCAATATTCTTATAACCTTAAGGCCTAACATTTACTAAATAAAAAAAAATAAAAAAAAAACCAATGCACCCTATGTGGGCTCGACCCAAACGTACCTTAAATCTAACCATGGGCTGTGGCCCAAAGTCAAACACACCCTTAGAAACAAAACAACTCACAAAAACACCCTTTTTGTTTCTCTTTTGCAGCCGAGGACGACAAGCACCCCTTACGGGTTGTCTTGTTTTGTACCGAGATCCAACAACCAAGATAAGCTCAAACGAGCTTATAACCAAATCAAATAAGCCACATCTTGAAAAAATGTAAGTACTCAACAAAAGGAAAATAATTCAGTAAGCACATTAAGCACTTTACCAATAAGAAAAATATGACCCAAATATGCTAAACAAAACCTAAGCCGAAATGAAAACAAGCAAAACCACACCCTACGTGGGTGTTATTTGTATACCGAACATACGACCAAACCACCCTTGTGGATGTTAACCGAATACAGCAACCAAACCACCCTTTGTGGCTTTGGATTTACCTATGACACGAGCACAAGAAACCACTCTCGTGGTTGTCTCGTTAAACCGTGACACAACACAACCCAATAATATTCATATCGACACACCATTTAACTAAGCACGACTTACAATCCGAATCCGAGACCCATCGGGTCTAACCCAACCCGTGACCAACACAACAACAACAAACCCTTATTCGAACCAAGCAAAAACAGACACATCCTAGATATGTTCTTAACCACACGAAATCCTTGTTAATCATGTTTATAATCCGGCTTTTAACCCCCTTTTTTTTCCACGAAAACATTAACAAAACAATACATATACTTGGTTTTAAATTTAAAGAAAAATGAAACGGGTTTTCACTATTACCATAACAAGAACGAAAAGGGAGAGAGATTGGAGGCGACGGTGGTGGTGTCTTCTCAAGTACAACTCGAACCACCAACTCCTATAGCGGACACTCACTCTAAAACGCGTAACCCAGATAAACCCTTGTCTTCATGACTTGGTTTGGACGGCAGCGAAAAGCGACTGAGGTGGCCGGAATAGTGGTGACGGCCATGTGCTAACTTGAACCGAAATAAAACCCAAAAATCTCCGATCTAACACATGACGGCTTCATGGAACATGGTGGTGATGAGGCGGTTGACAGTGGTGGTGTCGGAGGTGAGGTGGTGTGTGGCGGCCGGATCTTGAGGAGGGAGGCTAGGGTTTTATCCAAAGTGAGGGTGTATGAGCTATAAGTAGGTTTATATTGTAACACCCCAACCCAACAAGGGTTAAGATATCACATTCATGGTGTCAAACAGAACATACATAAGCAGAAGACTTTAATAATACAATTAAATTCAAGGTTACAAATGAAATTTAAGGTAAATGGAATACAAGGATTTCAACAAAGGTACAATATGTCTGGTAATGAAAATATCCAAGTCAACTGTAATCCAAGGTAGCTATTAAAGGTGTAGTTCTCTAAGGGCTCTTATGCACTCTTCACTCATATCCCAGCTTCCCTCTAAAACCTGCCGCAGGAAAAGAAATGCGGCTGAGCTTAAAAAGCCCAGTGAACAGATATATATAATAAACGAATAATCAAACATGTATATGTAAAGAAAGAGAAAACACAGGCTCTTGCTGAATCGAATATCATTTGTCAAAAGGATGAGAGGTCAAGATCATCTGAACAAATATCATAAGTCAACTGAAATAGAGAAAACAGAATATGGTGCATTGGGGAATAACATAAGGTATATCAAAATGTATCAAAGGTGTAAAGGTCGTCAGAAATCTACCACGAGCCCAGAAACATATCATAACATAAACATCATAATCATGGTCTTCATCAATACATAAGTAACATAATGGAGTAGCTAGCTCCCAGAAATGTGAAAGGCGTGTATTGCACACAGCACCAGTCACCAAAAATATATCATATATCATAACAGATCAGATCTAGGATGCATGCATACGCCCCTGCAGAAATCATAATCATTATAGCCATACATATTGCATAACAAAAGGGACGGGGTGGAACATCACTCGACCACCCTAGAGTCATGCCATTGGTGCATCAATGACATGGTCATGGAACCCCCATGACTAGTGATAGCTCGGGTATCAAACTGAAGGGTCAAACAGAATGTCATAGTAATGACACAGAATCTAAGGTCATCAGAAATATCATATCATAGGTTCATATCAAGGGTGCATAGCAAAGGCTCATATCAAAGGCTTATGTCATCGTATTATATCAAAAGTGTCATAATAGAAAGGCTCATAACAAAGGCATCAGAATCAGAGGTTAAAAAATCAAAAGATGTGAAAAGGGTCATGAGAAACCTTATAAGAAAGGTCAGAATATTTGTACCTTATGCAAAAAGACAACCAGGTAAAATATGGGTCACAAAGGAATGGAAAGGTCACTCCTTCTTCACCGAACCTAATAATTAATAATCACATGTTACTTATAGGCTCGTTTTAATCATATTACATGATTTAGGTTCCTTTCTATTTTTAGAAACTTTCTATTTTTAGTAACCTTCCAGATTAAGTAACTTTCCATATTTAGCAGGTTTCCATATTTAGTAACTTTCGATATTTAGTAAGTTTCCATATTTAGCAGGTTTCCATATTTAGTAACTTTTCATATTTAGTAACTTTCCATATTTAGTAAGTTTTCATATTTAGCAGGTTTCCATATTTAGTAACTTTTAACACGACTCCCCAATTTAGTTTAAATTCGGTTTTGGGTTTGGGATTATCAAATAGATTTAACATATTCACACACAAGTCAACACGTCATTAACAAGTCATACATGAAATAGAAGCAAGTGTTGGGCATCAATCATCAAAAGAAACACCTTGAACATATAAGCAATACATGCATACTTGTTAACTGATTTTATCATAAAATTAAGCCCAATTAACCAATTTTAAAAACGTAACAAAGTCCCAAAATAAAAATCTACAAAATTATCAAAAAGGCCGACATGTCTTAGGAGTCTACTAGAATTTTTTCAGATTTTATTATCAAGTTTACACCCCCTTTCAAAATCGTCTAAGTTAACATGTTCAGATTCGGATCTGCAGATACACTTCAAAAGTATGCACTTAAAAACCTAACCATATTACTTCATAAAATTCTACAAAAATTCCAAAAGGTAGTCCACATATGAAATATGATTCCTGTAAATTTGTGGCCTATAATATAATATGGTTTGGAAATAAAAAATCATGGAACTCGACTGAAAACCAACTCAGCAACCACATTTTAACACATGATCGCATTAATTTCATAAAAACATCCAAATCAAACTCAAATTAGTTCAAACCAATTGGAATACTTTCCTAGGACCTTAAAATAGCTTTACATGCAAAATTTCAGTATTAGAACCTTTCGAAGCTCACGTTATCAAGACCAAAAAATCGACATTCAGAACAGTCAATCACACAAATTCATTCTAAACCATATTTAGCACCATTTAATTATCCAATCTAGCATATAAGCTTATACCCTTCAATCAAAACTCATCTAGGCATCATATTAACATACTTATACAATCAAATACAAGGAATCAAACACCAATTTCAGTTATTGTAATCTAAATATTCAAGAACCGTTTTAATTTATTTACAAACAAGCCCTAATTCATCTATTTCTTTTTATCCCAATCAACCACATGATCAATATAACTTTTATTTCCAGAAATTTCTCATCACAAACATATTTATAAACACTCCATATAAATCATTCAAGATTAAAAATAATAACCTACACACGAACACATAAAATAACAACACCAAAATCATCAAAAACCCTAATTCTTACACGTTAACATCCATGATTTTATGTGACGATTTTATGGTTAACGAGAACATAATAAACAGATTAATATGTGAATTAAACAAGTTATTAATGATGAAAAAATTTTAGTTTAATGATCATATATATGTCGACTTGGAAGAAAAATAAGAGATGATACCTTGACCTTAATGAGACAACAAGAAGGAGAAACAAATCCCTAGAATTCCAACGATTAATTACGAATGAATTACCCGTAGCAAGCCTTCGACCCTTGATTGTGAGAGAATAAGAAAATGGCAGCAACTTGGTGGTTTTTTTTTTTTTTTTTTTTTTTTTTTTTTTTTTTTTTTTTGTCGTATGAAAATGAGGGAGGGAGAAAGAGGACCGGATTTTAGAGAGAAAAAAAGGAGGAGGGGCCTCTAATTTTGGGAGGTGATAATTACAAATTAAATTGTGATTGCATTTTCTGATTCTTGATTGGGGCAAATTTTATGGGCTAAATTGATCTCCATTTAATTTACTAATCATGTATTTCTTGGGCTTATGGGGCGTCCAACATTTTGATGGGCTAAGTAGTTTTTATTTTTTATTTTTTTTTATTATTATTAATTTTTTTTTTTTTTTTTTTTTTTTTTTTGTAGTTTGTAACAATATGATTATTATGTATGACTTAGGTTAATTTATATTTACATTCATAACATGTAGTAATTAAAATGTGTGAATGACATATGTTTAAATTTTATACTTAGGTTAAAATGTATACTGTTCTTGTATAATTAATTTTATGCTCGTATAAATTCAAAAATTTTGAGGGGCAAAACGGGAATTTCAAAAGAATGGAAATTTAGGGTTTTACAACTCTTCCCCTCTAAAAGAAAATTTTCGTCCTCGAAATTGGAGTAGAGAGATCAGATAGAAAATGTATCGAATCACAGAAGATGTGTGGATGACATGTACGTATAATTCTTCAATTTCTCATGACCCGATCCTGACGCTCCAAGATAGCCTCAGGCTCTTCAATAACAAACAAATCACAACGAATCTCGATCGAATGAATGCGGAACATATACATGACAGATGATATTTGTAATCTCACTAAGAGATACATGAAACACATGTACACATGAGGCAAATACGGAGGTAGGAATAAGCGATAAACTTCATCAACTCTATCGAGATTCTGAGTGAACTGAGGAACTGGTTAAAAATCAGAGAAGCACATATCGAAATTACCAAACGTCTCAAGAGTTTCATATAGAGGTGGGTAACATATTCGTATCGACGATCAGCTAAGCACATATCGGAATATCAAAACGTATCAGAAGTCTAATGGAATAAGTAGAATAATCGCACGGGTCAGAATAAATCTAAGGTCTAACGTGTCGTGAACTAAATCTTCCTCAAACGCCAAAACGCCCAACACTGTTGTACGGAACATCACACGGAACACAACAATTTTCGGTCTAAAGTTTCAGAATTTCTCTTCCAACATGATAACTAATCCATTAGTCATTGAATTTACTCAAGCCCTTCAATAAACAGCTCCCTAACCTAATTTAACCCAAAAGGTGTTCTTCAGCTCTGTCAAAAATCCTGCTCAACACATCTTCCAAGCTCGAATAGTTGTTCTGCTTATTCATCGGTTTGGAGGTGCAAAGCATTACTAACTCGAGTCTGTTCCTCAAGCCTTCAGTAGCTCTTCCTAGGAATGTGATGTTGAAATGCAAATCTCAGACACGATCACTGCAGGTGCGCCATGTAGTTTTAAATAATCTTCTGCCGAAAGAAATCACTGCCAATCTTCCAAGTGAGCCGACCTAGTCAAACCGTCCTCTACCACTCAAGTCGTGTTGTCCTTCCTAAATGTGCGTGGAATTTCCGTTACCAAATCCCTGAAAGTTTAATCTCACTTCTACATACGAACATCCAACACTAAAGAAAACCACTTGTACGCTGATACTGAATCTTAACCTGTTGATACGCCAACCACTTCACCACTATGTAGTCACAACCGTCTTCATACCATTCCATCAAAATTTCTGCTGCAAGTCTCTACACATAATAGTACAACTAAGATGAGTAGAGCAAATAGTTTGCTTCAATCAAAACCGCTTCCTTCAAGTCTTCTAACATAGATCATGCTTCACCGTCTTGCTCCCGAGCTTCTTCATGCCTGTCACCAGTCACTCCCAAGCCATGCGTCGGATAGTTCACTTCTTGCAGTTCTAGCTGTACCAACAATCTTCCCGTGTTGCATAAGGGCAATAGCTAAGTCCCCTTCTTGAGTAGAAACAATTCTCTTTTCAGCTTCTCAAAATTTCTCCTCTCATTCTTCATCCCAATCCAAAATTTACTCTTCGAGAGTATAACATATAGCTTCTTCTGACATAGAAACCTCAACACAGAATACGAAGATGATTTTCGTGTTTCTCTTTTGTCTCTGAATATACCAATACGTCATACTATGAAAAATTGTCCAAGTATTCATGAAAGACATGATTCATCAAGTTCATAGGAACAGTCGGAGTAGTAGCCAATACGATTGGCATCACAATACTCATAGAGATCAAAACGAATACGAAAAGCAATTCTAGGAACATCTCGCTCCTTTAAACGTAATTGAAAATTGATCAGACCTAAGATTCATCATTGGAAAAAATTTACACTCTGGAGTTGATTAATCAAATCGTCGATTCGAGGTAACGGATAACGGCTCTAATCACAATACTATTCAGCTTCCCGAGATCACTACACAACTTCATGCTATCATCTTCCTTCTTCATGAATACAACTTGGGTACACCACAGATACACACTCAAACGGATAAAACCACTTTCTAAAAGTTGGTCCTTCAATTCTTTCCATTCAACCGATGTCATAAGATACGGAGTTTCAGAATTAGGAGAAACATTACTCTTATACGGATAAAGTTTCTGAATCAACCAACTTACTGATCTCAGGCACTTCTCAATACATCCTATGATCCCAATAAGTTCAAGTTATATGATGTAACTATTATCACTTTGGCCAGGCGTCATAATACTTGCATCATATACACATGCCTTATTGCAATCACAGTCTACCTCGAGTCGTGACTAAACAAATTTCATAACCAGATCAAAACAAAATCACACTCAGATGGAAATCTTGACAGTTCTTTAAGGAATACATTACAAAAATTTCAAACAACCGAATAACTCTCGAGTCGAGTTTCATCAAACGAAATATCTTCATAACCGCGACAGATTAACGTACAAATTTTTAAAGCAGATGTGATCATAATTATTTACCAGGTTGGGAACCATGGTACAGAGTTCGAGTTTCTCAAATCGCCAAAGATTACAACTCTAATATGACTGTTATTAGCATCTCGATGCTTAGTCAGCAAATCCATATTCAAAATAACATCGAATCAAACATTCCCAAAGGAAACAGATTAGAAGAACGAACTTATCTTCCAATACCTTCAAAACAAACTGGATAATTCCGATACTCGTGACGGATAATCACAAGTTTTCTCATAGGAATAGAAATGAGTAAAGCAGATTCTAATAGTGCAGAGGGGACCTTAATATGCTTAGCAAAAGCAAGGGAAACTACAGAATGTGTCGAACACATCGGATTCATACATATACAAATTCTCTGAATGAATGAAAAGTATCCAAATGAATCATAAACGAATCGGAGATCGAAATTCAAAGAATGCGATCACATCAGAGAGTGAAACCAGTAAGGCATTACTACAAAAGTTTCAAAGCATTCTAAACTTATGTGATCACTAAACTTATATTGCGTATCTTGTTAAATTTCCTAAGTCTCCGGAACGAATGAGCTTATAAGGGCTTAACTGAAATTAGAGGCATAAATCAGAGTAGCGCGGAAGAAAGATAAATAATCAAAGTCTTATCGCATAATCTACCCAATCCTCACCGGTCATAACTAAAGTTTCTACAGGGAAAACCTAAGGCAAAACTTCAAGGGTTGTCTTATAATCTCTTACAGTGGAAGCCTAAGGGTCCAAACTTCACAGGTCAAGGTTTTATGTACTACAAGTTGCAGCCTGGTCTCTGATACCATAATTGTAACACCCCAACCCGACAAGGGTTAAGATATCACATTCATGGTGTCAAACAGAACATACACAAGCAGAAGACTTTAATAATACAATTAAATTCAAGGTTACAAATGAAATCTAAGGTAAATGGAATACAAGGACTTCAACAAAGGTACAATATGTCTGGTAATGAAAAATATCCAAGTCAACTCTAATCCAAGGTAGCTATCAAAGGTGTAGTTCTCTAAGGGCTCTTATGCACTCTTCACTCATATCCCAGCTTCCCTCTAAAACCTGCCGCAGGAAAAGAAATGCGGCTGAGCTTAAAAAGCCCAGTGAACAGATATATATAATAAACGAATAATCAAACATGTATATGTAAAGAAAGAGAAAACACAGGCTCTTGCTGAATCGAATATCATTTGTCAAAAGGATGAGAGGTCAAGATCATCTGAACAAATATCATAAGTCAACTGAAATGGAGAAAACAAAATATGGTGCATTGGGGAATAACATAAGGTATATCAAAATGTATCAAAGGTGTAAAGGTCGTCAGAAATCTACCACGAGCCCAGAAACATATCATAACATAAACATCATAATCATGGTCTTCATCAATACATAAGTAACATAATGGAGTAGCTAGCTCCCAGAAATGTGAAAGGCGTGTATTGCACACAGCACCAGTCACCAGAAATATATCATATATCATAACAGATCAGATCTAGGATGCATCCATACGCCCCTGCAGAAATCATAATCATTGTGGCCATACATATTACATAACAAAAGGGACGGGATGGAACATCACTCGACCACCCTAGAGTCATGCCATTAGTGCATCAATGACATGGTCATGGAACCCCCATGACTAGTGATAGCTCGGGTATCAAACTGAAGGGTCAAACAAAATGTCATAGTAATGACACAGAATCTAAGGTCATCAGAAATATCATATCATAGGTTCATATCAAGGGTGCATATCAAAGGCTTATGTCATCGTATTATATAAAAGTGTCATAATAGAAAGGCTCATAACAAAGGCATCAGAATCAGAGGTTAAGAAATCAAAAGATGTGAAAAGGATCATGAGAAACCTTATAAGAAAGGTCAGAATATCTGTACCTTATGCAAAAAGACAACCAGGTAAAAGATGGGTCATAGAGGAATGGAAAGGTCACTCCTTCTACACCGAACCTAACAATTAATAATCACATGTTACTTATAGGCTCGTTTTAATCAGATTACATGATTTAGGTTCCTTTCTATTTTTAGAAACTTTCTATTTTTAGTAACCTTCCAGATTAAGTACCTTTCCATATTTAGCAGGTTTCCATATTTAGTAACTTTCCATATTTAGTTAGTTTCCATATTTAGCAGGTTTCCATATTTAGTAACTTTTAACACGACTCCCCAATTTAGTTTAAATTCGGTTTAGGGTTTGAGATTATCAAATAGAATTAACATATTCACACACAAGTCAACACATCATTAACAAGTCATACACGAAATAGAAACAAGTGTTGGGCATCAAGCATCAAAAGAAACACCTTGAACATATAAGCAATACATGCATACTTGTTAACTGATTTTATCATAAAATTAAGCCCAATTAACGAATTTTAAAAACGTATCAAAGTCCCAAACTAAAAATCTAAAAAATTATCACAGAGGCCCACATGTCTTAGGAGTCTACTAGAATTTTTCCAGATTTTATTATCAAGTTTACACCCCCTTTAAAAATCTTCTAAGTTAACATGTTCAGATTCGGATATGCATATACACTTCAAAAGTATGTACTTAAAAACCTAACCATATTACTTCATAAAATTCTACAAAATTTCTAGAAGGTAGTCCACATCGATTCCTCTAAATTTGTGGCATATAATATGCTATGGTTTGGAAATGAAAAATCATGGAACTCGACTGAAAAACAACTCAGCAACCACATTTTAACACATGATCGCATTAAATTCAGAAAAATATCCAAATCAAACTCAAATTCGTTCAAACCAATTGAAATACTTTCCTAGGACCTTAAACTAGGTTTACATGCAAAATTTCAGTATTAGAACCTTTAGAAGCTCACGTTATCAAGCCCACAAAATCGACATTCAGAACAGTCAATCACACAAATTCATTCTAAACCATATTTAGCACCATTTAATTATCCAATCTTGCATATAAGCTTATACCCTTCAACCACAACTCATCTAGGCATCATATTAACATACTTATACAATCAAATCCAAGGAATCAAACACCAATTTCAGTTCATGTAATCTAAATATTCAAGAACCGTTTTAATTTATTTACAAACAAGCCTTAATTCATCTATTCATTTTTATCCCAATCAACCACGTGATCAATATAACTTTTATTTCCAGAAATTTCTCATCACAAACATATTTATAAACACTCCATATAAATCATTCAAGATTAAAAACAATAACCTACACACGAACACATAAAATAACAACACCAAAATCATCAAAAACCCTAATTCTTACACGTTAACATCCATGATTTTATGTGACGATTTTATGGTTAACGAGAACATAATAAACAGATTAATATGTGAATTAAACATGTTATTAATGATGACAAAAATTCGGTTTAATGATCATATATATGTCGACTTGGAAGAAAAATAAGAGATGATACCTTGACCTTAATGAGACAACAAGAAGGAGAAACAAATCCCTAGAATTCCAACGATTAATTACCAATGACTTACCCGTAGCAAGCCTTCGACCCTTGATTGTGAGAGAACAAGAAAATGGCTGCAACTTGGTGGTTTTTTTTTTTTTTTTTTTTTTTGTCGTATGAAAAGGGGGTGAGGGAGAAAGAGGACCCGATTTTAGAGAAAAAAACGGGAGGAGCGGCCTCTAATTTTGGGAGGTGATAATTACAAATTAAATTGTGATTACATTTTCTGATTCTTGATTGGGGCAAATTTTATGGGCTAAATTGATCTCCATTTAATTTACTAATCATGTATTTCTTGGGCTTATGGGGCGTCCAACATTTTGATGGACTAGGTAGGTTTTTTTTTTTTTTTTTTTTTTTTTTTTTTTTTTTTTTGTAGTTTGTAACAATATGATTATTATGTATGACTTAGGTTAATTTGTATTTACATTCATAACATGTAGTAATTAAAATGTGTGAATGACATATGTTTAAATTTTATGCTTAGGTTAAAATGTATACTGTTCTTGTATAATTAATTGTATGCTCGTATAAATTCAAAAATTTTGAGGGGCAAAACGAGAATTTCAAAAGAATGGAAATTTAGGGTTTTACATATATAGAGAGGGTGTATGAGCTATAAACCTAGGGACCACAAGGACCAATATTGTAAACCTAGTAACTTTAGGGGTGGTGGGTAAATTAAATGCAGGGACCTATCGTGCAATTTTTGCTAACTTTCATAATATTGCGTTTCGGGATACGTTTAGGCTAGAAAACAGTGGATTCAATACACAGGAATTGCGTCATTGCGCTTAAAATATTATTTCCAATCAAAACGACTATTCATACGCCTATTTTCTCCTAAATAATAAAATAATCAAATCAAATCGTCGGTTGTGCCAGTACGCGTTGTGCACGGTTTCCACGTTTCGCGAGATAACTTCACGTTTTTAAACCAAATGAGTTCAAAAAAGTTCGTATATGAGAAACAGAGATAATTCCTCATAAAAAAGTTCGTATATGATGACGTAGAAAAAGAACAAAAAGAAATTTGTTGTTTTCTTTTATTTTACAAATGTACGTAATAACAAATTGTTGTTAACTTTAAAGGTTAAGGGATCAAATTGTTGTTAACTTTAAAGGTTAAGGGATCAAGTTGTTAGGTATAAACTTTTTTTTATATCGACTAAAAATTGGAGTTAATGAACAAATCATGCAACAAGATTATAATTTAACTCAAACTATTACTGTGTGAATTATAAAAGCACACAAAGATATAGAAGAAACAAACAAACAATCAAAATAGACATTGAAAAGCACACGATATATTAAAGGAAACAAACCAAGAAAATAAAAACCGACCATAGCTCAGTTGGTAGAGCGGAGGACTGTAGTTGTTGCTGTTATTCTTAGGTCACTGGTTCGAATCTGGTTTGTCAGATTTTTTAAAAAATTACCTTTTCTCCTAAGAGCTCGGGGTGTGGTGTCTCAAGCCATACCGCCACCTTAACATTTCACATTCACACATTAAAATATCATTTCACTAATGGCTCAAGCCACTTTTAGTTTTTTGAGCTCATCATTTTATTTTATTTCCATTTTTTTAAACAAAATAATCTTTTATTCATTCAAATTACAATACGAAAATAAAATAAAAAAATACGAAAAAAAATTTAAAAATACTGAAATATAAAAATACATCAAATCATCAATAAACTAATTTCCCGGATGATATTGTTGCCAAAGATGCTCCATAAGAACTCTTTGAAGACTTTCGTGTGTACGTGTATCACGTAATTTTTAGCTTTCCTCCGTTTCACTTCTCATC
Organism: Artemisia tridentata subsp. tridentata; assembly: GCA_021014915.2. Classification (NCBI taxonomy): domain Eukaryota; kingdom Viridiplantae; phylum Streptophyta; class Magnoliopsida; order Asterales; family Asteraceae; genus Artemisia; species Artemisia tridentata. The sequence continues at coordinate 366,418,668 of CP139507.1, forward strand.
TATCGAACCAAGTACATTGTATATTTGGCCGCGGACTAATATACAATTCGTTGAATTCACTTATCGCAAACTTTTGATCTTTCAAAATCACGTTATGCAATATGATGCATGTGTACATGATTCTTCGTAGCTTATTAATAGTCCAAGCACGCGCCAATTGTTGTATAATTTCCCTACGTCCTTGGTGGACACTGAAAAGCTCTTTCAACACCATTTCGTGCACTTTCTTGGCGCCTTTTAAAGTGTCAATCTTTCTCGTTTCGTGCCACCGTATATGATTTGACAATAATTGCCCATTGTGGGTAAATTTCGTCCGCTAGGTAATACCATTTTTCATATGTAACTCCTTTTTCTTGAAACGGAGCAACATGGGCTTTGTCATCGAGAAGGTCGTCGAATAACAGAGAACTATTTAAAACGTTAAGATCGTTATTCGCACCCGCTACCCAAAAGATGCATGCCAAATCCACAAATTGTAAGAGGCAACAACTTCAAGCATTGTAGTTGGTTGTTTTTTATCACCTTTTTTACATTGCCCGTGCCATGCTTTTGGACAGTTAACCAATTCCCAATACATACAGTCAATGCTTCAAAGCATTCTTGGAAATCCATGAACCCTCATATGTGATGCATATAAATTTTGAATGTCATTAAAGTCGAGTTTCCTTAAAAACTCAGGCATGAACAAATCAATAATGCATATAGTAAAAAATTTAAGACAATCACATGCACAATATTCATTCATTTGTAAATATTAATCAAATGCAGCAGGTGTTGTGTGCCAATTGGCGTAAGACGGAAGTGCATTTCATAATAACACTAAAACTCATTCGACCCGTACAATCGGGTGTGATTTTGAAGAATTCAAAATGCTCAGGAAGAGGATCGTAAGTTTCAATACTTTTGACTATTTATAAAAATAATTTCCTGCTCATACGATATCAGCGTTTAAAATAGTACTCCGGATATTTTGGGACGACCAACAAGCGTTTTTCAGCAACATCATGTTCGTGGTATATCGGATTACACGTACGTAAAGTTTGAGCTTCTTGTTGTTGTAACGATTGGTGATACTGATAAGCTTGCGCCATAAAGAAAATATCAGTTTAATCATCGATATCGGAAAAGTTAACATTTTCATCACCTGGATTCATTTTTGGTAGAAAGAATGTGTTTTTTGGTAGAAAGAATTAAGATTATTGTGTGAAGAAATGGTTAAATTGAGGCAATATTTATAAAAGCGTGATTAAAAAAATTGAAAATTTGACCGTTATGTGTATTCTAACGGCTACAATAACACAAATTACAAATTGACGTTGCGCCAGTTTCTTCACGCCGGAAATGGCGAAGGGGGTCTGATGTGGTGGCGCTAGAACGGCGGCACCGTTGTCAATGCCACATAGGAAATGGCGCCGTTGTCGATACAATACCCCTTGCTCCAAAAAAGCAAAAAAAAAAAAAAAAAAAAAAAAAAAAAAAAAAAAAAAAAGGCTAAAGAGCATTATCCACAAATATAATTAAATTTAGTCATCTTATCTTAACCGTAAAACATTTAAGCTTTTATTAAATGTTTAACTTTCAACAAAAGAAAACGACCAACATGTCCTTTATTAAATTGTGACTCATGGTCTTTAACTGGTCTGTATTTGTTTATTTACCAACACAAAAGAAATTTTTTATAACCATAAATATCATTTTAGATTCATAGAAAATGAAACCAAAACACTCATTACAAACACTCATTACGTGTCTACACGCGCACACACATCAGATCTGCCATCAACATCGCAATCACTTCCCGCCAATGTCAACCAATGATAATACTTTCATGGGTTGCCAACACCTACATTATAGCACTAGACGGGACTCGTGTGACACGGTAACACCGCCGCCATCAAAAAAATTCACGGGACGGAAAGCAATTGCGTGAGATGGTCACGCACGTGATGGGAAAAAATTGGAACGTTGGGCATTGAATTATTCAACCGTTTAAGGCAAAACGGTCATATTTTTTTATTTATATATTCCACTCTTTTGCAAACAATGGGAATACACAACCAACAGAGAAATAGCAACTCGCTTAAAAAAAAAGAAAAATCATACTGTTGAGGTAAAACCTTTTAGATATGTCTCACTTCTATACAATGTCCTTCGGAATGGCTCATTCGGACTTTACGATATCCTACACACAAGAAGTACACGCGTTAGGCTCGTCCCGGGTTTTATCCCAAGACCAACCTCCGGCGTAAGAGTAAGTATCGGATTACGAGGGAGTGAACAGTAGAACAAGAGTAAATATATTAGGTGTCAAATTGAATGCAAATCATAAATGAGGTATGGGTATTTATACTACCCACACCTACTGTACCTGTTTACCTCGGGACTAAGCGAGTTGACCTACGCCTGACATAGTAAGTAGGTGTCAGATCACGTGGGAAACACAATCCCGGGAAATCTGGGAAGGCGGCGGTTGATGGGACTGCTCAACGTAAATGACGGCGGGCCTTTCAGTAGGCTTTTCCGGAGGTGAGAAGATAGTCCGGACGAAATACCACGTCCGGATGAGTAGGCGTGGTCCGGACGGATCATGACGTCCGGACACATACGCCAACATGTCCCCCCCAGTATTGTAGTATCGGTCCTGAGCTGATAGTGCAATATTTGAAAAATTCGGACACATGTGGCCACGGACATTGATATAAATAATTTGCGAGGTAACAACTGTGCTATCTTTATTTTATTCCGGTTGTTGAAGCACTTCGCTTGGACACATACGGCAACATGTCCCCCCAGTATTGTAGTATCGGCCTTGAGCTGATAGTGCAATACTTTAAGAATTTGGGTCTTGTTAACCTTCCTGGGCTGGTTGAGTTCTAGGCCCATGGGCCTAATATTATAATATTTTACCTATATGCCCGACAGCTGTATGCCACGCGTGATTTTTACCGTAGAGATCCAACGTCCCAGAATCTGCCATGTCAGCAAATGACAGCATGACGTGACATCTTCACTTCTTCCTAGGTTTTCCCTATATATACCGCTTTGCTGTTCTTCATTTTTTCACTTTTACTGTGTGTTTATTTTCCTTATCTTCGGAGTTTTACATTTTCTATTACCGGACGTTCTTTGTGATATCTCCGCGAGTTCTCGAGAGGTGCGTTCCATTTTTTACTTGTAATTATATTTCCTATTTAGCCCTCGGCATCCTTTTAGTATGGCAGGTGAGATGAACGTTTCAGAGAATCCTGCCTTAGTTAGTAGACTTGACCCTCAGTCCGGTAGGGTCGTCCCTAAGTTTGATATGCATATACATGCTTCTAAGATGACGCAAGAGGAATTAGACCGTGTGGTCGGGGAGTTTGGCATCCCTTTGGATTTACGTCCCACACTTCCTCCGGATGGAATGACTATGGATAAATTGCCGAACGATAAAATAGGCATTTACGTTCACCAGTTGAGGACGGGGGGTGTTAGGGTTCCTTTTTCCATTTTTTTACTAGCGGTGATTGGATATTTTCGGGTGCACATCTCCCAGCTGGTACCGATAGGTTTGAATAGGGTAACTATGTTTGAGATCCGCTGTTATAGTTTGAACGTACGGCCGACCGTTCCCTTGTTCAGGGTTTTCTATAGACTGTGCAAGCAAGGCCATTGGTTTTCGTTTGAAAACCGAACAGGGAAGAGAGCCAAGAAATGTTTTGAGGAGGTGTTGACCGGGTTAAAACACTGGAAAGATCACTTCTTTTTTATAGACCGGAGGGCGATTCCGTATGCCATGTCGTGGAGGCATAACGATTCGAAGGTTACTGATGATTTTCCGGAGACATATTCTGATAGGGACGCTGAGGTGATTGCTAACAAAGTGATTCCCCTCAGGAAGCCCTCGGCTGCCCTTCTATGGATGACTGGTCTTAGTAAAGTTTTTGAGTATCCTGGATATGAAGGCGCTCTAAAGGATGCCGATGGGCATGGTAATATAAATTATTCTTGACTAATCATTGTATAGTGTCTGTTTTCTTTTGTTTTGATTTTACCCTCCTTCCCCCTTTGTTTTTTTTTTTTTTTTTTTTTTTTTTTTTTTTTGTAGTTCTTACGATGTCGGAATATTTGGAGCTGCCGGTTGAGGATGAGGCTGAGGTTAGCAGGGGAGATCCCTTAAGGGAGGGAAGTGAGAGGCCGGTACGGACTACCGAGCCACTGGCACCGGGGAGTGTAGTTCCTGGAAAGACTGCTCTCCAGAAGGTAGTTGAAAGACCTGATCCGAATGTGGTCGCTGCCAGGGAAGAGAAGGAGAGGAAAAAATAAATTGCTGAGCTGGAGGGTAGAAAGAGGGGTGGTGATGGTGCATCCGGCTCAAAGAAGAGGAGGAAGAAAAGCAAGAGCAAACCGGGTGAGAGAGATGCACCGTCTGATCATACTCTTGACGTTTCCCCCCTTCACCAAGCTGAGCCGCAAGGGGTTGATAACATTGGAGAGAATCCGGGTGGTGGCGGAGGGCCTGAGCCGGAAGTTAAGGAGGCAACAATTAATCCAGAAGAACATACAACTGAGACGGAACATACCGCTGAGACAAATCCGGAGGGGCGACCTGTTCAGGAAACTCAGACGGAAAACCAAGAGCCTCCTTCCAATGGTGAGGAATATCTTTTCTTCCGGATCATCTTTTTTTTTTTTTTTTTTTTTTGTATATATACTCATCTCTTTTCTTTACAGATCATTCGGCTCATTCAGATTATTCTATACATTCCGAGCACCCTTCCCATGATTCCAGAGGACCCTCCATAGAACCTCATTCGGCTGGAGGAGGTAAAAAGATTTTTTTGTCTTGGAACACCCCTTGTTATAACCTTCCTTTCGCTGACTTATTTAATCTTGCTGCAGATGAGAGTTTGTCCGGGAAGGATCGTTTCATTCCAGGTTGGTGTCTCCCCAATGATGTTCGGTTGGACTCTTATCGGGCCTGCCATGAGTTGTTGACACATCTCAGACCTCCGGCAGAGCAAACTGCACTCGAGGAGTTATCCACTAGCCAGCTGGTCCATTCGGCCTATGTTCAAGCAGGAGGCGGGATTGCCTTGCAGACCGAGCTGCTACGACGGTTTACGCAGTTGATAAATGAATATAGGGAGTTGGATAACGCTCGCAAGATTGCTATACAGGAGCGTAGTGCGGAGCTTGGTAGGTATGAGCGATTGGTGGAGGAGTCTAATGTTCTTAAGCAGAAGCTGAATGATGCGCGTTCCGCGACGTCGGTCCGAGAGCAGGGTTTGACTGATCAGTTATATGAGATGGAGAGGGATAGGAATGACTGGAAGAAAACAGCTGAGTCTCAGGCTGAAAGGATTAGGACGTTGGAACAGGGGATGGGTGAGAAAGACAAGGTCGTTGAGAGGCTGGAGCGGGAGAACAAACAATTGGTTGTGGATGTAGGCCGGTCAAAAATTATCCGCCATAATGTTGTCAAAGACTTGCTTCCGACCGCTTTCCGCCGGTTGTTTGACAGCTCTGAGTATAAAAAGAGCATGGGGAGGGTTTACAGTTTGTCATATACCGCTGGGTTTCTGGACGGTCTCAAGTATGAGCGTAAAGAAGATGACCATGTAAGACTTCTGGGTAGGTTCAAGAATATTGAAATGGAAGCTACGGCTATCTGGAAGGCGGAGTATCAGAAGTTGTTCGAAGCCCAGTATCCGTACATTCAAAATCTTGCGGACTCATATTGTCTTCCATTGGGTGATCTCATGAACCTCTTCCCCGACGTTCCTAAACCCAAGACCACAGCAGCGACTCCACCCCAGTAGATCGGAACTTCTTCTGGGATGAAGGACAAGCAGATCAGGATTTCTTCCGGAATGAAGGAAGTTACTGATAAAGGCCCTTGACTCTTTTACATTTCTTGTCGGATGAATGTAATAAAAACAAATGCTAGGACAAAATATTGTATGTATCCATTTGTCTGTGACTGATGTTGCCACGCTCTTGTATTGTCTGACGATTTAGTCAAATGGTAATTCGTTATTTATACTGTTGAGAATGTTGTTGTATTGCTTGTCTTTTTGGCTTCGGAGTGTTATCCCAGTCCGCGCCTTGGAGCCGAAACATTTTCCAATGTCCAATTAATTTTGTTTTGACTGTTTTCTCAATCTATGCATCGGAGGCGGAGTGTCTTTCGTCATTCGCTTAATTTTTGTTTTGACGGAGTGTTTTTACAATCCGTTCATTAGAGCCGTAGCGTTTTCGTGATCCGCTAGGTTTTGTCGACCGGGTTTTTTCCACGATCCGTTTGATGTTTCGGACAGAGTGTTTGCCATGATCCGCTCCTAAGAGACGGAGTGTTTTCCACGATCCGTTTGATGTTTCAGACGGAGTGTTTGCCACGATCCGTTTGATGTTTCGGACGGAGTGCTTGCCACGATCCGCTCCTAAGAGACGGAGTGTTTTCCACGATCCGTTTGATGTTTCGGACGGAGTGTTTGCCACGATCCGCTCCTAAGAGACGGAGTGTTTTCCACGATCCGTTTGATGTTTCGGACGGAGTGTTTGCCACGACCCGCTCCTAAGAGACGGAGTGTTTTCCACGATCCGTTTGATGTTTCGGACGGAGTGTTTGCCACGATCCGCTCCTAAGAGACGGATTGTTTTCCACGATCCGTTTGATGTTTCGGACGGAGTGTTTGCCACGATCCGCTCCTAAGTGACGGAGTGTTTTCCACGATCCGTTTGATGTTTCGGACGGAGTGTTTGCCACGATCCGCTCCTAAGAGACGGAGTGTTTTCCACGATCCGTTTGATGTTTCGGACGAAGTGTTTGTCACGATCCGCTCATAAGAGACGGAGTGTTTTCCACGATCCGTTTGAACTTTGTTCGTGGTGTAATCATAGAACATGCAATTCATTTAAATTGGAGAATTATTCCCCCGATCATTGGAGAATTACAACTTGCCATAAATACTACCGAGTTCCGGTTTACAACTTTCACAAAAAACTATTTCGTAAATTTATTACATTCTGAGTCCGGGGACTCCTTGGTTCATTGCACGAAGCGTGCGTGAGCTGTTGTGGTAAGATTCGACTGCTCGGTACGGACTATTTCTGTCAAGTTCACATTTTTGGAGTCAATGCACCCGCGCTTTCTTTCGTCATTCTTCATTGCGAGTGCAGGGTTGGAGATCCGAGTGGGGTAACGGACTGGTCCGACAGTTCCGGCTTTCATCTGTTCGTTTGAGTTATGCTTCTTTTGGGCTATGGGTGTGTCTGCAACATTAATATCTAGATGGCATCCGATCAGACTCTGTGGTCTTTTCCCTGAGAATCCTATCCCTATAGTATCCGATTATTCGGGATGTGTGGAGCTTACCAGAATTCCCTTCGTCTTGTCTACCATCGGATTAATGACTTCTGCCTCTTTCTCTAATTTCTGGCACTCTAACATTGTGGCCGGTCGTGTTGACAAGGTTGCTACCCCTTTGGGCGTAGGGAACTTGATCATGGCATGTATGGTCGAAGGGATGGCCCTTAGTTCTTCCAGACCAGATCTTCCCAATATGACATCATAGGGTGACGGAGAAGGTACCACACAGAATCTCATGGTTGTCCTCCGGAACATTCCATGATCACCGAAGCATACGTCTAAGTCGATCTTCCCTATCGGCCTACTTGTTTCTCCGGAGAAACTCACCAGGGAAACGTTTGTCGTTTTGATCTTGGCTTTTATTTTTGCACTGAGGTGATCGAAGCAATGTTCGTACATGACGTTTACGGACGACCCTTCATCCACATATATCCTTCGGATCAAGTACCCTTCGATATTACCTTCAATGATGAGAGGTTCATCTGACAAATCCCCTGTCCTGATGGGGGGAAAAACTATTGAGACGTTCATCCATCCCTTATCGTGACCTCCAGATCTTTTCTCCCGGTTATCTGGTAGGCCCCTTATCATGTTGATTACTTTGGCTTTTCCTGTATCATTTCTTCGTTGATCCTTACCCTTTCCTCCATCTTGCTGTCTGAAGTCTTTCAGAAAATGGTCTAGTTTTTCGGATTCTAGTGCTATTGCCAGCTGTCTCTTTAACTGGAAGCAATCGTCAGTGACATGCCCTTTTTCCCTATGGTACTCGCAGTATTTATCCATATTTTCCTTTTTCGGCCTGCTTCCTGTCGGGGGAGGGGTTGGTAGGTTCAGATGATGCTCCGTGGCCAGTATTTCCCTGCGGGGTTTTACCAACGACATTAGACCTGTGCGATAATTACCTGGTTTAGGAGCGTCGTTTCGGCGATACTCCGGAAGGGGGTGGTCATTGCGGTTGTAATTGTTTTTAGGAGCTACATAAGGGTGATACACATCCCTCTGTCGGTAGTCATTTCGGCGTTCTCCTCGCAGCTTATCATTTCTGAACGCCTGGCTTCCCTTCTTGCTTGAATCAAAACCCTCGCCCTTCGGTAATTCCGTATTGCGATACGCTTCCTCCGACCTTATGAAATCGTCTACCCTAGTAAACATCTCCGTAACTATTCGTGGTACCCTATCGGAAATTTTTTTGGCAAGGGCCGGACATTTATGTGCGCTCATGAAAGCGGAGATCCTCATGATTTCCGGTACACCGCTGATGTAGCTTGCCTCATCTGTCCACCTTTCCTTAAAATCCGGAAGGGACTCGTGAGCTCGCCGGATAATTTTTGTAACTTCCGTAGGGTCTTTTATACATTTCTTCCGAAGGGCAAATCTTGTCGAGAATTGCTCTCTTAATTCGTTCCAGCTATCAATACTCCCTGGTTCTAAACGTTCAAACCATCCTCCCGCTGCTCCGTCCAGAGTTTGTTGGAACATGCGACACCACACCGGCATTGGCCATTCCCCTTGGTTAGCGGCTCCTGTGAACCTGGTGAGATGATCATTTGGATCCGTTGATCCGTCATAGAATTTCATGTTCAGCGGCATTACATGGCTCGGGCCGGAGAATTCCACGATGCGGCGAGTGAACGGTGACCTTGACACCTCTTTAAAAGGTTTGTGCAGGTCATCCTCCTTCCCCTCGCCCACCTTTTCCTTTCCTTGATTCGCATTTCCTTCGTCTTCGAAATTGAGTCGTATCGGCTTAAGAGCGCTTCCGCCCTGCGCATTATGTTTTTTGATCAGTTCTATTAGCGAAGCTAATTGGCCCACGATCAGATCCTAGAGACTGGGAGAGTCTTCGGCAGAGTTGTCGTGCCGGTTTTGATTGTTATTGTTGGTTCCATACCGGTTGTGAGTGTTGCTGGGTTCGTATTGGTTGGGGTTGTTATCAGTCTCGTATCGGTTGTGATTGTTATCGGTTTCGTACTGGTCGTTATTGTTATCGGTTTCATAACGGTTATTGTTATCAGTTTCGTCTCGGTTGTTGTTGTTATTGGTTTCGTCCTCTCTGTCGTCGGGACGTGGGGAACGAAGGGAAGAACCAGCCATTTCAATGTCTTGGTAGATTGAATAGCGGGTCCCACGGATGGCACCAATTTGTTGAGGTAAAACCTTGTAGATAGGTCCCACTTCTATACAATGTCCTTCGGAATGGCTCCTTCGGACTTTACGATCTCCTACACACAAGAAGTACACGCGTTAGGCTCGTCCCGGGTTTTATCCCAAGACCAACCTCCGGCGTAAGAGTAAGTATCGGATTACGAGGGAGTGAATAGTAGAACAAGAGTAAATATAGTAGGTGTCAAATTGAATGCAAATCATAAATGAGGTGTGGGTATTTATACTACCCACACCTACTGTACCTGTTTACCTCGGGACTAAGCGAGTTGACCTACGCCTGACATAGTAAGTAGGTGTCAGATCACGTGGGGAACACAATCCCGGGAAATCTGGGAAGGCGGCGGTTGATGGGACTGCTCAACGTAAATGACGGCGGGCCTTTCAGTAGGCTTTTCCGGAGGTGAGAAGATAGTCCGGACGAAATACCACGTCCGGATGAGTGGGCGTGGTCCGGACGGATCATGACGTCCGGACACATACGCCAACACATACCGAGCAGGAGAAAAAAAAAACATGGAGCCAGCAAAAAAAATAGGGATTTTATGTTTTTTAGTAATATTATGTAAGGTTTTTAATTTTAATGGAATTTAGTTATTTTATGTTTTTTAGTAATATTATGTAATGTTTTTAAATTTTAATGGAATTTTAGTTTTGTTTAAAAAAAAATAGAAGTGAGTGATGGGATGTGGTGAGTGATGTGCAGCCAACAAAAATATGGGTGAGTGATGGGAGAGAGAGTAAATCATGTAGCATAAGGGGTTTGGTTGGTAATGAGTGATGGGAGAGAGAGTGAGGGATGCATTGCCAACCCCCTAACACATAAAACAAACAAAAGGCAGCACACCGATAATTAATTAGTAGTATAAAATTAGAGTAAACTGCAAAATACATCCCTGTACTTTGCAGCTTTTGAGACCTTACATCCCGGTCAGAAACTATTGGCACCTTACATCCTTCGTTAGTCAAACGTTTACCATCATACATCCCTGAGGACGAACGACGCAAATATTTTTTCGTTAACTGCTAACGGGAGTCTAATGGAGGGTTGTTTTGGTCTTTTTACCTATAAGAGTGATATATTTTGCAGTTTACTCTTTTGCTTTTAAGAATGATGTATTTTGCAGTTTACTTTTGTACTTTACCTTTTTATTATTATTATTATTATAAAAACATCACTTTTATTAGAAAACCCATAGGATTTACAAGAAATTAGTGGGGAGCCTCGAAACTATTTGGGCCCCCACACCTCTAGCAATGGCAAAGCTAATCCTACTGAAGATATGAGTAGCATCGCGCGCCCCAATGTCTTGAGTTACAGAGAACCTCTGGATCCGCTTTAGTTATTATTATTATTATTATTATTAAAAAATTTCTAAAAAAATTAATTTAGGAAAAAAATTTCTAAAAAAAATTATTTCATGAAAAAAAATTTTCTAAATAAAATATTTTCAGAAAAAAAGTAATTTCGAAAAAACATTATTTTTTTTTGAAATTATTTTATTAAGAATTTTTTTAGAAAAAAACATTATTTTTTGAAAAAACATTATTTTTTTTCAAAAAAAACATTATTTTTCCGAAATTATTTTTTTCCATTTTATTTTTCAGAAAAAATTTATTCGTAAAAAACGTTATTTTTTTCTGAAATTATTTTATTTAGAATTTTTTTTCGAAAATTTTTTTTTTCGAAAAAACATTATTTTTAGAAATTTTTTTCCTGAAATAATTTTTTTAGAAAAATATTTTTTTTCCATTTTATTTTTCAGAAAAAAAATTTTTAGAAATTTTTTCTTGAAAAATATTTTCTAGAAATTATTTTTCTTTCCATTTTATTTTTCTGATTTTTTTTAAAGAATATCCCCTAATAATAATAATAATAATAATAATAATAATAATAATAATAATAATAATAATTATTATTATTATTATTATTATTATTATTATTATTATTATTATTATTATTATTATTATTATTATTATTAAAAAAAGTAAAGTACAAAGTAAATTGCAAAATACATCCCTCTTAGAAGTAAAAAGGTAAACTGCAAAATGCATCCCTCTTATAGGTAAAAAGACCAAAAGAACCCTCCATTAGACTCCCGTTAGTAGTTAACGAAAAAATATTTGCGTCGTTCGTCCTCAGGGATGTATGATGGTAAATGTTTGACTAACGAAAGATGTAAGGTGCCAATAGTTTCTGACAAGGATGTAAGGTCTCAAAAGCTGCAAACCACAGGGATGTATTTTGCAGTTTACTCTATAAAATTATATAACACATAATACAATTATAAACACATGATCTTCTTTATATACTCATCATTATAAATTTTTTAGCAACACCATCGATAATTTTTTGTCAAGAAAAATGTTTAACCAAAAACCAATTGATCGCGAGAAAATTTAGTTACATAGGTAGCTAATGCCACAACGTGCGGCCATCGACTATTTCATCTATAAGCCGGCAGTTGACTCTTGTGCCTAAGAGCATGGGGTATGCTCATACAAGACCAGCGCCATTCCAATGTGTTAGCCTCAATGGCGTCGTCGTTGCATCGGCCCCCAACACCATTTTTCGGCGTGAATAAACTGGCGTAACGCCAGTTTGTGTTTTCCTTATTTGTTTCGATTTAAAATGGGTTTTGACAGTGTATGTGTTTTGAGAGAGAAAGAGAGTGTGTGTTGACCGTGTATGTGTTGAGAGGAAGAAGATGAATAGTGTGTGGTGTGCGTTGAGTGTTTTTATTTATTTATTTATTTTTTTTTATTTTTTTAACTCGACTTGAATATCATAAATTGTAGAGTAATTCTTATGAATTTTCTACAAGTATTTAATTGTTTCGAAAAACTTAAGTTTAAAATCTGTAGTTAGTCTAAATAAACTTGTGAACCCATTTAAGTATGTAAGCTTTTAAAAAGTAAAATATATAACTTGGTTTTTATGTGAGATTTGGATTTAAATGTATTACTAAAGGGCTTGTATCCTAATAGTACCTATGTTGTATGAGAGACTCCCCAACTAAATGATTGTGGGTTCAAGTTCTGCTTAGGACATGTGAGATATATTTGTGATGTGAATGTTTTGAGATACTTAAAAATTGTCGTTCTAAAAACAAAAAATATATGTATTTTCTTATGTACTTAAAATACGACATTGTATTACAACTACAACTTGGATATTATTAAAATAGTTGTTTAGTTATTATATCATTTTTAAATCATTATGTCATTTTTAGATAAAAAACTAGTTTAATCGAGAAGCCAACATCTTCTTCGCCACTTGACATATTTACGTAAACAGGTTAAACGGGTTACATGTGTTATGCAGATATAAGTTAGGGTTGAGTTTTTTTTGACACGATTAATAAATGGGTCGTGCTTGGCTAAATGTTATAACTTATAACAATACGCCAACCCGCGAACCGGAGTAGATCAAACCAAACACGACTCGATTGTCTAACCCTGCTCATAACTAAATCAAAAAATGTGAAAGATTAATTGAATTATTTTATTGATTTTTAAATGAGTAAAAGAGAATGCTTTATATATTTTTTGATTTAAGATCATTTGAGGACCAAACTTTTTTTACATACCAAGGGACTAATCTCCACCCTCCATCTTTATTTGATCTAATGGATGAGATTAATCCCAACAATTTAAAAAACCCACTTTCATCCTTTTTTTTCAAATATTAATATCTTTCAAACCGTTAATCGTTAAGCGAAAAAAAATATGCCGTTACGACGAGCATTTAATTATCTTTCTATAGATAGGCAATTTGATATATTTTCGACAAATTTTTTTTTTTTTTCATTTTTTTACGTTTTTTTTCGTGGCCGAAAAAATCATATATGATATATCATATATGATATTACATATCATATATGATATTATATGTAATATCATATATGATATATCATATATATCATATATGATATGTAATATCATATATGATTTTTTCGGCTACGAAAAAAACGTGAAAAAAATAAATTTTTTTTTTTGTCGAAAGTATATCAAAATGCCCGTCTATAGAAAGATAATTAAATGCTTGTCGCGATGGTGTAATTATTTTCGCTTAACGATTAACGGTTTAAGAGATATTTAAATTATAAAAAATGGGTGAAATATTAAATGCTTTTAATCTCAACCATTGATTTCTTTTTAGATGGATGGTGGGGATGAGTCCCTTGGTATGTGAGGAATGTTTGGTTTCTAAAATAACTCGACTCATATTTTTTAACATAAACCTATAGTATCTAGTCAAAAGTTCTTTATATATCCAACTTTTACCATAGAACCCATCAAGCAATCTTAGCCACTCATTTTTCTTATCAAAATAAAAAAATTAATTTCCACCATTTTTTTAAAACTTAAATATCTCGCAAACCGTAAATCGTCAAGCTACAAAAAAAATACCATCGCGATGAGAATTAAATTATCTTTCTATAGACATGCATTGTTATATATTTTTCGACGAACTTTTTTTTCGATGAACTTTTTTTTTTCCAAAATTTCCGTCCAGAAAAATCATATATGATTCGTAAGAATCATATATGATTCGATTTTAACAAATCATATATGATTCCGTACGAATCATATATGATTTTTACGAATCATATATGATTCTTTCTGGGCGGAAATTAAAAAAAAAAAAAAGTTCGTCAAAAAAAAAAAGTCGTCGAAAGTATATAACAATGCATATCTATAGAAAGATCATTTAATTTTCGTCGCGATGGTATTTTTTTTTTGTAGCTTGAAGATTTACCGTTTGCAAGATATTTAAGTTTAAAAAAAAGTGTGTAAAATAAAAATGGGTGGCTATGATTGATCCATTGGTTCTATGGCAAATATGAGATCTATATTGATCTCATAAACTCATAGTATCTAACAAACTTTCCCGCTTAAATAATCAACAAACTTTCAATAACTACAAATATGACCCTGAATTTGTAGCTATCAACTATTCACAAAATTAGTCCTTGTAGTTATTGATGCATGACACATATACATCTAGATATCAGCCCAAGCAAATGGTGGTCGTCCTAATTGTCCTAGCTAGTGGCCGCACTTGTGATTCTTATCACAGTGCCACAGTGGGTGTGTGGGTCTTACAGAAAGGAGAATGAAAATTTTAGAATAATAGTTAATTAGGGAGCAAAGAGTCTCTTAAGTACTCCTAACCTTATTAAATTTTTCAATAAACATGCATAGTATGGCTTCTACATCCAAAATGTATGTTTTATATCTACTTGAGTAACAACAAGTACTATATAATGTACAACATGAAAATAATGAAGGCATGGGTGATGGGAACGTATGCTGTTGTGATAGCCTCAACAAAAAATTTGTTGATATAAATAATGCCTAAACACGTTATTAATATTTTTCGATACCTCTACGTTTTGATAATCACAAAATGTAAAATCATTAAACGAAAAATTATGACGTAAACAAGTATTTAGTTGTAAATATCTATTTTAACAACTAAATCACGTAAGGTATGAATAAACAAATGCTTAATGCATTATATGATCAAAGGAACATTTTCTTAATCACTAGAATTTTTATAAAATGTCACAAACATTTTATATCTTTTAGAAAATCATTTTTGGTATTTACTAAAAATGTTTAATCCATTATAAATTTATAAATTCAAATTTTCAACCAAAAATGACAAAAATGTTCCAGAAAAACCTTCCCCACAAAAAGACAAATCTGAGCAACGTTCGGGTAGGGCGGCCCCCTTAATTTTACTAGGCGGCCCCCTTAATTTTAAGGGGACCGTCCCACTCCTCCAGCTCCTCAGATTTGCCTATAAATACTGGTTCATCTCTGGACTTTTTCCTCACCTTTTGCACCCCAAACCTTCTGTTCTAAATCTCTTCTTACATCTTTCTAAATCCTTTCTAAAAACCTTTGATCATATATTCTTAAGCATTGGTTTCTAAGTGATCCAAGCTTCCACCATCCAAGTGCAAAAGAAGAATACTTCTATCAATCAAGATTAGAAGTATTATAACTTAGTATCATCTTGCTATCTAAGTTGTTAGTTAAGTAAATCTTGTAAATCATTCATTCATTTGTGTATAAGGTGTGTATATAAGGTGTGAACATAAGTGATTAGATTAGTGTAGTGTGTGAGTAGTGAAGAAGGTGTATAAGTAGTTGTGTTGTAAAGAAGTAGTGTAGAAATATTGTAAAGTTGTGAAGTAGCTGTGGAGTGAAGAAGTTGTGAAGCCGTCATTTAGAAGTCGTGAAGAAGTGAAAAAATAGAAGTCGTGAAGAAGTAAAGAAATAGAAGTCGTGAAGTAGTGAAGAAATAGAAGTTGTGAAGTAGTGAACAAATAGAAGTCGTGAAGAAGTGAAGAAATAGAAGTCGTGAAGGAAGTTGTGAAGTAGTCGTGTTGTGATTGAAGTTGTGAGATTGGTTCTAGCTACGATTAGAACTCGACATTTAGCTTTGTGTTGTTAAACCGGTGTAAGCGAAAGTTGTGTAAGGTTTTCTCCGCCATAAGGGAGTTTGTTGAAGTAGTGAAGAAAACTCTCAAGCTAGGTGTGCTCGGGGAGTGGAGTAGGGCAAGGAAGGTGTCCTTGTAGCCGAACCACTATAAATCCCTCGTGTCTCGGTTAGATCTTTCCATCTCTTACTTACATCTTCATTTATATCGTCATTACTTTCATACATATAGGCATATATAATTGTTAGTATTACTTAGAAGTTGATTTCACATAAAGATCAATTTAAAACTCCATTCATAATAGCAATACTTTTATAACAAATCTAAAAGGGTAAACATATAATTAATAATATTCTTCAAGTATCATTTTTAATATAAACTCGAATCTAAGTTTTTAAAAGGTAAACTAAGGTTTTGTAATAAATTAAAAAGACGTAAAACTATTCAACCCCCCCCCCCCTTCTAGTTTTCCACAATTGGTATCAAGAGCCACGTCAAACAAGATTTTTAAAATATACTGTATTTTAAAACTTGAATCGATCTATGGAATCCGAAAAATATTTAGAAGGGGAATTTATGCAAAAACCACCGGTATTTGAAAACTATACTTTTCTTGAATGGGAAAATAAATTTGAAATTTATGTGAAATCAATTGATCTAGATCTTTGGCATGTCATTTCGATTGGTGATTTTCAACCAACAAAAACGGATTTTGAAAATCAAAATAATTATTTCAAAACAAAGAATGACATAAATAATAAAGCTAAAATAATTATTTATAAAACCTTGCCGAAAGTTGAATATGAAAGAATATCCTTTTGTCAAACGGCAAATGATATTTGGAAAAATCTCTTAAACTTTCATCAAGAAAAATGTCAAGCCAAAGATGAGGAATTTGATCTTGTACATGAATTAGTTATCTTAGAAAATTTAATAGATAAACATTTAGATAAAATAGATATATGTGCTACTTGTTCAAATGTTGTTAATGAAGGTATTAATGATGAAGACTACATGAATCAACTCCAAAGTGAACTCAATCCAAAATCATGGAGTGACACAGACGAAGAAGAAGATCACTATCCGGTATGTGAAGAATGCAAATTAGATAAAACTCCAAATAAGGTACAATCCGAAACCGAACATTTTTGCTATGATCAATTCATTTTAGAATTTTCAAAACTAGAAAATGAGTTTAAACATTTTTGCAACATAGATCTAAAAACCATTTCTAAACATGAATCATCAAAAACTTTTGAAAGTAATTTTGAAAAAGAAATAATTTTAGAAGATAAAATGTCTAGACTTGAAAGTAATATTGAAATTGATCTAGAATGCAAAACATGTCAAGAGTATAAGCATGAAATTAAAAGATTAAATGAAAGAGCAAAAATATTAGCTAAATTTGAAGAAAGTTCCAAATCTCTTAAATACATACTAAGTTGTCAAAAGCCATTTAAAGATAAAACTGGTTTAGGATATATTTCGGATAACTCATCAACAAGTAAATCAAAACAAATTGAATTTGTAGAACCTAGTAGAAAAATTTAGAAATAAGGCTATTTACAATGACTATAAACAATACAAGTCAAGAAATCCATTGTTTGTACATTAAAACAAACTGTTAAGGAATTCTTGTACTTCTTGGTGACATCTTCACCATGTGCATACAAATGCAATGGGTGTCTTCAACTAACCATCTCGGACCCATAAAAATCCGGGTACCAAGCTGTTTTAATTGATTAGGTGATATAACACACAAAGGAAAGAAACTCAATCTTACTCACATTCGAAACGTGCGCGTGAAGACAAATTGGAATATTTATGGTGCGGCTACTGAAGATATCCCTACTTCGTAATCGGAAATCTTGAAAAGTCTACGAAGTAACTTTCAAACAAGTACTTTATGACAATGTAAAGAAAGTATCGATATTTAGGATTCTCTAGCCATCTCATCAAAATGTGAAAGTCTCTACAAATGAAGTTATATGCATCAAGGCTAATACATCAAATGAGTCAAGTACAAGACATGTTCGGGTCAAGCCACTTTGGTCTAATAAGGCGTTAGACGCCTACTATAATATACCTTCTTACCTTGGTTATCTTGAAGACTCTTCTATCTCTTTCAACCTCGTTTATCATTTTGGATACTACGAAGAAAAGCTGGACATAAGGTACGTTTTCTTTTTAAATTTCAAAAGTAGTTACTTTATACATATAATCTTATTAATCATTGCCTTAGGATATGCTTAGTTTGATAGGTTGCATTGCCTTTGCACTTTAGTTATATCCGTTCTACGACTTAATAAACTATAAATCCTTTAGTTAGCCCCATAAGTATTAAATGAAGTTTTCACTGTCAAGCTCATTTAGCCTTCCCAAATTGAACATGGAAATCTTCCTTGACCACTAGTAGAAAACTCATGTAGATGAAGCAAGTTAAGTAGATTAATTATCAATATAGGAGTAGGATTAGATATATCACAATATAATCTATGGATGAAGCAAATTCTTATAGACTATGGCATTAAGATAAGATAATGTGCGTAATCAAAGGAGCCGTATTAGCATAATATCCCACTCTCGCATCAAACTCATAGAATTTAGTCATCACTTTCTTATGATCACAAGATATGTAGAAAAGGGTAGCATGTGACAATAGTCTTGACCAACTTCCTTGAGCATGAGATCTTTTACAACCATTCTTTTTATGACATTTGTTTTTAAATTTGCAAGAACTTCACATTTTAGAAAAATGATTTTTCAAAAGAATATGCCACTTTTCTATTTAACATATTTTACCATCCCACCTTTTTTTCCCAACTTTTGTCCATGATTATGTATTTATCAAAGCCAAAGATTGGAAAAGTTTATTTTCTTTCCTCATAAAAACATTTTGAAATAAAACCAAATCTATTTCGTTAAAAATAAATTTCACGTCCACATAAAATTCTACTCTCAAACATTGTTGAATAATGCTAAAAACACCTATTTAAATCATGCATGGTGATCTAATATATGTCATCTATATTTGTGTATATGACATTTATAAGTGAACTAAATCGAAAATGAAAAATCATGGTTTACTCATTAAAAATCTCACTTGGTACAAGTCTAGAAGTCCATGCTATCACAACTCCCCATTTCCTTGCACATAGACACTCATTAGGATTAATTAACTAAGCTTATTAATCTTCCTAAAAATGATATTATGAATTACTTGGTGTTATATATTTTTCTTGTCCATATATATATATATATATATATATATACATATATGTTACTTGGTTAATGAGTAGGTTGCATGCTAGATAAAAATTGCTTAATTAAATATGCTTAGCATACATAAGTTTTTAAATCCTAAATTGCCTCAAAAGAAGTTGGACTTGCTTGAAACTAAACCCAAAAACACAACCTTTTCTACAAATTTCTGCCAAAAACCCATTTCTAGTAACCTGGGAATCAGCAGATGGGCGGCCCCCTTAAATCCTTAGGCGGCCCCCTTAATTTTAAGGGGACCGGCCATCTGAGGAACGGGTTACTGTTTTCTTTTTCACTTTTCAGCCCATTTTATCCTACACTTCCCAAAATTCACAAACACATTTTGTCCTAAACCACCCACCAAAATTTACCTTCCTCAATCACATCATCCCTACACTATAAATACCCTTCTCCATCATTAATGCTCATCCATCCAAACATGTCATCCCCTAACAACCCAAGATCCAAGCCTTCAAGAGTTGCTAAAATCTCCGTAAGGCCCGTTTGGAGAAGAAAGCTTGACACTTGTCATAACTCCAACTCAACAAATGATGTTGTTCAAAATTAACCAACACCTAAGCCTCATGCTCACCCTAATGAACCCCTTCACAAACATAACCAATCATCCACCCTTGCTCCCAAAAATACACCTTCATCTTACCCATATGATTCATATGAAGAGCATGATCAATCCCAAAACAATAATCCCAATCTCATTAACACCACCCCACATCTTGCTCAACCCACCAATGCACCATCCAAAACACTCACCACTCTTGGAATATCCACATCTTCCATATCTCCATCCTCATACACTCATGATTACCCAAGCTCACAAATGTCTCCACCACCAAGAGTATCACCACCACCTCCTACCAACTCACATGTTACTCCTATGTTGCATGTCCAAACATCCATCCCAAATAACAACCACACTCCACCATCATCACCTTCCTCCGAACACTTGAAGTTCATTGAAG
Source organism: Artemisia tridentata subsp. tridentata (assembly GCA_021014915.2). Taxonomy (NCBI): domain Eukaryota; kingdom Viridiplantae; phylum Streptophyta; class Magnoliopsida; order Asterales; family Asteraceae; genus Artemisia; species Artemisia tridentata. Next base: position 366,438,878 of record CP139507.1, read on the forward strand.
AACTCAAGGATGCCCATGAGCTTAGTGCTCTTCTTGACCTACACCTTGCTCAACGCAACTTAGATCAACCTCCATCTAGCTCTCCCTCATCACCCCACAACTTGAGTCAAGTTGAGAAACATGTCAACAATTGTCCTTGTTGCATCTTTCTCCAAAAACAAACCATTGCATTGAATGAGCACTTCACTTGGATTGAGTATCTTCTCACTAGATCTAATCCAACACCCTCACTTGAACAACATCAAAACCCTAATCCAACACCCTCACTTGAACAACATCAAAACCCTTATGCAACATGTTCCACTCCAAACTCTCCACCTCCAATCTCTCCATCACCACACTCTCCAACATCTATGCACCCAAAAATACACCTCCATTAATCCAACATTCTTACCCTCACTCAACCACTTCCATTTCAAACAATCCACCATCAACCATCCAAAATAGTTCAAGTTTTTATGTTGCAAGCAAGTTCGATGGTTCTCTTTGGCAAATTAGAATTTTCTACTTATTGTATGCTCTAAGCATAATAAATGTTGTATCAATGATTATGTTTTCACATAATCACTTTGAATTAATGAATGTTTTGTTTCATGTTCTTAATATGTGATTGCTATGCTTGTTGATCTTATATTTGATATTATGATATATATATGCTTGTGCTTCTAATATTTTTCTTGCAAGTATTCCATATCTCGATTCCTTGGTGCCCTCAAACGAGGGGGAGTACACATCAAGGGGGAGTTCTCGTTCCGACAAATCTCATATCTAAAACTTGTCGGCATAACCTTTTTGATTTTACAAAAAGGGGGAGAAGTAGATATAAACTCACTAAATACTTGTCTAAAAATTAATCTTTTAGATTTAATGAGTTAGATTTTGTAATCATCAAAAAGGGGAAGATTGTTGATATAAATAATGCCTAAACACGTTATTAATATTTTTCGATACCTCTACGTTTTGATAATCACAAAATGTAAAATCATTAAACGAAAAATTATGACGTAAACAAGTATTTAGTTGTAAATATCTATTTTAACAACTAAATCACTTAAGGTATGAATAAACAAATGCTTAATGCATTATATGATCAAAGGAACATTTTCTTAATCACTAGAATTTTTATAAAATGTCACAAACATTTTATATCTTTTAGAAAATCATTTTTGGTATTTAATAAAAATGTTTAATCCATTATAAATTTATAAATTCAAAATTTCAACCAAAAATGGCAAAAATGTTCCAGAAAAACCTTCCCCACACAAAGACAAATCTGAGCAACGTTCGGGTAGGGCGGCCCCCTTAATTTTACTAGGCGGCCCCCTTAATTTTAAGGGGACCGACCACCTATTTAAGGGGACCGCCCCGCTCCTCTAGGTCCTCAGATTTGCCTATAAATATTGGTTCATCTCTGGACTTTTTCCTCACCTTTTGCACCCCAAACCTTTTGTTCTAAATCTCTTCTTACATCCTTCTAAATCCTTTCTAAAAACCTTTGATCATATATTCTTAAGCATTGGTTTCTAAGTGATCCAAGCTTCCACCATCCAAGTGCAAAAGAAGAATACTTCTATCAATCAAGATTAGAAGTATTACAACTTAGTATCATCTTGCTATCTAAGTTGTTAGTTAAGTAAATCTTGTAAATCATTCATTCATTTGTGTATAAGGTGTGTATATAAGGTGTGAACATAAGTGATTAGATTAGTGTAGTGTGTGAGTAGTGAAGAAGGTGTATAAGTAGTTATTTTGTAAAGAAGTAGTGTAGAAATATTGTAAAGTTGTGAAGTAGCTGTGGAGTGAAGAAGTTGTGAAGCCGTCATTTAGAAGTCGTGAAGAAGTGAAGAAATAGAAGTCGTGAAGAAGTAAAGAAATAGAATTCGTGAAGTAGTGAACAAATAGAAGTCGTGAAGAAGTGAAGAAATAGAAGTCATGAAGAAGTGAAGAAATAGAAGTCGTGAAGGAAGTTGTGAAGTAGTCGTGTTGTGATTGAAGTTGTGAGATTGGTTCTAGCTACGATTAGAACTCGACATTTAGCTTTGTGTCGTTAAACCGGTGTAAGCGAAAGGTGTGTAAGGTTTTCTCCGCCATAAGGGAGTTTGTTGAAGTAGTGAAGAAAACTCTCGAGCTAGGTGTGCTCGGGGAGTGGAGTAGGGCAAGGAAGGTGTCCTTGTAGCCGAACCACTATAAATACCTCGTGTCTCGGTTAGATCTTTCCATCTCTTACTTACATCTTCATTTATATCGTCATTACTTTCATACATATAGGCATATATAATTGTTAGTATTATTTAGAAGTTGATTTCACATAAAGATCAATTTAAAACTCCATTCATAAAAGCAATACTTTTATAACAAATCTAAAAGGGTAAACATATAATTAATAATATTCTTCAAGTATCATTTTTAATATAAACTCGAATCTAAGTTTTTAAAAGGTAAACTAAGGTTTTGTAATAAATTAAAAAGACGTAAAACTATTCAACCCCCCTTCTAGTTTTCCACAATAGCCTCAACAAAAAATTTGTAGAGATGTTGTTGCTTTTTATTTAGTTTGAAATAAATTAAAGGTGTGCTTTTATATGCATTAGAAATCTTTCTTTTAGTGCAAAATGTTAGTGATGTTCAAGCAACGTCGTAAATAATGATTTCTATAATTACATTTAAAGATAAAATCTTTGCAGGTCCATTTGTCAAATAATCCAATGGAAATACTTATATTAGATTCAAACTCGTAATCTTCGGATTACCATAAAGAATTTAGACCTTAAACCAAACCAATCGATTAAGTACTAGTATTCACTGCATGTTTTTCTCATCTCTGATGAGGTTTTTGGTTTTCCATAATCAGTTTCGGTGTCATTGTATAGGTTGTTAGTTTATGGACATAAAATAATAGTCGTATGTTAGGATCGAACTCGAGACCACAGGATTGCACGCTTTACGTATGAGAATTAAAGATTAATAATTAAATATAAAATGTTGTATTTAATTATTTATTACACAAATATATAACGACAGTTAGTAATTAACGGATATTGACTAACGACCGTTAAGTAATAAAAGGAAAGAATTAAGAGTGAATAATTGAAAAGTCGAAAAGGTTCCGGATCACCTCCTTTGGGCTATAACCAATTGGTGGGGGATTGAGGTAACCCAATCCTATACCAACTTGTCTTCCAAGTTTTCTACTCTATATAAACAAACTTAGGGTCATTGTTTTTGTATCTTTTGTACACACAAGTTAACCCTAATTTGTTTTTCTTCTTCTCTTTTGATAGCCGATCGAACAAACACCCTAACCTAGGGTCGATCGACTTTTTTTCCAACAAAACTAATTGTTTGGTTTTAATTTGTGTTCTTTAACTAGCATTACTTTAATTCGTTATAGTACGTGTGTACAAGAACGTGGTACTAACACACTATTGTTAGTATCTTGGATTGAATTGCAAAAACGGTAAGGGGCAATTCTTATAATCCGTATAAACCCTGATTAGGGTTCATCTCAATTGCTAACTTGGAATTGATTCTTGTTTTGCTAGAATCAAAAGGTACGTATACTTTTATGTTTGGTTAATTATTTGCATGTTATTGATCCTATATGCTTCCGCTATTCTTTGATGCTCTATGTGTTTAATTATAATTGTCATGTTATTAAATTCAACAGTGGCATCGCGAGCCTTGTATTGTGTTTAATTATATATGACGAATTTTAGAGTTTATAAAAATAAGAAACCCTAAATTTAGGGGGGGGGGGCGATTGCCTCATAATAAAAAAAGTAAAATTGTTTTGTTTTTTAAATGAATTAGAAACCCTAGGATTGCATGATATAATTACGTGTTAATTGTATGCGATCTTGTGACTTATTGATAATTGTTATGTGATATCCATAATGGATCGTGCATGTTTTGTCATGGAATTTTGTCTATATGAATTAATTGTTAAGTTTAACACATGTATTTAATTGGTAAATCTCGAATTGGGGAAGACTCCAATTAATTAATTAATCAATTATGTGCACTATGGCATATTTTTTAGCTATGGTTTACGCAATTGATTCGTTAATGCATGTGGTTCACTTGCCTTTGTAAGTGAGAACCATAGTTAATATATGCATTATTTAACCTAGAATTGATTATTAATAGGTTTTATCGAATTAGTTTGCATGTGGTTAATTGTTTACATACACTAATTGTTAAGTTATGTGTGCATTATTTAAGTGTTATTTTTTTGTTATTACTTGTTTGTTTATTTTGTTTGACATGTTTATAAACAAAGGGTAATTTTGAATAGAAAAATAATACGGACTAAATAATGGTGAAATTTGATTTGAACTTGAAGAGTTAAATTTTCAATAGTTTAATTGAGTGATGAGTTTGGTACCAATAATCAGAACGGCTCACCCAATAGTGACAAAATATAAGAGGCGTTTAAGGAGGGTACACATTAAATTGTGACTTTAAAGAAACAGGTTTTTAATAGCTTTTGGCTAACCTTTGTTTCTCCGCTCCTTTGTGCGTCAAATTGGAGCTACATAGTACGACTATTTTTTAGTACGAAATCATCTTAAGGGTGAATTAGCTTTAATTCCATGCGCCACTTTGTGGTAATTATCCGAAACACTAAGTCTTTGGACTTTTGCAAAAGTACAATATAATGGACGATAATTAAAGGTAAATTCTTTGATTGGTGAACCCAATACCTCAATCAAAACTTTGTTAATTTAATCTTAGTGAATTGGTTAATAAAATTTTTTTTATTAAAACCTATGGTATGAAGTTGTATGCATGCTTTTTCATACATAATTTTTTGATTACATACATCAAAACTAGTACCCTTTAATTTAAGTTTATGCCATCTAATTATAAGAAACACTTGAAGTCACCATTTAGCCTAAGTGAGACCTTAGCTAGATTGTGATGACAAGGTAAATTTCATGACTACGTGAGACGTACATGAGAGTTTACAGTTTCTAAATTAGACGACTTAATTGAGTTGTTAGTGAGACCTAGAACTCAAGGCATAAGATGGGGATGAAACATGCTTACATTGCAACTAGGTTTGGCAATTGTAAATCCCATAATGATCTAGAAATTGAAAAATGTTTGTCAATTATTGTTCGGCAATTACCTTGTTGAATACTTTCATTACTAGCAGATCAACTAATGTAATGGAACTATGTCAATTAGGATCCTAGCTTTAAGGAAATACTATGTTTTATATGAATATTTCCAATGGGTAATTTATTTTCTTAGAGATCTAATTATCGAAAATACTGAAATTGAATTTTATTAATTCTTTTAAATGTATTAATGCAACGTTAAACCGTAAACGTAAGTTATTATTTTATTGGTAAATTGATCTACACCCGTAGGGGTTTTTGGCTAGAGTCAACTTTACTAAAAGAATAAACCAAGTCTCCTTTCCATAAGAGAAGCGTGAGACTTAATCATATTCCTTTTAATGAATGAGAAAGGTATGATAGGAAAATTAGAATTGTCAAAATTCTAAATACATAACTCATAGCAAACTTTAATAGTTAAGAGAATTGCACATTTTTCATAGAGATTTCATTACCATCTTTCGGTAAATGAATTCTCATATAACAAATATGACATTTGATTAACTGGAAAACATGTGTAACTTTTTATGAGTTATTAAATTAGAAGCTAGACTAATTACCGCAAAATGGTAAAAGACAAACTAGTATATTTTATCTATTTGTTTTGTTTTGACAATTTAAAGGTACTACATACAATTGTTGGAATGGTAGACCTATTAAGGAAGAAATTGCATACCCAATTTTTCAAGTTAATTGCATTGATGGATAGTCCATTATCTACGTAGTAGAATACACTCTTTTAGTACCTAAGTAATTGTTACGAATGGGTTTTCTCAAAGATGTAGGAAAGTAAATAGCACACTATTTTCTTTCACTGGTTAATGAAACACTTTTAATGTTGTCAAATCCAGTGGGAGCATTGTGTTCTTACTACTGAATAAGGAATTATTGTAATGATCTCTAATTTAGTGGGAGCTACAAGCTTTGTCATCTTGCTAGCAATCTACATTATCTCTAGAATGTCTCAAGATAATTACTTTCCAAATATAGACACTCATATTTTCAAGGATAGTCATGTGCGTTTTCTTGTTAATTAAGTAGTTCTATATCTACTAATTATGCTAATATCTATGACACAATCATATTGATCACATAAACAAACGTGTGTCGTGTTGTTTATCTGCTACATGATGTTGTTCCATGCACAAGTGGGAGAAATCTTTATTGTGTGCAAGGTACAACACATAGGAATATGATTTATAGGATTCTCTTGACTGCAAGGTAAGAGACTAACGTTCTAACACATCTAATCCAAGAAACACTTGGTGTTGCAATTTATGTTATGTGAGAGCTTAGCTAGATTGCAACAACAAGGTAAATATCCATGATTACGTGAGACAGTACATGGATAATTTACTGTTTCTAAATTAGACAACTATTTAGAACATGTGTCAAGATAATAACATAGACTACTTCAATTCTAATATTTATGTATTCATGGAATGACATGAATAAATTATTTATTTATTCTTGGAATGACATGAATAAATGAAGTAATCTAATACTACTTCAATTTGAATAGTTATGTATTCTTGGAATGATATAAATAAATGAAGTAATAAAATTAACTTGAAATTACTATTGAAACCAAATTGGTGGTGTTCATGAATACTTTAGTTAAATATGTTTACGTTTTATTGTAAATTCACAAACATAAAGTCTTTTAACTGTTACAAGACTTATAATAAAGTAAGACGTTAACTTGTTATGTTTTTAATTAAGACATACACAAGAAGTTATTAAGTTTGTTAGGAATATAAATATTCATCTGAAGACTCGGTCACCCCGAGTACTTATTAGCATTTAATAGCTCGTAGGATTATTAGTAATATTAATAGTAGATTAGTTATTATAGAACTTGTGGAGTGGGTCGGGTCTTTACCCACTGTCAGCTCGCTCCACAGCCCACTCGGGGCACAACTAGTAAGTAGTATAAATACCCCTCTCCACCAAGGGAGAGGGTTGGAACTTCTCATTTTACCTAAGCTAATATACTTCACTTTCTCTCTCTACAAACCGCCGGAAAATTCACCTTGTTTGTGTGTTATATGAATCTTGAATATGTTACAAATGGTATCAAGAGCCATGGTTAGGTTCTAGCTAGTCATATTCAAGAGTTTGTGGTGAGATTTTGGCGGTTTTGTGTTACTTTTAGGTCGATATATAATACTTAAGAAAATCATTGTTTGATCCTTGTTTGTGGTTAAATCTGTGGAAATCTTGTACTTTTGTGTTTAGTGAACTGTTTTACATCTTTCTTGTTAACATACAACTCGGTTAGTGTTTGTTGGTGGAAGATTTAAAGAGTTTCTTGGCAGCGGTTTGAGCTACGGTCGTGTGTTCTTATTAGCGGTTTAACGTTCGATAAGACTTTCATTGTAGCGGTTTGCACTGTTAGGGAAATTCTTAGTAGCGGTTTGGTAGTTAGCGGTTTGTAGTGTATTCATTTTGGGAAACACGACAAAAAGTACTGATAAGGACGGGTTGTCCACTTGTGGTAGCGGTTTGTCAGTATTTGTCGCTAGCGGTTTGTCGTTTTGTGATAGCGGCTTGACTTGTCCAGCGGTTCAGGTTTTTAGCGGGTTAGATCTTAGTGGTTCTGTTTTCTGGCAGTTTGATTCTAGTGGCTTGGCATTCTGTTCCAGCGGCTTGCATTCTAGCGGCTTGATCTTCTGATTTAGCGGCTTGACTATAGCGGTTTGAATAGTGTTTCAGCGGTTTGAATCTAGCGGCTTGACACTCTGGTTCAGCGGTTTAGTAATAGCGGTTTGACTTCCAGTTTCAGCGGTTTGTTTTAGCGGTTTAGTGTTTGTGTCAGCGGTTTATTATAGCGGTTTGGCTTTCTGATTCAGCGGTTTGATATAGCGGTTTGGTCGTCAGGTTTAGCTGTTAGTACTTAGCGGTTTGCCTTAGGATTTAGCGGTTTGATACTTACTGTTTGATTTGCACTTCAGCGGTTTGTTCTTGAATTTTTGTAAAATCCCGCGAAAGAACTTATTTCTCGGTTTAAATTTCAAGAATTGTAAAATCCCGGATACAGTATGGCAACCATACCAAGCACTGCGTCTGATGACATTCAACGAATACGGCTTTACTGCTTGGGAAAGGAAAATGGAGCTAACATTCTTAAGTCAATTGATGAAGGACCATATCAGATGGGCACCACCAGAGACGTTGTTACTACTGGTGAAGATGGAACTGTTACTTTGGGAATCGACAGACCTCGAACCTACAATGATCTTAATGAAGAGGAAAAGAAGAGGTATGATGCTGATGTTAGAGCCTCAAACATTGTCGTTCAAGGTCTGCCCAAAGATATCTACAAACTCATCAATTTCAACACTGATGCAAAAGCAGTGTGGGACAATGTAAGAATGCTATTGGCAGGATCAGAACTCACAAAGGAAGATCGCGAGTCACAACTGTACGATGAGTTTGAGCACTTTAAGATGAACCCAGGGGAAAACATCACAGACTACTATGTGAGATTCCACAAGTTGGTGAATGACATGAGAATCATCAGAATGACTATGCCCAACATCCAACTCAATTCAAAGTTTGTGAACAATATGACACCTGAATGGGACAGATTTGTCACTGCAGTGAAACTCAACAAGGGATTGAGAGATACAAACTACGAACAGCTGTATGCCTACCTTCAACAACATGAGAAGCACGCCATGTATGATCGTTTGTTGAGAGAAAAACTCAATCCAACTGCACCAAATGATCCACTTGCTCTTGTTGCTAATGCTCAATCTCTCAACCAACCATCATCTGATCAAGCTTATCAACAACCATATTCGTCACCACCTGCTTTGAGTACACAACTGAATTCGGGGTACTCTCACACTGACAGATTGATTGATAACCTCACAAGCCAAGTGTCCTTACTTGTTCAACAATTTAAAGCAACACTCCCTCAGACTAACAACCAACTCAGAACCTCATCAAATCCTCGTAATTTAGCAATGGTGGAGGATGGAAAAATTGTGGCTCAGAATGTGCAGGAGAGACAAAATTTGAATCAAAGGAACATGGGTCGAGGTATCGGGTAGTTCAGAATGGGTAATGCAAATCAAGGGCAGGGGAAACAGCCCAAGCGTTATAACTGTGGTGGACTTGGACACATTGCCAGAAACTACAATCAACCAAAACTTCCTCAGAATGCAGACTACTTCAAGGACAAAATGCTGTTGATGCAAGCTCAGGAAAGTGGAGCAGTGTTGGATGAAGAAGAATTGTTATTCTTGGCTGGTGATGAAGGAAATACTTTTGATGCTGATGTGGACGAGCAGCCGGTTCAGGACCTTGCACTTAATGATCCCAACATCTTCAAGGCTGATGATTGTGATGCATTTGACTCTGATGTGGATGATGAACCAACAGCACAAACAATATTCATGGCTAATTTGTCCTCTATGGTCTCATCACCTCAACAGGCTGGTACCTCCAATGCATCTGTGATATCAGAGGTACTAAAATTATATGACACATATAACGTGGATAATGAACTGTAGATTCCCAACGAAGTACAACAAACATATGTGGTTGATTCAAATAATGTTAATATGGGGAATAGTAATATTATTCCATATGAACAATATGTGAATCACAACAACGTGTCTGATGTACAAGTTGGTGAATCTTCTGTTGAAAATATTGCTTGTGTTGTAGATAATGTGAGTGTCTTAGATAATGCTTGTGCCTTAGATAATGCTTGTGAATGGCATGAAAACACTGTGTTTGTCCCTGATGATCACTTGACCACTAAGCTAAAGATATATAAAGATCAGGTGGCCATTTATGAACAGCGTGCTAAGTTTGAACTAACTGAACGTGAGCAGAAAATGGAAAGTCAAATGTGTACACTTATAACAGAGCGTAATGTTAGGGAAGAAACATTAAAACAAGAGTTAAATTATTTGAAAAATCAGTTGGATCAGACTGTTAAACAAAAACAGGAGGCCCAAAAGCACTTAAATACGATAAAACAAGATTTCAAAGAAAAAGAAACACAACTCTTAAATGATTTTTCTAGACTTAAAACCTTAAAGAATAAGCTTAAAGATAAGTTGTACACACAAGACCAAACCAGACAGACTGCCCAAATGATTCATAAGCACAAAAAGTTAAGTGACAAGCATAGTGAAAGCAATGTAGGTGAATCTAAATTAGCTCCTCTTAAGATTGCTAAGGTAGCCCAACCTACATTATATGATGCCAATGTGATGATTATGCCCAGTCATGACCCACCTGAGGTTGTATCTTTAAATGAGACTGATGAGATTGAAGTGAGAAAAAGAGAAAAAAATGAATGAGAAAATGAAAGATCCCATGTGCATAGCCAAGCGAGTTATAGTCAAACCCCATGATTATAATATGGAAAATCACTTAACTGTGTTTGCACCTCAGAAGTAGTTAACACCTGAACAAATATTTTGGAAGATAGATATAGAAAAAAGAAAAGCTGATGAGATTGAAGCCAAAACCCCATCCCTTAGGAAAATTGCTGTTGCGACGGTGTATCCTCCCAATACACCTAGACATCTGGTTCCTTTAACTCTTCCTACGGAATGTAAGACCTTAATTAGCATATACGTACTCTGTCAACTATTTGCTGATTTTGATAAAACCTGCAAGAAGAGAATCACACCAACAGGAATTACTGAGGGGGAAAGAGGTTTCGAACAAACAAAAAGGTGTTATTTAACTGAGGTCATACCATTCTTTAAACTTCTTAAGGAACATTTTGAAGGAATGCAAAAAGTCCTTGAAACTGAAGTTAATGAAATGAAAGTAATGTTTAAAGATATGGAAAATGAGGTAACTCAAAAGGTGATAGATATTAAGTGTCATGAGATTGAAAGAAAGAATATTTTCATCACAAATGAGAATTTGATTGCTAGATGTATTGCTCAGGACATATTTTATACTGCTACTGATGCTGCATTAACTGCCTGTCAATTTCATGAATACTATATTGCCTTGAATGCTTCCCAGAATCGTGTTGTTGAGCTTGAGGGGGAGAATTTGAAACTGCAAGAATAAATTCAAAATGATGACCATGATAACATGGTAAAACGTTTTTCAAAACTAGAAGTTGATCATCTTAATTTACAATTAAAATATCAACACGTTGAAGAAAGATGTAAAATATCAAACGATAAGACATCCTTGGATGCTCCTGAGTTTGATACATATTTTGAATTAAGCAAACGTGATGAAAAAATTCAAGCTCACACGAACACGATACGACAACTGAGGGCACAAATTGCCCAATTAAAGTCTAACAAGAGTGATGCAAGTGGCACCAATAAACCTTTGTCTCTAGATTCTCAGAATTTTCAATATCAAGACACCATCAATAAATTACACTATGAAAATGAGTGTTTTCGAGCTAAGAATTCTAAAATTAAACAGCATTACAAAGAGTTTATATGACTCGATTAAAGTTACACGAAATAGTCATAACGAAAAAATAACTTCTTTGTTAAATGAAATTGAGAATCTTAAGACTCAGGTGAAAGGAAAAATGCCAAGTATCACTTGTGATTGTGTTGCACCAAAGGTTTCTGATAATAAAAAGTATGATGTTGATGTTGGGCCTATTCCATTTCCCCTTAGAAATAATAGATATGCCCATCAAACATAACTCGATCACCTTAGGGACGACCTTGACACACTTCGTGAGGTGGTAGAAGAAGACAAAATAGAAAAGCCACTCGATAGGGCAGTTGTGTATGCCTGCGTCCTCACTAAAAGGATTCAGGAACAGTTAGAATATGCCATTGGCACAAATCCTAAGGTTGATAACAAAAGAGATAGAGTTATTGCATCATCATCCACTATTAAAAACAAGCATGTAACCTTTGATCTGCCACCTAGAACATCAGAACCCAGCACATCAAAATCAGGAAAGCATGTGACAGCGAAACAAACTAATGTTCCCATTATTACTTCTATAGGAGTGAAAAGTGACACCCAAGCTAGCGGGTCAAAGCCTAGAGGCAATGCAAGGAAAGATAGGACTGCGCCAGCTAAGAGTGATCACTTGAAGAAAGTAGAAGCCCAACCTAGGAACAATAAGTTTGCAATGAGTAGAATGAATCGTGTTGATTCTAGTATCAAAAGTACTGTAATTAATTCGAATTCTAATGCTATCTGTAAAACATGTGACAAATGTTTAATTTCTGCTAATCATGATGATTGTGTTGTGTCTTTCTTGATGTCTTCTATTTCACCCCACGTTAAGAATGTTAGGATAACAAATACACGCAAGAAAGTTTGGAAAGCAACAGGAAAAACTTTTGCTAGTGTCGGCTATCAATGGAAACCCACTGGAAGGAAATTCACTTTAGGAAGACAGTGCACCTTACCTAGAATGAATAATCCTAAAATTGTGAAGGTTAAGGAATGGAGACCAACTGGTAGAATCTTGCCTTTAGGATCACAATGCCTTCCAACTAGGTCATGTATAGCCTCTAGTGTTGTTCCCACCGCAAAGACAGTAGCATCTGTGAACTCTGTGGTTCCAGAATTTGTATGTGCTGACCAAACGGACCCCAACTGCACGTGGGGATCCACATTTTTCAGTTATCCATCGTTGTCTATTTTCAAATGCAGGTCGTACAAATCGTCCTTTGGTATTTGGACTCAGGCTGCTCAAAACATATGACTGGGGATCGCTCACGGCTCAGAAATTTCGTGAAGAAGTTTATCGGGACAGTTAGATTCGGAAACGACCACTTTGGAGCGATTATGGGTTATGGTGATTATGTGTTCGGCGACAGTGTGATCTCTCGGGTATACTATGTGGAAGGACTAGGGCATAACTTGTTTTCTGTGGGTCAATTTTGTGATTCCGATCTTGAAGTGGCATTCAGAAAACACACTTGTTTCGTCAGAGAGTTGGATGGTGTTGATCTTCTTAAAGGCAGTCGTGGCACCAACTTATACACCATCTCAATTGAAGAAATGATGAGGTCCTCTCCTATCTGCTTACTTTCAAAGGCCTCCAAGACTAAATCCTAGTTGTGGCACCGTCGTTTAAATCACTTAAACTTCGGCACCATAAACGAGCTTTCTCGCAAAGATCTTGTAAGAGGAATGCCCAGATTAAAATTTGAAAAAGATCACCTTTGCTCTGCATGTCAATTGGGCAAAAGCAAGAAACACACCCACAAACCCAAAACCATCAACTCCATCATGGAAGTTCTTCACACCCTTCACATGGATCTATGCGGACCAATGAGGGTGCAGAGTATCAATGGAAAGAAATATGTTCTTGTAGTGGTCGACGACTACTCCAGGTTCACTTGGGTAAAGTTTCTGAGAACCAAGGATGAAACTCCAGAGGTTATCATCAAACTAATCAAGCAGCTACAAGTAAGGCTAAACAAAACTGTCAGAATCATCAGGACTGACAATGGAACTGAGTTTGTTAATCAACAGCTCAGTCAATTTTATGAAGATATTGGCATAACCCATCAGAAAAGTGTTCCTCGCACTCCTCAGCAGAACGGCGTTGTTGAAAGACGAAATCGTACTCTTGTGGAAGCTGCAAGAACCATGCTAATATATTCTAAGGCTCCGATGTTTCTTTGGGCAGAAGCAATTGCCACTGCATGCTACACCCAAAACCGTTCCCTGATTCACACTCTTCACAACAAAACACCTTACGAACTGATTCATAGCAAGAAGCCAGATCTTTCCTTTCTTCGTGTGTTCGGTGCCCTGTGCTACCCGACTAATGATGGACAAGATTTGGGGAAACTAAAAGCTAAAGCAGATGTAGGTTTCTTCGTTGGGTATGCACCAGATCGCAAGGGATATAGAATCTACAACAAAAGAACCCGACAAATCATGGAAACTATTCACGTAACATTTGATGAGCTGACTGAGCAAACGGCTCCTGGACAAACCAGTTCTGGACCCACACCTAATCTTTTGACACCTGGACCAATTAGTTCGGGTCTTGTACAAAATTCCACGCCTGTGGCTCCTTATGTACCTCCCACCAGTGAAGAATTGAAGAAGTTGTTTGATACTATGTTTGACGAGTATTTTGAGCCACCCATGGTTAATCCTACACCGGAAATTCCACCTGTACTTCCTGTTGCTGAGGCTCAAGTTCCACAAAACTCAGATGGTCCATCAGTATCTGTATCAGTCAGCCTTGATGCACCATCTGCCAGTCAATCACCCTCATCATCAAACATTCAAACTTCATCGGTACAGCTAGGATCTGCAGATAACAATTCTTTTGAAGTTAATCCTTTTGCTCCTATTGATGATGTTCCATTTGAGAATGTATTTGCTCCTGAGTCTTCATCAGATACATCCTCCTCAGGAGATCACAACACGACAACATCAGTTCAAAACCCACAACCCCACGATCATCTCAGAAAATGGACCAATGATCACCCAATTGACAACATCATTGGTAATCTCTCACGTCCGGTATCTACACGAAAATAACTGGCCACTGATGCACTATGGTGTTTCTTCAACTCTGTACTATCCAAAGTTGAGCCAAAAGATGCCAAAGAAGCAATGAACAAAGACAGCTGGTTTAACGCTATGCAAGATGAAATACACGAATTTGATAGGCTTGAAGTATGGGAATTAGTACCTCCTCTAGAGTGCGCAATGATCATTGCTCTAAAGTGGATATTCAAGGTGAAACTTGATGAGCATGGTGATGTTCTTAAGAACAAGGCAAGGCTAGTTGCAAAAGGATATCGACAAGAAGAGGGAATAGACTTTGAAGAATCATTTGCTCCTGTTGCACGAATTGAAGCCATCAGAATCTTCCTCGCAAATGCCGCTAGTCGAAATATGATAGTCTACCAGATGGACGTGAAAACAGCCTTCTTGAATGGTGACTTAAAGGAGGAAGTCTACGTGAGTCAACCAGAAGGATTTGTGGACGCTGATCATCCTACTCATGTCTATCGCTTGAAGAAGGCCCTCTATGGCTTGAAGCAGGCACCTAGGGCGTGGTATGACACATTGTCCAAGTTCCTTCTAGCAAATGGATTGTCAAAGGGTGTTGTTGATCCCACATTGTTCACTAGGAAGGCGGGAAAACATCTACTCCTTGTCCAGATATATGTAGATGACATTATCTTTGCCTCGTCTGATCCTAGTGAATGTGATCGGTTTTCAAAAGAGATGAGCTCAAAGTTCCAGATGTCTATGATGGGACAAATGTCTTTCTTCTTGGGATTTCAAATCTCCCAAAGTCCCGGAGGCATATTCATTAATCAATCCAAGTATGCAAATGAGATACTGAAGAAATTTGGATTTGATTCAAGTGATGCAGTTGACACCCCTATGATTGAAAGAACAAAGCTGGATGAAGACCTCTTTAGGATTCCGGTTGATCAAACAAAGTATAGAAGCATGATTGGATCCTTGATGTATATCACCACCAGTAGACCGGATCTTCTGTTCGCAGTATGTATGTGCGCCAGGTACCAATCCAAGCCCACTAAAAAGCATCTAGAAGCGGTGAAAAGAGTCTTCAGATATCTACATGGCATGGTTCACATGGGTCTCTGGTATCCAAAGGACACTGCAATGGAACTCACAGCGTATGTTGATGCGGATCATGCGGGGTGTCAAGATACTCGTCGGAGTACTTCGGGGGGAACTCAGTTTTTGGGGGAAAAGTTGGTTAGTTGGTCTTCTAAGAAGCAAATGAGCACGTCAATATCTTCTACAGAGGCTGAGTACATTGCTATGTCTGCTTGCTGTGCTCAAATCCTATGGATGAGATCACAACTTTCAGACTATGGGCTTTCATACAATAAGATTCCCCTGTATTGTGACAACAAAAGCGCTATCGCTCTTTGCTGTAACAATGTCCAACACTCCCGATCAAAGCACATCGACATCAGGAATCACTTCATAAGGGAACACGTTGAGAAAGGGATTGTTGAACTCTACTTCATGAGGACGGAGTTTCAGTTGGCCGACATCTTCACCAAGGCACTTCCAAGAGAGCGGTTTCAGTTTATTCTCCCTCGTCTTGGCATGAAGAGCTTGACACCTGAAACACTCAAGTGTCTTCAAGAAGAAGAGGAGGAGTAAAGGATTGGCTTCACATATCCTTGTATATATTTGTAAATATCTTAAAAACAAAAAGAAAAGAGAAAAATATAAAACCTATAAAAACCATAAAAATCAGAAAATCACAAAAATACCAAAAATAGCTCTACTAGGCATGTCTTCTGTTTATCGATAACATTTACGGACCTAGAAATGTCATTCAATAATGACACAGGTCTTTAAATGAAGCTCGAGCAGAAGTTATATTAACCAGTTAAAACATGTCTAAATGGATTGCAGTTACTTCATATTGTAACCCGTGCTATACTATGGGGAAAGCATATCACCAAAAAGACAGTTGTTCCTCCAACTGGGTGATGTTCACCTGGGCATGGATTACTTGATATCCATGTTTCTTCGATCTGATGTACGATTCAGTGCATCATTTCGTGTATAAGAAGAGAAGTCTTCTTTACATGAAACTCTTCCAGTTTTATGATTCTTCAGGAGAGTTTTGGTGTTTCACAAGGTGGTAAATGGACTTAAAATTTCACAAATACCTGACGCTCAATTGAATGACTATAACTCTTTAAATAGAAAACAGGTCATTAATTGAGGGGGAGAGTATTTTTTTCAAATTTCTGACACCGTTTTAAGCATTGTGCAACATCAGCAGTGACACTCTCTCATGGATAAAGGGGGAGCATAGTATGCTCCATAATCAGAATATATCTAACCTGGCCACATTTTCTCCCATATTTTCTAAACTTATTTAAATCATTTGGGATCACAAATCTCAAGTGGTTTGAAATTTTTGATCGGGGGATAGAATGTGATTTAAATATGAAATTATGATAAAAATGTGATCGTTTAGAACTCAAGTGTAGGCTCTCCCATATGTGCTAAACCTTTTCGTATAATCGAGCACATATTGAGGGGGAGCGAATGGTGTGTGATGGCAAATGTGGAAGAATACCAAAGACCGACCAATCTTATTCTATGCAATGGAGTTATAAGGATGGTAAGGTTAGGTATTAGATCCCATGATCCAGCCAGAACCGGAGTGATCTTCCCAGGGACAATCCTCTAGATATAATAGAAGTCCTTAGGAATGATTAAAAAGGAGAAAAGTATATAAGGGAAGAGTGCCGATTGAGATGGAGCTAGTGCTGGAACAAACCCAACAAGGTGCTAGTAATGAAGTCTTGGTAAGCACTGAAGGGGTTGAAGAATGAAAAAGAAACGTAAAGAGAAAGGGTGAAAAGAAATAGCCCTCCATTTATTCAACCTTAGGGCAGAAACCGGGTTCACTTCATTTGCTACTGGTGGTCACTATGGTAACACTGGTATTGAAGACAAGTCGTCATGGACCCAGTGACGCACTGCACCAACCTTCCCTAGCCACTCAAGGTCCCTTAAAGGATTCTTGTTTCACTGTCACGGAGTTCAATATGTTTCTGTCGTCTATCTTACTCCGAGTTAGACGACATTGAAAAGGTGGCAGTCTGCTCCAGCCTCCGATCACTAAATCAAAACGCACAATTGAGTCTAGAGCCAAGAGATCATTAATAAATCTCATTAGGACACATTTCCAATATGCTTATTGTTTCATACACCGTGAAAAGCAAGAAAATATATATGAAGAGTCCTACGCATTATCCTTGTGGTATTGCCAGAACATCCGAGTGATACGTAAAGTATTCACAATGAAGATGGAAATCCTTCTAGAGCCAACATCAAACAAGCTCTTGGTGGGTGACATGTGAGATCCTTCATGGATCAAGCTTGTGACAACTGGAAAGAAACGATGGGGCGATTCAAATTTGAATCAAACTTGTTCCAGGAAATGGATTGACGGATACTTTTGGAAAACCTTTCAATGTGCTCACCAACAAAGTTTCGAGCACATTGATTGTGAATATTTTCAAACAAAAGTATTTTTGACAGAAATGTGATTCAATTTATAAAACCCTTGTCGTGTTGCACAAAATGTTTATCCAGTGACACGCAAGTGATTTTTATAATCAATTTCTCGTCAATCAGTGGGTATTTAATTCACTGATTCACTCTACCGTGCTGTCTGCTTTGAGACGTTCCGGTATGAGAACATGCTTAGTATGAAGATTCTGACATTAAGTTGTTGGAAGACTCATTACTACAAGCTGGAAATTCCTGTCAAGGGGAATCTTCTTTAAAGGGGATTCTACCTGATCACAGGTCGGTCTTCACAAGACCGAAGGTTAATCTAACCACACCGAACGAATGACAAAGCCATATTCGTTCTCCAACTTTATTGCTAACTGTTTCATTTCAGGCTCATATAAAGTTGGTGATGGTGGTTCCTGATTCCAGATGAGGCGCGTCAATTCACGCTCCATGCTCACACTTCCTATTGTTCATCAAAGACATCATGATAACTAAGAGACCTACAACACGCTTCCACAACTCTGATAGGAATTATCATGATCCAGAAAAGTGTGAGCATGTGAGTTGATGAAGCGAAAAGTGTACCGCTTTTAGGGGGTCATTTAAGCCCTAAATCGTATTTATTTGATCAAATATTGCCCTAAATCATTCCTTTTGTCATTTTAGGTACTTTTGAGAAGAAATCTGGAAAAGGAAGCATTTTGGACGTTTTTGGAGCATAAAAGTGAAGAAAACGACAAAGTCTCTAAATCTGCTGGAAAAGTACCTTTGACGGCGTCAAGCCCTAGTGTGACGCCGTCAGCCCTTGATAAGCCAGAGAGGATTTTGGAAGATTAAAGGGGGACGACGTCAAGAAGGCCGTCAAGCCTTGATAGGCCAGAACGGATTTTGGAGGATTAAAGAGGGACGGCGTCAAGAAGGCCATCAAGAAACCCTAACCGCGGCGAGGTGACGGTGTCACGACCCAAAGGGTGACGCCGTCAGATCTGTTTTCCTATATATACTTTCATAATTTTTAGTCATTAGTGTGCAACTTTGTGAGGAGAAACCCTAGATGATTTTTCTGCCATTTTTAAGGGTTTTATACCCTTGGATCTCCCATGTTCAATTGAAGATAAGTAATCAATTAATCATTCAATATGTCTATGTGTTGTTTGATTATATCTTGTTCTTGTCTTTTATTTAACATGCTAGGCTAGATTTATCTTGTGTTTGCTTAGATCTAATGAAACCTAACTATTGATTATTGGTTGTTGGTGTGTTATTAATTGTATTGGATGATTGTTTATCGATGTTAGGCTTAAGAAAACTGGCTAACCTCCTATACGGTAACTTGCTTGAACGTCTTAAGAAACATGAACCAATGCGTACTAAGGTTTTTATGGTTGTATTTAATGCATGAGCGAATTCTAGTGATCCCATGTTAGGAGCTTCTTAGCCGGCTCGACATAGGAGTGAAGTAGGAGCTTGTAGAGTTGGGGAAGTACGTACGCCACCCCACGATTGGTATTAAGGAATACACCCGTCATCCACGCAATTAATACACACTAATCAACCAGTAAAAGATAGTTAGGGAGTAAGGAAATCTAAGTAAACACATTTCTCTCCATATAAGTTCCACAACCTTTTTATTTTCAGTCATTTTATTTTATTTGCATTTGTAGTTATTTGGGTTAGTTGACTAGCAACTAATTCCGCCCACTCCTTTAAACCCGAGATTTTACTTGCTTTCATAAAAATATAAAAAATACAAAAAGAATCTTCCCTCACCCTTAGACCTATTAGAGTAGTTTTTCAATCCTAACGACACTATTCCCCTAGAGAACGATCAATCCCCCGGTACTTGCCACTACACTATACTACATCGGTCAGGTACACTGCCTGGTGGGGATTGCAAGCCTCTTGAGATCCCTCGAGAGGTAAAACCTGTTGTAAGGTCGCAAAACCACGCATCATGAGTCCAAACAGTCACAACCAATCACATGAAGGCAATATCACAACAGTGGATAAGCTCAGAGATTAACGGTGACTGATGATGTCAAAGAAGGTTCAAAGATCACAACCTCATAAAGAGACGAAGCTGCATGATGACTTGAAGATACATATTGGATGATAACTTCTAATACAACTCAAGGATCATCCAAGTCAAGAGATCAGTCATCAAAGATTCACTGCTGAAGGCACAAGATTAATAATATTGAAGAATCAATGACTACGAGCTACAGAGTCAAGATCAAAAATCGAATGCTAGAATTCAGAAGATTATTTTCGGGGTGACCTCCCTTAGGGGGAGATTGTTAGGAATATAAATATTCATCTGAAGACTCAGTCACCCCGAGTACTTATTAGCATTTAATAGCTCGTAGGATTATTAGTAATATTAATAGTAGATTAGTTATTATAGAACTTGTGGAGTGGGTCGGGTCTTTACCCACTGTCAGCTCGCTCCACAGCCCACTCGGGGCACAACTAGTAAGTAGTATAAATACCCCTCTCCACCAAGGGAGAGGGTTGGAACTTCTCATTTTACCTAAGCTAATATACTTCACTTTCTCTCTCTCTCTCTACAAGTTCCCAACTTCATCTCTTTCTCTCTCTACAAACCGCCGGCAAATTCACCTTGTTTGTGTGTTATATGAATCTTGAATATGTTACAGAGTTGATCAATGATTTATAACGTATAGTAGGATTATAGCTGTTTATGTCGTCTTGATGAGACATGGATATGAAGTTACTTGGTCAAAAAGTACTTGGGTTGTAAAGCATGCAATTGACTTGGAAATTCTATTAGACCATTAAGATAACTTAGTTGGTAAATAGATAAGCCGAAAGATATATGTTTATCTTACATATTGTTAGATTGTCTTTCAATATTAATTCTAATGAAATACCACATGTTTATGGTATGTTTAGTTAAGAGAATCAAACTCTTGTAGCATTTGATTCAAGATAACTATATCTTATTTTCTTCTAAAAGTTATCAAGGTTAGAATATTGAGTATGGATTGGACATACTTAATAAGACTCCAACCTAGAAGATTAATAAGACATCATTATATTATGGAATGTGATGAATCAAATTAAGTCTTAAAATGAAATTCTGAATTCGTTAAACTTCTATTGAAGAAGGTTATTAACAAACTGATGTCAGGAATTGTCATTGTGTTTTGTAATGTCCCAAAAGAGAACATTGTATTGTTGCTCTACTTGCTGAGTATTTATAGATAGTCTATAAATTACAAAAGGCGGGTGGGAGTTTTTTTTATATATTGTAAAGATAAAATTACAAAATACAAAATCTTCTAAAATACATTAGTAAATATCATAATGAGGCTAGACATGTAAATGTTAAATCTCAAAATGATGGAATTCTCATTCATAGATCTGTAAGGATATCTCAGATATTTGATTGATATGCTAAAGAAAATGAGTTACATGATTATGGTAAATCTAATAATCATTATGATGAATTACCAAATATTAAATTGGGTAAATTACTCATACTATGAATGTTAAGATGATGTCCATAAAGATAATCAATTTTTGGAAACTTGGTTTATCTTGAACTCTATAGTTAGACTAGATAAGGGAGATGAGTTTCATCAAAGTAAAGGAAAACCCTAGTGGTTAATTCTTTATGGAAGAATCATATGGACAAGATTGTACGTATATTTAATGCATGTCTTGTGACAAGATTATTAATCACACTTAAGCAATTAACTGTGATTGAATATTCTATCCTAAACACATTAAATAAATAAAGATTATGATTGTCATACTTATTTTAATTAATATGACATGTGACAATGGAATATCAAAACTCTTTCTTGAATGATTACTTGTGCGAGGACGGTAAGTAATCAAAAGGATTTTATGAATTCAAAATATTCTTTGAAAGTGTACAAAATGCAATAATTCATGAATGGATAATTGCATGCATCTAGGAGATAAAGCTTATGTTCAATTATTAAATCCATGTTTTGATTTATAATTAAAATAAGATAACTCCTAAGTATTCCTGAAAGCTAGTGGGAGTATTATGTTTAATTTCCTAAATCATATATGTTGTATAACATATAGGAAGTAACATTCCATATAAGTAAAATGTTAAGTCTTAGTTTGGAATGAAACTTCACTTGAAAAATCTAGAAAATAAAACATGTAACCTTGGAATAAATGTTTATTAACATGTGTGGTAATTAAAATAAATCTAATAGAACATGACATATCATTTAGATAGTCTAAATGGATATGTATCTTTTGAAAAGATAGAACATGAATGAAATCTAAGTTTGACTCAAAGATTTTCATGTACATCATGTTATTGTATCATGCTTGATTACAAGATGATTTGACAACATTGATATCTATTTAAAAGTTATTAGATAAATAGTGTAATGAATATTCTAATAGAATATGTTTGGATATAGAATTACATCCTCAGCCTGGAGTTGCTCCTAGATTCTATGGATGAACAATATGTCAATTGTTGTGCAAATTGTCATTGCCTACAAACTTGAAAGTATAGAAGGCATCAAACATTACACAATAGATATTAAAGTTTACAGAGCTTTAATGAGCATAGTGTTGTTTGTATACAATGATGCTGGTTTAATTGAGACGATACTCAATACTAGTTATGGTATGATTTTATCCATGGCTATGTAAACTAGTTGTGCTCACTAAGAGCATTTAGAATACTTTAAACTTTAAAATGTTTGAAAGTTTGATTATCATAAATTGGTGGTTGAGGTTGTCACACACTTTATGAAATATTATGTGGCAATTATTTGAATGCACACATACAAGAACTTCACTAGTTGAATTCTTAAAAATAAGTATTCTCAAAATTACGATAGATCAAAGTTGGTTGATTTATGTTTTGTCAACAAGTATGATTGATCATGACTTGAGGCATAATTCATCAACTAGAATTTTTATGCATTGATCTATTTAGTATTTGGATAAATGATAGTGTAAACGATTATTATCTATTAATGAAATAAAGTATTTGTTATGTTTATTTTCATTTTTTAATATATTGTGTCCTATATTTGCATGTTTAATCCGTGAATAATTTAGTTATTCTAAATCGTCCGTTGTCAATTAATGATATGGGAATATCATTAAACTAAGACAAATGTGAGTTTTGGTATAATATAATTGAAAGTATATTGATGCGTAGATATGCCAATTTCACATGATATTCAATGAATTGAATATAGGACTTATCCCAAACTACATCATTGTACTTTATGAATCTTGTCATTAAGTAATCATGAATAGTTATTGGAATATTAGAATCTTAAAACTATAAGCTAATAAACATAACATGAACATCAAAGCATATAGCACAGTGGATGTAGGATCTACAATAACATGTAAATAATTAACTAAATATTAAATAGATGCGTACATTTTGATTCCTAGCAAGACCAAGGAATCACGTGATCACCAGGAACAATATAAACCCTAAAATGGGTTTAATGAGAATCGACCACTATGTAGTCGAATAGGGCAAAGTAACAACAAGCTAAAGCAAGCTTGTACTCCATTCTTGTACACACGTAATACTAGCGTTTCAATGGGAAAAGCTAGGTTCTAATATCACAAACAAATCCCTAACTTATTTTGTAGCAAATTCGGCAATCCCAAGGTGATTGGGACAAGAAAACCGATCGGCCACAATGGAGGGGAGAAGAAGAGAATTAGGGTTTGCATGGAAATTAGGATTAGGGAATAACCAATACAATGGGATTGTATTTATAGGCAAACCAAACTTCCTCTCCAAGCTACAAAACTGACTCCCCTATCCCTAAGGGTGGGTTCGGTCGATCTAAGCCCAAGCAAGGGTTTCTAGATCCTTCTTTCCTCCTTTTTCATTATTAGTCCTTTAACGACCGTTATCTCTAACTCCGTTAAGTACTAACAACCGTTAAGTTATTTGTTTGTGAAATGAATAAATAAATCATAAAACTATATTTAATTATTCAAACCATTGAGACTCTTACGTATTGTGTGCAATCCCGAAGTCTCGGGTTCGAAACCGGACATACATATATTAATAAAAATCCATAAACTCTAACAGCTCCCACTTGGATATTCATTAATATAGTAATGACATGGGTTAGTCTAGCTTAACTTTCCCAATGCCCCCAGTTCGATCCGAGTATGGTTTTTCTGGAAAAACCACGTGATGATATAATCATCATACTTATCCTTTTGTTTCTAATACCGCGTTAATATGGATATGGATCTAGGTCATTCCATAATTAACAATTAGTTTCTCGTTTATACGTAATTGAACAAGATTACCAAAACATCTGAATGTCTTCCAGATAGACTTTGGGCGTGAGCACGCAAACATCTTGTCAACCCTATGAGTGGCCAAGCAGTATTAAACTTCAATACAAAGTTGAAGGAACAAATCCTTTGTTGACTACGAGCGTAACCCTTAGATTTCACATCACCTCTGAAAATAGCCCTTATAGCCACCTGTTACGGATAGCGTTAGACTATCTTACAGAAAATGAGCTACATCCTCGGCAGTCACCTGGTATCTCAAGTCTGAGGATAAATATTCATGATTTACTTAATGACGATGATCCATAAAGTATAATCATGTGGTTGGGATAAGTCCTATATTCAATTTATCCAATATTGAATATCATGTGATATTGGTATCTCAACCTTACAGTACATTCTACCAATCCTCACATTTGTCTTTATTTAATAATATTCCCATATCATTAATCGACAACGGACTATTTAGAATAAATTAATTATTCACGGATTTAAACATGCAAATATAGGATACAATATTAATAAATGATAATAAAAGTTATCCGCACTTTATTTCATTAAAAAAAATATTGTTTACATATCCCTTATCAAATACACTAACCACAGATTTACATGAAACTATTGGCTAAACGAAGACCAATACCCTCAGCATGTCGAGTAAACGTTTCCTTAGATAATGCCTTCGTCAAAGGATCAGCCAGATTATCATCTGTGTGAACTTTGAGTACATTGATTTCTCCTTGTTCGACTTGTTCTCAAACATAGTGATACTTTCTATGAAAGTGTCTGGCGCCCTTCATAACTCCAGGTTCATTGGCGAATGTGATTGCAGCAGAGTTGTTGCAATACACATTTATAGGTAATTCAATTGACGGCATCACTCCAAGATCCGAAATGAATTTCCTTATCCAAACAGCTTCCATTGCAGCTTCGGATGCAGCAATATACTCAGCTTCTATAGCAAACATGGTCGTTGTACTCTGCTTTTTGCTCTTTCAGTCTACAGCTCTTCCATTAATGACAAAAACGTAACCCGTCTGAGACTTCGTATCATCTTTATCAGTTTGAAAGGACGCATCGCAGAAACCTGTAACATTCAGTTCTGCGTCTGGATTTCCCCCGAACACAAGAAACATATCTTTAGTATTCCTTAAATACTTAAGAATGTTCTTAACAGCATGCCAGTGATCTTTCCCTGGATTCTGCTGGTAACGACTGGTCAAATTTTGCGCGAATGCCACATCTGGCCTTGTGCATCTAACTGCATACATGATAGATCCTACTGCTGAAGCATATGGAACTTTATTCATGTATTCCACCTCTTCAGGTGTAGAAGCACACATTTCGCTACTTAAGCCATGATCCACTTGCATGGGCAAATATCCCTTCTTGGAATTTTGCATATTGAATCTTTTCAATATTTTATCCATGTAAGCACTTTGGCTTAATCCAATTAACCGTTTAGATCTGTCTCTATAGATCTTGATTCCAAGGATGTAAGCTGCTTCTCCTAAATCCTTCATAGAAAAACATGTACTTAGATAAGACTTAACGTCATTAAGACTTGGTATATGATTTCCCATGATTAATATGTCATCGACATATAGGATAAGAAAAGTAGTGTTACTCCCACTAACTTTGTGGTATACACACGGCTCATCGAAATTTTGAGTAAATCCAAACTTCTTAATTTCCTCATCAAATTTCTTATTCCATTGCCTTGATGCTTGCTTCAATCCATAAATGGATCTTTGAAGCTTGCAAACACGCTCAGGAAATTGTGGATTCACAAACCCCTCAGGTTGCGCCATGTAGATGTCTTCATCTAGGCGACCATTTAGAAAGGCGGTTTCGACATCCATTTGCCATATCTCATAGTCATAGTAAGCAGCTATGGCTATAAGAATCCTAATAGCTCTAATGTCAGCCACAGGAGAAAAGGTCTCCTCATAGTCGACACCATATGTTTGGGTAAAGCCTTTAGCCACCAAACGAGCTTTGTAGGTGTGTACATTGCCATCCATGTCCGTCTTCTTTTTGAAGAGCCACTTACTCCCAACTACCTTAGCATTGGGAGGAAGGTCTACTTCAATCCAGACTTTATTGTCTTTCATGGATTGCATTTCCCCATCCATAGCAACCTGCCATTTATCCTTCTCAGGACTATTAATGGCAGCCCTATAACTAGTTGGCTCATCAAGATCCCCTAGTATAGTTTCCTCACACTCTACGTTTAAACATAGATGTTCAGGAGCTTTTGTAGATATTGAAGATCTACGGATGGGAACCACTTCAACTTCAGGTGGAGGACCTAAACTTTCATGTTCCACAGGAAGTGTGTTAGTGTTCTCAGAAGGTGACGTATCTTCTTGATCATTTTCAAGATCATATACTCTCCCACTAAATTCTTGAGACAAGAAACTCTCCTCAAGGAATTCACCATACCTAGCCACAATGACTTTATTTTCTGGTGGGAAGTAAAAGTAGTAACCCCTTGTTTCTTTAGGGTATCCTACGAAGATACACTTAACCGATCTTTGTTGGAGTTTATCAGGTGAGTCACATTTAACAAACGCCTCACAACCCCAGACCTTTAAGTAAGACAAGTTGGGAGCTTTTCCAGTCCATAATTCATATGGAGTCTTATCAACCTTCTTAGTTGGAACCATATTTAATATGCGAACAACACTTTAAAGAGCATAGTCCCAAAAGGATAAGGGAAGAGTTGTTAGATTAAACATAGATCGTACCATATCAAGCAATGTACGATTTCTCCTTTCAGATACACCATTTTGTTGTGGAGTATAAGGAGAAGTGAGTTGCTGGACAATGCCACACTCAGCTAGATAATCTTTAAACTCTTGGCTTAAATATTCACCACCACGATCGGATCGAAGAGCCTTAATCTTCTTACCGAGTTGTAATTCTACTTCACTTTTAAAAACCTTGAATGTCTCAAAGACTTCATGTTTATGTTTAAGTAAATAAACACAACCATAACGACTATAGTCATCCGTGAAGGTTAGGAAGTAGGTAGCACCGTGTTTAGACACATGTCTAAGTGGACCACACACATTCGTGTGTATCAATCCAAGTAGATCCGAAGCCTTTTCCATATTGCTATGGAAAGGTTTCTTTGTCATCTTCCCAGATATGCAAGATTCGCATTTATCGAATGAATCATCATTGATATCTTTCAAAAGCCCATCATGTTGCAGCCTTTCCATGCGTTTCTTGCCTATATGAGCAAGACGACAGTGCCATAAATAAGATGAATCCAAGTTCGAATTGATTCTCTTATTGCCAATGCTATACACAGAATTATTTCCGTTGGATGCATGATTTTCCATATCAATTTCAAACACACCATTTAATGGAATTGCATTAAAATAAAAAACAGAATTTAAAGAAACCGAAATTCCATTATTATTAAAAGTATGCTCAAAACCATTATCCAACAATAAAGAAACTGAAACAACACCTCTAACAATAGACGGTGCGTAATGACAATTGTTCAATACTAAAATTAAACCCAAAGGTAAAAGTAAGTCAAAAGTCCCTATGGCTTCCACTGTTGCACGTATACCGTTGCCGACATACAAGTAGCATTCCCCATAGTTCAGCTTCTTAGCTCCTCTAAGCCCCTGCGATGTATTACAAATGTGAGTACTACATCCTGTATCATATATCCAGGCATTTTGCTTACGAGGAAAGGAAAATAATTCAACCATAAAAATACCTGAAGTGCTCGCGCCGTTTGCAGCCTTGGCATTTTTATTCTTGCGACACTCCTCAAGCAACAATGGACAGTCCCTCTTCTAGTGTCCAGGAGTGTGGCAGTGGTGACAAGCAGCCGTATCCTTCTTGGGATAATCCTTCTTGGGAGGAGGATTCTGCTTCTTGGGCTTCTGCTGATAAGTCACAATCTGCTTGCCCTTGTTAGCTTTAGCTTTCCACTTATTGTTCGCATGATGCGGTTTACTGGGCTTAGTGATCCTACCACCTCTAATTGCCATCACAGCAGGTGTAGGTGCCTTCTTTGAGAGTCCCTTCTCAAAGTCAATAAGCATTGCATGCAAATCAGATATTGTCTTCCCCTTGCAATGCATATTGAAGTTGCGCACAAACTCACCATACAATTCCTCATTGAGGGATCTATTAATGAGGCCAACTTTAACATCTTCCACATATCCGCATCCAAGTGTGTCCAATTGGTCAAGATATCCTTTCATCTCCAATACATGGGCACTTATAGATTTAGTTGCATCCTGCTTACACTTGGCTAGAGTATCTAGCAAGTCATACAACTCTGCTGTTGGAGGTTTCTCAAACATACGTTTGAGTTCCTCAATCATATCCATCGGACCATAATTCTCAAACTGCTTTTGCAGCTGAGTATCCATCCCCGATAGCATGAGACAAGCCACATCATTGTGCTTGTCATAAGCAGTTTTGTACTTTTTAAGTAATTCATTTGGAGAGTTAGCAGGAGGAGCAACAGGAAGAGGCTCACTAAGATATTCAAAACGTTTGGCCATTCTAAGAACAATCCTTAGAGAACGATACCAATCGTTGAAATTTTTAGTCCCAGTCAACTTCTCTCTTTCAATCATCATTTTGAAAGCAGAGCTCATGTTTGACATGTTCGTGTTGTCGGGTTGGGCCATTTCTACAGAAAAAAGTTCAAAAGTTAGTACTTTCGATAATTAAACTTTTCAAGAAAATTAAACACCTACGGTAAATTACCATTTAATTTTCATTTGAAAACTAGGATCCAAATTGACGTCATTTCACTACATCAGCTGAGGCTGCTAGTAATGAAAGTACTCAATAAGGTACGGGTCAACCCCAATTGTCAATATCCAATTGCAATTCCTAGAATCATGGGACTCACATTATATTGTCAACATCAGTTGTAAAATGTAAGCATGTTTCATCCCCAAATCTTTATGCCTTGATGTCGTTTCATTACATCAGCTGAGGCTGCTAGTAATGAAAGTGCTCAATTAAGTTAACCAATTTAGAAACATGTAAATTGACGCCGTTTCATCGCATCAGCTGAGGCTGCTAGCAATGAAAGTGCTCAATTTACCCCTTTTGATTACCATTCTTTGAATCATTACATCAGCTGAGGCAGCTAGCAATGATAGAATTTCATCTTAGGTGTTTCCGTATTAATTGGTTGGCATATTACTTAAATTTAAGGGTATTAAAATTTTGATGTGTAATAAAAAAAAAAAAAAAATGTACAAAGATGTCATGCATTCATCTTTGTATCATATGTTTTCTACAAAAAACTGTTTACTCATTCGCAGCTTAAATCAACAAAATTTAATTGATGGCGTTGAGAAACTTACAACATTGCCTTAAGATGCTTCGTACTTTTTCATGGTGTACTTGGTAAGTCTATTATTGACGCAAAGGCAAGCGGAGGGGCAAACGTCCGCCGAAGCTAATTAAAAACGCGCCCCTTTCGGATGACAATTTAATGCCAAGCCTCCTTATACCCACTTTATAGTTTGTCAATAATAGGTCCGCCGCTTCGACCACTTTTGTACAGTCGCATCAATCAATTAAAACTTTAAGATTTAAAGCTTAAAACATTTATGTAGTAAATTATTAATTGCTAGTCTCGCCTGGGAGCAAATTACCGTGCGAAGCGAACCACTATCGGCACATAAGACTTGGCAATTAAATAGTTTACTACAAAGGTTTCATAGTTATTAGGTTCATTTATTTTTTTTTATTCAAAAATTACCCTCTTTGATGTTACAATCCATCATAATTAAACACAAAGATCAAGTAATTAAAAAAAAATAAATAAACACTCAATAACACATATATGATCATTAACAATATCATATAGCCACATGCAAACCTTTTGATAAATCCTATTAATTTTCTATGTGTATTTATAATGTATCTAATTAGTAAAACTCCCATTGGTTTTCGAGCTCATTGTGCCCAATGGACCACAGACGCCAAATAGCTTGGCCGCGTAAGTTTTAATTAACTAGATACCACATTGCACTTTAAATCATGTATCACATATTTACAAGCCAATATTGTACGCAATCTAATTAATGACATCACATAGGTACTCATTAATTAAACACTTAAAATTGCATGCAATC
Source organism: Artemisia tridentata subsp. tridentata (assembly GCA_021014915.2). NCBI lineage: Eukaryota > Viridiplantae > Streptophyta > Magnoliopsida > Asterales > Asteraceae > Artemisia > Artemisia tridentata. Next base: position 366,469,419 of record CP139507.1, read on the forward strand.
CTAGGGTTTTCTACAAGTTTTTACAAAAACTAAAACCCTAAAAAATATTAAATGGGTGTCGACCCAAATTAAAAAAAATTAGGGTTTGTAAAATAAAACCCTAGAACAAAAAAGATTGCATGTATCTATACAACAAGATTCAATTTTAAGGTTTTTAGTAATTAATTACATGTTAAAAACGGGCTCATGATGCCACTGTTGGAATATTAGAATCATAAAACTATAAACTAATAAACATAACATGAACATCCAAGTATATAGCACAGCGGATGTAGGATCTACAATAACATGTAAATAATTAACTAAATATTAAATAGATGCGTACCTTTTGATTCCTAGCAAGAACAAGGAATCACGTGATCACCAAGAACAATATAAACCCTAATATGGGTTTAATGAGAATCGACCACTATGTAGTCGAATAGGGCAAAGTAACAACAAGCTAAAGCAAGCTTGTACTCCGTTCTTGTACACACGTAATACTAGCGTTTCAATGGGAAAAGCTAGGTTCTAATATCACAAACAAATCCCTAACTTATGTTGTAGCAAATTCGGCAATCCCAAGGTGATTGGGACAAGAAAACCGATCGGCCACAATGGAGGGGAGAAGAAGAGAATTAGGGTTTGCTTGGAAATTAGGATTAGGGAATAACCAATACAATGAGATTGAATTTATAGGCAAACCAAACTTCCTCTCCAAGCTACAAAACTAACTCCCCTATCCCTAAGGGTGGGTTCGGTCGATCTAAGCCCAAGCAAGGGTTTCTAGATCCTTCTTTCCTCCTTTTTCATTATTAGTCCTTTAACGGCCGTTATCTCTAACTCCGTTAAGTACTAACAACCGTTAAATTATTTGTTTGTGAAATGAATAAATAAATAATAATCATATATTTAATTATTCAAACCATTGAAACTCTTACGTATTGTGTGCAATCCCGAAGTCTTGGGTTCGAAACCGGACATACATATATTAATAAAAATCCATAAACTCTAACATAGTTATCCTCAGACTTGAGATACCAGAGAACTGTCATGGATGTAGTGCATTTCTGTGAAGCAATCTAACGCTATACGTAACTGGTAGTTATAAGGATTGTTTTCAGATATGTTGCAAAATTCATGAGTTTTGCTTGTAGTCAATAAATAATTTGTTCTTTCAAATTCGTTTTGGTGTTTAATACTGCTGGGCCCCTCGTAGGTGTAACTACCGGTAAATTTTCACTTGTATTAATATTCTAACGAAAGAATACTTATCCATTTCTACGTCTAATTTTTTTTCTTTTAAGATTAAACGTTATCAGTTTATCTAGTCACAACAACTAACTCATGTGACGTAACTCAATAAACATGCTCACACGACACCAACGTGCCTTGTAATTATTACAAATAAACATTCTTTATATGTCAAGTATAAAAGTTTTCAACTTTTATTTAACACTTTACGTTATTTCGTTAACATACGATTACTTAACGTACAAACTAAACGTTTGCTATCTATTAAAGTTCTCACAAAACCCCTAAAGTGCACTATAACCTCTAAAGTACACTGAGGACCCCTAAAGTGCGAACTCTAAAGTACAAAACCCTAAAGCTAATGTACAAGCTCTTAAAGCACGAAAACCTAAACTTTGCTTTACTTCCCGTTACAAGCCCTAAATTCACAATTCTATGATTTTATGTAATAAAATCACAAACTGTAACACCCCCAAAATGGGTCGCAGCGGAAGATGATGTCGCTGGGGTGCTACTAAATTGGTACCATAACACAAATTAAAGAGAATGAATTTACCGTATCCGTTTAGAAGAAATTTTCATAATCAAAAGTATTTTGTTTTACATTGTTCAATGAAATGCGGAAATACAAGCCCATAAAAGAAATAAAGTGGTCCCCAAATGAATATCAGAGTATCTTGATCCTATAACCATGCCATGCCATGCCAAAAGCCGCCAAAGGTAAGCTAACACTTTATGAACCTGAAAATACATGCTAAAATGTGTCAACACGAGGTTGGTGAGTTCATAGGTTTAAGTAAACAACAAGTAATATGTGGACAACAAGATTTAAAGTTGGTTTGACCAGTTCATTCGGTTATGTGACCAGTTCATTCGGTCATGTGACCAGTTCATTCGGTCATGTTACCAGTTCATTCGGTTATGTTACCAGTTCATTCGGTTAGGTGACCAGTCCATTCGGTCATGTATGAATAATCGTTCAAAGTGCTTGTGTCCATGAGTAAAAAGAATCAAGTATGTAACATGTGAACACATAACGCATTCGAGTAAACAGCAAATTATAAGTAAAGCAAGTAATGGTTTGAGTAAACAAGTAGCATATTCAAGTAAAACAAGTATTGCATTTAGATAAAAACGAGCATGTATTCTCCCCCAAAAGTATTTCAAAACAAGTAAAAGAGGGGCCATGAACTCTCCTCAACAAAGTATCACAAATAGTAATATCATGCACGTAGATCGAGGTCCGGTAGCTCTAACCGCAACCTAAATAAGTACTATGTCTTAGGTTCGGCAAAAATGTCGTGTATGCAAGTTTTACACTTTAGTTTATCACCTGTACATCTTTGTTGTAAAGTTTAGTGATTTATAAAGTAGTTACGTTAATGTGCTCATTTAAAAGTTCAAGTACACATTTAATATGACGAAACTAGTTGATTTCGTTATTATACTATACTCGTGTCATTATTTAGTGTTTTAAAAAACCTTCAACGCGCCTAGCAAGTAAACATAACATTATACCATTTTTGTTTGAGTTATTTTAGCTATAACCGCACCCAAAATGTCAAAAATTCATTTCTAAAAATTATGACAGGTTACTATTCCCTATTAGAAGCTGTCAAAAAATATATTTTTCGTCAAAAATCTTCGTTAGGTCATAACTTTCTCGTTTTAGCTCCGATTCTTAAGTTTTATATATCCCCGGGTTCGTATTTGAGTATACTAGCATATTTTTAGTGCTTTAGCAGGTCTAATTACCATTTAACGTTCAATTTACTTTGTGTAAAAATCCTAACAGCAAGTTTAATTCCAGAAGATTATTTTTCGTAGTCATGCTTAAAACTAACATATCTCCTTCGTTCTAAGTCCGTTTTAATCTATTCAAGCGGCCATGTTTTCTTTATAGAGTCTATTTTCTGTATTTCTAGCCTAATCTTACCACCAAGTTACTGATTTTTATGTATGAGATCGAATGGGACAGCTTCTTTTCTAAAAGTGTAAAAATGCGTTTCCTAGCCTTCTAATTATCCAAAACCGCTTAACAACAACTCCCAAACTAATCCTAGCTCTTCCACCGATTTTTCAACATGTCGATACTGATTTAACAATAACTTAGCAATATTAAAAAGTTCAATTTCTCATAAATTTAAGTAATCATCAAGACTAGTTAAATAAACAAGCTCACTAGTTTATATGTATTGTTTTAATTTCCACTTTCTTGTCAAGATTCATAACCAACTAGTTTATTCATGATGAAAATATGTTTAAGACATAGTCTTTAGTTATAAACTCATTGTGGTTATAAAGTTTTACAAACATGTACAAGGTGATAATAATGTGTATGTAAATCATGAAACTAAGTTATAGAAAGTGAAATAGCGCATGACTAAATAGTGTAAGATTATGAAAATTAGTTTGATGGCTTACTTGAATGTAAGATTTTTGTGAAAATGATGATCACAAATGTACCCAAGTGATAACTTCAAACCTTTTGTTACTAATTAAAATACCCAAATAAACTCTAATAACACTTGAATTTGGCAAAGTAACTTTTCTTTTCCTTGTTTTTGCTTATGGTCGATTAGTGTAGTGAAAGGGAATGAGGTTTGAACTTTTTGTAAGTGAAAATGTGCATACACATTGCCCCTTTTTATAGAGAAACAAATGTATTCCAATTTTGGTCTAGTAGAAAAAAGAAAACTAAGAAAATAACAAGTAGGGTGGCGTATGGTTGTGACAAAGGAAGACAAGAAGTTGGTCAAGCCATAATATGTCTTATCATCTGTGTTTGTAAAATTCTTGGTCAAGAGTTGTTGAAATATTTGGTCAAAAATTTCAAATGTAGGCCAAAATTATTGCTAGGGGTGGGGGGGCGGCAACATCTAAAAAAAAAGAAGAGTATTTGTAGTTTGTGAAAAAAATATATTTGGTGAGTGTATTGGGTATTCAAAATAGGTATTGGGTATTGGTTTTGTGGTTAACGTTAAATGCGTATAATTAAGTGGGCTTAGTAAAAGAGTTATAAATTTGTTAGAAAATAATTTTCGGTGCTTTCGTAGTAATTTAAGGAATGTAAGAATGTGTTAAAAATAATTGTTGAGATGTCGGGTACATTGTGTCTTCATTAAAGTTTTTAAAAGCGTTTATTAAATTAACAATCGTAAGTAAATAAAAATGCAAATGCCCTAGCAATTAAATTATGAATTGGAGTTGTGGCAATGTACTGTAATGTTGTAGGCTAACTTTAGTCTAAAGTCGTAGTGCACAAGAGGGTTATTCCTAGTTTTACGTTTATTTAACCAAATAGTTATACGTAAATTGTTCTCAGGTAAACGTCAAAATAAGTAGTTTGAGTTTAGCAAATAGTATTGACATGTAAAATAGCGGGTTGTTATAGTCTACCACCCATAAAAGGAATCTCGTCCGCGAGATTCAGTCAGTGCTGGTCGTTGGAGTGGTGTCAGAGAAGAGGTATGGATACTTGCGATGGATTTAGTTTTCTCATTTCCAAGTGATTTCAGGTTTTCCTTGAGAATTCCAGCGAACATTAACGATAGGAAGTCGAATTTGTTGGCTTGGAACGTAGTATAAAATGGGGCTAGCTTTTCAAGACAAGGTTGAGCTAAAGGTAGTGAAATAGCGAGTGTAATGGACTAGGATTGTCGTATTGCCACGATAAAAGATAAAACATTCATTAGACAGGAATTCGTAATAGTACATGAAACTTATACGATAGAACTTAAAGTGAAACACAAAAGAAATATAACCCTAGAGAGTTTAGGCTTTAGTTTATTATTAAGTCAGGAGTTATCTTCTTAAACAATGTCATTGTTTGTGATGTCGGTGACGTCCTGACGAGCTTCTCCTTCTCCTAGCGTGTACGCACTTCAACGAGCACTTCCTCCATTATGGTTTCTCATCTCTGGGCATTCACTCCTGAAGTGTCCAATTACTCTACACTCATGGCTTTGTGTCCAACCTTTTGGCAGTTCCCACATTGAGTGGGGTAAGGTCCATTGTGGTGAAACCGACACTTATTGCACTTCGGTAAAGTCCCTGCATATCCTCTCTTTTCACTTGGTCCAGCAACGTAGGCCCTAACCACTTCCTGTTGTTTGGGTGGCGGCCGAACTTTATCATTTCCATGGTTGTCATTCCTTTTCCTCTTGTGGTCGTTGTTGTTGTAGTTGTTGTTGTTATCTTCTCGAGCATCCCATGCTCGAACGAATTGGTCCATCAGATTGTGAGACATCCGAATTGTCTCCTCGAGAGTGTTGGGCTTTGATGAGGTAACATTTCCCTAGATACTGGGTGGAAGTCCCCAGATGTACCTTTCAATCCTCTTACGGGTAGTAGAGACCATTTCTGGGCAAAGAGTTGCCAGTTCATGGTATCGCTTAGTATAAGATGCAATGTCAATTCTTTTCACAGCCAAGTTCTAAAATTCAATTTCCATCTTCTCAACCTCATTTCTCGGACAGTATTCGGCTATCACCATGTCCTTGAAATCAGCCCAAAGTACTTCGAAAGCATCATTCAGTCCCACTAACTGAGCATAAGCATTCCACCAAGTCAAGGCACCATCTAGCAATGTGCCTGTCGCATACTTTACCTTACAATTCTCTACATACTTACACATGCGGAAGACTGACTCCAGCATTTCTAACCATTTAACCAAGCCAACAGCCCCTTCAGAGCCACTGAAATGATGAGGCTGGCAGTTCATAAATTCCTTGTAAGTACAACCACAAACCACGGGGTCAACCCTGGTTGCCGTTCCACTGGCTTCCCCGCTGTTACCACTGTTGCGGAGGGTCTCGTATTCAGCCATAGCAGCAAAAACTTATGCAGTAACTCTCTGAGCAATGAGTCTATCGATAGCAGCTGCACTCATGCTTTGTTTCTTTGGTTTCATTCTCCTCAAAAAAAGAAAAGAAGAGTGAGACATAATGAAGACGTTTCCTAAAAGTAGGTGCTCTAAAGTGGCTTGTCATAAAATGAAAGCTTGAGATCGTGTTATGATTAGCTGGCGTGCTTCTAGGCGGTGGTTCATGAGGTGATGTAGATGTTCTCAATTATGGGACGAGTGTTCAAACTAGACTTCAGAAATGGTTAGTAAGGTAATCGGGAAATTGGTAGACTATAACGGGTTTTAATGTCATGTAAAACGATATTACGTATGATTGTGAAAATTTTCAGAGATCATTTGCATTAATCACGATATCTCAGAAATGTTTAAAGGACCTTCAAAAAGTACGAGTCACCATTTAAAAGAAAAGTACTATGAAGAGAAAGTATTGTGATGCTAATGTGTTGGATGTTGATGTGAATGTTCATGCAATGATCGTATATACACACAGAAATTTTTAAACCCTTAGAATTCGAGTAGAGAATCGATCTGGACATAATTCTATTATAACTACTCCCAGTATTGCAAAATTCACCTTTGAGTCGGACACAGGTGATCAGGCTATGTCCCAGTGTCCCTGGTTGAATATAGGTGATCAGTCTATATTCCACCATGGTTCAATGAATTTTGAAATGCTCAGCTCAATTATACTAATAATATGTCCCTCACATTTAAAAGCCGTTTTGAAAGACTTAGGCAAGTGACCAAACTCGAGGTCGAATGATGAGATTACATAAAAAAAAAGGCGTAACGATGTTACATGTACGATACGTAAGCATAAGTATACGGAAGATACTTATAGTAATCAACGAAAATAAGTGGGTATAATTGATCTGATAATAAGACACAAATCTCATCAAATATGTCAGCAACAAATCACAAGTGAGACATCAGCTTGACAGGCAGGCACGTGGCGGTCATAGGGTTAAGTTTTCGTAAAAGTAGTTATAGTAAAGGTTTTAAAAATACCCAGTTCTCTATAACCAAGGCTCTGATACCAATCTGTAACACCCCCAAAATGGGTCGCAGCGGAAGATGATGTCGCTGGGGTGCTACTAAATTAGTACCACAACACAAAGTAAAGAGAACGAATTTACCGTATCCGTTTAGAAGAAATTTTCATAATCAAAAGTATTTTGTTTTACATCGTTCAATGAAATGCGGAAATACAGGCCCATAAAAGAAATAAAGTGATCCCCAAATGAATATCAGAGTATCTTGATCCTATAACCATGCCATGCCATGCCAAAAGCCGCCAAAGGTAAGCTAACACTTTAAGAACCTGAAAATACATGCTAAAATGTGTCAACACGAGGTTGGTGAGTTCATAGGTTTAAGTAAACAACAAGTAATATGTGGATCACAAGATTTAAAGTTGGTTTGACCAGTTCATTCGGTTATGTGACCAGTTCATTTGGTCATGTGACCAGTTCATTCGGTATGTTACCAGTTACCAGTCATTCGGTTATGTTACCAGTTCATTCGGTTATGTGACCAGTCCATTCGGTCATGTATGAATAATCGTTCAAAGTACTTGTGTCCATGAGTAAAAAGAATCAAGTATGTAACATGTGAACACATAACGCATTCGAGTAAACAACAAATTTATAAGTAAAGCAAGTAATGGTTTGAGTAAACAAGTAGCATATTCAAGTAAAACAAGTATTGCATTTAGATAAAAACGAGCATGTATTCTCCCCCAAAAGTATTTCAAAACAAGTAAAATAGGGGCCATGAACTCACCTCAGCAAAGTATCACAAATAGTAATATCATGCACGTAGATCGAGGTCCGGTAGCTCTAACCGCAACCTAAATAAGTACTATGTCTTAGGTTCGGCAAAAATGTCGTGTATGCAAGTTTTACACCTTAGTTTATCACCTATACATGTTTGTTGTAAAGTTTAGTGATTTATAACGTAGTTACGTTAATGTGCTCATTTAAAAGTTCAAGTACACATTTAATATGACGAAATTAGTTGATTTCTTTATTATACTATACTCGTCTCACTATTTAGTGTTTTAGAAAACCTTCAACGCGCCTAGCAAGTAAACATAACATTATACCATTTTTGTTTGAGTTATTTTAGCTATAACCGCACCCAAAATGTCAAAAATTCATTTCTAAAAATTATGACAGGTTACTATTCCCTATTAGAAGCTGTCAAAAAATATATTTTTCGTCAAAAATCTTCGTTAGGTCATAACTTTCTCGTTTTAGCTCCGATTCTTAAGTTTTATATATCCCCGGGTTCGTATTTGAGTATACTAGCATATTTTTAGTGCCTTAGCAGGTCTAATTACCATTTAACGTTCAGTTTACTTTATGTAAAAATCCTAACAACAAGTTTAATTCCTGAAGATTATTTTTCGTAGTCATGCTTAAAACTAACATATCTCCTTCGTTCTAAGTCCGTTTTAATCTATTCAAGCGGCCATGTTTTCTTTATAGAGTCTATTTTCTGTATTTCTAGCCTAATCTTACCACCAAGTTACTGATTTTTATGTATGAGATCGAATGGGACAGCTTCTTTTCTAAAAGTGTAAAAATGCGTTTCCTAGCCTTCTAATTATCCAAAACCGCTTAACAACAACTCCCAAACTAATCCTAGCTCTTCCACCGATTTTTCAACATGTCGATACTGATTTAACAATAACTTAGCAATATTAAAAAGTTCAATTTCTCATAAATTTAAGTAATCATCAAGACTAGTTAAATAAACAAGCTCACTAGTTTATATGTAGTGTTTTAATTTCCACTTTCTTGTCAAGATTCATAACCAACTAGTTTATTCATGATGAAAATATGTTTAAAACATAGTATTTAGTTATAAACTCATTGTGGTTATAAAGTTTTACAAACATGTACAAGGTGATAATAATGTGTATGTTTTACAAGCATGATTAAATATTGTAAGATTATGAAAATTAGTTTGATGGCTTACTTGAATGTAAGATTTTTGTGAAAATGATGAACACAAATGTACCCAAGTGATAACTGCAAACCTTTTGTTACTAATTAAATTACCAAAATAAACTCTAACAACACTTGAACTTGGCAAAGTAACTTTTCTTTTCCTTGTTTTTGCTTATGGTCGATTAGTGTAGTGAAAGGGAATGAGGTTTGAACTTTTTGTAAGTGAAAATGTGCATACACATTGCCCCTTTTATAGAGAAACAAATGTATTCCAATTTTGGTCTAGTAGAAAAAAGAAAACTAAGAAAATAACAAGTAGGGTGGCGTATGGTTGTGACAAAGGAAGACAAGAAGTTGGTCAAGCCATAATATGTCTTATCATTTGTGTTTGTAAAATTCTTGGTCAAGATTTGTAGAAATATTTGGTCAAAAATTTCAAATGTAGGCCACAATTATTGCTAGGGGAGGGGGGCGGCAACATCTAAAAAAAAGAAGAGTATTTGTAGTTTGTGAAAAAAAATATATTTGGTCACTATATTAGGTATTCAAAATAGGTATTAGGTATTGGGTATTGGTTTTGGGGTTAACGTTAAATGCGTATAATTAAGTGGGCTTAGTAAAAGAGTTATAAAGCTGTTTGAAAATAATTTTTGGTGCTTTCGTTGTAATTTAAGGAATGTAAGAATGTGTTAAAAATAATTGTTGAGATGTCGGGTACATTGTGTGTTCATTAAATTTTTTAAAAGCATTTGTTAAATTAACAATCGTATGTAAATAAAAATGCAAATGCCCTAGCAATTAAATTATGAATTGGAGTTGTGGCAATGTACTGTAATGTTGTAGGCTAACTTTAGTCTAAAGTCGTAGTGCACAAGAGGGTTATTCCTAGTTTTACGTTTATTAAACCAAATAGTTATACGTAAATTGTTCTCAGGTAAACGTCAAAATAAATAGTTTGAGTTTAGCAAATACTATTGACATGTAAAATAGTGGCTTGTTATAGTCTACCACCCATAAAAAGAAACTCGACCACGTGATTCAGTCAGTGCTGGTTGTTGGAATGGTGTCAGAGAAGAGGTATGGATACTTGCGATGGATTTGGTTTTCTCGTTTCCAAGTGATTTCAGGTTTTCCTTGAGAATTCCAGCGAACCTTAACGATAGGAAGTCTACTTTGTTGGCTTGGAACGTGGTATGAATGGGGCTAGCTTTTCAAGACAAGGTTGAGTTAAAGGTAGTGAAATAGAGAGTGAAATGGACGAGGCTTGTCGTATTACCGCGATAAAAGATAAAACATTCATTAGATAGGAATTCGTAATAGTACATGAAACTTATACGATAGAACCTAAAGTGAAACGCAAAAGAAATACAACCCTAAAGAGTTTAGGCTTCAGTTTATTATTAAGGCAGGAATTCTCTTCTTAAACATTGTCATTGTCTGTGATGTCGTTGATGTCCTGACGAGCTTCTCCTTCTCCTAGCGCGTACACACTTAAACGAGCTCTTCCTCAATTATGGTTTCTCATCTCTGGGCATTCACTCCTTAAGTGTCCAATTACTCTACACACATGGCATGTTATTGTGACTTTCCGATCCATTACGAGGGTGGGAGCCTTGAAATCCCTGGCTTTGTGTCCAACCTTTTGGCAGTTCCCACATTGAGCGGGGCAAGGTCCATTGTGGTGAAACCGACACTTATTGCACTTGGGTAAAGTCCCTGCATATCCTTTCTTTTCACTTGGTCCAGCAACGTACGCCCTAACCACTTCCTGTTGTTTGGGTGGCGGCCGAACTTGATCGTTTCCTTGGTTGTCATTCCTTTTCCTCTTGTTTTCGTTGTTGTTGTAGTTGTTGTTGTTATCTTCTCGAGCATCCAATGCTTGAAAAAATTGGTCCATCAGATTGTGAGACATTCGAATTGTCTCTTCGAGAGTGTTGGGCTATGATGAAGTAACATTTCCCTAGATACTGGGTGGAAGTCCCCAGATGTACCTTTCAATCCTCTTACGGTTAGTAGAAACCATTTCCGGGAAAAGAGTTGCCAGTTCATGGTATCGCTTAGTATAAGATGCCATGTCAATTCCTTTCACAGCCAAGTTCCAAAATTTAATTTCCATCTTCTGAACCTCATTTCTTGGACAGTATTCGGCTATCACCATGTCCTTGAAATCAGCCCAAGGTACTTCGAAAGCAGCATCCAGTCCCACTGACTGAGCATAAGCATTCCACCAAGTCAAGGCACCATCCAGCAATGTGCCTGTCGCATACTTGACCTTACAATTCTCTGCATACTTAGACATGCGGAAGACTGACTCCAGCTTCTCTAACCACCTAACCAAGCCAACAGCCCCTTCAGAGCCACTGAAATGCTAAGGCTGGCAGTTCATAAATTCCTTGTAAGTACAACCACGAGCCACGGGGTCAACCCTGGTTGCCGTTCCACTGGCTTCCCCGCCGTTACCACTGTTGCGGAGGGTCTTGTATTCAGCCATAGCAGCGGAAACTTGTGCAGTGACTCGCTGAGCAATGAGTCTATCGATAGCAGCTACACTGATGCTTTGTTTCTTTGGTTGCATTCTCTTCAAAACAAGAAAAAAAGAGTGAGACGTAATGAAGACGTTTCCTAAAAGTAGGTGCTCTAAAGTGGCTTGTCATAAAATGAAAGCTTGAGGTCGTGTTATGATTAGCTGGAGTGCTTCTAGGCGGTGGTTCACGAGGTGATGTAGATGTTCTAAATTATGGGACGAGTGTTCAAACTAGCCTTCAGAAATGGTTAGTAAGGTATTCGGGAAATTGGTAGACTGTAACGGGTTTTAATGTCAAGTAAAACGACATTACGTATGATTGTGAAATTTTTCAGAGATCATTTGCATTAATCACGATATCTCGAAAATGTTTAAAGGACCTTCAGAAAGTACGAGTGTCTATTTAAAAGAAAAGTACTGTGAAGAGAAAGTATTGTGATGCTAATGTGTTGGATGTAGATGTGAATGTTCATGCAATGATTGTATTTACACACAGAAATTTTTAAACCCTTAGAATTCGAGTAAAGAATCGATCTGGACATAATTCTATTATAACTACTCCCAGTATTGCAAAATTCACCTCTGAGTCGGACATAGGTGATCAGGCTATGTCCCACAGTCCCTGGTTGAATATAGGTGATCAGTCTATATTCCACCGAGGTTCAATGAATTTTGAAATGCTCAGCTCAGTTATACTAATAATATGTCCCTCACATTTAAAAGCCGTTTTGAAAGACTAAGGCAAGTGACCAAACTCGAGGTCGAATGATGAGATTACTTAAGAAAAAGGCGTAACGCTGTGACATGTATAATACGTAAGCGTAAGTATATGGAAGATACTTATAGTAATCAACGAAAATAAGTGGGTATAATTGATCCGATAATAAGACACAAATCTCATCAAATATGTCAGCAACAAATCACAAGTGAGGCATCAGCTTGGCAGGCAGGCACGTGGCGGTCATAGGGTTAAGTTTTCGTAAAAGTAGTTATAGTCTAGGTTTTAAAAATACCCACTTCTCTATAACCAAGGCTCTGATATCAATCTGTAACACCCCCAAAATGGGTCGCAGCGGAAGATGATGTCGCTGGGGTGCTACTAAATTGATACCACAACACAAAGTAAAGAGAACGAATTTACCGTATCCGTTTAGAAGAAATTTTCATAATCAAAAGTATTTTGTTTTACATCGTTCAATGAAATGCGGAAATACAGGCCCATAAAAGAAATAAAGTGATCCCCAAATGAATATCAGAGTATCTTGATCCTATAACCATGCCATGCCATGCCAAAAGCCGCCAAATGTAAGCTAACACTTTAAGAACCTGAAAATACATGCTAAAATGTGTCAACACGAGGTTGGTGAGTTCATAGGTTTAAGTAAACCACAAGTAATATGTGGACCACAAGATTTAAAGTTGGTTTGACCAGTTCATTCGGTTATGTGACCAGTTCATTCGATCATGTGACCAGTTCATTCAGTCATGTTACTAGTTCATTCGGTCATGTTACCAGTTCATTCGGTTATGTGACCAGTCCATTCGGTTATGTGACTAGTCCATTCGGACATGTATGAATAATCGTTCAAAGTGCTTGTGTCCATGAGTAAAAAGAATCAAGTATGTAACATGTGAACACATAACGCATTCGAGTAAACAACAAATTATAAGTAAAGCAAGTAATGGTTTGAGTAAACAAGTAGCATATTCAAGTAAAACAAGTATTGCATTTAGATAAAAACGAGCATGTATTCTCCCCCAAAAGTATTTCAAAACAAGTAAAATAGGGGCCATGAACTCACCTCAGCAAAGTATCACAAATAGTAATATCGTGCACGTAGATCGAGGTCCGGTAGCTCTAACCGCAACCTAAATAAGTACTATGTCTTAGGTTCAGCAAAAATGTCGTGTATGCAAGTTTTACACTTTAGTTTATCACCTGTACATCTTTGTTGTAAAGTTTAGTGATTTATAAAGTAGTTACGTTAATGTGCTCATTTAAAAGTTCAAGTACACATTTAATATGACGAAACTAGTTGATTTCGTTATTATACTATACTCGTCTCACTATTTAGTGTTTTAGAAAACCTTCAACGCGCCTAGCAAGTAAACATAACATTATACCATTTTTGTTTGAGTTATTTTAGCTATAACCGCACCCAAAATGTCAAAAATTCATTTCTAAAAATTATGACAGGTTACTATTCCCTATTAGAAGCTGTCAAAAAATATATTTTTCGTCAAAAATCTTCGTTAGGTCATAACTTTCTCGTTTTAGCTCCGATTCTTAAGTTTTATATATCCCCGGGTTCGTATTTGAGTATACTAGCATATTTTTAGTGCTTTAGCAGGTCTAATTACCATTTAACGTTCAGTTTACTTTGTGTAAAAATCCTAACAGCAAGTTTAATTCCAGAAGATTATTTTTCGTAGTCATGCTTAAAACTAACATATCTCCTTCGTTCTAAGTCCGTTTTAATCTATTCAAGCGGCCATGTTTTCGTTATAAAGTCTATTTTCTGTATTTCTAGCCTAATCTTACCACCAAGTTACTGATTTTTATGTATGAGATCGAATGGGACAGCTTCTTTTCTAAAAGTGTAAAAATGCGTTTCCTAGCCTACTAATTATCCAAAACCGCTTAACAACAACTCCGAAACTAATCCTAGTACTTCCACCGATTTTTCAACATGTTGATAGTGATTTAACAATTAATTAGCAAAATTAAAAAGTTCAATTTCTCATAAATTTAAGTAATCATCAAGATTAGTTAAATTAACAAGCTCACTAGTTTATATGTAGTGTTTTAATTTCCACTTTCTTGTCAAGATTCTTAACCAGCTAGTTTATTCATGATGAAAATATGTTTAAGACATAGTATTTAGGTATAAACTCATTGTGGTTATAAAGTTTTACAAACATGTACAAGGTGATAATAATGTGTATGTAAATCATGAAAATAAGTTATAGAAAATGAAATAGTGCATGATTAAATAGTGTAAGATTATGAAAATTAGTTTGATGGCTTACTTGAATGTAAGATTTTTGTGAAAATGATGAACACAAATGTACCCAAGTGATAACTCCAAACCTTTTTTTACTAATTAAATTACCCAAATAAACTCTAACAACACTTGAACTTGACAAAGTAACTTTTCTTTTCCTTGTTTTTCCTTATGGTCGATTAGTGTAGTGAAAGGGAATGAGGTTTGAACTTTTTGTAAGTGAAAATGTGCATACACATTGCCCCTTTTATAGAGAAACAAATGTATTCCAATTTTGGTCTAGTAGAAAAAAGAAAACTAAGAAAATAACAAGTAGGGTGGCGTATGGTTGTGACAAAGGAAGACAAGAAGTTGGTCAAGCCACAATATGTCTTATCATTTGTGTTTGTAAAATTCTTGGTCAAGATTTGTAGAAATATTTGGTCAAAAATTTCAAATGTAGGCCACAATTATTGCTAGGAGAGGGGGCGGCAACATCTAAAAAAAGAAGAAGAGTATTTGTAGTTTGTGAAAAAAATATATTTGGTGAGTGTATTGGGTATTCAAAATAGGTATTGGGTATTGGTTTTGTGGTTAACGTTAAATGCGTATAATTAAGTGGGCTTAGTAAAAGAGTTATAAAGTTGTTTGAAAATAATTTTTGGTGCTTTCGTAGTAATTTAAGGAATGTAAGAATGTGTTAAAAATAATTGTTGAGATGTCAGGTACATTGTGTTGGATCGTGTTTTGGTGAGATTATTGTGAATCGGGAGGTCGGGGATGATGATAATACATCATCTTCATGGTAAGAATTAGAGAGAGTAAGTGTAGAGTTAGAGAGAGGAACCTGGTTGTTTTATTGATAATTATAAAAGTGAAACAAACTAAAACAAGGCTCACCCTCCTAGTGAAGTCTAGGAGGGTATTTAAAGGGCATCAAATACACTACTTTACATTATTGACAGTTTTAGTCCATGTGTTTGTGCCTAACTAGATAACTATTGTAAACCCGAATATGTTGTCACATTTTCGTGTTAGGAGCGTTCCTAACAATCTTCCCCCAATGTGGCAAAATATGGGATTACTTACATCATTTCCTACAAGTACAAATACAAATAATGAAAGGTCTTCATAAGCTCTTCAAGTGCTGAGGATGTCTACTGTTGACGCTCTTTGTCTTCATCTTGTACCTTGGCTTAAGAACTTTTCTTCACTTGTATACAAATGTTGTAATATACATGAACTGGATTAACTTCCCCCCAATTCATGCTGCATGTCTTTAACGGCTTCTTCATATACTTCTTTTTGGCGAAGTTTCTGAATCAGCTTCCCCCCAAACTGACAACCGTCTTCAGCAGATTCGAAACTTTGATGTAGTTAACATGCCTTCTATCTTTTGAAGGTTGTAAGTACGCAGCGGAATTTGTAGATGACATCGTAAACCACACCAAGGAAATCTGACTAGTACTCAGTAACGATTATGCTCAATGCGGAAACTCCGTTCGGGGGTAACATGCAAGAAATCCGCAAGATCTTCTCACATAAGTAGGCTACTTCGCACATCACAACCTGCGAAAGTTGAAACGATTACACCAAAATCACAAAACTGAACCACTGATCACCTCTGCGGACGTCTCTCTGGTAGTACTAAAATTGTAAGCTCGATCATGTGAGTCTGTTATGCGTCCCTGATGAGCACATTTCTTCCCCCTGAATGCGGATACATCTGGAAAAAGATTGTTTTCGCAAAAAATGCACGAAAAGTCAAAGTACATCTACTATCTCTTCCCCCACGATGTCTTCGTGGAATCGGAAGCATACACACTATGGTTACGATGGAAACGGAGGCATCGTAAACCTTGTATGTCCAATTAGTCAAAGATGTGTGAAGTACCAAAAATAGCCCGTGAGAATCAACTGCTGATAAAATCTCTACTCTTCTATACTCTTCTCATCTAACTCTTTACCGACCCCATTAACATTCTGACGGCTTTTTGTAGTGACCACTGATGGAGAAAACCCAATATTACGAACTTGAGACTGAAGTAAAATAACCCAAACTTGTGACTTAAACTTGCACTATTGTCTGACTAAGAACCTATACTGAACACTACAACGTAACTCCTTAAAGCATAGGCCGTTTAATATACCCATCCAACCATCCTTAACTGTATATGAACTCATCTTGAATTATCCACATCTTTTTGTGACATTTGAGCACTACAATGTAACTCCTTTAAAGTGATAGTTATACTCTGTGAGCACAACAACGTAACTCCTTACATCAGGTATAACTAGATAACTCAAGTCTTAATCATTTTGACGGTTAAAAGCTCGAACAAGGATCTCGAAGAATCATGCAACCAACCAACCCCGATATCTTCAAGATACTAAGTACACTCACCCGTGATATTCCACTTTAACCTCAAATAAATAATAAAGAATTAACCCCGTAGTTACATCTTGCGGTTCAATACCCAACACTAGCCTTTTGATGGTTTAAATGAACTATGATAATGGTTTTTCCCGATCTTGTCAAAAACGTATCCACGTGAAATTTGCACAACCAAAATACCACTTTAATACCAAAAAAATATTAAGTACTAACAACAACAAAAGTTTGCATATCTAATAAAAAAACTGGATAACACTTTTGTGTGTTATAATTTTGGCAGCACATTTTAAGCCCAAATCCAACACTCCAATATACCCAGTCCATCATACAGCCCAAAAGAAAAATAATCAGCCCATCATTAACCCTAAATTTTCAGGGTATTTAATAACCAACCAAACCCTAATTACACTTATCATAAACAATCCGCCTCTCTCCTTCTCTCCTCAAAAAATCCGTCCCTCGTCTATCTTTACTCCAAACTCACTCAGCCACCAAATCCAGTCACAAATAGATATATCATTTCTCTGTCTCTGTAATTGCTCCTCACTAACACAACCACACCCTTTTAGCAATCAAACACATCTTCAACTCCATACAAACAAAACCTCCTGTTCGACTGAAGTAGCTCATACACGAGTCAAGACTTTTCAGCTTTAAGATCATATACAAGGTTACGGGTAGGTTCCTACACCATTGTTTTTTACGTTTTGAATGTGTCTAAGAACGAACCAAAACAAGAGGATAACATAATTGTTATTTTACTTTTCTTTTCAGTCGGATATGTAATGAAGCATAGCTTCAACAAGAGTCTATGATGAGTTGTCTTTCGTGTGTTAGATCTTTATAAAGGTCCCGAAGGTTATTGAAAAATACGAGAGTTAAACTGAGACTTCAAAATTGTTATTTAAAGTTTCCGTACGAGTCTATGATGTGTTTAGTTTTCTTGTAATAAGTACTTTTAAAGTACTTGTAATCTCATGAGAGATACGAAAGAAAACATGGCTGAGATTTCGTATCATATCGTGTCTTGGTTTAGAGGCATATTAAGATTTGGAGTTGTTGTAGATATGTGACGATGGGATTAGGATTTGTTTGATAGACCTGGTAAAGTAGACTGATGATGTACACTGAAGTCAACGAAAGTTGTTGTAGTCTTAGTGGTCTGGTCTTATTCACCTTCATCTTTCTTTTCTTTTAATTTCTATAAGTTTGACCGTTGACCGGCAATTGCGAAAGGTTTGACCCGTTGACCGGCAATTGCGAAAGGTTTGACCAATGACCTGTCAATTGCGAAAAGCCACATTTGCGAAAAACAATTGCGAAAAGCAATCCAGAATTGCAAAAACAAAGGGTTTATCGCAAATGCTTTACAAGCAATTGCGATAAAAACCTTCCGATGACTTTTCCGGCCAAAATTTCCGACCAGATTCCGACCAGTTTCTGACCAGTATGATATTCGGACAACTTTTTTCTGACCAGTAATCAACCTGCTTCATCTGAAAACTTATCGAACATTAATTCAGACTATATTTTCCGACCACTTAATCTTCATGGGAATAACCAAATCAGTCACAAAAAATAACGTGTGACATAACTATTAACTTGGAATTATACAAGACCTCAAGTAAAATAGATATGAAACACATATGATGAAAGATTATTATTTAACTGACTGTTTTGTTACAATCTGACCAAAAGGTATGTAAACAGTGAAAGTATTGGTATACCAGTATAAGAAATACGCTTTTGACAAGAAAAATTCAACAAAATCAACAAAAACTAATACCATGGCTCTTAATACCAATTGTTGGATCGTATTTTGGTGAGATTATTATGAATCGGGAGGTCGAGGATGATGATAATACATCATCTCCATGGTAAGAATTAGAGAGAGAAAGTGTAGAGTGAGAGAGAGGAACCTGATTGTTTTATTGATAATAATAAAAGTGAAACAAACTCAAACAAGGCTCACCCTCCTAGTGAAGTCTAGGAGGGTATATAAAGGGCATCAAACACACTACTTTACATTATTGACGGTTTTAGTACATGTGTTTGTGCCTAACTAGATAACTATTGTAAACCCGAATATGTTGTCACATTTTCGTGTTAGGAGCATTCCTAACACATTGTGTCTTCATTAAATTTTTTAAAAGCTTTTATTAAATTAACAATCGTAAGTAAATAAAAATGCAAATGCCCTAGCAATTAAATTATGAATTGGAGTTGTGGCAATGTACTGTAATGTTGTAGGCTAACTTTAGTCTAAAGTCGTAGTGCACAAGAGGGTTATTCCTAGTTTTACGTTTATTTAACCAAATAGTTATACGTAAATTGTTCTCAGGTAAACGTCAAAAAAAATAGTTTGATTTTACCAAATAGTATTGACATGTAAAATAGCGGGTTGTTATAGTCTAACACCCATAAAAGGAATCTTGTCCATGAGATTCAGTCAGTGCTGGTCGTTGGAGTGGTGTCAGAGAAGCGGTATGGATACTTGCGATGGATTTGGTTTTCTCGTTTCCAAGTGATTTCAGGTTTTCCTTGAGAATTCCAGCGAACCTTAACGATAGGAAGTCGACTTTGTTGGCTTGGAACGTGGTATGAATGGGGCTAGCTTTTCAAGACAAGGTTGGGTTAAAGGTAGTGAAATAGAGAGTGCAATGGACGAGGTTTGTCGTATTGCCGCGATAAAAGATAAAACATTCATTAGATAGGAATTCGTAATAGTACATGAAACTTATACGATAGAACTTAAAGTGAAACGCAAAAGAAATACAACCCTAGAGAGTTTACGCTTCAGTTTATTATTAAGGCAGGAGTTCTCTTCTTAAACATTGTCATTGTCTGTGATGTCGTTGATGTCCTGACGAGCTTCTCCTTCTCCTAGCGCGTACGCACTTCAACGAGCTCTTCCTCCATTATGGTTTCTCAGCTCTGGGCATTCACTCCTGAAGTGTCCAATTACTCCACACTCATGGCATGTTATCGTGACTTTCCGATCCATTACGAGGGTGGGAGCCTTGCAATCCCTGGCTTTGTGTCAAAACCTTTGGCAGTTCCCTCATTGAGCGGGGCAAGGTCCATTGTGGTGATACCGACACTTATTGCACTTGGGTAAACTCCCTGCATATCCTCTCTTTTCACTTGGTCCAACAACGTATGCCCTAACCACTTCCTGTTGTTTGGGTGGCGGCCGAACTTGATCGTTTCCTTGGTGGTCATTCCTTTTCCTCTTGTTGTCGTTGTTGTTATGGTTGTTGTTGTTATCTTCTCGAGCATCCCTTGATCGAACAAATTGGTCCGTCAGATTGTGAGACTTTCGAATTGTCTCCTCGAGAGTGTTGGGCTTTGATGAGGTAACATTTCCCTGGATACTGGGTGGAAGTCCCCAGATGTACCTTTCAATCCTCTTACGGGTAGTAGAAACCATTTCTGGGCAAAGACTTGCCAGTTCATGGTATCACTTAGTATAATATGCAATGTCAATTCCTTTTACAGCCAAGTTCCAAAATTCAATTTCCATCTTCTAACCCTTATTTCTCGGACAGTATTCGGCTATCACCATGTCCTTGAAATCAGCCCAAAGTACTTCGAAAGCATCATTCAGTCCCACTAACTGAGCATAAGCATTCCACCAAGTCAAGGCACCATCTAGCAATGTGCCTGTCGCATACTTTACCTTACAATTCTCTACATACTTACACATGCGGAAGACTGACTCCAGCTTTTCTAACCATTTAACCAAGCCAACAGCCCCTTCAGAGCCACTGAAATACTGAGGCTGGCAGTTCATAAATTCCTTGTAAGTACAACCACAAACCACGGGGTCAACCCTGG
This sequence comes from Artemisia tridentata subsp. tridentata, assembly GCA_021014915.2. Taxonomy (NCBI): domain Eukaryota; kingdom Viridiplantae; phylum Streptophyta; class Magnoliopsida; order Asterales; family Asteraceae; genus Artemisia; species Artemisia tridentata. The sequence goes on from CP139507.1 coordinate 366,490,213, forward strand.
TTGCCGTTCCACTGGCTTCCCCGCCGTTACCACTGTTGTGGAGGGTCTCGTATTCAGCCATAGCAGCGGAAACTTGTGCAGTGACTCGCTGAGAAATGAGTCTATCGATAGAAGCTACACTCATGCTTTGTTTCTTTGGTGCATTCTCTTCAAAACAAGAAAAGAAGAGTGAGACGTAATGAAGAAGTTTCCTAAAAGTAGGTGCTCTAAAGTGGCTTGTCATAAAATGAAAGCTTGAGGTCGTGTTATGATTAGCTGGCGTGCTTCTAGGCGGTGGTACACGAGGTGATGTAGATGTTCTAAATTATGGGATGAGTGTTCAAACTAGCCTTCAGAAATGGTTAGTAAGGTAATCGGGAAATTGGTAGACTGTAACGGGTTTTAATGTCATGTAAAACGATATTACGTATGATTGTGAAAATTTTCAGAGATCATTTGCATTAATCACGATATCTCGGAACTGTTTAAAGTACCTTCAAAAAGTACGAGTGTCCATTTAAAAGAAAAGTACTGTGACGAGAAAGTATTGTGATGCTAATGTGTTGGATGTAGATGTGAATGCTCATGCAACGATTGTATATACACACAGAAATTTTTAAACCCTTAGAAATCGAGTAGAGAATCGATCTGGACATAATTCTATTATAACTACTCCCAGTATTGCAAAATTCACCTCTGAGTCGGACATAGGTGATCAGGCTATGTCCCACTGTCCCTGGTTGAATATAGGTGATCAGTCTATATACCACCGAGGTTCAATGAATTTTGAAATGCTCAGCCCAGTTATACTAATAATATGTCCCTCACACTTAAAAGCCGTTTTGAAAGACTAAGGCAAGTGACCAAACTCGAGGTCGAATGATGAGATTACGTTAGAAAAAGGCATAACGCTGTGACATGTACGATACGTAAGCATAAGTATATGGAAGATACTTATAGTAATCAACGAACAATTGATCCGATAATAAGATACCAATCTCATCAAATATGTCAGCAACAAATCACAAGTGAGGCATCAGCTTGGCAGGCAGGCACGTGGCGGTCATAGGGTTAAGTTTTCGTAAAAGTAGTTATACTCTAGGTTTTAAAAACACCCAGTTCTCTATAACCAAGGCTCTGATACCAATCTGTAACACCCCCAAAATGGGTCGCAGCGGAAGATGATGTCGCTGGGGTGCTACTAAATTGGTACCACAACACAGAGTAAAGAGAACGAATTTACCGTGTCCGTTTAGTAGAAATTTTCATAATCAAAAGTATTTTGTTTTACATTGTTCAATGAAATGCGGAAACACAGGCCCATAAAAGAAATAAAGTGGTCCCCAAATGAATATCAGAGTATCTTGATCCTATAACCATGCCATGCCATGCCAAAAGCCGCCAAAGGTAAGCTAACACTTTAAGAACCTGAAAATACATGCTAAAATGTGTCAACACGAGGTTGGTGAGTTCATAGGTTTAAGTAAACAACAAGTAATATGTGGACCACAAGATTTAAAATTGGTTTGACCAGTTCATTCGGTTATGTGACCAGTTCATTCGGTCGTGTGACCAGTTCATTCGGTCATGTGACTAGTTCATTCGGTCATGTTACCAGTTCATTCGGTTATGTGACCAGTCCATTCGGTCATGTATGAATAATCATTCAATGTGCTTGTGTCCATGAGTAAAAAGAATCAAGTATGTAACATGTGAACACATAACGCATTTGAGTAAACAGCAAATTATAAGTAAAGCAAGTAATGGTTGGAGTAAACAAGTAGCATATTCAAGTAAAACAAGTATTGCATTTAGATAAAACGAGCATGTATTCTCCCCCAAAAGTATTTCAAAACAAGTAAAATAGGGGCCATGAACTCACCTCAGCAAAGTATCACAAATAGTAATATCGTGCACGTAGATTGAGTATACGAGCATATTTTTTGTGCTTTAGCAGGTCTAATTACCATTTAACGTTCAGTTTACTTTGTGTAAAAATCCTAACAGCAAGTTTAATTCCAGAAAATTATTTTTCGTAGTCATGCTTAAAACTAACATATCTCCTTCGTTCTAAGTCCGTTTTAATCCATCCAAGAGGCTACGTTTTCGTTATAGAGTCTATTTTCTGTATTTGTAGCCTAATCTTACCACCAAGTTACTGATTTTTATGTATGAGATCGAATGGGACAGCTTCTTTTCTAAAAGTGTAAAAATGCGTTTCCTAGCCTTCTAATTATCCAAAACCGCTTAACAACAACTCCCAAACTAATCCTAGCTCTTCCACCGATTTTTCAACATGTCGATAGTGATTTAACAATAACTTAGCATATTAAAAAGTTCAATTTCTCATAAATTTAAGTAATCATCAAGACTAGTTAAATAAACAAGCTCACTAGTTTATATGTATTGTTTTAATTTCCACTTTCTTGTCCAGATTCATAACCAACTAGTTTATTCATGATGAAAATATGTTTAAGACATATTCTTTAGTTATAAACTCATTGTGGTTATAAAGTTTTACAAACATGTACAAGGTGATAATAATGTGTATGTAAATCATGAAACTAAGTTATAGAAAATGAAATAGCGCATGATTAAATTGTGTAAGATTATGAAAATTAGTTTGATGGCTTACTTGAATGTAAGATTTTTGTGAAAATGATGAACACAAATGTACCCAAGTGATAACTCCAAACCTTTTGTTACTAATTAAATTACCCAAATAAACTCTAACAACACTTGAACTTGGCAAAGTAACTTTTCTTTTCCTTGTTTTTGCTTATGGTCGATTAGTGTAGTGAAAGGGAATGAGGTTTGAACTTTTTGTAAGTGAAAATGTGCATACACATTGCCCCTTTTATAGAGAAACAAATGTATTCCAATTTTGGTCTAGTAGAAAAAAGAAAACTAAGAAAATAACAAGTAGGGTGGCGTATGGTTGTGACAAAGGAAGACAAGAAGTTGGTCAAGCCACAATATGTCTTATCATTTGTGTTTGTAAAATTCTTGGTCAAGATTTGTAGAAATATTTGGTCAAAAATTTCAAATGTAGGCCACAATTATTGCTAGGGGAGGGGGGCGGCAACATCTAAAAAAAAGAAGAGTATTTGTAGTTTGTGAAAAAAAAAATATATTTGGTGAGTGTATTGGGTATTGGTTTTGTGGTTAACGTTAAATGCGTATAATTAAGTAGGCTTAGCAAAAGAGTTATAAAATTGTTAGAAAATAATTTTTGGTGCTTTCGTAGTAATTTAAGGAATGTAAGAATGTGTTAAAAATAATTATTGAGATGTCGGGTACATTGTGTCTTCATTAAATTTTTTAAAAGTGTTTATTAAATTAACAATCGTAAGTAAATAAAAATGCAAATGCCCTAGCAATTAAATTATGAATTGGAGTTGTGGCAATGTACTGTAATGTTGTAGGCAAACTTTAGTCTAAAGTCGTAGTGCACAAGAGAGTTATTCATAGTTTTACGTTTATTTAACCAAATAGTTATACATAAATTGTTCTCAGGTAAACGTAAAAATAAATAGTTTGAGTTTAGCAAATAGTATTGACATGTAAAATAGCAGGTTGTTATACAAACCCTAATTAATGTGTGCATGATTTCTATAAAATATAAATGTACAATCCTTTCATACATCTGTACAAGTCACTAAAGCATAGAACCTTTAATGTTAATATAAACTATATAGTAAACCTTAGTTTACCCACTCTAAAGCACACATTACAATTCCTTAATGCACAAGCTTTAAATTTGATTTTCTTATATTTTATAAACACTAATTACAACACCCTAAAACCTATGGTACAAGTACCTAAAGCATGAAAACTAAAAACTATATTTTTATTACACCAAACTTATGTAAACCTAACTAAACTTAAACAAAAAGCTACAAAACCTAACCAAGGACTCCAACTAAGTTTCTTACATCTTAAAACTACAAAGTACAACATGTTAAAGCCTAGGTACATGGAGCTTATGCCTAAACGACACCCTTGTTCATTTCTAGTTTAAATCGAATCAAAAACTAAACCAAACAAGCCCTAAACTAGTTCCAAATTAACTAGAAAATCATGTATGAACACAAGGTAAGCACATCATCTTGCCTTCTAGAATTCCCCACTTTTGTGGCTATAAAACTGAAAATATATGCACATATGTGTTTTTAACCATTCGAACTAAGAGGCTTGAAATGGGACAAGTATTCACCATGAATACTAACCTTGAAAAATTTTAGGAACACCTCACCATGTCCCTTATCATCTTGACAAAACCATACAAGCGGCAAAATACATTGAATGAAACCCTAACTCTTGGCCTATATAAATCGATTTAACATAACCTTTTCTTCTCACCCATTGTTTTCGAACACAAAACACCCATACACACATTTAATTACTGTAAGACAAGTCTAAGAAGGAGGAAGGAAAGTTTGTACAAAAGCCTAGAAGCCTTGGAAAGCTTGGTTCCATTTTAGAAGTCATTTGGTATTTTTATTTCTAATCGAGTACCATAAGTTGTAAGTCCTTCAAGCCCTTTTCAATTCCTTTCATAAGTCTTAAACACACTTAAACATAATGCTAATTAAGTCTCAAATGAAGGCCAAGACCAAAAACTATGTTTTCCATCTTTCTGTTTTTACCAGTAACAAACAAACACCTTTAATAGGTTATAAGGTTGTTTTACACTTTAAAGCTTTGATAAACCTCATTAAGTAATCTAGATAAGCTAGTTTACATATTGACAAGCCACGAAATAAGCCCATAAGTTTTAAGGTTTAACTTCCATTTCTTTCTTTTTCTTTCTAGTCGATAGTCGATAAACACACCAAACACCCCTTTTGGACCTAAGTTTAACCCACAAGCTAAAAGCTATAAGCTGAGATATTAAGCCCTATTAATAAGCTCCTAAGTGACTTTACAAAGCCCCAAAAACTTGGCCAAAAGTTGTACATGCCTCGCTTAATTTCTGTGTTTCTTTTTGGTATGTCGCAAATTAGAAAACTCAAACACCCCTTTTGAGCCTTACTTTTCCACCATAAGTTAAAGCTTATAAGCCCAGCCAATAAGCCCTTTTAACAAGATCCCAGGAGACTACATAAAGCCCCCAAGATCCTGGCCAAAAACTCTATAGCCTCGTTTAAATTCTCTTGTTCTTTTCCTGGTCACGAGTGCAAAACCAAACACCCTTTATACCATATGTTTTTGTTATACACTAAACTATAAACCTTGAACTTCTTAACAAGACTTTTAAATAAGCTACACAACCTGTTAATAAGCTACATAAATAATTCCATAAAGTTTTAAGGTCGGATCTGGTTTCTTTTTATTTTTCTTTCTTTACCGAGAACTAGCCAAGCACCCCTCTTTGATGAATTAATTAGCCTATAAGCTAAAAGCTGTAAGCTGCAAGATTTAGCCAATTTAATAAGCTCCTAACAAAGATTACAAAACCACATAAATGTTGTCAAAAGATCATCAAGCCTCGTTTATTTTCTTTGTTCCTTTTGGTGTCTCGACCTAGAACCTAACAAACCCTTTTGGTTTGTTTTAAACCCATAAACTAAGAATATAAGCTAATAAGCTGTTAACAGCTTATTTACAAACTTAATAAAACTTATTTTAACAAGCAATAATAAACCACATCCTTTTCTAAACTTAAAACGCAATTAAAATGAAATAAGGATCACGGGTGTAACAACCAAGGTACTTGAGGGTGAAAACTCTAACAATTTGAAACTTGGAGTTCTCTAGGGCAAAAACAGTCAATTTTGATAAGTTATACTCCCTCCGTCCCATATTAAGTGTCCACAATGGAATCTTGGAATGTCCCAAATTAAGTGTCCATATTGTATTCCAACCAATGAGAAGAGACTTTAGTGGGTAATAATGATATTTGATTGGTGGAGAGTGTAGTTAGTGGAATTTCCTAAAACTTTGTGCATTTGAAAAGTGGACACTTAATATGGGACGGAGGGAGTATATAATAAGGGCTGAAATTATAAAGGACTCATAGTTAAGGGTATAAAGTGGCACTTTTGAAAGTTCAGGGGTAAAAGTTGCCATTTTATGAAAGTACAAGAGTATAAACTGTCAATACTTGAAACTATAAGTGTAACATTTTATACATGATTACAGAAATACACTTTTAGTATGTATCGACTCTGTTTTGATAAAAATTAATATACGAGATATTTCTATTTCGTTAACAATCGATCAATCGAACTTTAAGGATAAACTATGATTTATCATCTGATAACTTTTGGAGGAACTTGTAAACTATAAATCTCATCATCTCAATGATGCACGCTATACTAAACTCACCCAAAGGTTCAACACATAAGTTACCAACAAAACGCATGTTGTACGACTAATATAACACTACACTTTATTTAATAAAGTCTTGAACATAAACAAACATACTGAGACTTGACATATCCACTTAGGTCGCATATCCGTGCAGTTTATTCTCAAAACTTGATTAGTTTTCAAACCAGCCTACTGTATCACCAAGGTGACTTCATGGCCCCTATTTTCAATTATTTCGTACTATCTTTGGGGGAGATGCATGCTCGTTTTACTTACAAATCTTACTCGTTATTCATAAATATTCTACTCGATTTATGAAGCACTCTGTTTGTTTAATGGAACTTATTAAATGCAGAACACAAGTACTTTCTGTATGCTATCTTGATTGATATTGCCTAAGCTTACACTATTGCCACTAAAAAGACCCTTATATCATGAGCCATTAATCACTTGCGAGTGAACGCGAATATAGTGAATAGATCTATTGGAGGTTGACGACCCATTTGTACTAGCCGGATAGATAGCTTTAATGCTAGCCGGATTGATAGACAAATGCATTTTATTTGAGATTAAATAGGAGAATGGCATGCTCCTACCCGAGGGCATTATTACTACATTTAATTATGTCAGTAATTAACATCACTCTTGTGATGTCCTACTGTTAACGTTTGAGTGTCATGAGGCTTAGAGCAATATTATGGTACTGTAATGATATGGTACTGCCACTACTGAATTTATGGGTGCAACAATGGGGCCCACTGTCTATTAAACTTGAAACTTGTGTTCAACTGATTACTATACAAACACTATGGATTCACACAATCTTTGACCCGATTAAGGCAAACAAACACTATGGGTGTAAAACAACGTAGCCCACTATTATTTTTATCGATATTTGTAATCATTACAATTATCGCACAAACTTGAAACTATTGAAATCAACTGTTTTACTTATAAACTCTATGAACTCACCAACCTTTGTGTTGACACCTTTAGCATGTTTATCTCCGGTCCATAATGAACGAGGATGGCACGGAGAGGCACGGATACTAATAGAAGGCTAAAATTTAATTATCATTCGAAACTTATTTAACAAACTATAAAACTACAGGGACCTTATTTTTTAAACTCTGATATTTATAAAGTTCGAATGATAAATATTTTAAAACGACTCAATTAGAGATCGTTTTCTATTATTATAATTGTTGTGCCGTCGAGTAACACTCAGTTTGAATTCTGTTGCGTATCACGAAATTGGGGGTGTTACAGATTGGTATCAGAGCTATAGTTATAGAGAAACGGGTCTAATTGAGACCTGAACTATAACCACTTTTACAAACAAAACGTTTTATAGCCTTTCGCTCTCTGTGCCTTGCATCCTCCAGACGATTATGTGACTTCTAGGTAATTTATGCTACACAAACACTTTAGTATATTGATATATACACATTCGAGATGCTTTTGATCACTTTATACAAACAACGGAATAATCATACCTGCATATGCCTATTCTAAGGCATTATGGCTCAATCAAATTTCCCCGATCATTGTGGGTTGCACAAATTCTTACCTTATTTACATACTCACCAACTAATTTGCGTACTATGTCAACTTTCCTTATTATCTTACTCCCATCTCTAAGGATGAGTGTAAATACTCCTTTCGTACTCTCAGAACGCCTACACACTAAATTGCCTTGTAACTTATCGGTTAAGTATGAATGTTGAGTCAGAAATTCTTAAGTAGGATGATTTACAATGTCTTTATTTGAATGGATTGGGACGCCTTTTTATTTAAATAAAGAAATTATGAATCGCCGAACCATAAGTTTATATTTCTTTATTTACATTGTTTGGGACGCCTCTCTATGCAAGTAATGAATTATAAGTAAGTGGACTTATTTGTATCTGAAATGACATGAGTATGAACTCGAGAATCACTAGAATTCATAAAACACAAAATGTAAATTTTTATTAGAATCAACGAATATTAATACATAACGATATAATTAGCATCGGTAGTGCTAATGTTACAAATATCACTAAGTAAGGTATAGAATCGCCAAATGGTTGATCCGCCAAGCTAATGAAAAACACCACTACGCCTACGAGAGCGAGAACCATGACTGGATGTAACACCTTGAATATTTTGTACGATAAATACAAACAAATCATTAACGCGGTACCAAAAGACATAGTCTTATGCATAAAAACAAACAAATCTTATTACACATTCATTAAAGATTACATGGAAACACAACAAAGACTTATTTCAACATTCCTAACGCAATACTATTACCTCCATATTTTATCCACGCCGATGGCTAGAACCACGAGTGTTACGAGAAGCGCTAACACTACGGCCAAAAATTTATAATCTTCTTCTGGAACGTAGGCCAAGTAGATAGCAGCGACAACAACATACACAATTGCAAGAATGGTAACAACATGCGGCATTTCGAAAAATTAATGAGAGAAATGTAACGCCCCGTGACCACTTATACCAAAATTTCAAAACTTTTTGACTTTTTACGCGGAAACGCTTGAGCCATGACCCATACATGAACAAAAGACTTTAAATATCGATAAGACCATTTAGATTAAAGTAGTCTACCTTCTACACTAAAGTAGTCTACTAAGACCAAAAGTAGTCTACCAGACCAAAAGTAGTCTACCAAGATGCTAAAGAGACCCGTGCTACCTTATATCCACACCAAACTCACTCAAAGCCATTAACATAACATACAAAATCATTTACATACACAATCAAACCGAAATAGCACTTTAAAATTTGACGGGTTATGCACCATAACCCATTTTGACCCATTTCATGACAAATGCCACATACGACTTCCACAACACCTCAAACTTGACCATATTCATTACTTTAACATATATAACATGTTTCAATACACACTTGACCCATGAACAACCCAAAATGGGTATTTTTACACATTTTCCAAACGCCCCCTTAAACATTGAACATAAACCATTTAACTCACTTGGACACACCGTTACCCACCCAACTTTACCAAAAGCATTACATTAACATAACAAATATGTTCCAAGGGCACTTGACCCGTTTACAACCCAAAATGGGTACGAACACGCTTAAACCCAAACGCCCCTTAAACATTCACTAAAAACACTTAAAACACATTTGACAACTCGTTAGACTCCCAAACCGTTACCCGACTTTGACACACATTATACAACTCATAAAATAGACTCTCGGGGTACAACTTTGACTCGAGCTCAGTATTCTACCTAGCTCCTAATGCTTGTTATCTTCCAAATCCATTCCAAACTCTTATGCTACACTCCAAGCCTTCCATTCCGCCGCACTTAAGCCTACAAAAACATTGACAACTAAAGAATAAGCTTACGCTTAGTAAGTAACCCATCATAAAACATATATCATACACATACTTTCACATAAGCATCATAATCACATAAAAACCTCTAAACTACCACATACCACTCATACATATCCGACTTCATAACATAATCACATCCATTCATCATAACCATAATCACAACATACCTTAACTAGTCCAAAGCCGATAACTAAACATACTCTTTATCCAAGGTCACTAGCCATCCATCCTTAGCTTACAACCATACTAACCCAACTCCTATGCTCTTACACAACCACAATACATACATGATAAATACATACATAACACATGTTTTAGGGAGAGTTACTTACCTTCAATCCAAGCTAGGCTACTAACATAAATCCCACCAACAACATCTTCTAACCATCATCATCATCATAATCATCATCTTCTACAATTAACCAAAACCTAACAACATAACAATCAATAACATAAACAAGGGTTAACATAACCCATCAAACATACTCATCTACCTTCCTATATCATCATATGATCATATCTTGATCATATGGTGAAATCCCACTTAACTCATAATGTATCACTTCATTAACATTAAGAACATACATAGTTACTTGAAGAATCATTACTAATGAAGGCTACAAGCATCAAATCTTCATCTTGTTCATCTTCTTCCCAATCCACCATCTAGCTTTTCCCTCTCTATTTCTTCCTCTAAAATCCGGTCTTCATACCCTCAATAATTGAAGACTCATCTAGAAATAACTAGATATAACTAGTTAGGTGTGGACTTTGGCCCTTTGACATAATTAGTCCCTCAAGTTTCATTCCTTCTATTTTAACCACAACTAACTTATAACACATAATTAATCACTTGGCAACTTAGGTCCTTCTAGTTTATACATCACATTCCATATTACTACATTAGTCATACTTTAAATATTAATTTGACCATCGGGTTTGACTTCCACGTAACTTTGTTGACCAACCAATTACATCCAACCTTAGCATATTTCATCTAGGGTGGGGCCTACTCGTAACCGGGATACGGGTCTAACAATTCTACCCCCCTTATTTAGATTTCGTCCCCGAAATCTTTCGTTCTTTACTAACCAACATCTAGTCACATAACTCATCTCATTCCTAACACCTTAACCCCTAGTTTACTTAGTTCAATGATCTAAGTGATCTTGCAATTTTACGCATACTATAACATATCACATGCCCTAATCTACATTACCCCCGCTTACTTCTATACCACACAACTCTTGCTTAGATTTCACATAATACAAGACTTACTTATTATCGCCAATCATCATTCTAATCCGCCCTATTACCGCACATCATCATCTCACTCGCTTTACCCTCTACCCCCATTCTTTGACTCTTGCTACTTAAGAACTCGCACTATTTGACTTTACATCATTACACTCGACTAATTTGTTCACATTCTTTTATCTTCATTCATCATCTTTTTGCACCACACCGCAAGACCCATCATATCATCATTACAATTTCTCCGTCCCATCAAGGTTCTCCTAAGTCTCAACTAAAAGCCATGGTCTAATTCTAACCCTCCTATCTTAATCCTTACAATTCCTAACTAACTCTAAACTCCCGCTTTCTACTTCTCTAACCCTACTCGTGCCGTGTCGGCAACACATAGCCCACTCGTTTATAATTCCTCATTTACATGGAGAGGCGTCCCAATCGATGTAAATCAAGAAATATAAACTCATGGTTATGCACTCCCGACATAACACTACTACTCCTATTTCCAATTTTTAACTTTTATTATTTCATCATTCTCTTTTTATTACATTATTTTTACCCTTCTTAGACTTGGATCCTTCACATTATCACATTCATCATGGGGATACTTTTATATGCCATGGACGTAGGCAACCCCTTGCCGGTGAAGGCAACACTTTTCATCCCGAAGGATTCCTTAACATTCCTTTACTTGGTCATCCCGAGGGATACCACATTTAACATTCATCCCGAAGGATCATTACATTCACACTTTATCACCTTAACAACGGATCCAAGTCATAAGCACCACACACACATTATTACATTCGTTTATTATAGTAATTACCGCTAATCGCCTTAGCAGTAATATGATAATTTCAGAACAACGCCTTTATCTCATACACACTCCTTACATTCTTAATCCGCTTTAGTTATTTTCACATCTTTACTTTACCTCTTGCATTCTTAGCCTTCATTAATCATTTTCACATTCTTACTTTACATTTTAGTCCACTCGACTCATTTACATATAGACTTCTCACATTTTACCAACCGAAACTCATGCATTCATTATGGTGATTACAGCTAATCGCCTTAGCCGTAATATGATAATTTCATGACAACACCTTAGCTTCACACATATTCATCTCATTTTAGCTATTATTACTTAGGAAGTTTCGCTCTATTTCATCATTTTCTCAATCACTATGCCTTTTCTCATTTTATAACTTTTCTAAGTTCATTACGGACTTATTATGTATAAATTTATGTCATCTCTTCACCACACACATACGACGTTACCACACGTTCATAATCATGCTCCTAATACTTGACTCTCCACTAACCCATCTCTAATACCTCTTTAATGATCATCACACTAAGTATAAATGCTCACAAGGCCATGCTTTGATCATCACTATCACACAAATCACGCACTTTCATTTTTAGTCACATTTCCTATAAACCACCACACAACTTATTACATCCATTCGCCCTCGCTAAACTACCATAGCACACAATCACATAATCATATAATAATTACCGAGACAGCCCGAGGTGCACGGTAATCCTATCACTCACACATCAAGTCTCCCACAACATATATCACATAAGACACCTCCCTAAGTCCCCATCATTATACCCATATAGCAATCACATCATTCGTTTCAAACTCGACATTCATATCCTATAACTTACAAAGTATTAGCCCGCCTTTCTTAAACTTAAACTTAACGCGTCTACGAGTGGTTTAAGACTAGGCAACCTAAAGGAAACCTAATTCACTTAAACCGAAGCTTTGATACCAAGTTGTAACGCCCCGTGACCACTTATACCAAAATTTCAAAACTTTTTGACTTTTTACGCGGAAACGCTTGAGCCATGACCCATACATGAACAAAAGACTTTAAATATCGATAAGACCATTTAGATTAAAGTATTCTAACTTCTACACTAAAGTAGTCTACAAGACCAAAAGTAGTCTACCAGACCAAAAAGTAGTCTACCAGACCAAAAGTAGTCTACCAGACCAAAAAGTAGTCTACCAAGACGCTAAAGAGACCCATGCTACCTTATATCCACACCAAACTCACTCAGAGCCATTAACATAACATACAAAATCATTTACATACACAATCAAACCGAAATAGCACTTTAAAATTTGACGGGTTATGCACCATAACCCATTTTGACCCATTTCATGACAAATGCCACATACGACTTCCACAACACCTCAAACTTGACCATATTCATTACTTTAACATATATAACATGTTTCAATACACACTTGACTCATGAACAACCCAAAATGGGTATTTTTACACATTTGCCAAACGCCCCCTTAAACATTGAACATAAACCATTTAACTCACTTGGACACACCGTTACCCACCCAACTTTACCAAAAGCATTACATTAACATAACAAATATGTTCCAAGGGCACTTGACCCGTTTACAACCCAAAATGGGTACGAACACGCTTAAACCCAAACGCCCCTTAAACATTCACTAAAAACACTTAAAACACATTTGACAACTCGTTAGACTCCCAAACCGTTACCCGACTTTGACACACATTATACAACTCATAAAATAGACTCTCGGGGTACAACTTTGACTCGAGCTCGGTATTCTACCTAGCTCCTAATGCTTTATATCTTCCAAATCCATTCCAAACTCTTATGCTACACTCCAAGCCTTCTATTCCGCCGCACTTAAGCCTACAAAAACATTGACAACTAAAGAATAAGCTTACGCTTAGTAAGTAACCCATCATAAAACATATATCATACACATACTTTCACATAAGCATCATAATCACATAAAAACCTCTAAACTACCACATACCACTCATATCATATCCGACTTCATAACATAATCACATCCATTCATCATAACCATAATCACAACATACCTTAACTAGTCCAAAGCCGATAACTAAACATACTCTTATCCAAGGTCACTAGCCATCCATCCTTAGCTTACAACCATACTAACCCAACTCCTATGCTCTTATACAACCACAATACATACATGATAAATACATACATAACACATGTTTTAGGGAGAGTTACTTACCTTCAATCCAAGCTAGGCTACTAACATAAATCCCACCAACAACATCTTCTAACCATCATCATCATCATAATCATCATCTTCTACAATTAACCAAAACCTAACAACATAACAATCAATAACATAAACAAGGGTTAACATAACCCATCAAACATACTCATCTACCTTCCTACATCATCATATGATCATATCTTGATCATATGGTGAAATCCCACTTAACTCATAATCTATCACTTCATTAACATTAAGAACATACATAGTTACTTGAAGAATCATTACTAATGAAGGCTACAAGCATCAAATCTTCATCTTCTTCATATTCTTCCCAATCCACCATCTAGCTTTTCCCTCTCTATTTCTTCCTCTAAAATCCGGTCTTCATACCCTCAATAATTGAAGACTCATCTAGAAATAACTAGATATAACTAGTTAGGTGTGGACTTTGGCCCTTTGACATAATTAGTCCCTCAAGTTTCATTCCTTCTATTTTAACCACAACTAACTTATAACACATAACTAATCACTTGGCAACTTAGGTCCTTCTAGTTTATACATCACATTCCATATTACTACATTAGTCATACTTTAACTATTAATTTGACCATCGGGTTTGACTTCCACGTAACTTTGTTGACCAACCAATTACATCCAACCTTAGCATATTTCATCTAGGGTGGGGCCTACTCGTAACCGGGATACGGGTGTAACAAGAAATATGGGTGGTGGAAGAATAAAAATTAAAATGGGGTATTTATAAAAAGAAAAGTAGCCGCTGGGCTACTGTTCATAGCCGTTGGGCTACTGTTCATGACTGTTTGAAATTACTGTTCATATTCAAAAAAAAAAAAAAAAAAAAAATCTTACTAAGGAACAAACTGATTCATCATCTACAAAAGCTGAAGTTCAACAACTTTCTCTACATTCATCAAGTTCTCATTCGAAATCTCCATTGTTAAAAACAGTTTTCGACGTCAATAACTTGATTTTCACAAAACAAGTAATTAGGAACCATGTTATTTTCAAGACTAATCACTAAAACATGATAAACCTTATAAAATAACAATCTTCATTCAAAATGAAATTTTCCTAAGTTTATTTGGAATAGCGTTTCTCATGTAAAACAATAAATTCTAACTTATAAATTTTCACAAGTGAAACCAGAATCAAGCCTGCTCACCTAGTCACATGATTAACCTAAATCAAATCAGGAGAAATATTTATCTGACAAAACACTCGTTACTCTTCTAAGAAGAAATTCAGGATAACGACAAATTACAAAATTTTCCACAACGACAAGTGAAAATACCTCACTAGTTATCTCGTAAACCAATTGACACAAGGAACTACATTTTTCAGCATCTAACACGGACTGAATCTCGGGACGAGATTTCATTTAAGGGGTTGAGACTGTAACCACTGGTAAATTTCCACTTGTATTAATATTCTAACGAAAGAATACTTATCCATTTCTACATCTAATTTTTTTTTTTCTTTTAAGATTAAACGTTATCAGTTTATCTAATCACAACAAGTAACTAATGTGACGTAACTCAATAAACATGCTCATATGACACCAACGTGCCTTGTATTTATTACAAATAAACATTCTTTATATGTCAAGTATAAAAGTTTTCAAATTTTATTTATCACTTTACGTTATTTCGTTAACATACGATTACTTAACGTACAAACTAAACGTTTGATATCTATTAAAGTTCTCACAAAACCCCTAAAGTGCACTATAACCCCTAAAGTACACTGAGGACCCCTAAAGTGCAAACTCTAAAGTACAAAACCCTAAAGCTAATGTACAAGCTCTTAAAGCACGGAAACCTAAACTTTACTTTACTTCCCGTTACAAGCCCTAAATTCACAATTCTATGATTTTATGTAATAAAATCAAAAACCCTAATTAATGTGTACATGATTTCTATAAAATATAAATGTACAAGCCTTTCATACATATGTACAAGTCACTAAAGCATAAAACCTTTAATGTTAATATAAACTTTATTGTAAACCTTAGTTTACCCACTCTAAAGCACACATTACAAGTCCTTAATGCACAAGCTTTAAATTCAATTTTCTTATATTTTATAAACACTAAGTACAACACCCTAAAATCTATGGTACAAGTACCTAATGCATGAAAACTAAAAACTATATTTTTATGGGTTTTGGCCGTACAATAGCTACGTACTTTGCAAAGTATTCCGTTTGGGTACGTGTACTATTTTTCGTTCCACTTAATGTAGTTTACTTTCATCTTTTGTTCCATTTTGCACGGCTAAACTTGTTTTACCGAAACCATAATCACTACTGCCATGTGTGCACGCCACGTCGGATTTCCACTAACAAAAATAAATTAAATTACATGGATGGTCCCTGTGGTTTGTCAAACGTTACAACTTTCGTCCCTAATACGTTTTCTTTATTTTTTATACGTTTTCGTCCGTTTTTATACGTTTTATATGTTTTCTTACGTTGTTATCCGTTTTTATACGTTTTCATACGTTTTTATCCGTTTTCGTTTGTTTTTATACGTTTTCGTCCATTTTTATACGTCTTTCTTACGTTTTTACCCATTTTTATACGCTTTCTTACGTTTTAAAACATTTTTTTAGGTTTTCATCCGTTTTTGTATGTTTTCATCCGTTTTTAAAAGTTTTATAAAATATTTAAAAGTAAAAAACAAAAGTTTAAAATAGCGCAATAAAATAGTTTAAAGTAAAAAACGTTTATAAAAATTTTCATATATATATTTTATTAAAAAGTAAAAAAGTCTATAAATATCTTCGTAATTTAAAAGTTTATAAAAATTTTCGTAATTTTTAAAAAAGTTTATAATTTTTTTTGTAATTTAAGAGTTTATAAAAATTTTCGTAATTTAAAAAAAAGTTTATAAAAATTCTCATAATTTAAAAGTTTATAAAATTTTCGTAATTTATAAAAAGTGTATAAAATTTTTCGTAATTTAAATAAAAGTTTATAAAAATTTTTGTAATTTAAAAAATAGTAAAAAAAAATGTTAATAAAATATTTTGTGAAAAAAAGACTGTCAATGAAATATGAAACCACCAGGGACAGTAGATGCAATATGGGACAAACCCAAAGGAAGATCCATGCAATTTACTCAAAAATTAAATATGCCACATAGACTTTTTTTCCGGTTTTATACAAGTTTACCCGGTTGCCTGTAAACATGCGTGCAAAATGGAACAAATGATGAAAGTACACTACATAAAGTGGAATGAAAAAAAGTACACGTACCAAAACGGAACACTTTGCAAAGTACGTAGCTATTGTACGGCCAAAACCCTATTTTTATTACACTAAACTTATCTAAACCTAACTAAACTTAAACTAAAGGCTATAAAACCTAACCAAGGACTCCAACTAAGTTTCTTACATCTTTAAACTACAAAGTACAACATGTTAAAGCCTAGGTACAAGGAGCTAAAGCCTAAACGACACCCTTATTCATTTCTAGTTTAAATCGAATCAAAACCTAAACCAAACAAGCCCTAAACTAGTTCCAAACTAACTAGAAAATCATGTATGAACACAAGGTAAGCACAACATCTTGCCTTCTAGAATTCCCCACTTTTGTGGCTATAAAACTGAACAAATATGCACATATGTGTTTTTAACCATTCGAACTAAGAGGCTTGAAATGGGACAAGTATTCACCATGAATACTAACCTTGCAAAATTTTAGGAACACCTCACCATGTCCCTTATCATTTTGACAAAACCATACAAGTGGCAAAATACATTGAATGAAACCCTAACTCTTGGCCTATATAAATCAATTTAACATAACCTTTTCTTCTCACCCATTGTTTTCGAACACAAAACACCCACACACACATTTACTTACTGTAAGACAAGTCTAAGAAGGAGGAAGGAAAGTTTGTACAAGAGCCTAGAAGCCTTGGAAAGCTTGGTTCCATTTTAGAAGTCATTTGGCGTTTTTATTTCTAATCGAGTACCATAAGTTGTAAGTCCTTCAAGCCCTTTTAAATTCCTTTCATAAGTCTTAAACACACCTAAACATAATGCTAATTAAGTCTCAAATGAAGGCCAAGACCAAAAACTATGTTTTCCATCTTTCTGTTTTTACCAGTAACAAACAAACACCTTTAATAGGTTATAAGGTTGTTTTACACTTTAAAGCTTTGATAAACCTCATTAAGTCATCTAGATAAGCTAGTTTACATATTGACAAGCCACGAAAATAAGCCCATAAGTTTTAAGGTTTAACTTCCATTTCTTTCTAGTCGATAAACACACCAAACACCCCTTTTGGACCTAAGTTTTAACCTACAAGCTAAAAGATATAAGCTGAGATATTAAGCCCTATTAATAAGCTCCTAAGTGACTTTACAAAGCCCCAAAACTTGGCCAAAAGCTGTACATGCCTCGCTTAATTTCTGTGTTTCTTTTTGGTATGTCGCAAATTAGAAAACTCAAACACCCCTTTTGAGCCTTACTTTTCCACCATAAGCTAAAGCTTATAAGCCCAGCCAATAAGCCCTTTTAACAAGTTCCCAGGAGACTACATAAAGCCCCCAAGATCCTGGCCAAAAACTCTATAGCCTCGTTTAAATTCTCTTGTTCTTTTCCTAGTCACGAGTGCAAAACCAAACACCCTTTATACCATATGTTTTTGTTATACACTAAACTATAAGCCTTGAACTTCTTAACATGACTTTTAAATAAGCAACACAACCTGTTAATAAGCTACATAAATAATTCCAAAAAGTTTTAAGGTCAGATCTGGTTTCTTTTTCTTTTTCTTTCTTTCCCGAGAACTAGCCAAGCACCCCTCTTTGATGAATTAATTAGCCCATAAGCTAAAAGCTCTAAGCTGCAAGATTTAGCCAATTTAATAAGCTCCTAACAAAGATTACAAAACTATAGAAACGTTGTCAAAAGATCATCGAGCCTCGTTTATTTTTTTTGTTCCTTTTGGTGTCTCGACCTAGAACCTAACACACCTTTTTGGTTTGTTTTAAACCCATAAACTTAGAATATAAGCTAATAAGCTGTTAACAGCTTATTTACAAACTTAATACAACTTATTTTAACAAGCCATAATAAACCACATCCTTTTCTAAACTTAAAACATAATTAAAATGAAATAAGGATCACGGGCGTAACAACCATGGTACTTAAGGGTGAAAACTATAACAAATTGAAACTTGGAGTTCTGTTTGGCCAAAACTGTCAATTTTGATAAGTTATATATAATAAGGGCTGAAATTATAAACGACTCATAGTTAAGGGTATAAAGTGGCACTTTTGAAAGTTCAGGGGTAAAAGTTGCCATTTTATGAAAGTTCAAGGGTATAAACCGTCAATACTTGAAACTATAAGTGTAACATTTTATACATGATTACGGAAATACACTTTTAATATGTATCGACTCGGTTTTGATAAAAATTAATATACGCGATATTTCTATTTCATTAACAATCGATCAATCGAACTTTAAGGATAAACTATGATTTATCATCTGATAACTTTTGGAGGAACTTGTAAACTATAAATCTCATCATCTCAACGATGCACGCTATACTAAACTCACCCAAAGGTTCAACACATAAGTTACCAACAAAACACATGTTGTACGACTAATATAACACTACACTTTATTTAATAAAGTCTTGAACATAAACAAACATACTGAGACTTGACATATCCACTTAGGTCGCATATCCGAGCAGTTTATTCTCAAAACTTGATTAGTTTTAAAACCAGCCTACTGTATCACCAAGGTGACTTCATGGCCCCTATTTTCAATTATTTCGTACTATCTTTGGGGGAGATACATGCTCGTTTTACTTACAAATCTTACTCGTTATTCATAAATATTCTACTCGATTTATGAAGCACTCTGTTTGTTTACTGGAACTTATTAAATGCAGAACACAAGTACTTTCTGTATGCTATCTTGATTGATATTGCCTAAGCTTACACTATTGCCACTAAAAAGACCCTTATATCATGAGCCATTAATCACTTGCGAGTGAACGCGAATATAATGAATAGATCTATTGGAGGTTGACGACCCATTTGTACTAGCCGGATAGACAAATGCATTTTATTTGAGATTAAATAGGAGAATGGCAAGCTCCTACCCGAGGGCATTATCGCTGCATTTAATTATGTCAGTAATTAACATCACTCTTTTGATGTCCTACTGTTAACGTTTGCGTGTTATGAGGCTTAGAGCAATATTATGGTACTGTAATGATACGGTAAGGCCACTACTGAATTTATGGGTGCAACAACGGGGCCCACTGTCTATTAAACTTGAAACTTGTGTTCAACTGATTACTATACAAACACTATGGAGTCACACAATCTTTGACCCGATTAGGGCAAACAAATACTATGGGTGTAAAACAACGTAGCCCATTTTTCATATTATCGATATTTGTAATCATTACAATTATCGGCCAAACTTGAAATTATTGAAATCTACTGTTTTAGTTATAAACTCTATGAACTCACCAACATTTGTGTTGACACTTTTAGCATGTTTATCTCAGGTCTATAATGAACGAGGATGGAACGGAGAGGCACGAATACTGATAGAAGGCTAAAATCTAATTATCATTCGAAACTTATTTAACAAACTGTAAAACTACCGGGACCTCATTTTGTAAACTATGATATTTATAAAGTTCGAATGATAAATCTTTTAAAACGACTCAATTAGAGATCGTTTTCTATTATTATAACTGTTGTGCCGTCGAGTAACACCCAGTTTGAATTCCGCTGCGTATCACGAAATTGGGGGTGTTACAGTAAGGTTGACAAGATGTTTGCGTGGCCACGCCCAAGATTTTCTGGAATACGTTCAGAAGATTTGGTAATCTTGCTCAATCACAAACAATGAGAAACAGAATAGTTGAATCATTAAAGGTTTTTTCCAGGAGACCTTACTCGAGTTGTACTAGAGGCATCGGCGTGTTGCTAGACGCTAACCGATGCGATTACACTATTAAGATATGTCCAAATGGGAGCTGTTAGTTTATGGACATAAAATAATAGTTGTATGTTAGGATCGAACTCGATACCACGGGATTGCATGCTTTACGTATGAGAATTAAAGATTAATAATTAAATATAAAATGTTGTATTTAATTATTTATTACACAAATATATAACGACCGTTAGTAATTAACGGATATTGACTAACGATCGTTAACTAATAAAATGAAAGAATTAAGAGTGAATAATTGGAAAGTCGAGAAGTTTCCGCATCACCTCCTTTGGGCTATAACCGATCGGTGGGGGATTGGGGTAACCCAATCCTACACCAGCTTGTCTTCCAAGTTTTCTACTATATATAAACAAACTTAAGGTCATTGTTTTTGTATCTTTTGTACACACAAGTTAACCCTAATTCATTTTTCTTCTTCTCTTTTGATAGCCGATCGAACAAACACCCTAACCTAGGGTCGATCAACTTTTGTTCAACAAAACTAATTGTTTGTTTTTAATTTGTGTTCTTTAACTAGCATTACTTTAATTCGTTATATTACGTGTGTACAAGAACGTTGTACTAAAACACTATTGTTAGTATCTTGGATTGAATTACAAAAACGTTAACGGGCAATTATTATAATTCGTATAAACCCTAATTAGGGTTCATCTCAATTGCTAGCTTGGAATTGATTCTTGTTTTGCTAGAATCAAAAGGTACGTATACTTTTTTGTTTGGTTAATTATTTACATGTTATTTATCCTATATGCTTCCGCTATTCTTTGATGCTTTATGTGTTTAATTATGGCCATGTTATTAAATTCCAACATAGGTAAATCAGACAGGAAACAGACTCGTAACTAGCACAAATCTTGCACTGTCAACTTTAAAAAACTTTATAATTAATTACATCGTTACACAGAATATTTGTACACACTTGTGATAGTGGTGGAGCCATGAAATCGACGAATGAGATTCGGCAAAATTTACAAGTTAACTATGATATTTTCAGTTCGGTATACTACACTATTTTGAAGGGCAGGACCGCATCTGCTATCCGTTCATTATCAAAGAAACCAACTTGTTTCTCATTAGGGGATGTAGGCTTGGGTGGCTTCTTTGAAAACATTGTGGGGCACAGTACTGTTGTAGGGCTGTCTTTTTGGCTCTTTGGGTCCTCTGATTGTGTTTCTAAGACGCTTGCAGTGTTTTGATCATGCTTCGGCTTCGTGAGCCTTATAACCAGATTTGGGTTCAATGCCATCACTGTCACCGTCTCATAGACCTCCAACCACAAGATTAAACAAAACAACTCAATACCAGCCATCATTTGTGAGCCTTAGAAGCTCAACTTTTTAAAATTGGGTCAATGGGTCAAATCGGTATATCCTATAGCTTAGCTAAAGGGAAAAAATGGCAAACGAGTCGAAAGTCACCAAATTTTTTATAAGATCTATTAAATAGTGTAGACTGTACATGGGCCGGCCTAACTGACCCCTTTGGGCTCATATTTAACTTGAGGTCACTATTAAAAATTCTAACGAAACACTCGATTTGTTATTTTTGGACCCTTAGCGCTTGCCCACGCATTATATATCCCAGCTCTGGTCTTAACATAATAACAATGATTAGCTGTAAGATAATACCTGGCATATCTCTTGCGCTTTCTCGACCCAATTTTTACCTTGACAGGTAATGATGATATAGTCTTTGGACTCCTTGAACAGGTTGTACAGATATTCATTACTAGATATTCTGGCCTCAGCAATTGCACATCCAGAACTGAGCTGAAAATTTGAATGTTTTAAATCCTCAAATTGTTAGATAAAGGACTTTTTTTTTTTTTTTTTTTGTGGAAAACTTGGCATCAGAAACAGTTGTATATTCCTGTCAACATATGGCTAAACTTACAAGAGAAAGAAAGAGCTGCTCAAAGAAACCAGAAGGTGGGATATTCTCAAAGCCATGCAGAATCCCTTCCCTACAAAAACCATACGCATTTTTCTTCTTTCAAATCATTGTGTTCTACTATATATATCAGGATTTTCATGTAGTAAATGAAACTGTGCCACTTACACAGATAAATCCTCGTAGTATAGTGGTGAGTGTCTAACAGCAGGTATTGGTTTTGGAGTTTCCCAAAGTTCTCGCCACAAATTACCTAATTTCATAATAATCGCTCATCATAAAAATATGTACTACATTGAAAATAAAATAATACATTATGCCAGATCCTATAAGCGTGAGAGGTGTAGACCTGCTTTCCGCATACGAATACTCAGGTGTCCTCTTGAAGGTGAAAAATTCCGATAGTCAGATTCTTTAGTATGATCATCCGTTAATGATTCAGTCCAATCAGGGGGTGAGTGCCATCTAATAAAATCTTCTAAAATGCACTCTGGATTTGCAGCCTAAAACATGACACCCAAAAATACAAAAACTTAGCTACAAAATATAGATCCGATGTAAAGAACCCATTTTTGTTATAAAAAATCACCTTGAAAGCCTGCATATCCGAGAGAAGCTGAGAGCAGCCCGCACCAACGCTGAAAATATAGAAAAAGTCAAGTTTTGTCAGAAATTTATAGTTCATTCATATTATTACAGAATAAGCACATACATAGAAGATTTTCCACATCTCGTTTTAATACAACTGACTGATTTATTTTGATTATTCATAATAGTATTTGATCAGTTTGAAAACACACATCTAGACGCGAAAGTTTTGCAATATTAGAAAATTAATAACTGAATGTCTACTTTGAAGTTTGAAATGAACATGTTGCACTGACCTTCCGGTACGTAAAACAAATTCCTCTGTTTCTTTGATAATGTCTTCCGTGAGTAAGGGCCCTTCCTATTAACCAACAAGAGAAAATAAATTAACAAAAGAGAAAAAAGGTGATTTGCCAATGACTAATTACTTAGAGCATAAATATGATCAAACCTGCAAAACAGGAGTATACACAGGTTCACCGGTGTCCAAAAGTGTCGTGTTCTCAAGCTGTTTGTCCGCTCCTAATCGAAGCACATGTTCACCAGAGCTATCTTTAGCATACACAAGAGGGTTTTCCGTATTTCCTCCAGGAGGTGACTTGTCAGCATTATATTTAGCTTGCTTTAAAACAGCTTCTAATGATTCGGTGACAATAGCACGTCGGCGTTTTCTAGATATACAGCAATTTATAACCTGCAACTGCTGATATAACAAACAGGAATTTATATCTGGAACTTTATCTTCAGGGATTCCAGGAATATGTTGTCCTTCACTCCATAGTCTTCTCAACTGGACAAAAATATAAGTATTAAGGTAGTGTTAAGGCCGCAATAGCAACATATTATATAGGCTTGGAAAAAGAAATAGTATAACTATGTAAAGTACATTTATGCTGCCCTTGATAATTTGCTTAACTGCATTTAATTTGGAATGATTTCTGTTTTGTGTAACCGACTTATTTTTAAGGCTTGAGAAAACCCTCAAAGTTTCATTTTTTTATTTAAAGTGATTACCTAGGATAAGTATGCAATTTCTACGAAATTAGTAATTATTTATATCAAAACTCAAGATACACATGCTACCCTTTTATATACTATTAGATAACTAAAGGGAAACTCACTTCTTCAACAACCCGGGACCAAAACAATGCCATTTTCTTCAAAGTTCTTAAGCTTCCAACAGCTTCAGCCAGCTCTGTAACAAAGTTCTCAGGAGGAGCACCATGAAGCTCTTTGGCAAAATTCGTAATGCTCGTATACGTCTCAAAGAGGGGCCCAGTCTTCCTTCAATAAAGATTTCCTTCTGCGAACATCTTGCAAGTATTACAATAAGGGAATTGAACTATTATCATTAGGGACTGCAACAAATTAAATCAAATCAATCAATCAGTTTATATATATTGCATAAAAACCTCGTAACGATTTTTGTTCCTTAAAAAAACGCCTTGTACTATCAAAGATTTTATTAAAAGCCTCAAACTTTTAAAATGTTAATACAATTATGTAAAGGTAATCTATACAGCCATACAAAGTTACTGTGTCAAAATGATGACAAGGAAATAACTTTGACAATGTTAACTTTATCTTTTCATGGTGCTCATAAACCTTAATTACCTGCTGTCAAGGCTGAAGATTGCATTTTTTAGATTTTCATTTATTTGACGGTTTTTATGGTGGAAACCAGGTCGGAATTTTGGACAAACAATCGATATACCTGGATTTTGCAGTGACTGGATAAACGACATTACTTTTTCATCACGACCGAACTCAAGAGCAAATTTATCATCTCAATCCCCCACCACAAACGACTTTACAGCAGATAAGCTCAAACCAGATCTCTCCTTCACAGGTGAAGAATCTCTTGATACTATTATCAGATCCTTCATTGACTTTATAACTTTTGTGGTCCTGTGCAGTTAGGTATTAAACAAATTCAACATAGTGCTTGCAATGGACTATAATATGTACAACATTCACAAAATTTGCACATGAGATGGGTATTAAACAATATGTACTTGCTCAACACCTATAGCCAGCTGCCTTAGCACAGACACAGATGGTATGATATTTCTATTCACCTCATCCGAGGTGGGTGAATCGTCTTCTTTTTCCTATAATATATGCAATTTTTCACAAAACAGTGAATACACAACCAATTGAATTCATTAAATTTAGTAACATTATATAAAAAACCAATAACAGGAAGCATAACAAGCTACATATATTTTCTGTACGCAAAATACTGATATTAACAACTTTTGTCCAACCCATATACAAAAACACGACAAATTTTCGGTATAACAAGATACATATACAATTTGCATCAGCGTGCTTTACAACAACTTAAAATTCATTTGAAAGAACATGTTACCTTTAGATAAGGAGTCCTGATTGATATGTAAATGTTTCCATCAAAGATCGGAAACGACATTTTTGTGTATTTTTCACTTTTTCTATTCTATTTTATTTAGAAAATCTTCCTGGACTCCTTTTATTCCTAAATCTTACTTTCCAACCTTTTCTGCCAAAAACAAAACCACAATAAGCATAATCATAGATTTAACATCATTAAACATATACGTAAATAAAGTTAGAGCTCATAAATTTACCTCCGGGTACGATCAAATCGTTAGACGATCGTTCCGGATGATATCGGTGATATTTTACAAGAATCAATGAATCATGTTAGGATTCAGGTAAATGAGATATTGAGATATAAAAGGAATTTAAATTTAGTAAATGACATTTTAGGTTTCTAAATATAGATGAGTGATTCTTGGAAGAAATAGAATCCTAGATTCCTGGAGGTGTCCCATATTTTTTTAGTATCCGTTATTTTTGGAAGTTAACTGGTTTGGTTGTTACGAAAATTACGGCGACTTTTAGAGGGAAATCTTGTTGGATTCTGGAGACCAAAAACACATAGTTTAGTGCGTCTAGGTGCGCATTGTGGTTGGCAGCACTCATTATTTTTGGGCATATTGCACCAAAATGTATCATAGTTGTCACCATTTCCTACTATATATATCAAACTAATTTTTTTGCAACTATCACTACTAGACTCACTTTTTGGCCCTTTTGTGTGCATTTTTTGACCCTCCCAGCCGGTTGGGACAGGGCGGACAAGTTACCAGGCACTTCACTTTTTTTTTTTTTTTCTTTCCCACCAACTCTGACAAACCTCTCTCCACTTCCTCTATCTCTTTAAGTAGCACTTTTGATCCAAAACACCACATCTCATGAACTGATCTCCACTTCCTCTATCTCTTTAAACTCTTCAAGGGTTTCATCAAAACCCTAAAAAGATCCGATCTTTATAAAAAAAAACATTTTTTTTAACATACCCTAGATACAATTATCATCAAGATCCATTAATTTTTATATAAAAAATAATAAGTATGCCATCAGCAGCAGCAGGAGCTCAGGCAATTACAACTGAAGAAGATGAAACCTTGAAAAGAAACACTGATTGTGTTTACTTTCTTGCTTCACCTTTAACTTGCAAAAAGGTAAATTTTTTATACTTTTTAGAAGTTTTTATACTTTTTGGTGATATGGGTTTTTGTTGGTTTTGTTTATTGTGTTAGATCTTTGATGCTTTTTTTTATATGGGTTTTTGTTGGTTTTGTTTACTAGTGGGCGATCCAACACAGACAGATTTTATGAATTGTATGTGGAGAAGGAGGGATCGAAGTGAAAAAAGAAGAAGACAGATTTAAGCAAGATGATGGTGGGAATTTGATTGAAGAAGGTCAAGATGGTTGTGGTTATTATAATCAGAAAGTCAAGATGGTTGTGGAGGTTGATGGTGGTGATGTCGTGGATGTTGATGGTGGTGATGTCGTGGTGGATGTTGTGATTCTTTGGTGGTGGTGATGTTGTAGATGTTGTTTGGTGGTGATTCTTTGGCAGAGGAAGTTATTTGGTGAACAGTGGTGGAGATCGGGTTGAGCAGAGGAAGTTATTTGATACTTTCTTGGGTTCTTCTGCACTTTGGCAGCCACAGCCTTGTAAAGAACATACCTCCTTCAAACCCTATCAAAACCCAAACCCAAGATGGTTTTGCTGATGAGAATGCAAATACGAATCACTCAATATTGATGCTCGGCCGTTTTATGTGGTGCACCCGCGCGTTGCGGCGGGATTTTTTTAATTCAAGTTTCTTAAAAAAAAAAAAAAAAAAAAAAATTACCTGTTCACCGGCCCAGTACTGTAGCGAAGTGGTTACTGTTCATTCGGCCCAGCACTGTTCATTTACTGTTCATCCATGTTGTATTGTTCATCCATCCACGGGAAATGTAATATAGTTATAATGTGGTGAAAAGTTCAGTTGGTAATGAAAGTGTTGCTGAGGGACTGAAGAGATCAAGGTCTGGAAATGCAGCTGCTACGGTTAGTGAGAAAGAGAGGCTCGAAGTGTTTCAAGACATCACCCTGTCCCTTAGTCCAAGAGCTTGATGAGTTTAACATTACTGACTTTATTATTAGTCCAAGAGCCAATGTATCGAATTTTATTTATTATTAATGCAAATCATCCGAGAGTTTGTGTTTATGTGTTTGTTTTTTTCCAATACATCAAGTTTCTAAACTCTGCTTGTTTTTTATTTGAATTTCCTGATGTTGTAGTGGTTTGGTGGTGATGGTGGGATGGAGGTGATGGTGGGATGGTGAAAAGACCTAATTACCCCTCAAGTTTTAGTCGATTAACTAAAAAAATGGTTTACCGGGAGAGGAGGTAAAATACAACACAAACAATGCAAAAAAAGTAAGTTTAATGTAGACAAATGCAAAAAAATTAGTTTGATACATATAGTAGAAAATGGTGACAGCTACGATACATTTTGGTGCAATTAGCCCATTATTTTTAAATAAGGGAATCGCATATCTATTTAAAAGGTTGAAATTACGTATATATCTAACTTAAACTTATAATTACATATATATCCTTACAAAAGTTCAAAAATTGCATATACATGTCTAATGATTCAGACTTCAACCCTTGAAGCATAATCTTTAGCCCTTCGTTATACCTAGCCGACAAGTAGTTTATTTCGACATTGCATTCACCCGTTCTGTTCATCTTTCTTTGAACTGGGCAACAACCAATAGCCCCAACTCCAGTCACCACCATTTTTCGCGCACCAAATCCATACAACATCTACATTCAATTCACACATTCACAAAAATCATTCAAAATGACCTACTACATAAATTTGCAACATATTATTCACGTGAAGTGATTATACCTTGAGCAACCCTTTGAAGGTGGACACCATGAGATCGACATACTGCTGTGGCGTGTACTGTTTAGAGACTAGAGAACCAGCATTGAAATATGAAAACAAATCGTTGCTTCCGATAATAATGATGAATATCGATTTGGATAGGTGCATTTGGGCATTAGATTGTCCAAGTTGCCTGACCAGTTTGTTATGCACCAAAGAAAAGTACTCTACTTGTTGTAAAGAGTTATAAAGAGAGAATAAGCTTAAAAGTAAACAAATCAGCGGGGATAGCTCAGTTGGGAGAGCGTCAGACTGAAGATCTGAAGGTCACGTGTTCGATCCACGTTCACCGCATTTAATCTAATTTAGTTTTTTATTATTATTTTTTTTACTGCATTTGTTTTGTTATATTTCAGTTTGCCAAATACTTACAAATGATGCACCAGTTCCGTTGAGTATTCCAGACCCACCAGATGCAAAGCTGACTCCGGTGAGTGGCGGTGTCGAGCCAATCAACGATAGAAATGGTGGTGATGTTGGTAATCCGATCTTTTTTGCTGGCAAAACACGACGATAAATATCGCATTTATACTAAGAAATGACCGTATATATATGTGAGGTTATATAATCTTTGTAGGCAACTTTTTTGCGTTTAACGTTTAATTAGTAAATTTTACAAACTAATCGAACTACACACTCGTAAGTTTTTAAAAATTATTGAAAAAACGCTCATGCTTCTAAATGTATGCAACGGAGTCATGATAAGAATTTTGAGAAAACTTCAAACTTAAATTGTGAAGGTCATGTAACCAAGTAACAAACATTAAACAAATTTCTACAAATTTTAAATTGCTACAAGATTTGAATAAATTTCCGCGCTATTATTTGTGCAACTTAAGTCATTTTTTAACATATTTAGACGTCAACATTGATCTATGAACAAAATATATATATATATATATGGAAGGGTTCTTTTCAGAATCATAAAAAAGTCGAGAACTGCGGGAACCACCATCAACCAATCAGATTTTTTTGAATATTAATTTTTTTTTTATTTAATTCAAAAGGGTATAATAGTAATAGTACTTTTTTTTTTCTTTTTGAATTTTTTTTAGTAAAAAACGTTTTTTCCCCTATATTTTAGGCCTTTTTTTTTTTTTTTTTTTTTTTTTTTTTTTTTTTTTTTGTAATAATTTTTTTTCAGCATATGTTTAATAAGGTGCACATGTGTTGTTTAGATAATGTATATTTAAGTATATTTGTAGTTTTCAATTTACGTGTATTTGGTAAGGTGCATATGTGTTTTTTTTGGATAATGTAAATTTACGTGTGTTTGTAATGCATGGAATGACAAACAAAAGTATTTTATATGTATTGTTTACAATTTAAAACAAAAACATTATATAAAAAATTTAAAATCATGTGATATACACTTCAAATACAAATTTCAAAAAGCAAATAATATGTTGTCGTGTATGCACATGTATTTTCCCTCGTTGGACACTTTGTATTTCTTTGTATGTATATGTGCACTTGTATCTACGGCTGCACTTGTGTCTTTAATCTTTAAATCTTTAGCATAACTATCTTATCGATAGATAGTATGTACAAAACACATGTGCACTCTTCATATTGCTCATCATACTCGTATCTGTAACCACAAAACACAAGTGCACACTTAAAATAGTAGTCAAATACATCGCCAACCTCTAAAACTTGTATGTTCACCAAGTTAAAAGAAAAACATGCACATGTATTATATATCCTGACCCTAACCACAAACCCTCACATATTATTATTTTCATCTTCATCTTCAACCTCACTCCTCTCCCTCTCTTTGCCGCCGCCGGCCCACACCCCACAGCACCACCACCGCCACTCCTACAACCACACCACCACCACCAACGTAACCCTCTCACTCTCCTCTCTCTTCTACTATAGCACACGCGCCATCAAACATCACCACCTCTCCGTTATTTTTACTCCGCCGCCACCAAAAACCTACCCACCATCATTTTTATGCTCTAAATCTATAGATCGATTGAAGATACGGTAAGAAAACGCGTTTTACGCGTGGGTTGACTCACCACAGAGTCAACTCGTGGTTTCTTGATTTTTCGGGTTTAAAAACAAACGGGTTTAAGGTTTTTGATTAATAAAAATGATGAAAAACGTTTTGGTATCCATGGCGTGTCGTGTTTTTGTGTGTCGACGTGAAACCGTGAGCATAAGCTCACGGTTCGGGCTTATTGTTGATCTTGTTGTTCTTGTTGATTTGTTGTTTATTTATCTTGTTTATGTTCGGATGGATACTCGAAGCCGAGTGGTTTTGGTTGTAACAATATTGGTTTTGTTGGTAGAGTTGTGAAGCCGAGACCTCGAGGTTACTTGTTTTTATTCACGAAAAATGTAGGCACCAAAAACAGTAAGGCAACAGGTACGAAAGCTTGTAAAATTGAAGGTATTTGGTTTGAATGATCTAAAACACGGGAAAAGAGGTGGTTATTGAGAGGGGCGGTAGTTTTTTGTCAAGAAATGAGAGTGGTGGCTAGGGTTTGGGTGAAGGAGAAGCAAATTGGAACAATAAAGGGTACAGTTTTGAATGAAACTTAATTAGATAAAATACCTATTAATAGGGACGGTTATTTAACTTTATTAGATGAAATACCACTAATGCCCCTCCTCGTCTTATGAAAGAGTTAATTGCTCTTTCACTTAATTACGAAACTGCCACTTCATTTATAACCATTGATCAAATATTTAATGGATGAGATCGGTTCTCGCAGTTCTCGACCTTTTTATGGTTCTGAAAATAACCCTACACTATATATATATATATATATATATATATATATATATATATATATATATATATATATATATAGTGATGATGTACCCTCCTAACGGGTCGAAGGACTCCCCGTCGAGCCTGTGCGAAGCCCTCTCTTCGGAGGCCCAGGTTAAACTCCTAACACGTTTCATTGGCGTAAAACCATTCGTCTACGAAGTGGTTACCATGTGGGAACCCACCAATCGAAGCCCTAAGCCCTTCGGGGTATTCCTCTCGAAGGGACTACAACGGAGAACCCTCTTGACCTGGTCATACCCACGTTCCCTCTTACCTTAGGCTTTCCCGCCAAGAAGAGATCGTGGGCTACAAAGCCCTAGTGGTTACCATAAATCATGGGACGCCCCCATGATCTCCGAAACAAGTGCAACCACCCACTAAGGCCTATTTCTCTCCTATAAATAGCTTGGTCGGGCAAGAACAATGTAAGTTAACTTCACTCTCGTCATTTACGACCTACTTAAACATTACACATACTTACTCGCACGCCGGAGGTGGTTCGCAGGGTCCATCCCCTGCGCAATCACTTAACGTAGTGTTTTAGTATTTCTTATTTCAGGTTAAGAACAAGCTTGGCGCAACCTCAACACCCCATAATTTCTTTGATCATCATCGAAGGCCTGGTAGTACATCTTTTTGTACAATCAATGGCGCCATCCGTGGGACCGCTACAATTGGTCTCGTTATTTCCAAGCTTATAACCATCCAACTACTTTCACTATTATTCCGGCATGGATCAAGGAAGAGAAGATACTCCCCCACCGGGTTTCTCTACCTTGGCACCAATACCAATCAACGAATCTAACAGCCTTCCCCCAATAACCGCCTCCACATTCACAACATGTTCTCACCCAGAAACAACACCCAACCATCATGCTTCGACATCAGCTAATCCGGAGCCTATCATTAGCCCAGCCTTTGTCGAAGCCAACCACGAAGTATTGGAATTGCTCTTAAGGGCTCGCAAAAGACAAGTCTGAAATGTTGAAATGCGAAGGGAGTTGGAATACTCAAGTGAAGAGTATGATGAAGAAATGGAAGCAGAGCCTAGGCCTCCGGCTCATGGACCAACACTCTCAGCCCTGAGGATTGGGTCACCAGTTGGTCGGAGGCTAAGCCGAAGGTCCGTTGGTTTCGAAGGAGTCCCGGAGAGGGCTCCGACAAGAAGAGAAGGGGTGGCTACGGAAGGCTCCAATGGTAGGAGCCAACGAAGGGAAGAATGGGGAGTTAACCTACCTCCGTTGTTAGCAGCTCATCTTGGAAGGACTGAAGCTGGGGTTCCGTTGCAGCCTTCTCACGCATCAGGCGTTGAAGGCAATCCATCTACAATTAATATGGGAGGAAATCATCCTCCCAATGGTATGTACCCTCCATTCCAGACTCAGTCTTATCCTCAAAGTTTATATCCTCCAATTATTGGACAGCCTAATACCCCAAGTCTTCCTCAACCTTATGGGAGCATACCCTTCGGGCATCCTATGGCGTACCCTCCGTATGCCGCGGGAAACGATTATCCGTTCGCCATAAACACGTCTTATCAGTCTTACCCAAACCAAACTCCTATGGGAATGCCCCCAAACAACAATCCTTACAATACTGTCCCTATGTATGCACCACCTTGTAATTATCTATACTCGGACCCTATGGGTTCGGCTACACCCTTCGTTAGGTGGATAAAGGATTACCCATTACCCGATGGGTTGAAAATGCCTTCACATATTGGGACTTACGATGGGAAGGGGGATCCGGATAATTTCTTACATTTGTTCGAAGGGGCTATTAAGATGCAAAAGTGGGTTATGCCTGTGGCCTGTCACATGTTTACTTATACCCTGCGGGATTCTGCCCGTATCTGGTGGAATGGGCAAAAGCCTGGAAGCATTGTTAATCTCGATTATCTCAAGGCTAAATTCTGATCACACTTCAGTCAGCAAAAGAAGTTTACTAGGACCCATCTTATGGTGCACAACATTAAACAAAAGGAAAACGAAAGCACAAGGGCCTTCGTTACTAGGTACACCGATGAAAGTTTGCAGATTCTGGGTCTTCATGAGGATCAGCGTATCTCAGGTTTCGTACATGGCCTTCGAAATCGGAGTTTGGTGGAGTTCTTATCCACTGACCTTCCGACAACTTACAAAGGTTTAATGGAAAAGACATACACTTGGATTGAAACAAAGGAGGTATCTACTAATGGTGCTCCGATCGACAGAGACAACAACAACAAGTTCTCAAAGTGGGAAGGGTCAAAGAACAAGAACAAAAACAGAGACAGGTTTTCTCTATATAAAAGCCCCAACCACGGTTTGCTAGGAAGTCTAAGTAAATCTCCAAAGGAAATACTTACTACGGAGAGAGCTGCTAAAGCTTTCGAAGCGCCCCCTCGCATGACAAGCAAGGGTAAGAACAGGGATACGAGAAAATATTGTCATTTTCATGAAGATTATGGCCATGATACGAATAGTTGCAGAGAGCTAAAGAAACAGATAGAAGAAGCTGTAAAGTCCGGGCAATTGGCGCATTTGGTAAAAGGTATAAAGAAGGGAAAGGAAAAAATGTCTGATACTCAATTGGCTAAAGACACTACTCCTCTTGAGGCCCCAATACTCATGGTTCGTTGGGGCGAAGCCGGTTTAAAAAGAAAGGTGACGAAGCGAGAAGTAGACGAAGTGGGGGAGGTAACATTTCCTCCTATTACAGGCCAAATCCCTTCGAATGATCCAGTGGTCATCAAAGTCCTAGTCTTCAACCGTGAAGTAAACAGAGCCTACATGGACTGCGGAAGCTCCTGCGAAATCATATACGAGCATTGTTTCCTTAAGCTCAAATCTTCGATCAGATCACAACGGGTTGATTCGAAGATACCGTTGGTAGGTTTCTCCGGCGAGCATTCTTGGCCACTGGGAGAAGTGCCATTGGACATTACCATAGGGGAAGGCAAGCTCGCAAGAACGGAAACCCTCACATTTGCTATCGTAAGGTCCGATTCCCCTTACAATTTGCTGATAGGAAGGACCGCTATGCAAAAAATGGGTATCGTAGTCTCCACCATACATGCAGCGGTCAAATTCCATACACCTTATGGAATAGGAACCGTATTCTCCAGTTATGACAGCCTTCCCGGAAATTTATGCTACCCTCTGCCAGAAATTGATTGGAAGGTCGAATCCCTCTCGGGGTTCCGTTTGAAATGCTTTCTCGATGCCTACAAAGGGTATCACCAAATACAAATGGCAAAGGAAGATGAGGAGAAGACAGCCTTTTACACAGGAAAGGGTGTCTATTGCTACAAGAAAATGCCCTTCGGTCTAAAGAACGCAGGGGCAACCTATCAGCGATTGGTGGATAAAGCTTTCCACAGGAAAATAGGAAGGAACTTAGAAGCCTACGTTGATGACATGGTAATAAAAAGTAGGACGGAGGAGGACCTACTCTCCGACATCCAAGAAACCTTCGACCAATTAAGGGCAATCAACATGAAGCTTAACCCAAAGAAGTGTTCCTTCGGCATGGAAGAGGGACAGTTCTTGGGGCATCTAATTACAAAGCAAGGAATCAAAGCTAACTGTAACACCCCAACCCGACAAGGGTAAAGATGTCACACTAATGGTTTCATATCAGATCAAAACAAAGCATACATTACAGTAATATAAGGAATCTCAAAGGTTACAAATGAAATACTGAAATTACAAGGTTACAAATGCGAATACAAATTCTACAATATAATAACTTCTAATCATCTCTAGGCTAAAATAACTATCAAGTCTTCTAAGTCCAAAAGTCTCTTCACTCATACCCATCTTCCAACTAAAACCTGCCGCAGGAAAAGAAATGCGGCTGACCTTAAAAAGCCCAGTGAACAGATATATAATGAACGAAAACGAAAGCAAAAGCAAACGAACAAATATGGTATAGCAATGGAATAATATAAGGCATAGACAAAGGTACAAAGTAGGAAAGGGAAAATGGAAGGTCAGTAATCCACCACAAGCCCGAACAAATCAAATATAGTAACCATATCCTCAAAATCATATAGAGGGGAGACCTCTCAGATAATCAGATAATATGAGGGGTGTCCTCATTCTTCAAATGGAGTAGCTAGCTCCCGAACTTGTGAAAGACGTGGATTGCACCCATCATCAGTCACCAAATCAAATCAAATCAAATCATGATATATCCCTCGAAACAAAAAAAATCTAGGATGCATCCATACGCCCCCCAAACAAATAATCCTGGCCAATATAAATAATAAAGCGCGCATGTAGTAGCAAATGGGGACGGTGTGGAACATCACTCAACCACACTAGAGTCATGCCATCGGTGCATCAATGACATGGCCATGTTACCTTCATGGCTAGGAAACAAATTTTGGCTCGGGTATCAAACTGAAGGGTCAAAGGTCAAAGGTCCAAATCATAGCAAAGGTTCAAATAGTCAAAGTCATCGAATCATAGTCAAAGTCCAATATCAAAGGTTCATATCAAAGGTTCAAATGCCAAAGGTTCAAATGCCAAAGGGTCATATCCCATATCTATGTCAAATGAGTCCAAACGAACTGATAAAAGGTTCATAATCAAATGGTTCATTTAAAGAAATCTTTATCAAATGGTTTTCATAAAAGTGATCTTATTAACTGTTTTCACAAAAGTAGTCTTTAAAAGTAATTTTCATAAAAGTTTAGTAAGATTCCAAATAAATGTGGTATTGCATATTTCATAAACATCATTTTAAAAATAGTTTTCCTCAAAACATTTCCATGTTATAATTAAAAAGGTTTTCACATCTAGTTACGAAAATCAAATGAACCCTCGAAGTATCAAGTGTTTCAAATACTAATATCACAAGGTGCGAACGAATATCGAATGGATCATCATAGAGGCTCAAAGCAAAATGGTCATATTGTTAGTCAAAGTCAAAATGAGTCAAACAAACGAACTAAAATGTAGGGAAACATAGCAGTGGCTTAGGGAATCTTAAAACGAATCAAGATCAATGAATCATGAGAAAGAAGGCACCCTTACTGAAAAAGGGTAGAATATCTGTACCTTAACCGCCAACGAAACATAACATAAGGATAAGAAATCACTCCTCCTTCGGCGAATCTACACGAATTAATGATCGGCTTATTATTAATAACTTATTCAAATCAGATTTCTCATTTTAGTTGGCTTTCCATTTTTAGTAACTTACCATTTATAGCAGGTTTCCAAAATTAGCAAGTTTCCATTTTTAGAAAGTTTTCAAAATCAGAAAGATTCCAGTATCATAACTTAGGTTAAGTCATTATTTAAGCATATTAAGGACATAGGGTAGATTTTAACAAGTTATGATAGTTCAGGGTTAAATATGACAAGTTTCCAAAAATTAGGGTTTTAATTGTAGATATTCCAAAGTTAAGTGTTTTATATGAAAATATTGCAAGCTACTAATTTACAACACATATTTTATTCAGAATCACATTTTAGTCCTTTAAGTTTCATAATTTACAATTTACACCCTTTATTTATCAAAATTACAAAATAAACCTTATAATTATATAATTTACAAATTAACCCTTTATATATCCATAATTACACAACAAACCCTTACATTTACTAATTTACAGAAAATACACCCCATTTTATGTGTGGTACGAATTTAACCCTAAGTTTCTCATAATTACACAATTGGTCCCTTTAGTTTATAAAACTTATAATTTAAATCATAATTCCATAATAATTACACATTAAACCCATAAATACCCAAAATTACATAACACCTCCCTAATAATATTATTTACACAGAAAAATCACAAGTTTCCTGAATTTACACTTTTAACCCCTCTATTTAATTAATTTCCATTCGAAACCCTAAATTTACACATAATTCCATATCTTGCAATTTACACATAAGGACCTCATGTTATATTTTTTTACACTTTAGTACTGACCTAAATAACATTATAAAAATAACCTTTAAGTTTCATAAATGACAAAACACCCCCTTATATTTTAAAAGCCAAATCGTTAAACATTTTAAAACCAAAACCCTAACCCTAATCTTTCCCAATCATCAAGCCATTATTACTACATTATAATTAGTCCTTTATGAACATAATTCCAGATCCAAAACACAAAACCCTAATCGATACATAGGGTTTTCATTTTTTTCTTTTCGAAAACCCTAACCCGATTTCAACAAAATTAACCCACGACTTATTTAGGCTTCTATAAATCAAACCACTATTTTTCCCAGATCATATAGATTATATAGAGTCTAAATAAAATATGTTTCATACCCAGAAAATTCGTATTGCATATATTAGAATTTACGTATGTTTTAACCATTTAAAATCAAAACGATCAACATAAGCTATAACAAATCGAATCAACATTTTTCTAGACCTATATGATGATCAAGGAACCCATAAAAATTATGAACATGACCCAGAAAATCGTATGAGCCATATCGAATTTATTTGTGTTTTTTTTAGGGTTTACTTCTCATTAATTTTCATTCGATCCATTTAGCTTGCATGATTCAAATCTACCATTTTATATGAGTCTTATATGATGTAAATATCATAATAAAAATACCATATGAATTTTAGAACGAGTGGATAAGTCGTATGAATTTTTGTGTACCTCGAATGATCAAATCGACAAGAAAACTCCTATGTTCGAACCAAAGAATCCACGACCTCAAAACTATTTTTCTTAGCTTCCTTAGACGTGATAGAACCCAGGAAAATTGATGTGACAGCCTCCAAAAATCGTATGGTGTTTTGGTGAGTTTTGTGTGTGTCGAATGGGATTAAATGGTGTATAAAAGGAAAATAAAAGAAAACGTGTGAAGGAGGGGAAGGGAGGGCATGAAATCTGACCCTTATTGATGTGGTATAACCAATTTGCTAAAATTAAAAGATTTCCTATTTATGATGATGTTTATCTTTAATTTATTTGATTTTAATTATTTAACAAAGAAAATAAAATGTATATGTTTAAAAATGTTAGGCCTATGTAACATTTTATGTGTGACAAATATTTTTAGGACATATAAAGTATTAAAATGTTCATACAAAAATTATTTCACTCCATATGTGGTAAATTTCCAAAGGTTTGGGATTTATTTGGCGTTTTAAACGTTTATTAATTGAATTTTAAAGTTACAGGGGTATTTTGGTCATTTTACATGTTTTGAAATTTTGGGTATTACACTAACCCTTCGAAAGTAAAAGCCATCACTGATCTCCAAGCTCCAAAGTCATTGAAAGAAGTGCAAAGCCTGAATGGGAAGCTCGCAGCACTCAGCAGATTCCTATCGAAAGGGGCAGATCATTCTTTACCATTTTTCAAAACACTCAAGGGGTGTACAGATAAAAAGACTTTTCAATGGAGTTGTGATGCAGAAGCTGCTTTCCAAAAGCTAAAGGAGTTCATGGAAATTTTACCAACGCTTACAGCCCCAATCAAAGGCGAAGTGTTGTTCATGTACTTTACGGCATCTTTCGAAAGCATTAGTACTGTTCTTTTGGCAGAAAGGGATAAGAAACAAGTTCCAATTTACTTTGTTAGCAGGGTCCTGCAAGGGGCCGAATTGAACTACCCAGAGTTGGAAAAGTTGATCTTAGCTTTGGTTTACGCTGCAAGGCGACTTAGAAGGTATTTACAAGCTCATCCCATCACAGTATTGACCGACAAGCCAATTAAGCAGATATTGGCGAAGCCTGAGAAATCAGGTAGGGTGGCTAAATGGGCCATCGAACTAGGGGAGCACGACATAGAGTACAAGGGTCGAAACTCCATCAAAGGGCAGATACTTGCAGACTTTCTTGCTGAAACACCTTCCGGGCCTAGCCAGGACAAGGAAATCCCAAAAGAGAAACCTCCAAAGGCGAAGGAGGGGTGGAAACTATACACAGACAGAGCCTCAAGCTCCGATGGTTCAGGAGCAGGTCTAATGTTGGTCAGTCCGGAAGGAAAGGAGTATACTTATGCTCTACGTTTTGAGTTCGAAGCTACGAACAATGAAGCCGAGTACGAAGCTTTGTTAGCTGCCCTTCGACTTGCGAAGGAAATGGAGGTTGGAAACCTCTCCATCTTTGTGGATTCGCAGCTAGTCGCCAACCAAATAAAGGGCCCTTACGAAGCAAGACAGCCCACCATCAAACAATATTTGGATAAAGCTAAGGAACTTCTCCAGGAATTCGACTCCTATGAGATAGCACATGTTCGCAGAAATCAAAACAAGAAAGCAGATGCCTTAAGCAAGCTAGCTTCGATGGCATTTGCTCATCTAACGAAGGAAGTTCTGGTGGAAGTATTGGCTGACAGGTCAATAAAAAGAAGCGAAGTATCTGATATCATACCCGAAGAAGGCCCAAATTGGATGACTCCAATAAGGGAATACTTGATCAGTGGTATTCTTCCCGAAGACACAAAGCTAGCCCGAAAGGTCAGAGTCAAGGCTCCCCAATATAGACTTATTGGGGATAATCTCTACAGAAGATCCTTCCTGTCTCCGTGGCTTCGCTGCGTGGGACCAACGCAAGCCTCAAACATCATTCGTGAGGTACATGAAGGATCCTGCGGGTTGCACGCAGGCCCCCGTTCCATTGTCTCAAAAGTAATGAAGCTCGGATATTATTGGCCGTCCATGCACAGGGATGCAATGGAAATAATACAAAAGTGTGAAGCATGTCAGATCCACTCGAAAGTTCCAAGAATGCCTAAGCAAGACATGACCTCAGTTACTTCAGCATGGCCCTTCTGTCAATGGGGAATTGATATAGTCGGACCTCTACCAGTAGCTCCAGGAGGAGTAAAATTCTTGGTCGTAGCAATCGATTACTTCACCAAATGGGTTGAAGCAAAGCCTTTGGCATCAGTAACGGGGAGGCACATGGAAAAGTTTGTATGGGAGCACATAATTTGTCGATTTGGTGTTCCTCACATTATCATCTCCGATAACGGGAAGCAATTCGCCGAAGGGGTATTCCCAACCTTTTGCGAGGGCCTAAAAATCAAACAATCGTTTACTTCTGTATACCATCCTCAGGGCAACGGACAAGTTGAAGTCACCAACAGGGACATCATTGACGGTATCGAAAAGAGATTAGGACGAAGCCATCATGGGTGGGTAGACGAACTACCCCAAGTTCTGTGGGCGCATAGGACACACCCCAAATCAAGCCATGGGGAAACTCCTTTTAGCCTTGCTTATGGAACGGAGGCTGTCATACCCTCCGAAATCAGCATAGAAACAGAACGCATTGTGAACTTTGAAGAAAAAACAAATGCCGAAAAGCTTCGTGAGAATCTTGATCTTCTAGAAGAAAGAAGAGAAATAGCTTCGATCAGGGAGGCTATCTACAAACAAAAGTTGGAAAAGTACTACAACAACTGAGTTCGACCTTCCACATTCAAGCCAGGTGAATATGTCCTTCGGTTAAATAGTGCGAGCAAGGCCGAATACGAAGGGAAGCTAGGGCCCACATGGGAAGGACCCTACGTGATATCCGAAGCCTACGGCAATGGAGCCTACACGCTTGCAACAATGAAGGGAGAGGTCATGGATAGGACTTGGAATGGTACCAATCTTCGTAAGTTTTACATATAAGACTTACTACCTTTAAAAGCACTCAGTCTGTTTTTTCAATTTCATGTAACACATTCTTCTCACTTGGGGAAAGAAGCATTAATGGTAGGTGTCCTAGTATTCATTTCTTAAAATGATGTAATCCTCCCTACCCAATTAATGATATAACGCATTTCCCTCAAATCTCTTGTTTCGTTTCTCTACAACAAAGATTTGATCAGCCAAGTACTTTACAAGTTTCAATGTCGAAGGATGTAGCAAGGCAAATGTCTTGTATTCAAATAACATCCATTGCAATTCACATTAACTTTTCCTATAAAGTCTTAGGGTATTATAAGCCCTTCGTATCTTAAGGATAAAGACGGAGTGGGTCGCGACCCTCTGTCGCAGTCAAATTATACGATTGCTTAAAATCTTGGTTCAAAATACACACAATAAGGTTATAGCCTTAGGTTGTATGTGTACGTCTATTATAAGCGTAAGAGAAGAAAAACATAGCATTCAAAAGCGGGATTAACAAGGCCAAATATGGTCATAGCCAAAACAAAACAAACAATTATTTAATGCATGGGTCGAAGCCCGTGCAGATGCATAGATATATTGTTCAAACTATTAAACACGATGTGACATTGTCGAAAGGGTACATACCACCCGTGGGGTCAAATCCCTGCCAACATGACAGTCTTCAAACATCCGTTGTGAACGCGAAATCTCTCTAGCGTGGTGTAGGTAGAGGGTTAGCAGAGGAAGTGTTCCTGGGGGAAGACGGAGGCTGAATTTTTCGAGGCTTTTTTGAAAGGAGATCTTCTAGAGGTGCTAGGGGATCCTTGGTTACCTCTGAAAGGAAGGAGTATTTCGCTGAGGCAAATGAAGTACCAGCATCATTATACTCTTTCTCAGAATTCGGATGGTAGTAGGGTACCTCCGACAAAACCACATGTTTCTTGGTCAGGGCAATTTCTTCCAATGTGGTGCAAGTACCATAAAAGATGGCTGCGTTGACTAGTCTTCCAATAACTTCCCCCACCTCATCACTACGGTACAATTCCATTGCCACATGAGGAACAACCTTCGAAACTACATCAGCTCGGTCTTTCTTCAATTTTTCACACTGGAATTTAAGACTATCGATCTCCTCGCAAAGCTCGCCCTTCTGCTCAACCAACCTAGACCTTTCGGTTTCCAGACTTGTACATTTGGATTCAAGCATTGTGATTTGTGCCCTATAAATGGATACCCTAGCCTCCTCACCTTTCAACCTATCACATTTTGCGTGGGATTCCCTCAATTGCCCTTCGAGTCTGTCAATCTTGGCTCGCATGTCTTGGACAATAGGATTCTTCTCAAAGTTCTCCATCACTTCTTTGCACTTAGCCTCCAACTCATCATACTCATTATCCCTAGCCTTTTCTTTGGCTGCGATGACATCCATTTTTCCCCTTACATCCAACACCATTTGCACCAATTCCCTTGTTCGAGAATTCAGATGATTATCCAATACAGCCTGTCTGGCATAGCTTTTGGAATGAAAGTCACAAAGCTCTTCCATGGACATGTTGTCCAAAATGCCTCTCCAGCCAGCAGGTGTCATTTTTTCAACCAATTGACGACATGCAAGAGCATCCGGAAGCTCTGTGACGTTGGGAAGGCCTGCGAGAAATAAGATAATCAGTTACATAATGCGTTATGTTCACCAGACATACAAGATTTCAACTTACCAGGAGTGTCATTTTCAGGAACCCTTAGGGGGGGGGTAGGTATAAAGGTTTTAGCATGAGAACTTTTGGGTTTCATCGTTCTTGTCGGAGGGGTTGGTAGAGATAATTTCCTTTTCGGAGGAGTCTTCACAGACATGGCAGCTTTTCTCTTGATTGTTTTCTTTTTGTCTGAGACACCGGAAGACCCCATAAGCCTCGTTTAAAATTCCTTGATGAGTGGATCATCAGAGTCTGCTACAGTTTCTACAAAGTGTGGAGTCTTGTCATCATTAGCTGAGGCTGATGGAGAACCCACTCCATCACTCATATCCTTCGAATCTTGGGGGATGAAAGTAACTTCCCTGGTACCACGGGATACAACGAAGTTCCTGAACGCCATTCCTACAACAACAAAGGAAAGCGATTAGAATCAGCAGATAAGTTATTTACTTTATTTGAATAGTTATATACATACTTCTCCCCTCACAAATTATCTCAGGTTTCAACGGAGAGCCTTCCCAACGATCAACGATGCCCGCCATATACAGTATTGGTTCGGGAAACGTTTGTACATCAAAAGGATGGCGTGCAAGACGTTGGTATAGTGGATTGTTTCTTACGAAGTGCGGTAAGGGATCATCAAAACGTTTCTCATCAAACTGAAATGCCTTATCCAGCAAGGCTGGGTATTCGGGAGGTATGATTGTGCTTTGTACATAGAAAAACAAACCTTTCCATTTTCTTATATTTGCAAAGGGTTTAGTTATTAAGCAAGGCACATCAGGCTCACTTCTTTTTGCTAAGGTTAACCAATCACCACCAGGGCAAAGGTTAATAAAGCCTCTAAGCACATTAAGTGTTGGCTCATAACCATAAGCTTTGCATACAACAATGTAAGTGGTTAGTTTGGCTAAACCAAAACGATTCAACCTAGAGATATGTACTTGATAGTACTGTAAAAACTCTAGGATTAGAGGATGAATGGGAACCCTAAAGTTGGATTCTGTAAATGCATGAACATAGAGCCCAACATACCCAATCGGAGCGTCAAAAATATTTTGGTCTTTGTTCAGAAGAATCACTTTGAACTCTTTAGGTATGGGGTACTTCCCAAGAAATTCTGTCAAATCCTGTTTTGATAAGATACATTTTTGTTGCCTAATGATTCTCTTTGCTGCCATACTCATCTTGTAATTAGAAACAATGAGTTTTGGAGAAGAGATTTACCTTTAAGATCAACCAAAGCACGAAGCACAGTGTTGTGTATGTGGATTTTGGGCGCAAAAGAAAAAGTGATCTAGGGTTAGGATTATGAAGGGTTTATGTATATCCTTTGTAGCTCTATCTTAGCCATCCACGTGCAGGTATAATCCGAGACATACACGGACTCTAAATTGTTCTTTAAATTTTGAAAAGATGTTTATGGTTACCGAAATCCTAGCTGCTATAGCATAGGGTGGTAGTTGCATATTTATTAGCCGCATTTATTGCGCAAAGTCTGTTTAATCACTTATCCTTCCTCGTACGAATTTGTGAAGAAAGGGATAGAGTGTAGCATGTTTTTCGAGTCGAATGAAATTCATACTCGTACGTATATATCACTTTCGACTGGGGGGCTTGATGATGTACCCTCCTAACGGGTCGAATGACTCCCCTTCGAACCTGTGCGAAGCCCTCTCTTCGGAGGCCTGATGCGTGGTTTTGTGACCTTACAACAGGTTTTACCTCTCGAGGGATCTCAAGAGGCTTGCAATCCCCACCAGGCAGTGTACCTGACTGATGTAGTATAGTGTAGTGGCAAGTACCGGGGGATTGATCATTCTCTAGGGGAATAGTGTCGTTAGGATTGAAAAACTACTCTAATAGGTCTAAGGGTGAGGGAAGATTCTTTTTGTATTT
Source organism: Artemisia tridentata subsp. tridentata (assembly GCA_021014915.2). Lineage (NCBI taxonomy): Eukaryota > Viridiplantae > Streptophyta > Magnoliopsida > Asterales > Asteraceae > Artemisia > Artemisia tridentata. The sequence continues at coordinate 366,534,927 of CP139507.1, forward strand.
TTATAATTTTATGAAAGCAAGTAAAATCTCGGGTTTGGAGGAGTGGGCGGAATTAGTTGCTAGTCAACTAACCCAAATAACTACAAATGCAATAAAAATAAAATAACTGAAAATGAAAAGGTTGTGGAACTTATATGGGGAGAAATGTGTTTACTTAGACTTCCTTACTCCCTAACTATCTTTTACCGGTTGATTAGTGTGTATTAATTGCGTGGATGACGGGTGTATTCCTTAATACCAATCGTGGGGTGGCGTACGTACTTCCCAAAACCTACAAGCTCCTACTTCACTCCTATGTCGAGCCGGCTAAGAAGCTCCTAACATGGGATCACTAGAATTCGCTCATGCATTAAATACAACCATAAAAACCTTAGTACGCATTGGTTCATGTTTCTTAAGACGTTCAAGCAAGTTACCGTATAGGAGGTTAGCCAATTTTCTTAAGCCTAACATCGATAAACAATCATCCAATACAATTAATAACACACCAACAACTAATAATCAATAGTTAGGTTTCATTAGATCTAAGCAAACACAAGATAAATCTAGCCTAGCATGTTAATTAAAAGATAAGAACAAGATATAATCAAACAACACATGGACATATTGATTGATTAAGTGATTACTTATCTTCAATTAAACATGGGAGATCCAAGGGTATAAAACCCTTAAAAATGGCAGAAAATTCGTCTTAGGGTTTCTCCTCACAAAGTTGCACACTAATGACTAAAAATTGCAAAACTATATATAGAGTTTAGGGGCTGACGGCGTCACGTTGTAGGAGGTGACGCCGTCACCTCGCCGCGGCTAGGGTTCCCGGATGGTCTTCCTGACGCCGTCCCTCTTTAATCCTCCAAAATCCACTCTGGCGCGTCAAGGGTTGACGACCTTCTTGACGCCGTCCCCCTTTAATCTTCCAAAATTTCTCTGGCTTATCAAGGGCTAACGGCGTCACACTAGGGCTTGACGCCGTCACGTGTACTTTCCAGCATATTTTTGAGACTTTGTCGTTTTCTTCACTTTTATGCTCCAAAAACGTCCAAAATGCTTCCTTTTCCAGATTTCTTCTCCAAAGTACCTAAAATGACAAAAGGAACGATTTAGGGCAATATTTGATCAAATAAATACGATTTAGGGCTTAAATGACCCCCTAAAAGCGGTACACTTTTCGCTTCATCAAATACCCTTACACTTGAGATTTGCTTGTCCTCAAGCAAATGCGCTTTTATTCTAATCAAAATACAAGTTAGGGGTCATTTAATGCTAATATAAAAGTAATTACAACAAATAGTCGTTCCACTTTAATCATAATAAGCACGGAGATTACAAACTAGCACCTCACAAGTAGTGTTTAGATACTCACATCTCTCAGGTGTCATAAAAGTATATCTCATAAATGAAAACGGATAATATCTCTCACTACCTGTCATAGCAAATAGATTACCATAGGCTTGGGAAAGGATCAAAAACCTCCTCCACTAGGCGTAAGCACCTAAGATAAACTATCAAAGAGGGCTTTTAAACGGGTTATAACGTTAGGTGTAGGGATATGATAAACACGGATTTGTTGGATAAGGGATATTTTACTGGTGGCGAGTTAAAGATCTTGATTAATTACATGTACAATATGGCGTTGTTAAGCCAAGACTAGACTCAACTTAAGCTAATGAAAGAAATAGAAAAAAAGATAAAATAAACATAAAATGAAACGGGATGGTAGTCCGTATGTTTTTTTACTTTTCTTTTTCTCATTTTTTTTTATTTTTTCTTTATTTTTTCGATTTTTTTTTCATACACTCTTGCCCTACCATCCAAAATAATACATCATAGGGGCGTTGCATTCCCCTTACACTTGAACTTTTACATAACTTTACAAATAACTATTCTATCGACTCGAATTAAGATAATCGAAACACTTGGAGTACTTTTAAAATATTTAGCACCTATTGGGGTAATAATGTTGTTCTTCCCCATTACTCCATTACACTAGTACTTTACCCATGAGTCCCAATCGTCCCAAAACAATATGTACAAGGATATGACTCGACTTAGCAACCATGTAATCAATTAGATAATTAACTTGGGGTTTAAACAAATGTTGTCACAATAATGCACTAAAAATGAGTGCATACAAGGTAGGCTAAGGCGATTTGGGTGTACATTTAAGTGGGGTGTAACAAATTCTTCCTTTAAGTAAAATTCTTAAAGTTAGAAATGAAAAGATAGGCTCTGAGGGGTGTACTAGGGGTATCGTGTACTAAAAATGAGTACAACGCAAAGGGTGTGGGAGAATTACTTGACCAATGTAGCCAATGTAATTATAACAAAAACACAGGTGTAAAACAATGGGTTAATCCTAATGCCTCTTATCATGTAGTAAATCTAACTACACGAATGTAGTCTCACATGTGGCCTCGGAATGGTCCTAATGCAAGTTCTAGAATCTAAGTGCTACCGGTACACACATCATAGCATAAATGATTTTCCTACCAATTCTAGGGGCGAACCTCACATATTTGGGGGTGGAAAATTTTTTAGTGGTACGGTTTTTTGTGCTAGTCGTATAACTCCTATCCGTGAGACTCTCATTAAGACCAAAGTTTCACTCCTATATGTTGTAAAAAAATTTAAATTTGGCACTAAAATTGCCTTAACAGGTATTTATCTCAGTTTTATTACATATCTACCATTAAACAAACAAAAATCAAGTGCAATTGTATTCTCTAAAGTATCGTACTTTACCCCCCCCCCTTACACTTAAGATGAACATTGTCCCCAATGTTCAAATAACAAGATGTAAAAGTAAATAAGGTAAAAGAATGAAATCAAATACTCCCCTGATTCGTTTGGTGGATAAAGAGGTAACATGGTTAGATCTTCTTCCAAGAGAAAGTAGAAGCTTCAAGACTAAGGCATCGCCAAAAGCTTGATTCCACATACATCTCCTTGTCCAAAATAACCTGTTAAACCTGAGAAAACAAACACGAAAACCTGCATAACATCGGCTGGATAAATCTATATAAGGATATAATGCTTGTGGAATGATTATTTTGCAGATTCATGGAGTTTATAAGTTAGAGATTTAATAAAAACTTTTTATGATTCCGGTAGAAAAACAAAACTTTCAAAAATTTCAGAAAATTAAAACCTGACGCTGTCAGGTTGTAATGCCTGACGCCGTCAGAAATGATCTGACAGAATTCTCATGTTAAGTTTCCGGAAAATTTCTGGAAAAACCTATACCTTACTTCCTGGAATTCCTGCAAAACATCATTATGACTCGATACAAGCATTTGACTCAAACAGTTACTAATATGTATGTTAATTTAATATTGTTATGATTCATGTTCATTTGTTCTAATAAACCGATTTGGATTTCCCTAACACTTAACTTTTGCAAAATACCTTTATATGTAGTTAAGACGAAGTTAAAAACAAGATAAAGCATTTTCACAATTTAGTTTTGAACATGAATCAATAATAATAAAAATTAAACATACATACGGAAGCAAATAAAATCAAACAAACAAATAAATAAACACACAAAGCAAATAAAGCTTGGGTTGCCTCCCAAGAAGCGCTTTTCTTTATTAACGAGTCTTGTAGCTAGACTCAAAGTCCTTCTACCCTATGTAAGTGAGTTCGTCATCGAGGACGTCTTTAGGGTTAAGCTTGGATTGAAGTTTCCTATTGGTCCGCTTAGTACAATATATCTTTTCAAACTTCTCTCCATCCGGGTCATACAATGTCATCTTAATATGCCATGACCCATCTCCATCTTTGGGTGGTTTGTCCCAATCCCACTTATGATCATCGTCCTCACAAGTCCACTTATTCATCCCTAGGTTAATTGGCAAAACTCCTAGGAAATCAATCATCTTCCTAAAAACTAGAGGGTCTTCAAATGGATCCAATTCGGTGTCCCTAGCCAAGAGTTGCTCTACCGTATGTGTTCGGTTCACAAAGTCCTCTTCTAGGTAAAATGGGCGTTGGGGTCCTATGAAGTCTCTATCCTATTTAATTCTAACCAATGGGGTGTTGGTTCATCACTAGTATCATAGGCATGTTTCTTCACATCATAGACTGACCAAGTATCACCTTCTCCTACCGCTATCTTAGATTCCTTACAATCAATCATAGCACTAGCGGTCGCCAAAAATCCTCTACCTATCAACAAGGGGCATGTAGGGTCGCTAACCATATCAAGGACGTGGAAATCGGCTAAAATGGTTAGTTTTCCAATGTGTACTAACACGTCCTTGACTACTCCAACTGGGTAAGCAACACTCCCATCCGCTAAGCCTATTATTACCTCGGTTTCTTCAAGTTTTCCTAGTTTTAGAGAGGTGTAGAGAGGTAACGGAAGTAGGTTAAGGCTTTATCCAAGATCGGCTAATGTGTCATAAGCCTCCGAATTACCGATCTTGCAAGGTAGAACAAATAAGCCCGGATCATCTAACTTCTTAGGTAGCTTGTTTTGAACGAAGGCGGTCCCTTTTTCGCCTAACTTGAGCTTCTTCTCATCCAACACATCAATAACCGGACTTTCAAGGTGGAGCTCCTTGAATTCATTGTCAAGGTTTTGAGTGGGAGGTGTTTCAACTATGTTGTTGACCAATTTGGATATCATAACTTCTTGGTCATTTTGAACGACTTGGGTTTGTTTGAAACACGAGCTCATGGAATTGACCGAATAATATTGTGGACAAGAACTAGGAGACGAAACTGATGAAATGGCGTTGACGTTTAGTTTCGGGTTCTTGACTGTGTTGCTAGGGAGTGCTCCCCTTTCTCGGTCATTGAGGGCTTTCAACAAAGTGTCAATCTTATTGGTCATCTCGCTTTGTTTTTGTTTGAAATCGGCTTCAAACTTGGCCAAACGAGCTTCTTGAGATGCCATAAATTGGGACATCAATCCTTCAAAGTTATTGGTACTACCATTGCTGGAAGGATTGTTGTTGAAAGTACGGTTCGAGGATGAACCGCTTGATTGGAAACGATTAGGTGGGTTGGAAGAATTGGTTTGTTGTGCATTTTGGTTTTGTTTCCACCTAAGGTTTGGGTGATTTTTCCATGAGGGGTTGTATGAATCACCGTAGGGGTTTGGCTCGGGTTTGAAAGTGTACCACTTGTCTCCCGCTCCGTCGGTACGCGAGGATGCGTAGTCCGCATAAGCTTGTTCGGGGAGTTCCATGCAATCACGAGTGTCGTGGGGACCACTACATACTTCACATGAAGAAGTGATTTTGTTCACTTGGCTTGAAGGTTTAGGAGCCTCGTAGGATTTCATAAGAAACTTGACTTGGTCTTCAAGTTCTATGATCCTACGGTCGGTAGTGCTTGAATTGTTCGAAGGCAAAGATATTGCCTTGACCGTTTTATTCAAATCACGGGGATCACTCCAACTTTCGTTGTCATAAAGAGCAAGATCTTCCAGGAGAGCCCATGATTGTTCCACACTTAGATCACGTAGCTTACCACCAGCCGATTGGTCAATGGTTTGCCTCGTGGAGAGATTGATATGGTCATAGAAGATTTGGACTTGGAGCCCAAGTTCTATGCCATGGTGAGGGACTTTTTGGAGTAAGTCCTTGAATCGAGTCCATGCCTCGTAGAGGGTTTCGCCTTGACGTTGTTGGAACATCAAGATATCATTCCTTAGCTTGGTAGTTCTTCCTGGTGGGAAAAACTGAGCGAGGAAACGAGTGGTGAGATCATCCCAAGAGGTGATGGATCCTGCGGGTAGACGCTCTAGCCATTGACTAGCTTGGTCCCGCAGAGAGAATTGAAAGAGACGCAGTCGGGTCGTCTCTCGAGTGGCAACATCAAGGTCTATAGAATCAACGATTTTGAGAAAGTCCTTGAGATGTTGATTAGGATCTTCGGAACGAAGTCCATGGAATGCGCATCCGCTTTGCACCAACCGGATTGTGTCGAATCGCAAGGGAGTGACATTGGCTCCTTGAGTGAGCTCAATGGTGTTTCGATAGCCATGGTGGCTAGGACGGGAGTAATCTCCTAAGGTACGGGCTCTAGGAGGTGGGTGTTGTTGTGGTGGTGGGTTGTTGGGATCGAGGATATTACCACCTTCCATGATATCGGATGGTAATGGTTACGAACAAAGAAACGAAGAAAAAGATAGACTAAAGAAAAACCTAGAAAAATAAAAATCTCACTAGAAAGGAATCTAGTGAGTAGACCTAATTAAAATAAAAAAATTCAACCTAAACAATAACTATTCCCCGGCAACGGCGCCAAAAACTTGATGCGTGGTTTTGCGACCTTACAACAGGTTTTACCTCTCGAGGGATCTCAAGAGGCTTGCAATCCCCACCAGGCAGTGTACCTGACCGATGTAGTATAGTGTAGTGGCAAGTACCGGGGGATTGATCGTTCTCTAGGGGAATAGTGTCGTTAGGATTGAAAAACTACTCTAATAGGTCTAAGGGTGAGGGAAGATTCTTTTTGTATTTTTATAATTTTATGAAAGCAAGTAAAATCTCGGGTTTGAAGGAGTGGGCGGAATTAGTTGCTAGTCAACTAACCCAAATAACTACAAATGCAAATAAAATAAAATAACTAAAAATGAAAAGGTTGTGGAACTTATATGGGGAGAAATGTGTTTACTTAGACTTCCTTACTCCCTAACTATCTTTTACCGGTTGATTAGTGTGTAGTAATTGCGTGGATGACGGGTGTATTCCTTAATACCAATCGTGGGGTGGCGTACGTACTTCCCCAACTCTACAAGCTCCTACTTCACTCCTATGTCGAGCCGGCTAAGAAGCTCCTAACATGGGATCACTAGAATTCGCTCATGCATTAAATACAACCATAAAAACCTTAGTACGCATTGGTTCATGTTTCTTAAGACGTTCAAGCAAGTTACCGTATAGGAGGTTAGCCAATTTTCTTAAGCCTAACATCGATAAACAATCATCCAATACAATTAATAACACACCAACAACTAATAATCAATAGTTAGGTTTCATTAGATCTAAGCAAACACAAGATAAATCTAGCCTAGCATGTTAATTAAAAGACAAGAACAAGATATAATCAAACAACACATAGACATACTGATTGATTAAGTGATTACTTATCTTCAATTAAACATGGGAGATCCAAGGGTATAAAACCCTTAAAAATGGCAGAAAATTCGTCTTAGGGTTTCTCCTCACAAAGTTGCACACTAATGACTAAAAATTGCAAAACTATATATAGAGTTTAGGGGCTGACGGCGTCACGTTGTAGGAGGTGACGCCGTCACCTCGCCGCGGCTAGGGTTCCCGGATGGTCTTCCTGACGCCGTCCCTCTTTAATCCTCCAAAATCCGCTCTGGCCTATCAAGGGTTGACGACCTTCTTGACGCCGTCCCCCTTTAATCTTCCAAAATTTCTCTGGCTTATCAAGGGCTGACGGCGTCACACTAGGGCTTGACGCCGTCACAGGTACTTTCCAGCATATTTTTGAGACTTTGTCGTTTTCTTCACTTTTATGCTCCAAAAACGTCCAAAATGCTTCCTTTTCCAGATTTCTTCTCCAAAGTACCTAAAATGACAAAAGGAACGATTTAGGGCAATATTTGATCAAATAAATACGATTTAGGGCTTAAATGACCCCCTAAAAGCGGTACACTTTTCGCTTCATCAAGGCCCAGTTTAAACTCCTAACACGTTTCATTGGCGTAAAACCATTCGTCTACGAAGTGGTTACCATGTGGGAACCCGCCAATCGAAGCCCTAAGTCCTTCGGGGTATTCCTCTCGAAGGGACTACAACGGAGAACCCTCTTGACCTGGTCATACCCACGTTCCCTCTTACCTTAGGCTTTCCCGCCAAGAAGAGATCGTGGGCTACAAAGCCCTAGCGGTTACCATAAATCATGAGACGCCCCCATGATCTCCGAAACAAGTGCAACCGCCCACTAAGGCCTATTTCTCTCCTATAAATAGCTTGGTCGGGCAAGAACAATGTAAGTTAACTTCACTCTCGTCTTTTACGACCTACTTAAACATTACACATACTTACTCGCACGCCGAAGGTGGTTCGCAGGGTCCATCCCTTGCGCAATCACTTAACGTTGTGTTTTAGTATTTCTTATTTCAGGTTAAGAACAAGCTTGGCGCAACCTCAACACCCCATAATTCCTTTGATCATCATCGAAGGCCTGGTAGTACATCTTTTTGTACAATCAATTAGGTAAGTGATCTTTTGTAGCAAATTAAGTTAAACATACATACCAAGAAAATCAGCAGCATTTTCGCCATTAGAGAATCGTCTTGTAGATTTCCTGTTAGTATAATCGACACCATTGTGTGGAAATTCGGCCTTAGCAACCGAAAGTGGGAAGTAATTATTATTTCCAACATCAACCAACGAGTCCCTCAACACATAAACACCCGGTGCAGTAGCCTGAGCTTTGCTTACACTTATTCTTAACCCCATAAACAAAAGAACACACAGCAACAATGCCATTGTTGCACCAGCCATTGTTCGTGTGTGCGAATGTGAGATGATGGGAAGGTGGAATAGAGATGGGGTTAATTTATAAGAAATGCTCGTGTGAATGATTGGACGATATGTTACGTGATTGCATGTTTGATTGAGTGTAGCTGTAAACTCTTTGTTTGTGGTATGGGGTGTTGGAATAATCCTTTTAGTATGACCTTTGACCATTTTGACCATTTAAGTATGCTCTAATGACATATTATACCCTAAGTAACAATTGACAATTATTTGATGGAAATAACTGTCATAACAAAAAAATCATCAGGGATTGTGGTTTTCGTGTATTTTTGTCACGTAACAGAATTCTCTCAATAAACACCATAACTTGTGAGATAATCCTTCCATTGGATTGGTGACATCACTACCGAAATCGACTAACCCTAACGCTATGGCTTTATCATCCAATTCTAATTTTCATTCGGTTCTATCATCATATAAGTTTACTTTGGTGTTCTTGATATATGATATGATTGCATAAGATTGATCCTGTAGATGGTTAATTAATCTAACATGTGGCATTAGAGTGGTTTAAAACTCATGATTTTAAATTATTATGATAAAAGCCTGACGAATTATGTTTGTTTTTAACGAACGATAATCATTAAAAAAAAGTTGAACTCTTTATTGTTGTTTGACTAGAATTCTTTTAATGCATTAAATTGCATTAGTGTAATCTATACTATCTAAAGATCCAATGGCTTAATTTAATGTGCAAGAGTAATTGTGCATAAAAGGTTGTAAGGTACAAGGTAGTTTAAGCTACATCTATACTATATGAATCATATGTATTAATCGGATGTATACAAAGAGACATGTAGTTACATTGTGATCTTTAATAGGAGGTATACAAAGAAACACGGAGTTATTAGAACTTTTGGATGGCTCTTAATAATGATTTCATTTATTGTCAATTGTAAAACTTCCTCTATAAATACCATGCAGGTGGAGGTGGAAGCAAAGGTGGTGGTGGTGGAAAAGGTGGTGTAGCTCAGCTAAAGGTGGAGGTGGCGATGGCGGGGAAGGATCGGGTTCCATGAAGGCACCAATGATTTGTGTTCTAAATCCACATCGAGATACGTTTTAGTAGATATGGTTTTTTCATCAGCATGTATATATTTTTTTACTGCAATGGTATTCCCAGAACTTATCTAACTTCAAACTTTCTGTGGTGCAGGGGAAATTAATTCATATGCATTATAGTTTAGACGTGAAAAAAGCGGTGCATGTATCCAAACACGTAGGTGTATTTTATCTGTAAAAATTTTTGATAAATATTTTTGTTTGACTTGCTGAGTTGGCTACTAATTTGCTATGTTCATGTGGACATCAACATCCTGATATAACAAACAGTTCCTTTAGAAAAGGTATTTACTTTTGTTATTTGATTTTTATTTGTGAACTTGATGTCTACTTGAGATTCATTTGTGTAATTTTCTCTGTATTATGCAGTCAAGAGTATCACAACTATGTCGTGGATAACGGTCATACCATATCTTCTACCAGTGGCTTATGGTTGATTAGTTTCGCAAGTGTTTTTACTTTTACTTTGACGTGCTTAGATTGTTTTAATAAGAGAAATGACGAGTTTTGGATTGATGCGTTTGGTTTGACTGATTGTGATAGGTTAATAATATTTGGTTGATGATGTGGTTATCTGTGAAGTCAATGCGTTTTATTTGGTAGACTGATATATGTTTTTGAGCAGGAAGCCCTTGATGCTCTTGGATTTTCCTATCAAAACCAAGAGGATATCTTTGAATTGCTTGCTGCAATCTTATGGCTTGGGAATATTTCATTTGCAGTAATTGAAGAAGAAGAACATGTCAAGGTTAAGGTTGATGAAAGTGAACGAAGAAAGGAAGAGGTGAAGTGGTGAGAATGATGTTGAATGTGAAGAGATTCGAAATCGGTTTCGGTAATACTATGTATTATAACATATGAAGAAGAAAATTTTGCATGGAATGTTTAATAGAGTTAGTTCTAAATTATTAATGGAAACAGTGACGCTTGGCAATGTTCAAGGGACGGAGATAATTCTAGGAAGTGGTATAGAGAGGATTTTAAAAGATTACTCTGAAAAATCTGTGTTTACCAACTTTCTTAAGTTTTTGAGAGGATCCAAAACCAGGTATGGATAATTAAGACCAGAACAAAGATTTCATGGTGCAAGTAATGTTATAAGAACGGATAAAAGAAAGATTGGTAATTAATATGAGATTCAGATGCCAACTAATATCTCAATCTGAAAGAACCTAACGTGAAAGGTGTCTCAGTAATTTACATTTATGGTATTCTAAGATGATTATAAAGTGTGGTGACAACTTAAAATAATTGTTCACTTATAAAAAATATCTTACTAGCGTAAATTGAGAAACAATGGTCAATTTATGTGACCAGTTATGGAAGCAATGTGAATGGTCTATGTGCTCTAGATTCATTTTTTTCTATTTAGCAGTTATTTATTGAATTTATAATCTACGTGAAAATTTGTTTTGTTCAACACATCACATATACTCTTGCAAAGAGTTTGAAGAATGTTTAAATTGTAAGCATATTTTAGTGAAGCATCACTCAAACCTTTCATTGTATATTTATTGTTTGAAATTTAGAGGTATAGCTCTCATTTGTACCAAGAATTCAATATTTTAGATACTTTATAGTAAAGACGTGTATTGTTTTGGGAGAAGTTTGTAGTATGTATAATAATTAGTAGTCCGTTTTTCTTGCGACGCAGTAGGCCATTTGTTTTTAAATGATGGTGACGGTTGCGTGTTCGTTTTCCGGCATAGTATAGTGTTTTCTAGATTGTAATAGTGAAAGGATATTATTTCATGTTAATATGTATTAAACTAAAACAAACTGAAACATATGAATGGTCTTGGTCTAATGATGAAGGGATATTTGCTTATTGTGCAAGTATTTTGTGGTTGTTGAGTATTGTAGTCGCATGCTATAAAAAGATTGGTCATAAAATGTTGGTATCTATCTATCTATCGATTATATATAAAGATTCAATAGCTAAATTTAATGTGCAAGAGTATTTGTGCACAAATACATGTACGGTACAAACAAGACATTGCACACCAAATGAAGTGAAAATAATGAAAATTCATCTATCCGAGTAATGAGTCCAAATATGAAAGGGTAACCATTAATATAAGAAAACCAATAGATTATAACCCCTTCATCTCTTTGCCTCCCATGAGTTACAACTTACAAGCAAACCATACTAAACCATTATATAAAGAGTTGCGTGGGAATGTGAGTTGGATGCATATGGACAAAATGTTTGCTGCTGCGTTAGTATATATGTTGTAATGCATGGTTGTTGTTAAACACTTTGGTATGCACCTTCCTATACACCTTTGTATATTTTAATGGATTTTAAAAATGGTTCCAAGGTTGATGAGCCAAATTTTGACATATACATTAATGCATTTGCTATTACTTTTCTCAAGTAATTTTTATTCTTTATTTATTTTTTTTATATTTTTTTTGTCCATATTACAAGGAATAATACATTAAAGATGATAAAGAGACATAGGGCACGACGAGTTGGTCAAAAAGGTTGTTCAAGACGGGTTACAACTAATGGTCAAGAAGGTCGTTCAAGACGGGCAACCTTTGTTACAATGAAGCTATAGTCCATCTTACAAATATGGCTTCCAAAAGATAAGAAGATTATTTGTACGTAGGGTCACCCATAGCACAAGGATTTGTTGAGGATATAGCAACTGGGTTCTTTCTGAAAAAACTCGAACACTAATGATTTCATTCAAATGTAAGAACGATTAATATCAATATTTTCTACTATAAGCTAAACACATATCTATTGTCAACAAAGTATCATTTACACAAGAAAAATAAAGGAAAATCACCTATCAATTCTGTATATTTTTTTGACACATGACACACATAGAAGTTTGGAAGATTGTGAATGAGTGTCGATATATATGTTGTGACAAATAATATTGTCTAATTCATCACATTGGAAAATAGGCTATGATCATGTAGTTTAGAACACATGCGAGTGTAAACCTTCTCCCATCTATATATTGACAGGACTTGCATTCTCTAACGCTATTAGTAAAACAACATTGAACATTCCTTAATATACATTTGAATAACATGGAACTTATATATTGTTTGTAACAGTGAACTAGAACACAACCAAACAGCAACCAAACAAATGTAGCAATAGTATTTGCATGTGATGGCAGTACTAACTCAAAATGTCCAGCAGTACTAATATAATTCAATAAGGTAGCAGTACTAACGAGTATATATAACAAGACTAAGTTCAACAATCCAAAAACTAGCAGTACTAATGTGTAATGTGTTATATAATAAGCAGTACCAACATGAACTGAGCAGTAATAAATCCTTCAATAGCAGTACAAACGAATGAACATTTGTGGACGAGCAGTACTAAATAATTTCCCATAGCAACCCTATTGTGCACTTTAGAACATGAAAGTATACTGAGCGAGCTAATTGATATATATGAAGCGGTACCAAAAGTCCAACAATCAGTACTAAAAATCCCTTCATTCATGAAACGAAATCAGATCAACCAGCATCTTTTTGCAAAGTAGAACTGAGTATATCAAGTAGGCAAGCTTGATTGTGTATGAGTGTGCATACATTTCGCAAGTGTTGATTATTTAGTCTCATGGTTGAATAACTCTCCTCTTTCCAAGCTATAGCATTATTAGACTCAATACTTAAATATAAAGATCGTACGTAATGTTTGTGCGTGTTCTTCACTTAAATATATCCAAAAAAATCAGCCGACGAACAATCAAATCCAACTGTGTGCAACGCAATAAACTAAAAAAAAAGAAGGTAAATATACATAAAAATTAACAAAAACCTACCGAGGCAGCCCAAGTTATACACTGTTGAATATTTTAGCCTCACCATCACGTTAACAACTCAGCAATTTACTCAAACATTAAGCTATGAACAAAGTTTACCAATTATGATAACCATTGCCCAAATAAACATCTAAATTATTAAATCCATACATTACATACAAAAAAAAAACAAAAACAAAAACAAAAACAATATATATATATATATATATATATATATATATATATATATATATATATATATATAAAATGCTTATAACTTATACTTACATTTATATCTAAAAAACCCATCACCGGCATAATGCTTACCATTAACATCCTAACCTTCATAAAAATGCTTATAACTTAGACTTATATTTATATCTAAAAATTCCCCATTACAATCATAAATTAAAATAATAATAATAATAATAATAACAACTAAAACAATATTACTTATATTTATTTTAAATATCATAAAGACAAAAACAAACAAAACATTAAAAATTATCAATACCAACAAAAATATATAAAACCAAACAACTAATTAAACTCATTCATCTTAATAGCATTAGCTTCTTCCTCACAGACACCAAGTTTCACTTGATAGAACAAATTATTTAACTTTTCAAGCAATACCCGATGCCTCTCTTGAGTCTTTCTAAAGAATCTAGCGATTCCAAAGCAACATCACGAGGACCTAAAGCTTCCATGTTCGCCATCATTGTATGGTTCTTCGCCATTACCCACCTCAAATGTTGACAACAAGAAAAAAGTAATTTGGAAAGTGCATAATCTTGACCTCCCTGTTGCACAAACCATAAACGCATACAATCATACAATTTAGAAGAACCGGCAACATTTAAACTAATTAGTTTAGATAGTGTAAACCTAATGACTACCAACCATTAAGCTATGAACACTTAGACACAATTCGTGCAACGCACGGGCTTTACAATGCCTCGTTTAATACAATAATAATAAATTCGATGCATTTTTTTATTTTATTTTATTTTTTTTATTAATTTTAAGAGAATTCAATGCACCCTGTGTGAATTGAAAATCACTATCATGCGTTAATACTTGGAAAAGAAACCATGACACTAATAATGGTTTAGTTTTATGACTGATATGCCGTACCCACCAATGATTTAAAGGAAATTAATTAACAAGTTTGTAAACCCTTTTTTTTTATCTTAATCGGAATTGCAATAATATACAAAAGGCAATAACTTACATGAATCACTTGTTTATTACATGTGCATAATATACAACATTAGAATGTGATTGTTCTTTTCTTTATGCAAATGTTATGTTAACAACGATTTAGATAATTCCACTACTGTATGCTTTATAATAATTCGCATATATAATAAGTAGTTAATGAAATTATCTCAGATTCATAACTTGTTGAATTTATTAATGTTGAATGGCAACTTTTATGTTAATATAGATAATCACCACAACGAATGGTTGTTTACATTAATATACGAGTTTATTCATGTCATAATATGAAATTGTTCATGTTACCACTCAATGAACCCAACATATTGGTATGATAACTTGAACAATGAAATATATATTAGCATAATAGCATATATGTTACGTTTCTGCCCAACGGTGATATGTGATATATGTTCATGCTTAGTCTAGTTAAAGATGATTAACGGTTCTAATTGTTAACTAAACCAACGTTAGGTTGATAATTGGGCACAACATCTTTATACCTATTATTTTGGTGTTCATGATAGGCTTATGTTTATACTGATATGCTTAACTTCATATATATATATACATATATATCCCATTAATTCCTTTAATTTTATCTGAGTATGTATTTAATTTTCAATCTATGCCAGCATCTACCTTAACTTCCAATAATGGTTAATTGTCCGGAATTGAACCCTTAACTGGTACTAACTTCGCAACATGGAGAGATCAAGTGAAACTTACTCTCACAGTAATGGACCTCGATCATGCACTTCGTACCAATCCTCCCGCTGCACTTACTGCTAATAGTACAATAGATCAAAATGTGCTTATGAACAGTGGGAGCGATCTAACCATATGTCCTTATGACATTGTCTCCCAATTTTAGTTCTCCAACACTCCATCCTCTCACACACTCACAACAATTAGAATTTAAAATTGAAATTTAAACTTGTCGTGTCTCCCCATTCAAAACATAGTGTGACAAATGGTAATTTTCTCACTAATATTTAAATAATAACTGCCAATTTATTGTGACTAAACCACTAAACTAGGAATTTACATGATTACATAACTATCACGGGAAAACAAACCCGCACACTGTGTCACACAGCAACTCACCAAAACCATTAAATCTCACCAGGAATAGTGAATTTTCCCCATCCTCACATTTACAAACTATAATGTAGTAAAAACGAGAGGTTACATTACTTTTATTCAAAAATGAAACCACACGCGTACCGACATCACATCAGTAACAAATTAAAACTCAGAATTTATTTTGAGTCAACAAACTCTAAATTCATATAAGTTTTATAAAAACGCTCCTAAAACTTCATTTTCCATATTCATATCAGTTTCGGGAAAACCCGAATTCAACTCAGCTCAGCGGGACATGAGGTATAATTTAACCACCCATCAAATAAATCAATCCAGTATTATACTTAATTTATTCCCCCACTCATACAAATTCCCACACCCTATTCTCTTTTTCCTTCTCCTTGTCCGCCGCTCCACAAACCCAAAAAGGATCCAGTCGATCCATCTCTATCTTCCATGGCTGTTTCTCTTTTCCCTTCGATCTAGGTACCAGCCCTCACTCTCAAATGATTAATCCCCAAAGGTCAACACATGGAAAATTGTATATGAAGAAGAGGTTATACTCGAATGGAAAGTTTCCATACCCCAATTCCGAAAGAACAAATGGAGCTACTCCCAAGCTTTTCCCTTTTAAACGGCTATCCCAGTCTCAATCGACCACACCACCACCTACAATCACTCAAAGGTTCCGAGAAGGCAAGGATATTCGAAGGGCAACGAGGTGACTTGGAGTGGTTTTGGCTGGGGTTCGATTGAGATAGCTAGGGTTCGGATTTGGATCTTGTTTGAGTGCTTCTGGGTTCAAGAGTTTTACAGTCAACTCACCATAAGGGTATAAACATCTCGCATTCAACTTCTTCATATTCATTACCTGTCATTCGAAGTACTTTTAATAGATTTTGTTGATTTTTAGACCGAATAGTAAATTATTGAAGCTTTCAAATTTATGTTTGTATCAAATCCTTGTTGTTGTTGTTTTCGTTGTCTTTGTGGCATAAAAAGCTTAAGAAGTCTAGAATGGTCGATAGGTTAGAGTATCGTTGGTCATTATGGTTGTTGAATCCGTGTTTTGGGTCGAATGACTCGAAAGACCTTTAGGATTGAAGCATCGGATTTAGCCCGGAAGAATGGCTGTTGTTAGAATTTAGTGTTAAAACCCTTCCGAATGACCAACAATTTAGACCTAACAATCTTGTCCAAGTTGAGAGGAACCCTGGTCATCTTCGGTTCGAATGAAAACCACCCCCGCAAGGGTATGTTTGAACCATTCTAAATTAGTAGAACACCTCTCGCAAAGGTGTGTAAGGTAGCGTGATCAGTCCAGAACAACCTCACCCCACAGCCACCCAAATAGGGTGTGTTATGGTGACCAATGGCTGAGGAAAAACCACCACAACAGGGGAGGATTGTGGTCGAATACCTTGCCAATCAAACTCACACCAGGCAGCCACCATGGTGGTTGTCCTAGCCATGGTTTAGACTCATTCGACCAAATGGCATAGCCTCACAACTCACCCACTTGCTACATAGGCTATGGTCAAAAGCGAGTTGGGAAGGGTGGTCGAAATGCCTCTAGTTCGAGTTTAGGAATCATCTCGGTCTAGTTCCAGTCGAACCACAATGGGGTGAAGTTCTGCTCGGTTCAACTTGAACCCACAATGGGTGTCAAATACGAACCTCCACACAAACACCAATAGAGTGTCTTTGGTTGCCTAGTATTCGGCCAAACCACAAAGATGTATTAAGTATATATTTTTTTTGTCCTAAGGTTGATCCTCACACCCATATTCGATCATTCATGTCGGATATGAGGATGGTTTATGTCAAACCAAAAGCCCTACATGACACTTGAGACTCCCATGTTGAGAAGTCGAGTGGTACTCGACCTCGATGTGGTAAATAGTTTGGTGTTACAAGTTCTTGAATGTCGGATACATACCTTTCAAATTCCCAGTAATCACACAAAGACTCTTGGGTTTATGTGTGCATTCGTATAGCACCAGGATCCAACCCACCTCACTTGAAAGCCCAACCCAAAACAGCACCTCAAAACCCAGTCCGTGTAAGGTGCTTAAATTATGACTATTCTGAGCCCACCAGGCCCAATGTGGCATTCGGTGGTTAATCCTTAGTCAGGCCCAGTGCTAAACCCCCTCCCCCCTTTTGACTCAGTTGGGCCGCAGCCCAACAAGAGTAAACCGCATAAAAGTTGTAATGTATATGTGTATGTTAGCCGCGTATCAACTACTATAAGCCGAGCACACAAGAATGCTATATCGAAACTATTGAATAAAATAGGTGTCGACATAACTTTAAAACCAATCTACCATATAATTAGATCTTGACTTATAAATTGTCACCAAACATTGTCATACACTCATATACATTTGTAGAACATTAACTTTCGACACTAAAGATGCGAACAAAAACGTATATGTAATTACATGTCGCCAATATATAAAACCATTATACAAGTGATTATCCAAACCTATCGATTATAAGATGAAACACATATAAGAGTTACATGTTTTATCACATATAAACATTTTTTTGAAATTGAACAAATAGAAATCTACGTCATTAACAAAAGTTAAAAATGTAACTTTAAACAAAACCTTGCTAGAACCTTTATAGCAAAATTTTAAGAATCGAATGTTTTCTAAACACATAATTGTTAAACCAATTTACAAACACGAGTCATAACCAGTCTTCATTAATTAGATGAACTTGGTTGATTTTATTTAAATGAGGTAAACAAAACCTTTATTACACAAACGTTATACAATATTTTCTCGAATCATTAAACATTTGAATACTAAACATCACTTGCACATAATTTTATTACATTTCAAAACCTATATAACTAATTACATGTTTTTAACAACTAAACTACACATCCTTAATATTCCATATCTCGATAATATATATTCTTGCTCTCAATTCATCCATTCCATCGTCTTCCGACTTCCGTCCATCAAAATCCTATAAGACTCTCATTTCCTCATTGCCGTACATTTAAGCATTTCTTAGAGTGATACCTACAAATACTTAGGAACCTATTCATAACCTTACTTGCTGCCACACAAGCGACAACAACATAAACACTTTAAAAACATTTGAATTAAATTCTGTAGAAACCTAATTTAGTGCTTGAACTAAAACATGACTTATTAATCTAGGTTGCGTGTTGGTGCCGTACATTCCCTAAATTCACAGCATTCACTGTTCAGACTATTAAGGTGAGTTTATAGCCCCACTTTACTTATACTTATTTTACAAATATGGGGTGAGAAACATGCAAATTATTTTATGGACCACAATACTACTAAATTTTCCCAAAACTATTGCGTAGTTAGCCTAAGCCATAGAACCCATTTTCATGAGCCGTTAGTTCCCTTTGGGAAGCGTGATTGCTTAAGATAGATCTATTGGGGTGACTCCCCCGTTCGGTTGGCCAGACGAGTCAATGCGAGTGTATAGCAAGTCGGACTACGAGTGTATTGGCAAACATAATTAAGACTTGTTTTTATGTGGGACCACTGAAACTAATGGGTCTATTTTTCTAAACAATGAATCATCTTTTGTAAACTCTAAATATTGATTTATTTAAAACGGAGTATGTATTCCGTTCTTTGTTTACCTTGTGTTGTGATTTCCAATCCGCAAGTAGCACCCTCAATGTTCTGTATGCTTCCGCGACTGTTAAATTTTGGAGGTGTTACAGATTGGTATCAGAGCCTAGGTTATAGAGAACTAGGTACATATAAACCCTAAACTATAACTGTTTTTATAAAAACAAGTCCCTATGACCGCCACTTGCCTTGTTTGCCACTTTTCTTTCTGTTTATTTGTCTTGACTGCATGCTATGATTTATGATTCATTAATTTTACATAAGTACATGTACTATAAGTATTATATGTATATATTTATATACACTTACCCTACACTATTTACTATGAGTATTTTCGATATACTTACACACATATACCATTTTTGTCACAGGCTATGTCTTCCCATCACATTCCTCCGATCTCGCCAGACTCAGACGACCCATACATGCAAGTACTGCAGGCCTTCTATAGGTGATTATGAATATAGATAACATATTATTAATAAACAAAAGCAGCGGATAAATTACCTATCAACGGATCCATAGAGTCATATGATCAATCAAAGTAAAACTAACAAGATTATACCTTTGTAGCGTGATCGGTTGAATTCAATGGAGACCTTCTAACACCAATCTACCCTTGAAACCAAGTGACCAAAGTAGATCACCTCTATGAATGTCCACACTACACTTCACCGTATACCTCTTGGATGCTAGTCCTTCACCCGGTAACCTTGGAATCACCTTGAATGAACAAGATTCAAAATGAGAGATCAAGAAACAAAAACCCTAGATGGGAGTTTTGTTTGTGCCGTGTTTTTGAGAGAGAGGAGGGGAGAGAATTATGGTAAATTGATATATCTCATAATGAGGAGATAACCATCATGTATATAGCCAAAATTCCATCCAAGTCCCCCCCTTGAATCTCTCCTAGGCCGCCCCCCTTTATGGGCTAAATGGGTTTGCCATTTGTTTTCCAAGTCCAATGGATTAAGTACTTTACTTAGCCATTAGAAGCCCAATAGTGATCCCGAGTTACGTTAGGTTATTTATATATCGTAAATACAATAAACACGATATATAAAGTGGTACCTCAGTGTATATGTGTGTGACCCCATAGGCTCACATATTTCTAGCCATATAATTATTTATTATGACACGAGCATACTCCAACAGCTCCCACTTGTGACGTCATAATAATCGAGTAATTATACAAGCAAAGGTTAGCGTCTAGCAACACGCCAATGCCCCTAGAAATATGTGAGGGTAGTTTCTTAAACGTCTCATTTAAATGGTTTATATGTCATCCATCCTTTTGTTGCAGATACCTTCTTAAACATTAGACATGGATCAAATGTCATTCTAATTGTTCAACTATTATGTTTCTCGATATAGATATTGAACAAGATTACCAAGTGGATCAAGATTCATCTTAATCTCATTTTGGGTATGACCATACAAACATCTGTCCAATTCATCAAGGGGCCCAAATAGTATCTAACTCCATAACATGTGGAGGAACAAATCCTATTTTGACTGCACGTGTCATTCATGTGTTTCATATCACCCCTGAAGATGGTTTTTATAACTACCTTATTCAGGACAGTGTTTAACCATATCAAAGAATGAAATTCCACGCATGCAAGACCTACTTGCATCTCAAGTCTAAGGATAAGAGACATAACCACTTGCGAGATTCACTATTGACGACGATCCATGTAGTGAATACTTGTAGGTTGGGTCAGTCCAATGTTCATCATAATGAACAACATGTGAGTTTGGTAAATAATTACCATCACGCTCACATTTGCCTTAATTTGATGATACTCCCGTATCGTCAACTGGCAGTGGACAATTTTAGAATAAATAAATTATTCATGGATTAAACATGCAAATATAGAACACAGTAGTATAAATGAGGATGATCATACCATGTATATCAATTCATTATATAATACGACTGCTTAGAGTTCCATTATCCAAATACTAAAAACAGATATGCATAAGACTACTCATAGGTCGGAATCTGATGTTCCCACCATGATCGAATCATGTTGTACAAGACAACAAGTAGTCATCTGAGTAAACTTTGAGAATACTTGTTTCAAAACTCATGAAAGGTTTGAATGATGATTGTCCTTTGTATGTGTGCATTCAAGTACAAGACGAGTATTGCAACAATACATTCCATAGGGTGTTTGAAGCCAGCAAAACACCTACATTAGACAGTCATCAGAACAGATTCTCAAACTGTAAAGTATTCTTATTCTTTTAATGTATAACGCATTAATGCTCTTAGTCGAGCACATCTAGTCAGCAATGACATCCTACCACGACTAGGATTGAGCATCATCTCTGTTGAATAAGCATTAGTGTATGCAAACAAAATAGAGCTCCTCAAATATCCGTAAACGTTTGAACATATCTTTGGTACTTTGTAGGTCCATTATAATGTTCATTTAACAATTATCTAATGACTTTCACTTAGATATTTGTTGTTATCAACTCATCTTGCATTCATGCAAATGATATATATAGTCCAATGCGTAATATGACTTACATGATGAATCCTTTAGTCGAACTTAAGATTTCCATTCATGTGTTCAATCTCATCAAGTGAGATTGATCATTGAGACTCCCCTCAATAACGTGTCATATTGTGTTTAGACTTTAATAACCGCTTATGTTTATTCTAATAAACATATACATAACAAGGTTGTATGTCTTATTTTATAAATCCCTCAAGAGAAACTTCATTCAAAGCTAAGGATTAAAGTCTAGCTTAGATGGAATATTGTTTCTAATATGTTAATGACATATGAGATTTAAGAAAATAAATCAAATTAATGATTTTATAATTAACTTAAGATCTCTGCTCCTAGAAATCTTATTAATCAAAATCAAATTAATGATTTTATAATTAACTTAAGATCTCTGCTCCTAGATGCATGATCTAATCCAAACATGGATTCTTTTTTCTTGTATACATAATAAAGATTATATGGATTCATAAACCCTTTTGATTACTCGTTGGTATGTGCTTATTCACATACCTTTATTTGACCAAAACCGGACCAAAATAACCAAAAAACCCAACCAAAATGCCAAAAGATATTGTGTTTTTGTATGTGCAGGGATGGATATCGTGAAAATTGACAAAAGACACAAGAAATCCGGGAAAATGAGCACGAGATATGCAAGTGTTATTTATAGCCGATGCCGGGAAGTTTTAAGTCAAAGTCAACCCTTGAAGTATCATCATTTGACAAGAATGACCCTTGATTGTATTTTGGAGAAGAGGCAAGATCAGTCCCTGTAAATTCCAGAAATTACATATTTGGTCCTTGCTTTTTACCTAAAGCTAAAATTCTTAAACCTTAAAAACCATATACCCGGATTTAATATTAAATCCAATCCACAAACAAAATAACCCCAAAGCCCACGTTCACACATACCCGAGCCCAATCTATTACCCTCTACCCATGATCCGAACCCAACACCAAACCCAGTCAAAGCTTATAATAAAGCTTCGGTCAAAAAAAGTTAATAAAAGATAAAAAAACTTTACCCGCCCCCCTTTTCTATCTTTTACCCAGACAATATGAACCCTAACTTTCCCAACCTCAAATTTACCCAATTAAGGGTATGATTGTCAAATCATTGGATGTCAGGGATGTCAGATGAGGGCAGGAAACACACGCTTGGACACATGGCAGCTTTCTATTGGTCAAGACACCTCATCGAATTTAATCCTACGGCTGAGGTTGATTGAGTAGCATCCAAGAAATGATCAAGGGTTGATAAGAGCTCAGAGAAAGCACAATCCCTCGGATTGCCAGCATGTCAGGAAGGTCTAGAATGCTCCACCTTCGGCTATAAATAGGAGGTCGATCCTCATGTTAGTTAGTTAGTTTTTTATGTAATGTTACTCTGTCAAATTTATTTTCTGTTTTGTAATTTTTAAATTCTATTGTAAACTTTAAGTTTGTTAATGAAATTTTAATTTTAAATTTACTTTAATCCTGTTCTAGTTAATTTGTTTGTCTGAATTTAGCTATTTGAAGTTGTATTTAGTTGATTTAAATCATTTCAAGCTTATTTCTGTTTTAATCTCAAACTTTTGTTAAATCTCTTTTGAAAATCCAAAAATAATTCCAAAAATATTGAAAAAATACAAAAATTATTGAATTACCAGCTTCAATAAGCTGATTTCTATTGTTTATAAGCTCATACAAGCTTAATAGCTTGCTGTGAGTGATTGTTCATTTCAATTCAGCTCTTATCTCACAAAATCCAAAAAGTCAACTGAAAAGTCAACTGTATAAGCTAAAAATAAGCTGTTGATAAGCTGAGGGTATTAAGTTGTCCTGGGGTTATTTTATTGGCTTATTGATGAGCCTGGGTTTAGTAGGTTAATCAGATCATTCTGAATCAGCAACATCAGCTTGTAAGTCCTAGCTCATAATCTAGCTTGTTTTGTGCTTATTGGTGAGAAGCTGTTTTTCTAGCTTGATTGTAATTGATTTTTTGTTTTTAGATTAAAAGTAGCATTAGATAGTAGTTGAATAGAGTTGATTATAGCTTAAAATAGTTAGGTATCAGTTTAAATTGCAAAATCAGTTGAGAAAGGGGTGTTTGGCTTATATTAGGATAGGCAGGTTAAGCTATAGTAACTATTCTATTGCTTCTGGTCTAGGTTCAGTGAGTTAAGGGAATGATGATTAAGCTTGTTTTGAGGAGATTTGATAAAATTTGATTGGGTTTGATGTTTTTAGTCTACTAGTGCATTTTAAGCCCCCATACTGCCTCAAAAAGCTCAGCACAAGCTGAGCTTATCTAAGGTCCCCATTTGGCAATTATTGAAGTTGGTTTTTAGTGTTAAGATTAGTTCTAAGAGTTGGTTCGAATTGGTAAAAGTTTGCACTAGTTTTGCGCCATTTTTCTTATTCTGCTGCTACAGACTCTTTTGTGCAGAGCAGTTTTTAGCTGCTGAACTGGATGAGATTGTAGCTTCTCTAATTAAGCTTAAGTGCTCATTTTTGGTTTATTGATAAGTCATATATTAAGGATTAAGTGTATCATCTGGGATCCACACTTTGTGCTTATTTCATAGCTTTTTGAGTGGCTGCAAAAGCAGGGATCATCACTTGTTACTGCCTTATTCTTGTAACTGCTAAGCTTATTTTGTGCTTAAATCTTGTGCTTAATTGGTCTCTTTCAGTTGTTTTGAGCTTATTATAGTTAGCTTTTATGTTCCTGGTCATTAGATAAAATTTTGGTCAACTATTGCTTATTTTGAGCTTATTTCACAACTGCTTATTGGGCTGTTTTGCTTATCTGTGCTTATTCTGGGACTGAGTTTATTTTTCTCAGATTACTTATTCAATTTTAGATTTATTCAGAAATTTTCAGATTTTTCCAAAGTGTTTTAATATTTTTAAATCATTTAAAAAGTTTTAATTAGTTTTTAATTCATAAAAAATTATTAAAAAGTCAAAAAAATATTTTTCTTTTTCCAAAAATTTTCTTTTATCAGTTTTAATATAGGAAAATTATTTTTATATTTTTAGGTTTTAAATTTTAGAAATTCACTTTTTATTTACGTTTTATAATTCGTCGTGTAACGTTTTTAAATTCAAATTTTCGTTTTTAAGTTCGTATGCTTAGTTTAATTGTTTCATTAGCTTAATTAGTTGTTTACTTTTATTATTTTATTGCTCGTAGTGTAAAATCACAAATCACCACTCTTTTTCACACTCATTCACCACACGTATTCGACAACGTCACAAAAACTCGATATTCGACCTTCGTTGGGACACGACCCGGGGAAAACGCATACGTTGCCTTTTCCTTTGGAAAATAATATACTCAAAAAGACTAATAAAAAAAATGGCGCCGCTGCCGGGGAAGGCTTGAAAAGAGTTGGAGTTTCGCCATAAGAATCGTGTTTTGAAGACCCTTCCTCGGAAGTTATTTGTTTTTGAAAAATAAAAATACAAAAATATAATAATTAAAAAACACTTTTCCTAAAGTGTTTTCACCATTAATAATAAATCCTCGCTCTCGAGAGGGCGTTGTAAACCATTCCGAAATAACAACAAAAGAGATCGTGAAATTAAACGTTTCTCGGATTATTTCTTTACTACAACCTATACACGGGGTTTAAGGATGGTCTTGACATTAAATTGCAGACCGAAAGAGGCGGGTTTTTAATCACTTTCGAGTGGACCTTTGCTTCTCCGCCACGCTGCGCGTAGTTTTGAAAGAAACGAGTACGGTTGATTAACGATCACCAAAAAAATAATAAATCTCATTTTTCATTAAATATAAAAATCCAAAAATATTTTATTTTCAAATTTGGTTTTCCTTTTTGATTTTTTGTTTGTTTTTGGTGTATGCACACCCGATCTTCTACTTCTCACCCTCTTCTTTCACCATTATCGAATCCCGAGAGGATTATTCGTCATAATCACCGTGTTCATTTCTCAATCGTTGAGGAAATGGCCGACGAACCAAACAATCAACACCCGCTGATGGGTGGTGAAAATCACATGCCAGCTCCCGATCTCCGAACGATGGAGGAGTTGTGCCAACCCACAATGCACGGACGTGGTGGCCCGATTGCCCCCGTCAATATTCAAGCCGCCGATTTTGGACTTAAGCATCATATGATTCAACAAGTCCAAAACTCGTGCCAATTCCATGGCTTGCCGGGTGATGATGCGAACAAGCATCTTGATAAATTTATCCCCGTCACCCAAAGTATGAAACAAAATGGGGTCTCCGATGACGCCCTCCGTCTATATCTCTTTCCTTATTCATTGACGCATCATGCCACCGCTTGGTTTGATCGTCTTCCCAAGAACTCCATTCGTAGTTTCGATGAAATGGTTACAAAGTTCTTGGCGAAATATTTCCCACCGTCGATGGTGACGAAATTAAGGAATGAGATTAGCAATTTCCGTCAGCTTCCCGATGAATCATTGTTTGAGGCATGGGAACGCTACAAGTTATCGATTGATCGGTGTCCGAACCACAATATGTTATTGGTCACTATTATAGATACCTTCTATAACGGTTTGACATTACGACACCGTGATACGATTAATGCTGCTGCCGGTGGTACGTTTATGAAACGTCGACCCGAAGAGTGCTATGATCTCATTGAAAATATGACCACCCACCATAATTTCTGGGATTCCTCTGCCGAGAGGAATGAGTCAACAAGATCTAGCACTGATTCCTCTACCTCTGAGATAGCCGCTCTTTCTAAACAAATGAATGATTTGTCAACGGCTATCTTGAGAATTCATCAAAATCAGATTTCAACTCAAAACAACAACAATCAAGTCAATGTTGTTAACCATAGTTGTGAAACTTGTGGTGGTCCTCACCAATATTTCGAGTGCCCAGCCTCCGGTGGCTACACTCAAGAGAATGTTTATGCTGCTACGGGAACCTACAACACGGGTGGTAACGGTTACCAACCCCAAGGTGACCGTAATTTGCTCAGCTACCGTTCTAACAACTTCCTCGGACCACCCGGTTTCCCACCAAATCAAAATCAGCAAGTGCAAAACCGTAATGTTCCAAATAATCAAAATCAAAATCGGGGCAATCAAGGTTATCAAAACCAAGGGAATTATAACCAAGCCCCGAATCAAGGAAATTTTCAAAACCCAGGAAATTTTAATCAGGGAAATTTTCAAAACAACAATCAGAGTTTTAATCAAAACAACCGAGGGCCAAATCTTCCAAACAATCAAAATCAAGGATTTGTGCCAAACCCATCGCCCTCGGATGAGTTATTAAAGCAATTCATTCTTCAAAACCAACAACAACAAAAGAAACAAGAGGAAATGAATAGAATGATGATTAATCAAATAACCGAATTGAACAAACGTTTAAATGATCGACCCTCGGGTTCGGGTACTACTACTCTTCCAAGCAACACGATCGCCAACCCGAGGGGCGATGCTAAGGCGATCACTACTAGGAGCGGTGTTTCATATGATGGACCCACGGCTCCGGCTACCTCTTCTTCTCTACCTCCCAAGGTAGTCGTCCGTGAGACCGAGGTGACCAAGGACACGGAACCTCCTACTAACAACGGAGGAACCAACGACGTCCAACCTCCGGTCATCCATCCATCTGAACCGAAGAATGTTAAACCAAAAGAAATTCCCGTTAAAATGAACCTTCCGTATCCTTCGAGAATGAGTGATCAAAAGCTCCGTGAGAAAGCTTCGAGTCAAATGGAGAAATTTTTCCAAATTTTTCAAGAATTACATTTTGACATAAGCTTCGCGGATGCTTTGCTTTTGATGCCTAAATTCATTTCCACACTCAAAAGTTTGTTGAGCAATAAAGAAAAATTATTTGAAATGACAAAAACTCCAGTGAACGAAAACTGCTCCGCGGCAATTCTCAAAAAGCTTCCGGAAAAGCTTGGAGATCCTGGAAAATTTCTCATCCCATGTGAATTTCCGGGAATGGTTGAATGCCACGCCTTGGCCGATCTTGGTGCGAGCATCAACCTAATGCCGTTATCCATCTAGAAGAAATTGTCTCTACCCGATCTCACCCCCACTTGCATGACCCTCGAGCTTGCGGATCGGTCCATAACCCTTCCTAAAGGTGTAGCCGAGGATGTCTTTGTAAAGGTGGGGCAGTTCCATTTTCCAGCAGATTTTGTGGTAGTTGATTTTGACGCCGACCCCCGGGTTCCTCTCATTCTAGGAAGATCATTCTTGAGGACCGGGCATGCTTTGATCGATGTATATGGTGAAGAAATTACTTTGCGGGTCGATAAGGAAAAAGTCACGTTCAATATTAATCCGAACTCGAAACCTCAAACCGAAAAATGCAATGTCGCTACGGTTGATCAAAAGTCCGATCCCGTAATTGCTCCTAAAAGAGTTGATCCAAACCTTTCCAGATTCACGGTCAAGAGTTTGTCAGAAAAACGTGCTGAACTCAAGGCCATGAAAATCAATCCTGGATCGAGCAAATGGTTTGAGTGTTGTGCTGCAAATTCTAAGAGTATTCTTGACGACGATGATGAAGACGAATCAGAGACTACAACGGAAGCGGTGGAAATTGCTAGCTCTAAGAGCACACCTCTTGTCCCACCTCCAGAACAAGTTTATCACATCGAGATTCTTAATTTCGACTCTTCCCATCTTTCTCCTACGATGGAAGAAAACGTTATCTCTAGGGAAGAGGTCGAAGTGTTCTTTGATAAAACTCCAATTTCTCCGGAAATTGTTGAGACTGACAGTGATCCGGGGGAAGATGAGTCATTAAAAATAATTGATGAACCGTTCCTTTCCCTTCCCCCGAAGGAAGTTAAAGAAGATAATCTTGAAAAGAAGCCGACAGATCCTTTGGAGCTCGAGCTCGAGGATGCTTGTACCGAATATGAGAGTTTTACGTTTGACACGGCTAGTGGCAATCCCACTTCTAATCTTTCTATCCCATCTTTTGAAACCTTCTTCTTCGATATTGATCATTCGGAGGAGACGAGTAGTGGCTGATGTGCCCGGTTCGGTGCAAGTTTTAAATTTATAAAGGGTGAATTACCGAATCTAATAACAACACATACGAGCAAGTATACTCGTCCGTTGTAGCAAGATTTTGATGGTAAGTCGGGATCGTTCGCAGGGATTTGTGTAGTGAATCGAATTGTAAGTTAAAAGCAACTATCTCAAATAAGTAGTAATGATATAATGAAAATTCAAATGATTAAAGACTACACTTGCTTAGACTAGTGTACTACAATTGACTAATATGATTGTGATAACTTTGGATAACATGTTGGTTGTGATAATTAGTGTTGACACTAATCTATTGTTCCTACAAATTAAACCTTCGTCAAGATTTTGGTTTATAAAAACAAGCATTACGTTTAACCAATCAATTCAAGATCAATTCAAGGTTCATGAGTTGGTGTTCCTCAAACACAAAAACAATCTTTTGTCTAATCAAACAAGCTTAGGAAATGGTCAATACAAAAGGTAACCAATTATAGACAAAAGGTCACAATTGAAAGCAAACTATTAATCTCTCGACCTTTAAAGTGGTTTACAATCAATCCGTTTTGATAGACAAAAGCTTTTTCATTACAATCACAATTAAGTTCCTTTGGTTAATCAAGAATAGTGGTTGACAACAATCATTCATAGACAAATGATTATAACTAGTGGAATAACAATAGTTCTTTCAACCCTTAAGATTACTAGCACTAGTTAAACTTGATTTCCCAAATGTCATTATGAAACTTTATCACAATTGGTTCTTAGAATTGACTTGAAATTGAATTAAAACATGTTATCACAATCATATGCAAATCAATGAATAATACACATCATCTAAGCAAGTGCACAAAGGCACTAGCCACTCATAGCAAACATAAATGTAAACTCAATAATTTGAACATTAGAAACCATGATTGAAAGTCTTACAATGATTTGGAAATAAGATTACAAGTGAAAGACAATGATTCCACAAGCAATGAAAATGGTATATTCGACTTTCTCCCTTCTCCTGGACTTATGGACGAATTTTTTGAGTATATTTCTGTGAATGGTTCTCTTCTAGCCCTTGTGTATCTCTCTATCTCTCTAGATTGATTGGTATATAAATACTCAACAAATGGTTCCATAAATTGTTCTCACCAAGGGTCTAAGTGCATAAATGCTTCTCTTGCTCTCCAAGTAGTATTGAATGGTTATAATAATGACAAGAAGGGCCTAGAACCGGAGTTATAAAGTCACAATCCTTAATAAAGAAGTCTTGGGTAAAACAGCGACTTCCAACCGATTGGATGGAATGGTCTACCGATCGGTTGGTCTTCTCGGTAAATCCACATTCACTCCATCCGAATCGGTTGCGGGCGGCGACCGATCGGATGGCGATGGCTGCTGAACCTTTTTCTTGAGCTTTTGCATATGACTTGTTTCTCGGTCGTAGCTCTTGATTCTTTGGTCTTTCTCTTTATCCTTAAGCTTATGAACTTGACTACTTGGACTTTAACTCATTGAAGTACCTTACGGAGCGGAACTTGACACAAGATTCACATGAAATCTCAAATACTTCCTTTTTCTTCATTTTTGCATCTTTTCCATCCATTTTCCTGTCTTTGGCTACAAATGCTTTGCAAACACACTTTGGTACGATTTAGTAACAAAAGCATATAAATATAACCATAAAACATATATAAAACTACCAATAACGCTATCAAAAACATGTTAGATTTAGGCGTTATCAAATCCCCCACACTTGAACTTTGCTTGCCCTCAAGCAAATCTAGAAATAAAAACAATTATCCACATGGTATGCACCAATGATTAGGAAAATGTGATGCAAATCTATCAAGCACTAGTACAAGCTAGATTCATCATTTTAAGCTTTTATGGTTGAATCATCGAGATGTTTGACAATACCCAAATGATTTTCTTGCATGAAACACATTACTAAACACCTCACGAAAGGGAAATGAAGTATGATTCACTCAAACACTCATTTTTATGATTGGTGGAGTATATAAGCGGAATGACACTCATTTGCTCAGTCATGATCTAAATATTACCATAGGCTTGTACAAGAAACAAAACTACACCGAAATGGTGTGAGCTCCAAGTATACATATCAAAGAGGGCTTTTATTCGGGTTTAAGGCTTAAAGGGATATAAAAGAATAATGCGCCACTATCTCATGCAAAACATAATAGCTTCCTAACAACGAATTCTTGCATTACCAAATAACGGATGGTCACTAGATTGTACCTTGGTTCGCTAACGACGTTACTTGCATAACGGATGGTCGCCAAAATACTCCCTAGATCGCTAACAACGTTAGTCAATTCCTCAAGAAATCGGATGGTTACTACATGTCCATACACTTAATAATTTCACAAAGTCAAAAAGGGTAGGATAAGGCATGGGATATATTTATGAAATTGGTTGAAAAAAAATAAAAACAAAAATAGTCAAAGTCTACGAACCAAATGTTACTAGCTATTACAAACCAATATCATGCCATTTTGTGAAAAACTCCATACTTCCTTTATTCATACTTGATTCAATTAGCCCATTGGCTTATTCTTGTCACCTTATAGTTGCAATGACTTTTCCTCTTTTTTTTTTTTATTTATTTATTTTTATTTTATTATTATTATTTTTTTTATCATCTTATAGTTGCGATGACTTTTCTCGATAACAACTTTCGGAGTTTTACGCTTTCTTTGAACTTTCATGATTTCCACATAACATCCATCTTTCCAAATAGCTAGCAACCAACCAAGACTTGACTAAAAATAAGGCTAGGCTTAAAAAGGTGTAAAATCTTTTTGAATTTTTCTGGATTGTATCAAAAGAAAAGATAGGCTCGGCGGGTGTAACTAGGGGTATCTAGCATTAAAGATAAATGCTAACAAATGGGTCCATATGAGTGGTTAACTAGCCAATGTAGCTAGCTAATATAGCATTATATGAAAATGGAAGGCCATTTGGGATAAAACCTAAGATTGCCTCTTATCATGCATATACACTTATATCACAAACGAAATGTGATCTCACAACGGTCTCGTAATGATTTACAAGAACAAGTTCTAGAATAAATAAAATCACCGGCACACTCATAGCAAAAGATCTAATCATAAAAGATGTATGCTGTATATAGAACAGGCTCAAATTCTCACACTTTAGTGGAAAGGGCTATAATCTGTGCTAGCTAATGTTATCGATCCCAGAATGGATTGCAATATTAATCGGGACACATCTCGAATTTTCAAAATTACAGATTTCACCAGTGGATAAATCCAGTTATTCTAGAATATGATCTTTAAAATGACAAAAGACTAGATTACAAGGGCAAACAAAATTTTAAAATTCAGCTCAAAACTACAATCTATCCTTATTTTCCTATTCACCCCCCCACACTTAAGTTAAGCATTGTCCTCAATGTGATAAACGACAAATAATGAAATAGGGAAATAAGAGAATAAACCGTATTTCCTTCTCAAGAGGAGTCTTGATCCTAGCGTCCAAGCTTCGAAATCATTATCTGCAGTAATCTAAAAACAAAAGAAACACACATACGAAATATTTCTTCGCTTTATTCAAAAGGCAGTGATACACCCCCACACTTAAGTTCAACTAAGCAATTTAGAAAAAACTTTGGGGTTTAATCACTAGAAAATAAAAAAAAAATGAAAAATAAACATAGCAAAACACACGGGTTGCCTCCCGAGAAGCGCTTGTTTTATTAACGAGTCATCAGCCGGACTCGAACTTCTCTTTCTTCATGTTGGTGTTGACTTCTTCTTTGGAAATTTTGGAACGTACAACACATTTCCAATCACTATTCCCTCTCCAGTTTCATCTATGTATTCCAACTTAACTTTCTCCCACGGTCTTGGTAGAACATCATAGATATAACCAGAATCATCGGCCCATGGAGTGTTTTTCTTGAAATCGGCCGGAAAGGGTGACATAAAGGTTATAGCTTCATATTCTGATTCGGGCGGAATCTCTTGAATAGAAACTTCATTCATTTGCTCCTTGTCATAGTATAACTTAATTCGGTGCCCATTAACAATGAAACTTCCACCATGTTTGTCATGCAATTCAACGTATCCGGATGGAAATCCATGCTTCACTGTATACGGTCCGAACCATTTCGGTTTCAGCTTGGGAGCTTTAAACTTATACTTCATGTTAAAAAGCAGAACTTTGTCTCCAGCCTTGAATTCTTTTCTGATTCTTAGCTTTCTGTCATGATAAGCTTTTGTTCTTGCTTTGTAAAGTTTGGAGTTCTCATAAGCTTGTAGTCTAAGCTCATCGAGTTCATGCAATTGCAAAAATCTCTTTTCTCCAGCAACTTTGAGGTCTGGGTTACAATTTCTCAATGCCCAGTAAGCGCGATGTTCGATTTCGAACGGCAAATGAAAAGTTTTTCCATACAACAATTTGTATGGTGTTGTACTAATTGGTGTTTTGTAAGCCGTGCGAAATGCCCACAGAGCATCATCTAGTTTTCTCGACCAAACGGCGGGATTGTCTTTAACCGTTTTTTCGAGTATCCTTTTTAAGGCTCTGTTGGTATTTTCGACTTGACCACTGGTTTGTGGGTGATAAGCTGTAGCGAAACGATGATGAACTCCGTATCGCTTCATAATTTTCTCCATTTGTTTGTTACAGAAATGGGTTCCACGATCACTTATCAAAGCTTTAGGAATTCCATAACGAGCGAAAAGCTTTTTGAGAAAATTAACAACTACTCATGCATCATTTGTGGGTAGAGCTTCTGCTTCAGCCCATTTGGAAACGTAATCAATAGCAACGAGAATGTATTCGTATTTGTGTGATTTAGGAAACGGTCCCATGAAATCAATTCCCCAAATATCGAATAATTCACAGACTTGAATGCTCTTTTGAGGCATTTCATCTCTTCGAGAAAGACTACCGGATTTTTGGCAAGCATTACAATTCTTAACAAGAGTATGGGCTTCTTTAAAAATAGTCGGCCAATAGAATCCAGCATCAAAGACTTTTTTAGCAGTGGTGGAAGGACCATAATGTCCCCCAGTTGGGTCATGATGACATTCATCGAGAATTCTTCTTGTTTCAGAACCATAA
Organism: Artemisia tridentata subsp. tridentata; assembly: GCA_021014915.2. NCBI lineage: Eukaryota > Viridiplantae > Streptophyta > Magnoliopsida > Asterales > Asteraceae > Artemisia > Artemisia tridentata. The sequence goes on from CP139507.1 coordinate 366,568,850, forward strand.
ACACATCTTCTAATCATCCCATCGGGACCCATTTTGAAAAGATAAGGTTCTTCCCAATAATAATGTTTAAGATCCGAAAAGAATTTGCTTCGTTGGGCATGAGTTAATCCTTTCTTTAGAATTCCTCCAACGAGATAATTTGCATAATTGGCAAACCATGGAATTTCGTTCTCATCATCTGCATCAACAGTCATGAGTGTTTCATCCGGAAAATAATCGTCAATCTCATCTTCTTTTAACTCTTCCAGATTTGGATTTTCTAAACGAGATAGATGATCAGCGGCTAGATTTTCTGCTCCTTTCTTATCTTTGATTTCGATATCGAATTCTTGGAGTAGTAAAATCCATCGGATGAGACGCGGTTTGGCATCTTGCTTCTTAAACAGATATTTTAACGCTGAATGATCGGTGAACATGATTGTTTTCGAAAGGACAAGGTACGATCTGAATTTATCAAAAGCGAAAACAACGGCTAACAATTCTTTCTCTGTAACTGTGTAATTCTGCTGAGCATTGTTGAGTGTTTTGCTGGCAAAATATATAGGACGAAAATGTTTCTCTTCTCGTTGTCCTAATACGGCTCCAACAGCAAAATCGCTTGCATCGCACATAAGCTCGAATGGTAGTGACCAATCAGGTGAAACCATAATGGGTGCACTAGTCAGTTGTGTTTTCAATGCTTCGAATGCTTTCATACAATCTGCATTAAAATCGAAAACAGCATCTTTTTCAAGAAGTTTCGTCATTGGACGAGATATTTTGGAAAAATCCTTAATGAAACGACGGTAAAATCCTGCGTGTCCTAGGAAACTTCTAACGGCTTTGACATTAGTTGGGGGTGGCAATTTGGTAATGACATCGATCTTTGCTTTGTCAACCTCCATTCCTGCACTGGAAATTTTGTGTCCTAACACAATTCCTTCAGTTACCATGAAATGACACTTCTCCCAATTGAGAACAAGATGTGCAGCTTTACATCTTTCAAGCATTTTATCGAGGTTAGAAAGGCAAGCTTCGAATGAGCTTCCGAAAACTGAAAAGCCATCCATGAAAACTTCCATAGACGTTTCAAGCATATCTTGGAATATGGCAATCATACATCTTTGAAAAGTCGCGGGGGCATTACATAATCCAAAAGGCATACGCCGATAAGCGTAAGTTCCAAAGGGACATGTGAATGTGGTCTTTTCTTGATCAGCTGGATCAATAGGAATTTGGAAATATCCTGAAAAACCATCAAGAAAACAAAAGTATTTGTTTCCTGCTAATCTCTCAAGCATTTGATCCATGAAAGGCAAAGGAAAATGATCTTTTCTGGTGGCTTTATTTAATTTTCTGTAATCAATACATACTCGCCATCCGGTGACAGTTCTAGTAGGAACTAGTTCATTCCGTTCATTGGTCACAACAGTCATTCCTCCTTTTTTCGGAACACAGTGAACAGGACTCACCCAAGGACTATCCTCGATGGGGTAAATGATACCTACGTCAAGAAGTTTGATGATTTGTTTTTTAACAACTTCTTTCATGTTGGGGTTGAGTCGACGTTGTCTTTCTACAACTAGTTTGGCATCTTCTTCGAAATTGATTTTGTGTTTGCAAAAATCAGGACTGATTCCTGGGATGTCAGAAGTTTTCCACGCAAAAGCTTCTTTATGCTTCTTAAGAACTGAAATCAGACATTCTTTCTCAAAATCATTTAGCAACGAAGATATGACTACTGGAAGTAGTGAATTGTCTTCCAAGTAAGCATACTCGAGATTTTCTGGCAGTGGTTTCAACTCAAGATCAGTCGGTAGTTCTTGAAGTGATGTTTTGATCCTCATCTGATCATTAAAACTGATTTCCTCAAAATCTTCTTCTATTATCTCTCCTTCTTCTTCTTCTTCTTCTTCTTCTTCTTCTTCAATCTTAACTTCCATAAAATCAGCGAATTCTTTATCAAAAGTTGTTTCACTAATCTTCTCTGAAATAGTCATGAATGGATCAGAATCTTCAAGTAATGCATCCAATTCTTCCTCAGTGACTTCATCGATTACATCAATGTTAAAACAAGTGTCATCACTGGAATGTGGATATTTCATTGCTTTATCGATTAAAAAGGTGATTCTATCCTCTCCAACTCCAAGGTTGAGTTCTCTTCCTTTTACTTTGATGATCGCATCAGTGGTGTTTAGAAAAGGTCTTCCTAAAATAAGTGGTACTCTACTATCTTCCTCCATTTCTAGAATTACAAAATCCACGGGAAAAATGAATTTACCTACTTGGACAAGCATATTCTCAGCAATACCAACAGGATATTGGTAAGTATGATTAGCTAATCGGATACTCATCTTTGTGGGTTTCAAGGTATTGATTGAAAGTTTCGTATACAGCGAATAGGGCATCAAATTGATACTCGCACCTAAGTCGGCTAAAGCATCGCATGTGATGTTATTTCCTAATATGCATGGAATCAGAAAACTTCCGGGATCTCTGAGTTTTTGTGGAATTTTGTTTTGAACAATAGCTGAACATTCTTCATTGAGAAAGGTAGCGGATATTTGCTCCAACTTGTTTTTGTTGTTAAGAAGTTCTTTCAAAAATTTCCCGTAATTGGGCATTCCGGCTAAAACATCAATGAGAGGTACATTGAGTCTAACTTCTTTGATTATTTCAACAAACTTCTTATAACGCTCCTCCATTCTTTCTTTCTTAAGGCTTTGTGGATATGGAATTTTTGGAGTGTAAGCCTTAACTGGTGGTTTGGGTTTGGGTTTGGGTGGTGTTTTTGGTGTATTTTCCTTCTTGGATTCTTCATCTTCATCCTCACTATCGAAATCGATAGTTGTGGTGTTGTTTGGGTTAGGTGGTGGATCATAAGACAAGCCACTTCTTGTGAATACAGCATTGATATGCTCATTTCTGGTTGGTGGTGGACGATAAGTCTTATCATTCGATGATGATGATGGTTTTGGGTTGGTTTGGGTGTTACTAGGCAACGAACCTGATGGTCGTGAAGAAATTTGATCAGAGAGTCTCTCAAATTTGTTTTCAAGATCTTGGATAGATGCTTGATGATTTTTCTGACCTTGCTCAACTTTGGTCTTGAGATTGAAAAATTGATTCTTGACGAACTCGTTGGTTGATTTTTGGGCAGTGACAAATTCTCTCATCATTTTTTCAAAATCTGTTTCTTCAGGTTTCTTGTCGGAACTTTGTGAGGTTTGGTTCTCTACTTTTGGCTGGGACTCATGGTTGTTATCCCTTTGTCGGTGATCTTGCCAACTAGCAGAGTTTCGTCCGTAATAATTTCCTCGATATCCTCCTCCTCGGTATCCTCCTTGGATATAATTAGCTTCTCCTTCTTTTGGTTGGTCCATAGGTTGATCATCGCATTCTGATGATGGGTGGTTACCTCCACAGTTGTTACAACCATCTCGCATTTCTTTCATCTCTCCTCTAAGATCTTTGTATTGCGAATCGATTTTGGAAACCAAAGTTTCCATTTTCTCCATGAGTTTAGATGAATCAGAACTTTCGGCGAAAGCAACGGTTTTTCTTAAGGGTTTTGTCTTGGCATCTTTTGACCAGTCGAGTTTGAGAAGAACTCGGTCTTTAAGCAATTGATATGCCTAGTTAGGAGTCTTATAAAGAAAAATTCCTCCAGCATCAAGAATTCCTTGAGATGTTTCATCAAGTCCATGGTAAAAGATTTGAATAATGGTTCCTCGTCCTAAACCATGTCCATGACAACTTCGAAGTAAATCCTTCATACGAAGCCAGGCTTCGACGAGTGATTCGTTAGGATTTTGTGTGAAAGAACGAATTTCTCCCATGAGTCGATCAAACATTGCAGGTGGAAAGAATCGGCTTACAAAAGCTTGCCTCATCTCCTCCCAAGTAGTGATGATTCCTGGTGTTAATTCGTTATACCACACTTTTGCATCTCCAGCAAGTGATGACGGAAAAAGTTTGAGTTTAATGGCATCTACATTTGTATCACCATATCGGAACATGCCACAAATTTCAATGAATTCGGCAACGTGTTTGTGAGGATCGGCCCTCGAACGGCCATCGAATTGACGGTCTTTGATCATAGAAAGATGGTGACCTTTCACGGTGAAATTGTCACCTAAGTTGACAGCAACAATAGCAGCTCCAGGAGTTGGTGCTACGGCTCGGTTTGCTTCCCACATGGGTCTATCGTCAGCCATGGAAAAAGGTTGGTCAGTGAATGGGTTATAAACGACTTTGGCTTCAAAAAGGTTATCAAAAGTTGGATTTGGTACTCTTGGTACACGATTGGCTAGTGGAACAAAGGGTGTTCTTCTTCTTCTTTGTCTTCGGACTAAACGTTCGGGATCTGAAAATGGTGGAATTGGTTCTACTCCAGTTGATCGAGTGTTCATACAATTCCCCAACGAATCGAGGCAATGTCTAAACAAACGAGCAAAGAATGAAAACAATTTGAAAAGTTCAGAATCGTCTAACCGATCGGATAGAACAGTCTACCGATCGGATAGATCTCTCGGTAAATTTGATTTGAAGGATCCGATCGGATGGAAGTGTCCGCCGATCGGATGGTTCTCTCGGTAAATGAAAATTTTGGAAAACCGATCGGATGGATGAATAACCGATCGGATGGGCAGCTCGGTAAAACTTTTTTTTTTTTTTTTACGAAAACTAACTATATGAGAATTGGACTAAAACTTACAGAAACACGATCAAAATCCCCGGCAACGGCGCCAAAAACTTGATGTGCCCGGTTCGGTGCAAGTTTTAAATTTATAAAGGGTGAATTACCGAATCTAATAACAACACATACGAGCAAGTATACTCGTCCGTTGTAGCAAGATTTTGATGGTAAGTCGGGATCGTTCGCAGGGATTTGTGTAGTGAATCGAATTGTAAGTTAAAAGCAACTATCTCAAATAAGTAGTAATGATATAATGAAAATTCAAATGATTAAAGACTACACTTTCTTAGACTAGTGTACTACAATTGACTAATATGATTGTGATAACTTTGGATAACATGTTGGTTGTGATAATTAGTGTTGACACTAATCTATTGTTCCTACAAATTAAACCTTCGTCAAGATTTTGGTTCATAAAAACAAGCATTACGTTTAACCAATCAATTCAAGATCAATTCAAGGTTCATGAGTTGGTGTTCCTCAGACACAAAAACAATATTTTGTCTAATCAAACAAGCTTAGGAAATGGTCAATACAAAAGGTAACCAATTATAGACAAAAGGTCACAATTGAAAGCAAACTATTAATCTCTCGACCTTTAAAGTGGTTTACAATCAATCCGTTTTGATAGACAAAAGCTTTTTCATTACAATCACAATTAAGTTCCATTGGTTAATCAAGAATAGTGGTAGACAACAATCATTCATAGACAAATGATTATAACTAGTGGAATAACAATAGTTCTTTCAACCCTTAAGATTACTAGCACTAGTTAAACTTGATTTCCCAAATGTCACTATGAAACTTTATCACAATTGGTTCTTAGAATTGACTTGAAATTGAATTAAAACATGTTATCACAATCATATGCAAATCAATGAATAATACACATCATCTAAGCAAGTGCACAAAGGCACTAGCCACTCATAGCAAACATAAATGTAAACTCAATAATTTGAACATTAGAAACCATGATTGAAAGTCTTACAATGATTTGGAAATAAGATTACAAGTGAAAGACAATGATTCCACAAGCAATGAAAATGGTATATTCGACTTTCTCCCTTCTCCTGGACTTATGGACGAATTTTTTGAGTATATTTCTGTGAATGGTTCTCTTCTAGCCCTTGTGTATCTCTCTATCTCTCTAGATTGATTGGTATATAAATACTCAACAAATGGTTCCATAAATTGTTCTCACCAAGGGTCTAAGTGCATAAATGCTTCTCTTGCTCTCCAAGTAGTATTGAATGGTTAGAATAATGACAAGAAGGGCCTAGAACCGGAGTTATAAAGTCACAATCCTTAATAAAGAAGTCTTGGGTAAAACAGCGACTTCCAACCGATCGGATGGAATGGTCTACCGATCGGTTGGTCTTCTCGGTAAATCCACATTCACTCCATCCGAATCGGTTGCGGGCGGCGACCGATCGGATGGCGATGGCTGCTGAACCTTTTTCTTGAGCTTTTGCATATGACTTGTTTCTCGGTCGTAGCTCTTGATTCTTTGGTCTTTCTCTTTATCCTTAAGCTTATGAACTTGACTACTTGGACTTTAACTCATTGAAGTACCTTACGGAGCGGAACTTGACACAAGATTCACATGAAATCTCAAATACTTCCTTTTTCTTCATTTTTGCATCTTTTCCATCCATTTTCCTGTCTTTGGCTACAAATGCTTTGCAAACACACTTTGGTACGATTTAGTAACAAAAGCATATAAATATAACCACAAAACATATATAAAACTACCAATAACGCTATCAAAAACATGTTAGATTTAGGCGTTATCAGTGGCAGTACCACTTCTCATGCTCATATATCTCCTCCCGAATATGAATCATTTCATTTTGATATGAATGATCTTTATCCCAACAAGTTCTCCGATGAACTTTCTTTCTTTCTATCTCCTCCAGAATATGATAAATTCTATTTTGATCTAGAGGAAGATTCTAGTCTGGGGGGAGGTATACCTTCTCATGAAGATTTCATCCCAACCCTCCCGCCCGAGACTTTTGACAAAACTTCTGCTAATGATAAAGAGCTTTTTATGATCATCATCAGCATCTTTATGCTCTTCATCACATATACTGTGGCTTCTCCCATCCTTCACTCCGTTGGGAGTGAGGATATCATATTTGACCCCGGTATTACCATTTCTGGTTCTTCTTTCCAAAAATACCGTGGGTATCTTCATCGGAGTGGAACTTTCGTATGCTTCAGTGTTTATCCAAACATCTTGAACGAAAGTCCGATTGAGATTATCTCTTCCACTTGCTCCCCCAAGGACAAATAAATTCGGGGTCGAGTCAAGCTCATGTGACTCGGTTACCAAAAACAAGCGCTTCGTAGGAGGCACCCCATGCTTATCCATCTATCTTCTTATCTATTTTCTAATAAAGTGTCGTGAGGAGGGTCTCCTTTTCCATATCTTGTGTTTCGTGTTTTCTGTGATATGTCCAGGAATGCCCGATGATGAAGACTCTCGTGCTCGTAGTTTCCTTCACGCTACTCGAGTTTCATCATTCGCTGCTTATCGATATCCTAAAATCTTATCGTTTACATCTATCTTTTGGCATAATTAATAAACGGCCTTAGATTTATGTAGGAGAACCCTTACCTTTAAGACATTGAGGACAATGTCTCGTTTTAGTCTGGGGGGGTAATCTTGCGATTTGATTTTTGCCTTGCATTTTTGCCGTTTTCTCATGCAACCCCGTTTTTCCTCAAAAATTGAAAAAATCCAAAAAAATGAGAAAATTTTAAAAATTTTTGTACAAAAATATAATAATTTTTGACATTTTTGTTGACTTTCCGCTGATGAGAGTAGGAATAAAATTCTGACTTGACCGGGCGTGTTGAGCCCTAGCTTGTCCCCTTAACCATTTATAATCTATAAGCTCGTGCTAGTCTTTTACACAAGGAGCTATAAAATGCGAATTCTTTTTAAGAGTTTGCAAGTTCCCGTATTTGACTTTATATATGCATGGCTTGATTATAAGGCTAAGCATTCGCGGATCTTATTATTTAAGATTTTAAATTTGCGAAGAACGAGAAATGATAGAGTTGTTCATAAGTTAGATTGCTAAACGTGGAGTAGTGGTTCTCTTTAGAGCTCATCGAAGTTACTTGTGGCTTCTTGTTCCTATAAGCTTGTTTCACTAAAAAAATAGTAATCTAAGAATAATTAAAGGTATTCTGGTTTTGGCGATAATTAGTTTCTATTTCTTCCTTAGAGAATCCTTGCTTATGGAAGTTGGGTACACATCAAGGTACTGTCAGTGTTACGGTGTAATAGACTATTCCATCTTGCCGGCTCACAACCGATGTTGGGATTGTTATAAAAGCCGTAGGAATTGGGGTTTGGCAACACAAATAATTAATGAATAATGAATAATAATAATCCAAAGCCATAAAAAGTTTTCTACATCTTGCCGGTTCGCAGCCGATGTTGTAGACTTCTAATAAAGGCAGAGGAAAAATTCCAAGGTCATAATAGACTATCACATCTTGCCGGTTCGCAGCCGATGTTGTGATTGTTATAAAGGGCCAAGGACTAAATACGTTAATGTGCTTAATAATGTCTAAAAATGCCAAACTTCGACTCCGGGGGTGTCCTAATAAAGGCTTCCGTCTCTGGACTCGTAGATGAGTTGTTTCGGTCGCAAATAAAAGGGATATCCTCAAAATCGTGTTAAATCAGAGACCTTGATGTGGACCTCATTTTTGTATGCAACGGTTTTCGAGGGAAGGTTTGGAAACTACTTAGCGTCTAAACTAAGATATTTTTATCGGCTTAAAAATTATCGAAACGAGAATTTGAAGAAATTCATTTCTCACCAAAAATAAAATAAATAGAGGAAAATAGGAATTTGGGAACAAGGAGTCCACAATTAGCTTTCTGGGTAGTGTTGGCAATCTAACTTGTAAATGACAATGATTTCGTTTTTAAGCTTAGTTTGGGGACTCGTGAAAAATTAGGGACGACGAATTTTATCCGTATGGTCACTTCTTTATGAGTCGTGTTTCCTGCTCGAAGACCCTAAAAGTTATCGTGAGATAATGATTTTCAACATAACCGTCACATGGTCACATAAGAAAATACAAAAATAGAATAAAAAGGAAAATCATGGAGTTTTTAGAACTTAAGATTTCTTGATCTCTTTTGAAAATTTTGCTACTTCTCAAAGTTATTAAAAAGAGATTGGAAATTTTCGGTTTCAAAAACGTGTTTTTATAACATTGCATGAGGACATTGCAATAGCTTAGTCTGGGGGAATTTGGTATGTGCTTAAACACATACCTTTTATTTGACCAAAACCGGACCAAAATAACCAAAAACCCGACCAAAATGCCAAAAGATATTGTGTTTTTGTGTTTTTGTATGTGCAGGGATGGATATCGTGAAAATTGACAAAAGACACAAGAAATCCTGGAAAATGAGCATGAGATATGGAAGTGTTATTTATAGCCGATGCCGGGATGCAAAAAGTCAAAGTCAACCCTTGAAGTTTCATCATTTGACAAGAATAACCCTTGATTGTATTTTGGAGAAGAGGCAAGATCAGTCCCTGTAAATTCCAGAAATTACATATTTGGTCCTTGCTTTTTACCTAAAGCTAAAATTCTTAAACCTTAAAAACCATATACCCGGATTTAATATTAAATCCAATCCACAAACAAAATAACCCCAAAGCCCACGTTCACACATACCCGAGCCCAATCTATTACCCTCTACCCATGATCCGAACCCAACACCAAACCCAGTCAAAGCTTATAATAAAGCTTCGGTCAAACAAAAGTTAATAAAAAATAAAAAAACTTTACCCGCCCCCCTTTTCTATCTTTTACCCAGACAATATGAACCCTAACTTTCCCAACCTCAAATTTACCCAATTAAGGGTATGATTGTCAAATCATTGGATGTCAGGGATGTCAGATGAGGGCAGGAAACACACGCTTGGACACATGGCAGCTTTCTATTGGTCAAGACACCTCATCAAATTTAATCCTACGGTTGAGGTTGATTGAGTAGCATCCAAGAAATGATCAAGGGTTGATAAGAGCTCAGAGAAAGCACAATCCCTCGGATTTCCAGCATGTCAGGAAGGTCTAGAATGCTCCACCTTCGGCTATAAATAGGAGGTCGATCCTCATGTTAGTTAGTTAGTTTTTTTATGTAATGTTACTCTGTCAAATTTATTTTCTGTTTTGTAATTTTTAAATTCTATTGTAAACTTTAAGTTTGTTAATGAAATTTTAATTTTAAATTTACTTTAATCCTGTTCTAGTTAATTTGTTTGTCTGAATTTAGCTATTTGAAGTTGTATTTAGTTGATTTAAATCATTTCAAGCTTATTTCTGTTTTAATCTCAAACTTTTGTTAAATCTCTTTTGAAAATCCAAAAATAATTCCAAAAATATTGAAAAAATACAAAAATTATTGAATTACTAGCTTCAATAAGCTGATTTCTATTGTTTATAAACTCATACAAGCTTAATAGCTTGCTGTGAGTGATTGTTCATTTCAATTCAGCTCTTATCTCACAAAATCCAAAAAGTCAACTGAAAAGTCAACTGTATAAGCTAAAAATAAGCTGTTGATAAGCTGAGGGTATTAAGTTGTCCTGGGTTATTTTATTGGCTTATTGATGAGCCTGGGTTTAGTAGGTTAATCAGATCATTCTGAATCAGCAACATCAGCTTGTAAGTCCTAGCTCATAATCTAGCTTGTTTTGTGCTTATTGGTGAGAAGCTGTTTTTCTAGCTTGATTATAATTGATTTTTGTTTTTAGATTAAAAGTAGCATTAGATAGTAGTTGAATAGAGTTGATTATAGCTTAAAATAGTTAGGTATCAGTTTAAATTGCAAAATCAGTTGAGAAAGGGGTGTTCGGCTTATATTAGGATAGGCAGGTTAAGCTATAGTAACTATTCTATTGCTTCTGGTCTAGGTTCAGTGAGTTAAAGGAATGATGATTAAGCTTGTTTTGAGGAGATTTGATAAAATTTGATTGGGTTTGATGTTTTTAGTCCACTAGTGCATTTTAAGCCCCCATACTGCCTCAAAAAGCTCAGCACAAGCTGAGCTTATCTAAGGTCCCCATTTGGCAATTATTGAAGTTGGTTTTTAGTGTTAAGATTAGTTCTAAGAGTTGGTTCGAATTGGTAAAAGTTTGCACTAGTTTTGCGCCATTTTTCTTATTCTGCTGCTACAGACTCTTTTGTGCAGAGCAGTTTTTAGCTGCTGAACTGGATGAGATTGTAGCTTCTCTAATTAAGCTTAAGTGCTCATTTTTGGTTTATTGATAAGTCATATAGTAAGGATTAAGTGTATCATCTGGGATCCACACTTTGTGCTTATTTCATAGCTTTTTGAGTGGCTGCAAAAGCAGGGATCATCACTTGTTACTGCCTTATTCTTGTAACTGCTAAGCTTATTTTGTGCTTAAATCTTGTGCTTAATTGGTCTCTTTCAGTTGTTTTGAGCTTATTATAGTTAGCTTTTATGTTCCTGGTCATTAGATAAAATTTTGGTCAACTATTGCTTATTTTGAGCTTATTTCACAACTGCTTATTGGGCTGTTTTGCTTATCTGTGCTTATTATGGGACTGAGTTTATTTTTCTCAGATTACTTATTCAATTTTAGATTTATTCAAAAAAATTTAGATTTTTCCAAAGTGTTTTAATATTTTTAAATCATTTAAAAAGTTTTAATTAGTTTTTAATTCATAAAAAAATTATTAAAAGTCAAAAAAATATTTTTCTTTTTCCAAAAATTTTCTTTTATCAGTTTTAATATAGGAAAATTATTTTTATATTTTTAGGTTTTAAATTTTAGAAATTCACTTTTTATTTACGTTTTATAATTCGTCGTGTAACGTTTTTAAATTCAAATTTTCGTTTTTAAGTTCGTATGCTTAGTTTAATTGTTTCATTAGCTTAATTAGTTGTTTACTTTTATTATTTTATTGTTCGTAGTGTAAAATCACAAATCACCACTCTTTTTCACACTCATTCACCACACGTATTCGACAACGTCACAAAAACTCGTTATTCGACCTTCGTTGGGACACGACCCGGGGAAAACGCATACGTTGCCTTTTCCTTTGGAAAATAATATACTCAAAAAGACTAATCACTCGTCGTCCTCGCAAAGGTAATCAACAAGAAAAGTGTTTTGATATCCTATTGTCATATTTCATTTATATGAAAACAGGTATGACAATTAATCATCTTTATACATTTAACGTTTGTAGGTAGGAAGATTTAGTCATAGTCAATTTCTTGAGTACGAGCAAACTCCTTTTACTATGCGTGCATTAAATGTGTGTACAAGTTTGTCCTTTTGAGTCTTCTCATCAAGAAACTCTTCTGAACCTCACAGTCTAACTGATTGGTAAGAGATCAATCAAGTTCCATGAGTGATTGTCTTTCAAGGACTGCATCTTAACATTCATAGTTTTGAGCTATTCATCAGATACAATATCTAATAATGCATTTCTTTAGTCAGCAGGTTCACTATGATCCTCCAACTTATATCCCTTAGCATCGATATAAAAAAGTATATCATTCAGGTGCAAGAAGTATCCTTGCGGATTTATGAATGAGAGATATCAATCTATGGTTTAACATATGCATGTTCAACCTCAGTATGACATTAGCAAGTGTACTCAGAAGGTTGCTCTTGAATAACTTCAAGATCTAAAGGTGCTCCCACTTGCTTTTGTAAGTAGAGACTAATCTCTAGATACTCAGCATCTTGAGTAACAATAAATTGTTTTCAAGTGGGACATCCAAAATACATCGTTAGTTCTTGACTCTAGTTTGTTAATTACTTACTCTTAGGTAGTTAACAAATTCAGAACTTCAATCAAGACATAATGAGATTCATCCCATGCCATAATACAATGGTGTCTTAAATACCTTCTGGGTTGGAACTATATTGAGTGTACCCATGGCACATCCAATTTCTAACCTTGATAGCTTTGGAGGTAAAACAGTTTAAGTCATCAAAGATCAAACAATATCAATAGTGTTTGATTTTCCATGATGGACATACCATAAAGTTGTGGTATTCCATGAGGACTGATGTTGTGAGACTATCACACAACTCATTAGATGAACTTATACTTTTTGGCTTACATATCTGCCAACCAAGTCAAACCAGATGGCATCAATAGTAATTTTAGCCTACTGCATTAATGGTAATTTTAGCCTACTGCATTTATGGTAATTTGAAGTAGCTTTTCATGTTATCTTGATATTTGTTCTAATTAGGGCAACATACATTTTATGTGTAGAAGTCCTAGTAGAATCTTAGTTTTCTTACCTTGCAGTCAAGAAAAACCATTAGTCATATTGTTATATGTTGTACCTTGCACACAATTAAGATTTCTCCCACTTGTGCATGGCACAACATCATGAGAGTATACAGACAACACTACGCTCGTTTGTTTGTATGAGCAATATGACAATGTCTAAGATAACATATGATTTTTAGTCAAAATCAAAATATAGATATGTAGAACTTTATTTTTTTAATAATGAATCATGCATAACAAGTTTATAGATAACATTTCAGGAAGCAACATCAGGAACGCGACAAGTTATCTTATAAAATTTATGCAATGGTTCTTATATAAACTATGATGCTTAACATGTGGAAAGTAATGTATTATTTCAAGACAATCTGGAAATAAGATGGGCAACTTGCAAGGTAATAAAGTTTATAGCTCCCACTGGATTAGACAACATTACATGTGTTTCATCACCAGTAATATAATCACGTAGCTCCCACTGGATTAGACAACATTTCATGTGTTTCGTCACCAGTGGAGAGTGAGTGGTGATTGGATAATTTCTTTCTTTCTTTGAACATCTACACATTATTGCTAATGTGAGTCACTTTGACTAGTAGCCATGTACTTAGGTATTCAAGAAAGTGCATCAAATTATAACATATAGATGATGGGCTAGCCATTATTGCTATTTTAACTTGAAAATAGGCATGCATTTCCTCCATAATTGGTCTACTTTACCACAAGGGTATGTAGGACCTTAGTAGGTTTATTGGGTTAAGACAAACTACTATGACTTATAAGTGCTAATTGACTTATAAGCTTCTGAAGTCTGTCATATGTAGCATTAATATTTTCAGTACTTGAGGCAACAAAGATCTCAAATTGATGCTTCAGAAGATTTTTTCTTGCCTTCGTGGTAGCCTCATTCCCACCAAATCTTAGCTCAATTGCTTCCATTAAGGACTTAGCATCCTGAATATGACTAAAGCTCAACTGATACTCATTAGGTATGCCCATCCTGAGAATACTATGAGTCTTGATCTCCAACCTTCTTTGAGCCTTGTCATCAGCAGATTTAATGGGTACAGGTTTCCCATCATCAGCTTTTGCTGGTAAAGTATCACCATTCAGAATGACTTCCCATATTGAGTAGTCAAGCATCTTGATGTATTGTTGTATTCTCATCCTCCAGAGCTCATACTCTCCAGGCTTGAGCATGGGCACTTTTGATGCAGTCACCATGTGTGTTGATTCGGATTCCATGTCTTTAGTAGATGTTGAACAGATCTGAGTTAACAAAAGTTCTTCTTGATATCAGTTTCTAGATCACAAGCTCTGATACCACTTGTTGATCCCAGTTGAGCAATTGATCTAGTTAGTTATCTTAGATGTGAATCTAAAACAACAAGTATAGAAACTGTCTTGACTTGTAAACTATTAAACACAATGCGGAATATTATGTTTAATCTTAAGAAGAACAATTAATGAAACAGTAGAATTCTCAACAAACACTTCAATATATTAGATATACGAATACTCAAAAGTATTAGGGTTTACAACCTTGAAGTGAATCGACTCTAACAATGATACATACTAAACTCTAACCCTAGAACCTACTTTTATAGACTAAGGAGTCCTAGTCTGTTTACAATAACTTTCTGATGAAGCGAAAAGTGTACCGCTTTTAGGGGGTCATTTAAGCCCTAAATCGTATTTATTTGATCAAATATTGCCCTAAATCGTTCCTTTTGTCATTTTAGGTACTTTGGTGAAGAAATCTGGAAAAGGAAGCATTTTGGACGTTTTTGGAGCATAAAAGTGAAGAAAACGACAAAGTCTCCAAAGCTGCTGGAAAAGTACACTTGACGGCGTCAAGTATTGCTCTTGACGGCGTCACGGCTTGGCAAAAGAGGTGGATATGAAAAATACACATGATAAGCCAGGGAGTTTTACAAAGGAAGTCTGACGGCGTCACCCTTTGAAGTGATCAAGGTCGTCACGGTTTAAGCTAAAGAGAGACGGCGTCAAGCTTTATTCTGACGGCGTCAAGCGTTGATAAGCCAGGGAGGATTTTGGAGGACTAAAGAGGGACGGCGTCAGGAAGACCATCCGGGAACCCTAGACACGGCGAGGTGACGGCGTTAAGATCTATAATGTGACGCCGTCAGCCACTAAGTTCTATATATAGTTTTGCAATTTTTTGTCATTAGTGTGCAACTTTGAGTGTGCAACTTTGTGAGGAGAAACCCTAAGACGAATTTCTGCCATTTTTAAGGGTTTTCGTACCCTTGGATCTCCCATGTTTAATTGAAGATAAGTAATCACTTAATCAATCAATATGTCTATGTGTTGTTTGATTATATCTTGTTCTTGTCTTTTGATTAACATGCTAGGCTAGATTTATCTTGTGTTTGCTTAGATCTAATGAAACCTAACTATTGATTATTAGTTTTTAGTGTGTTATTAATTGTATTGGATGATTGTTTATCGATGTTAGGCTTAAGAAAACTGGCTAACCTCCTATACGGTAATTTGCTTGAACGTCTTAAGAAACATGAACCAATGCGTACTAGGTTTATATGGTTGTATTTAATGGATGAGCGAATTCTAGTGATCCCATGTTAGGAGCTTCTTAGCCGGCTCGACATAGGAGTGAAGTAGGAGCTTGTAGAGTTGGGGAAGTACGTACGCCACCCCACGATTGGTATTAAGGAATACACCCGTCATCCACGCTATTAATACACACTAATCAACCGGTAAAAGATAGTTAGGGAGTAAGGAAATCTAAGTAAACACATTTCTCTCCATATAAGTTTCACAACCTTTTTATTTTCAGTTATTTTATCTTATTTGCATTTGTAGTTATATGGGTTAGTTGACTAGCAACTAATTCCGCCCACTCTTTCAAACCCGATATTTTACTTGCTTTACATAAAATATAAAAATACAAAAAGAATCTTCCCTCACCCTTAGACCTATTAGAGTAGTTTTTCAATCCTAACAACACTATTCCCCTAGAGACGATCAATCCCCCGGTACTTGCCACTTCACTATACTACATCGGTCAGGTACACTGCCTGGTGGGGATTGCAAGCCTCTTGAGATCCCTCGAGAGGTAAAACCTGTTGTAAGGTCGCAAAACCACGCATCACTTTCTATACAAGATAAATCTTTTTGTAATCTATTCTATATTTATCTAACCGACTACCAGTTATCACATAAGCAATAGAAACTATCTCTAGCAGTAGTATCCATAACCCTAGCAGTAGTATCCACTTGGTGTATTTTCTTGATCTTCTCAGCAACTCCAACAGTAGTATGAAATACACTAACAGTAGTATTATTATCACCAGCAGTAGTATCCACACTTAGTGAATTTTCCTTTTGCACCATGAGTAGTTGTATCTATTCTGAGCAGCAAGATCTTTAAACCCAACATACTTTATGATAACAGGATCGATACAACGTATCCATTAAGTTGATACGCCGTATCTAGGTAACTTCGCGTGGGGTCCAAGATTATTATATTCTAGAATATTCGTACACCGTCATAAGATACGGCGTACCTTCAATCTTCGTGCGGCGCATTGTCCTTCAGTGATTGGATTATCTGGTGAAGTCTTGAGATTAATACGCCACATATCTAGAATGTAGTACGGCGTATTTGTAGTAAAACAAGTCAGATCTTCTCGTTGACCAAGGTTTCATATACGGCGTATGGGATAATTCCATACGGCGTATGCTTCAAAGTTAGGCAATGCTCTTCATAATCGTCTAAGTCTTTATGTACGGCGCATCTGTCTAGAATGATACGGCGTATCCTCCTTTAGTTCAGTAGACTTTTCCAACTTAATCCATTTTGCTCCAATTTATGTCCAAAATAGCTAACTTTCACCAAATGCTTGTTTATAACTGAGATTTACAAAAGTAAGCGATTAAGTATCAATTCTCATATGAAATAATATAAAAAAAGGGATAAACATAGGATAAATGATGTCTATAAAATATAGTTATTTGATATCTTCTGCTGTTCTCGCTAACTTATATCAGAGACTTACTAAATTAGGCTATTTTATGTTTAAATACATTGCCAGATACAATTGGGTCAAAAATCAGACCCAACATTGTCCCTTAAAAAGTCTATAAATAATACCCTCTTATCTTGTGTTTCCTCACCTCTTGCCATTCATTATTCCCCTCTATTTTCTTCTCTTTAATCCCTTTAAGTCTTTCAATCTTCTTGTGTCTTAAAATTTGCTTATCATAATTGAAAGATCACTTATTCGCAAGAGAAGAACTACAAGAACCTAATCCACTCTTATGTGTTTTGTTGAGGGTATTCGCCAACTCTCTTCAATTAGGTCGAGTCCCTATGCTAGGTTAGGTTGTTCTGAACACTTTCAAACTCTTATTAAGTTGTAAAGCCTTATTTGGTTTGTGGATAAGCAAAGGGTTTAAAAGACTTTTACTTTGGTGGTCAGGCCTAGATTAGCTGAAGGTCTAGTTTGGGGTTTGTTGCGTCCTTAGGAGGAAATTTTTGTAGTTTTAGTGGTTTGGTCGAATCATGAGATCTTTGTGGGCGGGTTCGAGTGGGGAACTCTATTGCGTAGTAGCTCTTCTTTGTGAGCACCAATTTTTGTGCATGTTGGTAGAGTGAAGTTTGTAATGGTTTAATCCACCGCAAGGATTGTGTACTACTGAATAGTATAGGTGTCGCGGATTCATAACTGGACGTATGGATGGTCTAAACTCCCATCCTGAACTAGTATAAATCTTGGTGTCTCTCTCTACTCTTTCTCTATATATTCTTTGGATTAGTTGTTTTGTTCACACACCCTTATACACTCTAGGAGACTTAGAGTTCGTAAACTGTAATTAAGTCAAAAAGATCGTATGCACCCCCCTCTACGATTCTACAATATAAAATACCAAGGGTTCCTAATATGATTCATAAATATTCCTTATAACCCTAAATCTCTTCCCCTTCTCCTTTCTTCAATCATCTACCGATCCAAAGGGGTTGAAACCCTAATGTTGACTAAGTCGACTTCTAATCAACTTTTACCCGCGTTTGTACTCTCCAACTTGCATAGGTTTGTAGTCATAGTTCTACCTGTGCAGGAGCATACGTTATTGCAGGATCAAGTAAGTAATCTGTAAACACCCTTTATACGTGTTAGATTAAGTTATATCACTGATTAGGATATATGTCTATCAAGGGTTTGGTCTGCATGGCCTTTATGTGTTTATTTTTTCGTTGTGCAAGTTTTATAGGCCATGCGGGTGACCCCACTTGATTGAATCAACTAATTTACTAATTAAGCTCAAATCAATCACAAACACTACCTAACTTGAATTTTCCACCTCTATTACCTCTATTTCACACATATTAATTTTACATGTACAAAATCTCTAAAACCTCAATATGTCATTTTTATATCACTTTACCCACTAAAAGCTTCAACATTATACCATAAAGTTGTGATTTTTTGATAAAATTTGGATTTTTGGATTTGTGATTGAATGTATAATGAAGAGAAAGTGTTTATGAGATGATTATAACAAAATAAGCAATCTCACTCGCTCTGATACCACTTGTTATTTTCCATGATATCAAGTGATTGAGTTGATTTGTGTGCAAAGTGTGTGTTAGTGTGTGTAAATGAGAGAGAGCATATGAAATGATTTGTTTATTGATATGAAAGTGTGTGTTTATAAATGTTGTAAAAGCTACCACTGGCGTACCCAACCAAATTACTAAGGTGGTTCCTTTGTTTTTCAATACAAAAACTTATCAAAACTTTTACAGATAAACGGTCAAGTCAGGATGGATCCGTAACTATTGACTTGTCAAACAAACATAACTCAAATTCACAAAAAAAAAACTTTTTATCTGCAAGTGATTATTAATTAAATGTTAAAGATTACGCAAGTCCAATTTTAATTTACTAACAATTTATAAATTAACTCGTATAATGAATTACACAGAATATGGTTTTCTTATTATACATGACCAAAACTTACTTGGTCAACATATAAATCAAAAAGGTAAAAGAAAAAAATAGTCAGATAGTGAAATCTAGAAAAATAAACCAAGAAAGTCGATTTGTTTTTCTTCAAAAAGTTGGCATTATTATATTTTATTAATAACTTCCCCAACTAGTTTCTTGCTCTTTTCATTTTGATAATCTTTTTACCTCTTGCTTCTTGAACAACTATTATCTTTATCAAACATTACTAAATCAAATAGATTTGTGTCTTTAGCTCTTTCAAGTTTAGAATCATCTTAAGGTGGTTCCTAACATTTTTTCAAGGTAGGTCTTAAAAACTTTCATGCATCATCTCTATATAATTTTGGCTTCTAAGTTTATTCTCAGGAACCACCTTGGCATAGGGTGGGTCCGCCCCTGCAAGTTACAAAAATTAAGAAATAAAATGTCTTAATTATACTTGGTAAAACTAAAAGGGTGTTTACTTTTTTCTTAGTTGAGAGAAAAGTGGAACCAAAACTTTTAATGGGTTTTAATTGAGAGATGCTCAAATAAGTGGTTAATATAGAGCTTTATATAAAATCACTTAATTTATTAAACACCGCCTGAGTATATTGACAAATTACAATAGCAATATCTCTTGACTATTTTCTTTTTACAAATATGTCCGGCTCATTTGACACATTTCCTTTTTCATTAAGTCATTTTACTCGTTCAATTTAAGATAAAGTTAACAACCCAATATTTCCCTATTCACCTATATAGGTATGATTTTTTAATAACACTCCTACAAAGGTAAAATAATCCAACTTTCTTGAGATATTAAAGAAAGGCGACAAAATAAATAGGTCAAAACTGATTATCCTTGCCACATTTTGGCAAGTCACAACTAATTATCGATTTATGGTTTGCCATTTTTAAAAAATAATTCAATTTTATGACATTGTTAAATAACAATATACGGTATCAAATTAGTTAACATCAATTTGTTTGCTAACCAAACAATTCAAGCATCAACAAGCTGCTTCACATTCATGGGAACCACATACTCTTGTGTTCCATAGTATAAGATGTCTACAAATATACTTGCAACGTATTCCGTAGGATGGTAAAGATCCCAAAAAACATGGTTTTTGTTAGCCTGTTCAAGCAATAAGTCGATGTTGGAATACATGGCACGTCCGCGTTTAGGTTCCCAAGTCCGCAACAAGCTTCTTTTATATCCATAATCCCTATAATTAAACATACATTATAAGCTTAAAGAATCATAGCTTGTGTCTGCTAAAAAGTTCTGAAAAAACAAACGACAGATAAGTTGGTAAATTAATGCCAAAATAAAATACCATAAGTTTTTGGATCCTGAAAGAGGTTAGTCATGGCACCATATAAATCAAAATAGACGTAATTCATGTCTAATGATTCAGACTTCAACCTTTGTAGCATAATCTTTAGCCCTTCGTTATACCTAGCCGACCAGTAGTTTATTTCGACATTGCATTCACCCGTTCTGTTCATCTTTCTTTGAACTGGGCAACAACCAATGGCCCCAACTCCAGTCACCACCATTTTTCGCGCACCAAATCCATACAACATCTACATTCAATTCACACATTCACAAAAATCATTCAAAATGACCTACTACATATATTTGCAACATATTATTCACGTGAAGTGATTATACCTTGAGCAACCCTTTGAAGGAGGACACCATGAGATCGACATACTGCTGTGGCGTGCATTGTTTAGAGACTAGAGAACCAGCATTGAAATATGAAAACAAATCGTTGCTTCCGATAATAATGATGAATATCGATTTGGATAGGTGCATTTGGGCATTAGATTGTCCAAGTTGCCTGACCAGTTTGTTATGCACCAAAGAAAAGTACTCTACTTGTTGTGCTAATGAAATGTACTGTACCTGTATATAGTTATATACCGATTATAAAGAGATAATAAGCTTAAAAAAGTAAACAAATCAGCGGCGATAGCTCAGTTGGGAGAGCGTCAGACTGAAGATCTGAAGGTCACGTCTTCGATCCACCTTCACCGCATTTACTTTTTTTTTTTTCTTCCCTTTACTGCATTTGTTTTATTTTATATTTCAGTTTGCCAAATACTTACAAATGATGCACCAGTTCCGTTGAGTATTCCAGACCCACCAGATGCAAAGCTGACTCCGGTGAGTGGCGGTGTCGAGCCAATCAACGATAGAAATGGTGGTGATGTTGGTAATCCGATCTTTTTTGCTGGCAAAACACGACGATAAATAAAGTAAAGTAAAGTAAAGTAACTCACAATACCGTCTTCCACGGATTATGGGTCCCAATATCGTTTTTCACGGTGTATGGGGAAGGTTGAGACGTAGACAGCCTTACCCCTACCTAAGGTAGAGAGGCTGCTTCCGGTTCTACCAAAGGTAGAAAAGGACCTCCGGCCTTGCAAGGGGTGAGGATCGAACCCTTGACCTCTGTCTCCAGAGGCAAGGGTGTTAACCACTTGATCCAACCTTGCTCTTTGGCAAAACACGACGATAAATATCACATTTATACTGACAAATGACCGTCTATATGAAGTTATATAATCTTTGTATGCAACTTTTTTTGCGTTTGATGTTCAATAAATTTTAGAAAATAATCGAACTACACACTCGTAAGTTTTTAAAAATTCACTACTACACAAAAATGTCATTAGCTACGGTTTTAAAGGCTATTTGGTACGGTTTCTGAACCGTGGTAGATAATAGCGTTCCAAAAACTAAAATCTTTTTTGACATGATTTTGAACCGTGGCAAAAAATGGACTATCTGCTACGGTTTTCTTTATAACCGTAGCAGATTTCTCCACTTTTTTTCTGCTACGGTTTTTTAATAACCGTGGCAAAATCTATTTGTTTCATAAAAAAAATATTCAATTTCCTGTTCCAAACACTACCATAATATTCGGGTTCCTGTAACCAAACACTACCATAATATTCAATTTCATGTTCCTGTTCCAAAACATGTAACATTGCCGCATACACGAATATTCAACAAAAGTGTTATCCATTTCAATTGTTTACAAGTCATCATCACGAAATTTTAAAACCTTAACTATTGAGGAGCCGTTGCATCTAACTATAGGATTCATGATTACCAAGATTAGCTTTTACAGCTTGCATGTAGTTGTAGTTTCTGGTACCAGTAACAGGATCAGGAGACCTGTAGCAGTCCGAGAGCAAGAGACAAGTGAACCAAGTAATGACCGCAAATATAATAAGAGAAGCAGTTCCAGCAATCCAACCCAATTGACCATAACACCATGCTAGTGACAACACTCCTGATCCTATAACTGCTGTTATTATATGTGCACTTGCGTTCATTAACGTCCCTTCAAAAGCACAAAAAAAATGTTATAACAGCTAGTTAAAAGGAAAAAAAATTGAAAATGTGGTTAAGTTCACGTTCTTGTTTAGTAGCACATAAACAATAGACACACTCAGCGCTAGAAAAATAAGAGACGTTGATCAGTATGCAAATATACCTGTTCTTCTAATCTTTCCATCGTCATCGTATTGTTCATTGGCATCCCCCTTTTCCACTGAAAAGCTTAGTTGTTTCTGCATTTCTTTGTGTGGTTTTGAATTAGGAAAGAAATGCAATGGTACACAATATATGGGTGCCAATGAAGGTATTACACAACAACAAAAGAGAGGACGGGTGACCATAGTTTTGGCGGGGACGCTTCTGTCCCCGCAGAAAGTCGCTAAATGACAAAAAATGTGCTGAGCTGGCACAAAGTCTCGCTGACCATTTACAAACTTTTCAACGCGGGCTTTTGGCGGGGACGAGTCCCCGCGCGAAAATGTTTCACATATTTGCCAAACTTTGACCAAACTTTGGAGCGCTTAATCGTTCCCGCCTTTTTTTCCCTCTCTACCTTTCGGCGGGGACATGTCCCCGCCGAAAGAAAAGATGCATATTTTTCTTTTTTGGCGGGGACATGTCCCCGCTGAAAATGTCAAACATTTTGGCTCCAAAAAGGTAAGTTTATCGCGCCAAAATTTAGCGGCTTTTTTGCGGGGACATGTCCCCGCCGAAAGTATTTCCCGCCAAATTTTCCTTTTACCCCGCCAATTTTTTACTTATATATATCGTATAATGAAATTATCACAAAACACGTAAATTCTCACAAAAAACACACATAACAATGGATGGTTTAACGCCGGAACAGGAATGGTCAAAGGCTTTATCACACGAGCTCCTGTATAATGAAATTATACTTCATTGGGGCTGGGAAATTTTTGATGAATATGGTTCTTATGAGAACTGTGCACCGTGGCAGAGAGACAAGATTCTGGAATGGTTGAGGAGAAAGCCGTACTATAGAGAGTATTTGGAAGAGCTAGATGCTGCTGAAGCTCAAGCTGCTGCTGTTGGAGGTGACGATGAAGCTGAAAGCACGTTGGACCTCGACACCGAATTTGGTAATCTGGAAAATAGAGTAACAAATCTCGAAGCTACGTTTGCACGTATCAAGGAAATGAGAGCAAGGAAGGGAAAAGATGGTGCGAGTTCCAGCAAAGCAGGAAGTAGCCGCAAAAAAAAAAAATAAACGGGTTGTTTCGTTTGGTTTTCGAGTTGTTTAGTTTGAGTTGTTTCGTTTGGTTGTCGAGTTGTTTAGTTTGAGTTGTTTCGTTTGGTTGTCGAGTTTTTCGTTTGAGAACTCTTGCGTGTTTTAAATAAAATGTTTGCCTTCGTGTTTTTTAATTGTGATATTGTTTCTTCAAATAAGGTCATAAACCCAAACACCCTTTTGGTGCAGGAAATAAGCAATCCCAAACACCCTTGTTTGGACAGCATAAACCAAATGGCCCTTGTGGGCTGTTGTTAACAAAACAACATAAACCAAACGGCCCTGTATGGACAGCATAAACCAAACGGCCCCTTATGGTTGAATCTTGATGGATACTTAAGTTTTCACAGCAACAACAACATCATTGGAAGTAATTTACCAAACAACATAAACCAAACAGCATAAACCAAACGGCCCTTCGTTAAACATCTCCTCAGTTCCATTCTTTGTGATATTGTTAGTTGTGATATTGTTCCTTCAGTTTCATTCTTTGTGCATATGTAATTTAAAACATACGTATTACTCCAACATTAAAGCGTACGAATTAAAAATATAAAGCACGTTCGACATCAGTTTTCACAACAACAACAACAACATTTTATTAAACAACAACAATAACACAACAAACAACAACAACGACAATAACAGCAACAACAACAACCTACATACGAAGATTTCCCATATCACCTAGCATGTCATTATAAAGGTCGTGAAATAAGGCAGCTGAATCAACTGTGTGTTTGTTTGGATGCATATACACTTCTAGCATTTTATTGAGTACCATTATCTGGTGATTCAGTTTGATGCAGTTTGAGCACTCTGTATTTCCAGGACTCGATGTTGAAGGTCCTGCAGTGTAACGAGTTGGAGTTATGGATGGTCCTACGGAATGAGTTGGAGGCGTTGAAGCTCCAAGAGAACCGGTCATTTTGGCGAGTCGTTCCTCCTTCCATAAAAAAAAATCGCATCCAAACTCCTTTGTCCCACCCTGTTAAAGAGTAAAAAACTATTATTTTTAACAACTAACCAAATTATTTATATAACACACAAAAAAATATGTAATTGTTCACCTTTGATAAAGGACGCGCATAGTATTGTTTACCACAGGACTAAGGTTTATGCGATTCTCGCAGAATTACGTCTCCTCGTTTACAAGGACAAGCAAAAGCTTCAAATTCCGCCATCTTCACCATGATAACAGTGTGTGTTTGTGGTTGTGAGGTTAAGTGGTTTTGAGTATAAGAGGTTGTGAAGTTGTGTGGATAAGATGTTAGTATATAAGAGCAGATCTTGGTGGGAAATTTTTGGTGGGAAATTTTTGGTGGGAGATTTTGGTGGGAAGTGTTTTGTTGACAGATGGTGTGATGTTATCTAGGGTGGGAAAGTTTTGGTGTGTCTATGTAATAGTTAAGTCTAGTTGACTTATGTTAAGTCTGTTTAACTTAGAAGTTAAGTCAGGTCATGATATTTAGAAATTCGGTTAACTATAAGTTAGGAAAAGATACGAAGTTATCTTTAGTACATCTCGTGTACAACCATAATATCTCGGCTCACTCGTGAAACATCTCGTGTACAACCATAACATCTCGGCTCACTCGTGAAACATCTCGTGTACAACCGTAACATCTCGGCTCACTCGTGAAACATCTCGTGTACAACCGTAACATCTCGGCTCACTCGTGAAACATCTCGTGTACAACCATAACATCTCGACTCACTCGTGAAACATCTCGTGTACAACCGTAACATCTCGGCTCACTCGTGAAACATCTCGTGTACAACCATAACATCTCGGCTCACTCGTGAAACATCTCGTGTACAACCATAACATCTCGGCTCACTCGTGAAACATCTCGTGTACAACCGTAACATATCGGCTCACTCGTTAAACATCTCGTGTACAACCATAACATCTCGGCTCACTCGTGAAACATCTCGTGTACAACCGTAACATATCGGCTCACTCATTAAACATTTCGTGTACAACCATAACATCTCGGCTCACTCGTGAAACATCTCGTGTACAACCATAACATTTTGGCTCACTCGTGAAACATCTCGTGTACAACCGTAACATCTCGGCTCTTTCGTTAAACATCTCGTGTACAACCATAACATCTCGGCTCACTCGTGAAACATTTCGTGTACAACCATAACATCTCGGCTCACTCGTGAAACATCTCGTGTACAACCGTAACATCTCGGCTCACTCATTAAACATCTCGTGTACAACCATAACATCTCGGCTCACTCGTGAAACATTTCGTGTACAACCATAACATCTCGGCTCACTCGTGAAACATCTCGTGTACAACCGTAACATCTCGGCTCACTCGTGAAACATCTCGTGTACAACCATAACATCTCGGCTCACTCGTGAAACATCTCGTGTACAACCATAACATCTCGGCTCACTCGTGAAACATCTTGTGTACAACCGTAACATCTCGGCTCACTCGTTAAACATCTCGTGCACAACCATAACATCTCGGCTCACTCGTGAAACATCTCGTGCACAACCATAACATCTCGGCTCACTCGTGAAACATCTCGTGTACAACCGTAACATCTCGGCTCACTCGTTAAACATCTCGTGTACAACCATAACATCTCGGCTCACTCATGAAACATCTCGTGTACAACCATAACATCTCGGCTCACTCATGAAACATCTCGTGTACAACCATAACATCTCGGCTCACTCGTGAAACATCTCGTGTACAACCGTAACATCTCGGCTCACTCGTTAAACATCTCGTGTATAACCATAACATCTCGGCTCATTCGTTAAAAAATTTAAATTAATTAAAGATAATTTACAAAATATTTAAAAATAATTTTAAATGATTTAAATTTTATTAGGTAAACGTGATGTAAATAATTTTAAAAAGTTTTAAATTAATAAAATATGATTTAGAAAAATTTTAGTTAAATTTAAAAGAATTAATATTTATTTTAAAAGTTTTAAATTAATTAAGGATAATTTACAAAATATTTAAAAAGTGTTTTTTTTTTTAATTAAAATACTTTCAGCGGGGACATGTCCCCGCAGAAAGATTTTCCAAAAAATTTAATATTCCCTCGTTAGCATTTACTTTATCCCGCCAAATGCTTTGGCGAAAAATTACTACTTTTAGCGGGGACGTGTCCCCGCTAAAAAGTCTGATTAAAATAAATATTTACTTTCAGCGGGGACATGTCCCCGCCGAAAGTAATAGCTAAAACTTACTCCATATTATCAGATCTAAACACTTAGCAAAAAAAATAATAAAAAACACTCATCTCTCTTATCTGCTTCTCCACCACAACAGCACCATCTCCACCACCACCACAACACTACCATCTCCACCACCACCACCCACAACACCATTATCTCCACCACAACACCACACTCGCACCGCTGTGCACGATCGATGCCCTCTCCTCATATAATTTTTTCCTCAACCCCCCTCCTCATTTAATTCTTTCTTTTTCTCATCTCCTTTCTTCCTTGCTCCATCTCTTTTACAAACCCAGGTATTAATTTTTATGATTTTTATTAATTATTGATTTTTTAATTTCTTTATTTTTTGGTTATTTGTTAATTTTTGCAATGTATGTTAACTATTTTTTTTAGTAATTGTGTTTTCTGATTTTTTTTTTTTATTTTTTTTTTGTAATTTTTGTGATAATTTTTTTTGTTCTGTCTGTTGCCGAGAATCGAGGCCGAGAACCGAAGCAAGGAGCGGAACGTGCCTGCTATCGAGACCACAACCGAGGTTTTCTTTATTATTATTTTTATTTTTTTGTGTTTATGTGTTACTGGGGACATGTCGCCGCCAAAAGTTTATAGTGATTATTTTAGCTGTTTATATATAGGGGTTGTTTGGCTGTTTATCAGTTAGTATAAACTGATAATGTGATTGTGTATGCTTAGAGACGAGTGAAAGTGGCTGAGTTACCTGCTGTCGAGACTAGCTAGGGCTGTTTGGAACTACTTTTAGATTTAGGTTTTAGTTGTGTAACATATGGGAGATGCTTGATTGAGATTGTGTGATAGATCAGTTGATTTCAATCGTTTAGGTTTAGTATATATTGATGATTTGTTGAGTGTACCTTATAAAACATATACAGTACTGCTCGAGCAACTCGCCTAATAGTGTGAGATTTTGGGCCTCTACAATTAAACAACCTAACGTGTACAAATTTCTAATCTTGCAAGTAACAATCATCCACATGTTTAATCTTGCAAGTAACAATCATCCACATGTTTTTTTTTTTGTACATTAAATTCTTATATTTGTAAAATTTTGAATTGTAGGTTATTTTGAGATTCATTCACTAGCCGGGATTCATTCACTTTCCCTCATCACTACGTTTCTAGAATTATAATATTTTGTTTTTGAATTTGATTTTAAGATGTTAGTCGTTTGTTTATAATTATATGGAATTTGATTGTGTTAGACTATTGTTAATGATTTTAGGAATTTAGTGATTAATTTCGGAAAGTCCCCGTCCGAAGTTAATCATCCCATAGAAAGCCCGTCCGAAATTAATTTATTAGAAATTAATTTCGGAAAGTCCCCTGTTTGGGACTGCTTTTTGAATGTTTTGTCTCATTTAGGATATGAATGCGTATAATTGATTTACTATTTGTGAAAATTTCGACAGTGTTTCCCCTTTACTCCTACGAATATGTCTTTAATGCACATATTTGGGGAGTTGAGGGGAAATGCTGCCGAAATTTTCTCAAATAGTAAATTCAGTTATACGCATTCATATATGAGACGAAACATTCAAAGAGTGGGTTAGGATTGCCTTCCATAGTTGGATTAGGTGAACAAAACGCACAACTCGTGATTCCACATTTATGTATTTATGTGTAGATT
The DNA here is from genome assembly GCA_021014915.2 of Artemisia tridentata subsp. tridentata. Taxonomy (NCBI): domain Eukaryota; kingdom Viridiplantae; phylum Streptophyta; class Magnoliopsida; order Asterales; family Asteraceae; genus Artemisia; species Artemisia tridentata. Next base: position 366,597,300 of record CP139507.1, read on the forward strand.
TTTTTGAACATGTTTAATTCTAAATAATTATTTATTGCATCATTAAAACGCAGTTATGCCAATTGATAAGAGTTGGGTCTCTAAACCTCGTGTTAGCCTCGAATTTCTAAAAGGTCTTAGAGCTTTTTGCGAGTATTGCAAGTCCTTTGTGAATATTGAAGGGAATGTAAAATGTCCATGTAATTATTGTCATAACTTTGGTTGGATAAAGTACGAAGATTTGTTTGGTCACATACACTCATACGGTTGGGACCAAAGTTATACGAAATGGTATAATCACGGTGAACTGGATGACCAGACAGTAATACCCAACACGAATCATCATGGGAGTGATATGGCTGAGTTCCTTCATGATATTTTTCCGAATAACGAACAAAATGAGCCAACTGAAGGAAATATTGGCGAGACAAGCAACGAGCCAACTCCTCAACGTAGCGAGTTTGAAGAGTTACTTGCCACTGCCAACGAGCCACTATACCCGGGCTGTAATTGGATGTCTTCATTGGACTTTATGGCAAAGTTTACGAACATCAAGGTCAAAGGTAAAATGAATGACACCACATTTAACGAAACCCTTAAATTTCTCAAAGAATGTTTCCCACCCGCTCTAGGATACAAAATCCCATCGTCATACTATGAAATAAAGAAAACATATAAAATGATCGGGTTAGGATACGAATCCATACATGCTTGTGTAAATGACTATTTTTTATATCGGGGGCGGGTAATGAAGATTTGCATAATTGTCCCATCTGCGATGCTAGTAGATGGAAAGACAAGAACACACTGGGGAAGAAAGTTCCTAACAAGGTGTTGCGTTATTTTCCTATCATTCCTAGACTACAGCGTTTGTACAAGTCTAAACACACTGCAAAACATATGACTTGGCATGCTTCTGGGCAGTCTACGGAGGACGGTAAGATGCAACACCCGGTTGATGGTCAATTATGGAAGAAATTTGACATGAAGTATTCAAAAGAATTTTCCTATGAAAAAAAAAACATCCGATTAGGGTTGGCTGCTGATGGTTTCAATCCGTACGGCAACCTTAGTCAGTCTTACAACATGTGGCCGGTCATATTAACAATATACAATACGCCTCCTTGGATATGTATGAGAGAGACTTCTCTTATGTTGACATTGTTAATTCCGGGCCCTAAATCACCCGGGAAGGACATAGATATTTACTTGAGGCCTTTGATTGAAGACCTAAAGATTCTATGGAAAGATGGAGTCATGACTAGGGATGTTGTCACTGGCACTGAATTCTGTATGAGAGTAGCTGATGCGCGTGATGTGTCGTTGCGGTTTAGCAGTTTTAATGCCTACTCAAGTTTTAAATTTATATTTAGCCGACTTATCAATAACACACACACTTAACGAGCAGTGTACCCGGTCAGTATGAAGATAATGGTAAGTAGAGTGTCGATCACTAAGAGTGGAACGTATAATCTCGTTAATCTAATCAGTATTTTAATATCCTTACGCAAGGGGGTTTCAGCCTGAGAGACTGGCACAGTTTTGTTTGCAATTAAATAATAAAATAAACATATAGGCACGAATCAGCAAGTAGCACACACGTACACAGATAGATACTTGAGACAATAAGAGGGCTGTCCTTATGATTAAGTAGATTGTCACTTGTTTTATTGATAGCTTTATATGAAGTGTATGTAATTAACCCTTTCTCGTTGGTCCTATTCTCATCGGCGAGTAAACCCTTAATGACGACTTATGTCTAAAAGTTATTCCTAAGTGATCAATTTAGAAACAACCGTGGGAGCCACACCTTGTCCCGCAGTCGGGTGCCCGCAAGCCACTAATAAACACAGAGGTGGTCAATGCACTAATAAGTAGTAACCAAAGACATCAACATATAAACTTTAATTGATGGGAAAGCAAGTATTAAAGGGAGTGCAATCTTTCCGTTGTCACATTACACAAGCCACCAATCCTGATGAATTAAAGTTTGCTAAAACAATAAAACAAAACTACTTAATGAATTAAATACATGCAGCACCTTCTTACAGCTCTTGTATCTTCGATTTGGGTGTGTCTTGTGCTGCCTCTTGACTGAATTCGTCCTTCTCTTCTGTTGTCCGAACTTCGGTTAGGGTTTCGAACTCTTTTTTCTAGTCTGGTCTACGGGGTATTTATAGTTTGTGTCTGAGGGAAGATGCGGCGCATCTACTTAAGTAGATGCGGCGTATCTACGTAACTTCGCGTGGGGTCCAAGATTATAATATTCAGGAATATTCGTACACCGCCAGAAGATGCGGCGTAACTCTTTATTAGATGCGGCGCATGTCCTCTTGTATCTTGGATCGTATCTGGTGACATCTTGATAGAGATGCGGCGCATGTTGATAGTGAGATGCGGCGCATCTGGAGCAGATTAGTCTTGATCTTCTTCATTTCAGTAGACTCTTCACTTTATGCACGTTTTGCTCCATTATTAGTCCAAAATCGCCAAGTTTCACCAAATGCTTGTTTTTACCTGAGAATTACAAAAGTAAACGATTAAGTATCAATCCTCATACATAATATAGTAAAACAAGTCAAATTAATAGGATAAATGATAGTAATAAAATGTACTTATTTGAGTTCATCAAATATCCCCCCACTTGAACTTTACTTGTCCCCAAGTAAACCTTAGATTAAATCTCATGAAAATGTATCCTAAAAGATGTTAGGATTTATTTTTATATTTAAGCATGTATTCGTTTATTTCGTAATCACACAACTAAACACTTAACGAATTAGAAGTAAAATAAAATAAGTCGATAAAAGCAAATCTAATCGTTTAACTGTCCAGTCGCGACGAATATTCTATCATAGGCTTGGCAAGTATACACATCTCCACCACTAAAGCTAAGGAATAACAAGTCTAAAGCGGTAAAAAGGGTTTTTAGGCTTAAGGGTTAATTATTCTTATTTACACTATCGATCTCAAATTCCAGAAAAGGCGACAAAATCACAAATACATGATCGAATCCACGAACACGATACTTGCAATTGCTCAAATCCTTAACTCGAATAGGCTAAAGATAGGTCCAAACTTCACCAATAATAATATATCAAAAAGGGCGACAAAATCATAAATACATAGCCGAATCCACGACTACGATACTTAAGATTGCTCAAATCCCTAATCTCAATAAATCAAAGGTTTGGTTGGATAAAGAATAATACAGGGTATGGATAATATTTGGGATATAAATTGGTGTAAAATAAAAAATAAACAAAACAAATAAATTAAAATCCTAAGTGTGGTTAATCACTATCCCAACCATCCCATGAATAAGACTCATATCATTGAATAACTCACGCTTTAACACTTGAAACACACGCTTTAGGTAGACACGAATCATACTCAACAAAATCTTAATCAAAGAATAATCCTTAATTGGCATTCCCATAACTGCCAATTCCCATTCAATCCATAGATATAATACAACAAATAGTGGCCATATGAACCACTTACATAACTCTACATCGTTGGCTTAAAATAAACATCCAACTCTTTTTTTCTTTCTTTTTCTTTTCTCATTTTTTTTTTTTTTTTTTTTTTTTTTTTTTTTTTTTTTTTTTTTTTAAACATAAAGATAGATGTGTAAAATTTCACCACATCACTACAACTTTCTTTCCGGATAATTTTTTCATACTTTTCATAACTTCAGAAATAATGGTAATAGTGAAAGTAGTAAACACACGAAAAATAAACTCTAAAATATACAATATTTACTTTTACTCCAATTGCATTGTGCAATTTCCCGACCTAACCATAGATAATGAATTACGCACGCGAACACAGGTAATGTAAGGAAACACACTTTGCCTATAGCAATTAACCAACCACGGACTCTAATCTACAGGGTAGGCTAAGGTGTAAGGGTGTAACGAAACATTTTAAACATAGGTGTAAGAAACGAAAGGAATGGCTCTGAGTGTTTTTCTAGGGGTATCTTACTCTAAAAATGAGAGTAACAAAAGGGTTTATACGGAGGTTAACTAACCAGTGTAGTTAGTTAATAACACAAAACATATAATAGGCTTTTTGGGTGTAATCCTAGAATTTTACCAAGTTAGACAAGTCATTCCAATTAAATAAATAATACTCATTATGGTGGTCTCGAATAGTATACAGGCCAAGTTCTAAAGTTTACAAGTCACCGGCACACTCATAGATTTGTGAATTTTGGAAAATCACAATTTTTGAAAATAATGTCATGTGTGCAGTTATGCAACTTAGATCTTAAACAAAAACATGCTAAAAATTTTTAAGTTTGATATATTAAGCACATTTTAAGCATAATTTTTGAAAAAGTTTAGGACAAGTAAGTGTTAAGTGTTCTAATTCTCCTATCCCCCCACTTAAGTTAAACAACGTCCTCGTTGTTTGTATAAAAGGTTAAAAACTGGAAAATAAAAAGAATTAGAACAGAAAAACTCCCCTGAGATTTGCTCGGTATGATCCTCCATTAGTGCAAGAGCAAAAATCATCTTTCTTGTGGATTAGAACGTTAAAGCTTCATACTTGATGTATCCACAGGAAATTCAGGAAACTATAATACCACCAACACTTTAAAACACACCTAAGATAAGAAAGGTTCAACTTGCATAATACATTAGTAGTTAGGAAAAATAAAACTAAAAAAATTAAAACTGAAAATCATCAGGTCAGTCGATGCGCCGTATCTTATTGAAGAAGATACGCCGTATCGAGCCTGGAATAAATACGGATCAGAATAAAGATGCGCCGCATCCTTAACCAGGGATGCGCCGCATTAAAATAAACTGATAAAAGTTTTAAAGTCGAAAAATTAAAATGCAGAAAAATAAAATAAGATATGACCATTGCAGAGGATGCGTCGCATCTCAGGATTGAGATGCGCCGTATCTTCGTGCGGCCTGGACTGACTCGACACAGAAAACAGAATAATAAATGATAAATCCGGGTTGTCTCCCGGTAAGCACTTGTCTTTATTCCAGAGTCTTCAAGTTAGACTCACGTTCAGCTCCTTAGTTGGTCCTTGTCACGGTCCATCCTTCTTCCTTTATCCGAAAGATTTTCCCGTATATCTCTGCGACGTTTTCTTCCGTTCGACTTAGTCTAGTATAATTCTTTGTTTTCACCGCAGTATATTCTTCATCAGGACCCAAAGAATATTTGATGATTTTAAATTTTTCAGAAATAATCATGGGTGGCTCATTGTATGGAATCCCAAGTAGTTGACACTTTCTTTTGGTGAACTCTTCTTCGTCCTTGTCAACAAACTTAAAGTAAGGATCCTTAATCAAATAGTCATCTAGTTCCTCAATCAACGACTCATTATTATTATCATCTTGAATCGCCTCCCATTCTCTTTCCAAATCATATTGTAACCGTCGACTAAGCTTTGTGAAATCATCAAACTGTTTATGCACCCATTCCCAGAAAGTAGTATCCGATGTCCCCTTAAGTCCTTTCAAGCGTTCAATCCTGCCCTTTTCTTGTAAAGCCTCCGATTTTCGTGGGCAGTCTTCAACATTATCGTACCACTCATAATCTTCAAAGGTTACATCCTTTCCAACTCTTTTTCATCCCAATTATACTTCCCCCATTACAGGTTCCGTCACTTTTATAATCACAGGTTGGCCAAACACTACTCCCGTCTTTGAAAACGAAGGGTGTACAGGTATGATTAATGTGCTCAAATTCCCATGGTTTATCCCAAACCCATGGTACTTGGTCATTCCATTCATAGTACCAGGTGTTTTTGAAATCGTCATAAGTCTTAAATCCTGGTAGATCCCCAGTAAGCACATCATCATCGACTCGAAGAAGGTAGTTAAATTCCTTGAATTGCTTGCACAAGGGTGTCTCATACTCTAACAAATCAATGTCAATTCTGAAAAGTTCTTCAATGCCCTCATTGATTGTTGAATCATGATGTGACAACCCATAATCGCTTTCTACTTCTTCGTCTTCTCCTCTCATCCAATATACCCATAATGCATCCTTAGTAGCTCGATCCATGCTCTTATGGTTATTAAACTTACTAGCTAACCATTCTGAAAAATCAACATCGTTAGGGTCATGGTTAACGTCAAAGCAAACCTTTCCAATCATATTCTTTTTTATCTCCATGAACTCGTTAAATTGCTTCTTAAAACTCCGAGTCAACCATGAAGTCATAATTTCCTTGACTTCGTTTGCAGGGGCAAATTCCGGACTACCATATTTGAGTTCTAACCAATCATTGAGGGAGAGGTCTATCAATCTTACTATCCTGCCATGAAATAGTAATTCCGCCAAAGCATAATTCATGTCATTATCCTGATAGTTCTCATCTAATCCCTTGTACCACTCGAAATAAGGCATGTAAGAGTTTTGGGTATTGTCTCCACCACAGTTGTTGTTGCTTGAGTCCGTGTATGCAAGAGAGAATTTCCCATCATCTTCTTCGATAGTAGTCCAGTTCAATCCTTCTGCTTCAATCTTAGGCCATAAGAGCGACAATTCTTCTCCGGTGTACCTCACAAATACATCATAAGAGAATACCTCTTTGTCAATGTTGCATAAACGCATAAATTCCTTAAAAACTGCTTCAATAGGAGTCTCCCAAGAGAATAAGTCTGCATCGATCATGAGTACATTGAATGAATCTGAAAACAAGCATTCCTTAGCAAGATATCCGTTAACTGGCATGTCTTCCATAGCAAAATCTGTCATCCAAGGTAAAATCATCAGTAGGATTTGTTCGCTAGAAGAGAAATTAGTGAATATAGAAACGGATATAAGAATAAAAATAGCTGATATCTGCAGATGATGCGCCGTATCCAAAGAGTTGGATACGCCGTATCTTAATACGTTAAAATTTAATCAGATTTTTATTCAGAAAATAGATACGCCGCTTAGAATTTATGAATGCGCCGTATCGAATTAATCAATCAAAAATCAATTTATCTAATTAAAATTAAATGCGTCGTATCAACGAAAGTTAATGCGCCGTATTTTCGTTACGTTTAAAAATAAAAGATTTTTGATTCAGTAAGATGCGCCGTATCGACGGAAATCGATACGCCGTATTTGTTTAATAATTCGCAAACTGTTTTTAATTAAAATAATAGATACGCCGTATCTGCGAAAGCAGATGCGTCGTATGGCGTTTAACGTTTAGAAAAATTTCTATCAAAAACAGATACGCCGTATCTACAAAAGCAGATGCGTCGTATTACTTTATCGCTTAGAAAAATTTTCTTGTTAAAAACAGATACGCCGTATCTTGGGGAAAAGATGCGTCGTATCGAATTAATTAAACGCGTTGTATTAAAAAAATTAAACGCAATACGCCGTATCTGAGAGATCAGATGCGCCGTATCGTTTGATTTAGCACAGTACAACGATAGCAGAACAGAAAAATACGAAAAATAAAAATAAAAATTAAACACACCAAACAAAAATAAAACACACAAAAATAAAAACAAAAGCAAACAAATAACACACAATACAACAAATATGCAAAATAGTACAATGATGCAATTAATCTAATAAAAAGAAAAACCTAATTAAAATACTAATCAAATTAACAGAAAATAACAATTCACTCCCCGGCAGCGGCGCCAAAAACTTGATGCGCGTGATGTGTCGTTGCGGTTTAGCAGTTTTAATGCCTACTCAAGTTTTAAATTTATATTTAGCCGACTTATCAATAACACACACACTTAACGAGCAGTGTACCCGGTCAGTATGAAGATAATGGTAAGTAGAGTGTCGATCACTAAGAGTGGAACGTATAATCTCGTTAATCTAATCAGTATTTTAATATCCTAACGCAAGGGGGTTTCAGCCTGAGAGACTGGCACAGTTTTGTTTGCAATTAAATAATAAAATAAACATATAGGCACGAATCAGCAAGTAGCACACACGTACACAGATAGATACTTGAGACAATAAGAGGGCTGTCCTTATGATTAAGTAGATTGTCACTTGTTTTATTGATAGCTTTATATGAAGTGTATGTAATTAACCCTTTCTCGTTGGTCCTATTCTCATCGGCGAGTAAACCCTTAATGACGACTTATGTCTAAAAGTTATTCCTAAGTGATCAATTTAGAAACAACCGTGGGAGCCACACCTTGTCCCGCAGTCGGGTGCCCGCAAGCCACTAATAAACACAGAGGTGGTCAATGCACTAATAAGTAGTAACCAAAGACATCAACATATAAACTTTAATTGATGGGAAAGCAAGTATTAAAGGGAGTGCAATCTTTCCGTTGTCACATTACACAAGCCACCAATCCTGATGAATTAAAGTTTGCTAAAACAATAAAACAAAACTACTTAATGAATTAAATACATGCAGCACCTTCTTACAGCTCTTGTATCTTCGATTTGGGTGTGTCTTGTGCTGCCTCTTGACTGAATTCGTCCTTCTCTTCTGTTGTCCGAACTTCGGTTAGGGTTTCGAACTCTTTTTTCTAGTCTGGTCTACGGGGTATTTATAGTTTGTGTCTGAGGGAAGATGCGGCGCATCTACTTAAGTAGATGCGGCGTATCTACGTAACTTCGCGTGGGGTCCAAGATTATAATATTCAGGAATATTCGTACACCGCCAGAAGATGCGGCGTAACTCTTTATTAGATGCGGCGCATGTCCTCTTGTATCTTGGATCGTATCTGGTGACATCTTGATAGAGATGCGGCGCATGTTGATAGTGAGATGCGGCGCATCTGGAGCAGATTAGTCTTGATCTTCTTCATTTCAGTAGACTCTTCACTTTATGCACGTTTTGCTCCATTATTAGTCCAAAATCGCCAAGTTTCACCAAATGCTTGTTTTTACCTGAGAATTACAAAAGTAAACGATTAAGTATCAATCCTCATACATAATATAGTAAAACAAGTCAAATTAATAGGATAAATGATAGTAATAAAATGTACTTATTTGAGTTCATCAGTAGCGCTTTTATGGACTATCAATGACTTTCCCGCTCGAAGTAGTTTGTCTGGGTGGAGTGGGCAAGGTTACTTGGCTTGTCCGACATGTAATATAGATACTCCATCTGTTCGCGTGTTAGGCAAAACCGCTTATGTTGGTCACAGAAGATTCTTAAAAACGGCCAATAAATGGCGGAAAAATAAACGGGCATTCTATACTCAGGTCGATGATCATAGATAACCTCCTAGAAAATTTACCAGTGATGTCATCTTGAATCAACTTAGGAGATTGCCTAAACGTATCCCGGGGAAACATCCAAGTTTTGGGGGTGCAAAGAAAAAATGTGATCCTGTTCGCGAATTGAATTGGACCAAAGTATCCATTTTCTACGAGCTAAAGTATTGGTCTTTTCTTACACTAAAACACAATTTAGATGTCATGCATATCGAAAAAAATGTGTGTGAGAGTGTGTTGGGTACTTTGTTAATGAATGACAAATCAAAAGACACCAACAAGGCAAGACAAGACTTAAAAAATTTGCAAATTCGTGAAGAGTTGTGGCTCGTCAACAAAGGAAACGGGAAGTGCTCTAAGCCTCATCCCACGTACTCTTTCACAGCTGAAGAAAGAAAACAATTTTGTCAATTCATCAAAGGTACGCGTTTTATTTCAAAATTTATTTGTTCCAATTCTATTCGCGTATCCATTTCGACGACTTACTCTAATATCATGATTTTTTTGTCAATTCATCAAAGGTGTTAAACTACCTGATGGGTTCGGATCTAACTTCAAGCATAAAGTGACCGACAATGATAGCAACATAACAGGCTTGAAGGCTCATGACTGTCACATAATGATGCAGCGGTTGCTTCCTGTTGGACTTCAAAATTACTTGAAGGACCAAACCACCGCAACACCAATAATCGAGCTTTGTTCATTCTTCAAACAAATATGCGCTTGAACTTTGATGGTGGATGACATGTTGAAAGCTAAAGAACAACTCATCAATATTTTGTGCAGTTTCGAGCAAATATATCCTCCTGCTTTTTTTTTGACATAATGATTCACTTGGTTATTCATCTACCCGAAGAGGCTATTGAAGGCAGGCCTGTTTACATGAGGTAGATGTATCCATTTGAAAGATACGTGAAAAAGCTCAAGAATTATGTCAGAAATAAAGCTAAGCTCGAAGGTTCAATAGCGGAGGGTTATATTGCAGATGAAGCATTAACTTTCTGTTCGCATTATTTTCGGGGTGTTGAGACGAGATTTAATCGTCCTGACCGGAATGAGGACGGTCCAAGCCCATCAAGTCAATTTCAGGTGTTTCGATCAATCTGTAAACTGAATGGCAAGCAATCATTGATCCGGGTTCAACCAGACACAATGCAGAAAGTAGTATGGTATGTACTACACAACAGTCATGAAATCGACCCGTACGTGAACGAGTACGAGAGGTACGCGTTTTATTTCAAAATGTGTTTTACGTAAGTTATTATTCGACGAATTATTCTAATATCATGAACATTTACAGGGCATTTCCTGGCAATGATATACAAGAAGGATTTCCTCGCTGGTTTGGGAGCAAGGTAGACTTATTGTATGTATTACCTTGTAAAAATAACGACTATTACTCATCTATATCTATTCTTAACTTTTTCATAGATTCGTGAATTAAAAGTAAAGGATGACCCAAGTTGTACTTCCGAGTTATTCGCTTTGGCTTGTGGACCAGCATGCACTGCAGTCTCAGTCGACTCTTGCGTAGTCAACGTGTGAAGTTTATCGTACACGACCGTGATTTACGTCGTTCAACTCAGAACAGCGGAATTTCAACTCCTAATCCTAGCGGAGGAATGTATTATGGCCAGCTTGAAGAAATTCTCAAGTTTTTGTATGTTCCGTTCAAGGTTGTGCTGTTCAAAGTCAAATGGTTCGACACTAATAACGAGGGTCGCATAAAACATTGTACGTATAGAAATAACATTACACAAATTATGAAAGATCGTGTATCATTTCAAAATGAACCATACATTCTTGCAACACAAGCAACACAAGTCTTTTACCTTGATTTCCCGGGTAAACGTGATAGTTGGAAGGCCGTCCAAGATTCTTATCATTGAAAGATTTGGAACCCGGATATCATCGTGGTAGAAGACAATCAAGATGTTGTACATGACAACAACTCATCACATGTCACACTCTCTGCTGAGTTGGATAAGTTGAATTATAGTACCATAGATATAGATGTCCAGCCAGCGGAAGTTGAGGCACCACCAGCACCAATTATCACTGATGTCGACGACGACGATGATATTGATTATGATGACCACATTCCTCATGATTTAGCATCTGATCATGAAGACCACGTCGATGGTGAAGATGAAGCTGGCACTAATAACGATGATTTTTATCTTAGTGATGTAGGAGATTGATCTCAAATTGTAATTTGTTAAACGACACTTATTTGAATGAAATTGTTATCGAGTTGTTAAATGTGTTTATTTATTTATTTATTTAATTATTTATTATTATCTTTTTTGGTATATATTGTTATTTATTTGAATGTGTGTATATATATGCGTATATGTGTTTCTTCACTAATTTCTATGTTCTAGTACAGATGGCGGATGTCGTAGCTACGAGCCATGGTGGTGATGGAGGTCACGAGCCACCTCGCCGTCCCGGGAGGAGGATAGGCACCAACTGCGAGCGTAAGAATTTCTCGATTATTTTAATTAAACTTGATCATTATTTGAAATTGATAACTTGTTATTTTATGTCACCATCACTTTAATTTGATTACTTGCAGGCTCTAATTCGAGAGCTCCCAGGCCTAAGCCTACGAAGCCTGGGTCGAGAATAGGGAAAGGCGGGAAGGTGGTTCGCGGTACCACCAAGAACGAAGCCTTACACGCCATGAGGAATGATACAGGGCGCTCGGTCTTGATCAGATTTACTAGGAATGCCAAAGGCATGTGGCAGCATGTAGGCCTTCACGCTTCGTGGTTCTCGAACTATGTCGGGAGCTTGATACGGGAAACCATTCCACTGTATCACAATTCGTGGGATGATGTTCCAGAGGCCAAGAAGGCACACGTTTATAACCGGCTCCACGTAAGTTTTTTTTTTTATCTTTTATTTTTTTAATTATTGTGTTTATTTATTTTAAATGTGTTTATTTATTTAAATTTGTATATTTATTTTAATTATATTTTATTGCAGCATTTCTTTGATCTTACCCCCCACCTTGCCGGTCCAAATGGAGACGAGATTGTCGCTAGTATCGAAGCTTACCTGAAAAAGATATACAATGACAACAAGTACAAGCACAAGAAGAAACATTTTACAGAGGCAGGTGGGGTCGAGAAAGTGGACGAGATCAAGGCAAAGCGTCCCGAGAACATGGAGGATGAAGAATGGGAGAGGCAGGTAAATTTCTGGATCGACACGTACTTTGTTATTATTATTATTATTAATAATAATAATAATAATAATAATAATAATAATAATAATAATAATAATAATAATAATAATAATAATAATAATAATAATAATAATAATAATAATAATAATAATAATATTTCATTTATATAATAGTTTTTATTATTTATAATAAGCAGATTGAGCACTGGAGCGACCCGAAGAAGTTGAAGATCGGGGAGATCAACAAGCAAAATAGGAGCAAAATGAAGACTGCCACCCTTCATGGATCACATTCCTTAGCCGTCATAGCTGATAACTTCGTAAGACACTTTTTAATCATTTTATTTATATATATAGTGTTGGGTGAGTATTGATTGATTTTATTTATAAACAGTTGAGCTCCCCCTCCGCCGACTCTGAGGATACTAGAGACCATATCGACATGTACAGACACACCCATACCAGAGACGGCGTCTGGGAGTCTGAGGAGGCCGAATCCAAATACGTAAGTATAATTTATTTCCAAAAACTCACCAACATTAATGCAATATAATAAATCACGACTTATATATTACTTTTCTTGTTTTTTTGTAACTAAACAGAATGAGATGATCCGGCTGCGGTCAGAGAGCACCTCCTCTGGGACGCGTATGTCAGATACGGATATCTTGCGCCAGGTGATCGGCGGCAAGCAGAGGGGACATATTCCTGGCATAGGTCCAGTTTTACCTGGCGGTGGTCACAGGCTGATGCGTGGTTTTGTAACCTTACAACAGGTTTTACCTCTCGAGGGATCTCAAGAGGCTTACAACCCCACCAGGCAGTGTACCTGACCGATGTAGTATAGTGTAGTGGTAAGTACGGGGGATTGATCGTTCTCCACAGGGAATAGTGTTCGTTAGGTATGAAAGGCTACTCTAATTAGGTCTAAGGGTTGAGGAAGATTCTTTTTTATGTTTTTATAGTTTTTATGAAAGCAAGTAAAATCTCGGGTTTGAAGGAGTGGGCGGAATTAGTTGCTAGTCAACTAACCCAAAATTACTACGGATGCAAATAAAATAAAATAACAAAAATGAAATGTGGTGAGAAACTTATGTGTAGAGAAATGTGTTTACTTAGATTTCCTTACTCCCTAACTATCTTTTACCGGTTAATTAGTGTGTATTAGTCGCGTGGATGACGGGTGTATTCCTTAATACCATTCGTGGGGTGGCGTACTTACTTCCCCAACTCTACAAGCTCCTACTTCACTCCTATGTCGAGCCGGCTAGGAAGCTCCTAACATGGGATCACTAGAATTCGCTTGTGCATTAAATACAACCATAAAAACCTTTAGTACGCGTTTGGTTCATGTTTCTTAGGACATTCAAGCAAGTTACCGAATAGGAAGTTAGCCAGTTTTCTTAAGCCTAACATAGATAAACAATCATCCAATACAACTAACAACACACTAACAACCAATAATCAATAGCTAAGTTTCATTAGATCTAAGCAAACACAAGATAAATTTAGCCTAACATGTTAAACAAAAGACAAGAATAAGATAGAATCAAACAACACATAGACATATTGAATGATTAATTGATAACTTATCTTTCAATGAAACATGGAAGATCTCAAGGCAAAAAGCCCTGAAAAAGTAGCTGAATTCGTCCTAGGGTTTTATCCCAAAATTCCACACACTAAGCTCTCCTTTAATGACAAAAGATTAGAAAACTATATATAGATTTTTGGATCTGACGGCGTCACCTTATGGAGTGTGACGCCGTCACCTCGCCGCTTTTAGGGTTCCCGGATGACCTTCTTGACGCCGTCACTCTTTAGCTCTTCCAAAATCCATTCTGGCTTATCAAGGCTTGACGCCGTCAGCTCGTGAACGTGACGCCGTCCCCTTATGATTTAAGCCGTGACGCCCTTGATCAAGTTAAAGCGTGACGCCGTCAGAATTCACATGCTATTTTCACTGGCTTATCATGAGTAAATTTCACGTCCAACTTTTCTTGCCAAAGCATGACGCCGTCCAGAGTAAATTGTGACGCCGTCAAGAGTAACTTTTAGCCGATTTTTGAGACTTTGCCGTTTTCTTCACTTTAATGCTCCAAAAACGTCCAAAATGCCTCCTTTTCCAGATTTCTCCTCAAAAGTACCTAAAATGACAAAAGGAACGATTTAGGGCAATATTTGATCAAATAAATACGATTTAAGGCTTAAATGACCCCTTAAAAGCGGTACACTTTTCGCTTCATCACAGGCCGACTCTCAGCTCCTCACGAGCTCTTGAGGAAGCCTCCTCGTCCTCACTGCACGAGACTGTGACGCAGCAAGGGAACACACTGCAGATGATTATGGATTGGGCGAGGAGACAGCCGGGCTTTCCTGAGGACCTAGCAGCGGGATTGCCGGGGACATCAGGATCCCAGAATGCGTCGGCGGGTGAGTCTAGACCTACAGGGGAGGGTAGTCGGGGAGCTGGGGGTACTGGGGGTAATGGGGATGGTGGGGAGAATGGGGATTAGTGTATGGATCGGATGGGTCACTTTATATTTGTTCTGGGTTATTGGATATAGTTGTGTAGATTTAGATGGATTATTATGTGTTAGGATTCCCACTAAATTGTTCCTGGCTAGCTTATATAGTTTTGTAGAATATCATGTGGATCACGGTTTTTGAACCGTTTTTGGCGAATTTGGATTCATATGATTATGTTTAGCGAATTTGGATAGTTATTGTAAAAACAGGTTCTATGTTTAGCGAAGTTGGCGAATTTGGATTAATATTATTTTTAGCGAATTTGGGTTTAATTTGGTGTTGTTGTATATGTTTAGCGAATCTTTGTTGGCGAATTTGTTGTTTTGGCGAAGTTGTTGCAATGGGGAAAACAACAGGTTTTAGTTGCTGCATTTGGTAGGTTTTTTCTGCACCAATTGCGGAAAAAACCTGGAATTACCCATTTTGCAGCAATATGCTGCAAAATGGGTCAGCGCTTTTGGCGGGGACATGTCCCCGCCAAAAGAAAGAAGCAGATTTATATTTAAAACCTTATTGGCGGGGACACGTCACCGCCGAAAACAATTGATTAATTAATTTTTAAATTAGTTAAATACATTTTCTGCGGGGACATGTCCCCGCCGAAAACACTTGATTAATTAATTTTTTAATTAATTTTCGCAGTTTTTGGCGGGGACATGTCCCCGCTGAAAACCCTTGCCACGCTGGACAATCTTTGACCGACTAGAAGGTGGTGGGACCCACAAGTCGCCGCCCAAAGTTGATAAAAGTCCCCGCCGAAAGTATCAGCGACCAGCTTTGGGCGGTGACGTTTCGGCGGTGACATGTCCCCGCGGAAAGGGTATTGGCGGTGACATGTCCCCGCCGAAAGGGAAAAAAAGTCACCGCCGAATGTGGTGAATGTTGTAGTGTTAATAGGAGAACATGCAAAGTGGAGGTGACTGAAGCAAACACTACAATAATGAGCAATATACATACCTTTCTACCATAATGAGCAATTAACATAAGCAATTATCACTAGTACAAACAGGACCACCGCAGTGGACATTTTTTCCACCATACCGACGTCATGACGTCGGCATAATGCCGTCTCGACATCATGTCGTCGGCACTATCTTGTCGACAGAGCCACGTCGGCAACGACTATGCTGACAAATAACGCCGACGACATAGTGGGACCCACATGATTTTCCAGTCAAACGTTTTGTTTGTTCGACAAAATTCTACCGACGACGCGTCGTCGGTAGTGTACTAAATAATTTACGGTTTAATTAGCCAAACTAATTAGAGTCAACGAAAGTCAAATATGTGTGTATATTCTACCGACGACAATATGTCGGTACCATTTTCAGTAGTCAACGAAAGTCAAATAAGTTTGTATATACCACCGACGACAATATGTCGGTACCATTTATAATAGTCAACGAAAGTCAAATATGTTAGTATATACTACCGACGACAATATGTCGGTACCATTTATAATAGTCAACGAAAGTCAAATATGTTAGTATATACTAACGACGACAATATGTCGGTACAATTTATAATAGTCAAATATGTGTATATACTACCGACGACAATATGTCGGTACCATTTATAATAGACAATAAGTTCAATACGTTACCGACGACATGTCCACGGTATGGAAGTTCTATTGCAGCTGCACAGCAGCCTGCGCAGCTGCAATGCCCAGATTTTTGCCGCAATAATTTGCAGCAAAAATCTACACAAACCTGGTTTCTAACCTGCTTTCTATAACCACTATATACAAGACATTCCAATACAAACAACGGCTAAAACGGATAAAACGGCTAAACGGCTAAAACGGTTATATATAACCACGAAACACTTAATAAACTTTACAAAACGGCCATAAATCTTTATAACACCCTCAAAATACATCAAAAAGGGGTGTTATAATCGCTCTAGAGCCCCTATATCTACAATATCTACAAATGTTGCAATTGGGTCGTCAAAATATCTACAAATGTTGCAATTGGGTCGTCAAAATATAGTTCCAAAGACAAAACAACACAAAATAATACCTCTAGAGCCCCTCGTCGCCATCCTTATCATCATCATCACTCCCGCTTCGAGAGCCACTCTCGCTGCTAGAGCCACTCTCGCCGACGAGGCCACTCGCGGGAGCGCCTGCGCTGCTCCCTCCCGCGCCACTCCTACTGCTCTCTCCAGCGGCACCTCGAGAACCAGCCTGGCTAATAAACGCCTCCCAGTCTGGGTTGGTCGACATAAAACGCGTCAACAACTCGAGCTTCTTCTCATTTTTCGCCGCTTTCTTCTTAGCTTTTTTTCTCTCCTTCTGAGCTTCAGCCACTATCTTTTTAGCTTCATCAAGCTTCTCCTGAGCTTCAGCAAGCTTCCCGTCGACATCGGCCGTACCTATAAACGAAATAATCAAAATTTAAAAACGGTCATTTCAATACATAAGATGAGTCATTTAATATTATCCAACTGTACATACCTGGTGGAGCTGGAGGCGGCATGTCTACCCGTGGCCTCTTCAAGAAGGGTACCACCCTGCCGACGCCGGGTATATGACCACGCTGCTTGTCCCCAATTATTTGGACCAATATCTCCTGCTCCGTGAGGCACGCCTCGTCTGTCGGCATATCGGATCTAGGCTGCCTTAGCCTGACCATCTCATCCTATGTAGTTGAAAAAAAAAATGAGAAAATTAATATGTTAGTCGGGTTAATTACTAGATTATGTTTCAATAAATCACTAAGTGCGTGTTTGGAAAATAAATAAATAAATAAATAACGATACTTACAAACCGAGCACGAGCCTCATCCTTCAACCAAACACCATTCTTGAAGTGGGTGTCAAGATAGGTATCGAACAGGGATGGATAATGGTGGTCCTCGCTGTTCTCGAACTGTATAAATATATACACATGCATATAGGATGAAACAAATTAAAATAACAAATCAAACACCATATATATTTTATTTAGTATAAATACTTTTAATTAATATATTATTAAAATTAAATAATCTTATAAAAATAAAATGTGTCTTACATATTCGTGTCGAGATGCGGCAAATGATTTCGAACCGTGGCGGCTGAGAATCTTGTTCTTCTTTCTATTCTCTTTGTTCACAGCCGATCGTTTCTGGGCCTTCTCCGACATGTACAAATCGACATACTTCTCCCACTCACCCTGCTCCAAGTTCGGAGGAGGATTTCTTCTGATCTCTTCCACTTTCTCAGCCCCACCCTTTTTGGTAAAGTAAGCGCGTTTCATATCATATTTGTTGTCAGAATATCGTGTAGCGAAATACGCGGTGAGCGCCGACCGAATGGCCTCCCAGTCCGGTCTGCGCCTGTGGCGTTCCAAATCGAACATACGCTGCAAACAAATATAGTTAAAATTAATATAAAGATATAAATAAATAAACAAATTTTAATAAATGTACACATCCAAATAATTAAATATAGAGATATAAATAAATAAACAAATTTAAATAAATATGCACATTTAAATAAATAAACACGATAACATAACAATATAAAAGGAAAATGAAATAACTGACCCCGAGCTGTGGAAGGAAGTTAGCCGTCTTCTCCGGTTCTATATCGTACCAGGAGTCATAGTGTAGCGGCAACTGCCGAATGAGCTCGTCGACCTAATTGCTAAACCATGCTCGGTGCGGGCCCACATGACAGTAAGTCCCCTGATCACCAATCTCAAACTCAATCGACTGTGGGCCACTATTTTTCACGGCGTTCTTGAGCTTCACATTCTTATTTTCTTCGCGTACTCGCTGCCTACCGCCATTCTGACCTCCCCTACCCTTGCCTCCCCCCTGGCCCTACCTCCTCGGCGGGGTCGCCCTGATCCTGCAATTGGAGTGAGTGAAAACGTCATAAAGTAACTTATATATGTATATATATATATATATAATATATATATATATATATATATATATATATATATATATATATATATATATATATATATATATATGTGTGTGTGTGTGTGTGTGTGTGTGTGTGTGTGTATGTATACACACACACAAATATAGATATGTGTATATATATACACATATATGTGTATACATATATGTATATATATACACATATATCTATATATATACATAATATGTGTATATATATACATATATATGTAATCTAGAAATTCTTACCACCATCACGTCACCCGCTCTCAATCTGACGGGTAGGGGAAGGTGGTGGGTCACCGGCACCGTCACCACCATGACTGCGCGCAACTGCTGCTGCCATCTGTAAAAGTACAAGTTGAATAACATATAGAAATTCGGGAACAAATTAACATAAGCATGCACACATTCAAATACATACACATTCAAAATAAATATACACTTTTAAACAATCCATAACAATTTCATTAAAATAAGTGTCGTTTTACAAGTTACATTTTAAGATCAATCTGCACAATCACAATCACTATCATAAACAATATTAGTCGCAACTTCAACTTCATCATCAGAATTGTTTGCGACTTCATTATCAGAATCTGCTAAATCATAAGGATCGTCCTCTTCATCATCAATAAAATCATCGTCGTCATCAACAGGAATGATTGGTGGTGGTGCCTCAACTAACGTTGATTCACCATCGATATTTAAGGTTTCAAGTTGCAAATCATTCAAATTAGCAGACAGTTGGAGATCGGATGAGTTGTTGCCATGTATCACATCATCACCGTCTTCTACCACGATGACATCCCAGGTTGCGTTGAAATTTACTTCTTGGACGACCTTCCAATGGAGTGGTCGTCTGGCAGGATCTTCAAGGTAGAAAACTTGTTTTGCTTGTGTTGCGAGAATGTAAGGTTGATCTTCGAACGCATAGCTACATGCCAAAATTTGTGTCATGTTGTTTCTAGTGGTAAAATGTTGGACTCTACGGTTTTTGTTGCTTAAGTCGAACCACTTAACTCGAAACAACACAACTTTGAACTGGGAATATGCAAACTCCAGAATTTCTTCTAGCTGACCATAATACATTTCTCCCTCCTTCTCACCAGGTGAACAAATTCCGCTGTTCTGAGTTGTACGTTTTATATCGCGGTTGTGTACGACAAACCTCACACCGTTGACTACGCAAGAGTTGACTGAGATTGGGGTCGGTGATGGTCCACAAGCCAAAGCGAATAAGTCGGGAGTACAGCTTGGGTCATCGGCTATGTAAAGTTTACGGATCTATGAAAAAAGATAAGAATAGATGGAGATGAGTAATAGTCGTTATTTATACATGGAAATACATACAATAAGTTTACCTTCGTCTCAAACCAGCTCGGAAATGCTTGTTGCATGTCGATATCAGGAAATTCCCTGAAAATGTTCATGATATTAGAATAAATCGAAAAGATAACTTGGGAAACAGAAATTTCAAAATATAAACGCATACCTCTCGAACTCGTCCATGTACTTGTCGATCTCAGGACTGTTGTGAAGTATATACCATATCACTCTCTTCATTTCTTGGAGACCTAACTTAATCAATGTCTCTTTACCAGAATTGGTACATAGTGATCGGAACACCTGGAAATCACTTGTTGGGCGAGGACGGTCCTGAGATGCAGCGGGATGATTAAATTTTGTCCCAACACCACGAAAATAACGAGAACAGAAAGTTAATGCTTCATCTGCAACATAACCCTCCGCTATTAAACCCTCTGGCTTAGCTTTATTTCGTACATAGTTTTTAAACTTCTTCATGTATCTTTCAAATGGATACATCCACCGGAATGAAACAGGCCCGCCTTCAATAGCCTCTTCAGGTAAATGCATAACCAAGTGAATCATAATGTCAAAAAAAAACAGGAGGATATATTTGCTCGAGACTGCACAAAATATTGATCAACTGGTCTTTAGCTTTCACCATGTCTTTCACCATCAAAGTTCGGGCGCAAATTTGCTTAAAGAAGAAACAAAGCTCGATCAATGGTGTATAAGTCTGTGCGTCCAAGTATTGCTGAAGTCCATAAGGAAGTAACCGTTGCATCATTATATGACAGTCATGAGACTTCATGCCCGCTATACTGTTATCATCTTTGGTCACTTTTGAGTTGAACTTGGATCCGAACCCATCTGGTAGTTTAACTGTTTTGATGTATTGACAGAAGAGTTTTCTTTTATCAGGTGTGAAGGAGTACTTTGCATGAGGCTTCGAGCACTTCCTGTTTTGTTTGTTTCCGAGCCACAACTCCTGTCGAATGCCCAGAGCTTGCAAATCTTGTCTTGCCTTCGCGGTGTCTTTAGATTTGTCATTCACTAACAAGGTGTTCAAGATACTCTCCAACACATTTTTTTCGATATGCATGACATCTAAATTGTGTGGTAGAGAAAGAAAAGACCAATATTCAAGATCGTAGAAGATAGACCGTTTAGTCCAGTTCAGCTCAACTGTATGATTACGTTTTATCTTCCCACCCCCATAATCCGGATGTTTCCCCGGCACACATGTGGGCAATGTCGCAAGTTGAGTCAAGATATCAGCCCTGGTATCTTTTCTAGGAGGATCTCTATAATCGGGCTCACCATTGAATGTCATACAGTCCCTCCTCCATTTATGGTTTTTTTTTTAAGAATCTTCTATGACCAACATAAGCTGTTTTGCTTATCACACGCGTAGCCGGAGTGTCAACTTTGCATGTAGGGCAAGCGTAGTAACCTTGCCCTTGCCAACCAGACAAACTACTTCGAGCAGGAAAATCATTGATGGTCCATAAAAGCATCGCTCTCATGTGGAATTGAGTGCCTGTAGCAGCGTCCATAGTCAAGATACCTGGTTTTTTCCATAATTCCACAAGGTCATCAATCAAGGGCTTCAAGTAAACATCGATGTCCTTCGCCGGTGATTTAGGGCCAGGAATCAACAACGTCAGCATCAAAGAAGTCTCTTTCATGCATAACCACGGAGGCAAGTTGTATGTTGTTAATATAACCGGCCACATGCTGTAAGTCTGACTAAGGTTGCCGAACGGATTGAAACCATCCGCAGCCAACCCTAATCGAACGTTTCTTGGTTCTATAGCAAAATCCGAATATTTATTGTCAAACTTCTGCCATGCTTTACCATCAACCGGGTGTTGCATCTTACCGTCCGTAGACTTTCCAGTAGCATGCCAAGTCATATGTTTTGCAGTGTGAATAGACTTGTACAAATGTTGTAGTCTAGGAATGATAGGGAAGTAATGCAACACCTTGTTAGGAACTTTCTTCCCCGTTGTTTTATTGTCTTTCCATCTACTCGTTTTGCAGAACGGACAATACTCCAAATCTTCGCCATCATCCCCCCGATATAGAAAGCAATCATTTTCACAAGCATGTATCGACTCGTACCCTAACCCGACCTTTTAAATGTCTTCTTTATATGATAGTATGACGGTGGGAGATTGTAACCTAACCTGGGCGGAAATACCTCCTGGAGAAATTTTAGCATTTTGTTAAATGAAGTATCACTCCATTTACCGCTGAACTTAAGATGTGTAAACTTTGCCATAAAATCCATTGTTGTCATAAAGTCACAACCCGGATACAGAGGCTGGCTGGAACTTGCAAGTAACTCTTCATACTCGTTACGCAGAGGAGGTGTCGCTGCTTGAGTAGGCTCGTTACTTGTCTCGCCAATATTTCCATGAGTCGGCTCATTATTCGAAGGAATATCAAGAATATCATTTTGATCATTATTCGGAGGAATATCAAGAATATCATTAAGGCACGCACCCATGTCACTTATCTCACGTTGTGTTGTGTTATAAAGAATATCATTTTGATCATTATTCGGAGGATCCGGTTCACCGTGATCCTTCCATTGTGTATAAGTTGGGTCCCACCCATTTTGGCCTATGTGGCATTTAAGACCTTCGAGAGATACCCATGGAACATTACAACAATGACGACATGGACATTTTATGTTTCCGAAACTATTCAATAACAGATTGCAATGATCGAGGAAGGCGGCAAGACCATCAAGAAATTCTTTTGAACCACGATGCTCTATACGGGTCCAACTCTTATCAATTATCATAACTGCATTTTTATGATGCAATCGGTTATTATATGCACTTAATTAATGATTACGAGTTATTTTGTTCACCTAGCGCAACTATGGAAGGCAATCCTAACCCACTCTTTGAATGATTCGTCTCATATATGAATGCGTATAACTGATTTACTATTTGAGAAAATTTCGGCAACATTTCCCCTCAACTCCCCAAATATGTGCATTAAGGACATATTCGTAGGAGTAAAGGAGAAACACTGTCGAAATAATCTCAAATAGTAAATCAGTTATACGCATTCATATCCTAAATGAGACAAAACATTCAAAAAGCAGTCCCAAACAGGGGACTTTCAGAAATTAATTTCTAATAAATTAATTCCGGACGGGTTTTCTATAGGATGATTAACTTCGGACGGGGACTTTCCGAAATTAATCACTAAAATCCTAAAACATTCACAAAAGTCTAACAATAATACACAAATCGACTATTTTAAGTTAAACAATTAATAGAATATAAATACATGTTACACTTTTGCAATTGATTCACTACAAAACGTTATGATAAAGTCCAAATCACAGTCATATGATAAAGTCCAAATGTTACACTAATCGAGTATTAATCCCAAAAATATTAATACAATTTTAATACGTAAGTGTTCTTTGGCCCACTTGAATACCAAACGTACCCTATTTAATTACTAGTCTTAGTGAGACCCAAGATAATAAACTAAAGCAAATAAACGCACATCCTTGGTGGTTGTTTAACCAAACCGAGACACAACCTTGGCGTCTTGCTGTTAAACCTCACCAAAGCACACCCTTTTCGGGGCTGAAATAAGCAAAACAAATACCCCTGTTGCGCAGAAAATTTAGCAGCTAATGCGCCCTATTTTGTGCAGAAAATCAGCAGCAAACGTGCCCTATTTGTGCAGAAAATAAGCGGAACATTTCACGCAACATTTCACAAACATTTAGCAGCTAACGCGCCCTACTTCTATCCTACACCAACAGATTTTTAAACGCAACATTTCACAAACATTTCACGCAACATTTCACAAACATATATAACAACATACTGTCTCGGCTGTGGTCTCGGGCTCTTGGCTGTGGTCTCGGGCTGCAGTCTCGGGCTCTTGGCTGTGGTCTCGGGCTCGGGCTATATTAAAAGAGAGCACATTAGTATATAAAAAGTTTTTTAAAAAAACTGTTGTCGGCGACATGTCGTCGGGATACCAAAAGTTTAAAAAAAATAAAAAAGGGACCACATTACCTCTGTCTCGGCTGTCTCAGCTCTCGACTCTCGCTCTCGGCTGTCTCAGCTCTCGACTCTCGCTCTCGGCTGTATAAAAAAAATAAACAAAATTAACAAAAAACAAAATTAATACAAAATTAACACTTAAATTAACACTAAAATTAAACAAAATTAACAAAAATCAAAATTAACAAAAATCAAAATTACCTATTTTGTAGAAGAAGAAGAAGTGGGGAAGAAGAAGAATTAAACAAAGGAGGGGTTGAGGAGTGAATTAAACATGAGAGGAGGAGGAGCAGGAGGAGGTGGTGGAGCTGTGGTGGAGCTGCGGTGGTGTCGGAGGTGGAGCTGTGGTGTCGGAGGTGGTGGGGTGTAGTGATGGTGGAGCTGTGGTAGTGGTGGAGTACTGGTAGTGGTGTCGGAGGTGGTGGTGGAGTATAATCGCCGGCCGGTCGTCTTCAATAATTGAGGAGGAGATAAAAAGTAAATGCGTTTTTTTTTTCTAAGTGTTTGAGATCTAGTTTTGTTATCTCTTTTAATGGTCCCGACGTCATGTCGTCGGTATCATAAAGAAAATTTGTCGTTTCTCGTTTGGCGGGACGTGTGAAATTTAGGTGAAAATTTTGGGGGTAATATTACCGACGACAAGTTCATGGTAGTATTACAGTTATATAATTAAAAAATTTTATTTATTATAAATACTTTTATAAAATTAAAAAAAATATTTCAAAAATAGTTTTATAAAATTAAAAAATAAGTAGTTAAATTTTTTATTTATTATAAATACTTTTATAAAATTAAAAAAAAATATATTTAAAAAATAGTTTTATAAAATTTAAAAAAAAATAGTTAATATATAATTTAGTAGTTCTTTTACACACACTTCAAAGAGTAGTCACCTCGAACAAACTTCTTATAAAAGTACAACAATGGCGGAAGACATAATAATGGAAGAAAGAGAAGAGCCGATGATATCACCCAAACACCATAACCCGACCCGTAAACTTGCCTATTTTCTCAGACCCACTTCACTTTCAACCACCATGTTTATAGGAATCGGTTAAACGGATGAGTCGACAAATACGAGAGAGTATTACCTGCTGCAATTTCTTGAAAGTTGTAGTCGACAAATACACGAGATGTTAAACGAATGATCCGAGCAATTATGGAACTCGTGCTCAACAACAAAGTTCCAGCTTATCTTGTGCCAGTTTGAAAGATGATATCGTTGTACACGAGATTTTAAACGAATGATCCGAGATGATATGGTTGTACACGAGATGTTAAACGAATGAGCCGAGATGGTAAGGTTCTACACGAGATGTTAAACGAATGATCCGAGATGATAAGGTTCTACACGAGATGTTAAACGAATGATCCGAGATGATATGGTTGTACACGAGATGTTAAA
Source organism: Artemisia tridentata subsp. tridentata (assembly GCA_021014915.2). Classification (NCBI taxonomy): domain Eukaryota; kingdom Viridiplantae; phylum Streptophyta; class Magnoliopsida; order Asterales; family Asteraceae; genus Artemisia; species Artemisia tridentata. The sequence goes on from CP139507.1 coordinate 366,622,832, forward strand.
CGAATGAACCGAGATGGTAAGGTTCTACACGAGATGTGAAACGAATGATTCGAGATGATAAGGTTCTACACGAGATGTTAAACGAATGATCCGAGATGATAAGGTTCTACACGAGATGTTAAACGAATGATCCGAGATGGTAAGGTTGTACACGAGATGTTAAACGAATGATCCGAGATGGTAAGGTTCTACACGAGATGTTAAACGAATGATCCGAGATGATATGGTTGTACACGAGATGTTAAACGAATGAGCCGAGATGGTAAGGTTCTACACGAGATGTTAAACGAATGATCCGAGATGGTAAGGTTCTACACGAGATGTTAAACGAATGATCCGAGATGATATGGTTGTACACGAGATGTTAAACGAATGATCCAAGATGATATGGTTGTACACGAGATGTTAAACGAACGAGCCGAGATGGTAAGGTTCTACACGAGATGTTAAACGAATGATCCGAGATGATAAGGTTCTACACGAGATGTTAAATGAATGATCCGAGATGATAAGGTTCTACACGAGATGTTAAACGAATGGTCCGAGATGGTAAGGTTGTACACGAGATATTAAACGAATGATCCGAGATGATATGGTTGTACACGAGATGTTAAACGAATGATCCGAGATGATATGGTTGTACACGAGATGTTAAACGAATGAGCCGAGATGGTAAGGTTCTACACAAGATGTTAAACGAATGATCCAAGATAATAAGGTTCTACACGAGATGTTAAACGAATGATCCGAGATGATAAGGTTCTACACGAGATGTTAAACGAATGATCCGAGATGGTAAGGTTGTACACGAGATGTTAAACGAATGATCCGAGATGGTAAGGTTGTACACGAGATGTTAAACGAATGATCCGAGATGATATGGTTGTACACAAGATGTTAAACAAATGATCCGAGATGATATGGTTGTACACGAGATGTTAAACGAATGAGCCGAGATGGTAAGGTTCTACACAAGATGTTAAACGAATGATACGAGATGATAAGGTTCTACACGAGATGTTAAATGAATGATCCGAGATGATAAGGTTCTACACGAGATGTTAAAGGAATGATCCGAGATGGTAAGGTTGTACACGAGATGTTAAACGAATGTTCCGAGATGATATGGTTGTACACGAGATGTTAAACGAATGATCCGAGATGATATGGTTGTACACGAGATGTTAAACGAATGAGCTGAGATGGTAAGGTTCTACACGAGATATTAAACGAATGATCCGAGATGATAAGGTTCTACACGAGATGTTAAACGAATGATCCGAGATGATAAGGTTCTACACGAGATGTTAAACGAATGATCCGACATGGTAAGGTTGTACACGAGATGTTAAACGAATGATCCGAGATGGTAAGGTTCTACACGAGATGTTAAACGAATGATCCGAGATGATATGGTTGTACACGAGATGTTAAACGAATGATCCGAGATGATATGGTTGTACACGAGATGTTAAACGAATGAGCCGAGATGGTAAGTGATGCGTGGTTTTGCGACCTTACAACAGGTTTTACCTCTCGAGGGATCTCAAGAGGCTTGCAATCCCCACCAGGCAGTGTACCTGACCGATGTAGTATAGTGTAGTGTCAAGTACCGGGGGATTGATCGTTCTCTAGGGGAATAGTGTCGTTAGGATTGACAAACTACTCTAATAGGTCTAAGGGTGAGGGAAGATTCTTTTTGTATTTTTTTATATTTTTATAAAAGCAAGTAAAATCTCGGGTTTAAAGGAATGGGCGGAATTAGTTGCTAGTCAACTAACCCAAATAACTACAATTGCAAATAAAATAAAATAACTGAAAATAAAAAGGTTGTGGAACTTATATGGAGAGAAATGTGTTTACTTAGAATTCCTTACTCCCTAACTATCTTTTACCGGTTGATTAGTGTGTATTAATTGCGTGGATGACGGGTGTATTCCTTAATACCAATCGTGGGGTGGCGTACGTACTTCCCCAACTCTATAAGCTCCTACTTCACTCCTATGTCGAGCCGGCTAAGAAGCTCCTAACATGGGATCACTAGAATTCGCTCATGCATTAAATACAACCATAAAAACCTTAGTACGCATTGGTTCATGTTTCTTAAGACGTTCAAGCAAGTTACCGTATAGGAGGTTAGCCAGTTTTCTTAAGCCTAACATCGATAAACAATCATCCAATACAATTAATAACACACCAACAACCAATAATCAATAGTTAGGTTTCATTAGATCTAAGCAAACACAAGATAAATCTAGTCTAGCATGTTAAATAAAAGACAAGAACAAGATATAATCAAACAACATTGGTATGTGCTTAAACACATACTTTTATTTGACCAAAACCGGACCCAAATAGACCAAAAACTAACCATAAATGCCAAAGATATTGTGTTTTTGTGTTTGTTTCTATGCAGGTACGGATATCATGAAAAAGGGACAAAATCAAGCAAAATCCGAGAAAATGAGCACGAGACGTGGAAAAGAGATTTATAGAGCCGAAGCCGGGGAAAATTTCGTCAAAGATAATATTTTTGAAGAATGGCCCTTGGATTATTTAATATTGGCAAAATTGGTCCGTTGATGAAATTTGAAGACTGGGCAGAAATGGTCCTTGAGGTTTCATAAATTACACCTATGGTCCTTGTGTTAACTAATTTATCCTATCTAAAAATACTATACAACCGGATCAAACATTTACCTTAAACCTCCTAACCCAACGAACCCAATCCCACCAGCCCACTACTTAAACACTCAAAAGCCCACCTAAACAATACCCAAGCCCATCCTACCAACAAACCCGACCCACCCTCCTATAACTAAACACTCGGTCAAATCCCCAAATCAAATGGTCAAAATCCCTAATTCACTAACTCCTTCTTCTTCTCCCCTAAATTACCGCCCACATCAACCATAACCTTTGCTAATCCCACCTCTCACCACCTCACCACTACCAGCCAAACCCTTCACGTGGGTTTGCTCTTGGTCCCCTCCCCTCCACCTCATCAATCCGAGGCTACCAAAGAAGATCAACGGTTCAAGATTAAAGATGTGGTGACCAAGTTATGATCCAAGGGCCATTAAAGAAGCACAACAACGCAAGAGGGAAACACTCTCACACAACAAGCACACTCGATTCTAGGGTTTTTATTTTTTTAGTATAAATATCGAGTAGCAGCCGAGTTTTTCTTTTTTTTTCTAGGTTTATTTTAGCTAGTAGTTTAAGGTAATTTGTAATTTTATTCGGTTGTAATTTTACTCTTTATTTTAATATAAGTTAAGTTTTATTGTTTAGCTTATTTACTGCTTCGATTCTGCTTATTTTCGTTCTTGTTACTGCGTATTTTGGTAAGTTTAGTTTAATGGTTCTTAGTTTAAGCTTGAAAAAAGAAAAAAAAAAATATATATTTTTTTAGCTTATCTTGCTTTTTTTCCTTGTTTGAATTCTGAAATGGTTAGTAGGATAGGTTAGTTAGTTTGAGCGTATACTGCAACCAGTTAAGAGTATAGGGAGTGTTTGACTGAAAAGTCAAATGGGTGTATTTTGATCTGTGATGCTTTAGATATGCTAGAAATTAATTAGTTAGTGTAGTTGTATGATTTTTAAGGTTGTAGTTGTAGTTGTATTGTTCTGAGTTGAATGCTTTATATAATTTGCATTGTCTGATCAATCAGTAAGTTAAGCTGATCTGAGCTTATCTTTTAGGTTGAAAAATTTTGTTTCTCAGTTTTAAATTGTGTGATTGTTTGTTTTGGGTTGTTAAAAGAGAACTAAAAAAATATATATATAAATATAATATAGAGCAAAAACTGACCAACCTGGGATTCGAACCCAGGTCAGCCAGCAACCCAACACAACACTCCACCCACTGCACTCTTTGCTTTTCTTTGTTAAACATTACAAAATTTTACTTTTAAAACCTTTTTTTATCTTTTACCCTTTTTCTTCATTTTAGCTTATTGTGAGCTGTTTGCTTATTTTAGGCTTATTTAAAAAAGCATTTTCACTTTTTATATTTTCATAGCTCAAGTTTAGTATTAAGTATTTTAGAAAAAAATTTCAGAATTTTCTTTTTCCATTTAGTATTTTTAATCAATTATTTTCTATTAAATAGTTTTTAATTTTAAAAAAATTATTAAAAAGTCAAAAAAATATTTTTCTTTTTTTTTTTCCAAAAATTTTCTTTTAATATTTAGAGTTTAGAAAAGTTATTTTTATAAATTTAGGATTTAGAATTTAGAAATTTACTTTTATTTACGTTTTTTAAAATTCGTAACGTACGTTTTTAATTTAAATTTTCGTTTTAGATTTCGTATGCTTAGATTATTTGTACTCGTAGCTTTATTAGTTGTTTTTATTTGATATTCGATCATTCGTAGTGTAAAAAATCAAAATCTCTCACTTTTTATATCTATTCACGACACGTTTCACGTTCCGAAAACACGAAATTCCATTCACACCTTCACAGGAAAACGAACTCCGGGGTTTTCACATGATTTCCCTTTTGTGAATTCCTTTTGGGATAATAAATTGCTTTGAACGAAACAATTTTTGGCGCCGCTGCCGGGGAGGGTTGAAGTGAATTCGTGAATTTGTTTCTCGATTCGTGTTTTGAAGATCCTTCCCTCGGAAGTTATTTGCTTTTATAAAAAAAAAAAAAAATACAAAAAGAAAATAAAAATAAAACACTTTTCCTAAAGTGTTTTCAAAAATACAAAAAATAATATAACCTCACTTTTTCTGAAAAGTGTTGTAAACCATTCCTAATTAAACAACAAAAGAGATCGTGAAATTAAACGTTACTCGGATTATTTCTTTGCTACAACCTAATTACGGGGTTCTAGTTAGGCTTTGACATTAAATTGCAAGCCGAAAAGAGATTCATTCTTCTCTTACGCCACGCTGCGCGTAGTTTAGAGAGAAACGAGTACGGTTGATCAACGATCACCAAAAAGAAGTTAATTTTAATTTTTCCTTATAAAAAAAAACCCAAAAATATTTTCATTTTCAAATTTGGTTTTCTTTTTAAACCTTTGTTTGTTTTTGGTGTATGCACACCCGTTCTTCTTCTCAACCTCTTCTTTCACCATTATCGAATCCCGAGAGGATTATTCGTCATAATCACCGTGTTCATTTCTCAACCGTTGAGGAAATGGCCGACGAACAAAACAATCAACCCCCGCCGATGGGTGGTGAAAATCACATGCCAGCTCCCGATCTCCGAACGATGGAGGAGTTGTGCCAACCCACAATACACGGACGTGGTGGCCCGATTGCCCCCGTCAATATTCAAGCCGCAGATTTTGGACTTAAGCATCATATGATCCAACAAGTCCAAAATTCTTGCCAATTTCACGGTTTACCGGGTGACGATGCAAACAAGGATCTTGACAAATTTATTACCGTCACCCAAAGTATGAAACACAATGGGGTCACCGATGACGCCCTTCGTCTTTATCTCTTCCCATATTCCTTGACGCATCATGCCACCGCTTGGTTTGATCGTCTTCCCAAGAACTCCATTCACACTTTTGATGAGATGGTTTCAAAGTTCTTGGCGAAATATTTCCCACCGTCAATGGTGACGAAATTAAGGAATGAAATTAGTAACTTCCGTCAGCTTCCCGATGAATCCTTATTTGAGGCATGGGAACGCTACAAGCTTTCGATTGATCGGTGTCCAAATCATAACATGTTATTAGTCACCATAATAGATACGTTCTATAATGGTCTAACATTGAGACACCGTGATACGATTAATGCTGCAGCCGGTGGAACCTTTATGAAAAGGCGACCCGAAGAGTGCTATGATCTCATTGAAAACATGACTACCCATCACAATTATTGGGATTCCTCAGCCGAGAGGAATGAGTCTACTAGATCTGGCACTACTACTACTTCTTCTTCTAACCCCGAGATAGCAGCTCTCTCTAAGCAAATGAATGATATGTCCACTGCTATCTTAAGAATACATCAAAGTTTGAATCAAAACAACAACAAAAATCAAGTCAATGTTGTTAATAATAGCTGTGAAACATGTGGTGGTCCTCATCCGTATTTCGAGTGCCCAGCCTCCGGTGGCTACACTCAAGAGAACGTTTACGCTGCTACGGGATCCTTTAATCAGGGAGGTAACGGTTACCAACCCCAAGGAGACCGTAATTTGCTCAGCTATCGTTCTAACAACTCTCTCGGACCACCCGGTTTCACCCAAAATCAAGATCAGAATGTGCCAAACCGCAATATTCCATACAATCAAAATCGGGCTAATCAAGGGAATTTCAATCAAGGGCAAAATTTTCAAAATCAGGGAAATTTTCAAAATCAAAACCCAGGAAATTTTAATCAGGGAAATTTTCAAAACAACAACCAGGGTTTTAATCAAAAAACCCGAGGGGCAAATCTCAACAATAATCAAAATCAAGGATTTGTGCAAAACCATCGCCCTCGGAAGAGTTGTTGAAACAACTAGTTCTTCAAAGTCAAAATCAACTAAAATTTAACAAATCCCAAGAAGAAACAACTAGGTTTTTGATTAAGGAAATGACCGAGATGAAAAAGTCTTTAAATGATCGACCCTCGGGCTCTGGAACTCTTCCAAGCAATACGATCGCTAACCCGAGGGGCGATGTTAAGGCGATCACTACAAGGAGTGGTGTATCATATGATGGACCCACGGCTCCAACTACCGATTCTTCTCTTCCTCCCAAGGTAGTTGCCCGTGAGACCGAGGCGACAAAGGACACGGAACTTCCTACTAATAACGGAAGGACCGAAGACGTCCAACCTCCGGTTGTCCAACCATCTAAGCAAAAGGTTGTGCTTGAGCCCGACGAAGCTCCCACAAAAGCAAAACTTCCTTATCCATCGAGAATGAATGATCAAAAGCTCCGCGATAAAGCTTCAAATCAAATGGAAAAATTCTACCAAATCCTCCAAGATTTGCATTTTGATATAAGCTTTGCGGATGCTTTACTTCTGATGCCTAAGTTTGCTTCCACGCTCAAGGGTTTATTGACCAATAAAGAAAAATTATTTGAATTGGCAAAAACTCCTCTTAATGAAAACTGCTCAGCGGCAATTCTCAAAAAGCTTCCGGAAAAGCTTGGAGATCCCGGAAAATTTCTTATTCCTTGTGAATTTTCGGGAATGGTTGAATGCTGCGCCTTGGCCGATCTTGGTGCTAGTATTAACCTAATGTCGTTGTCCGTTTGGGAAAAACTTTCTCTGCCCAACCTCACCCCCACTTGCATGACCCTCGAGCTTGCGGATCGTTCCATAACCCTTCCTAAAGGTGTAGCCGAGGATGTCTTTGTCAAGGTGGGGAAGTTCCATTTTCCCACCGATTTTGTGGTGGTTGATTTTGATGCTGACCCCCGGGTTCCTCTAATTCTCGGAAGATCATTCTTGAGGACCGGGCGGGCTTTGATTGATGTGTATGGAGAAGAAATAACCTTAAGAGTTGATAATGAGAAAGTAACGTTTAACATAAATCAAAACTCTAAACCGCTAACCGACAAATGCAACGTTGCTACGGTTAATCAAAAATCTGATCCCGTAATTACTTCCGCAAGAAGTGATTCGATTCTTTCCAGATTTGCGGTTAAGAGTCTTTCTGAAAAACGTGCTGAGCTTAAGGCTATGAAAATTACACCCGGTTCAAGCAAATGGTTTGCGAGTTGTTCCGCGGATGTGAAGAGTATTCTTGATGATGATGAATCAGATTCGGAGACCACAACGGAAGTGGTGGAAATTGCTAGCTCTAAGAGCACACCACTTGTCCCACCTCCGAAATCGGTTTATCGAATTGAGATTATTGATTCTGTAACCCCCACTCCGATTTCTGAACCAAACGTTTCCGACTCTTCCCATCCTTCTCCTCCGATTGAGGGAAGTGTTATATCGAGGGAAGAGATCGAGGTGTTCTTTGATGATGCTCCAATTTCTCCGGAAATTGTTGAGACCGATAGTGATCCGGGGGAAGATGTTTCGTTATTAAAAATGAAAGTTGATGAACAATTTTCCTTTCCCCCGGAAGATGTTAAGGAAAAGCCGTTAGATCCTTTGGAGCTCGAGCTCAAGGATGCTTTTCCCGAATATGAGAGTTTCATATTTGATGATGAGAGTAGTGGCAATCCCACTTCTCATTCTGATTTCTCTATCCCGGCTTTTGAAGCCTTCTACTTTGATATTGATCATTCGGAGGAGACGAGTAGTGGCAGTACCACTTCTCATGCTCATATCTCTCCTCCCGAATATGATTCATTTCTCTTCGAATTGAATGATCTCTATCACGAGGAGTTCTCCGATGAACTCTCTCTTTTGTTATCTCCTCCGGAATACGATCAATTCTATTTTGATCTGGAGGAAGATACTAGTCTGGGGGGAGGTGTACCTTCTCATGAAGATTTCATCCCGACCCTCCCGCCCGAGATTCTTAACAAAACTTCTGCTGATGATGAAGAGTATTTCATGATAATTATCCAAATCTTTATGCTCTTCATCACATATGTTGTGGCTTCTCCCATCCTTCACTCCTTCAGGAGTGAGGATACCATCTTTGACCCCGGTATTACCATTTCTGGTTCTTCTTTCTAAAAAATACCGCGGGTATCTCATCGGAGTGGAACTTTCGTATGCTTCAATGTTTATCCAAACATCTGCAACGAAAGTCCGATGGAGATTTCTTTTTCCACATGCTCCCCCAGGACAATTAAATTCGGGGTCGAGTCAAGCTACGTGACTCGGTTAACCCAAACAAAGCGCTTCGTGGGAGGCACCCCATGCTTATCCATCTATTTTCTAATAAAGTGACGTGAGGAGGGGTTTCCTCTTCCATTTGTTGTGTTTCGTGGTTTTCTGTGCTGTGTCAGGATTGCCCGATGATTGAAGACTCTCGTGCTCATGGTTCTGCCTTCTCTCCACTCGAGTTTCATCATTCGTTGCTCATCCGATATCCTTAATCTTATCGTTTTACGTTTATCTTTGGCATAATTAATAAACGGCCTTAGATTTATGTAGGAGAACCCTTACCTTTAAGACATTGAGGACAATGTCTCGTTTTAGTCTGGGGGAGGTAATCTTTCGATTTGATTTTTGCCTTGCATTTTTGCCGTTTTCTCTCGCAACCCTGTTTTTCCTCAAAATTTGAAAAAAATCCAAAAAAATGAGAAAAATTTAAAATTTTTTGCAAAAATATAATAAATTTTGACATTTTTGTTGACTTTCCGCTGGTGAGAGTAGGAATAAAATTCTGACTTGATCGGGCGTGTTGAGCCCTAGCTTGTCCCCTTAACCATTTATAATCTATAAGCTTGTGCTAGTCTTTTACATAAGGAGCTATAAAATGCGAATTCTTTTTAAGAGTTTGCAAGTTCCCGTATCGACTTTATATATGCATGGCTTGATTATACGGCTAAGCATTCGCGGATCTTATTATTTAAGATTTTAAATTTGCGAAGAACGAGAAATGATAGAGTTTATTTAGAAGTTAGATTGCTAAACGTGGAGTAGTTGGTTCTCTTTAGAGCTCATCAAAGTTACTTGTGGCCTTTTGCTCCCACAAAATTGTTTCACAATATATAACTGTAAGAATAATTAAAGATGTTAGGTTTTGCCGATGATTAGTTCTTAGTCTTCTTAAAAGAATTCTTGTTTTGAAAATTGGGTACACATCAAGGTTCCTTAATAAATAAGTTTAATAATAATAAGTTAAGTGCTCTAAGCTACGGATTCGAGATCGGGCCTTGGATCCTTATTTCCGGAAGGCGTTTAGGTCTTGGCTACCCTCTTGCACCGGCCCTTGGACCTCTAGTTCAGGAATGTGTGAGGTCTTGGTCTAACCACCTTGGATCCTCATTTCAGGAATGTCTAGAGTCTTGGAACTCTCCGTTGTAACGACCCTTGGATCCTTTATGCCGAAAAGTGTAAGGTCTTGGAATTAAACCGTGAAGGTCCGTCGTTTAGGGTACGCAAGTGAAAAAAAAAAAAAAAAAAAAAAAAAGTGATGAAAGAAAAATAGAAAAAGTCAAAAATATAAATAAAAGCCTTGATGTGGACCTCATTTTCAAACCAACGGTTCTCGAGAGAAGATTGAAAACTACTTAGCGTCCTAATTTAGCATCTTTATCGGCACTAAAACTTATCAAAACGAGAATATGAAGAAATTCATTTCTCACAAAAATAAAATAAATAGAGGAAATTAGGAAAAATGGGAGCAAGAGGTAATTACACAAGTAACTTTCATGGGTAGTGTTGGCATCTAATTTATAAATAGACAATGATTTCGTTTTTACGCTTAGTTTGGGAACTCGTGAAAAATCAGGAACGACGAATTTTATCCGTATGGTCACTTCTTTACGAGTCGTGTTTCCTACTCGAAGAACCCTAAAGTTATCGTGAGATAATGATTGTCAACAAAGCCGTCACATGATTATGATAAAAAAATATAATACAAAAATATAATAAAAAGGAAAATCGGGGAGTTTTTAGAACTTAAGATTTCTTAATCTCTTTTGAAAATTTTGCTACTTCTCAAAGTTAGTAAAAAGAGATTGAAATTTTTGGTTTTAAAAACGTGTTTTTATAACATTGCGTGAGGACACGTCAATATCTTAGTCTGGGGGAATTTTGGTATGTGCTTAAACACATACTTTTATTTGACCAAAACCGGACCCAAATAGACCAAAAACTAACCATAAATGCCAAAGATATTGTGTTTTTGTGTTTGTTTCTATGCAGGTACGGATATCATGAAAAAGGGACAAAATCAAGCAAAATCCGAGAAAATGAGCACGAGACGTGGAAAAGAGATTTATAGAGCCGAAGCCGGGGAAAATTTCGTCAAAGATAATATTTTTGAAGAATGGCCCTTGGATTATTTTTACTTGGCAAAAATTACCCTAGGATTAACTTTGGAGAAATAGCAGATTTGGTCCTTGAGGTTTACCTATTTACAAAGTTGGTCCCTAAACTATTTATCCTAAACTCTAAAAAACCTCAACCGGATCCCACTTTACTTAACCCCTCAACCCAACCAACCTATCCTATAATAAACAAACCCCAACCCACATCTAAAGCCCACAACCCACAATTAATTAAAACCGGCCCACACCCTTAACCTAAAACCCGACCCAATCCCAACTATAACTAATACGCAGGTAAATAAAATGGTCAAACCCCTCTTTAATCGGTCAAAATCCCTAAACCAACACACCACCTTATCTTCTTCTCCCCTAACCTCCGACCTTATCACCACTAACCTCCCTAATCCGCCGCTAATCTCCCCATCACTTTCACCACCACTACAAGCCAAACCACCCACATGACCTTGTCTTGGTCCCCCCCCCCCCACTCCACCTCATCGATCCGTGGACACAAGGATAATCAACGGCCAAGATTCGAAGTTGTGAGGACCAAGTTAACATCCAAGGGCCATTAAAGAAGCACAAGTAGCATAGAGAGAAACACTCTCACACAACAAGCACACTCGATTCTAGGGTTTTTATTTTTTTAGTATAAATATCGAGTAGCAGCCGAGCACCTTCTTTTTTTTCTAGGTTTATTTTAGCTATTAGTTTAAGGTATTTTGTACTTTTTTAATTCGGTTGTAATTTTACTCTTTATTTTAATATAAGTCAATGTTTATTGTTTAGATTACTGCTTCATTTCTGCTTATTTTGATTCGTGTTGCTGCTTATTTTGATAAGTTATTATAGTTGTTCTTAGGTTAAGTTTAAAATATATATATATATATATATATATATATATATATATATATATATATATATATATATATATATATATATATATATATATATATATATATATATATATATATATATTTTAGCTTATCTTGTTTTTTTCTGCTTGTTTGAATTCTGAAATGGTTAGTAGGATAGGTTAGTTAGTTTGAGCGTATACTGCAACCAGTTAAGAGTATAGGGAGTGTTTGACTGAAAAGTCAAATGGGTGTATTTTGATCTGTGATGCTTTAGATATGCTAGAAATTAATTAGTTAGTGTAGTTGTATGATTTTTAAGGTTGTAGTTGTAGTAGTATTGTTCTGAGTTGGATGCTTTAGGTATTTTGCATTGTCTGATCAAGTAAGTTAAGCGGTTCTGAACTTATCTTTGAGGTTAAAATTTTTGTTTCTCAGTTTTAAATTGTGTGATTCACTTGTTGTTTTGGGATTGTTAAAAGAAAAACAAAGAAAAAAAAATAGCAAAACTGCTACACCTGGGACTCGAACCCAGGGCAGCAGCAACACAACACACAACCCAAACCAATATGCTATAGCCTTTTATCTGTTAAACTTTTCTTCTTTTTTTCTTTTAAACAATTTTTTTTTGTTTTTTTGTTTTAAGCTTATATAAGCTGTTTGGCCTTTAACAGCTTATGGACTAAAGCTTTTTCAACATTTTCATTTTTCTTAGCTTTTTATCAACTTAAAGTATTTTACATAAAAATTTCAGAATTTTCTTTTTCCATTTAGTATTTTTAATCAATTATTTTCTTTTAAGAAGTTTTTAATTTATAAAAAATTATTAAAAAGTCAAAAAAATATTTTCTTTTTTTCCAAAATTTTCTTTTTATATTTAAAGTTTAGGAAAATTATTTTTATAAATTTAGGACTTAGAATTTAGAAAATCACTTTTATTTACGTTTTTTAAATTTCGTAACGTACGTTTTTAATTTAAATTTTCGTTTTAGATTTAGTATGCTTAGATTATTTGTACTCGTAGCTTTATTAGTTGTTTTTATTTGATATTCGATCATTCGTAGTGTAGAAAAAATCAAAATCTCTCACTTTCATATCTATTCACGACACGTTTCACGTTCCGAAAACACGAAATTCCATTCACACCTTCACGGGAAAACGAACTCTCGGGTCTTGCATATTTCCGTTGCAATTCTCTCTTTGGGATAAATTGAACAAATCAAACATATAGACATATTGAATGATTAATTGATTACTTATCTTCAATTGAACATGGGAGATCCAAGGGTATAAAACCCTTAAAAGTAGCAGAAAAATCGTCTTAGGGTTTCTCCTTACAAAGTTGCACACTAATGACTAAAAATTATGAGAATATATACAGAAAATCAGATCTGACGGCGTCACGTTATAGAGCTGACGCCGTCACCTCGCCGCGGTTAGGGTTTCTTGATGGCCTTCTTGACGCCGTCCCCTTTTAATCATCCAAAATCCTCTCTGGCGCGTCAAGGGTTGACGGCGTCACAATGGTGCTTGACGCCGTCACAGGTACTTTTCCAGCAGATTTTGAGACTTTTTCGTTTTCTTCACTTTTATGCTCCAAAAACGTCCAAAATGCTTCCTTTTCCAGATTTCTTCTCCAAAGTACCTAAAATGACAAAAGGAACGATTTAGGGCAATATTTGATCAATTAAATACGATTTAGGGCTTAAATGACCCCCTAAAAGCGGTACACTTTTCGCTTCATCAAATACCCTTACACTTGAGATTTGCTTGTCCTCAAGCAAATGCGCTTTTATTCTAATCAAAATACAAGTTAGGGTTCATTTAACGCTAATATAAAAGTAATTACAACAAATAGTCGTTCCACTTTAATCATAATAAGCACGGAGATTACAAACTATCACTTCACAAGTAGTGTTTAGATACTCACATCTCTCAGGTGTCATAAAAGTATATCTCATAAATGAAAATGAATAATATCTCTCACTACCTGTCATAGCAAATAGATTACCATAGGCTTGGGAAAGGATCAAAAATCTCCTCCACTAGGCGTAAGCACCTAAGATAAACTATCAAAGAGGGCTTTTAAACGGGTTATAACGTTAGGTGTAGGGATATGATAAACACGGTTTTGTTGGATAAAGGATATTTTACTGGTGGCGAGTTAAAGATCTTGATTAATTACATGTACAATATGGCGTTGCTAAGCCAAGACTAGACTCGACTTAAGCTAAAAAAAAAAAAAAAAAACAAAAAGATAAAATAAACATAAAATGAAACGGGATGGTAGTCCGTATGTTTTTTCTACATTTTTTTTTTCTTTTTTTTTTTTTTTTTTTTTTTTTTTTTTGCATACACTCTTACCCTACCATCCAAAATAATACATCGTAGGGGGGTTGTATCCCCCTTACACTTGAAATTTTACATAACTTTACAATTAACTATTCTAATGACTCGAATTAAGATAATCGAAACACTTGGAGTACTTTTAAAATATTTAGCACATATGGGGGTAATAATGTTGTTCTTCCTCATTACTCCATTACACTAGTACTTTACCCATGAGTCACAATCGTCCCAAAACAATATGTACAAGGATATGACTCGACTTAGCAGCCATGTAATCAATTAGATAATTAACTTGGGGTTTAAACAAATGTTGTCACAATAATGCACTAAAATTGAGTGCATACAAGGTAGGCTAAGGCGATTTGGGTGTACATTTAAGTGGGGTGTAAACAAATTCTTACTTTAAGTAAAATGCTTAAAGTTAGAAACGAAAAGATAGGCTCTGAGGGGTGTACTAGGGGTATCGTGTACTAAAAATGAGTACAACGCAAAGGGTGTGGGAGAATTACTTGACCAATGTAGCCAATGTAATTATAACAAAAACACAGGTGTAAAACAATGGGTTAATCCTAATGCCTCTTATCATGTAGTAAATCTAACTACACGAATGTAGTCTCACTTGTGGCCTCGGAATGGTCCTAACGCAAGTTCTAGAATCTAAGTGCTACCGGTACACACATCATAGCATAAATGCTTTTCCTACCAATTCTAGGGGCGAACCTCACATATTTGGGGGGAAAATTTTTTTAGTGGTACGGTTTTGTGCTAGTCATATAACTCCTATCCGTGAGACGCTCATTAAGACCAAAGTTTCACTCCTATATGTTGTAAAAAATTTTAAATTTGGCACTAAAATTGCCTTAACAGGTATTTCTCTCAGTTTTATTACACATCTACCATTAAACAAACGAAAAATCAAGCGTAAAAGCATTCTCTAAGGTATCGTACTTTAACCCCCCCCCCCTTACACTTAAGATGAACATTGTCCCCAATGTTCAAATAACAAGATGTAAAAGTAAATAAGGTAAAAGAATGAAATCAAATACTCCCCTGATTCGCTCGGTGGATAAAGAGGTAACATGGTTAGATCTTCTTCCAAGGTAATGTGGAAGCTTCAAGATTAAAGCAGCGCCAAAAGCTAGATTCCACATACATCTCCTTGTCCAAAATAACCTGTTAAACCTGAGAAAACAAACACGAAAACCTGCATAACATCGGCGGGATAAATCTGCATAAGGATATAATGCTTGTGGAATGATTATTTTGCAGATTCCTAGAGTTTATAAGTTAGAGATTTAATAAAGCATTTTATGATTCCGGAAGAAAAACAAAACTTTAAAAAAAATTCCAGAAAACTGTTCCTGACGCCGTCAGAAGTGATCTGACAGATTTTCCATGTTAAGTTTCCGGAAAATTTCTGGAAAAACTCAATCCTTATTTCCTGGAAATCCTGCAAAATATCATTATGACTCGATACAAGCATTTGACTCAAACAATTACTAATATGTATGCTAATTTAATATTGTTATGATTCATGTTCATTTGTTCTAATAAACCGATTTGGATTTCCCTTACACTTATCTTTTGCAAAATACCTTTATATGTAGTTAAGACGAAGTAAAAAACAAGATAAAGCATTTTCACAATTTAGTTTCGAACATGAATCAATAATAATAAAAATTAAACATACATACGGAAGCAAATAAAATCAAACAAACAAATAAATAAACAAACAAAGCAAATAAAGCTTGGGTTGCCTCCCAAGAAGCGCTTTTCTTTATTAATGAGTCTTGTAGCTAGACTCAAAGTCCTTTTAACCTATGTAAGTGAGATCGTCATCGAGGACATCTTTAGGGTTAAGCTTGGATTGAAGTTTTCTATTGGTCCGCATAGTACGATATATCTTTTCAAACCTCTCTCCATCCGGGTCATACAATGTCATCTTAATATGCCATGACCCATCTCCATCTTTGGGTGGTTTGTCCCAATCCCACTTATGATCATTGTCTTCACATGTCCACCTATTCATCCCTAGGTTAATTGGCAAAACTCCTAGGAAATCAATCATCTTCCTAAAAACTAGAGGGTCTTCAAATGGATCCAATTCGGTGTCCCTAGCCAAGAGTTGTTCTACCGTATGTGTTCGGCTCACAAAGTCCTCTTCTAGGTAAAATGGGCGTTAGGGTCCTATGAAGTCTCCATCGATCCAGGGTCCATATCTAGATGGTCTCCTATTTAATTCTAACCAATGGGGTGTTGGTTCCTCACTAGTATCATAGGCATGTTTCTTCACATCATAGACTGACCAAGTATCACCTTCTCCTACCGCTATCTTAGATTCCTTACAATCAATCATAGCACTAGCGGTTGCCAAAAATCCTCTACCTATCAACAAGGGGCATGTAGGGTCGCTAACCATATCAAGGACGTGGAAATCGGCTAAAATGGTTAGTTTTCCTATGTGTACTAACACGTCCTTGACTACTCCAACCGGGTAAGCAACACTTCCATCCACTAAGCCTATTATTACCTCGGTTTCTTCAAGTTTCCCTAGTTTTAGAGAGGTGTGGAGAGGTAACGGAAGTAGGTTAAGGCTTGATCCAAGATCGGCTAATGTGTCATAAGCCTCTGAATTACCGATCTTGCAAGGTAGAACAAATAAGCCCGGATCATCTAACTTCTTAGGTAGTTTGTTTTGAACGAAGGCGGTCCCTTTGTCACCTAACTCGAGCTTCTTCTCATATTTTTCTAAGAGGGCATTATAATAGGGGGCTCGTGCTAATACATCAATAACCGGACGTTCAAGGTGGAGCTCCTTGAATTCTTTGTCAAGGTTTTGAGTAGGAGGTGTTTCAACTATGTTGTTGATCAATTTAGTGTTGGATATCATAACTTCTTGGTCATTTTGGACGACTTGGGTTTGTTTGAAACACGAGCTCATGGAATTGACCGAATAATATTGTGGACAAAAACTAGGAGACGAAACCGATGAAATGGCGTTGACGTTTAGTTTCGGGTTCTTGACTGTGTTGCTAGGGAGTGCTCCCATTTCTCGGTCATTGAGGGCTTTCAACAAAGTGTCAATCTTATTGGTCATCTCGCATTGTTTTTGTTTGAAATCGGCTTCAAACTTTGCTAAACGAGCTTCTTGAGATGTCACGAAGTTGGACATCAACCCTTCAAAGTTATTGGTACTACCATAGTTGGAAGGATTGTTGTTGAAAGTACGGTTCGAGGATGAACCGCTTGATTGAAAATGATTAGGTGGGTTGGAAGAATTGGTTTGTTGTGCGTTTTGGTTTTGTTTCCACCTAAGGTTTGGGTGATTTTTCCATGAGGGGTTGTATGAATCACCGTAGGGGTTTGGCTCGGGTTTAAAAGTGTACCACTTGTCTCCCGCTCCGTCGGTACGCGAGGATGCGTAGTCCGCAAAAGCTTGTTCGGGGAGTTCCACGCAATCATGAGTGTCGTGGGGACCACTACATAATTCACACGAAGAAGTGATTTTGTTCACTTGGCTTGAAGGTTTAGGAGCCTCGTAGGATTTCATAAGAAACTTGACTTGGTCTTCAAGTTCTATGATCCTACGGTCGGAAGTGCTTGAATTGTTCGAAGGCAAAGATATTGCCTTGACCGTTTTATTCAAATCACGGGGATCATTCCAACTTTCGTTGTCATAAAGAGCAAGATCTTCCAGGAGAGCCCATGATTGTTCCGCACTTAGATCACGTAGCTTACCACCGGCCGATTGGTCAATGGTTTGCCTCGTGGAGAGATTGATGTGGTCATAGAAGATTTGGACTTGGAGCCAAAGTTCTATGCCATGGTGAGGGACTTTTTGGAGTAAGTCCTTGAATCGAGTCCATGCCTCATAGAGGGTTTCGCCTTGACGTTGTTGGAACATCAAGATATCATTCCTTAGCTTGGTAGTTCTTCCTGGTGGGAAAAACTGAGCGAGGAAACGAGTGGTGAGATCATCGCAAGAGGTGATGGATCCTGCGGGTAGGCGCTCTAGCCATTGACTAGCTTGGTCCCGCAGAGAGAATTGCAAGAGACGCAGTCGGGTCGTCTCTCGAGTGGCAACATCAAGGTCTATGGAATCAACGATTTTGAGAAAGTCCTTGAGATGTTGATTAGGATCTTCGGAACGAAGTCCATGGAATGCGCATCCGCTTTGCACCAACCGGATGGTGTCGGATCGCAAGGGAGTGACATTGGCTCCTTGAGTGAGCTCAATGGTGTTTCGATAGCCATGGTGGCTAGGACGGGAGTATTCTCCTAAGGTACGGGCTCTAGGAGGTGGGTGTTGTTGTGGTGGTGGGTTGTTGGGATCGAGGATATTACCACCTTCCATGATGTCGGATGGTAATGGTTACGAACAAAGAAACGAAGAAAAAAGATAGACTAAAGAAAACCTAGAAAAATAAAAATCTCACTAGAAAGGAATCTAGTGAGTAGACCTAATAAAATAAAAATTCAACCTAAACAATAACTATTCCCCGGTAGCGGCGCCAAAAACTTGATGCGTGGTTTTGCGACCTTACAACAGGTTTTACCTCTCGAGGGATCTCAAGAGGCTTGCAATCCCCACCAGGCAGTGTACCTGACCGATGTAGTATAGCGTAGTGGCAAGTACCGGGGGATTGATCGTTCTCTAGGGGAATAGTGTCGTTAGGATTGAAAAACTACTCTAATAGGTCTAAGGGTGAGGGAAGATTCTTTTTGTATTTTTTTATATTTTTATAAAAGCAAGTAAAATCTCGGGTTTGAAGGTGTGGGCGGAATTAGTTGCTAGTCAACTAACCCAAATAACTACAATTGCAAATAAAATAAAATAACTGAAAATAAAAAGGTTGTGGAACTTATATGGAGAGAAATGTGTTTACTTAGAATTCCTTACTCCCTAACTATCTTTTACCGGTTGATTAGTGTGTATTAATTGCGTGGATGACGGGTGTATTCCTTAATACCAATCGTGGGGTGGCGTACGTACTTCCCCAACTCTATAAGCTCCTACTTCACTCCTATGTCGAGCCGGCTAAGAAGCTCCTAACATGGGATCACTAGAATTCGCTCATGCATTAAATACAACCATAAAAACCTTAGTACGCATTGGTTCATGTTTCTTAAGACGTTCAAGCAAGTTACCGTATAGGAGGTTAGCCAGTTTTCTTAAGCCTAACATCGATAAACAATCATCCAATACAATTAATAACATACCAACAACCAATAATCAATAGTTAGGTTTCATTAGATCTAAGCAAACACAAGATAAATCTAGCCTAGCATGTTAAATAAAAGACAAGAACAAGATATAATCAAACAACATATAGACATATTGAATGATTAATTAATTACTTATCTTCAATTGAACATGGGAGATCCAAGGGTATAAAACCCTTAAAAGTAGCAGAAAAATCGTCTTAGGGTTTCTCCTTACAAAGTTGCACACTAATGACTAAAAATTATGAGAATATATATAGAAAATCAGATCTGACGGCGTCACGTTATAGAGCTGACGCCGTCACACTCGCCGCGGTTAGGGTTTCTTGATGGCCTTCTTGACGCCGTCCCCTTTTAATCATCCAAAATCCTCTCTGGCGCGTCAAGGGTTGACGGCGTCACAATGGTGCTTGACGCCGTCACAGGTACTTTTCCAGCAGATTTTGAGACTTTGTCGTTTTCTTCACTTTTATTCTCCAAAAAACGTCCGAAATGCTTCCTTTTCCAGATTTCTTCTCCAAAGTACCTAAAATGACAAAAGGAACGATTTAGGACAATATTTGATCAAATAAATACGATTTAGGGCTTAAATGACCCCCTAAAAGCGGTACACTTTTCGCTTCATCAGTAAGGTTCTACACGAGATGTTAAACGAATGATCCGAGATGATAAGGTTCTACACGAGATGTTAAACGAATGATCCGAGATGGTAAGGTTGTACACGAGATGTTAAACGAATGATCCGAGATGATATGGTTGTACACGAGATGTTAAACGAATGATCCGAGATAATATGGTTGTACACGAGATGTTAAACGAATGAGCCGAGATGGTAAGGTTCTACACGAGATGTTAAACGAATGATCCGAGATGATAAGGTTCTACACGAGATGTTAAACGAATGATCCGAGATGGTAAGGTTGTACACGAGATGTTAAACGAATGATCCGAGATGATAAGGTTCTACACGAGATGTCAACAAAACATTTCCCACCAAAATCTCCCACCAAAAATTTCCCACCAAAATCTCCCACCAAAAATTTCCCACCAAGATCTGCTCTTATATACTAACATCTTATCCACACAACTTCACAACCACAAACACACACTGTTATCATGGTGAAGATGGCGGAATTTGAAGCTTTTGCTTGTCCTTGTAAACGAGGAGACGTAATTCTGCGAGAATCGTATAAACCTTACTCCCGTGGTAAACAATACTATGCGTGTCCTTTAACAAAGGTGAACACTTACATACTTTTTGTGTGTTATATAAATAATTTTGTTAGTTGTTAAAAATAATAGTTTTTACTCTTTAACAGGGTGGGACAAAGGAGTATGGATGCGATTTTTTTTATGGAAGGAGGAACGACTAGCCAAAATGACCGGTTCTCTTGGAGCTTCAACGCCTCCAACTCATTCCGCAGGACCATCCATAACTCCAACTCGTTACACCGCAGGACCTTCAACATCGAGTCCTGGAAATACAGAGTGCTCAAACTGCATCAAACTGAATCACCAGATAATGGTACTCAATAAAATGCTAGAAGTGTACATGCATCCAAACAAACACACAATTGATTCAGCTGCCTTATTTCACGACCTTTATAATGACATGGTAGGTGATATGGGAAATCTTCGTATGTAGGTTGTTGTTGTTGCTGTTATTGTTGTTGTTGTTGCTGTTATTGTCGTTGTTGTTTGTTGTGTTATTGTTGTTGTTTAATAAAATGTTGTTGTTGTTGTGAAAACTGATGTCGAACGTGCTTTATATTTTTAATTCGTACGCTTTAAAATGTTCCAATGATGTTGTTGTTGCTGTGAAAACTTAAGTATCCATCAAGATTCAACCATAAGGGGCCGTTTGGTTTATGCTGTCCAAACAGGGGTGTTTGGGATTGCTTATTTCCTGCACCAAAAGGGTGTTTGGGTTTATGACCTTATTTGAAGAAACAATATCACAATTAACAAACACGAAGGCAAACATTTTATTTAAAACACGCAAGAGTTCTCAAACGAAAAACTCGACAACCAAACGAAACAACTCAAACTAAACAACTAGACAACCAAACGAAACAACTCAAACTAAACAACTCGACAACCAAACGAAACAGATCAAACGAAACAACCCGTTTATTTTTTTTTTGCGGCTACTTCCCGCTTTGCTGGAACTCGCACCATCTTTTCCCTTCCTTGCTCTCATTTCCTTCATACGTGCAAACGTAGCTTCGAGATTTGTTACTCTATTTTCCAGATTACCAAATTCGGTGTCGAGGTCCAACGTGCTTTCAGCTTCATCGTCACCTCCAACAGCAGCAGCTTGAGCTTCAGCAGCAGCTTGAGCTTCAGCAGCATCTAGCTCTTCCAAATACTCTCTATAGTACGGCTTTCTCCTCAACCATTCCAGAATCTTGTCTCTCTGCCACGGTGCACAGTTCGCATAAGAACCATATTCATCAAAAATTTCTCAGCCCCAATGAAGTATAATTTCATTATACAGGAGCTCGTGTGATAAAGCCTTCGACCATTCCTGTTCCGGCGTTAAACCATCCATTGTTATGTGTGTTTTTTGTGAAAATTTACGTGTTTTGTGACAATATATATAAGTAAAAATTTGGCGGGACATATTACCGTCGACATGTCGTCGGCGTCATAAAGGCGGGAAAAAACCCCGCCCAATTATTCGCTATAATTCACACGCGGGAAAAGTCAAAATTTTGACTTAAATAAATACCGACGACATGGCGTCGGTATAATAAAACTAGCGGTAAAATAATTCTTAATTAATCGCTAACCCAACGCTAATCACAATTATTTTTTTGTGTATATAGTGCCGACGACTTGTCGTCGACATAATTTTGGCGGTCAAATTCCCGCCCAGGTTTTCACCAGGTTTAGAAAAGTCAAACAATTGTATCATTATACCGACGACACGTCGTCGGTATGATACTAACTTAAAAATTCAACGCAACCTTGGCTTAGTCAAGTCATTTTTTTGTCGCTTAGTGTATTGTGCCGACGACATTGAGTCGTCGGCGTGGTGTTCCTCGCCTGTTCTATGTTTTCTTGTAGTGTATACACTTAGTTTGACTTGTTCAGTATATTGAAGTGCTAATAATGGACATCCTACTTGGGTTCCACTTCAATTGTATAGCTAATTATAAGCTAGCTGAAAGTTTAAGCTATTTGTTTCAAATTTGTTATTCTGCCTTTTCTAAAACATGTGTTTCCATGACTTTAAATTATTATTCACAATATATTTTTTAGACATATACCAAAAGCCATTCTCAATTAGTAAAGAACGAGAATGGCGGCGGCCGCCGCGTTGCGGGCGGGCCTGTTTTTTTTCCTTTTTTTTTTTGCTCTATCTAAATGCTCCATAGCTCGTGCTAATAATGACCCAGCCTGCAATTCCATTTAAGTAATACACAATGTCGCGTATTTTAGTTGACAATAGTGGCAAAGACCAAAGTGCATAAACATTATAGAATATATTTTTTTTATGCGTATGCTTGTTAGTATTGCTGCTGCTCTTTTGCAGCAGTAAATGTAATCACTCTTTTGCTAAACCAAAACCTACGTATTGAGAAAATTTTGTAGTGGTTGAGAAACTATGTTATTTATAACAATGACTTACAGTATTAGTCAAAACTATTAGGCAAACTCACTCGGCCCTTTGTAGTTAGATTCATATTGTTTCCGTTCCCGACGCAACAAACACTTTGTCCATCCGAATGTCACCTCCCGCTGCAGGCCCATACAATGTTGCGCAACCATTTTACACTTCGCATCTACATTAGCACCTGTAATGAAGAAAGCCTACTGTCATCATTTCTGGAAATACACTTTGAAAGCATAAACGAACTTTAAAAGCATTAAACAACAATAAAAAACTATAACATGCAATATAAGCCATAAATGCAATATAAGCCATATGTGTACATACATTGAAATCACTTAATCAGTTTACAAATTTAAATGAATATGAATATAACTACTGCATATGTATAACATAATTAGCGAAAACATTGAGATGTATAGCAAAGATCACAGCCGGGCATAGTAGCTGAATAACAAAGGAACAAAACATGAGCCTTGTGGACAAATGACATATTTAAAGCAACGTTATCAATAAGAGATAATGACTTACCGTCGATGGTATTAGCAACGGAACCACGACTACTTCCCACCCCAGCCTGGGCTTGTAGGATGCGCGTTATAGTTAGAAGATGCAGTGGCGGGAGTACGAAATTCAGCTGCGAAAATAATTCGAAAAGATAAACACATGTGAGAAAACGAAACGGTGGTATGTAGCTGTTAAGAAAGGACATTGTCCTCACATTCATAAGTAGTCAACTAACTGTAACTAAAATATCTTTAATATGTATACACACATTTAAATAAACTAATCAGTTTATAAACTGAAATGAATAAGAATAACATGAATAATAAAAAATTGTAATCAATCGATGAATGATATAATAACAGACCGGCATTAGTCATAATAATTGCATCAATATTTCGTACACTCTACTATAAACAGTAGTAACTAAAACTAATATTTCGTACACTCTACATGAATCAAATACAAAACAACATATGTTGATATTTCTAACACTTGTATAATATGTATTTAATATTAGTACAGTGCTAGCAAAAATTTGTATGATCACATGTACTATATACAACTATTTAATGCTGTTAATTCTTATGATCATTGTACTACTGTTTGTCCTACTGTATGTCCCTTGCAATAAAGACTTGTATACATGCATTTAGTAACAATCTGGTATTTATTTTGGTTCAAATATTGAGTTTGACATAAACATATTTTAAGTAAAGTTTAAGACAAAGTGCTACAAAGAAAATAGGGGCGTTACGTGAAAAACTAAATTGACAAAAGGCAGTTATTTTAAGTAAAGTTTAAGACAAAGTGCTACAAAGAAAATAGGGGCGTTACGTGATAAACTAAATTGACAAAAGGCAGTTGGTCTAAGCGACACACGATGATTCATGCATTGAGACAGCATAAGCTAAAGTGATGCGCATAATTGAAGGTCTGAAGATCATGTGTTCTGAAAAGGTAACTACAGTGAAGAACCCATAAAAAAATGAAGTCAAGTGGAGATTTGAAGCCTTGACATCTTAAAGTAAAAGAACTATAAAAACATACACGATCTCAAACAATCTTAATAAGTGGAGCAGCTGCTGTTGCAGCAAACATAACAGCACAATAAACAAAAATAATGCATGATATGTGGCATAAAACATCTATCGAGTATTCCTCCAATTAATGGATAGCGGTTTGCCAATAAATTCAGTGTATTTTATTTAAATTGTCAAACAACAATGAAAGACTGTACCACATATCTTGCGCCGTTGGATGATCATAGGAGAAACAAAAGAGGGTTAACAATTTTGCAATGTCCTCCATTGGTCTTATTATGCAGTGTACTCCTGCAGCAGCAGCAACAACCACAAAACAGTTGTATGATACTATGATGTAAACTACTACGAATCATAATCTGATGATATAATATCCGCTATACTTGAACGTGATACATACCATTCTGGTCCTGCAAGATAACTCGTCACCATTGATAGTAATTTGGGCTCCTGAATCCCACTGTTCATTGCATATGTTCTCTTCGTCAGTAAACTTGGAGGCTCGGCTTGTTTTTTGGTCTCGGAAGGCACTGCGCCTGCAAGTTATCACAACGTATCATCATAAGTTAAACACTACTATAAAATTTATGTGTATCCCAAATCAATTTAAATTATAAGCAATTCCAAATAGCCAAGTAAGTTAATTTGCAGAGTTAAACACAAAATCAAAATGAGCAGACAACATTCCAAATTTCGATTTGGAATGTTGTCAGCTGTGCAGCCACATAATCTGTCGTAAATAACTTCTCATAAAATCAAAACTGATTAATCACATCTACAACAAAAAAGTTGGGTCAGATTTATTTGTGGGCATTGTTAATGTAAAAATGGTGAATGTATGGCACAGAAGATTCGTAGTACCTGGTACGACAGCTTATGACGTGAGCTCCATTTGTCACCACCTTCTTTCGCTACCTATTGAAAATTCACGCATATGCACCAATGAATAACAAACTAACTGTGCACACAAAATGAATCAAATCCCAACATTAGTATTTACGCATATGCACCAATGAGTAACAAACCAACTGTGCACACAAAATGAATCAAATCCCGACATTAGTATTTAAATATTACCAAAGTAATTTTTGTGTTATTATCCAAGCTAAAGGCGACAACAGAACCTAAAACCAAATGTCTCTATCAATAATTAGAAGAAATAGTATCTTGCAAAGTTCATTATCGTTAGCACTCTAAATCATTCAATGTTCTTCGACGCATAATCATGAATATAAGCAAGCCTATTTTTAGAGTCTATATTCAACTAAACCGAAGGTACATAGAACTTTAATTTTCAGTAACCTTAAAAACTATTCTGGTAGCTCAAATTCACTTCAGACCACATAACAATCTTAAAAAGTATGAACTTCAACTTTTGGGCTTCTCATGAGGCGTTCCACAGAAAACCCCTAAATTAATACAAAACCCTTATTCCAAAGACCTTTAAATTAACTACCGAAGATAGCTTTTTCATTGAGAAAGTTGTAATATTCCGGCACCAAATACATAAAAAAAAAAACACATAAAACACCAGTAACAATCAAACCGTAACTGCAACACCAAATTAAAATCTGCCATGGCTGCTAACATAGCATGTTGCTGGTATCAAACTGCAACAACAAATTAAAATCTTAAGTTTCAATTATTTCAATTTAACACTATTCACCGAAACCCTAAACCCCAAATCAGGCAAAGCTAAATACAACAAAATTAAACCCAAAACCCTAAAAGTTTTACCTGGTAAGCATCGTATGCAAGATGACACCAAAGTTCTAGAGGGTTGATGTTAGATCGGTTCTAGAAGATCCAGGATATTAGATCGCCTTATCCATAACAAAGATAAAAGAAGAGTATTAGATCGGTTCTAGAGGATTCAAGATATTAACAAAGATAAAAGAAGAGTATTAGATCGGTATTAGATCGTTTTGTTTTGGAATTAAACATATATATAATCTTTCCAAAAATGAAATACAGTAAACAATAATGAATGCAAAGTTGTAAAACGTTAGAATACCTCGAGGAGAACGGACTACAACAAGGAATATCAATATCGAGCATTTCAAACACAACAATCATATCAAAATCCAAGTCATATAAGAAAGGGATAATTACCAAAATAGCCCAAACACAAATGGGCGGTTCCCTATCTAACCCGAAATCCGAAAATAATTGTGTTGCCCAGGGCAACCGGCATTTTTTGGGGCAACCGAAAGATTTCCAGTGTATTTTTTGGGCAACAATCGCCTTTTTTTGGGCAACTGGGGGCATTGCCCAGGGCAACCGGGGTAGAAATATCCCATTTGGGTTTTGGGCTATTTTAGTAATTATCCCTATAAGAAAATACTATATGTTATTGTTAGACTACGAATAACTGCCATTATTATTAATTTGTAAAACAATTTATTGTCTTTTCCTTATCCTAATATACAACTTTGCTTAAAAAGAGCAATGGGTATTCAGTCTTCTCATTTTACCTAAACCTTGATTCCACAATAGCTATTATAGTATATCTTCATAGACCAATATAAATTAGTACAATCAATATTAATTTGTTTGTGCAAATATCACATTATAAATTTTATGCAAAGCAAGTAATTAAACCTCATCCATGGGTTGATTTTTACAGTTGCGATGCAGAAACATGTTTGTCTTTACAAGCTTCAAAGAGACCTGTGGAGGATCTGCAAACAAAGTGTAGACACAACTTAATATGAATCGATAAGGGCACAAAATGATTTGCAATGCAACACTAGGACAATGAATACCTATTGACTATTTTTGTACCAACCGACTGTTTTTGTAGCCATTAACATACACGAAAGCACCCTAAATTCAGCAACAAATAGACCTATTTGCAGCCATTAACATACACACAAAAACCCAGAATTCAGAAAGTAATTAGACGACCTATTTGCAGCACTTAACATACATAAAACACCCAATATTCAGCAAGTAATGAGAATAATCATTCATAGCCATCGACATTGGAAACTATTGAGCTTATGCTTTGCAAGTTCATGAACCCTAATTTGAAAATCACCAAAACATAAAATTGAACCATGAACACATCAAATTGATGATCAAATCAAAGGTAAAATACAATAAAGTACCTGATTTGTGAAGAAACTGACTTCAAATGGGGCTAGTTAGTGGTGTGCGACATATGTAGGTGGGTTTTTCTTAGGGGTTTTCGGTTTCACATAGTAAGAGAAAGAGAGGGAGCAAGTTTTATGGGTGATTGGAAAATGAAAATGAATTTTTGAGGTTTATGGAGGGATAATTTGATTTTGTGGAAAAATTTAGGGCGGGACTTGTGAAAATAAGGAGAGGGAATAGATCATTTAACACGGTTATTTAAAAACCGTAGAAAACAATAATTATTTGGTATGGTTTACAAAAAAAACCGTAGCAGATGACAAAAAAAATACAACAACCGTAACAAATGGGTTTTATTTAACACGGTTTTTATTAAAACCGTGCCAAAAGACTTGTTTTTTGTTTTTTGACACGGTTTTTTGTTAAACCGTATCTAATCAGCGTGTCAAATAATAGTTTGTGTAGTCAGTGGCGGATCCAGGAATTAAGAGCAGGGTATGCACAATTTTTAGTAGAAAAATAGTAAATTCGGGTTTTCAGGTTTTGTTTATTCGGGTCGGGTTTTTTTCGAGTTTAGCTGGTCCAGGTCTGGTTTTTCGGGTTTATGCTCATAACAAGTACTGTATATAAGATCAACATTTACCATACGGATTTATAATGCAACGACCGATAATATAGCCGAAAGTAGATTAACATGTCAATTTACCACAAGCATGACAAAATAAATATAGAATAATAAACAATGTAAACATAAGAATATTATTAATAATCCTAATTTTTGATTGTATATAAAAACCTTAAAGTTGTTTGTAATAAAGGAGCTGATAACCCAATGAAGAAAAAAAACAAACACACATTCGTAAGTTGTATTTTTTTAGTTGGGCCCTTAAAAAAGAAAACGAGTGGGCTCAAAGTTGAGTAACAGACATGGTCCAAGTAAAATTATAAAACATGTAACCTAGCACGCCTGAGCCTGATTGCCTCCTTCTTCTTCCTCAAAACTGTTGTTGCTTTAAATTACCAGGAAAGCATTTTCTTGCATTCTTTTCTTTTTCCAGCAAAGGTGAGTTAGATTGGGTATGCACTCAAAATTTTCATCCATTTTAAAGGGTGTGCACTCACAAATTTTCAGTGTAAATTGTTCTTACTTCTGAGCAAAAACAAAAAATATTACATTACTCAAACTTTACACAGGGTATGCACGTGCATACCCTGTGTTAATGCTAGATCCGCCCCTGCTTACAGTAGTGATTATTGAAAAAACGCTCATGCTTCTAAATGCATGCAACGGAGTCATGATAAGAATTTTGAGAAAACTTCAAACTTAAATTGTGAAGCTCATGTAACCAAGTAACAAACATTAAACAAATTTCTGTTAGAATATGAGAACCATATAAATTAACAAAACATGTATTCAAATATACGGAAGCGTAGGAACGATTATAACACATAATAGATTAACATAAATTAAATAGGAACGTACCTTTTGCACTTCAATAAATCATGAACAATATGAAGAACCCTAATAAGGGTTTATATGGATCAATGATTAACCCCTTACCGTTTTGTTAATCGATCCCTTGATAATTACTATAGTGAGTAATTACCTCGTTCTTGTACACACGAACTAAACCATATCAAGTTTATGCTAGTAAAAAACACAAGTAAAGAATTTTGATGAACAAAATTCGATCCCACAACCCTAAAAGGGTGTACGATCGTTTATGGAACAAAGAAGAAAAGAAAAACACTTTAGGGTTTAGTGTGTGCAAGAGATTAGCCAAAACCTTGAACCCTTGATGTGTTTATATACTAATTGTAATCTTGGTGGACAAGTTAGGGCAAGGGATGCCCCTTGGGTTGGGTTGGCCGGCCATACCTCTCCAAGAGGGTATTCCGGAACCTTCTTGTCATCCAATTTACAATCTAGTCCTTTTCTTTGCGTTTAATGATAATTAGTCCATACCATTAACAACTAACGATCATTAGTCCTTTTCTTGTGTTCAAATAATAAATATATATACATAACATTTAATATACATTAATTATTTACTTCTTGATACTCATTCGTAAAGTGTGCAATCCCGAGGTCTCGAGTTCGATTCTAGTCATACGAATATTAATATTTATCCAAAACTCCAACAGCTCCCACTTGGATATCTATTAATAGCGTAATGACATTGGTTAGCGTCTAGCAACACGCCAATGCCCCTACACCAACTCGAGCTAGGTTTCTTGGAAAAAACCTTTAATGATTCATCATTATTATTATCCTTTTGTTACTAATACCACGTTAATAAAGATATGGATCTCAGTCATTCTTTAATTAACAATTCTGTTTCTCGTTGTTTATGATTGAGCAAGATTACCAAAACATCTGAACGTATTCCAGATAGACTTTGGGCGTGCGCATGCAAACACCTTGTCAACCCTACGAGGGGCCCAGCAGTATTAAACTTCAAAAAGAATTTGAAGGAACAAATTCTTTCTTGACTACAAGACTAACCCATGGACTTTGCAACACTTCTGAAAACAACCCTTATAGCTACCATTTACGGTTAGCGGTAGATTGCTTCACAGAAATGCACTACATCCATGACACTTATCTGGTATCTCAAGTCTGAGGATAACTATTTTCATAATTTACTTAATGACAAGATCCATAAAGTAAACTCATGTAGTTGGGATAAGTCCTATATTCAATTCATTGAACATCATGTGAAATTGGTATGTCTACTCATCAATATACTTTCAAGTATATTCTAACCAATACTCAGATTTGTCTTAGTTTAATGATATTCCCATATCATTAATTGACAACGGACAATTTAGAATAACATAAGTTATTCATGGATTTAAACATGCAAATATAGGAAACAATTTATTATTAATGAAAACAAACGTACTAAGTACTTTAATTCATTATAAATAATAATTGCTTAATGTCCTTTATCCAAATACTAAATAGATCAATGCATGATAATACTTGTTAATGAATTATGCCTCAAGTCATGTCAATCATACTTGCTGACAAGGCATAAATCAACTAACGTTGATCTATAGGAATTTTGAGAATACTTATTTCAAGAATTCAATTATTGAAATTCTTGTATGTGTGCATTCAATTATCTTTGATATTGCCACATAATTTTTCATAAATGGTGTAACATCCTCAATCACCAATTTATAACAATCAAACTTTCAAACAATTTTAAAGTTTAAAGTATTCTAATTCTTTAATGTACAATGCAACTTATGCTATTAGATAAGCATAACTAGTTCACATGACCATTATCAAGGATAAAATCCTACCATGACTAGTATTGAGTGTCAACTCAATTAAACTAGCATCATTGTATAAAACTACAATATGCTTTTTAACTATTCCGTAAACTTAATATCCATTGTGTAATTCGATGCCTTTCAATCTTTCAAGATTTGTTGGCTATAACAATTACGCAACAATTTTGCCATATTGTTTATACTTAGAATTTAGGAGCAATTCCAGGTCGAGGATAGTGTATTCTAAGTCCAAACATATTCTATCAGAATATTCATTACAAAAGTTATCTAATAACCTTTTATTGGATATCAAATATTGTCAAATCATTTAGCATTTAAGCATGATACAACAATAATATGATGTACATGAAAATCCTTCAGTCAGACTTAGATTTTTATTCATGTTCTATCTTTACAAATATATATATATATATTCATTTAGTATTTCAAAATGATATATCATATTCTATTAGATTTATTTACCGCACATGTTTATTAAATAATAAACTTTTGTTCCAAGGTTGTATGTTTTATTTTCTAAATCTTATAAGTAAAGTTTTATTCCAAACTAAGACTTAACATTTTACTTATATGGAATGTTACTTCAACATATATGATTTAGTAAATCAAACATAATACTCCCACTAGCTTTCAGAAATACTTAGAAATTATCTTATTTCAATTATAAATCAAAACATGGATTTAATAATTAAACATAAGAGTAATCTCCTAGATGCATGCATTTATCCATTCATGGATTATTGCACTTTGTATACTTCCAAAGATTTATTTTCATTCATAAACTCCTTTTGATTACTTATCGTCCTCGCTCAAGTAATCATTAAAGAAAGAGTTTGATATTGTCAATTTCATACTTATGAAAACAAGTATGACAATTACCATCTTTGTAACTTTAATGTACTTATGAAAGAGAATTCAATCATAGTTAATTGCTTAAGTATGATTAATAATCTTGTCATAAGTCATGCATTAAAATATGTATACAATTTTGTCCATATGATTTTTATACAAAGATTTAAACCATTAAGGTTACATAATCTTTGAATAAACACATCTCCATTCTCTAACTATTAAGAATTAAGATAAACCAAATTTTCAAAATTTGATTATCTTTATGAACAGCATCTATAACATTCATAGTATGAGTGATTTTACCCAATTCATTATTTGGTAATACTTCATCATATAATCCTCAGCATACTAA
Organism: Artemisia tridentata subsp. tridentata; assembly: GCA_021014915.2. NCBI lineage: Eukaryota > Viridiplantae > Streptophyta > Magnoliopsida > Asterales > Asteraceae > Artemisia > Artemisia tridentata. The sequence goes on from CP139507.1 coordinate 366,654,889, forward strand.
ACATCTGAGATATCCAAGTGGATCTATGAAGGAGAATTCCATCATCTTGAGGTTTATCATTTACATGTTAAGCCTCATCATGATTTTGACTAGCGTGTTTTTAGAAGATTATGTATTTTGTAATAAACTCCCACTTACTTTTAGTAATAGATAGATCATCTATAAATACTTAGCAATTAGAGCAGCAATCCAATTTTCTCTTTTAGGACATTACAAATACACATTGACAGTTCCTGACATTCTTTTGTTAATAACCTACACATAAGTAGCTTTAACAAATTCAGGACTTTATTTCAAGACTTAATGTGATTCATCACATTTCATAATGTCTTATTAATCTTCTAGGAGTTTAATTGAGTATATTTAATCCATACTCAATTCTTTAACCTTGATAATTTCCGGAAGAAAAGAAGTCATAGTTATCTTTAATCAAACAATACCAATAGAGTTTGATTCTCCACACCACAAACTTGTAGTATTCATTAGGACTAATATTGTTAGATATTCTAACAATCTGAAAGATAACCATATTTCTTTTGGCATATCTATTTACCAACTAAATCAACTTATTGGTGAAATAGAATTTCCAAACCCCTTTCATGCTTTATAACACAAGTACTTATTAATAAAGTCACTTCATGTCCATGCCTCAACAAGAAAACATAAACTGTTATAATTCCACTATACGTTATAAGTCATTGATCAATCTCAATGACTTCTTGTAAATGTCTTAATAAATAAGACACAACAAGTTAACGTCTTACTTTATTATAATAAGTCTTGTAAGACTTCATGTTTATAAGAAGATATAAACATGTATAACTAAAGTATTCTCGAACACCACAATATGGTTTCAATATTAATTTCAAGTTAATTTTCTTTACTTCATTTATTTATGTCATTCCAAAATACATAATTATCGTAGTAGTATTATATTACTTCATGCATTTATGTTATTCCAATAATACACAAATGTTAAAGTTGAAGTAGTCTTGTTATCACATTGACACATGTTCTAATAAGTGGTCTCACGCACACTTGGAAATTTACCTTGTCATTAACTTTGGTCCAGGTCTCACGCATACCCAAAATTAACTCTAAGTGTTTCTTAGAATAGATATGTTCAATCATACAAGAACTAGAATCTCTTACCTTGCAGTTAAGAGAATCTACTAAATCATATTGCTATATGTTATACCTTGCACACAATAAAGATTTCTCCCACTTGTGCATGGAACAACATCATGTACCACATAAACAACACTACACGCGTTTGTTAATGTGATCAATATGATTGTGTCATTAGCATAACTTAGTAGATATAGAGTTACTTAATTAATCAAGGAAACGCACATGACTATCCTTGAAAATATTAATATCTATATTAGGAAAGCAATTATCTTGAGACATTCAAAAGATAACCCGAGTCACTTTCAAGACAATAAGTCTTGTAACTCCCACTGAATTAGAGAACATTACAATAATCCCTTATTCAGTAATAAGAACACAATCCTCCCACTGGATTTGACAATATTGTAATTGTTTCAATAACCAGTGAAAGAATAATGGTGTTGCTATTCACTTTCCTACATCTTTGAGAAAACCCATTCGTAACAATTAATCAGGTACTAAAAGAATGTATTCTACTACATATATGACGGACTATCCACATATAGACTAAATGTGATTCATCACATTCCAAACTATTAACTTGAAAAATTGGCATGCAATTTCTTCCTTAATAGGTCTACAATTCCAACAATTGTATGTAGTACCTTCAAATGGTCAAAACAAAACAACTAGATATACTAGCTTATCTTTTACCATTATGCGGTAACTTGTCTAGCTTCTAACTTAATAACTCGTAAAATTTGCAATAATCTTAACGATTAAAATTTGCTATGAGTTATGTATTTAGAATTTAGACAATCTAATTTTTTTTTTATCATACCTTTCTCATTCATGAAAAAGAATAGGATTTAGTCTCACGCTTCTCACATGAAAGGAGACTAGGTTTATTCTTTTAATGTATTTGACTCTAGCCAAGACCCCTACGGGTGTAGATCAATTTACTAATAAAGTACAACCCTTGTTTATGGTTTAACGTTGCATCAATACATTTAAAAGAATTTACAAAATTCAATTTTAGCATTTTCGATAATTACTCTTTAAGAAAATAAAATACCCATTGGTAAATATTCATATTAACCATAGTATTTTCTTAAAGCCAGGATCCTAATTGTCATAGTACCATTACATCAGTTGATCTGCTAGTAATGATAGTATTCAACTAGGTAATCTGTCGAACAATAATTGGCAAACAATTTCCCAATTCCTAGATCATTATGGGATTTACATCAAATTGATTCATCAATTTGAAATGTAAGCATGTTTTATCCCATCTCATGCCTTAAGCTCTAGGTCTCACGCATCAGCTTAATTAAGTTGTCTAACTTAGAAACTGTAAATTCATCCATGTGTGGTCTCACGCACACTCGGAAATTTACCTTGTCATTAATTTTGGTCCAGGTCTCACGCATACCCAAAATTAACTTCAAGTGTTCCTTATAGTTAGATGGCATGTAACTTAAATTATAGGGTATTTAGTTTGATGTGTAATCAAAGCATGTATAAAGATGCATGCACTCATCTTTATAGCATAAATTTTCAAAACAATTTTATTTACCAATTAGTTAAGAGTAAACCAAAACTATGTACTTGAGGTATTGGGTTCACCAATTAAAGAAGTACCAACAATTATCGTCCACATATCCTACTCTTACATGTTATTCGGATATTTGCCACAAAAGTGGCGCGTGGAATTGAGGTAAATCATCCTTAAGATGATAGTGTACGTAAATAGTGATATAGGTAAGTCGCAGTTGACGCACAAGCGGGCCCGGAGAGCCGGTAGGAGCGAATCTCTTAAAAAAACCCCTCTCCAGATAAACCCACCACACAGTTTGTCAACTTTGGTCCGCCTTTCACACACTATTGTACAAAAACATCAATCAAGCAAAAGTTTATGATCTTAATCTTAAAAATTAAGTGACAAAGTTTAGATCTTGCTAGTCTCGCCTGGGAGCTAATTACCGTGCGAATCGGACCACTAGCGGCACATAAGACTCTGCAAGATCCTTACTTTATTACTTTATGTTTCACCGTTATTAGTCCACTTTAATTTTCTTTGAAAATTACCCTTTTATTGCTTACTTTAACATATCACATATAAAAAAAAACAATAAACAAGAAATTTAAAAGAAAACAACAATTAACTAATAAGAAAAATAATTAATTGTTAGTGAAACATCTAGCCACATGCAACCTTTTAAACAATCCTAAATAAAATCAATATCTAGATGTCAAGTATGCATATGGTTTAACTAAGACTTTCACCTTGCACAGGTGAGCCACATACATTGACAAAGTCAATTGCGTAAGTCATAGTAAACATATACCAAATTGCACATTAATTGATTTTAATATATAATTGGAGTCTTCCCCAATTTTAGAATTATCTAATTATTACATGTGTAAAACAAGTTCTAACAATTAAACAATTAATCCAATCCATGACTAACATGCATGTTTCGTCATGGATTCATGCATAACAATTACCACATAGTTCACATAAACACGTTGCAAACCTAGGGTTTCTAATCCAATTAATTAAAAAAAATAAACCACAAACCCTAATTAGGGTTTATGGAAATCGTACCCCCCAAATATAGGGTTAGGGTTTCGTAATTTTTTTTTTTTTTTATTTTTTTATTTTTTTATTTTTAAAACCTAGATCCATGGAACATGTCTATCTCAAACAATTATCAATTAGGTCACAAGATACGTTCAATTAACACATAAATCTTGTTAACAACCTAGGGTTACTAATCCACTTAATATTGAATCCACAAACCCTAATTTGGATAAAGGAGTGATCGAACCCCCCCCCCCCCCCAAAAAAAAAATTAAGGGTTTCAAAATTTAACAAGCCCTAGATCTCAAAACAATCTTAACATATATCTAAAACATTAAAGATCCGATTTTTATGTGTTTTATGTAATCAATTACATGTTATAACCTGGCTCTGATACCACAGTTAGAATATGAGAACCATATAAATTAACAAAACATGTATTCACATATGCGGAAGCGTAGGAACGATTATAACACATAATAGATTAACATAAATTAAATAGGAACGTACCTTTTGCACTTCAATAAATCATGAACAATATGAAGAACCCTAATAAGGGTTTATATGGATCAATGATTAACCCCTTACCGTTTTGTTAATCGATCCCTTGATAATTACTATAGTGAGTAATTACCTCAATCTTGTACACACGAACTAAACCATATCAAGTTTATGCTAGTAAAAAACACAAGTAAAGAATTTTGATGAACAAAATTCGATCCCACAACCCTAAAAGGGTGTACGATCGTTTATGGAACAAAGAAGAAAAGAAAAACACTTTAGGGTTTAGTGTGTGCAAGAGATTAGCCAAAACCTTGAACCCTTGATGTGTTTATATACTAATTGTAATCTTGGTGGACAAGTTAGGGCAAGGGATGCCCCTTGGGTTGGGTTGGCCGGCCATACCTCTCCAAGAGGGTATTCCGGAACCTTCTTGTTATCCAATTTACAATCTAGTCCTTTTCTTTGCGTTTAATGATAATTAGTCCATACCGTTAACAACTAACGATCATTAGTCCTTTTCTTGTGTTCAAATAATAAATATATATACATAACATTTAATATACATTAATTATTTACTTCTTGATACTCATTCGTAAAGTGTGCAATCCCGAGGTCTCGAGTTCGATTCTAGTCATACGAATATTAATATTTATCCAAAACTCCAACAATTTCTACAAGATTTGAATAAATTTCCGCGCTATTATTTGTGCAACTTAAGTCATTTTTTAACATATTTAGACGTGAACATTGATCTATGAACAAAATATATATATATAATTAGCCAATTAGGTAAGTGATTTGTTGTAGCAAATTAAGTTAAACATACATACCAAGAAAATCAGCAGCATTTTCGCCATTAGAGAATCGTCCCGTAGATTTCCTGTTAGTATAATCGACACCATTGTGTGGAAAATTGGCCTTAGCAACCGAAAGTGGCAAGTAATTATTATTTCCAACATCCACTAACGAGTCCCCCAACACATAAACACCCGGTGCAGTAGCCTGAGCTTTGCACACACTTATTCTTAACCCCATAAACAAAAGAACACACATCAACAATGCCATTGTTGCACTGGCCATTGTTCGTGTGTGCGATGATGGGAAGATGAATAGAGATGGGGTTAATTTATAAATGTGTTAAGAAATGCTCGTGTGAATGATTGGACGATGGTTACGTGATTGCATGTTTGATTGAGTGTAGTTGTAAATTCTTTGTTTGTGGTATGGAGTTGTGCATGCCTGCATGGCTGTAAAGGGTAGACCGTTTACTTATGGCTGATTTTTTTCATTATTTTAATAAACTTGTCAAACATTGGAATATAATATTTTAAAGATTTTGTTCTTTTGTACAACAAGTTCAAAGATTTTGTTGATCACAAGTTCACAACATGTGTAGGGCTGTTCACGAGTTAAGCTGAACCGAGTGAGGGTCTGCTTGAACTCGGCTCGAATAGAAACCGAGCAGCTCGGCTCGGTTCGAATTTAATAAAATGACCAGAAAACCTTTGCTCGAACTCGCTTGGTTTAAAACCGAGCAGCTCGGCTCGGTTCGAATTTGCTCGGTTCGAATTAAAATTTAGTACAAAGACTTCAAATTTAAAGGTCACCATTGATCATTCAGTCAAGCTTATACAAAATAAGTTCACCAAAATATGAACATGATAATTGTTTTGATTAAAAAAAAAAAAAAAAAAAAAAAAACAACTTAAAGTTCAAGCAGCCTATCAGCGTCTTCATCAGCAAAATATTAGTGTGTACGTGTACGTCTTTGAATTTTGGATGGACTTTTAATTGGGCTAAGTGTTATTTGGGCTAAATACAAAAATGTTAATCCATAAATCTAATAGAATGATAGTTACAAGATAAATTTATATTTATATAAATACATACATATATAATATATATAATATATTTATATATATAATAAAAATATTCGAGCCGATCCGAGCCGAGCAGACCTTTGCTCATGCTTGGCTCGTTTACAAACCGAACCGAGCGGAGCGGCTCGTCTACAATCGAACGACGGATCGAACGAGCAATTTTCAAGCAATTTTCGAACGAGCGGCGAGCGGCGAACACTTTGCCCAGCCCTATACATAGTCTCACAACGGACAACTCTTAACAGATAAAAAGGTTTTAAAAATAAGCATGTGCCCATGAAGATTTTTGTAACAAGTTTACGGAAACTAAACTATTTGACAAAAACCTAGAAACATTTTTTAATGTTACAAATTTTCAAGGTCTCAATTATTTGGTAATATAAACATTTATAGATAAAATCACACCCGATAATTACTATTCTGTAGAGACGTTAAATACAAAAAGACAAATAACATGTGTAAAACAATTTAACAATATTGTACAACAATTTAACGACCACAAAAAACAACACGTGTTGACGCTAAACTACAAAAATAGTTTCTTCGACTTTAACTTTCAACAAACATTGTTGATACAATATTGATGGGGTGCCACACTTTTAGTGACAACTAGTATTGTCGCTAAAAGTATTTTCATTAGCTTTCCAATAATTCCCTCCTAAAACTATAGAATTCTGTCAAAATCTTTTAGCGACAACATGTGTCATCACTAAAAGTATTTCCTAAATAACGATTATTTCCTGATTAAATAATTTATTTTTATTAAAAATACAATTAAAAAATGTTTAAATAATGCGGAATAGCTTTAGGGACGATATGAGTCGTCGCAAAAAGCAATGATTAAAATTAGAAATTAACTACTTCAATTAATTTTGAAATAATTATAGAATTAGTTTATTGACAAAATTAATAATTTAGTGTGTTATAAAATTTATTTTTGTAGCAAAAGTGTGTTTAAGTTGTAAAAGTAGTCAAGTATCGAAGATGGTAGTACAATATGTGTCGTTGATTGATGCGCGTGCGTGTCGTTGCGATTTAGCAGTATTAATGCCTACTCAAGTTTTAAATTTATATTTAGCCGACTTATCAATAACACACACACACTTAACGAGCAGTGTACCCGGTCAGTATGAATATAATGGTAAGTAGAGTGTCGATCACTAAGAGTGAAACGTATTATCTAGTTATTCTAATCAGTATTTTAATATCCTAAGTTAGCTATACAACCTAATCTAACGCAAGGGGGTTCAGCCTGAGAGACTGGCACGGTTTGGTTATAATTAAGTAGAAAACTAAACTAATGAGCACGAATCAGCGATTAGCACACACGTACACAGATAGATACTCGAGACAATAAGAAGACCTGTCCTGATAATTAAGTAGCTTGTCACTTGTTTTATTGCTAGTTTTATATGAAGTGTATATAATTAAACCTTTCTCGTTGGCTCTAATCTTATCGGCGAGTAAACCCTTAATGATTACTTATGTCTATCCTACTTTTCTAGAGTATTGGGCATTTGTGATGCCCACGTCTCGTATACGCTAGAATAGATAGGCGAGGAAGGGGCATGGCGACCCAAGCAAGACTCAGCTACACACAGAGGTTATCAATGCACTAATAAAAGTCACCAAAGACATCAACATATAAACTTTAATTAATGGGAAAGCAATATTAAGGGGAGTGCATGATTTTTCGTAGTCACATGACACAAGCCCATCAATCATGATGAATTAAAGCGTACTAATACAATAAAACAAAACTACTTAATGAATTGAATACATGCAGGACCTTCTTACAGCTCTTGTATCTTCGTTCGAGGTGTGTCTTGTGCTGCTTGGTCGTCTGAATTCGGCTCCAGGGTTATATCTTTCTCTAAAATCTAGCTCTTCAAATTCGTTTGTGCTTGGGGTATTTATAGTTTTTGTCTCAGGGATAGATGCGGCGCATTGAGTTGATAGATGCGGCGCATTGACTTAACTTCGCGTGGGGTCCAAGATTAATATATTCTGGAATATTCGTACACCGTCTTCAGATGCGGCGTATCTTGATCTTTGTATGCGGTGCATGTACTTGGATTGTAACTTGTGAAATCTTGATAGTGATACGCCGTATATTAGAAGTATAATGCGGCGTATCTGGAGTAGAACGAGCTTGATCTTCTGGATTTCAGTAGGCTTTTGACATCTTGCTTGTTTTGCTCCATAATTAGTCCAAAATCGCTAAGTTTCACATAATGCTTGTTTTTACCTGAGAATTACTAAAGTAAACATTAATGTATCGATTCTCATAGATAATATAATAAAACAAGTCAAATAAATAGGATAAATGATGATAATAAAATGTACTTATTTGAGTTCATCAAATATCCCCCCACTTGAACTTTACTTGTCCCCAAGTAAACCTTAGAATTAATCGTATGAAAATATATCCTAAAAGATATTAGGATTTATTTTTATATTTAAGCACGTATTCTTTTTGTCATAATCACACAACCAAACACTTGACGAAGTAGAAACCAAAATAATTTTTAATGTAAAACAATTCTAAATCGTTTAGTTGCTTAGTTGTGACGAATGTTCTATCATAGGCTTGGCAAGTATACGCATCTCCCCCACTAAAGCCAAGGAATAACAAGTCTAAAGCGGTAAAAAGGGTTTGTTGGTTAAGGGTTGATCATCCTTTTTAATCTCTATCGATCTCATATTCCAGAAAAGGCGACAAAATTACAAATACATGATCGAATCCACGACCACGATACTTGCAATTGCTCAAATCCTTAACTCGAATAGGCTAAAGATAGGACCAAGTAATCTTCACCAATAATATTATATCAAAAAGGGCGACAAAATCATAAATACATAGCCGAATCCACGACTACGATACTTAAGATTGCTCAAATCCCTAATCTCAATAAATCAAATATTTGGATGAAGAATGATATAGGGTATGGATAATATTTGGGATACAAATTGGTGTAAAATAAAAAATAAACAAAACAGATAAATTAAAATCCTAAGTGTGGTTAATTACTTTCCCAACCATCCCATGAATAAGACTCATATCATTGAATAACTCACGCTTTAACACTTGAAACACACGCTTTAGGTAGACACGAATTATACTCAACAAGATCTCAATCAAAGAATAACCTTAGTTGGCGTTCCCATAACGGCCAACTCCCGTTCAATCCATAAATATAATATACAACAATGGTGATATCGCCCACTTAATACAAAACTTTACATAAGTTGGTTAAAACAAACTTCCAACTTTTCTTTTTTTCTTTTTCTTTTCTATTTTTTCGATTTTTTTTTATTATTATTATTTTTTTTATTATTTTTTTTTGCATCAACATATATGTGTAAAATTTCACAACTTTTCTATCACTATTTTTCCGGATAATTTTTCTATACTCTTCATACTTTCAAAAATAACTGTAATAGTGAAAGTAGCAAACACACGAAAAATAAACTAAAAGTTATACAATATTTACTTTCATACCAATTGCATTGTGCAATTTCCCGACCTAACCAAAGATAATGAATTACGCACGCGAACACAGATAATGTAAGGAAACACACTTTGCCTAAAGCAATTAACCACGGATTTTAATCTACAGGGTAGGCTAAGGTGTAAGGGTGTATCGAAACATTACAACAAAGGTGTAAGAAACGAAAGGAATGGCTCTGAGGGTTTTTCTAGGGGTATCTTACTCTAAAAGTGAGAGTAAACAAAGGGTTTATACGGGGGTTAACTAACCAGTGTAGTTAGTTAATATCACATAACATATAAAGGCTATTTGGGTGTAATCCTAGAAATTTACCAATTTAGAGAAGTCACACCAATTATATTAATAATACTTATTATGGTGGTCTCGAATAGTATACAAGCCAAGTTCTAAAGTTTACAAGTCACCGGCACACTAAAGTTTTTATATTTTTCTAAGAATAGAGTTATGTGTGCGGTTATGTAATTTAGACTTTAAAAAAAAACATGCTAAAAAAATTTAAATTTTGATATATTAAGCGCATTTTAAGCATATTTTGAAAAAGTTTAGGACAAGTAAGTGTTCTAATTCTCCATCCCCCCACTTAAGTTAAACAACGTCCTCGTTGTTTGTGTCAAAGGTTAAAAACTGGAAAATAAAAGAATTAGAACAGAAAAACTCTCCTGAGATTTGCTCGGTATGATCCTCCATTATTCGTATAAGAGCAAAAATCAACTTTCTTGTGGATGAGAACGTTTAAGCTTCATAGATGATGTATCCACAAAAAAATGCAAGAATCTATAATACCATTTAGACTTTAACACACCTGAGTTAAGAATGTTCAAACTTGCATAATACATTAGTAGTTAGTAAAAATAAAACCTAAAAAATTAAACTGTAAATCATCAGGTCAGTCGATACGCCGTATCTTATGGAAGAAGATACGCCGTATCGAGCCTGGAATAAATACGAATCAGAATAAAAGATGCGTTGCATCCTTAACCAGGGATGCGCCGCATTAAATAAACTGACAGAAAGTTTTAAAGTCAAAAATAAAAATGCAGAAAATGAAATAAGATATGACCAGTGCAGGTGATGCGTCGCATCTTATGATGGAGATGCGCTGCATCTTCTGCAGGTCTGACAGACTCGACACAGAACAGAAAAGTAAAATTTTTTCTTCCGGGTTGTCTCCCGGTCAGCACTTGTCTTTATTCCAGAGTCTTCAAGTTAGACTCACGTTCAGCTCCTTATTTTGTTCTTGTTACGTGCCATCCTTCTTCTTTCATCCGAAAGATGTTACCGTATAGCTCCGCAACATTTTTTTATCGTCAAATATTCGGGAGAGGTTTTGTAGAGAACTCTCCTTAAGGCTAGGTGAATTATTGTAAAGGATACCTGGAATTCTATTTCAAGAATTTAAGATACTCAATGTTACCAGTACTGAGTTCTCCTCCACTCTTGTCGTCTTACTACAACCTTTCAGTGATCAAAGGTTTGATCACCCCAGCTAGCATCTCTTGGTTAGGTTCAGAATGTAATCTTCCATAGCGATGCTTAAGCCATCATTTATCCTGAAAATAAACCAACTTGTGCACGAGAGTAGTGGAACGATCAAAGTGAATATCAAAAATCAACTATATTTATTGAATTAAATGTGTCGTATTAACAAAAGCTAATGCGCCGTATTTTCGTTACGTTTCAAAATACAAGATTTTTGATTTAGCAGATGCGCCGTATCGATAAAGATCGATGCGTCGCTTTTGTTTAATAATTCGAAAAAATGTTTTTAATTTAAATAGAAAATACGCCGTATGTGTTAAAACAGATGCGTCGTATGGCGTTAGGGTTTAGAAAAATTTCTTATTAAAAACAGAATACGCCGTATCTTGGGAAAGACGCGTCGTACTCGAATTTATTAAACGCGTTGTATTTTATAAAAATTAAACGCAATACGCCGTATCTGTGAAAACAGATGCGCCGTATCGTTTGTATTAGCACAATACAACGATAGCAGAATGCAGAAAAAAAGAAAAATAAAAATAAGAACAAACAAAAAGAAACAAAAATTACAGAAAACAAAAACACACAAAAACAGAAAATATGCAAATTATACAATGAATGCAATCTATCTAATATACAACAGGGTTAGTGGTTAGAATCTAAAAAAAAACTAAAAAGAAAAACCTAATTAAAATACTAAATCAAATTAACAGATAATAACAATTCACTCCCCGCCAACGGCGCCAAAAACTTGATGCGCGTGCGTGTCGTTGCGGTTTAGCAGTATTAATGCCTACTCAAGTTTTAAATTTATATTTAGCCGACTTATCAATAACACACACACTTAACGAGCAGTGTACCCGGTCAGTATGAATATAATGGTAAGTAGAGTGTCGATCACTAAGAGTGGAACGTATTATCTAGTTATTCTAATCAGTATTTTAATATCCTAAGTTAGCTATACAACCTAATCTAACGCAAGGGGGTTCAGCCTGAGAGACTGGCACGGTTTGGTTATAATTAAGTAGAAAACTAAACTAATGAGCACGAATCAGCGATTAGCACACACGTACACAGATAGATACTCGAGACAATAAGAAGACCTGTCCTGATAATTAAGTAGCTTGTCACTTGTTTTATTGCTAGTTTTATATGAAGTGTATATAATTAAACCTTTCTCTTTGGCTCTAATCTTATCGGCGAGTAAACCCTTAATGATTACTTATGTCTATCCTACTTTTCTAGATTATTGGGCATTTGTGATGCCCACGTCTCGTATACGCTAGAATAGATAGGCGAGGAAGGGGCATGGCGACCCAAGCAAGACTCAGCTAGACACAGAGGTTATCAATGCACTAATAAAAGTCACCAAAGACATCAACATATAAACTTTAATTAATGGGAAAGCAATATTAAGGGGAGTGCATGATTTTCCGTGTCACATGACACAAGCCCATCAATCCTGATGAATTAAAGCGTACTAATACAATAAAACAAAACTACTTAATGAATTGAATACATGCAGGACCTTCTTACAGCTCTTGTATCTTCGTTCGTGGTGTGTCTTGTGCTGCTTGGTCGTCTGAATTCGGCTCTAGGGTTATATCTTTCTCTAAAATCTAGCTCTTCAAATTCGTCTGTCCTTGGGGTATTTATAGTTTCTATCTCAGGGATAGATGCGGCGCATTGAATTGATAGATGTGGCGCATTGACTTAACTTCGTGTGGGGTCCAAGATTAATATATTCTGGAATATTCGTACACCGTCTTCAGATGCGGCGTATCTTGATCTTTGCATGCGGCGCATGTACTTGGATTGTAACTTGTGAAATCTTGATAGTGATACGCCGTATGTTAGAAGTATAATGCGGCGTATCTGGAGTAGAACGAGCTTGATCTTCTGGATTTCAGTAGGCTTTTGACATCTTGCTTCTTTTGCTCCATAATTAGTCCAAAATCGCCAAGTTTCACATAATGCTTGTTTTTACCTGAGAATTACTAAAGTAAACATTAATGTATCGATTCTCATAGATAATATAATAAAACAAGTCAAATAAATAGGATAAATGATGATAATAAAATGTACTTATTCGAGTTCATCATTGATACTTTCGTATTTGTACTCGTGTAATTCAAAAAGCGTTCTTACGTATACGCGTTATCAAAATCATTTAATGAAATGCGAAGATTTCATTCGATTGAATATGAAGACACTTGGTTCACATATGTCGATCAACACTTGAATAGTCTCGGATGTGATAACACTTTCTTACGACATCGATAATGATTGTATTTGATTTGCATAATTCAAAAGAAATTGTTCCATATAAGCGTTATCAACATCATTTACTGAAATGTGATGATGCAACTCGATTAAATATGAAGACATTTGTTACGCATGACTCGATCACTTGAGTACTCTTGGATGTGATTACATTTGTTTATGAACATCGATACTTTTATATTTCATTTGCGTAATTCAAAAGATGTTCTTCTGTATATGTGCTACCAATATCTTTTAATGAAATGCGATGATTCTACTCGACTGAATATGAGGACACTTGGTTGGTTCACTTATCTCGATCATCACTTGGATAGTCTCAGACGTGATAACATTTGCTTAAATATCTATACTCATCGTATTCGACTTGCATAATTCAAAATACGTTCTTCCGTATATGCGCTATCAATATCATTTAATGAAATGTGATGCAACTGGATTGAATATGAAAACATTTGGTTGGTTTACATATCTCGATAATCACATGAATAGTCACGGATGTGATAACATTTGCTTATGGACATCGATGCTTGTTGTATTTGACTTGTGTTATTTAAAAGATGTTGTTCCATATTAGCGCTATCAATATCAATTAATGAAATCCAATGTGTTAATACAAATATCGTCTAAAAAACGTTATTTATATTTTACGATCTTTGCTATATTTTGTTAACGACAATTATAAACTTTATTTTAGCAAAACATAAATATAGTTAAGTCTTTTACATATATAGTCACAAGTCTTTCATAAACAGAAATTAAACATCACTTAGGTAATATATATACACATTTTAAAAAGTATACTTTCATAAACTAGTTAATCTAAAACGGAAATGTATTTTTACATCATGGCATGCATCATCTTTGAGATCTTTGGAAGATATGATGAATATCTTGTTTAGATTGTTACTCAAAGAATCATGGAAAGATATGGTAAATATTTTGGATAGATTTGATAAAGATTTGGATGATTCTCTGTCAGGTCCCCGCAGAACCACTAGACTACACGGACGGAACCCTCATTTTGGTTCCGTCCCATCCGTGGTTTGCTGGCACTTGTTGCCTATAAATAGCAAGTAACACATTGATGTTTTCTCATAACTTTCATACATAAAACAATATACATTCTCTCATTCATTATTCTCTATATCTAACTCATTCTTATTTTATTTTAGTGAACTTCTTTGTAGCAAGAAGATCAAAGCATTACAAGCTTCAACAAAACGTTGCAAGGCTGGTTTGTTTGTCATTGTGTGAATTGTATTCATTCATACATCATTATTTATACCAAACCATCATAAACCTCTGATAGTGATCGGTTAGTATTTTAGTCCCCAAAATACTTAGTGTGACGGGAGTAGTTGTACCCTTGTAAAAGAACTCGACATCTAGCTTTGTGTCAAAAATATTGTAAGCGACGTGTAAAGGTTTTCTCCGCCGGATAAAGGATCTTGTTGACTAGTGAAGAAAACTCTCGAGTTGGATACTCGGAGAGTGGAGTAGGGCAAGGAAAAAGAGTCCTTGTAGACCGAACCACTATAAACACTCGTGTTGTGGTTTGATCGTTTCTTTCTTGCACTATACTTATTTGTTATTTTGTTTGCATACATTAAGTCATTTAATACAAACATAACAAAGAAAAAGAAATTAAAAAACGGTAAAACTATTCAACCCCCCCCCCTTCTAGTTTTTCACAATTGGCATCAAGAGCTACGTTACTCAAGATTTTTAAAATGTATTGTATTTTAAAACTTGAAACGATCCATGGATTTTGAAAACTTTAAAGAAGGGCAATCTATGCAAAGACCACCACTTTTTGAACCAAATGGATTTATTTATTGGAAAAGCCGTTTTAAAACATATGTGAAATCAAAAGATATAGATCTGTGGTCTATAATTATAGAAGGTGATCATAAACCTATTATAAAAGATATTGCAAGTGGTCGGGATGAGGATACTTCACTTACTCGTCATAGTGATGAGCAAAAGAAGTTAATTGCAAAAAATAATGAAGCAAAAATGATGCTTTACAATGGTCTAACTAAAAAGGAATTTGAAAGAGTCTTTATGTACAAAACTGCTAAAGAAATTTGGCAATCTTTAATAATCACTCATCAAGGAAATTCACAAGTCAAGAATAACAAAATTGATCTTCTTGTTCAACAATATGAACAATTTAGTATTCCTGAAGATGAAGTCATTGATAGTGCATTTGCTCGCTTTAATACTATTATTACTTCTCTCAAAGCACTTGATGAATCCTTTTGTAGTAAGAACTTTGTCAGGAAATTTCTTAGAGCACTTCATCCAAAATGGAGAGCAAAAGTGACGGATATTGAAGAATCTAAAGATCTCTCAAAGCTAGCACTTAACGAGCTAATTGGAAACCTCAAAGTTCATGAAATGGTAATGGTGAATGACTCAGAGATCGTTAAAGGCAAAAAGGAAAAGATCAAGTCTATTGCCTTAAAAGCAAGAACGGAGACAAGTGATGATGAAGAATCTAGCTCAGGAAGTGAAGATGAGGAATATGCCATTGCCGTAAGAGATTTCAAAAAGTTCTTTCGAAGACGAGGAAAGTTTGTAAGACAACCTAGAGATGAAAAGAAACCCTTTCGAAAAGATCGTGATGATAAGAAAGGCAAGGTTGAAAGAAAATGCTTTAGATGTGGTGACACAAGCCATCTCATAGGAGATTGTCCAAAGCCACCTAAAAACAAAACTCAAAGAGCTTTTGTGAGTGGTGCTTGGAGTGAAAGTGAAGATGATGACGAGGAGCGAAAGAATAAAGAAATTGCTCTCCTGGCTCAAGACTCAAACGAGGTACACTCTGACTCATCTTATTCCTCTATTAATGATGATACCTTGCAAAATGAATATAACAAACTGTGTGAATTTAGCTTAAAAATCATAAACAAAAACAAATTTTTGAAAACAAAAAAGGAATTCTTAGAAAATGAAGTTTATGAATTAAAAGAAAAAGCAAAACGTTTAGAAAAAAGTAAAGCTATTGACAAGGTATGTACATCATGTCAAGAGCTTAGACTTGAATTAGAGAAACTTAAAATCACACAGGATGAACTTATCAAACAAAACTCTAAGTTCAAAAAGTTTGATAAAAATATTTGTTGTGTGGATGAAATAATGAGAATCCAAAAATTACCACATGATAAAACTGGACTAGGTTTTATGAAATTAGGAGATTTAAGTAGTCTAAAGAAACAAGCCAAAAAAGTTCAAGAAACTTTTCCAACTGCCTCAGAGACCCACGGATCAGACGGAACCAAAAATTTGGTTCTGCCTGTGGAAGAGTTTGGTTCCGTGGGTACCTCAACAGAACAAAAAGTTCGTACATCGGCTCGTACTGAGTTTGTTAAAGTCACAAAGAAACCTAACACTACCACAAATGAAACTAAACAAAAATAAGCTGTTACAATAGGATTAGGACTTTCTAAAAATGAATATAGATCCAAAATCACTCAACAGAGGCCTAAAACACCTATTCCCAAACGCCCATTTCCAAAGAGCAACTACAACACACAACCCAACTATCAACAAAATGGTTGGAATCAAAACTTCCCAAGGCATTATCAAACTCCTAACTACATGCCATGGAACTCATATCCACCATTCCTATACATGAATCAAGTTAATGGGATTTTTAACCAATTTTGCAAAGAAACCTTGAGAGTCGATTCATGTATGCGACGTTTAACGATTCCTCGACTCTCAAGGTGTCTAGAACTTTTGTATATGGATTTATTTGGTCCATCCGCTATACAAAGTTATGGAGGCAACTTCTACACTTTGGTCATAGTAGATGATTATTCAAGATACACTTGGACAAAGTTTTTGAAAAGTAAAAACGAAGCTTTTGATCAATTTGAAATTCTTAGTAAGAAAATTCAAAACCAACTAGATAGTCGTATTGTGTCAATAAGAACGGATCATGGTCGTGAATTTGATAATGAAACACAATTTGGAAACTTTTGTGATGCCAACGGCATAACACATAATTTTTTGGCTCCTCGTACACCTCAGTCAAATGGTGTAGAAGAACATAAAAACCAGACTCTTCAAGATATGATCGAGTAGGACAATGCTTAATGAACAAAACATACCACAAAAGTTTTGGTGTAACGCCGTTGACACTTCAACCTATATTTTAAATAGAGTATTAATTCGACCATTCTAGAACAAAACACCATATGAACTATTGAAACTTATCATGCATAAGTTTCTCAAAGTCAACACACATTTCCTTCCTTGTAGATCCAAAGATAATATCATCTACATACACATGTACCAGCAAGATATCCTTCTTATGCTTCTTGATGAACAATTTCTGATCAATCTTGCCTCTTTGGAATCCATTATCTATCAAATAGGAAGCCAAAGTCTCATACCATGCCCTTGGTGCTTGATGTAGTCTGTAAAGAGCCTTTACTACCTTGTACACCTTATCAGGATGTTCTGGATAAACAAGACCTGGAGGTTGAGAGACATAAACCTCCTCTTCAATAGTACCATACAAGAAGGCACTCTTGACATCCATCTAATAAACTGTGAAGCCCATGAAAGAAGCATAGGCCAAAAATAGTCTAATGGCTTCAATCCTTGCTACAGGTGCAAAAACTTCTTCATAGTCTATACCCTCTTCTTGTGTGTACCCTTGGGCTACAAGTCTAGCCTTGTTTCTGACCACAATGCCCCTTTCATCCCTTTTGTTCCTGAAAACACATTTGGTGCCAATTACCCTCATACCCTTGGGCAAATCCACTAGTACCCAAACCTTCTGAATCTTGAATTGGAGAAGCTCTTCTTGCATTGCTTCTACCCATCTTGAATCTTCTAAGGATTTGAGAACATTTTTGGGTTCAGCTTGTGAGAGGAAACACACAAATAAACAAGTGTTGGCATCTTTATGCTGCTTTGTTGCATAAACAGTACTAAGAAACCCTTGTCGGACTGAAGTCATGAGTTGCTTTCTTGTCTTTACTCAAGATTACATGTCACCAATCACATTGTCAAGGGAGTGAGCTTTGTGAATCCTTGTGTGTGGTGTAGTAAGAACTGAATATGTAGGTGGTAGATTGTTGAAATCCACCCCATCTTCTGAGAAATCCGCTGCATTAGATTCTGATGGGCCAGTAGTATGAACATTTGGCCTAGCAGTATCAAGTTGGGGCTCAGCAGTACAATCATCATTAGTACTATTAGCTTTATTATCTTGTTCCTCAGTTCCATCTACATTGTTTTCACCTTTAATCTCTTCCTTAGATTCATCAGTAGAAGGTTCACCATTCATTGAAGTTGAATCCACACTTGTCCATATAGGCATCAGTACATGATCTTGATCTTTCTCCTTACCCAAGCCTGCTTCATTTGTTGCATCATCAGCTTCTGAACTTTTACCAGTAATTCTGCCTCCTAGTCCTCCCCCAAAGGTAACATATCCTCCATCCAATGGTTGAAAGTCTGAAAGATAGGACATGTTGCCTGTCATGTGCCTGGAACACCCACTGTCTGCATAACCTTGATCTTCATCATCTGCTTGTGAATGTCCCTGCACATGAAATAAGGAAATTAGTTTCCCTGGGGTACCCAAGCCATTACTGACTTGGGTTTGCCTCGTGCATCAATATAGTTAAATCTTTTCAAAATAGTTGATGCACCATTGGACTGGATTGGTCTCCAAATCCAACATGCTGAGGCCTTAACAGCATTAACCCTCTTTTCCCTAGCAGTGTTTTTAAAGTTGCCAGTACTAACTGTTTGGCTAGCAGTATTAACTGCTGGCTTTGCAGTTGTAGCCTTTGGCTTCCAAATTTGTTTTTGTACCACTGCTTTCTTTTGAAAGGGCCTGTTAGCAGTTGTTGGTGCAGATTTGAAAGCTGGTTTTGGGTAAACAGTCTTAAATGGTCTGGCAGTACTAACTGCTTGTCTAGCAGTATGAATTGTTTTGGGCCAGACTTCAATAAAAGTGCTCTGGGTGTCATTCTAGCAATATTAGAGTGAGTTTGAGGCCTTTCTAAGTTCACCCTATGGTTTGAGTACCCAGTTACCCTTTTGTTGCAAAAAGCTTCAAGGTGGTCAAATCTACCACAAGAGTAACAAGCCTTCTTATACAGAACAAAGTCATCACCTAGTTGGTGAGACTTGAGGTTGTTCCAGTTCCTCTGGTTACCTCTTGGCTTGTATGTGGATCTGTACATTTCACAGGGTCTAACTGTCTTCCTAATTGGTTTAACATTTGACTTAGGCCTAACAGTTTCATGATCAACCACCTTGGGAACACTGGTTCCTTCTACTTTAACTACATCAAGTTTAGCCACATTCTGATCTTCCTCATCATCAGATGTCCAATCCTCAATGGTTGGAGCATCTGAATTCCTATCAGTGGAAACCTTGTCCTCAGTAAGTGAAGTGTCACTTGCACTCTCAAAAGGTTCACTGACTTCTACAGGCTTATCAACAACTACATTTTCTTTTGACTTAAGACCATAATCTAACATTCGTTGTTGAAATTCAGGAAAACCTGTATGTTCTAGGTCTATCCCTGGGGGTGCAGGAATTCCTCTGTAAGGAGGTGGAACTATTTTGTACCCCAACCCAGACTTAGCTTTGTTGATTAACTGACATTCAATTATTTTGTTTACACACTTAGAGGCATATTCTAATGTTTCTACACTTAATTGAATGTTTTCATTAGCCTTTTTAATTCTATCCAACTCAGCTTTAAATAGACTAATTTCAGCATTCTTAAATGACAAATCCCTTTTAAGAACTGCTATATCATCAGCAAAACTAGTCTCATTATTCTTATAATGCACTATTTGCTCCTCTAGGACAGCTAAACCTCTTTTATGATTTTACAAATTATAATTTGTTTTGTTTAGTTCAATCCTTTGTTCATCATAGTGTTTCCTTAAAGTTTCTAATTCTTTAAGAGCGGTGCATGATTTAGAACAACATTTAGCAGATTGTACCTCAGAATCAGAGAAGGCCATAAGTGCCATCTCAGTAGGTGCTTCCTCTTCTTCTGCCATAAAACCCCAATCAAAGCCTAAGCTATCAATAGCCACCATAGCATTTGAAGTTGGCTCAGCCGCTTCCATAATCTTGGCCTTGTTTCCATAACCTTTGCTCCTGCCATCTTGTTGCCTAGGTCTTCTGCATTCCCTTGAAAAGTTCCCCAGCTTGTGGCAATTGTAGCATTCTATCCTTGATTTGTCAAAACCAGCAGTATCATTGCTGCTGATGGTGATCTTCTTTCCAGTTCTTTGTTAGAATTTCTTAGCCCTCATGCTAAGAAGAGAGATCTGCCATTTGAGGTCTATTTCTTCCAAATCATCATCATTGATTTCCTAGAGGTCTTCATGAGTCACCATTGACCCATCTTTCTGGCTTGTCAGGAAGGCACAACAGGTTTTCTCATCCATAATACCAACAATACTGCTTGATGAACTAGCAGTACTAATATTGGAGTTAGCAGTACTAACTCCCACAGTAACCTTTACTTTTTCAGCTGGACTTGAGTTACTAGAAGATGACTCAAAGGCCATGTTCCCAGTGCTTGAACTAGATCCTCCAGCTTTCTTCACATCCTGCTCAACAATCTTGAAGTTGCTGTATAAGTCCATCAGGCTCATTGTTTCAATGTATGGCTTGTTCTTCCAGACCACCACATGCATAGCCCATTCTGCAAGTAAACTCCTCAAGAACTTGGAGTTCATATCTTCTTGAGGTATATCTTAACCAAGAACAGCAAGTTGGCTAACAATCTTTTGAAGGCTGTTGAACATGTGATTCAAAGACTCATTGCTGGTTGCAGTGAAGTTCTCAAAGTTATGCTTTAGGAGAGTCTTCTGTGTCTTCTTGGTGGCTTCATTCCCGCCATATCTTGCGATGATTGCCTCAAACAAGGTCTTGGCATCCTTGAACTTCTGAAATTCAATAGTTGATCATTTGGAATGGTCATCATCAGCAAACTTGTAACAACCGAGGCATTTTAGGTCACTAATTTTACTAATATTAATTACTTAATTTTTCTATTTTAAGTAAATTAGCTTTTACCGGGAAAGTTGGCGCGCACGTCGTGACACGTACACTTAAATCCGTAATTTGACTCAGACTATGCCCAGTCTACCCATTAATATGATTTATTTTCCCCCACTTACTTGTTTTCATATGGAATAATTTAATTTTCCATTTCTACACGAAGTGTGCACATTTTACGTTTTACGCGTTTTCGGCTCACGGTTTAAGCTTTAAAGACGTTATAACACTCCGAAAGGCTCGGGAAATATATGAAACATCAATTTAGGTCATTTTAAGTCAAATGTGATATTTTTATGAAAATGTTACCTTTATGGCATTTATTTTTACAAACTAAGCATAAAACCTTATCGGGTTAGCTCCGTTGGCCTTTAAAACACTCCGTGACCTAGAATACTTATAAATAATATATACTACCTTAAAAAAAAAAAAAAAAAAAAAAAAAAAAGAAAAGTTCCTACAAAATCCCTCCCTAGGCCGACCATGGATACTTATACACTCATTATATCTCTTCTTTTTTTTCATTTTCAAGAAACCTATTATTCTCCTTTACATGCAAATCTCTCCATAACCCCAAAAACCAACCAACTCCCTCCTCCTTCTCCTCTCTTGGATGCCAAAAATTAACACAACAACACCACCATTATACAAGTTTTTCCAGCCTCAAATCTTGCATCATTCGTGTGGTTATAGTCTTGGTAAGTTTTTCTAACATTTGCAACTTCATATCCTTCTTTTTCTATGATTTTTCTTAGAGTTTTTAAGGATTATAAAAACCACTCTTGCATGTGTGATTTGGAATATGTTTATTCAAGATTTCATAAGAATATATGATTTAGATAGGTGGTTAGGCTTGATTTGGATATTAGATGCAAGAGAGGGTTTGATTTAAAAGGGTTTTGATGAGTTGTTGTTGATCATTCTTTAAAACTTTGCTTATAAAAACTAATAAGGATCTTCAAAATAAATCTTGAACTCCTGGACTTATGGAGTTCTTGAGTTAATAAAAGGGTAGTGATGATTAATCTTGAACATGCATGGGTATTAGAAACAATAAATTCACATAAAGTAACCTTTGGGATTGGTCCATAACCTGTCCCAGATCTTATGCAACAAAAACGATTCACTATTTTGTCCTTAATCGGTTTTAAGCTAAACTAAAAATATTGGGAGATAGCCTCAGGTCTTAGGATCATTTCCTTGAAAACCTTACATCTTAATTTATCCCGATGATTTTTGGAGAAAATCTACACTAAAACTTGTCCAGGGTTGCATGTCAGATTTGATAGGCCAATTACTATAAAATGTTGCAAAGAACCCTAGGTTAGTAAAAATATGAAAGTTTGAGCTAAGACATGTAGAAAACTTTTCCCACTGGCCTTGTGTCCATTAGACCTGTGAATAAAAAGATATGCTCATTTTTCTAAGCTTAATTGGATGCTGGAAGTAATTGCATAGAGACATAGGGGTAAATTAGTAATTTTACCCATGTTCTGAAGCTCTCAGTTAAGTGAGGCCTTGATTTTCATATATTACAGAGTCATACCTTTCTAATCATATAAAGTTCATAATTTTAGCCATCACGGTTTAGAAATGGCGACCCGATTAGTGTGATAATTTTTATAAATTTTCCATCAGCTTTTTGATTTAAGCCATATAAGTTATTTCAAACATCTTTTCGACCCATGACTTACTATAAAACTTTCAACTAAATTACCTTATGGTATTATAAGTACAAGTACTGAATTAAAACATAAGTATAAGTGTTATACCTTAATTCCCCGAGCCTAAGTCGTGTTGTATTTTATTTAGGTCACTTGTGATCTTTGCGGTTTTTCTCGACGTGCACACTTCTCTGGTTTCTGTTTCTACTACTTCATCGTTGGTGAGTTCATAGCCCCAAGTTTTACTTCAATTAATTTAAAAACTCCGTAGGGGAGATACATGCTATAAATATTTATGATCACAATGCTTTGAAATTATATGCTATCATATTATTATTGTTGCCTAAGTTTCCCATAGCCGAAAGTCCCTTTTTATTATCGTGAACTGTTAATCACTTGCGAGTGAACGCGAATACCTTAAATAAATCTATTGGAACGACATCCCTCATGCCGAAATGTGCCAGTATGGCTATACCATGTATTGTATTCGTATTGTTGATTAGGTATGGCTATTACCTATGTCGAAGGGCAAAATTTATATTCTGTTAGAATATCCCACATAACGTTAATGTTCGGGGTCACGAGCTTAGTGCAATAATAACTTTACTAGACTTTGCATTTATTGCTTAGTTTCTTTCTAAACTATATTGTGATCAACCTCTTATAATTAAACTCTATGGATTCACTCAACCTTTGTGTTGACCTTTTTAGCATGTTTTATTTCAGGTCCTTAAGGCGATAGCAGGTGGGAAGCATTTTCGAGTCTTTTTGCATAAATGAAGACTTGCCTTATTATAATTCCATTTGATAAACTTTTGAACTATTTATGTTATGTACTAATTTATTGGGACCATTTTATGCTCTAAAACTCTGAATTGTCCGTAATATTATCGAATGGTGTTGTTTTTCGAAAACATCTCATTTTAGAGTTCGTTTTCTATGACTTGAACTGTGTAACTAATAAGTAACTTCCCAAATTTCTATTCTGCAGTATAGTAAATTTGGGGGTGTTACAGATTGGTATCAGAGCCTAAGTTATAGAGAATTAGGTTGCATTTGTTACCTAAACTATAACTAATCTTTCTATTTTATTTTATTGAAACTTCCCTATCGCCTTAGAGGTTTTACCTATGTTTATGACTTATTTACTGGGCATAGTTATATATATATATATATATATATATATATATATATATATATATATATATATATATATATATATATGATTATTTATATACTATATATAATTACTGACCGCATATGCCTACTTTGTCAGGCATTATGTCATTACCTGCCTCACCTGACCATGCACCACCATCACCTGACCATGCAGCAAATGCACCAGTTGTTCCAGAGATTGAGCTAGCTCAACTTGAGCTTGCACCAGACCTACCATAACAAGCACCCCTACCCCCGAATCATGTCTTCGACTTCCCAAATGAAGATCCTGAGGAAGACCCTCAGGAAGACCCTCAAGAAGACCCGGATGAAGAAGAAGAAGATCCGGAAGAGCCAGAGGAAGAACAGCCAGATGAAGAAGACCCTGAAGAAATGGATATACTGATACTTCAGGATGTGAGTTCAAATGAAGAGATAGATGACTCTGAGTTGATCTACCCATATGAGGCAATGGGATCGCCTTATCCACCACCACCTCTATTGGACACTTACTTCGATTCTAATCCCGAGATTAAGGATGCTGCTACTGTTGGCTCTATCACACAAGTGCCACTCACCGAGCGTAGATTTCCTCGTGGTATCCCTATCAGGGGCGGATCATCATCTGTTGCCCCTATTGCTTATGAGCTAGAAGACCTTGTGCCTAGTAGCATGAGGAGGGACATTGACTCGATTCGTGGCAGAGTTGGATTATTATCTACACAAATGAATGTTCGGGAACAGGCGGAGGCCTTGGCTCAATCGAGGGACAAGATTGCTCATCATCGTATGAATTTGTAGGATTTGGACTTGGGAGTTGTGGAAAGTAAAAGTGATAAAGTCGAGCATGCAGTGACTTCACTAGAAAAATGTGTACGGCAGTTAGAAAAGGATGATGTCAGAGGTGAAAACATGAAGTTGAGGCGTGAGTTGGATGCTGCTGAGGGGACTCTTAATTATGCTCTCATGGATAGAGTCAGACTTGAGAGAGACTTGTATGAGATGAGATGTTGGGCCTATGCTTATTGGGAGGAGATGATTCGAGTAGGGATTGTCGCTGGAAGGTCGTCTGAGGCCATAGATGTGCTTGCGGATTATGGAGAGACCCCACCACCAGAGCCACTTGAATCACCATCAGCGGAACAACCAGGACCCTCTGGCGGTCCACAATAGATTATCATTTGTTCCTTTTTAGCTTTCTGATATTGTATTACTAAACTGATTGTCTTAGTTAGTAGAAATACTGTTGAATTTTGTATTGTACTTCATATTTTGTGAAAACAATGCAGAAAGTATTTAATCTACTCGTATTATGATGACTTTTGCTATTCTAGAAAAATGTTATTCTATATTTTTTTATGGTTGTTTCTTTTTATTGTTGTGTTATTCTTACGCATATCGTAACTTTTAACTATCTTTGGATAATTATTATGTGTACCTTATGTTGATGATAGAATCATGCCACCAAGGAGAATGAGCGATGCTGCTATTCAGAGAATGATCGAAGAATGAGTGGCTGCCGCCGTTGCTGCAGCCACTGAAGCAGGAGGTGCTGGACCTGCCGCTACAGCTGGAGGTGCTGTAGTGCGCAAATGTACTTTCAAGGAGTTCGTAAGCTGCCAGCCTACTAACTTCAAGGGGACTAAAGGAGTTGTTGCTTTGATAAGATGGTTTGAAAGATCAGAATCAGTTTTTAAGATTAGCAAATGTGTTGAAGAAGACAAGGTCCCATATGCTGTTCATACCATGATGGATGGGGCAGCTTCTTGGTGGAACTCGTATGCACAATCTGTGGGCATCGAGGCTGCGTGTGCTATATCTTGGACTGAATTGAAAGCTATGATGACCAATGATGAACTCAAATAAGTACATTTTATTATCATCATTTATCCTATTTATTTGACTTGTTTTATTATATTATGTATGAGAATTAATACTTAATCGTTTACTTTTGTAATTCTCAGTTAAAAACAAGAATTTGGTGAAACTTAGCGATTATGGACTAAAAATGGAGCAAAATGATCAAGATTGGAAAAGTCTGCTGAAATGAAGAGATTGAAGACCATTGCCTGACTTTGAAGAATGCGCCGCATGGATTTATCCCATGCGCCGCATATGAAACCTTGGTCAAAGAGAAGAACCAACTTGTTTTACTCCAGATGCGCTGCATGAAGCTCCTGATATGCGGCGTATCATTCTCAAGACTTCACCAGATTTCCAAGATATTGAAGAATATTCGCGAATATTATAATCTTGGACCCCACGCAAAGTTACCTAGATGCGCCGCATCGGACCAACCCGATGCGCCGTATCGGCCATATACAATCCTTACCAAGAATTCAAGAGATCAAATGAAGATTAGAAGCTTAATGAAGAAGTCAAGATTACAAGTCGACACTTGAAGATGCTTTCGTATTTTGGCCATAAAATCTTCATCCGGACTCCGATTTAGTTGATTCAAGCGGCCACGGAAAGAGAAAAAGGAGATCTACCTGTATCTGATGGAGATGCGGCGCATCTGATCCTTAGATGCGCCGTATTGGGAGATGAGGCGCATCTGGTCTTTAGATGCGCCGTATTGGGTCAGTTTCAGACTTGGAGGCTACGTTTACTTATAGATGCGGCGCATCTGACTCTCTAGATCCGTCGTATCGACCCAGATTTTAGAAACTATAAATACCGAACTCATTAACGAATTAAGGCATCATTGGGGACCCTAAGGGTCATTCCCAGATGATCAAATGCCTCTCCAAACAGTAGAAGATCAATATTGAAGACCCAATCATCCTTGAAGAACATCTCTAATCATTGTTATATTACTTAATCATTCGGTTAGCGTATCGTATTCACTATGTTTCATACTCTATTCATTATGATTATGTTTATGTACTTCGTTACAGAGATTATGGGCTAACACCCTTTGGTGTTAGCCAAGTTTATGATTATTTGATGGTTTAATTAGTTTCTAATTCGATTGGTTGCTTAGTCTTCGTTTTGATTACTTTATTAGTTTGTACTTCATTAATATCGTTTGCGTGATTAATGTAAGCTCCTTAAGGGCTAAATAATATATAAACATGGTAATCATTAAGCAGCTTTATGCGGGTTCTGATTAATTGTGACAGGATTAGTCAGTCAAAAGACTTAAAATGGAATCTAGAATAGGATAGACATAAGTAATCATTAAGGGTTTACTCGCCGATAAGATTAGAGCCAATGCTTTGGTGACTTTTATTAGTGCATTGATAACCTCTGTGTCTAGCTGAGCATTGCTTGGGTCGCCATGCCCCTTCCTCGCCTATTTAGGATAGACCGCGCCTAGTCGTGAGCACCATCACTACATGTCTTAGAAACTTATCAAAACTTAATCTTATATGACTAAACTTGGTTAACATGTTCTTCCTATCTTTGGTGTCTTCATACTTGTATTGTTTGTTTTACTTAATTAGTTCATTAGAAAACCAAACTAGTGCCAGTCTCTCAGGCTGAACCCCCCTTTGCTTTAGTTTAGGATTAATTTAGTAGAGTTGAATACCTTTAGAATTAGTATATTAGAAATCTCACTCTTAGTGATCGACACCCTACTTACCAACTAGGCTACATTGATCGGGTACACTGCCCGTTAGTGTTGTTATAGGTTAAGTCGGCAAAATATAAATTTAAAACTTGATAAGGAATAATCACCTATACAACGACACATCAAGTTTTTGGCGCCGTTGCCGGGGAGTGAATTTATCTATTTGCTAGTTTTATTGGTATTTTTTCTGTTTTTAGTTTATTTTTGTGTGTTTGGTTTATTTGTTTTATCATTTGTTTGTTGTCTGTGTGTCTGTCTTAGAAGGGAGATACGGCGTATTCTTGTCTGTGAATACGGCGCATCTATCTGTTTCAATACAGCGTATTCTTGTCTGTGAATACGGCGTATTGACGCTCTGTGCGCAAAATTTTTTTTTTTTAGTTTGTGTGATTTTTAATTTTAAAATTTTCTAAAAAAAAAAAAAAAATTACAGGAAGCTAATACGGCGTATTAACTTGTATCGCATACGGCGTATCTATTGTCTGTTAGATACGGCGTATCGACCTTCTGTGACCCAAAAATATTTTTAGTTTTTATTTTATTTTATTTTATTTTTAGTAGTTAATTAGTTTTTAGTATTTTTATTTTTTGTTTGGTCTACTGTTGTTCTTCTTGGTTGTTTTGTTTTTCAGGAAATCATGATGATCGAGAAAAACATTGATGAACTGACCATGGAAGAATATTTCCAACATGCAAGATATGATGAAGAAAAGTGGTACACAAGATTCAAGAGAGAAACCAGGTTTGAATTAAAAGGGCACTTTCTTAAGGAGCTACGCGATAATGCTTTCAGTGGTGCAGAAAATGAGGATGCTAATGAGCATGTTGAAAAAGTGGTCGAGATCATTGATTTGTTTCATACACCTCATGTAGGGAAAGAGCATATAATGTTACGAGTATTCCCGATTTCACTCACTGGACAAGCATATCGATGGATTAAAACTATTTCTGCTAGAAGCATCACTACATGGGCCGATCTAAAGGCTAAATTTTTGAACAAGTATTGTCCTCCATTAATGACTGTAAAGAAGGTTCAAGAAATCAACAACTTTAAGCAAAGACCGGAAGAAACACTTTATTTGGCGTGGGACAGGTTTAAAGAATTACTTTTTAAATGTCCTCAACATTATTTAACTGACATGCAGGTTGTGATTGCCTTCTATATGGGTTTGGATGTGGCTACTCGGTTGATTTTAGATTCTCAGAGTTTTATACCTAAAATGAATGCTAAAGACGCCTTAACCGCTATACATGAAAGAGCTGACCACTGTTTAAGGTGGTATGATGGGGCATTCAAAAGACATACAGGTAATGATGACTCTGAAATTTTAGCTACAATTACTGTTCAAATAAATAACCTTGGCAGGGAAATAAATAAAATGAATGAAAGGATATATACCATCGATAATCGCTACAAGGGATGCAATGGACCTCACTCACCTTACCCACCAACTCCACCACCACAAAAAGAGATCTATGACTTCAAAGAAGCCGTTACTAAATTTATAAAAGATGGTGAACTATCAAGAAAAGAGTTGGTAGACACAAGTTATCATGAAACACTTAAAGAGCACAATAAAAATACTACGGATTCAATACATCGTATTGAAGAACATTGCCGTAATATTATAAGCATACTTAGTGTCACAACAAAAGAAAAGAGTATGGTGGAAGGATGTAATGAGATTGATGATATTATACGTGATAATGTACAACCACAACATGATGAGATAAGTAATTCCGGAGTTAAGCATGATGACAAGGAAACAATAGATAACCTTCTTGTGGATTCTCAGGAAGAAAATAGGAATTCAGATCTCACGGACTCAGAAAGGCTAAACAGGTTTCGGGCTAACCAACATAAACCTGTCCCTTTTCCTAGGCCAAAACCGGAGGTACAATATCAGTGGGAAAAAATGGAAGAACTTACTTTAGCAATATTCCACCATCCGTCCCTTTTCCTGAATGCTTTAAGGTAAGTGAACCATATATCCCACCCGGCCCTTTCCCTGGACGAATAAAGAGTGGATGCATACCCATTCCTTTCACTGGACGACCGAAGGTGGAAAACAAAAAGAAGCCATACAAGAAGAAAATAAAGAAGATGAAAGCTAGGAATCAACGGATAAAAGAATCAAAAACACAAGCTCATGTGGGATCTACGACACAAATAGGTAACACCCTTGATTCTCCTTTTATTTTTACTAATGACATTGTTAGTGTTTCTAAATAGGTTGCAAAGCCGAATGACGATGTGGTGGAATCTGTTACCTTACAACCTATCATAGACATCACACCACACGATGACACACAACTAGCACCTGTTAATGTTATCCACCAAATTTTGGTTGAACCTACAAAAGAAATAGATGATGAGCTCTTGGATAATACCATGGTTGAAGAGCAAGAAACTTTGGACTCTACATGGAAAGAAGAGGAGCTCGAAACGATACTCGCCACAGACTCTTTCACATCTTGTATAGAAGTTGAGGGACGCCTAACTACTGACAAGATTAATGAAGAACAATTCATGCACCCTCAATATATTAGTCTCTCATGTGGAATGTTCAAGACATCTAATTTATCAACCAAATCCGGAAAGGTAATGAGTGGAGATCACTACCCACTAAGGTACCATTTTTACTTGACATATCTTTTTACTATAGCAAATTTACACTCTTATAGTGTTTATTGCTATTTTCACCCGCACTTGATTCCAAGTGGGGGGACGTACACCCTATTACCTAGTAAATAAGGGTGGAGTCAGGCTCGTGACTCGAACAAAAATAAGCGCTTCTTGGGAGGCAACCCATGCTTGTCTTTTATTTTCTTTTTTTAGTTTATTTTATTTTCTTGTGTTTGTTTTTATTTGTTTTTTCTGCATGACTGCTGTCGCTGTATTCTGCTGATACAAACGATACGGCGCATCTGTATTCTAGATGCGGCGTATGGCGTTTTAATTTTATATGCAGCGCATTTAATAATTCGAGTACGGCGCATCTATCCCCTTGGCGCCGTATTCTGTTTTTAATCAAAAAAAAAAAAAAAAAAAAATTAAACCATAACCGACATACGACGCATCTGTTTTAACAGATACGGCGTATTTTCTATTTAAATTAAAAACAGTTTTTCGAATTATTAAATAGATACGACGCATCGATCTCTATCGATACGGCGCATCTTCTGAATCAAAGATCTTGTATTTTGAAACGTAACGAAAATACGGCGCATTAACTTTTGTTAATACGACGCATTTAATTTTAATAAATATAGTTGATTTTTGATAATTTAACTCGATACGGCGCATCCTAATTTATAAGCGGCGTATCTACTTTCTGAATAAAAATCTGATTATATTTTAACGTAATAAGATACGGCGTATCCAACTTTATGGATACGGCGCATCGTCCGCAGATATCAGCCATTTTTATTCTTTATATTCGTTTCTAAATTCATTAATCTTCTAGCGAACAGATGCTACTGACGATTTTACCTATGATAACAGGTTTTGCTATGGAAGATATGTCAATGAACGGATATCTTGCTAAAGGAACAACAAAACATGATTAATGGATTGGTAATTGAGTGCACCAATTGTCAACGGTGCTTAACAAAGTTCTTTTGGTAAAACACGATTTGAAAGGGATTACAACTAGAGGCGGAAAGTCAACCTTTCAAATGTGATCGGTATTAAAGAGCTGAACAAGAGTCTAACTTGAAGACTCTGGAATAAAGACAAGTGCTGACCGGGAGACAACCCGGATTTATCTTTTAATTTTCTGTTCTGTGTCGAGTCTGTCAGACCTGCCGAAGATACGGCGCATCTCAATCCTTAGATGCGATGCATCGCCTGCACTGGTCATATCTTATATTTATTTTCTGCATTTTTATTTTTGACTTTAAAACTTTCTGTCAGTTTATTTAATGCGGCGCATCCCTGGTTAAGGATGCGACGCATCTTTTATTCTGATTCGTATTTATTCCAGGTTCAATACGGCGTATCTTTTTCTATAAGATACGGCGTATCGACTGACCTGATGATTTGCAGTTTAATATTTCCTACAGGTTGTTGATGCGGCGCATCCAATATTCCATGGATACGGCGCATCGACACTCTGACCTGTAATTTTTTTTGTATTTTTATTTTCCTAACCAATGATTAACGAGATGCTCTCGAGATTCTTTTTCTGTGGTCTCTATATTTTTACAGGTCTGTACAATTGAAGAGGTTGATGGACTCCCGCATTATATACGCTCGCACGTTTACAATGGAAGATCATACCGAGCAAATCTCAGGGGAGTTCTCCGTTCTAATTCTTTCTATCTCTTGTTTTTAATTTTAAATACAAACAACGAGGACGTTGTTTAACTTAAGTGGGGGGATGGAGAATTAGAACGTTACTTGTCCTGAATTTTCAAAAATATGCTTTAATCTATGCTTAATTATCAAATTTTAATTTTTTTTAGCATGTTTTTGTTTAATCTAAGTTGCATAGCTGCACACATAATTTTATTTTCAAAAATTGTGAACTTATCAAAATTCACAAATCTATGAGTGTGCCGGTGACTTCTAAACTTTAGAACTTGGCTTGTATACTATTCGAGACCACCATAATAAGTATTATTTATATAATTGGAATAACTTGTCTAAATTGGTAAATTTCTAGGATTACACCCAAATGGCCTTTATTATGTTATGTGTTATTAGCTAACTACACTGGTTAGTTAACCCCCGTATAAACCCTTTGTTACTCTCATTTTTAGAGTAAGATACCCCTAGAAAAACACTCAGAGCCATTCCTTTCGTTTCTTACACCTATGTTTAAAATGTTTCGTTACACCCTTACACCTTAGCCTACCCTGTAGATTAGAATCCGTGGTTGGTTAATTGCTATAGGCAAAGTGTGTTTCCTTACATTACCTGTGTTCGCGTGCGTAATTCATTATCTTTGGTTAGGTCGGGAAATTGCACAATGCAATTGGAGTGAAAGTAAATATTGTATATCTTTGAGTTTATTTTTCGTGTGTTTACTACTTTCACTATTACCGTTATTTCTGAAGTATGAAAAGTATGGAAAAATTATCCAGAATTATCATTATAGTGATGTGGTGAAATTTTACACATCTATGTTAAAAAAAAAAAAAAAAAAAAAAAAAAAATCGAAAAAAAATAAGAAAAGAAAAAGAAAGAAAGAAAAGTTGGAAGTTAGTTTTAACCAACTTATGTAAAGTTATGTAAGTGGTCGATATCACCACTATTTGTTGTACTATATCTATGGATTGAATGGGAATTGGCAGTTATGGGAACGCCAATTAAGGTTTATTCTTTGATTAAGATCTTGTTGAGTATAATTCGTGTCTACCTAAAGCGTGTGTTTCAAGTGTTAAAGCGTGAGTTATTCGATGATATGAGTCTTATTCATGGGATGGTTGGGATAGTGATTAACCACACTTAGGATTTTAATTTATTTGTTTTGTTTATTTTTCATTTTACACCAATTTATATCCCAAATGTTATCCATACCCTATTCTTTATCCAACCAAACCTTTGATTTATTGAGATTAGGGATTTGAGCAATCTTAAGTATCGTAGTCGTGGATTCGGCTATGTATTTATGATTTTGTCGCCCTTTTTGATATATTATTATTGGTGAAGTTTGGACCTATCTTTAGCCTATTCGAGTTAAGGATTTGAGCAATTGCAAGTATCGTGTTCGTTGATTCGATCATGTATTTGTGATTTGTCGCCTTTTCTGGAATTTGAGATCGATAGTGATTAAGAATAATTAACCCTTAAGCCTAAAAACCCTTTTTACCGCTTTAGACTTGTTATTCCTTGGCTTTAGTGGGGGAGATGTGTATACTTGCCAAGCTTATGATAGAATATTCGTCACGACTGGACAGTTAAACGATTAGATTTGCTTTTATCAAAATATTTTATTTAACTTCTAATTCGTTAAGTGTTTGGTTGTGTGATTATGAATTAAACGAATACATGCTTAAATATAAAAATAAATCCTAAAATCTTTTAGGATACATTTTCATAAGATTTATTCTAAGGTTTACTTGGGGACAAGTAAAGTTCAAGTGGGGGGATATTTGATGAACTCAAATAAGTACATTTTATTATCATCATTTATCCTATTTATTTGACTTGTTTTATTATATTATGTATGAGAATTAATACTTAATCGTTTACTTTTGTAATTCTCAGTTAAAAACAAGCATTTGGTGAAACTTAGCGATTATGGACTAAAAATGGAGCAAAATGATCAAGATTGGAAAAGTCTGCTGAAATGAAGAGATTGAAGATCATTGCCTGACTTTGAAGAATGCGCCGCATGGATTTATCCCATGCGCCGCATATGAAACCTTGGTCAACGAGAAGAACCAACTTGTTTTACTCCAGATGCGCCGCATGAAGCTCCTGATATGCGGCGTATCATTCTCAAGACTTCACCAGATTTCCAAGATATTGAAGAATATTCGCAAATATTATAATCTTGGACCCCACGCAAAGTTACCTAGATGCGCCGCATCGGACCAACCCGATGCGCCGTATCGGCCATATACAATCCTTACCAAGAATTCAAGAGATCAAGTGAAGATTAGAAGCTTAATGAAGAAGTCAAGATTACAAGTCGACACTTGAAGATGCTTTCGTATTTTGGCCATAAAATCTTCATCCGGACTCCGATTTAGTTGATTCAAGCGGCCACGGAAAGAGAAAAAGGAGATCTACCTGTATCTGATGGAGATGCGGCGCATCTGATCCTTAGATGCGCGGTATTGGGAGATGAGGCGCATCTGGTATTTAGATGCGCCGTATTGGGTCAGTTTCAGACTTGGAGGCTACGTTTACTTATAGATGCGGCGCATCTGACTCTCTAGATGCGCCGTATCGACCCAGATTTCAGAAACTATAAATACCGAACTCATTAACGAATTAGGGCATCATTGGGGACCATAAGGGTCATTCCCAGACGATCAAAAGCCTCTCCAAACAGTAGAAGATCAATATTGAAGACCCAATCATCCTTGAAGAACATCTCTAATCATTGTTATATTACTTAATCATTTGGTTAGCGTATCGTATTCACTATGTTTCATACTCTATTCATTATGATTATGTTTATGTACTTCGTTACAGAGATTATGGGCTAACACCCTTTGGTGTTAGCCAAGTTTATGATTATTTGATGGTTTAATTAGTTTCTAATTCGATTGGTTGCTTAGTCTTCGTTTTGATTACTTTATTAGTTTGTACTTCATTAATATCGTTTGCGTGATTAATTTAAGCTCCTTAAGGGCTAAATAATATATAAACATGGTAATCATTAAGCAGCTTTATGCGGGTTCTGATTAATTGTGACAGGATTAGTCAGTCAAAAAGACTTAAAATGGAATCTAGAATAGGATAGACATAAGTAATCATTAAGGGTTTACTCGCCGATAAGATTAGAGCCAATGCTTTGGTGACTTTTATTAGTGCATTGATAACCTCTGTGTCTAGCTGAGCATTGCTTGGGTCGCCATGCCCCTTCCTCGCCTATTTAGGATAGACCGCGCCTAGTCGTGAGCACCATCACTACATGTCTTAGAAACTTATCAAAACTTAATCTTATATGACTAAACTTGGTTAACATGTTCTTCCTATCTTTGGTGTCTTCATACTTGTATTGTTTGTTTTACTTAATTAGTTCATTAGAAAACCAAACTAGTGCCAGTCTCTCAGGCTGAACCCCCCTTTGCTTTAGTTTAGGATTAATTTAGTAGAGTTGAATACCTTTAGAATTAGTATATTAGAAATCTCACTCTTAGTGATCGACACCCTACTTACCAACTAGGCTACATTGATCGGGTACACTGCCCGTTAGTGTTGTTATAGGTTAAGTCGGCAAAATATAAATTTAAAACTTGATAAGGAATAATCACCTATACAACGACACATCAACCAACAATTATTGTCCTTGTAATGAGGTGAAAAAGATGGAAGTTGAGTTTTGGAATCATGTGGTAAAGGGAAATGATATTAATGCTTATATCAATCAATTTCAAGAGCTAGCAGCAGAGGGACGAGAATATAGGGGACCACACCCTATCTGCCGTCACTGTAAGTTGCACCATGATGGTGACTGCACTATCAAGTGTCATGGGTGTGGAAAGATAGGTCATCAGGTCAAATTCTGCAGAAATAAGGGTCCTGCTACTGGCAGCAACACTCGACCATTTATCACATGCTATGGGTGAAGAGAGAAAGGTCATTACTAGAATCAATGCCCTAAGAAAGGTAAGGACCAAGACAGGGGAGCTCGTAGGAGAGCGTACGTGATGTGAGACCAGAATGCTCAGGCAGACCCGAAGGTGGTTACGGGTACATTTTTACAATGGCCATTATGCTTCTGTTTTATTTGATTCAGGTCCCGATAAAAGCTTTGTATCTACTGCCTTTAGTTCTAAGATTGACATTATTCCTTCGACCTTAGATACTAGGTATGATGTTGAAATAGCCGATGGGAGAATTTTTAGTACTGACACTATCTTGCGTGGTTGTACGCTTAACCTACTAGGCCACCCGTTTAATATAGACCTTTTGCCTACAGAACTTGATAGTAGAATTTGGAATCGATCTAATGCCAGGCGCAGCACCAGTGGCACGTGCACCTTACCGCTTAGCTCCATCAGAGATGAAGGAATTGTTTGATCAGCTACAAGAATTATCGGATAAAGGGTTTATTCGACCGAGCTCATCACCTTGGGGAGCTCCTGTGCTATTTGTGAAGAAGAAAGATGGGTCGTTTCGTATGTGCATCGACTATCGTGAACTCAACAAGTTAACCATTAAAAACCGATACCCTCTCCCCAGAATCGATGACTTGTTCGACCAACTCCAAGGTTCTAGTGTATACTCTAAGATCGATTTGCGATCAGGATACCACCAGCTTCGAGTACGAGAAGAAGACATCCCCAAGACGGCATTCAGAACGAGATACGGACACTATGAGTTCCAAGTAATTCCTTTTGGTTTGACCAATGCACCGGCGGTATTCATGGATTTGATGAATCGGGTGTGCAAGCCATATCTTGAAAAGTTTGTTATTGTATTCATCGATGATATACTCATTTACTCTAGGAGCAAGGAAGAACACGGGGAACATTTGAAGACCATCTTGGAACTACTAAAGAATGAAAAGTTGTATGCTAAATTTTCCAAGTGTGAGTTTTGGATGGATTCGGTAAAATACCTTGGACATGTAGTCAACAGTCAAGGTATTCATGTCGACCCTGCCAAGATCGAAGCGATTAAGGATTGGGCGACACCAACAACTCCAACAGAAATTCGGCAATTTTTGGGTCTTGTTGGTTATTATAGGAGATTTATTGAGGGATTTTCTTCAATTGCAAAACCTTTAACCAAGTTGACACAGAAAAACAAGAAGTAGGAGTGGGGCGAAGAAGAAGAATAGGCATTTCATGTAACACCCCGACCCGTTAAGGTCAAGATATCACATTATGATGTCATACAAAGCATACATTACGCAAGCGAAAGTCTTTTAAATAAATAACCAAGTCTCCCAAATGCATAGGGGTTAACCAAACAAAACCAAAGTAAAACGATAATATTCAAAGTTCTGAAAGAAATGAAAGTCCGAAACAATGGACAACGAAATTTTAAATAAATAGGTCTCCAAGTCCTATGCTCTCTCATTCCCAAGCCCGTCGCCCCGCTTATTACCTGCAGCATAATAAAAGAAAACATGCGGCTGAACTTAAAAAGCCCAGTGAACAGATATATATAACATAACATAATGGTAAACTAAGCATAAGCAACGAAGGAATAAGAATAACAAACGAAAAGCATAATCATGAAAGTCATACGAATTTTAAAGAGAACTAAAAATCAAGAGTGCATGAGAACTGAATAGAAATGAATCAAGAGAAATAATGAAATAAAGGAAAAGTTCATATAAGGATGTGCCATAGGAACTACATACATAATCCGTCAAATCATACTAAAACAATACAAGTATACGAAGAGGGGAGACCTCTAAGTAATAAAAGTGTGAGAAGGAGTGTAAGGCACACACCACCTGGTCACCATAATCATACAAACATAAAACCTAGGATGCATCCATACGCTCCCTAACATAAGTATGTATGTCAGTACTAGACTGGTCACACATATATAAAGTTGGCCAATAGTGTACACAATAAATCATAACATAAGGGGGAACGCCGTAGATCTATCACACCTCTACGGGAGTGTCATGCCTAGGGTGCCATCAAAGACATGGTCATGGTACCTCCACAACTAGGTTAGCTCAGGCACAGATCTATCATATCATACAACAATAATAATCTAACATGGCAAGAGAAACAAGATAGTAACTCAATAAGCATGGCAAAGCATAAGTATAGCATAGCAGAGACATTTAATTAAATGTCAGAATGAATCAATAAGAATGACAAGCATACAATGAATGTCATGAGTCAAATGAGGAAATCATATCAGGCATAGGATCGATAGAAATATCCCTACTGAAAAGGGAAAGAATATCTGTACCTTATCAAAGCACACAAATCAAGCAATAAAGTGAATGGAAGCAAGGGATCACTCCTTCTTCACCCGATCTACAATAATCATAAGTTTACTTATAAGTTTCATAGTTTCATAATCATAAAGGTTTCATTTTAGCTTTCTTTCCATTTTGGGTAACTTTCCATATTTAGCAGGTTTCCATAATTAGTAACTTTTCAAAAATAGTAACTTTTCATATTTAGTAACTTTCCAAAAATAGTAAGTTTCCATATTTAGGTTTAAAAGCAATTTAGGGTTTCTAAAAATAGTAAATAGTATTTAAAAAGGTTTAAATAGTTATTAATGTCGAAATTGAGTTTCATATGTTAATATACGTATAAAATGATGTCATTTCACAATTTAAAGTTTTACAAGTCAAAATAGGGTTTCCAAATTAAGTAAATGTGAGATTAGGGTTTCTAATTACACAAGTCATTTTAATTGATCATTTAAAGTAATTAAATTCCAATTAGGGTTTCATACATTCAATTAGGTCATAATTAAGTCATATTTCCCGAATTAGCAGTTTTAGGGTTTAATTCATATAGTTTGGGTTTCGTATTATCATTATTCAAAGATTAGGGTTACTATTGTAATTATACCAAAGTTTAAGGTTAATATGATAATTGATCAAAACATAAGTTAAATACTTTTAAGATAACCATTAGCTTATTTAGGTTCCAAAAGTGAAACAATTTAGCTTATAAGTGTTTTAAATAAGTAACTCGTGAAATCCAGAATTAACATTAAAACAGGTCCAATTTTAGCTAATTTTAACACACCTTAACCGAGCTCATAAAATTCTATAATTTTACCAAAATATACCTATATGTCTTAAGTATTTAACATAATTTTTCCAGATTTTATTAAGTAGCACAAGTA
The DNA here is from genome assembly GCA_021014915.2 of Artemisia tridentata subsp. tridentata. Classification (NCBI taxonomy): domain Eukaryota; kingdom Viridiplantae; phylum Streptophyta; class Magnoliopsida; order Asterales; family Asteraceae; genus Artemisia; species Artemisia tridentata. The sequence goes on from CP139507.1 coordinate 366,694,156, forward strand.
CAAACTAAAAATCGACATTCACAACATGTACCCGAATTGGATCTGATGGAACACCCCGAAAGTATGTAATTATTTACCCAGGTTAAACATCTCAGAAAAATATACAAAAATTAAAAAATGTAGATTTAACACCAAATTTCATCCTTCCAAAATTTCAGGTCATAATTCATTATAGATATTAAATTAAAAATCATGAACCACTATTGAATTTTCATAACCCGAAATACAGTTTTGACACATGAATTTCTAAAAATCAAATGGTTGCCTTCTAGACCTCTAAAAATCACCAAACCAATTTTATTTGATCCCTATTTCATTGAATTCAGTTTTAGACCTAAGAACCACTAAAATTCATGTTTGTATCATCAATCTAAAATTCGTTTAAGTAGCACAAAATTTCTGACAGATTTGTTTGGTTATATCCATCCGATTTTAAATACATAAATAATCATATTAACACATCTTAATACATATTGATCGAAAAGTATTATTATAGATTGAAGGTTTATGATTACCTCTTATATTAGATTGAATGGAACAAGAATACAAAGATCTCCAACACCTCTCTTCTTCTTCTTGTGTGATACGAACGAAAGAAAGAAATGGATCGATTAGGTTTGATCAATGGACATGTCGAAAAGATTAAATGATATATTATTTGATTACCTTGTTGTGATACGAATAGAATAAGAACAATGATCACGATCTTGCTTCTTCTCTTCTTTTTGATGGATCGAATAGGATAGGTTGCTAGGGTTTTGTTTCTCTTATTTTTTTTTATTTTTTTTTTCTTTTTTTCTTTTGAAGATTGCCGACAAATGGAAATTAGAGGGAGAGGATTTTAGGGTTTGATGGAGAGGGTAAATGATCGGTTATGGGAGAGAATAGGGGAGGGAATGAACCGAAATTATGGAGGTGATTGGGATGATTATCACCTTCCAAGTTTACCAAAATTTTAATACTTACTTCCATAATTATTTTGTGTACAAACTTTATTATTTTTGGCCTATAGGGAACTTATTAAACGTGCCATAATTTATATCATAAGGTTCTCGTATCATTTCATAATTTACTTTAGGTTAAATGTTCATATCGTATGGTTTCGAGTCATAACATGTTATATAACTCAAGTTTTAATTTATAGCGTATTTTATAAGTCGTAAGTCGTATTTTATTTAGGGTGTTATAATTCTTCCCTCCTAAAAAGAAAATTTCGTCAGCAAAATTGGAATACGAAGTCGAAATAGAAATGCGAAATACGAAATCGAAATCGATATCAAAATGAATACGTACCAAGTCAAAAAGAGAAATGTGGATAACTGGATCGTATCGATTCTTCGGTCTCCCAAGTAGCCTCGCTCTCAGGATGATTCTTCCAAAGGATCTTTACGAATGGAATTGTTTTAGTTCTCATGACTCTTTCCTGACGCTCCAAAACGGCCTCAGGTTCTTCACTATACGAAAGATCTTCCCGAATCTGATCGAACGAGCAAGACACAACATGAAGCGGATGATAATTATACTCACGAAGAAGAGATACATGGAATACATCGTATACGTGATATAACTGGGAAGGTAACGCCAAGCGATGAGATACCTCGCCAATCTGATCAAAATCATTGAAAAGCCCTAGGCTTTCATAATTCGCAACGAATTCGTTCCAAGGAATACGAAACAACAATGTAGCGGATAACGATTTAAATCTCACACAGAGATACATGAAACATTCATGCTTGTAAGCAATACGAAGGTAGTACTAAAGAGTAAAACCTCATCAACTCAGTCCAGATTCTTAACGAAAAGGGAACTAGTGCATCATTATAGAAGAACTCATCAATTTCAAACAGATACTGATCGAACTAAGGAACGTACCACCGGTCAATGAAGCACGTGACGAATCATCAAATGTATCAAGAGTTTTATAAGAGATAGATAGTATAATTGTACTGATGATCAATCGAGTACCACTCGAAATATCAACTTGTATTGAAACGCATAATGAGATGGATAGCATATTTGTACCGATGATCAATAGAGTATAAATCGAAGTATCGAAACGCATCAGAAAACAAAACAAAATAGGTCGAATGATCATACGGATAAAACACATCAAAGAGCTAACGTAGTCGTACAGACGATAAACTAAACACATAACGGAGGATCGGAACGTATCGGAGAGCATAACGGAATAGGTCAGATAATCGTACGGAAAACAACAACTCAAGGATTAACGCATCATGAACCAGTTCTTCTTTATACGCCCGAAACGTCTAACTCTCCACAACGGGGACATCATACGAAACATACAAATTTCATAGTCCACCATTCAAGGTTTCTCTTCCACAAGGATAACTAATCCACCAATCACAGTAATCAACCCCGGACCTTAACCAACAAATCTCCAACTTAATCCAATCCAAAAGGTGTTCTACATCTCCGTAGGCAACTCAATCATGCCAATACACTTGTCAAACTCTCTGTCCCATACATCTTCAATTTCAACATAGTCGCTCTGTCCGTCCATCCATCTGAAGGTGAGTAGTCGCCATAAAATCTCTACTCGGTCTTGAAGGTCTTCTGCATTTCTTCTGGAAGGGTGAAACAAACTCGATTTTTCTAACACGATCACTGCAAGTGCACCAAGGAGCTTGAATAATCTCCTGTTGAAATAAATCTCTGCCGATCTTCCAAGTGAGCCACTAAGTTGAACGATTCACTACAACCCACATCGTTTTGTCCTTCCCAACGTGCACGTAAATCCCGTTACAAAGTTGCTGACAGTTTTAATCCCACTTCTACATACGAACATCCAAAATGAGGAAAACCATTCGTACGCTGATGCTAACTCCCAATCTGTTGACATGCTAGACACTTCGCCAGCAAAGCATTCACATCCGTTGTCATACCATCCCGTCATAATTTATGCTACAAGTCTCTACATAATAGTACAACTAATATTTATAGAGCGAAAAGAACGGGGTGCTTCGAGCATAACCGTTTCATTCAAATCTTCTACATAGATCATAATTCCACCACCTTGCTCCTGAGCTTCTTCACATTCGTCATAACAAATCTCCAGTCATGCGTCTGATAGTTCGCCTCCCACGGTTTATCTGCATAGATGCATCACTAGCAATCTTTCCGTATAACCTAAGGACATAGCTGACCTGCTTCTCAAGTAGAAACAAATATCCCTCTTAGCTTTCCAAAAGTTCTCCAACTTATTCTTCATCCCTACCCAAAATTATACTCTTCGAGAAACTTACATCGAGCTCTTCTGACGTAGAAATTTTCAACACCAAAATACAAGGATGATTCCCGTGTTTCTCTTTCGTCCCTGAATATACTAAATCGTCATACTATGACAATTGTCCAAGCATTCATGAAATACACGATTCATCAAGCTCACAAGAATAGTCGGAGCAGTAGCCAATACGATTGGCATCACAATTCTCATAGAGATTATAACGGAAACAAATCAATGCTAGGAACATCTTGCTCCTTCACATGAAAATGGACAAAATCAGATTACAAATCGATCATTGAGAAAACTTCACCCTGAAGTTGATTAGATAAGTCGTCGATAACGGTATCAGTCCTAATCACCATACTACTAAGATTCCAGAATTCCATGAACAACCTTGATGAAGCGAAAAGTGTACCGCTTTTAGGGGGTCATTTAAGCCCTAAATCGTATTTATTTGATCAAATATTGCCCTAAATCGTTCCTTTTGTCATTTTAGGTACTTTTGAGAAGAAATCTGGAAAAGGAAGCATTTTGGACATTTTTGGAGCATAAAAGTGAAGAAAACGACAAAGTCTTAAAATTATGCTGGAAGTTACCTTTGACGGCGTCAGGATTATCCCCAGACGGCGTCATGGCTTGGCAAAAGTGGTGGATATGAAAATTACTCATGATAAGCCAGAGAAATTTTCATGGGAATTCTGACGGCGTCACCCTTTAATATGATCAAGGTCGTCACGGTATAAGTCAAAGCGGGACGGCGTCACGCCTAATTATGACGGCGTCAAGCCTTGATAAGCCAGAACGGATTTTGGAGAGCTAAAGAGGGACGGCGTCAAGAAGGCCATCCGGGAACCCTAAAAGCGGCGAGGTGACGGCGTCACACTCCATAACGTGACGCCGTCAGATCTGAAAGTCTATATATAGTTTTGCAATTTTTTATCATTAGTGTGGAACTTATTGTGGAACTTTGTGTGTAAGAACCCTAAGACGATTTTAGCAGCTTTTTCAAGGCTTTTTGCCTTGAGATCTTCCATGTTACATTGAAGATAAGTTATCAATTAATCATTCAATATGTCTATGTGTTGTTTGATTCTATCTTGTTCTTGTCTTTTGTTTAACATGCTAGGCTAGGTTTTCTTTGTGTTTGCTTAGATCTAATGAAACCTAGCTATTGATTATTGGTTATTAGTGTGTTATTAGTTGTATTGGATGATTGTTCATCTATGTTAGGCTTAAGAAAACTGGCTAACTTCCTATTCGGTAACTTGCTTGAACGTCTTAAGAAACATGAACCAATGCGTACTAAGGTTTTTATGGTTGTATTTAATGCACAAGCGAATTCTAGTGATCCCATGTTAGGAGCTTCCTAGCCGGCTCGACATAGGAGTGAAGTAGGAGCTTGTAGAGTTGGGGAAGTACGTACGCCACCCCACGATTGGTATTAAGGAATACACCCGTCATCCACGCGATTAATACACACTAATCAACCGGTAAAAGATAGTTAGGGAGTAAGGAAATCTAAGTAAACACATTTCTCTCCACATAAGTTTTACCAACCTTTTCATTTTCTGTTATTTTATTTTATTTGCATTTGTAGTAACTTGGGTTAGTTGACTAGCAACTAATTCCGCCCACTCTTTCAAACCCGAGATTTTACTTGCTTTCATAAAATATAAAAAAAATATAAAAAAGAATCTTCCTTCACCCTTAGACCTATTAGAGTAGTTTTTCATACCTAACGAACACTATTCCCTGTGGAGAACGATCAATCCCCCGTACTTACCACTACACTATACTACATCGGTCAGGTACACTGCCTGGTGGGGTTGTAAGCCTCTTGAGATCCCTCGAGAGGTAAAACCTGTTGTAAGGTTGCAAAACCACGCATCAAGTTTTTGGCGCCGTTGCCGGGGAATTGTTATTGTTTAGGTTGAATTTTTATTTTATAGGTCTACTCACTAGATTCCTTTCTAGTGAGATTTTTATTTTCTTTTTCTAGGTTTTCTTTAGTCTATCTATTTTCTTCGTTTCTTTGTTCGTAACCATTACCATTCGACATCATGGAAGATGGTAATATCCTTGATCCCAACAACCCACCACCACAACAACACCCACCTCCTAGAGCCCGTACTTTAGGAGACTACTCCCGTCCTAGCCACCATGGCTACCGAAACACCATTGAGCTCATTCAAGGAGCCAATGTCACTCCCTTGCGATCCGACACCATCCGGTTGGTGCAAAGCGGATGCGCATTCCATGGACTTCGTTCTGAAGATCCTAATCAACATCTCAAGGACTTTCTCAAAATCGTTGATTCTCTAGACCTTGATGTTGCCACTCATGAGACGACCTGACTGCGTCTCTTTCAATTCTCTCTGCGGGACCAAGCTAGTCAATGGCTAGAGCGTCTACCCGCAGGATCCATCACCTCTTGGGATGATCTCACCACTCGTTTTCTTGCTCAGTTTTTCCCACCGGGAAGAACTACCAAGCTAAGGAATGATATCTTGATGTTCCAACAACGTCAAGGCGAAACCCTCTACGAGGCATGGACTCGATTCAAGGACTTACTCTAAAAAGTCCCTCACCATGGCATAGAACTTTGGCTCCAAGTCCAAATCTTCTATGACCATATCAATCTCTCCACGAGGCAAACCATTGACCAAGCGGCCGGTGGTAAGCTACGTGATCTAAGTGCGGAACAATCATGGGCTCTCCTAGAAGACCTTACTCTTTATGACAACGAAAGTTGGAGTGATCCCCGTGATTTGAATAAAACGGTCAAGGCAATATCTTTGCCTTCGAACAATTCAAGCGCTTCCGACCGTAGGATCATAGAACTTGAAGACCAAGTCAAGTTTCTTATGAAATCCTACGAGGCTCCTAAACCTTCAAGCCAAGTGAACAAAATCATTTCTTCATGTGAATTATGTAGTGGTCCCCACGACACTCATGATTGCATGGAACTCCCCGAACAAGCTTTTGCAGACTACGCATCCTCGCGTACCGACGGAGCGGGAGACAAGTGGTACACTTTCAAACCCGAGCCAAACCCTTACGGTGATTTGTACAACCCCTCATGGAAAAATCACCCAAACCTTAGGTGGAAACAAAACCAAAACGCACAACAAACCAATTCTTCCAACCCACCTAATTGTTTCCAATCAAGCGGTTCCAACTCGAACCGCACTTTCAACAACAATCCTTCCGGAAATGGTAGTACCAATAACTTTGAAGGGTTGATGTCCCAATTTATGGCATCTCAAAAAGCTCGTTTGGCCAAGTTTGAAGCCGATTTCAAACAAAAACAAAGCGAGATGACCAATAAGATTGACACTTTGTTGAAAGCCCTCAATGACCGAGAAATAGGAGCACTCCCTAGCAACACGGTCAAGAACCCGAAACTAAACGTCAACGCCATCTCGTCGGTTTCGTCTCCTAGTTCTTGTCCACAATATTATTCGGTCAATTCCATGAGCTCATGTTTCAAACAAACCCAAGTCGTTCCAAATGACCAAGAAATTATGACATCCAAATTGGTGAACAACATAGTTGAAACACCTCCCACTCAAAACCTTGACAATGAATTCAAGGAGCTCCACCTTGAAAGTCCAGTTATTGATGTGTTGGATGAGAAGAAGCTCAAATTAGGCGAAAAAGGGACCTCCTTCGTTCAAAACAAGCTACCTAAGAAGTTAGATGATCCGGGCTTATTTGTTCTACCTTGCAAGATCGGTAATTCGGAGGCTTATGACACATTAGCCGATCTTGGATCAAGCCTTAACCTACTTCCGTTACCTCTCTACACCTCTCTAAAACCAGGGAAACTTGAAGAAACCGAGGTGATAATAGGCTTAGCGGATGGTAGTGTTGCTTACCCGGTTGGAGTAGTCAAGGACATGTTAGTACACATAGAAAAACTAACCATTTTAGCCGATTTCCACGTCCTTGATATGGTTAGCGACCCCACATGCCCCTTGTTGATTGGTAGAGGATTTTTAGCGACCGCTAGTGCTATGATTGATTGTAAGGAATCTAAGATAGCGGTAGGAGAAGGAGATACTTGGTCAGTCTATGATGTGAAGAAACATGCCTATGATACTAGTGATGAACCAACACCCCATTGGTTAGAATTAAATAGGAGACCATCTAGATATGGACCTTGGATCGATAGAGACTTCATAGGACCCCAACGCCCATTTTACCTAGAAGAGGACTTTGTTAACCGAACACATACAGTAGAGCAACTCTTGGCTAGGGACACCGAATTGGATCCGTTTGAAGACCCTCTAGTTTTTAGGAGGATGATTGATTTCCTAGGAGTTTTGCCAATTAACCTAGGAATGAATAAGTGGACTCGTGAGGAAGATGATCATAAATGGGATTGGGACAAACCACCCAAGGATGGAGATGGGTCATGGCATATGAAGATGACATTGTATGACCCGGATGGAGAGAAGTTTGAAAAGACATATTGTACTAAGCGGACCAATAGGAAACTTCAATCCAAGCTTAACCCTAAAGACGTCCTCGATGACGAACTCACTTACATAGGGTAGAAGGACTTTGAGTCTAGCTACAAGACTCGTTAATAAAGAAAAGCGCTTCTTGGGAGGCAACCCAAGCTTTATTTGATTTGTGTGTTTATTTCTTTGTTTGTTTGATTTTATTTGTTTCCGTGTGTATGATTTAATTTTATTATTATTGATTCATGTTCAAAACTAAATTGTGAAAATGCTTTATTTTGTTTTTAACTTAGTCTTAACTACATATAAAGGTATTTTGCAAAAGTTAAGTGTAAGGGAAATCTAAATCGGTTTATTAGAACAAATGAACATGAATCGTAATAATATTAAATTGACATACATATTAGTATTTGTTTGAGTCAAATGCTTGTATCGAGTCATAATGATGTTTTGCAGGAATTCCAGGAAGTAAAGTGTAGGTTTTTCCAAAATTTTTCCGGAAACGTAACATGAGAATTCTGTCAGATCATTTCTGACGGCGTCAGGAGTTACAACCTGACGGAGTCAGGTTTAATTTTCTGAAAATTTTTGAAAGTTTTTTTTTTTCATAAAAAGTTTTTATTAAAACTCTAACTTATAATCTCCAGGAATCTGCAAAATTATCATTCCACAAGCATTATATCCTTATATATAGAGTTTATCCCGCCGATGTTATGCAGGTTTTCGTGTTTGTTTTCTCAGGTTTAACAGGTTATTTTGGACAAGGAAATGTTGGTTGGATCAAGCTTATGGCGATGCATTAGTCATGGAGCTTCAACATTACTTTGGAAGAAGATCTAACCATGTTACTTCATTATCCACCGAGCGAATCAGGGGAGTATTTGATTTCATTCTTTTACTTTATACTTTTACATCTTGTTATTTGAACATTGGGGACAATGTTCATATTAAGTGTAAGGGGGGGGGGGTAAAAAATACGATTAGAGAATGCTTTTACGCTTGATTTTTGTTTGTTTAATAGTAAATGTGTAATAAAACTGAGATAAACACCTGTTAGGGTAACTTTAGTGCCAAATTTAAATTTTTTTACAACATTTAGGAGTGAAACTTTGATCTTAATGAGCGTCTCACGGATAGGAGTTATATGACTAGCACAAAAACCGTACCACTAAAAAAATTTTCCACCCCCAAATATGTGAGGTTCGCCCCTAGAATTGGTAGGAAAAGCATTTATGCTATGATGTGTGTACCGGTAGCACTTAGATTCTAGAACTTGCGTTAGGACCATTCCGAGGCCACAAGTGAGACTACATTCGTGTAGTTAGATTTACTACATGATAAGAGGCATTAGGATTAACCCATTGTTTTACACCTGTGTTTTTGTTATAATTACATTGGCTACATTGGTCAAGTAATTCTCCCACACCCTTTGCGTTGTACTCATTTTTGGTACACGATACCCCTAGTACACCCTTCAGAGCCTATCTTTTCGTTTCGACCTTTAAGCATTTTACTTAAAGGAAGAATTTGTTTACACCCCACTAAAATGTACACCCAAATCGCCTTAGCCTACCTTGTATGCACTCATTTTTAGTGCATTATTGTGACAACATTTGTTTAAACCCAAGTTAATTATCTAGTTGATTACATGGTTGCTAAGTCGAGTCATATCCTTGTACATATTGTTTTGGGACGATTGGGACTCATGGGTAAAGTACTAGTGTAATGGAGTAATGGGGAAGAACATCATTTATTACCCCCATATGTGCTAAATATTTTAAAAGTACTCCAAGTTTTTCGATTATCTTAATTCGAGTCATTAGAATAGTTATTTGTAAAGTTATGTAAAAGTTCAAGTGTAAGGGGAATGCAACGCCCCTATGATGTATTATTTTGGATGGTAGGGCAAGAGTGTATGTAAAAAAAAAACATACGGACTACCATCCCGTTTCATTTTATGTTTATTTTATGTTTTTGTTATTTTGTTTTTAGCTTAAGATCGAGTCGAGTCTTGGCTTAGCAACATTGTATAGTACATGTAATTGATCAAGATCTTTAACTCGCCACCAGTAAAATATCCTTTATCCAACAAAACCGTGTTTTCCTTTTCCCTACACCTAACGTTATAACCCATTTAAAAGCCCTCTTTGATAGTTTATCTTAGGTGCTTACGCCTAGTGGAGGAGGTTTTCGATCCTTTCCCAAGCCTATGGTAATCTATTTGCTATGACAGGTAGTGAGAGATATTATCCGTTTTCATTTATGAGATTTATTTTGTTGACACTTGAGAGATGTGAGTATCTAAACACTACTTGTGAGGTGCTAGTATGTAATCTCCGTGCTTATTATGATTAAAGTGGAACGATTATTTGTTGTAATTACTTTTATATTAGCGTTAAATGACCCCTAACTTGTATTTTGATTAGAATAAAAGCGCATTTGCTTGAGGACAAGCAAATCTCAAGTGTATGGGTATTTGATGAAGCGAAAAGTGTACCGCTTTTAGGGGGTCATTTAAGCCCTAAATCGTATTTATTTGATCAAATATTGCCCTAAATCGTTCCTTTTGTCATTTTAGGTACTTTTGAGAAGAAATCTGGAAAAGGAAGCATTTTGGACATTTTTGGAGCATAAAAGTGAAGAAAACGACAAAGTCTTAAAATTATGCTAGAAGTTACCTTTGACGGCGTCAGGATTATCCCCAGACGGCGTCATGGCTTGGCAAAAGTGGTGGATATGAAAATTACTCATGATAAGCCAGAGAAATTTGCATGGGAATTCTGACGGCGTCACCCTTTAATATGATCAAGGTCGTCACGGTATAAGTTAAAGCGGGACGGCGTCACGCCTAATTCTGACGGCGTCAAGCCTTGATAAGCCAGAACGGATTTTGGAGAGCTAAAGAGGGACGGCGTCAAGAAGGCCATCCGGGAACCCTAAAAGCGGCGAGGTGACGGCGTCACACTCCATAACGTGACGCCGTCAGATCTGAAAGTCTATATATAGTTTTGCAATTTTTTGTCATTAGTGTGGAACTTATTGTGGAACTTTGTGTGTAAGAACCCTAAGACGATTTTAGCAGCTTTTTCAAGGCTTTTTGCCTTGAGATCTTCCATGTTACATTGAAGATAAGTTATCAATTAATCATTCAATATGTCTATGTGTTGTTTGATTCTATCTTGTTCTTGTCTTTTGTTTAACATGCTAGGCTAGGTTTTCTTTGTGTTTGCTTAGATCTAATGAAACCTAGCTATTGATTATTGGTTATTAGTGTGTTATTAGTTGTATTGGATGATTGTTCATCTATGTTAGGCTTAAGAAAACTGGCTAACTTCCTATTCGGTAACTTGCTTGAACGTCTTAAGAAACATGAACCAATGCGTACTAAGGTTTTTATGGTTGTATTTAATGCACAAGCGAATTCTAGTGATCCCATGTTAGGAGCTTCCTAGTCGGCTCGACATAGGAGTGAAGTAGGAGCTTGTAGAGTTGGGGAAGTACGTACGCCACCCCACGATTGGTATTAAGGAATACACCCGTCATCCACGCGATTAATACACACTAATCAACCGGTAAAAGATAGTTAGGGAGTAAGGAAATCTAAGTAAACACATTTCTTTCCACATAAGTTTTACCAACCTTTTCATTTTCTGTTATTTTATTTTATTTGCATTTGTAGTAACTTGGGTTAGTTGACTAGCAACTAATTCCGCCCACTCTTTCAAACCCGAGATTTTACTTGCTTTCATAAAATATAAAAAAAATATAAAAAAGAATCTTCCTTCACCCTTAGACCTATTAGAGTAGTTTTTCATACCTAACGAACACTATTCCCTGTGGAGAACGATCAATCCCCCGTACTTGCCACTACACTATACTACATCGGTCAGGTACACTGCCTGGTGGGGTTGCAAGCCTCTTGAGATCCCTCGAGAGGTAAAACCTGTTGTAAGGTCGCAAAACCACGCATCAAACCTCATACCACCATCATTCTTCTTCATAACCAACCTGAAACACAACACAGAGACGCACACAGACGGATAAACCACTTCCTAGAAGTAGGTCCTTCAATACTCTTCATTCAACGTATGTCGTTCGTAAGGGATTTCGGAAATAGGCAAAACGTCGCTTACACATGAATAGAGTTCTGATTCAAATAACACACTGACCTCAGGCACTCCTCAAGACATTCTATGACTTCAATAAGTTCAAGGTATATGATGTAACTATTATCACGCTGGCCAGACGTCATAATACTTGCATCATATACACATGCCATTATTGCAATCACAGTCTACCTCAAGTCGTGACAAAACACATTCTAATAAACGGATCAAAACAATTACATTCGAGAGGAAATCTTGGTAGTCCATCAAGGAATACATCGCGAAATTCAACATCGAAAACTCTCGAGCGAGTTACATCAAACGGAATATCTTCACAAACGCGAGGGATTAATATACGGAACTTCAAAGCAAAGGTAATCATAATCGTATGCCAGGTCAGAAACCTGGGCACGGAGTTTGAGTTTCATAAGTCGTCAGAGATGACAAAATCATAACTGTTGTTAGCATCTCAATGCTCAGTCAACAATTACATAACCAGAATGAAATTGAATCGAACATTCCCAAAGAAATCAGATTAACAGAATGGAATTGATCTTCAAACATCCTCAACCGTACCGGATACTCTACACTCGTGATGGATAGTCACAAGATTCTCATAGATGTAGAATTAGAAATAGCAATTCAATAATACAGAGGGGACTTAATGTGCTTAGTAAAAGCAAAAGATACCACAAGATATGTCGTTCTCATATCAAATAAAACCACGCAACACGATCGCATAAGTAAGGAATACCCGAAACGGTACTTGATGTGTCAGCAGCCTGGTCCCGGGTCAGAGCGAACACTCGACCCTCGGCAGATTGCTGTCAATCATTCTCATTCTTACGGTTGTTACCATTCACCTTCGAACACTCTTTCGTCCGACGTCCAATCACACTACAACTGAACCCGGCATCCAACGTCTTATACACAATCACCTAGATGAAACTTCTCACAGTCAACACATGGGGGATATGGAACCTGGTCCCACAACTTTTTCTGTTCAGACGAACCCGAACGTAGGGATCAAAACGAACAATGAAGACAAATCAAACGTCAGGATCAAAATACGAAGGAAGAGATCGCGTCAAACGAAATGCCTAGTGTCTACCCAATATCCTCACAGGTCATTTCTAAGGTTCTACAGGTCAAACCCAGTCTCTCTGATACCATAACTGTAACACCCCGACCCGTTAAGGCCAAAATATCACATTATGGTGTCATACAAAGAATACATTACGCAAGTGGAAGTCTTTTAAATAAATAACCAAGTCTCAAAACATCAAGACTGGTATCAAAAGATAATCCCAAATGCATAGGGGTTAACCAAACAAAACCAAAGTAAAACGATAATATTCAAAGTACTGAAAGAAATGAAATTCCAAAACAATGGACAACGAAATGTTAAATAAATAGGTCTCTAAGTCCTATGCTCTCTCATTCCCAAGCCCGTCGCCCCGCTTATTACCTACCGCATAAGAAAAGAAAACATGCGGCTGAGCTTAAAAAGCCCAGTGAACAGATATATATAACATAACATAACGGTAAACTAAGAATAAGCAACGAAGGAATAAGAATAACAAACGAAAAGCATAATCATGAAAGTCATACGAATTTTAAAGAGAACTAAAAATCAAGAGTGCATGAGAACTGAATAGAAATGAATCAAGAGAAATAATGAAATAAAGGAAAAGTTCATATAAGGATGTGCCATAGGAACTACATACATAATCCGTCAAATCATACTAAAGCAATACAAGTATACGAAGAGGGGAGACCTCTAAGTAATAAAAGTGTGAGAAGGAGTGTAAGGCACACACCACCTGGTCACCATAATCATACAAACATAAAACCTAGGATGCATCCATACGATCCCTAACATAAGTATGTATGTCAGTACTAGACTGGTCACACATATATAAAGTTGGCAAATAGTGTACACAACAAATCATAACATAAGGGGAACGCCGTAGATCTATCACACCTCTACGGGAGTGTCAAGCCTAGGGTGCCATCAAAGACATGGTCATGGTACCTCTACAACTAGGTTAGCTCAGGCACAGATCTATCATATCATACAACAATAATAATATAACATGGCAAGAGAAACAAGATAGTAACTCAATAAGCATGGCAAAGCATAAGTATAGCATAGCAGAGACATTTAATTAAATGTCAGAATGAATCAATAAGAATGACAAGTATACAATGAATGTCATGAGTCAAATGAGGAAATCATATCAGGCATAGGATCGATAGAAATATCCCTACTGAAAAGGGAAAGAATATCTGTACCTTATCAAAGCACACAAATCAAGCAATAAAGTGAATGGAAGCAGGGGATCACTCCTTCTTCACCCGATCTACAATAATCATAAGTTTACTTATAAGTTTCATAGTTTCATAATCATAAAGGTTTCATTTTAGCTTTCTTTCCATTTTGGGTAACTTTCCATATTTAGCTGGTTTCCATAATTAGTAACTTTTCAACAATAGTAACTTTCCATATTTAGTAACTTTCCAAAAATAGTAAGTTTCCATATTTAGGTTTAAAAGCAATTTAGGGGTCTAAAAATAGTAAATAGATTTTAAAAAGGTTTAAATAGTTATTAATGTCGAAATTGAGTTTCATATGTTAATATACTTATAAAATGATGGCATTTCACAATTTAAAGTTTTACAAGTCAAAATAGGGTTTCCAAATTAAGTAAATGTGAGATTAGGGTTTCTAATTACACAAGTCATTTTAATTGATCATTTAAAGTAATTAAATTCCAATTAGGGTTTCATACATTCAATTAGGTCATAATTAAGTCATATTTCCTGAATTAGCAGTTTTAGGGTTTAATTCATATAGTTTGGGTTTCATATTATCATTATTCAAATATTAGGGTTACTATTGTAATTATACCAAAGTCTAAGGTTAATATGATAATTAATCAAAACATAAGTTAAATACTTTTAAGATGACCATTAGCTTATTTAGGTTCCAAAAGTGAAACAATTTAGCTTATAAGTGTTTTAAATAAGTAACTAGTGAAATTCAGAATTAACATTAAAACAGGTCCAACTTTAGCTAATTTTAACACACCTTAAATGAGCTCATAAAATTCTATACTTTTACCCTGATATACCTATATGTCTTAAATATTTTACACAATTTTTCCAGATTTTATTAAGTAGCACAATTAAAAACTAAAAATCAACATTCACAACATGTACCAGAATTGGATCTGATGGAAGACCCCGAAAGTATGTAATTATTTACCCAGGTTAAACATCTCAGAAAAATCTACAAAAATTACAAAACGTAGCTTAAATACCAAATTTCATCCTGCTAAAATTTCATGTCATAATTAGTTATAGATATTAAATTAAAAACCATGAACCACGATTGAATTTTCATAACCCGAAATACAGTTTTGACACATGAATTTCTAAAAAATCAAATGATTGCCTTATAGACCTCTAAAAATCACCAAACCAATTTTATTTGATCCCTATTTCATTGAATTCAGTTTTAGACCAAAGAACCACTAAAATTCATGTTTGTATCATCAATCTAAAATTCATTTAAGTAGCACAAAATTTATGACAGATTTGTTTGGTTATATCCATCCGATTTTAAATACATAAATAATTATATTAACACATCTTAATACATATTGATCGAAAAGTATTATTATAGATTGAAGGTTTATGATTACCTCTTATATTAGATTGAATGGAACAAGAATACAAAGATCTCCAAATGATCAAATCGCCAACACCTCTCTTCTTCTTCATATGTGATACGAACGAAAGAAAGAAAAATACTATGGATCGATTAGGTTTGATTCATGGACATGTCGAAAAGATTAAATGATATATTATTTGATTACCTTGTTGTGATACGAATAGAATAAGAACAATGATCACGATCTTGCTTCTTCTGTTCTTTTTGATGGATCGAATAGGAAAGGTTGCTAGGGTTTTGTTTCTTTTTTTTTTTTTTTTTTTTTTTTTTTTTTTTTTTTTTTTGAAGATTGCCGACAAATGGAAATTAGAGGGAGAGGATTTTAGGGTTTGATGGAGAGGGTGAATGATCGGTTATGGGAGAGAATAGGGGAGGGAATAAACCAAAATTATGGAGGTGATTGGGATGATTATCACATTCCAAGTTTACCAAAATTTTAATAGTTACTTCCATAATTATTTTGTGTACAAACTTATTTATTTTTGGCCTATAGGGAACTTATTAAACGTGGCATAATTTATATCATAAGGTTCTCGTATCATTTCATAATTTACTTTAGGTTAAATGTTCATATCGTATGGTTTCGAGTCTAAACTTGTTATATAACTCAAGTTTTAGTTTATAGCGTATTTTATAAGTCGTAAGTCGTATTTTATTTAGGGTGTTATATTTCAGACATTGAAACAAAAACTCTGTAGTGCTCCAATTTTAGCGTTACTAGAAGGAACCAAAGATTTTGTGGTATATTGTGATGCTTCAATAAAAGATTTAGGAGCAGTACTTATGCAAAGGGAGAAGGTTATAGCCTACGCTACTAGACAATTGAAGGTGCATGAAGAGAAGTATACAACCCATGACTTAGAATTGGGTGCCGTAGTATTCGTACTTAGGATTTGGAGACACTATTTGTACGGAACAAAATGTGTAGTTTACACATATCACAAGAGCCTTCAGTACATACTAGATCAGAAAGAATTGAATACGAGACAACGAAGACGGTTGAAGTTACTGAGTGATTACGACTGCGAGATTCGTGATCACCCGGGTAAAGTAAATGTTGTAGCAGATGCACTAAGCCGAAAAGAAAGGACAAAGCCATTGCATGTCAGGTCATTAGTAATGATGGTACACACTAAGTTACCTGAGCAGATTCTCAATGCTCAAGCAAAAGCAATAAAAGGAGAAAATGTGGAAGCCAAAAATCTGGGGAAAGGAATCAAACCAATATTTGAGATTCGCTCTAACGGAACCTGGTGTTTTGATAAACGTGTTTGGTTGCCAAAATTTGGTGGGTTGAGAGACTTAATCATGCACGAGTCTCATAAATCCAAATACGCTATTCATCCAGGATCCGACAAGATGTACCACGACCTGAAACAATTGTATTGATGGCCGAACATGAAGGCTGAAATCGCCACCTATGTTGGCAAATGTCTAACATGTGCAAAGGTAAAGGCTGAGCATCAAAAGCCAATCGGATTACTTCAACAACCTGACATTCCCGTTTGGAAATGGGAAAGAATCACCATGGATTTCATCACCAAGCTTCCTGAAACTCCCAGTGGATATGATTCAATTTGGGTCATTGTAGATCGTTTGACCAAATCTGCTCATTTCCTACCGATGAAGGAGACAGACAGTATGGAGAAGCTTACACGATTATACTTAAAAGAAATTTTCTGTAGACATGGTGTGCCAATATCGATTATATCCGACAGAGATAGCCGATTTACCTCTCGATTCTGGAAGTCACTCCAGAAAGCCTTGGATACAGATCTGGATATGAGTACAGCTTACCACCCACAGACGGATGGTCAAAGCGAGAGGACGATACAAACTCTTGAAGACATGTTACGAGCGTATGTGATTGATTTTGGAAGAAGTTGGGATCGGCATTTGCCATTAGTCGAATTCTCCTACAACAATAGCTATCACACAAGCATCAAGGCTGCACCTTTTGAAGCTCTTTATGGGCGGAAGTGTAGATCGCTGGTCTGCTGGAGTGAAGTTGGGGATAGCCAACTCACAGGTCCAGAGATAATCCGAGAAACAACAGAAAAGATAGTACAGATCAAAAACCGCTTGTTAGCCGCTCGTAGCCGCCAAAAAAGTTATGCTGATGTGAGGCGCAGACCTTTAGAGTTTAAAGTGGGTGATAAGGTTATGCTCAAAGTTTCGCCATAGAAGGGCGTGATTCGTTTCGGGAAGCGTGGGAAGTTAAGTCCGCGTTACATCGGACCATTCAGGATCCTAGCTAGGGTTGGTCCAGTAGCGTATAAGTTAGAACTGCCAGCAGAACTACAAGGAATTCATAATACTTTTCACGTTTCAAACCTGAAGAAGTGTTTGTCTGATGAGAGTCTCATCATTCCACCAGACGAGATTCGAATTGATGATAAGCTGCATTTCATCGAAGAACCTGTTGAAGTCATGGACCGGGAAGTAAAGCAACTAAAGCAAAGCCGTATTCCTATTGTTAAGGTTCGTTGGAATTCTCGACGTGGACCCGAGTACACATGGGAGCGGGAAGATCAAATGCAACGAAAGTACCCTCACCTTTTTCCCGACACGCCGACAACCGATAAGACAAGCAGAATCACGAGGGCGTGATTCCCTTTTAACGGTGGGGTGATGTAACAACCAAGGCATTTCAGGTCACTAATTTTACTAATATTAATTACGTAATTTTTCTATTTTAAGTAAATTAGCTTTTACAGGGAAAGTTGCCCACGTACATCGTGACACGTACACTTAAATCCATAATTTAACTCAGACTATGCCCAGTCTACCCATTAATATGATTTATTTTTCCCCACTTACTTGTTTTCATATGGAATAATTTAATTTTCCATTTCTACACGAAGTGTGCACATTTTACGTTTTACGCGTTTTCGGCTCGCGGTTTAAGCTTTAAAGACGTTATAACACTCCGAAAGGCTCGGGAAATATATGAAACATCAACTTAGGTCATTTTAAGTCAAATGTGATATTTTTATGAAAATGTTACCTTTATGGCATTTATTTTTACAAACTATGCATAAAACATTATCGGGTTAGCTCCGTTGGCCTTTAAAACACTCCGTGACCTACAATACTTATACATAATATATACTACCTTTAAAAAAATCCCTACAAAATCCCTCCCTAGGCCGGCCATGGATACTTATACACTCATTATATCTCTTCTTTCTTTTTTTCATTTTCAAGAAACCTATTATTCTCCTTTACATGCAAATCTCTCCATAACCCCAAAAACCATCCAACTCCCTCCTCCTTCTCCTCTCTTGGCTGCAAAAAATCAACACAAAAACACCACCATTATACAAGTTTTTCAAGCCTCAAATCTTGCATCATTCGTGTGGTTATAGTCTTGGTAAGTTTTTCTAACATTTTCAACTTCTTTTTCTATGATTTTTCTTAGAGTTTTTAAGGATTATAAAAACCACTCTTGCATGTGTGATTTGGAAGATGTTAATTCAAGATTTCATAAGAATATAGGATTTAGATAAGTGGTTAGGCTTGATTTGGATATTAGATGCAAGAGAGGGTTTGATTTAAAAGGGTTTTGATGAGTTGTTATTGATCTTTCTTTAAAACTTTGCTTATAAAAACTAATAAGGATCTTCAAAATAAATCTTGAACTCCTGGACTTATGGAGTTCTTGAGTTAATAAAAGGGTAGTGATGATTAATCTTGAACATGCATGGGTATTAGACACAATAAATTCACATAAAGTAACATTTGGGATTGGTCCATAACCTGTCCCAGATCTTATGCAAAAAAAATGATTCACCATTTTGTCCTTAGTAGGTTTTAAGCTAAACTAAAAATATTCAGAGATAGCCTCAGTTCTTAGGATCATTTCCCCGAAAACCTTACATCTTAATTCATCCCGATGATTTTTGTAGAAAATCTACACTAAAACTTGTCCAGGATTGTATGTCAGATTTGATAGGCCAATTACACTAAAATGTTGCAAGAACCCTGGGTTGGTAAAAACATAAAATTTTGAGCTAAGACATTTAGAAAACTTTTCCCACTAGCCTTGTGTCCATTAATTTCATATAGTACAGAGTCACAGGGGTAAATTAGTAATTTTACCCATGTTCTGAAGTTCTCAGTTAAGTTAGGCCTTTATTTTCATATAGTACAGAGTCATACCTTTCTAAGCATATAAAGTTCATAATTTTAGCCTTCACGGTTTAGAAATGGCGACCCGATTAGTGCGGTAATTTTATAAATTTTCCATCAGCTTTTTGATTTAAGCCATATAAGTTATTTCAAACATCTTTTCGACCCATGACTTACTATAAAACTTTCAAATAAATTAGCTTATGGTATTATAAGTACAAGTACTGAATTAAAACATAAGTATAAGTGTTATACCTTAATTCCCCGAGCCTAAGTCGTGTTGTATTTTATTTAGGTCACTTGTGATCTTTGTGGTTTTTCTCCACGTGCACACTTCTCCGGTTTCTGTTACTACTACTTCATCGTTGGTGAGTTCATAGCTCCAAGTTTTACTTCAATTGTTTTACAAACTCCGTGGGGGAGATACATGCTATAAATATTTGTGATCACAATGCTTTGAAATTGTATGCTATCATGTTATTATTATTGCCTAAGTTTCCCATAGCCGAAAGTCCCTTTTTATTATCGTGAACCGTTAATCACTTGCGAGTGAACGCGAATACCATAAATAGATCTATTGGGAACGACATCCCTCATGCCGAAATGTGCCAGTATGGCTATACCATGTATTGTATTCGTATTGTTGATTAGGTACGGCTATTACCTATGTCGAAGGGCAAAATTTATATTCTGTTAGAATATCCCACATAACGTTAATGTTCGGGGTCATGAGCATAGTGCAATAATAACTTTACTAGACTTTGCATTTATTGCTTAGTTGCTTTCTAAACTATATTGTGATCAACCGCTTATAATTAAACTCTATGGATTCACTCAACCTTTGTGTTGACCTTTTTAGCCTGTTTTTTTTAGGTCCTTAAGGCGATAGCAGGTGGGAAGCATTTTCGATTCTTTTTGCATAAATGAAGACTTCCCTTATTATAATTCCATTCGATAAACTTTTGAACAATTTATGTTATGTACTAATGTATTGGGACCATTTTATGCTGTAAATATTTGAATTTTCCGTAGTATAATCGAATGGTGTTGTTTTTCGAAAACGTCTAATTTTAGAGTTTGTTTTCTATGACTTGGCTTGTGTAACTAATAAGTAACTTCCCAAATTTCTATTCTGCAGTATAGTAAATTTGGGGGTGTTACCAAACTTCTGGCCTTGAGGTCATTCTTCTTCTGAAGCCACTCTTCCGCAGTTACTGGAGAGGTCTGCACAACTGTCTCTACCTTACCATCAACTGTTATTGTAGAAGTTGAAGGCTTGAAAGAGTTTCCTTCTTCAATAATTTCCCGAGTGCATAGTCTTGCACCTAGAAGTATTGTTCTATCCATAGCCTCCACATATCAAATTCATTCTGCTTAAGCATTGGCAATTTAGCAGCCATGTTTGTTTGGGTAGTCTCCATGTCCATTACTTTCTTTTCAAAATCAATAGTGTTGGGAATTAAATGTTCTGAAGATTAAGTATCAAGAATTACAAGTATTAACAGTTCCAACTGCTGAGAAGAATTCTCTAACAGTTCCAACTGCTGATGTATATCTTAGGACTGCTCAAGTTATAACTAACAGTTCCAACTGCTAGTTGATACTGTTGAGTTGAGACTGCTAGATGGATAAGTATTGAAAATATATTTGTGTACTAAAGTCAAGAATATACAGTAGATAATATCTTACCCCATGTGCTTAGTTAACAAGTTGTGTACACAGATACATGTTGTATCTTATGTACTGACACACTCAAGATAAGTTAGCAAGTAAGTCGGCTAGACTTTAAGCAATATGTAAAGATCTTCTTGGACTATAAAAGAAGATCTTAGACTCGATATTATGTGTGTCTAACAAGTAATTATCAAATACTTAGAACTCATAACTGTTAGAGAAGAACAAACACAAATATATCACAAGTTAGAAAAACTTAAGATTCAAGGTTGTAACCCTAGTGATATTTCAAGATCACTCGTATTATTATCATTAATAATATTGAATCATTTGGTGATAATCTTTATGTGTTCATTACTAACTAACAAACATAACAATTCCATTTCCATAACATACACAACCTTCTAAGTGTGATTGAGTGAATTCCGCGCACTTAATCATATTAACACAACATATCATATACACAAAGTTGACAAGGTTTAACCACCTTATAGTGTATCTAGGGTCCTAACAAGTGGTATCAGAGCAGGCTGATATAGTTGTTTTTAGAAGAAACAGAAATGGATGTACAAGATGTTCAAACCAATGTTGCTGCAAAGTTGCCCATGATCAAACCGAATGAGTTTGAGTTATGGAGGATGAGAGTTGAGCAATATTTTATGGTTCAAGATTATGCTCTTTGGGATATAATTCAGTATGGTGATTCCTTCACTCTAGGCTATTCAGATGTTCTTATTGAAGGGAAAACAGTTAGAAAAAGAAATACTGGACCAGTTTCAAATGAAGAAAAGATACAAAACAGAAATGATCAGAAAGCAAGAAACTTGTTGCTTATGACCATTCCTGGTGAGCACATGCTATCTTTTAGCAAATATCTTGATGCAAAAACTCTTTTTGAAGAGATTTGTGCATGGTTTGGTGGTAATGAAACTACCAAGAAAACACAAAAGACATTGCTAAAGCAACAATTTGAAAACTTTACTGCTTTTAGTAATGAGTCTCTTGATAAGCTGTTTTCAAGATTACACAAGCTTGTCAGTCAGTTAGCTGTGTTAGGTGTTGAGACAGAGAAGGAAGATCTCAACATGAAGTTCTTGAAAAGTCTACCTGATGAATTCCATACTCATGTTATTGTCTGGATGAACAAACCAGAAATTGAAACAATGAAACTTAATGATTTGTTCAACAACTTTAAAATTGTTGAACAAAGTCTAAAAAGGGGTGGAAATTATGGTACTAGTTCTGGGAATGTGGCACTTTTATCAACTCCCAGTGTTAGTCATACAGAAGAGGTAGATGAAGTTGAAGGTGTTTCAAATGTTACTTATGGTGGTCCTTCTACTAGTTCACAAAAGGATATTGCTGGACTTGGAGATCCAACATTCTATGCCTTTATAACCAGTCAATCTAATGGTTCTCCTCTAAATCATGAAGACCTTGAACAGGTAGATGGCGATGATTTGGAAGAGATGGATATTAAGTGGTAAGTTGCCTTACTTAGTATGAGGGCTAAGAAGTATTGGCAGAGAACTGGGAAGCAGATTATGATAAATGGTAATGATACTGCTGGGTTTGATAAGAAGAAAGTGGAATGTTTTAACTGTCATAGGTTGGGACACTTTGCTAAAGAATGTAGAAGCCCAAGGAAGCAGGATAATAGGAACACATGGTATAAACAAGAGAGGAAGAAGGAAGTACTGGTGGAAGAGCCAAAGGCTATGCTGGCTATTGATGGTATTGGATATGATTGGAGCTCTATGGCTGTTGAAGAGGAAGCACCACCAAATGCTGCTCTTATGGCCAATGAATTTGCAATAATGGCCTTTTCTGATCCAGAGGTAGATGCCATTTCTACTTGTACTAATTCATGTCCTAATCTTAAAAATTATGAAGACATTAAAAAGAGATTTGATGCTTTTAGAGAAGAGTTAATTGATGCCCTTCATAATTTAGCTAATCATAAGAGATGTGTAGGAGTTCTCGAAAAACAAATCCAACATTTTCAAAAGAATGAATCTACTTTTACTGATGATTTGAATGCTTTAAAAAGAAATGTAGAATTCAAGGATGAGTGTATTGTTATACTGAATGAGTCACTAGCAAAACACAAAAGAGAAAAAGAAAATGTTACTTTAACTGTAGATGCTTTAGCTCATGCCTCAGAAGGAGTTAATAAGATCTTTGAAGCTCAAGTAAACAATAAGGTTAATTCAGGTGTAGGTTACAAATCTGTCCCTCCACCATACAGAGGTGTTCATTCACCTCCAGGTGTTGACCTAGCACACACAGGTTTAGCTGAGTTTCAAGAACCAATCATGGAATATGGTTCTAAGGCTAGTAAGAGTCTTAAGGTAGAAAAGATAAGTAAAAGTTTAGATAAAACTTTACTTTATCAGGACAAGGTGTCCTTTGTTAAGAAAGGAGATGCTATAGTTGTTGAGGATTGTACAACTGATAGTGATGATGAAGAAGAACAGGTTATGTCTAAACCTGAAGTGGTTAAGAAAGTAGGAACAAGTGTTCCTAAGATAGTCAAACATAATACTGATAGGCCTAAATCAAACATTAAGCATGTTAGGCAACCAGTTAGATATTGTGAGCAATATAGAACCACCAACCAGCCCAGAGGTAACCAAAGGAATTGGAACAACCTCAAGTCTAACCAATTAGGTGATGACTTTGCTTTTTATAACAAAGCTTGTTACACATGTGGTAGTTTTGACCATCTTGCAGCTTTCTACAACCAATGGGTATCTGGTTATGAAAACAATAGGGTGAATTATGAAAGGCAAAATCCTCAAACTCACTTTCACTCTAAGTCTAAAAATATAAAACCCAGAGCAGTTTCGACAGCAGTCTCTACTGCTAGGCAAGCAGTTTCAACTGCTAGACCATTTAAGACTGTTAACCCAAAACAAACAGTTAAAAGTGCAAAAATAACTTTTAAACATGCACCAAAAACTGTTCTAAGGCCCATTCAAACAAAAGCAGTGGTCCAAAAACAAGTTTGGAGACCAAAGGGTTCAACTACAAAGCTAGCAGTTCCTGCTGCTAAGCATGTAGTTCCTGCTGCTAAGGGAAACAGGGCAAATGCTGTTAAGGCCTCAGCATGTTGGATTCTAAAATCCAATGTTGCATCAACTGTCCTTAAAAGATTGAATTACATTGATGCAAGAGGCAGATCCAAGTCAGTAATGGCTTGGATCCCCAAAAGAAACTAACACTCTTATTCATGTGCAGGAACATTCAAGTGATAATCAAGAGGATCAAGGATACTCAGATAGTGGATGTTCAAGACACATGACAGGCAACTTGTCTTATCTCTCAGATTTTGAAGCTTTCAATGGAGGATATGTTACCTTTGGAGGGGGTGTTCGTGGCAAAATTTCTGGTAAAGGTACAATCAAAACCGGAAATTTAGATTTTGATGATGTGTACTATGTAAAAGAGCTAAATTATAATCTTTTTAGTGTCTCACAAATGTGTGACAAAAAGAACAATGTTCTTTTCTGTGAGACTGAATGTCTTGTACTTTCTCCTGATTTTAAGATGCCTGATGAAAGTCAAGTACTTCTTAGAATTCCTAGAAAGGGCAATATGTACAGTGTAGACATGAAAAACATTGTTCCTAAAAAGAATTTAACTTGTCTTGTTGCAAAGGCCACATTGGATGAATCAATGAAATGGCATAGAAGGCTTGGTCATATTAACTTCAAAACCATAAATAAAATTGTTAAGAATGGTTTGGTAAGAGGTTTACCTCACAAAAGATTTGAAAATGATCAAACATGGATTGCTTGTCTAAAAGGCAAACAACACAAAGCCACTTGTAAGCCCAAGATTTTTAACTCTATCAATCAATCATTGTTTATGGTGCATATGGACTTATTTGGACCTGTTTCAGTAAGGAGTATAATGCATAAGAAATATTGTCTTGTTATAACTGATGACTATAGCAGATTTACATGGGTTTTCTTTTTAGCTACTAAGGATGAGACATCAAGCATCCTTAAGGATTTCATTACACAGATAGAAAACCATGTAGACAAGAAAGTGAAAGTCATTAGATGTGATAATGGGACAGAGTTTAAGAATAGAGTTATGGATGATTTCTACAAATAAAAATGTATTAGGAGAGAATTTAGTGTTGCTAGAACTCCACAACAGAATGGAGTAGCTGAAAGAAAGAATAGAACACTAATTGAAGCTGCTAGAACAATGTTAGCTGATTCTAAGCTACCTATAACTTTTTGGGCTGAAGCAGTCAACACTGCTTGCTATGTTCAAAATAGAGTTTTAGTTATTCAGCCTCACAATAAGACATCATATGAACTCTTTAATGGAAGAACTCCTGCAATAGGATTTCTTAGACCTTTTGGATGTCATGTGACAATTCTCAATACCTTAGACCATTTAAGAAAGTTTGATGGTAAGGCAGATGAAGGTTTCTTAGTTGGATATTCTCTCAATAGCAAAGCTTTTAGAGTATACAACTTAAGAACTGAGAAAGTAGAAGAAAATCTACATGTGGAGTTTTTAGAAAACAAATCCAATTTAGTAGGTCAAGGACCAAAATGGCTATTTGATCTTGAGTATCTAACCAATTCTATGAATTATGTGCCTATTGTTGCAGCAACTAATGATTTTGCAGGTTCACAAGCAACAAATGAGGCTGAGTTAGAAAAGGATCAATCTGATGTCATAATGCCAATATGGTCAAGTACAATTGTGGAATCAACTTCAACAACTGATGAATCTTCTTCTGGCAAGGCTAAAGAAGGTGTTGAAGATGAAAGCAAGATAGATGGAACTGAGAAACAAGACAGTCAAGTTAGCAGTTCAAAAGCAGTTTGTACTGCTGAGACAGAGCATTCAACTGCTGGCTCTTCAGAAATGAAAGAAGCAGAATTCTTAGATAATGAGGTGGATTTCAACAATCTTCCATCAAATTATCAAGTTCCTTCTACTCCACAAACAAGAACTCACAAAGGTCACTCCCTAGATAATGTGATTGGAGATGTACAGTCAGGTGTGAAGACAAGACATCAACTGAAGTCTTCAAACCAACAAGGGCTTCTTGATGCCCTTTATGCTTCAAAGCAGCATGAGTTTTCAAACTCTTGCTTGTTTGTATGTTTTCTCTCACAATATGAACCAGAGAATATTCTGAAAGCCTTAAATAATTCAAGCTGGGTAGAAGCTATGCAAGAGGAGCTTCTTCAGTTCAAGATTCAGAAAGTATGGGTGCTAGTTGATTTACCTAGAAATGTGAAGGTAATTGGCACTAGATGGGTTTTTAAGAACAAAATGGATGAAAGGGGAATAGTGATTAAGAATAAGGCTAGATTAGTAGCCCAAAGGTACACACAAGAAGAAGGAATAGACTATGATGAGGTTTATGCTCCAGTAGCAAGGATTGAGGCAATTAGGCTGTTTCTAGCTTATGCTTCATTTTTAGGCTTCACAGTCTATCAAATGGATGTCAAGAGTGCATTTTTATATGGTAAAATTGATGAAGAGGTGTATGTTTCACAACCTCCAGGCTTCATTGACCCATTACATCCAAAAAAAGTGTATAGAGTAGTGAAAGCTCTATATGGCCTTCATCAGGCACCAAGAGCTTGGTATGCAACACTAGCTTCCTACTTATTAGAAAATGGATTTCAAAGAGGAAAGATTGATCAGACACTTTTCATCAAACAACACAAGAAGGATCTTCTGTTAGTGCAGGTGTATGTGGATGACATTATCTTTGGATCTACAAGGAAAGAGATGTGTTTAGAATTTGAGAAACTTATGCATGATAAGTTTCAGATGAGTTCTATGGGAGAACTTACATTCTTTTTGGGTCTGCAAGTTAAGCAATCATCTGATGGCATATTTATTAGTCAAGACAAATATGTTGTAGAGATACTTAGAAAATTTTAATTTGCTGATTCAAAAATAGCATGCACACCAATGGACTCTGAGAAGCACCTTCTGAAAGATGAAGATGGAGAGAGAGTAGATGTACACACTTACAGATCTATGATAGGCTCTTTGATGTATCTTACATCATCTAGACCTGATATCATGTTCCTTGTTTGTGTTTGTGCAAGATTTCAAGTTACTCGAAAGGTTTCTCATTTAACTGCAGTCAAGAGAATTTTTAGATATCTCAAAGGTCAACCAAGGTTGGGTATATGGTATTCTAGGGAATCTCCTTTTGACTTAGTAGCATTTTCGGATAGTGATTTTGCTGGTGCTAGCTTGGACAGAAAGTCAACAACTGGAGGATGTCAATTCCTTGGGTGTAGACTTGTCTCATGGCAGTGTAAGAAGCAAACAAGTGTGGCAAATTCAACAATTGAAGCTGAATATATAGCTGCTGCAAGTTGCTGTGGTCAGGTTCTATGGCTTCAAAACCAACTCCTTGACTATGGGTACAATTTCTTAAACACTGTTATTCATATTGATAATAGTAGTACAATTTGTATTATTAAAAATCCAGTGCAACATTCTAAAACAAAACACATTGAAATTAGACATCATTTTATTAGAGACTGCAATGAGAAAAGATTAATTCAAGTACTTAAAATTGCTTCAGAATTCAATTTTGCAGATCTGCTAACCAAAGCTTTTGATGTTTCAAGATTTCAGTACTTGGTAGCAAGTATTGGAATGCTTAATCCTTAATTTTTTTAAACTTTGTGTTTTTGTCAATAAATTTTAGATTGTGCTGCTAGTTTTAAAAGATACTGCTGCTATTACAAAAGTTTGTGCTGCTAGTACAAATTTAAAATGTGTTATTCATACAGTTGGTCTTATGATTATTCTAATACAAGACAAGTACTTTGTACTTTGTTCTTTTGGTTTTAGACTAACAATTTCAGGTATGAATATGTGAACACAAAGGATGTTTCAAGTGAAATGGAAGCAGCAAAATTAGAATATTAGTTGCTGACATATTAGGTTTATGATGGACTGAGTTTGGGAATTTAAAACTCCTTAAAACTTCTTTCTTGAAACCTAGTTATGATATTTCACATTGAATTGATGACTTAGTTGATCAGATAGTAACTGATGCAACTCACTTTCTATCATTTTATACTTTTAAGTATAATGTGCAAGTCTAAGGACATCTGATAGAAAGAACAGCTAGTAAAAGTGAATCTAACACTTGTGTTAGAGGCAACAATTACTATGAGCTAGAAACCCTGTCAGGAAAACTCTTTGAATGAGTTTATCTTTACACATGCAGTTATTCATAACTGAAAAACATTGGTTCTCACACAACCAGAGGTTGCTTTAAACCAAAATTTTGATTAAGTGTCTGCTATACACTTGATCCCTTCAAAATGGTTGAAAGCAATATGATTTTTCAATTCTAAAATCACGAACATACTGCTAAGTCAAATAATTTCTTAAACAAGGATTTTCAAGAGATTCACAAAAACCATCCATTGATGGACCATGAATCAAATGTCCACTGATTCACCTCTCATAGGAGTTAACACACCTAGAAGTGATGAGGGTAGCAACTTAAACTCTTAAGGAATTGATGGCTTCATGTACAACATTGTCTGAAAACAAGTTCACATTGGTAGATCAGATAATGATGGGATGATGGTGAGAGATCTTCCAAACAAGGGGAGGATAAAATTTTATTTGCTTCAAGGGAGGAAACATCTCAGGGGAGGAAATAAAAACCCAAGAAAGGAAGACAAACACAATGTAAGGGAGGAGAAGACAAGAGCATACAAGATGATGACATGGAGGTTGAAAATGACAAGAATAGAGCTTATTCTGGAGTATTATATATATTCAGAAGGGATGAAGCATTCCAAAGGAGAAAGTTCTATCTAGGTCAAACGAAGAAAAGTTTCAATTTCAGTTTACCACGTTTGTTCATCACTTGCAAAGGCATGCTGATAGATGATTTCACTTGTTGAAACAAGCATCCAAGATACACAGCACCATTGCCTCTTATAATTCCTCCATCCAAGGAAATTGCACCATCTTTTAGTCCAAGATTGGAGCAATGTATTGATATTGTTAAAGTCAAAGATCAGAAAGCAGATGAGCTACTAAGAAAGATATTCAATCTCTCAGAACAGAAGAAAGTTCAGATCAAGGGTCTGACTGAAGTGTTTGAAAGATCTTCACAATCCATAATTTAATTCAGAAACATGTTGAAATGGATTCACATGTTTAGGGGAGGATTGTTGGGAATTAAATGTTCTGAAGATTAAGTATCAAGAATTACAAGTATTAACAGTTCCAACTGCTGAGAAGAATTCTCTAACAGTTCCAACTGCTGATGTATATCTTAGGACTGCTCAAGTTATAACTAACAGTTCCAACTGCTAGTTGATACTGTTGAGTTGAGACTGCTAGATGGATAAGTATTGAAAAGATATTTGTGTACTAAAGTCAAGAATATACGGTAGATAATATCTTACCCCATGTGCTTAGTTAACAAGTTGTGTACACAGATACATGTTGTATCTTATGTACTGACACACTCAAGATAAGTTAGCAAGTAAGTTGGCTAGACTTTAAGCAATATGTAAAGATCTTCTTAGACTATAAAAGAATATCTTAGACTCGATATTATGTGTGTCTAACAAGTGATTATCAAATACTTAGAACTCATAACTGTTAGAGAAGAACAAACACAAATATATCACAAGTTAGAAAAACTTAAGATTCAAGGTTGTAACCCTAGTGATATTTCAAGATCACTCGTATTATTATCATTAATAATATTGAATCGTTTGGTGATAATCTTTATGTGTTCATTACTAACTAACAAACATAACAATTCCATTTCCATAACATACACAACCTTCTAAGTGTGATTGAGTGAATTCCGCGCATTTAATCATATTAACACAACATATCATATACACAAAGTTGACAAGGTTTAACCACCTTATAGTGTATCTAGGGTCCTAACAAATAGTATCAACCTGTCTCTGATACCACTGGAGAGGATTATAATACACTTAGGATGTTACTCCTTTATATCGTGTATGAGATACTTTGAGTGAATGCAGTTAAGTATGCGGAATCTACTTAACCACACTTAGAAGAATGTTGATTTGTTTGATGGAACAATGATATATGTATGAACAATGAACAGGAAGTTTAACACTAAATGATTCAATATTATTGCTTGAATAATATGAGTGATCTTGTTATCACTAGGGTTACAAAGACCTTGAATCTTAACAAAACTCTATGATTGATATATCTAATCGTATAACCTAGGATCTCCTTTTATAGACTTAAGGAGTCCTTTATAAGATAATTAAGTATTCACTGTATAATTCTAACTAAATAAGATATACACAAAATCCTTTCCATACTTATCCTTAATACAAACATTTATTCATGCAGTAGTACCTTCTGTTATACTAACAGTACTAACCTAGCAGTTTGTATTGTTAGTGATATCTCAGCAGTCTTCATTCTTACACTAGCAATTTGTACTGTTAGTGCAAATCTCTCAGCAGTACTAACTTCAGAACATTTAATTCCCAACAGAAGCTTGAACTGGAATATGATAATGATATGGCTTATGAGCTTCTTTGGTTCATCCTACAACAAGTCAAGAAGTAAAGAAATGTTTGGAAGCATACTCCTTGTGTTGATGAAGCTTTGAATGAAGAAACTTGATGATCTTGAAGAATAATATCAAGTTTATGGGAGGATTGTTGGGATTAAAAGTTTTCTTGTGAGGATTGTTGGGATTCTTGATGTTACTGCTGCTCATGTTGATGATTACTGTTGCTCAATGAAGTTAGAACTGTTCTTGAACTTCAAAGAAAATGTGCTAAGTGTTTACAACTGCTAGTACAAAGTTACTGCTGCTCAGACAAAGTTACTACTACTGAAGAACTTCAAAGAATATACGCTAAGTATGTTACTACTGCTAGTACAAACTTAGTGCTGCCAGTGCAAAGTTACAACTGTTGATGAAGTTACTACTGTTAGGCATAAGTTAGTACTGTTAGACGATTTTGTTAGTACTGCTTATGAGATATGTAACTTTTGCGTGAAGATATGTATTAGATAAGTATAGAAAAGATTTGATACACTTTTCTTAGTATTGTAAGCCGTATAGGACTCCTTGGTGTATAAAAGGAGGTCCTAGGGCATAGAGTTATACACGTACGATATAATATCGTTTTGAGTATTCGTATTGTTATCATTAATAATATTGAAGCGTATTTGTTGAATGTGTGTTTCATCGTTTACTGTTCCATTTAAAATTCTTCTTAATATTAAAGGTTAGATTCCACATAATCTTTAATATATTCAAACACATTTTCTACCATAGTTGTGTTAGATTTATCTAATATAACTAAACCTTATACAAGCTAAGGAATTTGATCTAAAGTTCAACCAGGACTCAACTAGTGTCCTACTGGGATCAACAGGTATACTTCTTCAAGAGCCTTTGTCGTGGTTACGGTCTTTTAGATCACATTTTTGGCATTAATAAGCTGCCACAAGTGTCTCACCACCTCCCGATGCGGAATGGATGAAGATTGACACTATCATCCTCTCATGGATTTTGTGACACTCTCCAAAACTCTTCAATCGAGACTTGTTGTTGATGATCCTTAAACAATGAAGGAGGCATGGGATCTTATTTCCTCAATTTTTAATGACAACAAGTGTTCTCGTTCCATTGCATTGAAGGCTGAATTGCGTGCATTAAAGCTTGGAGATTTGAGTATTGATGCTTACTTTCGTAAGATTAAAAGTATTGCCACAATCTTGACAAGTCTCGGCTCACCTATTAGTAATGATGATATTGTCACTTTTGCTTTGGAAGGGTTGCCGAAAACCTACGATAGTGTCTCCACCATTTATTGCTCATCGGGAGACTTTCCGGATCTTAAGACGGTCCGTTCTATGCTCACTACCGAGGAGATGTGGCTAAAGTCCCAGATACAAGCTTTGTCCGTTGACTCTACGTCCTCCTCGCCTATTGTTTTATTAGCTAGTTTTGTTTCCAATGTTAAGCGCTCCACTGATTTTCCATCTAAGGTAAACAAGCCATTTTTTAATTTCAATGAAGGTTTTTGTCGGTTTGGTGAACATTGCAGGTTTTTACATACTAGGGTAAATGGTACTAACGTGTCACCACTACACAAATGACACCGCAACAAATGATGGACATGATTCGTACTCAACAGGCCATGTTGGCGAAACTTGGTTATGGTAACACTTTATCTCTGGGACAAACGAGTAATACAACTGGGAACAATAACAATTCTCAACCAGTGGCCGTTTTTGCTCATAACCCAAGCACGAATTCACTAAGTAACCCAGGCCTGATTACTTTAAATAGACCACCAGGTTTTTCTCTACAACAGTTTGGAACGAACCCAGTTTTTTCTCAGCCAGCCCAATTGGGTTTCATGTGAAAACAGGTTACTTACCCCATACAGCCCATTACTCATGCGGCCCAGTTTGTTCAGCCTCCTATTGGGGATCCGGTTGGTAATCTGGTTGGTATTGGGGTTCGGGTATGTTAAGTCAGCCTATACAGTCGGGTCAACAAGGGGCCTCGGGCCAACAAGGGGTCTCGGGTCAACAGTTTACCACGAGGCAGCAAGCACTCTCTGGTCAAACCGATCAATCAGGTCAACTCTCGGGTCAACTTTCAGGCAATGAGACTTTATTACCGCATGCCTTTCATGCTATGACTTTACAAGGTCCTACCTCGAGTAATTGGAAAATGGACACAGGTGCGTGTTCTCATCTTCATGATTCTGTTAATCGTTTAAGTGATGTTTTTAATATGTGCACTTATCCGTCTGTCTCGGTTGGTGACAGTTATTCCATACCTGTTACCAGCTCGGGTCATAGTATTTTTCCTACACCTCGTCGTCCTCTTTATTTAAAAATCGTTCTTATCACTCCTAATATTGTCAAGAATTTAATTTATGTTCGTTAGTTTGTTCGTGATAATCATTGTACCGTTGAATTTGACGTCTTTGGTTTTTCTGTTAAGGACTTCATGACTCATCGGGTGCTTCTTCCCTATGATAGCACTGGGGATCTTTATCCTGTCACAAAGCCTTCCACCATTCCACGTGTTTTTCTTACCAGTCAGTATACGTGGCACCAGTGCCTTGGACATCCAGGAAGTGAAGTGCTACGTCGTGTCCTCTATAGTAATTCAATTTCGTGTAATAAAAAGAAACCTCCCGTTCTTTGTCATGCTTGTCAGCTTGGCAACACGTGAGGCTTCCATTTGTTAGCTCTAGTACTTTGGTTAATTCATGTTTTGATATTGTTCACTCGGACTTGTGGACTTCCCCAATTCCAAGTCTTTCAGGTTTATATATTATGTTTTATTTTTTGATCATTATTCACAATATGTTTGGGTTTATCCATTGGTTAATAAATCTGATGTCTTGTCTAAGTTTATGTGTTTCGTAACTTTGTTCACACTCAATTTAAGTGTGAAATAAAGTATTTTCAGTGTGATCATGGTGGTGAATTTGACAACCACGCCTTACATAAATTATTTGCTTCTAATGGTATTCGATTTCGTTTCTCTTGTCCCAAAACATCACAACAAAATGGGAAGTTGATGAAGCGAAAAGTGTACCGCTTTTAGGGGGTCATTTAAGCCCTAAATCGTATTTATTTGATCAAATATTGCCATAAATCGTTCCTTTTGTCATTTTAGGTACTTTGGAGAAGAAATCTAGAAAAGGAAGCATTTTGGATGTTTTTGGAGCATAAAAGTGAAGAAAACGACAAAGTCTCAAAATCGGCTGGAAAAGTACCTGTGACGGCGTCAAGCACCATTGTGACGCCGTCAACCCTTGACGCGCCAGAGAGGATTTTGAATGATTAAAAGGGGACGGCGTCAAGAAGGCCATCAAGAAACCCGAACCGCGGCGAGGTGAATGCGTCAGCTCTATAACGTGACGCCGTCAGATCTGATTTTCTATATATATTCTCATAATTTTTAGTCATTAGTGTGCAACTTTGTGAGGAGAAACCCTAAGACGATTTTTCTGCTACTTTTAAGGGTTTTATACCCTTGGATCTCCCATGTTCAACTGAAGATAAGTAATCAATTAATCATTCAATATGTCTATGTGTTGTTTGATTATATCTTGTTCTTGTCTTTTATTTAACATGCTAGGCTAGATTTATCTTGTGTTTGTTTAGATCTAATGAAACCTAACTATTGATTATTGGTTGTTGGTGTGTTATTAATTGTATTGGATGATTGTTTATCGATGTTAGGCTTAAGAAAACTGGCTAACCTCCTATACGGTAACTTGCTTGAACGTCTTAAGAAACATGAACCAATGCGTACTAAGGTTTTATGGTTGTATTTAATGCGTGAGCGAATTCTAGTGATCCCATGTTAGGAGCTTCTTAGCCGGCTCGACATAGGAGTGAAGTAGGAGCTTATAGAGTTGGGGAAGTACGTATGCCACCCCACGATTGGTGTTAAGGAATACACCCATCATCCACGCAATTAATACACACTAATCAACCGGTAAAAGATAGTTAGGGAGTAAGGAAATCTAAGTAAACACATTTCTCTCCATATACGTTCCACAACCTTTTTATTTTTAGTTATTTTATTTTATTTGCAATTGTAGTTATTTGGGTTAGTTGACTAGCAACTAATTCCGCCTACTCCTTCAAACCCGAGATTTTACTTGCTTTTATAAAAAATAAAAAATACAAAAAGAATCTTCCCTCACCCTTAGACCTATTAGAGTAGTTTTTCAATCCTAACGACACTATTCCCCTAGAGAACGATCAATCCCTCGGTACTTGCCACTACACTATACTACATCGGTTAGGTACACTGCCTGGTGGGGATTGCAAGCCTCTTGAGATCCCTCGAGAGGTAAAACCTGTTGTAAGGTCGCAAAACCACGCATCAAGTTTTTGGCGCCGCTGCCGGGGAATAGTTATTGTTTAGGTTGAATATTTATTTTATTAGGTCTACTCACTAGATTCCTTTCTAGTGAGATTTTTATTTTATTTTTCTAGGTTTTCTTTAGTCTATCTTTTTTCTTCGTTTCTTTGTTCATAACCATTACCATCTGACATCATGGAAGGTGGTAATATCCTCGATCCCAACAACCCACCACCACAACAACACCCACCTCCTAGAGCCCGTACCTTAGGAGACTACTCCCGTCATAGCCACCATGGCTATCGAAACACCATTGAGCTCACTCAAGGAGCCAATGTCAGTCCCTTGCGATCCGACACCATCCGGTTGGTGCAAAGCGGATGCGCATTCCATGGACTTCGTTCCGAAGATCCTAATCAACATCTCAAGGACTTTCTCAAAATCTTTGGTTCCATAGACCTTGATGTTGCCACTCAAGAGACTAACCGACTGCGTCTCTTACAATTCTCTCTGCGGGACCAAGCTAGTCAATGGCTAGAGTATCTACCCGCAGGATCCATCACCTCTTGGGATGATCTCACCAATCGTTTCCTCGCTCAGTTTTTCCCACCAGGAAGAACTACCAAGCTAAGGAATGATATCTTGATGTTCCAACAACGTCAAGGCGAAACCCTCTACGAGGCATGGACTCGATTCAAGGACTTACTCCAAAAAGTCCCTCACCATGGCATAGAACTTTGGCTCCAAGTCCAAATCTTCTATGACCACATCAATCTCTCCACGAGGCAAACCATTGACCAATCGGCCGGTGGTAAGCTACGTGATCTAAGTGCGGAACAATCATGGGCTCTCCTGGAAGATCTTGCTCTTTATGACAACGAAAGTTGGAATGATCCCCGTGATTTGAATAAAACGGTCGAGGCAATATCTTTGCCTTCGAACAATTCAAGCACTTTCGACCGTAGGATCATAGAACTTGAAGACCAAGTCAAGTTTCTAATGAAATCCTACGAGGCTCCTAAACCTTCAGGCCAAGTGAACAAAATCACTTCTTCGTGTGAATTATGTAGTGGTCCCCATGACACTCGTGATTGCATGGAACTCCCCAAACAGGCTTTCAAACAATTCGCATCCTCGCGAATTGATAAGGCGGGAGATAAGTGGCTCACCACTAATTATGGACCCAAGAATTCCGAAGCTAGGTATGAGGCATGGAAGAGTAAGCCAAATTTTAGTTGGAACCAAACTCGAAGCGTATCATTCAATGACTCTCCCCCACTCACCTGGTCTGAACATTATCCTCATCAGCATACGCATAAACAACAAAATCGCGAGGAATCACTGCAAAAATTCATTCTCTCTCAAGAAACACAGCTCTCCAAACTTGAGAATCAATTCAGACAACAGCAAGTTGATATGAACAACAAGGTTGATAACCTGTTAAAGGTTATCAATGATCGCATTGCTGGCAGGTCAACTTGTGAGTTGGCACGAGTCAATGAGATCAAATTTGTCACGGTGACTCACCAAACACCCCCTCCTGTAAAAATCAAGCACCCTAGTAAACTCTTCAAACACATATCACAAAACGGAAAAGAAACTAGAGATACTCATACCCCCTCAAAACCACTCCACTTCGTGAACACCATTACAACAATACCTACTCCTAAACCCAACCTGGACCAACAATCAACCGAGAATGTGGACAATGAAATGGAGGGTGAAGTTCCCGAAAAGAACCCCGAGGCGCCCGGCGACTATCTAGACTCACCAAAGAACTCTAGTACAAGAGAGGTGAGTGATGAGGAGGGCTCGGAAGAGAAATCCGAAATGCCTCATGGGCTCCCAGGACTGCTAGACCGCCCCCTGGTGGAGGAACTTGAGAGGGGCACAGCAAAGCTGCCTATGGGATTTGGAGAGAGAATAGAGGATGGCGCTCCCAGGGTCTTTAAGATATCTTGCACCACTAGGAAAAAGTTTATAAAAGATGCCTACATAAACCCCAACTCTTCTATGAATGCAATATCCATTTCTCTATATAACGAAGCCTTCACCAAACAGGTCAAATATGAAGGGTTTAATATCATCGGGGTAATAAGAAGGGTACCAATTGTGATAGAAAAGTTCCTCTTTCATATCGAGCTAACTGTAATTAATAACATGAACTCGATCATCAGCCCATCCTTAACTAGCCTTGTTCTAGGAAAACCATTCATAAAAGCAACGGGAGTGATACTCGATGAGGATGATAGTAGTGCATTATTTACCGATGGTGTCAGGAAAGTGATTTTTCGGGATGGCAGTGAAGAAGTGTATGAGTATCAACCATCAGCAATTTGCAACACATGGGGGCTACACGGTAGAAGGCCTGGCCGAATTAAGCGACGTGATCCGAATAATCTCAAAATACCTTGCATGATTGGTCACAAGCATTTTTATAATGTTTACATTGACACATGTTTACCCAAAAATGTGATGTCCTTGTTTCATTATAACAACATTTGCAGATGGGGGATGATTCATAAAGGGAAGGATGACATTGGCATAGATGATGATGTACAGGTGTTTGTAGGAAATATGACATTCACTATGAGCTTCGCAATCGTCGATAATATCGAAAAGTACATCGATCCCAGGTTATCACAAGTTGTTTTTGGGGCACCTTTTTGCAAGGCCACAAGCTTGGTTGTGGACGAGCTCAATGGGATCATGACTTTCACCGATGGGATTAGGGAAATCTCATACCAAACGCCTTACAAGATGGGAGAATTCAAGGAGATTGATTATGGAGGGCTCGATGGGTTAAGTTCCCAACTCGTGTTATGTGATGATGATGTGAGAAGAGGATGTAAGGACACTTTTGACCTGTCGAGTTAATTCTTTAAGCATGTTAAGGAGCTTAGTTCTAAATACCAAAACAATCCTTTTGATCTCGAGGACCCGAAATACCTTTACTATGAAAGTGATTTTGATAGAGAATCAAAGGGGAACCTAGAAACCGTGACCAATGATGGAGTCACGTAATGTACGGTGACTTTGAGTCTAGCTACAAGACTCGTTAATAAAGAAAAGCGCTTCTTGGGAGGCAACCCAAGCTTTATTTGCTTTGTTTGTTTATTTATTTTTTGTTTGATTTTATTTGCTTCCGTATGTATGTTTAATTTTTATTATTATTGATTCATGTTCAAAACTAAATTGTGAAAATGCTTTATCTTGTGTTTTTAACTTCGTCTTAACTACATATAAAGGTACTTTGCAAAAGATAAGTGTAAGGTGATGAAGCGAAAAGTGTACCGCTTTTAGGGGGTCATTTAAGCCCTAAATCGTATTTATTTGATCAAATATTGCCCTAAATCGTTCCTTTTGTCATTTTAGGTACTTTGGAGAAGAAATCTGGAAAAGGAAGCATTTTGGACGTTTTTGGAGCATAAAAGTGAAGAAAACGACAAAGTCTCAAAATCGGCTGGAAAAGTACCTTTGACGGCGTCAGGGATTGTTCCTGACGGCGTCATGGCTTGGCAAAAAAGGTGGATATGAAAAATACACATGATAAGCCAGAGAATTTTACAATGGAAAATCTGACGGCGTCACCCTTTGAAGTGATCAAGGCCATCACGGTTTAAGTTAAAGAGGGACGGCGTCAAGCCCATTTCTGACGGCGTCAAGCCTTGATAAGCCAAAGCAGATTTTGGAGCTCTAAAGAGGGACGGCGTCAGGAAGGCCATCCGGGAACCCTAGACACGGCGAGGTGACAGCGTCAGGATCTACAACGTGACGCCGTCAGCCCTTAAACTCTATATATAGTTTTGCAATTTTTTGTCATGAGGGTGCAACTTTGAGTGTGCAACTTTGTGAGGAGAAACCCTAAGACGAATTTCTGCCATTTTTAAGGGTTTTCATACCCTTGGATCTCCCATGTTTAATTGAAGATAAGTTATCATTTAATCAATCAATATGTCTATGTGTTGTTTGATTATATCTTGTTCTTGTCTTTTAATTAACATGCTAGGCTAGATTTATCTTGTGTTTGCTTAGATCTAATGAAACCTAACTATTGATTATTAGTTGTTAGTGCGTTATTAATTGTATTGGATGATTGTTTATCAATGTTAGGCTTAAGAAAACTGGCTAACTTCCTATACGGTAACTTGCTTGAACGTCTTAAGAAACATGAACCAATGCGTACTAGGTTTTTATGGTTGTATTTAATGCATGAGCGAATTCTAGTGATCCCATGTTAGGAGCTTCCTAGCCGGCTCGACATAGGAGTGACGTAGGAGCTTGTAGAGTTGGGGAAGTACGTACGCCACCCCACGATTGGTATTAAGGAATACACCCGTCATCCACGCAATTAATACACACTAATCAACCGGTAAAAGATAGTTAGGGAGTAAGGAAATCTAAGTAAACACATTTATCTCCACATAAGTTTCACAACTCTTTTCATTTTCAGTTATTTTATTTTATTTGAATTTGTAGTTATTTGGGTTAGTTGACTAGCAACTAATTCCGCCCACTCCTTCAAACCCGAGATTTTACTTGCTTTCATAAAATATAAAAATACAAAAAGAATCTTCCCTCACCCTTAGACCTATTAAAGTAGTTTTTTCAATCCTAACGACACTATTCCCTGTGGAGAACGATCAATCCCCCGTACTTACCACTACACTATACTACATCGGTCAGGTACACTGCCTGGTGGGGTTGTAAGCCTCTTGAGATCCCTCGAGAGGTAAAACCTGTTGTAAGGTCGCAAAACCACGCATCATAAGGGAAATCCAAATCGGTTTATTAGAACAAATGAACATGAATCATAACAATATTAAATTAACATACATATTAGTAATTGTTTGAGTCAAATGCTTGTATCGAGTCATAATGATATTTTGCAGGATTTCCAGGAAATAAGGATTGAGTTTTTCCAGAAATTTTCCGGAAACTTAACATGAAAAAACTGTCAGATCACTTCTGACGGCGTCAGACCCCAGTCTGACGGCGTCAGGAACAGTTTTCTGGAATATTTTTTTTTGAAAGTTTTGTTTTTCTTCCGGAATCATAAAATGCTTTATTAAATCTCTAACTTATAAACTCCAGGAATCTGCAAAATAATCATTCCACAAGCATTATATCCTTATACAGATTTATCCCGCCGATGTTATGCAGGTTTTCGTGTTTGTTTTCTCAGGTTTAACAGGTTATTTTGGACAAGGAGATGTATGTGGAATCTTGCTTTTGGAGCTGCTTTAGTCTTGAAGCTTCAACATCACCTTGGAAGAAGATCTAACCATGTTACCTCTTTATCCACCGAGCGAATCAGGGGAGTATTTGATTTCATTCTTTTACCTTATTTACTTTTACATCTTGATTATTTGAACATTGGGGACAATGTTCATCTTAAGTGTAAGGGGGGTAAAGTACGATACCTTAGAGAATGCTATTACCCTTGATTTTTCGTTTGTTTAATGGTAGATGTGTAATAAAACTGAGAGAAATACCTGTTAAGGCAATTTTAGTGCCAAATTTAAATTTTTTTACAACATATAGGTGTGAAACTTTGGTCTTAATGAGCGTCTCACGGATAGGAGTTATATGACTAGCACAAAACCGTACCACTAAAAAATTTTCCACCCCCAAATATGTGAGGTTCGCCCCTAGAATTGGTAGGAAAAGCATTTATGCTATGATGTGTGTACCGGTAGCACTTAGATTCTAAAACTTGCGTTAGGACCATTCCGAGGCCACAAGTGAGACTACATTCGTGTAGTTAGATTTACTACATGATAAGAGGCATTAGGATTAACCCATTGTTTTACACCTGTGTTTTTGTTATAATTACATTGGCTACATTGGTCAACTAATTCTCCCACACCCTTTGCGTTGTACTCATTTTTAGTACACGATACCCCTAGTACACCCCTCAGAGCCTATCTTTTCGTTTCTAACTTTAAGCATTTTACTTAAAGTAAGAATTTGTTTACACCCCACTTAAATGTACACCCAAATCGCCTTAGCCTACCTTGTATGCACTCATTTTTAGTGCATTATTGTGACAACATTTGTTTAAAACCCCAAGTTAATTATCTAATTGATTACATGGTTGCTAAGTCGAGTCATATCCTTGTACATATTGTTTTGGGATGATTGGGACTCATGGGTAAAGTACTAGTGTAATGGAGTAATGGGGAAGAACAACATTATTACCCCCATATGTGCTAAATATTTTAAAAGTACTCCAAGTGTTTCGATTATCTTAATTCGAGTCATTAGAATAGTTAATTCTAAAGTTATGTAAAAGTTCAAGTGTAAGGGGGATACAACCCCCCTACGATGTATTATTTTGGATGGTAGGGCAAGAGTGTATGCAAAAAAAAAAAAAAAAAAAAAAAAAAAAAAAAAAAAAAAAAAAAAGTAGTAAAAACATACGGACTACCATCCCGTTTCATTTTATGTTTATTTTATCTTTTTGTTATTTTTTTTTCATTAGCTTAAGTCGAGTCTAGTCTTGGCTTAGCAACGCCATATTGTACATGTAATTAATCAAGATCTTTAACTCGCCACCAGTAAAATATCCTTTATCCAACAAAACCGTGTTTATCATATCCCTACACCTAACGTTATAAGCCGTTTAAAAGCCCTCTTTGATAGTTTATCTTAGGTGCTTACGCCTAGTGGAGTAGGTTTTTGATCCTTTCCCAAGCCTATGGTAATCTATTTGCTATGACAGGTAGTGAGAGATATTATTCATTTTCATTTATGAGATATACTTTTATGACACCTGAGAGATGTGAGTATCTAAACACTACTTGTGAGGTGCTAGTCTGTAATCTCCGTGCTTATTATGATTAAAGTGGAACGACTATTTGTTGTAATTACTTTTATATTAGCGTTAAATGACCCCTAACTTGTATTTTGATTAGAATAAAAGCGCATTTGCTTGAGGACAAGCAAATCTCAAGTGTAAGGGTATTTGATGAAGCGAAAAGTGTACCGCTTTTAGGGGGTCATTTAAGCCCTAAATCGTATTTATTTGATCAAATATTGCCCTAAATCGTTCCTTTTGTCATTTTAGGTACTTTGGAGAAGAAATCTGGAAAAGGAAGCATTTTGGACGTTTTTGGAGCATAAAAGTGAAGAAAACGACAAAGTCTCAAAATCGGCTGGAAAAGTACCTGTGACGGCGTCAAGCACCATTGTGACGCCGTCAACCCTTGACGCGCCAGAGAGGATTTTGGATGATTAAAAGGGGACGGCGTCAAGAAGGCCATCAAGAAACCCTAACCGCGGCGAGGTGACGGCGTCAGCTCTATAACGTGACGCCGTCAGATCTGATTTTCTATATATATTCTCATAATTTTTAGTCATTAGTGTGCAACTTTGTGAGGAGAAACCCTAAGACGATTTTTCTGCTACTTTTAAGGGTTTTATACCCTTGGATCTCCCATGTTCAATTGAAGATAAGTAATCAATTAATCATTCAATATGTCTATGTGTTGTTTGATTATATCTTGTTCTTGTCTTTTATTTAACATGCTAGGCTAGATTTATCTTGTGTTTGCTTAGATCTAATGAAACCTAACTATTGATTATTAGTTTTTGGTGTGTTATTAATTGTATTGGATGATTGTTTATCGATGTTAGGCTTAAGAAAACTGGCTAACCTCCTATACGGTAACTTGCTTGAACGTCTTAAGAAACATGAACCAATGCGTACTAAGGTTTTATGGTTGTATTTAATGCATGAGCGAATTCTAGTGATCCCATGTTAGGAGCTTCTTAGCCGGCTCGACATAGGAGTGAAGTAGGAGCTTATAGAGTTGGGGAAGTACGTATGCCACCCCACGATTGGTATTAAGGAATACACCCGTCATCCACGCAATTAATACACACTAATCAACCGGTAAAAGATAGTTAGGGAGTAAGGAAATCTAAGTAAACACATTTCTCTCCATATAAGTTCCACAACCTTTTTATTTTCAGTTATTTTATTTTATTTGCAATTGTAGTTATTTGGGTTAGTTGACTAGCAACTAATTCCGCCCACTCCTTCAAACCCGAGATTTTACTTGCTTTTATAAAAATATAAAAAATACAAACAGAATCTTCCCTCACCCTTAGACCTATTAGAGTAGTTTTTCAATCCTAACGACACTATTCCCCTAGAGAACGATCAATCCCCCGGTACTTGCCACTACACTATACTACATCGGTCAGGTACACTGCCTGGTGGGGATTGTAAGCCTCTTGAGATCCCTCGAGAGGTAAAACCTGTTGTAAAGTCGCAAAACCACGCATCAAAAGTCTGAAAGGATGATTAGAACCATAAACAACCTCATTCTCATGTTGCATTT
Source organism: Artemisia tridentata subsp. tridentata (assembly GCA_021014915.2). Classification (NCBI taxonomy): domain Eukaryota; kingdom Viridiplantae; phylum Streptophyta; class Magnoliopsida; order Asterales; family Asteraceae; genus Artemisia; species Artemisia tridentata. The sequence continues at coordinate 366,737,758 of CP139507.1, forward strand.
TCAGGCTCATCTTCCTCCTAATTATTAGGTTGAAGTACTTAATATGGCTGTTCACTTGATAAATATTTTACCTTCGAAAGCCATTAATGATGACATACCTTTTACACGCCTTTTTGGAACAAAACTAGACTATAGCCTTCTACATACTTTTGGGAGTCTTTGTTATCCTCACCTTGACGTCTCTCATAAACTTGAACCACATGCCACACTCTTCTTCTTTTTCGGGCATGCATCTAATCATCGCGGCTATCATTGCATTTACTTAAACACCAATAAAATTATCATTTCCCGCCATGTTACCTTTGATGAGATGGTGTTTCCGTTTGGCTCAATGACACCTACCTCATCTCCCCTATCTAACTTTTTGGATGAGCCACCAAATGTCATTTCTCAAATTATTCATTCCACTCCCATTACACCTACTACGCCAAATATTCCTGATGCTGATCCTGTCTCACCAGGTTCGCCACCCACTACTACCCCCCCCCCCCCACCACTTAATACACCTACTTCGCTAGTTAACTAACCTTCACCCATTAACAATGATACTCCCACACAGCTGCCCAATGTTCAACCAAATCCAAACTCGGTTTCTATTCATCCCATGGTCACATGCTTTCGTGCCGGGACAAATTGTCCTCCTGATCGTCTTACTTTTCATGTGTCTTCCGTTTCCCCTTTACCAAAATCGTATACTAATGTGTTTAATGATCCAAATTGGCAAAATTCTATGAATGATGAATATAATGTACTTATTAAAAATAGGGAGAATTTCATATATATCATTCTTTTGCTTCAAATTACATATATATCCAACCTAACTTAAAAATTACATATATATCCAATGTAAAACTTAAAATTTCATATATGTCAAAACTAACTTAAAAATTACATATATATCCAATCTAAAACTAAAAAGAGTCATTGTAAAGCCCGAAATTCCTATTCTTTGAAATTCTCATTTTGCCCTCTAATTTTGAATTTTTGGGAACACGTAAATAATCATTCAATAGAATTATAAATCCCTAATCTAAGTTTAATTAATCTTTAAATTACCTAAATCTCTAAAACCTTACATTGTAAATAATTAACTAATGTTACCTACACAACTTAAAAACAAAAACGACGCACTCTTGGTTTGTAATTGGTATCACACGATAAGAAAGTTACAAAGGCCAATCCACATTTATTTGTACACACATTTAATTTGTAAATATGGAAAACCCATTTTAAATAAAGAACCCATAATGTCAGCCATGAATTACGCAACAATGATGACAATTGAATGACAATTAAAATCCTTGCCAAACTAAATAACGTGTCACATTAAACCTTCCCATATTCTCTTTGTTCACACGCTCCCTCCATCATAAAATATGTGGATCTCCTAAAACTAATAGGCCGAGATTCATGCCTCCCTCCCCTCTCATACTCAGTTTTATATAATCTCCTTAATTGTTCCATTCGAAAACCCTAAACACAACCCATACAAGTCGACTGCTACTACTCTATGCTTCCTGCTGTTCGGTTTAAATCAAGGCAAAAAGGAGGTCCTTTTGTGTTTCTATTTAATGGTTGTGACCGTGGTATTATCCAGGTTCGAGGAGGTCTTGGTCGGTTCGAATAAGGTGGTTCTTGCGGGTTGATTTCTGGTTATTTTGTCCTCGTTCTGTTCTTCCATTCGACACACAAAGGTATCCTCAATCATGGTCTTGTGTTCCTCTCGTCATGCACACGTAAAGTATAATAATTGTAACCTAAAACCAAGCTGTAATCAATCAAAATATATACTAAGTAAAGGATTATGATAACATAAAATGATGAATTGTGGATCGCATAAAATGATAAAATGAATATGTCGATATGAGGGCTTATCGTGACTTTTAGAATCTGAGCTAAACACGATTATACGATCTATTTTATACGAGTTTTAAGACACCTTAAAGTGCAGCAAAAATCGCGAAACAATGGAATATATGTAGGTCGACAGATCAGGCCAACGGGGTTGTTGAATCTGAAATATACGTATATGGTTTGATCTGTTTTATATGAATGAGTGGGTCATGTTACGTCGCATGGCTGGGCAGATAAAGGGACTTTGAAGTGTCTTATGTATGTCGAACTAGGGGCTGGTTTGGGTTGTGTTCTGAAATATCGCATGGGTAAATGGATTTTTAAAGTTGTGAGTTTGTGTGTCGATTGTGTGTGCATGGTGTAGTGCGAAATTGATATGAATATTTGATCATGTGATTTTATGTTAAAGTTTGGCACTTGCATGAAATAAAGGTGAGAGTACTGTTGCTAAGATAATGGTCAAAATGTCGGCACACTGTTTTTAAAGCACAATAATATAAGGGTTGAACATAAAGGTCAAAGAGGCGTGGGTGAGTGAATTACTGGGTCAGAAAAAGGTAAATGTTGTATGTCATAGGTAGCGTTGAACATAAAGGTAAAATGAATAAACTTACCTATCATGTTAAAAGGCCACAAAATTAGTAAGATTGTTTGTGTCTCATTACTTAAAAGAGAAAAATGAAGAGTGTTTATATCCTTGTCACGTGTGATTGTTTGAAGAATAATACAAAGAATTGATAAAAACCTTGTCACGTAAAGCACTTTAAAACACACGCATGAAATAAAATGAATTGGAACAACACTATTATTAATATTAATGTGTCAAAATATAATATTATGGGTATAACAAATAACAATGAGGTACTAAGAGCAATAATCAGTTATGTCATTAAATATTAAGACGATCGTTAATTCGTGTAGATTCTCTGAAGAAGAAGTAACTTCCGATCCATGTGGTTCTGATATGTTTTCATTTGCGGTTTGAGGTACAGATATTCTGACCTTTCTTTTAAGGTTTCTCATGATCTCTTTCGTATTCTGATCCGTTAATTTTCTGAGTTGATTGCTATGATTCCCTTTCGCTTGAACTTTCTCTGTTGATCCCATTTGATATGACCTCTGATATGAAGCTATGTTATCAAGACCTTTTATAATTATGCCTTGAAAATGTTTTGAGAAAAACCATTTTTAAAGAGATGTTTATCAATGAGGCGAAACCACTTTTATATCAAATGTTACTAACTTTTGTGAATACTATATTTGGAAGACTATTTTTATGAAAAACCGTTTTGAAAGATTATTTTTATGAAAACCACTTTAAAGGATCGTTTTATGAAAATCATGAATAAAGGATTGTTTAAAATGGACTTTTGATAGAAACTTTTGAAATGAACTTTTGATCTGAACCTTGACTTGATTACTTAATATGAACTTTGATCTGGTAAACTCTGATTTGGACCTTTGGCATTACATCTGATATATCTGTTATTAATCATCTGTTATGGACCATCTGATTTGACCTTTGACTCTTAGTTTGATACCCGAGCCACTTTTCTGTTACCTAGCCAGGAAGGTAACCTGGCCGTGTCTGTGATGCACCACTGGCATGACTCATGTGTGGGTGAGTGATTCCTCACACCGTCCCCATTCTGATTATGATATGCGCATTACTTTGATTATGGATTATATATGTTTCTGGGGGGCGTATGGATTGCAATCCTAGATCTGTTCTGTTTATGGATTTAATATGATATGATATGATTTGTCTGGTGACTGGTGCTGTGTGCAATACATGCCTTTCACATATTTCTGGGAGCTAGCTACTCCATTTGAAGAATGAGGACACCCCTCATATTATCTGATTATCTGAGAGGTCTCCCCTCTATATGATTTGAAGATTTATGGTTACGATATGATATGATCTGTTTCTGGGCTCGTGGTGGATGACTATCCTAAACCTTTACTCTTGTACCTTATTTATATCTCATTCATTATGCTACATCTGATTATTTCCGTTTACTTTCGTTTCCGTTTATTATATATCTGTTCACTGGGCTTTTTAAGCTCAGCCGCACGTTTCTTTTCGTGTGCGGCAGGTTTTAGATGGAAGCTGGGTATGAGTGGAGAGACCTTTGGACTTAGAAGACTGATAGCTGTTCTGGATTTAGAAGTGATTAGAAGTTATTATTATTTCAGAATTAGTATTTAGTGGAAGTTCATTTGTAACCCTATAGTATCTGTATTTCATTTGTAACCTTTGAGAATTCTTGTATTACTATAGATGTATGCTTTGTTTTAATCTGATATGAAACCATTATTGTGATATCTTTACCCTTGTCGGGTTGGGGTGTTACAATTATGGTATCAGAGAGACAGGCTGCGACTCGTAATACATTTACCCTTGACCTGTGTAAGTTAGACCACTAAGTTTCCACTGTAAGCGCTCACCAGATAACCTTTAAGATTTTGCTTTAGGATTTCCCTATAGGAACTTAAGTTCTGACCAGTGAGGAATGGGTAGACTATAAGGCTTTTGTTTAAGTATCATTGCTTCCGCATCACTCTAATTCGTGCCCCATTTGTTGAGAGCATTTTAGAGATTGAAAGCTCACGCTTTGCACCACCTAAGATTCCGACTCCGACCTCTGATTTTTTTTTGTTAATCATTTTGATGTCTCTTCGGGTATTCTGAGAATCTCCATGACGATAACCTACTTGATACATTCTGTTAATTGCTTGTGATAATCTATGAATCTTCTGACCCTATCTGAGTTCATCTTAAACATCTCCGTTTCCATGAGAAGTCTAGTGGTATTTTAACCACGTGTATAAGAATGTTTTCCTCTCACTTCTGAACGATAAGACTTGCGTTGTCGATCTGTTTTCATTGAATAGTTAACTTTGATTTTATTCTGATAAAAGATAGGATGATTGATCAGTGATGACTACCCTCTGATGTTTCACCTTCGGCGTTTGAAACCATTTTGAACTCCCTACCATGATTTCCAATTATTAAACTTTTGCTACTTCTACCTAACTTTGTTCTTTACATCCGACCTATTTGATAAGCAGTTTGATACTCCTCTGACCATTCCGAAGGTCATTTAACCTTAAGGTGCTTGACACATTCTGTGAATTAATTACCCATGCTGGATATAAATGTATCATCTGATATTACTCTGTCCTTGCAAAGTCCGTTACTACTCCTATGAGGACTCTGGTGATTATTAGCCATGGACTGCGACGATAATTTTGTCTCGATGTGAAATTGTTAACTGAGCATGATGATACTGATTATTGACATTCTATATGCCTCACTTTTTACAGTTATACGACGTTCATATTACCGATGACTCACAACCTACCGGCCACTTATGTTATTTAGCCAAACAAGAATCCAACACCTTGAATTGTTCGCTTATCTAATTCCACACTTTGATGGACCATGTACTTAACCCTGAGATATGAACTATCCGTCTGGCTTGGCGACCGTACTCATCCTACGAATCCGTTTGCTTTGATATATTCGATTTTGTGGACTTTAAGATATGGACTGGCTGGCCCTCATACGCTGCCAGGGACTACTGTATCTGATTTGTGACCTTTAGTAATATGTTTCATCCCACTTTTGTTATGATAACCTTAACCGCTCAAATCTGTTAAGCTTAACGCCGTTATGGAAAAATCTCATTCGATTATCGATTGTCCCCTGACACCTACTAGTACCCACCCTAGAAGCTTTGGCATTGGAAATTTTGTTGTACAAATTTTCTGTTGTTCTCTGATGGAATTCTTGGGTTTTCCCTCCTGTTTAAGAAGTGAAATTAAATTTGAACCGATCTCAGTTGACGAACCATGATGCTATAGAAGTTGAGAGATTGAAGGAGCTGATGGAATATGACCTTGTTCACCTCAGTATTTACTTTGAATACCTCTATTAGTTTATGAAGAAGAAAGAGAAAATTCTGCGTCAGCGTATCAACTATCGTAAACCTAATCGTATCACTACCATTACCACCTTTCAATTCAGCATCTCAATGATCGATCCTATCTTTGTAAACTCCGTACCAGACGACCTCTTTTAATGATCGAAGGATTGAAGAAGCAACCCCAAGGACTTCTAAGAAAAGAGATGGCTAGTTGAGAGTAACCTCCGGGAAGTATTTCAGTTTTATGCACGAAGAGGAACATGTAGACCATCTTGTAGAATGACCCTTTATTCTGAAAGAAGTAGATTCGATTGGCGTCCAGAGATTGTAGCAGACAACACTACCATGCATCCGGCGATGACGGCAGTTTGAGAGGGCTGAAGACCTGTCGAAGACACGCAGTCTTGCTTCTCTATTCGTCTTAGTGGTACTAAGAGGAATTGAGGGCAGAAGCAGACCAGCGAACGGAAGAATGCACAGTGACCATACCGGAGATTCACGTTACTACACCACAGTTCCAAGGAGAAATGCCGAAGGCTTGAGGGGCCAGACTCGAGTTATGTTTCCTTTCCACCCTATGATCATGCGATAGACTGCATGGACTTGGAAGAAGTTTAAGCTCATGCATTTGAATGGACGATAATTCTGATAGCGAACGTTTGTGTTTGAAAGAGTAATTTGTGAAGAATGAAACCATGAATGACGTAATTTACTTTCTCTTAACCTACTCAAATTTCCGTTATCTGATGATAGGACTCCTTGAATGAGTTATGCTCCCTGTTAGTATTTCCGCTCGGTGTTCATTCTGCGTATGCCGGACGATGGTTTTGTTATGTGAAATTGACGAATGATGGACGATCTGATGCTTTTAGCGATGTACCAAATTCTGATAGACGTTCTGGGACTTCTGTTAACTCCTTCGAGGAGTTCGTTCTCCTCTTAGTTATGGTGTTTGATTTGGATGATCTCTGAGACTGTAGAAGTACTAGGTGAATTAAGATAGGTGGTTTTGATTTCGACTTGAGATAAAGTATGATCATCATGAAGGCATATTTATGTGGTGCCAGTATTATGACGCCTGATCAACGTGATAATACTTACACCATATAACGTGCACTCATTGTGGCCATAGGATATCTTGGGGAAATACCTAAGTTTAGAATCTGATCTCCGTTGGTTATCTGTGATTAGTGAGAAGTTAGGTTCATTCTACCTATGCGTATACTCTGATATCTGGATAGGTTTGAACTCTCGTATTGCATTCTGTTGACCTCAGTTATATATCTTAAGCTCTTTGTAGAACTCTCCACTGATGAGGCAGTTAATCTGATTTGAAATTCTGTTCGTATTCCATGAAAGCTTTTCAGAAGATCCGCCTATCATCCAATTATGTTTTATGGTTCTTTAAATCTGAATCAACCCAAATTGTCTCCTTCTGAGGAATCTGAACCGATTTTGTTTTGATTGAGTCATGAGAAACCTTTGGTCTGAAGATCTTTTGGGAGAGCCTCCTCGGGCATGAGAATATTACGATGATCTGTTGCGACTCGCTACGACTTCGTTTAACTTTGCGACTTCAATTTTCGAGGACGAAAATTTTTATTTTAGAGGGGAAGAGTTGTAAAGCCCGAAATTCCTATTCTTTGAAATTCTCATTTTGCCCTCTAATTTTGAATTTTTGGGAACACGTAAATAATCATTCAATAGAATTATAAATCCCTAATCTAAGTTTAATTAATCTTTAAATTACCTAAATCTCTAAAACCTTACATTGTAAATAATTAACTAATGTTACCTACACAACTTAAAAACAAAAACGACGCACTCTTGGTTTGTAATTGGTATCACACGATAAGAAAGTTACAAAGGCCAATCCACATTTATTTGTACACACATTTAATTTGTAAATATGGAAAACCCATTTTAAATAAAGAACCCATAATGTCAGCCATGAATTACGCAACAATGATGACAATTGAATGACAATTAAAATCCTTGCCAAACTAAATAACGTGTCACATTAAACCTTCCCATATTCTCTTTGTTCACACGCTCCCTCCATCATAAAATATGTGGATCTCCTAAAACTAATAGGCCGAGATTCATGCCTCCCCTCCCCTCTCATACTCAGTTTTATATAATCTCCTTAATTGTTCCATTCGAAAACCCTAAACACAACCCATACAAGTCGACTGCTACTACTCTATGCTTCCTGCTGTTCGGTTTAAATCAAGGCAAAAAGGAGGTCCTTTTGTGCTTCTATTTAATGGTTGTGACCGTGGTATTATCCAGGTTCGAGGAGGTCTTGGTCGGTTCGAATAAGGTGGTTCTTGCGGGTTGATTTCTGGTTATTTTGTCCTCGTTCTGTTCTTCCATTCGACACACAAAGGTATCCTCAATCATGGTCTTGTGTTCCTCTCGTCATGCACACGTAAAGTATAATAATTGTAACCTAAAACCAAGCTGTAATCAATCAAAATATATACTAAGTAAAGGAATATGATAACATAAAATGATGAATTGTGGATCGCATAAAATGATAAAATGAATATGTCGATATGAGGGCTTATCGTGACTTTTAGAATCTGAGCTAAACACGATTATACGATCTATTTTATACGAGTTTTAAGACACCTTAAAGTGCAGCAAAAATCGCGAAACAATGGAATATATGTAGGTCGACAGATCAGGCCAACGGGGTTGTTGAATCTGAAATATACGTATATGGTTTGATCTGTTTTATATGAATGAGTGGGTCATGTTACGTCGCATGGCTGGGCAGATAAAGGGACTTTGAAGTGTCTTATGTATGTCGAACTAGGGGCTGGTTTGGGTTGTGTTCTGAAATATCGCATGGGTAAATGGATTTTTAAAGTTGTGAGTTTGTGTGTCGATTGTGTGTGCATGGTGTAGTGCATAATTGATATGAATATTCTGATCATGTGATTTTATGTTAAAGTTTGGCACTTGCATGAAATAAAGGTGAGAGTACTGTTGCTAAGATAATGGTCAAAATGTCGGCACACTGTTTTTAAAGCACAATAATATAAGGGTTGAACATAAAGGTCAAAGAGGCGTGGGTGAGTGAATTACTGGGTCAGAAAAAGGTAAATGTTGTATGTCATAGGTAGCGTTGAGCATAAAGGTAAAATGAATAAACTTACCTATCATGTTAAAAGGCCACAAAATTAGTAAGATTGTTTGTGTCTCATTACTTAAAAGAGAAAAATGAAGAGTGTTTATATCCTTGTCACGTGTGATTGTTTGAAGAATAATACAAAGAATTGATAAAAACCTTGTCACGTAAAGCACTTTAAAACACACGCATGAAATAAAATGAATTGGAACAACACTATTATTAATATTAATGTGTCAAAATATAATATTATGGGTATAACAAATAACAATGAGGTACTAAGAGCAATAATCAGTTATGTCATTAAATATTAAGACGATCGTTAATTCGTGTAGATTCTCTGAAGAAGAAGTAACTTCCGATCCATGTGGTTCTGATATGTTTTCATTTGCGGTTTGAGGTACAGATATTCTGACCTTTCTTTTAAGGTTTCTCATGATCTCTTTCGTATTCTGATCCGTTAATTTTCTGAGTTGATTGCTATGATTCCCTTTCGCTTGAACTTTCTCTGTTGATCCCATTTGATATGACCTCTGATATGAAGCTATGTTATCAAGACCTTTTATAATTATGCCTTGAAAATGTTTTGAGAAAAACCATTTTTAAAGAGATGTTTATCAATGAGGCGAAACCACTTTTATATCAAATGTTACTAACTTTTGTGAATACTATATTTGGAAGACTATTTTTATGAAAAACCGTTTTGAAAGATTATTTTTATGAAAACCACTTTAAAGGATCGTTTTATGAAAATCATGAATAAAGGATTGTTTAAAATGGACTTTTGATAGAAACTTTTGAAATGAACTTTTGATCTGAACCTTGACTTGATTACTTAATATGAACTTTGATCTGGTAAACTCTGATTTGGACCTTTGGCATTACATCTGATATATCTGTTATTAATCATCTGTTATGGACCATCTGATTTGACCTTTGACTCTTAGTTTGATACCCGAGCCACTTTTCTGTTACCTAGCCAGGAAGGTAACCTGGCCGTGTCTGTGATGCACCACTGGCATGACTCATGTGTGGGTGAGTGATTCCTCACACCGTCCCCATTCTGATTATGATATGCGCATTACTTTGATTATGGATTATATATGTTTCTGGGGGGCGTATGGATTGCAATCCTAGATCTGTTCTGTTTATGGATTTAATATGATATGATATGATTTGTCTGGTGACTGGTGCTGTGTGCAATACACGCCTTTCACATATTTCTGGGAGCTAGCTACTCCATTTGAAGAATGAGGACACCCCTCATATTATCTGATTATCTGAGAGGTCTCCCCTCTATATGATTTGAAGATTTATGGTTACGATATGATATGATCTGTTTCTGGGCTCGTGGTGGATGACTATCCAAAACCCTTACTCTTGTACCTTATTTATATCTCATTCATTATACTACTTCTGGTTATTTCCGTTTACTTTCATTTCCGTTTATTACATATCTGTTCACTGGGCTTTTTAAGCTCAGCCGCACGTTTCTTTTCGTGTGCGGCAGGTTTTAGATGGAAGCTGGGTATGAGTGGAGAGAACCTTTGGACTTAGAAGACTGATAGCTGTTCTGGATTTAGAAGTGATTAGAAGTTATTATTATTTCAGAATTAGTATTTAGTGGAAGTTCATTTGTAACCCTATAGTATCTGTATTTCATTTGTAACCTTTGAGAATTCTTGTATTACTATAGATGTATGCTTTGTTTTAATCTGATATGAAACCATTATTGTGATATCTTTACCCTTGTCGGGTTGGGGTGTTACAGTCATATATGTCCAATTATCCAATTTATATATAATTAAAACCTCAAAATACATATTAAATATCATTTGATTTTAAAATAACCATTATACCATTGTTTCTCTTTTAATTATAATTACACATAGGGGTGTTAGTTGGTTCGGGTTAATTCGGGTTGAGGCTAAAAAAACATACCCCAACCCAACTAACCGGGTTCTAAATAGAGTCGGGTTAGGGTATTTTTTTAGCCTGAACCGGAATTGACCCGAAACCAACCAACCCGACCCGACCAACACCATATGTGCGATTATAATGAAAAGTGAGACAATGGTATAATGGTCATTTAAAAATCAAATGATATTTAATATGTATTTTAAGGTTTTAATTATAATATAAATTGGGTATTTGGACATATATGATAATTTTAAGATTTATTTATATATGTAATTTTTAAGTTAAGTTGGATATATATGAAATTTTAAGTTTTAGATTGGATATATATGTAATTTTTAAGTTAGGTTGCATATATATGTAATTTTGAAACAAAAGAGGGATATATATGAAATTCTCCCTTAAAAATAAAAATTGGAGTCTTGTGCCCCGACCCACGGACGCTAATATTGTTCGTTGTATGTGGTTGTTTCGCCATAAGTATTTGGCTGATGGCACTATTAGTCGCTACAAGGCTCGTTTTTTGGCGAATGGTAGTACCCAGCTTGAGGGTATTAATGTTGATGAGATGTTTATTCTGGTTGTTAAACCCGACACCATTCAGACTGCACTTAGTTTGGCTACTTCTTGGTATTGGCATGTTCATTAGCTTGATCAAGAATGCCTTTTTACATGGAGATTTATCTGAGACTGTGCACATGCATCATCCTCATGGGTTTCGGGATTCTGAGCATCCTGACTATGTTTGTTTATTACAGCGGTCTCTTTATGGGGTCAAGCAGACCCCTCGGGCTTGATTTCAGTGGTTTGCAAGTTATATTAATCGAGTTGGGTTTGCTCACAGTAGATGTGAATCATCATTATTTATTTATCGACATGCAACTGACATAGCCTATTTATTATTATATGTTGATGATATTGTGCTCACTACTTCTTCTGAGTCTTTGTTACAGAAGATTATTGCTTCCCTGCATCAGGAGTTTTCTATGACAGATCTCGGTTCGCTTAATTATTTTCTGGGTATTTCTGTCACACGGGATTCTTCAGGGATGTTCATGTCCCAGCGTAAGTATGCTGCTCAGATTCTTGAGCAGGCTTATATGGGTAACTATAATCCCAGTCGGACTACTGTGGATACTGAGTCTGAACTGGGTAATGATGGTGATCCGGTCTCTGATGCAACATTATATCAGAGTTATGCAAGTGCTCTTCAGTACCTTACCATTACTCGTCCAGATATTTCTTATGCAGTGCAGCAGGTTTGTCTCCATATGCATGATCTTCGAGAGCATGGGTTGCAGTTGTTTTCGTCATCTACTACATCTTTGGTTGCTTATTCAGATGCGGATTAGGTGGGTTGCCCTACCACTAGGAGATCGACTTTGGGGTATTGTGTATTCCTTGGCAACAACTTACTCTCATGGTCCTCTAAGCGTCAACCGACGCTTTCGTTCCAGTGTAGAGGCAGAGTATCATGGTGTTGCCAATGCTGTTGCTGAGACCTATTGGTTAAAAAACCTTCTCTGTGAGTTGCATACTCCTTTGTCTTCCGCTACACTTGTGTATTGTGATAATGTTAGTGTAGTTTATTTGTCTGTTGATCCAGATCAGCATCAACGTACGAAGCATATAGAGATAGACATTCATTATGTTTGTGATTTGATTGCTGCTGGCCAGGTTTTGGTTCTTCATGTTCTGTCTCGATATTAGTATGCTGATATTTTACCAAGGGATTTCCTTCTGCGATGTTTGAGCGTCGAGTGTCCTCCCGCTCCAACTGCGAGGGAGTGTTAGTTATTATGGACTTGTATTAGATCTTATTGGGCTCAAGCCCGGTTCTAGACTATTCTATGTTTGTGTATATTATGTACCGTATAATGATTGAATGAGATGTACGAATTATCCTCCTACACAAACCTTGTAAGTTAGCGCGAAATATTGACTCCAAGTAACATCACACGTAACTATAAATGTTACATTGTATTAATTAACAAATGAGTAAGGAAGAATGTATCATTTAGCATCCCCTTACCTCTTTTTATAGATATGAGAGGTACAATCAGGGACGAAACTTAGAAGGGAAAGAATAAGGTTGTAGCCCCTAAATTTTTTGACACTTTGTACATTTTATATCCTTTTATAAATGGGTTTTGTCCTTTTTATACAAAAAATTCAGCGTAGTATATCGGCCCTCCTAAAATAAATACTTTGAAGTGAGCCCCTCCACCAACAACGTTCAAGTTCCGTCTCTGGGTACAATCCTTATGGAATTCGAATTCCACAATTACCTTGTTTGTCTTGCACACCAAGTAATCCTAGTTTAAGTCTAATCCTAATTCTATTTAACTAAGTACAAATAAATCCCTACACATAGACTAATTACACTTTAGCCCACTAAGAATTGCTACTATAATATAAAAAATTTCACCTTAGTAGTGATTCTTAGTCTATACCGATACTCATCATCTTCATTTAATGCTAGAACCTCAAACCAGAGACCACCTTCTTAACCAAGCATTGTAACTTAGTAAATATCCAAGTTAGCTTTCTTTAGAGACCTCCTACACTTTCTTCCTTTCAGCAACATTACCTTCTGCACCATCTTGACCAGTGATGTGTCGTTGTGTTTAGATAATATTTGTATTCAAGTTTTACTATTTATATTTTGCCGAATTTACCTATTAACTAACACTAACGGGCAGTGTACCCGATCAATTGTAGGTTCGTTGGTAAGTATGGTGTCGATCACTAAGAGTGGAAGTTAACACTTAAATCTATCAGTATTTTAATTATCTAAGTTAGTCTAATTAAACCTAATTCTAACGCAGCAAAAGGGTTTTCAGCCTGAGAGACTGGCACGAGGTTTAGATTTAATAAAACTGTAAATGAGATAAATAACACACACAAGCAGAAACACATATTATAAAGAAGAGGTCAAGCCGATAGTAAGGAGAACGCATTAACCAAGTTAATCAAATAAATGCTAGATTTGTCTACGCGTGCAATGATTGTATGATATTCGTTGGTGGTTTTCTAATGTAAGCTAGGTGGTACTTCTCCCTAAACTTAAGGTTTTAAACAAATTAATCCTGTCACAATTAACCGAACCCGCATAAAGTCTCACAGTTGATTATAATTTATCCGCTATACAATATCACTACCAAGGTGAACAACGAGTGCTTTATTACAAATTTATGCCTTAACCTGATGAATCGTGTTTTGGTTAACTTATTGTGAATCGGGAGGCCTTGGATGATGAAAGATCATCATCTTCATGGTGAAGGTTAGAGAGGGAAAGTGTAGAGAGAGAGAGATGGAAAACCTGGTTGTTTATTGATAATAAGAAAAAGGAAATAACACAAAAGCTTCAACCCTCCTAGTGAAGTCTAGGAGGGGTATATATAGGGCCAAAACACATGACTTTACAATAATGACACTTTTAGTCCATGTGTTTGTGGCAAATAAGATAACTAATGTAATCACAAATATGTTGTCACATTTTGGTGCGAGAAGCATACCCAACAATCTTCCCCCAATGTGGCAACATATGGGATTACTTACATCATATCCTACAAGTAAAAATACAAATAAAGAAAGGTCTTCATAAGCTCTTCATGTGCTGAGGATGATTACAGTTGACGCTCTTTGTCTTTATCTTGTACCTCGGCTTGAGAACTTTTCTTTACTCGTAGTCACATGATGTAATATACATTAACTGGATTAACTTCCCCCCAATTCATGGTGCATGTCTTTAACGGCTTCTTCATATACTTCTTTTTGGCGAAGTTTCTGAATCAGCTTCCCCCCAAACTGACAACCGTCTTCAGCAGATTCGAAACTTTGATGTAGTTAACACGTCTTCTAACTTTTGAAGGTTGTAAGTACGCAGCGGAATTTGTAGATGACATCGTAAACCACAACAAGCAAATCTGACTAGTACTCAGTAACGATTGTGCTCAATGCGGAAACTCAGTTCGGGGGTAACATGCGAGAAATTAGCAAGATCTTCTCACATAAGTAGGCTACTTCGCACATCACACCCTGCGAAAGTTGAAATGATTACACCAAAATCACAAAAACTGAATCACTGATCATCTCTGAGGACGTCTTCCGGTAGTAATAAAATTGTAAGCTCGATCACATGAGTCTGTTATGCGTTCCTGATGTGCACATTTCTTCCCCCTGAATGCAGATCCATCTGGAAAAAGAGAATTTTCGCAAAGAATGCAAGAAAAGTCAAAGAACAACCAAGAACATACACTCTCTCTTCCCCCACGATGTCTGCGCGGAATCGGAAGCATACACACTATGGTTACGATGGAAACGGAGGCAGCGTAAACCCTGTATGTCTAATTAAGCGAAGATGTGTGAAGTACCATAAATAGCCCGTGAGAATCAAATGCTGATAGAATCTCTACTCTTCTATACTCTTCTCTGCTAACTCTTTACCGACCCCATTATCATTCTGACGGCTTTTTGTAGTGACCACTGATGGAGAAAACCCAGTATTACGAACTTGAGACTGAAGTAAAATAACCCAAGCTTGTGACTTAAACTTGCACTATTGTCTGACTAAGTACCTATACTGAGCACTACAACGTAACTCCTTAAAGCATAGGTCGTTTCATATACCCATCCAACCATCCTTTTCTATATATGAACTCATCTTGAATTATCCACATCTTTGTGTGACACTTGAGCACTACAACGTAACTCCTTTAAAGTGATAGCTATACTCTGTGAGCACAACAACGTAACTCCTTACATCAGGTATAACTAGATAACTCAAGTCTTAATCATTTTGAAGGTTATAAGCTTGAACAAGGATCTCGAAGAATCATACATCCAACCAACCCCGATATCTTCAAGATACTAAGTACACGCACCCGTGATATCCCACTTCAACCTCAAATAAATAATAAAGAATTAACCCCGTAGTCACATCTTGCGGTTCAATACCCAACACTAGCCTTTTGACGGTTTAAGTGAACTATGATAATGGTTTTATCCCGATCTTGTCAAAAACGTATCCCCGTGAAATTTGCACAACTAAAATACCATTCTTATACCAAAAATAGTATACTAAAATGCACACAAGTAATAGCATACATTTGATATAAGATGCAGTTCAGCCAAATACATTTGTAATGTAACATTAGCCCAATTATGTGGTTTTTAGAAATCAAGGCCCAACAAATAACAATTACACGTCTCAGCCCAATATCAATTTTGGATCCAATGCATTCTAACCCTAAACTTTCGGGTATAAAAGCCTCCATAAGACACCAATTAACCCTAATCATATCTTTAAACGCCCCCATCTGCTATCCTTATATCATCACATCAATATAGATCTGAGAAAAAAAAATCTCATCTAAAAAAAAAAAATCGCCTCTTTCCTCTCCTCAAACAATCCGCCCCTCATCTATCATTACTCCAAACTCACTCTCATCCAACTGCTACTCATCGTATCATCCAAATCAACCCTGTCTTTCCCTTTTATCATCAAATCAGACACAACAACAAAAAAGCATCAAGATCATTGAAAGGTTTAAGGTATGATCGATAATCTTCCATGTGTTTTTCAAAATGAAAGTAGATCGATGATGGATCATGTTCACTCGTACATAAATCTATAAAGATTTGTATACACGATGAACTATATCTGAGATCATAGATAACCTTTTCATTTATGTTCAATCCGAAAAAACAAGAGGGATGACACAAGGTTGTGTTTTTCTCATCTTTATAATATTTCGGATATAATAAAAATGAGTGTAATCTCATCACAGATCTATGATGATTTTTTGTTTAATTATGTTCGAGTCTGTGATTGAGATGTGAAAAGGAGATTGGGTTTTAGATTAGATGTGGAGTTGTTTGAGGTTGAGGGATAATTGGATTTGTGATGGTTCGGTTAAGTATAGTATGACTGATGATGTATCAAACTGAAGTCAATTGTTATTATTGTTAATTGCTTGCTGGTCTTGGTCTGTGTCACTGCATCTTCACCATTCTTTTGTTTTTAATTATCGATAAAAGGTTGTTGACCGTTGACCATTGACTGTTGACCCGTTGACTGATTGACCCGAGCATCTGCGATGAGTGGTCTTGTCACAACTGCGATAAAATGGTCTTGTCACAACTGCGATAAAACGGTCTTGTCACAACTGCGATAAAACGCAATAGCGATAGAAAACGCAACAACGATAAAATTATCGCATTTCTTGTACAAGAAATCGAACTCAGATAGAAGAGGGTTTATCGGGATTGCTTTACAATCAATAGCGATAAAAAGGGGTTTTGATTTTTTGACCAAGAAATCCGGCGAGATTCTGGCCAAAATTTTCCGACTATTTTTTCCGACCACCTTTTGCAACCCAGATCTGACCACTTTATGCAATTTTTCTGACCAGCATTCGTACATCATTAAGATCAGACCACTAAAAGTTAACCACAAATATTCTGATACGAACAGTCATAATAGAATGATAAGATAAAAGAATGATAAAGAAGTGTAACCCAGGACTGTTGGACCACTAAAAAATCATAAAAAATGATAAACTTCGTTGGACCAGTAACAATAGCATCAAAACAGTTTCAGAAATACATTATTTGACAAGAAAAATCACAAATATCAACCAAAACTAATACCATGGCTCTGATACCAATTGATGGATCGTGTTTTGGTTGAAATATCGTGAATCGGGAGGTCGGCGATGATGAAAATACATCATCTCCATGGTTAAGTTTAGTGAGAGAAAGTGTAGAGAGAGAGAGATGGAAACTATGTGTTTATTTATACATAATGAAAAGGAAAATTACACACAAGCTTCAACCCTCCTAGTGAAGTCTAGGAGGTGTATTTATAGAGCCAAAACATATGACTTTACAATATTGACGGTTCTAGTCCATGTGTTTGTGGCAAATAAGATAACTAATGTAATCACACATATGTTGTCACATTTTGGTGCGAGAAGCGTACCCAACATAACCTTATACCTAGTAGCCTAATGGTCATAGTGCTATTGATCTAGTCATAAAGCCAAGTAATATGTGACTCTCCCGAAATAATGATCATCATCCACTTTACGCTATCGTGAATTAAGGACTATCAATGAATCAAGAATCAGTTGAATGAGAGATCTAACATATGAAGAAACATGTATGAAGTGATAAACATAATTAAAATGCAACGAATAAGTAAACAATCCATATAAACAAATCAAAGAATTAAATAATCATAACTTGGCTAATACCTACAGGTATTAGCCCATAATCTTAGTAATCATACACAGTATCATATTTAGAACGATTAAAGTATAAATCATAAATGAAAGATACCCTAACCGAATGATTATAGTGTAGAATAACAATTACAAGAGTTCTCCTATGGAATTATAGCACTAGCAGGGCCTTCTTGGTCTTCTTTAGTCTTTTGGTTTTGTAATTGGTGGTTATCTCCTCTTTGAAAACTAGACTTTAGGTTTTCTATTTATAGTTTTCGAATGCGGTCGATACGGCGTATTGGTTTACCCAATAGGGCATATCCGGGTAACTTCACTTGGGGTCTAAGATTAATATATTCCATAATATTCGTACACCGTCTCCTTAATACGGTGTATTATGTTAATGAATACGGCGTATCAGGTCTTCTTATCTTGGATATCTGGTGAAGTCATCGTGATGGATACGGCGTATCTTCAGAAGTGAATACGGCGTATCTGGACTAAAACAAGTTTGTTCTTCTTGTTGACCAAAGTTTCATATACGACGTATCCAATATTTGGATACGGCGTATTCTTCAAAGTCAGGCAACGGTCTTGATAATTGTCCAAGTCTTTGTATACGGTGTATCTGCCTAGAATGATACGGCGTATTCTTGTCATTTTAGTGGGACTTTCTCGAACTTTATCTAATTTGCTTTAAAACACGTCCAATATTGCTAACTTTCACCAATTGCTTGATAATAACTGATATTGAAACATTTAAGCAATTAAGTACCAAATCTTATATAAAATGATATAAAACAGGCAATATACATAGGATAAATGATGCTATAAATATGAACTTATTTGATGTCATCAACCAGGTACTCCGGTTTCCATAATGTCTGCCCCTACCTTTGTGCCAATGTGTACCTTTTCTTGCTCATTTACCAAGCAGTCAATGTTTGTCTTTCCTTCAAGTTGTTTAACCTCCAACTTTCTTTGAGCCACTGCAGCATCATCATTACAATCCTGCATCTCCTCAACTTCATGATTTTCCTGAGCTCCATGTAGTTCCACCTCAAACCAAACACGCTTTGGAACATGTACTCCATGGAATCCTATTTTAACACAAGGACCAAGTTGCTTGAACCCAACTTGTTTTGAACCTCCATGTTTTGTGCACTATTCCCATCAAGCTTTTTGATGTTTAACCTAGTATTTATACTAGCCATTCTTCTTTAGCCTTGTACACATCTTGTCAAGTTGCTTTTTAAACAACTTAACCAACAAGCCTCACAAGTCGCGTGCTAAACCTGCTTTCTTGTAATAATTGATCTATTAACCGTTAGAAAACCCTAAAGCTTCAATATTTCCACCTCAAGTCAACAACCTTGATATATCTTGTACTCCAAGTAATCAGTTTTTTCTTGAATCCCAAGATAAAGCTAAACCTTACTTGTTTTCGAACAACCACCAAGACTTGAATTCCAAGAAATCCGCGGACACCTTCAAACTTCAATAATTCAAAATTCTAGATAATCAACTAAACCTTGAAGCCTTTTTACCATTCAACTTGATCACCTTTAGAACCTAAAAAACAACACCTTGAAGCTTAAAGATTCAACCTTGTACGAATACTTGTTGAAGCTTGAACCTTGTCGTACAAAACATTTGCAATACCAACCTTGATAGACCCAAGACTCTTGAAAAAACTCGAAAATATTAAGCCTTCAAACCCTTGATCGAAATCTATTTTGAATAGAACCTGCATATTCTGGACTAGCAGCTTCGACCACATGTATCTCTCTCACCTCTAGTTGAAGACCCCTCCAGCGAGATTCTAGATTTATGTGTCTTCAATTTACGATTCGAATTTCACAAAAATCCAACCGTTAATGAACCTGCAGCGTTAAATCTCTCACCTCTGCGTAGAAACCGACGAATAAAAAGGATAAGAGACTACTTGTTAGGATTGTGCACCTTTGAGTCAACCTAGCTTCAAGAAACCAACGTCACCTTGGCTCTGATACCACTTTTTGGATAAAAGACCAACAAACCTTGAAAGCTAGCGCAGAATATAGACTCAAAGAAAAATAAATGACTTCAAACGTTACATTGTATTAATTAACGAATGAGAAGTGAAGAATGTACCAACTAACATCCCCCTTCACCTCTATTTATAGAGATGAGGGGGTAAAATCCTTGTGGAATTCGAATTCCATAATTACATTTCTTGCCTTGCACACCAAGCAATCCTATTTTAAGTCTAATCATAACTCTATTTAACTAAGTACAATAAATCCCTACATATAGACTAATTACACTTTGGCCCGTTAGGGGTATTCAGTGTTTGGTTTGCCACATAATAAACCGAAAAATAAACCAGACCGAACCAAAATTTTCAATTGGTGTATGGTTTGGTTTAAACTGAACATAAGTATTTAATCAATATTTGGTTTCGTGTATGGTTTGAGAAAAATATAACCAACCAAACCCAAAAAAATGAATATTTATATATACACAAAAAGGTTAAATTATACATATAGTTTCTATCATATTAATATAACGAGGATTGATAGACATGCCTAATTGGTATTCCTAAATGTCTACCTAAACTTTGTGCCACCATCTTGTTGGTGAGAGTAGCGGGACCTATTTTTTCGCACACCAATAAACTACTATCATGTCAATTTAGGCACAAAATTAGTCACAATTTTAGGTATCCTAATTATTTCTATATTCTAACTAACAATCCTAAAGTCTCAAAAAATAATACTATAATAATAATAATAATAATAATAATAATAATAATAATAATAATAATAATAATAATAATAATAATCTGAAATAATAATAATAATAATAATAATAATAATAATTGTAGCCGAACCATCCCCATCATGGTCTAATATTGATGATGACAGTTTGGATTTGGGTGACCGTAATGTCAAGCAATGTAAGAGGAAGATTTGTGATGGTCACTATACTGCAGCGGTCAGAGTTCTTTCGTCTTCTGGTATTGCACCGTATGATGTTTCTACTCTTGAAGACTTAAAAGCTAAGCACCCTTTCCAGTAGGCTCCTCTCTTACCTGATATTCCTATCGATCATCATTACCTTATCGCATCTCCTGCTACGGTTCTTGACATGATCAAGAGTTTCCCTCGTGGTACTTCATGTGGACGGGATGGGTTGCGTGCCCAACACCTTTTGGATTGCTTAAATGGTGCAGCTGTGGCTATTTCTGACGAGTTGGTCGCTTCTATCACCCAAGTGGTGAATCTTTTTCTTGCTGGTAAATGCCCGAGGGTGTTGGGGGAGTACATTGCTAGTGCTCCTCTCACACCCTTAGTCAAACCAAGAGGGGGTATCCGTCCTATTGCTGTTGGGACTGTTTGGAGGCGATTAGTTTCCAAGGTATGTGCATCCATGATTGGCCATTCTTTAGATGGTTATTTAGATGATTTACAATTTGGTGTTGGGGTATCGGGTGGAGGGGAGGCTATCCTTCATGCGGTGAATCGTTTGATTGAGGATCATGGGGGTGATGTTGGTCTTTCTATGTTGTTGGTTGACTTTAAAAACGCTTTCAACATGGTGGATCGGGTTGTTATGTTGCGTGAGGTTTGGCTCCATTTTTCGGCTATTTCACGGTGGGTGGAATTCTGTTACTCCAGTCCTGCCAGGTTATATTATGGTGAGCATACTCTTTGGTCTCATCAAGGTGTGCAACAAGGTGACCCGCTTGGGCCTCTCCTCTTTGCTTTAGTGTTACATCCCTTGGCATGTAAGATTAGAGACTCTTTTGACCTTTCTTTTCAAGCATGGTATTTGGATGATGGCACTATTATTGGCGATACTTTGGTTGTGGGTAAGGTTTTAGAGCTAATTATGATGGATGGACCTTGTCGGGGCTTACACCTCAATGTTGATAAAACTGAAGTTTTTTGGCCAAAGGAAGATCCCAGAAGCAGGTTTGCGGGTGTTTTTCCCCCCAATATTTCTTGTCCCTTACACGGTGTTAAATTGTTGGGTGGGCCCGTTAGTGTGGATTTTGAGTTTGGTAGTAAGCTTGTTTTGAAAAGGGTTGCTAAAACTATTGAACTTATGGATGCGGTTGCCAAACTTAATGACCCTCAATGTGAGTTGTTGTTACTTCGTGCATGTGCTGGTATTTCCAAGTTGTATTTTTCTATGCGCACATGTTCTCTCCCGGGTCTTTGAGTGTGCTCAGGTTTCTTTTGATGCGGCACTTCGTTCTTCCTTGGAGCGTATTGTCACTGCTTCTGGGCCTGGTTTTGGTGATTGGCAATGGAGACTCGCCACCCTACCCTTTGCTTTTGGGGGGCTTGGTGTATATTCTGCAGGTGATGTCTTGAACTATGCTTTCCTAGCTTCTAGACTTCAATCTGCTAGCTTACAGACTAAGCTTCTCCATAGTTCTGGTATTGTTACTGCTGGTCCTTCTTTTGATGATGCTTTATGTACTTTTAATGTTAATATGGATGTTGACCTTTTGAGTAACCCTATCGAGGTCGCTGCCCCCAAACTTATGAAGAAATTGGCGGATATATATTTCGATCGGGTCACCCAAACTGTTGAATCTACATACCATCTAGCTCCTCGACAGATGGCTTTATGGAGTTCACTAAAGGAGGATCATACTTCAGATTGGCTTAGGGTGGCTCCGATTTCGGGACTGGGACAAACTATAAATGCCAGGACTTATCGTTGTGTGTTGTGCTATCGGTTGGGTGTTCCTCTTTTCACTATTCAGGTACCGTGTTAAGCCTGTTCTAGGGTTTTCACTAAAGATATTTATGGGGATCATGCTGTTTCATGTGCGGGTATTGTTGGCATTAAACACCGGCATAACATTGTACGTGATGTTCTTGTTGATATTTGTTCTCGGTCCGGAATCTCAGCTCGTAAGGAGGTGGATATTGGGCTTCATGGAGACAGGGACAGATCCTTACGACCGGCTGATATATTTCTTTATTCTTGGGACGATGGGCGTGATGTATGTGTTGATCTTACGGGTTCGTCGCCTTTGACGCAATCTGGGATGATTGATTTTATGCCAGGGCGTGCGATTATTGATGCAGCACAGCGTAAACGTGTCAAGTACGATGCCAAATGTGTTGATATCGGGTATGGTTTCCTCCCCTTCTCTTTCTCTTCTTTTGGAGAACTTGAGAAGGATGCAGTAACCCTTCTAAAGCGTATTCGACGATTCTCTATGACTCAAGACATTGGGGCGCGTGCTGCGGTTCATATTTTTAATAGAATTGGTTTTGCTATTGCTAGAGGTGTGGGGGCCCAGTTGGTTTCTCGGCTTCCCACCAATTTCTTGTAAATTCTATTAGTTTTTTTTAATGAAGTGATGTTTATAATAAAAAAATAATAATAAAAATAAAAATAAATAATAATAATAATAATAATAATAATAATAATAATAATAATAATAATAATAATAATAATAATAATAATAATAATAATAATAATAATAATAATAATAATAATTCTGACATTGTAACCTCTGGATCTTCTTTTGATGATGCCTTGTATGCTTTTAATGCGAAAATGGAGACCGACCTTTTGGGTAGCTCATGTGAGATCACTGCCCCCAAACTCATGAAGAAATTGGCAGATATATATTTCACATGTGTCGCCAAACTGGCTGAATCCACCTTTCGCTTATCTACTAGACAGATGGCCTTATAGAGATCGCAAAGGGAGGACTACACTTCAGACTGGCTTAGGGTGGTCCCGATATCTGGGCTGGGACAGACCATGAAGGCCAGAACTTACCGATGTGTGTTATGTTATCGGCTAGGTGTTCCCCTATTTTCTGCTCAGATGCCGTGTTCAGCTTGTTTCAGGGTATTTATAACCACTCGTAAAATTTCACTCTGTAATAAACTATTTCATATCCTAAATAAAGAATACTTATCCTTTTTCTACGTATAATTTTTTTATTTATTTATCTGATCATAACTACTATCTAATGTGACGTAACTCACATCCTCGATAAACGTGCTCTCACGCAGACCGACATCAACTTACTTAATGTTTATTTCACATTAACATTTATATATGTCATGTATAAAAATCCTACGATATTTCATTTGCCACTTTACGTTAATTCGTTAACGTACGACTAATAAACGTTCAAACTAAACATTTCTTATCTATTAGAGTTTCTACGAAACCCTAAACCATTATAACAATGAATATGAGTAACTAAGCCCTAAAACACTAAAGTACAACTCATCCAAAGCTAATGTACAAGCTTCTAAAGCACGTAAACCCTAAATTCACTTTAACTCCCGATACAAACCCTAAACTCACAAAACTATGATTTTATATAATAAAATCACAAACCCTAATTAATATATATATATATATATATATATATATATATATATGTGTGTGTGTGTGTGTGTGTGTGTGTGTGTGTGTCTATATGTGTGTTTTCTACAAATTATAAGCTTACAAGTCCCTAAACCTAAGGTACAAGTCATTAAAGCACAAAAACCTAAAAACTACATTTATATACTTTTAAACCTAATTAAAACACCATATATTTAAATTAACTTAAGCAAACCCTAAAAACATATTTTCTATATTTCTTAATGTATAGTACAACCCTATCAAGCCTATAGTACAACCCTTTAGAGCTCATTCGATCCATATAATTAAACCTAGTTCGAAACTAACCCAACTTGAACAAAACTAATTCCTCACTAACTACTAAGCAACACATATGCTACAAGTTCTCTTTTAAGTCCTATATGCTTCCACATGATCAAGTCTCATAGATTTTTCACCCAAGTCACATGTTGTAGGTAAAGTCTATGGTTAGGATTTAACTACACCATACCGTCTCTCCCTCTCCTTACATTTGGCATCCAAATTAACTAGCTACCTCACCATGTCCTCTCTTCCCCATAACAAGGTGACCTAGCCTCATAAAAACCCTAACCATCCCTTTTATAAATAACGACACCAACACCCTTAATTTTCTCAACCATAATTCGAACCCCACCAAAAACAGCCCACACTCATTTCCCCACTGATCAAATAGACCAAATAGAAGCTAAGGAAGAACCTTGGAAAGGCCTAGGAGGAGGAGAAACTTTAGTGATCATTTTTCGAAGCCACATTGCCAAAAACCTTATTAATCGAATAAGAGATCAAGTAAGTAATCGAGACCCTTTTCAATTCTTTTATAAGCTTTAAATACTCTTAAAAATGTTACTAAGTAAGTTGTAAAAACAAGCAATGTCAAAAACCAAATTTTCTTTCTTTTTCTTCTTTTGTCGAGCACAAACAAAAACCCTCTTTATATATATATATATATATATATATATATATATATATATATATATATATATATATATATATATATATATATATAATATATTCCTATTACTAATCAATAAGCTATAAAACACTTAAGAGATAAATGAAATGAGCTAATTGATGAAGCGAAAAGTGTACCGCTTTTAGGGGGTCATTTAAGCCCTAAATCGTATTTATTTGATCAAATATTGCCCTAAATCGTTCCTTTTGTCATTTTAGGTACTTTGGAGAAGAAATCTGGAAAAGGAAGCATTTTGGACGTTTTTGGAGCATAAAAGTGAAGAAAACGACAAAGTCTCAAAATCGGCTGGAAAAGTACCTTTGACGGCGTCAAGTATTGCTCTTGACGGCGTCATGGCTTGGCAAAAGAGGTGGATATGAAAAATACACATGATAAGCCAGGGAGTTTTACAATGGAAAATCTGACGGCGTCACCCTTTGAAGTAATCAAGGCCATCACGGTTTAAGTTAAAGCGAGACGGCGTCAAGCCTTGATAAGCCAGAGCGGATTTTGGAGCACTAAAGAGGGACGGCGTCAAGAAGGCCATCCGGGAACCCTAGACACGGCGAGGTGACGGCGTCAAGATCTACAACGTGACGCCGTCAGCCCTTAAACTCTATATATAGTTTTGCAATTTTTTGTCATTGGTGTGCAACTTTTGGTGTGCAACTTTGTGAGGAGAAACCCTAAGACGAATTTCTGCCATTTTTAAGGGTTTTCAAACCCTTGGATCTCCCATGTTTAATTGAAGATAAGTAATTGTTTAATCAATCAATATGTCTATGTGTTGTTTGATTATATCTTGTTCTTGTCTTTTAATTAACATGCTAGGCTAGATTTATCTTGTGTTTGCTTAGATCTAATGAAACCTAACTATTGATTATTGGTTATTAGTGTGTTATTAGTTGTATTGGATGATTGTTTATCGATTTTAGGCTTAAGAAAACTGGCTAACCTCCTATTCGGTAACTTGTTTGAACGTCTTAAGAAACATGAACCAATGCGTACTAGGTTTTTATGGTTGTATTTAATGCATGAGCGAATTCTAGTGATCCCATGTTAGGAGCTTCCTAGCCGGCTCGACATAGGAGTGAAGTAGGAGCTTGTAGAGTTGGGGAAGTACGTACGCCACCCCACGATGGGTATTAAGGAATACACCCGTCATCCACGCAATTAATACACACTAATCAACCGGTAAAAGATAGTTAGGGAGTAAGGAAATCTAAGTAAACACATTTCTCTCCACATAAGTTTCACAACCCTTTTCATTTTTAGTTATTTTATTTTATTTGCAATTGTAGTTATTTGGGTTAGTTGACTAGCAACTAATTCCGCCCACTCATTCAAATCCGAGATTTTACTTGCTTTCATAAAATATAAAAAAATACAAAAAAGAATCTTCCCTCACCCTTAGACCTATTAGAGTAGTTTTTCAATCCTAACGACACTATTCCCTGTGGAGAACGATCAATCCCCCGTACTTACCACTACACTATACTACATCGGTCAGGTACACTGCCTGGTGGGGTTGTAAGCCTCTTGAGATCCCTCGAGAGGTAAAACCTGTTGTAAGGTCGCAAAACCACGCATCAAGTTTTTGGCGCCGCTGCCGGGGAATAGGTATTGTTTAGGTTGAATTTCTTATTTTATTAGGTCTACTCACTAGATTCCTTTCTAGTGGGATTTTTATTTTATTTTTCTAGGTTTTCTTTAGTCTATCTTTTTTCTTCGTTTCTTTGTTCGTAACCATTACCATCCGACATCATGGAAGGTGGTAATATCCTTGATCCCAACAACCCACCACCACAACAACACCCACCTCCGAGAGCCCGTACCTTAGGAGACTACTCTCGTCCTAGCCACCATGGCTATCGAAACACCATTGAGCTCACTCAAGGAGCCAATGTCACTCCCTTGCGATCCGACACCATCCGGTTGGTGCAAAGCGGATGCGCATTCCATGGACTTCGTTCAGAAGATCCTAACCAACATCTCAAGGACTTTCTCAAAATCGTTGATTCTATAGACCTTGATGTTGCCACTCGAGAGACGACCCGACTGCGTCTCTTTCAATTCTCTCTGCGGGACCAATCTAGTCAATGGCTAGAGCGTCTACCCGCAGGATCCATCACCTCTTGGGATGATCTCACCACTCGTTTCCTCGCTCAGTTTTTCCCACCAGGAAGAACTACCAAGCTAAGGAATGATATCTTGATGTTCCAACAACGTCAAGGTGAAACCCTCTACGAGGCATGGACTCGATTCAAGGACTTACTCTAAAAAGTCCCTCACCATGGCATAGAACTTTGGCTCCAAGTCCAAATCTTCTATGACCATATCAATCTTTCCACGAGGCAAACCATTGACCAATCGGCCGGTGGTAAGCTACGTGATCTAAGTGCGGAACAATCATGGGCTCTCCTAGAAGATCTTGCTCTTTATGACAACGAAAGTTGGAGTGATCCCCGTGATTTGAATAAAACGGTCAAGGCAATATCTTTGCCTTCGAACAATTCAAGCACTTCCGACCGTAGGATCATAGAACTTGAAGACCAAGTCAAGTTTCTTATGAAATCCTACGAGGCTCCTAAACCTTCAAGCCAGGTGAACAAAATCACTTCTTCGTGTAAATTATGTAGTGGTCCCCACGACACTCATGATTGCATGGAACTCCCAAAACAGGCTTTCCAAGAATTCGCATCCTCGCGAATCGATAAGGCGGGAGATAAGTGGCTCACCACTAATTATGGACCCAAGAATTCCGAAGATAGGTACGAGGCATGGAAGAGTAAGCCAAATTTTAGTTTGAACCAAACTCGAAGCGTATCATTCAATGACTCTCCCCCACTCACCTGGTCTGACCATTATCCTCATCAGCATACGCATAAACAACAAAATCGCGAGGAATCACTGCAAAAATTCATTCTCTCTCAAGAAACACAGCTCTTCAAACTTGAGAATCAATTCAGACAACAGCAAGTCGATATGAACAACAAGGTTGATAACCTGTTAAAGGTTATCAATGATCGCATTGCTGGCAGGTCAACTTGTGAGTTGGCACGAGTTAATGAGATCAAATCTGTCACGGTGACTCACCAAACCCCCCCTCCTGTAAAAATCAAGCACCCTAGTAAACTCTTCAAACACATATCGCAAAACGGAAAAGAAACTGGAGATACTCATACCCCTTCGAAACCACTCCACTTCGTGAACACCATTACAACAATACCTGTTCCTAAACCCAATCTGGACCAACAATCAACCGAGAACGTGGACAATGAAATGGAGGGTGAAGTTCCCGAAAAGAACCCCGAGGCGCCCGGCGACTATCTGGACTCACCAAAGAACTCGAGTAAAAGAGAGGTGAGTGATGAGGAGGGCTCGGAAGAGAAATCCGAAATGCCTCATGGGCTCCCAGGACTGCTAGACCGCCCCCTGGTGGAGGAACTTGAGAGGGGCACAGCAAAGTTGCCTATGGGATTTGGAGAGAGAATAGAGGATGGCGCTCCCAGAGTCTTTTAAGATATCTTGCACCACTAGGAAAAAGTTTATAAAAGATGCCTACATAAACCCCAACTCTTCTATGAATGCAATATCCCTTTCTCTATATAACGAAGCCTTCACCGAACAGGTCAAATATGAAGGGTCTAATATCATCGGGGTAATAAGAAGGGTTCCAATTGTGATAGAAAAGTTCCTCTTTCATATCGAGCTAACTGTATTTAATAACATGAACTCTATCATCAACCCATCCTTAACTAGCCTTGTTCTAGGCAAACCATTCATAAAAGCAACGGGAGTAATACTCGATGAGGATGATCGTAGTGCATTATTTACCGATGGTGTCAGGAAAGTGATTTTTCGGGATGGCTGTGAAGAAGTGTATGAGTATCGACCATCAGCAATTTGCAACACATGGGGGCTACACGGTAGATGGCCTGGCCGAATTAAGCGACGTGATCCGAATAATCTCAAAATACCTTGCATGATTGGTCACAAGCATTTTTATAATGTTTACATTGACACATGCTTACCCAAAAATGTGACGTCCTTGTTTCATTATAACAACATTTACAGATGGGGAATGATTCATAAAGGGAAGGATGACATTGGCATAGATGATGATGTACAGGTGTTTGTAGGAAATATGACATTCACTATGAGCTTCGCAATCGTCAATAATATCGAAAAGTACATTGATCCCAGGTTATCACAAGTTGTTTTTGGGGCACCTTTTTGCAAGGCCACAAGCTTGGTTGTGGACGAGCTCAATGAGATCATGACTTTCACCGATGGGATTAGGGAAATCTCATACCAAACGCCTTACAAGATGAGAGAATTCAAGGAGATTGATTATGGAGGGCTCGATGGGTTAAGTTCCCAACTCGTGTTATGTGATGATGATGTGAGAAGGGGATGTAAGGACACTTTTGACCTGTCGAGTGGATTCTTTAAGCATGATAAGGCGCTTAGTTCTAAATACCAAAACAATCCTTTTGATCTCGAGGACCCGAAATACCTTTACTATGAAAGTGATTCTGATAGAGAATCAAAGGAGAATGGCCTAGGAACCGTGACTAATGATGGAGTCACGTAATGTACGTGACTTTGAGTCTAGCTACAAGACTCGTTAATAAAGAAAAGCGCTTCTTGGGAGGCAACCCAAGCTTTATTTGCTTTGTGTGTTTATTTATTTGTTTGTTTGAATTTATTTGTTTCCGTATGTGTGTTTAATTTTTATTATTATTGATTCATGCTCAAAACTAAATTGTGAAAATGCTTTATCTTGTTTTTAACTTCGTCTTAACTACATATAAAGGTATTTTGCAAAAGATAAGTGTAAGGGAAATCCAAATCGGTTTATTAGAACACAAATGAACATGAATCGTAATAATATTAAATTAACATACATATTAGTATTTGTTTGAGTCAAATGCTTGTATCGAGTCATAATGATATTTTGCAGGATTTCCAGGAAGTAAGGTATAGGTTTTTCCAAAAGTTTTCCGGAAACTTAACATGAGAATTCTGTCAGATCATTTCTGACGGCGTCAGACTTTACAACCTGACGGCGTCAGGTTTTAATTTTCTGAAATTTTTGAAAGTTTTGTTTTCATAAAAAGTTTTTATTAAATCTCTAACTTATAATCTCCAGGAATCTGCAAAATTATCATTCCACAAGCATTATATCCTTATATAGAATTTATCCCGCCGATGTTATGCAGGTCTTCGTGTTTGTTTTCTCAGGTTTAACAAGTTATTTTGGACAAGGAGATGTATGTGGAATCAAGCTTTTGGCGATGCTTTAGTCTTGGAGCTTCTACATTCTCTTGGAAGAAGATTTAACCGTGTTACCCTTTATCCACCGAGCGAATCAGGGGAGTATTTGATTTCATTCTTTTACCTTTTTACTTCTACATCTTGTTATTTGAACATTGGGGACAATGTTCATCTTAAGTGTAAGGGGGGGGGGGGGGGGTAAAAGTACGATACTTTAGAGAATGCTATTACGCTTGATTTTTGTTTGTTTAATGGTAGATGTGTAATAAAACTTAGAGAAATACCTGTTAGGGCAATTTTAGTGCCAAATTTAAAATTTTTTACAACATTTAGGAGTAAAACTTTGATCTTAATGAGCGTCTCACGGATAGGAGTTATATGACTAGCAAAAAAACCTTACCACTAAAAAATTTTTCACCCCCAAATATGTGAGGTTCGCCCCTAGAATTGGTAGGAAAAGCATTTATGCTATGATGTGTGTACCGGTAGCACTTAGATTCTAGAACTTGCGTTAGGACCATTCCGAGACCACAAGTGAGACTACATTCGTGTAGTTAGATTTACTACATGATAAGAGGCATTAGGATTAACCCATTGTTTTACACCTGTGTTTTTGTTATAATTACATTGGCTACATTGGTCAAGTAATTCCCCCACACCCTTTGCGTTGTACTCATTTTTGGTACACGATACCCCTAGTACACCCCTCAGAGCCTATCTTTTCGTTTCGACCTTTAAGCATTGTACTTAAAGGAAGAATTTGTTTACACCCCACTTAAATGTACACCCAAATCGCCTTAGCCTACCTTGTATGCACTCATTTTTAGTGCATTATTGTGACAACATTTGTTTAAACCCCAAGTTAATTATCTAATTGATTACATGGTTGCTAAGTCGAGTCATATCCTTGTACATATTGTTTTGGGACGATTGGGACTTATGGGTAAAGTACTAGTGTAATGGAGTAATGGGGAAGAACATCATTTATTACCCCCATATGTGCTAAATATTTTAAAAGTACTCCAAGTGTTTCGATTATCTTAATTCGAGTCATTAGAATAGTATTTGTAAAGTTATGTAAAAGTTCAAGTGTAAGGGGAATGCAACGCCCCTATGATGTATTATTTTGGATGGTAGGGCAAAAGTGTATGCAAAAAAAAAAAAAAAAAAAAAAAAAAAAATCAAAAAATCAAAAAAATCAAAAAAATTAAAAAAATCAAAAAAATCCAAAAAAAATGAGAAAAAGAAAAGTAGAAAAAACATACGGACTACCATCCCGTTTCATTTTATGTTTGTTTTATGTTTTTTTTATTTTGTTTTTAGCTTAAGTCGAGTCTAGTCTTGGCTTAGCAACGCCATATTGTACATGTAATTAATCAAGATCTTTAACTCGCCACCAGTAAAATATCCCTTATTCAACAAAACCGTGTTTATCATATCCCTACACCTCACGTTATAACCCATGTAAAAGCCCTCTTTGATAGTTTATCTTAGGTGCTTACGCCTAGTGGAGGAGGTTTTCGATCCTTTCCCAAGCCTATGGTAATGTATTTGCTATGACAGGTAGTGAGAGATATTATCCGTTTTCATTTATGAGATTTATTTTGATGACACCTGAGAGATGTGAGTATCTAAACACTACTTGTAAGGTGCTAGTTTGTAATCTCCGTGCTTATTATGATTAAAGTGGAACGATTATTTGTTGTAATTACTTTCATATTAGCATTAAATGACCCCTAACTTGTATTTTGATTAGAATAAAAGCGCATTTGCTTGAGGACAAGCAAATCTCAAGTGTAAGGGTATTTGATGAAGCGAAAAGTGTACCGCTTTTAGGGGGTCATTTAAGCCCTAAATCGTATTTATTTGATCAAATATTGCCCTAAATCGTTCCTTTTGTCATTTTAGGTACTTTGGAGAAGAAATCTGGAAAAGGAAGCATTTTGGACGTTTTTGGAGCATAAAAGTGAAGAAAACGACAAAGTCTCAAAATCGGCTGGAAAAGTACCTTTGACGGCGTCAAGTATTGCTCTTGACGGCGTCATGGCTTGGCAAAAGAGGTGGATATGAAAAATACACATGATCAGCCAGGGAGTTTTACAATGGAAAATCTGACGGCGTCACCCTTTGAAGTGATCAAGGCCATCACGGTTTAAGTTAAAGCGAGACGGCGTCAAGCCTTGATAAGCCAGAGCGGATTTTGGAGCACCAAAGAGGGACGGCGTCAAGAAGGCCATCCGGGAACCCTAGACACGGCGAGGTGACGGCGTCAAGATCTACAACGTGACGCCGTCAGCCCTTAAACTCTATATATAGTTTTGCAATTTTTTGTCATTGGTGTGCAACTTTTGGTGTGCAACTTTGTGAGGAGAAACCCTAAGACGAATTTCTGCCATTTTTAAGGGTTTTCAAACCCTTGGATCTCCCATGTTTAATTGAAGATAAGTAATTGTTTAATCAATCAATATGTCTATGTGTTGTTTGATTATATCTTGTTCTTGTCTTTTAATTAACATGCTAGGCTAGATTTATCTTGTGTTTGCTTAGATCTAATGAAACCTAACTATTGATTATTGGTTATTAGTGTGTTATTAGTTGTATTGGATGATTGTTTATCGATTTTAGGCTTAAGAAAACTGGCTAACCTCCTATTCGGTAACTTGCTTGAACGTCTTAAGAAACATGAACCAATGCGTACTAGGTTTTTATGGTTGTATTTAATGCATGAGCGAATTCTAGTGATCCCATGTTAGGAGCTTCCTAGCCGGCTCGACATAGGAGTGAAGTAGGAGCTTGTAGAGTTGGGGAAGTACGTACGCCACCCCACGATTGGTATTAAGGAATACACCCGTCATCCACGCAATTAATACACACTAATCAACCGGTAAAAGATAGTTAGGGAGTAAGGAAATCTAAGTAAACACATTTCTCTCCACATAAGTTTCACAACCTTTTCATTTTTAGTTATTTTATTTTATTTGCAATTGTAGTTATTTGGGTTAGTTGACTAGCAACTAATTCCGCCCACTCATTCAAACCCGAGATTTTACTTGCTTTCATAAAATATAAAAAAATACAAAAAAGAATCTTCCCTCACCCTTAGACCTATTAGAGTAGTTTTTCAATCCTAACGACACTATTCCCTGTGGAGAACGATCAATCCCCCGTACTTACCACTACACTATACTACATCGGTCAGGTACACTGCCTGGTGGGGTTGTAAGCCTCTTGAGATCCCTCGAGAGGTAAAACCTGTTGTAAGGTCGCAAAACCACGCATCACTAATAATCATATTAACATGCATTAAAAACAAGGTTGTAAGTTTGAAAATCAAAAACCAAATCCTTTTTCCTTTTCAGTTTTTATCTAGGACCTGTCCCAAACACCCAACTTGGGACAATTGTTTTGACATTCAAATGAGGCTAATAAAATCTGAAAACTGGCCATCTTAAAGACCCCCAAGCTAGCTAAGTATATGATCAAAAGCGTTGTAAAAACTTTGCCTTGTCTCGTTTCTATTCGAGCCCCATTTGGCCTTATCGCAAACTGCAACCCAACGCACCCTTTATATTTAATTCGAGCTAATAAGCTCGAATTATAAGCTAATAAGATGTAAATAAGATGTTTACAAACTTATCATAGCTTGCATAAATGATTCGTAGCAAGTCGTGCCTTTTTCTAGGTCTAAAACGTGTTAGAAATTAATTAAGGATGTCGAATGAAACAACATAAATGCTTTGAGGGTCAAAACTGCCAAAACTCTACTTGTTTTATAACTAGGACCAAATCTGAAATCGACATAAAGTTTAAGGGGAAAACACGCCAAAACTGAAAGATGGAGTTTTCTTGGGCCAAAAGTGTAAATATTTAAAAGTTATTAAAACAAGGGTCATTTTTGCCAACGACCCATAGTTATGGGTATAAATTGTCATATTTGAAACTACAAGGGTAAAAACTGTCATTTCACCAAAGTTCAGGGGTAAAAGTTGTCATTTTATGAAAGTTCAGGGGTAAAAATTGTCATTTTATGAAAGTTCAGGGTATAAACTAATATATGAAACTATAAGGGTAAAAGCGTAACATTTTATAATTATTATTAGAAATATATTTTGGCTCAATTCCTAATAGAAACAAGTAAACGAGATATATTTATCTCGATAGCAAGCAAACGAAAACACATAAACATAAACACATGAAATAAGATAAAATCTTACCATCCACCAACTTTTGAAGAGACTTCATGTTGTCTCATTTAAACATTTAACTGTCAACCAAAAAGTTACGAAACAAATACTAAAACTCACGTATATCTGAATACGAATACTGAAACTTGACATACCAACCCAGGTCGCGTGCCGGAGACGTTTATCAACTATATTTGTTTTCCATCCAGACTACTAAGGTGAGTTCATAGTCCCACTTTTTATACTTTTTTCAAACTTGTGGGGAGATACATGCTACAAACCGAACACAAGTATTTTTCTGTATGCTATCCTGATCGATATTGCCTAAGTTTAACTGTTGCCCCTTAAAAGCCCCTTAATCATGAGCCATTAATCACTTTCGGGTGAGCGCGAATATAGTGAATAGATCTATTGGAATTGACATCCCATTTGTGTTAGCCGGATAGGTAACAAAATGCACCTTATATTTGAGGTAAACAAAGAGACTGGCAAACTCCTACTCGAGGGCATAATTGCTACATTTAATTATGTAGTAATTTAAGTCAATAGTTCATTACTATGATGTCCATCCTGTTAACGTTTTGCGTGTCATGAGACTTAGGGCAATATATACTGAACTGCAATATTACTGATTTACTTTCTACTTAGCTTGTGTTCAACTGATTATAACTTTAAACGCTATGGATTCACTCAACCTTTGTGTTGACTTTTTAGCATGTTTTATCTCAGGTAACAAGAAGCACGAATTGGCACGGAGTGGCAATGGACTTTCTTCTTATAAAAAGAGTGTCCATTTTGTTATCATTCAACAAATAATGTATCTTTTATAACATATTTCGAAACTTCCCGCTGGGACCTCTTTTTAGAAACTCTGATTTAAATAAATGAATGATAACAATTTTATTTAAAATGTCTCATTTCGAGTCGTTTTCTATTTTCATGACTATGATACCTGAAGTAATACCTCAACTTATATTCCGCTGCGTATATCGAAAATGGGGGTATTACAGTATTTGCGAAAGACATTTATGGGGACCATGCAGTGTCGTACGCTGGTATTATTGGTATTAAGCATCGGCAAAACGTGGTACGCGACACTCTCGCTGACATTTGTTCTCGGTCCGGGATCTCGGCTCGTAAAGAGGTTGACATCGGTCTTTGTAGAGAAAGGGACAAAAACTTACGCCCAACTGATATATTGCTCTATTCTTGGGACAGTGGGCAAGATGTTTGTGTCGATTTGATAGGGTCGTCTCCTTTGACGCAAACTGGTATAGTTGATTTTGTGTCAGGACGAGTGGTGTTTGAAGCAGCACAACGCAAACGCGTCAAATATGAGACCAAGTGTGCCGATATTGGATATGGGTTTCTCCCATTCTCATTTTCTTCCTTTGGGGAACTTGGCAAGGATGCGGTGGCCCTACTAAAGCGGATCCGAAAGTTCTCTGTGACTCAGGACATTGGAGCGCGTGCCGCTGCTTATATTTTTAGTAGGATTATCTTTGCAATAACTAGAGGAGTGGGGGCCCAGTTAATGTCTCGGCTCCCCTCTAATTTCTTGTAGATCGTATGAGTTTCTAATAAAGTGATGCTTTTATAAAAAAATAATAAATAAAATAAATAATAATAATAATAATAATAATAATAATAATAATAATAATAATAATAATCTAAAATCAAAATTGTAGTGAATTAATAATAATAATAATAATAATCTAAAATCAAAATTGTAGTGAATTACCTACTTTACCTTAAAAAAAAAATTTTATTTCGTATCATGTACTCCTATTATTAATTTACTTATTTTAAGTTATGAAACCTTTTGGTTTCATTTTGTTGATTTACTTGAGCAGTTTATGATAATTTTTTATTTGTTAATCTTATTTGAACTATTAGGTTTTTATTTATGACTTCTAAATTATGTTGTGAATTTTAGTTGAATTTGGTTTTTTTGGTTTTAACTGAAATCAAGCTGAATTCTAATTTGTTGTATGATTTGATTTTATATATTTTATAATTTGTTTGGTCTTGCTTTGATTTTGATTTTGATTTTAAAAAATTTCAAACCAATGAACAAGAACCATGTAACCCACAAATCCGAAAACTTAACCGATAAACACCCCTAACCGAAACGGTCGAAAACCATGATTACCCGATCTTAAGACGATCATCCAAATACTCCCTTTAATTGTTGTAAGATACAATATTGTGTGTCAAAGTTTACAAAAGAAGATTATTATTTTATTTGGTATGGAATCGCAATATTTTATTTATACCTATCAAAGTTGTCACAATTTGATTGACACAGACATAATCCATTATTTCCCGATATAGAATATCAAAGAGTAGACTTTTTTTGTGAGGTTTGTAGTTAATCTGTATTATCTTTGCATCTACAACTTGCAGGTATATTGATTGTGATTAGATAAAACTTGGTTTTCAACAAGAAATTAATAAACAAACAATAGAATGGAACACAACAATAAATAAATATAGCGCGTATCATAATTTACACACCAAAAATCAAAGCACAATAAAGGAATTCAACGCTAAGATGACACGAAAATACTTGAGATATAATAGAACCAAATACTTATCATTGTGAGTATTACATCATTGATATGTATTATAAGCGTAGCATAACGCGTAACTTGCATTTATATGGTGATTAGAATGATTATGTGATGCTACCCGGGTTTGTAATCACTGACTTAGAATGGAATATTAACGGGAAAAGTATACAAATTAGTAGCGAACAAGAACCTAGTTTCATATTTGGCATGCTTATTCTTGAGCTTGTTAGCGCTTAAACCGCGGTTTTAGTCTTTAGCCTGTTTTGTGCTTAAACACTTATGGGGTCGATTACTTAGTCTCGGAGTTTCCCCATGTTTGCTTCTGTTGTACTACGCATGGGATCAGAAGTCAAAACTAGGTTTTGAAACAAAAAAGAAACCAATATGTATCTTATTTTATTTTTTATTTTTGAAAGGAAAACCAATATGTATTTTGAATATCATGAATACTGCTTCCTCAAACCGAAAATGATCTTAACTTATCTTGAGATCTTAATTTTTACAAAGCAAATCAAACAAACGAGTATCCTATATGTAGAATACTTGCCCCCTTTCGACAAGTCACAACTAATATTGAATTAAAGGTAGCTTCTTGCGAAAATGGCAATTCAACTCGATCGTTTCTATTCTAATGGTGTATCACAAAATATTGCATGAGTTTCTTTTCTCTGTCTCACAAACATTTTGATTCAACAAGCTAGTTGTTTCACATTCATTGGAACTGCATACTTTTGTGTTCCATTGTATAAGAGGTCTACAAATATGCTTGCAACCACATCCGTAGTATGTATAAGATCCCAAAAAACATGGTTTTGTCTGTTCGTGCAATAACTCGATGTAGGAAGACATGGCACGTCTGCCTTTAGCTTCCCAAGTCCACAACAAGCTTCTTTTATATCCGTAAACCCTATAAGGAAACACACGTACATCATAAGCTCAAACCATCATACTTTGCATATATATATATATAGTGAGACTTTCTTGCGAGAACCATTTTATCTGCGAGAACTGAGAGAACCACCAAAAACATACATGCACGCCTTCAATAATTGTATTTTTGCACATATGTTCTAAAAACAACATATATATTTTTTTTAAAACATAGTTGTTCTAAAAAATTTGATAAGAAATTGGAAATACAACATTTTTTTTTGAAGGTGTGCATGTATGTTCTTATAAGGCGTGCAACGACAATATTGCGGCCTTGTGTAAGGTTTTTGTGAAAAAAGAGGATGAGTTCATGATGATATTGAAGAACATAGGTGGATACTTACGATTATTGATGATTTGCATATATTTTTATTTTATTTTAAAAGGCGTGCATGTATGTTTTTTGTGGTTCTCTCAGTTCTCGCAGATAAAATGGTTCTCGTAAGAAAGTCCCCCTATATATATATATATATATATATATATATATATATATATATATATATATATATATATATATATATATATATATATATATATATATATATACCAATGGTTAGTTTGTAACATAAAGGTGGTAAATGGACATTAGAATAAAGAATACCGTAAGTTTTAGGATTCTGAAAGAGATTGGACATAGCACCATACATATCAAAATATACATACTTCATGCCTTTTGATTCCGACTTCAAGTCCTGTAACATCATCTTAAGACCGTCGTTATACCTAGCCGACCAAAAATCTACTTCAACATCGCATTCACCATCTTTGATCAGCTTTCTTTTAAGTGGATAACAACCTAACGGCCCAACTCCAGTCACCACCATTTTTCGTGCACCTAACCCATGCAACACCTATATACAATTCACACATTCACAGAATCATTCATAACGGTTCAACTAATATTGTACCTTAATAACTAGAAAAATTAATTGTGAATTACCTTCAGTAGCCCTTTAAAGGTGGACACTATGAGATCAACGTATTGTTGCTGGGTGTACTGTTTAGGGATTGTAGAACCGTTATTAAAATATGCCAACATATCGTTGGTTCCAAAACCTAATAGGAATATCGATTTTGATAGGTGCTTTTGAGCACTCGATTGTCCAAGTTTTTGGATTAGTTTGTTACGGACCAAAGAGAAGTAGTTTATTTGTTGTGCTAATGGAATGACTTGTATCTAAAACAACAAATATAAACAAATCTGTTAGTTAAACAATCATTTTACAATTATTCATAGCTCAGTTGAGTTTTTTTCTTAAATATTTCAGATTCCCGAACACTTACATAAGTTTTACCGGTTTCGTTAAGTATGCCAGAGCCACCGGATGCAAAACTTACTCCCGTTATTGGTGGTGCTGCATCACTATTTAACGATAGATATGGAGGAGATGTTGGTAATCCTATCTTTTTCGCTGCCCAAACACAGTAACAAGTGTTAAATAAACTACATAATGAGAATGCGTAAAACTGATAATTCTTGTGGAATTTTGTAAGTACTTAAACGTAGTTCAAGTTTGAAAACTATAAATAATAACAATTAAATATGTACCAATTTAAAAGATGAAATGACATCATTAAATGGAGCAAATTTAAACTCTGGTAAAGGTGGCTGTATGATCTCTTCTCGGTAGTTACATATTTCGCTTTTGGTATAGTTGTTTAGCTATGTTACATTCACGATTCACCTAATAAACATAGTTCTAACATCTTCTTATTGCATTTAAAAGAATCAAATTATAAGGACAGATTAAAAAGTCATACTTCAAAAGTTCAAAATTTTCACTAACTCGTCAACTTTGAGTACAAATAGTGAGGGGTGGTGGAGTGAGGATTACGGGTGGCAGTTTTTCAACACGACACGAAATTACACAGCTATTGAAGACTAATGGGTTCAGATAAATAACACACATAGCTAGGTTCACTCGCCCAACCCATTTCATAAACAGGTAAATAGGCTCGGGTTAGGTTGGTCCTAGGCTTCTGCGAGATTGGATATGTTGTTTTTGATTGTGGGACTTAAACTAGTTAACTTGTCAGTCAACTAACACGTTAACCCGTTTAACTTGTTCACTTACGAGTTTTAAGCGTTATGTAGGTCCTAGGCTCCTAGCAATAAACTTTTGAGTTTTTTGACTAGATCAATAAACAACACACATTCAGATTTGAGTTATACTTATAATCCAACCCATCTCAAACATATCAACCCAAACACAACCAAATTACCAACCTTAGGGTGGAGTTGGCTGCAAATAAAAATCTGTAGAAAATCCTAGTTCTAGAAGGACAAAAGCTAAGAAAGCAAACCAGTCTACATACACAGACAACATTTATGAACTTGGGCCTAATTTCGAACTTTCTCCTTATAATGCATAGAAAACAGTAATGAGAAAATTAAAAATTCATACACTACAAACTCTTCAATTGAAATTTTAAACGTTTTAGTTATAACTCATTAGGTTATTTACTACTTTTGGTTATAAACTTCTTCAGAAAGAAAAAAAGTTTGAATGATTTCTTGTAGCAAATAAAACCGAAACAACGTACCAAAAAAGTCAGCAAAGTTCATGCCATTAGAGAATCTCCCGCTCGATTTCCTACCAGGATAATCGATCCCATTATGAGGAAAATCAGCTTTCGCGAGTGAACGCGGCAAGTAATTATTGTTTCCAACGTCGACCATCGAGGCCCCTAGCACGTAAACCGCAGGTGCAGCTGCATGACTTATTCTCAACAATGAAAACACCAAAACAAACAACAAAAATGTTGTCCCATTGACGTTTATGCAAGTGGCAACTTCCATGGCGTGTTTTTGTGTGTTTGTTGGTTGGAAATTGATGGTGGTTATAAAGGTGTCAACATTCACCGCTGATGGGGTCTACAATGTTTTACTGCATTAAATTCAACATTTTGGAAGATTTTAACGTAGATTATATATGAATAAATTTATCGATATGTTTTGTTGTTGCTGATGTTAAAACTTATACAAAGTTAATCCTCATATATTTGTGTATCATGTATTGTAATGTTGAACCAATTTAACCAATGAAATTAAAACATATCAAATTGTGGGGCCATCATTGGGTAAAATATGAGACCTCCTCCTTAATTTACTCCCTCTCACAAGAAGAACATGAGAGATGTCAAAATGAAAGGATCTCAATCCAAGATATATTTGATGGTTTTTGTTGCGGGTGGATATAAAACATATCCAAAATTAATAATTTGTTGATAGGTTGTGTTGCGGCTGGATGTTAAATTTATACAAATGTGGTAAGTTTAAATTTTGTCCTAATTGCTAGAAATAACGAGAAGCAAAGTCTATTTATTCGTTCACCAAAAATTGATTGTTTGATACGACTCCAAGCCTGTGATAATCACATTATGAGGTTAATAATTTTGTTTTACGGAGTAACATTCATTTTAACCTCTACATCAAAGGTATTTGTCTTGTCAACATGAAAAAAGAAAAAACTTAATGCATGGTACGGACATTTGATTCCAAAACGTATCGAAGTATTACAAGTAGTTAAGTTAGACGTGTGATAAGTTATTGTTGTGTAATGATTCTTCTTCTTGTATATAATATAACAAGAAAAAAGTTCTTTTGATTACTCTTATTTTGCTGTTTACTGAAGGATAAATCTCCATTATCCATTTAGTTTGATCTAATGGTGGCGATTAATCTAAGATTTAAAGTGATCAACCTATTTTACCCCCTTTTTTTTTTACATCGTAACTTCCTTCATTATTCGTTCCTTCCAATTCAACCTCTCATTCCTCATCTTCTAAAAAAACACACACTGATGAGTAATCACACCTTCATTTTCACACACACACGTAATGATCAGCTTAACATCACTATTACCATGGCCCAACCATATCCACCTTCATCACCACCATCACCATCACAACCACATCCTAACAACCTACCCAACTGCTTTTCGTGCCAAAACTCACAACAACATATTCAAAGCTTCATTAAGTGAAAGCTATCACGAAGAAGCTAGTACTAGTACTAGTAGTGGTGGTGATGATGATGAGTACGAGTTGATTATCGAGAGAGCTTCGAATGCGAAAGATGCGAGTGAGTCGCTTCAGGTGTTTGGTGAAATGTCTGAGTGAAAAAGTGATGTGGATCAAGTTGTTAACATTTCTTCTTATCAAGTTGCACACTAAGTGTTTGATGAAATGTGTGAGTAAAAAATGTTTGGTAATCTTGTTATCTGCTCTTGTAATTCTGCTTATTAATTAAGTTGTTAGTTGAATTTTTGTTTTTAACTGTAAAGACCAAGATCCACGTATGGAGGTGGGGAAAACACTAGATAACGATTAAGCATGATCTTATTAATAGATTGGCGGAGGTGTATATGTATTCTAGAGAGAGAAGTCTAGAACACACATACACCTCCAAAGAATAACCTGTGAATTCCCAACCCTCCTACACAACTAGGAGGGGTATTTATACAAAGATATCTTTGCCTTATTGGCAAGACTAGTCCTCGTATTTACAAACTATGCAATTCTGACATATGACAAAACTTTAAAGCTAACATTAACTGCATTTGAATGATGTTTTTATGTCTGATTGTTGTTTTGAATCTGTTATGTATCATACGTGTAGTATCACCAGTGATATTTGAAGTTGAACTGTATATGTGTATTATCACTAGTGATATTTGTATTATCACTTGTGAAATTTTGTTTATTTGATATGTTTTTTTCTTTACTTGTTAAGCTTTATTATATGTCATGTATAGTATCACTTTTGATATTTCATTGTTATTGTTTTATAATCATAGTTAAAACTTTTTTTTTTTTTTTTTTTTTTTTTTTTTGGTTAAAAGTTTTGATGATACTATTTACTGTGTGTTTTATCACCTTTGTTTACAGCTTCTACTAGTGCGAAAACACTTAAATCATTTAATCATCATGAGTTTAATCATCATGGGTTCCTATAGTTTCTGCTAGTGCGTTACGAGTATTCTATAGGTATTTCCCCGGGGTGGTGACCCTGAAGACGGTGGGCGTAACGACGGTGTTCCTGGAGGCGACTCCGTTGAAGGTGGATCTGCTGCAATCAATGTCTAATTTTTTTTTTTTTTTTTTTTTTTTTTTTTTTTTTTTTTTTTTTTTTTTAATTTCTTTTGTTAATGTATCACTTGTGATTCATAGCTTTTCAATATTGTTTCTTGAAAAATTATGGTCAATAGTTTGGAATAATTTTTTTATGAGGATTTTTGTGATTCATACATTACTTGTATCATGGTATCACTTTTGATATTCTGTTAAAAATGATGCAATACTTGGGTTTGATGTTGATATTTATATCACTTGTGATATTCTGTTAAATTTGATACAACACTTTCTTTGATTTTTAAAATATGTCAACATTTTTATATTATTAGTTTTGTTTCTTGTTTTTATACATATTTGGTGTATGTAATTGACAGTGTTATATCTCTTGTGATATGAAATATTTTAATGTAAAACAAAATGTTTTAGTTAGCTAAAATTAATATCACATGCGATACTGTTAGTTTACATACAAATGATCTCACAAGTCACTTA
The DNA here is from genome assembly GCA_021014915.2 of Artemisia tridentata subsp. tridentata. Lineage (NCBI taxonomy): Eukaryota > Viridiplantae > Streptophyta > Magnoliopsida > Asterales > Asteraceae > Artemisia > Artemisia tridentata. The sequence continues at coordinate 366,781,706 of CP139507.1, forward strand.
ACCATTCCCATAATAGTACAAACTCGGGCACTATGCAATGTGGCTCGGGACCTAATAAATATATATTTGGTGTCGAATATGGTGTTAAACCTATCGAAACATCCACACTCTATCAATTAAGATAATAAATGCATTACAAATCTAACAGAAGCATGTTACAAGCTCAATATCTCTTGTGATTTCTCATATTTTCACAACATTCATCACATTATCACAATAATCCCTCAATAACTACTAACTACCACACTTTTATTGCTAATTTGTTGTGTATCTCATTCTCATGTTGTTCAACTTTTTGGAGGAGAATTTGATATCACAGGTGAAATCACAGATGTGTCGGCTTCTTCTATTTGTTGAATCATGTGTGATATCACAGGTGATATCACGTGTGATATCACAGATGATATCACGTGTGATATCACATGTGATATAACATGTGTTTGAGTTTCTGCAGTTTGTTTATGAAGATGTTGTGCTTTGTTTAACCATAGCTTCTTCAGTTTGCGGATTCAACCATAGATATTTTCAAATCCCGTTATAAAACCTATTGAAATACGCACAATGTATCCATTAAATAGACAAATCCAATCACAACTTAAATAATAAGCAAAATCAAACTAAATAACTATGTGTTTAAAGCAAAATCAACCTGTTTAAGCTGTTTAATCTAACAACTTAAATAATAAGCAATATTGCACTATAATAAATAACTTATCAGTAACTAAAACACAATTATCATCCATAAAAAGCACATAAAACATCAAAATTAAGCTGTAAACAAAGGTGATAAAACACACAGTAAATAGTATATCATCAAAACTTTTAACAAAAAAAATCTGTAACTATGATTATAAAAAAATAACAATGAAATATCAAAAATGATACTATACATGACATATAATAAAGCTTAACAAGTAAACAAAAAAATCTATCAACTAAACAAAATTTCACAAGTGATAATACAAATATCATTAGTGATAATACACATATACAGTTTAACTTCAAATATCACTGGTGATACTAAACGTATTATACTTTTCACTCACACCTTTCATCAAATACTTGGTGTGCATCCATGTATACAAAACTGCCTACTTTGAGCAACCTAGTTCACATTACCAAATTAAACTAAATACCACTCAAAACTTTAACAAACAAATATTTACAAATCAAGATGGATTAAGCAACTGCTCGCTATGACCCATTTCTATGAGTTTGAATCTCTTGCGAACCATTTTTTTCCCCGTAACAATGTCTTCATTCTAAATCTCTTCATTATGAACCATTTTTTTGGGGATCTGGTTCTGATTGCCTCGATTCATCCATTTCTATGAATTTTATTAGATTTTGAAGGTTAAAACTTTTTGATTATGATATTTTTTTGTTTATTTTCGAAGTTTGATAGAGAGAGAAAATTGGTTTATATGTGTGTTTTTTGATTTCGTTTAGAGAGAGAAAGTGAGTTTTTTGTTGATAGTGAAAGTGTGTGAAAATGATCGGTTTGGGTGTGTGTTTGTGGGGCGATATTTACAAAAGTGGTCCATCTGTGTTTTTTATTCTTAAAATCTGTCTTTTTGATCCAACGGCTCTCCTTTCTCCCTTGGTATGTGTTACACCCGTACCCCGACAAGGTACCATTAATATAAATATTATGTTATGTAAATGTGTTAGGGATATTTTATAATTTAAGGTATGGCTAAATGAGAAGAATAGAACTAAGGGGACTATTATTGCCAAGAGGCCAAAGATGCAACTAACTTCATATTAAATAACTAGTTAGGAATTGTCTGGAAATAATTGGAGAGTTCTTGGTGGTTCGACATTTAGAAGAGAAATAGGAGGGAAAGCTAAAATTATCATCTTGTCTCAATTTCACATCAAGAAGTGATCAAGAAGTTTAAAGGAAACTTTAATTGTGTTCTCTACAACAAGTAAGTAACTTTCCCCAATTGTGAAAATTAGGGTTCATATAGTGGGTTTTAATGATTATGGTGAAAAGTGGTGAAATGATGATCTCCTTAGTTAGATAATAGCTAATTGTAGTTAATCTTGTGATAGGGAGTAATTATAGAAGCCCATTCAAAGTCAAGTAGGAAGCTAGTAGGAGTTGAGGTAAGTATATGAGTATAATCTTTGTAATGTTATGTTACTAATGTTATGATTTTGTTAATGTGATGTTTTACGGAGCTTGTAATGATATGTTAGCTTGGATCCAATGCTATACTTGAAAATGTTATATATAAATGTTACTTGCTTTAGCAAGGTAAGTAATCACCCCACTTGATGCTCCTTGTAAATGTTATGATTGGTGGAAATCACTAATCTTGAGTAAATGTGATGTTGATTATATCTTATATACTTACTAAGCGTTTTCGCTTACGTTTGAAGTTAATGTCATCTTTGTAGGTTCTAGCGGTGGAAGTAAAGGTAAGGATTTGGCGTAGTTGTAGCTTGGAAGTAAGTAGGAAGGTACATAGAAGTTAGCTTAGAAGATCGGATCTCGTTTGGACCAAGCGTATTGAAGTTGGAAGCCCCAAGTGTTCTTTTGGTGTCGTGGGTACACTTCTTTTATATGGTCATTTTGTTAGTCTTCGGTCTTGTCTTGATGTCTAAATGATGGGTCAATTAGGTGTGTAAGTCATGAAGTTCCTATTGTACATGTTGGTAGTTTAAGTACTCCTTAAGGGGCGTTTGGTACGAACATGATTCTACCCATTTTGAAAAGTTAACGGGTCATGTATGCATGGAACGCCTTTGATATGCTAATATAATGGTTATGGTCAAGTTATTTGTGAATTGGTAGTAGTATAAATGGTCTTGTAGTGTAATGGGTCATTGTGGGTAATTATGCATAAACCGTCGAAATGGGAGGTACTATTCCGGGTGGTCAAACGGGTAATGTTTTTGTATGAAATTAATCTTATGGACATACTTGAGTATTCTGGAAAGTTTCGTCCAGTTTCGAGTCCGGGAGGTCGGGTTTCCAGCCGAGGATTTTGAGTGTTTTTGGAATTGCATATTTTGATCAGTAGGGTCTGTCCGGATTTCTGTGATGCAGGGGAGATACGGCGCATCTCCTATGAGATGCGGCGTATCAGGTGATGCGGCGCATTTCCCGTTGGGATGCGGCGCAACGTAGTCAATTTCTTGTAAATTTCGGTCTCAGTGGGTCGATGCGGCGTATCTAATTCGATAGATGCGGCGTATCCGTGTTCAGGATAATACGGCGTATCACTTTATATAGATACGGCGCATTGTCTCTCAGCCTCGATGCGGCGTATCCCTAATAATGGATGCGGCGTATCTTGACCTCAGAAGGGATGTCTGCTTGTTCTAGCAAAGTGGTGTCAAATGTTTTGAATAGTCTTTGTATAGATGTTCTTGCAAGTTTGTTTAAAATGTTAAAAGTTATATGTTATGGTCATATCATGAAGTATATTTATGAGTTCAATGTAGTCAATCGTTTCCGCATTCAAAGTTCAAAATTTTTGGTCTAATCGGGCACGGGGCGTTACAACTTGGTATCAGAGCTTAGGTCTAAGAGATTTAGGACTTCCCTTTAGGATTTCCTAGACTTAGGCCTTGTATAGATGCGGTTAGAGCTAGTGTTTGTTATTTGTGTATTGTTTGGATGGTTTTGAGGACCCATATGTTCAATATTTTCATGACTACGCCTGGCCACCGTAGTGATGAAAATACGGGACATGTGTGAAATCGAAATCATTTAGATCATACATGAGTGACAAGCTAGGGTGCTAGAATAAGATAGAAATGTCATTCATGCATTGGCTAAGTATTTATAATTGTGTTTAATGTTGTGAATTGATAATTTTCAGTAAGAAGAAATGGAAACCCCTCACCCGAAGGAAGTCGCGAAATCTACGGCTTCCAAGCATGCCGAAACTTCGGCAAGTGATCCGGGCAATGCTAGTAAGGATAATGAAAGTTCTTCCTCGAACTCCGGAGGCCCTGACTTTAGAGACTTCACGGGAGATGAAATGAAAGCCTTAGACAAAATGTTAGCAAAAAGAGTGGCTAAGGCTATTGAAAAAGCAATGCCCTTCTATGTTCAACAAACGACGCAAAATCTTAAGAAATTAATGAAGGAAGAGTTTGATGGATTTAAGAAAGAATGTGGTCCGACAAAAGAACCTAAGAATGACAAAGCTACTTACCGGGATTTCACGGCTTGTGATGTGCCACAGTTTACCGGTGTTCTTGATCCCATTGTTAGTAATAGGTGGATAACGGCGGTGGAAGGCGCTTTTCGTACTAGTGGTTGTGAAGAAAGGAAGAAGGTTATCTATGCTACTAACTTTCTTCGTGATAGTGCTAAGACTTGGTGGGAAGGAAAGATATGTGAGAAAGGTGAACCTTGGGTAGAAATTTGTACATGGAAAGAATTCAAAGAGTTGTTTAGTGCCGAGTATGCTCCGGCTGAAGAGGTGGACAAAATTCGAGAGAAATTCCAATCTCTCACTCAAACTAACGAGACGGTAAATGAGTTGTGGAGGATGTTTAACGATATGATTCCTTATTGTCCCGAATATCTTGGGAATGACAAGCTTAAGGTTGACAAGTTCCAAAGGATGCTCAAGGATGACATTCGTGAAGTGATTTCACCATTCAAATGTACTACGTTGGATGACCTTTTGAGTAGGGCTAGGGTAAGGGAAGCGGATTTACTTAGGAGGAAAGAGAAAGAGGCGAAAGAACCAAAAAGGAAGCTAGAGTTTGCGGATAAGGATGGAAAGAAAGCTAAATTTGACCATGGCAAGAAGAGTGTGGGAAGCAAAACTAAGGTAGCATGTTCTAAGTGTGGCAAGTTTCATCTTGGGGAGTGTAGGCGTAATACGCCGGGTTGTTACAAATGTGGAGCCTTAGATCATCAAAGCAAAGATTGTACCAAGCCGATGATAGTATGCTATGGGTGTAATGGGATAGGGCATAGGTTGAGGGATTGCCCGAAAGCAAAGGCGATTGAAGCAAAGCCTTTGAGAACCGTCAAGCAAGAGAAAGTGGAGGTTCCAAAACCAACAGCTCGAGTCTATCAAATGGGTGTCGAAGAAGCCAAATCGGGGACCGATGTCATCACAGGTATTCATCTTGTAAATTCCATACCCGCTCGGGTTTTGTATGATTCGGGTGCTAGTGTTTCTTTCGTGTCTTATGGTTTTAGCAAGCAAATAACTTCCCCACTAGCTAAACTTCCTATACCCCTAGAAGTTGAAATAGCCGATAGTAGAATCGTTGTCGTGTCTAATGTATATCGAGACGTAGAGATAGAGATCGATGAAAGTGTCTTTAAGATCGACTTAATTCCCATTATGCTCGGGGAATTTGACATCATTATCGGTATGGATTGGCTTGATAAATATAACGCGGCTATCCTTTGTAGCCAAAAGATCATTAGAGTTGTGAATCCTAGCGGTCGTGAAATGATTATTTATGGGGATAAAAGAAAAGGTGAACTAAAGTTGTGTACCGTGATGAAGGCTAGGAGATATTTATCACGTGGGTGTTATGCCTTTATGGCTCACGTGGTAGATACAAGCTTTGAGAAGAAAAGTATCGATGATGTTCCGGTTGTGAATGAATTTTGCGATGTTTTTCCGGAAGACTTGCCGGGTATTCCACCCGAAAGGCAAGTCGAATTTCGTATTGATCTTGTTCCGGGTGCTACTCCTATTGCTAAAACTCCCTATCGTCTAGCTCCGTCCGAAATGAAAGAATTGATGAGTCAACTTCAAGAATTGCTTGACAAGGGTTTCATTCGTCCTAGTAGTTCGCCATGGGGAGCACCAATCTTGTTCGTTAAAAAGAAGGATGGTAGTATGCGGATGTGCATTGACTACCGAGAGTTAAATAAAGTCACGGTGAAAAATGTGTATCCGTTACCAAGAATCGATGACCTCTTTGATCAACTTCAAGGTGCGCGGTGGTTTTCCAAGATCGATCTTCGTTCGGGTTATCATCAATTGAAAGTTCGAGAAGAAGACATTCCTAAGACGGCCTTTAGAACCCGATATGGACACTATGAGTTTACGGTTATGCCATTTGGTCTTACGAACGCACCTGCAGTTTTCATGGATCTCATGAACCGTGTATGTAGACCGATGTTGGATAAATTCGTTATAGTGTTCATTGATGATATCCTTATCTATTCTAAGAGCAAGGAAGAACATGAACTTCATCTTCGTGAAATTCTTGAAACTTTGAGAAAAGAAAGATTGTATGCTAAATTCTCGAAATGTGAGTTTTGGTTGCAAGAAGTTCAGTTCCTTGGTCATGTTATCAATGCCGATGGTATCAAAGTCGATCCTTCAAAGGTAGAAGCCGTAATGAAATGGCATGCACCAAGGAATGTTGGTGAAATTCGAAGTTTTCTTGGTCTTGCGGGATATTATAGGAGGTTTATTCAAGACTTCTCCAAAATTTCATCGTTGATGAAGCGAAAAGTGTACCGCTTTTAAGGGGTCATTTAAGCCCTAAATCGTATTTATTTGATCAAATATTGCCCTAAATCGTTCCTTTTGTCATTTTAGGTACTTTTGAGGAGAAATCTGGAAAAGGAGGCATTTTGGACGTTTTTGGAGCATAAAAGTGAAGAAAACGACAAAGTCTCAAAATTGTGCTGAAAGTTACCTTTGACGGCGTCACATTTTACTCTGGACGGCGTCATGGCTTGGCAAGAAAAGGTGGACGTGAAATTTACTCATGATAAGCCAGTGAAAATAGCATGTGAATTCTGACGGCGTCACGCTTTAACCTGATCAAGGGCGTCACGGCTTAAATCAAAGAGGGACGACGTCACGTTCAATAGCTGACGGCGTCAAGCCTTGATAAGCCAGAACGGATTTTAGAGAGTTAAAGAGGGACGGCGTCAAGAAGGTCATTCGGGAACCCTAGAAGCGGCGAGGTGACGGCGTCACACTCCATAAGGTGACGCCGTCAGATGTAAAAATCTATATATAGTTTTCTAATTTTTTGTCATTAAGGGAGAGCTTAGTGTGGAATTTTTGGGAGAAAACCCTAGGACGATTTTAGCATCTTTTTCAAGGCTTTTTGCCTTGAGATCTTCCATGTTACATTGAAAGATAAGTTATCAATTAATCATTCAATATGTCTATGTGTTGTTTGATTTTATCTTGTTCTTGTCTTTTGTTTAACATGTTAGGCTAGATTTATCTTGTGTTTGCTTAGATCTAATGAAACCTAGCTATTGATTATTGGTTATTAGTGTGTTATTAGTTGTATTGGATGATTGTTTATCTATGTTAGGCTTAAGAAAACTGGCTAACTTCCTATTCGGTAACTTGCTTGAACGTCTTAAGAAACATGAACCAAATGCGTACTAAAGGTTTTTATGGTTGTATTTAATGCACAAGCGAATTCTAGTGATCCCATGTTAGGAGCTTCCTAGCCGGCTCGACATAGGAGTGAAGTAGGAGCTTGTAGAGTTGGGGAAGTACGTACGCCACCCCACAATTGGTATTAAGGAATACACCCGTCATCCACGCGACTAATACACACTAATCAACCGGTAAAAGATAGTTAGGGAGTAAGGAAATCTAAGTAAACACATTTCTCTACACATAAGTTTCTCACCAACATTTTATTTTCAGTTATTTATTTTATTTGTATTTGTAGTTATTTGGGTTAGTTGATTAGCAACTAATTCCGCCCACTCCTTCAAAACCGAGATTTTACTTGCTTTCATAAAAATATAAAAACATAAAAAAGAATCTTCCTCAACCTTTAGACCTATTAGAGTAGTTTTTCATACCTAACGAACACTATTCCCTGTGGAGAACGATCAATCCCCCGTACTTACCACTACACTATACTACATCGGTCAGGTACACTGCCTGGTGGGGTTGTAAGCCTCTTGAGATCCCTCGAGAGGTAAAACCTGTTGTAAGGTTACAAAACCACGCATCAAGTTTTTGGCGCCGCTGCCGGGGAATAGTTATTGTTTAGGTTGAATTTTTATTTTATAGGTCTACTCACTAGATTCCTTTCTAGTGAGATTTGTATTTTATTTTTTTTAGGTTTTCTTTAGTCTATCTATTTTCTTCGTGTCTTTGTTCGTAACCATACCATCCGACATCATGGAAGATGGTAATATCCTTAATCCCAACAACCCACCACCACAACAACCACCACCTCCTAGAGCCCGTACCTTAGGAGAGTATTCCCGTCCTAGCCACCATGGCTATCGAAACATCATTGAGCTCACTCAAGGAGCCAATATCACACCCTTGCGATCCGACACCATCCGGTTGGTGCAAAGCGGATGCGCATTCCATGGACTTCGTTCTGAAGATCCTAATCAACACCTCAAGGACTTTCTTAAAATCGTTGATTCTATAGACCTTGATGTTGCCACTCGAGAGACGACCCGATTGCGTCTCTTTCAATTCTCTCTGCGGGATCAAGCTAGTCAGTGGCTAGAACGTCAACCCGCAGGATCCATCACCTCTTGGGATGATCTCACTACTCGTTTCCTCGCTCAGTTTTTCCCACCGGGAAGAACTACCAAGCTAAGGAATGATATCTTGATGTTCCAACAACGTCAAGGCGAAACTCTCTACGAGGCATGGACTCGATTCAAGGACTTACTCCAAAAAGTCCCTCACCATGGCATAGAACTTTGGCTCTAAGTCCAAATCTTCTATGACCATATCAATCTCTCCACGAGGCAAACCATTGACCAATCGGCCGGTGGTAAGCTACGTGATCTAAGTGCGGAACAATCATGGGCTCTCCTAGAGGATCTTGCTCTTTATGACAACGAAAGTTGGAGTGATCCCCGTGATTTGAATAAAACGGTCAAGGCAATATCTTTGCCTTCGAACAATTCAAGCACTTCCGACCGTAGGATCATAGAACTTGAAGACCAAGTCAAGTTTCTCATGAAATCCTACGAGGCTCCTAAACCTCCAAGCCAAGTGAACAAAATCACTTCTTCATGTGAATTATGTAGTGGTCCCCACGACACTCGTGATTGCATGGAACTCCCCGAACAAGCTTTTGTGGACTACGCATCCTCGCGTACCGACGGAGCGGGAGACAAGTGGTACACTTTCAAACCCGAGCCAAACCCTTATGGTGATTCATACAACCCCTCATGGAAAAATCACCCGAACCATAGGTGGAAACAAAACCAAAACGCACAACAAACCAATTCTTCCAACCCACCTAATCGTTTCCAATCAAGTGGTTCCAACTCGAACCGTACTTTCAACAACAATCCTTCCGGCAATGGTAGTACCAATAACTTTGAAGGATTGATGTCTCAATTTATGGCATCTCAAGAAGCTCGTTTAGCCAAGTTTGAAGCCGATTTCAAACAAAAACAAAGCGAGATGACCAATAAGATTGACACATTGTTGAAAGCCCTCAATGACCGAGAAATGGGAGCACTCCCTAGCAACACGGTCAAGAACCCGAAACTAAACGTCAACGCTATTTCATCGGTTTCGTCCCCTAGTTCTTGTCCACAATATTATTCGGTCAATTCCATGAGCACGTGTTTCAAACAAACCCAAGTCGTTCCAAATGACCAAGAAGTTATGACATCCAAATTGGTCAACAACATAGTTGAAACACCTCCCACTCAAAACCTTGACGAAGAATTCAAGGAGCTCCACCTTGAAAGTCCGGTTGTTGATGAGTTGGATGAAAAGAAGCTCAAGTTAGGCGAAAAAGGGACCGCCTTCGTTCAAAACAAACTACCTAAGAAGTTAGATGACCCGGGCTTATTCGTTCTACCTTGCAAGATCGGTAATTCGGAGGCTTATGACACATTAGCCGATCTTGGATCAAGCCTTAACCTACTTCCGTTACCTCTCTACACCTCTCTAAAACTAGGAAAACTTGAAGAAACCGAGGTGATAATAGGTTTAGCGGATGGGAGTGTTGCTTACCCGGTTGGAGTAGTTAAGGACGTGTTAATGCACATTGGAAAACTAACCATTTTAGCCGATTTCCACGTCCTTGATATGGTTAGCGACCCTACATGCCCCTTGTTGATAGGTAGAGGATTTTTGGCGACCGCTAGTGCTATGATTGATTGTAAGGAATCTAAGATAGCGGTAGGAGAAGGAGATACTTGGTCAGTCTATGATGTTAAGAAACATGCCTATGATACTAGTGAGGAACCAACACCACATTGGTTAGAATCAAATAGGAGACCATCTAGATATGGACCTTGGATAGATAGAGGCTTCATAGGACCCCAACGCCCATTTTACCTAGAAGAGGACTTTGTGAACCGAACACATACGGTAGAACAACTCTTGGCTAGGGACACCGAATTGGATCCATTTGAAGACCCTCTAGTTTTTAGGAAGATGATTGATTTTCTAGGAGTTTTGCCAATTAACCTAGGAATGAATAAGTGGACTTGTGAGGAAGATGATCACAAGTGGGATTGGGACAAACCACCCAAAGATGGAGATGGGTCATGGCATATTAAGATGACATTGTATGACCCGGATGGAGAGAAGTTTGAAAAGATATATCGTACTAAGCGGACCAATAGGAAACTTCAATCCAAGCTTAACCCTAAAGACGTCCTCGATGACGAGCTCACTTATATAGGGTAGAGTGACTTTGAGTCTAGCTACAAGACTCGTTAATAAAGAAAAGCGCTTCTTGGGAGGCAACCCAAGCTTTATTTTGTTTATTTGCTTTGTGTGTTTATTTGTTTGTTTGTTTGTTTTTATTTGTTTCCGTATGTGTGTTTAATTTTTATTCTTATTGATTCATGTTCAAAACTAATTTGTGAAAATGCTTTATTTTGTTTTTAACTTCGTCTTAACTACATATAAAGGTATTTTTCAAAAGTTAAGTGTAAGGGAAATCTAAATCGGTTTATTAGAACACAAATTAACATGAATCATAATAATAATAAATTAACATACATATTAGTGTGTGTTTGAGTCAAATGCTTGTATCGAGTCATAATGATGTTTTGCAGGATTTCCAGGAAGTAAGGTGAAGGTTTTTCCAGAAATTTTCCGGAAACTTAAAATGAAAATTTTTGTCAGGTCATTTCTGACGGCGTCAGGGTTTATAACCTGACGGCGTCAGATTTAATTTTCAGAAATTTTTGAAAGTTTTGTTTTTAAAAAAAGTTTTTTATTAAAATCTCCAACTTATAATCTCCAGGAATCTGCAAAGTTATCATTCCACAAGCATTATATCCTTATATATAGATTTATCCCGCCGATGTTATGCAGGTTTTCGTGTTTGTTTTCTCAGGTTTAACAGGTTATTTTGGACAAGGAAATGTTTTGAATCAAGCTTTTGGCGATGCATTAGTCATGGAGCTTCAACATTACTTTGGAAGAAGATTTAACCGTGTTATTTCATTATCCACCGAGCGAATCAGGGGAGTATTTGATTTCATTCTTTTACTTTATGCTTTTACATCTTGTTATTTGAACATTGGGGACAATGTTCATCTTAAGTGTAAGGGGAGGGTAAAAGTACGATTTTAGAGAATACTATTACGCTTGATTTTTTGTTTGTTTAATAGTTGATGTGTAATAAAACTGAGATAAATACCTGTTAGGGCAATTTTAGTGCCAAATTTAAAATTTTTTACAACACTTAGGAGTGAAACTTTGATCTTAATGAGCGTCTCATGGACAGGAGTTATATGACTAGCACAAAAACCGTACCACTAAAAAATTTTCCACCCCCAAATATGTGAGGTTCACCCCTAGAATTGGTAGGAAAAGCATTTATGCTATGATGTGTGTACCGGTAGCACTTAGATTCTAGAACTTGCGTTAGGACCATTCCAAGGCAACAAGTGAGACTACATTCGTGTAGTTAGATTTACTACATGATAAGAGGCATTAGGATTAACCCATTGTTTTACACCTGTGTTTTTTTTGTTATAATTACATTGGCTACATTGGTCAAGTAATTCTCCCACACCCTTTGCGTTGTACTCATTTTTAGTACACGATACCCCTAGTACACCCCTCAGAGCCTATCTTTTCGTTTCGACCTTTAAGCATTTTACTTAAAGGAAGAATTTGTTACACCCCACTTAAATGTACACCCAAATCGCCTTAGCCAACCTTGTATGCACTCATTTTTAGTGCATTATTGTTACAACATTTGTTTAAACCCAAGTTAATTATCTAGTTGATTACATGGTTGCTAAGTCGAGTCATATCCTTGTACATATTGTTTTGGGACGATTGGGACTCATGGGTAAAGTACTAGTGTAATGGAGTAATGGGGAAGAACATCATTTATTACCCCCATATGTGCTAATAATTTTAAAAGTACTCCAAGTTTTTCAATTATCTTAATTCGAGTCATTAGAATAGTTATTTGTAAAGTTATGTAAAAGTTCAAGTGTAAGGGGAATGCAATGCCCCTATGATGTATTATTTTGGATGGTAGGGCAAAAGTGTATGCAAAAAAAAAAAAAAAAAAAAAAAAAAAAAAAAAAAAAAAAAACATACGGACTACCATCCCGTTTCATTTTATGTTTATTTTTATGTTTTTGTTATTTTGTTATTTTCTTTCATTAGCTTAAATCGAGTCGAGTCTTGGCTTAGCAACATTGTATAGTACATGTAATTGATCAAGATCTTTAACTCGCCACCAGTAAAATATCCTTTATCCAACAAAACCGTGTTTTCCTTTTCCCTACACCTAACGTTATAACCCATTTAAAAGCCCTCTTTGATAGTTTATCTTAGGTGCTTACGCCTAGTGGAGGAGGTTTTCGATCCTTTCCCAAGCCTATGGTAATCTATTTGCTATGACAGGTAGTGAAAGATATTATCCGTTTTCATTTATGAGATTTATTTTGATGACACTTGAGAGATGTGAGTATCTAAACACTACTTGTGAGGTGCTAGTTTGTAATCTCCGTGCTTATTATGATTAAAGTGGAACGAATATTTGTTGTAATTACTTTTATGTTAGCATTAAATGACCCCTAACTTGTATTTTGATTAGAATAAAAGCGCATTTGCTTGAGGACAAGCAAATCTCAAGTGTAAGGGTATTTGATGAAGCGAAAAGTGTACTGCTTTTAAGGGGTCATTTAAGCCCTAAATCGTATTTATTTGATCAAATATTGCCCTAAATCGTTCCTTTTGTCATTTTAGGTACTTTTGAGGAGAAATCTGGAAAAGGAGGCATTTTGGACGTTTTTGGAGCATAAAAGTGAAGAAAACGACAAAGTCTCAAAATTGTGCTGAAAGTTACCTTTGACGGCGTCACATTTTACTCTGGACGGCGTCATGGCTTGGCAAGAAAAGGTGGACGTGAAATTTACTCATGATAAGCCAGTGAAAATAGCATGTGAATTCTGACGGCGTCACGCTTTAACCTGATCAAGGGCGTCACGACTTAAATCAAAGAGGGACGGCGTCACGTTCAATAGCTGACGGCGTCAAGCCTTGATAAGCCAGAACGGATTTTAGAGAGTTAAAGAGGGACGGCGTCAAGAAGGTCATCCGGGAACCCTAGAAGCGGCGAGGTGACGGCGTCACACTCCATAAGGTGACGCCGTCAGATGTAAAAATCTATATATAGTTTTCTAATTTTTTGTCATTAAGGGAGAGCTTAGTGTGGAATTTTTGGGAGAAAACCCTAGGACGATTTTAGCATCTTTTTCAAGGCTTTTTGCCTTGAGATCTTCCATGTTACATTGAAAGATAAGTTATCAATTAATCATTCAATATGTCTATGTGTTGTTTGATTTTATCTTGTTCTTGTCTTTTGTTTAACATGTTAGGCTAGATTTATCTTGTGTTTGCTTAGATCTAATGAAACCTAGCTATTGATTATTGGTTATTAGTGTGTTATTAGTTGTATTGGATGATTGTTTATCTATGTTAGGCTTAAGAAAACTGGCTAACTTCCTATTCGGTAACTTGCTTGAACGTCTTAAGAAACATGAACCAAATGCGTACTAAAGGTTTTTATGGTTGTATTTAATGCACAAGCGAATTCTAGTGATCCCATGTTAGGAGCTTCCTAGCCGGCTCGACATAGGAGTGAAGTAGGAGCTTGTAGAGTTGGGGAAGTACGTACGCCACCCCACAATTGGTATTAAGGAATACACCCGTCATCCACGCGACTAATACACACTAATCAACCGGTAAAAGATAGTTAGGGAGTAAGGAAATCTAAGTAAACACATTTCTCTACACATAAGTTTCTCACCAACATTTTATTTTCAGTTATTTATTTTATTTGTATTTGTAGTTATTTGGGTTAGTTGATTAGCAACTAATTCCGCCCACTCCTTCAAAACCGAGATTTTACTTGCTTTCATAAAAATATAAAAACATAAAAAAGAATCTTCCTCAACCTTTAGACCTATTAGAGTAGTTTTTCATACCTAACGAACACTATTCCCTGTGGAGAACGATCAATCCCCCGTACTTACCACTACACTATACTACATCGGTCAGGTACACTGCCTGGTGGGGTTGTAAGCCTCTTGAGATCCCTCGAGAGGTAAAACCTGTTGTAAGGTTACAAAACCACGCATCAATCGTCCTTAACGAAACTTACTAAGAAGAATGCTACCTTCGAGTGGGGAGAAGAACAAGACAAAGCCTTTTGTACTCTACGGAGGAAATTGTGTGAAGCACCGGTTCTAGTATTGCCGGAGGGGACCGAAGATATGGTGGTTTATAGCGATGCGTCTTATTCCGGTCTTGGATGTGTTCTTATGCAAAGGGGAAAAGTGATTGCTTACGCCTCAAGACAACTAAAGAAGCATGAAGAAAATTATGCGACCCACGATCTTGAGTTTGCGGTTGTGGTTTTTGCTTTGAAACTTTGGAGGCATTATTTGTATGGTGTCAAGTTTGTAATTTATACCGACCATCGAAGCCTTCAATATTTCCTTGATAAGAAAGATCCCAACATGAGACAACGAAGGTGGTTAGATTTGTTGAAAGATTATGATTGCGAAATTCGCTACCACCCGGGTAAAGCGAATGTGGTGGCGGATGCGTTGAGCCGAAAGGATCAAAATGAGGTTACTAAAATTCATTCCTTGGGAATGGTTGTCACCACCGACCTTTTTGATAAGATCAAGTTAGCTCAAGGGGAGGCATTTAAAGAAGAAAATAGGGAAGGTGAGCGTATCACTTCCTACATTCCGCATCTCGAAGAAGATAGTCGAGGAATCAAGACTCGGTATGGAAGGGTTTATATCCCTTTTCGTAGCAACATCAAAGAATTGATTCTAGAGGAAGCACACAAGTCGAAATACTCTATTCATCCGGGAGCTACGAAAATGTACCGCGATTTGAAGAAGAACTATTGGTGGCCGGGTATGAAAAGAGATTGTGTGAAGTACGTTGAGAAGTGTTTGACTTGTTTAAAGGTTAAAGCCGAGCATCAAAAACCGTATGGAAAAGTTCAACCTTTGGATATTCCGGTTTGGAAGTGGGAAAAGATCACGATGGACTTCATTACGAAATTGCCAAGGACGAAAAAGAAGAATGACACGATTTGGGTCATAGTAGATCGCCTAACCAAGAGTGCTCACTTTATTCCAATCCGAGAGAACATGCCCGTACATAAGCTAGCAAAGATTTACGTTAATGAGATAGTCGCACGTCATGGAATGCCTATTTCTATAGTCTCCGATAGAGACGGGCGTTTCACCTCAAACTTTTGGCAAGATTTCCAAGAAGAATTGGGTACGAAACTTCATATGAGTACGGCCTTTCATCCTCAAACCGATGGGCAAAGTGAGAGGACGATTCAAACTTTGGAGGATATGTTACGAGCTTGCGTAATCAATTTTGGAGGAAATTGGGACGATCATTTACCGTTAGTCGAATTCGCCTACAATAATAGTTACCATGCAAGCATAGATATGCCGCCCTATGAAATGCTTTATGGTAGGAGGTGTAGGACACCCGTGTGTTGGGAAGAAGTTGGAAAAAGGGAATTTGCAAGTACGGATGTAGTATTGGCTACAACGGAAAAGATAGAGACGATTCGTGCAAGACTTAAGGCGGCACAAGACAGGTGGAAAAGTTATGCCGATAACCGAAGAAGACCAATCGAATTTGAAGTAGGTGATTGGGTTATGTTAAAGGTTTCCCCGTGGAAAGGTGTTTTTAGATTCAGAAACAAAGGGAAACTTAGTCCTCGGTTTATAGGACCTTTTAAAATCTTGAAACGAGTGGGCGAAGTAGCATATGTGTTGGAATTACCCGAAGAAATGAAGGGTATTCACAATACCTTCCACGTGTCATACTTGAGAAAATGTTTGGCGGACGAAGCAAGTGTAGTCACCTTAGACGACATTGAAATTGATCCGGAGTTGCTTTCGCAAGAAGATGAGCCGGAAGCTATACTAGGAAGAAAAGTGAGGCAACTAAGGAATAAGGAGATCCCGTTGATAAAAGTGCAATGGAGACATCGTAAGGGTACAAGCATTAGGTGGGAGATGGAAGCAAAAATGAGGAACAAGTATCCTCATTTATTTCAAGAGTAGAGTTCGGGGACGAACTCTCATTTTAAGGAGGGGAGAATTGTTACACCCGTACCCCGACAAGGTACCATTAATATAAATATTATGTTATGTAAATGTGTTAGGGATATTTTATAATTTAAGGTATGGCTAAATGAGAAGAATAGAACTAAGGGGACTATTATTGCCAAGAGGCCAAAGATGCAACTAACTTCATATTAAATAACTAGTTAGGAATTGTCTGGAAATAATTGGAGAGTTCTTGGTGGTTCGACATTTAGAAGAGAAATAGGAGGGAAAGCTAAAATTATCATCTTGTCTCAATTTCACATCAAGAAGTGATCAAGAAGTTTAAAGGAAACTTTAATTGTGTTCTCTACAACAAGTAAGTAACTTTCCCCAATTGTGAAAATTAGGGTTCATATAGTGGGTTTTAATGATTATGGTGAAAAGTGGTGAAATGATGATCTCCTTAGTTAGATAATAGCTAATTGTAGTTAATCTTGTGATAGGGAGTAATTATAGAAGCCCATTCAAAGTCAAGTAGGAAGCTAGTAGGAGTTGAGGTAAGTATATGAGTATAATCTTTGTAATGTTATGTTACTAATGTTATGATTTTGTTAATGTGATGTTTTACGGAGCTTGTAATGATATGTTAGCTTGGATCCAATGCTATACTTGAAAATGTTATATATAAATGTTACTTGCTTCTTCTTTCCTGAGTCTCTCCTCCCACTCTTGTTGAATCCTTGCTTGTTCTGCTTCAACTTCGCTTAAAGCCTCTTCGCTACACATAATTTCATAATGTTGTCTTGCAGTTAAGCCATGCTCATCAACTGCCTCGTCTTCATAACCCGTAAATTGATAATGTTGTTGCTCAATAAATCCATGCGCATCAGCTGAAGTTGATGCATCTAGCCCAAGTTGATTCAGCTGTTGTGATACCGAACCAACAATTTTGTTTTCTTCATAACTGCAACGGATTTTGTTGCTGATGATGTCTTGTATCAGTGAAACACACGTCCACAACGTTTCACTCCTCTTTCCTAGCTTCATCGCTCAAAAATTTGTGTATCACAGCTTGTCTTTCCGGCGAAATGTCTTTGCATTTCGCGTATTGTTTTCTCAAACGTTCTTTCTTTGCTTTTGTGTGCTCAAACAGCTTGATAACTTCGACAATAGCCTTCTGTCGAGCCGTATTGTCTTGATCGCATTGTTTTTGAACATAAGCTTGCATTTCTTCAATGGAATGAGGGAGATAACAAGCCATAATGTGTAGGGTTTATGATTATTGTGTGAGTTAAGTGTAAAAATATTGGGTAAAGGGGTGTTGTATTTAATAGAGGAGTTAAGAATTAATTAAAAAAAAAAAAAAAAAAAAAAAAAAAAAAAAAAAAAAAAAAAAAACTTACCGTTAATTCCAAAGGGGGTGTTTTGAAAATGAAGCCGTTAACCCCAAAAGTGATTTTTTTTTCCAACCATGCGCTCCAACGTACGTTGGTAAATCAATGCAAAACATAACGCGAAGCCAATGCAGGATAGGACAGAATGGTTAACGCAAGAAAATGCAAGCCACATCAGCCATAAAGCCATGGCTGCGTTATGACTCCTAGCTCTCTAATAGGTGTATATATCTAAAGTGTATATGTTTGAAGTGTATCAGCAAAGTATTAGCCCAATAATCGTACCAGAAAACTTCTATGTCTAGCTTTGATATCTTGGTTTCGTTAATCATATAGTCGCGAAGTTGGAGTTAAGTTTTAGTTAAATGTTATTTAGTTTTATAGACATGCATTTATAAGAAAATACGGAGTACACAATTAACGAAAGAGTACAACAATTACACTGTACCACTAACAAAACTTTATTTTTGATCAGGTGAAATCTGAAGTAGCAAAAGATAATTTAAACATACAAAAAGACTAATCTGAAGTAGAAAAATATTTTTATTTTACGGAAACAACCCAAACAGAAAGGATTCAGATGACTACATCAATACGTAGTTGGTTGAGTCTATTAATGGAAAGAAACAACTACCGTAAATACTTCTGACTCCGAGATTCAACCTGAAAGTGCGCGCCCCAAGGCTTATATAATGGTACTCCCTGTGTTATTCTAACACCCCATATGCATGGGACTCACTTATTTTTTATGAAATGTACAATCCGACAAAGCAGACAGTACAAGTGACGACAGCGGTACAAAGTCAACACAACCCCCTACAGGGGGTGTCTGACTAACCTGTCCCCTTATATAAGACGGAGGTGGTAAAAGGAGATAATTTGTACACATAACATTTTGATTTGCATGAATCAATGTATAAATAGTACAATTCTTTAATGCATAGATTAGAGTGTCCTATTTAAAAGTTGAGTGTACCAAATTATTTTCTAATGGTAAATGATATATCATCATGTTCTTTGATTTTACTTATCTTCTTACTTACATGATCGTGACAAGTAGCAGAATTTACGGTTTAAATGTAGAGATATAATGAGTAGAGAAAAATATATTATATACTTGTGTGTGTAAAAGGATAAGTAGTCACATAAATTAAGATAATACACTACTAATTTTGTTTCCATCCTCTATACGGGAGTCGATTGTACACACCAAGTTACAAATTGAACGTCATCTAACAGAGAGACAATTGTTTTTAACATAAGTGTAAAACCCCAAAATTACCACAATCCGAAATGACCAAAATACCCTCTAATTTTGAACTTTTAAGAACTTATAAAATTATATAAGTAACATCATTTGTACTTAACCTAAGATAATTAAAACCTTAAGTATCTAATAAATTAAGTTAATGAATACTATACATTATAAATTGAAAATCTTCAAAATAAATATTCTCTGATCCTTGTCATTAAGAAGGCATTGGGAAATATATATATGTATCACAAGTCCTATTTTTGAGCCAAATAAAAAAAAAAAAAAAAAAAAAAAAAAAAAAAAGATGATAAGAAGGCATTGAATTTGAATGATAATCCTCCCACTAATTTTGGCCCATTCCTTGTTTAACCCAAATCCTTATACACGGTTTTTCTAAATCTTATATACCGAATATTCTTTCTCATTTACAAAACCCTAAAAACCACAACAAAAGTTGCGCCTTCTGCTGCCTCTTTTCTTGTTACTGCTGATCGATCCTAAGGCAACCAAAGAGAGAGGTTCTTGTGAAGCTTCAAAGTAGTGTTAGACGTGTGTTATTCCTGATTCGAAGGGTTCTTGATCGTGGGTTATAGGCTGTTCGAAAGGGATTGGTTTAATTAGGGTTTCGGCTGAAATTCTTGTGGTGGTTTGATTGTGTTGCTTCTTCCTCTTTTGATCACGCTACAAGGGTAATCGTATCAATCCTTGTTCAATACAATCCTTCTTGTTTGATTCTTGTTTAGTTCTTTGATGTTCTTGTCGATCTATCACATAAAATCATAAGAGAAATACACATAAAATCATAACTTGAACACATGAAATAACGACCATGAAAACCCTAATGTAATCGACATATTGTTATTGTTTTGATTCGAATTGGTATGTACATGTTAAGACCACTTAAGAGTCGACCTACGTCTGTTCTAACTCAACCATAATGGCTTTGTATCAAGAAATAAGTAATGGGAATGAAAAACCCTAATTGATCACATAAAATCGTGAACCTAGTTTCTGTCCAGAAATTTTAGTCGAATTGAAAGGGTTGTATCTTGATGATGGTAACGTGTTTTTGGGTGTTTCTTGGGTCTAAAACTAAATTTAAGAAAAGAGCTTTCTGGAAATATAAGCCTTATAATTTTTAGAAGTCGGGAAGATACACTTTTTGATTTTACAAGTTCAAGAGTCAAAACTGAATTCGGATGTCTGAAAATTCGGTCGTGGTTCCTGATTTTTAATTTAATATCTATAACGAGTTATGATCTGAAATTTTTACAGGATGAAATTTGGTATTTGAAGTACGTTGTGTAAATTTTTTAGATTTTTTTGAGATGTCTAACCTGGGTTAATAATTACATACTTTCGGGGTGTTTCATCAGATCCAATTCGGGTACATGTTGTGAATGTCGATTTTTAGTTGGTACTTGCACTACTCAATAAAATCTGTAAAAATTATGTAAAATACCTAAGACATATAGGTACACCTGGGTAAAATTATAGAATTTTATGAGCTCGTTTAAGGTGTGTAAAAATTAGCTAAATTCGGGTCTGATTTCAATGGTTATGTTGAAATTAAGTAATTAACTGTTTTAAACACTTATAAGCTCATTTGCTTAACTTTTGGAACTTAAATAAGCTACTTTTCATTTTAAGAGTATTTAACTTATGTTTTGACTAATTTTCATATTAACCCTTAACTTTGGCATAATTACAATAGTAGCCCTAATCTTACCATAATGACACTATAATCCCTAAACTTGTTGTATTTGCATAATAAACCCTAAAACTTATGAAAACTACACTATGAACCCTAAACTTATATAAATGGCATTATGAACCTTAAGTTACTATTTTTGGAAAGTTACTGAATATGGAAACCTACTAAATATGAAAAGTTACTAAATAAGGAAAGTTACTAAAAATGAAAAGCCGACTAAAATGAGAAATTCGATTTAAGATAAGTTATTAATAAGACGATCATAAATTCGTGTAGATTCGCTGAAGATGGAGTTTGCTTCTGGTCTTTATGTTTCTAGTTGTGTTGTCACTTGCGGTCTAAGGTACAGATATTCTACCCTTTTTCAGTAAGGGTGCTTTCATTCTCCTGACTTTCTTGATCTTGATTCATTAGGATTCCCTAAGCCATTGCTATGTTCCCTTATACTCTGATTCGTTCTTCATGATCCATTTGACATTCGTCATTATGACATAAGTATTCGAATCACTTGATGCTTAGAAGGTTCATTGATTTTGTAACTGGATGTGAAAACCGTTCTTAATTTTATCATGGAAATGTTTTGAGAAAAACTAATTTTAAAATGATGTTTATGAACGATGCGATACCACTTTTATATGAAATCTTACTAAACTTTTATGAAAATCACTTTTAAAGACTACTTTTATGAAAACCATTATTAAAAGATTTCTTTAAATGAACATTCGATAGAAACTTTTGAATTGAACTTTGCTATGAACCATTTGATTTCGAACCTTTGATTATGAACTTTTAAGATCCTATGCCTGATATGATTCCCTCATTTGACTCCTGACATTCATTGTATGATTGTCATTCTTATTTATTCATTCTGACATTTATTTAAATGTCTCTGCTATGCTATGCTTGTGTTTGCCATGCTTATTTGAATTACTATCTTGTTTCTCTTGCCATGCTAGATTATATTTGTTGTATGCTATGATAGATCTGTGCCTGAGCTTACCTAGTTGTGGAGGTACCATGACCATGTCTTTGATGGCACCTTAGGCATGACACTCCCGTAGAGGTGTGATAGATCTACGGCGTTCCCCTTTATGTTTATGTATTATATTGTGATCACTATTGGCCATTAATGCGTGTGTGTGCTTAGTCTAGTACTGACATACATACTTATGTTAGGGAGCGTATGGATGCATCCTAGGTTTTATGTTTTATGTGATTATGGTGACCAGGTGGTGTGTGCCTTGCACTCCTTCTCACACTTTTATTTACTTAGAGGTCTCCACTCTTCGAAAAACTTGTTATGCTTTAGTATGATTTGACGATTTATGTATGGAGTTCTTATGGCACATCCTTATATGAACCTTTTCATTATTTCATTCTTTTTCTCGATTCAATTATTATTCAGTTCTCATGCATTCCTGATTTTTAGTTCTCTTTAAATTCGTATGACTTTCATAATTATACTTTCGTTTTGTATTCTTATTCCTTCGTTGCTTATGCTTATTTACCGTCCTGTTATGTTATATATATATATGTTCACTGGGCTTTTTAAGCTCAGCCGCATTTCTTTCCATGCGGCAGGTTTTAGATGGAAGCTGGGTTATGAGTGGAGAGCACTTGGGACTTAGAGGACATTTACTTTCATAGCTATCCTGGATTAGAGATGACTAGAAGTAATTACGATTGTAGACTTAGAATTTATTGTTGTTCCCTTTGTAACCTTGTATTTCAGATTTTCCTTTGTAACCTTTGAAATTCATTTTGTATTATTTAGTCATATGCTTGTGTTTGCTTTGATATGTCACCATAACGTAATACTTCTACCCTTATCGGGTTGGGGTGTTACAATTATGGTATTAGAGCGACAGGTTGCGACTTGTAATATATTTACCCTTGACCTGTGAAGTTTGGACCATTAAGTTTCCACTGTAGGCACTCATAAGACAACCTTTGAAAATTTGCTTTAGGATTTCCCCATAGGAACTTAAGTTACTACCGGTGAGGAATGGGTAGACTAGGACATCTATGTAAGTAGCATTGCTTCCGCATCACTCTGATTTGTGCCTGTGCCTTTAGCTATGCCTTATAAGAACATTTGTTTCAGAAGCTAGAAAGTTTTGCAACCTAAGTTTAGAAACCAAGTAAGATTGAGATACCTCGGGAACTTCATGTATACCTTACACCATTTAAGTTTCACCTCCTGATTTTGATCCCCAATTCTGATCTGTTTGATAAACAGTTTGATACTTTTCCGACCATCCCGAAGGTCATTCGACCGTAATGTGTTTGACACATTCTATAAATTCATTACCTATGTTGGATATAAATGTATCATCTGATACTACTCAGTCCCGCAAAACCCATTACTACCCCTATGAGAACTCTGGTAATTATTAACCATGGATATAGGAAGTTTTATTCCCTCCCTTTGAATGATGAATCTTGCCTGACAATCAGTTTCCTTTGGAAGGATATGATGTAAATACTATCTCAGTACGGAATTGTTAGCTGAGCATGATGATGCTGATAACTAATATTCCATACATCTCACTTTTGACGATTATACGATGTTCGTATTACCAATGATACACACCCTACCTGCCCCTTATGCTAAAAAGTTAAACAAAATTCCAATACCTTGAACTGTTCGTTTATCTATCTCAACACAATGATGAACCGTGTACTTAACCTTGATATATGAACCACCCGTCTGGCTTGATGACCGTATTCGTTCTACGAATCCATTTACTTTTGATATATTTGATTTTGAGGTCTTTTGGTTATGGATTGGCTGGCTCTTCATAAGCTACCAGAGACTACCATATCTGATATGTGACCTTTAGAAATCTATTTTCATCCTACTTTTGTTATGATGACTCTCAACCGCTTAAATTGTTAAGATTAATGTTGCTATGAAAGCACATATTCCGATCTCATTTGATTGTCAAATTTCTCCTGACATCTATTAGTATCCACCCTTAGAAAGCTCTGACATTGGAAGTAGTTTGTTGTACGAAAATTTTCCGATGTTCCTGGATGAACCTCTTGGGATTCCCTCCTGCTTGGGAAGTAGAGTTGGCATTGAACTGATCTCGGTTGGCGAACCATGATGCCATAGAAGTTGAGAGATTAAAGGAACTGATGAAATATGATTTTCTTCACCCTAGTGTTTATCTTGGGATTTTCCTGTTGGTTCATGAAGAAGAAAGAGAGAAGTATGCGGCGGCGTATCGACTATCGTGAACTTAACCGTATCACTATCTGAAATCATTATCCATTTCCGCTTATCAATGATTGAATTGGCCTACCTTTGAAAACTCCGTATCAGACGGCCTCATTTAAGTTTGAAGGACTGAAGAAGCAACCACAAGAACTTCCAAGAAGGGAGTTGACTAACTGAGAGTAACCCCGCTAAGCATTTCAGTTTTATTCGTGAAGAGAAAGATTGGTGATGTGAAGTAGATATGAAGTTTCCCGAAGATGATTCCTGAAGCTGCTTTCGTACTCGTTGTGATCATTATGAGTTTTAAATGATGCCAATCGTATTGGCTAATAGAATCATGTTTTCGCGAGTATTTGGACAATTTTCATAGTATGACAGTGTGTTTATGCTCAGAGACGAACGAGGAACATGTAGATCATCTTCGTATAAAGTAGAATGACCCTTTGTTCTGGAAGAGTAGATGTGATTGGCGTTCAGAATTGTAGCAGACAGTACAAGAGAGAAACCGAGAAAGGTCTAGATTATATTTCATGCAGCACGTGGAGATTTCAGTTCGGGCATCAAGACAACCAGACCGTAGGAGACGAACTATTCAGCACATAACCTGGAGTTGACAGCAGCTGGAGCTGGCAAATTTTGAACTATGCTAGAAGACCTATCGAAGACACGCAGTCTTGTTTCTCTATTCATTTTAGTTGTACTAAGATGAATTGAGAGCAGAAGCAGACTCGCGAATGGAAGAATGTACAACGATCATGCCAGAGATTCACGTTACCACCCCACGGTGTCCAGAAAAGGTGTTGAAGGCTTGAGGGACCAGACTCAGGTTTGTAATTCCTTTCCACCCTATGATCATATGAACAGAAGTAGACAGATTACTTGAAATTTTAAAGAGATTTGAGATCATGTATTTGAATGGATGAAATTTGAAGCAAACGTTTGGGTTTGGAAGAGTTGACTCTGTGAAGGATGAAGCCATTGATGACGTAATTCACTCCCTCTCAAACTACTTAAGTTTCCGTTACCTGATAGTAAGGTACCTTGAATGATTTAGGTTCTCTGTTAGTAATTCCGTTCTGTGTTCACTCTGCGTTTGTTGAATAACGAGTGTGGTATGAGAATTTTGACGAATTATGGAAGGAGCTTTGAGATTTATGTGCATGAATGGGCGAATGTTGAAGCAACCACTTATATTGGCTAAGTTGATTTTGGTGAGTGATGAAGGATTGACGCTATTAACGACGTACCTTAACTCTGATAGACATTCTAGGATTTCCGTCACTCTTTCGAGTAGTTTCGTTCTCCTCTTAGTTATGGTGTTTGATTTTGATGACCTCTGAGACTGTAGAAGGACTAGGTGGATTAAGATAGGTTGTTTTGTTCGCGGCTTGAGATAAAGTATGACCATCATGAGGGCATATTTATATGATGCTAGTATTATGACGCCTGATCAACGTGATAATACTTACATCATATAACGTGCACTTATTGTGATCATAGGATATTTCGAGAAGTGCCTTAGAGCCTTAGAATTTCTGATAGCTGTTCGAGATAATCTGCGTTAGTGAGACTTTAGGTTCATTCTACCTATACGCGTAATCGGCCTTCACCGTTATACGACTTGATACGTTTGGATTCTCGACACGCGTTTTTCTGACATCTGCACTTCCAATAAGAATCTTAGGTATTGTTGTAGAGCTTTCTGCCGGTTGATGTTATCAACAATCTGTTTTCTGTACGTTCTCATCTGATTTGTCTAATCAAATTCTATGGACGGCATATCCGTCAAATCCTACGTATTTCCTGTATCTCTCCCGAGAGAATACGATTATCATCTATTACGTTTGGTATATTATTCTTTTGATCTGGATTTAGTATGGTATGTCCTTTCTGAAGAAACCAAAGCTATTTCGATCGACAAGATAGAGTCATGAGAATCAAGTCATTCGCACTTCCGTTCCTGGTCCTTTGTGCTTCTGTTTTGTTTCACTTCAATTTTCTAGGACGAAAAAATTTTTTTAGAGGGGAAGAATTGTAAAACCCCAAAATTACCACAATCCAAAATGACCAAAATACCCTCTAATTTTGAACTTTTAAGAACTTATAAAATTATATAAGTAACATCATTTGTACTTAACCTAAGATAATTAAAACCTTAAGTATCTAATAAATTAAGTTAATGAATACTATACATTATAAATTGAAAATCATCAAAATAAATGTTCTCTAATCCTTGTCATTTTGGGCAACATATATATGTATCACAAGTCCTATTTTCGGCCAAATAAAAAAAAAAAAAAAAAAAAAAAAAAAAAGAAAAAAAAAAAAAAGATAAGAAGGCATTGAATTTGAATGATAATCCTCCCACTAATTTTGGCCCATTCCTTGTTTAACCCAAATCCTTATACACGGTTTTTCTAAATCTTATATACCGAATATTCTTTCTCATTTACAAAACCCTAAAAACCACAACAAAAGTTGCGCCTTCTGCTGCCTCTTTTCTTGTTACTGCTGATCGATCCTAAGGCAACCAAAGAGAGAGGTTCTTGTGAAGCTTCAAAGTAGTGTTAGACGTGTGTTATTCCTGATTCGAAGGGTTCTTGATCGTGGGTTATAGGCTGTTCGAAAAGGATTGGTTTAATTAGGGTTTCGGCTGAAATTCTTGTGGTGGTTTGATTGTGTTGCTTCTTCCTCTTTTGATCACGCTACAAGGGTAATCGTATCAATCCTTGTTCAATACAATCCTTCTTGTTTGATTCTTGTTTAGTTCTTTGATGTTCTTGTCGATCTATTACATAAAATCATAAGAGAAAGACACATAAAATCATAACTTGAACACATGAAATAACGACCATGAAAACCCTAATGTAATCGACATATTGTTATTGTTTTGATTCGAATTGCTATGTACATGTTAAGACCACTTAAGAGTCAACCTAGGTCTGTTCTAACTCAACCATAATGGCTTTGTATCAAGAAATAAGTAATGGGAATGAAAAACCCTAATTGATCACATAAAATCGTGAACCTAGTTTCTGTCCAGAAAATTTAGTCGAATTGAAAGGGGTGTATCTTGATGATGGTAACGTGTTTTTGGGTGTTTCTTGGGTCTAAAACTAAGTTTAAGAAAAGAGCTTTCTGGAAATATAAGCCTTGTAATTTTTAGAGGTCGGGAAGATACACTTTTTGATTTTACAAGTTCAAGAGTCAAAACTGAATTCGGATGTCTGGAAATTCGGTCGTGGTTCTTGATTTTTAATTTAATATCTATAACGAGTTATGACCTGAAATTTTTACAGGATGAAATTTGGTATTTGAAGTACGTTGTGTAAATTTTTTAGATTTTTCTGAGATGTCTAACCTGGGTTAATAATTACATACTTTCGGGGTGTTCCATCAGATCCAATTCGGGTACATGTTGTGAATGTCGATTTTTAGTTGGTACTTGCACTACTCAATAAAATCTGGAAAAATTATGTAAAATACCTAAGACATATAGGTACACCTGGGTAAAATTATAGAATTTTATGAGCTCGTTTAAGGTGTGTAAAAATTAGCTAAAGTCGGGTCTGATTTCAATGGTTATGCTGAAATTAAGTAATTAATTGTTTTAAACACTTATAAGCTCATTTGCTTAACTTTTGGAACTTAAATAAGCTACTTATCATTTTAAGAGTATTTAACTTATGTTTTGACTAATTTTCATATTAACCCTTAACTTTGGCATAATTACAATAGTAACCCTAATCTTACATAATGACACTATAATCCCAAACTTGTTGTATTTGCATAATAAACCCTAAAACTTATGAAAACTACACTATGAACCCTAAACTTATATAAATGGCATTATGAACCTTAAGTTACTATTTTTGGAAAGTTACTGAATATGGAAACCTACTAAATATGAAAAGTTACTAAATAAGGAAAGTTACTAAAAATGGAAAGCCGACTAAAATGAGAAATTCGATTTAAGATAAGTTATTAATAAGACGATCATAAATTCGTGTAGATTCGCTGAAGATGGAGTTTGCTTCTGGTCTTTATGTTTCTAGCTGTGTTGTCACTTGCGGTCTAAGGTACAGATATTCTACCCTTTTTCAGTAAGGGTGCTTTCATTCTCATGACTTTCTTGATCTTGATTCATTAGGATTCCCTAAGCCATTGCTATGTTCCCTTATACTCTGATTCGTTCTTCATGATCCATTTGACATTCGTCATTATGACCCTATGACATAAGTATTCGAATCACTTGATGCTTAGAAGGTTCATTGATTTTGTAACTGGATGTGAAAACCGTTCTTAATTTTATCATGGAAATGTTTTGAGAAAAACTAATTTTAAAATGATGTTTATGAACGATGCGATACCACTGTTATATGAAATCTTACTAAACTTTTATGAAAACCACTTTTAAAGACTACTTTTATGAAAACCATTATTAAAAGATTTCTTTAAATGAACATTCGATAGAAACTTTTGAATTGAACCTTGCTATGAACCATTTGATTTCGAACCTTTGATTATGAACTTTAAAGATCCTATGCCTGATATGATTCCCTCATTTGACTCCTGACATTCATTATATGATTGTCATTCTTATTTATTCATTCTGATATTTATTTAAATGTCACTGCTATGCTATGCTTGTGTTTGCCATGCTTATTTGAATTACTATCTTGTTTCTCTTGCCATGCTAGATTATATTTGTTGTATGCTATGATAGATCTGTGCCTGAGCTTACCTAGTTGTGGAGGTACCATGACCATGTCTCTGATGGCACCTTAGGCATGACACTCCCGTAGAGGTGTGATAGATCTATGGCGTTCCCCTTTATGTTTATGTGTTATATTGTGATAACTATTGGCCATTAATGCGTGTGTGTGCTTAGTCTAGTACTGACATACATACTTATTTTAGGGAGCGTATGGATGCATCCTAGGTTTTATGTTTTATGTGATTATGGTGACCAGGTGGTGTGTGCCTTGCACTCCTTCTCACACTTTTATTTACTTAGAGGTCTCCCCTCTTCGTATACTTGTTATGCTTTAGTATGATTTGACGATTTATGTATGGAGTTCTTATGGCACATCCTTATATGAACCTTTTCATTATTTCATTCTTTTTCTCGATTCAATTATTATTCAGTTCTCATGCATTCCTGATTTTTAGTTCTCTTTAAATTCGTATGACTTTCATAATTATACTTTCGTTTTGTATTCTTATTCCTTCGTTGCTTATGCTTATTTACCGTCCTGTTATGTTATATATATCTGTTCACTGGGCTTTTTAAGCTCAGCCACATTTCTTTCCATGCGGTAGGTTTTAGATGGAAGCTGGGTTATGAGTGGAGAGCACTTGGGAATTAAAGGACATTTACTTTCATAGCTATCCTGGATTAGAGATGACTAGAAGTAATTACGATTGTAGACTTAGAATTTATTGTTGTTCCCTTTGTAACCTTGTATTTTAGATTTTCCTTTGTAACCTTTGAAATTCATTTTTTATTATTTAGTCATATGCTTGTGTTTGCTTTGATATGTCACCATAACGTAATACTTCTACCCTTATCGGGTTGGGGTGTTACAATAAGATTGTAATATTGTGTATGCAAATAAAAAATGAATGTCGCATATCATCACCCATTATTAGAGTAAAATTTTCTTATTCGCTACTTTACATCCTTTTTTCATTATCCATTTATTTTTGCACGTATCGTATTTGTTAGACTTAGTGAAAGTGATTGTCATTCTTAGATTAGTATCTCGTGAATTGCATTTATCTTTTACGATATTTACACGGTTTAAGTAAGTTGTAAAAACAGTAAGTTAGTCTCTTTTATCTACTATGCTATCCTATCCCACATCGCCCAACATGTAAACTTTGTAAGGGTTCCTTATCTATAAAAGGAGCCCATGACCTCCCATATGAGGTGTGGAATACTAGGGGTAAGGTTCTAGGTTTTCTCCATTTCTTGTATCTCATCATTTTCCTTAAACATAATTCCTTGACTTGTGACTCAAGCTTGTACTATCCTTGTGACTAAGAACGGTGTACCCTATACCCCTAAAAGAGGTGTAATAAGCACAATCCCTCTTGACATATCTTCAACTGCGTGAGACACTGAGCGCTACAACGTAACTCCTTAAAATGATAGTTACTTTGTGGGTATAGAGAGAAAGAATCACAAAAGTAACTAGATATCCAAGTCTTCGTTACCATTAATATATGCCCAAACAAGTCATCTTCGCGGGAGGGAAGAAAGAAAGAAGATGAAATAAGTGCACACGCCCGTAAAACATCACTTCAAACTTAAATGAGTAATAAAGAATTATCTCCGTAGTCACGGTTGATATGCATTGGAAACTCGAGCCATGAAATATGTATCCCCGTGAAATTTTTAAAACAACCAAAATACCACTCTATGTACCAAAATAATTTAAACAATATTTATCCAAAGTAAATTTGGGATAACATTTTGTTTACAATATAACCGGCCTTAACACAATTGACAAGCCCAGTCCATGAATTCCAATCATCTAGTCCAATAGAAATATCAAAACCAATCGGGCTCAATCAGGATACAGCCCATTAAGAGAATTTACCTGCCATATCCAGAATTAAATCATTAAACCCGATCCATACACACACGAATGATATAAACCAAATCCCACTTTCATATCTTGACCTAAACACACTCATCAAATATAACGCCCCTTTTCCTATCTCCTCTCACCTAACTCATCTCTTCCAAATCAAACCGATACACAGTTCTCATTTCCACACTAATACTTATCTCAATCTCAGTTTCCAGATCAAAACATTAATCTTTATCTGAATAATAAACCACAATCCTCTTTTCATCTTGATATAATCAGTTAGCTTTGAAGAGATACCACGATCACACAGACATCATCTTCAAGATCCTTTGGAGGGTCTTAGGTAGGTTCGACATATGATATTCGTTTTATACTTGATCTTGAACGAACCAAGAGAAGTGGATAACATAATTGTTATCTTACTTTTCTTTTAGTTTCGGATATTTAATAGAAGATAGGCTTCAAAAATTAGATCGATGATGAATCTTTCGTTTGTTTGACCTTCGAAGGTCTTATATAACTTTGATAATTACGAATGAAGGTGACTGAGATCTTGTAATAATTACTTTGTAAGTCCAAGTCTTGATAACTGATTGTGAGTATTGAGGAGTGAAGTGAGGGTCTTGGTTGTGTCTAGAATATGATAGGTTTTAGATTGGACTGATTTGGCTGTGATAACTTCATGTATATACCAGTCGTCGCGTTTGGTTTTTCATTTTGTGTTTGTGACTAATGATGTATTATCTGAAGTCATAAAAAGAGTACTTGGTTTGGTAAAAGTCAAATAGAGTCCTTAGTCGAAGAGTTTTAGGTTGTAGGTTTCCTTACTCGAAGAGTCTATAATTCCTTACTCGGAGTGTTACTGATTTCCTTACTCGAAGGATTTTGGAAATTTTTGGAAAGATAGTCCCTTACTCGAAAGATAACACTTAGGAAGGTCTGATTTCCTAACTCAGAAAGTGTACACAGACTTTGTTACTCGAAGACACCTATTTCCTTACTCGAAGGAACTCATAAACTGAGTTTCTTACTCGAAGAACTTCAAGTCAAACGGTGAAAATTAAGGACCTTACTCGAAGATCTTCAACCTTTAAAGGGCTTACTCGAAGATCTCCAACCTTTTTATGGGCTTACTCGAAGAAAACGAAAATAAATGCAGATTTACTACTTAAAAAACGTGTTTTAATCCAATCTTTTTACAATACTATCTTAAAAGTAGCAGATCTACTAAAAAAATCCAAACTTTAATGTTTTAAACCTCAAAATAAGCAAAAAATAAGCTCGTAGTAAGCTGTTTGGACACAAAATATGCTCAGATCTGGATATTTTGGATCCTAAAACACTTCTAAATCATCTTGTGGCTCTTGATACCAATTTTAGGACCCTAAATATCATATCATTTCACACATAAAAGATTAAAGAAGAGATTGAGATGAGAAGTAGAAGAGAAAAGAGAATATTAGATTAAGATAAGGAAGAAGATGAGATACAAGAAATGGAGGAAACCTAGAACCCTACCCCTAGTATTCCACACCTCATATGGTAGGTCATGGGTTCCTTTTATAGATAAGGAACCCTTACAAGGTTTACATGATGCCTTGTAACCACTTCAGATTGCAACCCGGACTTAAATTTTATGGCTTGTAAGTATTTCAGCTTACAACCCGAACTTCAAATAAAGGAAAGTGTTGTGCAAAACCAATGTCTTTTTCAAACAATTATTCTAAAACCAATGAAGATAATTCTTCTACAATATCTTAAAAGATTTTCAACATCTTCTTTATCTTGAACACATTTCCTACAAGATTTTTCAGTACGATTTTTCAAAATCATTCATAAAGTGCTCAAGATAACTCCCTCCAAACCCCTAATTGACTTTAAACTTTATGTTTGAAAATATTCTTTCATTAAGGGGGAGTATAAAATCAAAATGTTCCGATTTCATGCAAAAACAAATCCGTCTTTCTCTCCAAACTATTTTCTTTTAATTAGTTGATATAAAAAATATAACAATTATGCTATTTTTGAGGGAGAGAAGACGTGATTAAAATGTTATCAAAAATCTGTTAAAGATCGTTGTTGAATCTCAAAAGAGCTCAACTTAGACTTAACCAAAGAATTGACAATAAATCAATACAGAAACTCGAAAAGACTTGTTTTTTGTAGAGAACGTACCATCTCGAGAGACTCTATATAGACTTGTACCGGGACGGGTAATAATTTCAAGCTGGTTTAACTAGTGATGTAAACGTGTCTCGTAAAGGTCTCGTCTATTAAGAGTTGATCAATTCTAAAAAGTGCGAACTCTTTCCTCAATGTGCATCTTTATCTTTAAAACATATAAGAACATGTGGAGGGGGGGGGGGTATTTTTAAAAAGACAAACTCTCAAAGTGTTAACAAAATGTGTTTAATAATTAAAAATACTTTGAGAGATTTTCACAAAAGGTTTTATGGCATGTGATCAATGAACCTAGGATAATCATGGAGTAATAAGGTGATTATGGTTAGGTTTATGTCCTATGATCCGCCAGAGCCGGAGGGATCTACCCAAGGACAATTCCAATATATTAGAATTAGAAGTCCTTATGTATGATTGAAAAAAATGAGTAAATGAGAAAGGAGAAAGAAGGGGTTGAAGAATTAAAAAGAAAAGTTTATGAAAGGGTGAAAAGAAATAGCCATCCATGAAAACTTAGGGCAGAAACTGGGTCAATACATCTGCTATCGGTTATCACAAAGATGATACCGGTATTGAAGACAAGACGTCATGGACCTAGTGACGCGCTGCACAACCCCTCCTAGCCACTCAGGTATCTCTTAAAAGATATTTGTTTCATTTCTCACGGAGAACCTTGCATAATCTATCGGCCTCTCACTCCGAGATGTGTTGATATTAAAAAGGTGGCACTCTGCTCCATGCCTCCGACGACTAAAACCAAAATGCACATAATTGAGTCTAGAGCCATGAGATTCATTAAAAGATCTCTTAGGATACACTTCCAATGTAATACACTTATGTTCGCCAAAAAGGACACAAGGTGTATAAGAGTCTTTATAAGATCTACGGATCTTGCCTTATCTATCGTGATGGTTACTTGTTTCAAACGGTCTACAGTCGTGAAGTGATACTTTGGTATACTTTAGCGGCTCAACTGAATTGTGGGTATATTTTGGTATATCTGTTGTAAGCCTTCTTAAGGGTATCCAATTCAGAAACAACCTTTTAATGATTAGAGAGGGTTTTCACACTATGCTGTTAATTCTCTCAAAGTCTGAGCCTGTAAGTGCTGGAAATCCCGCCAATGAGATTCCTTTCACGAATCGATTCCTTAAGACGTGGGTCGTTACTTGGATTTATCCAGTGAAATGATAACTGTCCTTAACGGGATTTGGACGGCTGATGTGCCCGACCAAGGTGAATGGAATCAAGACATTCATCAGTAAAACAATCGTAGTGATCTATTCTCTAAGAAAAGTTCACCGTGATCGATTGGTAATTTCAACTAACAATATTTATGCAGGTACTGATGTAAGTCCCCTTGGAGAAAGACTGTACACCATCATTTCATATACCTTAACATCTTCACCTTCACATACTCATACTTATGAAGTTCATCCTCAACAAGCTCAAATCAAAGATTGTTCAAAGACAAAAGATCAAGTTAAAGACAATGAGTTACGTCAAAGTCAAAGAGCTAATCAAGAAGTCAAGAACAAATTCATGTATCAAGTGAGGAAGACATCAGTATGAAGTTGAAAGTCTCTTCAAGACATATGAGTATGGTGGAGAGGACGACATAACAAATCATTGAAGATGTTGATCGAAGGCAAGAAAGATCAAAAGACTACAATTGAAGATCACAAAGCATCAAGGAACAAAAGTATCAAGATAATTCTAAGACATTTCACAAAGTTCAAGATCAAGACAACTAATGACATCATCACATTGAAGCATCTAAAGAATGACATCCCTTAGGGGGAGATTGTTAGACTTAGTGAAAGTGATTGTCATTCTTAGATTAGTATCTCGTGATTTGTATTTATCATTTACAATATGTACACGGTTTAAGTAAGTTGTAAAAACCGTAAGTTAGTCTCTTTTATCTACTATGCTATCCTATCCCACATAGCCCAACATGTAAACCTTGTAGGGCTTCCTTATCTATAAATGGAACCCATGACCTCCCATATGAGGTGTGGAATACTAGGGGTAAGGTTCTAGGTTTCCTCCATTTCTTGTTGTAATGATCAATAAACACTATTCAGGAGGCACTACAAAAAAACAGGCTTTCAGAGACTGAATTTCTAGGGACTGATATATCAGTCGCTGATACATAACATCGGTAACTGAACCATCAGTTACTGATACTTTTAAGGACTGACCTTTTATTGACTGATTGCGGCGACTAAAAATCAGTCCTCGATTTAGTGACCCCATATCTGAGACTAAATTTCAGTTACTAATATGCTTGTACGGGAAAAAAATTTGGAGGAAAATTTGTTAGTGACTGAATAAAGGTGACAATTCAGTCCCTAGTACATGTACATCATATCTAAGACTAAATTTCAGTTACAAATATATTTGCGCAATAAAAAAATTTGGCGGAAAATTTGTTAGTGACTGAATTATAGTCACAGTTCGGTCCCTAATACATGGAGATCATAGCTAAGACTAAGTTTCAGTTACAAATATGTCTACACAATAAAAAGGTTTGGAGGGAAATTTTTTAGTGACTGAATTTCAGTCACAGCTGCGTCCCTATTACATGGACATCATACCTAAGACTAAAATTCAGTTACAAATATGTTTGCGCAATAAAAAAAGTTTGGAGGGAAATTTGTTAGTGACTGAATTTGAATCACAACTTAGTCCCTAATACATGGACATCATAGCTAAGACTAAAGTTCAGTTACAAATACGTATGCAAAATAAAAAAACTTTTGAGAGAAAATTGTTTATGACTGAATTTTAGTCCCACATAAACCTCTTATACATGGGCAACATATTTAAGACTAAAATTCAGTTACAAATATGTCTACACAATAAAAAGGTTTGTAGGGAAAATTTGTAGTGACTGAATTTCAGTCACAGCTGAGTCCCTATTACATGGACATCATACCTAAGACTAAAATTCAGTTACAAATATATCTGCGGAATAAAAAAAGTTTGGAGGGAAATTTGTTAGTGACTGAATTTCAATCACGACTCAGTCCCTAATACATGGACATCATAGCTATGACTAAATTTCAGTTACAAATACGTATACAAAATAAAAAGGTTTGGAGAGACAATTATTTGTGACTGAATTTCAGTCCCACATAAACGTCTTATACATGGGCAACATATTTAAGAGTAAAATTCAGTTATTCATTGGAAACGTGGACTTATATTGTGACTGATATATATTTAACTCCGTTCATTAGCAAGGTTATTGACTTTTACCTATTATCACGAGTAATTAATTCACAAATTTCAATGCTTTTGGCCCAATCCCTTTCCGTTAATTTATCGCTTGTAGCTGCATTAACAAATTTCAATGCTTTGTTCCTTCACCAGTAATCTAGCCATAAAGCGTAAGGCAAAATTGTAATGAATCAAATGCCAACCATGTGCCACGAAGTCAGGATAAACCATTTTATATACCCATGAAAACAAATACCCATATCTCTAACGAGTCAAACTAGTAAAATTTAATGGTAGCCAAATATAAAACTGATCATATAGTCAGAAGTCAGCCCACAAAGTATATCTTTATTGCTTAAATCCTCTAAATCATTTCATTGATAGCTAATACTACTTTTATTGATAGCTATTTATAAATTGTTTTGGATCAACTCAACCTGACCGATAACAATGATCACCTATTTTGACTGGCTAACCAACCCATCGGACCCACCCATTAGGTAGATTTAAACAAGATAGACAACCTCAAGATCAGGGATGGCTCGGTCAGCTTGGAACTGATAGAATGAGTTTCTAAGCAAATTCTCTGGATCACCATCTTCACATCTCAATTGATTTAAAAGCATATTGTAGCTCAAATGGAAAGCACTGACAAAGTCAACAAAGAAAAGTCAAGTTATGATGCAATTCATAAAACTCGGCACTTTGAGCAATGCAGTATTTTAGAAGCAGAAAAAAAAGACTTACCTGTTCAAACAATCGGCACTTCCTTTTACCATCATTTTAGCAGTGGAAGGTTCCAATTTTTCATCAAGCATGAGAATACAGACACCACGGTCATCAATTCCTCGACGACCCACACGACTACTCATTTGTATATACTCCCCACTTGATAGCCATCTGAACTTATATCCATCAAACTTGCGAACATTTGAAAATACAACAGTTTTTGCTGGCATATTAAGACCTATGATGAACGTCTCTGTGGCGAACAAGCACTAA
The DNA here is from genome assembly GCA_021014915.2 of Artemisia tridentata subsp. tridentata. NCBI lineage: Eukaryota > Viridiplantae > Streptophyta > Magnoliopsida > Asterales > Asteraceae > Artemisia > Artemisia tridentata. The sequence continues at coordinate 366,818,794 of CP139507.1, forward strand.
AACAAAATATTTTTTTAATATAAGAACCTCAATATTCGGAAGTCATATGATAATATAGTTACGCGCACTATAAATCTAGCATATCTGCTACCATTACTATCTTGAAACTAAACGGGATGTTTATCGACTTTGCAAACTCAGCAAGACGCTTGCCTTCATATAGCAAAAACTTTTAAAACTACACTAGAAATTGCAAGTTACTGATCATATTGACACCATTATTATATTTTAGGATTTCGTTTATCTATAAGACTTTAAAGAAAAACAGAGACGTATTTTGTGGGCCAAACTGACCTGACCTGCTTTGACAGGCACTAAAAACTATCCATTTTTAAATGCTGACCAACCCACCCGTTTTGACACCTACCAAATATTGACTAATAGTTGATTAACAAAGGGACTAGGACTTACCAGCATCTTTTATCTTCGATTCTACTCGTGTACCAACAGCAGTTATCTTGAATTGCTCAAGATGCCGTTCTTTTCTAGCAAGAGTTTGCAGCATAACCATGTACTTAATACCGGTCCTGATCTCGAGATCAATTACATGAACTTGTTTAGCTTCTCCTACATTTTCAACAGGATTTCCTTCATCAGAAGACATGGAATAGCATATTTGTTAACTTGGTTGACTAATTTTAAGATATATGCTTCAAGTGGAGGAGCTTCTTGTAAACCAGTAACTTACATCAGATAAAAAAATCAGATAAAAAATCCGATTAAAAAAAAAAATCTCAGTAACTTACATCCCCTGATTTTCTTATACTTGATAATAAACATGCATTCTTGGGTGCATTCTTGTAAACCATTAGCTAACAAATGTTTCAGCAAAATTTACAAAACGGCATTATTTATATCAATTGTCAAATAGCTACCACAGATATCATGAATTTCCACCATCAATACATAGAGACTGTCTAATTGATACTTTCAAGCATGTCCAAAATGCGTACTCTGGTTCATTACCGTGTTGCCCACTACTCCCAAAGATCTTGAACACCCCTCAATGGCCCCCAAGACATTAACTTATGACTATGATAAGGTTTACATAATCTGAGGTGTCTTATGAATTAGTAATCCTAAGTTGGTAATAACCACCGAGGCATAGATAAAACCAAGAAACTAACCTATCAGTCAGCAGTTGTTATACTAGAGATAATAAAATACAGCTATTATTAAAAAACAAATTAAAAAACAATGAATTCTAACCAGGAAGATAATGAAGAAAAGAGACTTGAACAGAACTACAAACAACGGCGTCAACACAAAACCACCACCCTGCACCAAACACCGCTCCTGCCGCACCTGGTCCGAATATCGCCCATAAATCTGCCAAATCCATTGATCAATTGATTCTTGACAGGATTAAGGCTTATGTTTTGTTTGATTCTTTCTTTCTTGTCAATGATGATGATGAGTTTTTATTTATGATTGATGGGTTACCTAATCATCACCGTCCGACTCATCACTTTCAGTCACAAGATTTGAGATATTATTGCCTATCTCATTATTGTCTAAATCATCTAGATTTGAATCCGAACCAAAATCTTCCATATCATGATCAGAATCCTCTATCTCATCGTTGATAAAATCATTTACAGTATCTTCAGAACGCCCAGCATCAACATTTTGAACCGTTTCTCCTGCAATATCTTCACAAACAAGGTTGACATCTTCCAACAAATCCTCTGCATTATTGTCTTCTGGAATATCCCATAAGTGTCTGTGGTTAATCCTTTCAATCACTTTCCATTGTGATTTTGGTTTAAGGGAATCATTGACATAAAATACTTGTTTGGCTTGGTTTGCTAAAATGAAAGGATCTTCCTCATAAGCATGTCGGGACGTGTCTATGCTTATGAAGTGAGGTTCATATACCACGTGCTTTCTTCGACGATTAGTGTCAAACCATGTGCATTTGAATAATATAACATGATAATCCTTTATAAATGACAATTCAATTACCTCATCAATATATCCATAATAGTCGTCTTCAACATCATTATGAACTCCTTGGACAGTAACTCCACAATTTTGTGTTCGTCTGTAGTCATCAGTTGACTTAACTATATATTTAACTCCGTTCACTATGTATCCCTTGTAAAATGAAACTCGATGATCTGGAAGGCAAGACACTGCATATAACTCCTCATTAGTTTGGGATGGATCTAGGGTATACATCTCGTTAGCCTGATATCAAATTTGTAACATGATGAAAGTAAGTCAAGTATGTATATGATCAGAATGTAAACAATAGTATGTAAACATACAAGTAGACATACATCAACAAACCAATTAAATTTAAAATAAAATCTAATATTAGTAGACTGATATACAATATCACAAAGTTAATTAAATTGAGTGGCCTTGGTACCCGTTTGCAAACCAATCCGGGAATGTCGCTCGTTGCATCTCGGAAAAATCTGACATTTGAGGATGTTGACTTTGTAATGAATGTAAGTGTTCTCTGCCAAGTGAATATAAACTATAAATTTATTGACTTATGAACTTTAACACTAACTATAAAAAACAAATGATTAGGAAAAAAACTTACTCCAAGTACGGTTTAATTTCTTCACAATTGTTGTAGACAAACCATATTGCTTTTTTCAAAAGATCAGCAGGAAGGACACGAACTTCTTTCTTCCCAACACCTCGGCCATTTAATCTAAAAATATCCAATGCAAAGCTTTGACCGTCGTTATGTGTTTTTTCATCATTCTTACCACGTTTGTCAAACTTTGATTCAACACTTCTTAAATATTGTGAACAAAATGTCATAGCTTCTTCAACAACATAACCTTTTGCTATCGACCCTTCGGGTTTAGCCTTATTTCTAACATATTTCTTTAAATGGCCAAGGTTTCTTTCGATTGGATACATCCACCTTGATTGCACAGGTCCTCCGAAAATTGCCTCTTGAGGAAGATGCACACACAAGTGAACCATAATTGTAAAAAAAGACGGAGGAAATATTCTTTCAAGCTTGCATAAAATGTTAACTATCTCTTTCTGCAATGCTTCCAACTCTGACACATATAATGTCACTTCAGTAAGTTTCTTAAAAAACCGACACAACTCCAATAGTGCATCCCGAGTCTGTTTTGTCATAAAAGGTCGAATTGCAATAGGAATTATGCGTTGTAGTAAAATGTGGCAATCATGTGTTTTGAGCCCATGTATATTTCCTTGGTCAGCATTCACATTTTTCTCTAAATTTCCTGCAAATCCATCTGGAAAACGTACAGACTTGACTAGATCACAAAACTGTTTTCTCTCCTCTCGAGTTAAAACATACGAAGCATGTGGTTTAAGCAAGCGATCATTATTTCTTACTAAGTGAAGCTCTTTATGTATATTCATATCTTCCAAATCCATTCAAGCTTTGTATATGTCTTTCGTCTTTCCATCTATGTCAAATAGGGTTCCTAAGACGTTATCACACACATTCTTTTCAACATGCATCACATCAATGTTGTGACGGATTAGCAACTTATGCCAATACGGGAGTTTGAAGAAGATACTTTTCTTTGACCAATTTGGATCCTCTGCGTTCCGTTTTCTTTTTTTTTTCCTTTATGAGGATGTTTACCATTTTGATGTATATTAATAAGTTCCAACTGCCGTAAGCAATCATCTCCGCTGATAGGTTTAGGTGCAAGCCTAGTCTCTATCTTCCCGTTAAAGTCTCGTGATCTCCTCCATGAGTGATTGGTTGGAAGAAATCTCCTATGACCCACATATGTTATTTTATCTCTTATACCTATACCGCAGCCATCGTCGTTACATACTGGACATGCCTTGTATCCACTTGTGGTCCATCCTGACAGGTAACCATACGCAGGAAAATCATTGATTGTCCATAGAAGTGCGGCACGCATTTTGAATGTCTGTTTAGATTCAAAATCATATGTTTTAACACCCTTATCCCATAGAAGTTTCAACTCATCAATGAGTGGACACAAAAATACATCAATATCCTTTCCTGGTGAATTGTGTCCAGGAATTAACAATGTCAACATAAATGAAGCATCTGCCATAGAATTCCAAGGAGGCATATTGTATGGTATGAGCACAACAGGCCACATACTATACGAAAGACTCATTGCCCCAAAAGGATTGAAACCATCACTTGCAAGCCCTAAACGAACATTTCTAGGATCATTTGCAAAATCAGGAAACAATGTATCAAAGTGTTTCCATGCCTTTCCGTCTGCCGGATGCCTAAGAACCCCCTCCTCTTTGGTTCTCTTTTGATGGTGCCACGACATATCCTTACAAGTGTTCCTCGATGAATACAAGCGTTTAAGCCTACTTGTGATGGGAAAGTAACGCAAGACTTTTACCGGTTTCTTCTTCCCATTACTCTTTTCTTCATAACGACTAGTCTTGCAAACTGGACAATTTTCTAAGTTTTTATTTTCATCCCAAAATAATGCACAATCATATTTACAAGCATGGATAGATTGGTATCCTAGTCCAAGAGCACGTAAATACTTTTTTGCTTGATAATGATTTTTCGGCAAGTTTGCGTCCTTGAATGCTCGGCTAAATAAATTCAAAATCATATTTATTGCCACATTAGTCATTTTACATGTTACCTTTACATTCATCAGCTCCAGTAAAAAGCCCAGTACGGAAAACTCATCACATTCCGGGTATAGAGGCTTCTCCATATCGACAAATAACTTTTCCACATTTGGATTGTCGTGTTGGTCAACATCTTCCCTAATTTTGTTTTCTGATATGTTTTCGCCGCCAGCTGGAGACGCATCATCAAGTAACTCTCTTTCACTGTCATCTGCTTCACTTTCAGTTTGTTCACACTCACTGTCTGATGCGTCTGATTCATAACCAGGCAGATGTTCACCGTGATATAGCCATATGTCGTATGTTGGATCAAAACCATTATGAATTATATGCCTAGCAACAACTGAAGGAACATCTTTTCTTGAATTCACACACTGCTTACATGGACAGTGGATATTGCCTTCACTATCAACGTATCTTTTACCCGTTTCTGCAAAAGCCAGTGCGCCATTGATGAACCTTGGATCAAACTTATTAGTGATTTTAGTCCAGCTCTTATCCAAATTCATTGCGAATACTGGTTAAAAAAAAAGATGCATTGGTTGAGCTGATGAAACAATTAAAAACACCTTTGCACTATCAGAATTCAAAAGTTGAACTAGTGGAATTGAATTATGTTTATCTCTAATGCATTGAATGAGCAAAAAAAAAAAGGTTAAAAGACTGATCAAATAGGTAGAACATGTCCAAACTGTAATCACGTTTACAAAATTTTCTATATCAATTGTTTTACAAAAAAAAAAGACTATGTGACCATAACAATGTAGGTTGACTGTTGAGCCTATCACATCTCATATTGCTTATGTCCCAATCGTAGTAGTGGATACATAGGTTCAAGTCCCTTAAGAAATTAAGTGAGTCAGTTAGTTGCTTGTTTTGAGAACCAAAAAAATGTAAAAATCTTAGCTTACAAATGCTGATAGAACACGAACACTGTGCATGATTTGCACGAAAAGGGAACCATAGGTTTAAACATAACATGATCAGCGTTTAATCTTATGGTACATTCTTAACCTAATGGTTTTTTTGTAACTGCATAACTTAGGTTAGGGACAAGTCTTCGTTGATGAAAACCTAAAGAATTACTAACAGCTTAGTTCAATGGTATATAGCATCCTAAATGACCATATGTTATTCAGAAGTTCAACTACAGATTACATTGTAGCACTAGGTTTGACTCTTCAAAGTCAAAGCTTGACTATTTTCGACCACACACTCACAACTGTTCTATCATGAAGTCCCTATATGCAAAGCTTTGTTATTAGACTAATGGTTATGATTATATCAATACCAGTTTCTGTAACTGGTATGTTTGCTCAGTATCATTAAAAACTTCATATATTTCTTTGCTCTAAAGTCAAATCTTGATAGATCTTTTCATTTCCTGATGTCGTTAAGAATCTCCATGTACCCTAACCAGAATCATTGTGTGTTTAATTTCTCAGGGAGTTTAACTGATTCACGAAGCTTTGAGTCCATGTTCAAGATGTCGATGAAGACTTTTGATTATATATGTTCACTTGTAGGTTGACTATGTGACCATAACAATGTAGTTTGACTGTTTTACAAAAAAAGACAATCAATAGCAAGAAGATTCACTACGCACATAAGCAATATGAGATGTGAAGTGCAGACACTAGCACAGAGCAAAGATTGAAATGTGGCGCACATATATGATATACCCATATGTGCCAATAAAGCAAGCTTCTACGACCGTATTAAAAGCACACAAACTTTTTGTATAGGTTGTTTGGCAGCAAGCTTCATTGACATTTTCAATGACGTAGGTTGACTGTTGAGCCTATCACACACAAAGCTCTACCTAAGGGATCAGGCTAAAGATGAAGTTTGAACCATTCAATGAATGTGAAAATTACACAATGCAGCTTTAATTAATATAGGTGACAATTAATTGAGTTTAACCTGTTAATCAAATTAACAAATACAGCAGCCTAACTTCATAAGCTCAACGAACAATGTAATCCATTTGTTTAATCATACAATTTCAATAACTATCAAAACTTAAAGTTTTAATTTTTGTGATAACAATGTCATGCTAGAACCCAACCCATCAATTGTTTTTGCCTATTTCATCATAATTTCTAAAAATTATAATTTTAATTGAATTCTAGATTAAAGAAAATAAAATTCATAGAATACCTTGAAATTAATTGAAGCTAAGGGTTAGATTACCCTTGAGTTACGAATAAAGTATGTACTTTGTCGAAAGAAGCATAATCTGACTTTATTCGTGATTACTTCATCTTGTTGCTGTGAGCGCAAACCAACCAGGGACTAAGGGTGGGGAAAACATTAATTCTTAGTATGTGTAAATAACAGACTCACAGTATATGTATGGGGTTTAAGGGTCTTTTTCGTATGTTGCTGTGAGCGCAAACCAACCAGGGACTAAGGGTGGGGAAAACATTAATTCTTAGTATGTGTAAACCAACCAGGGACTAAGAAGAATAACAGACTCACAGTATATGGGTGGGGAAAACATTAATTCTTGTTTATGTGTGCAAAAAGTAAAAAAATAAATAATAATAAAAAAAATAAAAAATAAAAGCCAAGGCTGGGGTTCGAACCCCAGTCTCTCAGCTCAAACACAACACACTTAACCATGCGCCCTTGGGTCTTTTTCAATACCAGTTTGCAATATTTATTTCTTAACCCTCTTTTTCCCTTATAAGCTTAATACACTGTTTAGCTTAGAATCAGCTTATTCCAATAAGCTGGTGCATTTTTTCTAATTTTCCTAGCCTCACTATACCTTAAATTAATTTTATTAAAATTTTCAGATTTTTCTCTTTTCATTTAATATTTTTAATCATTTAATTTTCTTTATTTAGTTTTTAATTCATATTAATTAAAATAAAAAAAAATGTAATTCTTTTTTCTAAAATTTTATTTTGCTAATTACGACTTAGGAAAATTAATTTGGCACTCCTAGGATTAATATTTCACTATTTTGACATTTAGGTTCGGGATTTCCCGGTATAACTTCGTATTTAGGTTTCTTTTGCGTTTTTATGATACGTTTGCCTTAGTTTAGCTTTTTACCTCGCGTTATTTATTGTTTTTAGTTTAAATTTCATTTCTTTAGTTTAAAAAGTCAAATATCTCACTCTTTCACCATTCACTACACGTTTCACGATCTTGATTACACGAAATTCCATTCAACTTTCGTCGGGACAACGAATCGGGTTACACATTTTTTCCTTTGTGTTTCCTTTGGAACGATAAATTGTTCGAATCAAGTATTGAACCCGACCCCAACCGAACCGGGTCCTAATAACCGAACCGGTTTGAAAAACCGATTATAAACCAGTTTTTTCTTTTATGTTATTTTGTACCTTTTGTAATAGCAAGGATTGTATTGAAACAAGTAAATCATGATATGGGAGGGTATCTCCTAGTACAATGTAATATCTTTTTATGCAATTGCACGGTTTAATATTGTGACATATGTATTATTATTATATTATGACATATGGTACAATATATTATCTAAATTGGCTTTGAAGTATCTTGGCGTTCATATGGGTTGTAATATGAAGCGGAGTTCTAATTGGGAAGTCATCATTCAAGAAATGTATTCCAATCTCTCTAATTGGAAAGCTCGTCTGATTTCTGTTGGTAGCCGTCTTTCTTTAATCAAGTCGGTTCTTAGTAGCTTCCCCACTTATTTCATGTCGCTTTACAGGGCACCTGTTTTCATTTGCTCTGAATTAGAGTCATTGCGAAACAACTTCTTTATTGTTTGCGAAATGGGTGCGAAAAAAATGACTTGGGAGAGTTGGAAGAAATGCCTCGCTAGCAAGAACTTGGGAGGTCTTGGCACTGGTAGCATCTTTGCGCTTAATGTTGGTCTTTTGTTCAAATGGATTTGGCGGTTCTTGCAAAACTCGACTGATCTTTGGGATACAGTGATTAAGGCGATATATGGTCATAGCGGAGGTATATTTGCTGATTCCATGCATTATTCTAATCAAGGTACTTGGATCGGAGTGGTATCTTGTCTATGGTTAAATCCCTTAAACATAAAGGAATCGATCTTCTGTCCTTGTGTACTCGGAAGTTAGGGAATGGTGCTTCTGTTCGTTTCTAGGATGACACATGGTGTGGGAATCCGCCTTTAAAAAGCATTTTCCCGCCCGTTTATATGCTCGATAAAGACAAAGGATGTTATGTTGTCAATCGGATTTCTTTTCATGACTGGAGTGCTTTTTTAGAAGAAATCCGAGAGGTGGCACTGAAGCTTCTCAATTTTCGAATTTGCAAAATCTTATTCGAGACGTTGTGTTAACTGATCAACACGATTCTTGGATATGGTCGCCTGATATTTCAAAAGGATGTTATGTTGTCAATCGGATTTCTTTTAATGCTACTCGTTGGAACCGTAGTATTCCTATAAAAGTTAATGTCTTTTTATGGAGATTGTTGCTTAACAAGCTTACATCTATGGAACTCCGCTTCATATTACAACCCACATGAACGCCTTATCGGGTCGGGTTAAATCGGGTTGAAAAAGCTTATCTGGTTAGTTTCACTCGAACCCGATAACTAGACATTGTTATCGGGTCGGGTTAGGGTTAGAAAAAATTTGTTGTCGGGTTATCGGGTCAACCCGACAAGACCCGAAAATCATTTTTTAATTCTTTTTTTTTACTTATAATTTAAAAAGCCCAATACCACTACCAGTTTCTGATGCAGTAGTTTGTCAAGTGAAGAAATGGTACCACCCGAAAACCCGATTCATTATCGGGTCGGGTATCGAGTGAGTTTCTAAAAAACCCAAACCCGATAACCCCGATAACCCGACCCGATAAAACCCCTAACCACCACACCATTATGCCTTTCATAAATTAAAAAAAAAATGATTTTAATCACCACAATAATCCGGATCCATAAAAATTTGAGAGGGAAAATCAAGAGGGAAAGAGTGATTTCTACAAAATCCAAAATCAATTCAATCCCATGGAATTCGGGATTTCCTTCTTGATCTCAGCCCATTTACATAAAAAAACCCTAGATATGTTAATTTTATCTCATCACAATTCAGTTCTATACCCATTTTCTCTAATAACGATTCAGACTTAATTTGAAGATTAAGGTACTTTCTCCCAAAATTTTCTATGCTTAATTGATATTTAATTCGTTGGTTCCTCAATTTTAGTTTTTCATATAACTAGTCTTAATTCATTGCTGTTAATTTTTGTTTTTGCTATGCCGATACCTATTAAAATTTATGTATGATTTTGTTTTGATTACTTATGTTATGACCATAATAATAATTATTGAATATGCCGTTAAAAAAATAGATAATAATTATTGAATAAAGTTTTTAGTGATTTGTGGTGGTTGCTTGAATCATTGTTATCAGATTTTAAGCCCTTTTAAATAAGCAATCCCTAAAACCCCTTAGAAATAGACTTTGGTTCAACTTTCAGCCCATTTGACTCAACAAATGATTGCTATCGACACATCTAATGAATGCAGAACTTAGAGAGAAAGTAATAAAGATGGTACCCTGACAAATGGTCGGTCTCTATAGGAGAAGGAATCAATATAGCTCTCCTTGAGAAGTAGAGAAACCTGGGAAGAAAAACTAGTAAGCAGGACAGTCATTAATGGTTGAGTTTTAAATGACAGATTAAAAAATATGTCATCTTACCCTGTCATTGTTTTGTACATTAGTGATTGTATGGTTAGACAAGTTTGAACAAAGCGACTCCAAATGCTGCCTCATGGCAGCTAAAAATTGTGTCGCAGCATCAATCTGTCAAAGTAACAAGTTATTTCCACATATTTTAAGATGGCAAGAAGATAGTGCTTATATGAATTCTTTTAATAAAGATGTTGGCTTATGCATTCAAAAACACTATGGATGATTTTTGACCTGTTTACTCTTTAGCTAAACTTTGTCCCATTAGAGATACAAAAAGTAAATCTGGATTGCAGTTAGCTAAAAATGAATTAGGTTATCATCAAATTAATGATGGTGGTGGACAGATCATTGTTATCAGATTTAGTTAGTTGTTTATCAGATCATTGTTATCAGATTTAGTTAGTTGTTTATGATTCTGGATGGGCAGTTCACTTACGGTTTCTTGATCTTATGTGTTTAGTTAGTTGTTGTTGATGGATAATCTTCCTTGTTGAATGTACCACTCTCGTATTTAGTTTATACCATGTAGTTAGTACAATGAGGACATTGTTTAGTGTATCAATATGACTAGGAACATACGCATTGATAATGTGTGAACATATGTGGCTAAAAAAATAATCCAATAGCTGAGATTTTTCAAAGTGTTGATTTTGACCATTGACCTGTCAAATGCAGTCTTTCGCTTCATATGGTTATTTGATTTCAATTTTCTTCTTAGTTGTACTAGTATGATTTGGAATGCATTAGCATTGGCATGGTAAATATTTTTTTCCACTAAAGTTCAGGTCTAATCGTTAACACTCCCTTGTGCACTACATGTACCTTAGCAATTTCGGGTAACAACATATCTCTGATTCCAATTTGTTTTTAGAATTTTATTCCTGGAGTTGAAGATAACTAATTGTAAGATCATACAACCAAAAGTTTGCTTAGTGTATTGATGTAGATGCTCTCTGTACCATTTCCTATAGTTGTTATTTTGACATGATGACTTGCTAGATTGAGAAACTCATATCTGTTTTTAAGTCCAGTGTTAACTGCAGCAATTTCTCTTAAGGGTGGTCAATACAATTTGCGTTCACCTTCCTATGGGAGTATTCCCTTGGAAAAGTTATTCATAACAATCTGTTGCTTAATCTGCTTATTTCTTCTAGTTTTATTAATAAGTTATGGTTACAGACAAATACGGAGACCCAAATGTCGCCTAGCCCGCTAGAAGTTTATTATAAGTTGCATTATAAAGAAAAGAAGGACGGGGACGGAGACGGATGGCTCAATGATCATGCACGTAATGAATATGTAAGCATCTTTTTTTTAAAAGCATTTGATTATGATTTTTTTTTTGTCAAATATGATATTGGGTGCAACTAGTTTTTAATATTGTTTTCATACCTTCGATCATGTTAGGAAAATATTTGTAAGCATAAACAGATGGCTCTTGATAAATTAAAAGATGAAGGAACGACTCAGATTACTACTGTTATGGAGCATGAGGTTGAGAGACAAGCCATAAAAAGTGTTTGTGGCCGAAAGAAGACAATACAGTCAGCATGGGAGGTGGGTGTTGGGCTAGTGATGAGGAAAAAAGATTATTGGATGAAAGAAGCAGCTGAGTCATCTCAACAAGCTGACTCAACACCTAAACAAAACTCGACTGAGATTAATGAATTGAGAGCAAAGGTTAGTGAACTTGAACCATATAAACGTAATTATGAGAACTTGGCAAAATTATTGAGCCAAAAATTTCCAGACTTCGAGAGCACAATAGACTCACCAAATACTACTGAAGGTGATGGTAACGGTGATGGTAACAATGATCCATTCACCGATAGTGATATATAGGACGTTCAAATTTATTTCTATTGAATTTGGTTTTATTTTTAAACATATTGAATTGTAAACTCTTGTTATTTGGATTGGTGATTATTATGCTTTAAAGAAATATTGTTATTATTATTGTTTATGGTTTGGAGTTTTATATACTATTGTAAGGGGTCATGTATGCATTGTGAATGAGGACTGAATTAAATTGTATTTGCCACTAACTTTTAGTTTATAATAGAAATATAATGGAACGGCGCCATCATATTGGAGACTGATTTGAATGTTATTTTGTATTGATTAATATATATTTTGAAACTAATTTTCAGTCACTAGAAAAACAAATTAAGGATTAATTCATCTGTTTTTTACGACTCATAATCAATCCTTAAATCCATTTATCAGATACTGATTCGAGACTAAATTTTAGTCTTTAATAGAAGCAATTTATGGACTGAAAACGTTAAGTTTTTGTGACTAATTATCAGTTTTTAAAGCCATTTATTAGAGACTGGTTTGGTGACGATTTGAAACTAATTTTTAGTCTCAAAAAGTAACAATTTATGGACTGAAATCGTCCGAATTCTGGGACTATTAATTAGTCTTTAAATCTTGTTATTGCAGACTGATTTAAAACTAAATTTCAGTCTCTAAAAAGATAAAATTAAGGACTAAAATTGCCTAATTTTTGGGACTAATTATCAGTTACCAAAGCCTTTTAACAGAGAATGATTTGGTGATGATTTGAAACTAATTTTCAGTCACCAAAAGTAGCAAATCATAGGCTGAAATCGTTTGTATTCTGTGACTAACAATCAGTCTTTAAAGACTTTCATCGGAGACTAATCAGTTTTTAAATCCTATTATTAGAGACTGATTTGGTACGGTGATCTACAAAACAACGAAACATATTAGGGACTATAAACAATGTTTATGGACTAATTTTCAGTCCCTAAATCCATGTGTTAGTAACTGATCAAACATAGTATTGGCGACTGACTTTTCAGTCACCGATAATATGCATTGGGGACTGAAATAACGTGATACCAAACCATAGAAATAAGGATTGACTTTTTTATTTTGGTGACTGATCTCTGGTCCTCGTTGGTTCGATACAACAAGGACTGAATTTCAGTTGATAACGTCACTTTCCATAACTAAGCTACTGTAACTAATTAGTGACTAGCAAAATCAGTCCTTGATAGACCATCCGTAACTGATCATGGTGTATCGGAGACTGATTTTTCAGTCTCTGAAAGCCTGTTTTTTTGTAGTGAGGTCGGGGAACACAAAATAAAGGTTAAACATGGTATTATTAGATTAAAGAATGGGGGAGGTGTGTGTGTTTTCTAGAGAGATAAAGTAAAGAAACCACACACACCTCCAAGTTACAAATGAGAATCCCACCCTCCTAGTTGAGACTAGGAGGGTATTTATACTAATATACAAGCCTAACTTTACTCTAATGGCAAAACTAGACCTTGTACTTAATTACTATTGCAATTCCTGAGTATAACATAACTTTAAAGGCTAACAATCTCTCTCCAAAGTGATGTTATACGGGAATTGCTTACAATGTTTCCTACAATAAAATACAAAACATAAGCGCAGCAGCTCTGAGAATGGTCTTCAAACTTCATTACATCGTTCAGCTTGCAGAATCTTCTCAGTTGTCATTTCTTTACTTGCAGAAGAACAAAGTGAGCAAATCTAATTAGGGTAAGGATATTGGTGATTAAATCTAGCTTTTCACTCTCCCCTAATTAGTGCTCTCCCCCAAACTGACAACCTTTCTGATGAATGCCCTGAATTCTGAAGAATTCTTTTGATAAATGAATGCCCTGAATACTGAAGAACTCTTTTGATAATTAAATGCATTCAGTCTTTAGTTTTCTAACACGCAGCGGATACCGTCTTTAATCTTCTAATCACGCAGCGGAAAATGTAGAACAGACTGTAGACTTGACCTTCTTCAAGATTGTTCATTTGGGGGAACATAGTATCAACATCTTCATCTCACCAAATGCATCCCAATTATCTTTCATATGAGAAATCAGCCCATAACGTACACATGAAATGATAACACCAAAGTAACAAGTTGTCCCATATCGTTGGTCACGGGTAACTTGTTTAATGATTTCTCTCCCCCAAAGTTGAAACCGTAGCACTAGAATCAATTAAGATCCGGAAATGCACTTTTCTTTCTCCAGGATAGTTCCATCATCACGGGATATTACACATTTCTCTCCCCTGCTGGTTACGATTTATCAGAATCAGCATAATGGTGTGTACGTGGAGTATTAACTGGAAGCATCTTTATCATTAACCATATAGCCTGTGAGAAGATGTAGATAAACCCAATCAACTAATAATACCATTTGAAATGTCTAACTCTTTATCAACCCCCTGTATAAAAAACAACGGCTTTTTGTAGTGACTACTGATGAAGAAAACCCACTATGACGAACTTGAGACTGAAGTAAAATAACCCAAACTTGTGACTTAAACTTGCACTATTGTCAGATTAAGAACCTATACCGAGTACTACAACGTAACGCCTTAAAGCATAGGTTGTTTCATATACCCATCCAACCTTCCTTAACTGTATATGAACTCATCTTGAATTATCCACAGCTTTTTGTGACACTTGAGCACTACAACGTAACTCCTTTAAAGTGATAGCTATACTCTGTGAGCACAACAACGTAACTCCTTACATCAAGTATAACTAGACAACTCAAGTCTTAATCAATGTATGCTCTGTGAGCAACCTCAGCTCGAACAAGGATCTCGAAGAATCATGCATCCAACCAACCCCGATATCTTCAAGATACTAAGTACACTTACCCGTGATATTCCACTTCAACTTCAAATAAGTAATAATGAATCATCCTTGTAGTCACAATTGATAACATCTAAATTTAGCCATTGTCATTTGATTGTGAATCTTGATCAGGATCTTTTAAGCTATACGTGGTAGTTCTGAGGATGTAGGCCAATAATATTTTTTGTGATTTTGGTGTTGTGAGTTTAAAATATGCCATATAATGCAATTCTAAGGATACTAGGAAAATTTGAGTTTTAGAAATTTTTACGCCAAATTTTGCCGTAAAAATTCGAATTTTGACATAAAAATTTGAATTTTGGGCCAAAATTTTCACCATTGTACCAGAATTTGAATTTAGCGTAAAAATTGAACGTTAAGTTGCTCATACAAATTAAATTTTACTTAACATTTCCCGCAAAAAAACTTTTTTTTATTTTTTATTTTTTATTTATTTATTTATAATTATTTTTTTGGCATACTCGATTATTTCACAAACTCGGTTATCTTGACAAACTCGAGCAAACTAAGAAACTCGAGCAACCCTACAAACTCGAGCAAACCAGAAACTCGAGCAAACCTAGAGAAACTCGAGCAACCCAGAAGAAACTCGATCAGCCTGAAGAAACTCGATCAGCTTGAAGAAACTCGACTAAGCTGAAGAAACTCGACTAGTTTAGAGAAACTCGACTAGGATAGAGAAACTCGAGTAGATTTGCCCAGAAACTCGATCAACCTAGAGAATCTAGACTAACTTGTCCAGAAACTCGATCAACCTAGATAATCTCAACTAACTTGTCAAGAAACTCGATCAACTTAGAGAATCTCGACTAACTTGTCAAGAAAATCGATCAACTTAGAGAATCTTGACTAACATGTCAAGAAACTCGAGGAACCTTGAGAAACTCGACTAACTTGTCAAGAAACTCGAGGAACCTTGTCTGATGAACAGTACCGATCAAAACACACCTCAAATCACATTTTTTCACCTTAAAACCCCACGATTCGCCCCTGGTTAGCTCTGATGCCAATTGTAATGATCAATAAACACTATTCAGGAGGTCGAGGGAACTCAAAATAAAGGTTAAACATGGTATTATTAGATTAAAGAATGGGGGAGGTGCGTGTGTTTTCTAGAGAGAGAAAGTAAAGAAACCACACACACCTCCAAGTTACAAATGAGAATCCCACCCTCCTAGTTGAGACTAGGAGGGTATTTATACTAATATACAAGCCTAACTTTACTCTAATGGCAAAACTAGACCTTGTACTTAATTACTATTGCAATTCCTGAGTATAACATAACTTTAAAGGCTAACACTTGTATCTCATCTTCTTCCTTATCTTAATCTAATATTCTCTTTTCTTTTCTACTTCTCATCTCAATCTCTTATTTAATCTTTTATGTGTGAAATGATATGATATTTAGGGTCCTACAGTGTTTGTATTAATATAGAAATAAGTAAGAAGTAAATTGTTTTGTTGAGAAGTACAATTAGAGTTAAACCGCTTTTGTGAATGTAGGTGGTTGTAATATTATCAGGCTCAACATGTATAGCCCCATGCAAGGGCTTACTAGTTGAAATATTACACGTATTTGAACCCGATATTGCCCCACTAGCTTGGTTTACATTAACTTCCACACATGGTGTTGCAACATGATCATCTACAACAAGTAAAGTAGAAGTGCTTTGCTTACCTGGGTGTTCAACACCATCCCTATGAACATTATCGATGCTGCCCAGGTCTGCACGTCTACCATGTTGTTTAGAAGACGAAGTAACCTTCGCATGACCAGTGTCAAGGCTACTTAGAGTCGGGAAGTTAACGTCATCCGCAAGGTTACCAATTCGTGAGCTCGAGATAGTTTCATATCTACTTTCGTCTTTCTTCTTGTGATTGCTACCCATCCCTCCCGAGTTAAGTAAACCCCTCTGCATGGTTACATAATACAAGACCAACAATTCACGAAGTTCACGTAAGCCCTAACTTCAAGACCGGCCAGATGAGCCCTAAAACCCTAGGGTTACAGAAACAATACAGTGCAATGGTAACCAAAAAAGTGAGCCCTAGATCTTGTAAAATAGCAAAATTGTGTATTAGAATGAGAAACGGTGATTTCAAAACCTTAACTTGATGGAATGCAAAAACCCTAAGCGAAGAGACAAAAAAAAAAAGTGACAAAAACCTAATAAAACAACACGAAAATAGTTGACAACCCACAAGGGTTAGTCAAACCAATGATTAGGTCATTTAATAAAGATTAATGGCACGATTAATGATGAAGATCGATTAGGGTATTAAAGTTCATAAGTCGCCAAATTCGTCAAATAGGGAGAGATACATATGACATTATAATGTTTAAGTTAGTAAATATGGAATTGCCTCCAACAAATGCATATTCTTTTGTCAATTATTTTTAAAACAGAAGTCACATCTTTTAACTAGCTAGCTCTGCCACTGATTATGAACTTATGACATGTAAATTTTTAATTTTATTAGATTCTGATTTCTTTCGTTTTACCTACAAAATGTATGTGTTATGCTAACACCCCCTATTAGTCAAATATACAACCCGTGAAGCATACAGTACAACCGGCCGCTGCATACAATGATTGCATCCACCCCCTATTGGGGGTGTCGGGATAAACTGCCCTAATGTGTTATACATTTGCTATACTCATCAAAGATGTCTAGGTGGGTGCGAATTTAATAATTTGTGTCAATAGTATTGTTAAAAGTTTAAAACTTGCAAGTTTCAAAAAACTGTTCATTTTGTAGTTTGCTTCACGACTCACGAGGACGTAATTCACTATTTCATCAATATAGAATGGGTAAGAGTAGAGACATTTTTTTATGTGTGTGTGGTCGTAGTTGGTCTATACATATCTGTGCATCTACAATTTGCAGATATATTGATTGTGATTACTGTATTTATTTTTTTGGTTGGTTAAATAATTTACTTTTCAACCCAAACATAATGTACGGAAACAACGACATAAATAAATATGTATAATTTCACACAACAAAAATTTAGAACAAATAAAATGTTATTGCTATATATAGCATAGACATATACTTAAATCTAAAATTTAACCAAATACTTTACATCATAGTTAACTACACCAGTTAACATGTATAGTATAACCCATACACGTAACTTGTATTGTGATTACCTTGAGTAGTTGTGTTTATGGAATCGTTGTATAGATTTGTTTTAATCTTTTGGTAGCACGGCCAAATATTGTACACCTGAGTTATACTCGAACTTTAGGGTTAGACGAGTAAAAGTATTAAAGCTATACACACATGCGAAGTAAGTCGTATTTGCCTATGGAGATAAGTCGATCAACCTGAACCAGCCGGACCAGGTAAAAATTTTATGTTTTTACGTGCCTATGATTACAAGATTCTAGACGTTTATTTAATTTGGCATTCGTTACCATCTTGAACTTGTGAAATAAATCCATGGGCTTCAATCATCATAATATTTAATTCTAAGGTCGAGAAAGTTAGCAACTATACTACTAGTTAATTCATTTATAAACTCATCTTACACAAAGAAAGAAAAGTATAAATCCATGGGCTTCAATCATCATAATATTTAATTCTAAGGTCGAGAAAGTTAGCAACTATACTACTAGTTAATTCATTTATAAACTCATCTTACACAAAGAAAGAAAAGTAAAAATCGAGAATCTAAGAAGTTGCACTACAAGAAAAACTGGATTTAGTGACAAAATGAATATGGTCACTATCAGTATAAAATCGGTCACTAACACTGTTTAGTGACCAAAACCTGGGTGGTCACTTTTCGTCACTACAGCTCCGTCACTATTTTTATTAGAGACCAAAAATTAAAATCTGTCTCTAACCATTGACCATAATACGGTGGTTACTATATTTGTGACGATATTTTGTATCTCGCTAATCAAAGGAAACAAATATAACCACAAAAGAGAAAAACATAATGTTCAAGTGTTTAACATCGTGTCTTGAATCATATATGCCTTCAATAATGACAAACTGAAAAAATCACGGTACCAAATGACCTTTGTATTTAACTCGGTACTTGCAAACAGCCCTTGCATCCAACTCGCCCTTTCATCCAACTAAACTTTTAGTCACCCTGCAAATGCAATAAACTTTCAGTTAGACAAAATAATATGAGATCTATAATTATGATCTGAACTAGTTGCATAGTTGCAGAAAAGTCAAAAGAGTTACATGCGCAGAATCTGAGCTTTTATATGAGATTATTAATATTTGAATTTGATCAAAAAAAGGACCCCATGTCCAGTTATCAGCTCCATAAATCATCGCTACTATGGATCATTGGTTTAACCCTGAAGCTTAGCCCATGGACCCGTCAGATATAGCACAACCCGAATCAACCCGTTTTAGTAAACAGGTGGCAATTACCACCTATGGAAGAAGCTACCTCACTATCATTTGGCCCTCCTAATTCAACCTAAGTTAATCCCACCAGCCTATCCAATCCACTACTTAATATAACTTGCACGAAAGTGAAACCAGTAACCTTACCTAATGATCCAAAAGGTCCAAAAGGTCCGGTCAACTCAACTCAACTCGGCAGCACGTTATAGCTTGTGCATGTTGCCTACCAATATTTATCCTGCACACAACCATAAGTCAGTGCAAGTGTAAATATTCATTGTATATATTGAAAAATGAGTTTAGGATTATAATATCATAAATGACAAACCTCATAAACTTAAGCCTTTTATTCCAGTATCTAGCCCCCCTTTTGCAACCATATCATCATTCTCGATCTCTGCATTAGTGAATGTAAGGGCCTTTTGTAACTTTCTTTGAGAGAAAACTTCAACCTCTATCATGTACAATGCACTCACGGGCCTATGGTCCGATAGCCAAAGTTCAGACCTTCTGTACTTCAACTGCCTTATTCCTTTTCCCAAATGAAAGAATTCGGTCACACCTAAAATGAAGACATTATAACCACTTTTCTGTGTCGACTTAAGAAGTATCATTATACTAGTGTAGCTTTAAGATGCATACCATGCTGGAGTTCGTCTTCCAACTTTATGATCCTCGCCACGGTATTTTCCAGAATTTTGCTCATATTTATAAGTTGGGGCAAAATTTAATACGCCTTCTGACCATCCATCAAATGCACGGCCTTTTCGTAGCTCCACAATAAGCTGCAAGAAAGATCACAATACCTGTTTAGATACTTAGTAACCAGTAACTGCGAACACTCTGAGATTTGTGTACCTTATAACTCAAAGTCCACAAATATTGTAACATCACGTTTCATATTGATCGTAAGTTGAAACTTTAAGCCACTAACAGGTCCTTAGTTAAGTGCTAAAGTAATTCTCGCTGTAGTTTTAATTTATTTGGAGCTTAATGTACATTATACAATTTATATTTGTTTGATATATTTAGTCACTCCGTTTGCACTAGAAACATCAGTACAATAAACCAAAAACTGTACACTAGACAATAACTATATAAAAATTGCAAGGAAAGATCACACTCTAACAAGCTGGGCCAGTCATTTTTGGAAATTAAATCGCGTGTCTTCTCATATGACAAATTTAGACGGTAATTGAGATCACCCAACCAGATAATTTGACTGGAAACATAAAACATTCATTTGTAAGATGACCTTCAAACAACACTACAAATTATAGAAATACGACTTTAACCAACCAAAGAAGGTTAAAGGTCTTATACTTACTCATGGCTCTCTATCCTCTTGGATTTTGAAACTCTGTGAAACCGTTTTCTTTTATGTATTTCATGAACATCAGCAGGATTGCGAACGTCGATCACATCATCAATATTCAAGTCTTCTGGTGGTAGTTTGCCTCAAACATTCCATGTGTTAACAGATACTGATTTGGCCCTTAAATATTGAATAGTTCTTGAAGACATCAACCTTTTCTGAGTGTGCATATATATGTCAGTCAATGCATGCAGGAATAATTTGGTAGCATTCACTAAAGATAATTACAGTACACATCAGCATGTGGTCTCAAACAGAAAATTCATAGACCAATAAGAGAGAGTTTTAAGACATCTGTAAATGGGAACATCCATCGATATTGAGGCGGACCAGCTATCTTTGCCTCATATGGCAAATGGATCAAAAGATGAACCATGATGTCAAAAGAATGATGGAGAAAATATCCGCTCTAACTTACACAAGATAGGAATAATTCTTTCCTCTTCTTTATCAAGAACGTCTAGGTACATATTTCTTGCGCATAAAATTCAGAAAAACTCACTTAGCTCGTACAAAAAAAGGGGAACATAACTTTATTTCGTATCATGCATACACCAAAACAAAACATAACTTTATTTCGAATCATTTCACACAATTACTTATTCCACAATTACTTATTTCACACAATTACTTATACACATCAAACTCAGATTATTTCACGACTACTTGTATATAGATAGTATTCAAGTTATTTCACGACCGCTTCTATTAAACTGAAGACTTAAACAAAATCACCAATCTAAAGTACTAATTAGTAGCTTAAGGCAACACACGAACTAGTTCATAACTACACAATACGCATAATACACAAACAAAAAATTACTAAAAATTACACAAAACTAAGTCAGGCATTTTGTCAAACACTTGATCTGCACATCCAATCCACAACATTTTTAGAAAAAAAACACACACAACTAAGTCAGGCATTTCATCGAACAGTTATTCAACACAAACAAAAAATTACTAAAATCCTCAAATCGATAAATTTGACAGCTAAACTTAAATTACATGATAAATTTGACAAAATAAAATACCTCGAATCGATAGCGGTGGTATGAGAAGATGGTGAGAGACGGTGGTGAATGACGGCGGGCGTGGTGAGAGACGGTGGTGAGCGACGGCGGGCGTGGTGAGAGAGGTGGTGCACGATTGTTTGTTTGAATGAAAATTTAAGTGTTTGAGATAAGGTTATGGGGCATTCATTTTAACTGTTGATTACATTGTGTTGAGTGTAAATTTAAGTGTTTGTTTCAAGGTTGTCAGGATCGCGATCCTGCTCGTAGGATCGTACGATCCTACGATCCTACACACACAAAACGAGCAGGATCGTTACGGGATCGTAATTCAGGTAGGATCGTTACAGGATCGTGGGATCGCTCGTAGGATCGTAGGATCGTGAACGATCCGATCCTGTTGGTAACCCTTTTTTCAAGTAGGATCGTTACAGGATCGTGGGATCGCTCGTAGGATCGTAGGATCGTGAACGATCCGATCATGTTTTTTTTTTTTTTTTTGACTTTTTTTGACTTTTTTTGACTTTTTTTGAGAGGAAGGTTTTTAAAAATGGTTTGTATACATATGTAAAGGAAAAGCCGAAAACGATCCTAGGTAGGATCCGATCCTACGATCCTACGATCTCGATCTTGCAAAGCCGAAAACGATCCTAGGTAGGATCCCGATCCTGACAACCTTGGTTTGTTTGTTTAAATTAAATGTAAATATCTTTTACTTATTAACATATTTAATTGTAAATTTAATCAAAGTTATTTAGATAAAAGAAAAAAGTACATGATATAATAAAGTCTTACGAGTAATTAGTATGCCTTAAATTGTTAGTGTATCCATATCATGTTAGAAAAGATACATGATTTGGTATATAATACTGATGCATTGTCGTTTTTTAGTTGATTTTTAAATTGAACAATTTTAAATATATTTTTTTTTATTGTCATTATTTATTGACAATATTTTATAAATCAATATTTTATAAAATTTAGGGGTCATGGTTTATGTGACCATACTGTCTCAATATTTTATAAATCAATGACTACCAACTTTGGTCTTTAATTTCAAAACAATATTTGGTCTTTAAAATTTATGGGTTAGGGTTAAAGTTTAGGGGTTAGGGTTTTAGTTTAGGGGTTAGGGTTTATGTGACCACTGTTTTTGATGAAGCGAAAAGTGTACCGCTTTTAAGGGGTCATTTAAGTCCTAAATCGTATTTATTTGATCAAATATTGCCCTAAATCGTCCCTTTTGTCATTTTAGGTACTTTTGAGAAGAAATCTGGAAAAGGAGGCATTTTGGACGTTTTTGGAGCATAAAAGTGAAGAAAACGACAAAGTCTCAAAATCATGCTAAAAGTTACCTTTGACGGCGTCAGGATTATCCCTGGACGGCGTCATGGCTTGGCAAGAAAAGGTGGATGTGAAATTTACTCATGATAAGCCAGAGAAATTTGCATGGGAATTCTGACGGCGTCACGCTTTAATCTGATCAAGGTCGTCACGGCTTAATTTAAAGAGGGACGGCGTCACCCCTAATTCTGACGGCGTCAACCCCTGATAAGCCAGAACGGATTTTGGAGAGCTAAAGAGGGACGGCGTCAAGAAGGTCATCCGGGAACCCTAAAAGCGGCGAGGTGACGGCGTCACACTCCATAACGTGACGCCGTCAGATCTGAAAGTCTATATATAGTTTTGCAATTTTTTGTCATTAGTGTGGAACTTATTGAGGAACTTTGTGTGTGAAAACCCTAAGACGAATTTGGCATCTTTTTCAAGGCTTTTTGCCTTGAGATCTTCCATGTTACATTGAAGATAAGTTATCAATTAATCATTCAATATGTCTATGTGTTGTTTGATTCTATCTTGTTCTTGTCTTTTGTTTAACATGCTAGGCTAGATTTATCTTGTGTTTGCTTAGATCTAATGAAACCTAGCTATTGATTATTGGTTATTAGTGTGTTGTTAGTTGTATTGGATGATTGTTCATCTATGTTAGGCTTAAGAAAACTGGCTAACTTCCTATTCGGTAACTTGCTTGAACGTCTTAAGAAACATGAACCAATGCGTACTAAAGGTTTTTATGGTTGTATTTAATGCACAAGCGAATTCTAGTGATCCCATGTTAGGAGCTTCCTAGCCGGCTCGACATAGGAGTGAAGTAGGAGCTTGTAGAGTTGGGGAAGTACGTACGCCACCCCACAAATGGTATTAAGGAATACACCCGTCATCCACGCAACTAATACACACTAATCAACCGGTAAAAGATAGTTAGGGAGTAAGGAAATCTAAGTAAACACATTTCTCTCTATATAAGTTTTACCACCTTTTCATTTTCAGTTATTTTATTTTATTTGTATTCGTAGTTATTTGGGTTAGTTGACGAGCAACTAATTCCGCCCACTCTTTCAAACCCGAGATTTTACTTGCTTTCATAAAATTATAAAAACATAAAAAAGAATCTTCTCTCACCCTTAGACCTATTAGAGTAATTTTTCATACCTAACGAACACTATTCCCTGTGGAGAACGATCAATCCCCCGTACTTACCACTACACTATACTACATCGGTCAGGTACACTGCCTGGTGGGGTTGTAAGCCTCTTGAGATCCCTCGAGAGGTTAAACCTGTTGTAAGGTTGCAAAACCACGCATCAAGTTTTTGGCGCCGCTGCCGGGGAATAGTTATTGTTTAGGTTGAATTTTTATTTTATAGGTCTACTCACTAGATTCCTTTCTAGTGAGATTTTTATTTTATTTTTCTAGGTTTTCTTTAGTCTATCTTTTTTCTTCGTTTCTTTGTTCGTAACCATTACCATTAGACATCATGAAAGATGGTAATATCCTTGATCCCAACATCCCACCACCACAACAACCACCACCACCTCCTAGAGCCCGTACTTTAGGAGAGTACTCCCGTCCTAGCCACCATGGCTATCGAAACACCATTGAGCTCACTCAAGGAGCCAATGTCACACCCTTGCGATCCGACACCATCCGGTTGGTGCAAAGCGGATGCGCATTCCATGGACTTCGTTCTGAAGATCCTAATCAACATCTCAAGGACTTTCTCAAAATTGTTGATTCTATAGACCTTGATGTTGCCACTCGAGAGACGACCCGATTGCGTCTCTTTCAATTCTCTCTGCGGGACCAAGCTAGTCAATGGCTAGAGCGTCAACCCGCAGGATCCATCACCTCTTGGGAAGATCTCACCACTCGTTTCCTTGCTCAGTTTTTTCCACCGGGAAGAACTACCAAGCTAAGGAATGATATCTTGATGTTCCAACAACGTCAAGGCGAAACCCTCTACGAGGCATGGACTCGATTCAAGGACTTACTCCAAAAAGTCCCTCATCATGGCATAGAACTTTGGCTCCAAGTCCAAATCTTCTATGACCATATCAATCTCTCCACGAGGCAAACCATTGACCAATCGGCCGGTGGTAAGCTACGTGATCTAAGTGCGGAACAATCATGGGCTCTCCTAGAGGATCTTGCTCTTTATGACAACGAAAGTTGGAGTGATCCCCGTGATTTGAACAAAACGGTCAAGGCAATATCTTTGCCTTCGAACAATTCAAGCACTTCCGACCGTAGGATCATAGAACTTGAAGACCAAGTCAAATTTCTCATGAAATCCTACGAGGCTCCTAAACCTTCAAGCCAAGTGAACAAAATCACTTCTTCATGTGAATTATGTAGTGGTCACCACGACACTCGTGATTGCATGGAACTCCCCGAACAAGCTTTTGTGGACTACGCATCTTCGCGTACCGACGGAGCGGGAGACAAGTGGTACACTTTCAAACCCGAGCCAAACCCCTATGGTGATACATACAACCCCTCATGGAAAAATCACCCGAACCTTAGGTGGAAACAAAACCAAAACGCACAACAAACCAATTCTTCCAACCCACCTAATCGTTTCCAATCAAGCGGTTCCAACTCGAACCGTACTTTCAACAACAATCCTTCCGGCAATGGTAGTACCAATAACTTTGAAGGATTGATGTCCCAATTTATGGCATCTCAAGAAGCTCGGATAGCTAGATTCGAGTCCGAATTCAATCAACAACAAACGGAGATGACCAATAAAATTGACAACTTGTTGAAAGCTCTCAATAACCAAGTGTTATCACCTCCACATAAGGACGCTAGAAACACAAATAGCGGACCCCAAGTAAAAGACCCCTCTTCATCCAAACACGTCCACTTCGTCAATGTTGTCACTATCAAACCAATTGATAGGAATGAGGATAATAGTAAACCTGAGGATGAGGTTAAGAAAGTCGAGGTTGATAAAGAAGTTAGGAAAAGTGAGATTGAAGAAGTAGATGATGATGAGGACTACTTCAATAGGCTACCCACTAAGGAAGAGCGCGCATATCATACAAACTTATTCGATGACCCCGAGGCACCATACTTCCTAGGTAGACCAATCATAGAAATAGGCGACCCTTCTAATCTCAACATACCATGCAACATCGGACATTTGCATGTGTGGAAAGCCTACATCGACCTTAGATCACCCATAAACATCATGACTAGAGCCCACTACAACTTGATAATGAAAAATCAACTTGGGTATAGGATGTTCCCTGACAAGGGTTGGATGAGTAACTTCACGGGAAGAATTAAGGGATTACCGATTTATGTAGGAAACTTCACCTATGTCACTGACTTTGTAATTGTAGAAGACATCCGCCCAATAGTCGATGCATCCTTAACTCAAGTGGTTTTTGGAAAACCATTTGTTGAGGTCTCTAGAATGACTTATGAACCTTCCTTAGGGATAGTTAGATTTAAGGATGAGACCGATGAGGTAAACTACCAAATGCCATATAAGATAGAACAATTCCAACACTTGTCAAATGTTGAGAAGGAGCTCAAGCAAGCGGTCTACTATAGGAATGATGAGGATAGAAATAAAGGAGTAGACTATGTTATGGAAAGGATATTCGGTTTCTACAAGGATTGTTTGAAATTAGGACCGGAATATAAAACCGGGAATGAAAATGGCCTAGGAACCGTGACCAATGATGGAAAAACGTAGAACCCGTGACTTTGAGTCTAGCTACAAGACTCGTTAATAAAGAAAAGCGCTTCTTGGGAGGCAACCCAAGTTTTATTTGCTTTGTGTGTTTATTTATTTGTTTGTTTGATTTTATTTGTTTCCGTATGTATGTTTAAATTTTATTATTATTGATTCATGTTAAAAACTAATTTGTGAAAATGCTTTATTTTGTTTTTAACTTCGTCTTAACTACATATAAAGGTATTTTGCAAAAGTTAAGTGTAAGGGAAATCTAAATCGGTTTATTAGAACACAAATGAACGTGAATCGTAATAGTAATAAATGAACATACATATTAGTATTTGTTTGAGTCAAATGCTTGTATCGAGTCATAATGATGTTTTGCAGGAATTCCAGGAAGTAAGGTATAGGTTTTTCCAAAAATTTTCCGGAAACGTAACATGAGAATTCTGTCAGATCATATCTGACGGCGTCAGGAATTACAACCTGACGGCGTCAGGTTTAATTTTCTGAAAATTTTTGAAAGTTTTGTTTTCATAAAAAGTTTTTATTAAATCTCTAACTTATAATCTCCAGGAATCTGCAAAATTATCATTCCACAAGCATTATATCCTTATATATAGATTTTATCCCGCCGATGTTATGCAGGTTTTCGTGTTTGTTTTCTCAGGTTTAACAGGTTATTTTGGACAAGGAAATGTTTTTTGAATCAAGCTTTTGGCGATGCATTAGTCATGGAGCTTCAACATTACCTTGGAAGAAGATCTAACCGTGTTACTTCATTATCCACCGAGCGAATCAGGGGAGTATTTGATTTCATTCTTTTACTTTATGCTTTTACATTTGTTATTTGAACATTGGGGACAATGTTCATCTTAAGTGTAAGGGGGGGGGGGGGTAAAAGTACGATTAGAGAATGCTATTACGCTTGATTTTTGTTTGTTTAATAATAGATGTGTAATAAAACTGAGAGAAATACCTGTTAGGGCAATTTTAGTGCCAAATTTAAATTTTTTTACAACATATAGGAGTGAAACTTTGATCTTAATGAGCGTCTCACGGATAGGAGTTATATGGCTAGCACAAAAACCGTACCACTAAAATTTTTTTTCCACTCCCAAATATGTGAGGTTCGCCCCTAGAATTGGTAGGAAAAGCATTTATGCTATGATGTGTGTACCGGTAGCACTTAGATTCTAGAACTTGCGTTAGGACCATTCCGAGGCCACAAGTGAGACTACATTCGTGTAGTTAGATTTACTACATGATAAGAGGCATTAGGATTAACCCATTGTTTTACACCCGTGTTTTTGCTATAATTAAATTGACTACATTGGTCAAGTAATTCTCCCACACCCTTTGCGTTGTACTCATTTTTAGTACACGATACCCCTAGTACACCCCTCAGAGCCAATCTTTTCGTTTCAACCTTTAAGCATTTTACTTGAAGGAAGAATTTGTTTACACCCTACTAAAATGTACACCCAAATCGCCTTAGCCTACCTTGTATGCACTCATTTTTAGTGCATTATTGTGACAACATTTGTGTAAACCCAAGTTAATTATCTAGTTGATTACATGGTTGCTAAGTCGAGTCATATCCTTGTACATATTGTTTTGGGACGATTGGGACTCATGGGTAAAGTACTAGTGTAATGGAGTAATGGGGAAGAACATCATTTATTACCCCCATATGTGCTAAATATTTTAAAAGTACTCCAAGTGTTTTAATTATCTTAATTCGAGTCATTAGATTAGTTAATTGTAAAGTTATGTAAAAGTTCAAGTGTAAGGGGAATGCAACGCCCCTATGATGTATTATTTTGGATGGTAGGGCAAAAGTGTATGCAAAAAAAAAAAAAATAAATAAATAAATAAAAAAAAAATCGAAAAAATTGAAAAAATCAAAAAAAAAAAAAAAAAAAAAAAAAAAAAAAAAAGAGAAAAGTAGAAAAAACATACGGACTACCATCCCGTTTCATTTTATGTTTATTTTATGTTTTTGTTATTTTCTTTCATTAGCTTAAATCGAGTCGAGTCTTGGCTTATGCAACATTGTATAGTACATGTAATTAATCAAGATCTTTAACTCGCCACCAGTAAAATATCCTTTATCCAACAAAACCGTGTTTTCCTTTTCCCTACACCTAACGTTATAACCCATGTAAAAGCCCTCTTTGATAGTTTATCTTAGGTGCTTACGCCTAGTGGAGGTGGTTTTCGATCCTTTCCCAAGCCTATGGTAATCTATTTGCTATGACAGGTAGTGAGAGATATTATCCGTTTTCATTTATGAGATTTATTTTGATGACACTTGAGAGATGTGAGTATCTAAACACTACTTGTGAGGTGCTAGTTTGTAATCTCCGTGCTTATTATGATTAAAGTGGAACGATTATTTGTTGTAATTACTTTTATGTTAGCATTAAATGACCCCTAACTTGTATTTTGATTAGAATAAAAGCTCATTTGCTTGAGGACAAGCAAATCTCAAGTGTAAGGGTATTTGATGAAGCGAAAAGTGTACCGCTTTTAAGGGGTCATTTAAGCCCTAAATCGTATTTATTTGATCAAATATTGCCCTAAATCGTTCCTTTTGTCATTTTAGGTACTTTTTCAAAGAAATCTGGAAAAGGAAGCATTTTGGACGTTTTTGGAGCATCAAAGTGAAGAAAACGACAAAGTCTCAAAATCATGCTAAAAGTTACCTTTGACGGCGTCAGGATTATCCTTGGACGGCGTCATGGCTTGGCAAGAAAAGGTGGATGTGAAATTTACTCATGATAAGCCAGAGAAATTTGCATGGGAATTCTGACGGCGTCACGCTTTAATCTGATCAAGGTCGTCACGGCTTAATTTAAAGAGGGACGGCGTCACCCCTAATTCTGACGGCGTCAACCCCTGATAAGCCAGAACGGATTTTGGAGAGCTAAAGAGGGACGGCGTCAAGAAGGTCATCCGGGAACCCTAAAAGCGGCGAGGTGACGACGTCACACTCCATAACGTGACGCCGTCAGATCTGAAAGTCTATATATAGTTTTGCAATTTTTTGTCATTAGTGTGGAACTTATTGAGGAACTTTGTGTGTGAAAACCCTAAGACGAATTTGGCAGCTTTTTCAAGGCTTTTTGCCTTGAGATCTTCCATGTTACATTGAAAATAAGTTATCAATTAATCATTCAATATGTCTATGTGTTGTTTGATTCTATCTTGTTCTTGTCTTTTGTTTAACATGCTAGGCTAGATTTATCTTGTGTTTGCTTAGATCTAATGAAACCTAGCTATTGATTATTGGTTATTAGTGTGTTATTAGTTGTATTGGATGATTGTTCATCTATGTTAGGCTTAAGAAAACTGGCTAACTTCCTATTCGGTAACTTGCTTGAACGTCTTAAGAAACATGAACCAATGCGTACTAAAGGTTTTTATGGTTGTATTTAATGCACAAGCGAATTCTAGTGATCCCATGTTAGAAGCTTCCTAGCCGGCTCGACATAGGAGTGAAGTAGGAGCTTGTAGAGTTGGGGAAGTACGTACGCCACCCCACAAATGGTATTAAGGAATACACCCGTCATCCATGCAACTAATACACACTAATCAACCGGTAAAAGATAGTTAGGGAGTAAGGAAATCTAAGTAAACACATTTCTCTCTATATAAGTTTTACCACCTTTTCATTTTCAGTTATTTTATTTTATTTGCATTCGTAGTTATTTGGGTTAGTTGACTAGCAACTAATTCCGCCCACTCTTTCAAACCCGAGATTTTACTTGCTTTCATAAAATTATAAAAACATAAAAAAGAATCTTCTCTCACCCTTAGACCTATTAGAGTAATTTTTCATACCTAACGAACACTATTCCCTATAGAGAACGATCAATCCCCCGTACTTACCACTACACTATACTACATCGGTCAGGTACACTGCTTGGTGGGGTTGTAAGCCTCTTGAGATCCCTCGAGAGGTAAAACCTGTTGTAAGGTTGCAAAACCACGCATCAGTTTTCGTCTTAAATCAGTGACCACCAACCTTGGTCTCTAATTTGAAAAACTAGTGACCACTAATATGTGGTCTTTAAAATTAGGGGTTATGGTTAAAGTTTAGGAGTTAGGGTTTTGGTTTAGGGGTTAGGGTTTATGTGACCACTGTTTTCGTCTCAATATTTTGTAAATCAGTGACCACCAACCTTGGTCTCTAGTTTGAATAACTAGTTACCACTAATATTTTTGTCTTAAACTTAAGTTACCTTTTTTTTCGACACTGAAAATATTAGATTTACTCTTTAAGGACTATATGACCATTTTTTTCGTGACTAATACTTGTCATTTGTGACAATTTAGTGCCCACATTTTGTAATGGTCACTAATTCTGTGGCAATGACGAAAATACAGTGACGACAAATATATTGGTGACTAAACTATGATAATAGAAACCAAATCATGAGTGGTCACAAAATAATTGGTCACTAAAGACACTTTTACTTGTAGTGTTGTTTGACGATTTATGGAATCGTTGGTGCGGGATTTGCGCGTTGTTTGGGACGATGGCTTAAAACACAGACATCTCCTTTGCAAGTGAATTTTGAGGAAGAAGATGAAGAAGTATTTCGTAAGAAACACCTGAAACTAGACCATAAGGAGCTCATATTGTATTTGTGTTTGTGCAATGAATTGGATGGATTGATATTTATAAGAATAGATACACACGCATATAGTCCAGGCAAAACTCCGTGTTGTGTTTGTTTTCAAACCTGTAATCGACTATTTCTTGCATGCGGCCTACTACAATTAAAGAAATTCACATTAACTTTTTGTTAATAAAGCAAACACGGTGAAAATAGACCAGGTTAAATCCACTTGAAGTTATTTATCTAGAGTGAAAAGAGCAGTAAAAGGAAAACAAAAACAAGCATGATCTAACACCCGGTCTAAATTAAGACCAACACGTAAAAGTAAGTCGAAAAGTAATTTCTTCCATATATATCTCCTCCTACTTATCTTCCTACCTACATAATTGAGCTATATTTACATCCATGAACCATAAACCATCATCCACATCAAAGTTGTCCAAACGTATTCTCCCCACTGTAAGTCATGTAAAGAAAACCATCTTCGTCTTTTTTCCGCACTCAGCTTAATCCTCTTTTTCACAGCATACACAAACTGTCCAACTCTTAGATCAACAACTATGTGCATCCACTACACCTTTCTTACAATCTTCACTTAAACAAGTCCGAATTGAAAGATGTTCCCATCACCCAAGTGTATCAATATCAACCTAGAAACCAAATATAAATGATTGGAACTAACCCGAAACAAAAGTAAAATGAGGGAAAAAGCATAGCATAATATTAGGGTAGATGAACCCAAATATTACTATAAAAATGCATCTCATCAGTTACCAACAATATTCAATAAAATTGTAGGTTTCGTTGTTTTAGGGTAAAACAAGTAGTGTTCACTTAAAAGAAAGGAATGAGGAGCAAATAAGTGTTAATGAGTCTGAAAATGAGGTTGTGGAGGATGAATCAGTAGTTGCTCAGGAATTGACAGCTAATAAAATGAATGGCATAGGAGCTTCCCTGCTGAATTAAGGGATGTTTGTTGGACCTTTAATGTTATAGAAGCAAAGATTATGGATACTTTAGTATATATATGTATTATGTATTTATATAAATTTCGGTATATACCGAAATTGTATTGGGCTGGGTCATAGGAAAACAATATAACAGTTTTAGAAGGGTCGTGACTTTTACTTTTAGTGAATCGGTGTGTCTCATTGTTCTATCTGGCATGAAGGCACCGATTCAATTGGTATATATAGGTCGAGTTCTGTAAATCAAATCAATCGATCAATACATGTTCAATTAGTAATAAATCTGTGTTTCATATTCGAATTCTTATTCAGTTCCTGCTATCATTCTTTGTTTAATTTCTGATAATACATACCTGTGAAGTCTGATTCACCAAAAGTGGTATCAGAGCTTTTGTTGTATTCATCTTTCTTTCATCTGCGACTTCTGTAGCTCCAAGTGTTTCCCACAGACCATAACCTTTTAAGATTGTTTCCATCATAATTGCCCATGTGGTGTAGTTTGATTCATTCAGTTTCGGACATTGAAGTGCTATATTTTGCTCACGAGTTGGTGTAGATGTTTCTCCTATCTTCATGCTTTGTTGCTTTCTTACTTACTTTGTTTCTCGCTTACTTACTTGCGTTCTTGCTTGCTTTCTTACTTGCATACTTTCTTACTTGCTTTGAAACACCAAGGTTTTTTACTGGTCGAAACACCGAGGTTTCTCTTACTAGTCGAAACACCGAGGTTTCTCTTACTGGATGAAAGACTGAGGTTTCTTTACTGGTCGAAACACCGAGGTTTCTCTTACTGGGTGAAACACTGAAGTTTCTCTTACTGGTCGAAACACCGAGGTTTCTCTTACTGGGTGAAACACTAAGGTTTCTCTTACTGGGTGAAACACTAAGGTTTCTCTTACATTAAAAAACAATAGTATTTTTCTTAATTGCTTACTTTGCCACGGCAAGGTTTTGTTTAAATACTAGGGTTTTTTCCTTACTTACTATGTGAACCACAAGGGTTCGGTTTTCTTACTTTTTCTTACTTATTTAAAATAGTTTAAATTTTTTAAAAGATTAAACTAACTCAAACTAATAATGATACATAATACATATATATACTAAAGTATCCCTAATCTTTGCTTCTACAACATTAAAGGTCCAAAATTCACCCCTAGAGGTGCAAATAAATCGGTTAAAATCGGTTTTCAGTTTTGGGAAAACCGGTTTTCTTAAAAACTGGTTTCGGTTTTGTTGGTTTTTTCGAAATCGGTTTTTTTCGGTTATAAATGTTCGGAATCGGGTTTTTTCGGTTATAAATATTTGGAATTGGTTTTTTACCGGTTCGGTTTTTTTCTGTTATAAATGTTCGGATTCGGTTTTTTTATCGGTTATTTACCGGTTCGGTTTTTTTTGGAATTTTACATACATGTTCGAACATTTATTTAATAAACTTATTAATTATCAAACATTTAATTAAACAATACACCGGAAATATACTAAACAAATACAATCATAACTTTTTATTTGCACCGGAAACATACTAAAAAAATACAATCATAACTTTTATTTAAACAATACAATTATACAACTAAAAATATATAAATACTAATACATTTTGAGCTTCGGCATGGCCATCACTCGAAAATATATTGTTAATAAATTTTCTTTTAAAATCTCTTTTATTGTCTTTTGGACATAAATCTTTTTAAATTTCAGCCCAAATGCTATCAGATTTTTTTGTGAGAGAAACTAGGCCCAAACAATACCCTAACCTAAATAATATATATTACTTCCTTTTACTCTTAACCCTAATTTTACTCACAATATTTGCAGCCACACCCTTAATTTTCTCAGCCACCACACCTAACACTTCTTCCTTGGTTTATCTCCTTCACAACCGAATCTTTCAAAACATAGATACACTCTTTCACCTCTCCCAACAATAAATCTCATACGAAATAGCCATGAAGACATTTCGTGGTTTATGGTTCTTGGCTTCAAGATCTCATACGAAATATACATCTGTTTCACTATGGCTAATTGAGATACATTTTCAAACATCCCATAATTGGTGATAAGTACACTAAGTCATTTATTTGTTTTCCAATTTACTACCACTGTAACTCTTGGTCTTTCTTCAACAGCTATTAAAAAAAAGAATTAAAATAAAATAAAACCGGTTAAAACAGGATATAAAACCGGTAAAAAACCGGTCGAGTGAAAAAATTGAAAACCGGTCTAACCGGTTCGGTTAAAAAAAATCGATTTTAAAAAAAACCGGTTTCGTTTTTTTCGACCGGTTAAAAAAAAACGGTTAGAACTTGCATCTCTATCACCCCCTAATGTTATAGACAGCAATCGAGTCTTCTTCATTTGTCTTCATAGCAATATGGGTTCATCGTCAGTTTCATAAATGAGATGTGCCTGTTCCTCCTTGTCTTTCTTCTTCCATTTGGTGCATTCGCGTGCAAAATGACCTAAGACACCACATTCATAGCATCTCATTTCTTTCTTGTTTTGTTCTCCTCGACTTGTACCTTGTTGAAAACTTGTTCCACGTCCTTTTTTCTCTTTTACTAAAGTTTCTTCCTCGACCACTACCATGATTTTGATTACTTGATCTTGCCATTAGAAGTTTGTTTTGATAATTTTCTTCCGGTTCATCTTGACTTTTGATGCGTTCTTCAAAAGTTATTATTCTTCCCATTGCTTCTTCAAATGACATTTTATCAATCTCGGAATATTGCTCGATAGATGCCACGATCGGTAGAAACTTCTTTGGAACGGAGTTCAGTAAGTTTTAAATTTCCCTCTTATGCTTCCCAATTTTTCGGCAAAGTCGCTTACGGTTTCGTTGTTTTCATTTTCAAAGTCTCCAATTCGCTCCTTAAAGTTTGTACCCGTGCTTTCTGAACTCGGTCGATTCCCGAAATCGATCTTCCTCTGATACCACTGTTGGTGTTCAATCCGATCAAGTCATCCTTTAATTGATGTCACTCTTCTTTAATCGACAAAAAGTCTTGGTTCAACTCTTAAAGAGTACAAAACACTCGTCAGAAAGTTACTGAACTCCGTTCCAAAGAAGTTTGTTAGGGATTCGACACACGGTTAAGGTGGTTAAACCTTTTGTACTTTGTGTGTATGATATATTGAGTTTATATGATTAAGAATGCGGAATCTACTTAATCACACTTAGAAGGTTATTTGTGTTATGGAAATGGAACAGTTGTGTTTGTTATATGAAAATGAACAATGAAATATTATCACCAAACGATTCAATATTATTAAGATAATAATACGAGTGATCTTGAGTTATCACTAGGGTTACAACCTTGAATCTTATGTTTCTATATCTTGTGATATTGTTTTTGTTCTATGTTCTTGAGAGAGATATTTTCACTATAAGTTTTTAACACACTATTGGACACTCATATCTCTAGTCTAAGATCTTTCTTTTATATAACAAGAAAGATCTTTTACAATATTGATAAGTCTAGTCGAACACTTGCTTTGAGAGTGTCAGTCATTAAGATACATCTTGTATCTATGTTTACAACTTGTTCTGTGAATATAACATTATGACTGATCACATGGGGTAAGATATTATCTACCGTATATTTTTGACTTAAATACACATAATATCTTTTCATACTTATCCACTCAGCAGTAGAATGTACTTTACCAGCAGCAATGTTAATGCTAGCAGCAGAATCCTTCAGCAGCAGAATGTTAAGCCTAGCAGCAGAATCATTTAATGCTAGCAGCAGAATCAAACACTAGCAGCAGGAACCAAATGCTCTAGCAGCAGAATCACACTTAGAGTATTTCTTTGAATAGAACCCGATATTAAACTTCTTGAATATTTAATTCCCAACAATCCTCCCCTAAACATGTGAATCCATTTCAACATGTTTCTGAATTAAATTATGGATTGTGAAGATCTTTCAAACACTTCTGTTATTCAAGATTGAATATCTTTCTCAGTAACTCATCTGCTTTTTTTTTTTTTTTTTTTTTCTTTTTTTGACTTTAACAATATCAATACACATCTTCAGTCTTCAAACATTGACCTAAAGATGGTGCAATTTCCTTGGATGGAGGAAATATAAGAGGCAATGATGCTGTGTATCTTGGATTCTTGTTTCAACAAGTGAAATCATCTATCAGCATGCCTTTGCAAGTGATGAACAAACGTAGTGAACTGAAATTGAAACTGAAAGCTTTCTTCGTTTGACCTAGATAGAACTTTCTCCTTTGGAATGCTTCATCCCTTCTGAATATATATAATACTCCAGAATAAGCTCTATTCTTGTCATTTTCAACCTCCATGTCATCATCTTGTATGCTCTTGTCTTTTCCTCCCTTTCACTAGTTAATCTTCCAAATTTATTTCCTCCCCTGAGATGCAAATAACATTTTGTCTTCCCCTGTTTGGAAGATCTCTCACAATGTATCTCCCCGCATCATCTGAGCTATCAAATAGAACTTGTTATCAGACAATGTTGTACATGTAGCCATCAATTCCTTAAGAGTTTAATTTGCTGCCCTCATCACTTCTAGGTGTGTTAACTCCTATGAGAGGTGATTCATGGGGCAATAACTCATAATCCATCAGTTGATGGTTTTCTGAGTCATTTTTATTTCAAAAAGCCTTTTAAGAAAATTTTTGACTTTTAGCAGTATGCATATGATTTTATTATGAAAAATCATACTGATTCCAACCATTTTGAAGGGATTTAGTGTATAACAGACACTTAATCAAGATTTTGGTTTAAAGCAACCTCTGGTTGTGTGAGAACCAATGTTTTCAGTTATAAATAACTGCCTGTGTAAAGATAAA
The DNA here is from genome assembly GCA_021014915.2 of Artemisia tridentata subsp. tridentata. Classification (NCBI taxonomy): domain Eukaryota; kingdom Viridiplantae; phylum Streptophyta; class Magnoliopsida; order Asterales; family Asteraceae; genus Artemisia; species Artemisia tridentata. The sequence continues at coordinate 366,855,933 of CP139507.1, forward strand.
CCTATTCAAAAGGCTTTCTTGACAGGGTTTCCAGCTCATAGCAATTGTTGCCTCTAACACAAGTATTAGATTCACTTTTACTTGCTGTTCTTTCTATCAGATGTCCTTAGACTTGCCCATTATACTTAAAAGTATAAAATGATAGAAAGTGAGTTGCATCAGTTACTATCTGATCAACTAAGTCATCAATTCAATGTGAAACATCATAATCAAGTTTCAAGAAAGAAGTTTTAAGGAGGTTAGAAATTCCTAAACTTTTTATATCATGAACCTATTATGTCAGCAACTAATATTATCATTTTGCTGCTTCCATTTCACTTGAAACATCCTTTGTGTTCACATGATCATACCTGAAATTGTTAGTCTAAAACCAAAAGAACAATGTACAAAGTACTTGTCTTGTATTAGAATAATCATAGGACTAACTGTATGAATAACACAATTTAAATTTGTACTAGCAGCACAAACTTTTGTAATAGCAGTAGTATCTTTTAAAACTAGCAGCACAATCAAAAATTTATTTACAAAAACACAAAGTTTAAAATCATTGAGGATTAAGCATTCCAATACTTGCTACCAAGTACTGATACCTTCCAACATCAAAAGCGTTGGTTAGCAGATCTGCAAAATTGAATTCTGAAGCAATTTTAAGTACTTGAATTAATCTTTTCTCATTGCAGTCTCTTATAAAGTGATGTCTAATTTCAATGTGTTTTGTTTTAGAATGTTGTACCGGATTTTTAATAATGCAAATTGTACTACTATTATCAATATGAATAACAGTGTTCATAAAATTGTACCCATAGTCAAGAAGTTGGTTTTGAAGCCACAAGACTTGAGCACAGCAACTTGCAGCAGCTACATATTCAGCTTCAGTTGTTGAAGTAGACACAGTTGTTTGCTTCTTACACTGCCATGAAATAAGTCTACACCCAAGGAATTGACATCCTCCAGTTGTTGACTTTCTGTCCAAGCTAGAACCAGCATAATCACTATCCAAAAATGCTACCAAGTCAAAAGGTGATTCCCTTGAATACCATAGACCCAACCTAGGTTGACCCTTGAGATATCTAAAAATCCTCTTGACTGCTGTTAAATGAGAAACCTTTGGAGTTACTTGAAATCTTGCACAAGCACAAACAGATAACATAATGTCATGTCTTGATGATGTGAGATACATCAAAGATCCTATCATAGATCTGTATGTGTGTACATCCACATTTTCTCCATCTAAATCTTTTGGAAGAGGCTTCTCAGAGTCCATTGGTGTGCTTGCCATTTTTGAATCAACAAAGTTGAACTTCCTTAGTATCTCAGCAACATATTTATCTTGACTAATAAATATGCCTTAATATGACTGTTTAACTTGCAAACCCAAAAAGAAGGTAAGTTCCCCCATGGAACTCATCTGAAACTTATCATGCATAAGCTTCTCAAACTCCAAACACATCTCCTTCCTTGTAGATCCAAAGATAATGTCATCCACATACACCTGCACTAACAGAAGATCCTTCTTGTGCTGTTTGATGAAAAGTATCTGATCAATCTTTCCTCTTTGAAATCCATTTGCTTTTAAATAGGAAGCTAGTGTTTCATACCAAGCTCTAGGTGCCTGATGAAGGCCATAAAGAGCCTTTACAACTCTGTACACTTTGTCTGGATGGTCAGGATCAATGAACCCTGGAGGTTGTGAGACATACACCTCTTCTTCAATTGTGCCATATAGAAATGCACTCTTGACATCCATTTGGTAAACTGTGAAGCCTAAAAATGAAGCATAAGCTAAGAAAAGCCTAATTGCCTCAAGTCTTGCTACTGGAGCAAAAACTTCATCATAGTCTATACCTTCTTGTTGTGTGTACCCTTGGGCTACTAATCTAGACTTATTCCTAATCACTATGCCCCTTTCATCCCTTTTATTCTTGAAAACCCATCTAGTGCCAATTACCTTTGCATCCTTAGGTAAATCAACTAGCACCCAAACTTTCTGAATCTTGAACTGAAGAAGCTCCTCTTGCATAGCTTCTACCCAGCTTGAATCATCTAAGGCTTTCAGAATGTTCTGTGGTTCAGCTTGTGAGAGAAAACATACAAACAAGCAAGAGTTTGAAAACTTATGCTGTTTTGAAGCATAAAGGGCATCAAGAAGCCCTTGTTGGTCTGAAGACATCAATTGTTGTCTTGTCTTCACACCTGATTGTACATCTCCAATTACATTTTCTAGGGAGTGGACTTTGTGAATTCTTGTTTGTGGAGTAGAAGGAACTTGATAATTTGATGGAAGATTGTTGAAATCCTCCTCACTGTCTGAGAATTCTGCTTCTTTCGCTTCTGAAGGGCCAGCAGCAGAATCATTTGGCCTAGCAGCAGAATGATTAAGTCTAGCAGCAGAATCACCAGCAGAAACAATTTGTTGTTCCTGAGTTCCATCTTCTTTCCTTTCATCTTCAACACCTTCTTTAGCTTTGCCAGAAGAAGATTCATCAATTGTTGAAGTTGATTCCACACTTGTACTTGACCATATTGGCATCCAAACATGATCTTGGTTTGTCTCCTTTTCTAACCTTGCCTCATCTGTTGCTTGTGAACCTGAAAAATCATTAGTTTTTGCAACAACAGGCACATAATTCATTGATTTGGTTAAAGATTCAAGATCAAATAGCCATTTTGGTCCTTGACCTTCTACATTGGATTTATCTTCCAAAAACTCCACATGTAGATTTTCCTCTACAATCATAGTTCTTGTGTTATATACTCTAAATGCTTTGCTATTAAGAGAATATCCAACAAAGAATCCTTCATCTGCTTTACCATCGAATTTTCCTAAATGGTCTAAGGTATTGAGAATTGTCGCATGACATCCAAAAGGTCTAAGAAATCATATTGCTAGAGTTCTACCTCTAAAAAGTTCATATGATGTCTTATTGTGAGGCTGTACAACTAAAACTCTATTTTGAACATAGCAAGCAGTGTTGATTGCTTCAGCCCAAAAAGTTATAGGTAGCTTAGAATCAGCTAACATAGTTCTAGCAGCTTCAATTAGTGTTCTATTCTTCCTCTCAACAACACCATTCTATTGTGGAGTTCTAGCAACACTAAATTCTCTCCTAATACCATTTTGTTTGCAGAAATCATCCATAACTCTATTCTTAAACTCTGTCCCATTATCACATCTAATGACTTTCACTTTCTTGTCTACTTGGTTTTCTATCTGAGTAATAAATTTCTTAAGGATGCTTGTAGTCTCATCCTTAGTAGATAGAAAGAAAACCCATGTAAATCTAGTATAGTCATCAATTATAACAAGACAATATCTCTTATGCATTATAATACTTACTGAAACAGGTCCAAATAAGTCCATATGAAGCATAAACAATGATTGATTGATAGAGTTAAAAATCTTGGGCTTACGAGTGGCTTTGTGTTGTTTGCCTTTAAGACAAGCAATGCATGTTTGATTATTTTCAAATCTTTTGTGAGGTAAACCTCTTACCAAACAATTCTTAACAATCTGATTTATGGTTTTGAAATTAATATGACCAAGCCTCCTATGCCATTTCATTGATTCATCCTGTAACACCTGAATTTCTAAAATTCACAAAAAGACCAAAATACCCTTTGGAATTAAAAAGTATGAATAATTAATTAAAGAGTACCAAATAAGCTATGTAAATTCAGAGAATTATCAGATATGATCAGATTAATTTTTAATAAATTTATAAGTTTAATTTTTGTATTTTTGAAAAGTATAATATCGGCCATATATTTATTTTAGGCCCGAAAAGTATTTAACTAATTAATAAAAGTGTATAAATTAAGATTAAAGCACCAAATTAATTCCTAACCTCTGGAAACGAACTACATATGAAGTAAAATAATTTTAAGACAACATTTTAACATTTTTTCATGTCCTAAAATTTATATAAAACTGAAAATATTAATTATAGTATTTATTTTATATTTATAAAATCATTTTAATTAAGATATATATCAAATTAAATTAGGAAAATAATACCAAATCATATCCTTTTGATTTAGGACGGTCCTTAAGCCCATTCCCCCCCTCCTAAGTCAGTCATAATATTATTTAACCAAATCCTATTTATTTTCTCCAAAAATAAATTACCGAAACCCAAAAAAACCCTAATGTCGACAACAAAAAAATCCCTCCCACCTCCACACGACTTCTAGACCTGATCTAGTAATTTTATGGAGTTCATTGAGATGTAAGGGAGCTAAGAAAAATAGGAATTGGATTGTAGAAGCTTGGTTTGTTCGCTAGTCTCTTTTCTTGTTCGAATTATTCACACGACAAGGTAACAATTCCAAATATCCCTTTGACACGTTCAATCATGCATGTTATATTTTTATTATGTTAGAATGATCATATAAGGCCTAAATAAAATATAGAAATCGAATCATGCAAGATAAATAAGGCGTACGAATTTTTATGAGCTAAAACACACTAAAATCCCAAATATATTAATCCGAATTTTCTGAGGTGCTTTTATATTTTTCTCATGTTCTTTGATGTTTATAAAGGTCTAGAAAAATAGCCATGTGATTTATTGAAGCTTAGATTAATTGATTTGGAATTTGTTTATAATCGAATTTCATGGAAAATAGAGGAAAATTAAGGAAAAAAACCTAGAACCAATTAGGGTTAGGGTTTATGTGATGTAATCTGAGTAATTAAATGCTAATTAATGATTGAGTAATGATGGGTTAATGATTGGATGAACTAGGGTTTGTATTTACATAATAAAAGGGTTACCGATTTGTAAATAAAATAAGAAGGGTGTGTTTTGCCAACCTTGAAACTTAAGGGTTATTTTTGTAAGGTTATTTAGGTCAGTACTAATGTATAAAAAATATAACATAAGGGTCTTAAGTGTAAATATTGCAAGAAAAGGAATTAATGGTATTTATAAGGTACGAATTGTAATTAAATTAAATAGAGGGACTAAAAGTGTAAATTCTGGAAACTTGAAGTTTCTCTGTGTAAATAATGATATTAGGGGTGTAATGTTAAATTATGAAACTTGGAGGGTAAATCATGCCATACATTAAAATAAGAGGTATATTCTGTAAATTAGTGAATGTAAGGGCTTGTTATGTAAATATGAGTATAATAAGGGTTAAATGGTAACTTATGTAAGTATAGGGTTTATTTTGTAAATTAAATAATTAAAAGGTATAAAGCGTAAACTTGTGGAACTTAAAGGACTAAGAGTGTGATTATGAATATTTTATGTATTTAAATAAGTAACTTGTAATAGTTTCATTTAAAACCCTTAACTTTGGAATATTTACAAATAAAACCCTAATTTATGGAAACTTGTCATATTTGACCCTGAACTATCAAGACTTGTTAAAATGTACCCGGTATCCATAATATGTTTAATTATGAATTAACTTAAGTTAAAATACTTTAATTTTCTAATTATGGGAACTTACCAAATAAGGACACTTTCTAAAAATGGGAACTTGTTAAATTTGGAAACCTGCCATAAATGGAAACTTACTTAAATGGAAAGATAACTGAAAACCCTTGTCATTCTGTCTTCCACTCCTTTAGGTTCGTGAAGGGAGTAATTTGATCTTTGCCATTTGCTATTCTTGAGTTCTGCTAATAAGGTACAGATATTCTGCCCTTCTTGTAAGGAGCCTTCGTTTCTCTTGATCTTTTGTTTTGTTTAGTTTAGGATTCCCCAAGCCATTGCTATGTTCCCCTTGATGTGAACCTTAGATATGATCCATTTGACTTGAATATTTGTTTTGAACCCTTGCCTTGATCTTTTATTTTGAACCTTGCCTTGAACCCTGCTATGAACCTTGATATGAACCTTGCCATACATCTTGCCTTGAACCTTGATATACTTGAGATTTTAACGGGATGAGAAAACCTTTTAATTATTTATGGAAATGTTTTAAGAAAACCATTTTTAAAACTATCGTATTGAAAACTATTTTAAAGAATATTTTATGGAAACTATTTTAAAAGAATTGTTTTCAAATGAACTTTTAAATTGAACCTTTACTATGAACAATTGCTACGACCCCTTGTCTTGACCATTTGACTTGAACCTTGATACATTGATATGAAACCCTTGATATATGACTTGACTTGAAACCCATTGATAAAACTTGAACTTGAATTTGAAACATGAAACTTGAAGCTTGATACTTGAACCCTTGATACTTGATACTTGACCTTGACCCACAGTTTGAGATTACGAGCCATACTAGGCATGAGGGTTTCATGTCCTTGTCATTGATGCACCAATGACTTGACTTTTGGGTAGGAAAGTGATTGCCTATCCCGTCCCTGCCATGACTTGATAATTGAATTGTACACGTAGATGAAGACATTGTGGCAGCCTACAGGGGCGCATGGATGCATCCTAGATTTGTACTTGACTTGACTTGATTACTTGTCTTACTTAGTGACATGATGGGTGTGTGCGATACACGTCATTCACTATTGGGAGCCGATCACTCCAACCCTTGGAGATATCCCCTCATATTATACTTGGCATACCGAGGTCACCCCTCCGTATACATGTATACTTGTTTACTTGATTTGATTTGATATGTTCTGGGCTCGTAGTGGATTACTGTTTCTGTTACCCTATGACTTGATACTGGACTTGACTTGATTCGACTTGGGCTGGTGGTGGGTTACGGTTTACTTTACACCTACATATTGTAAACATTTCTTGATAACCTTTTCATTTTCCTTCCTACTCTTGTTATGCCTTGTGTCATTTCATTTACTTCACTACCCTTTTTACTACTGCTTTGTACCGTTATATCTGTTCACTGAGCTTTCGTAGCTCAGCCGCATTTCTTTTCCTGCGGCAGGTTTTAGTTGGAAGCTGGGTATGAGTGGAGAGTACTTGGATTTAGAAGACCTTAATAGCTATTGAAGATGATTAGAAGAAGTTATAGTTAGATTTGAAATTATTGTATTATAACCTTGTAGTTTCAGAATATCTTTTGTAACCATTGAATTTCTATTGTATTATTTATGTCTCATGCTTGTGTTTGTACTGATATGCCACCATTGTTGTGACACCTTTGCCCTTATCGGGTTGGGGTGTTACAATTTATGGTATCAGAGAAACAGGCTGACGACTTGTAATACATTTACCCTGTCCTGTGCGTTTAGGACCATTAGGCTTCCCCTGTAAGAACATAGGAGAACACCTTGAGGACTTGCTTTAGGATTCCTTATATGAACTTAAGTTTTGACCGGTGAGGAATGGGTAGACTATAAGGTAATTGTTTAAGTATTATTGCTTCCGCATCGCTCTTATTCGTGCCTTAACTAGGAATATTGATTTTGCTGACCTTAAGGACTGTAGAAGTACAAGTTATAGATCTTGAACTCTTGTAGAGCTCTCTGCTGTGGATACAGTTAGATTGATGTGAAATCTTATTCGCATTCCGTATGAGTTCCGTTCTTTTCCTTTCCGTTTCCTGCAAATTTTGAGGACGAAATTTTTTTTAGGGGGGAAGAAGTTGTAATACCTGAATTTCTAAAATTCACAAAAAGACCAAAATACCCTTTGGAATTAAAAAGTATGAATAATTAATTAAAGAGTACCAAATAAGCTATGTAAATTCAGAGAATTCTCAGATATGATCAGATTAATTTTTAAGAACTTTATAAGTTTAATTTTTGTATTTTTGAAAAGTATAAAATCGGCCATATATTTATTTTAGGCCCGAAAAGTATTTAACTAATTAATAAAACTGTATAAATTAAGATTAAAGCACCAAATTAATTCCTAACCTCTGGAAACGAACTACATATGAAGTAAAATAATTTTAAGACAATATTTTAACATTTTTTCATGTCCTAAAATTTATATAAAACTGAAAATATTAATTATAGTATTTATTTTATATTTATAAAATCATTTTAATTAAGATATATATCAAATTAAATTAGGAAAATAATACCAAATCATATCCTTTTGATTTAGGCCGGTCCTTAAGCCCATTCCCCCCCTCCTAAGTCGGCCATAATATTATTTAACCAAATCCTATTTATTTTCTCCAAAAATAAATTACCGAAACCCAAAAAAACCCTAATGTCGACAATAAAAAAATCCCTCCCACCTCCACACGACTTCTAGACCAGATCTAGTAATTTTCTAGAGTTCATTGAGATGTAAGGGGGCTAAGAAAAATAGGAATTGGATTGTAGAAGCTTGGTTTGTTCGCTAGTCTCTTTTCTTGTTCAAATTATTCACACGACAAGGTAACAATTTCAAATATCCCTTTGACACGTTCAATCATGCATGTTATATTTTTATTATGTTAGAATGATCATATAAGGCCTAAATAAAATATAGAAATCGAATCATGCAAGATAAATAAGGCGTACGAATTTTTATGAGCTAAAACACACTAAAATCCCAAATATATTAATCCGAATTTTCTGAGGTGCTTTTATATTTTTTTCATGTTCTTTGATGTTTATAAAGGTCTGGAAAAATAGCCATGTGATTTATTGAAGCTTAGATTAATTGATTTGGAATTTGTTTATAATCGAATTTCATGGAAAATAGAGGAAAATTAAGGAAAAAAACCTAGAAAAGATTAGGGTTAGGGTTTTTGTGATGTAATCTAAGTAATTAAATGCTAATTAATGATTGAGTAATGATGGGTTAATGATTGGATGAACTAGGGTTTGTATTTACATAATAAAAGGGTTACCGATTTGTAAATAAATATAGAAGGGTGTGTTTTGCCAACTTTGAGACTTAAGGGTTATTTTTGTAAGGTTATTTAGGTCAGTACTAATGTATAAAAAATATAACATAAGGGTCTTAAGTGTAAATATTGCAAGAAAAGGAATTAATGGTATTTATAAGGTACGAATTGTAATTAAATTAAATAGAGGGACTAAAAGTGTAAATTCTGGAAACTTGAAGTTTCTCTATGTAAATAATGATATTAGGGATGTAATGTGAAATTTTGGATATTTAAGGGGTTGGTATGTAATTATTAATAAATTATGAGTTAAATTGTGATTTTTAGAAATTAAAGGGACTAATGTCGTAAATTATGAAACTTGGAGGGTAAATCATGCCATACATTAAAATAAGAGGTATATTCTGTAAATTAGTGAATGTAAGGGCTTGTTATGTAAATATGAGTATAATAAGGGTTAAATGGTAACTTATGTAAGTATAGGGTTTATTTTGTAAATTAAATAATTAAAAGGTATAAAGCGTAAACTTGTGGAACTTAAAGGACTAAGAGTGTGATTATGAATATTTTATGTATTTAAATAAGTAACTTGTAATAGTTTTATTTAAAACCCTTAACTTTGGAATATTTACAAATAAAACCCTAATTTATGGAAACTTGTCATATTTGACCCTGAACTATCAAGACTTGTTAAAATGTACCCGGTATCCATAATATGTTTAATTATGAATTAACTTAAGTTAAAATGCTTTAATTTTCTAATTATGGGAACTTACCAAATAAGGAAACTTTCTAAAAATGGGAACTTGTTAAATTTGGAAACCTGCCATAAATGGAAACTTACTTAAATGGAAAGATAACTGAAAACCCTTGTCATTCTGTCTTCCACTCCTTTAGGTTCGTGAAGGGAGTAATTTGATCTTTGCCATTTGCTATTCTTGAGTTCTGCTAATAAGGTACAGATATTCTGCCCTTCTTGTAAGGAGCCTTCGTTTCTCTTGATCTTTTGTTTTGTTTCGTTTAGGATTCCCCAAGCCATTGCTATGTTCCCCTTGATGTGAACCTTAGATATGATCCATTTGACTTGAATCTTTGTTTTGAACCCTTGCCTTGATCTTTTATTTTGAACCTTGCCTTGAACCCTGCTATGAACCTTGATATGAACCTTGCCATACATCTTGCCTTGAACCTTGATATACTTGAGATTTTAACGGGATGAGAAAACCTTTTAATTATTTATGGAAATGTTTTAAGAAAACCATTTTTAAAACTATTGTATTGAAAACTATTTTAAAGAATATTTTATGGAAACTATTTTAAAAGAATTGTTTTCAAATGAACTTTTAAATTGAACCTTTACTATGAACAATTGCTACGACCCCTTGTCTTGACCATTTGACTTGAACCTTGATACATTGATATGAAACCCTTGATATATGACTTGACTTGAAACCCATTGATAAAACTTGAACTTGAATTTGAAACATGAAACTTGAAGCTTGATACTTGAACCCTTGATACTTGATACTTGACCTTGACCCACAGTTTGAGATTACGAGCCATACTAGGCATGAGGGTTTCATGTCCTTGTCATTGATGCACCAATGACTTGACTTTTGGGTAGGAAAGTGATTACCTATCCCGTCCCTGCCATGACTTGATAATTGAATTGTACACGTAGATGAAGACATTGTGGCAGCCTACAGGGGCGCATGGATGCATCCTAGATTTGTACTTGACTTGACTTGATTACTTGTATTACTTAGTGACATGATGGGTGTGTGCGATACACGTCATTCAATCTTGGGAGCCGATCACTCCAACCCTTGGAGGTATCCCCTCATATTGTACTTGGCATACCGAGGTCACCCCTCCGTATACATGTATACTTGTTTACTTGATTTGATTTGATATGTTCTGGGCTCGTAGTGGATTACTGTTTCTGTTACCCTATGACTTGATACTGGACTTGACTTGATTCGACTTGGGCTGGTGGTGGGTTACGGTTTACTTTACACCTACATATTGTAAACATTTCTTGATAACCTTTTCATTTTCCTTCCTACTCTTGTTATGCCTTGTGTCATTTCATTTACTTCACTACCCTTTTTACTACTGCTTTGTACCGTTATATCTGTTCACTGAGCTTTCGTAGCTCAGCCGCATTTCTTTTCCTGCGGCAGGTTTTAGTTGGAAGCTGGGTATGAGTGGAGAGTACTTGGATTTAGAAGACCTTAATAGCTATTGAAGATGATTAGACGAAGTTATAGTTAGATTTGAAATTATTGTATTATAACCTTGTAGTTTCAGAATATCTTTTGTAACCATTGAATTTCTATTGTATTATTTATGTCTCATGCTTGTGTTTGTACTGATATGCCACCATTGTTGTGACACCTTTGCCCTTGTCGGGTTGGGGTGTTACACATCCAATGTGGCCTTTGCAACAAGACAAGTTAAATTCTTTTTAGGAACAATGTTCTTCATGTCTACACTGTACATATTGCCCTTTCTAAAATTTTAAGAAGTACTTGACTTTCATAAGGCATCTTAAAATCAAGAGAAAGTACAAGACATTCAGTCTCACAGAAAAGAACTTTGTTCTTTTTGTCACACATTTGTGAGACACTAAAAAGATTATAATTTAGCTCTTTGACATTGTACACATCTTTAAAATCTAAATTTCCAGTTTTAATGGTACCTTTACCGGAAATTTTTCCACCAACACCTCCTCCAAAGGTAACATAGCCACCATCTAATGTTTGAAAATCAGAAAGATAGGACTTGTTGCCTGTCATGTGCCTTGAACATCCACTATTTGAGAATCATTGATCCTCTTGTTGATCAATTGAATGTTCCTGCACATAAATGAGAAGTATTAGATTCTTTTGGGGACCCAAGCCATTACAGACTTGGATCTGCCTCTTGCATCAATGTAATTTAATCTTTTAAGGACAGTTGATGCAACATTGGATTTAAGAATCCAACATGCTGAGGCCTTAACAGCATTTGCCCTGTTTCCCTTAGCAGCAGAATGAACTGATTGCTTAGCAGCAGGAACTGCTAGCTTTTTAGTTCTACCCTTTGGTTTCCAAACTTGTTTTTGAACCACTTCTTTTGTTTGAATGGGCCTTAGAACAGTCTTTGGTGCATGTTTGAAAAATGTTTTTGCACCCTTAGCTGTTGATTTTGGGTTAACAGTCATAAATGGTCGAGCAGCAGGAACAATTAGTCTAGCAGCAGGATCTGTGTTTGAGACTGTTCTGGGTTTTGTTCTATTAACACTAGAACTAGAGTGAAAATGAGTTTGAGGAGTTTGCCTTTTGAAATTCACCCTATTGTTTTCATACCCAGTTACCCAATGGTTGCAGAAAGCTGCAAGATGGTCAAAACTACCACATGTGTAACAAGCTTTGTTATAAAAAGCAAAGTCATCACCTAGTTGATGAGACTTGAGGTTATTCCAATTCCTTTGGTTACCTCTGGGCTTGTTGGTGGTTCTATATTGCTCACAATATCTAACTGGTTGCCTAACATGCTTAATTTTTGATTTAGGCTTATCAGTATTGTGTTTGACTATCTTAGGAACACTTGTTCCTACTTTCTTAACCACTTCAGGTTTAGACATAACCTGTTCATCTTCATCACTATCAGTTGTACTATCCTTAACAACTATAGCATCTCCTTTTGTAGCAACCCGTAGAATTTTCTAGTCATTAGTGAACGCTAATCTATTATTAACACGTCGTTACTGTTCACTTAACCATTTTTACGAGCCAATTTGAACTTTTTATTTATTACATTCCTAAATAAACATTGTTATGTTATTTACTCTTCGATGGAACCGACCACACGCGTACCGACACCGTGATAGTATGGCATGAGAACATAATCATAAAAATAAATACGGACTCAGCAATAAAAACAGATAATTTATGACGACTCAAAACTCTCGAACCAAAAATATTTAAACGAAACCAGATCCGACACGGTCTAGCGAGACCCGAGTATTTAAAAGCACCAAATTAACAATACTCCAAATTATATATTTCTTTCTTTCCCTCATTTTGTCGCTACCCACATTATATTCTGCTGCCCCCTTCTCTTTTTACACATTCCCAAATGTGTTCCCATCTTGTTATTTGTTTTCTGCTGCTGCTCTCCTTCTTGAACCCATCGAACACCCAAACCATCCATCAACACCTTAACTTTTGCCTTCACCTCCCATTCTTATCACCAAATAAGCAAAATCACCACCATCAAAAGCACTATCCCCTTTTGTCTTGTCGCTTTACTGCTTCCCCCAGAAACCCCTTTTAATACTTTTCTGCTGACCCTTTCGCCACTTACTCCTCTTCCCCAAGCAAACCCGTGAATCACCATCTTTCCCAAATCCCTTTCTTCGACCCATCTCTATCGCTGCCATCTTTCTTTGATCTAGGAAACCACAAGTCAAACCTAGGGAGTGATGATAGAAATGGATGGAACACCTAAATGGAAATTGTTCCTCTCCTAGAACCGAAAGAACCATGGAGTAGTCCTCCATAACCGTCCTTTTAAACCGGTATTCCAAGAGGAGTCGAACCACACTTAAACGAAATCCACCAAGGTTCTGAGTAGATTCGAGCTCTCAAGGAAGAACAAGAGTTGTGGTGATCGTGGTTCGACTCGGGATAGCGGGTTTTCGGATTGAGACCATTAGAGATCATTGTAAGGTTTATATAATTTTTTTTTTATTTCGAAACATGTATAGATTCGGTTCTCGTAAATTATTTTTTTATGTTTTTCGTTTATGGGTAATGTTTAAGAGTTATTAGAACCCAAATTAAGAACTGATTGTTGGCTCGAGACTTGTAGTGGTGTGATTTGAGGCTGTGTTTAAAATATAGGATTAGCCGAACATGGTTTTGAAAATATGCACACAAGGTGTTTGTGGGTATGTCTAAAAAGGAATATAATCCTCGAAATGAATTTATGCGCGAGTCGTATGACTCGAGTTATGGTCAAGTAGGCACTAGCGTTGGCTGTGCTTGTGTTCATACCCAAGTTGGGACTTTGAGTTGTACTCGAGGTTGTTGGGTTTGCACCCAAATACTGCTGGTATCTCACTTGCACTCGAATTAAGTCGCGAAGTGTATATTTAAATCAATGTTTCTTAGTAGGTGTGGTCATAGTAGTGTTAAACCTTGATTAGTTAAACTTAAGCGTGTTTTGGAGTGGCGAGCCACTAGTTGTGTTCGTAGTTCATTGGCTCAACACCGGAGGTCCCTAAAGGACACCTCTTAAGCACTCTGGTGCTCGAATTAATAGTCTCGACCATGTTGTAGTACCTTTACAAACTTCGCCAAAGTCTCAAACCCAGACAGCGAATGGTTTAAAAATTGGCGCAATGGCAGTTTCATTCCAAATAAAAATACCAGGCAACCCACGAAACTCAAAAACATACACCAGTATATTTGAAAAGGAGATTGGGTTTAGATTTACACTGGGCCGAAGCCCAGTACAAAATAAAATAGTAAAACTCATTTGGTTCTTGTACTAGGCCACAAGAAGTGGGCTGCGTTTGAACCTGGGCCACAGCCATTCAATTTGTGATTTAAAACTAATAGGGTGCGTTTGATATTAGATAAAAGGAAAAGTGAATGTTTAAAATTTTTCTTTTAACATAAAGTGATAAAACCCGAACTAACAACGTGTCGAATATTAGTTATTCAAATGGTGACAGAAACGAATAGCCGAGACACTAAAAAAATTGTCATACGCCGTTAATAACAATTACGCCATAAAATAAATAAGCACCACGTGTAACAACAACATGATCGTTTTAAAAACATATATACTATTTTAAGTTCATCAAATCATAAATTAAAATGCGAACTAAATCATGCCATACTATTTAGGTCACGCGTGGGAAGTACTACCCACCATTTAATTCTATTGCATTTCGGATTACTACTACACCAAGGTGAGTTTCATAGCCCCTATTTTTATACTTTTGAAACTACTTTTGGGGGAGATACATGCTTAAATTATTTTGCTCATTTATCAAATACATGATTTATGCAATTACTCAAATATTTATACTTTTATACAATATGCTTTTATACTTGTCTTTGGGAAGTAGGCTCCCAGTAATCCTTTGGAAAAAGACACCCAGTAATCCTTTGGGAAAAGACACCCAGTAATCTTATGATGCATTGGTATGCAAGTCATCTAATATAGTTTGCATTGGTATGCAAGTAATCTATTATATTGTGCATTGGTATGCAAGACATCTATTCTATTCTTACTGTGATAGCAGTGGATTGTAAACACACAGGTTGCAAGTCTTGTATGGGCGGGACTTGGAACTGAGTGGATTTACAAGGCCTTTGCTGTGAAATCTTTATTCAAATATACTTGATAGACATACTATGTTAGCAGTGGGTTGTAAACACACAGGTTGCAAGTCTTGTATGGGCGGGGCTTGGAACTGAGTGGATTTACAATGCCTTTGCTGGAAAAATCTATATTTAAACACTTTACCTTTAAACATCTTTATTGAAATGCTTTACTTTTAAACTAAACTCTATGAACTCACCAACCGTTGGTTGACACTTTTTAGCATGTTTATCTCAGGTTTTAAGGCAATAGTGGATGCATGGATTTTAGAGTCATTGGCATACTTTGAAGGCTCATATCTATCTTTATCATTCGATACACTTTGAAAACTTTTATGTAATCTTTACTTTGGAACTTATTGTCATAACTCTGATTTTAATAAATCGAATGATAACTTTTCAAAACGTCTCATTTAGAGGTTGTTTTCTATACCTTGATCTGTATTATGAAGTAATACCCCCTTGATTCTACTGTTTCCGCTGCGGTAATTTGGGGGTGTTACAGATTGGTACCAGAGCCCAGGTTATAGAGAACTAGGTTGCATTTAGGAGCCTAGACTATAACTGCTATATTCCCTGAGATCCTTATCCCTACCGTTTTGCTTACGTAGAACTCTTCCCATTTATGTGCGCGCCGTTAAATGTTAATTGTTAAGTGTTATAGTATCTGCACTGAGAAAGGAATCTCAACATTTAGTCGAGTCATCAGAGGTGCGGAGCTCAGTGATAACTAGCTATTTAACTTAATCTTGTGACAGTTCTTGTTTGATGAGACATGGGATTAAGTTGAATAAAAGGTTATCACTTAGCCGCAGAGAAATTTGATGATTTTGCTAAAAAGGGGATTTCTCTTGAGGATACCTTATAGGGAAAAATCTCAGAATCTAAATCGAGACATCAAAAGCATAAAGCTCAGTGATAACTAGCTATTTAACTTAATCTTGTGACAGTTCTTGTTTGATGAGACATGGGATTAAGTTAACTAAAAGGTTATCACTAAGCCGCAGAAAGTTGATGAGTTCACTCGAGGATTTTTCTGGGAGATAATCACCCTACTCTTGTCGAAATATGTGTGCATGGTGATATGTACACGTGTGAAAGGAGGCAAGTATAATTATGGTGGCCAACATAATTATAAGTGCATCACAACAAACGTTGACATATGTAATCATGTGTACGTTAATCGGCATTGACCCCTTTTAGGATAACAGCTAGTAATGGGGTTTTGTGAAAATGTTAATTAAGTTATGCCTTAAACCGGTTTAGCCTAATCCCACGACAGTTCTTGTTTGATGAGTTGTGGGATTAAGTAAAAATTGGTCGCCTAAAGGTCTTTTAAGGATTATGCTCAATAATAGGAAAGCTTGTCTCACTAAAAACCTAGCCATAAGAGAAATTGTCCTTAGGCGTGATAGTCACGATAACGTACCTAACCAGATGAGAACCTTAGATGTTTAAGTTTTGCCTGATTTCTTTAAACTTTACACATCGATTTTCGCAAGCATCTTTTAAGAGATAACGCCGACTGAATCTCGGGACGAGATTCAAAAATTAGGGGTGGATACTGTAGCAACCCGTAGAATTTTCTAGTCATTAGTGAACGCTAATCTATTATTAACACGTCGTTACTGTTCACTTAACCATTTTTACGAGCCAATTTGAACTTTTTATTTATTACATTCCTAAATAAACATTGTTATGTTATTTACTCTTCGATGGAACCGACCACACGCGTACCGACACCGTGATAGTATGGCATGAGAACATAATCATAAAAATAAATACGGACTCAGCAATAAAAACAGATAATTTATGACGACTCAAAACTCTCGAACCAAAAATATTTAAACGAAACCAGATCCGACACGGTCTAGCGAGACCCGAGTATTTAAAAGCACCAAATTAACAATACTCCAAATTATATATTTCTTTCTTTCCCTCATTTTGTCGCTACCCACATTATATTCTGCTGCCCCCTTCTCTTTTTACACATTCCCAAATGTGTTCCCATCTTGTTATTTGTTTTCTGCTGCTGCTCTCCTTCTTGAACCCATCGAACACCCAAACCATCCATCAACACCTTAACTTTTGCCTTCACCTCCCATTCTTATCACCAAATAAGCAAAATCACCACCATCAAAAGCACTATCCCCTTTTGTCTTGTCGCTTTACTGCTTCCCCCAGAAACCCCTTTTAATACTTTTCTGCTGACCCTTTCGCCACTTACTCCTCTTCCCCAAGCAAACCCGTGAATCACCATCTTTCCCAAATCCCTTTCTTCGACCCATCTCTATCGCTGCCATCTTTCTTTGATCTAGGAAACCACAAGTCAAACCTAGGGAGTGATGATAGAAATGGATGGAACACCTAAATGGAAATTGTTCCTCTCCTAGAACCGAAAGAACCATGGAGTAGTCCTCCATAACCGTCCTTTTAAACCGGTATTCCAAGAGGAGTCGAACCACACTTAAACGAAATCCACCAAGGTTCTGAGTAGATTCGAGCTCTCAAGGAAGAACAAGAGTTGTGGTGATCGTGGTTCGACTCGGGATAGCGGGTTTTCGGATTGAGACCATTAGAGATCATTGTAAGGTTTATATAATTTTTTTTTATTTCGAAACATGTATAGATTCGGTTCTCGTAAATTATTTTTTTATGTTTTTCGTTTATGGGTAATGTTTAAGAGTTATTAGAACCCAAATTAAGAACTGATTGTTGGCTCGAGACTTGTAGTGGTGTGATTTGAGGCTGTGTTTAAAATATAGGATTAGCCGAACATGGTTTTGAAAATATGCACACAAGGTGTTTGTGGGTATGTCTAAAAAGGAATATAATCCTCGAAATGAATTTATGCGCGAGTCGTATGACTCGAGTTATGGTCAAGTAGGCACTAGCGTTGGCTGTGCTTGTGTTCATACCCAAGTTGGGACTTTGAGTTGTACTCGAGGTTGTCGGGTTTGCACCCAAATACTGCTGGTATCTCACTTGCACTCGAATTAAGTCGCGAAGTGTATATTTAAATCAATGTTTCTTAGTAGGTGTGGTCATAGTAGTGTTAAACCTTGATTAGTTAAACTTAAGCGTGTTTTGGAGTGGCGAGCCACTAGTTGTGTTCGTAGTTCATTGGCTCAACACCGGAGGTCCCTAAAGGACACCTCTTAAGCACTCTGGTGCTCGAATTAATAGTCTCGACCATGTTGTAGTACCTTTACAAACTTCGCCAAAGTCTCAAACCCAGACAGCGAATGGTTTAAAAATTGGCGCAATGGCAGTTTCATTCCAAATAAAAATACCAGGCAACCCACGAAACTCAAAAACATACACCAGTATATTTGAAAAGGAGATTGGGTTTAGATTTACACTGGGCCGAAGCCCAGTACAAAATAAAATAGTAAAACTCATTTGGTTCTTGTACTAGGCCACAAGAAGTGGGCTGCGTTTGAACCTGGGCCACAGCCATTCAATTTGTGATTTAAAACTAATAGGGTGCGTTTGATATTAGATAAAAGGAAAGGTGAATGTTTAAAATTTTTCTTTTAACATAAAGTGATAAAACCCGAACTAACAACGTGTCGAATATTAGTTATTCAAATGGTGACAGAAACGAATAGCCGAGACACTAAAAAAATTGTCATACGCCGTTAATAACAATTACGCCATAAAATAAATAAGCACCACGTGTAACAACAACATGATCGTTTTAAAAACATATATACTATTTTAAGTTCATCAAATCATAAATTAAAATGCGAACTAAATCATGCCATACTATTTAGGTCACGCGTGGGAAGTACTACCCACCATTTAATTCTATTGCATTTCGGATTACTACTACACCAAGGTGAGTTTCATAGCCCCTATTTTTATACTTTTGAAACTACTTTTGGGGGAGATACATGCTTAAATTATTTTGCTCATTTATCAAATACATGATTTATGCAATTACTCAAATATTTATACTTTTATACAATATGCTTTTATACTTGTCTTTGGGAAGTAGGCTCCCAGTAATCCTTTGGAAAAAGACACCCAGTAATCCTTTGGGAAAAGACACCCAGTAATCTTATGATGCATTGGTATGCAAGTCATCTAATATAGTTTGCATTGGTATGCAAGTAATCTATTATATTGTGCATTGGTATGCAAGACATCTATTCTATTCTTACTGTGATAGCAGTGGATTGTAAACACACAGGTTGCAAGTCTTGTATGGGCGGGACTTGGAACTGAGTGGATTTACAAGGCCTTTGCTGTGAAATCTTTATTCAAATATACTTGATAGACATACTATGTTAGCAGTGGGTTGTAAACACACAGGTTGCAAGTCTTGTATGGGCGGGGCTTGGAACTGAGTGGATTTACAATGCCTTTGCTGGAAAAATCTATATTTAAACACTTTACCTTTAAACATCTTTATTGAAATGCTTTACTTTTAAACTAAACTCTATGAACTCACCAACCGTTGGTTGACACTTTTTAGCATGTTTATCTCAGGTTTTAAGGCAATAGTGGATGCATGGATTTTAGAGTCATTGGCATACTTTGAAGGCTCATATCTATCTTTATCATTCGATACACTTTGAAAACTTTTATGTAATCTTTACTTTGGAACTTATTGTCATAACTCTGATTTTAATAAATCGAATGATAACTTTTCAAAACGTCTCATTTAGAGGTTGTTTTCTATACCTTGATCTGTATTATGAAGTAATACCCCCTTGATTCTACTGTTTCCGCTGCGGTAATTTGGGGGTGTTACACCTTTCTTAACAAAAGACACCTTGTCCTGATAAAGTAAAGTTTTATCTAAACTTTCCCTTACTTTTTCTATCTTAGGACTCCTAGTGGCCTTAGAGCCATATTCCATTATTGGTTCTTGAAACTCAGCAAAACCTGTGTGTGCTAGGTCAACACCTGGAGGTGAAGGAACACCTCTGTATGGTGGAGGAACAGATTTGTATCCTAAACCAGACTTAGCTTTATTAATTACTTGAGCTTCCCAAATCTTATTCATTCCTTCTGAGGCATGAGCTAAAGCATCTACAGTTATCTTAACATTTTCAGTTTTATTATTGGCTTCAGCTAATTGTTTACTTTGACTAGTAAGTAATTCATCTCTAAATGCTATGCCTCTTTTTAGAGCATTTAAGTCATCAGTAAACCTAGATTCATTGCCTTGAAAGTGTGCAATTTGTTTTTCAAGCACACCTATAGCTCTTTTATGATTACTTAAATTGGCTAAGGCAGAACATGATTCAGAACATTTGGTTATGGAATTTACCTCTGAATCAGAGAAGGCCATTAGAGCAGTCTCAGTGGCCACAAGAGCAGCATTTGTTGGTGCTTCCTCTTCATCAGCCATGAAGCTCCAGTCATAGTTAACCCCATCTATGGCTAGCATAGCCCTTGGTTCTTCAACTGTGACTTCCTTCTTCTTCTCTTGCCTATACCATGTGCTTCTATTATCCTGCTTCCTTGGGTTTCTACATTCTTTAGCAAAGTGTCCTAACCTGTGACAGTTGAAACACTCTACTTTCTTCTTATCAAACCCAGCAGTTTCATTACCATCAATGGTAATCTGCTTACCAGTTCTCTGCCAGAACTTCTTAGCCCTCATGCTAAGCAAAGCAACCTGCCATTTGATGTCCATCTCTTCCAAATCATTATCATCCAACTGATCAAGATCTTCATGAGTTAGAGAAGAACCACTAGTTTGACTAGACATGAATACATAGAACGATGGATCTCCAAGTCCAGCAACATTCTTCTGTGAACTAGTAGAAGGACCACCATAGATAGCAGTAGAAACACTTTCAACTGCATCTACCTCTTCTGACTTACTAATACTAGGAGATGACAAGAGTGCCACATTCCCAGAACTAGTACTATAGATTCCAGACTTCTTTAGACTTTGTTCAACAATTTTGAAGTTATTGAACAAATCATTGAGTTTCATGGTTTCAATATCTAGCTTGTTCATCCAGACAACCACATGAGTATGGAACTCATCAGGTAGACTTCTCAAAAACTTCATGTTGAGATCTTCCTTTGCTATCTCAACACTCAATACACTTAGCTGACTGACAAGCTTGTGTAATCTAGAAAACAGCTTATCAAGAGATTCATTGCTATTTGAACTGAAATTTTCAAATTGTTGTTTCAGCAATGTCTTTTGTGTTTTCTTGGTAGTTTCATTACCACCAAACCATGCACAAATCTCTTCAAAAAGAGTTTTTGCATCTGGATACTTGCTAAAGGATAGCATCTGTTCACCAGGAATGGTCATAAGCAACAAGTTTCTTGCTTTTTGATCATTTCTCTTCTGTATCCTTTCTTCATTTGAAACTGGTCCAGTATTTCTTTGTCTTACTGATTTGCCATCAATGATAACATCTGAATAGCCTAGTGAAAAAGAATCACCATATGTAATGATATCCCAGAGAGCATAATCTTGAACCATAAAATATTGCTCAATTCTCAACCTCCATAACTCAAACTCATTTTGTTTGATCATGGGCAACTTTGCAGCAACATTTGTAGCAGTATCCTGAACATCCATTTCTTAAGCTTCTTCTTCTAAATCAATAATATCAGCCTTGCTCTGATACCACTTGTTAGGGATTCGACACACGGTTAAGGTGGTTAAACCTTTTGTACTTTGTGTGTATGATATATTGAGTTTATATGATTAAGAATGCGGAATCTACTTAATCACACTTAGAAGGTTATTTGTGTTATGGAAATGGAACAGTTGTGTTTGTTATATGACAATGAACAATGAAAGATTATCACCAAACGATTCAATATTATTAAGATAATAATACGAGTGATCTTGAGTTATCACTAGGGTTACAACCTTGAATCTTATGTTTCTATATCTTGTGATATTGTTTTTGTTCTATGTTCTTGAGAGAGATATTTTCACTATAAGTTTTTAACACACTATTGGACACTCATATCTCTAGTCTAAGATCTTTCTTTTATATAACAAGAAAGATCTTTTACAATATTGATAAGTCTAGTCGAACACTTGCTTTGAGAGTGTCAGTCATTAAGATACATCTTGTATCTATTTTTACAACTTGTTCTGTGAATATAACATTATGACTGATCACATGGGGTAAGATATTATCTACCGTATATTGTTGACTTAAATACACATAATATCTTTTCATACTTATCCACTCAGCAGTAGAATGTACTTTACCAGCAGCAATGTTAACACTAGCAGCAGAATCCTTCAGCAGCAGAATGTTAAGCCTAGCAGCAGAATCATTTAATGCTAGCAGCAGAATCAAACACTAGCAGCAGGAACCAAATGCTCTAGCAGCAGAATCACACTTAGAGTATTTCTTTGAATAGAACCCGATATTAAACTTCTTGAATATTTAATTCCCAACAAAGTTTCTACCGATCATGGCATCTATCGAGAAATATTCCGAGATTGATACAATGTCATTTGAAGAAGCAATGGGAAGAATAATAACTTTTGAAGAACGCATCAAAAGTCAAGATGAACCGGAAGAAAATTATCAAAACAAACTTCTAATGGCAAGATCAAGTAATCAAAATCAATCGATCAATACATGTTCAATTAGTAATAAATTTGTGTTTCATATTCGAATTCTTATTGAGCTGGGTCATAGGATAACAATATAACCGTTTTAGAAGGGTCATGACTTTTACTTTTAGTGAATCGGTGTGTCTCATTGTTCTATCAGGCATGAAGGCACCGATTCAATTGGTATTTATAGATCGAGTTCTGTAAATCAAATCAATCGATCAATACATGTTCAATTAGTAATAAATCTGTGTTTCATATTCGAATTCTTATTCAGTTTCTGCTATCATTCTTTGTTCAATTTCTGTTAATACATACCTGTGAAGTCTGATTCACCAACAATGTTTCTGTTGTTTTCTTATGCATTACAATATTGCAATTTGTTACATAAGAAGTATGGATAAGGTGAAAAAACAGAATGAGGTATGGCAATTTATTCAGAATGAAAAACTACAGGTATGTGTTATTATTGAAACTCATATTAAAGAGTCTAGTATTAAGAAAATATGCGATAAAACATTTAGAAACCGGGAATGGACTTCTAATGTGAACTTTAGTAGGAATGGATGTAGAATAGTTGTAGGATGGAATGATGCAATATTACAACTTAGAGTTATTCACATGGCCAGAGTGTTTTCTGTGAAATTATTAATACACATGACAAATCTAGGATTTTTTGTAGCTTCATATATGCATCTAATTCTGGAAAGGAGAGAAGGGAGCTATGGAAACACCTTGACTTACACAGTAGAATCTCTAAGGGGCATCCATGGGTGATTATGGGGGATTTTAATGTTACATTGAAAGTTGAGGAACATTCCATGGGTAGATCTATGATTACTTAATTCATTGATTGTGTTAATAGTATAGAGGTTGAAGATATTAATTACTGTGGGTTATTCTATACTTGGATTAAATCTCCTAAGAACCGTATGACTAGCACACTTAAAAAGCTAGATAGGGTTATGATAAATGAGGACTTTCTAGCTACATACCCTGCAGCTTCATCCAAATTTCACCCATATATGGTCTCTGATCACAGCCCTGCTGTTCTAACCATTCCTAATGCTTTGAAAAAGAAGAGTAAATCTTTTAGATTTGCTAATTACATAGCAGACAAACAAGATTTCATTCCTTTGGTTCAACAATTTAGGAGTGCTGAAGTTGAGGGGTTTCAAATGTTTAAGGTTGTAAAGAAACTCAAAAGTTTAAAGAAGCCATTGAATGAGTTAAATTGGAAGAATGGTAATTTGTTCAAGAGTGTTGCAGACCTGAAAGAAGAATTAAAAGTTGCTTAGACACAGGTTGATGCTCATCCTCATGACAATAATATCAAATTGAAGGCTGTTGAGATTCTAAAGAACTACTAGGAGGCTATAATTGATGAGGAGAAGCTTCTTTATCAATAAGCTAAAGTTAACTGGCTGAGAGATGGAGACAGGAATAGTTCTTTTTTTCATAAAGTTGTCAAAAGCAAAAAGAATAAAAGTAGAATTCTTAGTATGTTGGATGCTAATGGTAATGAGGTGGAAGAAGAGATGATTTCAGACTGACACCTGTCCTTTCGAGGTGGCAGAGTAGCAGTGGCGCGGACCAATGATAAGGCGACACGTGGCAATAGTGATGGGAAAGGTCCGAGTAGGCAGGGCCGCAATACGAGGTCTCTGGCCAATAGGGTACCAACATGTGGCACCAATGATTGCAAATGATGAGTTGTACAACGTTGGATGGATCGAGAATTGATATGAATGGCTAAAAATAGAGAATGAACTTGGACACTAATATGGTAAGATCTAACCTTTTGATTGTGTGTATGATTCGGGTGGCCTTGGTTCATGGAAGATTAAATCCATGTTTGGATGAGTTAGAGAGATGTTAAGAGAGAGAGAGAGGTAACCCTTGAAAGAAAAACGTGAAAAATTAGATTGAAGTGAAATGAGAGTTCCAATCCTCTCCTTGTGTGGAGAGGGCTATTTATAGTTCCTAATACTTGTGCCCCTAGTGGGCTGTGGAGTGAGCTGACAGTGGGGAAAGCCCCGACCCACTCCACAAATATATGTAACTACACTAATAATACTAATAATACTAATAGTACTAAACAAATATTAATAAGACTACGAGCTATGTAAATGCTAAATAGATGCTCGGGGTGACCGAGCCTTTATCTGAATATTTATATTCCTAACAATCTCCCCCTAAGGGAGGTCACCCCGGAAATAATAATTTGACTTCTAGCATTCCGTCTTCAGAACTTGTCTTCATAGCTCGTGTTCTTTGATTCTTCAACGTCTTTTATCATTGTGCTTTCAGTAGTGAACTTTTGATGACTTTTCCTTTGTCTTGGATGATCTTTGAGTATTCTTCGACTTTATCATCCAACATTTGTTTCCAAGTCATCTTACAGCAGTATGTTACCATGTGATGTGTAAATCTTTGAGCCGACATGCTCACACTATTCTGGGTCATGATCTTCAGCATCAGAGTTAGCAGAAGCCGTGTTGAAGGTCTTTTGGTTGATCATGACTTCTTTGAATACGATGATTATGTAGTGTGAGCATGTGGTGCTGGATTGGCATCTTTTCTATAATCTGCTACAACCGCAATCAGCTGCAACTTCAATCAGCTACAACCGCAAACAGCTGCAACAGCAATCAGCTACAATTGCCAGAAGTTCCTGCATACGACAGTTAGCAATAAAACGTCCGGTACTTACAGGTTCGGACTTCGAGATTGTTAACAGCATAGTGTGAAAACTCTCTCTAATCCTTACCAGGACCGTTCCTAATCGAAAACCCACAGAGGGCTTTTTAAGATCGTACCGTAGCATATCAACGATTAGGTGAGTCGCTGGAGATCACTCCACGACTGTAGACCGTTTGAAACCGCCGCGATCACTAAGCGTAATCCACAGGGAATTACCGAAGTGACCTGCTTTCAGGGCTGTTTGATGTTGACCCTGGCAGGAATTTCCATTTAATCATTGAGAATTACATTTGTAAATTCCCTCATAAATGTTCTAGCAGATTGCTAAGATCTGCGTAGGACTCATGAGTTTACACCTGGTGTCCTTAATGTTGAACAACTAGTGTAGAAATAGTTTGTGTTCCTAAGAGATCTTTTTATGCATTTCGTGGCTCTAGACTCAATAGTGCGTTTTGATTTAGTGAGCGGAGGCTGGAGAGAACTGCCACCTTTTCAATATCATCTAACTCGGAGTGAGAGAGACGATAGAAATGTATTGAACTCCGTGACAATTGAAACAAGAATCCTTTGAGGGACCTTGAGTGGCTAGGGAGGGTTGTGCATCATATCACTGGGTCCATGATACTTTGTCTTCAATGCCAGCAATCATCTAAGTGATTCTGACAGCATATGAATTGACCCGGTTTCTGCCTAAGTTGTAAGGAGGGCTTCTTTCTTTTCACCCTTTATCTTTACAATTCTTTTTCATTCTTCAACCCCTTCAGTGCTTACCGAGACTTCATAACTAGCACCTTGTTAGGTTTGTTCCAGTACTAGCTCCATCTCAGTCGGCACTTTTCGCTTATCCACTTTTCTCCTTTTTAATAATACCTAAGGACTTCTACACTAACTAGTGGATTGTCCCTGGGTAGATCCCTCCGGATCTGGCGGGATCGTGGGAACTTGAGCCTAACCTAACCATCCTTATAACTCCATACATTAATTAAAATGGTCGGTCTTTGGTATTCTTCCACGATTGCCATAAACCAAATTTTTGAAAAATCTCTCAAAGTGTTCATGATTCTGAAACACATTTTTGCAAACACTTGAGAGTTTTATATTTTTCAAATGCTCCCCCTCAACATGTGCTCAAATGATTGTTTTATAAATTTGCACATGTTAGGTAGAGCTCACACTTTTTTTTGAATTGATCAACTTTTAGTGAACATGACCGATTCGAGACACGCTTACATCACTGGTTTGACCAGCTTGAAATTATTACCCGTCCTAGTCAAGTTCACAGAAAGTTTCTCGAAACGGTACACTCTACTCAGACACATCCTTTTCGAGACACGCTTACATCACTTGTTAGACCAGCTTGAAATTATTACCCGGCCAGGATATGTCCTTTCGATAAATGACAGTTTGTGTTTCGTCAATTCATTGGTGAAGTCTGAGTCACGATCTCATGCGATGCCAAATCCTTTTTGTCCATTCGCTCCCCCTCAATATGTGCATCGATATACGAAAGAGTTTAGCACATATGGGAGAGCTTACATTTACGTCTAAACATCACATTTTATCAGATTTTATATTTAAATCACATTCTCTCCCCCGATCAAAAATTTCAAACCAATTGAGATTTGTGATCCCAATTGATTTAAATAAGTTAGAAAATATGGGAGAAAATGTGTCCGATTTAATGTAGTCTGATGATGGGACATACTATGCTCCCCCTTAATTTAGGAGGGAGATTCACTGCTTATTTTGCACAAATTGATTATTATGACACATATGATTTTGATCTTTTTGCGCAGACGATGTAATCACCCGCTTTTCTGAGTGAGTCAGTGGTCAACATCAATCATCCATCCACCAACAAATATTTCGCAAATGTAGTTGATCCCCACTTGGCGAGACCAAAATAGATGAATGGTGGTGGTGGTGGTGAAAGTGTTGTTGTTGTTGTTGTTGTTGCCGACGTTGTTGCTGTGGTGAATTCCGAGCCAATCAATAGAGTTTGAATGTCTGATCAAATGGTTAGAATGGGAACTGGCACATTCATTTTGGCTATGGAATCTGCATAAGAATATCAACACAGATATACATACATACAGATATACTATTCCTTAATAGCTACCCTTCAGCAGCTTGCCACATTATAATACCAAGTTCATCTTATAATCAAACCACAATCAGGAAGTACGTCAAACCACTATCTAGCATGAAGAGCAATTCGCAATCATGAACATGGCAATTCACACAGATTTCAATATTCAATTCAGGATCTTAGGAACATGATTCTAACATAATAGCAATATACCTAAGCGAATCCTGAGAACATATGCACAATATCAACAACAATTAAGCAGCAGAGACAAACAACATTTGAAACTCATTCACTTAGATCATACAAATGCCAGTGGAGTATTCAAGAACATCAAACACAACTGGTTTTCTAACTTCTTTTAGGTTTTGAGTCTTGATGTATCTAGGGGATTAAACGAGGATTCCAAAGTGATACAAATGAACCTTCTAGTTATATGAAGCTAGGAAACTATAAGAAAGTTGCACATAATGTCCTAAACTTTCTAGCAACTAACACATTTGGCCATTTGATATAAATTTTAGCAATTTCCTCTTCAACTAATACCCCATTCGCTACAAAACCTTTTCAAAGAATATGAATTAATCTAGAAACCCGTTTGATGATATAAAATTTGAATTCACTCTCCCCCTCAATCAATGACCCGTATTCTAGTTAAAGATTTGTAGTCATTGATTGAGTGACAAATTTTATGCATAATCCAAGAGTAAAAGAATTTCAGGTAACACATAATCACCAAGTGTCTCACAAATAATTTTCAGAAGAATCATTGAATGAAAACTATTTGTATGCAAAGAAGATTTCTCTTCCTTTACCAGAAATGATGCACTGAAACATACATCAGATCGAAGAAACATGGATATAAAGTAATCCACGCCCAGGTGAACATCACCTAGTTGGAGGAACAACCATCTTTTTGGTGACGTGCTTTCCCCATTTTGAAGCGCGGGTTGCTATCTAAAGTAATAGCAAGCCATTTAGACATGTTTTAACCATCCATTTTAACTTTTGCTCGAGCTTCATTTAAAGACCCGTGCCATTATTGAATGACATTTCTAAGTCCGTAAATGTTATCGATAAACAGAAGACATGCCTAGGTGAAACTATTTTTGGAATTTTCTATTTTTTTTAATTTTTATGGTTTTTCTGGTTTTACGTTTCTCTATATACAATTAGCAGGTTTTCTATATATCTATATACAAATAGGTATAAGATATGAACAAAAATGTATGAAGCAAATATATACAAGGATACGAAACAAAACCATTACTCCTCAGCTTCCAGAATATCTCCGCTGCCATCGCTTTACTTGCTGAAGAGTAATGTGAGCACATTTAATCAGGGATTAATTCAGACTTTTCACTCTCCCATAATTAGTGCTCTCCCCCAATCTGACAACCTTTCTGATGAACACCCATAATAGAAAGAAGACTTTGGATGAACGCCCATAATATGAAGAAGTCTTTAGATAACCAAATGCATGCCGTCTTTAGTCTTCTAACACATAGCGGAGAATGTAGAGTAGACTGTAGACTCGACCTTCTTCAAGATTGCCCAATATGGAGGAACAGAATACCAACCATCTTCATCTCACCAAATGCCTCCCAGTAACCTTACATATAACCCATCAGCCCGCAGCGTACACATGAGATGATAACACCCAACAGAGAATGTAGAATAGACTGACGACTCGACCTTCTTCAGTCTTTAGTATAACACCAAAGTAACAAGTTGAACCACTGATCATCTATAGTATGTATCCATCCTTGGATATTAAGCCCTGATCACGTGAACCTGTTGTGCGTCCTTGATGTACACATTCTCTCTCCCCTGATGGTTACGATTAATCGGAATCATCATCATGATGTGTACATGTAGCGTAATGACGTGTACATGAAGCATTGACTAGAAACCCTTTGTTGCTGATTGAACCAGCCCGTGAGACGATGTCGATTAGCATTCCATGACCATGTTCTTCAACACCTTGATAGACGGAAGAAGTAGTGTTGGAGAACCATGGTTTGCACGACTCCTGAACTGACGTATTCAGGAGTCGTATGACCATTTCTCAATCATCAACCAACATGTAGATTAATATTCACCCTCCCCCCCCCCTCAAAAATTGCATATGCCTGCCAACTGCAATTTTTTTTGATGATTGAACTAGTGAATATTAATACCATCAACGGTAAGTAGCTCCACTTGACGGTTCTTGAAGACTGACATGTTGTTTATTCACCCTTTCCCCCCTAAAAAATTGCATATGCCTGTCAATTGCAATTTTTGGTTGAATATGTGAATAAAAGTATACTCCAATATGCGCCGATCCACTTGAAGATTGAATAAGCACGGAAAGAGCATGAATCTTGTTGATGAGAATGGCCATAAATAAGAAGATTTCTCTTCTTTCAAAGATAAAGCGCACTGAAGCGTACACCTTTCTTTTCTTTGAGGAACGAGGCCTGAACTAAGGTATTCAGACGTCATAATGTTGAAGAGCGAGGCCTGCACTGATGTGTTCAGACGTCATAACTCTCTCTTTACTACTTCTCTCGTCTAACTCCATACCAACCCCATTATCATTCTATCGGCTTGATGTCGTGACCACTGATGGAGTAAAACCCAATATAATGAACTTGAGACTGAAGTAACATAACCCGAACTTGTGACTTAAACTTGTACTAATGCGAGACAAAGAGCGGTGCAGAGACTTTGTGCAACATCGAATCCCTAAGTACTCTATACTCTTCAACCAACCAACCATCAAGTATAAGACGTACATCACCTCTTGGATATCCACAACTTCGTGTGACACTGAGCACTACAACGTGACTCCTTAAAGTGATAGTTATTTTGCAATAGAGAGAAAGAAAAAATAACTAGATATCCAAGTCCTCGTCATTGTAAATGTTGAAAGCTCGAACAAGGATCTCGAAGAATCTTCATCCAACCTCCCCGATATCTGGAAACTAGATAACCCAAGACTTCAACTTACATCTTAAGCACGAGCAAGTTATCATTGAAATCATGCATCCAACCATCCCCGATTTCAAGATAAAATAGGTAGACTCTTTCGTGAAATCCAACCTCACTCTCAAGCAAGGAATACCAAATTAACTTCGTGATCATTTTGTACGGTTGAATAGTCAAAGGGAGAAGAAACATGCGCTAATTCTTAGCAGTACCCATGACTCATAGTCAGTCCTATCAAACATAGCTGTCTGACCCAGCTGCTTGGACGATATCAGGTGCAGTGCATGGAATAGTTGTAATACTTTGTACAGGATTTTACAGTTCTTGAGATTTAACCGGGAAATAAATTCAAGAACAAACTGCACAACAGTAAGTATCAGACCGCTGAAGTCTTAGGCAAATAGCTAAGCCCCAAACCGCTGAAAGCTAAACCACTGAAACTGGAACCACTAATATTCCAACCTCTGGATACTGAACCACTGAATCCTGAATCGCTACGATCTGACCCGCTGTAACTGGAACTACTAAGATACAAACCGCTGGAGACTGAAACGATACGATCTGACCCGCTTTAACCGGAACCGCTAAGATTTACACCGCTGGAGATGGAACCGCTAGGAACACGCGCTAATTCTCCGCCTCAAAAAGGGCATGAAATGACCTTTTTGCCAAAGCTGAGAGTCCGTG
This sequence comes from Artemisia tridentata subsp. tridentata, assembly GCA_021014915.2. NCBI lineage: Eukaryota > Viridiplantae > Streptophyta > Magnoliopsida > Asterales > Asteraceae > Artemisia > Artemisia tridentata. The sequence goes on from CP139507.1 coordinate 366,887,047, forward strand.
ATGTTTGTGAATTTGTCAGGCACAATACATGGAAAGATACAAATAAAACTACTGTAACGAAGATGGTGATTAAGACTCTCTTGTAGTAACCCCTCGTTTGTCTCGTCATCAATGGTTTAGCAGATTAAAAATTCCCTGAAACTCATAATATGCCAAAACCGCTTGATGAAATATGATTAGCTATAGAATGTGTAACAGGTTAAAGCATGTCTTTGAACAAACCACCTCCCGTCTTTAAGTCTGACCACCTCTTGAGAAGATCTTGTACTACAATCCCATTAGAAGCTTGAGAAACAACAATCACTTGATGAAGCTTGATAAAGGACAAGTTCGCGACTTATACTTGCACTAAATTTGTGATTTAGAACCTATATTGAGCACAACAACGTAACTCCTTTAAATATAGGTAGTGATATATACCCAACCTTCCATCCTTTATTGTATATATCCACTTCTTGAACATCCAATTCTAATCACCTTAAATACACTCGAGCAAGGGTCATCAAACATCGTGCATCCATCCACCCCGAGATGTTTGTGACACTAAGTACACCAACCCGTGAATTAACAAACCAACCAAGTCACCATAATTTCCCAGTTCCTGCCGATCTCGAAGCACAAACTTATCCCGAAAAATTGGTCACACCCCGTAAGTTTTATTAAGTCTAAATCCAAGTCCAGCCTATTTGTCCAAAATTAATTTCACGGGATTTTACAGCTCTTGAGATTTAAACCGAGAAATCGAATCTTTCGCGGGATTTTCTAAAACCTACAAGAGAAACCGTAAAATCAACAAGAACAACTAAGAGTGAATTGCAATACTAATCTTTAAAATTCAAGTCAAAGAAGTCAAAACACAACTTGATCAGATCGCAACAAGTCAAGTCACAGGTTGTCAACTTGCAACAAGTCAGATTGCAATCAACCAAATCACAATTAGTCAAATCGCAACTGGTCAGATTGCTATCAGTCAAGTCGCAACAAGTCAAAACGCAACTTGACAAATCGCACTTTAAACAAATTGTTATTTGTCAGCTATAACTCAAATTGCAAAGATCAAATTGCAGGCTCACTCAAGTCGTAGGAACTAATAGAACAATGCTGACAAATCCACACCTCTGAAACTACGTTGATAATCATAAACCCAAATACTAGCCTAGACGTGTGATTCCTCGTAAAATGTCGTAGATCACACCATTCTTTTATCACCAAAACAGTTAGAGACTCACCAATACAATATGAGACCCACAACAACCAAAAATTCTTGTGTCTCAACAAAAATTCATACGACTCCTTGGTGAGTTTTTCATTCAATGTATCTATTTGGCAGTTAATGGCTTGGCAGCTAACATAAAGCCTACATCCAACAACCCAACATTATATGTATATACCATAAGCCCACATGAGATATATCCAATCAACACACCAGCCCAAGAGTACAAGTGAAACGTCTAACTATTGGTTAACTCTAATAACTAGTGTATTTAACACTCACCCTAATCCCAAATTAATCCGCCTCCTTATTTCACCATTTCACTCATCACACCCATCTGCCTTCTTAAAAAAATCATCACATTACTGATCTCATATCTATCTCCTGTATCATATCTCTAATCCGAAATCAAATAAAAAATCAAACCGAACCACGGATATAACACAAATCAGTTTTGGCTTCAAGATCTTTATACGGAAACAAGATCATTAAAGGTCTCGGGAAGGTGTTAATTTTTGTTGTGAATTCGTTTGTTTGTAACCGAAAGGAAAGAATGATTGAGACATGAGTCTTGGTCATTCTTTATATGTATTCGGATATTAACACAAATTGTTCGATCTATGATGATTAATGTTCAACAAAAAAAGATCTATAAAAGAATAGAATGAAGATGAAGATGAACAGACTATTATGACCACTAAACCAAAATTAACCACAGACTCGTTGAACCTCATTCTACAACTTCATCGATCCAAGAAAACTTCATAAAACAAAATGACATCTCCAACAACAAATCCAACACTTCATAGCCCCATCATCATCACTATCTAACTACATCATACCAAAAGACCTTCAACACGGCTTCTGCTAACTCTGATGCTGAAGATCATGACCCAGAATAGTGTGAGCATGTCGGCTCAAAGATTTACACATCACATGGTAACATACTGCTGTAAGATGACTTGGAAACAAATGTTGGATGATAAAGTCGAAGAATACTCAAAGATCATCCAAGACAAAGGAAAAGTCATCAAAAGTTCATTGCTGAAAGCACAATGATAAAAGACGTTGAAGAATCAAAGAACACGAGCTATGAAGACAAGTTATGAAGACGGAATGCTAGAAGTCAAATTATTATTTTCGGGGTGACCTCCCTTAGGGGGAGATTGTTAGGAATATAAATATTCAGATGAAGGCTCGGTCACCCCGAGCATCTATTTAGCATTTACATAGCTTGTAGTCTTATTAATATTTGTTTAGTACTATTAGTATTATTAGTATTATTAGTGTAGTTACATATATTTGTGGAGTGGGTCGGGGCTTTCCCCACTGTCAGCTCACTCCACAGCCCACTAGGGGCACAAGTATTAGGAACTATAAATAGCCCTCTCCACACAAGGAGAGGGTTGGAACTCTCATTTCACTTCAATCTAATTTTTCATTTTGATATTAGGTGCCTCGTTGACCAAATATGATCGTTTGACTGTTGACTGATTTGACTGAGTGACAAACAAAACGCATGGTATGCAAAATGATGCGTGGTTTTGCGACCTTAAAACAGGTTTTACCTCTCGAGGGATCTCAAGAGGCTTGCAATCCCCACCAGGCAGTGTACCTGACCAATGTAGTATAGTGAAGTGGCAAGTACCGGGGATTGATCGTTCTCTAGGGGAATAGTGTCGTTAGGATTGAAAAACTACTCTAATAGGTCTAAGGGTGAAGGGAGATTCTTTTTGTATTTTTATATTTTATGTAAAGCAAGTAAAATCTCGGGTTTGAAAGAGTGGGCGGAATTAGTTGCTAGTCAACTAACCCAAATAACTACAAATGCAAATAAAATAAAATAACTGAAAATGAAAAGGTTGTGAAACTTATATGGAGAGAAATGTGTTTACTTAGATTTCCTTACTCCCTAACTATCTTTTACCGGTTGATTAGTGTGTATTAATTGCGTGGATGACGGGTGTATTCCTTAATACCATTCGTGGGGTGGCGTACGTACTTCCCCAACTCTACAAGCTCCTACTTCACTCCTATGTCGAGCCGGCTAAGAAGCTCCTAACATGGGATCACTAGAATTCGCTCATGCATTAAATACAACCATATAAACCTTAGTACGCATTGGTTCATGTTTCTTAAGACGTTCAAGCAAATTACCGTATAGGAGGTTAGCCAGTTTTCTTAAGCCTAACATCGATAAACAATCATCCAATACAATTAATAACACACTAACAACTAATAATCAATAGTTAGGTTTCATTAGATCTAAGCAAACACAAGATAAATCTAGCCTAGCATGTTAATCAAAAGACAAGAACAAGATATAATCAAACAACACATAGACATATTGATTGATTAAGTGATTACTTATCTTCAATTAAACATGGGAGATCCAAGGGTATGAAAACCCTTAAAAATGGCTGAAATTCGTCTTAGGGTTTCTCCTCACAAAGTTGCACACCAATGACAAAAAATTGCAAAACTATATATAGAACTTAGTAGCTGACGGCGTCACGTTATAGATCTTGACGCCGTCACCTCGCCGTGGCTAGGGTTCCCGGATGGTCTTCCTGACGCCGTCCCTCTTTAATCCTCCAAAATCCGCTCTGGCTTATCAAGGCTTGACGACCTTCTTGACGCCGTCCCCCTTTAATCTTCCAAAATTTCTCTGGCTTATCAAGGGCTGACGGCGTCACAATAGAGCTTGACGCCGTCACATGTACTTTTCCAGCAGCTTTGGAGACTTTGTCGTTTTCTTCACTTTTATGCTCCAAAAACGTCCAAAATGCTTCCTTTTCTAGTTTTCTTCTCCAAAGTACCTAAAATGACAAAAGGAACGATTTAGGGCAATATTTGATCAAATAAATACGATTTAGGGCTTAAATGACCCCCTAAAAGCGGTACACTTTTCGCTTCATCAAATACCCTTACACTTGAGATTTGCTTGTCCTCAAGCAAATGCGCTTTTATTCTAATCAAAATACAAGTTAGGGGTCATTTAATGCTAATATAAAAGTAATTACAACAAATAGTCGTTCCACTTTAATAAAAATAAGCACGGAGATTACAAACTAGCACCTCACAAGTAGTGTTTTGATACTCACATCTCTCAGGTGTCATCAAAATAAATCTCATAAATGAAAATGGATAATATCTCTCACTACCTGTCATAGCAAATAGATTACCATAGGCTTGGGAAAGGATCAAAAACCTCCTCCACTAGGCGTAAGCACCTAAGATAAACTATCAAAGAGGGCTTTTAAATGGGTTATAACGTTAGGTGTAGGGATATGATAAACACGGATTTGTTGGATAAGGGATATTTTACTGGTGGCGAGTTAAAGATCTTGATTAATTACATGTACAATATGGCGTTGCTAAGCCAAGACTAGACTCGACTTAAGCTAAAAACAAAATAACAAAAACATAAAATAAACATAAAATGAAACGGGATGGTAGTCCGTATGTTTTTTCTACTTTTCTTTTTCTCATTTTTTTTGTATTTTTCTTGATTTTTTTTTTTTTCTTCATACACTCTTGCCCTACCATCTAAGATAATACATCATAGGGGCGTTGCATTCCCCTTACACTTGAACTTTTACATAACTTTACAAATAACTATTCTAATGACTCGAATTAAGATAATCGAAACACTTGGAGTACTTTTAAAATATTTAGCACATATGGGGGTAATAATGTTGTTCTTCCCCATTACTCCATTACACTAGTACTTTACCTATGAGTCCCAATCGTCCCAAAACAATATGTACAAGGATATGACTCAACTTAGCAACCATGTAATCAATTAGATAATTAACTTGGGATTTAAACAAATGTTGTCACAATAATGCACTAAAAATGAGTGCATACAAGGTAGGCTAAGGCGATTTGGGTGTACATTTAAGTGGGGTGTAACAAATTCTTCCTTTAAGTAAAATGCTTAAAGGTCGAAACGAAAAGATAGGCTCTGAGGGGTGTACTAGGGGTATCGTGTACTAAAAATGAGTACAACGCAAGGGGTGTGGGAGAATTACTTGACCAATGTAGCCAATGTAATTATAACAAAAACACAGGTGTAAAACAATGGGTTAATCCTAATGCCTCTTATCTTGTAGTAAATCTAACTACACGAATGTAGTCTCACTTGTGGCCTCGGAATGGTCCTAACGCAAGTTCTAGAATCTAAGTGCTACCGGTACACACATTATAGCATAAATGCTTTTCCTACCAATTCTAGGGGCGAACCTCACATATTTGGGGGTGGAAAATTTTTTTAGTGGTACGGTTTTGTGCTAGTCATATAACTCCTATCCATGAGACGCTCATTAAGATCAAAGTTTCACTCCTATATGTTGTAAAAAAATTTAAATTTGGCACTAAAATTGCCCTAACAGGTATTTATCTCAGTTTTATTACACATCTACCATCAAATAAACAAAAATCAAGCGTAATAGCATTCTTTAAAGTATCGTACTTTACCCCCCCTTACACTTAAGATGAACATTGTCCCCAATGTTCAAATAACAAGATGTAAAAGTAAATAAGGTAAACGAATGAAATCAAATACTCCCCTGATTCATTTGGTGGATAAAGAGGTAACATGGTCAGATCTTCTTCCAAGAGAATGTAGAAGCTTCAAGACTAAAGCATTGCCAAAAGCTAGATTCCACATACATCTCCTTGTCCAAAATAACCTGTTAAACCTGAGAAAGCAAACACGAAAACCTGCATAACATCGGTGGGATAAATTCTATATAAGGATATAGTGCTTGTGGAATGATAATTTTGCAGATTCCTGGAGTTTATAACTTAGAGATTTAATAAAAACTTTTTATGATTCCGGTAGAAAAACAAAACTTTCAAAAATTTCAGAAAATTAAAACCTGACGCCGTCAGGTTGTAAGGCCTGACGCCGTCAGAAATGATCTGACAGAATTCTCATGTTAAGTTTCCTGAAAATTTCTGGAAAAACCTTTACCTTACTTCCTGGAAATCCTGCAAAACATCATTATGACTCGATACAAGCATTTGACTCAAACTATTACTAATATGTATGTTAATTTAATATTATTACGATTCATGTTCATTTGTTCTAATAAACCGATTTGGATTTCCCTTACACTTATCTTTTGCAAAATACCTTTATATGTAGTTAAGACGAAGTTAAAAACAAGATAAAGCATTTTCACAATTTAGTTTTGAACATGAATCAATAATAATAAAAATTGAACATACATACGGAAACAAATAAAATCAAACAAACAAATAAATAAACACACAAAGCAAATAAAGCTTGGGTTGCCTCCCAAGAAGCGCTTTTCTTTATTAACGAGTCTTGTAGCTAGACTCAAAGTCACCGTACATTACGTGATTCCATCATTCATAATGACGTATCCCTGATAGATATAATCCTTGTTATCAGGGTGGTGGTGTCTCAATCGCTCGACATTCGCAGTCACTTCACCTCCTGCCTTGCTGGTCAAGCTTACTATCCCATCTTGGTGTAGACTTTTAATTGTGAATGGTCCGTACCACCAGGGACTTGGTTCATTGGTAGGTGCTTTTGTTTCTGAATGCCTTAGGAGCACTGAGTCTCCTTTTGTAAATTCAACGGGGTTATTGGTCTGCTCATCAGCCTCAATATAATCGTTATTTCCACCCTTACATTCTCTAATCTCATTTTCATTGTAATTCTTAATCCTTGCCTCCCATGCAAGGATTTTCTCACGAACATTACCACGGATTATATTGGGGTTCGCCTCCATCTTCTTTTGTAGAGCAACATCTCGTATATGTCGTGGGATCGTTGGGAAGTTTATTGTTTTCTTCCCCTTCTTCATTTGGATGGTACTATTTTCGTAATCGATTTGTGCCCTAGTGGTAACGAGAAAGGGTGCCCCAAGGATTATTGGCATATTCATATCATTTCTTTCAATAATCATGAAGTCGACCGGATACAGGAATCCGGCAATGTTGACCAACACATCTTCTGCAATTCCTAACGGGTACTCATAAGAATGTTTTGCAAAGGAGAGTTTAGTACGGGTGATGGATGGCAGTTCGTCGGTTAACTGGACATAAACGGATAAAGGCATCAAATTTACGTCAGAACCTTGGTCAGCTACCGCATCCAGATACTTGAGTTTTCCAATGCTACATGGTATTTCGAAGACCCCGTAGAATTCCTGCTTTTCCACTAACTTTTGTCTTATGAGGCTCTCATACAATTGCCCTCCGGGTAATGTGTCAGATTCATCATCCGGTTCCATCCTCTTGGACTCCTTGTTGGGTAGATGAGTACGTCGATAGTTTCTCACCCAATCGTTTATGGTCTCCTTGTTTATTTCGTGCTTCAAGTAATGCCTCACTTGTTGTGACTTTGGCGGTTCTACCAATTGGCGCTCCTCAGAGGGCGCCTCCTTTCCCTTGTCGGAATCGCATTTGTAGGCATTGGTGTTTCCGTCATTAAGTGGGATGAAATCAATCTTGTTAACTTTCATAGTTATCAACTTCCCTCTTTCTTCATTTACGCCTCCTTTGACGATGGAGATGGCATTAACACATTTAGTGTTGGGAACTTCAACGTCTTTTCGCACTAACACATTTTCAGGAGCTTTTGTTTTTGTGTATTCTTTCAAAAGGCCCTCATCTCAGCCATCTTCTCTTCCATCTCCTCCTTTTGTTTGTAGATAGCTTCCTCAAATTTTGCCAATCGTTCGGAGTTTTTGACATGTATTCTCTCATTCGAGCTTCGAATGTTGGACTAAGTTCCTGAGGTGGTGAGTTGGGTTGAGCGTGCTTATGGAAGGGTTTAGTATCTTCCCTCCGGGGTGATTCGGACAATGGTATTTGCTTAATGCTTGAGACCGAGTTAACCGTTGCTTTTTGTGGACTTAAGGGTCTCTTTTGCTTTTCCATAAGATATGCAACCCTCTTCTCAAGTTCACTAACGCTTTCCTCAGTGATTTGATTGGCTTTATCGGGCGATGAATATGTCTTGACCGCCGAGCGTACGTCGTGGGAAACTTGCCACAATTCATCATCGTCGGATGCAAGCTCATCAATGATCTCCCATGACTCCTCGGCATTTTTATCACGCAATCTGCCTCCGGCGGCTCGATCGATGGCACGCTTGGTGTGGTAGTCAACATGGTCATAGAAGATTTGGATTTGAAGCCAGAGATCTGTGCCATGATGAGAGACTTTTCGGAGTAAGTCCTTGAATCGAATCCATGCCCCATACAGGGTTTCGCCTCGACGTTGTTCGAACATCAAGATATCCTTCCTTAACTTGGTAGTTCTTTCTGGTGGGAAAAACTGAGCAAGGAAACGAGTGGTGAGATCATCCCAAGAGGTGATGGATCCTGCGGGTAGACGCTCTAGCCATTGACTAGCTTGGTCCCGCAGAGAGAATTGAAAGAGACGCAGTCGGGTCGTCTCTCGAGTGGCAACATCAAGGTCTATAGAATCAACAATTTTGAGAAAGTCCTTGAGATGTTGATTAGGATCTTCGGAACGAAGTCCATGGAATGCGCATCCGCTTTGCACCAACCGGATGGTGTCGGATCGCAAGGGAGTGACATTGGCTCCTTGAGTGAGCTCAATGGTGTTTCGATAGCCATGGTGGCTAGGACGAGAGTAGTCTCCTAAGGTACGGGCTCTAGGAGGTGGGAGTTGTTGTGGTGGTGGGTTGTTGGGATCAAGGATATTACCACCTTCCATGATGTCGGATGGTAATGGTTACGAACAAAGAAATGAAGAAAAAAGATAGACTAAAGAAAACCAAGAAAATAAAATAAAAATCTCACTAGAAAGGAATCTAGTGAGTAGACCTAATAAAATAAAAATTCAACCTAAACAATAACTATTCCCCGGCAGCGGCACCAAAAACTTGATGCTGGTTTTGCGACCTTACAACAGGTTTTACCTCTCGAGGGATCTCAAGAGGCTTGCAATCCCCACCAGGCAGTGTACCTGACCGATGTAGTATAGTGAAGTGGCAAGTACCGGGGGATTGATCGTTCTCTAGGGGAATAGTGTCGTTAGGATTGAAAAACTACTCTAATAGGTCTAAGGGTGAGGGAAGATTCTTTTTGTATTTTTATATTTTATGTAAAGCAAGTAAAATCTCGGGTTTGAAAGAGTGGGCGGAATTAGTTGCTAGTCAACTAACCCAAATAACTACAAATGCAAATAAAATAAAATAACTGAAAATGAAAAGGTTGTGAAACTTATATGGAGAGAAATGTGTTTACTTAGATTTCCTTACTCCCTAACTATCTTTTACCGGTTGATTAGTGTGTATTAATTGCGTGGATGACGGGTGTATTCCTTAATACCATTCGTGGGGTGGCGTACGTACTTCCCCAACTCTACAAGCTCCTACTTCACTCCTATGTCGAGCCGGCTAAGAAGCTCCTAACATGGGATCACTAGAATTCGCTCATGCATTAAATACAACCATATAAACCTTAGTACGCATTGGTTCATGTTTCTTAAGACGTTCAAGCAAATTACCGTATAGGAGGTTAGCCAGTTTTCTTAAGCCTAACATCGATAAACAATCATCCAATACAATTAATAACACACTAACAACTAATAATCAATAGTTAGGTTTCATTAGATCTAAGCAAACACAAGATAAATCTAGCCTAGCATGTTAATCAAAAGACAAGAACAAGATATAATCAAACAACACATAGACATATTGATTGATTAAGTGATTACTTATCTTCAATTAAACATGGGAGATCCAAGGGTATGAAAACCCTTAAAAATGGCAGAAATTCGTCTTAGGGTTTCTCCTCACAAAGTTGCACACTAATGACAAAAAATTGCAAAACTATATATAGAACTTAGTAGCTGACGGCGTCACGTTATAGATCTTGACGCCGTCACCTCGCCGTGGCTAGGGTTCCCGGATGGTCTTCCTGACGCCGTCCCTCTTTAATCCTCCAAAATCCGCTCTGGCTTATCAAGGCTTGACGACCTTCTTGACGCCGTCCCCCTTTAATCTTCCAAAATTTCTCTGGCTTATCAAGGGCTGACGGCGTCACAATAGAGCTTGACGCCGTCACATGTACTTTTCCAGCAGCTTTGGAGACTTTGTCGTTTTCTTCACTTTTATGCTCCAAAAACGTCCAAAATGCTTCCTTTTCCAGATTTCTTCTCCAAAGTACCTAAAATGACAAAAGGAACGATTTAGGGCAATATTTGATCAAATAAATACGATTTAGGGCTTAAATGACCCCCTAAAAGCGGTACACTTTTCGCTTCATCACAAAAATTTTAGCAGCATCACCTTTCTCATAGTATGATAATTCGTCTTGAGTAGCCACAAAATGCAACCTTCATCAGCAGGACAAAACGCAAGCCACAAAAACTTTAACCACAAAACGTTACATGTTCTGAGACAAAACGCTAGGACACAAAACGCTACACGTTTTGAGACAAAACGCCATACCAATCTTTCAACAAGTAGCAACTTTGTAATTAGACAAACGCTAACTATAAAAAGCTAACCACACAAAACGCATACAAGCAGACAAGACTGTCACTATCCCAGTTTCGTCTTTATTCCGGTTTTAGTTAAAAACCAAAACTGTATGCATAGACCATACAAAATGCAACATTTTTGTGGAGAAGTCACTTTTACAATAGTTGTACTTTTTTCCTTTAATGGAAAACAGCCAAACCTACACCAATCTTATACACAAGTCGCAACATATCACATTCAATCTTAACCACAAAACGCCACTCAGAACACCCATCAAAACTTGCAACCAAGAACATCACCATTTGACACACCATTAATCAGCAAAACAAACCAACTGGACACAAACTGTGGAAAACTAGAAGGGGGGTTGAATAGTTTTCCGTCTTTTTAATTTTATTATGAAACCTTTGTTTCCTTTTAAAAACTTAGATTCTAGTTTGTTATGAAAAATAAAACTTAAATCTTATTATTAGTTATATATGTATTCTTTTAAATTGATTGTAAAAGTTTTGGTTTCTTGAATGGATTTTCAATTTGATCTTTATGTGAAGTCGACCTCTAATTAATACAAGCAATTATATAAGCCTATGTGTATGAAAGTAATGACGATGCAAGTAAAGAAATAAATAAGGTATGGAAAGATCTAACCGAGACACGAGAGATTTATAGTGGTTCGGCTACAAGGACACCTTCCTTGCCCTACTCCACTCCCCGAGCACACCTTGCTCGAGAGTTTTCTTCACAACTTCAATAAGCTCCCGTATGGCGGAGAAAACCGTACACAAATTTGGCTTACACGGGTTTAACGACACAAAGCTAAATGTCGAGTTCTAATCGTAGCTAGAACCAATCTCACAACTTCACAACACAACTTCTTCACAACTTATTCACGACTACTTCACAACGGCTTCACGACTTCTTCACGACTTCAACACGACCGCTACACAACCTCTATGATGCGGCTTCACGACTTCAACACTATGTCTTCATGACTAAGACTTCACGACTTCAACATGTCCGCTACACAACCTCTATGCTATGGCTTCACGACTTCAACACTAGGACTTCACGACTAGGACTTCACGGCTTCAACACGACCGCTACACAACTTCTATGCTACGGCTTCACGACTTCAACACTAGGACTTCACGACTAGGACTTCACAACTTTAATACGACCGCTTCACAGCTTCTATGCTACGGCTTCATGACTTCAACACAAGGACTTCATGTCTTCTAAGCTACGGCTTCACAACTTCTACATCACGGCTTCACGACTTCTACACTTTGACCTCACAACTTCTATACCACAACTACTTATACAACATCTTCACTACTTACACACAACACTAATCTACAACACACACCTTACATACAAATGAATGAATGATTTACAAAATTTGTTAAACACACAACTTAAGTAACAAGATGATACTAAGTTGTAATACTTCTAATCTTGATTGATAGAAGTATTCTTCTTTTGCACTTGGATGGTGGAAGCTTGGATCACTTGGAAACCAATGCTTAAGATTACATGATCAAAGGTTTTTTGAAGATATGAAATGAGATTTACAATAGAAAGTTTTAGTGCAAAAGGGTGAGTAAAAATCCAGGGGAAGGCTGGTATTTATAGGGAAAAATCTGGACAGCTGGAGCCTACTGGAGCGGGGACGGTCCCCTTAAATAGGGGGCGGTCCCCTTAATTATTAAGGGGGCCGCCCCTACTGAACGTTGGCCAATTTTGTCCTTTTGTGGGGAAGGTTTTTCTGGAACATTTTAACTGATTTTGGTTAAAAATTTGAATTCATATTTTTATAAAAGATTAAACATTTTTATTTAATACCAAAAATGTTTTTCAAAAATATATAAAATGTTTTTGATGTTTTATAAAAAATCTAGTTATTAAGAAAATGTTCCTTTGATCATATAATGCATTAAGCATTAGTTCATTCATACCTTAAGTGATTTTAGTTGTAGAAGTGAATATTTACAACTAAGTACTTGTTTGATTTATAAGTTTATGTTTTAATGAGTTTACATTTTGTGATCATCAAAACATAGAGATATGAATAAATATTGATAATGTTTTTAGGCATTTATTTATGTCAACAATCTCCCCCTTTTTGATGATTACAAAACCTAAACTCATTAAATCCTAAAAGTTATTTTTGGACAAGTATTTAGTGAGTTTATATTCACTTCTCCCCCTTTTTGTAGAATCAAAAAGGTTATGCCGACAAGTTTTTGAGACAAAATTTGTCGGGACGAGAACTCCCCCTTGATGTGTGCTCCCCCTCGTTTGAGGGCACCAAGGAATCGATATATGGAATACTTGCAAGAAAAATATTAGAAGCACGAGCATATATATAGCAAAAATAAGCATGCATATAAAGACATTCATTAAAAATGTTGTGTATAAATACACAACCATCCAAGATTATATTCAATCCTACATTAGCTAGTAAGTAATGCAATCTATATAATCATTCTAGGAGTACATGATTTTCCATGGGGCTTGCACACAAAATGGTTTGAAAAATTATTTTTGATTAAGCATTGCATATGCTTAATTTGGTGAGAATGAAGGTGGTGGTAGTGTAGTGGGTGAAAATGATGGAGGTGTGGTGGAGGTTGGTTGTTAAGCATGTGTTCAAGGGATGAAAACATGTAGTGTATCTCATCTCTAAGACCAAAGATGGTGGTTTTGTTGTGGATGTGGTGGTATTGGTGATGATGAGAAATGAGCATCAAGAGGTGTTATTGGTGATATGGAAATGACAAGTTGGGTGAATGGAGGTTCTTGAGTAGGAGGTGGAGTTGATGCTCTTGATGGTGGTGATGAAAGGTGTGAGTTGATGTAGTTATTGATGGATGAAAGGGTGTTTTTGATGGTGCATTTGGTGCACTCGGGGATTAACATTGAGGTGGTGGTGATGGAGTTTTGGTGTCTTAGAGATGATTTTGGTGATAGCATGGTGAATGAAAATGGGTGTTTGATGGAGGTGATGGTTGATTTAGGTAAGGTTTGGGCTAGATAAAAGGGGTCGCAAGATGCAAAAGAAAACAGTAAATTTTACTGCCAGATGGCCGGTCCCCTTAATTGTAGGCCGGCCCCCTTAAAATTAAGGGGACCGCCTAGGGAATTAAGGGGGCCGCCCATCTGGTGTTTTCCCAGGCGACCAAATTTGAAAAATTTCCAGAAAGGGTCATTTTTAGGGTGTTTTTGCAGCAAGCTCCATTTGAATCATGTACATCAAGAATGATTAAATAGTGGCATAAACATGTTAACTACGCATGCATACATTTAAAACATATTATGGAATAAGCATGTTATTAATCATCAAGCATGTATATATATCATGATATCAAGTATACAAGCAATAAGCATAACAATCATATATTAAAGACAAGAAATAAAGCATTCATTAGTTGAAAATAATTATGTTAAAAACATAATTAAATAATTATGTTAAAAACATAATTATTGATACAACACATATTTTGCTTATAGCATGCAATAAGTAGAAAATTTTAAATTGCCTAAGAGATCCATTTGACTTGCTTGAGACATGAAAAGCTTGAATTATTTTGGATGGATGATGGTAAAGAGGGGGTAAAAAAAATTGGATTAATGGGGTTGTAAGTTTGGGTGTATGGATGTTGGAGAAAGTGTTGATGGAGGAATTGGAGGTGGCGAGCTTGGACTTGACCATGTTGAATGAGGGTTTTTGATGTTGTTCAAGTGGTGGTGTTGGATTAGATCTAGTGAGAAGATACTCAATCCAAGTGAGACGCTCATTTAAGGTGATGGTTTGGTTTTGGAGAAAGATGCAACAAGGACTATTGTTGACATATTTCTCAATTTGACTCATGTGATGTGGTGATGATGGTAATGATGGTGAGATGGATGGTGATGATGGTAATGATGGTTTGATTTTAGAGAAAGATGCAACAAGGACAATTGTTGACATGTTTCTCAATTTGACTCAAGTGATGTGGTGATGATGGTAATGATGGTGAGATGGATGGTGATGATGGTAATGATGGTTTGATTTTGGAGAAAGATGCAACAAGGACAATTGTTGACATGTTTCTCAATTTGACTCTAGTGATGTGGTGGTGATGGTAATGATGGTGATATGGATGGTGATGGGTTTAAGTTGCTTTGAGCAAGGTGCAAAGCAAGGAGAGCATTAAGCTCATGGGCTTCCTTGAGTTCTTCAATGAACTTCAAGTGTTGAGTGGAAGGTGATGATGATGGAGAGTGGTTGTTATTTGGTGGAAGTGGTGGTGACACTTTTGGTGGTGGAGACATTTGTGAACTTGGGTAATTGTGAGTGAATGAAGGTGGACATATGGATGATTGGTTATGTGTGTGAAAGGGTTCATTAGGATAAGGTTTAGGTGTTGGTTGAGTTTGAACAACATCATTTGTTGGATTATGGCAAATGTCAAGCTTCCTCCTCCAAATGGGTATGTATGGTGTAGTGATGATGTGATTGTGGAAGGTAAATTTTGGAGGGTGGTTTGTTATAAAATGTGTTTGTGAATTTTGGGGAGTATAGGATGAAATGGGTTGGAAATTGAAGAAGAAATTAGTAATCCGTCACTCCAGATGGCCGGTCCCTTTAAATAGGGGCCGGTCCCCTTAATTTTAAGGGGGCCGCCTGGGTATTTAAGGGGGCCGCCCATCTGCTGACTTCCAGATTACTGGAAATGGGTTTTTGGTATAAATTTGTAGAAAAGGTTGTGTTTTTGGGTTTAGTTTCAAGCAAGTCCAACTTCTTTCAAGGCAATTTAGAATTTAATAACTCATATATGCTAAGCATATTAATTTAAGCAACTTTATCTAACATGCAAACTACTCATTAAGCATATAACATGTATATACATATATTAGACAAGAAGATAATACATAGCACCAAGTAACTCATAGTATCATACTTAGGAAGATTAAAAGACTAGTTAATTAATCCTATTGATTATCTATGTACAAGGGAATGTGGAGTTGTGATAGCATGGACTTCTAGACTTGTACCAAGTGAGATCTTTAATAAGTAAACCATGATTTTTTATTTTTTATTTAGTTCACTTATAAGTGTCATATACACAAGTATATATGACATATATGAGATCACCAAGCATGATTTAAAGAAATGTTTTTGGCATTATTCAACAATGCTTGAAAGTAGGTTTTATGTGGATGTGAAAAATATATTAATGAAATAGTTTTGGCTTTATTTCAAAATGTTTTTATGAGGAAAGAAAAAATATTTTTCCAATCTTTGGTTTTTGATAAACACGTAATTATAGACACAAATTTGGAAGAAAGGTAGGATGGTGAAACATGTTTATTAGAAATGTGTCGTAATCTTTTGAAAAATTATTTTTCCAAAATGTGAAGTTTTTGCAAATTTAAAAACAAGTCCCATTAATTATATGTTTAAAAATAGTGGTTTATGAAAGATCTCATGCTCAAGGGCATTGGTTAAGTCTATTGTCACATGCTACCTCTTTCTACATATCCTATGGCATTTAAGCATGTATTATGACTAAATACAAAAATACATCATGTCAGAGTAGTTAGAGAAAAACAAAAGCTATTATAATGACAATGCATTTAACAACTAAACAAATAATTACGAAGGCATGCGGTCAAATCAAATAGAAGCAAGTAAACATCTAGAAATTTTATATATGCAAGATAACATACATCTAGGAATGAAAAGCTCTAGTGAAAAGCAAAGTTCATAGCAGTAAACTATCGTTAGGTATATTTAGGAAAAATAATGTATTCAAGTTGGAGAATGAGTATGAGACTATTACTAGTGGTGCTCAATTCAGGCTAAACACGACCGTTTTTACGGGTTACACACACCCAACTTCTCACATAGAAGCAATTCAACCGTTAGGTCAAATTGAGTTTCTAGTCAATAGATTCTCCAGTAGTCATTCTCCTTTTAGAAGAAATTAAGTTCCTAAATTTACCTATCGGAGAGTACCAAATATGAAGATTGCTTGGTTTACTAATACTTAGGGGGGCTAACTAAAGGGTTTCTTTTTCATTAAGCCACAGAATGAATATAACTAAAGGTAAAGGCAAAGCAACCTATCAGACTAAGCGTATCCTAAGGCATTAATAAGATTATATGCATGAAGTAATTACTTATGAAATTTAAAAAGAGAACTTACCTTACGTCCTAGCTTTTCTTCGTAATGTCTTAGATGATGATCGACGTGTGAATGATAGGTGAGTCTTCAAGATAACCAAGGTGTGAAAATATATCATGGCAAGCTTCTAACACCTTATTTAAACCGAAGTGACTTGACCCGAACATGTCTTGTACGGATGATGATCTTCTCCTTCGTCTGTGTCACTCCATGATTTTGGATTGAGTTCACTTTGGAGTTGATTCATGTAGTCTTCGTCGCTAACACCTACATTAACAACATTTGAACTAGTAGCACATGTATCTATTTTATCTACATGTTTATCTATTAAATTTTCTAGGATAACTAATTCATGTACAAGATCAAAATCCTCATCTTTGGCTTGACATTTTTCTTGATGAAAGTTTAAGAAATTTTTCCAAATATCATTTGCCGTTTTATAGAAGAATATTCTTTCATATTCAACTTTCGGCAAGGTTTTATAAATAATTATTTTAGCTTTATTATTTATTTCATTCTTCGTTTTCAAATAATCAATTTGACTTTCAAAATCCGTTTTTGTTTGATTTTCAAAATCAGTTTTTGTTTAACTTACAAAATATGTTTTTGTTTAACTTTCAAAATATGTTTTTGTTTGACTTTCAAAATCACCAATCGAAATGACATGCCAAAGATCTAGATCAATTGATTTCACATAAGTTTCAAATTTATTTTTCCATTCAAGAAAAGTATAGTTTTCAAATAGTGGTGGTTTTAGCAAAGATTCCCCTTCTAGATATTTTTCGAATTCCATAGATCGATTCAAGTTTTAAAATACAGTATATTTTAAATATCTTGATTGACGTGGCTCTTGATACCAATTGTGGAAAACTAGAAGGGGGGTTGAATAGTTTTACGTCTTTTTAATTTTATTATGAAACCTTTGTTTCCTTTTAAAAACTTAGATTCTAGTTTGTTATGAAAAATAAAACTTAAATCTTATTATTAGTTATATATGTATTCTTTTAAATTGATTGTAAAAGTTTTGGTTTCTTGAATGGATTTTCAATTTGATCTTTATGTGAAGTCGACCACTAATTAATACTAGCAATTATATAAGACTATGTGTATGAAAGTAATGACGATGCAAGTAAAGAAATAAATAAGGTATGGAAAGATCTAACCGAGACACGAG
This sequence comes from Artemisia tridentata subsp. tridentata, assembly GCA_021014915.2. Lineage (NCBI taxonomy): Eukaryota > Viridiplantae > Streptophyta > Magnoliopsida > Asterales > Asteraceae > Artemisia > Artemisia tridentata. The sequence goes on from CP139507.1 coordinate 366,905,100, forward strand.
AGATTTATAGTGGTTCGGCTACAAGGACACCTTCCTTGCCCTACTCCACTCCCCGAGCACACCTTGCTCGAGAGTTTTCTTCACAACTTCAATAAGCTCCCTTATGGCAGAGAAAACCGTACACAACTTTGGCTTACACGGGTTTAACGACACAAAGCTAAATGTCGAGTTCTAATCTGTCACACCCCCAAAATCAGGTCCAGCGGAAGCATACATGCCACTGGGGTGCAACTCAATTGGTATCACAACACAAGTGTAAAGAACGGTTTTCACATCAATCATTTAGAATATATTTGAGAAGTCAAAAGTGTTAATTTACATTATGAAAAGTGGTGCGGAAGTTGGCCCATAAAATAAGTTAAGCGGTCCCAAATGTTTATCAGAGTCTTCTATGACCATGCCATGCCCTGCCAAAAGCCTCCAGTAGCGTGCTATTGCTTGGTTCCTGAAAATACATGCTAAAGTGTCAACACGAGGTTGGTGAGTTCATAGAGTTTTGCTATAAATAAGTTGAAAAGCCTTTAGAGAAAGTTTCCACTGCATAGGCATTGTAAATCCACTCAGTTCCAAGCCCTGCCCATTCAAGACTTGCAACCTGTGTGTTTACAACCCAATGCTAACATAGTATGAGTAAGACATGTGCGTATACGATGTGCGTTCTATAACACTAGAAGACCTTATGCTGCTCACGAGGAGACTTATCAATGCTGCTCATGAGGAGACTTATCAATGCTGCTCACGAGGAGACTTATCAATGCTGCTCACGAGGAGACTTATCAACGCTGCTCACTAGGAGACTTATCAATGCTGCTCACGAGGAGACTTATCAATGCTGCTCACGAGGAGACTTATGTTCGGCTACCCCAAGTGTTTGATACTTAGGTCCGCGATATGATTCGTTCGGCTACCCCAAGTGTTTGATACTTAGGTCCGCAATATGCTTTCAAGAATAACGCAACTAAGTTTAACACAATCATGTATGTAAGCAAACAGTTTAAGCATGTATCTCCCCCAAAAGTTCAAAACGTATAAAGAAAGGGGCTATGAAACTCACCTGATGCGATAGCAACAATGATAATAATGGATAAGATGAAATGAGGCTCGATCTCTAACCGCGACCTATTATGAATGATATGATCTAGCGTAAGAAATGATACTATGCTACACATGCAAATACATATGTTAACGATACCACTCGTTAGTTTTGAAAATAATGTTTATCGCCGAAAACTACATTTTTGACGTCTCGTTAAGTTATGAACTACTTTTCGTGTAAATATGTTGAAACGGTACTCCACGATCCTTGTTTGATGTTTTATCGCCAAATAAAATAGTTTCGTCGCAAAATAACCCTTTTTACTACTTGTGAAAATATGACCAAACGGCCTCGCAAAACTAGTCGCAAAATATGTACGTTAAGAGTTAGGAATAGAACTTGACGTTTTTGAAATCCTTGTAACATAATCTCTCAGCCGTCTCCTTTGACTTTTGGTCATACGTGACTCGATCAACGGGAAAATAGCTCGCAACATGGTGACTTGAAAGAAAAACTGTTTTACACTTGGAATATATTTTGCTATTAGAAGCTGTCAAAATTAAATAAGTTTCGTCGGGTTTTCAAACGTGTATATCTTGGTCGTTATAAGTCTGTTTTCAACGTTCTTTATATCCACGGAATCGTCATAGCATGAACTAACATATTTTCAGTAACTCGGCCCTCCTAGATCATGTCTAATGCCTCGTTTTTTCCCTTGAAGTTCGGCAAACAGCAAGCTTATTTTCAGAAAATAGTTTTTCGTCGCCTAACTTGTTAAAATCATATCTCCTTCGCTATAAGTCGGTTTTTAGTGATTCAAGCGACCACGGTTTCGTCTTTGAGTGTATTTTCTAAATCTTTGGTCCAAAGTTACACCCTAGCCCCTGAGTTTCCCACGTTTTGCAAAAACGGACAGCAACTTTCTATAAGTGTTAAAACTTGGTTTTCCTAGTTGCTAACTTGTTCAAAAACCAACCAAACAACTTCAAATGATCCCAAATCCTACCATACATCTTCTTAGGGTGTCATGGGGTCCTAAACATCATCAACCTTGCTAATCTACCAAGGATCTCATAAGGATGTTAATAAAACTTATAGATCTAGTGTTTATTATGAAAATGAACAAAGTGGTATAGATAACTTGTATTTTGCATGATCAATCATCAATATAACATGAAAAACAATAGATTGAAAGTATGAAAAGATTAGAAAGATGTTCTTGAAGCTTACTTGATGATTGGTGAGCTAGAATGAAAAATGACCACAACCTGGGAGTTTTTATTGCAAAACTCTAACAAGGAAGGTATAAGGAACTTGTAAATCACTTGAACTATGAAAAACTATGGATTCTTCTTGGTCTTGTGGTTGTGCCGTGGGATTGAGAGAGAAAAGAGGGAGAGAGTTTGTGATTTTTGTGAAAAATGAGCTAGTTTAGGCATTATATAGGCCAAGGGCATTTTGGTAATTTCAATGAAAGGGTAAAATGGTAATTTCACTAGGTTTTTGAAATATCTAGATATTTTTTAGAAAATATCTAGATATTATAGGTTGGATACTTATCTTGACTTATGGAGTGAGTTTTGGTCCCGCTAATTGCTAACTGTAAGTCGTAAAGTCACCAAACTTAAAACCGGGCATCCTAAAATTCCTAAATTCATGAAAATGTCACGGAAGGTGGAAAACATATATTACTCTTGTTGGCAATGTTGTTTGGACATATCGGGATGCCTAAATGACGTTTAAACCTTAAAGTAAGTCTCGGACACGGTTTCGTGATTCTTGCAGAAATTATCCGACGAGTGCCAAAATCTCGGGTTATCATTAAAATAGTTTAACTTACGAGCAGCATTGATAAATCTCCTCGTGAGCAGCATAAGGTCTTCTAGTGTTATAGAACGCACATCGTATACGCACATGTCTTACTCATACTATGTTAGCATTGGGTTGTAAACACACAGGTTGCAAGTCTTGAATGGGCAGGGCTTGGAACTGAGTGGATTTACAATGCCTATTCTGTGGAAACTTTCTCTAAAGGCTTTTCAACTTATTTATAGCAAACTCTATGAACTCACCAACCTCGTGTTGACACTTTAGCATGTATTTTCAGGAACCAAGCAATAGCACGCTACTGGAGGCTTTTGGCAGGGCATGACATGGTCATAGAAGACTCTAATAAACATTTGGGACCGCTTAACTTATTTTATGGGCCAACTTCCGCACCACTTTTCATAATGTAAATTAACACTTTTGACTTCTCAAATATATTCTAAATGATTGATGTGAAAACCGTTCTTTACACTTGTGTTGTGATACCAATTGAGTTGCACCCCAGTGGCATGTATGCTTCCGCTGGACCCGATTTTGGGGGTGTGACATAATCATAGCTAGAACCAATCTCACAACTTCACAACACAACTTCTTCACAACTTATTCACGACTACTTCACAACGGCCTCACGACTGCTTCACGACTTCTTCACGACTTCTTCACGACTTCAACACGACCGCTACACAACCTCTATGATGCGGCTTCACGACTTCAACACTATGTCTTCATGACTAAGACTTCACGACTTCAACATGTCCGCTACACAACCTCTATGCTATGGCTTCACGACTTCAACACTAGGACTTCACGACTAGGACTTCACGGCTTCAACACGACCGCTACACAACTTCTATGCTACGGCTTCACGACTTCAACACTAGGACTTCACGACTAGGACTTCACAACTTTAACACGACCGCTTCACAGCTTCTATGCTACGGCTTCATGACTTCAACACTAGGACTTCATGTCTTCTAAGCTACGGCTTCACAACTTCTACACCACGGCTTCACGACTTCTACACAACGGCTTCACGAATTCTACACTTTGACCTCACAACTTCTATACCACAACTACTTATACAACATCTTCACTACTTACACACAACACTAATCTACAACACACACCTTACATACAAATGAATGAATGATTTACAAACTTTGTTAAACACACAACTTAAGTAACAAAATGATACTAAGTTGTAATACTTCTAATCTTGATTGATAGAAGTATTCTTCTTTTGCACTTGGATGGTGGAAGCTTGGATCACTTGGAAACCAATGCTTAAGATTACATGATCAAAGGTTTTTTGAAGATATGAAATGAGATTTACAACATAAAGTTTTAGTGCAAAAGGGTGAGTAAAAATCCAGGGGAAGGCTGGTATTTATAGGGAAAAATCTGGACAGCTGGAGCCTACTGGAGCGGGGGCGGTCCCCTTAATTATTAAGGGGGCCGCCTAGCAAAATTAAGGGGCCGCCCCTACTGAACGTTGGCCAATTTTGTCCTTTTGTGGGGAAGGTTTTTCTGGAACATTTTAACTGATTTTGGTTAAAAATTTGAATTCATATTTTTATAAAAGATTAAACATTTTTATTTAATACCAAAAATGTTTTTCAAAAATATATAAAATGTTTTTGATGTTTTATAAAAAATCTAGTTATTAAGAAAATGTTCCTTTGATCATATAATGCATTAAGCATTAGTTCATTCATACTTTAAGTGATTTTAGTTGTAGAAGTGAATATTTACAACTAAGTACTTGTTTGATTTATAAGTTTATGTTTTAATGAGTTTACATTTTGTGATCATCAAAACATAGAGATATGAATAAATATTGATAATGTTTTTAGGCATTTATTTATGTCAACACAAACCTACGAGTGTGAACCAAGAACAAAACCAACCACTCGTTAACAACACAATCAATTTGAACAAAGCAGTCACGACAACCATTTCTCAATCAACACAAGTCACACCGTTAAATCAATGAATTTAAGCACAAATGAATACCACAAGTCACACGTTTGTATCAGTGGACAACTAAAGCCCGAATTCATTTAAGACCAAAACAAAAACAAAAAAAAAGGCACGCAAGACTTGTAAGTATTAATGAATAAGATTTGTTGTACGAACAGATTTGCCACAAGAGAAAGAAAAAAACATCCACCAATCGCCACAATTCGAACATATGAAGCAACAAAAAATTGACAGATTCGAACCAAAAAAATGAAACCAACACACAATCAAACCGAACCTAACCTGGCTCTGATACCAATTGTAAGATCTAACCTTTTGATTATGTGTATGATTCGGGTGGCCTTGGTTCATGGAAGATTAGATCCATGTTTGGATGAGTTAGAGAGATGTTAGAGAGAGAGAGGGAACCCTTGAAAGCAAAATGTGAAAAATTAGATTGAAGTGAAATGAGAGTTCCAACCCTCTCCTTGTGTGGAGAGGGCTATTTATAGTTCCTAATACTTGTGCCCCTAGTGGGCTGTGGAGTGAGCTGACAGTGGGGAAAGCCCCGACCCACTCCACAAATATATGTAACTACACTAATAATACTAATAATACTAATAGTACTAAACAAATATTAATAAGACTACGAGCTATGTAAATGCTAAATAGATGCTCGGGGTGACCGAGCCTTCATCTGAATATTTATATTCATAACAGAATGAACTTGGACACAAATATGGCAAAATACATTCCCATCACATATATAAATAGAGATCCGGAGATCACAAAATTCACACAGTAGAATTAGTAGAGAATAGTATTAGTAGGTAGGGTGGCGATCGAGTCATGTTCGTGTTGACCTATTTGGGTTCGCGTGTTGGCGGGTTGAAATAACCTCTACCCAAATACGACCCATTTATTAATCATGTCAAGAAGATCAACCCTAACCCTGACCTGCTTAACACGTGTAACTCGTTTAACCTATTTAAGTAACTAGGTCAAGCAGTGAATAAGGTTCTTGGTTTGTTGATTTAACTAGTTTAAATGCAAAAATTATATAAAGATCTAAAATATGATAGAAATAACATACAAATAACTATACGACAATCTCAATAATATCTGAGTTATAAACATCAATTTCAATATATAATATATGAGTTATAATCGTAATTCACTCATATTAAGTACATAACAAAATACATTTAATCCATATTCAACATTAAAACTGTTAGTATAAACAGTCTCGTTGGGGAGATTGTTAGTGCAAGCAGTCTCGTTTGTTTTGATTGATGACAAACATGTAACTTGATACATAACGTAAAATGTACAAGTTACTTGTAATCTTATTTTGTCTCAACATACATTCAACACCTCTCGAGTCCTCGTATGATACAACACAGGTTCGTACATGTTTGTTATGTGGCATTATGATCAAACCCTTAACAAACCATCTAGAATGTTTAAAATACGGCTAGGTCATTAAGTATTTTAAAAAGACTAACCATTCTACTTAGAACCTCATTTCATATTTTGCATATACAAGTATTTTTACTTGTACATCATGTTTCCTAAGTTTAGTAGGATAAGTACACTTTAGGTGTCAAACTAACATGATACATCTTGGTAAACACATATTAGTTAAGCTAGTATATACATGCTACATGATCACTAGGATACATGTTACATACATATATACATTTATATGTTTATGTTTATTTCTTAAATTGGAAATATTTAACATGACATCATGGCATGCATCACTTACATATCTTGGAAGATTTGTAATATATTTTGTATAGATCTTCAAGCTGCTAAGTTGACTTTGAAAGATCTTGACATGACTTGGCTTGATATGGAAAGATATGAAAAGATTCATGAAATCCTTAGCTGTCAAGCACTGGCGGATCCAAACCTATACAAAGGCGGATCCAAATTTAGGGATCCGCCAAATCCGCCAACTGTTGAAACAGTTTTCCTATAAATAGTAGCCCATTGTTTACCCATGGTTTTAACCACTTAGAATACACATTCCCTCTACCCTTTGCATGCATTTAGATCAATAGAAAACCATGTAGAAACACACATTAATCATCCATTTCATAATGATCATAATGTTACTAACTTTCATTATGTTGTAAGCATACTCTAAATATGATCCTGTGAAGCAAACTCAAGATCATGAGTCATCATCCATCTCAAGTATAGCATACTTCCTGATCCTCCAAGATGGTTAGAAGATCTTGAAGTCATTATCCACCATAGCATTCCAACATATGAAGATTCAAGGGCACTTGACATCCTCAATGATTGAAGACTTCTTATTCAATAAGTTCATGTAGATTACACATGCATATATGAAGATCCATTACATCAATTTTAGGGAGCTTGTGATCTTCATACATTGATGGCTTCCGATCAATGGAAGTTCATATAGATTAGTCATTTATATCCATTGAACATTTATGTCATGGATCATTGTTGTAACCATCATTGCATCATAACCTATTCATACTAGATTAGGTGGTCTATGTGTTTGTGCCATAAAACACAAGGTTTCTATATTGGGCCATAAAACATAGCAGGAGTGGTTGTACCCTTGTAAAGAACTCGACATCTAGCTTAGTGTCGGAAATTGTATAAGCGACGATGGGAGTGGTTGTACCCTTGTAAAGAACCAACGGGAGTGGTTGTACCCTTGTAAAGAACCCGGTGTTTAGCTTAGTACCAAAAAAATTGTAAGCGACGATTGTAAGGTTTTCTCCGCCGAGAAGGGAGCTTGTTGATCTAGTGAAGTAACTCTCGAGTTGGGTACTCGGGGAGTGGAGTAGGGCGGAAAGGAGCTCCGTGACCGAACCACTATAAATCATCGTGTTCGGTTTGCGCTTTCTTTTACTTACCACTTTACTTTTATGTTTGCATTATATGTTTGTTTGTGTTGTGATATTTGTTTGACAACTTGCTTAAGGATATGCTAGTCATAAACTACACGTAAATCTTTCATATTACAACAAGCTTAATCATACATTTGATACAACAAGTTTAAGTTTTCAAAACGGGAACGTATTCACCCCCTCTACGTTTTCACAAAAACTAAGTTATATATTTTATTTTTATAGGCTTATATAATTAAATGGGTTCACGTGTTGACCTATTCAACCCAAACACGACCCGTTTATTAAACGGGTTGGACGGGTTGACATGTTTTTTTACCCAAACCTGTTTATCCTTAACCCAAACCTCTTTAACTTCGTGTCGGGTTCGTGTCGTTTATCGTGTCGTGTCGAGAATTGCCACCCCTAATAGTAGGAGTAGATTATTAAGGTAGGATTAGGAGTAGGAGTAAAGTAGGAGTATTATTCTAGCTTATTGTGTTAGCTTATTTCAATGTAATAGTCTAGTTTATTTCAAGTGCTTATTGTAATTTACTTTTTAGCTTAATATTATAAAGATGAAGTATTATTTTGAAGATGTTTTGAAGAATCACTTTCTTTCTCTAATCCTCTCTTTTATTTTCTTTTTCTTTCTTATCTAATAAGCCAAATAAACTCTCATATAGCTTATGTTTTTGGTATATTTAGATTAGCTTATTTTGATAAGCTTTCTTATAGCTTATTCATTTTAAGCTCTTCTCTTTTATTTCTTTTAGTATAAAACTAGCTTATCCAATAGTTTATTTTTAGATTATTTAGATTAGCTTTTTATATAAGCTTTTCCATAGCTTATTCAAATAAGTACTTTTTATTTATTTATTTTCTTTTCTAAGCAACTTTATTAGTTTAGATCTAATAGTTTTTAGTTTATTTTCATTTAGCCTTTATATTTAGTAGTATATTCATACTAGTTTTAGATCTATTAGCTTTTTAGCTTATTAGGTTTAATACTAGTACTTCTAGATCAAGTTAGATTTTCTATAACTTATTTGATCTAGTTTAGTTACTTAGATCCTTATTCTTAGCTTATTTCAATTAAAGTTTAGTACTTTTTAAATCAATAAGCTTTCCATAACTTATTTGATTTATATTATTGATTATTTGTTCTAACCTTTGTTAAAGTTTTGATTTTTATGCTCTTATCATTCATCGTAAGACGAGGAGCTTAAGGGTCTTATAAGCTTGCTTATTAACCAAAGTTTGTGGCTTTCTTTGTTTCGATTAAGCTAAATAGTGAATAAAGTTTATAACTTTATTGATTATTTTGTTAAATACAAGCTAATAAAGAAATAAACTTTGGGGTTTGATAAGTTTATAAGATTGGGTGGTATTTAGTCTCACTTTATTCACGGGGTTCTTTTCTCTTACTGTAACACACCCGTTTTTGATATACGCAGCGAAATATACGTTTGGGGTATTACTTCATGGTTCATAGTCATGAAAATAGAAAACGAATCAAAAAGAGACGTTTTAAAGATAATTGTTATCATTCATTATTTAAATCAGAGTACATAATATAGGTCCCAGAGGGAAGTTCGGAAACACGTTATAAAAGTTACATTATTCAGTTGAATGATAAAAAAATGGACACACTTTAAGAAAGTCCATCACCACTCCGTGCCAAGTTCAGTCCTTTAAATACCTGAGATAAACATGCTAAAAAGTCAACACAAAGGTTGAGTGAATCCATAGCGTTTAAAGTTATAATCAGTTGAACACAAGCTAATTAAAAAAAATATTTTGTTATATCACAGTTCGGGATATTGCACTAAACCTCATGACACGCAAAGTGTTGACAGTTTCCAGTCTCACTAACATATTAAAGAGGTTAGTTGTTTGCCCCCAAGTGAGAGCTTGCCAAAACTCCTCATAGATTTCAAATATAATACATCTGCCTAGCCGGCTACCACAAAGATATCCATCCGACAAGTACAAATGGGTCGTCAGGCCAATAGATCTATTCATTATATTCGCGCTCCCCCAGCAGGTGACTAATGATGCATGATACGAGGGACTTTTAAAATAAATATGAATATAAATTCAAATAGGCAAACGTTAACTTAGTGCAATAACAATCAGGAAAATACTTGTGTTCAATTTAGTAGCATGTATCTCCCCACAAGTTTAGAAAACGTGATAAAAAGTGGGACTACGAACTCACCTTGATAGTCTGGATGGAAAACAACGTTATACAGAGTTGATAAACGTCTCCGGCACGCAATCTGGTTCGTTATGTCAAATTTTCAATGATCGTTTCTGATTATATAAGTTTTGTTATTCGTCTCGTAACGTTCCTGGTTGTTGATTAAATGTTATATTTGAGACAACATGAAGTCTCTTCAAAAGTTGGATAAGATTTTATCTTATTGTTCATTTTTATGTTTCCGTTCGTTCGTTATCGAGATATACGTAATTTTATTTATTAGTTTTTATTAATTTTATTATAAATATATTTAAAATATGTTAATAATAAAGTTTATATATAAGTTACGCTTTTTACCCTATAGTTTCATGTATTGACAGTTTATACCCCTGAACTTTCACAAAATGACAATTTTTACCGCTCAACTTTTATAAAATTACAATTTTTACCCCTCAACTTTGGTCAAATAACAGTTTTTACCCTTGTACTTTCGATAATGACACTTTTCACCCTTATCTTTGCATCGATGGCAAATTTAGTCCCTTATTAAATAACTTTTAGAAATTGACAAATTTGGCCAAATAAAACTCCCTCTTTTAAACATGACAACATTTACCCTTTAACTACAATTCGAATTCACTTAAAATCCAAATTATGAAACTTGATAGAGTTTTGGCAGAATATATCCCTAAAGCAATTTAACCATTTCACTCGATATCCCTTTTTACAAAAATACGTTTTATGTTTCGGAAAAAGACATAACTTCTTACGACTCTTTTACATACTTAATATTCAAATTATAAAGAGCTTATGTTTAATTTATCAGCTTGTCATTCGAGCTTTTCAAGCTCGAATGAATTTATTTTCATTCGATCGGGTAACAGAAATGTGCCAGTTCCAAACGTAAATATCTTGATGAATTCTTAATCATTTTACTTTGTTCTTTTTCCTAAAATTAGATAGCTTAGTGGTCTGTTAGTGTGCAAAAACCTAGAATTTTTAGTGTCCATTTTGCGGTCGAATTCGGGGTCCAAAGTTAGATGTCTGATCGATTTTAGCGACAGAAAAAAATAGGAAAAAGGTTCGGTTTTTGTTTTCTGAGTTTAGAGACTAGTTTTTTCAGTTTATTTACAATATTCTTAATGTATTTAAGTTGTTTTTAACATATTTCCATGGTTCCTCGATCTTTTATTTATGTTAAGGGTTCGTTTGGTTTTGTTCTCGACACAAAAGAAAGAAAAATAAAATATTGATTTTAGCTCTATTATACATAACCCATGTTTATTAGTATCTTATGTCTAATCTTTTAACATATTTCAAAGTTACTCATTTTATGAATATATATAAACTAGGGTTTGATTTAGTTGGGTTCGAACAAGAGAAAAAGAAAAAAAAAAATGAAAAGGCTATTTTGATTTTAGCCTAGTTATATTATTAGGGTTTGGTTATCATTGTTTTAAGAACATAATAAATATATAAAAAGTATTGAAATAAGATTAGAAGACTTACCTAATAATATGGTTCGACTAGGGTTTCTAGGTGGCGAATTGGGTTCAAACTAAGGCACAAGAGCTTCCTACTTTCTTCTAGGTTTCCTATGGTTATTATTTGGATTGTATGAAGGTTGTATGATCAGTAGGGAGTGGGTAATGGACTGTTTTGGATTGTGTCGAGTGGTGTTGTGAAGAAATGAGGGTTTACATGGTTTGTATTTATAGGAGGGGAGAATTAGGGTTTTCTAGGGTTTCTAAGGAGGGATAAGGTGATGTGTCTTCATTCTTATGGTTCCATATGGGAAGAGGGGGAGGGAAGTTGATGTGGAATGTCCCTCTCCACACAAGTGTCCTACATGAGGTGCTTTCTAGAGAAGGTATGATGTGGAGATATTTAGGGTTGCCATATGTGTATTTTAGGGTTTAGAAAAAGGAAAGGATTGGTTTGTGTCTTGTTGGGTTCGAACTAGGCAAAGGGAATTGGGATGGTTTGGTTCGATTGGAGCTTTATGGGGTTGTACATAGGGCTTGGTCATGTGGTACTCTAGGTTTAGGGATATAGTTAAGGTTCTAAGGTTTATTTGTTAGTTAGGATAATTTTTCTAGAGTTTCTATATTTATTTACATGTATCGAGTTCTAAAAAAATAAAAAGAAACTCATTTGGTGCATTAAAGAGTTGTACTTTAGGCTTAGGAGGATTGTACTAGAGTTTAGAAAATAAGAAAAATATATTTTTAATATTTCCTTAAGTTATGAAATTTTTATGTAATTTTTTTATTAAGCTTTAAATATACATAAATGAGATTTTAAGATTTTTGTGCATTGGAAGGTTGTAGATTGAGTTTAAGGACTTGTACATATAATTAGTAAATCTAAAAATTTTATTTTATTAAATTAGTGCATGAGTGTGTTATACATTATGTTTTAAAATAATTATTTTTAAGGTTTTTATAGTGTTTTTATTAATATTTAAGTTTTATGCTTAAATGACTTGTACGTTGGTTTAAAGGATTTGTACATATGTATTTTATAAAATTATTATCTAGGGTTTGTGATTTTTATTACATAAAATCATAGTTTTGGAAAATTAGGGTTTGTATCGGGAGTTATAGTGGAATTAGGGTTTCTGTGCTTTAGTGACTTGTACATTACTTAAATAAATTGTATTTTAATATTTCTAGGGTTTTGTTATTTTTACATGTTGTTATGGTAGCTTAGGGTTTCGTAAAATTCTTATTAGATAAGAAATGTTCAATTTAAACGTATGTTAACGAATTAACGTAAAGTAGCAAATGAGATCTCACAAAGTTTTAGTTCAAAGATGTTTATATAAATAAACATTAAATACGTTAAGGTTTGGTTGCGTGTGAGCACGTTTATTGAGGATGTGATCTACGTTACTTTAGATAATAGTTACGATCAGATAATAAAAAAAATTCTACGTGGAAAAAGGATAAGTATTTATAATAGTAGTGGAATTATTACATCGGTTATAATATCCCCCCATTGAAGGGAATCTCGTCCCGAGATTCAGTCTACGTTGGTTGGTGAATTTGGAAAAAGATGTGGGTACTTTGCCCGGATTTGATCTTCTCGTTCCCAGGTAAATTATGGCCCTCTCTTGGAGTTCCATCTAACCTTAACGATGGGAACGCGGCTTCGCTTGAGCTGTTTGATTTCTCTATCCATGATTTCCACAGGTTCTTCCACAAAATTAAGCTTGTCGTTGAGACGAAGCTCTTTCATGGGAATCACAAGTGTTTCATCTGATAGACATTTCTTTAGATTAGAGACGTGGAAGACATGATGTATTTTACTGAGATCTACAGGAAGTTCAAGTCGATAGGCTACTGGACCGATTCTCTCCAGAATCTTAAATGGTCTGATGTATCTGGGATTCAACTTTCCTCGTTTTCCGAATCTGACCATGCCCTTCCATGGTGATACTTTTAACATTACTCTATCTCCAATTTCAAATTCCATAGGCTTCCGTCTTACATCTGCGTAGCTTTTCTGCCTATCTCGGGTAGCTTGCAAATGTTGTCGGATTTGCATTATCTTATCGGTGGTTTCCTGAATTATCTCTGGTCCGGTAAGTTGAGATTCTCCGTCTTTTGCCCAACAAACAGGTGATCGGTACTTTCATCCATAAAGTGCTTCAAACGGTGCTGCCTTGATGCTGGCATGGTAACTATTGTTGTATGAGAATTCTGCCAAAGGCAGATGCTTATCCTATCCCTTAACAAAATCTATTACGCATGCCCTGAGCATATCTTCCAACGTTTGAATAGTTCTCTCTCTTTGTCCGTCGGTTTGTGGATGATAGGCAGTGCTCATATCTAGATTAGTACCCAAAGCTGTCTGAAGCTTTTCCCAAAATCGAGACGTGAAACGAGAATCACGATCTGAAATAATGGAAATTGGTACTCCATGTCGTGATACTATCTCTTTCAGGTATAATTGAGCTAAATCCACTACTTCATCAGTCTCCTTGATCGGCAAAAAGTGAGCTAATTTCGTAAGACGATCAACGATGACCCAAATGGTGTTATATCCGCTTGATGCCCAGGTAACTTGGTGATAAAATCCATAGTTATCCTTTCCCATTTCCATTTAGGAATCTCAGGTTGCGTCAATAAGCCAGACGGCCTTTGATGTTCAGCTTTAACTCGTGCACATGTCAAACATTTACTGACATATTCAGCGATGTCAGCTTTCATGTTTGGCCACCAGTAAAGCTTTTTGAGATCCTGGTACATATTTTCAGATCCTGGGTGGATAGAGTACTTGGATTTATGTGATTCATGCATAATCACATTTCTCAAATCACCAAAGTGCGGTAACCAGCTCCGGTTCTTTATACAACGAGTCCCATCAGGACGGAGTTCAAACGCCTTGTCCATACCCCTCAAATTCTCAGCCTGAATATTTTCTTCCTTTACTGCTTCAGTTTGTGCATTGAGAATTTGGGATGGCAAGTCTAAATTAATGGTCATGACTAAGGCTCTGACTCGAAGAGGCTTAATTCGTTCCTTCCTGCTTAAAGCATCTGCTACAACATTTGCTTTTCCAAGGTGGTAGCGAATTTCACAGTCGTAGTCACTTAGTAATTCTAACCATCGGCGTTGCCTCATATTTAATTCTTTCTGATCTAGAATATGCTGAAGGCTCTTATGATCTGTAAATACAACGCATTTTGTGCCATACAGATAATGTCTCCAGATTTTAAGAGCAAATACAACTGCTCCTAGCTCAAGATCATGAGTCGTATAATTCTCCTCATGAGACTTAAGCTGTCGGGAGGCATAAGCAATAACTTTATTTCTTTGCATCAACACCGCACCTAAACCCTGGTGTGACGCGTCGCAGTAAACAACGAAATCCTCACTTCCTTCTGGTAAAGCTAGAATTGGAGCTTCACAAAGCTTTTGCTTTAACAGCTGGAAAACTTTCTCTTGATCTTCTCCCCAAACATACTTCTTGTTCTTCTGAGTCAATTCCGTTAAAGATTTGGCAATCTTCGAAAATCCCTCAATGAATCTTCGATAATAGCCAGCAAGTCCTAAAAATTGACGCACCTCCGTGGGTGTTGTAGGTGTCGGCCAATTTTTGACTGCTTCTATTTTGGAAGGATCCACGTGAATACCATGGCGATCAATCACATGTCCAAGAAACTGTACGGTGTGAATCCAGAAATCACACTTGGAAAATTTTGCGTACAACTGCTCTTTCTTGAGCAATTCCAAAATAATCTTTAGATGCTCCACATGTTCTTCTTCGCTCCGAGAATAGATAAGAATATCATCAATGAACACGATCACGAATTTATCCAAATAGGGTTTGCACACACGATTCATGAGATCCATGAACACAGCCGGTGCATTGGTTAACCCAAATGGCATTACTTGAAATTCATAGTGACCGTATCGCGTTCGGAAAGCTGTTTTAGGAATATCTTCTTCCCTAACACGCAGTTGATGATAACCAGATCTTAAATCAATTTTTGAGTAAACGCTCGATCCTTGCAGTTGGTCGAATAAATCATCGATCCTTGGCAATGGATATCGATTCTTCACGGTAAGTTTATTCAATTCATGGTAATCGATACACATTCTAAAAGATCCGTCCTTCTTCTTAACGAATAGGACAGGTGCTCCCCAAGGCGATGAGCTTGGTCGAATAAAACCTTTATCCAATAACTCCTGCAGTTGATTGGATAGTTCTTGCATCTCCGATGGCGCTAAACGGTAGGATGCTCGTGCTACTGGTGCGGCTCCTGGCACTAAGTCGATCTGGAACTCTGCCTGACGAACAGGTGGTAGTCCAGGTAACTCTTCGGGAAAAACTTCCGGAAAGTCTCGTACTACGGGCACATCTTCCAATCGTTTTTTGTCCGTCTTCTTCTCAGTTATATGAGCTAAGAACGCTTGACATCCTTTGTTGATGTATTTCATGGTTTTGATGCAAGATATTATGCTTAGTCTGGTTTTGCTTTGATTACCCCGAATAATCAAAGTCTCACCCTCAAAAGGGATGTGAACCACTTTCTCGTTGCATAAAATCTTTGCATGGTATTTGGACAGCCAGTCCATACCAATGATTATGTCGAAGCTTTCGAGTTCGATGGGCATGAGGTCGATGTCAAAGGATTGATTTAATAAGGTTAAGGTACAATCTCGGATTATAGAATTAGTGCCTACCAATTTTCCATTAGCTAGTTCTATTTCATATGTGCTGTTTAAGGCAGTGGGAGTAAGTTTAAGTAAAGTTGCGAACGTAAGAGATATAAAACTTTTATCGGCTGCAGTATCAAATAATACTCTAGCTAGATGTTGATTAAGAGGAAACGTACCCGTGACCACGTTCGGGTTCTGCTGTGCATTACCATCTCCTAACACATATACTCATCCGCGGGCACCATTGTTCGGATTAGCGTTCAGCTTCGGACACCGGTTCTTATAATGCCCCTTCTCACCACATCTGTGGCATGTCACGATTACCGGCTGCAAATTTGCTCCAGTTGCTTTATAGTCCTTGGTCTGGTGTCCAATCTTCTGACACTTCACGCACTTAACAGTGCATAGACCATGGTGGTGCAATAGGCATCGATTGCAAAATGGATTCGTTCCGACATACCCACTATTCTCAGCAATGGTGGTAGCATAGGCTCTGGCAGTTTCCTGCCGACGGTTCTGTTGGTGATGGTAATTGTTACGGTTTTGGTGATAATTGTTTTGATTGTGGGGGTTGTTGTTGTTGTGACGGTTATCGTAATGATGGGTATTTCTTCTATCATCAAACTTTCATTTGTGATTACTGTTTCCCTGAGTAGAAATGCGCTTGATTTCCCGATCTGCCAACTTCTGGGCTATGGACATTGCTTCTTCCAGCGACTGAGGTTTTGAGGCAGTAACATTCCCCTCGATGCTTCGAGGTAATTGATGAAGCGAAAAGTGTACCGCTTTTAAGGGGTCATTTAAGCCCTAAATCGTATTTATTTGATCAAATATCGCCCTAAATCGTTCCTTTTGTCATTTTAGGTACTTTTGAGGAGAAATCTGGAAAAGGAGGCATTTTGGACGTTTTTGGAGCATAAAAGTGAAGAAAACGACAAAGTCTCAAAAATCGGCTAAAAGTTACCTTTGACGGCGTCAGATTTTACTCCAGACGGCGTCATGGCTTGGCAAGAAAAGGTGGATGTGAAATTTACTCATGATAAGCCAGTGAAAATTGCATGTGAATTCTGACGGCGTCACGCTTTAACCTGATCAAGGGCGTCACGGCTTAATTCAAAGAGGGACGGCGTCACATTCAAGGTCTGACGGCGTCAAGCCTTGATAAGCCAGAACGGATTTTGGAGAGCTAAAGAGGGACGGCGTCAAGAAGGCCATCCGGGAACCCTAGAAGCGGCGAGGTGACGGCGTCACACTCCATAAGGTGACGCCGTCAGATGTAAAAATCTATATATAGTTTTGCAATTCTTTGTCATTAGTGTGGAACTTAGTGTGGAATTTTTGGGAGAAAACCCTAAGACGATTTTAGCATCTTTTTCAAGGCTTTTTGCCTTGAGATCTTCCATGTTACATTGAAAGATAAGTTATCAATTAATCATTCAATATGTCTATGTGTTGTTTGATTTTATCTTGTTCTTGTCTTTTGTTTAACATGTTAGGCTAGATTTATCTTGTGTTTGCTTAGATCTAATGAAACCTAGCTATTGATTATTGGTTATTAGTGTGTTATTAGTTGTATTGGATGATTGTTTATCTATGTTAGGCTTAAGAAAACTGGCTAACTTCCTATTCGGTAACTTGCTTGAACGTCTTAAGAAACATGAACCAAATGCGTACTAAAGGTTTTTATGGTTGTATTTAATGCACAAGCGAATTCTAGTGATCCCATGTTAGGAGCTTCCTAGCCGGCTCGACATAGGAGTGAAGTAAGAGCTTGTAGAGTTGGAGAAGTATGTACGCCACCCCACGATTGGTATTAAGGAATACACCCGTCATCCACGCAACTAATACACACTAATCAACCGGTAAAAGATAGTTAGGGAGTAAGGAAATCTAAGTGAACATATTTCTCTACACATTAGTTTTCACCAACATTTTCATTTTTGTTATTTTATTTTATTTGCATTTGTAGTTATTTGGGTTAGTTAACTAGCAACTAATTCCGCCCACTCCTTCAAACCCGAGATTTTACTTGCTTTCATAAAAAAATATAAAAACACAAAAAGAATCTTCCTCAACCTTTAGACCTATTAGAGTAATTTTTCATACCTAACGAACACTATTCCCTGTGGAGAACGATCAATCCCCCGTACTTACCACTACACTATACTACATCGGTCAGGTACACTGCCTGGTGGGGTTGTAAGCCTCTTGAGATCCCTCGAGAGGTAAAACCTGTTGTAAGGTTGCAAAACCACGCATAAAGTTTTTGGCGCCGCTGCCGGGGAATAGTTATTGTTTAGGTTGAATTGTTATTTCTATTAGGTCTACTCACTAGATTCCTTTCTAGTGAGATTTTTATTTTATTTTTCTAGGTTTTTCTTTAGTCTATCTTATTTCTTTGTACTTTTGTTTGTGATTCCTTCCACCCACCTCATGAGTAACATTGATCATTTGATCCCTGTTATTCGTATTTTCCGCCGTGCAAACTTTCAACTACCCGTTCCCGCCCCCATCATAGAAAACAACAACCTTTCACCCGACCACCACTTTGATAACAATTCTGAGATGGAGGAGTCTGACCATGAGAATGACCATGTTAGTCCGTTTTACTACTCAGACTCCGATGAGGATGCCGGTAATGGAGAAGTAGTTAACGAGGAATGGGGAAAAGAGGAAATTGATCCCTTTAAGTATGTTGACCCTAGGACTAAGATCGAAAAGGATAGCCTCTTTAACATGCAATTTCCGTGTAAGATTGGTTATCATGATTTTTATGCTTATCTTAACTCATCTTTGCCTATGAACATTATCTCTCGCGCTAATTATAATAAAATCATGGTAGATGAGCTAGAATATCAAGGTGATAACATCGTTGCTAGGATTAAGCCACTACACGTGTTCGTAGGAAGTTTTGTGTATTTGGTGGATTTTATGGTTATGGAGAACTTAGGAGAATTTATCGATGACAAATTAACCCAAGTCATTTTTGGAGAACCCTTCAAAAGGTTGACCAACCTTGACGAAAAACTTGTGGACGGGTTAATTACATTCTCGGATGGGGATGAAGATTTTGTTTATCAAATGCCCCGAGCACATCCTAGGTTTAAGAACTACCCCATTGAATCTTGCAATAGAATTATGCCTATCGACTTGTTAAGTGAGAATGATAAGGGGAAGGGGCTCAAATATCCACATGAGAAAAATAAGAGATATTATCATGGATGTTTGGAGCTAAATGATGAATACAAGAAAGATGAGGCAACAATTAGATGGCTCACACTCGGGTACGTGAGCATAAGCGACACTAGATAGCGTGACTTTGAGTCTAGCTACAAGACTCGTTAATAAAGAAAAGCGCTTCTTGGGAGGCAACCCAAGCTTTATTTATTTATTTGCTTTATTTGTTTGATTGTTTGTTTGTTTTTATTTGTTTCCGTATGTGTGTTTAATTTTTATTCTTATTGATTCATGTTCAAAACTAAATTGTGAAAATGCTTTATTTTGTTTTTAACTTCGTCTTAACTACATATAAAGGTATTTTGCAAAAGGTAAGTGTAAGGGAAATCTAAATTGGTTTATTAGAACACATATGAACATGAATCGTAATAATATTAAATTAACATACATATTCGTATTTGTTTGAGTCAAATGCTTGTATCGAGTCATAATGATGTTTTGCAGGATTTCCAGGAAGTAAGGTAAAGGTTTTTCTAGAAATTTTCCGGAAACTTAAAATGAGAATTTTTGTTAGGTCATTTCTGACGGCGTCAGGGTTTATAACCTGACGGCGTCAGATTTAATTTTCAGAAATTTTTGAAAGTTTTGTTTTCATAAATTTTTTTTATTAAATCTCCAACTTATAATCTCCAGGAATCTGCAAAATTATCATTCCACAAGCATTATATCCTTATATATATAGATTTATCCCGCCGATGTTATGCAGGTTTTCGTGTTTGTTTTCTCAGGTTTAACAGGTTATTTTGGACAAGGAAATATTTTGGATCAAGCTTATGGCGATGCATTAGTCATGGAGCTTCAACATTACCTTGGAAGAAGATTTAACCGTGTTACTTCATTATCCACCGAGCGAATCAGGGGAGTATTTGATTTCATTCTTTTACTTTATGCTTTTACATTTGTTATTTGAACATTGGGGACAATGTTCATCTTAAGTGTAAGGGGGGTAAAAATACGATTTTAGAGAATGCTATTACGCTTGATTTTTGTTTGTTTAATAGTAGATGTGTAATAAAACTGAGAGAAATACCAGTTAGGGCAATTTTAGTGCCAAATTTAAAATTTTTTACAACATTTAGGAGTGAAACTTTGATCTTAATGAGCGTCTCACGGATAGGAGTTATATAACTAGCACAAAACCGTACCACTAAAAAATTTTCCACCCCCAAATATGTGAGGTTCGCCCCTAGAATTGGTAGGAAAAGCATTTATGCTATGATGTGTGTACCGGTAGCACTTAGATTCTAGAACTTGCGTTAGGACCATTCCAAGGCCACAAGTGAGACTACATTCGTGTAGTTAGATTTACTACATGATAAGAGGCATTAGGATTAACCCATTGTTTTACACCTGTGTTTTTGTTATAATTACATTGGCTACATTGGTCAAGTAATTCTCCCACACCCTTTGCGTTGTACTCATTTTTAGTACACGATACCCCTAGTACACCCCTCAGAGCCTATCTTTTCGTTTCGACCTTTAAGCATTTTACTTAAAGGAAGAATTTGTTACACCCCACTAAAATGTACACCCAAATCGCCTTAGCCTACCTTGTATGCACTCATTTCTAGTGCATTATTGTTACAACATTTGTTTAAACCCAAGTTAATTATCTAATTGATTACATGGTTGCTAAGTCGAGTCATATCCTTGTACATATTGTTTTGGGACGATTGGGACTCATGGGTAAAGTACTAGTGTAATGGAGTAATGGGGAAGAACATCATTTATTACCCCCATATGTGCTAAATATTTTAAAAGTACTCCAAGTGTTTTAATTATCTTAATTCGAGTCATTAGATTAGTTATTTGTAAAGTTATGTAAAAGTTCAAGTGTAAGGGGAATGCAACGCCCCTATGATGTAATATTTTGGATGGTAGGGCAAGAGTGTATGCAAAAAAAAAAAAGAAAAAAAAAAAAAAAAAAAAAAAAAACGAAAAAATCAAGAAAAATACAAAAAAATGAGAAAAAGAAAAGTAGAAAAAAACATACGGACTACCATCCCGTTTTATTTTATGTTTATTTTATGTTTTTGTTATTTTCTTTCATTAGCTTAAGATTGAGTCGAGTCTTGGCTTAGCAACATTGTATAGTACATGTAATCGATCAAGATCTTTAACTCGCCACCAGTAAAATATCCTTTATCCAACAAAACCGTGTTTTCCTTTTCCCTACACCTAACGTTATAACCCATTTAAAAGCCCTCTTTGATAGTTTATCTTAGGTGCTTACGCCTAGTGGAGGAGGTTTTCGATCCTTTTCCAAGCCTATGGTAATCTATTTGCTATGACAGGTAGTGAGAGATATTATCCGTTTCCATTTATGAGATTTATTTTGATGACACTTGAGAGATGTGAGTATCTAAACACTACTTGTGAGGTGCTAGTTTATAATCTCCGTGCTTATTATGATTAAAGTGGAACGATTATTTGTTGTAATTACTTTTATGTTAGTATTAAATGACCCCTAACTTGTATTTTGATTAGAATAAAAGCGCATTTGCTTGAGGACAAGCAAATCTCAAGTGTAAGGGTATTTGATGAAGCGAAAAGTGTACCGCTTTTAAGGGGTCATTTAAGCCCTAAATCGTATTTATTTGATCAAATATCGCCCTAAATCGTTCCTTTTGTCATTTTAGGTACTTTTGAGGAGAAATCTGGAAAAGGAGGCATTTTGGACGTTTTTGGAGCATAAAAGTGAAGAAAACGACAAAGTCTCAAAAATCGGCTAAAAGTTACCTTTAACGGCGTCATATTTTACTCCAGACGGCGTCATGGCTTGGCAAGAAAAGGTGGATGTGAAATTTACTCATGATAAGCCAGTGAAAATTGCATGTGAATTCTGACGGCGTCACGCTTTAACCTGATCAAGGGCGTCAAGGCTTAATTCAAAGAGGGACGGCGTCACGTTTAAGGTCTGACGGCGTCAAGCCTTGATAAGCCAGAACGGATTTTGGAGAGCTAAAGAGGGACGGCGTCAAGAAGGCCATCCGGGAACCCTAGAAGCGGCGAGGTGACGGCGTCACACTCCATAAGGTGACGCCGTCAGATGTAAAAATCTATATATAGTTTTGCAATTCTTTGTCATTAGTGTGGAACTTAGTGTGGAATTTTTGGGAGAAAACCCTAAGACAATTTTAGCATCTTTTTCAAGGCTTTTTTCCTTGAGATCTTCCATGTTACATTGAAAGATAAGTTATCAATTAATCATTCAATATGTCTATGTGTTGTTTGATTTTATCTTGTTCTTGTCTTTTGTTTAACATGTTAGGCTAGATTTATCTTGTGTTTGCTTAGATCTAATGAAACCTAGCTATTGATTATTGGTTATTAGTGTGTTATTAGTTGTATTGGATGATTGTTTATCTATGTTAGGCTTAAGAAAAGTGGCTAACTTCCTATTCGGTAACTTGCTTGAACGTCTTAAGAAACATGAACCAAATGCGTACTAAAGGTTTTTATGGTTGTATTTAATGCACAAGCGAATTCTAGTGATCCCATGTTAGGAGCTTCCTAGCCGGCTCGACATAGGAGTGAAGTAGGAGCTTGTAGAGTTGGGGAAGTACGTACGCCACCCCACGATTGGTATTAAGGAATACACCCGTCATCCACGCAACTAATACACACTAATCAACCGGTAAAAGATAGTTAGGGAGTAAGGAAATATAAGTGAACACATTTCTCTACACATTAGTTTTCACCAACATTTTCATTTTTGTTATTTTATTTTATTTGCATTTGTAGTTATTTGGGTTAGTTAACTAGCAACTAATTCCGCCCACTCCTTCAAACCCGAGATTTTACTTGCTTTCATAAAAAAATATAAAAACACAAAAAGAATCTTCCTCAACCTTTAGACCTATTAGAGTAGTTTTTCATACCTAACGAACACTATTCCCTGTGGAGAACGATCAATCCCCCGTACTTACCACTACACTATACTACATCGGTCAGGTACACTGCCTGGTGGGGTTGTAAGCCTCTTGAGATCCCTCGAGAGGTAAAACCTGTTGTAAGGTTGCAAAACCACGCATCAGTAATCCTTCAGTATACTTCTGCAATACCTTCTCCAAATCAGGTACAATAGTTGGACATAGGAGAGTAAGCTCCTGAAACCTTCTATTGTATGTCTTGAGATCCATTCCTTTCACCACTAGCTGGTGAAATTCATCTTCCAACTTTTTGATTTCAGTACGGGGACAATACTTTTTCAGCATCTTCTTTTTAAGATCATCCCTGTGGTTTGGGAAGTAGCAGACCACCAAGACAAGGCATCATCTAATAGAGTCCCTGTAGCAAAAGCAACTTTGAAGTCATCGGTACACCCGCTCCTTACAAAGACTACTTCCGTACGCTCAAACCAACGAGCCAATTCAGTAGCTCCTTCTGTTCCTTTAAAGAAAGTTGGTTGGCAGTTTATGAAGTCTTTGTAAGTGCACTTACGAGCTATTGCTATCTCGCTTTCTCCATTGGGTCTACTAGTGCTTCCAGATCGAGCCATTACCCCTGCTTGATTCTCAAGTACTGCAGCAACACTGTCTGCAACAAGCTTTCGGATAGCAGCTTGGGACATGACTGGTTCTGGGGAATTGCGAGGCATATTTCTACAAGAAGATACATGTTTAGAATTTGCATAGTGACCATTAACAATGGTAAGATCCATGATAATCACAAGGTCACAATATGTCCAAATATCGCACATGTATGTAAAATATTCAGCACTGGTTCATATGCAAAACAAAATATCTTAGCCATATATAGTCATAAATAACTTGTTATTTTGTTATACATATAAAAAAATTTGATACAAGCGTCGTATCTATTCCACATATCCCATGGCCAAAATAAAGTACAAAAGCTGTCTGATATAAACTACAGGCTAGTGCCATCTTTATACTATAGATCTCATAGCTGAGACATAGTACAAAAGATAATATATATATATATATATATATATATATATATATATATATATATATAATATATATATATATATATATATATATATATATATATAGATCTGATCTACTGGTTACGAGGAGTTCCCTTAAGTCGTCCTTCAAGCTCGACTATCATACTAATGAGAACCTGCACATTTTCCTGATACTGGGCCTGCATCTCTGTCACTGTCGTTTCTAGAACTGTGATCCGGTTCTGAGCCGTCGCCAATTCTTCATTTATATTTATCATTTCTTCTATTAATTTCAACTCGTTGTCGTAAATAAAAGGTATTTCTCGTTGGAACTGCTCGTAACATTTCTCGGACTCCTCACGATTTTCATCTATCTTCTGCAACACTGCTTCTTGGCTTGTCACCAGATCTTCCACTCTATACTAGATACCTTCAATTCGTTCTAATGGTAATTCGTCCAGATGTCCCAAAGCAGTCTCAATTTGTTCTTCTTGCAGCTCTAGCCGTGTCAGGAGAGTGGAGACAGTCGGTGGTCGTTCCTGCGCTGCTTGGGAACTTTCTCCTATCTCGAAGATTCGTGGCGGAGTGGGGATTTCGGGGGTAGGTGATCGAGGCAGAGCAATATACCTGCCAATAATGGCTCAGACTTCGTCACTTAGCTCGTATGGGACGGAGGGAGGAGTGAAACCAGTAGATGACGGTGGCGACGGGGGTAAGGATGTTGGGACTGAGAGTTCAAAAGTAGGTAGCATATAGGGATGTGGAAAACTAGAAGGGGGGTTGAATAGTTTTACGTCTTTTTAATTTTTATTATGAAAACTTTGTTTACTTTTAAAACTTAGATTCGAATTTATGTGAACTCATCTCTTGAACAATATGAACAAATATAAATATAAATAAGCGATGCAAGTAAGGTAATGAAATGAAATGAAAGATAGAGATGGAAAGATCAAACCGCGAGACAAGAGATTTATAGTGGTTCGGCTACAAGGACACCTTCCTTGCCCTACTCCACTCCCCGAGCACCTAACTCGGGAGTTTTCTTCACTATGTCAACAAGCTCCCTTATGGCGGAGAAAACCTTACACAACTTTAGCTTACACTGGCTTAACGGCACAAAGCTAGATGTCGGGTTCTAATCATAGCTAGAACCAATCTCACAACTTATATCACAACTTATTCACAACTTCTTCTTCACGACTTCTTCACGACTTCTTCACGACTTCTTCACAACTTCTTTACTATGACTTCACACCTTCTTCACAACCTAGCTCTACTTATGTACTCTTCTACTTCTTCACACCTTCACTACTTACACACCTTAACTTCTTCACAACTTCACTACTTACACACTAATCTATCCCAAACAATTATTCACACTCCTATCTAACAAATATACACAACTTATACACAAATGAATGAATGATTACACAAACAACTTAGGTAACAAGATGATACTAAGTTGCAATACTTCTTCTCTAGTTGTTGAAGGAGTATTCTTCTTTTGCACTTGAATGGTAGAAGCTTGGATCACTTAGAAACCAATGCTTAAGAATGTACATCAAAGGATTTTGAAAGGATTTAGAAAGGATTAGAAGAGATTTAGAACAGAAGGTTTGGGGGTGCAAAAGGTGAGGAAAAAGTCCAGGGAAAGTCCAGTATTTATACGCAAAACTGGACAGCTGGAGGAGCGGGGCGGTCCCCTTAAATAGGGGGCGGTCCCTTTAAAATTAAGGGGGCCGCCAAGTATATTTAAGGGGGCCGCCCATTTGTACCGTTGCCCAGTTTTGTCTTTTTGTGGGGAAGGTTTTTCTGGAACATTTTTGCCTTTTTTGGTTGAAAATTTGAATTCATAAATTTATAATGGATTAAACCTTTTTATTTATTACCAAAAATGTTTTTCTAAAAGATATAAAATATTTGTGACATTTTATAAAAATTCTAGTGATTAAGAAGATGTTCCTTTGATCATATAATGCATTAAGCATTTGTTTATTCATACCTTAAGTGATTGAGTTGTTGAAATGAATATTTACAACTAAATACTTGTTTATTTAATAAGTTTATGTTTAATGAGTTTACATTTTGTGATTATCAAAACATAGAGATATCAATAATATTAATAATGTTTTTAGGCATTATTTATATCAACAATCTCCCCCTTTTTGATGATTACAAAACTTAAACTCATTAAATCTAGAAATTTATCTTTGGAAAAGTATTTAGTGAGTTTATATTCACTTCTCCCCCTTTTTGTAGAATCAAAAAAGTTAAGCCGACCATATTCAATTAGGAATATTGACGGAAACTAGAGCTCCCCCTTCATGTATACTCCCCCTCGTTCGAGGGCACCAAGGAGACGAGCTATGGAAATCTTGGCTGCAAAAACAAGTTAGGAACACAAGACATATATGCATAGCAAAAATATTTAGAACAAACAACTAATTTATTCAAACATTTAAGATGATCATGCATAACACATGAGTCATCATTACATCACATAATTTGCTTAAAGCAAAACGATTACAACATAATAAAAGATGCAAATAGTCCTAATATTGCCAAAGAGAGCGATTGGACTTGCTTGCGACACAAAAGGGTGAGGGTTTTTATTTTGGGGCGGAAAGCATGGGAATAGGGCTTAGTTATTTGATGGTGAGGGAAATGGAGCGGATGAAGTGGATCTAACGATGTTGTATCGGTTTAGGGGAGGAATAGGATGAGGACGAGTGAGTAGATATTCGATCCAAGAAATATCTTCACTCAAGTGGAGAATTTGTTTTTGAAGGAAGATGCAACAAGGGCAATAGTGGGTGTGGTTTGTGACTTGATCTAAGTTGAGAGAGTGGGGTAAGCAATTTGAGTAGGGTGAGGATGGAGGTTGGCCCTTGTTGCGTTGTGCAAGGTGCATAGCAAGGAGATCACTAAGATCGTGGATTTGGTTAAGCTCTTCATGAAACTTTTGCCTTTTCGAGGGAATGTGGATTTGATCATTTGGTGGGAATGGATGAAATTGGGGTGTATGGTTTGAGGTAAAGTTTGATGGTTGACCAAAATGATGAGGATTTTCGAAGGTTTCATGGAAGTTGGTTTGAGGTTTAGAAGCGTAGTTTGGAATGAACGTGGATGTTTGGCCAATATGATAGGGTTTGTAGAATGGTTCAATGGAATGAGCTTGAGATCTTGGAGAGTAGTTGGGAACAAATGAAGATGGAGGAGATGGTTTTCTAGCCACATTATTTGTTGAGATGGACTTGTTATGAGGGTTAGGTTTTCTTTTCCATGTGGGTTTTACGGTCATCCTTGCTAACCTTGAGGTTTTTGGTTTTGGTTTGATGGGTGAAGACATGATGAGATAAGTGAAGATGGTGATGAATGGGGTTATTTATAGTAGAGGATTGATGTGGTTTAGGAAGATAAGTTTTGGTGGGTGGTTTAGGACAAAATATGTTTGTGAATTTTGGGAAGTATAGGATGAAATGGGCTAAAAAGCAGAAAAAGATTCTGTGAACCCGACCATCAGATGGCCGGTCCCCTTAATTAGGGGCCGGTCCCCTTAATGATTAAGGGGGTCGCCTTATGAATTAAGGGGGCCGCCCATCTGGTGATGTTTAGGGTTCCAGAATTGGGTTTTTCTGCAGGAATAGGGAAGAAAGGCTATGTTTTGAGTTTTTGGTTTTGGGAAAGTCCAACTCTTTGAGGCAAGAAAGAATGCAATATATAAATACTTATCCATGCAAGACATATTAATTAAACAAATAAGCAAGCAAGAAATTCTATTTAGCAATTAATAATGTTAAAACAAGTAATCATATAGAGCAAGGATCATAGAGCAAGGTCACTAGAAACTAACAAGGGATTGGTGATGGAACAAATGTTGAGAGTTGATTAGTAATTTTGTTCTAGTGTCTGCCTATATGCAAAAAATGTGGAGATGTGATTGTTTCGACTCCTAAATGCAAAAATTTCCTAAGAAACAATCCAAAGTCTCCTTGATTTGATTTTGCTCAATTTATGAATATCAAAGATATATATTAGATTATATATTTTGATAATTCATGTGAGATTTTATGCATGAAAGAAAAATGTTTTTGGCATGATTCAACAATGCAAGGAAAATGGTTTTCATGTGTTTTCCTAGATGTGAGAATGATTTGAATAAAATAGATTGGTTTTTGTATAAATATGTTTATGCAAAAGATAGTGTTCCCAATCTTTAATTTTGTGCAAAACAGATTCCTAGACACAGATGAGAGGAGGGAAGAAAGAAGAAAAAAAAATTTACAGACAGATGGCCGGTCCCCTTAATGATAGGCCGGTCCCTTAATAATTAAGGGGGCCGTTTTTATAACATTAAGGGGGCCGCCCATCTGGTGATGAAAAATCTGTTAAAAGTGCAGAAAATTCAGTCAATTTGTTCCATCATTCCTAGGCCTAAACGTAAGTGGTTAAAGAGTTCGCGCTTAAGGGGTTTAGTGAATATGTCTGCTATGTTATCTTCCGATGCAATCTTTTCTATAGATATGTTTCCTTTTTGAACGTTATCCCTAAGGAAGTGGTGACGTATTTCCATATGTTTAGTCCTAGAGTGTTGTACGGGATTCTTACTTAAGTCTATAACACCTTTATTATCACACATAATTGGAACATTATCTAACGTAATGCCATAATCTACGAGAGCTTGTTTCATCCATAATGCTTGTTGACATGCCTTTCCAGCGCTTACATATTCGGCTTCTGTAGTAGAAATAGCAAGAGCGGTTTGCTTCTTCGAAAACCAAGATGTTAGACAACATCCCATAAACGTGCAAATACCGCTAGTGCTTTTTCTATCCACGTAGTCTCCCGCATGATCTGAATCTGCATAGACGATGGTTTCTATGCCCGATCCCTTAGGATACCATAATCCTAAGTGTATAGTGCCTTTAATGTATCGGAAGATACGCTTAAACCGCTTCTAGGTGAGAGGTTTTGGGATCCTCTTGAAAGCGAGCACAAAGGCAGACACTAAACATGATATCCGGTCTACTTGCCATTAGATATAATAAACTACCTATCATTCCTCTATACTTAGTGTTTTCTACGGGCTCACCTTCTTCATCTCTTGTGAGTTTTATTTCTGTGGACATCGGTGTTTTCATAGGCTTAGAGTCTTCTAATCCAAATTTCTTAAGTATCTCCTTAATGTACTTAGATTGATTAAAAAATATTCCATCTTCTAATTGTTTTATCTGTAATCCTAGAAAGAAATTTAGTTCACCCATCATACTCATCTCAAACTCATCATGCATGATTTTGGCGAATTCATCACACATATCCTGACAAGTCGATCCAAATATAATGTCGTCAACATATATTTGGACAATGATGAGATTTGGGCTTTTCTTTTTAGTGAAAAGAGTGTTATCTACCATTCCCATGGAATAATCATGTTTAATAAGAAAAGCTTCTAATCGATCATACCAAGCCTTAGGAGCTTGTTTGAGTCCATATAAAGCTTTCTTGAGTTTATAAACATAATTAGGTTTTGTGAAGTCAATGAATCCGGGAGGTTGTGCCACGTATACCTCCTCATTGATAAAACCGTTAAGGAATGCACTTTTCACGTCCATTTGAAATAACTTAAAGTCTAGGGTGCATGCATAGGCAAGTAATATTCTTATAGATTCTAATCTAGCTACGGGGGCATAAGTCTCGTCATAATCAATTCCTTCTTGTTGATTATAACCTTGGGCAACTAACCTAGCTTTGTTCCTAGCAACAATTCCATTTTCATCTAACTTATTTCTATATACCCACTTGGTTCCTATGATGGTCATGTTCATGGGATTTGGGACTAGTTCCCAAACATCATTTGCCTTAAATTGATTTAGTTCCTTTTGCATAGCCATTACCCAACTTTCATCTTTTAAAGCCTCATTTATATTCTTTGGTTCTATTGTTGAGAGAAAACAAAAGAAGTTATTTTTATCTTGAGCTTGTGATCTAAGTGTTCTTTGATTTAGGTTTCCTATTACATTATCTAATGGGTGTGATTTTGATTCCTTAATATTTACTATTTCGTTTTCTCCTAGCGTTATATTTTCATCATCATCACCTAAGGGTTTAGTTTTACTAACCTCAATAGCTTCTTCTTCAACTAGGTCATCATCTTCTAGAGGGAATGTTTTAGGTGGTGGTGGAGTTTCATCAAATGTTACGTTCAATGATTCTTCTACTTTCATAGTGTGTTTATTAAGTATTATATAAGCTTTACTATTCTGTGAATATCCTAGAAAAATTCCTTCGTACGACTTAGGGTCAAACTTAGTAAGGTAATCTTTTGTATTGAGAACAAAACATTTGCTCCCGAATACCCTAAAGTAATTTAGATTAGGTTTTCTACCTCTTAATAGCTCATATGGGGTTTTTCTTAATATTCGCCTAATTGAAACTCTATTTATTATATATGTTGATGTATCTATGGCGTGACACCAAAATTTTTGTGGAATAGATTGTTCATTTAGCATTGTTCTACTCATTTCTTGCAAGGAACGATTCTTTCTTTCTACTACCCCATTTGATTGTGGAGTGCGAGGAGCGGAGAAATTGTGAGATATTCTATTTAAATCACAATATTTTCTGAACTGCACTTCATTATCAAATTCCTGACCATGGTCCGTCCTAATAGATACTATAGAACATCCTAGTTTGTTTTGAATCATTTTACTAAATATTTCAAACTTATTAAAGGCTTCGGTTTTATCACTTAAAAATCTAGTCCACGTGTATCGTGAATAGTCGTCTACAATTACCAAGGTATAACGGTTACCTCCGTAACTCCGCACAGCGGATGGACCAAAAAGGTCCATGTGTAATAATTCTAGGCATCTAGTAGTGGAGACTATGTTCTTAGCTTTATGACTAGCATGTGCTTGTTTTCCTATTTTACAGGCATCACAAAAATGTTGATCATATCTTAGGTTTGGCAAATTTCTAACTAATTCCTTAGAGGCTAGGGATTGTATTTGTTGCATATTAGCATGACCTAATCTCCTATGCCACAATGTAGAGTTTTCATCTAAGGTTGCTAGACATATTTTATCTTCCGGTTTATTTCCTAGTTTCATGACATATACGCCACCTTTCCTAATTCCTCTACCTATGACCTTTCCGTCCTTAACTATTTCGCTATCTCTATCGGTAAAGGTAACTCTACACTTATTATCACATATTTGTCCTATACTAAGTAAGTTGTATGTTAAATTATCTACATGCTCAACATTTTCAATAGTTAGAGAGTCTTGAGAAATCGTACCTTTGCCAATGATTTTACCATGAAAGTCACTACCGAAAATAACGTTACCTCCGTTGTAAGGCTTGTAAGAGGAGAATAGCTTACGATTCCCCATCATGTGCTTCGAGCATCCACTATCCTTAATCCATTCGTCAGGCTCCAAATTTATTCCTAGGCATATTTCATCGGTAGCTTGAGCTACAAGACATTTTTCGTCGTTTGCTTTGTCCGCTTCGTCTTTGTCGCTATCACTCCATGCTCCACTAACAAAGGCGCTTTGGTAATCATAATCCGGTGGCTTCGAACATTCGCCAATGAGATGGTTTGGACTTCCACATCTAAAGCACTTTCTTTTCCCGTAGTTATCATTCCTACTTCTTTGAAGCGATTTTCTTTCATCTCGTGGTTGTCTTGTGAATCTTCCTCGTCTCTTAAAGAATTTCTTGAACTCTCTTACGGCCATTGCATATTCTTCGTCTTCACTATCGTCACTTGAATCGTCATCATCACTAATTTCCTATTTGACTTTTAGGGCAAGCGATTTTATTTGATCTTTCTTGCTCTTGACCATTTCCGAGTCTCTCTTTATAATTTCTTCATGGACTTTCAAGTTGCCGATAAGTTCATCAAGCGATAACGTCATCAAGTTCTTCAATTCTTCAATAGCCGTGACCTTCGCGTGCCATTTTGGATGTAATGCCCTAAGAAATTTCCTTACACAATTTTTACTAGAAAAAGTCTCATCAAGTGCTTTTAAATTTGTGATAATAGTGTTAAATTTAGCAAATGCATTATCAATAGATTCCTCTTCAGGAATTGTAAATTGTTCATATTGTTGAACAAGAAGATCTATTTTCTTGTCTTTGACTTGACTATTACCTTGGTGAGTGATTAATAGAGAATCCCAAATTTCTTTTGCGGTTTGACACATAAAAATTCGTTCATATTCCTTACGTGGTAATGCATTATAAATAACCATTTTAGCCTCATTATTTTTTGCTAGTTTCTTTTTCAAATCATCATTTTGTTTTTCAAAAGGTACAATTTCATCTCTTTTAGTTATAGGATTATTTTGAATAGGGGGAAAATCACCATGGGTAATAACATGCCAAAGATCAAGATCTTTTGATTTCACATAAGTTTCGAATCTATTTTTCCAATAAAGAAAACCATCACTTTCAAATAGTGGTGTTCTTTGCATAGATTGCCCTTCTAAATATTTTTCGGATTCCATTGATCGTTTCAAGTTTTAAAATACAATTTATTTTAAAAATCTTGTTTAACCTGTCTTTTGATACCAATTGTGGAAAACTAAAAAGGGGGGGGGGGGGGGTTGAATAGTTTTACGTCTTTTTAATTTTTATTATGAAAACTTTGTATACTTTTAAAACTTATATTCGAATTTATGTGAACTCAACTCTTGAACATTATGAACAAATATAAATATAAATAAGCGATGCAAGTAAGGTAATGAAATGAAATGAAAGATAGAGATGGAAAGATCGAACCGCGAGACAAGAGATTTATAGTGGTTCGGCTACAAGGACACCTTCCTTGCCCTACTCCACTCCCCGAGCACCTAACTCGAGAGTTTTCTTCACTATGTCAACAAGCTCCCTTATGGCGGAGAAAACCTTACACAACTTTAGCTTACACCGGCGCACAAAGCTAGATGTCGGGTTCTAATCGTAGCTAGAACCAATCTCACAACTTATATCACAACTTATTCACAACTTCTTCTTCACGAATTCTTCAAGACTTCTTCACGACTTCTTCACAACTTCTTTACTATGACTTCACACCTTCTTCACAACCTAGCTCTACTTATGTACACTTCTACTTCTTCACACCTTCACTACTTACACACCTTAACTTCTTCACAACTTCACTACTTACACACTAATCTATCCCAAACAATTATTCACACTCCTATCTAACAAATATACACAACTTATACACAAATGAATGAATGATTACACAAACAACTTAGGTAACAAGATGATACTAAGTTGCAATACTTCTTCTCTAGTTGTTGAAGGAGTATTCTTCTTTCGCACTTGAATGGTAGAAGTTTGGATCACTTAGAAACCAATGCTTAAGAATGTATGATCAAAGGATTTTGAAAGGATTTAGAACAGAAGGTTTGGGGGTGCAAAAGGTGAGGAAAAAATCCAGGGAAAGTCCAGTATTTATAGGCAAAACTGGACAGCTGGAGGAGCGGGGCGGTCCCCTTAAATAGGGGGCGGTCCCCTTAAAATTAAGGGGGCCGCCTAGTATATTTAAGGGGGCCGCCCATCTGTACCGTTGCCCAGTTTTGTCTTTTTGTGGGGAAGGTTTTTCTGGAACATTTTTGCCATTTTTGGTTGAAAATTTGAATTCATAAATTTATAATGGATTAAACCTTTTTATTTATTACCAAAAATGTTTTTCTAAAAGATATAAAATGTTTGTGACATTTTATCAAAATTCTAGTGAATTAAGAAAATATTTCTTTGATCATGTAATGCATTAAGCATTTGTTTATTCATACCTTAAGTGATTGAGTTGTTGAAATGAATATTTACAACTAAATACTTGTTTGTTTAATAAGTTTTTGTTTAATGAGTTTACATTTTGTGACTATCAAAATATAGAGATATCAATAAGTATTAATAATGTTTTTAGGCATTATTTATATCAACGAGGGATGTGGACGTGGTAAGGGTGAGGTAAACATGGGAAGTGTTCTCATTCGTGCTGTTCTTCGGGTTCTTTCTGAGGGCATCTCCGTAACTGAAGGGGAATCTGGCTCGGACAGCACTCCATCTACAAAGGTACGAGCCCTCTCTCTGTCCTGCATATAAGGATCATCAGGAAATGGTACTACATCAGGCATCAAAGTATCCTCAGATGGCTCTTCGGAGGGATCTGACTGTGTGTCATGCCCAAATGCAGTAGAGATCTTAGGTACCACGGATACGTCTTCTGATGGATCCAATTCCGTCATTCGTCTAGCTACTGTTGTGACGTCCGGTACAGTCATGATATTATTGATATTTGTGTCCGATGTAAGAGTGGTAGAATGAGGAGGGGAATTCATAGCTCTGTAACCACCCAGTAATTATGAATATTCCACTATATAAATAATTAACAATAAACCATATATAAACAACGTTTCAGTGGAGTCGTGGCACGGAGGACTTTGGTTAAGTTTGTGAAAATTGGTTATAGTTCAATGTTTGAAAACATTTGGTTCTCTATAACCATGAGCTCTGATACCAATCTGTAACACCCCCGTTTTCGATATACGCAGCGAAATATACGTTTGGGGTATTACTTCATGGTTCATAGTCATGAAAATAGAAAACGACTTAAAAAGAGACGTTTTAAAGATAATTGTTATCATTCATTATTTAAATCAGAGTACATAATATTGGTCCTAGAGGGAAGTTCGGAAATACGTTATAAAAGTTATATTATTCAGTTGAATGATAACAAAATGGACACTCTTTAAGAAAGTCCACCGCCACTCCGTGCCAAGTTCAGTCCTTTAAATACCTGAGATAAACATGCTAAAAAGTCAACACAAAGGTTGAGTGAATCCATAGCGTTTAAAGTTATAATCAGTTGAACACAAGCTAAATAAAAAAATATTCAGTTATATCATAGTTCGGGATATTCCACTAAACCTCATGACA
The DNA here is from genome assembly GCA_021014915.2 of Artemisia tridentata subsp. tridentata. Taxonomy (NCBI): domain Eukaryota; kingdom Viridiplantae; phylum Streptophyta; class Magnoliopsida; order Asterales; family Asteraceae; genus Artemisia; species Artemisia tridentata. The sequence continues at coordinate 366,940,270 of CP139507.1, forward strand.
TGCAAAGCGTTGACAGTTTCCTGTCTCACTAACATATTAAAGAGGTTAGTGGTTTGCCCCCGAGTGAGAGCTTGCCAAAACTCCTCATAGATTTCAAATATAATACATCTGCCTAGCCGGCTACCACAAAGATATCCATCCGACTAGTACAAATGGGTCGTCAGGCCAATAGACCTATTCATTATATTCGCGCTCCCCCAGCAGGGGAATAATGGTGCATGATACGAGAGACTTTTAAAATAAATATGAATATAAATTCAAATAGGCAAACGTTAACTTAGTGCAATAACAATCAGGAAAATACTTATGTACAATTTAGTAGCATGTATCTCCCCACAAGTTTAGAAAACGTGATAAAAAGTGGGACTACAAACTCACCTTGATAGTCTAGATGGAAAACAATGTTAAACAGAGTTGATAAACGTCTCCGGCACGCAACCTCGTTCGTTATGTCAAATTTTCAGTGATCGTTTCTGATTATATAAGTTTTGTTATTCGTCTCGTAACGTTCCTGGTTGTTGACTAAATGTTATACTTGAGACAACATGAAGTCTCTTCAAAAGTTGGATAAGATTTTATCTTATTGTTCATTTTTACGTTTCCGTTCATTCGTTATCGAGATATACGTAATTTTATTTATTAGTTTTTATTAATTTTATTATAAATATATTATTAATAAAGTTTATATATAAGTTACGCTTTTTACCCTATAGTTTCATGTATTGACAGTTTATACCCCTAAACTTTTACAAAATGACAATTTTTACCCCTCAACTTTTATAAAATTACAATTTTTACCCCTCAACTTTGGTCAAATAATAGTTTTTACCCTTGTACTTTCGATAATGACACTTTTCACCCTTATCTTTGCATCGATGGCAAATTTAGTCCCTTATTAAATAACTTTTAGAAATTGAAAAATTTGGCCCAATAAAACTCCCTCTTTTAAACATGACAACATTTACCCTTTAACTACATTTCGAATTCACTTAAAATCCAAATTATGAAACTTGATAGAGTTTTGGCAGAATCTATCCCTAAAGCAATTTAACCATTTCACTCGATATCCCTTTTTACAAAAATACGTTTTATGTTTCGGAAAAAGACATAACTTCTTACGACTCTTTTACATACTTAATATTCAACTTATAAAGAGCTTATGTTTAATTTATCAGCTTGTCATTCGACCTTTTCAAGCTCGAATGAATTTATTTTCATTCGATCGAGTAACATAAATGGGCCAGTTTCAAACGTAAATATCTTGATGAATTCTTAATCATTTTACTTCGTTCTTTTTCCTAAAATTAGATAGCTTAGTGGTCTGTAAGTGTACAAAAACCTAGAATTTTTAGTGTCCGTTTAGGGGTCGAATTCGGGGTCCAAAGTTTAATGTCTGATCGATTTTAGCGATAGAAAAAAATAGGAAAAAGGTTCGGTTTTTGTTTTCTGAGTTTAGAGACTAGTTTGTTGTGTTTATTTACAATATTCTTAATGTATTTAAGTTGTTTTTAACATATTTCCATGGTTCCTCGATCTTTTATTTATGTTAAGGGTTCTTTTGGTTTTGTTCTTGACAAAAAAGAAAGAAAAAGAAAAAATTGATTTTAGCTCTATTATACATAACCCATGTTTATTAGTATCTTATGTCTACTCTTTTAACCTATTTCAAAGTTACTCATTTTATGAATATTGATAACGCCTAAATCTAACATGTTTTTGATAGCGTTATTGGTAGTTTTATATATGTTTTGTGGTTATATTTATATGCTTTTGTTACTAAATCGTACCAAAGTGTGTTTGCAAAGCATTTGTAGCCAAAGACAGGAAAATGGATGGAAAAGATGCAAAAATGAAGAAAAAGGAAGTATTTGAGATTTCATGTGAATCTTGTGTCAAGTTCCGCTCCGTAAGGTACTTCAATGAGTTAAAGTCCAAGTAGTCAAGTTCATAAGCTTAAGGATAAAGAGAAAGACCAAAGAATCAAGAGCGACGACCGAGAAACAAGTCATTTGCAAAAGCTCAAGAAAAAGGTTCAGCAGCCATCGCCATCCGATCGGTCGCCGCCCGCAACCGATTCGGATGGAGTGAATGTGGATTTACCGAGAAGACCAACCGATCGGTAGACCATTCCATCCGATCAGTTGGAAGTCGCTGTTTTACCCAAGACTTCTTTATTAAGGATTGTGACTTTATAACTCCGGTTCTAGGCCCTTCTTGTCATTATTCTAACCATTCAATACTACTTGGAGAGCAAGAGAAGCATTTATGCACTTAGACCCTTGGTGAGAACAATTTATGGAACCATTTGTTGAGTATTTATATACCAATCAATCTAGAGAGATAGAGAGAGATACACAAGGGCTAGAAGAGAACCATTCACAGAAATATACTCAAAAAATTCATCCATAAGTCCAGGAGAAGGGAGAAAGTCGAATATACCATTTTCATTGCTTGTGGAATCATTGTCTTTCACTTGTAATCTTATTTCCAAATCATTGTAAGACTTTCAATCATGGTTTCTAATGTTCAAATTATTGAGTTTACATTTATGTTTGCTATGAGTGGCTAGTGCCTTTGTGCACTTGCTTAGATGATGTGTATTATTCATTGATTTGCATATGATTGTGATAACATGTTTTAATTCAATTTCAAGTCAATTCTAAGAACCAATTGTGATAAAGTTTCATAGTGACATTTGGGAAATCAAGTTTAACTAGTGCTAGTAATCTTAAGGGTTGAAAGAACTATTGTTATTCCACTAGTTATAATCATTTGTCTATGAATGATTGTTGTCTACCACTATTCTTGATTAACCAAAGGAACTTAATTGTGATTGTAATGAAAAAGCTTTTGTCTATCAAAACGGATTGATTGTAAACCACTTTAAAGGTCGAGAGATTAATAGTTTGCTTTCAATTGTGACCTTTTGTCTATAATTGGTTACCTTTTGTATTGACCATTTCCTAAGCTTGTTTGATTAGACAAAAGATTGTTTTTGTGTTTGAGGAACACCAACTCATGAACCTTGAATTGATCTTGAATTGATTGGTTAAACGTAATGCTTGTTTTTATAAACCAAAATCTTGACGAAGGTTTAATTTGTAGGAACAATAGATTAGTGTCAACACTAATTATCACAACCAACATGTTATCCAAAGTTATCACAATCATATTAGTCAATTGTAGTACACTAGTCTAAGCAAGTGTAGTCTTTAATCATTTGAATTTTCATTATATCATTACTACTTATTTGAGATAGTTGCTTTTAACTTACAATTCGATTCACTACACAAATCCCTGCGAACGATCCCGACTTACCATCAAAATCTTGCTACAACGGACGAGTATACTTGCTCGTATGTGTTGTTATTAGATTCGGTAATTCACCCTTTATAAATTTAAAACTTGCACCGAACCGGGCACATCAAGTTTTTGGCGCCGCTTCCGGGGATTTTGATCGTGTTTCTGTAAGTTTTAGTCCAATTCTCATATAGTTAGTTTTCGTAAAAAAAAAAAAAAAAAAATTTACCGAGCTGCCCATCCGATCGGTTATTCATCCATCCGATCGGTTTTCCAAAATTTTCATTTACCGAGAGAACCATCCGATCGGCGGACACTTCCATCCGATCGGATCCTTCAAATCAAATTTACCGAGAGATCTATCCGATCGGTAGACTGTTCTATCCGATCGGTTAGACGATTCTGAACTTTTCAAATTGTTTTCATTCTTTGCTCGTTTGTTTAGACATTGCCTCGATTCGTTGGGGAATTGTATGAACACTCGATCAACTGGAGTAGAACCAATTCCACCATTTTCAGATCCCGAACGTTTAGTCCGAAGACAAAGAAGAAGAAGAACACCCTTTGTTCCACTAGCCAATCGTGTACCAAGAGTACCAAACCCAACTTTTGATAACCTTTTTGAAGCCAAAGTCGTTTATAACCCATTCACTGACCAACCTTTTCCCATGGCTGACGATAGACCCATGTGGGAAGCAAACCGAGCCGTAGCACCAACTCCTGGAGCTGCTATTGTTGCTGTCAACTTAGGTGACAATTTCACCGTGAAAGGTCACCATCTTTCTATGATCAAAGACCGTCAATTCGATGGCCGTTCGAGGGCCGATCCTCACAAACACGTTGCCGAATTCATTGAAATTTGTGGCATGTTCCGATATGGTGATACAAATGTAGATGCCATTAAACTCAAACTTTTTCCGTCATCACTTGCTGGAGATGCAAAAGTGTGGTATAACGAATTAACACCAGGAATCATCACTACTTGGGAGGAGATGAGGCAAGCTTTTGTAAGACGATTCTTTCCACCTGCAATGTTTGATCGACTCATGGGAGAAATTCGTGCTTTCACACAAAATCCTAACGAATCACTCGTCGAAGCCTGGCTTCGTATGAAGGATTTACTTCGAAGTTGTCATGGACATGGTTTAGGACGAGGAACCATTATTCAAATCTTTTACCATGGACTTGATGAAACATCTCAAGGAATTCTTGATGCTGGAGGAATTTTTCTTTATAAGACTCCTAACCAGGCATATCAATTGCTTGAAGACCGAGTTCTTCTCAAACTCGACTGGTCAAAAGATGCCAAGACAAAACCCTTAAGAAAAACCGTTGCTTTCGCCGAAAGTTCTGATTCATCTAAACTCATGGAGAAAATGGAAACTTTGGTTTCCAAAATCGATTCGCAATACAAAGATCTTAGAGGAGAGATGAAAGAAATGCGAGATGGTTGTAACAACTGTGGAGGTAACCACCCATCATCAGAATGCGATGATCAACCTATGGACCAACCAAAAGAAAGAGAAGCTAATTATATCCAAGGAGGATACCGAGGAGGAGGATATCGAGGAAATTATTACTGACGAAACTCTGCTAGTTGGCAAGATCGCCGACAAAGGGATAACAACCATGAGTCCCAGCCAAAAGTAGAGAACCAAACCTCACAAAGTTCTGACAAGAAACCTGAAGAAACAGATTTTGAAAAAATGATGAGAGAATTTGTCACTGCCCAAAAATCAACCAACGAGTTCGTCAAGAATCAATTTTTCAATCTCAAGACCAAAGTTGAGCAAGGTCAGAAAAATCATCAAGCATCTATCCAAGATCTTGAAAACAAATTTGGGAGACTCTCTGATCAAATTTCTTCACGACCATCAGGTTCGTTGCCTAGTAACACCCAAACCAACCCAAAACCATCATCATCATCGAATGATAAGACTTATCGTCCACCACCAACCAGAAATGAGCATATCAATGCTGTATTCACAAGAAGTGGCTTGTCTTATGATCCACCACCCAACCCAAACAACACCACAACTATCGATTTCGATAGTGAGGATGAAGATGAAGAATCCAAGAAGGAAAATACACCAAAAACACCACCCAAACCCAAACCCAAACCACCAGTTAAGGCTTACACTCCAAAAATTCCATATCCACAGAGCCTTAAGAAAGAAAGAATAGAGGAGCGTTATAAGAAGTTTGTTGAAATAATCAAAGAAGTTAGACTCAATGTACCTCTCATTGATGTTTTAGCCGGAATGCCCAATTACGGGAAATTTTTGAAAGAACTTCTTAACAACAAAAACAAGTTAGAGCAAATATCCGCTACTTTTCTCAATGAAGAATGTTCAGCTATTGTTCAAAACAAAATTCCACAAAAACTCGGAGATCCCGGAAGTTTTCTGATTCCATGCATATTAGGAAATAACATCACATGCGATGCTTTAGCCGACTTAGGTGCTAGTATCAATTTGATGCCCTATTCGCTGTATACGAAACTTTCAATCAATACCTTGAAACCCACAAAGATGAGTATCCGATTAGCTAATCATACTTACCAATATCCTGTTGGTATTGCTGAGAATATGCTTGTCCAAGTAGGTAAATTCATTTTTCCCGTGGATTTTGTAATTCTAGAAATGGAGGAAGATAGTAGAGTACCACTTATTTTAGGAAGACCTTTTCTAAACACCGCTGATGCGATCATCAAAGTAAAAGGAAGAGAACTCAACCTTGGAGTTGGAGAGGATAGAATCACCTTTTTAATCGATAAAGCAATGAAATATCCACATTCCAGTGATGACACTTGTTTTAACATTGATGTAATCGATGAAGTCACTGAGGAAGAATTGGATGCATTACTTGAAGATTCTGATCCATTCATGACTATTTCAGAGAAGATTAGTGAAACAACTTTTGATAAAGAATTCGCTGATTTTATGGAAGTTAAGATTGAAGAAGAAGAAGAAGAAGAAGAAGAAGAAGAAGAAGAAGGAGAGATAATAGAAGAAGATTTTGAGGAAATCAGTTTTAATGATCAGATGAGGATCAAAACATCACTTCAAGAACCACCGACTGATCTTGAGTTGAAACCACTGCCAGAAAATCTCGAGTATGCTTACTTGGAAGACAATTCACTACTTCCAGTAGTCATATCTTCGTTGCTAAATGATTTTGAGAAAGAATGTCTGATTTCAGTTCTTAAGAAGCATAAAGAAGCTTTTGCGTGGAAAACTTCTGACATCCCAGGAATCAGTCCTGATTTTTGCAAACACAAAATCAATTTCGAAGAAGATGCCAAACCAGTTGTAGAAAGACAACGTCGACTCAACCCCAACATGAAAGAAGTTGTTAAAAAAGAAATCATCAAACTTCTTGACGCAGGTATCATTTACCCCATCGAGGATAGTCCTTGGGTGAGTCCTGTTCACTGTGTTCCGAAAAAAAGAGGAATGACTGTTGTGACCAACGAACGGAATGAACTAGTTCCTACTAGAACTGTCACCGGATGGCGAGTATGTATTGATTACAGAAAATTAAATAAAGCCACCAGAAAAGATCATTTTCCTTTGCCTTTCATGGATCAAATGCTTGAGAGATTAGCAGGAAACAAATACTTTTGTTTTCTTGATGGTTTTTCAGGATATTTCCAAATTCCTATTGATCCAGCTGATCAAGAAAAGACCACATTCACATGTCCCTTTGGAACTTACGCTTATCGGCGTATGCCTTTTGGATTATGTAATGCCCCCGCGACTTTTCAAAGATGTATGATTGCCATATTCCAAGATATGCTTGAAACATCTATGGAAGTTTTCATGGATGACTTTTCAGTTTTCGGAAGCTCATTCGAAGCTTGCCTTTCTAACCTCGATAAAATGCTTGAAAGATGTAAAGCTGCACATCTTGTTCTCAATTGGGAGAAGTGTCATTTCATGGTAACTGAAGGAATTGTGTTAGGACACAAAATTTCCAGTGCAGGAATGGAGGTTGACAAAGCAAAGATCGATGTCATTACCAAATTGCCACCCCCAACTAACGTCAAAGCCGTTAGAAGTTTCCTAGGACATGCAGGATTTTACCGTCGTTTCATTAAGGATTTTTCCAAAATATCTCGTCCAATGACGAAACTTCTTGAAAAAGATGCTGTTTTCGATTTTAATGCAGATTGTATGAAAGCATTCGAAGCATTGAAAACACAACTGACTAGTGCACCCATTATGGTTTCACCTGATTGGTCACTACCATTCGAGCTTATGTGCGATGCAAGCGATTTTGCTGTTGAAGCCGTATTAGGACAACGAGAAGAGAAACATTTTCGTCCTATATATTTTGCCAGCAAAACACTCAACAATGCTCAGCAGAATTACACAGTTACAGAGAAAGAATTGTTAGCCGTTGTTTTCGCTTTTGATAAATTCAGATCGTACCTTGTCCTTTCGAAAACAATCGTGTTCACCGATCATTCAGCGTTAAAATATCTGTTTAAGAAGCAAGATGCCAAACCGCGTCTCATCCGATGGATTTTACTACTCCAAGAATTCGATATCGAAATCAAAGATAAGAAAGGAGCAGAAAATCTGGCCGCTGATCATCTATCTCGTTTAGAAAATCCAAATCTGGAAGAGTTAAAAGAAGATGAGATTGACGATTATTTTCCGGATGAAACACTCATGACTGTTGATGCAGATGATGAAAACGAAATTCCATGGTTTGCTAATTATGCAAATTATCTCGTTGGAGGAATTCTAAAGAAAGGATTAACTCATGCCCAATGAAGCAAATTCTTTTCGGATCTTAAACATTATTATTGGGAAGAACCTTATCTTTTCAAAATGTGTCCCGATGGGATGATTAGAAGATGTGTTTATGGTTCTGAAACAAGAAGAATTCTCGATGAATGTCATCATGGCCCAACTGGGGGACATTATGGTCCTTCCACCACTGCTAAAAAAGTCTTTGATGCTGGATTCTATTGGCCGACTATTTTTAAAGAAGCCCATACTCTTGTTAAGAATTGTGATGCTTGCCAAAAATCCGGTAGTCTTTCTCGAAGAGATGAAATGCCTCAAAAGAGCATTCAAGTCTGTGAATTATTCGATATTTGGGGAATTGATTTCATGGGACCGTTTCCTAAATCACACAAATACGAATACATTCTCGTTGCTATTGATTACGTTTCCAAATGGGCTGAAGCAGAAGCTCTACCCACAAATGATGCACGAGTAGTTGTTAATTTTCTCAAAAAGCTTTTCGCTCGTTATGGAATTCCTAAAGCTTTGATAAGTGATCGTGGAACCCATTTCTGTAACAAACAAATGGAGAAAATTATGAAGCGATACGGAGTTCATCATCGTTTCGCTACAGCTTATCACCCACAGACCAGTGGTCAAGTCAAAAATACCAACAGAGCCTTAAAAAGGATACTCGAAAAAATGGTTAAAGACAATCCCGCCGTTTGGTCGAGAAAACTAGATGATGCTCTGTGGGCATTTCGCACGGCTTACAAAACACCAATTGGTACAACACCATACAGATTGTTGTATGGAAAAACTTGTCATTTGCCGTTCGAAATCGAACATCGCACTTACTGGGCATTGAGGAATTGTAACCCAGACCTCAAAGTTGCTGGAGAAAAGAGATTTTTGCAATTGCATGAACTCGATGAGCTTAGACTACAAGCTTATGAGAACTCAAAACTTTACAAAGCAAGAACAAAAGCTTATCATGACAGAAAGCTAAGAATCAAAAAAGAATTCAAGGCTGGAGACAAAGTTCTGCTTTTTAACATGAAGTATAAGTTTAAAGCTCCTAAGCTGAAACCGAAATGGTTCGGACCGTATACAGTGAAGCATGGATTTCCATCCGGATATGTTGAATTGCATGACAAACATGGTGGAAGTTTCATTGTTAATGGGCACCGAATTAAGTTATACTATGACAAGGAGCAAATGAATGAAGTTTCTATTCAAGAGTTTCCGCCCGAATCAGAATATGAAGCTATAACCTTTATGTCACCCTTTCCGGCCGATTTCAAGAAAAACACTCCATGGGCCGATGATTCTGGTTATATCTATGATGTTCTACCAGGACCGTGGGAGAAAGTTAAGTTGGAATACATAGATGAAACTGGAGAGGGAATAGTGATTGGAAATGTGTTGTACGTTCCAAAATTTCCAAAGAAGAAGTCAACACCAACATGAAGAAAGAGAAGTTCGAGTCCGGCTGATGACTCGTTAATAAAACAAGCGCTTCTCGGGAGGCAACCCGTGTGTTTTGCTATGTTTATTTTTCATTTTTTTTTATTTTCTAGTGATTAAACCCCAAAGTTTTTTCTAAATTGCTTACTTGAACTTAAGTGTGGGGGTGTATCACTGCCTTTTGAATAAAGCGAAGAAATATTTCGTATGTGTGTTTCTTTTGTTTTTAGATTACTGCAGATAATGATTTCGAAGCTTGGACGCTAGGATCAAGACTCCTCTTGAGAAGGAAATACGGTTTATTCTCTTATTTCCCTATTTCATTCTTTGTCGTTTATCACATTGAGGACAATGCTTAACTTAAGTGTGGGGGGGGGGGGTGAATAGGAAAATAAGGATAGATTGTAGTTTTGAGCTGAATTTTCAAAATTTTGTTTGCCCTTGTAATCTAGTCTTTTGTCATTTTAAAGATCATATTCTAGAATAACTGGATTTATCCACTGGTGAAATCTGTAATTTTGAAAATTCGAGATGTGTCCCGATTAATATTGCAATCCATTCTGGGATCGATAACATTAGCTAGCACAGATTATAGCCCTTTCCACCAAAGTGTGAAAATTTGAGCCTGTTCTATATACAACATACATCTTTTATGCTTAGATCTTTTGCTATGAGTGTGCCGGTGATTTTATTTATTCTAGAACTTGTACTTGTAAATCATTACGAGACCGTTGTGAGATCACATTTCATTTGTGATATAAGTGTATATGCGTGATAAGAGGCAATCTTAGGTTTTATCCCAAATGGCCTTCCATTTTCATATAATGCTATATTAGCTAGCTACATTGGCTAGTTAACCACTCATATGGACCCATTTGTTAGCATTTATCTTTAATGCTAGATACCCCTAGTTACACCCGCCGAGCCTATCTTTTCTTTTGATACAATCCAGAAAAATTTAAAAAGATTTTACACCTTTTTAAGCCTAGCCTTATTTTTAGTCAAGTCTTGGTTGGTTGCTAGCTATTTGGAAAGATGGATGTTATGTGGAAATCATGAAAGTTCAAAGAAAGCGTAAAACTCCGAAAGTTGTTATCGAGAAAAGTCATCGCAACTATAAGATGATAAAAAAAAAAAAAAAAAAAAAAAAAAGAAAAAAAAAAAGAGGAAAAGTCATTGCAACTATAAGGTGACAAGAATAAGCCAATGGGCTAATTGAATCAAGTATGAATAAAGGAAGTATGGAGTTTTTCGCAAAATGGCATGATATTGGTTTGTAATAGCTAGTAACATTTGGTTCGTAGACTTTGACTATTTTTGTTTTTATTTTCAACCAATTTCATAAATATATCCCATGCCTTATCCTACCCTTTTTGACTTTGTGAAATTATTAAGTGTATGGACATGTAGTAACCATCTGATTTCTTGAGGAATTGACTAACGTTGTTAGCGATCTAGGGAGTATTTTGGCGACCATCCGTTATGCAAGTAATGTCGTTAGCGAACCAAGGTACAATCTAGTGACCATCCGTTATTTGGTAATGCAAGAATTCGTTGTTAGGAAGCTATTATGTTTTGCATGAGATAGTGGCGCATTAGTCTTTTATATCCCTTTAAGCCTTAAACCCGAATAAAAGCCCTCTTTGATATGTATACTTGGAGCTCACACCATTTCGGTGTAGTTTTGTTTCTTGTACAAGCCTATGGTAATATTTAGATCATGACTGAGCAAATGAGTGTCATTCCGCTTATATACTCCACCAATCATACAAATGAGTGTTTGAGTGAATCATACTTCATTTCCCTTTCGTGAGGTGTTTAGTAATGTGTTTCATGCAAGAAAATCATTTGGGTATTGTCAAACATCTCGATGATTCAACCATAAAAGCTTAAAATGATGAATCTAGCTTGTACTAGTGCTTGATAGATTTGCATCACATTTTCCTAATCATTGGTGCATACCATGTGGATAATTGTTTTTATTTCTAGATTTGCTTGAGGGCAAGCAAAGTTCAAGTGTGGGGGATTTGATAACGCCTAAATCTAACATGTTTTTGATAGCGTTATTGGTAGTTTTATATATGTTTTGTGGTTATATTTATATGCTTTTGTTACTAAATCGTACCAAAGTGTGTTTGCAAAGCATTTGTAGCCAAAGACAGGAAAATGGATGGAAAAGATGCAAAAATGAAGAAAAAGGAAGTATTTGAGATTTCATGTGAATCTTGTGTCAAGTTCCGCTCCGTAAGGTACTTCAATGAGTTAAAGTCCAAGTAGTCAAGTTCATAAGCTTAAGGATAAAGAGAAAGACCAAAGAATCAAGAGCTACGACCGAGAAACAAGTCATTTGCAAAAGCTCAAGAAAAAGGTTCAGCAGCCATCGCCATCCGATCGGTCGTCGCCCGCAACTGATTCGGATGGAGTGAATGTGGATTTACCGAGAAGACCAACCGATCGGTAGACCATTCCATCCGATCGGTTGGAAGTCGCTGTTTTACCCAAGACTTCTTTATTAAGGATTGTGACTTTATAACTCCGGTTCTAGGCCCTTCTTGTCATTATTCTAACCATTCAATACTACTTGGAGAGCAAGAGAAGCATTTATGCACTTAGACCCTTGGTGAGAACAATTTATGGAACCATTTGTTGAGTATTTATATACCAATCAATCTAGAGAGATAGAGAGAGATACACAAGGGCTAGAAGAGAACCATTCACAGAAATATACTCAAAAAATTCGTCCATAAGTCCAGGAGAAGGGAGAAAGTCGAATATACCATTTTCATTGCTTGTGGAATCATTGTCTTTCACTTGTAATCTTATTTCCAAATCATTGTAAGACTTTCAATCATGGTTTCTAATGTTCAAATTATTGAGTTTACATTTATGTTTGCTATGAGTGGCTAGTGCCTTTGTGCACTTGCTTAGATGATGTGTATTATTCATTGATTTGCATATGATTGTGATAACATGTTTTAATTCAATTTCAAGTCAATTCTAAGAACCAATTGTGATAAAGTTTCATAGTGACATTTGGGAAATCAAGTTTAACTAGTGCTAGTAATCTTAAGGGTTGAAAGAACTATTGTTATTCCACTAGTTATAATCATTTGTCTATGAATGATTGTTGTCTACCACTATTCTTGATTAACCAAAGGAACTTAATTGTGATTGTAATGAAAAAGATTTTGTCTATCAAAACGGATTGATTGTAAACCACTTTAAAGGTCGAGAGATTAATAGTTTGCTTTCAATTGTGACCTTTTGTCTATAATTGGTTACCTTTTGTATTGACCATTTCCTAAGCTTGTTTGATTAGACAAAAGATTGTTTTTGTGTTTGAGGAACACCAACTCATGAACCTTGAATTGATCTTGAATTGATTGGTTAAACGTAATGCTTGTTTTTATAAACCAAAATCTTGACGAAGGTTTAATTTGTAGGAACAATAGATTAGTGTCAACACTAATTATCACAACCAACATGTTATCCAAAGTTATCACAATCCTATTAGTCAATTGTAGTACACTAGTCTAAGCAAGTGTAGTCTTTAATCATTTGAATTTTCATTATATCATTACTACTTATTTGAGATAGTTGCTTTTAACTTACAATTCGATTCACTACACAAATCCCTGCGAACGATCCCGACTTACCATCAAAATCTTGCTACAACGGACGAGTATACTTGCTCGTATGTGTTGTTATTAGATTCGGTAATTCACCCTTTATAAATTTAAAACTTGAACCGAACTGGGCACATCAAATATATATAAACTAGGGTTCAATTTAGTTGGGTTCGAACAAGAGAAAAAGAAAAAAAATGAAAAGGTTATTTTGATTTTAGCCTAGTTATATTATTAGGGTTTGGTTATCATTGTTTTAAGAACATAATAAATATATAAAAAGTATTAAAATAAGATTAGAAGACTTACCTAATAATATGGTTCGACTAGGGTTTCTAGGTGGCGAATTGGGTTCAAACTAAGGTACAAGAGCTTCTTACTTTCTTATAGGTTTCCTATGGTTATTATTTGGATTTTATGAAGGTTGTATGATCAGTAGGGAGTGGGTAATGGACTGTTTTGGATTGTGTCGAGTGGTGTTGTGAAGAAATGAGGGTTTACACGGTTTGTATTTATAAGAGGGGAGAATTAGGGTTTTCTAGGGTTTCTAAGGAGGGATAAGGTGATGTGTCTTCATTCTTATGGTTCCATATGGGAAGAGGGGGAGGGAAGTTGATGTGGAATGTCCCTCTCCACACAAGTGTCCTACATGAGGTGCTTTCTAGAGAAGGTATGATGTGGAGATATTTAGGGTTGCCATATGTGTATTTTAGGGTTTAGAAAAAGGAAAGGATTGGTTTGTGTCTTGTTAGGGTCGAACTAGGCAAAGGGAATTGGGATGGTTTGGTTCGATTGGAGCTTTATGGGGTTGTACATAGGGCTTGGTCATGTGGTACTCTAGGTTTAGGGATATAGTTAAGGTTCTAAGGTTTATTTGTTAGTTAGGATAATTTTTCTAAAGTTTCTATATTTATTTACATGTATCGAGTTCTAAAAAAATAAAAAGAAACTCATTTGGTGCATTAAAGAGTTGTACTTTAGGCTTAGGAGGATTGTACTAGAGTTTAGAAAATAAGAAAAATATATTTTTAATATTTCCTTAAGTTATGAAATTTTTATGTAATTTTTTATTAAGCTTTAAATATACATAAATGAGATTTTAAGATTTTTGTGCATTGAAGGGTTGTACATTGAGTTTAAGGACTTGTACATATAATTAGTAAATCTAAAAATTTTATTTTATTAAATTAGTGCATGAGTGTGTTATACATTATGTATTAAAATAATTATTTTTAAGGTTTTTATAGTGTTTTTACTAATATTTAAGTTTTATGCTTAAATGACTTGTACGTTGGTTTAAAGGATTTGTACATATGTATTTTATAAAAATATTATCTAGGGTTTGTGATTTTTATTATATAAAATCATAGTTTTGGAAAATTAGGGTTTGTATCGGGAGTTATAGTGGAATTAGGGTTTCTGTGCTTTAGTGACTTGTACATTACTTAAATAAATTGTATTTTAATATTTCCAGGGTTTTGTTATTTTTACATGTTGTTATGGTAGCTTAGGGTTTCATAAAATTCTTATTAGATAAGAAACGTTCAATTTAAACGTATGTTAACGAATTAACGTAAAGTGGCAAATGGGATCTCACAAAGTTTTAGTTCAAAGATGTTTATATAAATAAACATTAAACACGTTAAGGTTGGGTTGCGTGCGCGCACGTTTATCGAGGATGTGATCTACGTTACTTTAGATAATAGTTACGATCAGATAATAAAAAAAATTCTACGTGGAAAAAGGATAAGTATTTAGAATAGTAGTGGAATTCTTACAGCGGTTACACTTACTCTCTTAATTAGTTTAGTTGATAAATTAGTTTAGATTAAATATATTTAACGTTGTTGGATTTATTTTTGATGTTAGTATTATTAATATGAGTAGTGAGTAGACTTTTATATGCTTGTTAAGTGATGGCGATTTGCGAATAAAGTTTGAAAAACTTAGAAATTATTGATTAATAATCTTTTGGTTACTTGGATTGAATTTAGTTGTTTTGACGGGCAAAAGCCGTTAGGATAATTAATTTAATCTAATAATTTTACCTTGATTAGGAATTCTTTTCAAAATAAACCAACGTTTTGAGAAAGTAGTTTTTTAAACGGGTATTAAAAGATTGTTAACTAATAATTTCTGGATTACTTTAAGATTTATTGAGTCGGTTATTTTAACGGGTACGTTAAATGGGCCCCGCGGTGATTATTTTAAAAGTTTAACCTACTTTACCCTTTTACCTCCTCCGCCCACCTTTTCACTCCCACCCCTCACCTTTTGTTTGTCCATGTTTAGTCCCTCCCAACTAATAAAACATTCCTCTTTCTATTTCTCTTCTCATTAAAACACACACACACTCACATTTCTCTCTCCCTTCTCTCCTACTCGCCGGACCACCACCGGCCGCCACCCACCCCGCTGGAAAATTTTTCGGCCATCACCCAAAATTCACCCACGCATAGATCTCGCCACCATCTTCATTTCAGGAGCTTTTGAAAACTTTTGGAGTCTGTTTGGTTGTGTTGGCCGCGCCACCGTAGCACCATTGCCACCACCACCGTACACCACCACTACGCCGCTTCACCCCCACCACCTCTTCTTTCTCATTTGGTAACCCACGCGCCCCTATTCTCTCTTTTTCTTTACTTTTTATCAAACCCTAACCCTAATATTTTACAAACCAAGTTTTATTAATAAAAACTTCTTAAAACCTTTTTGTTTTAATTAAAAAGGTGTAAATCTAAAGTTTTAACCATCGACTCGTTCGGACTCAGTCCGAGTTGCATGACTCAGCCGAGTCAACTCGCGAGTCAAGTTGACTCGGGGTGAGTCCTTGTTTCATTTTTGATTATTCTCTTTTGTCTAAGCATATTTGATTTGCTTTGTAGCTCGTTTGTTGGATTTAGTTTGGATTTGATTGTTTTGATTCTTGGCCGAGGGCCTCTTGTCTCGTTTAGCTTTAAGCCGTGACTCGTTTGAGTCACGACATAGTGTAGAGGTGTTTGTTTTACTTTTGTTTGAATAGATTTGGATTGGGTTATGTTGCCGAAAGCCATACAGCTCAAATGGAATCAAACCGTGACTCAAGGGAGTCACGACAATAGTTATAGTGTTTGGTTTGTTTCTCGGTTTGGATTTGAATGTGAGTTGTCAACGAGTTGTGTCTAGCCGTGACTCGTGGGAGTCACGGCCATGGTATTTGGTTGCGTTGGTTTGAAGTCGAGGGTTTAGGATTGGATTGGTGTCGTTATGGTGTTGAGCTGTGACTCGTGGGAGTCACGGCCATGGTTTGACTTATTGTGAGTGTTTATTGGCAAGTCGAGACTCATAGGTGTCTCTCCCGTGTAATACTCGAGGTTTGAAAACCTCGAGTTAGTATCGAGTCGCTTTTGGACTTGGATAAGTCATTTTGGGTCACATGGGTTAGTAAACCCATATTGGGTCTAGTATTATTAACTTTGGGCCCGAAAGCCCAAAGTGAGTCCATTAGAGTGTGAGTAAGCATTGGGCCGAAGCCCAATGCATGTGGCCTAGTATTTTATTTTCGTTTTCATTTGTCCGTAGCTATTTATTATATTTGGTTATCAATTGGTGTTTCGGGATAATATTCGGATAACTTGGGATTTGATTTGGACATTGGACTTGGATATAGTAATAACCAATGCTTGGATGAGATCGGACGTTATTGCATTTACAGTATTAGCCAATGGACCTTATGGATGATTTTGGTACTTGAGACGGAAGAGTATGTTAGACTCATAAGAGTTTAGCATATTTGGACCCGAAAATACACAAAATCGTCGATAAACTTGACAACTAATATACACGCGAATGATAATGGCTAATTATATACTTAGCTTGTAAATGTGACGATAAAACTTATATTATTCAAGAGTCGTAACGACTTGGAAATGCTTTATAAAAGGACGCATCTTGTCCAAATTTCGATAAGGTCTTTTATAACTTAATCGTTTACGATTACTTAATGTCCTTAAACCTTTTCGAAACTTATACATTTTCTTTCTAAATCACAACGTTTTATCAACTATTTGGGGAAATGGGTAAAACACCGAAACAACCTATTGATGTTTTCTTTATTGTTTTCTTATTTTATTCCTTCTTTATTTTTCTTATTTCTCCTCTCTTTTCTTTATTCTTTTCTATGTATTCATCTGTGTTTGCCGACTTTTATTATTTTAACTTTCTCATATCCACACGAGTCTTAAATGTTTATTTCTTTCAAACGCCGTTGAAACTAAACCTTTCATTTCAAATACAAGTATTACTTTATAAATCGCTTTGACGTTTGATTGCTGAAACATATTATCCACTTATTAGGTTGTGCTAAGGTTCATTTGTTATGGTGTACCATCTGACCATTTGTTATATCGTGTTTCTCTACTACTACTAATATTTGATTCATAGCCCCACTTTACTTTTAAATTGTTTATAAACCCATGGGGGATATACATGCTATTTACTTTTCATGAACACAATTGTTTAAATGCATGCTTTTCCTAACTAAGATGATATTGCTAAGTATCGACCTTGCCAAAAGCAAGTCCCTCGATCATGAACCATTAATCACTTGCGAGTGAGCGCGAATATAGGGATATAGGCCTATAGGATTTGACCATCCCGCCATGTTGGCTAAGTCCGGTTCGCATGTGATGTACTATATTCGATTTATCACTAGGTATCTGGCAAAGTATCTAGCTCGAGGGCAAATATTATATTATGAATTCCGCGGTTACTGTCGACTTAGGCCAATGTTATTTGGTGCCGGTTAACGTTTTGTGTGTAATGAGCTTAGCAACTGTTTGACGCTTACCTGATATATGTATTTGTTACTTATATTTTCCAGACTTGAAAATCTTGTATTCAACTATTTACTTTAAACCTATGGATTACACTCAACATTTGTGTTGAATTTTAAGCATATTTTATCTCAGGTAATTGATGCATACTGTTCTGGCACTGGGAGTGGCATGAAGATTATCGATGGGTATCGGCTTTTACTATCTATCTACTTTTTACTATCTTTTTACTACCACTTATCATTCGAAAAATCACTTTTGAACTATGTCTTTTATTTCCGCTGCGTATGATGTTTAAGAATCTTTTGAACTCTAATGTTTATTTATAATTGGAATGATATGTTTTTATTAAAACGGATTGTTATGAGGTCGTTATCTATGGTTGTGACTGTTTTACCCGAAAGTAATACCCCAAACTATGTTCCGCTTCCATATTTCGAGTTAGGGGTGTTATAGAATGGTATCAGAGCCACGGTTTATAGAGAACGAGGTCATACTCGACTATAAACATTATGGTTAGAAACATTTTCAAAATCAATAGCCAGCAGCCATCCATAACACTTCGCTCTTTTTTTGCTTTATTTAAACTTTTGTATGCATGCACTTACACTATTACATACTTGGATTTTCCACTGCTATCTTACTTCATACAAAACAGTTTTTATAAAAATTGGCTACATTTTTTTTTCCGATACCCCTTTTAGAGTATCATGTCTGCACCAGTCCCATCCGGTCAGTTGTCAGTTGCACCCCTTGATCCCGCGCTTGCACCACCTAGTCCAGAGGAGGATCCATACCCTATTGATGATGAGATTAAGGATGATGATGAGATGGAGGATGATGATGAGATAAAGGATGATGAAGAGGAGGGTGATGATGAAGAGGAGGAGGAGCCGGAGGATCTCCCTATACCACCTTCACCAGCAGTGTCAGATGTCACATATGAGTCTGATACATCAGACGCATTAGGACATGCACTTACTACCGAGGTGACATCTGAGCCACCATCGACATTTGAGATTGGAGAGCGTGGTCACTACAGGAGTCATTGCCCTAAGAACAACGGACAGAGAGTTGAAGGCGCTCGTGGTAGAGCATATGTGATGGGTAATGGGGAGCAGCAGCAAGATCCAAATGTGGCCACTAGTACGTTTCTACTCAACAATCATCGTGTTAAGGTTTTATTCGATTCTGGTGCCGATATGAGTTTTGTTTCTTCTACGATTTCACCATTACTTGATATCACCCCTACCACCCTAGACACTAGTTATAGCATTGAGCTAGCTAAGGGCAACCTGGTTGACACTTGCACCGTAATCCGAGACTGTACCTTAAACCTTCTAGATCACTCGTTTATTATCGGTCTCATGCCCATTGAACTTGGAAGCTTCGACGTAGTGGTTGGTATGGATTGGTTATCCAAGCATCAGGTGAGTATTATTTGTGGTGAACGAGTTGTTCATATTCCTTTCGATGGTGAAACTTTTATTATCTGAGGAGACCGTAGTGGAACCTATTTGAGTATCATATCTTGTATCAAGACCTTGAAATACATCGAGAAGGGATGTCACTGATCGTTGTGGATCGATTTGTAATTTATTTCCAAGGAAACACAAGTGAAGTATGTGTAACCCGGGTCGTTATCCCCGATGAAGGATGAATGGGATTTGTGTAATCGGGTTTGTGAATCGTGTTTGAGATATAAAAATTGAAGAGATTTTGGATTTTTATTACAACTAGGGGAAACAATAAATAGGCTAGGGAGATCTTAAAAATTACAATTAAAATAAATTACGTAATTAAAAACGTAAACGTGCTAAACTAAAAAGTGAAATCTAAGAAATATCAATCATGCGGGTATCAAATTAATTTTCCTACGTTCTAAATAGCAAAAGAAAATTTCAGAAAAAGGTTTGTATTTTTTTTTGACCTTTTAATTATTTATTATGAATTAAAATCTAATCAAACTAAATTAAGTTACAAAAAATACTAAACTTTGAGGGAAAAATCTGGAAATTTTACTAAAAATACTTTATAACAAACTAAAGTCGAGAAAAATAAAAGAACTGAAACAGCTTTTTGAAATAAGCTGTAAATAAATCAAGCAGTTGGTTAAGCTAAAAAGTGAAACAAGGTTAAAACAATTAAGGTTGCATGCTATTACTGAAAAAGTCCCAAGGGCGCGTTGGTTGAGGTGTTGGTGTGTAATCTGGGTGACCAGGGTTCGAAACTTGGTTTTGCCCTTTTTGCAAACTATTTTTTTGGTTTTCTTTTTTTTTAAAAAACTGATAAAACTAATAAATGTAAGGAACTTTTGAAAAGGAAACAATTTTAAAACTCACAAATAAGCTGAGAGACAGCTTATTAAAACTGATCAGTGCACTAAAGAAGCAAAATGAAACCAGGTTGAATTAAGGACTAAAAAAAACTAAAAATAAGCTAAAAGGAAACTTGCAATAAGCTGAGTAGATTAACATAAGCAAGAATGAAAATGGAAAATCTACAATAACACAACAATAAGCACTAAGAACAAACAATTAAGCAAAAACAATCCTCAAGGGTTTGCTGACATGTGCAGCAAGGTGTATACAAGGCTGCTGATCTAGGGCCTAAATAAGCTATGAAATAAGCTCTTAACACCAAAATAAGCTTAAACAGATGAAATATACCCTACAAGCTACTGGTGCAACAAGAATCAAAAGATAAAAACTACCTTAACTAACTTAAAATTAGAATTAAAAAGTGACTGTTGAGGCAAAATAAAAAGTGAAGGCTGCTACCAATAACAAAGATTATCAGACCCTATCTTAAAACCTACAATATCAAACCTCAAAATGATTCAAAACATCTAAAAGCAACCTAGTACTAGTGATCTAACTACATGGAATACCATCAAATAGAGCAAATAAGCAAAATAAAAAAGAACATAATAAGCAACAAGCAGTTACACTACTTGGATAAAAAGAAGAACTGAACTGATATTAAAATAAGAGTAAATTACAACTGAAATTAAAAATTACAAAGTACCTTAAAAAAATGCTAAATAAAACCTGCTATTCAAGGCTACATTTGACTACTATTTATACTAGAAACTAAGCTAGGGGTCTTTACTGCCTTTGTGTTTCTTCTGTGAGGGAAAACAGCTTTGGAGGATAACTTGTGCTTCTTTTGAGAGAATCCCAGCCTTTGGATTAAATAGAAATGATCCCAGTCTTTAAAATGGTCTTGGCGCCCAATTATTCCCACGGATTGGTGACATGGTGGAGGGGGGAAGTAAAAGAAGATGGGTTGCAGTGTCGGGGAATGGGGGAGTGGTAAAATTGGTGAAATTTTTGGGAGAAGAGGATGATGGCGATGGTGGTTTGTCTGTTTGTTCATGGTGGGAAGAGTGCTTAGGGAAGGAGACAAAGATTTATTTGACTGAGTCAAATATTTATTTAACTAAAACGGGTAGTGGATTTAGGTGTTTCATTTGGGCTTGTAACGGGCTGGGAGAAATTGGGTTTAAAGGTTTATTTTTTATTGGTCCGGTTAGTGGTTTTGGATGAATAAAGTTTAGCACAAGGACCAAGTTTGTAATTTATGCAAACTCAAGGGACTGAATCTGTTATTTTGGCAAAGTTGAATCAAGGACTACTTTTACCATCTAGAAATAATCCAAGGGCTGTTTTGGGATTTTTGAGCTTGAATTAAATTAACGTCTTTTCCGGCTTCGGTTTCCTGCTCTTTTCCAAATTATGCACGGTTTTGTCCATATTTGCCCGTTTTCAATCCTTTTGTACCTGCAACACATAAAACACACTCCAAGGATATTTGTAACATTTTATGGTCCATTTGGGTGTTTTTGGTTATTTTTGTGGGTTTTTCAAGTATAAAATGATGAGTATTTACACACTCATCAAAATCCCCCACACTAAGCGATTGCTAGTCCCTAGCAATCCAATCATATGAAGTAATGAAAGGACCAAGTATACCCCGTTTTGACTTTTTATTAAATGCGAGAAATTTAAACTAAATCAAAAGTAGATAAAATGCTTGATTGTCAAAAATGGTATCATGGAACGGGATTCATACAAACTGGGTGTCTCCAGGGAATTGTAATCGTCATCCTCTTTTTATACTCCCAACTAAGCTTAAACTTAATGTGCAAATGTTTTTGTAAAATGCTAACACTACTTATACTAATAATCTATGTAAGCCGAAACTTAACTTTTCACTCCCACAATTTATTCAATTTAGGTGACTATGCTATTTTCAAAATTTTGACCGCAAAAATCGATATTTATTATGGTTGTCATTTGTTTAAGTCAAATACTAATTTACCGGGAACCTCGAAAATCTAAGGATCGAAAAGGGCCTTTTCCATGTAGCGGCTTTCTTCTCGGCACATCCCAAACCAGTTGGTTTTAGGTGACCAGGCTTTTGACACCCCACAGAGAATAGTACCGGAATCAGCGGAATTTCGATTTCAAAGATTTTTGATATTCCCACTACGCTAGTATTAAATACTTAAATAAATAACAACAAATGATCATTTAGAGATTAGAGACTCAAAGACGAGATCACTCCATGTAACGGCTTTCTTCTCGGCACATCCCAAACCAGTTGGTTTTAGGTGACCAGGCTTTTGACACCCCACAGAGAATAATACCGGAGCTTTCAAGGCCTTTGAAATCAACAATCTACTAAATTACCGTTTAACTTTTATACAAAATTGACGAATCCAAGTTCAACCTCCGATTCAAATTTAAGAGAAAGCAATTTTCATACATTTATTAACACATACATCTTTATTTTCACAACATCAAAATTTATTGCATTTTGCAATATCATTCCATTTTCTTATTTTTCTTTTTCATTTTTTCATTTTTTCAATTTTTTATTTATTTTTATTTTTTTTCACTTATATATATATTTACATATATGCTTCCTCAAAAATTTAAAATAAAAAGTTGAACTCGGGCTCTTTATCAAAATTGTATAAAAATTTGTTTTGCATAACAACATGATTTTGGCGTTCAAACGTTTGAAAACAGCACGTATTTAATCCGATTAGTTATCTTCTGGGAGGAAAAGCCATAGATTACTTGTATAAGCTCTAAAGAAAACCAACTATTCTACGCTTAGCATTTTCATTTGCACAAATCGTAAAACCTTAGTCTAAACGTTAAGGAAGCAGCCAGATCAACACTCTGGCAGAGTCGGGATTCCCTTTGTTCTAACCTAATCAAGACTAAACATAACACAATTTTATTTAAAACGACAAAAATTTTAAAATTTGGGTCAAAACGGGGGTACTAGGGAACTAGAAGGTACTTATGTGACAAAATTCGCGAGAATTCCCCCCCACACTTAGAATTGAATATTGCCCTCAATATTCAAAGTACCGGCTATTATGCCGAAACTTAGAACGTAAAAAGGTAATATTAATGGCCAAGTGTGGAAAAGAAATCTCCGTTTTTCACAAAAAAGAATTAATAAGATATCCCTAGATAATTGTTAGTAATAAGATCGGATATTGGGCGGCTGGATTGAAAACAGGCGCGTCAATCATCACGATCTCAGGGAAACCTGAAAACACGAGCAAACAACCACAAAGAAAACACAGCAGAGGCATCCCCCCACACTTAGTTGTTAGAAAATAGAAAGAAGTCAGAAACATGGGTTGTCACCCATGTAATGCTAATGTTTTTGTTAACCGAGTCACTAGCTTGACTCGACCCCGAATTCATTTGCCCATGGGGAAGCAAGTGGAAAACCAATCTCAATCGGACTTTCATTCAAATTGTTTGGATAAACACTTGAACATGAGAAAGTTCCACTCCGATGAGATACAACCCGCGGTATTTCAATAGAAGAAACTATTAGGGGTGATACCGGGGTCAAATATGGTGTCCTCATTCCCGTAGGAGAAAAGGGAAAGAGCAATCACACCATATGTGATGAAGAGAAGCAAGATTTTTATTATTATCATGTAAAACTCTTCATCATCAGAAGCATCATCGGCTTCAACGGGAGGGAGGGTTGGGATACAATCTTCAAGAAGTAAATCTTTCAACACACCTCCCCCCACACTTAACTCGTCCTCCAGATCAAAACAAAAATGATCATATTCAGGAGGAGATATCTCATGAGGGAGTTCAATCGAGAACTCTTCATGATATCGATCATTTTCATCAAAATGAAATACATCATACTCGGGAAGAGACATATAAGAATGGGAAGTGGTATTGACACTTCCCGTCTCTTCCAAATGATCGATATCAAAACGAAAGGCTTCATAAGCCGAGAGTGAATAATCCGGATGAGGAGTGGGACTGCCACTTCTCTCCTCTTGATCATTAAACATAAAACTCTCAAATTCGAGAAAAGCATCCTCGAGCTCGAGCTCGGAAGGATAAGACGGCTTTTCCACAACAACATCATCCTTTGGGGGGAGAGCAAACAATGGTTCATCAAAAATCATTTTTTCTAAAATCGGGCCATCTCCCCCCGGATCAACATCAGGCTCAACAATTTGAGCATCAAACAAGAAGACCTCGAACTCTTCTTTAGAAATATCACTTTCCTCAAACGGAGGAGAAGTATAGGAAGAGTCGGAAATGAGTGATGCGGAAGTAAGAGTGGGATTTTTGGCAATATCAATACGACAAACCGATTCTGAAGGTGGGGCAAGTGGTGTGCTATTAGAGCTAGCAGTTTTTACCACTTCCGTTGTATCCTCCGATTCGTGTTCATCGTAATCAAAAACACTCTTAACTTCCGCATTACAACTTTTGAACCATTCACTTGAACCAGGGGCTATGTTCGTTGCTTTGAGCTCGGCATGTTTTTGTGCAACACTTTTGACCGTGAATCTTGAAAGTTTTGAGTCAATTTTTTCAGATTTTTTGTCAATAGTAGCAACGTTGCATTTAGACCCCTGATTAATGTTGAATGTGATCTTTTCATTTTCAACACGAATGGTTAACTCCTCAGCGTACACATCAATGAGAGCACGACTTGTTCTAAAAAAAGCTCTACCCAAAATGAGTGGAACTCGTGGATCGGCATCGAAGTTTACAACAACAAAATCTGTGGGAAATTGGAACTTTCCCACTTTCACGACAACATCCTCGGCTATTCCAAGCGGATAAGTAGTGGTACGATCTGCTAGCTCGAGTGTCATGCACGTAGGTGTAAGCTTTGGAAGAGATAGTTTTTCCCATATCGAGAGTGGCATGAGGTTAATACTTGCGCCAAGATCGGCCAAAGCGGAGCATTTCACCATCCCCGAGAAATCACACAGGATTAAGAACTTGCCGGGGTCTCCAAGCTTTTCGGGAAGCTTCTTGAGGATGACCGCCGAGCATTGCTCGTTTAATGGGGTTTTTGCCATCTCGACTAACTTATCCTTGTTGCTTAGCAACCCTTTGAGTGTAGTTGCAAACTTTGGCATGAGAACGAGAGCATCAGCAAAGCTTATATCGAAGTGCATCTCATTGAAGATTTGGAAGAACTTTTCCATTTGTTCATTGTTTTTCTCTTTACGCTTTTGATCATTAAGCCTTGAACGATACGGTATTGAAGGCTTTGGATTTGTCATTGGAACATCGGGTTCCGGAATTGGAATTGGGACCACCGAAGGTTGGACATGTGCGGTACTTTGTGGGCTTGGAGTTTGCACTTTGTCCTTTGTCACCTCGGTTTCTCGTCCTACTTCCTTCACCAGAGAAAGAGTAGGAATCGAGGGTCCATCATAGGCCTTACCACTTCGAGTGGTAATCGATTTCAACTCAGCATTTGGATTTGTAATGGTATTGCTGGGAAGACCTCCAGAAGATGAAGAAGCTTGATTCGTGTTCATGTTCATGTTCATGAAGCTGCTCATCATATTCTTTAACTCATTTGTCTGACGAGACAATGTATTATCAATTTCCTTCCTCAACTCGACTTTCATATTGTTGATTTGAGCTTGCATTGAACGTATGCTTGACTCAGTAACTTTTATGAAATCATTTGTCAAAGGAGCTTGAGGAGGTGATTGATAAACTTGTTGAGTTGGAGGTTGATAAGGTCGGTTTGGAGAATTATTGAAATTCTGACCTTGATTTTGAACAAACCGATTTTGGTTGTTTTGATTTTGGCCTTGATTGAATTGGGCATTTTGGTTTTGCCCATTTGGATTTTGAGGGTTAAAGCCGGGTGGTCCAAGAAAATTGTTGGAGCGATAGCTTAACAGATTACGGTCTCCTTGGGGTTGGTAAGAGTTACCTCCCGAATTATAGGATCCCGAAGCAGCACAAATGCTCTCTTGAGTGTTGCCAATTGTGGCTGGACACTCGAAGTATGGGTGTGGACCACCGCATGTTACACAACTTTGATTTACCACATTTGCTTGTTGAGTTTGGTTTTGAAGATTATTTTGATGTATCCTCAAAACAGCCGTGGATAAATCATCCATTCTTTTTGTAAGTGAAGCTATCTCGGATGAAGAGTCCGTAGTGATAGATTTAGATGACTCATTCCTCTCGGCGGAGGAATCCCAATAATTGTGGTGGGCGGTCATGTTTTCAATTAAATCATAGCACTCTTCGGGTCGCCTTTTTATATAGGTACCACTGGCCGCAGCATTGATCGTTTCACGATGTCGTAATGTTAAACCATTATAGAATGTGTCTATTATGGTAACAAGCAACATATTATGATTAGGACATCGATCAATGGATAGCTTATAACGTTCCCAAGCTTCGAATAAAGATTCATCGGGAAGCTGGCGGAAGTTGCTTATATCATTCCTTAACTTCGTCACCATCGATGGTGGGAAATATTTCGCCAAGAATTTTGAAGTCATTTCATCGAAACTATGAATTGAATTCTTGGGAAGATGATCAAACCAAGCGGTGGCATGATGCGTCAACAAATAAGGAAAAAGATACAAGCGAAGGGCGTCATCGGTTACCCCTTGTTGTTTCATGCTTTGGGTTATCGTGATGAACTTATCGAGATGCTTATTTGCATCTTCACCCGGAAAACCATGAAATTGGCACGAAGTTTGGACTTGTTGGATCATATGATGTTTAAGTCCAAAATCCGCGGCTTGGATGTTGACGGGAGCAATAGGTCCGCCCCGTCCTTGCATGGTTGGTTGGCACAACTCCTCCATCGTTCGGAGATCGGGAGCTGGCCCATCATTGTTTATATTCGTTTCCATGTCTTCTTCGTCTTGAAAATCAAGACGTCGACCTTGACGAATAATTCTTTCGGGATCGGCTTTTCTGGTTCACCCCAACATTCCCCACTTGTCCGACTGTTGCTGAGTAGTTTTTGTATTGAATGATCCCGGACGGTTGCTTGCTGTTCATATAATGCATACAGCTTTGGCATTTCTCTCCTGCATGTCCATGGAGTTTTGAAACTGGTGAACGAAGATTGGGTGTAGAAGAACGGGTGTTCATACACCAACAAAACAACAAAAGTTTAAAAACAAATTTTTGAATTTTTTTTTTTTTTTTTTTTTTTTTTTTTTTAATTTTTTTAAGGATAATTACACAATTTTTTTTTGTGATCGATTCGTCAATCGAAACTCGTTTCTCTTAAAATTACTCGCAGAGTGGCGGAGAAGCAAAGGTCCTTAAACCACTTTCGGTTTGTCAATTTAATGTCAAACCATCCTTAAACCACTTGTATAGGTTGTAATTTCAAGATAATCCGAAAAACAATTAACTCATGATTCGTTTTGTTGGAAATTCGGAATGGTTTACAACACTTCAAAGAAGTGAGGATATATTATTTTATTTTCTTTTGTTTTTGTAAACACCTTAGACAAAGTGTTTTTTTTTTTTTTTTTTTTGAAAATATTCACAAATTTACTATAAACCCTCACAAAGATGATTTATAAAACACGAATAAAAAAAAAGAGATTTCAAAAATCCGCTACAACCTTCCCCGGCAGCGGCGCCAAAAATTGATCATTGTGGATCGATTTGTAATTTATTTCCAAGGAAACACAAGTGAAGTATGTGTAACCCGGGTCGTTATCCCCGATGAAGGATGAATAGGATTTGTGTAATCGGGTTTATGAATCGTGTTTGAGATATAAAAATTGAAGAGATTTTTGATTTTTATTACAACTACGGGAAACAATAAATAGGCTAGGGAGATCTTAAAAATTACAATTAAAATAAATTACGTAATTAAAAACGTAAACGTGCTAAACTAAAACGTGAAATCTAAGAAATATCAATCCTACGGGTATCAAATTAATTTTCCTACGTTCTAAATAGCAAAAGAAAATTTCAGAAAAAGGTTTGTATTTTTTTTTTGACTTTTTAATTATTTATTATGAATTAAAATCTAATCAAACTAAATTAAGTTACAAAAAATACTAAACTTTGAGGGAAAAATATGGAAATTTTACTAAAAATACTTTATAACAAACTAAAGTCGAGAAAAATAAAAGAACTGAAACAGCTTTTTGAAATAAGCAGTAAATAAATCAAGCAGTTGGTTAAGCTAAAAAGTGAAACAAGGTTAAAACAATTAAGGTTGCATGCTATTACTGAAAAAGTCCCAAGGGCGCGTTGGTTGAGGTGTTGGTGTGTAATCTGGGTGACCAGGGTTCGAACCCTGGTTTTGCCCTTTTTGCAAACTATTTTTTTGGTTTTCTTTTTTTTAAAAAAACTGATAAAACTAATAAATGTAAGGAACTTTTGAAAAGGAAACAATTTTAAAACTCACAAATAAGCTGAGAGACAGCTTATTAAAACTGATCAGTGCACTAAAGAAGCAAAATGAAACCAGGTTGAATTAAGGACTAAAAAAAAACTAAAAATAAGCTAAAAGGAAACTTGCAATAAGCTGAGTAGATTAACATAAGCAAGAATGAAAATGGAAAATCTACAATAACACAACAATAAGCACTAAGAACAAACAATTAAGCAAAAACAATCCTCAAGGGTCTGCTGACATGTGCAGCAAGGTGGTTACAAGGCTGCTGATCTAGGGCCTAAATAAGCTATGAAATAAGCTCTTAACACCAAAATAAGCTTAAACAGATGAAATATACCCTACAAGCTACTGGTGCAACAAGAATCAAAAGCTAAAAACTACCTTAACTAACTTAAAATTAGAATTAAAAAGTGACTGTTGAGGCAAAATAAAAAGTGCAGGCTGCTACCAATAACAAAGATTATCAGACCCTATCTTAAAACCTACAATATCAAACCTCAAACTGATTCAAAACATCTAAAAGCAACCTAGTACTAGTGATCTAACTACATGGCATACCATCAAATAGAGCAAATAAGCAAAATAAAAAAGAACATAATAAGCAACAAGCAGTTACACTACTTGGATAAAAAGAAGAACTGAACTGATATTAAAATAAGAGTAAATTACAACTGAAATTAAAAATTACAAAGTACCTTAAAAAATGCTAAATAAAACCTGCCATTCAAGGCTACATTTGACTACTATTTATACTAGAAACTAAGCTAGGGGTCTTTACTGCCTTTGTGTTTCTTCTGTGAGGGAAAACAGCTTTGGAGGATAACTTGTGCTTCTTTTGAGAGAATCCCAGCCTTTGGATTAAATAGAAATGATCTCAGCCTTTAAAATGGTCTTGGCGCCAAATTATTCCCACAGATTGGTGACATGAAGGAGGGGGGGAAGTAAAAGAAGATGGGTTGTAGTGTTGGGGAATGGGGGAGTGGTAAAATTGGTGAAATTTTTGGGAGAAGAGGATGATGGCGATGGTGGTTTGTCTGTTTGTTCATGGTGGGAAGAGTGCTTAGGGAAGGAGACATAGATTTATTTGACTGAGTCAAATGTTTATTTAACTAAAACGGGTAGTGGGTTTAGGTGTTTCATTTGGACTTGTAACGGGCTGGGAGAAATTGGGTTTAAAGGTTTATTTTTTATTGGTCTGGTTAGTGGTTTTGGATGAATAAAGTTTAGCACAAGGACCAAGTTTGTAATTTATGCAAACTCAAGGGACTGAATCTGTTATTTTGGCAAAGTTGAATCAAGGACTACTTTTGCCATCTAGAAATAATCCAAGGGCTGTTTTGGGATTTTTGAGGTTGAATTAAATTAACGTCTTTTTCGGCTTCGGTTTCCGGCTCTTTTCCAAATTATGCACGGTTTTGTCCATATTTGCCCCGTTTTCAATCCTTTTGTACCTGCAACACATAAAACACACTCCAAGGATATTTGTAACATTTTATGGTCCATTTGGGTGTTTTTGGTTATTTTTGTGGGTTTTTCAAGTATAAAATGATGAGTATTTACACACTCATCAGTCACGCATTTCTAGCACATTTGGCTGAGAAGAAGTCGGGTGAGAACCGACTTGAGGATGTTCCAATTGTGCGTGATTCTCCCGAAGTATTTCCCAAAGAGCTACCTGGACTTCTACCCATTCGACAAGTGGAATTTCAAATCGACTTAATGCCGGGAGCTGCACCCGTGGCACGTGCATCGTATCGACTAGCGCCGACAGAGATGCAAGAACTGTCTAATCAACTGCAAGAGTTATTGGATAAAAGGTTTATTCGACCAAGTTCCTCACCTTGGGGAGCATCAGTGTTATTCGTGAAAAAGAAAGATGGGTCATTCAGGATGTGTATTGACTACCGTAAGCTGAATAAGTTAACAGTGAAGAACCGATACCCGTTGAAAATAATCGACGACTTATTCGACCAATTACAAGGACCAGGTTTCTACTCCAAGATAGACTTACGGTCAGGTTATCATCAACTCAGAGTCCGAGAAGAGGATATTCCCAAGACAGCATTCAGAAGAAGATATGGCCATTAAGAGTTTCAAGTGATGCCTTTTGGTTTGACAAACGCACCTGCTGTATTCATGGATCTCATGAACCGAGTGTGTAAACCATATCTGGACAAGTTCATTATAGTCTTCATCAAAGACATTTTGATCTACTCCAATAGTGAAGAAGAACACAAGCAGCATCTGACGATCATCTTGAAGTTACTCAAGGAAGAGAAGTTGTACGGGAAATTCTCTAAGTGTGAATTTTGAATTAGCACGGTACAATTCTTTGGTCATGTAATTGACAATAAAGGGTTACATGTGGATCCAGCGAAGATCGAAGCTATTAAGAAATGGCCAACGCCATCTAACACTACAAAAATTCGTCAATTTCTAGGATTGGCTGGATACTACAGGAGATTCATCGAGGGATTCTCTAAATTTTCTAAACCGTTAACTACGTTAATTCAGAAGGATAAGAAGTATTGTTGGGAATTAAACCAACAGTTAGTACTGCCAGGTCAAAGTTACAATTGATGAAGATTAACTCTAACACTACTAAGTCAGTTAGTACTGCTAGTACAGATGGTTAGTACTGATTATGGGATGAAGACAGAAATGCGTATGGATATATATATAGAATAGATATTGTGTATATCTTATTAATATAGTTTGATACGAATATTACTTTACTTGTAAATGACTTCTTGGGTTATAAAAGAAGATCCTAGTTAGGGTTTCAAGAGAGTTATTATAACATACGTATTATTGTGAAAGCTTCAAGGTTGTAAAACCCTAGTGATAATCAAAGATCACTCGTAGTAATATTGAAGCTATTTGGGTTGTTAAAAAATTGTGTTCATACTTTCACTGTTACATTCATACATCACATAAACAATATCTTCTAAGTATTAGCTAGTAAATTCCGCGTGCTAGTTAATATATACTCAAAGTATCTTCAACACAAGGCATGTGTTTAGATCCGGTCAAGTGGTATCAGAGCCAGGTTCTAATACTTTGAATTAGAAGATCCAGTAGTACTCATTCTCTTTCAGCAAAGAAGATGGACATGGAAACACCGTAAACCTCTATCCTTGTCAAACTCCCAATGCTCAAATAAAACGAATATGATCTCTGGAGGCTCAGAATTTAACAATACTTCATGGTGCAAGATTATGCACTATGGGATATCATTATCAATGGTGATTCTTTCAAACCAACAACTTCTGAAGAAACACTTGTTGATGGTTCCAAAACCACAAAGCTCAACACTGAACCAGTCACAAATGATGAGAGGATCAAGAAGAAGAATGATGTCAAAGCCAAGAGTTTGTTACCCATGGCAATTCCCAATGATCAGGTGTTGAACTTCAGTCATTATGAGACTACAAAGACACTTTTTGCAGGTATTGTAGAGAGATTTGGTGGTAATGAAGCCACTAAGAAGGCACAGAGAACACTACTGAAGCAGAGCTATGAGAATTTTAGTGCCACAAGCACTAAAACTCTTGATCAAATCTTTAACAGGCTACAAAGAATTGTGAGTCAGCTTGCTGGTTTGAAGATAGTAATTCCACAAGAAGACCTAAACTTAAAGTTTCTCAATAGTTTGTTTGCTGAATGGAACACTCATGTTGTTGTTTGGAGCAACAAGCCTGAACTGGAGAAGATGACACTCAATGAGTTGTACAACAATCTTAAGATTGTTGAACAAAAGGTGAAAAAGGGAGGAAGCACCAGTTCTATGTCTGGAAATATGGCATTTATGTCATCCCCCAGCAATAGCAGTACTAAGTATGATCCAGATGTTTGTACTGCTAGCCCTAAAGTTAGTACTGCTAGTGTAAAAACTAGTACTGCTAGCTTAAGTGATGAAACTATCTATGCCTTTGTATCTGAGCAATCTAATGGGTCTCAAATCTACAATGAAGACCTTCTTCAGATTCATGAAGATGACTTGGAAGCAATGGACTTAAAGTGGCAGATGGCTTTGATAAGTATAAGGGCAAAGAAGCATTTTCAAAGGACTGGAAAAAAGCTTACTCTTAATGGAGGGGATGTTGCTGGATATGATAAATCCAAGGTGGAGTGTTATAAATGTCACAAGATGGGACACTTTGCCAGAAAATGTAGAAGCCCTAGACAACAAGGGTAAAGGGTATAAAAGTCAGCAAGGAAACAGGAGAACAATTAATGTGTAGGAGACTTCTTCCAAGGCAATGGTAGCTGTTGATGGAGCTGGCTTTGATTAGAGCTTCATGGAAGAAGAGGAGGAACCAGCCAACTTAGGATTGATGGCCTTCTCTGACTCAGAGGTACATGAGGTTCAAAAGTGTTCTAATTCTTGTCAAGCTTTGAAAGATTATGAGTCTCTTAAGATACAATATGATAACCTTAGAACAGATTTTAATGAAGTAAACTTTAGTCTTTCTAATCATAAAAGAGGAATAGCTGTTTTAGAAGAGCAACTTGTTTTTTATAGAAAGAATGAAGCAAACTTTACTGATGATATAGCTGTTTTAAAAAGAGATTTGCAACTTAAAGATGATAAGATGAGTGGGCTTATATATGAACTAGAGAAGCTTAAGAAAGAAAAAGAAAACATACAGTTAAGTGTTGACACTCTTGAATATACATCTAAAGGAGTTCAGAAACTAATAGAGAGTCAAGTAGTTCATAAAGCAAAATCTGGTCTAGGATATAAGTCAGTTGCACCCCTCAACAGAGGAATGTTTGTACCTCCAGGAATTGACTTAGCTCATACAGGCTTAGAAGAGTTTAAGGATATGGAATTTCCTGGATATGGTGCTAAAACCAATGAGAGTCCTACTAAATTTGTTAAGGCTGAGGATTCTTTTGTGAGTGCAAGTGATACATCACTTTCTGAGGATAAAGTGTCCTCTGGTAGGGACTCAGATGCACCAACCATAGAGGATTAGACATCTGAAGATGAGGATGATCAGGTTAAGGTTAAACCTGATGTTGTTAAGGTAGAAGTGAAACATGTTCCTAAAGTGGTCAAAAATGAAAACATAAAACTAGTTAGGAAAAATGTTAGATATGCTGAGATGTATAGGTCTACACATAGATCTTCAGTTCCTAGGGGCAATCAAAGGAACTGGAATAACTTAAAATCTCAACAACTTGGTGATGAGTTTGTTATGCAGAATAAAGTATGTTTTGTGTGTGGTAATTTTGATCATTTGGCTGCTTATTGTGACTTAAACCCATGAAAAAAGAAGGTCTTTGGGAATTCAAGGGTTTATGGGAATACCAATGCTAGGGTGAATTAAAACAGTCCGACAAGATTGACTAACCCTAATGTAAATCATAAGATGACACCCAGAGCGGTCATGTTGAAGTCTTGCATCAAATCAGTTTCTGCTGCTAGACAAAACAAGTGGTTTAATAACAAACAAACTGTTTCAAGTGCAAAACCATTTTCAAATCATGCACAAACAGTTAACAGGCCCTTTTACAAGAAAACATCTTTATATAATCAAAAATGGGTGTCTAAGGTCAAGCCAGCAGTTCCTACTGCTTGGCCAAAAATTTCTACTGCTAGGCATATGAATGTTAAGGGTCAATGGGGCAATGCTATGAAGGCCTCAGCACGTTGGGTATGGAAACCTACCAAACCCAATGGTGCATCAATGACTTTCAATAGATATAATTATATTGATGCACGAGGCAGATCAAAGTCAGTGATGGCTTGGGTCCCCAACATGAGCTAAATCCTTTATTTTGTGTGCAGGAACATCCAACAAATGATGGAGAAGATAGAGGATACTCAGATAGTGGATGTTCAAGGCACATGACTGGTAACATGTCATACCTTTCAGAATTTACACCTCTGGATGGAGGACCTGTTATCTTTGGAGGTGGTGTTGGTGGAAAGATTACTGGTAAAGGTATTATTAAAACTGGTAATCTTGACTTTTAAAATGTGTATTTTGTACCAGAGCTTAAGTACAACCTTTTTAGTGTATCACAAATTTGTGACAAACAGAACAAGGTGTTATTCACTGATACTGATTGTCTTATTCTTTCTCCTGACTTTAAGCTACCTGATGAAAGTCAAGTATTGCTTAAAATCCCCAGGAAGGGTAACACATACAGTGTTGAGATGAATAAGCTTGTTCCCAAAGAAGGTCTTACTTGCCTTGTTGCAAAAGCCACATTGGATGAGTCAATGTTGTGACATAGAAGGCTTGGTCATGTCAATTTCAAAACCATTAATAAGGTTGCTAAATATGGTTTGGTAAGAGGTTTACCTAATAAAATCTTTCAAAATGACCAAACATGTGCTTCTTGCCTTAAGGGTAAGCAACACAGAGCCTCTTGTAAGCTCAAGGTTCATAACTCTAATTCTCAAGCTTTATACATGCTTCATATGGACTTGTTTGGTCCTACTTCTGTGAATAGCTTGAATCATAAAAGATATTGTCTTGTCATTACTGATGATTATTCCAGGTTTACATGGGTTTTCTTTTTGAGAACTAAGGATGAGACTAGTGAGATCCTTAAGTCCTTTATAATTGAGGTAGAAAACCTAGCAGATAAGAAAGTTAAGATAATCAGATGTGATAATGGGACAGAATTTAAAAATA
The DNA here is from genome assembly GCA_021014915.2 of Artemisia tridentata subsp. tridentata. Taxonomy (NCBI): domain Eukaryota; kingdom Viridiplantae; phylum Streptophyta; class Magnoliopsida; order Asterales; family Asteraceae; genus Artemisia; species Artemisia tridentata. The sequence continues at coordinate 366,975,576 of CP139507.1, forward strand.
GGGTTATGGATGAGTTTTGCAAAGAAAAGGGTATTAGAAGAGAATTTAGTGTAAATAGAACCCCACAGCAAAATGGAGTAGCTGAAAGAAAGAATAGGACTTTAATAGAGGCTGCTAGGACAATGTTAGCTTACTCTAAGTTACCTATTTCATTTTGGGCTGAAGCAGTTAGTACTGCTTGTTATGTTCAGAATAGGGTTTTAGTAGTGCAACCTCATAATAAGACTGCTTATGAACTTTTCAGAGGTAGAACCCCTGCCTTAAGCTTTATGAGACCTTTTGGTTGCCATGTCACTATTCTTAATACCAAAGACCAATTAGGAAAGTTTGATGGGAAATATGATGAGGATTTCTATGTTGGTTATTCTTTGCATAGTAAAGCTTTTAGGGTGTATAATAAGAGCACTAGACATGTAGAGGAAAATATGCACATTGAGTTTCAAGAGAATATACCAAATGTTGCAGCTAGTGGTCCATATTGGATTTTTGATATTGATGGGCTTTCAAAATCTATGAATTATGTGCCTGTTACAGGTACAAATACTAATGATAATGCAGGTTCAGAAGATTCTGATGAAGATAATGTTTTGATGCCTATTTTGGAGGATGGTCTATTGTATGATTCTTCTTCAAAGAATGATGATGCTCCATCATCATATGATGCTGATAAAGAGAAGAATTATGGTGATAACAAAGGACAAGATGGTAAAGAAACAGAAGTTCCCGAAAGCAGTACAAATGAAGTTAGTACTGCTAGGCCAAGTGGAGTTAGTACTGCTGAGCAAAATAATCCTATTGCTGGTTCAAGCTCTACTACTGCTCCACAAACTGATTTTTTTTATTTATTTGGAGCTGGTCTGCACAACATGCCAATGAACTATGAAGTTCCATCTACTCCCCATACTACAGGTCACAAGAATCATCCACTTACTAATGTGATTGGAGATGTACAATCTGGTGTGAAGACTAGAAGACAGATACAAGATCCAGATCATCATGGTTTTCTTAGTGTTGTTTATGAAGAAAAACACCATGAAGATGAAAATAAATGTTTATTTGTGTGCTTCCTATCACAGATAGAACCAAAGAATGTGCTCAAGGCATTGGAGGACTCAAGTTGGGTTGAAGCAATGCAAGAAGAACTGCTTCAATTCAAGATTCAAAAAGTTTGGGTTCTGGTTGATTTGCCAAAGGGCATGAGAGTGATTGGTACTAAGTGGGTATTCAGGAACAAGAAGGATGAAAGAGGTATGGTGATAAAGAACAAAGCAAGACTTGTAGCTCAAGGCTATACTCAGGAAGAAGGGATTGATTATGAGGAAGTTTTTGCACCTGTTGCAAGGATTGAAGCAATAAGGTTTTTCTAGCTTATGCTTCATTTATGGGTTTCATGGTCTACCAGATGGATGTGAAGAGTGCCTTTCTTTATGGTACAATTGATGAGGAGGTTTATGTTTCTCAACCTCCAGGTTTCATAGACCCTGATCATCCTGACAAAGTTTATAAGGTGGTGAAAGCTCTCTATGGCTTACATCAAGCTCCAAGAGCTTGGTATGGAACTCTAGCTACTTATCTATTGAAGAAAGGGTTCCATAGGGGAAAGATTGATCAGACTCTTTTTATCAAGAAGAACAAGGGTGATATCCTATTGGTTCAAATATATGTGGATGATATCATCTTTGGTTCAACCAAGAAGGAAATGTGCAAAGAGTTTGAAAAGCTTATGAAGGATCAGTTTCAGATGAGCTCTATAGGTGAGCTTACTTTCTTTTTAGGACTTCAAGTACAGTAGAAACCAGAAGGAATATTTATCTCTCAAGATAAATATGTAGCTGAAATATTGAGGAAGTTTCAATTCACAGATGCTAAAGTTGCTAGCACACCTGCTGATAAGGAGACACATTTGCTTTTGAAAGATCAAAGTGATGAAGCTGTGGATGTACACACATACAGATCTATGATTGGGTCTTTGATGTATCTCACATCATCCAGACCTGATATTATGTTTGCAGTATGTGCTTGTGCAAGATTTCAAGTAAATCCCAAGGTGTCTCATTTGACTGCAGTGAAGAGAATCTTTAGGTATCTTAAAGGTCAACCAAACCTAGGTCTGTGGTATCCTAAAGAGTCTCCATTTGATTTGGTAGCATATTCAGACAGTGATTATGCTGGTGTTAGTATGGATAGAAAGTCTACAACTGGTGGTTGTCAGTTTTTGGGATGCAGGTTAATCTCATGGCAGTGCAAAAAGCAAACTATGGTGGCTACTTCTACAACAGAAGGTGAATATGTGGCTGCTGCTAGTTGTTGTGCTCAAGTTCTTTGGATTCAGAATCAGTTACTTGATTATGGGTATAATTTCTTGAACACAATCATTTACATAGACAATAGTAGTACAATGTGTATCATTAAAAATCCAGTTCAACATTAAAAAACTAAACACATTGAAATTAGACATCACTTTATAAGAGATTGTAATGAAAAGAAGTTAGTTCAAATTGTCAAAATTTATACTGATGACAACTTTGCTAACTTATTAACTAAAGGTTTTGATGTAGAGAGGTTTCAATACTTGGTAACAGGTATTGGAATGCTTAATCCTTGAAAGATTCAATGTCTAAGTGTTTTTGTGATAAAAAGGATTTTGTACTGCTAGTTGTGCTAGTTGTGTTTGTTAAAAATGCTATGTATAGTTTGTACTGGTTGTTCAATTTTGGTACTGCTTATATCAATTTGTTGGTCAATTTTGATAACTGTCAAAAAGGAAATACTTTGTATTGTGTTTTCTTTGGTTTTGGACTAACAATTGTAGGTTGAATAAGCAAATTGCTTGGAGTATGTGAATTAAGAACTTTGTGTTTTGGACTGAGTGGTGCTTTGGAGTTTAAAGTGTGTGGTCTTAGTACACAACAAATGGTAATTGGTTCACCATGTCTAACCCACATCAAGAACCAACTAGTCCAGAGCAAACGGTTTCTGGTAAAGACTAATCAAATTCGTTTATGGTTTATAGTTTACCAAAAACTATAGGGTAATCAACTCACCATACTTCACAGCAAAGAGTTGGCTAGTCCAAAGGAAACGGCTATTGGTAAAGGCACATCAAACCCGTTGATAGCTGATAGTTTTCTAAAAACTATAAGTGGGCAAACATGTTTTCAAGTCCACATTGAGCTTATACTGCTTTTGAAATTTTTTACTAAACAGTTTGTACTGCTGGTTCAAACTACTTTTGATACTGAATCTATGCTCTATGATTCACCTCTCTCAGAAGGTTACACATCTGGAAGTGATGAGAGCAGATTTGAAACTAAATGAATTGATGAAAACTTGTACAAATTGTCATATTGGAAGATGAGATCAAGAATCATAAGTTCAAATTCAAGTGATGGTGAAAATTCTTCCAAACAGGGGAGGATAATTGTTCATATTGGAGGAAACTTGCTCTGTTCGATAAATATCTTGGTGTTAACTTGATTCAAGATGATTATGTGACTCAGGGGAGGATAAACAGAGGAAAAAGAAAAGTATTCATTTTCAGAAAATATTCTTTGTGAAGATCTTACTTCATCAGTATCAATTCAAAATAAAAGAATGATGAAGATTAAATGCTGGAGTGCTTGCTGTTATGGTTTCTTCAAAGTTTAAATGTGAAGAAATTTTTGAAGTAATTAAAGTTTTAAGATAAGTGTTTGAAATAATTCCCCCCATCATCAATGTTGGAGTTTAATTCGAAAAACTTAATGATTTGCACAGAAATCATAAGTTTAGGGGAGGATTGTTGGGAATTAAACCAACAGTTAGTACTGCCAGGTCAAAGTTACAACCACTGAAGATTAACACTAACAGTACTGAGTCAGTTAGTACTGCTAGTACAGATGGTTAGTACTGATTATGGGATGAAGACAGAAATACGTATGGATATATATAGAATAGATATTGTGTATATCTTATTAATATAGTTTGATACGAATATTACTTTACTTGTAAAGGACTTCTTGGGTTATAAAAGAAGATCCTAGTTAGGGTTTCAAGAGAGTTATTAGAACATACGTATTATTGTGAAAGCTTCAAGGTTGTAAAACCCTAGTGATAATCAAAGATCACTCGTAGTAATATTGAAGCTATTTGGTTTGTTAAACAATTGTGTTCATACTTTCACTGTTATATTCATACATCACATAAACAATATCTTCTAAGTATTAGCTAGTAAATTCCGCGTGCTAGTTAATATATACTCAATGTATCTTTAACACAAGGCGTCTGTTTAGATCCGGTCAAGTATGAATGGGGAAAGGACGAAGAAGAAGCATTCCAAACCCTGAAGTAGAAGCTTTGCAGTGCACCTATTTTGGCATTACCAGATGGAGCTGAAGATTTCGTAGTCAATTGTGATGCATCACACCAAGGGTTTGGAGTAGTTTTGATGCAACGAGGGAAGGTCATGGCATATGCTTCCCAAAAACTTAAGACTCATGAGGAGAATTATACCACCCATGATTTGGAGTTAGGAGCTGTGGTTTTTGCACTTAAGATTTAGAGGCACTATCTATATGCCACAAAGTGTACTATCTTTTACCGATCACAAGAGTCTACAACACATTTTGGATCATAAGGAGTTGAATATGCGGCAACGACGATGGTTGGAGTTGTTAAGCGACTATGATTGCTAGATCCGATATCACCCGAGAAAGGCAAATGTCGTGGCCGATGCCTTGAGCCGCAAGGAACGGTTGAAGCCGCTGCGAGTTCGAGCTTTGGTTATGACCATCAATTCAAACCTTCCCGCCCAGATTATTATGGCACAAGAAGAAGTCGTGCAACAAGAAGACCTAAAGAGTGAGAAACTCTAAGGCATGATACAGAAGAAGCTTAAGAAACGTGCAGATGGGATTTTATGTTTTCAAGGAAGAAGATGGATACCCCGTTTTGGAGGACTGCAAGACATGATCATGCTCGAGTCTCATAAATCAAAGTACTCTATACACCCAGGATCTGACAAGATGTATCACGACCTCAAGGAGTTATATTGGTGGCTGAATATGAAGGCTGACATTGCCGACTATGTCCGCAAGTGTCTTACGTGCTCTAAAGTTAAAGCCGAACATCAGAAACTATTTGGTCTTCTACAACCACCTAAGATTCCCGTATGGAAATGGGAACGGATTACTATGAACTTCATCCCCAAACTTCTGAGAATTTCAACCGGTTTCGATGCTATTTGGGTAATAGTTGATCGACTAACTAAATTTGCACACTTTCTACCAATCAAAGAGAAATATAGTATGGACAAGCTGACTAGACTTTACGTTAAGGAAGTAGTCTCGAGGCATGGCGCGCCAATATCCATTATCTCTGACTGAGACAGCAGATTCACCTCAAATTTTTGGCAATCACTTCAGGATGCCTTTGGCACAAACCTCGACATAAGTACTGCATACCACCCGCAAACCAATGGCCAAAGTGAAAGGACAATTCTAACCTTAGAAGATATGCTTCGAGCATGTGTAATTAATTTTGGAAATGAGAGGGATACCCATTTTCCTTTGATTGAGTTTTCGTACAACAACAGTTATCAAACGAACATTAAGGTTGCACCGTTTGAAGCATTGTATGGTCGAAAATGCCGATCACCCATTTATTTGGCTGAAGTAGGAGAAGGTCGGCTCATTGGGCCGGATATTGTTCGTGAGACAACCGAGAAGGTCGTACAGATTAGGAACCGATTGCAAGTTGCAAGAGACCGACAGAAGAGTTACGCGGATGTGAGGCGTAAACCACTGGAGTTTCAAGTTGGAGATAAAGTTATGTTGAAAGTCTCGCCATAAAAAGGCGTGATACGGTTCGGTAAGCGAGGGAAGCTAAACCCTAGGAACATTGGACCATTCAAGATTTTGAGCAGGGTTGGTCCTGTAGCCTACAGACTTGAACTACCGCCAGAGCTCAATAGAGTGCACCCTACATTTCACGTGTCCAATCTGAAGAAGTGCTTATCCGATGAGTTAACCGTAATCCCACTCGACAAAATCCAGATTGATGAGCAGTTGAACTTTATTGAGGAACCAGTCGAAATTATGGACCGTGAAGACAAGCAGTTGAAGTAGAGTCGTATTTCAATCGTGAATGTCCGTTGGAATTCCATGCGAGGTGTAACAACCAAGAAATTTCCAAGTCATTATTTTACTAATTTTATTTGCTTATTTTGCTATTTTAAGTAAATTGGCTTTTGCCGGGAAAGTTGCCCGCGTACGTCGTGACACGTACACTGAAATTTGTAATTTGAGTCAGGCTATGCTCAGACTACCCATTAATATGATTTATGTATCCCCATATACTTGTTTTCATATGGAATAATGTAATTTTCTATTTCTACGCGAAGTTTGCACATTTTACGTTTTACGCGTTTTCGGCTCGCGGTTTAAGCTTTAAAGACGTTATAACACTCCGAAAGGCTCGGGAAATTTATGAAACATCAAATTAGGTCATTTTAAGTTAAATTTGACATTCTTATGAAAATAGTATCTTCATGACATTTATTTTCACAAACTATGCATAAAACGTTACCGGTTTAGCCCCGTTGGCCTTCAAACTCACTCCGTGACTTAGGATACTTGTGAAAATCATGTATATAATGTATTGTTACTCAATAATAAAAGAAATACACCTTGGAACTCCCTAAAAACCGGCCCCCTCCCCTTTATCTACTTACACACTCATTAACTTCTTTTTAGATATCAAGAAATCCCATTCCTTTTCTCCATACATGCAAATCTAGCTAACCACCCAACTTTTGGTCCTCCTCTCCCTATGAACGACCAACATCAGCTCCCAACACCCTTGATCTTTAATTTTTACTTGATCTTGTTCATCTCCAATAAAAGATTAAGTGTTCTTGTTGGTTTCTCAATCTTGGTAAGTCCCTTGGATCTTTTTTTAATCTCATCTCTATGATTGTTAGATGTTTTTCTAGATCTAAGCTAATAAACTCTTGCATGTGTTATTTTGGAAGATTGATTAAAGATTTCATAAGAATATAAGATTTAGATAAGTGGTTAGGTTTGATTTGGTTAGTAGATGCAAGAGTTGTTTTGATTTAAAGGGGTTTTGATTAATTTTTATTGATTTTCTTTAAGATTTGCTTATAAAAACTGAATATGATCTTCAAAATAATCTTGATACTCCTAGACATTTTGAGTCTTTAACCAACTAAATGGTAGTGATGATGGAATATAGGCATGCATTGGTTCAAAAACCCATTTATTAGGCTTAAAGTAGATCATTGTCATTGGCCCAAATCTGTCCCAGATTTCATCCAATAAAAAGACTTCACCATTTTGTCCTCAGAAAGTTTTAAGCAAAAATAAAAATATTGGGAGTTATCTTCAGGTCTTAGGATCATTTCCCCGAAAACCTTACCTCTTAATTCGTCCTGGAGATTTTTAGAGAAAATCCACACTAAAACTGGTCCAGGAATGCATGTCAGATTTGAAAGGCTAATTACTCTAAAATGTTGTAAAGAACATTAGGTTGGTGTAAACATGAAAGTTGTAGCCAAGACCTGTAGAAAACTTTTCCCATAAGCCATGTGTCCATTAGACCTGTAGATAAGAAGATACCCTCTTTTTCCTAAACCCATTTGGATGCTGAGTATAACTATCTAGAGACACAGGGGTAAATTTGTAATTTTACCCATGTTATGAAGTTCTCAGTAATGTGAGGCCTTGATTTTCATATTTTAAAGAGTCATACCTTTCTAAGCATATAAAGTTCATAATTTTAGCCTTCACGGTTTAGAAATGGCGACCCAATTGGTGCGGCAATTTTATAAAATTTCCATCAGCATTGCATTTTTAAACCATATAAACTTTATTAAACGTCTTTCGACCCATGTCTTGCTATAAGACTTTTAAATAAATGACCATGTGATATTTTGAGTTCAAGTACTGAGTTAAGTCATAAATAATAAGTATTATACCTTAATCCCCGAGCCTAAGTCGTGTTATATTTTATTTAGGTCACTTGTGATCTTTGCGGTTTTCTCGACGTGCACACTTCTCCGATTTCCGTTGCTACTTCATTATTGGTGAGTTCATAGCCCCAATTTTACCTTAATTGTTTTACAAACTCCGTGGGGGAGATACATGCTATAAATAACTATGATCACAATGCTTTGAAAACTGTATGCTATCCTGACATTGTTATTGCCTAAGTTTCCCAAAGCCTGAAAGTCCCTTCTTTATCGTGAACCGTTAATCACTTGCGAGTGAACGCGAATGCCGTGAATAGATCTATTGGGAATGACTTTCCCCATTTTGGACCGCTGCCCTGCATGGGCAACCATATGCACTGTATTTGAGGTTGCTAGGTAATTAGGCTATTACCTCTTGTTGAAGGGCAAAATTATATTCCGCTAGAATATCTGACCAAGTTAATGTTCGGGGTCACGAGCTTAGTGCAATAATAACTGAATCAGACTCTGCATTTGTTGCTTAGTCGTTTTTATAAACTGAATTATATTGTGATCAACTGCTTATTACTAAAACTCTATGGATTCACTCAACCTTTGTGTTGACGTTTTAGCATGTTTTATCTCAGGTTTAAAGGCATGAAGGTCTTGGATGGAGTCGCACGGATATATTTTGAGGACTCGGCATATTTTCACATTTGAAGTGTCTACATTTTAAAGATTTATGTTATGTTTAAAACATCTGCAATCTTTTGAAAACATTGTGTTTTATGAAAACTGTTGGGACCTTTGCAAACTCTGAGGTTTTAATGTATCAAATGTGAAACACTTTTAAAACGTCTCTTTTCAAGGGTCGTTTTCCATGACTTGTACTTTGTGCTAGGAAGTAATACCCAAGTGATCTATCTTCCGCTGTTATAATTTTGGGGGTGTTACAGATTGGCATCAGAGCTACAGTTATAGAGAACTGGGTCATTTTTAAAACCCGGACTATAACTATTTTTCACTAAAGAGTCTCTCATTGCCGTATCCGATATCCGTGTGCGTATGCCACCAGACTGCCTATGTTGTTATACTTATGTCATCACTAATGGTATTATATAAAGTATGCTTATATACACTAGTATTTATATAAAGGTTAATTATATAAATGTTTGTCTGATTTTGACCTCTTACGCTTATTCGGAGCTTGAGCTCAAACCTTGTTTTCCCCGATTACATACCTACGCTTACGCTTTAGTGGTCTCTTTTATTTTCTCAAACATCGTGAATAATACTGTGGTTCGCTAAAACTTTTTCATAAGCTTTCATAAAATCGTTTTATGCAAAACTCTTACTATCCGTCTTCGAAGACGAGTTGGAACATTGGTTACATAATTTTAGATCACCTACATCGCCTCGCAAACAATCGCCTAAAGACATGCCGGATGATTAGAGAATGACTTTAACGTGCCGCCTTGGAACACCCTATTTTCGGAACACGACTTTTAACATCCCATTCTCTTTCACTCCTTGTGTTTTGAAGAATCACGCCGCTAGGAAGGTAACTCCGAAGCTTGACAACAATGTTTACCCTAACTTAATACTATCTTTCGATTCCAAGGACAAAATTTGAAAACTTTTCGGCCACCTTTCTGACACCCACTTCACCAACTTGTATACTAACGTCAAATAGTGAGACAAAGCCATTCGAGGACAAGGCTATAGAGTGTGAACTCAAACCAGAAGATTACTAACTCGAAGAAGAACCCCTCGGAAGAAGAGAAGGAAAACCATTACTGCACCTACTCCTCTCGCTCGATGAAAGCCTATCACAAGAGAGCCCATCCAACACAGCATCTCATCATTGGTGACACACATGCCACATCATGACAGATATTACACGTCAGCAGAAACGAGCTGTAATGGCCAACCTACAGTCGTTGGAGTAGAGTAAAGCTCAAGGATCCAAGTGCGGATCTCACTTAATCAACATTCGTGATATTTATTGACTTTACCATTTATTATTTGTTCTCATTTAACCCCAAACAACTTTCGTGATACTCAATGCCTCTCTCATTTTATGTTGTTCCTATTTAAAATGCATGTTTTCAACGTAATGCTTGTCTCGTTTATTGTTGATACCCATTCATTCTCAATTGCAATCACAATGCTTATTGTCTTTGTCACTTATTGCGTTTCTCATTAATCGTTACCCTCAGCTAGCATTCGTGCTTCTTTTTGTATTTCTTATTTATTGATCGTTCTCATTTCTTCTCCTCATTTAGCATTCGAGATGCACATTGTCTTTCTAAATTATTGATTTTCCCAGTTATTCTTATATAACATTCGTGATATTTATGGATTTCATCATTTACCATTTGTTCTCTTCCATGACATTTATCGTCTTTCTCCTTTACTATTTACCTTCACATTTATTGTCTATCTCATTTGTTCTCATCTAAGGTATCGTTACGCTTATTGCTTTCTTAATTCTTGTTTATTTCACTTACCGCACTTTCAACAATCGTGTGTTTATTATCCTTCTCAGTTATGGATTTTCCTCATTCATTCTCATTTGACATTCGTAATGAATATTGTTTGTCTCGTTTATTATTGAAGCTCATTTGGAATTCTATCTTTCAGTATTGACCTCTTTTATTATTGGTTTGATTCGTTGGTTGTCTCGATTAATTGATTATTTGTGTTAATATTCTATATCTCTTCGCTTCACTATTATTGTGATTTATGGTTCTTCAGTTTGCATTAATTTGAGTCATTGATCTCTCTTTTACACACCTTTTCATTTGCTTCTTCGTTCGTATAAACATCAAATTTTCTTTCGAGCACTCTATGCTCATACTAGTATGAATGATATGGACATCTTAATCCATTCAATATTGTTCTGATTCATTGATCCTTACATTTGCATCGATTGATAATAGTTTGATTCTTTGTTCATACATATATCTAATCTATCTCTTTTAAGCAGTCTTTGCACCTACAACATTACACTCGACAGAATTCTATTACTATTTTTGTGATTCATCAAGATCTTTCATTTGTATTATTAATTACCCTTGTAACTATCATTCTCCCATGGCATTGACATCTACTTCTTTCGACTGATAGTATGCTCCCGTAGAAATCCCATTCGCGTTAATCGTTAGTACATATCAGGGCGTAGGAACAACACTCTAGGACAACGGGCTACAAGCAGTACAAGATCGTCAGGAGAGTTACGTGAAAGTTTGCCACGAAAGCACGTGCTATGTTTCGGAAAATGATGAAAACTGAACTCGATGTACGTTGAACCCTTCAAGAATTTGGCAAAATCTGGACCGGTAGTTTATCGACTCGAACCACCCAAAAGAGCCCACTAGCGTGCACAACACATTTTACGATTCGAACTCGAAGAAGTGCCTATCGGATGAAACCCTCGTCACTCCACTAGAGGAAATTCAACTTGACGACAAGCTTTACTTTGATAAGGAACCAGTCGTGATCATGAACCAGGAAGTCAAACGACTCAAGCAGAGTGCATTCCCATTGTCAAGGTTTGTTGGAATACTCACCATGGACCCGTGTACACATGGGAGCAAAAAGAGCAGATTGCAACAAGAGTACCCTCATTTTCTTTTTCCGACACACCGTCAGCCGATAAGATAAACTGAATCACGAGGACGTGATTCCTTTTTAACGGATGGGTAATGTAACAACCGAGAAATTTCCAAGTCATTATTTTACTAATTTTATTTGCTTATTTTGCTATTTTAAGTAAATTGGCTTTTGCCGGGAAAGTTGCCCGCGTACGTCGTGACACGTACACTGAAATTTGTAATTTGAGTCAGGCTATGCTCAGCCTACCCATTAATATGATTTATGTATCCCCACATACTTGTTTTCATATGGAATAATGTAATTTTCCATTTCTACGCAAAGTTTGCACATTTTACGTTTTACGCGTTTTCGGCTCGCGGTTTAAGCTTTAAAGACGTTATAACACTCCGAAAGGCTCGGGAAATTCATGAAACATCAAATTAGGTCATTTTAAGTTAAATTTGACATTCTTATGAAAATAGTATCTTCATGACATTTATTTTCACAAACTATGCATAAAACGTTACCGGTTTAGCCCCGTTGGCCTTCAAACTCACTCCGTGACTTTGGATACTTGTGCAAATCATGTATATAATGTATTGTTACTCAATAATAAAAGAAATACACCTTGGAACTCCCTAAAAACCGGCCCCCTCCCCTTTATCTACTTACACACTCATTAACTTCTTTTTAGATATCAAGAAATCCCATTCCTTTTCTCCATACATGCAAATCTAGCTAACCACCCAACTTTTGGTCCTCCTCTCCCTATGAACGACCAACATCAGCTCCCAACACCCTTGATCTTTAATTTTTACTTGATCTTGTTCATCTCCAATAAAAGATTAAGTGTTCTTGTTGGTTTCTCAATCTTGGTAAGTCCCTTGGATCTTTTTTTAATCTCATCTCTATGATTGTTAGATGTTTTTCTAGATCTAAGCTAATAAACTCTTGCATGTGTTATTTTGGAAGATTGATTAAAGATTTCATAAGATTATAAGATTTAGATAAGTCGTTAGGTTTGATTTGGTTAGTAGATGCAAGAGTTGTTTTGATTTAAAGGGGTTTTGATTAATTTTTATTGATTTTCTTTAAGATTTGCTTATAAAAACTGAATATGATCTTCAAAATAATCTTGATACTCCTGGACTTTTTGAGTCTTTAACCAACTAAATGGTAATGATGATGGAATATAGGCATGCATTGGTTCAAAAACCCATTTATTAGGCTTAAAGTAGATCATTGTCATTGGCCCAAATCTGTCCCAGATTTCATCCAATAAAAAGACTTCACCATTTTGTCCTCAGAAAGTTTTAAGAAAAAATAAAAATATTGGGAGTTATCCTCAGGTCTTAGGATCATTTCCCCGAAAACCTTACCTCTTAATTCGTCCTGGAGATTTTTAGAGAAAATCCACACTAAAACTGGTCCAGGAATGCATGTCAGATTTGAAAGGCTAATTACTCTAAAATATTGTAAAGAACATTAGGTTGGTGTAAACATGAAAGTTGTAGCCAAGACCTGTAGAGAAATTTTCCCATAAGCCATGTGTCCATTAGACCTGTAGATAAGAAGATACCCTCTTTTTTCTAAACCCATTTGGATGCTGAGTATAACTATCTAGAGACACAGGGGTAAATTTGTAATTTACCCATGTTATGAAGTTCTCAGTAATGTGAGGCCTTTATTTTCATATTTTATAGAGTCATACATTTCTAAGCATATAAAGTTCATAATTTTAGCCTTCACGGTTTAGAAATGACGACCCAATTGGTGCGGCAATTTTATAAAATTTCCATCAGCATTGCATTTTTAAACCATATAAACTTTATTAAACGTCTTTCGACCCATGTCTTGCTATAAGACTTTTAAATAAATGACCATGTGATATTTTGAGTTCAAGTACTGAGTTAAGTCATAAATAATAAGTATTATACTTTAATCCCCGAGCCTAAGTCGTGTTATATTTTATTTAGGTCACTTGTGATCTTTGCGGTTTTCTCGACGTGCACACTTCTCCGATTTTCGTTGCTACTTCATTATTGGTGAGTTCATAGCCCCAATTTTACCTTAATTGTTTTACAAACTCCGTGGGGGAGATACATGCTATAAATAACTATGATCACAATGCTTTGAAAACTGTATGCTATCCTGACATTGTTATTGCCTAAGTTTCCCAAAGCCTGAAAGTCCCTTCTTTATCGTGAACCGTTAATCACTTGCGAGTGAACGCGAATGCCGTGAATAGATCTATTGGGAATGACTTTCCCCATTTTGGACCGCTGCCCTGCATGGGCAACCATATGCACTGTATTTGAGGTTGCTAGGTAATTAGGCTATTACCTCTTGTTGAAGGGCAAAATTATATTCCGCTAGAATATCTGACCAAGTTAATGTTCGGGGTCACGAGCTTAGTGCAATAATAACTGAATCAGACTCTGCATTTGTTGCTTAGTCGTTTTTATAAACTGAATTATATTGTGATCAACTGCTTATTACTAAAACTCTATGGATTCACTCAACCTTTGTGTTGACGTTTTAGCATGTTTTATCTCAGGTTTAAAGGCATGAAGGTCTTGGATGGAGTCGCACGGATATATTTTGAGGACTCGGCATATTTTCACATTTGAAGTGTCTACATTTTAAAGATTTATGTTATGTTTAAAACATCTGCAATCTTTTGAAAACATTGTGTTTTATGAAAACTGTTGGGACCTTTGCAAACTCTGAGGTTTTAATGTATCAAATGTGAAACACTTTTAAAACGTCTCTTTTCAAGGGTCGTTTTCCATGACTTGTACTTTGTGCTAGGAAGTAATACCCAAGTGATCTATCTTCCGCTGTTATAATTTTAGGGGTGTTACACGAGGACCCGAGTTCACCTAGGAGTGTGAGGACAAGTTCAAGCTCAAGTACCCACACCTTTTCTCAACCACGACTGATAACAATAACTGAAATCCGTGAGGGATTTCCAAATATGATGTAGGTGCTATAACACCCGGTAATTTTCCAAAACCTTTTACACTAGCCAAATATTTAGTTTTGCATCCCCTTAGTATTTAAAACTTTTCCTGAACTTTTTTGAACTTGAGAAACAGTAGATATCTTGATAAACGTGAGCGTTATCCCTTTTATTATGTCAGCACAACCTAGAAAGCATGAAACGAATCGATTTTCCAAATAAATTAACTTCGAGAAAGTTATGCGTGTTTATACTTAATTTTACTAGAAATATTATTTCGGAAATAATGGCGCAAGTTTCATAAATTTTCGCGTCCGTTTTGTACGTTAAATGGGCCCCGCGGTGATTATTTTAAAAGTTTAACCCACTTTACCCTTTTACCGCCTCCACCTACATTTTCACTCCCACCCCTCACCTTTTGTTTGTCCATGTTTAGTCCCTCCCAACTAATAAAACACCCCCTTTCTCTCTCTCTCTTTCATTAAAACACACACACACACACTTACATTTCTCTTTCCCTTCTCTCCTACTCGTTGGCCACCACCGGCCGCCACCCACCACCGCCAGAACATTTTTCGACCATCAACCAAAATTCACCCACACATAGATATCGCCTCCATATTCATTTCTGGAGCTTTTGAATACTTTTGGAGTCCGTTTGGTTGTGTTATTCGTGCCACCGTAGCACCACCGCTACCACCACCATACACCACCACCACGCCGCTTCACCCCCACCACCTCCTCTTTCTCGTTTGGTAACCCACGCTCCCCTATCCTCTCTTTTTGTTTTAATTAAAAACGTGTGGATCTAAAGTTTTAACCATCGACTCGTTTGGACTCGGTCCGAGTTACGTGACTCAGCAGAGTCAACTCGCGAGTCGAGTTGACTTGGGGTGAGTCCTTCTTTCTTTTTTGATTATTCTTGTTTGTCTATGCTTATTTGATTTTCTTTCTAGCTCGTTTGTTGGATTTGGTTGTTTTGATTCTCGACCGAGACTCGTTTGAGCGGCATAGTGTAGAGGTGTTTGTTTTACTTGTGTTTGGATAGATTTGGCTTGTGTTATGTTGCCGAGAGCCATATGGCTCGAATGGAATTAAACCGTGACTCAAGGGAGTCACGACAATAGTTATAGTGTTTGGTTTGTGTCTTGATTTGGATTTGAATGTGAGTTGTGGATGAGTTGTGTCTAGCCATGACTCGTGGGAGTCACGGCCATGGTATTTGGTTGCGTTGGTTTGAAGCCGAAGGTTTAGGATTGGATTGCTGTCGTTATGGTGTTGAGCCGTGACTCGTGGGAGTCACAACCATGGTTTGACTTATTGTGAGTGTCTTATGGTCAAGTCGAGACTCACGGGAGTCTCGACCGTGTAACACTCGAGGTTAGAAAACCTCGAGTTAGTATCGAGTCAGTTTTGGACTTGGATAAGTCATTTTGGGTCACATGGGTTAGTAAACCCATATTGGGTCTAGTATTATTAACTTTGGGCCTGAAAGCCCAAAGTGAGTCCATTAGAGTGTGAGTAACCATTGGGCCGAAGCCCATGTTGCCTAGTATTTTATTTTTTTTCATTTGTCCGTTGCTATTTATTGTATTTGGTTATCAATTGGTGTTTCGGGATAACTTGGTATTTGATTTGGACATTAGACTTGGATATTGTAATAACCTATGCTTGGATGAGATTGGACGTTATTGGATTTACGGTATTAGTCGATGGACCTTATGGACGATTTTGGTACTTGAGACGGAAGAGTATGTTAATCTCATAAGAGTTTAACATATTTGGACCCTTTTGGTACTTGAGACGGAAGAGTATGGTCGATAAACTTGACAACTAATATACATGAAAATAATAATGTATATTTAACTTGTAAATGTGACGATAAAACTTATATTATTCAAGAGTCGTAACGACTTGGAAATGCTTTATAAACGGACGCATCATGTCCAAATTTCGATAAAGTCTTTTATAACTTAATCATTTACGATTACTTAATGTCCTTAAACCTTTTCGAAACTTATACATTTTCTTTCTAAATCACAACGTTTTATCAACTATTTGGGGAAATGGGTAAAACACCGAAACAACCTATTGACTTTTATTATTTTAACTTTCTCATATCCACATGAGTCTTAAACGTTCATTTCTTTTAAACGCCATTGAAACTAAACCTTTCATTTCAAATACGAGTATTACTTTATAAATCGCTTTGAGGTTTGATTGCTGAAACATATTATCCACTTATTAGGTTGTGCTGAGGTTCATTTGCTGTGTTGTACCATCTTGTAACACCCCCAAAATCAAGATTTGCGGAAGCATACATATTTGGGTGCTACTAAATCGATAATCACAACACAAAGATATAGAGAACGGATTAAAAATCCATTTTAAAATAGTTTACATTTCCAAAGTTAAATTGTCATACATCAAGTTCAAATCAATTAAAATGAAGTCCATTTAACAAAGCGGTCCCAAATTCAGAGTTTTAAGCATAAGCAAAAACATTTCCAACAAACTTATGACCATAGCAAATAATTCAGCAAAACATTCCCTGCCTTTAGTAAACACATTCTTAAATACCTGAGAAAAACATGCTAAAAGTCAGCTAACGCTGGTGAGCTCATAGGTTTAAAGTAAATAAGCACATATGGACCATAGCAAATAATTCAGCAAAACAATTCTGCAAACACACTATCCCGCTATGCAAACACTAAGCTCTTCCAACTGAACTAGACAAACAATATGCCAAACTGGCATAGCAAATAAAGGGTGCCCGCGAGTGTTAATCCCCAGACACTCAGAAAATTCCGATATGGTATACGTTCGCATTGACTATGCCGAGTCAACCGAATGGGGGAGTCACCCCCAATAGATCTATTTATATCACACGCGTTTCCCAGCAGAAATTGACGGTTGATGATAGTGGGCGCAATGGGATTCAGCTAACTTAGGTTTCTCCATACAAGTGTGTTTAAAAACAAAGTTTGGTTTGGTCCATGAAAACAATTTTGCATGTTTCTCACCCCAAGGTTTATAAAAGCAATACGTATAAAAATGGGGCTATAAACTCACCTTAAAACAATAACAATCTGCTAATCAATCAACAATACAGTGCAACCGCTCCGACACGCGACCTAAATCAGTATGGTAAGTCTTAGCGAAATATTCGTATTTTAAATGTCTTAAATTTATTAAAAAGTTTACGTGTGACTAGTGCTCGTGTATTTCTTGCTTGCTGTGTGGTAAAGTACATTTCAAAATGGTTTATCATATATGAATCTTTGGTGATGGCTCATGGTGAAAGTGTACGGTTAATATACGTGCGACGGAACTTCCGTGCTTTGCTTGTAGCAAATAGCGTAAGTAATATATATATATATATATATATATATATATATATATATATATATATATATATAATAATTAAATATTTAATTAATTAAGACTTATAATTAATGAAATAATCATTGAATAATTAATTTGATAATGGTGTTAGTGGGGTATTATTATATGATAAATTATTATTATTATTTACAATATAATAACGTTTATAACGAAAGTTATAAGTATTTAGTTTTCGAGAATATTATAAGTGCGAGTGCATAAGTGCCAAAAATATATTTATAAGTCTTATAAAACCTAAAAATATTAATTTAGGAAAATTAATAGTTTTAATAATAAAGATCACCCGTTTCGTCTTTTAGTCAGTTTTTGTCCGAAAATATTATAAGTGTCGAAATTTTAGAAAAATCGGGCATGACCCATTCATTTATTCAAGCTTTCCCATTTTTTTCAAGTGTTGCAAATTTCCTCAAAAATCCTTTTTTATTGGCTATAATTGCAAAAATAGTTCAAAGCGTATATTTATCGATATAACTATACTTATCGTTACAATTACTTCATAATTATAGTTTTCGATACAAAAGTCAATGTTTAGTTAAAATTCCTTCAAAAGTCAACAAAAGTTAACATTCATAATTATGGGCCGAAATTCCTTTTAATTTACTTATTGGGCTTAAAATGCCAAAACGAGCCCAAAATGATTTTTATCGATATAAATCGTTCTATTTTACAAAAATAATTATAGCGAGTCTAAAAATCTTCCAAAATTTATTTTTGTCTCCCGAGAGGTTTATTGGGCCAAGTAGGCCACATTGAGTCCAATAACACATTTTTAGTCTGATAATTAATTAATCATTTTTAGTTACGTTATATTTTAAGTTAAATATCAAATAAGCCAATAAGCACTTCCAATAAGCACTTGGGTCAAAACAGCCCATGTAGGCCGAGATTATGATGGGCTCGGCCCATTTATGCCAAATTTATTTTTATTCCAATTCATGTAGTGAAAAATCAATAAGCTAGTGCTTATTACAATAAGCTAATTAAAATAAGCTAATAAGCAAAATCTTCACCATTTCACCACTAGAGCTAAAATTTCATATTTTTCAAAACCCCAATAATTATTTATTTTTAATAGTAGCCGATCCTTATACATACACATAAAAGTGTATATTTCATTTTAATTACGCGTAATTAGCACTAATCACTTTTGTATCATCAAATTAGTACCACAAGAAACAATATTTACTACACAAGCAAGAAACATCATAATTTGTACAAGAACTTCACAAAAGTCGAGCATATATAATCTAGACATCAAACCCTAGCTTTTTCATTTTAGTAAATCATACACATTTAACACTTATTAACACTTTTAAACCTCAAAACAACATGATATGAACAAGATTTGAACAAGTTTTTAAAAATCCTTACAATGCTATAAAGATGTAGAGAGGTAGAAGGCTCATGAACACACCAAATTGCACCAAATTTACCCAAGACACGTTCTAAATAACCCGAAACACTTGAAAGTACACCCCGATTACTTATAACTTCAACAAATTTTTGTGGATCTTGGTTCTTAAGGTTTGGCCGTGAGTTTTAGGGTGAAGAAGGAAGAAAAATGATCTTGGTATGTTTAGAAGATAAGAATGGGTGTGTGATTGTATGTGTTGTTTATTAGGGTATAAGTACAAAAAATACATGCAAAATCCACTAATGCAAATCAATTCATATAATATATCTTGTCCTTTTGTGTTGGCTGTACAAGACAAAAAAGAGGGGAAATTAGTGGGTTTTTGATCCTCGTTGGTGTATCGTGTGTCGCTTTAAGCTTAAAAGTTACCGTAAAGTCCTGGTTTGACCTTTTTGGACGCGTATACGCAAAATAAAGTTTTTATTGACGTTTCCGTCAAAAAAATAATGAAATATTATTATTTGCTCAAAAATGCATTTATTTGACTGCTACCATATATACCGTGCTGTCGGTACGCGTATGGGGTTGCTTCTCAGTAATTACGAGAAAGCTCTCAGTAAATTACGAAACTTGTCAGTAACTATTAGAAATGGAATAATTTATGCTTACTGACAAAAATAAACTTTTTCTGCAGTGACTGTAAGCTACAGTATGCGGGACAGCTCCCAAAAATGCTCAGAAATACTCAGAAACATGCAATCGCGCATAGAAATGCTTAGCTTAAAAATAATGAATAACCATTTATTATTAATTTAAAATGTGAATATTACCATTTGTCACAGTCTCTCCAGCTAATCGGAAAATCCGTCCCGGATTTCAATTTACGTTACTCGATGAGTTCAAAAAGAGATGAGGATTTTTTAGCTTTATTTCATCCTCTCACTCCCATGTATACGCGGGGCCTCTGCGAGAGTTCCAACGGACCGTCACAATTGGGATACGACTTTGCTTTAGCCGTTTAACTTCCCGTTCCATGATTTCAATCGGCTCCTCGATGAAATTCAGTTTCTCGTCAAGCTAAATCTCATCCAGAGGAATAACAGCGTTATCATCAGATAAGCACTTTTTCAAGTTGCTGACATAAAAAACGTCATGCATAGTGCTGAGCTCGAACGGCAGTTCGAGTCGGTAGGCTACCGGCCCGATTCTAGCAAGAATTTCGAAAGGTCCAATATAGCGATGGTTCAGCTTCCCACGCTTACCAAATCTTATCACGCCTTTCCATGGCGAGACCTTTAATGTTACTTTGTCACCCACTTGGAACTCAAGGGGTTTTCGCCTCTTGTCGGCATAGCTCTTTTGACGGTCACGAGCCGCTTGCATTCGGCTCTTGATCTGCAGAATCTTTTCAGTAGTCTCGTGGACTAGATCTGGTCCAGTAAGTTGAATTTCTCTGACTTCCTCCCAACATATTGGCAATCTGCACTTACGACCGTAAAGCGCCTCATACGGTGCAATCTTGATGCTGGTGTGATAGCTGTTGTTATAGGAAAACTCGGTTAAAGGCAAATGCATATCCCAGCCGTTCCCGAAGTCAATCACACAGGCTCTCAGCATGTCCTCCAACGTCTGAATGGTCCTTTCACTCTGACCGTTAGTCTAAGGATGATAAGTTGTACTCATGTCGAGGTCGATTCCCAATGCGTCCTGGAGCGACTTCCAGAAGTTAGACGTGAATTGGCTGTCTCGATTAGAGATGATAGAAACAGGCACACCATGCCTTGCGAAAATTTCCTTCACATAGAGTCGTGCAAGTTTGTCTATGCTATCATTCTCCTTTGTAGGAAGGAAATGGGCAGATTTAGTGAGACGGTCAACGATCACCCAGATCATGTCGTAACCGTTCGACGTCTTAGGCAGCTTGGTGATAAAATCCATAGTGATGCGTTCCCATTTCCATTCTGGAATTTCAGGTTGAAGAAGCAGACCGGATGGTCTCTGGTGTTCAGCTTTAACTTTTGAACACGTTAAACATTTACTGACGTACTCAGCTATATCGGCCTTCATGTTTGGCCACCAATATAACTTTTTCAAATCCAAGTACATCTTGTCAGATCCTGGATGGATGGAGTATTTGGAGTTGTGGGATTCGTGCATGATCAAATCACGAATTCCTCCGTATAGCGGGATACAACTCCTGTCCCCATAACACAAAACTCCATCAGATCTCTTTACGAAGCCATTCTCACTCTCTGGCATCCCGAAAATCTTCTCACGCGGTCGGTTCCCTTCCTTGAGTGCCTCGACCTGAGCCTCAAGAATTTTCGCTGGAAGCGGCGAACTGATCGTCATTCCTAACGATCTGACTTTGAGAGGTTTGATCCGCTCTTTTCTGCTGAGGGCATCGGCAACCACATTTTCCTTGCCTGGGTGGTAACGGATCTCACAATCGTAGTCGCTAAGCAATTCCAACCATCGGCACTGTCTCATGTTCAACTCCTTCTGGTTCAAGATGTGTTGTAGGCTTTTGTGGTCGGTATACACCACACACTTAGTGCCATAGAGATAGTACCTCCAAATTCTAAGTGCAAACACAACTGATCCTAACTCTAGGTCACGGGTTGTGTAGTTCTTCCCATGGGTTTTCAGTTGTCGAGAAGTATATGCTATCACCTTCTCTCTCTGCATTAACACGGCTCCTAAACCTTTGTGTGAAGTGTCGCAATAAACAACAAAGTCTTCACTACCCTCAAGTAAGGCCAAAATAGGTGCACTACACAATCTTTCTATTATACAAATATCATCCTAAAAACGTTATTTATATTTTACGATCTTTGCTTTATTTTGTTAATGACAATTATAAGGTTTATCTTTAGCAAAGCATAAGTATATATTAAAGTCTTTTACATTTTAGTAACAAGATTTTTAAACTCATTTACATATCACATGATCACTATGAATTACACATTACATACATATATACATATACATGTTTATTTTATCTCTTAAAAATAGAAATATACATGACATCATGGCATGCATCATTTAGATAGCTTAGTTGACTTTACAATATATTTTCGAAAGATGTTGAAGCAAAGGAGTTGACTTTCTTAGCTGGCATGTTCCCGCGGAACCAAACTAGTTTATGGGCAGAACCCTTATTTTGGGTCCGCCAAATCCGCCAGTTGTCTGATCAATTTTGCCTATAAATAGCAAGCTCATCATTCAAGGACATTCATCACTCATATAGCTTAAATTACATATTCATTCATTTATACATTACTAACCCATTCATTTCATTCTTAGTGATCTTCCTATTGTAGC
The DNA here is from genome assembly GCA_021014915.2 of Artemisia tridentata subsp. tridentata. NCBI lineage: Eukaryota > Viridiplantae > Streptophyta > Magnoliopsida > Asterales > Asteraceae > Artemisia > Artemisia tridentata. The sequence continues at coordinate 366,998,166 of CP139507.1, forward strand.
AAAGAGATCAAGCATCAAGGATCAACAAACTGTTGTAATCCTCTTAGTATAGTTACTATGTGATTTGTTAGTTGTTCACACATCATTGTCATACCATTCATTCAGTAGTGATCGGTTAATGTTTTTATCCTCAAAACACATAGAGTGTCGGGAGTGGTTGAACCCTTGTAAAGAACTCGACATCTAGCTTAGTGTCGAAATTGTATAGGCGACGTCAGGTTGGTTCTACCTTGAACTAGAACCCGGTATTTAGCTTTGTACCGGAAAAAGGTGTAAGCGACATGTATAAAGGTTTTCTCCGCCGAGAAGGGAGCTTGTTTCTTAGTGAAGAAAAACTCTTGAGTTAGAGGCTCGAGGAGTGGAGTAGGGGAAGGAAGAGAGTCCTTGTAGCAGAACCACTATAAATATTCGTGTTGTGGTTTGATTGTTCTTTTCCTTACTTGCATTACTTATATTGATTGTTTGTGTGCATTAACTTGAAATCATGTTAAGTCTCAAAGCGAATTAAATTTAAAACGGTAAAAACTATTCAACCCCCCTTCTAGTTTTCCACAATTGGCATCAGAGCTACGTTACTCAAGATTTTCAAAATATATTGTATTTTAAAACTTGAAACGATCAATGGATTTTGAAAACTTCAAAGAAGGGCAATCTATGCAAAGACCACCACTATTTGAACCAAATAGTTTTATATATTGGAAAAATCGCTTTGAAACTTATGTGAAGTCAAAGGATATAGATTTGTGGTATATTATTGTAGAAGGTGATAATAAACCTATATCAAATATATCAGGTGGTCGGGATGAGGGTACTTCTCTTACTCGTCATAGTGATGAGCAAAAGAAGTTGATTGCCAAAAATAATGAAGCCAAAATGATGCTTTATAATGCCTTACCTAAGAAAGAATATGAAAGAATTTTTATGTGTAAAACGGCTAAGGATATTTGGCAATCATTGATTATCACTCATCAAGGGAACTCACAAGTCAAAGATAACAAAATTGATCTTCTTGTTCAACAATATGAACAATTTGTTATCTCTGAAGATGAGACCATTGATAGTGCTTTTGCTAGGTTTAATACTATAATTACTTCTCTTAAAGCACTTGACGAATCTTTTTCTAGTAAGAACTTTGTCAGGAAATTTCTTAGAGCACTTCATCCGAAGTGGAGAGCAAAGGTGACGGCTATTGAAGAATCCAATGATCTTTCAAGCATGACACTTGACGAGCTCATCAGAAATCTCAAAGTTCACGAGATGGTGATGGAAAAAGACTCAGAAATAGTTAAAGGCAAAAAGGAGAAGATGAAGTCCATTGCCTTAAAAGCTAGGGTAGAGTCAAGTGATGATGAAGAGTCTAGTTCAGGTAGCAAAGACGAAGAGTATGCCATGGCCGTTAGAGATTTCAAAAAGTTCTTTAGGAGACGAGGAAAGTTCGTAAGACAACCTCGTGAAGAAAAGAAATCCTTCCGGAAATACCGTGATGATAGGAAAGGAAAAGTTGATAGGAAGTGTTTTAGGTACGGGGATTCTGGTCACCTAATAGGAGAATGTCCGAAGCCACCCAAGAACAAGACTCAACAAGCCTTTGTCAGTGGAGCTTGGAGTGACAGTGAAGGTGATGACGACGAGCCTAAGAAAGACGAAGTTGCTCTCATGGCTCATGACTCAGAAGAGGTACATTCTGACTCGTCATACTCCTCTATTGATGATGAAACCTTAGAAGTAGAATATAACAAACTGTGTGATATTACTCTAAAAATCATAAACAAAAATAAGCTCTTAAAAACCAAAATGACACTTTTAGAAAACGAAGTCTATTGGTTAAAAGAAAAAGAGATACTATTAGAAAAGGGTAAAAGTGTTAAAGAAACATGTGTCTCATGTCAGAACTTAAACTAGAATTAGAAACACTTAAGATCACACAGGAAGAGCTTATCAAACAAAACTCTAAGTTTAAAATGTTTGATAAAAACATTAGTTGTATAGATGATCTAATGAAAGTTCAAAAGTTGCCTCATGATAAAACCGGACTAGGTTTTATGAAACTAGGAAACTTAAATGACTTTCAGAAACAAACAGTGAAAGTACAAGAAACTGAACCAACTAAGTCAGACACCCACGGATCTGGCGGATCCAAAAATTTGGTTCCGCCAGTTATGGCCAAAGGGTCCGCGGGTACTGTTGATGAACAGAAGGTTTGTACTTCAGACTGTACTGAGTTCGTTAAGGTCACTAGAAAAACTAGCACTAGTACAACTATTAACAACCAAAAACCAGCAGTTACTATAGGAAAAGGTCACGTCAAAAATGAGTTTAGGACTAAAACGATTCAACAGAGACCTAAAACTAGTTTTCCCAAACACCCCTTTCCTAAGAGTAACTTTAACTCACAACATCATTATCAAAATAGTTGGAGCCAAAACATGTCTAGAAACTATCAAGGTCCCAACTACATGGAACACTTGTCCACCATTTCCATACATGAACCATGACAATGTAATGTTTAACCCAAATGAACCCATGAGATATTGGGGACCAAACGCTTGAGTTTTATTTTAACTTAGGTGTGCTTGAAAGTCGGGTTAGAACCGGACGAGTAGATCAAAGATAGTGGGTATTCAAGACACATGACGGTAAACAAAAGCCTTTTCTCAACCTACCAAGTGTACGACAGAGGTAATGTCACATTCGGTAGCAAGCTTAAAAGTAAAATCATCGGAAAAGGTACAATTTCTCATGACTCTCTCACTATTGATGATGTTGCTCATGTAGATAACTTAGGATTTAACTTGCTTAGTATTAGTCAATTATGCCGTAAAAAGTATAATGTCCTTTTCAGTGAAAATGGAAGTAAAATACTTAAAGACAGTATAACCGTAGGAAAAGGTGTTTTGAAGAATAACGTTTACGTTATGAAATTAGACAAAACACCTAAAGACAAACTTTGTCTCACCTCTCTAAACGAAAACTCAACTCTATGGCATAGACGCTTAGGTCACGCCAATATGAGGCTAATCCAATCCTTATCATCTAAGGAACTCGTTAGGAACCTACCCAAGTTGAAATACGACCAACACTTTTGTGATGCTTGCAAAATTGGGAAACAAGTTCATAATAGCCATAAGGCTAAAAACATGGTGTCTACATCTACGTGTCTAGAATTGTTACACATGGATTTGTTTGGTCCATCGACTATACAAAGTTATGTGGGAAACTTCTATACTTTGGTAATAGTAGATGATTACTCTAGGTATACTTGGACTAAGTTTTTGAAAACTAAAAATGAGGCATTTGATAAATTTGAAATTCTAAGAAAGAAAATTCAAAATCAAATAGGAAATAACATTGTGTCAATTAGAACCGACCATGGTCGTGAATTTGATAACGAAATCAATTCGAAGCTTTTTGTGAAGCTAATGGCATAACACATAATTTCTCGGCTCCTCGAACCCCTCAATCTAATAGTCTAGTAGAACGAAAGAATAGAACACTTCAAGAAATTAGCCGAACGATGTTAAATGAACAAAACATACCACAAAAGTTTTGGTGTCACGCCGTAGATACATCCACATACATCTTAAATAGAGTATTAATTAGACCATTTTTGAAAAAGACTCCATATGAGTTATATAGAGGCAAAAAGCCTACTTTAGGATATTTTAGAGTTTTTGGAAGCAAGTGCTTCATTTTAAACTCTAAGGATTACCTCACAAAGTTTGACCCAAAGTCTTATGAAGGTGTATTTTTAGGATATTCACAAAATAGTAAAACATACGTTGTCTTAAACAAAGAAACCTCAAGAGTCGAGGAATCGTTGAACGTAACATTCGACGAAAGTCCACCTCCCTCTAAGACATCACCTTTGGTAGATGATGACTTAGTTGAAAGTCAAATGGTTGAAAACCTAGAAAACATAGAAAATGAAAACGAAGACGAACCGGTAAAAAGAGAAATAGTCAATATAAAAGAATCTAGAAGTCATCCATTAGATAACGTCATAGGTGAAATTAAGGAAAGAACATTAAAATCAAAAGTCCAAAACCAAAGTAATTTCTTTTGTTTTGTTTCAACTATTGAGCCTAAAAATATAAATGAGGCCATAAAAGATGAATCTTGGGTCATAGCGATGCAAGAAGAATTAAATCAGTTTGTTAGGGATGACGTTTGGACATTGGTCCCTCAACCTAAAAATCAAACCATAATAGGAACAAAATGGGTGTTTAGGAATAAAATGGATGAAAATGGTGTAGTATCTAGAAACAAAGCTAGGCTAGTAGCACAAGGATACAATCAACAAGAAGGTATAGATTACGATGAAACATTTGCACCCATCGCTAGGCTTGAGTCAATTAGAATACTTCTTGCATATGTATGTGCACATGACTTTAAACTATTCCAAATGGATGTTAAAAGTGCTCTTCTAAATGGTTTTATTAATGAGGAAGTGTACGTAGCACAACCTCCCGGCTTTGCCGATTTTGAAAAACCAAATCACGTCTACAAACTTAAGAAAGCATTATACGGGCTTAAGCAAGAACCAAAAGCTTGGTATGATCGACTTAAGACTTTCCTAGTTGACCATAAGTATACAATGGGCCTAGTAGACACCACTCTTTTCACCAAGAAAAAGGGATCACATATTATCATAGTCTAGATATATGTGGATGACATTATATTCGGTTCAACTTGTCAAGAGTTATGCGACGATTTCTCAAAAATCATGCATAACGAGTTTGAAATGAGTATGATGGGGGAACTAAACTTTTTCTTAGGTCTCCAAATAAAACAATTAGAAGATGGGATATTCTTCAACCAATCTAAGTATATAAGGGATATGCTTAAGAAATTTGGTCTTGAAGATTCCTAACCCATGAAAACACCCATGTCCTCCGAAACCAAACTCACCAAGGATGACGAAAGTGAATCCGTAGATAGAACTAAATATAGAGGAATGATTGGTAGTTTACTCTACCTCATGGCTAGTAGACCGAACATTATGTTTAGTGTTTGTCTATGTGCACGCTTTCAAGAAGATCCCAAAACATCCCATCTTGAGGCCGTTAAACAAATATTTAGATATATCAAAGGTACTACACATTTAGGATTATGGTATCCTAAAGGAACGGGTATGGAAACCATAGTGTATGCCGACTCAGACCATGCCGGTGACTATGTCGATAGAAAAAGTACAAGTGGTTTTTGTACTTTTTTGGGCATTGTCTCACCTCATGGTTTGCCAAGAAACAAACGGCCCTAACAATATCAACAACTGAAGCCGAGTACGTGTCTACAGGAAAAGCGTTTCAACAAGCACTGTAGATGAAACAAGCTCTCGTCGACTATGGAATTGAACTCAACGACATTCTCATTCTTTGCGAAAACAAAGGAGCCATCGAACTTAGCAAAAATCCAGTCCAACACGCTAGAACCCAACACCTAGAAATACGTCACCATTTCCTAGGCGACAATGTTCAGAAGGGAAACATCTCAATCGAGAAAGTATCCTCAGAGGACAACATTGCCGACATTCTCACTAAACCTCTTAAGAGAGCACCCTTTAACTTTCTTAGACTTGGTTTAGGAATAATAGAACCTAGTGAGTAGATAAAACCTTAGCTTGAACCTTACATTAACCAAAAACCAAAAACCTGAGCCTGATCCACGGAACCAACCGACAATAAGGGCGGACCCCTTGTTTTGGTTCCGCCAGATCCGCGTCCCCCTGAGTCAGTTTTTTAGTATATTAAATAAACAACATGTACTGTGTATCACAACTCTCAAAAACATACCACCTACTGGAACTCGACTCAAAATCAACCAAACTCACAATTTAGGTCATCTCCTTCCACCAATTTGTGCTCTAATAATCTCTGTAAGTATCCTAATCACATCTACATTCCTGATCTGTGTCTAGGATTTCTATTTCATGCATAAAATCAAAACTTGGGGTTTATGCATATTTCTTGTAAAATCATGAAGCATTTTTACTAGATTGCATAACAAATCATGTTTTCCTTAGTTAGGAATTGCATATAATAAGGCATTATCATAATTCATCTAAAACCCCATGAGAAACTTTTGTCAAAATCTTCTCACGACTAAGAAAAAGGTTTTTGAACATTGTTCATACAAATACAAAACGTTATGTTTTAAACATCACTTGCATAATGTCTCTTGAATGCTAAAGGGAATACATAACTAATATGTATTTTAGGGTACATTCAATCGTAGATACATTGAAGTAGGAGAGTTTGGGTTATCTCTTGTTTTATCATAAAACTTGTATACATAAAATTTTCATGCATCAAAAGGAGTCGAGATAACCACACCTCCACATTGTCCCCATATAGGCACACACTAGAATTCTATATACGTATTTTTGATAGTTTTAACTAAATTATGTAATTTTCGTGTCTAGTATAATCATGCCTCCTGCGACTTATTATGATCACAAAGAAACCATCAAATACCTACCTAAACACCATAAAACCAAAGGACTCACTGAGGACCAAGTTGAAATCTTTAAAACGTTAGAAAAATGCTATGTACATGAGGGTAGAACTGTGGACCCCTCATTCCTAGAAGGAACCATTATTAGAGAACAACTTGCCGCAATCCAATTCGATTGTCTCCTAGATATCGATGAACCCATAATCCCTAGATTCATACTAGAATTCTATGCGAGTGTAGGTCTTAGCACAAATGCTTATGGTTACATGAACATCCATTTCAAAGTAAACCAAACTCAATTCAACATCCCTCTAAACCAATTTGGAGAAGTCTTAGGAGTTCCAAATCAAGGAACTTGCTTTTGTTCGGAGAAGTCTTAGGTGTTCCAAATCAAGGAACCTTGATCGTACACCACCATACGACACACCTTTAACCCTAAAAGAGGACATCCGTGCTCATCTTTTTGTACCTAGGACAGCCCACACTAGGACTAGTAGAGGTAAAGAGGTAGATCGAGATCCGTTTGGCATGGAGCTAAACGAACTTAGGCCCCAATTCAAGAAGCTAGAAGAAGTTCTTAGGGAAAACGTGATTAGCACCATAGGAAATAGGGACCATGTCAACGCAAGCCTTTGCTATATGCTCTATTGTGTGTCAAACCATCAACCATTCAACCTCGCCTATTATATCGCCAAAAGAATGGCCGATATTCCAGTTTTAGGAACCACCACAATGCCTTACGGGATGCTTCTCACCCGTCTTTATAGAGCTTTTGCAACCATTCCTCGAAATGCTAGAGGTTTTGTTCCCGACTACACCGAGATTGACCACACCTTTGTACCACTTAGTGATCATAGGGTAGCCGTGGCAAGAGGAAAACGAGCTCATCCTCCCACCTCATCATCATCATCGGTTAGCGAGGATGATAGTTTGCCAAATTCTTGGATTCCTCCACCCGAGTATATGAGTCAACTTCCTCCCATCGACAACCAACTGAGGAGTTTTGTCAAACACGCGAAATGATGAAGAATCTTGGAAGATGGGTCATGAAGCTCAACAAGAAATGAGGGTTAGAGAATGTTTGGTATAAGACAATCTCAAGACAATGATGTGTTGAATTCTTGTGTTCTTAGAATATTATGTTGGTGTGATACATTTCTGTGAACTAACATAACTTTTCAGGACGATAACACGTGTTGTTATCGATTTTTGTGTTTAAGCCACCGTTTGGCTTAACATCCTTTTATGGTAAGTTCAATTTCATCAGTTTGATCTATGTGTTATCATTTTTTAGAACCTGTGTTTTTGTTTTTAAACAATCACAACTAATTAATTACATATGATTTAGGATAATTTTTGGGATTTCAACGGGTTTCGGGTAGTTTAAAATGCCCACTGTTAAGGAACTTCGTCTGGCGGATATGGCGGAACCAATTTCTGGGTTCCGTCTGTTGTATTTCTTGGCTCCGCCAATTTTCACCCTGCGGATTCCGCAGAACAAAAAATTTGGTTCCGCACTTGTTGTCGTTTGGATCCGCCTATTCAACAGTAACTTTTTCAAATTTCCTGACTAATCCCGATCCTTAGATTGTTGATTCTAGTTCTTAGGATTATCCTACTGATCATTAGGCACATTAGGATGATTTAGGAACACTTAGAATCATAAGAAATCTATTTCCCACCAAAATTTGAAAATTTAAATTTTCCATCATGTTACCTTTCTGTAACATGCAAGGAACCCTCAATTTGGTTCCTTGCAATATGTGGAAACATCACATCAATAGATTTCCCACTCAAACCTTGCATTTACTGCATATCTTCAACCTTTTACTCAACTCCATTTCTATGGGTTGACTTAGATGATGTGACTAGCATAATTTTTTGTTCCAAATCATTAGGAACCTCAATCGTTCTATGGATCAACATCAAATCCAAACACCAATTTCCATAATCCCTCTTGCCTATAAATTGGAACCTTTAGTTGATCAAAACTCACACCTTCACCATCAAATCTAAGTATCATCCCTGTACTTGTTAGCAAACCTTCTCATTTTAACCATGACAAAAACCAACAACTCTTCCACCAACAGACCACCACGCAGGACTACTCGCATAAGTGTCAGACAGCATTGCTTTGTGAACTTAGCATCTTCATCAGAGGAATCATCACCTCTCAACATCTCCTCACCAATAGCCAATGAGAATTTTCTCAACCTCTCCACTCCAATACCACCAAATATAGTTATCCATACTCCACCACCAATAATCACTCCTGTAGCTACCACACCACCACCTCCTAGATCACCATCACTATCCCACTCACCCAAACTACAACCAATGGAGTTATTTGCTACTCCTCCAACCTCACCACACCCATATCTTGAAACTTTGGAAGACCTTCCACCAAGGTCCACCAATCCTACTCCTACGACCTTTGAAGGTCAAGAACCTCTCCTCTTCCATCCTATTTATCGGGATATCCACGCTCCTCTCTACCGTGACCAAGACCCACCACAACCACAACCTCAACAACCCTCACCAAGGTCTACTCTCAACGCCATCGATGAGGAAATGTGGATCAACCAACCCCAAGGGCAAGGCGAAATCAATGAGGAATTAGACCGCCTTTATGCCTTCTCAAACATGGTAGATTCCCACCTTCATGAGGCAATGGACTTGCAATCCACTTTAATGGCCTCCATTATGTCTCACAAACTACATTCCACCACCACCATCAATAACCAACCACCACCACCACCAACTCATGAACAAACCCTTCTACCACCAAGACATGATTGTATCATGTGCGAGAGGACCGCCCATTTGGTTCAACGAACCAACATCTCAGTTCTTCAATTGCAAGTCGAAATGAGGTTCATTTTGAACCACATTCTCGAGCGCCTTAATGCACTTTCACATCCTCCACAATAGAAGTCTCTCCTTAGTTTCCTTTTATAGGATATATTAGGACTTTTTAGGACTTTTCTTTTTTAATTTTTAGGACTTTTTCTTTTTATGTAATTCCTTGTTTTGTGACTTTTGTCACAAACAATTTTCTAAATGAAAGGATGTTACATTTATGCTTGTGGGTGATCACTACATATGCATTATATTTTGGTTGGTTTACTAACATTATATGGTTGGTTATAGTATTAACATTGTTTGAACTTTGTGATTGGTTTGAACACTTTTAGTTAGTTGACTTTTTTAGTCAAACGGGTTAAACTACATTGCTTGGTTGAACCTTTACATTTGCATTATGCTACTTGGTTGGATTGATTCATATACAACTAACCTTTGTTTTGTAGCATTTCTCACCCTTGAATCAAATACGTTGGTACCCTAGCAACGGGGAGTATTGATCGAGGGGGAGCATATCATACACTAACTTTTGTTTTGTAGGAACATTCATGCATCATGAACTTGGAATTCCCATTAGGGGGAGTATTATCCAAGGGGGAGCCTTAAGTTCTCAAAATCATTGAATCATTCTTGGTACTCCAAAATTTAGGGGGAGTAATCACCAAGAACCGTTCACCACATTCAGCTATGCATTTCTTCTTTTTGTTTCGACAAAAAGGGGGAGATAGGATTAAGTTCATACATCACTGTTAACATCACTGTACATGTTTTTATGCTTAAAATAGTTTTCACAACTTGCATAAAACTAACTTAATCCATATTTTCAAAAAGACTTTCACTTTACTTATTCCATTGCTTAAAAATAAATGTTATGTTTTGTCATCAACAAAAAAGGGGAGATTGTTAATAAAAATATCGTCCTAAAAATGTTATTTATATTTTACGATCTTTGCTTTATTTTGTTAATGACAATTATAAGGTTTATATTTAGCAAAGCATAAGTATATGTTAAAGTCTTTTACATTTTAGTAACAAGCTTTTTAAACTCATTAACATATCACATGATCACTAGGAATTACACATTACATACATATATACATTTACATGTTTATTTTTCTCTTAAAAATAGAAATATACATGACATCATGGCATGCATCATTTAGATAGCTTTGTTGACTTTACAATATATTTTGGAAAGATCTTGAAGCAAAGGAGTTGACTTTGTAAGATCTTGACAAGACTTGACAAAATATGGAAAGATTTGTGAAGCTCTTAGCTGGTATGTTCCCGCGGAACGAAACCAGTGTATAGGCGGAACCCTTATTTTGGGTCCGCCAAATCCGCCAGTTGTCTAATCAGTTTTGCCTATAATTAGCAAGCTGATCATTCAAGGACATTCATCACTCATATAGCTTAAATTACATATTCATTCATTTATACATTACTAACCCATTCATTTCATTCTTAGTGATCTTCCTTTTGAAGCAAAGAGATCAAGCATCAAGGATCAACAAACTATTGTAATCCTCTTAGTATAGTTACTGTGTGATTTGTTAGTTGTTCACACATCATTGTCATACCATTCATTCAGTAGTGATCGGTTAGTGTTTTAGTACTCAAAACACATAGAGTGTCGGGAGTGGTTGAACCCTTGTAAAGAACTCGACATCTAGCTTAGTGTCGGAAATTGTATAGGCGACATCAGGTTGGTTCTACCTTGAACTAGAACCCGGTATTTAGGTTTGTACCGAAAAAAGGTGTAAGCGACGTGTATAAAGGTTTTCTCCGCCGAGAAGGGAGCTTGTTTCTTAGTGAAGAAAAACTCTCGAGTTAGAGGCTCGAGGAGTGGAGTAGGGCAAGGAAGAGAGTCCTTGTAGCCGAACCACTATAAATCTTCATGTTGTGATTTGATTGTTCTTTTCCTTACTTACATTACTTATATTGATTGTTTGTGTGCATTAACTTGAAATCACGTTAAGTCTCAAAGCAAATTAAATTTAAAACGGTAAAAACTATTCAACCCACCTTCTAGTTTTCCACACTTTCCTTAAGGAGTTGAAAAGCTTCTTCCTCCTTATCTCCCTAGTCATATTTCACATTCTTTCGTGTCAGTTTAGTCAAAGGCTTCGCTATCTTGGAGAAACCTTCAATGAACCTTCGGTAATAACCGGCAAGTCCTAAAAATTGGCGTTTTTTGGTGGGTGTTGTGGGTGTCGCCCAATCCTTTATCGACTCAATCTTTGTGGGATCCACGTGAATGCCTTGACTATCGATCACGTGACCCAGAAACTGCATAGTTAATATCCATAATTCATACTTTGAAAGCTTGGCATATAACTCCTCCTTCTTCAATAAATCTAAGATCAACTTGAGGTGTTCCTCATGCTCTTTCTCATTCTTAGAATATATCAGGATGTCGTCAATGAACACAATTACAAATTTATCCAAGTACAGTTTACACACCCGATTCATGAGATCCATGAATACAACTGGTGCGTTAGTCAAGCTGAATGGCATAAATTAGAATTCGTAATGGCCATATCGGGTTCTGAATGCAGTCTTCGGGATATCCTCTTCCCGGACTCGGAGTTGATGATAACCTGATCTCAGGTCAATCTTGAAATATATTGATGAACCATGTAGTTGATCGAATAGATCGTTGATTCTCGGGAGTGGGTATCGATTCTTGATGGTTAACTTATTCAGCTCCCGATTGTCGATACACATCCTGAAGGATCCATCCTACTTCTTAACAAACAGGACCGGAGCTTCCCAAGGTGAAGAACTCGGTCTAATAAATCCTTTCTCCGAAAGTTCAGCTAACTGGTTTGACAGTCCTTGCAATTCTGTCGGTGCTAATCAATAGGGTGTTGGATTCACTTCTAAGATTTGGTTTGGTGAACAATGGTGTTTCTATAAACCTTATGTCCTAGCCAAGCTAGTATCCCCAAGATAATGTTCCAAAGATAAACAACTGTTCCAAAGATAATGTCTCAGGTTGCACCGTACGGTCTTATGGCTTCCTTTGGGTTACGATTCAACTTTTCGTAAGTCTCTAGACCCTTAAATGTTTGGTGGTTCACTCATTGCTAAATTCCGTCTAGGGGTCATTCCTGTATTGTTAGGATATTATTACCCTAAGGTATGCAGACGAGTTTCCCATCGTGTGTGATTACAGCGTGGTATTTGAACGTCCAGTCTATACTAGGGATGATGTCTGATGAAGCGAAAAGTGTACCGCTTTTAGGGGGTCATTTAAGCCCTAAATCGTATTTATTTGATCAAATATTGCCCTAAATCGTTCCTTTTGTCATTTTAGGTACTTTGGAGAAGAAATCTGGAAAAGGAAGCATTTTGGACGTTTTTGGAGCATAAAAGTGAAGAAAACGACAAAGTCTCAAAATTATGCTGGAAAGTACCTTTGACGGCGTCAGGGATTGGTCCAGACGGCGTCATGGCTTGGCAAAAAAGGTGGATATGAAAATTACTCATGATAAGCCAGAGAATTTTGCATGAAAAATCTGACGGCGTCACCCCTTGATAGGCCAGAGCGGATTTTGGAGCACTAAAGAGGGACGGCGTCAGGAAGGCCATCCGGGAACCCTAAAAGCGGCGAGGTGACGGCGTCAGGATCTATAACGTGACGCCGTCAGCCCTTAAACTCTATATATAGTTTTGCAATTTTTTGTCATTAGTGTGGAACTTATTGTGTGTAATTTTGGAGGAGAAACCCTAAGACGAATTTCTGCCATTTTTAAGGGTTTTCATACCCTTGGATCTCCCATGTTTAATTGAAGATAAGTAATCGTTTAATCATTCAATATGTCTATGTGTTGTTTGATTACATCTTGTTCTTGTCTTTTGATTAACATGCTAGGCTAGATTTATCTTGTGTTTGCTTAGATCTAATGAAACCTAGCTATTGATTATTGGTTATTAGTGTGTTATTAATTGTATTGGATGATTGTTCATCGATGTTAGGCTTAAGAAAACTGGCTAACTTCCTATTCGGTAACTTGCTTGAACGTCTTAAGAAACATGAACCAATGCGTACTACGGTTTTTATGGTTGTATTTAATGCATGAGCGAATTCTAGTGATCCCATGTTAGGAGCTTCTTAGCCGGCTCGACATAGGAGTGAAGTAGGAGCTTGTAGAGTTGGGGAAGTACGTACGCCACCCCACGATTGGTATTAAGGAATACACCCGTCATCCACGCGATTAATACACACTAATCAACCGGTAAAAGATAGTTAGGGAGTAAGGAAATCTAAGTAAACACATTTCTCTCCACATAAGTTTTACGACCTTTTCATTTTCATTATTTTATTTTATTTGCATTCATAGTTATTTGGGTTAGTTGACTAGCAACTAATTCCGCCCACTCCTTTAAACCCGAGATTTTACTTGCTTTCATAAAAAAAATATAAAAATACAAAAAGAATCTTCTCTCACCCTTAGACCTATTAGAATAGTTTTTCAATCCTAACGACACTATTCCCTGTGGAGAACGATCAATCCCCCGTACTTACCACTACACTATACTACATCGGTCAGGTACACTGCCTGGTGGGGTTGTAAGCCTCTCGAGATCCCTTGAGAGGTAAAACCTGTTGTAAGGTCGCAAAACCACGCATCAAGTTTTTGGCGCCGTTACCGGGGAATAGTTATTGTTTAGGTTGAATTTTTTATTTTGTAGGTCTACTCACTAGATTCCTTTCTAGTGAGATTTTTATTTAATTTTTCTAGGTTTTCTTTAGTCTATCTATTTTCTTCGTTTCTTTGTTCGTAACCATTACCATCCGACATCATGGAAGATGGTAATATCCTCGATCCCAACAACCCACCACAACAACCACCACAACCTCCTAGAGCCCGTACCTTAGGAGACTACTCCCGTCCTAGCCACCATGGCTATCGAAACACCATTGAGCTCACTCAAGGAGCCAATGTCACTCCCTTGCGATCCGGCACCATCCGGTTGGTGCAAAGCGGATGCGCATTCCATGGACTTCGTTCCGAAGATCCTAATCAACATCTCAAGGACTTTCTCAAAATCGTTGATTCTATAGACCTTGATGTTGCCACTCGAGAGACGACCCGACTGCGTCTCTTTCAATTCTCTCTGCGGGACCAAGCTAGTCAATGGCTAGAGCGTCTACCCGCAGGATCCATCACCTCTTGGGATGATCTCACCACTCGTTTCCTTGCTCAGTTTTTTCCACCGGGAAGAACTACCAAGCTAAGGAATGATATCTTGATGTTCCAACAACGCCAAGGCGAAACCCTCTACGAGGCATGGACTCGATTCAAGGACTTACTCCAAAAAGTCCCTCACCATGGCATAGAACTTTGGCTCCAAGTCCAAATCTTCTATGACCATATCAATCTCTCCACGAGGCAAACCAGTGACCAATCGGCCGGTGGTAAGCTACGTGATCTAAGTGCCGAACAATCATGGACTCTCCTAGAAGATCTTGCTCTTTATGACAACGAAAGTTGGAGTGATCTCCGTGATTTGAATAAAACGGTCAAGGCAATATCTTTGCCTTCGAACAATTCAAGCACCTCCGACCGTAGGATCATAGAACTTGAAGACCAAGTCAAGTTTCTTATGAAATCCTACGAGGCTCCTAAACCTTCAAGCCAAGTGAACAAAATAACTTCTTCGTGTGAATTATGTAGTGGTCCCCACGACACTCGTGATTGCATGGAACTCCCCGAACAAGCTTTTGCGGACTACGCATCCTCGCGTACCGACGGAGCGGGAGACAAGTGGTACACTTTCAAACCCGAGCCAAACCCCTATGGTGATTCATACAACCCCTCATGGAAAAATCACCCAAACCTTAGGTGGAAACAAAACCAAAACGCACAACAAACCAATTCTTCCAACCCACCTAATCGTTTCCAATCAAGCGGTTCCAACTCGAACCACACTTTCAATAACAATCCTTCCAACAATCATGGTAGTACCAATAACTTTGAAGGATTGATGTCCCAATTTATGGCATCTCAAGAAGCTCGTTTGGCCATGTTTGAATCCGATTTCAAACAAAAACAAAGCGAGATGACCAATAAGATTGACACTTTGTTGAAAGCCCTCAATGACCGAGAAATGGGAGCACTCCCTAGCAACACGGTCAAGAACCCGAAACTAAACGTCAACGCCATTTCATCGGTTTCGTCCCCTAGTTCTTGTCCACAATATTATTCGGTCAATTCCATGAGCACGTGTTTCAAACAAACCCAAGTCGTTCAAAATGACCAAGAAGTTATGACATCCAAATTGGTCAACAACATAGTTGAGACACCTCCCACTCAAAACCTTGACAATGAATTCAAGGAGCTCCACCTTGAAAGTCCGGTTATTGATGTGTTGGATGAGAAGAAGCTCAAGTTAGGCGAAAAAGGGACCGCCTTCGTTCAAAACAAGCTACCTAAGAAATTAGATGATCCGGGCTTATTTGTTCTACCTTGTAAGATCGGTAATTCGGAGGCTTATGACACATTAGCCGATCTTGGATCAAGCCTTAACCTACTTCCGTTACCTCTCTACACCTCTCTAAAACTAGGAAAACTTGAAGAAACCGAGGTGATAATAGGCTTAGCGGATGGGAGTGTTGCTTACCCGGTTGGAGTAGTCAAAGACGTGTTAGTACACATAGGAAAACTAACCATTTTAGCCGATTTCCACGTCCTTGATATGGTTAGCGACCCTACATGCCCCTTGTTGATAGGTAGAGGATTTTTGGCGACCGCTAGTGCTATGATTGATTGTAAGGAATCTAAGATAGCGGTAGGAGAAGGAGATACTTGGTCAGTCTATGATGTGAAGAAACATGCCTATGATACTAGTGAGGAACCAACACCCCATTGGTTAGAATTAAATAGGAGACCATCTAGATATGGACCTTGGATCGATAGAGACTTCATAGGACCCCAACGCCCATTTTACCTAGAAGAGGACTTTGTGAACCGAACACATACGGTAGAGCAACTCTTGGCTAGGGACACCGAATTGGATCCATTTGAAGACCCTCTAGTTTTTAGGAAGATGATTGATTTCCTAGGAGTTTTGCCAATTAACCTAGGGATGAATAAGTGGACTCGTGAGGACGATGATCATAAGTGGGATTGGGACAAACCACCCAAAGATGGAGATGGGTCATGGCATATTAAGATGACATTGTATGACCCGGATGGAGAGAAGTTTGAAAAGACATATTGTACTAAGCGGACCAATAGGAAACTTCAATCCAAGCTTAACCCTAAAGACGTCCTCGATGACGAACTCACTTACATAGGGTAGAAGGACTTTGAGTCTAGCTACAAGACTCGTTAATAAAGAAAAGCGCTTCTTGGGAGGCAACCCAAGCTTTATTTGCTTTGTGTGTTTATTTAATTGTTTGTTTGATTTTATTTGTTTCCGTGTGTATGTTTAATTTTTATTTTTATTGATTCATGTTCAAAACTAAATTGTGAAAATGCTTTATTTTGTTTTTAACTTCGTCTTAACTACATATAAAGTTATTTTGCAAAAGTTAAGTGTAAGGGAAATCTAAATCGGTTTATTAGAACACAAATGGACATGAATCGTAATAATAATAAATTAACATACATATTAGTATTTGTTTGAGTCAAATGCTTGTATCGAGTCATAATGATGTTTTGCAGGAATTCCAGGAAGTAAGGTATAGGTTTTTCCAAAATTTTTCCGGAAACTTAACATGAGAATTCTGTCAGATCATTTCTGACGGCGTCAGGATTTACAACCTGATGGCGTCAGATTTGAATTTTCTGAAAATTTTGAAAGTTTTGTTTTCATAAAAAAGTTTTTATTAAATCTCTAACTTATAATCTCCAGGAATCTGCAAAATTATCATTCCACAAGCATTATATCCTTATATAGAGTTTATCCCGCCGATGTTATGCAGGTTTTCGTGTTTGTTTTCTTAGGCTTAACAGGTTATTTTGGACAAGGAGATGTATGTGGAATCAAGTTTATGGCGATGCATTAGTCGTAAAGCTTCTACATTCTCTTGGAAGAATATCTAACCGTGTTACCACATTATCCACCGAGCGAATCAGGGGAGTATTTGATTTCATTCTTTTACTTTATGCTTTTACATCTTGTTATTTGAACATTGGGGACAATGTTCATCTTAAGTGTAAGGGGGGTAAAAGTACGATACTTTAGAGAATACAATTGCACTTGATTTTTGTGTGTTTAATAGTAGATGTGTAATAAAACTGAGAGAAACACCTGTTAGGGTAATTTTAGTGCCAAATTTAAAATTTTTTACAACATTTAGGAGTGAAACTTTGATCTTAATGAGCATCTCACGGATAGGAGTTATATGACTAGCACAAAACCGTACCACTAAAAAATTTTTCCACCCCAAATATGTGAGGTTCGCCCCTAGAATTGGTAGGAAAAGCATTTATGCTATGACGTGTGTACCGGTAGCACTTAGATTCTAGAACTTGCGTTAGGACCATTCCGAGGCCACAAGTGAGACTACATTCGTGTAGTTAGATTTACTACATGATAAGAGGCATTAGGATTAACCCATTGTTTTACACCTGTGTTTTTGTTATAATTACGTTGGCTACATTGGTCAAGTAATTCTCCCACACCCTTTGCGTTGTACTTATTTTTAGTACACGATACCCCTAGTACACCCCTCAGAGCCTATCTTTTCATTTCTACCTTTAAGCATTTTACTTAAAGGAAGAATTTGTTACACCCCACTTAAATGTACACCCAAATCGCCTTAGCCTACCTTGTATGCACTCATCTTTAGTGCATTATTGTGACAACATTTGTTTAAACCCAAGTTAATTATCTAATTGATTACATGGTTGCTAAGTCGAGTCATATCCTTGTAAATATTGTTTTGGGACGATTGGGACTCATGGGTAAAGTACTAGTGTAATGGAGTAATGGGGAAGAACAACATTATTACCCCCATATGTGCTAAATATTTTAAAAGTACTCCAAGTTTTTCAATTATCTTAATTCGAGTCATTAGAATAGTATTTGTAAAGTTATGTAAAAGTTCAAGTGTAAGGGGAATGCAACGCCCCTATGATGTATTATTTTGGATGGTAGGGCAAAAGTGTATGCAAAAAAAAAAAAAAAAAAAAAAAAAAAAAAAAAAAAAAAAAAGAGAAAAAGAAAAGTAAAAAATCATACGGACTACCATCCCGTTTCATTTTATGTTTATTTTATGTTTTTGTTATTTTGTTTTTAGCTTAAGTCGAGTCTAGTCTTGGCTTAGCAACATTGTATAGTACATGTAATCAACCAAGATCTTTAACTCGCCACCAGTAAAATTCCCTAATCCAACAAAACCATGTTTATCATATCCCTACACCTAACGTTATAACCCATGTAAAAGCCCTCTTTGATAGTTTATCTTAGGTGCTTACGCCTAGTGGAGGAGGTTTTCGATCCTTTCCCAAGCCTATGGTAATCTATTTGCTATGACAGGTAGTGAGAGATATTATCCGTTTTCATTTATGAGATTTATTTTGATGACACTTGAGAGATGTGAGTATCTAAACACTACTTGTGAGGTGCTAGTATGTAATCTCCGTGCTTATTATGATTAAAGTGGAACGATTATTTGTTGTAATTACTTTTATATTAGCGTTAAATGACCCCTAACTTGTATTTTGATTAGAATAAAAGCGCATTTGCTTGAGGACAAGCAAATCTCAAGTGTAAGGGTATTTGATGAAGCGAAAAGTGTACCGCTTTTAGGGGGTCATTTAAGCCCTAAATCGTATTTATTTGATCAAATATTGCCCTAAATCGTTCCTTTTGTCATTTTAGGTACTTTGGAGAAGAAATCTGGAAAAGGAAGCATTTTGGACGTTTTTGGAGCATAAAAGTGAAGAAAACGACAAAGTCTCAAAATTATGCTGGAAAGTACCTTTGACGGCGTCAGGGATTGGTCCAGACGGCGTCATGGCTTGGCAAAAAAGGTGGATATGAAAATTACTCATGATAAGCCAGAGAATTTTGCATGAAAAATCTGACGGCGTCACCCCTTGATAAGCCAGAGCGGATTTTGGAGCACTAAAGAGGGACGGCGTCAGGAAGGCCATCCGGGAACCCTAAAAGCGGCGAGGTGACGGCGTCAGGATCTATAACGTGACGCCGTCAGCCCTTAAACTCTATATATAGTTTTGCAATTTTTTGTCATTAGTGTGGAACTTATTGTGTGTAATTTTGGAGGAGAAACCCTAAGACGAATTTCTGCCATTTTTAAGGGTTTTCATACCCTTGGATCTCCCATGTTTAATTGAAGATAAGTAATCGTTTAATCATTCAATATGTCTATGTGTTGTTTGATTATATCTTGTTCTTGTCTTTTGATTAACATGCTAGGCTAGATTTATCTTGTGTTTGCTTAGATCTAATGAAACCTAGCTATTGATTATTGGTTATTAGTGTGTTATTAATTGTATTGGATGATTGTTCATCGATGTTAGGCTTAAGAAAACTGGCTAACTTCCTATTCGGTAACTTGCTTGAACGTCTTAAGAAACATGAACCAATGCGTACTACGGTTTTTATGGTTGTATTTAATGCATGAGCGAATTCTAGTGATCCCATGTTAGGAGCTTCTTAGCCGGCTCGACATAGGAGTGAAGTAGGAGCTTGTAGAGTTGGGGAAGTACGTACGCCACCCCACGATTGGTATTAAGGAATACACCCATCATCCACGCGATTAATACACACTAATCAACCGGTAAAAGATAGTTAGGGAGTAAGGAAATCTAAGTAAACACATTTCTCTCCACATAAGTTTTACGACCTTTTCATTTTCATTATTTTATTTTATTTGCATTCGTAGTTATTTGGGTTAGTTGACTAGCAACTAATTTCGCCCACTCCTTTAAACCCGAGATTTTACTTGCTTTCATAAAAAAAAATATAAAAATACAAAAAGAATCTTCTCTCACCATTAGACCTATTAGAATAGTTTTTCAATCCTAACGACACTATTCCCTGTGGAGAACGATCAATCCCCCGTACTTACCACTACACTATACTACATCGGTCAGGTACACTGCCTGGTGGGGTTGTAAGCCTCTCGAGATCCCTTGAGAGGTAAAACCTGTTGTAAGGTCGCAAAACCACGCATCAATGTCGAAGTCTCCAGGTTTCATGGACCTAGGGTCACGGTTGGTTGGAGCGTTTAGTAGGTCTAGAGTACGACCTTGAAGCATGGTGTTGATTGCTACTAGTAGTCAGTTGGTTGGCTCAGTAAGATTCGTCTGATAGACGATGCAGTGTCTCGGAATCGAAAAGGGTAGTGTACCGTGAGATGTTAATCGGTGGGGTCATCTTATGTTGGCTAGTGGTGTAAGTTACCCTTTTGGCTTTGGATGTGGTATGAAGTAAGGCTAGTTCTAGGTGGTATCTTGGTTTCAAAGCCTATTCGGTTATGGTGTTTCCTAGTACGGATGCCCAAGACTTGCACTAATTTTATGTGCTCACACACGTGAGTTTCTGATTTCTCAAAAAAGGAAATAAAAGATTCGACTTTGATAGAAATTAAAGGCAACCATTCCTAACATAGTATGGTCCTACCCAAATTATACATAGGTGATCAGGCTTTGTATAATTGGGGTCCAACGATGCGATGCTGAGTTTAGTTACAAGAAAACATATCGGTTTTTCTGCTCGCGAGCTTACAGTAAAAACTACCTTTCAAAAAGTAAATAATTCGCCGGGCGGTAACAGAATAGTTTGTAAAATGGTTTGCAACCAATTTATAGAGTAATAGGAAAACAATTCATTATTGGCAAAATAGTATCTAAGTTATGGTTTAGCTTATAAATTGTTAGTAAAATAGTTCGTAAGGCAACACGAGGAAAGTTCCTTGTTTCAAAGAAAGTAGGGAAGTCAAAACTTTAATTCTTTAATCTGGTAGTAAAACGATTTGTAGTATGACTGCAAGGTAGTCTGTGGAATACTTGTGAAAGTTCGAGTGTAATACAATTTATTATTTCATGAAAAGGTAATATGGTATACAACTGGTTTATAATACGAGTTCAAATAGTTGAAAAATGATGACAAAGTGGTTTGTTAAATGATAGTAAAAATAATTAGTGCAATGGGCGGCGATTGGTACATCTAGTTGGCATAGGACCGTTGATACTCGAAGTCAAATAAGCTTACATCTCATAATAATAGTTCACCAATTCCATACCATACGACGCGGTTCACAGAAAGATACTAATGAAGTCTTACATAAACGAACTTAAAAGAGTCTAAACTTAGGTCCTATTACATAGGGTAGTCATTCTTATGTCATCACGTCTAAGTCCTGGTTTTCTCCTGCTCCAAGTTTTCCTTGATTGCTCACTTCTTCTTGGTCCTTTGGTTCCTGACACTTGTTCTTGTAGTGCCCCTTCTTTCCACACCAAAAACATATTACCTCAGCTCTCCCATTTTTTCCTGATGTTGTCTGTGCTACTGCAACGGTTTTAGACCTACAACCTCTAGCCAGATGTCCGACCTTTTGGCATTTGTGGCACTTTACGGTGCAAGGCCCATTGTGGTGTAATTTGCAACGACTACACATTGGTAACTTTCTAGCATAAGCCTTTCTGTTACTAGGTCCAGCAGTGAAAGTTTTGGCCAACTTTGGCTTTTTGAGGGGTTGTGGAACCCCTTTGTTTCCTAGGTTGTTATCCCGTTTTCTCTTTTTGTTAATGTTTTCAGCTTCTTGAAGTACCCCTCGGTTCATTAAGTCGCAAGCCGTGCGAATTCCTAACTCGTAGGCAGCAATAGTCTCTGCTACTCATTGGGCTACGAGTTGTTCCACGGCTGCGGAATTTAGGTCTTGCCTCTCAGATGACATGGTCCTTCACAATGAGAAAAGAAGCGTGAGACCTAGCAAGGACGTTTCCTAAGAGTAGATGGTTTCAGGAGATATGTTATAAGGCGGTAGGTTAGGGTCGTGCTCACATAAGTTGGTGGGTTCCTTTACGATAGTAATATAAGTGTTTCGAAAGAATAAGACGGTTGTCTAAACTTGGAGTCGAATAGAAAATGAATTCATGTGGTATTGTTGTTCCCTTAACACGCTTAGAGTTAACTAGAAAATTAATCTATTCGTGTTTATGACTAATACAATGTTATGATTAATTCTAACAGATTTATGAAAACGTAAAAGTAAAAACACACAAGTATTTTTCAACGTTTAAATTCTTATTAGAAATGAATCAAAGAATCTATTGCCCAAGTGTTTTGCGGAATAAACACTTGGGATTGAACAGACAAGGTATGGTGGCGTCTCCTATCTAAACTAAAGCTTTGCTTTGAGTGGTAACAATTCGACCCACTGAGCTATCTCAGGGATACGTTACTCTTTGTAGGAGAGAAGTTTCTTTGTAAAAGTCTAAGCTTTCAATGTACAAAACACACTCAACTTCTCTCCTTCTGAACCAACATATACACAAGTATAAAAGAGTAAAAGTGATTAAAAAAAACAACAACTTGTTGATGCAGACGTGTCTGACAATTACAACAGTAATTGTCATTTCCAAGAACCAATGGGAAAGGACTATAAAGTATTTAGGAGTGGTTGGTCTGACACTCCATGACTTTTAGCCGTCTTAGGGAATTTTCTTCCTGACAAGACAAGATTTGATCTTATCTTAAACTCTTCCCAGATCTTCCAGCCTTTCTTTCAGGCGTTGAGTTCTTCAGTCTTCAATCACTTAATGTTGTTGAGGAGACTGGGGTTCAGTGAGTTCTTGTACAACACTCACTGAACCATCATCTTCTTCTTTGGCTTAAGTCCTACTCAGGGAGTACCGCCTTCCTGAGTAGTGAATCCTTCTTCTTGAATTCGCCTTAAGCATCCTAAAGATGACTCACTGAGTGACTGTTCACTTAGTGACTTGAATTGTTCTCGGTTTAAGTTAACACTTAGTTAATTTGTGTCCAAATCTTGTTTTAAGTATTCTTGAGTACTGATGGACCCAACAATCTCCCCCTATTTGGATATAAATTATTCCTAAGTGTTTTGATCAGTTATGAGTGAGCTAATGACTTCTACTCATACTGAATGTACTAGAATGTAAATAAGGACACTGAAAAAATAAAAACATCATCTTATTAATATCATTACAAGTCCTATCAAAACTAAGTACAAAAAGGTGGTGGTGGTATTCAGGCAGATTCATCAGTTCAACTTAATCCCAAGGGCTTCAAGCTTAGGCTTCTTTGACTGCAGTTCGTGTTGGTCAGGGTGCTCTCGGATTTTCCTTTTCAGATCTTGACAAAACCTCACATTTTCAGGAGTTTTGAGTGGGGAGGCCATCATTAGAAAGCCAAGCATGGCTTTGATCCCTGATAGATCAATATCACTCCACCTCTGAAAGGCTTGGTCACTGAACTCATCATTGAAGAACACACCCTCTTTCAGGTTGTTCAATGACCACATTGTTCCTGAATGGAACACCTTCAGGGAGAGCCCTATTACAGTCAAGACCAGGAACCTTGATCTCAGGCTCAGCTTCAATATTCATTCTCTTTCTTGAAGAAGACTGGGAAGGGGCAGGTTGTTCGGCTGAAGCAGGAAGAAGAGATGGAATACCAAGTTCCTGAGGTATTGCTGCCAATATTTCATACCTCAGGCTCAAGGATTTTAACAGACCAGGGAACAAAACATTAGATTTTTTCGCTAATATTGATCCCAATTCATCCAACTCAGTGATCCCGAAGTCTGCGAATCTGAAGGGGCTATGAACCTGAAGGATTCTTTTGCCAGTACTCCTGTAGACAGTAACAATGGCAGGCTTGGTGTTTCGGTGAATCTTGATATCAAGGATGGGTTCAGGCTTCAACCTGCTTGTTATGACCCACTGATATCTCTCAATCCTGTTCTGCCTAATTTCTTCAGCCCTTTTTGCCCTTTCTTCTCTTTTCTGCCTGAGAGCAGCCAACTGAGCATTCTGAGCTTCCACAAAGCTCTTGCCACCTTCCCTTTTAGCAAGGTCTTTTGCCTCAATCCCAATCTTCTTAGCCTCTTCTCTTGCAACCTGAATGAGAGCAAGCTTTTTCTGCCTTTCATCTTCAGCAGCTTTCTTTACTGCCTCCTCTTTCTCCATGTGAGCTTGAATTTCAGCATGAGTGAGAAGTTCCATCACCCCATTGATTTCATAAGGAAACCTGACTGGTTCATCAGGGTCTGGCCTTCTTTCCTTGGAGGCAGGTACCAAGATTGTGGGCTCAGGCTCAATGGTTGTGAGAATGCCCTTGCCTTTGTCTTGGTGGGATAAAGATGAGGTGGCTTCAGGATTCTCCCCCTCAGTGTGAGAAGGAGGTTGTTCTTGTTCAGATTGTGGAGGTTCTTCAGTGACTTTCTCCCCCTCAACTGTTTCTTGACCTTTAGTGAGAGCAAGAGTTGGTTCGCTCACTGAAGTTGAGGGAGCTTGACCTTTGAAGGCCTGATAGATCTCAGTCATCATGGACTTGATGTCTGAGGTGTCCTCCTGAAGAGTTGAGACCTTAGTCTCAAGAGAAGCCTGAGAAGCCTCTAATGCAGTCATCCTTGGCCTAAGATTCCAAGCCAGGGAGGAAGAAGATGATGCCAAAGAAGCCATGTGGGACTCCATAAGACCCAGGGAAGATCGGATGGAGTCCACTGAAGAGTTGAGTCCCTGAAGATTTGAGGATCTCAGCACAGTTACCAGCTCAACCAACTGAGAGGTTTGTTGTTGGTAAGTTTCTTAAGCCTGAAGAACTTTTTTGTTTAGCTCAGGGTCATCTTTCACTGACTCTTGAATAGTGTCAACGCTCTTTTGTAAGTTGGTGAGAGACTCGTTGAACAGTTTAAAGTTGTAATCAAGATTCGTCAGGGAGAAGGAGATAGATGACTTGTGCTCATTTACATCATCATGATAGGCTTCCACTGATTCCTTCTGGTTGAAATAATGAACAGCGGCTTCAGTGTACTGGTCAAACATTTCTTCAGTCAGACCTTGGAAGAGAGCCTTGTTGGTCTTTAGCAGGAACTTGACCAATTATCTCTCAGTGAGAGGACGAATGTTGTCATACTTGCTGAGGATGTTGTCAGTATCCGAAGAACCAGCAGCTTGAGATTCTGATTCTTCACTTGGATGTGGAGATGACTGATGTGATTGTTCAGGTTGTTCAGATTGTTCAGAGTGTACATCAGTTTCCATATCCTCACCTGCCTCAAAAATTTCCTCATCACTCTCTTCCTTGAGCTCATCATCAGAGTCAAGAAGAGCCTGAATGTCCCCCATGGACTCAATACCCAAAAGTTGAACTGGCTCCTCTTCATAAGAAGACTCGCCTTTGTTTTGGCCAGGTCCTGACCCCGTTGTCATAATAACTGAGTGGGTTTGCTCAGCCTAACTAGCCATAATAACAGGGGTAATACCAGCCTAGCTTTTGGGGGCAGTTCCTGAGTGAATGGATAAGCCTGAGGTGGTGATGGGTTCCATATCAGCGTGTTGTTTCTTTCCCTCTGAGTCTTTGTCCCCCTTAGCGCCTTCAACTACTGATGAGTGTTTTCTAGTAGTATCACTAGGCACTGGTTGTGATAATTGACGGACCCCCTTCCCATCAGGATTGTACTGTCCTTTTGGGGATTTAGGGTCCTGAACTCCCTGAGATCCTGAGTGTGTTTTCTTAGGAATGTTAGCAGGATGTGATTGTTGGTGGGTCCCCTTCCCAGTAGGATAGTGCTGTCCTACTAAGGATTTAGGACCCTTTTCTCCCTCAGGCCCTGATTGTGATTTATCAGTTCCTTCATCGGGATGTGAGAGGGTGTGGGTCCCCTTCTCAGTGGAGTAGTGTTGCCCCACCGAGGATTTAGAACCCTTTTCTCCCTCAAGAACTGATTGTGATTTGTCAGTTCCTTCATAGGGATGTGAAATAGTGAATGTTCCTGATCCCTCAGACTTGTGTATGTCAGTGGGAACATGTGGAAAGGGTTTGCCCGAGGACACTGAGGATGATTTCTCAGTGTCCTCCGTTGGCCTTTGTTTTGTGGTCAGGGGGGTCTCTGTAGTGGGTGTCTCAGAGGTCTGGGCCACATTCAACCTCTTTTTAAGGTTGAGTTGGTTCTGGGCATCAGTCTCAGTGGCGAGTGGTTTGGGTCTAACTACCTTACTGGACTGACCCTTCTTTGTCTTCTTCACCTTTTTGGTCGGTGAAGGTACTGGTGAGACAGCGTCCTCCCCCTGAATCACCTCCATCATATAGGTGGTCAGGGCAATGGGTGTTACCTCAGGGATGCCACTAGAAAAATTGGTCTTATGCAAGACGTCAGGCTTTGTGCCTTCGACGTTAGACCTATCATAGTCAGAACCAAGAAGGTCCTGAAGCACACAGGAAATAAACCTAGGGTAAGACAAATGTTTTTGCCTAGATTTTCCTGAGAGCTTGGCAACGAGGTCTCGGAAGATTATTCCTCCGATATCAATCTTTTTACCCTCCAGGAGGCTGAACAACATCAATTGTTGTGATGAGTTCAATTGCTCACAAATGTCATCAGGATCCTCCAGACTGGGTGGAACCAGGTTTTGACTATTGGAGCCTTCTCCAATAAGGCTCCAGCAGACTGATCAGGACGTCTGAGGTCATGAGGTCCTAGAAAGATTAATTCATTCTTAACCTCTTGATCAGTGGGGTTGGGCTCAAAAGCCTCAGCAAAATCAAGACCTGTGGCCTTGATGAAGGTGTTGTAATCCAGGGAAAGGGGTCTTTTCCCATTCATCACTGTGAATGTGATGATGGATTCTTTGGTGTCTTTTGGGCTAGTAGCCACAGCAGTACACCAGAATTCCCTCAGGTAGTCATGGTAGATGACTGAGGGGGTCTTGGTAAATGCCTTTGCAAGAAAACAGTTTTGAAGATTGATCCGTGCTAAAGTATATATATAATATCAGACGGATATGCGTGATACGCGAGAAATGACAAATCAACCTTTTATGAAAAAGGTTATCTTATAAAACCCGTGAATACGATATGTGTGATACCGGGCAAGTGATTACCCGGGTCGTGTCCCAGCGAGGTGTGAATCGAGGATTTTGTTATCGGTTAGGAATTAAAATGCTGGATGATTGGATTTTTGATTTTTGAGTTTTTAACTTCTACTAAAAATATGGAAAACAAAATTACAAAGAAAAATGAAGCACAACTTAATTAAACTAAAAACGCGAGTCGGGAATTATAAATACGAGCCTAAAATTAGAATCTATTAAAAATTAATCCTACAAGTACAAGTTTATTTTTTCTAAATCCTAAATGACAAAAGAAAATTTTGTAAAAAAGATTTATATTTTTTTGACTTTTATATTTTTTATTATGAATTAAAAACAGTTTAAAACTAATTAAATTATAAAAAATACTAATCTGTAAAATAAAAATCTGAAATTTTTTAAAAAAGTGCTTAAAGATGAGCAGGGTGTAGGAAAAATAAGATGGACTTAACAGCTTAATTGGATAAGCTGTTAATAAGCAAAAAGGGGTTATAAGCTAAAAGGAAAAAGGTGGGTTAAATAAAAAAGGTTGCATGGTTTATCTTGAAAAAGACCCTAGGGCAGATGGTTTGTGTGTGTGGGTGTGTGAGCTAGAGGTACCAGGTTCGAACCTGGCCTCTGGCTTTTTTGCTTTTTATTCTTTTTTTTTTAATTTTTTTTTAAAACTGATTAAGCTACTGATAATAAGCAAAACTTATAACTAACACCTTTTTTAAATACCACTTAAAAGCTCAGAAATAAGCTGATTATAGAAGCAGTTAATGTTTAAAAGCTTTAAGTGAAATTTTAAAAACTAAAAGCTAATTAATAAGCTATATGGAAACTGAAAACAACTAAACACTATCAATAAGCTAGAATGAGAACTAAAATAAGCCACATAAATCAGAATTAAGCATAAATAAGCACAAAAGAAGCCAAAAGGTTCTTTGGGTCTGCTGAGGTACTGAGGTACACAGGGCAGAATTCAGTCAACCTAGGCAACTAGGGGCTTATTTTTAAGCACTTATACAACCACTAAACACCACAAAAGCTGATTAAACTTAAAGCTAACCTACCAAGGATCACATACAACCAAAAAGCAGACCAAGAGAAGCTATTATGTTGCTTAAAAATAAGCTGAAAAGTTGCTATTCTAGACAAGTGTATGCTGATCTCTCAGTGTATGCTTGTCTGGATAGGGGACTTTTGAGCTTAACTTCAAGCTCAAATAAGCTAGAGAAAGGCCTGAATATGGAAATAAGCAAAGATACACTAGCAAGCTACTGATAAACCAAAAATTTAAGCTTAAATTAACACCAATAAGCACATGAATGGTCCAACAATTCTGATGCAGACTGCACTTGGGTCTATTGTGGGTTGATTTGCAGTAATGATCAAAACCAATTCACAGCTTAAAGACTCCTAACTAACCACTGAATAACACCTAAATGGAACTAAATCCAATAACTGAAATCCAAAAATAAGCTCAAAAGATGACACAAGCAGACTGCTCCATGGTTTTGATCATTCTGCTATACAAAAGTTGATCACAGACAATTCAAAGTTCAATGGCACTTAACCAACTACTGGATATCAACTAAACCTACTATGAGACACTCAAAAATATCAAAATCAAGTACCAATTAAGCCTAAGCTTATAAAAAGCTATTTAGAGCAGTAATGATATCAAAATTTTGCTATCCCATTCAAATTCTATCAAAACTTCAAACTAGCTTAAAAATTCCCAAAAATAGCTTAAATACACCAAACTAATTTAGATCAAAGTTCACCAATAGAAAAATGAACAGTGTAATGGCTTATGACCCAAACATCCCTTAAAAGGGCTGATTTAGTATTTTACACTAGATTATGAACACTTTAAGCTTGATTCTGAAATATCATTAGTTTAATGACTTAATTGAACCCTAATTAACAACTATTCAAATACAAAGAAGCACTTTAATAAGCTAAGACCATATGACTGTTTTTTGGCTTTTTAGTAATTTTTAAGCAAAAACTAATTTAAACTAAAACAACCTATCTATTAACATCACATAGAACAAATAAACTGATAAAAAGCAGAATAAGCACAAAATAAGCAATAATTAAGCTATGCTACAGTAAAATCAAAAGTATAAGAAATTAGAAATTGACTCACTTGAGACCCTAGCTAAACAAGGGCTCCCAAATGGCAGCTACAAGCTCCTAGCTTGTGAACAAGCTAGGTAATAGTCCATCTTGCCCCTCCATTGCAGGCAACTTCCAATAGCTTTCCACAAATGCTTGGGTTGACTTTTCTAGAATTTTTTGGGTTTATTGGACTTTAACTGGTTTAACTCAAATAAAAGCTTATAAAAAGTTTAAGAGAGCTTTTATAAGCTTTTGGAAACAGAAAATAGACTTTTACAATCACCACTTAACTTAAATTGAATTAACAGGAAGCTTTTTAAAATGAAAATTTCCTTAACTTCAAAAGATGATACAATACTGAGTATATTAACAACTAATGAACTTAACCAAACTTAAACTAATTACTGAAACTTAAATTTCATTTAATTAAAATATTACACTAAAAATACGACTTAAACTAATTTCTACATGCCTTGAAAGGCTACAGAAGGACCCTATTTATACTATTTTTGAGCTGGGATTTATTTCTTGACTTCTTCTGACCATATCTCAACCATTAGATTGCCATCAATTGATCTCAGCCTTTGATTCCTAGTTTTGGCGCCAAAACTGAGATAGTGGATTACCCACTTGGTACTGGTAACTTGAGGGGGGGGGGGTGAAGAAGCATTAAATGCTTTTTGGACTGGGTAGGTGGAGTGTAGTAGGAGGGTGAGGGGGAGGGTTGGTTTTGTCAGGAATGATCATGGTGGGTGATGGTGGTTTCTGGTTTTAGTACTTGGCGGCAAAGATGGTGGTTTTGACTAAGTCAAATCTGGTTTAACTAAATAAAACGGGTGTGGGTTATTTTTAAGGATTGGGCTTTGCATTTGGTGGGCTGGGGATAAGGATTGGAATTGGGTTGGGTTTAATTTTGGGTATGGGTTTTTTAATTATTTTGGATTTAAGGGATAAGGCTTTTATTTGGTTTATGGGATTAAACTTGAAATGGGATAAGTTTTAGGGATTAATGTTGCCAAGTTTGAAAGCTGAGGGACCTCTTATGCCAACTTCTGAAAATTATTCCAAGGGCCAATTCTATCATTTTGATCATAAATGTGGTCCAAACTCGTAATCCTTTTCCCGGCTTTGGTTCTGCACGACTTTCCACTCTTGTGCTCGGTTTTTGCCTGTTTTGCCTCGTTTTCAATCATTTTGTACCTGAAACACATAAAAACACAAACCAAGGATATCTGAAGTATAAATTGGTATATTTGGCCGTTTTTAGTATTTTTATGGTCTAAAATGGGCATAAAATGATGAGTAAACAGACACTCATCAATCCCCCACACTAAGCTATTGCTAGTCCCTAGCAATCCGATCATATGAAGTAATGAAAGGATCAAAAGAATACCAAGTATACCCCGTTTTGACTTTTTATTAAATGCGAGAAATTTAAACTAAAACAAAAATAGACACAATGCTTGATTTACAAAAATGGTATCATAGAACGGGATTCACACAAAATGGGTGTCTCCAGGGAATTAAAATTGTCATCCTCTTTTTAATACTCCCAACTAAGCTCAAACTCAATGTGCAAATGCTTTTGTAAAATGCTAACACTACTTATACCAATAATCTATCTAAGCCGAGACTTAACTTTTCACTCCCACATTTATTTAAGTTAGGTGAATGTGCTTGATTTTCAAAATTTTGATCACAAAAAATCGACGTTTTTATAAAATTTTGACTAATACTAGTTGAAAGATAGATTTAAAATTCACAACAAGCAAGTTTCAAAACTTTATTGCATTTTGCAATATCATTCCATTTTATTTTTTTTTTTTCATTTTTTTCATTTTCATTTTTTTTTACTTGTGCAACATAAACTAACGGAGTTTCACGGGAACCAAGACCTTACACCTTCCTGGAATAAAGGATCCAAGGGCCGTTACAACGGAGAGTTCCAAGACCTTAACGCCTTTCAGAATTAAGGGTCCAAAGCTTTTTAGCACATTTATTTATTACTTAACTTTTTGCAACTTTCAAGCAACGTCTCACTTTCATTTTGCATTATTCTGACATATGCTTGTTCCGAAGTTTAAATAAAGCCTTGAACTAGTATTTTTCAAAATCGTATGAAAAAATGATTTTGTGTGTTCAAAAGTTTGAAAATAAGCACTTATTAAATCAGATTAGTTATCTTCTGGGAGGAAAAGCCATAGATTACTTTTATAAGCTCTAAAGAAAGCCAACTATTCTACGCTTAGCATTTTCATTTGCACACATCGTAAAACCTTAGTCTAACCGTTAAGGAAGCAGCTAGATCAACACTCTGGCAGAGTCGGGATTCCCCTTGTTCTAACCTAATCAAGACTAACACACTTTTATTGATGACACATTTTTTTTATATGACAAAAATTTTAAAATTTTGGTAAAAAACGGGGGTACTAGGGAACTAGAAGGTACTTATGTGACAAAATTCGCGAGAATTCCCCCCCACACTTAGAATTGAATATTGCCCTCAATATTCAAAGTACCGGCTATTATGCCGACACTTAGAACGTAAAAAGGTAATACTAATAGCCAAGTATGGAACAGAAATCTCCATTTTTCACAAAAAAGGTTGAAAAGATATCCCTAGATAAATGTTAGCAAAAAGATCGGATATTGGGTAGCTGGATTGAAAACAGGCGCATCAATCATCACGATCTAAGGGAAACCTACAAACAAGAGCAAACAACACAAAAAGCCAAGCACAGTAGGATTCCCCTACACTTAGTTGTTAGAAAATAGAAAGAAGTCAGAAACATGTGTTGTCACCCATGTGGTGCTAATGTTTTTGTTAACTGAGTCACTAGCTTGACTCGACCCCGAATTCATTGGTTCTTGGGGAAGCATGTGGAAGAAACAATCTCCATCGGACTTCCATTCAAATGGTTTGGATAAACATTGAATTTAATGAAAGTTCCACACCGATGAGATACCCACGGTATTTTAATAGTAGAAACTATTAGGGACGATACCGGGGTCAAAGATGGTATCCTCATTCCCGTAGGAGAAAAGGGAAAGAGAAATCACACCATATGTGATGAAGAGAAGTAAGATTTTTATGATGATCATAAAAAACTCTTCATCATCAAAAACAATATCATCTTCAACGGGAGGGAGGGTCGGGATGAAATCTTCAAGAACTAAATTCTTATGATCAATAACACCTCCCCCCACACTAGAATCATTCTCAATTTCGAAATAAAAATGATCAAATTCCGGCTGAGAGAGTTCACCGGAGAACTCTTCAAAGATAACCGGATCATTTTTATCAAAGTGAAATGAGTCATACTCGGGAAGAGAGATATAAGCATGAGAAGTGGTACTGCCACTACTCGTCTCTTCCAAAAGATCAGTATCAAAAGAAAAGGCTTCATAAGCCGGGAGAGAAAAATCAGAATGAGAAGTGGGATTGCCACTACTCTCTTCAGCCGTATCAAAGATAAAACTTTCATATTTGGGAACAAGATCCTCGAGCTTGAGCTCCGAAGGATCTGACGGCTTATCTTCAAAAATAACTTTCTTCGGGGGGAGGGAAAATAATGGTTCATCAAATATCATTTTCTCTAATAACGGAGCATCTCCCCCCGGATCACCATCGGGCTCAACAATTTTTTGCGAAATTGGAGCATCAACAAGAAGAACCTCGAGCTCTTTCATATAGATATCACTTCCCTCAATCGGAGGAGAAGTAATGGAAGAGTCGGAAATGATTGGTGCAGAAATAGGAGTGAAATTTTTAGTTCCATCCATAGAATCAACAATCTCGATACGACAAACCAATTTCGGAGATAGGACAAGTGGTGTGCTCTTAGATCTAGCAATTTTCACCACTTTCGTTGTGGTCTCCGATTCTTGTTCATCGTAATCAAAAACACTCTTTACTTCCCCAGCACATTTCTCAAACCATTTGCTTGTGCCAGGGGTAATTTTCATTGTTTTGAGCTCAGCACGTTTGTTTGAAGTACTCTTAACCTCGAATCTTGAAAGTATCGAATCACTTCTTTTGGAAGCAATTACGAGATCAGATTTTTGATTCACCGTAGCAATGTTGCCTTTGGTTAGAGGTTTAGAGTCTTGATTTACATTAAACGTGACTTCTTCATTTTCAACTCGAATGGTTAACTCTTCAGTATATACATCAATGAGAGCACGACTCGTTCTTAAGAAAGCTCTACCTAAAATGAGTGGAACTCGAGGATCGGCATTAAAGTCTACCACAACAAAATCAGTGGGAAAGTGGAACTTTCCTACTTTCACAACGACATCCTCAGCTATTCCAAGTGGACGAGTTATAGTACGGTCCGCTAGCTCGAGTGTCATGCAAGTATCGGTAAGCTTCGGAAGAGATAATTTCTTCCATATCGAGAGTGGCATAAGGTTAATGCTTGCGCCAAGATCGGCCAAGGCGGAGCACTGAACCATCCCCGAGAAATCACATGGGATTAAAAACTTGCCGGGGTCTCCGAGTTTTTCGAGAAGCTTCTTGAGGAGAGCCGCCGAGCATTGCTTGTTAAGTGGGGTTTTTGCCATCTCAGACAACTTATCCTTGTTGCTTAGTAACCTTTTGAGTGTAGATGCAAATTTGGGCATAAGGACGAGAGCATCTGCGAAGCTTATGTCAAAGTGCAATTCATTGAAGATTTTAAAGAATTTCTCCATTTGTTGGTTGGTTTTGTCTCGAAGCTTCTGATCGTTAAGCCTCGAAGGATATGGAATCGAAGGCTTAGGATTGGTCTTCGGAACATCGGGTTCTGGAACTTGAGTTTGGACATCTGGAGGTTGGACGTGTGCGGTACTTCGTGGGCTTGAGAAATGCACCTTGTCCGTTGTCACCTCGGTATCTCGGTTCACTTCCCCCGGTGGAGGGGGCATAGGAGTCGAGGGTCCATTATGCGTCTTACCACTTCGAGTGGTGACGGTTTTCAACTCACCCTTCGGCTTGGGAATGGTATTTCCCGTAAGACCTCCCGAAGTTGAAGGTTGATTCAATTGACACATGAGGCTAGCAAACATGTTCTCAATTTTATTTTGAGATTGATCAATTTTGTGATTTGTATTCCTAAGTTCACTTTTAAGCTCTTGACCTTGTTTTGACATTGAGGTTTGAAAATCATTTTTCAAAGTGGTGATTTGATTTTGCATTGACCTCATGTTGGCCTCATTTGACTTGATGTAGTTAGCAAGTTCATTTGAGGGACCAACGGGGGCTTGGTAATTAGAAGCTTGAAAGCCTTGATTGAAATTACCCCCTTGGGTCGGGTATTGAATGATCGGGGCTTGAAATTGATTTTGAACATTTTGTCCTCTCGGTTGATTTTGATTGAATCTATTTGGATTGTTGGGTTGAGAAAATCCGGGTGGTCCACTTTGATTACTAACACGATGGTTCGGGTCAACTTGAGGACGGTATTGGTTACCTCCTTGGTTGTAAGCCCCGGCTACCGTATTAACTTCAAATCGACTACCATCAGTGGCAGTACAATTGTAGTATGCATGAGGACCACCACAAGTGACATAAATTTCTTCCACCGCTTTGACTTGTGTGGGTGAAGAAGTTTGTGGGGAAGAAAGTTTCTTTTGCTTGGAAAGAACCAAAGCTTGAATAGCATCCGTGAGCTTTTCAATCTTAGCATCGGTGCTAGAAGTACTCACGTGAGATGAAGAAGAAGAAGCACTTCTAACTTGAGAAACAACCGGTTTGCTTCGTGTAGTGCGGACCTTGGACTTATTCTCAATGATGGCTAAAGCATCTTTAGTAGTCCGATACAAGAGATTACCACCGGCGGCGGCATTTAGAGAGTCTTGATCGGAGTGGTTCAAACCATTATAGAAGGTATCGAGTT
Source organism: Artemisia tridentata subsp. tridentata (assembly GCA_021014915.2). Taxonomy (NCBI): domain Eukaryota; kingdom Viridiplantae; phylum Streptophyta; class Magnoliopsida; order Asterales; family Asteraceae; genus Artemisia; species Artemisia tridentata. The sequence continues at coordinate 367,033,510 of CP139507.1, forward strand.
GATGTAACTCAGAGAAACCATGGTGAGGACATTTGCGAAGTAATTCTTTAAAACGATCCCACGCTTCACTAAAGGATTCATCAAATTTTTGAGTGAATTTGGTGATTTCATTTTTAAGGCTCGTGGTTTTAGAAGGGGGAAAGAATTCGTTCACAAATTTCGACACTAAATCTTCCCACGTTTCAATAGAACGAGGGGGTTGTTTTTTGAGCCAAATTCGGGCTGCCCCCTCGAGAGAAAAAGGAAAAAGAAGAAGTTTGATAGCTTCTTGAGGAACATTTCGGTATTTGATGGTAGAGGTGATCTTATTAAACCATCGAATGTGGGAATGAGGATCGTCCCTCTTAAATCCGAAATATTGACTTGAAGTTACTAAGGATAGCAACCCCGTTTTAAGTTCAAAGCTATCGGCAACGATTGCCGGAACAACGATAGCATCTCCGTAACCCTCGGTGGGTGCTTGGAGAAGCTCCGACATGGTGCGTTCTTCCGCCATTGTGACAATGGGAGGAACGGGAATAGCACGAATCTCGGGTTTGGCTATTGAGGCGGAATGCCTACGATTACGTCTCCGATTACGTCTTCTCGGGGTATGCACGAATTCACGTAAAGGACTTGTTGATGGAGAAGAACGAGTGCGCATGCACTAAAAAGAATTCAATTAAAACAAGACCGAGGCAAAACACAAGTGAACTTAAACCTTAAATCAAACAAGCGTACGGTAGCTCTTTGAAAGAAAAACGCACAGAGTGGCGGAGGAGCAAAGGTGGGCAATAAATGCCCTTAAAAACCCGCTCCTTTCAGTCTGCAATTTAATGTCAAGACCTCCTAGAACCTCCGTTATTGTTTGTTAATCAATCAAATGTGAGCCGAATTCGCAAGCGACATAAAGGCAAGTTTTGAATCTTTTGTTTGGGAACTTATTATGATAATACTCCAAGTTGAGGAATATTATATTGAGATTGCTTTTATGTTTTATTTAACACAAGAAAATGGAAAATGTTTTTGTATTTTTGTTTTTATGTGATAATATATATACAAAAGAAAAGAAAAATATTTTTGTTTTGTTTTTTCTTTTTTTTTTATGGGGTTTATGGAAAACGGGAACTTCACAAGGAAGGATCTCAAGTCACTAATCGTTAAAACCTTTAACAATATTGTCGCAACACAACCTCCCCGGCAGCGGCGCCAAAATTTGATCCGTGCTAAAGTATATATATAATATCAGACGGATATGCGTGATACGCGGGAAATGACAAATCAACCTTTTAGGAAAAAGGTTAACTTACAAAACCCGTGAATACGATATGTGTGATACCGGGAAAGTGATTACCCGGGTCGTGTCCCAGCGAGGTGTGAATCGAGGATTTTGTTATCGGTTTGGAATTAAAATGCTTGATGATTGGATTTTTGATTTTTGAGTTTTTAACTTCTACTAAAAATATGGAAAACAAAATTACAAAGAAAAATGAAGCACAACTTAATTAAACTAAAAACGCGAGTCGGGAATTATAAACACGAGCCTAAAATTAGAATTTATTAAAAATTAATCCTACAAGTACAAATTTATTTTTCCTAAATCCTAAATGACAAAAGAAAATTTTGTAAAAAAGATTTATATTTTTTTGACTTTTATATTTTTTATTAAGAATTAAAAACAGTTTAAAACTAATTAAATTATAAAAAAAATACTAAACTGTAAAATAAAAATCTAAATTTTTTTACAAAAGTGCTTAAAGATGAGCAGGGTGTAGGAAAAATAAGATGGACTTAACAGCTTAATTGGATAAGCTGTTAATAAGCAAAAAGGGGTTATAAGCTAAAAGGAAAAAGGAGGGTTAAATAAAAAAGGTTGCATGGTTTATCTTGAAAAAGACCCTAGGGCAGATGGTTTGTGTGTGGGTGTGTGAGCTAGAGGTACCAGGTTCGAACCTGGCCTCTGGCTTTTTTGCTTTTTATTCCTTTTTTTTTTATTTATTTTAAAACTGATTAAGCTACTGATAATAAGCAAAACTTATAACTAACACCTTTTTTAAATACCACTTAAAAGCTCAGAAATAAGCTGATTATAGAAGCAGTTAATGTTTAAAAGCTTTAAGTGAAATTTTAAAAACTAAAAGCTAATTAATAAGCTATATGGAAACTGAAAACGACTAAACACTATCAATAAGCTAGAATGAGAACTAAAATAAGCCACATAAATCAGAATTAAGCCTAAATAAGCACAAAAGAAGCCAAAAAGGTTCTTTGGGTCTGCTGAGGTACTGAGGTGCACAGGGCAGAATTCAGTCAACCTAGGCAACTATGGGCTTATTTTTAAGCACTTATACAACCACTAAACACCACAAAAGCTGATTAAACTTAAAGCTAACCTACCAAGGATCACATACAACCAAAAAGCATACCAAGAGAAGCTATTATGTTGCTTAAAAATAAGCTGAAAAGTTGCTATTCTAGACAAGTGTATGCTGATCTCTCAGTGTATGCTTGTCTGGATAGGGGACTTTTGAGCTTAACTTCAAGCTCAAATAAGCTAGAGAAAGGCCTGAATATGGAAATAAGCAAAGATACACTAGCAAGCTACTGATAAACCAAAAATTTAAGCTTAAATTAACACCAATAAGCACATGAATGGTCCAACAATTCTGATGCAGACTGCACTTGGGTCTGTTGTGGGCTGATTTGCAGTAATGATCAAAACCAATTCACAGCTTAAAGACTCCTAACTAACCACTGAATAACACCTAAATGGAACTAAATCCAATCACTGAAATCCAAAAATAAGCTCAAAAGATGACACAAGCAGACTGCTCCATGGTTCTGATCATTCTGCTATACAAAAGTTGATCACAGACAATTCAAAGTTCAATGGCACTTAACCAACTACTGGATATCAACTAAACCTACTATGAGACACTCAAAAATATCAAAATCAAGTACCAATTAAGCCAAGCTTATAAAAAGCTATTTAGAGCAGTAATGATATCAAAATTTTGCTATCCCATTTAAATTCTATCAAACCTTCAAACTAGCTTAAAAATTCCCAAAAATAGCTTAAATACACCAAACTAATTCAGATCAAAGTTCACCAATAGAAAAATGAACAGTGTAATGGCTTATGACCCAAACATCCCTTAAAAGGGCTGATTTAGTTTTTTACACTAGATTATGAACACTTTAAGCTTGATTCTGAAATATCATTAGTTTAATGACTTAATTGAACCCTAATTAACAACTATTCAAATACAAAGAAGCACTTTAATAAGCTAAGACCATATGACTGTTTTTTGGCTTTTTAGTAATTTTTAAGCAAAAACTAATTTAAACTAAAACAACCTATCTATTAACATCACATAGAACAAATAAACTGATAAAAAGCAGAATAAGCACAAAATAAGCAATAATTAAGCTATGCTACAGTAAAATCAAAAGTATAAGAAATTAGAAATTGACTCACTTGAGACCCTAGCTAAACAAGGGCTCCCAAATGGCAGCTACAAGCTCCTAGCTTGTGAACAAGCTAGGTAATAGTCCATCTTGCCCCTCCATTGCAGGCAACTTCCAATAGCTTTCCACAAGTGCTTGTGTTGACTTTTCTAGACTTTTTTGGGTTTATTGGACTTTAACTAGTTTAACTCTAATAAAAGCTTATAAAAAGTTTAAGAGAGCTTTTATAAGCTTTTGGAAACAGAAAATAGACTTTTACAATCACCACTTAACATAAATTGAATTAACAGGAAGCTTTTTAAAATGAAAATTTCCTTAACTTCAAAAGATGATACAATACTGAGTATATTAACAACTAATGAACTTAACCAAACTTAAACTAATTACTGAAACTTAAATTTCATTTAATTAAAATATTACACTAAAAATACGACTTAAACTAATTTCTACATGCCTTGAAAGGCTACAGAAGGACCCTATTTATACTATTTTTGAGCTGGGATTTCTTTCTTGACTTCTTCTGACCATATCTCAACCATTAGATTACCATCAATTGATCTCAGCCTTTGATTCCTAGTTTTGGCGCCAATACTGAGATAGTGGATTACCCACTTGGTACTGGTAACTTGAGGGGAGGGGGGAAGAAGCATTAAATGTTTTTTGGACTGGGTAGGTGGAGTGTAGTAGGAGGGTGAGGGGGAGGGTTGGTTTGTCAGGAATGATCATGGTGCACTACGCCAGAATGTGGATTTAGTCACACATGCTGTTTTTCAGACAGCCACACAGTCGCTTTTTTATGTGACTAAATGTACCAGAATAAAATAAACAGCTACACTTGATCCGACTTGTGTGACCATTTCGGAATTACATCTGAGGCTACAACCACACATTCGAATATTTTCGTGACTATACGTATCTGGTAAAAAAAAATTTAATTTTTTAGTCACTTATAATTTGGGACGTGTGACGGATACAAATACGGTTGAAACATTAGTCACACTATATATATACATATGTGACAAATATATGTCACGCAATTGAAAAGTGTGACCAAAATCCATATATGGTCACACGAAGTAATTGTGTATGTGGCTAAATCATATACTCAAGTTTGTCACACATTATTTAAGCGTGACTGCTAATTTTTGTTGAAAATTTAGCCACATATGAATTTGAAATGTGTGACAACTGAAAAGTAAGTTTGAAGCATAGCCACGATATGCATTTAAAAGTGACAAATGTATGTCACACACTTGAACAGTGTGACCAAATGTCATATATCGTCACACTAAACCATAGGTATATATGATTAAGTGTGACCATAATTCGATACAAATGGTCACGTAAGTTAATATGTGTGTCTAAAGTTAAGTGTGTGTTTGCCTGCCTATTCCTAATGTGTATGGTCACACTTAATTGTCGCATAATCATGTGACTATAGACTATACAATAGTCACACCATACCATAAATGTGCATCTAAATTATGTTTATGGCCACATTATAAGGGTATTATATGTGACCAATACATTGAAAATAGTCACACTGTGAAATATTCATGTGACTAATATGTATAGCAAAATGTGAACTCAGTTATCATTAACCTTGATATTAGTCACATTGAGTGTTTGTGTGACTAAATTCAAGATGTTACATATGGTCACATGAAGTATTTATTTAGGTGTCTAAATCATAGAGTCATATTTTGAGTTCAGACTGTTAGTCATGACTCTTCATTTAATTTGCCCCATTATAATGCTGGGATTTTATAGTCTATCTAGTTTAATGCAGTAGTATGTAAGTATGTTACTTGCCCCTAGGAACCAGATTACTTGACTTTCTAAAGTCAATTTTCAACTTTATAATGAAGTAACATGTTACTAAAGTGCCTGCAAGTGCATATACATGATAAATGGAAACTGCAAATACAATAAAGCTTGACTGCAAGTGGACATATAACAGTGAAAACCGCAAAATTTTTCATTGCCATTGAAAAGCTTGACTTTTTTGAGTCAAAATCCATTACAATAGGCTAAATTACAGGAACAACTATTTAATACTAAAACAGCTATTCATCTAACATTACTAACTTTACAATACCAGCAGTAACCTTGCACTTAGCCTTGAGTAGCAGTCTTAACTTCAACCAGCAGGGTTAACTATTACACTAGCAGTCTTAATGCAACATGACATGCTTCACTTGGATTTTCGTATAACAATACCTTCAATGTCGGTTCGATAGTAGTCACTTCGTGATTCCTTGCCCAAGTCTTCTTTATATACGCGTGGCAATATTTTTTCATTTTGATCGTGAATGACTGTACTAAACTCCTCATCGACTTCGTCATATGTATCTTTGTAATTCTTGGTAGGTGTTTTAAAGACAATGGACAAATTTTTCTGTATCTGGTCTTTCACATAAAACACTTGTGTTGCTTGTGACGCTAATTTGAACGGATCATCCTTGTGGCCGAAAGTATTCAGGTCTACCAACGTATAACCAAGAGTATCATGTTTGACCCCATGAGTTTTGCGATTAACCCAATCGCATTTGAAAAGAGGAATTTGCCTGAAACGGTAATCTAGTACCCATATCTCTTGTAAAACCCCATAATAAGATGTTTTTTTTATGGTTGCAACTTCTTTTTTGGATATGTGCACATCTACTGACTCAACACTAACCCCACTGTTCTGGTAAACTATGCCATCATTACTTTTCGTATGAAATGTATACCCATTGATGTTATACGCCTCGTATTTCACTACGCTGGCACGTGGTCCAAATGATATCCACCTCACAGTTTCTGATACACTGTCATTGGATATAGCTAACTCTCTCTCAACTTGAATTTCATTACAAGTATATATTACCTTTAAATTGCAGGAACAACAAACAAACAATTAAAGAATAGGAGTGTTTGGGATAATGAAATGGTGTGCTCGTCGACCTCTATCTAATGTCATATACAGGAGGGACAATTATGATGATAGCAACAAACAAACAATTATAAACAACATACAAGTAATTACCTCTTCGAGTAACCACTTAGCAAAAGATTTACTGTGCTCATTCTCCAGTAATGCCATTTTTTTACCCGGGTTTTTTCCTTTCAAAACTTCCTTGTGTCGCCTGAAACAAATAAATGTCTTCAATTATTTTATTTGATAGAACTTTTTAAGCAACGAAATCGACATGTGTTAGTAATACTTACTCGATATACGGTTGAATTTCATCTGTATTTTGTATTACATACAAATGTGCTTTCTGAAAGGATTCTCCGGAAACTTCACTTGGTTTGCCGGCCGACAATGGCTTTCCGTCCTCAACTTCATTGGTTACATGTTTATCAGCTGGGATACCAATAGTTTTCATGGTTTTATGATATTCGCTAAAAAACTCTATTGTTTCTTCCGCGATAGTCTCCTCGGCAATGCATCCCTCTGGTCTATTTCTGTTTCGCACATGTCCTTTAATAACCTTCATACATCTTTTGAAGGGATACATCCACCGAAAGCATATGGGACCACATAATTTTACCTCCCTAGTTAGGTGCACAGTCAAGTGTATCATAATATCAAAAAATGACGGTGGAAAGAACTTCTCGAGTAGGCATAGTGTAACAACAAGTTCTTCTTGCATCTTATCTAGTTCTTGCAAGCTGATTTCTTTCCTACAGATAGATTTAAAGAAAAAGTAAAACCTGATAATAGCATATCGTGTGGGCGGGTGCATGACTGAACGTATAGCAATGGGTAAAAACTCTTGCATTAGCATGTGATAGTCATGCGATTTAAGGCCAATGAGCTTCCTATCATTTAGGCTGACCAAACTAGAGAAATTTGAACAATAGCCTTGTGGTACCCTGATGTTGCTTAACGTTTCACAAAAGATGTCTTTTTCAGCATTCGTTAATGTGTAACCTGCTGGAGGTAGTGTTGTTTTGTCTGCTTCTTGCCTAGCAAACAACTCTTCTTTTATCCCCAACTCTTCCAGATCCAGTCGAGCATTCATTCCATCTTTTATCTTTCCAGGAACATTCAGCAAAGTTCCAAGTAGACTCTCACCAACATTCTTTTCTACATGCATGAAGTCAATACAATGCGAAACAGAATGATGCCTCCAATACCTTAGCTTTCGATACCAAATGTTGAATTTCTTCCAATATGCTTCATTTGCTTGTCTTGAACTACCCTATTCTTCTGTTGTTTTCCTTTTTTGCTTTTTAATCTTCCCACCTCTGCCTCTGGTATCTTGATCTTGGTTTTTCGAGGTTTTTCCTTTTCCCCACTTATTTTCAATATGGTGTACCTCGTTGAATATTTGTTCCTCGGCCAATGGATTTGGAGCATGACGTGGTTCTTCTTGTCCATTAAACGCCTTCCTTTGCGTTCTGAACGGATGGTTGTATGGTAGATATCGTTTGTGTCCAGCATAACTTTGCTTGGATGAGGCGGAAAGTCTAACACAGTGTGTATCTTTCCGAGATACTACACAACCTTTGAATCCACTGTATGGGCAGCCACATAATGTACCAAGTGCAGTGTAATCATTTGTCGTCCATAACACAACGGCGCACAGATTAAAGTTTTCTTTTTAGAAGCATCGTATGTATCAACCCCTTCCTCGAATAAGGTATGCAGATCATCAACCAACGGTTCTAAAAATACATCGATATCATTTCCCGGGTATCCCGATATCAATACCGAAAGCATGATAAACTTTCTTTTCATACACAACCATGGAGGAAGGTTGTATATGACAGATAAAACTGGCCATACACTGTGATGCCTATTTCCGGAGTTGACGTCAACCCCATCAGCCGATATTCGTAGCCGTAGATTTCTCGGATCTTCAGCAATTTCGGGGAATTTTTCATCTATGGTACGCCATGCTTGTGAATCTGCGGGGGTGACGTAAAACACCATATGTTATCCTCCTTGTTGCGTGCCATGTTAGATCTTCTTAAATACTTTCTAACTTAAAGAGGCGTTTCAGTCTTGGTATAATTGGAAAGTACCACATTACCTTTGCCTGAATGTTTTCGTACACTTTATGTGTCTTACTATCCACCTTCCATCTTGATGTCCCACAAGTTGGACAAACAGTCAACTCCTTGTTAACCTTCCAGTAAAGAATGCAGTTGTTGCTATATACATGTATCTTTTTGTATCCTGATCCCATCATTCTCACTAGTTTTTTTGCCTCATAAGTTTTTTCAACCATTTCGTTACCAGCAGGTAGCATCTTTTTCAACAATCCTAGTAATTCAGTAAAGAACTTATCAGAAGCTCCATACTTACCCTTCAAGTTGATTAGTTTAACTATTGTGGACAACTTTGTGAAGTCAGGACATCCTTCGTAAAGTGGCTTCTCCGCGTCTAATAATAGTTGTTGAAACTTGGCAAGGTTATCCTCATCAAAACATTCTTTTGCACCATTAACCATGTTCACTGTTGCTGGGCCATCTGTTGGAATTTTTGGAACAAAATCCATGTCGAAATCCGTGTCGTCAACAAACTCCTCTGTTGTAGCATTAACAGGTATTTAGGCAGTTGTTGCTTGCTCATCATTTTCTCCATGTTTATTCCATTTTGTGTAGCTTTGATTAATCCCGTGGCAGAATAAATGGAACTGCACATCCTCCACTTTATGCTCTATGCGGTTTAAACATGAGATACACGGACATGGCATCTTAAGCTATTGTTTATTACCTCGTGGGTCGATGTTCATCATCTTCTGCAAGTTGTGTTCTGTATACTTAATAAACGCGTGTACTCCAGCAATATATTGTTTCTTGGTCCTACTAGTTTTCATCCAAGACTTGTCCATGCTATTGTTGAGGTCAAATGGTAACGTATGTATCCTACAAGTCACAAATTAAACCAATATAAGCATCAAATCATTTGTGCATAAGTAAACCAAGTATTTACCACTACTAGTACAAAAGGTACTGCTGCTAGTGAAATTTAGTACTGCTAGTATAAAGTTAGTACTGCTAGTACCAGTCCCAAATTAAACCAATATAAAATTGTAAATGTTTGATACGTTTGGGCCTAACTCTAATGTGGGATAAAATGTTTATTTTGAAAATATTACAACCATACATTATTAAAATCTAGTATTAATGGTTTTTGTTGCAAAATGAAAATTAAAATAATACTCTGTTAGTATAGTATTAATGGTTTTTGTTGCAACTTGCAACTTGCAAGTAATTATGGGGAAGGCTATTTCATCATTACACACTATTCACATTGCTAGGCTCGATACATCTTCCTTCCTCTAGGTGTTTCTTGATTGTTGTTGTATATAAAGCAACATACCTCTCATAATTTTCATCTCTTCTTAACAAACCAAAATAAAATTTAAAAATTACAAAAAATCTCAAAATTTTTTGTTATCAAAATCATATATGGAAACTAAACTAGTGATTTGTTCTGAATTGGCAACAGTTGCAAACTCAAAGCTTGTGAAAGACATGATGCTAGTTTACTATGAGCGACAGGTTGAAGCTACTTCCAAGGAAGTTCATGATTTGAGGCACAAGGTTTCTGAGAAAAGAATGCTGATAAACAATAGGGATAAGATGATCAAGGAGTTAGAGCTTTTATATGGTTTTGATTCTGCTCTTGAAAGCATTGCTGATTTAAGGAGGATGCAAGAGGAGGACATGATGGCATCTGATAGGTTGCTTGTTGATATTGCCCAAAAGCATAAGCGTCTAGGTGATTTGGGCAACTTTATCACGAAGCTTGGATCAATGAACTACTGATGTGGTTGATATGTTAGTTGACTATGTTTATGTCTTTTGTGTTTTGTGGTGTCATGGTTGATGTTGTTGGTAGTCTTTCTGATGTTGTTGTGTTTTGTGCTGTCATCGAATGGTAACGATAGATGTATGATATGATGTTAAATATTAATGCAGCTATGTTAATGTCAATATTATTTTCTAACAGCCTTTTGATTTGTAAAGTTACAATGTCAAGTGTTTAGTACTGCCTAGTTCCAAAAATGCATATACTTAAGAAAGTCAAACTTTGTTTATTACACCTAAATGCAGGAAGTTACCTACACATACCAACCAAGCCTTTAATGGCATTTACTTATACATTGAACTATGTGATCCTCTTTACTTTAAATGGCCATTACATAAATACAACATTACACACAACATTACACCATCAAAAACCTGTCAAACACTAAACCTCATCCACAATGACTTCCAAGCCAAATGTTATTGAAATATCCTCTGATTCATCAGGACTAATGTCTCCTAAACCTGATTGGAATTTCCCCTACCCTCCTACAGGTAGCTTTCATAAGAGAATACCACCTAAGGGAAAGGTTGTTCACTCAAGCTCTGACGATTTTAGCTCCTTTAACAGTAGCCTTTTTAATGATAGCTTGGTTTCTAGCTATCATTCAACATCTGAAGATGAAGTTGTCTCAAAAAAAGCCATAATGTCCAAAAACCCTCCTCCAGTTCACACTCTGTCAATCCCAGGAAAAAGGGAACAAGTTCTATGCCTACCAAATCAGGCAACTAGGGAAGAAATCCAAGCAAAGAAGAGAAAGGGAAAAGGCCCAATTGAACTCACTAAGGGTAAAGGGAAAAGGACAATTAGTTGAGCTTTACTAGTCTTGATGTTATGATGCTACTGTAATAAGTACTATGTTTTCTCCTTGTATGTAATCAACTATGCAATCAACAATGCATCTATGTATGCAGAATTTTGTTATGTAATAACAGTTGGTTTTTCAAGTTGAAGATGCTATTTTTCATTCATGTTAAACCCAAAATACAACTTTAAAAAACTATATATCCTACAAGTCACAAATTAAACCAATATAAGCATCAAATCATTTGTGTATAATTACAATGGATAGTGGGCAGAATTTGCTATCTTTATAATTGTAAAAAACAATTTCGAGAATAATATAATTTCACCATTATTGCATAAAAAAAATGATTTCCTAATTAAAAAAATTACCTAATTTAGATCTAAATGAACCTCCCTCCGTTGTTGATGGCCGGACCGGCGAGTGGTGGATGGTGAGTGGTGGCTGTGATTGGTGAGAAATGTGCGAAATTTGAAATTTGCTGAAAAAAATATGGGGGTCTTTAATTTTGAAATTTGCTGAAAAAAATATATATGGGTGGGTTTTTAAAAAATATATATGGGTGGGTTTTTTAAAAAAATATGGGGGGCTTTAATTTTGAAATTTGGTGAAAAAAAATGGGGGCTTTTTAAAAATTTTGGGGAGGGAAATACCAAAAAGGAAGCAACAGGTATCGAACCTGTGACCTCCCCTTCACAACACCAACAACTCAACCATCTCCGCCCTTGGGTCTTTTTCGATTATACCTTCTTTTGTATTCCTCTTATAGACTATCTATTTTATTAAAGAAAATTGTTACAAAATCCAAATATCTTCTATACAAAGTTAAACCTGTTAGTACAACGTTAAACCTAGCAACACTAATAGAGACATAAGCAGTAATAACATTATTTCCTTTTTGCTTGTCTGAAGATCTTTCTCAGTAACTCTCTTGCCATTACTGAGTCTTCATCAGTAATTTTCAGCTTAGCATTTAACATAACAAATAAGCTAGTTGCCCTTAATGGATAATCTTTTTCTTTCAGCATGTAGACATCCACTCCATTCTTTGTAGATACATGGTGAACACCACATGTATCATACAATCTCCATTTTGTACTAAACTCATGAGCTCGAAAATTCCATAAGATATCTTTTGGATCAGGTTCATACAACCTCTTCAATTCCACCCATAGCTCCTTCTCTTTGTCTTGTATACGATATGTAGATCTGAACATTTCTTTAACCAGACTCCATAGATTGTCCAAGTCTTCTCTATAAAAAATCTTCAGCATATCTTCAAAATACTTATAAATTTCTGAGTGTCCTCCTAGCCTGATTATCTTCCAAGCTTTCTGTTGGGAATAAAATGTTCAAGTCAAAGAGCCTGCTAGATGATGTATTGAGCCTGCTAGTTGATTTTGAAGAAGTTGAAGATGTACTAACAGTACCTTCTGGGTGAGAAGGTACTGCTAGTTGAAGAAGGTCCTGCTCAGTTGAATGTCAAGTTGATAGATATTTATTTGTAGATATTTAGTTGTATTATTAGTCTTTGTACAATGTAACCCGTTTAGTAGAAGTAGTTTAGTCTTCTATGTTGTGCAGAAGAATATACAGAGTAGTTTACATTGAAAGTTGTAATTAGTAGGTTAGAAAGTCCAAGTATCTTATTATATTGTGCAACTTGACAACTTGTAATAAGGGGTCCTTATCCTATAAAAGGATCCCTTAGTCACCACCTTTGCAAGAGGTCTTTACTAACCAAATACTTAGCAATATCCATAAACAGAACAACCTCTCTAGTAACTTAGTTACTAATTCACAAATCCTTAACAAATCAAAGATTCAAGGTTACTTTTGTAATCCTGGTGATAGTTAGATCATCCGTATTATTTCATCAATAATATTGAATCGTTTTGTGTTAACTCATATTGTGTTCATTGTTCATTATAACTCACGTTTGCATTTTCACCACCTTTGTTTTCTTTTAAGTGTGTTATAGTAAATTCCGCGTACTAAAGCACATTTATTCCCAAATATCCCAAACATATTATTAAGATTAACATCCCAAGTGTTTGTATAATCCTTCACAAGTGGTATCAGAGCTACGCTGATATTTACGATTTAAAATAACAATGGACGTTGAACAAATTCAAACCAATGTGGCTGCGAAACTTCCATTACTCAAACAAAATGAGTTTGATATATGGAGACTGAGGGTAGAACAATACTTCCAAGTGCTAGACTATGCACTTTGGGAGATCATTGAACAAGGAAACTCATTCAAACCTACAATCACCACCTCCAGAGTGAACGATGCAATAGTAACAAATATGCAAGTGAACCCTGCAACCGCAGAAGAAAGAATCCAAAAGAGAAATGATCTTAAAGCCAGAAGTATGCTTCTCATGACTATTCCAAATGACTAGCTTTTGATCTTCAACAAGTACAAATGTGCTAAAACCCTTTTTCAAGCTATTGTGGCTAGATTTGGTGGAAATGATGCCACCAAGAAAACTCAAAAAACTCTCCTCAAACATCAGTTTGAAAACTTTACAGCCACAACAAATGAGTCTTTGGACAGCATGTTCATTAGACTACAAAAGCTTTCAAGTCAGTTAGCCATTCATGAAGTGCTGATAACTCAAGAGGACTTAAACTCCAAATTCCTTAGGAGTTTACCCTCTGAATGGTCCATGCATGTCATTGTCTGGAAAAACAAACCAGATATTGATCAGATGAGTCTTAATGATCTTTACAACAACTTCAAGATAGTAGAGCATGAAGTGAAGAAGTCTACTAGTTCAAGCTCAGGGAATATGGCTTTTGTATCATCTCCAAGCACCTCAAGGGTAGTAGATGAAGAAAAAGATGGTGGAAATAAAGGTACTGCCAACACAAATTTTGGTACTGCCAATACTTCTAGCAGTACCAAAACAATTCTAGATGAAACAATTGGTTGTGCTTTCCTGACATCACAACACAATGGTTCTATATTGACTTTTGAAGATATTCAAGAGATCAATGATGATGATCTTGAAGAAATGGACATAAAGTGGCAACTTTCACTTCTGAGCATAAGGGCTAAGAAATTACTAATGAGGACTGGAAAGAAGATTATCATAAATGGTAATGAGCCTGCTGGGTATGACAAGTCTAAAGTGGAGTGTTACAACTGCCACATGAAGGGTCACTACTCAAGAGAGTGTAGAAGACCAAAGAAGTAGGATGATAAGGGAAGAGGTTTTGAGAACAAGAACAAGGGAAGCTTTGAGAAGAAAGGAAGCTTTGAGAGCAAGAGCAAGGCTGTGGAAATCACTGAGCCTAAAGCTATGGTAGCTATTGATGGGATAGGTTTTGATTGGAGCTTTATGGGTGAAGATGAGTCAACTTCAGATGAATTGGCTTTAATGGCCTTCTCCAATCCTGAGGTACAAATTACTAAATGTTCTAATACTTGTAAAGTTTTTGAAGAATTACAAACTTTAGTAAAACTTTATGATAAACTGAAAGTAGAACAAAGAAATACTCATCAAGAACTAGTTAATCATAAGTGTGGTATGGCCAAACTTGAGAAACAGATAATCCATTTTAGGGAAAATGAACTCACTTTTTCTGACACAAAAGCCATTCTTAATAGGGAAATATTTTTGAAAGATGCTGAAATAAATATGTTAAGAACTGAGTGTGCTAAAATGAAATTGGCAAAGGATAATATTCAACTAACTGTTACCACATTAGAAACTGCTTCTGACTGTACTAGAAGCATAGTTGAAAATCAAATGAACAAGAGAATCAAATCTGGGATTGGATACAAGACTTGTCCACCTCCTTACAGAGGAATCCCTTGTCCCCCAGGATTAGATCTTGCAGAATCAGGTTTACATGAATTCACCAATAAACCACTAGAGAAACCTGTAGAGAAAAGTGAACCTTTTGAGAGTACTAGTGTTGCTTCACTCTCTAACAAAAAGGTGCTCACTGATAAGAGATTAGATGTTCTAATTATTGAAGATTGGACATCTGATGATGAGGAAACTGAGACTGTTTCAAACAAAGGAAACAAAGTAGGACCACCCAGTCCTAAAAGTGTAGAGATTAAGACTAAGGCTAAAACTGTTCTGAAAACAGTTGAATGTTGTGCTAAGTGTAATAGCAAACCTAGAGGTAGCCAAAGAAATTGGAACAATCTTAATTCACACCAACTTGGTGATGATTTTGTTATGTACAATAAGGCTTGCTATTACTGTGGTAGTTTTAATCATACTCATGCTTATTGTAACAATTGGGTTTCTAGGAGTACATCAAGGTCTAAAACAAATGGAACAAACCCCAGAAAAAGTTTTGTGAAGTCTAACACACCAAAAGTTAATCATACTGTTAGACCAAATAAGCCTGTTAATTCAAAACCAACTACTAAGGGTGCAAGAAATATTTTCAAACATGTACCAAGAGTTGTGAAAAGTCCCATTGAAAAGAAATCTGTGGTCAAAACACAAGATTGGAGACCAAAACCAAAAGGTCCTGCTAGACCAAATGGTCCTGCTAGACCAAATGGTACTGCCAAAATTGGTACTGATAGACCAAGGACCACAAAATGGATTAAAAGGGAAAATGCTGTTAAGTCCTCAGCATGTTGGATATGGAGACCACTCCAATCAAAAGGTGCATCAACAATCCTAAAGAGGTTTGATTTCATTGATGCAAGAGGCAAACCCAAGTCAGTTATGGCTTGGGTACCCCAAGGAAACTAATATGTTTATATGTGTGTAGGAACATTCCAATGATATGGCTGATAAAGGATATGTAGATAGTGGATGTTCAAGGCACATGACAGGCAACATGTCTTACCTCACAGACTTCAAATCATTTGATGGAGGATATGTTACCTTTGGGGGAGGAATCAAAGGAAAGATTACTGGTAAAGGTACAATCAAAACCAGTAAATTAGATTTTAAAAATGTGTACTTTGTGAAAGAGCTTCAGTTTAATCTCCTTAGTGTCTCACAAATGTGTGACAAAAAGAACAATGTTCTATTTACTGACAATGATTGTATGGTTCTTTCTTCTGATTTTAAAATGCCTGATGAAAGTCAGATTCTTCTTAAAATCCCAAAAAGGAACAATATGTACAGTGTTGATTTAAAGAACATTGATCCTAAGGAGAGTTTAACTTGTCTAGTAGCAAAAGCCTCATTGGATGAATCTATGCTTTGGCATAGAAGGCTTGGTCATGTAAACTTTAAAACAATCAATACAATTGCAAAATATGATTTGGTTAGAGGTTTACCCAAAAAGATTTTTCAAAATGACCAAACCTGTGTTAATTGTCTTAAAGGCAAACAACATAGAGCTTCTTGTAAGCCCAAGACCCATACCTCAATTTCTCAAGCTTTATACATGCTTCATATGGACCTTTTTGGTCCTACTAATGTAAGTAGCTTGAATGGTAAAAAATGTTGTCTTGTAGTTACTGATGATTACAACAGATTTTCTTGGGTTTTCTTTTTAAGATCTAAGCAAGAAACAAGTGAGATCCTTAAATCTTATATAACTGAGGCTGAAAACCAAGCTGATAAGAAAGTAAAAGTCATCAGATGTGACAATGAGACAGAATTTAAGAATAGGGTTATGGATGAATTTTGCAAAGAAAAAGGAATAAAAAGAGAATTTAGTGTAGCTAGAACCCCACAGCAAAATGGAGTAGCAGAAAGGAAAAATAAAACACTAATAGAGGCTGCTAGAACATTGTTAGTAGACTCTAAGTTGCCTATTTCATTTTGGGCTGAAAGCAGTAGGTACTGCTTGTTATGTGCAAAACAGGGTTCTTGTGATTGAACCACGTAAAAAGACTCCTTATGAACTTTTCTTTGGTAGAACACCATCTTTAAGTTTTATGAGACCTTTTAGATGTCATGTCACTGTTCTCAATACCAAAGATCATCTAGGAAAGTTTGAAGGAAAAGCTGATGAAGGCTATTTGATAGGGTATTCTTTGCAAAGCAAGGCCTATAGAGTGTATAATAGTTGCACTAGGCTTGTGGAAGAAAATTTGCACATAGAGTTTCAAGAGAAACTACCAAATGTTAAAGGCATTGGGCCAGATTGGATGTTTGACATTGATAGGCTTTCAGAATCCATGAATTATGTGCCTGTTGCAGGTACAAATACTACTGATAATGCAGGTTTTGAAGACAATGTTGAAACACCTAAAGATCAAGATTACATCTGGATGCCAATTTGGAAAGGATTGGATTTATCTTCAAGTCATGAAGAACCTTCAAATACAACAAATGAAGGTGTTGAAGATGATCATGGAACTCAGGGTCAAGAGAATCAAGAAAGTAGTGCAAAAGAAAATGGTACTGATAGTTCACCAGATGGTACTGCCAGTTCACAAGTTGGTACTGCTGAACCATTAAATGTTCAATCAGATGCTTCTTTACCAGAAAATGTGGGGATTGGCAATCTTCCACTTACCTATGAAGTTCCTACAACACACAACACAAGAATTCTCAAAGATCACTCCATTGATGATGTGATTGGTAGCATTGATTCTGGTGTTAGAACAAGAACTCAAGTCTTAACTTCAGACCAAGAAGGGTTTATCTCATCTATCTATGAAGAAAAGAATCATGAAGTTGCCAACATATGCCTGTTTTCATGTTTTCTCTCACAGGCTGAACCCAAAAACATTAACAAAGCCTTAGATGATCCAAGTTGGGTTGAAGCAATGCAAGAAGAACTTCTTCAATTCAAGCTTCAAAAGGTTTGGAAATTGGTTGATTTGCCCAAAGGTCACTGGGTAATTGGAACCAAATGGGTGTTCAGAAACAAGAAAGATGAAAGGGGGATTGTGATCAGAAACAAAGCAAGATTGGTGGCCCAAGGGTATACTCAAGAAGAAGGGGTGGATTATGAAGAGGTTTTTGCTCCAGTTGCAAGACTTGAAGCAATCAGGCTATTTTTGGCCTATGCTTCTTTCATAGGCTTCACTGTTTACCAAATGGATGTCAAGAGTGCCTTCTTATATGGTACTACTGGAGAAGAAGTGTATGTTTCTCAACCTCCAGGCTTCATTGATGCAGAGTATCCAGACAAGGTGTATAGGGTTACCAAGGCTCTTTATGGTCTACACCAAGCTCCTAGGGCATGGTATGAAACATTGGTTTTCTATCTATTAGAAAATGGATTTCAAAGAGGCAAGATTGATCCAACTTTGTTCATCAAAAGAACCAAGAAAGACATCTTGCTGGTGCAAATTTATGTTGATGACATTATCTTTGGATCCACAAACCAAGAGTTGTGTGTAGAGTTTGAAAAACTTATGCATAGTAAGTTTGAAATGAGTTACATGGGGGAACTTACTTTCTTTCTGGGTCTCCAAGTGAAACAATCAATTAAAAGCATATTTATCAGCCAAGATAAGTATGTAGCAGAGATCCTAAGGAAATTTCAGTTTGCTGATTCTAAGGTCGCAAGTACACCAATGGATTCAGAAAAGGGGTCACTACAAGAAAACAGGGCTTTACCCACGGAAATTACCCACGTACATTGATACGTGTGTATTTTCCCTCATATTACCCATTAGTTACCCACAATTAACAAATCCAAAGTCTAGAATAAATTACCCTCGATTTTTCCATAGTTTTACCCATAAATTTACCCATTAAATAATATATCGTGTGTAGTTTGTGGCTAAATGATTCCCGCCAAAATATTTCCCACATATTACACTCAATTTTTTTATCACGGGTAAAGTCATGGCTAATTTTGTGGGTAAATTTTTTTTACCCACAGACTACACATATCTTTTGTATTCGTTGGTAATATTTGTGGGTGGTTTATGGGTAACATTTATACTTTTAGCTTTTCACAGACCCAGTTTCCCATTTAACATCTCAAGTGTAATTTACGTGGCTAAATTTACATTACCCATTTATTAGACTCATCATTTGTGCTCGTGGGTAATTTGGTGCGTGTAATTTGTGGGTAAAAATATGCCCATGATTATGGCAATGAGGTTCTGTTATAAACCCTTACAAATATACTATATCCTATTAATTTAGTAAACCTTAATACTGTACAATACATGCTTACATGGTTTATCAAAGGAAATTGAAGTTGAAATGCAGACTCCCGTTACCCCCGCTGTTACCACAAGCAAATTCAATGCTATGGATAACATTCAATTCAACATGGAACACACTCCGGAAGTTATCAAGGGAATGGAAACGGCTGATGATGCAAGTACCGGCTCTGGAAAAGCAAAGCGTGATGTGATTGATTTAGATGATTGTGTACAGAAGGATACATCAACAAAGAAATTGAAGAATGATGATATGGTTGAAGTAGGCAATTTCAAGGATAACTAATGATCATTTTTCTTCATAGATCAACATCACAAACATGCTTCTTTATCATTTTTTGCTTTGGTTTCTATTTTGGTAAAGACTGTTGTTGCAGTTTTATTTATGCTTTTTATTGTTTTGAGACAGTTTGTTTGTTTTTTGTGGTTTTATCATAGACACACCGTCAATTGTCACAACTTCAAAATACAATTAACTATTTTTCATATAGCCATTGCATCATGATGCACGGTACTCTGTCATATTTATATGAGATAGTGTGCGATAAATTTATTCTTTAAAATTCTCGCCATGCGTAAAGTTATTATCACAAAAAATATATAATCAAATTGTATTGTTCGCCAAAAGTTTTGATTACAGGGTACCTACCGCTGCAACTCGCAGGTACCTCGCTAGTTATCACTATTATTAAAGTAGGCTAAAATTAATGATATCTTAATGGATGGAAATGTAAAAGGGGGG
Source organism: Artemisia tridentata subsp. tridentata (assembly GCA_021014915.2). Classification (NCBI taxonomy): domain Eukaryota; kingdom Viridiplantae; phylum Streptophyta; class Magnoliopsida; order Asterales; family Asteraceae; genus Artemisia; species Artemisia tridentata. The sequence continues at coordinate 367,053,383 of CP139507.1, forward strand.
TTTTCATCAGGCGGCAAAACAAATTGATAAGGGCAAAACGAATTCAACTTGAAAATTAAAATTGAAAATTTCCACCGGGTCATACAAAATTAAGTCTAAAGTAGGTTTTAATTTTTTACCATAAAAATTGAATCCCCCCTCCCACTTTGTTCCATTGCATCTAAATCTCTATCTGTAACTCAACAATTCGAGATCTGCTAGTTGTGGACGTTTCCTTGTTGCATCGTCGTTGAACAGGGGACATCCCTACGAGTGATATTGGCTCAGTTACCACGGATTATGCTGATAAATATACATCGAGAGGAGCCTAAACGAGATCGGAGTGAGTTACCTGATTATTTTGTCATCGTCGAGATCATATTTAGATCATGTTCATGTAGATTTATCAGCCTGTGAAAATGTTTGCCATCTGGTATATAGTCATATTATTTTTATAGATATACTTTCGTCAAATTGGTATAATTATTAATCGAGTTTGTGTTATTTAAATCAGAAATTATTGTATACATTTATATTTGGGTTTTTTTACCGATTACATTGGGTACTAATTCTGTGAATTAAATTTAATAAATCTTGAATGTTGTTTGTATATAATTTTGAAGTTTATGGGATTTGGCTGCAAGTATTTTGTAAAAGTAGGAACTGGTTCGTGTATTCATCCTGTGGCTTCTTAAACTTAACATTTATCATGCCTAACAAGTGTTTGATGTAAGTCCTCAACAAAGTTTTACCTTTGTTTCAAAGTTAATGAGATTGCAAAGTTTAATTTGCATTATGCCCGTTTTTAAGACTACTATGTTTGACCGTTGATGTGTTATATTTATTTACTTGTTGCTCTTCTCCAATATCTGTAGGTTCAGAGTATTACCATTATCAAAGATATATTGAGTAAGGATGTATTACAGGCACTAAGATGTTTCGGGTTGTCAATGTGGTTGAGAACTATAGCAAGGTTGGTTGACTCAATAACATTTTTGACCATTTCAATATACCATTCACATGCTATTTATAATACAAGTACAATGCTATTACAACAATAATCTGAATCTATGAATAAAATGTTCTAGGCAACTGTATGCACTACAAATAGTTTCAACCCCTTTGAACCGTTCCCCTTTTGGCTAAACAATTTAGTTTGACTCACTCTGACTTTGAACCGTTCAATGCATATGCCAAGTGGCATTGAGGTGGCATTGAGGTGACATTTCCATGCAGTCCCATATATATGTTATATGTTATAGATAGTATTTAGCTAAAAACAAAATTTGCTAAACAGGTTAAAAGTCACTCGGAGTGTAACCTCCTATATTGTTTTTTTCTAAAAAAAATAGATCATTAGACTGATAATAGGTTATGTAATCTTATTGATATATAATTTGTGTATGAAGATCTTTTTAAAATTTGGACTAAAAGAATTGTTCCCAGCCTATTTAGACCAGCTAAATATTAGCTTTTTTATCCAAGCAAGTTTGACCTGCTTCTATTGTCTGCAGATCTGCCCGTCGTGCTCTTGGGTGGACAAAATCAATTTCTCTTGCTCCAATTACAACTAGTGGATCATCAACACCTACATCAAATGTCGTTGCCAAATTTGACCCTTTGAGTGGAGACAACTTTAGCTCACCAACAACTGTAAATTCCCTCGCTATTGTACCAGTCGGTGAAGCCCAGCCTTCTACTCCCGTATCTCAGAACAACACACTAGCACTTGTCAACAGTTTTTCACCTCAAACCCAACAACCTCAAAACGGTACGCCTCAGCAACCGGCATTTTATTCAAATGGAAGTGTTCCCATCACAGGTCCACCCGAACTCGTGTGTTGGGCCCAATACATTCAAGTGTCACCTTTAATGTGGAACGGTAATATGCCTCAACAGCAGCAACAACTGTCTTCACAGTGTTTTGGTAAGTGAAGTATTTGTCATATGCATTGAACGTACTGCTAGTTTTCTTCACAGTTTGACATAAAGCATAACCTTTGGAGAACAAGTATCTCGAAATGGAGAGAAAGTTGACTCGCAAGATCGGTAAGCAACAACAAATTCTTGAAGAATTGCTTAGATCATAAATATGAGGACTTCTCATTATGTAGGTGTTTTGGTTGCAAATGTGGTGCTCATGATGACTATATGCTGTTTTTTTCACTCGAAGACGTACTCCTGGTCATTTAGTTTTTATTTTTAATTTATTTTTGTAAATGCAATATGATTAGAAGAATTCTTTGTCCCTCTTGCTAATAGGTCTAGAAGAGCTTGTGTCTGGATTAGACCATCGACCTGTGGGCTTCACATGTATATTGGCTGAATGAGTTCTATCCGTCTTTGGTGTTTTGAGTGTTCTATCAGTCTGTGGTGTTTTCATTGTTGTTAGATGTGTTTTATCTGTCTTTGGGCATTTAGTTTTTATTTTTAACTTATTTCTGTAAATGCAATATGATTAGAAGAATTCTTTGTCACTCTTACTGATAGGTCTAGAATAGCTTGTGTCTGGATTAGAACATTGACCTGTGGGCTTCACTTATATATTGGCTGGATGAGTTCTATCTGTCTTTGGTGTTTTCATTGTTGTTAGATAGTGTTTTATTCTTTATTTTGTGTGTGTGGATTAGATGTTGAATTAGATGTTGTTGTCAGTGCAGGTTTAGACATAACTGAGAATATCATTGAATTGCTCTTTGTTGGCGGACCATCAGTACCTTTTACATGTTGGTTGTTTTAGTTACCATTGGGGTTTATTTGTTTCCTCTTTTCTTTTTGTGTGGATTTGATGTGTAATTATATGTTGTCGCTGCAGGCTTAGAGATTCCTGAATATATGATTGGTTCATGATACAGAGTTCAGACCAAATTATTGAATAAGTACTATATTGTTGTAAGACTATCTATTCTGCTTCTTCACTTGACTTAAAACGCTCTCTTGCTCATAATTTTAGCTCATGATATGTTGCTAATGGTTCTATAGAGAGTTCTCTCAGAAAGACAACTGATGGTTGGACCGTTGCAGATCTTTAAGTATTGTCATGTGTAGGTTTGTCGTATGCTGAACACAGGTCCTGGCCTCATATGATGGTTTGCAGATCTTTAAGTTCTTGTGTGGTCATCTTGATATTCCTGTCCCAAGTACTGAGAGTGACACTGAAGACAACAATGAAGCAGATATTGTGGGGGGAACTCAAAACCCAAACACTAGCAACTCCGAGGAGCATGAAGTCGTAAGATGATCATCACAGCCTTAGGACATCGAGAAACTTGAGTTAATTTATTTTCTGTTTGTATGGTATTTTAGGTTCAGGATTATTTTGGTTTGCATATCTTAGGTTGCTATTTGTTCAGTTCCTTTCGGATAATTTAGGTTGTTGGTTCCTTTCGGATATTTTATGTTTATGTTAAGTTTAATAAAGTTGGTTTATGTTTGTTATATTGTCTGCCTAATTTATATTTTACAGCTCTTTCAAAATTTGTGCAGATATTTCATATTAATTTCAATCAAATCATTTATCGAAAAATTCCCACAAGTTTTACCGGTACTTTTCGTGGTTAATATTACCCACCAATTATTGTGGGTAAACTTCTAATATTACCCTTTGCTTTCCTACCAATTGTTGTGGGTATTTTGTGGTAATGTAAAAAATCCCATGAAACATTTTACCACCGATTTAATGAACGCACCCACGGATTATGTGCTGGCTAAATATACCCATAGATTACCCACATGACAATTGTGGGTATTTTCGTGGTAGCTTAGAAAATCCCGTGCAACATTTACCCATGGATTGAATGAAAATGCCCACAAACAATGTCGTGGTTAACATTACCCACATGTCAAAAAAGGCGTGGCTAGTCAATTACCCTCGAAGGTTTTCCCCATTAAAACAGATTCATGGATAATCCGTGGGTATTCATCAGTTACCCACGAATTTGGCCCTTTTACCCACAAAATTTGTCTGTGGCTATTCGCCTGAATTCTTGTAGTGGGTTACTAAAAGATGCTGAGGGTGAAGATGTGGATTTGCACAATTATAGATCAATGATTGGGTCCTTAATGTACCTTACATCATCAAGACCAGATATCATGTTCTCAGTATGTGTATGTGCAAGGTTTCAAGTACATCCCAAAGTTTCTCATCTCACAGCAGTCAAAAGGATCTTTAGATATCTCAAGGGTCAACCTAGGTTGGGTCTATGGTATCCAAGGGAATCATCTTTTGACTTGGTGGCTTATTCTGATAGTGACTATGCTGGTGCAACCCTAGACAGAAAATCCACAACTGGTGGATGTCAATTTCTTGGCTGCAGACTCATATCTTGGCAATGCAAGAAGCAAACAATGGTGGCCAACTCTACAACTGAAGCAGAATATGTTGCTGGTGCAAGTTGTTGTGGGCAAGTTCTTTGGATCCAAAATCAAATGCTTGACTATGGGTACAATTTTCTTAACACCATTATTTACATTGACAATAGCAGTACTATATGTATCATTAAAAATCCGGTTCAACATTCAAAAACAAAACACATTGAAATCAGACACCATTTCATAAGAGATTGCAATGAGAAAAGGTTAATTCAAGTTGTCAAAATTGATTCTGAAAAGAATTTTGCAGACCTTCTCACCAAAGCTTTTGATTTAGGTAGATTCAAATACCTAGTAGGAGGTATTGGAATGATTAATCTTTGAAAAATATGTGTTTTTGTACATAAAATAACTGGTATTGGCTTTTAAACATGGTACTGCTAGTTAGTCAAAAGGTACTGTCAGTTCATAATTGGTCCTGCTAGTATAAAGTTTGCTATGTTTTGTTCATCTTGATGATTAAATGTTTACAATGCTATAAAACAGGTGCTTTGCACTTTGTTCTTTTGGTCTGCAACTAACAAATTTCAGGTTGATAACAAAACAAGATATCTTCCAAACAAAAGGGGGAAATATAAGTTATTTATATCTCAGGGGAGGTAATAATCTCAGGGGAGGAAATAATAGCCTAGAAAAGGAAGATAATCCAATAAAAGGAAGGAGAAGACAAGAGCATACAAGATGATGTAGAGGTTGAAAATGATAAGAATAGATCACATATTCAGAAGGGATGAAGCATTCCTAAAGGAGAAAGTTCTATCTAGATCAAACTAAGGAAAGTTTCAAAGCAAAAGCATGCTAATAGATGATTTCACTTGTTGAACCAAGCATCCAAGATACACAGCATCATTGTGTAAAACCCCATAGATAGCATAATATGAAATGACAAAAATACCCTCAAATTAAAATTTTTGAGAACTTATAAGAATTATAGATAAGTAATATTGAGTAAATTTAATCTAAGATGAATTTGTCCTAAGTATTTGATCAATTAAGCTACCAATGAAACTTTATGCTACAACTTAAATATCACACATTAAATGTTACCATACTAGCTTATGCTAGTCGAATTATTTGACATACAAAGCCCTTAAAATTTTCGGCCATATGTAACTAAAAGAAATAAGTCCAACTTGATAAGTTTAGAAGTTAATAATCTCCTTAATTGCTTCCAAAATTTTCTGCATATCTCTCCCTAAAAACCCTCTAAAAACTGTGTATGTTGATAGCTTCCAAAACAACAAAAACTAAAAACCCTACTCCCTCCTTATTCCCATTATACGGCTCAAACAAAACCACTAAAGCAAACCCTAATTCTCCCTACACTCTTGTATTCGGCTGCCCTCTTTTGCTGCTACTATTCGATCCAAAATAAACCCAAGGAAGGCCTAATCTTGATCTTAATTCGTGTCTCATTCATCACAAGGTAACCATGTAATACATATAATGATCCATTCGAATTTGTGAACTAAAAACTAATAAAAAACTCGTGTTATTCTTGTGTTTCTGCTGTACGAATCAAAGGAGAAAGGATAAGAAAAGATTCGTTCGTGTGGTGTTTTTGATCTCACGTTATTCTTGTTCTTCGTGTGATCTACGAGGGTATTGTATCGCATACCTTGTTCAATTCTTGTTCATGTTTTTGTATTCTAAATCGAATTATAAGTCACATAAAATGTTACATAAAATCATAACCATAAAACCCTAAAACTAATGTGTATGAATCGACCCTATGTGTATATGATGTATTTATTTGTTTTGGTTATGTAAAGACCTGTTATGAATCGACATAAACGTGTTATAAACATATCTATAATCGTTATGTGTTAAGAATTAAGGATCGGAATGAAAAAAACCTAAGAGATTCATGATGTGATTAAAAACTGCTACTGATCTGGAATTTTGTTTGAATTTAATCGGCTATAAATAAATGATTCGAATGTATATTTTGGTGTTTCTAGAGTCTAGAACTAAATTAAATGAAATGGCTATCTAGGAAAATTAATCTTGTAATTTTTAGAGGTTTGGAAGGCTACTTTTTTATTTATAGAAAATTAAGTGTCAAACTGGAATTGAGAGTCTGGAAAATCAGTCTGGGTTTTTGAATTTTAGTTTTCAAACCGTATCGAATTAGAAGGTTTCCTTTGAACTGGGTAATACTTAGGATGTCTATTAGTTACTGGAATTTTTATAGATTTTTATGAATTTTTCTTAAGGGTTTTCTAATTAACAACTTTTCGTATCGTAAAATTTATCAGAAATCTGGACAAGTTAGTTTAAGTGAATTTTAATCCATAGTTTTGCTAGTTAATAAAATCTGGAAAAATTAGGTAAAATACTAAAGACATTTATGCATCTCTGGAAATTTTTGGGAATTTTATTACTGAGTTTTTATACGATTTACCATTTATAGGAAGGATAATAATTTCGTGTGAAAAACTGTTAGAAATCATAAAAAGGTTAAAAAGGAAAGTGAAAAGTGTTTTGTGTTTATTTTATAAACTAAAGGGTTTAAATTGTTATTTGCTAAAACTAAAGGACCTAACTGGTATAAACCTGTAACTTTAGAATATTTACATTATTTACCCTAATCTTATCTTAATGACATTATGAACCCTAAACTTGTGATAATTGCATAATGAACCCTAAAGTTATGAAAACTACATTATGAACCTTGAACTTATGTAAAGGGCATTATGAACCTTAACCTACTAACATGGTCATCTTTAATACTTTAAGTTGATAACGGGAATGATAATAACTAAAGTTACTGAATATGTAAAGTTACCTAAGATGGAGAGAAACTAAAATGAAACCTTATGATTTAGAAACTATGAAACTATGAAATCATAAAGCTATGAAACTTATAAGTACAATTATAATTCGTGTAGATTCGCTGAGGCGGGAGTAATCCGGTGTCTTGTGATCTGTCTTTGGTTTGTTTTGCTATCGAATAAGGTACAGATATTCTGCCCTTCTTGTAAGGTGCCTTCGTTCTCTTGATCTCTTGTATTGACTCGTTTAGGATTTCCCTAAGCCATTGCTATGTTCCCCTACACTTTGGTTCGTTCGTCTGATTCATTTTGACCTTGATGTTCGATATGACCCTTTTTGCTTTGAGCCTCTATAATGATCCATTTGATATTCGTTCGTTACCTTGTTATATATTAGTATTCGAATCACATTCGAGGGTTCATTTGATTTTGGTAAATAGATGTGAAAACCTTTTCGATTATATCATGGAAATGTTTTGAGGAAAACTTATTTTAAAATGATGTTTATGAAATATGCGATACCACTTTATTTGGAATTCTTACTAAACTTTTATGAAAATTACTTTTAAAGACTACTTTTGTGAAAATAGTTAATAAAGATCATTTTGATGAAAACCATTTGATAAAGATGTCTTTAAATGAAACAATTGATGATGAACCTTTGATATCTGGACTTTGACTTTGATTCGATGACTTAGATTAATTGAACCTAAGCTTTGATTTGAACCTTGACTTTTATTTCGGAACTATTTGACATGAACCTTTTGCCATGTACCCTTAAGATATGACTTTTGATTATTTTGATAGTACATCTGACCTTTGACCTACAGTTTGATATCCGAGCCAATCACTAGGCATGAGGGTTTCATGTCCATGTCATTGACGCACCTTTGACATGACTCTAGGGCAGGAGAGTGATGACTTGTTCCGTCCCTTATTTATTATCTGCTATGGCCATTATGATTATTATTATTGATTTGTCTGCGGGGGCGTATGGGTGCATCCTAGATTTGATCTGTTTATGCTTGATAGTTATTTGTTAATTGTTATATTTATCTGGTGACTGATGGTGTGTGCGATACACGTCTTTCACATATCTGGGAGCTAGCTACTCTATTTGGTTATATTCGAGATGATATGATTTGTTTTGTTTCTGGGCTCGTGGTGGATTACTGACCTTCCCTATTTTCCCTTTCTTACTTTGTACCTTTATCTATACCTTATGTTATTCCATTGCACTATATCATACATGTTCGTTTTCTTTTGCTTTCGTTTTCGTTTATATATATCTGTTCACTGGGCTTTTTAAGCTCAGCCGCATTTCCTTTTCCTGCGGCAGGTTTTAGTTGGAAGCTGGGTATGAGTGAAGAGATTTTTGGACTTAGAAGACTTGATAGTTATTCTGGATTAGAGTTGATTAGAAGTTATTGTATATTAGAATTATTATTCGCATTTGTAACCTTGTAATTTTAGTATTTCATTTGTAACCTTTGAGAATTCTTGTATTACTTGAAATGTATGCTTTGTTTTGATCTGATATGAAGCCATTAGTGTGACATCTTTACCCTTATCGGGTTGGGGTGTTACAATTATGGTATCAGAGAGACAGGCTGCGAGTCGTAATACATTTACCCTTGGCCTGTGTAAGTTAGGACCACTAGGTTTTTCCACTGTAGGCTCTCGTAGGACAACCTTGGAGAATTGGCTTTAGGATTTCCCAATAGGAACTTAAATTCTGACCAGTGAGGAATGGGTAGATTATAAGGCATTTTGATTAAGTATCATTGCTTCCGCATTACTCTGATTCGTGCCTTTGCCTTTAGCTAAGCCTTATAAGAACATTTGTCTTAGAAGTTAGAATGTTTTGCAGCATAAGCCTAGTAACCAAGTAAGTTTGTAGTTCCTCGAGAACTACATTAATACCTTCCACCATTTAAGTTTCACTTCCTGATTTTGATCTCCATTTCTGATCTGTTTGATAAACAGTTAGATACTTTTCCGACCATCCAGATGGGCATTCAATCATAATGTGTTTGACACATACTATAAATTCATTACTCACGACGGATATGAAGTGTATCGTCTGATACTACTCAGTTCTGCGTAATCCATTATTACTCCTATGAGAACCCTGACAATTATCAACCATGAATATAAGAAGTTTCTTTCCCATCCTTTGAATGATTGAACCTTGCCTGCCAACTAGTTCCTTTTGAAGGATATGGTGTAAATACTATCTCAGTATGAAATTGTTAACTAAGCATGATGATGCTGATAGCTAATATTCCATACAATCTCACTTTTGACGGTTATATGATGTTCGTATCTCCAATGACACACCCTACCTGCCCTTATGCTGAAAAGCTAAACAAAATCTCGACGCTTTGAACTGTTTGTTTATCTATCTCACCACAATGATGAACCATGTACTTGACCTTGACATATGAACTATCCGTCTGGCTTGACGACCGTATTCGATCTACGAATCCATTTACTTTTGATATATTTGATTTTGAGGTCTTTTGGTTATGGATTGTCTGGCTCTTCATAAAGCTACCAAGGACTACCATATCTGATATAAGACTCTTTGCAATCTATTTTTCACCTTACTCTTGTTATGATAACTCTCTACCGCTTAAATTTGTTAAGGTTAATGTTGCTATGAAAGCACATATTCCGATCTCATTAGAATGTCAATTTCCCCTGACACCTATTAGTATCCACCCTTAGAAGCTCCGACACTGGAAGTATTGGTTGTACAAAATTTCCGATGTTTTCTGATGAACCTCTTAGAATTCCCTTCTGCTTGAGGAGTAGAGTTAGCATTAAATTGATCCCAGTTGACGAAACCATGATGCCATGGAATATGATTTTCTTCACCGCAGTGTTTATCCTGAAATTCTCCTGTTGACTCATGAAGAAGAAAGAAAGAAGTATGCCGCGACGTATCGACTATCTTGAATTTAACCGTATCACTATCCGAAGTCATTATCCATTTCCGTGTATCAATGATTGATTCGTTCTAATCTTTGAAACTCCGTACCAGACGACCTCATTTAGAGTTTGAGGGACGGAAGAAGCAACCACAAGAACTTTTAAGAAAGGAGTTGACTAACTAAAAGTAACCTCCATGAAGCATTTTAGTTTATTCTTGAAGAGGAAGATAGGTGATGTGAAGTAGATATGAAGTTCTCTAAAACCATTCATGAAGCTGCTTTCGTACTCGTTGTGATCCTTAAGAGTTTTAATGATGCCAATTGTATTGGCTAATAGAATCATGTTTTCGCGAGTAGTTAGAAAATTGTCATGGTATGACAGTGTGTTTGTGCTCAGAGACGAATGAAGAATATATAGATCATTTTCGTATTGAGTAGAATGACCCCTGTGTTATGGAGGAATAGGTTTGATTGGCGTTTGGAGATTGTTGCAGACAGCACTACCAGATACCTTGTGATGAAAGAGTTTTCCACAGAAAGGACCAAGATTGAAGACCGTTGTTAAAGTTAAGAACCTTGTAGAAGAGTAGTAGAAGATGTTCGTGACCGGCGTTACCATGGAAGGAGCATACCAGAAGGAATTCACGTTACCACACCATAGTGTCCAGAAGAGGTGCCGAAGGCTTGAGGGACCAGACTCAAGTATATGATTCCCTTTCCACCCTACGATCATATGGACAAACGTAGACAGATTACTTGAAACTTCTAAGAGATTGAAATCATGTATTTGGATAGATGGAATTTGAAGCGAACATTTGTGTTTGGAAGAGTTGATTCTGTGAAGGATGAAGCCATTGATGACATAATTCACTTCCTCTCAACCTACCTAGATCTTTGTTACCTATCAACAAGATCCCTTGAATAATGTAGGTTCTCTATTAGAAAATTCCGTTCCGTGTTCATTCTGCGTATATTGGACGATGGTTTTGTTATGCGAAATTTGGCGAATTGTGGATGGAACCTTGAGATTTGTGTTTATGAATGGACGAATTTTGAAGCAACAACGTATATTAGCTAAGTTGATTTGGTGAGGGATGAAGGATTTACGCTGTTAAAAACGTACCTTAATTCCGATAGACATTCTAGGATTTCCGTTACTCTTTCAAGTAGTTTCGTTCTCCTCTTAGTTATGTTGTTTGATTTTGTTGACCTCTGAGACTGTAGTTGGATTAGGTGGATTAAGATAAGTCATTTTGTTCACAACTTGAGATAAAATATGACCATCATGAGGGCATATTTATATGATGCCAGTATTATGACGTCTGGCCAACGTGATAATACTTACATCATATACCGTGCACTTATTGTGGGCATAGGATATTTCGAGAAGTGCATTTAGGAGCCTTAGAATTTTGATAAACTGTGTGAGGATCTTTGCGTTAGTGAGACTTTAGGTTCATTCTACCTATACGCGTAATCTGCCGTCACCGTTATGCGCTTTGATACGTTTGGATTCTCGACACGCGTTTTGCTGACCTCTGCGCTTCCAATAAGAATCTTAGATACTGTCGTAGAGCTTTCTATTGGTTAATGTTATCGACAATCTGTTTCCCGTACGTTCTCATCTGAATTGTCTAATCAAATTCTTTGGACGACGTATCCGTCAAAATCCTACGAATTTCCGGTATCTCTTCCGAGAGAATCCGATTATCATCTGTTACGTTTGGTATTTTATTCTTTTGATTTGAATTCGGTATTATATGTCCTTTCTGAAAAAGCCAAAGCTGTGTTGATCAATAGGATAGAGTTATGAGAATTAAGTCGTTCGCATTTCCGTTCACTGTCCGTTGTGTTTTTTTTTTGTTCGTTTCACTTCAATTTTCGAGGACGAATTTTTTTTTAAGAGGGGAAGAGTTGTAAAACCCCAAAGTTAGCATAATATGAAATGGCAAAAATACCCTCAATATTAAAATTTTTGAGAACTTATAAGAATTATATATAAGTAATATTGAGTACATTTAATCTAAGATGAATTTGTCCTAAGTATTTGATCAATTAAGCTACCAACGAAACTTTATGCTACAACTTAAATATCACACATTAAATGCTACAATACTAGCTTATGCTAGTCGAATTATTTGACATACAAAGCCCTTAAAATTTTCGGCCATATGTAACTAAAAGAAATAAGTCCAACTTGATAAGTTTAGAAGTTAATAATCTCCTTAATTGCTTCCAAAATTTTCTGCATATCTGATCGGTTAAAATCAAGTCATACTTTCCTTAGGAAACACAAGTGAAGTATGTGTGACCCGGTTCGTTATCCCCGATGAGAGTTGAATGGAATTTGTGAGATCGGGTTTGTGAATCGTGTTTGAAATATGAAAATTGAGAGATTTTGGATTTTGATTAATTACTAATGATTACGGGGAGCATAAATAGGCTAAGGGAAAACCTAAACATATAAAAATGCAAAGGAAACAAATGACGAAATTAAAAACGGAAAAATACGAAACTAAAAACGTATTTAAAAAGTGATTATCTAAATTTTAAGTCCTAAAAATATAAAATTATTTTTCTTAACTTCTAAATATTAAAAGAAAATTTTGGAAAAAAGAAAAATATTTTTTTGACTTTTTAATTATTTATTATGAATTTAAAACTAAATTAAACTATTTAAATTATTTAAAAATAGTAAAACAACTTAGAAAATTATGAATTTTTTTTTGAAAATACTTAAAACTATAAAAGTCTTAAAAAAAATAAGAAACATGAAATTGCTTTTTTTGGAATAAGCAGAAAATAAGCCCAACAGCTTAGAATAAGCTAAAGTGAAAAGAAAGAAAACAAGGTTAAAAAGAAACTTATGCAAAGGTTAACTGACAAAGAGGGCTAGGGCAGATGGTATGGCTGTTGCCTTGTTTCCTGAGTGACCAGGGTTCGACCCCCACTCTAGTCCCTTTTTAAAACTTTTTTTTTTTTTTTTTTGACTTTTATTTTATTTATTTTAAAAACATGGAAAGCTAATGAAAATAAACAACTTTTGAAAAGGAATTATTTTTAGATTTCAAAAACAAGCACAGAATAAGCTATGCAACTCTTATCAGTGAACTTTTTGGAAAATGAGTTAAAACTTGCTAAAAAAACCTGATTAAGCTATAGGACAAGCTAAAGTTAGCTAATGGTGAGTTAAGTCAATGAAAATAAGCTATATTGAAAATGAATAAGCTACAAATACACTCAAATAAGATCTGAACACAAACTTGAAAACACAAAGTCTGCTATTATATCTTTGGTGCAGGGCAGATGGGCTATTTTCAAGCTATCCAAAAGCTACTAAAAGCTACTCTAAGAATCTGATAAAAAATACTAGAAGCTAGATGAGCTGGGGAATATTACTAATCCAAAATTTCAGCTTATTCTACCTTAAGGTGAGAGAGCTAAAAAAAAACTTAAAATCTGCAAAAACTAGAAAAACCAAAATAATGAAACTGTTGTGCAAGATTACTTGCAGACCTATGCTAGGCTAAGGGGCACTTCACCAGGCATTCAGGGAACGGAAAAAAACTAATATTCTATAGCTTTTTTTTTTTTTTTTTTTTAATGAGTTTTTAATGAAAACTGAATCTAGGCTGTTATCAAGTAAACAAATAGCACTAATAAGTAAGGATAACCAGATAATAACACAAAACAAGTAAAATAAGCAGAAGATAAGCATGAAATAAGCAATTGACCAAATGAGAAAACTAGAACTTCATTAATTAAAATGGGAAATTACAATACTGGAAAGATAAAAAACATAGTACCTTCACTAATTTAAGCTAAATTAATCCTGCCTAAAAAGGCTTACACGACTGCCTATTTATACTATTTTCTAAGCTAAGGTCTTTACTGCCTTTGTGTGTTTCTTTTGTGAGAGAAAACCATGTAAATCCTCCTTTGTGCTTCTTTGGATACTTTCCCAGCCCTTGGATTAAATTAAGTTGATCACAGCCCTTGGATTATGTTTGGCGCCCATTTAATCACACGGATTGATGAGGTGGATGAGGGGGAAGTTAATGGGGAATGGTTGCAGTAATGGGGAAGAGGAGAGGTGATAAAAAGATGAAAGTTTTGGGGAGAGGTGGGGAAAGCGATGGTGGTTTCCCGTGACTTTGTTTATGGCGGGAATATGGGTTGGGGAAGAAGACAAGGGTAAACGCTTGACCTGGTCAAAATGGTGAAGGTTATTTAATTGTTTTGGGCTTTTAACGGGCTGTGGGTAAATTGGGTATGGTTTATTTTTCTTTTTGGTCCGGATAATGGTTAAGGGTAATTTTAAGTTTAAACATAAGGACCAATATTGTAATTTTAGCAAACTCAAGGGACTGAATCTGTTATTTTGGCAAAATTGGATAAAAGGACCACTTTTGCCAACTAGAAATAATCCAAGGCTATTTTGGGATTTTCCGAGCTCGAATTAAAATGATGTCTTTTCCGGCTCTTTTCCAAATTATGCACGGTTTTGTCCATATTTGCCCGTTTTCAATCCTTTTGTACCTGAAACATATAAAACACACTCCAAGGATATTTGTAACATTTTATGGTCCATTTGGGTGTTTTTGGTTATTTTTGTGGGTTTTTCAAGTATAAAATGATGAGTATTTACACACTCATCAAAATCCCCCACACTAAGCGATTGCTAGTCCCTAGCAATCCGATCATATGAAGTAATGAAAGGACTAAGCATACCCCGTTTCGACTTTTTATTCAATGCGAGAAATTTAAACTAAAAATAAATAACATGCTTGATTTTCAAAAATGGTATCATGGAACGGGATTCACGCAAAATGGGTGTCTCCAGGGAATTGAAATCGTCATCCTCTTTTTATACTCCCAACTAAGCTTAAACTCAATGTGCAAATGTTTTTGTAAAATGCTAACACTACTTATACTAATAATCTATGTAAGCCGAAACTTAACTTTTCACAAGTCTTATAAAAACGTCGATTTTTGTGATCAAAGTTTTGAAAAGCAAGCACATTCACCTAACTTAAATAAATTCACAACAAGCAAGTTTCAAAAGATTGCATTTTGCAATATCATTCCATTTTATTTTATTATTATTATTATTATATATATATATATATATATATATATATATATATATATATATATATATATATATATATATATATATATATATATATATATATATATATATATATATATATATATTTTATCATCATTTTTTTATTTTTTTTTACTTGTGCGACATAAGCTAACGGAGTTTCACGGGATCCAAGACCTTACACCTTCCTGGAATAAAGGATCCAAGGGCCGTTACAACGGAGAGTTCCAAGACCTTAACGCCTTTCAGAATTAAGGGTCCAAGGGCCGGTGTAAGAGGGTAGCCAAGACCTAAACGCCTTCCGAAAATAAGGATCCAAGGGCCGATCTTGAACCTTAGCTTTTTAGCACATTTATTTATTACTTAACTTTTTGCAATTTTCAAGCAACGTCTCACTTTCATTTTGCATTATTCTGATATATGATTGTTCCGAAGTTTAAATAAATCTTTGAACTAGAATTTTTCAAAATCGTATGAAAAAATGATTTTGTGTGTTCAAAAGTTTGAAAATAAGCACTTATTAAGTCAGGTTAGTTATCTTCTGGGAGAAAAAGCCATAGATTACTTGTATAAGCTCTAAAGAGAACCAACTACTCTACGCTTAGCATTTTCATTTGCACAAATTGTAAAACCTTAGTCTAAACGTTAAGGAAGCAGCCAGATCAACACTCTGGCAGAGTCGGGATTCCCTTTGTTCTAACCTAATCAAGACTCAACACTTTTATTTTTATTTTTCATTTTTGGTGCAAAGCACTTATTATTTTTTTTTTATGACAAAAAATTTAAAATTTAGGCCAAAACGGGGGTACTAGGGCACTAGAAGGTACAATGTGACAAAATTAGGGAGAATTCCCCCCCACACTTAGAATTAAATATTGCCCTCAATATTCAAAGTATCGGCTATGATGCCGACACTTAGAACGTAAAAAGGTAATACCAAGAGCCAAGTGTGGAAAAGAAATCTCCAGTTTTTCAAAAAGGATTAAAAAAAAAGATATCCCTAGATAATCGTTAGTAATAAGATCGGATATTGGGCGGCTGGATTGAAAACAGGCGCGTCAATCATCACGATCTTAGGGAATCCTGAAAACACGAGCGAACAACACACAAAGAAAACACTGCAGAGGCATCCCCCCACACTTAGTTGTTAGAAAGTAGAAAGAAATCAAAAACATGGGTTGTCACCCATGTATTGCTAATGTTTTTGTTTACCGAGTCACTAGCTTGACTCGACCCCGAATTCATTGGTCCATGGGGAAAGTTTGGAGATCCGGGACAACCATGGATGGTATGTCCCCTCCAAAGTAATGCTTCAACCTATGGCCGTTCACTTTGAAGTTGGGACCGTCGGTTTGAGATAACTCGACAGTTCCATATGGAAAAACTTGGGTGATGGTGAACGGCCCAGACCAATGGGTTTTTAATTTGCCCGAGAAAATCTTTAATCGAGAATTGAAGAGGAGGACTCGATCACCAACGTTAAAAACGCGGTTCTTGATTTTGGAGTCATGAATTCTCTTTGTTTTCTCTTTGTAGATTAAAGAATTCTCGTAGGCTTGATCCCGAAGCTCATTTAATTCATTCAATTGAAGCTTTCGGTGATCGTCCGCGGTCTTTAGGTCAAAATTTGCATGCTTCAAGGCCCAATAGGCTTTGTGCTCAAGCTCGATCGGCAGATGACACGCCTTTCCGTACACAAGCTTATAAGGAGTACACCCGATGGGTGTTTTGTAAGCCGTACGGAAAGCCCATAGTGCATCATCTAATATGTCCGACCAAGAGGCACGACTTTCCCCTACGGTCCTTTCAAGAATTCTTTTCAATCCACGGTTTGAAACTTCCACTTGCCCACTTATTTGTGGGTGATACGCGGTCGCAAGACGGTGAGTGACACCGTACTTAAGCATGACTTTTGCGAATTGGTCATTACAAAAGTGCGTACCACGATCACTAATGATAGCACGGGAAGCTCCAAACCGAGCAAATAGAGATTTCAAAAATTTCACAACTACTCGGGCGTCGTTGGTGGGGAGCGCTTTTGCTTCCACCCATTTAGACAAATAATCGACCGCCACAAGTATATACTTGTTCCCTCTTGAAGACGGGAACGGGCCCATAAAGTCGATGCCCCACACGTCAAAGATCTCACAAACTTGAATTGCATTTTGAGGCATTTCGTCCTTTTGTGAGATTTTTCCTTGACGTTGGCAAGAGTCACAAGACCTCACCAAGTCGTGGGCATCACGAAAAATCATCGGCCAATAGAAACCCGAATCAAAGACTTTTTTGGCGGTGTAGTTCGGGCCATGATGTCCCCCCGTGGGTCCATTATGGCAAGCCATGAGAATGTCAACGGCTTCTTGGCCGTGAACACACCGTCTAATCACTTGATCGGCACATACTTTAAACAAGTAGGGGTCGTCCCAAAAATAATGTTTCACATCTTTAAAGAATTTCTTTTTCTGTTGGGACGACATCCCTTTTTCAACAAAATTCCCCGCATGGTAATTTGCAAAGTCGGCAAACCATGGGGTACTCGGATCATCTTTCAAAGAAATCATCCCAAGTGTCTCGAGAGGAAATGTTTCGGTAATTTCCTTTTTCTCGAGATCACTTTGATGGGGGTTTTCAAGTCTAGACAAATGATCGGCGGCGAGATTCTCCGCTCCTTTTTTATCACGAATAGTGACATCAAATTCTTGTAGGAGGAGAATCCACCGAAGCAATCTCGGCTTAGCATCTTGCTTAGCAAGAAGATACTTAAGAGCCGAGTGATCCGTATACACTATGGTCTTAGATAAGACGAGATATGGTCTAAATTTCTCAAAAGCATAGACAACGGCCAATAACTCTTTCTCGGTAGTAGTATAATGAGATTGAGCCTCGGTCATTGTCTTGCTAGCATAGTGTATCGGCTGAAAGTGCTTAGATTTCCGTTGCCCCAGGACTGCCCCAATAGCATAATCACTAGCATCGCACATGAGCTCAAATGGCAAGTCCCAATCGGGGGCAACTAAAATTGGTGCTTCAGTCAATTTCTTTTTAAGAATCCCGAATGCTTCGATGCATTCGGGAGAGAAGAAGAATGGAGCATCTTTTTCAAGAAGACGGGTCAGAGGCCGGGCGATTTTATAGAAGTCTTGAATAAATCGTCCGTAGAAACCGGCATGACCAAGGAAACTTCGGATTCCTTTTACAGTGGTGGGATGAGGTAGCTTAGCGATAACATCGACTTTGGATTTATCTACCTCAATCCCGGCATTAGAAATTTTATGGCCGAAGACAATGCCCTCTTTGACCATAAAGTGGCACTTCTCCCAATTTAGAACAAGATTGGTGTCTTCGCACCGTTTAAGCATTTTGTCTAAATGGGAGAGGCAAAAAGAGAAAGAATTTCCGTACACCGAAAAATCATCCATAAAGACCTCCATTGTTTTCTCGATCATGTCATGGAATATGGCCATCATGCACCTTTGAAACATGCCCGGAGCATTACATAAGCCGAAATGCATACGTTGATAAGCAAATGTTCCGTAGGGGCACGTACAGGTGGTCTTTTCTTGATCTTGGGGATTAATTGGTATTAGAAAATACCCGGAAAAGCCATCAAGAAAACAATAGAACTCATTTCCCGCCAAACGCTCAAGCATTTGATCCATAAAAGGTAACGGGAAATGATCCTTACGGGTAGCATCATTGAGTTTTCGATAATCAATACACACTCTCCATCCCGTGACGAGGCGTGTAGGAATCAACTCATTTTCTTCGTTGGTAACAACGGTCATACCCCTGATGAAGTGAAAAGTGTATCGCTTTTCAGGGGTCATTTAAGCCCTAAATCGTATTTATTTGATCAAATATTGCCCTAAATCGTTCCTTTTGTCATTTTAGGTACTTTGGAGAAGAAATCTGGAAAAGGAAGCATTTTGGACGTTTTTGGAGCATAAAAGTGAAGAAAACGACAAAGTCTCAAAAACCGGCTGAAAAGTACTTTGGACGGCGTCAGATATTGTTCTTGACGGCGTCATGGCTTGGCAAAAGTGGTGGATATGAAAATTACTCATGATAAGCCAGAGAAATTTGCATGGGAATTCTGACGGCGTCACCCTTTAATCTGATCAAGGTCGTCACGGCTTAATTTAAAGAGGGACGGCGTCACGCCTAATTCTGACGGCGTCAAGCCTTGATAAGCCAGAACGGATTTTGGAGAGCTAAAGAGGGACGGCGTCAAGAAGGCCATCCGGGAACCCTAAAAGCGGCGAGGTGACGGCGTCACACTCCATAACGTGACGCCGTCAGATCTGAAAGTCTATATATAGTTTTGCAATTTTTTGTCATTAGTGTGCAACTTATTGAGGAACTTTGTGTGTAAGAACCCTAAGACGATTTTAGCAGCTTTTTCAAGGCTTTTTGCCTTGAGATCTTCCATGTTACATTGAAGATAAGTTATCAATTAATCATTCAATATGTCTATGTGTTGTTTGATTCTATCTTGTTCTTGTCTTTTGTTTAACATGCTAGGCTAGGTTTTCTTTGTGTTTGCTTAGATCTAATGAAACCTAGCTATTGATTATTGGTTATTAGTGTGTTATTAGTTGTATTGGATGATTGTTCATCTATGTTAGGCTTAAGAAAACTGGCTAACTTCCTATTCGGTAACTTGCTTGAACGTCTTAAGAAACATGAACCAATGCGTACTAAAGGTTTTTATGGTTGTATTTAATGCACAAGCGAATTCTAGTGATCCCATGTTAGGAGCTTCCTAGCCGGATCGACATAGGAGTGAAGTAGGAGCTTGTAGAGTTGGGGAAGTACGTACGCCACCCCACGATTGGTATTAAGGAATACACCCGTCATCCACGCAATTAATACACACTAATCAACCGGTAAAAGATAGTTAGGGAGTAAGGAAATCTAAGTAAACACATTTCTCTCCATATAAGTTTCACCACATTTTCATTTTCTGTTATTTTATTTTATTTGCATTCGTAGTAATTTGGGTTAGTTGATTAGCAACTAATTCCGCCCACTCTTTCAAACCCGAGATTTTACTTGCTTTCATAAAATTATAAAAACATAAAAAGAA
The DNA here is from genome assembly GCA_021014915.2 of Artemisia tridentata subsp. tridentata. Classification (NCBI taxonomy): domain Eukaryota; kingdom Viridiplantae; phylum Streptophyta; class Magnoliopsida; order Asterales; family Asteraceae; genus Artemisia; species Artemisia tridentata. The sequence continues at coordinate 367,073,639 of CP139507.1, forward strand.
TCTTCTCTCACCCTTAGACCTATTAGAGTAGTTTTTCATACCTAACGAACACTATTCCCTGTGGAGAACGATCAATCCCCCGTACTTACCACTACACTATACTACATCGGTCAGGTACACTGCCTGGTGGGGTTGTAAGCCTCTTGAGATCCCTCGAGAGGTAAAACCTGTTGTAAGGTTGCAAAACCACGCATCAACCCCCCTTTTTGGCGCCGTTGCCGAGGAATAGTTATTGTTTAGGTTGAATTTTTATTTTATAGGTCTACTCACTAGATTCCTTTCTAGTGAGATTTTTATTTTCTTTTTCTAGGTTTTCTTTAGTCTATCTATTTTCTTCGTTTCTTTGTTCGTAACCATTACCATTCGACATCATGGAAGATGGTAATATCCTCGATCCCAACATCCCACCACCACAACAACCACCACCACCTCCTAGAGCCCGTACCTTAGGAGACTACTCCCGTCCTAGCCACCATGGCTATCGAAACACCATTGAGCTCACTCAAGGAGCCAATGTCACACCCTTGCGATCCGACACCATCCGGTTGGTGCAAAGCGGATGCGCATTCCATGGACTTCGTTCTGAAGATCCTAATCAACATCTCAAGGACTTTCTCAAAATCGTTGATTCTATAGACCTTGATGTTGCCACTCGAGAGACGACCCGACTGCGTCTCTTTCAATTCTCTTTGCGGGACCAAGCTAGTCAATGGCTAGAGCGTCAACCCGCAGGATCCATCACCTCTTGGGATGATCTCACCACTCGTTTCCTTGCTCAGTTTTTCCCACCAGGAAGAACTACCAAGCTAAGGAATGATATCTTGATGTTCCAACAATGTCAAGGCGAAACCCTCTATGAGGCATGGACTCGATTCAAGGACTTACTCCAAAAAGTCCCTCACCATGGCATAGAACTTTGGCTCCAAATCCAAATCTTCTATGACCATATCAATCTCTACACGAGGCAAACCATTGACCAATCGGCCGGTGGCAAGCTACGTGATCTAAGTGCGGAACAATCATGGGCTCTCCTAGAGGATCTTGCTCTTTATGACAATGAAAGTTGGAGTGATCCCCGTGATTTGAATAAAACGGTCAAGGCAATATCTTTGCCTTCGAACAATTCAAGCACTTCCGACCGTAGGATCATAGAACTTGAAGACCAAGTCAAGTTTCTCATGAAATCCTATGAGGCTCCTAAACCTTCAAGCCAAGTGAACAAAATCACTTCTTCATGTGAATTATGTAGTGATCCCCACGACACTCGTGATTGCATGGAACTCCCCGAACAAGCTTTTGCGGACTACGCATCCTCGCGTACCGACGGAGCGGGAGACAAGTGGTACACTTTCAAACCCGAGCCAAACCTCTACGGTGATACATACAACCCCTCATGGAAAAATCACCCGAACCTTAGGTGGAAACAAAACCAAAACACACAACAAACCAATACTTCCAACCCACCTAATCGTTTCCAATCAAGCGGTTCCAACTCGAACCGTACTTTCAACAACAATCCTTCCAGCAATGGTTGTACCAATAACTTTGAAGGATTGATGTCCCAATTTATGGCATCTCAAGAAGCTCGGATAGCTAAGTTTGAATCCGAATTCAATCAACAACAAATGGAGATGACCAATAAAATTGACAACTTATTGAAAGCTCTCAATAACCAAGTGTTATCACCTCCACATAAGGACGCTAGGAACACAAATAGCGGCCCCCAAGTAAAAGACCCCTCTTCATCCAAACACGTCCACTTCGTCAACATTGTCACTATCAAACCAATTGATAGGAATGAGGATAATAGTGAACCTGAGGATGAGGTTAAGAAAGTCGAGGTTGATAAGGAAGTTAGGACAAGTGAGATTGAAGAAGTAGATGATGATGAGGACTACTTCAATCGGCTACCCACTAAGGAAGAGCGCGCATATCATACAAACTTATTCGATGACCCCGAGACACCATACTTCCTAGGTAGACCAATCATAGAAATAGGCGACCCTTCTAATCTCAACATACCATGCAACATCGGACATTTGCATGTGTGGAAAGCCTACATCGACCTTAAATCACCCATAAACATCATGACTAGAGCCCACTACAACTTGATAATGAAAAATCAACTTGGGTATAGGATGTTCCCTGACAAGGGTTGGATGAGTAACTTCACGGGAAGAGTTAAGGGATTACCGGTTTATGTTGGAAACTTCACCTATGTCACCGACTTTGTAATTGTAGAAGATATCCGCCCAATAGTCGATGCATCCTTAACTCAAGTGGTTTTTGGAAAACCATTTGTTGAGGTCTCTAGAATGACTTATGAACCTTCCTTAGGGATAGTTAGATTCAGGGATGAGACCGATGAGGTAAACTACCAAATGCCATATAAGATAGAACAATTCCAACACTTGTCAAATGTTGAGAAGGAGCTTAAGCAAGCGGTCTACTATAGGAATGACGAGGATAGAAATAAAGGAGTAGACTATGTTATGGAAAGGATATCCGGTTTCTACAAGGATTGTTTGAAATTAGGACCGGAATATAAAACCGGAAAGGAGAATGGCCTAGAAACCGTGACCAATGAGGGAGTCACGTAATGTACGTGACTTTGAGTCTAGCTACAAGACTCGTTAATAAAGAAAAGCGCTTCTTGGGAGGCAACCCAAGTTTTATTTGCTTTGTGTGTTTATTTGTTTGTTTGATTTTATTTGTTTCCGTATGTGTGTTTAAGTTTTATTATTATTGATTCATGTTAAAAACTAAATTGTGAAAATGCTTTATTTTGTTTTTAACTTCGTCTTAACTACATATAAAGGTATTTTGCAAAAGTTAAGTGTAAGGGAAATCTAAATCGGTTTATTAGAACACAAATGAACATGAATCGTAATAATAATAAATGAACATACATATTAGTGTTTGTTTGAGTCAAATGCTTGTATCGAGTCATAATGATGTTTTGCAGGATTTCCAGGAAGTAAGGTATAGGTTTTTCCAAAAAATTTCCGGAAACGTAACATGAGAATTCTGTCAGATCATTTCTGACGGCGTCAGGATTTACAACCTGACGGCGTCAGATTTAATTTTCTGAAAATTTTTGAAAGTTTTGTTTTCATAAAAAGTTTTTATTAAATCTATAACTTATAATCTCCAGGAATCTGCAAAATTATCATTCCACAAGCATTATATCCTTATATATAGAGTTTATCCCGCCGATGTTATGCAGGTTTTCGTGTTTGTTTTCTCAGGTTTAACAGGTTATTTTGGACAAGGAAATGTTTGTTGAATCAAGCTTTTGGCGATGCATTAGTCATGGAGCTTCAACATTCTCTTGGAAGAAGATTTAACCATGTTACTTCATTATCCACCAAGCGAATTAGGGGAGTATTTGATTTCATTCTTTTACTTTATACTTTTACATCTTGTTATTTGAACATTGGGGAAAATGTTCATCTTAAGTGTAAGGGGGGGGGGGGGGTAAAAGCACGATACGATTAGAGAATGCTATTACGCTTGATTTTTGTTTGTTTAATAGTAGATGTGTAATAAAACTGAGAGAAATACCTGTTAGGGTAATTTTAGTGCCAAATTTAAAATTTTTTACAACATTTAGGAGTGAAACTTTAGTTCTAATAAGCGTCTCACGGATAGGAGTTATATGACTAGCACAAAAACCGTACCACTAAAAAATTTTCCACCCCAAATATGTGAGGTTCGCCCCTAGAATTGGTAGGAAAAGCATTTATGCTATGATGTGTGTACCGGTAGCACTTAGATTCTAGAACTTGCGTTAGGACCATTCCGAGGCCACAAGTGAGACTACATTCGTGTAGTTAGATTTACTACATGATAAGAGGCATTAGGATTAACCCATTGTTTTACACCTGTGTTTTTGTTATAATTACATTGGCTACATTGGTCAAGTAATTCTCCCACACCCTTTGCGTTGTACTCATTTTTAGTACACGATACCCCTAGTACACCCCTCAGAGCCTATCTTTTCGTTTCTAACTTTAATTATTTTACTTAAAGGAAGAATTTGTTTACACCCCACTTAAATGTACACCCAAATCGCCTTAGCCTACCTTGTATGCACTCATCTTTAGTGCATTATTGTGACAACATTTGTTTAAACCCAAGTTAATTATCTAATTGATTACATGGTTGCTAAGTCAAGTCATATCCTTGTACATATTGTTTTGGAACGATTGGGACTCATGGGTAAAGTACTAGTGTAATGGAGTAATGGGGAAGAGCATCATTTATTACCCCCATATGTGCTAAATATTTTAAAAGTACTCCAAGTTTTTCAATTATCTTAATTCGAGTCATTAGAATAGTTAATTGTAAAGTTATGTAAAAGTTCAAGTGTAAGAGGAATGCAACGCCCCTATGATGTATTATTTTGGATGGTAGGGCAAAAGCGTATGCCAAAAAAACATAATAATAATAAAAATAAATAAATAAATAAATAAAAAAATAAAAAATCAAAAAATCAAAAAATCAAGAAAAATACAAAAAAAAATGAGAAAAAGAGCAATAGAAAAAACATACGGACTACCATCCCGTTTCATTTTATATTTATTTTATGTTTTTGTTATTTTATTTTTAGTTTAAGATTGAGTCGAGTCTTGGCTTAGCAACATTGTATAGTACATGTAATTGATCAAGATCTTTAACTCGCCACCAGTAAAATATCCTTTATCCAACAAAACCGTGTTTTCCTTTTCCCTACACCTAACGTTATAACCCGTTTAAAAGCCCTCTTTGATAGTTTATCTTAGGTGCTTACGCCTAGTGGAGGAGGTTTTCGATCCTTTCCCAAGCCTATGGTAATCTATTTGCTATGACAGGTAGTGAGAGATATTATCCGTTTTCATTTATGAGATTTATTTTGATGACACTTGAGAGATGTGAGTATCTAAACACTACTTGTGAGGTGCTAGTTTGTACTCTCCGTGCTTATTATGATTAAAGTGGAACGAATATTTGTTGTAATTACTTTTATGTTAGCATTAAATGACCCCTAACTTGTATTTTGATTAGAATAAAAGCGCATTTGCTTGAGGACAAGCAAATCTCAAGTGTAAGGGTATTTGATGAAGCGAAAAGTGTACCGCTTTTAAGGGGTCATTTAAGCCCTAAATCGTATTTATTTGATCAAATATTGCCCTAAATCGTTCCTTTTGTCATTTTAGGTACTTTGGAGAAGAAATCTGGAAAAGGAAGCATTTTGGACGTTTTTGGAGCATAAAAGTGAAGAAAACGACAAAGTCTCAAAAACCGGCTGAAAAGTACTTTGGACGGCGTCAGATATTGTTCTTGACGGCGTCATGGCTTGGCAAAAGTGGTGGATATGAAAATTACTCATGATAAGCCAGAGAAATTTGCATGGGAATTCTGACGGCGTCACCCTTTAATCTGATCAAGGTCGTCACGACTTAATTTAAAGAGGGACGGCGTCACGCCTATTTCTGACGGCGTCAAGCCTTGATAAGCCAGAACGGATTTTGGAGAGCTAAAGAGGGACGGCGTCAAGAAGGCCATCCGGGAACCCTAAAAGCGGCGAGGTGACGGCGTCACACTCCATAACATGACGCCGTCAGATCTGAAAGTCTATATATAGTTTTGCAATTTTTTGTCATTAGTGTGGAACTTATTGAGGAACTTTGTGTGTAAGAACCCTAAGACGATTTTAGTAGCTTTTTCAAGGCTTTTTTCCTTGAGATCTTCCATGTTACATTGAAGATAAGTTATCAATTAATCATTCAATATGTCTATGTGTTGTTTGATTCTATCTTGTTCTTGTCTTTTGTTTAACATGCTAGGCTAGGTTTTCTTTGTGTTTGCTTAGATCTAATGAAACCTAGCTATTGATTATTGGTTATTAGTGTGTTATTAGTTGTATTGGATGATTGTTCATCTATGTTAGGCTTAAGAAAACTGGCTAACTTCCTATTCGGTAACTTGCTTGAACGTCTTAAGAAACATGAACCAATGCGTACTAAAGGTTTTTATGGTTGTATTTAATGCACAAGCGAATTCTAGTGATCCCATGTTAGGAGCTTCCTAGCCGGCTCGACATAGGAGTGAAGTAGGAGCTTGTAGAGTTGGGGAAGTACATACGCCACCCCACGATTGGTATTAAGGAATACACCCGTCATCCACGCAATTAATACACACTAATCAACCGGTAAAAGATAGTTAGGGAGTAAGGAAATCTAAGTAAACACATTTCTCTCCATATAAGTTTCACCACATTTTCATTTTCTGTTATTTTATTTTATTTGCATTCATAGTAATTTGGGTTAGTTGATTAGCAACTAATTCCGCCCACTCTTTCAAACCCGAGATTTTACTTGCTTTCATAAAATTATAAAAACATAAAAAGAATCTTCTCTCACCCTTAGACCTATTAGAGTAGTTTTTCATACCTAACGAACACTATTCCCTGTGGAGAACGATCAATCCCCCGTACTTACCACTACACTATACTACATCGGTCAGGTACACTGCCTGGTGGGGTTGTAAGCCTCTTGAGATCCCTCGAGAGGTAAAACCTGTTGTAAGGTTGCAAAACCACGCATCAACCCCCTTTTTGGGGACACAATGGATGGGACTAACCCACGGGCTATCAGAAATGGGGTAAATCATTCCGGCATCAAGGAGTTTTAGAACCTCCTTTTTTATCACCTCATGAATTTTCGGATTCACCCTTCTTTGTTGTTGAACCGTGGGTTTGAAGTCATCCTCCATCAAGATTTTGTGAGTACAAAATCTAGGGTCAATACCCTTGATATCCGAGAGTTGCCAAGCAATGGCACTCTTGTGCTTCTTAAGCACATCAAGAAGTTGAACCTTCTCCTCATCTTTTAATTCTTTAGAAATAATGACGGGAAATTTGTCATCCTTTTCTAGAAAAGCATATTCAAGATGAGGAGGTAGATCCTTGAGCTCGGGCTCTGGAGGATTAGTTGGCTCAAGTTCTTTGATTTCTTCAATTTGAATTTTCTTCGGAGGGATAGAAGGTGATGGATCATCATTAAGCAATTTCTCAAGCAAGAGAATATCTCCCTCCAGATCAATGTCAGCATAATCAATTTCTGGTGAAATTGAAGCATCCTTAAGATAGGCCTCGATCTCTTCCAAAATGAAATCACTTTCCTCAAACGGAGTGAGGGAAGGGGAAGAGTCGGAAAGAATAGGTTGAAAAGAAGGAGGAGTGGGATTGCCACTTAAGGATCTGTTTACAAATCCTAAAATTTCCTGAGCATACTCCTCAGAAGCAACATCAATCACATCAATACGATTAACCGATGTATCATCGTGAGTGGAAGAGTATCTCATAGTTTGATCAAGCTTAAATGTCACCGCTTGATCATCAACACGTAAGGTGAGTTCCTCACCATAAACATCAATCAATGCCCGACCCGTCCTCAAGAAAGATCTTCCAAGTATAAGAGGAACTCGGGGGTCGGCATCAAAATCTAACACGACGAAATCAGCCGGGAAATGAAACTTCCCCACTTTCACAAAAACATCTTCGGCTACACCTTTAGGACTAGTAAGAGTCCTATCGGCTAGCTCAAGAGTCATACATGTGGGAGTAAGTGGGGATAGAGAAAGCTTGTTCCAAACGGACAGCGGCATAAGGTTAATGCTTTCACCAAGATTGGCCAAGGCGTAGCATTGAACCATGCCTGGAAAATCACAAGGAATGAGGAATTTTCCTGGATCTCCAAGCTTTTCCGGAAGCTTTTTAAGGAGAGCCGCCGAGCAATTCTCATTTAGAGGAGTTTTTGCGAGTTCAAATAATTTCTCTTTGTTACTGAGCAAATTTTTGATTGTTGAAGCAAACTTTGGCATGAGAAGAAGAGCATCCGCGAAGCTAATGTCGAAGTGTAAATCTTGAAAGATTTGTAAAAACTTCTCAATTTGGATACTAGCTTTTTCGCGGAGCTTTTGGTCATTAAGTCTAGATGGGTATGGGATAGAAGGTTTAGGTTGAGACTTCGGAACATCGGGTTCCGGAATTTGGGTTGGGACCACCGAAGGTTGGACGTGTGCGGTACTTTGTGAACTTGAAGAATGCACTTTGTCCGTTGTCTCCTCGGTCTCAATTTCAACTACCTTTGGAGGAAGAGAAGAAGAGGTAGTTGGAATTTTGGGTCCATTATATTGGACACCACTCCTTGTTGTGATCGCCTTCACATCGCCCCTCGGGTTAGCGATCGTGGTGCTAGGAAGACTTCCTGAGCCCGAGGGTCGATCATTTAAAGACTTTCTGATCTCATTTATTTGGGTGGCCATCAACCGATTGGTTTCATCTTAGGATTTCATGAATTGTTTCAACAATTCCTCTGTGGACGTTTGATTTTGGTTAAAACCTTGGTTTTGATTGAAATTTTGTCCTCGGTTTTGAACATTCCCCAGATTTTGGTTGAAATTTCCCTGATTTTGAACTCGGTTTTGATTTCCTTAGTTTTGAAAACCTTGGTGATTACCTTGATTTTGAAAACCTTGGAAACCTTGGTTCATTCGGTTTTGGTTTTGATTGAATTGGGCATTTCGGTTTTGCCCATTTGGATTTTGAGGGTTAAAGCCGGGTGGTCCAAGAAAATTGTTGGAGCGATAGCTTAACAGATTACGGTCTCCTTGGGGTTGGTAAGTGTTACCTCCCTGATTATAGGATCCCGAAGCAGCATAAACGCTCTCTTGAGTATTGCCACCGGTGGCTGGACACTCGAAGTATGGGTGTGGACCACCACATGTTACACAACTTTGATTTACCACATTTGCTTGTTGAGTTTGGTTTTGAAGATTATTTTGATGTATCCTCAAAATAGCTATGGATAAATCATCCATTCTTTTTGTAGGTGAAGCTATCTTGGATGAAGAGTCCGTAGTGATAGATTTAGATGACTCATTCCTCTCAGCGGAGGAATCCCAATAATTGTGGTGGGCGGTCATGTTTTCAATTAAATCATAGCACTCTTCGGGTCGCCTTTTCATAAAGGTACCACCGGCCGCAGCATTGATCGTTTCACGATGTCGTAATGTTAAACCATTATAGAATGTGTCTATTATGGTAACAAGCAACATATTATGATTAGGACATCGATCAATGGATACCTTATAACGTTCCCAAGCTTCGAATAAAGATTCATCGGGAAGCTGGCGGAAGTTGCTTATATCGTTCCTCAATTTCGTCACCATCGATGGTGGGAAATATTTTGCCAAGAATTTTTAAGTAATTTCATCGAAACTATGAATTGAATTCTTGGGAAGACGATCAAACCAAGCGGTGGCATGATGCATCAACGAATAAGGAAAAAGATATAAGCGAAGGGCGTCATCGGTGACCCCTTGCTGTTTCATACTTTGGGTTACCGTGATGAATTTATCGAGATGCTTGTTTGCATCTTCACCCGGCAAACCATGAAATTGGCACGAAGTTTGGACTTGTTGGATCATATGATGTTTAAGTCCAAAATCCGCGGCTTGGATGTTGACGGGAGCAATAGGTCCGCCCCGTCCTTGCATGGTTGGTTGGCACAACTCCTCCATCGTTCGGAGATCGGGAGCTGGCCCATCATTGTTTATATTCGTTTCCATGTCTTCGTCGTCTTGAAAATCAATACGTCAACCTTGACGAATAATTCTTTCGGGATCGGAAACTGGTGAACGAAGATTGGGTGTAGAAGAACAGGTGTTCATACACCAAAAATGAAACAAAAGTTTAAAAAGAAAACAAAATTTGAAGATGAAAATATATTTTTGGATCTTTTTTTTTTTTTTTTTTTTTTTTTGATTTTTTTTTTAAAAAACAATGAAAGCTAATGAAAATAAACAACTTTTGAAAAGGAATTATTTTTAGATTTCAAAAACAAGCACAGAATAAGCTATGCAACTCTTATCAGTGAACTTTTTGGAAAATGAGTTAAAACTTGCTAAAAAAACTGATTAAGCTATAGGACAAGCTAAAGTTAGCTAATGGTGAGTTAAGTCAATGAAAATAAGCTATATTGAAAATGAATAAGCTACAAATACACTCAAATAAGATCTGAACACAAACTTGAAAACACAAAGTCTGCTATTATATCTTTGGTGCAGGGCAGATGGGCTATTTTCAAGCTATCCAAAAGCTACTAAAAGCTACTCTAAGAATCTGATAAAAAATACTAGAAGCTAGATGTGCTGGGGAATATTACTAATCCAAAATTTCAGCTTATTCTACCATAAGGTGAGAGAGCTAAAAAAAAACTTAAAATCTGCAAAAACTAGAAAAACCAAAATAATGAAACTGTTGTGCAAGATTACTTGCAGACCTATGCTAGGCTAAGGGGCACTTCACCAGGCATTCAGGGTAGACTTAAGTGATCAAATGGGTTCTATAAATATCAAATTCAAGACCTTAAAAGAGCTTAAAGCTTCTGGGGGCTTATTTGACCAGTTGACACCCTATAAGTGCACTAATCACTTCAATATTTAGAAATCTTCAAGACCTGGTACAATGCTTCTATAACAGACTAAATTATGCTAAGTTATTCAAGATTAAAACCTGGAAAAGTGCAAAGGAACATTTCTCACTCAAAATTACCCGTTTTCACCCATGAGCAGGCTTGACCCAAACACCCTTGTGTGAACTGCTTTTGAAAATTTTAAACTAAAACAGACTATAAAAACTAATATTTTGAATAAAAAATGATTTTATGACTTAACTAAAACTTATTTAGCAGCTTTTCAAAGGAAAATAAGCAGTCAAACAAGCTAAGCTTATCTGACTGATTTAAGCTTTTTTTTTTTTTTTTTTTTTTTATGAGTTTTTAATGAAAACTGAATCTAGGCTGTTATCAAGTAAACAAATAGCACTAATAAGTAAGGATAACCAGATAATAACACAAAACAAGTAAAATAAGCAGAAGATAAGCATGAAATAAGCAATTGACCAAATGAGAAAACTAGAACTTCATTAATTAAAATGGGAAATTACAATACTGGAAAGATAAAAAACATAGTACCTTCACTAATTTAAGCTAAATTAATCCTGCCTAAAAAGGCTTACACGACTGCCTATTTATACTATTTTCTAAGCTAAGGTCTTTACTGCCTTTGTGTGTTTCTTTTGTGAGAGAAAACCATGTAAATCCTCCTTTGTGCTTCTTTGGATACTTTCCCAGCCCTTGGATTAAATTAAGTTGATCACAGCCCTTGGATTGTGTTTGGCACCCATTTAATCACACGGATTGATGAGGTGGATGAGGGGGAAGTTAATGGGGAATGGTTGCAGTAATGGGGAAGAGGAGAGGTGATAAAAAGATGAAAGTTTTGGGGAGAGGTGGGGAAAGCGATGGTGGTTTCCCGTGACTTTGTTTATGGCGGGAATATGGGTTGGGGAAGAAGACAAGGGTAAACGCTTGACCTGGTCAAAATGGTGAAGGTTATTTAATTGTTTTGGGCTTTTAACGGGCTGTGGGTAAATTGGGTATGGTTTATTTTTCTTTTTGGTCCGGATAATGGTTAAGGGTAATTTTAAGTTTAAACATAAGGACCAATATTGTAATTTTAGCAAACTCAAGGGACTGAATCTGTTATTTTGGCAAAATTGGATAAAAGGACCACTTTTGCCAACTAGAAATAATCCAAGGCTATTTTGGGATTTTCCGAGCTCGAATTAAAATGATGTCTTTTCCGGCTTCGGTTTCCGGCTCTTTTCCAAATTATGCACGGTTTTGTCCATATTTGCCCGTTTTCAATCCTTTTGTACCTGAAACATATAAAACACACTCCAAGGATATTTGTAACATTTTATGGTCCATTTGGGTGTTTTTGGTTATTTTTGTGGGTTTTTCAAGTATAAAATGATGAGTATTTACTCCCTCCTTATTCCCATTATACGGCTTAAACAAAACCACCAAAGCAAACCCTAATTCTCCCTACACTCTTGTATTCGGCTGCCCTCTTTTGCTGCTACTATTTGATACAAAATAAACCCAAGGAAGGCCTAATCTTGATCTTAATTCGTGTCTCATTCATCAGAAGGTAACCATGTAATACATATAATGATCCATTCGAATTTGTGAACTAAAAACTAATCAAAAACTCGTGTTATTCTTGTGTTTCTGCTGTACGGATCAAAGGAGAAAGGAGAAGAAAAGATTCGTTCGTGTGGTGTTTTTGATCTCTCGTTATTCTTGTTCTTCGTGTGATCTACGAGGGTATTGTATCGCATACCTTGTTCAATTCTTGTTCATGTTTTTGTATTCTAAATCGAATTATAAGTCACATAAAATGTTACATAAAATCATAACCATAAAACCCTAAAACTAATGTGTATGAATCGACCCTATGTGTATATGATGTATTTATTTGTTTTGGTTATGTAAAGACCTGTTATGAATCGACATAAACATGTTATAAACATATCTATAATCGTTATGTGTTAAGAATTAAGGATCGGAATGAAAAAAACCTAAGAGATTACATGATGTGATTAAAAACTGCTACTGATCTGGAATTTTGTTCGACTTTAATCGGCTATCTAGGAAAATTAATCTTGTAATTTTTAGAGGTCTGGAAGGCTACTTTTTGATTTATAGAAAATTAAGTGTCAAACTGGAATTGAGAGTCTGGAAAATCAGTCTGGGTTTTTGAATTTTAATTTTCAAACCGTGTCGAATTAGAAGGTTTCCTTTGAACTGGGTAATATTTAGGATGTCTATTAGTTACTGGAATTTTTATAGATTTTTATGAATTTTTCTTAAAGGTTTTCTAATTAATAACTTTTCGTATAGTAAAATTTATCAGAAATCTGGACAAGTTAGTTTAAGTGAATTTTAATCCATAGTTTTGCTAGTTAATAAAATCTGGAAAAATTAGGTAAAATACTAAAGACATTTAAGCATCCCCGGGAATTTTTGGGAATTTTATTACTGAGTTCTTATACGATTTACCATTATAGGAAGCATAACAATTTCATGTGAAAAACTGTTAGAAATCATAAAAAGGTTAAAAAGGAAAGTGAAAAGTGTTTTGTGTTTATTTTATAAACTAAAGGGTTTAAATTGTTATTTGCTAAAACTAAAGGACCTAAATGGTATAAACCTGTAACTTTAGAATATTTACATTATTTACCCTAATCTTATCTTAATGACATTATGAACCCTAAACTTGTAATAATTGCATAATGAACCCTAAAATTATGAAAACTACATTATGAACCTTGAATTTATGTAAAGGGCATTATGAACCTTAACCTACTAACATGGTCATCTTTAATACTTTAAGTTGATAACGGGAATGATAATAACTAAAGTTACTGAATATGTAAAGTTACCTAAGATGGAGAGAAACTAAAATGAAACCTTATGATTTAGAAACTATGAAACTATGAAATCATAAAGCTATGAAACTTATAAGTACAATTATAATTCGTGTAGATTCGCTGAGGCGGGAGTAATCCGGTGTCTTGTGATCTGTCTTTGGTTTGTTTTGCTATCGAATAAGGTACAGATATTCTGCCCTTCTTGTAAGGTGCCTTCGTTCTCTTGATCTCTTGTATTGACTCGTTTAGGATTTCCCTAAGCCATTGCTATGTTCCCCTACACTTTGGTTCGTTCGTCTGATTCATTTTGACCTTGATGTTCGATATGACCCTGTTTGCTTTGAACCTCTATAATGATCCATTTGATATTCGTTCGTTACCTTGTTATATATTAGTATTTGAATCACATTCGAGGGTTCATTTGATTTTGGTAAATAGATGTGAAAACCTTTTCGATTATATCATGGAAATGTTTTGAGGAAAACTTATTTTAAAAAGATGTTTATGAAATATGCGATACCACTTTATTTGAAATCTTACTAAACTTTTATGAAAATTACTTTTAAAGACTACTTTTGTGAAAATAGTTAATAAAGATCATTTTGATGAAAACCATTTGATAAAGATGTCTTTAAATGAAACAATTGATGATGAACCTTTGATATCTGGACTTTGACTTTGATTCGATGACTTAGATTATTTGAACCTAAGCTTTGATTTGAACCTTGACTTTTATTTCAGAACTATTTGACATGAACCTTTTGCCATGTACCCTTAAGATATGACTTTTGATTATTTTGATAGTACATCTGACCTTTGACCTACAGTTTGATATCCGAGCCAATCACTAGGCATGAGGGTTTCATGTCCATGTCATTGACGCACCTTTGACATGACTCTAGGGCAGGAGAGTGATGACCTGTTCCGTCCCTTATTTATTATCTGCTATGGCCATTATGATTATTATTATTGATTTGTCTGCGGGGGCGTATGGGTGCATCCTAGATTTGATCTGTTTATGCTTGATAGTTATTTGTTAATTGTTATATTTATCTGGTGACTGATGGTGTGTGCGATACACGTCTTTCACATATCTGGGAGCTAGCTACTCTATTTGGTTATATTCGAGATGATATGATTTGTTTTGTTTCTGGGCTCGTGGTGGATTACTGACCTTCCCTATTTTCCCTTTCTTACTTTGTACCTTTATCTATACCTTATGTTATTCCATTGCACTATATCATACATGTTCGTTTTCTTTTGCTTTCGTTTTCGTTTATATATATCTGTTCACTGGGCTTTTTAAGCTCAGCCGCATTTCCTTTTCCTGCGGCAGGTTTTAGTTGGAAGCTGGGTATGAGTGAAGAGACTTTTGGACTTAGAAGACTTAATAGTTATTCTGGATTGGAGTTGATTAGAAGTTATTGTATATTAGAATTAGTATTCGCATTTGTAACCTTGTAATTTTAGTATTTCATTTGTAACCTTTGAGAATTCTTGTATTACTTGAAATGTATGCTTTGTTTTGATCTGATATGAAGCCATTAGTGTGACATCTTTACCCTTATTGGGTTGGGGTGTTACACATTGCCTCTTACAATTCCTCCATCCAAGGAAATTGCACCATCTTTAGGTCAATATGGAATTGGTATTCAGTTCACCAAGTTTTACAAACTTAAGAGCTGGCTAGTCCATAAGCAAACAACTTTTGGTAATGACAAATCAAATCCGTTGATGGTTGATAGTTTACCAAAAACTATATGGTATTTAACTAACCATACTTTACAGTAAATAGTTAACTAGTCCATAAGCAAACGGCTTTTGGTAAAGACAAATCAAATCCGTTGATGGTTGATAGTTTACCAAAAACTATATGGTATTTAACTAACCATACTTTACAGTAAATAGTTAACTAGTCCATAAGCAAACGGCTTTTGGTAAAGACAAATCAAATCCGTTGATAGCTGATAGTTTGCTAAAAACTATAAGGGATTTTTGCTAAAATTTCAAAGAGACTGCCAAGTAAAATTTTCTTTCAAAGGTACTGGTAGTTCAAATTTTGGTACTGGTAGAGTAAAATGGTACTGCTAGATAACCGTTGAGCCTGTCAGTAAAAATTATAGCCGTTGGGCCTGGTAGTTACAATTAGCCGTTGGGGTAATTCTGTAAATTACTGATGTTATATTATATTATATTTCACATATAAAAGATCTTTTTAACCGCCTTTTCATTTACTTATTATACATTTTCTTATTGTTGGTTAAAAGTAAAACTCTCATAATATCTTTCATCAGTCCTTATCACAATTAACACTCACCTTTCATCTTCTACCAGTACCACCATCAAATCCCACCATCCTAATCAAGTTTTTCATTAACTTTCACCATGGCTAATCTATCTTTTGTTAAACGTCACAACCAGTTAGCATTTTTGGAAAAGTCTGAGGATAATGCTTCTTTTCATCAAATAGTGGACTTTTTAAATGATTCTTACATCAGGTTTGCTTTACTTGTAAATCCCACTATTTATGAATCTCAAATTTTACAATTTTGGCAAACAGCTAAAGTTAAAACTTCTGAAAATGAGGACCAAAGGATAAGAGCCAAAGTGGATGGCAAAACCTTGACTCTTACTGAGTCATCCATTAGAAGACATCTTCATTTGGATGATTCAGATGGTATTAGTCAATTGCCTGATACTGAAATTTTTGAAAATTTGGAAAGAATGGGGTATAATGCTGATTCTACTAAACTCACTTTTCTTAAAAAGCATTTTACCCCACAATGGAGATTTTTGATCCATACAATCCTTCATTGTTTAAGCCAAAAGAAAACCTCATGGTAGCAATTTAGTGGGAACATGGCTACTGCTCTCATTTGCTTGGCAACAAACAGAAAATTCAATTTTTCCAAACATATTTTTGAAGGATTGGTTAAAAATGTGGATAGCCAAACAAAGTTTTTGATGTATCCCAGATTTATTCAATGCATCATTACAAAATCAAAACATTTGTTACTTCCCCCACACTCTCTTTATGAAACACCAAAACTTTCACACAAGGTGTTTTCAAACATGAAAATTAGTTTCAATGGGGAAGAAATACCACTTTTTGATGAAATGTTACCACAACATGTTGAAGAACCAACACCATCATCTGAATCACCATCATCAAGTTCTTCACCTGGTTACATATCACCAACTCATCTTTCATCACCAATCCCATCACCACTACCATCTGTAACACCACCAACACCATCACATCATGTATCACCATCCCAATCTCCTCCACATCAAAGTCTGGATTCTCAGACAGTGAAAGAACTAAAAGAGAAGGTGCAGCTCTTGGAAAATGCTCTTAAAAGTCAGAACACAAAATTTTCTGAGATCAACATCAAGTTAGTTAAGAGGGTTAAGAAATTGGAGAATGAAGTGAAGATGCTGAAGGGTAAAAGATCTTCAAAGTTGGTGTTATCTAGTTCTTCAAGATCAGATGCTGAAAGTTTGGGTCACTCTTCCAAAAAGGGGAGGATGGGTAGTTCAGAAGATGAAGAGGAGGCTCAATTTCATTTTCATGAAGGAACTCAGGTATATGATGAAGAGCCTGCTGGTGCAGAGCAAGAGCCTGCTAGGATTGAGAGGCTGTTGGCTATGGATTATAAAGGGTCTGCTGAACATGTCTACAAAAGAAAGAGGGAATCACAGCCTCAGGGGAGGTTGTTTGTTCAAGGAAAGGTATATGTTGATGATGAACAATCTGCTGCTCCATCTCAAGAACCTACACCAAAAGATAAGGGCAAGAAAGTTATGGTTGAAGATGAACCTAAGCCTAAAAGGTTGAAGAAATCAGAGCAATTGCAGATGGCCTTAGATGAGGAAGTCTCCAAAAGGCTTCATGAAGAAGAAATGAAAAAGGCTTTAGAAGCTTCAAGACTGCTTGCAGAAATGCAAGAACAAAAAGATGCTGCTCAAACTCTTCTTGACACTCAAGCTGCTCAGGAAACATTTGATGCACAGATGCAATGGATTATTGCCAATGATCCAATTGTGAGAGGTCAGGCTTCTATAATTATGGATGACCAAAATCTTAACACTGAAGAGAAAACAACAGAGCTTGAAACCTTTATCAACAACAAATATAGAGAAGCAGCTCTGGAAAATATTTTTCAGAAGATTCAAGAAAGCCAGAAGAGAGGTTTTAAGGTAGGCTCATCTCCAAAAGATCAAGTGAATTTCATGAAGAAGTTTCTAAGAAGTCAAGCTAATTGGACTGAATATCAACTGAAGAAGAAAACTCCTGAAGAAATTCATTTCCTTTATCTGAATGCCTACAAGACATGTTACTACAAGATCCCATCTGATGCAAAGCCTTCAATGAAAAAGAAAGATGCTCAAAAGAAGAAAGAAGCAAAATTGGATCCAGAGCAAGTAAGTAAAATGTTAATTGCTTTACCAACAATTATTGTAATACCCGAAATTCTTAAACTTGAAAAATGACCAAATTACCCTTGGAATTAAAATTTTACTTATTAATTATTTAAAATACCAAATTAATCCCAAACGCTTGGAAACGAATACCATATGAAGTGTAATAAATTTATACTTGAACATTTTAACATTTTCATGTCACAAAAATAATTGTAATATTTATATATTTATAAATTAGCCGAATATATATTTATTATACTTTATATTATATTTTCTATATTAAAACTAAACTAATTATAGGATAAATAACAAGAATAATACAAGATAAATTAGAAATAGATTTTTAGTGTTATCTTGAGTTTAGAACCGACCTATATATTTTCCCCCTCCTCATATATATCCGGTTTATATATATATACCATATTATCCCTAACAAAAGTCGACAAACTCAACCAAAAATCCCATCCGATCATTCAACCTTCCTAGAACTGTTCCAATAATTTTTGTGGGTTCTAATACATGCTAAGAGGTCTGGAAAAATAGAGGAACGAATTATAGAAGCTCGAGTTGCTAGTTTTTGATTTTTCTTGCTCGTTATCCATTACCGAGAGGTATAATTTACTTCTGCTCATCCGATTGTTTTTAATCCTTCCTGGTATTTTTCTAAGCTTTTTTAGGTCCTATATAATCTGTATAAAATAGCCAAAATGTTCCATGCATGTTTGTTTAATTGTTTGATAATTAACGAGACCAAGAACCCTAAAATTGAACTTAAAATCTTAAAGCGACTTGTAGATTTTTCTGGGCAGTAAGAGTATTTTTCCCTGATCTTATATGAACCTAATAACACTAGAAAAATATAGCTTGGATTTATAGAAGCTTAAATTGTCTTATTCGAATTATTGTTTCAAACCGGTTGAAAGGAAAAGTTTTAAAATTAAAAGAATGGGTCGAATTTTTAGGGTTAGGGTTAAGAGTATGCAAGTGAGTTTAATTAATATGTTTTAAGGTGTAATAAATGCTTCATAATGATTGGGATAATTAGGGTTAGGTTTTACATGGTTTTGTTATTTACCGATTATAGAATAAAAATTAGAAGGGTGTGTTTTGTAATTCTTGAAACTCATGGGCTATTTTTGGAAGATAATATAGACCAGGGATAACTTGAGAAAAATATAAGTTGGGGGTTCTATGTGTAAAATTTGAAAGATAAGGGTTTAATTGGTAAATTATTAATCGAATTATAATTAATTAAAGTAGAGGGACTAAAAGTGTAAATTCTGGAAATTCAGGGTTGTTTCGTATAAATAAATATATCAGGGGTATAATGTGTAATTTTTGATAATTAAGGGCTTAATTTGTGAACATGAATATTATAAGGGTTAAATTGTATTTTAATAAACTATAGGGTTTAAATTGTAAATTAAATTATATTAAGGGTCTAATTTGTAAATTGTTAACATTAAAGGACTAGAGTGGTAATTATGGATAACTTATGGGCTAAAAGAGTAATTTATTATATTTTCACTTTAAACCTTATTCTTTTATATGTTTACATTTAAAACCCTAAAGTATGGAAGTTTGTCATAATTAACCCTAAAATATTATAAGATGATAAAAGAAACCCTAATTCCATAATAATATTAAAGTAATGACTTAACCTAAAGTTATAATACTTAAAACCTACTAATTTTGGAAACTTACTAAATAAGGAAACTTTCTAAAAATGGAAACTTACTTAAAATGGAAAGATAACTAAAGATCAATTGTAATTTTGTCTTCTACTCCTCTAGGTTCGGGAAAGGAGTAATTTGATCCTTGTCATTTGCTGTTCTTGTGTTCTGCTAATAAGGTACAGATATTCTGCCCTTCTTGTAAGGTGCCTTCGTTATCTTGATCTCTTGTTTTGATTCGTTTAGGATTCCCCAAACCATTGCTATGTATTCCCTTGTATTGTGAACCTTAGATTTGAACCTTTGCTTTGAAACCCTTGCCTTGACCTTTGTTTGAACCTTGCCTTGAACCCTGCTATGAACCTTGATATGAACCTTGCCATAAACCTTGACTTAACCTTGAGATACTTGAGATTATAGCGGGATGAGAAAACCTTTTTAATTATTTAAGAAAATGTTTTAAGAAAACTATTTTTAAGACTATCTTTATGAAAACCATTGTAAAAGACCATTTTTATGAAAACTAGTTTGATAGATCATTTTTACGAAAACCATTATTGAAGGATGGTTTTTAAATGAACTTTTAGATTGAACCTTTACTATGAACCTTTGTTATGATCTCTTGTCTTGACCCTTGACCTGAACCTTGATAAACTTGGATTAGAAACTTGACTTGAATCTTGATACATTGATATGAACCCCTTGATATATGATTTGACTTGAACTTGAACTTGAAACATGATACTTGATACTTGACCTTGACCCACCGTTTGAGACTATGAGCCATACTAGGCATGAGGGTTTCATGTCCTTGTCATTGATGCACTAATGACTTGAATTTTTGGTAGGAAAGTGATGACCTATCCCGTCCCTGCCATTGACTTGATATTTGACTTGTACACGTAGATGAAGACATTGTGGCAGCCTACAGGGGCTTATGGATGCATCCTAGATTTGTATTGTACATGACTTGACTTACTTGTATTGTTTAGTGACATGATGGGTGTGTGCGATACACGTCATTCACTCTTGGGAGCTCATGACTCCAACCCTTGGAGGTATCCCCTCATATTATACTTGGTATACCGAGGTCACCCCTCCGTATACATGTATACTTGTTTACTTGATTTGAGTTGATCTGGGCTCGTAGTGGATTACTATTACTGTTACCCTATAACCTATGTTTGACTTGATACTTGACTTGACTTGATTTGAATTGGGCTTGTGGTGGGTTATGGTATCCTTTACACCTATCTATTGTAACCAATTCTTGATAACCTTTTCCCATTTTCTTTCCTACTCCTGTTACACCTTGAAATGTTTCACTTACTTCACTATCCCTTATTACTGCTTGGTTATTGTTATATCTGTTCACTGAGCTTTCGTAGCTCAGCCGCATTTCTTTTCCTGCGGCAGGTTTTAGTTGGAAGCTGGGTATGAGTGGAGAGTACCATTGGATTTAGAAGACCCTACTAGCTATTGAAGATGACTAGAAGAATTTATAGTTAGATTTAGAAATTATTGTATTGTAACCTTGTAGTTTCGGATTATCCATTGTAACCATTGAAATTCTATTGTATTATTTATGTCTTATGCTTGTGTTTGTTTTGATAATGAAACCATCATTGTGACATCTCTGCCCTTGTCGGGTCGGGGTGTTACAATTATACATGCTGATCCAATTAGGTCTAGACACCCTATTATTATTGGGAAATTCACCATGATAGATCAGGAAAGTCATGGAAAATAACTAGGGTTGGGGGACAAACTGCTATCTTCAAAAACTTTGAGAATCTAATAAGAGCATGTGATAGAGCTGACTTAGAAGAATTGTGGAATCTAGTTCAAATTAGGCTAGACACAAATTCTAACACTGATGTTAAGGAACAAGAACTTTGGGTAGAGTTTAATAGGATGTATGATCCTGATCCAAAGGATGTTCATTGGAAGTTTCCATATCATGATTCTACAACCACATGGGAATTTCTAAGTCTTAGCAGTGTACATCATCTTTTTACACAAAGTGGGATTGAACTCTTTATGTTGGCTGAAAAAGAGTATCCTCTGAGCTATGAAGTTCTTACAACCATGATTTCAAAGAGGTTAAGATGTGATAAAGATGAAGAAAAGTCAGAAGTTGTTCAAAGTTTGCTGATGAGCATTTTTGAGCAATGTGAAAGAAAAAGGAAGAATAGAGAGTAAAGGTTTTGGAAGAGTTCCCTCAGATCCTCAAGGTATGGATTTTATTCATAAGAAACTTGTGTATTTTAATGGAAATAACAAGTTTAGGGGAGGATTGTTGAGAATAAAATGTTCAAGTCAAAGAGCCTGCCAGATGATGTATTGAGCCTGCTAGTTGATTTTGAAGAAGTTGAAGATGTACTAACAGTACCTTCTGGGTAAGAAGGTACTACTAGTTGAAGAAGGTCCTACTCAGTTGAATGTCAAGTTGATAGATATTTATTTGTAGATATTTAGTTGTATTATTAGTCTTTGTACAATGTAACACGTTTAGTAGAAGTAGTTCAGTCTTCTATGTTGTGCAGAAGAATATACAGAGTAGTTTACATTGAAAGTTGTAATTAGTAGGTTAGAAAGTCCAAGTATCTTATTATATTATGCAACTTGACAACTTGTAATAAGGGGTCCTTATCCTATAAAAGGATCCCTTAGTCACCACCTTTGCAAAAGGTCTTTACTAACCAAATACTTAGCAATATCCAAAAACAGAACAACCTCTCTAGTAACTTAGTTACTAATTCACAAATCCTTAACAAATCAAAGATTCAAGGTTACTTTTGTAATCCTGGTGATAGTTAGATCATCCGTATTATTTCATCAATAATATTGAATCGTTTTGTGTTAACTCATATTGTATTCATTGTTCATTATAACTCACGTTTGCATTTTCACCACCTTTGTTTTCTTTTAAGTGTGTTATAGTAAATTCCGCGTACTAAAGCACATTCATTCCTAAATATCCCAAACACATTATTAAGATTAACATCCCAAGTGTTTGTATAATCCTTCACACTTTCCCAAATGTATCTTTGTGTATCTCCAAATCAATAATTGGACGTTTAGCTTGAATAGGATGATGAACATCCAATGCTTCTGGGATTATAACAATCATATGCTGCTTGAGTCTTTCGTCAGTTAATTCCTCTGCTGTTTCTTCTTCATCTGCTATAGGTACTTCTTCACCAATCTTCTGTTTCTTTGAAGATTCAGACTCCAATATTATACCATGTCTTCTTGTAGTTCTACATGGTTTTTCTGTTCCCATGGGAGTAAATGTGTTCACTCTTGTGTAAACCCTTTCAAACTCACTCTTGATCTCCTCAAAACTTCTACCTTGGAACTGCTTCCTTTTGTATCCAGCCATGTTCATCATGTAAACACACATGGTGTGTCTTTGCTGAGCTTTACTAGGTGGTTTACTCCTCTTTTCTTTGGCTTTTTGTTCTGCAGCAGACTTTCTTCTGGAATTTATTAGTTCAACAAGTTGTCTTGACTTCTCATCAATGGACAACACTTCATCTCCTCTGAGTTTACCTAACTTTTCCTTTAAAACTTCATCAGCATCAATCATATACTGAACTTCTTGAGCGTGATCAAACATTGCTTCAGTTGCTTGATTTGCAAGTCTTGTTTGATCAAGGAAATATGCAATATCAACAATTTCTGATGTTTCATCTTCCTGTGCTTTATTAGCTACCTCTGCATCAAAACTAATCTGAGCAAGAACACTCTTCTTGTCCTTCTTTGGTGGCTCTTCTTCAATCATAATGCCCTTTGCTTTATCTGCCCTTTGCCTTCTATCATACACATCCATATCTTGTTGATGAGAAGTACCAATATTTTTAGCATCCAAATCTTCTTCACCCATATCTTGCCTCCCCTGAAACTCAACATTCTGTTCACCCAAAGAAATATTGGGGTCTTGATCAATATCAGCTGTCTTCCTCCCCTGTTTGGAAGAAACATCCATGTCATCATCATCTGAGCTTGTAGCTGTCTTCTTCCATAATATTTGCCTTTCTCTTTGCTTCAAGTGACTTGACTTTAGACGGCAATTTCTTCACTTTTCAATGACCTTCTTGTAAGCAGTACTATACAACTGCTTTGTCTCCTTGAGTGCTTGCTTTGTCTCCTTGAGTTCTTGCTCTGTCTCCTTGAGTTCTTGCTTTGTCTCCTTGAGTTCTTTCTCCAACCCAGTCACCCTTTGAGTCAATTTGGTACAAATATCCATCAATTCCATTAGCGACACTCTGCCTTCATCACTTCCAGGTGTGTTACCTCCCGATCGAGGTGAATCATGGGGCATTTCCTCCATATTTGGTTGTGAGGCTGATTGAGAACCAGATGAACCTGTGGGTGTGTGATGGGACTCAACTGGGCTTGTTGATCCTTCACCCTGAATGTTTTGATTTTGAACCAACATTGTTTCAAAAAGTGGAACTACTATCCCATTAAACCCCCTAGAAGCCATGCTCATGTTACTGAACAGTTTTTGAGTAAGGCAAGGAGTTGGATAAACAATTTTATGAGATAGAAGCAAAATTTTCCGTATATTCAAAACCGTTTGTATAAACCTTGGATACATTAAAAACTTGTATTTGTTATCCACATTTTTCACCATACCATCAAAAATTAATTTTGTAAAGTTAAAAGTCCTGTTTGTTGCTAAACAAATGAGAGCAGTTGCAATATTGCTGCTGAATTGCTCCCATGCGGTTTTCTTTGGACTTAAACAATGAAGGATGGTATGTATGAAGAATCTCCATTGTGGGTCAAAACATCCTTTTTGAAAAGTCAGAATTTGAGAAGATGTGTCATACCCCATTCTGGAAAGGTGATGAAAAATTTCAGTATTAGGCAAAGAACTAATACCATTTTCATCTGCTAAATGGAGATGCCTCCTAACAGATGCCTCAGTAATAGTTATTATTCTGCCATCAACTGTTGCAATTAACTCTTTGTCTCCATTCTCAAATGTATTGGTAGTAACAGACCGCCAAAACTGTTTGATTTGAGAGACATAGATAGTAGGATCGAATGTAAGAGCATACCTGATGTGGGTATTGTTTAGAAAATCTATTATCTGGTGGAAGCGTTAACTCCCTTCTGGTTTCTCCAAGAATGCAACCTGGTTATGCGTATCACAAAACTCTAAATTTGCCATGAAAATTGATTAAATGCTTGATAAGAGTGCTGGGTTATGATTGGACCTACTTCAATTAATTGTTTCTCAAGTTTGAAGAAATGGTATAAATTGTATAAAGAAAGAGAGTTATCCAATTTATGAAACCCTACTCTGTTCTAGAGTTTATTTTTAAGAGGTAAGTAAAGTAAAGTAATGTAATGTAAAGAAATAGGGAAGAGTGGAAGTAAAGTTTATAGATTTTTGCATGTTCTTATACTAGTAAAGTAAAGTAAATGAAAGTAAGTGGTCCCATTTTATACTTTTTTATATTTGTGGAATTACTATTATAACCATGCTCCATAATAAATACACACTAAAGACAAAGGTTCTTTTTGACATTAACTCATTTGATTTTTGTCTTTATTCACTTTACTTCACTATGAAAGTTGGGACAAAGAAAACCAAGAACACACATAATTTTTGTTTCACTCCATTTCATTCCCTTTCTAAATAAAGCGAAGTTGTTAGGAATTAAGCTTAAGCAGTTAAGACTTTTGGAGGTAACAGTTAGAACTGTTGAAGGAAGAAGTTAAGACTGCTGAAGAGTATTGAAGACAAGAGCAGTTAAGACTGCTGTGAGGGAAGAAGTTGAGACGGTTTATGATTTATTGTAAAGTAGATAATTATGGAAAATATATTTTGTATATCGTATAAAAATAGATTGATAGTTATCTAGTACAGGAATCCTTAGTCTATAAAAGGATTGCCTAGGTTAAGGTTTAGAGAGATAAGATAAACGAACACAACACATATACGTATTATTAAGATTCAAGGTTGTAAACCCTAGTGATAGGAAGATCACTCGTATTATTATTTTCTAATAATATTGAATCGTTGGAAGTTATTTATTCTGTGTTCTTTGTTTATTCAAATTCATACAAAACATATAAGATCTTTTAAGTACTAGCTGGTAAATTCCGCGTGCTAGACTAAGTATAATTCTTTGTATCACATCTAACACGAGGAGTGTGTGTAGATCCGGTCAAGTGGTACCAGAGCCAGGTTGCTGATACATCGATTTAGAAGATCCGAGAAGAACAAAGATGGACATGGAAACAACACCATCCACAACTAACATTGCTGCTAAGCTTCCTATGCTTAAACCTAATGAGTTCGACATGTGGAGACTTCGAATTGAGCAGTTTTTCCAAGTGCAAGACTATACACTTTGGGAAATCATTGAAGATGGAAACTCGTTTACCCCTGTTGTAACAACAACTGTTGTTGAAGGTAAATCTGAGACTACAGTGCAGACAAAGCCAACTACTAATGAAGAGAAGGTAAGATACAAGAATGATATCTAGGCTAGGAGTTTGCTTCTGATGACTATTCCCAATGATCAGTTGCTGAATTTTAGTAAGTTCAAGTGTGCTAAATCTCTTTTCGAAGCTATTGTAGCAAGATATGGTGGGAATGAAGCCACGAAGGAAACTCAGAAGACTCTTCTCAAGCATTAGTTGGAGAACTTTACTGCAACAAGTAATGAGTCGTTGGATCATATGTTCAATAGGCTTCAAAAGTTGGTGAGTCAATTGGCTGTTTTAGGGATTGAGATGCCTCAGGAAGATCTCAACTCAAAGTTTCTGAGAAGTCTACCTTCTGAATGGGCTATGCATGTGGTAGTATGGAAAAACAAGCCTGATATAGATTCCATGAGCTTAATGGATCTATATAGCAACTTCAAGATAATTGAACATGAGATTAAGAAGTCTGCTGGATCAAGTTCAAGCTCAAGCTCAGGGAATTTGGCCTTTGTATCAACTCCCATATCCTCAAATCCAGATGAAGAAGTGCAAGTTGCTGGAACAGTTGGAACTGCTAGTGCAAATCTTGGTACTGCTAGCACCTCGAGCAGTACTAGTGGACTTTTGAATGATGATATTTATTGTGCATTTCTGACTACTCAGCACAATGGAAGTATGTTGACTCATTCAGACCTTCAAGAGAATGATGAAGATGATATTGAAGAGATGGATACTAAGTGGCAACTCTCTCTTCTCAGTTTGAGAGCTAGAAGATTCTTGAAGAAGACTGGTAAGAAAATTGTCATAAACAGTAATGATGTTGCAGGGTATGACAAATCCAAGATTGAGTGCTACAATTGCCACAAAAAAGGTCATTACTCAAGGGAGTGTAGATTGCCAAGTCAACAAGATGGAAAGAGTAGAGCATATGGAAACAAGTCAAGAGTTGTGGAGGTTACTGATTCAAGCTCGAAAGCCATGGTTGCTATTGATGGCTTAGGATTTGACTGGAGCTATATTGCAGAGGAGGAAGCAGAAGCATCTACAGAAGTTGCTCTCATGGCATTTTCGGATTCTGAGGTACAAGTTTCAAAATGTTCTAAATCTTGTGAATCTTTAAAAGAATTAGAAACACTTAAAAAAAATATGAGAGTCAGTGGAAAGAATTAGAGAAACTGCTTTTAGCTTAGCAAATCATAAGAGAGCTTTAGCTGTGTTAGAGGAGAAAATTATTCATTATCAAAACAATGAGTCTAAGTTTTCTGATGATATGATTATTGTTAAGAGAGACTTAATGTTTAGAGAGAATGAAATCACTGTTTTAAAACATGAGCTAGAACAGGTTAAGAAGGCTAAGGAGAACATTCAGATGAGTGTAGACACACTTGAATACACATCACAAGGTGTTAAAAAGATAATTGAGCGTCAGATTCAAAATAAAGCTAAGTCAGGCCTAGGATATAAGTCAGTTCCACCTCCTTATAGAGGAATTCCATCACCTAAAGGTATAGACTTAGAACACACAGGACTGCCTGAATTTCAATTACCTGAACTTAACTATGGTCCTCAACCTAAGAAGGATGTAGTTGATAAACCTGTGTTTGTAAGTGCAAGTGATAAATCACTATCTGAGGACAAGGTGTCTTCTGATAGGTCCTCACCTAAGGACTCAGATGCTCCAACAATTGAGGAATGGACTTCTGATGATGAGGATGATCAGGCTGTGGTTAAGCCTGTTAGTGCAAATGTGGAGGAACCAAAAGTTCCAAATATGGTTAAACCTGAGACTGTTAGGCCTAGTTCAAATGCCAAACCTTTTAGACCAACAGTTAGGTATGCAGAGATGTATAGGACCACAAACAAGCCAAGAGGTAACCAGAGAAATTGGAATGACCTCAAATCCTACCAATTAGGAAAGGATTTTGTTTGCTATAGGAAAGCTTGTTACTCTTGTGGTAGTTTTGATCATCTTGCAGATTATTGTGATAAATGGGTATCTGGATATACTAATCATAGGTTGAGCATTGCAAAACCTCAATCTTTTCCTAGGAATGATAGGATGATACCTAGATCAGTTCTTTTAAGGTCTGGACTTAGAGCAGTTCCAACTGCTAGACCAGCAGTTCCAACTGCTAGATCAACAGTTCCAACTGTCAGACCTATGAGATCAATTCACTCAAGGCCACCAGTTCAAAATCAAATAAATGTTTTTAAACCATCTTACACAACTGGTAAAAGAACTTTTTATGAGAAAGCAGTGGTGAAAAACCAAGTTTGGAAACCTAAGGTAACAATTGCCAAGACAGCAGTTCCAACTGCTTGCAGGATAATTGGTACTGGTGTGAATAAAAACACTGCTAAGGGAAACATGGGTAATGGAGTGAATGCTTCAGCATGTTGGGTATGGAGACCAATTCAACCCAATGGTGCTAAGATTATTTTGAAAAGAATAAATTATGCTGATGCTAGAGGAAAGCCTAAGTCTGATTTGGCTTGGGTTCCACAAGGAAATTAAGTTTTCTTGTTATATGCATTGTTAGTCATGTGCTTGTATTTGGAATTCTTTGTTTTTGGACTAACAATTGCAGGATTGGAGAGTAAACACCAAGGAATTATGAATGCTTGATGTTTTGGACTAAATGGTGTTCTGGAGATTAGTATGTGATTTTTTCATACAACAAATGGTAATTGGTTCACCATGTCTTATCCACATAAGAACCAACTAGTCCAGAGGAAACGGTTTCTGGTAAAGACTAATCAAATCCGTTTATGGTTGACAATTTACCAAAAATTGTATGGTTATCAGCTCACCATATCTAAATGTGAAGAGTTGGCTAGTCCAAAGCAAACGGCTATTGGTAAAGACATATCAAATCCGTTGATAGCTGATAGTTTGCTAAAAACTATGTATGAGCCATGTTATTTTAAAATTCTTATTTCAAAAAGTTGGGACGGCTCAATAAAATTTTTCAACAGTTGAGACGGGTAGTACAAAATATTGGTACGGTTAGTAAAACAAAGTTTTTAATGTATCCCAGGTTTGTTCAAACAATTTTGAATAAAAAGAAAAACCTGCTTACAGAACCAACTGAAATTTTTGCTACGCCTAGTCTACAATCAAAGGTTTTTCAAAATATGACTATGGCTAGTAAACTTTTTCAAGGGGAACCAGTTCCATTATTTCCTCAAATGATTCAAACTGAGTTGGGTGAAGGTTCAGCAGTTCCAACTGATCCCCATCACACATCCACTCAAGACTTTAAAACAACCCAACAACCACCTATTACTTATATGAGAAGGTCTAAACCTAGTCTAACTAGGGTTGTGACTGAATCCTTGCCCAAAGATTCACCTCTTATAGCAGGTAATACATCTAGAAGTGATGAGGGTAGTTCTTCACAAACTGAATTGATGGCTTTATGTACCAAGTTAGTAGCTCAGGTTGACAATTTGGAGAAGGAGCTAAAGCAAACTAAGGAGGAATTTAAAGCTCACAAGGTGACATTTGCCAGAGTTTACACAAAACTAACAAAAAGGGTGAAGAAGCTTGAAGAATAGTTGCAAAAGAAAAGGGCAAGAGTGGTATTGGATGATTCTTCTGATGATGATGATTCAGATGGCTCTGAAGGAGATGATGAAAATTCTTCCAAAAAGGGGAGGAAATCTGGTAAAGAGAGGAAATTTGAAGAAAAGGATAGATCAGGATCTCAGGGGAGGTATGAAGAAGGTTCTGAACAAGAAAAAGGCTATAATAAAGGTTCAAGTTCTGGTAATATTCATGAAGATTCAGCTGAAGCAGTTGCAAATGAAGAAGCAGTTCAAACTGCTGAGACAGAAAAAGAGGCAGAGCAAGTAACAGTTCAAACTACTGAGTCAGAACAACAAGCAGTTCCAACTGAAGAAACTTCTGCTGAACAAGAATATGAAAGGAGAAGAGCAAATAAAGGAAAGAAACCTATGACATCTGAAGAAGTGGCTGCTGTTCATGAACTTGAAAGGCTTAAAAGGTTGAAACCAAAAACTCAAGAACAGATTTCTCATGATGCAGAGGTTGCAAGGCTAATGCTAGAGGAAGATTTGGCTAATAAGGAAGCTGAAAAAGAAGCTAAACAAGCCCAGATGGATCATGATGAAGAATTTGCAAGGAAATTAGCTGCTGATGACACAAGGAATATATCTGAATTCATGGAAAGAAAAAGATCAAGTGAAGTTGATGTAGAAGAATTCAATGATCAGTTGCAATATTTTCTAGATTCTGATGTGATGGTAAGAGCACAAGCTTCTGTGGTTCTTAGAAATCAAGAGTTAAATGAAGATGAGAAGACAGAAGAGCTTAAGGAATTTATACTCAAGAAGAATGGAGTTACAAAGTGGGAAGATCTGATTCATAGAATAAGAGAAAGCCATAAGTCAGGGTACAAGACTAAGTTACCTACAAAGAGAGAATTTGTTAAGGATATGAAGCATTATCTGAAGAACTCAGCAAATTACTCAATGAAAGATTTCAAGGGAATGTCTTATGCTGTTATTGAAAAAGAATTATGTGAAACTTATGCTATTTTGAATTCTCCAAGAAGAAATGTCAAAACAGGTAAGAAGAGGGAAGCAGAATCTATGGAATCAGAAGTTGCTAAGAAACAAAAGTCTGATGAAGAAGGATTAACTGATGAAAAGATTAAAAGCATGATGGTGATTATTCCAGAGTATTCTTACATTAAACCTTTGCAGGTCAAACATCCAATAATTGACTGGGAAGTGTTTACTGATGGTAGAATGAAGGGTTGGAAGATTATCAGGTTAGGAGATATTTCTGAAAGATATAAGTTGTTTGAAAATTTGCTTAAAGGATTTGACAGAGAAGATCTAAATCAACTTTGGAGTTTAGTAAAAGAGATGTTCAGAGATATTGATCCAGTTGAAGATAAAGACAAAGAACTATGGGTACAATTGAAGAGATTTTATGAACCAGGTGGTGGAGAATCGATATGGAGATTTCAAGCTCAAGTCAAGGATATCTCTTAGAAGTTATTTGGTACATGTGGAGTACACAGAGTATCTACAAAGGATGGAGTAGAGATATATATGCTGGTTGAAAAACATTATCCACTCAGACCAGGTGTGTTGACTATGCTGGTATTTGCAAAACTGGAAGCTAATGAAGAGTCTGAGATGGCTAATATGCTGGTAATGAAGATATTCAATCTTGCACAAGAAGTAAAAGCTAGATCGAAGAGATTTGCTTGATGGGTATTTGAAAGAATTTTTAGCATTAAGAAAAAGAAGCTTAATTTGAAGAAACTTAATGATTGGGAAGAAATCATAAGTTTAGGGGAGGATTGTTAGGAATTAAGCTTAAGCAGTTAAGACTGTTGGAGGTAACAGTTAGAACTGTTGAAGGAAGAAGTTAAGACTGCTGAAGAGTATTGAAGACAAGAGCAGTTAAGACTGCTGTGAGAGAAGAAGTTCAGACGGTTTATGATTTATTGTAAAGTAGATAATTATGGAAAATATATTGTGTATATCGTATAAGAATAGATTGATAGTTATCTTGTACAGGAATCCTTAGTCTATAAAAGGATTGCCTAGGTTAAGGTTTAGAGAGATAAGATACACGAACACAACACATATACGTATTATTAAGATTCAAGGTTGTAAACCCTAGTGATAGGAAGATCACTCGTATTATTATTTGCTAATAATATTGAATCGTTGGAAGTTATTTATTCTGTGTTCTTTGTTTATTCAAATTCATACAAAACATATAAGATCTTCTAAGTACTAGCTAGTAAATTCCGCGTGCTAGACTAAGTATAATTCTTTGTATCACATCTAACACAAGGAGTGTGTGTAGATCCGGTCAGAAGTAATTGACAATAGTTACCCCAACGGTTAGAAATAAACCACGGTTAAAACCCAGAAACGGCTACCCAGTACACAGCAGTACAACGTTTTACTCTAGCAGAACAAAAGTTTGCCTAGCAGTAATAACTTTGTGCATCCACTCCATTCTCAGATAATTAATTAAACATCAAATATTTCATTGATATTTTTTAAGGCTACAAGTATATACATCTAATTATCCAACCTAAATACTAAACATACTAAAAACAAAACAAAAAAACCATCATCCTAAACTACTTCACTCCATTTCACCCCAACTTGTTAGAACCAGAGCTCTCTTCCCTGTTTCCCATCATTTTCTAGCTTTCCTTGAGTCATTTAAACACAATTTCAAGATCGCTAACCGTCTTTTCTAGATTATAAGGGTCCTGAAACCCATCTTGTTGTTCCCCCTGGTTTTGCAGCACAAACCCATTTTGCTGCTCCACCACAATTAGCTGCTGATCCTCTTCTTTTTGCTGCACCACCTCCTCCTCTTCACCTTCCTCCTCCTCTTCCTCTTCATCTTCTTCCTCCTCCTCCTCGTAGTCACGCAATCCCCAAACCTCATCCCAGTAAAAGTCTTGCGCATGCAGCCAGTTCAAAATTTGACCCCTCATCCACGTATCTACCTTCCTATACGACCCATATTCTGCAATGGGTTCATCCCCGAAAGCATTTAACACTGCGTCAAACAGCAAATTTTTGTTTAACACCCACTCGTACTCTTCAGCATCATTTTGAAAGGTAACATTATTTGCTGCCATTGTTGAAGTTTTCTTTGAATTGAAAGGGATATATGTGTTTGTATGTGTTCTTTGGTATATAGTCGATAGGTATAAATAGGATGGAGAGGTAGATGAATGGCTCCCAAGACTTTAGGCTGGAAAAGGGATCGACGGCGCGCGCCAAAAGTAAAGTGTCAATTGAAGTTTTACGATTTCCTTTTACCAAGTATTGACTTTCCATGTACAATGAGTTGATGCAACAACAAGTTGTATATCATGCTTTGTGAATAATAAACTTCCAAACTCAATATTTCCAACTATTGATCAAGTGGTGGTTTGGTTTAATTAAGAGTGGCAAGATGTGTAGAAAAAAAAAGAATAGTAGTTAAAAAAAATAAAAAATCTAATGGTGTTGACGTGGCGGTGAAAACCAACTATAGCCGGTAACTAGGGATGGCAACGGTTCGGGTTCGTGGCGGGTTTTAGTGTACCCGTACCCGTACCCGAACCTGTTTATAATATACCCGTACCCGCCCCATATCCCACCGGATACCCGATTAATATTATCCATCGGTTTTTCGGGTTTCCCCGCGGGTATCGAGGTTATCCGTAATTAAAAGTTAAAGAAAATGAATATCGTATCAAATGATTTAACGCAACATATCGCAACGCAACGTACTCGGCACGATATTCACCAAAAAAATCAAATGCGCAAGAGGTTTCAAAAGTTAATCATTCTCATTTCAAAAAATAATCTCGTTTTAGCCTTTTAAAAGGGTTTGGGATCCTCATTCGTGTGACGGTAGAGAACACGGACTCACGAGTACTCACTCCAAAAAAACGAATAACCGAATTAATAGTCGAGAAGAGTATTGACAATAACTCGAGTCGAGACGAGATGACGAAAACAAGTCGAAGAGATAACTAACAACAAACATATCAAATAAGATGAGTCGATTAGTAATCGTCTGTATTTTCCCATAATCCCGTTTATTAGTACAAGGTATACTCATTTTATGATTTAAAACAAGTTTGGACTTATGAAAAAATTAATCTTTGGAAATAACAAAATTTCGCCAAGACCCTTTCATTTATCGAACGTTTCCAATTCAAAAGACTTTATTGAAAATCAATTTCCCGAGTAATTTATAATATAACGAGTATTTATATAAACCCTAAACCCTAAACCCTAAACTCTAAACCATAAACGCTAAACCAATCCGTAACTCAAACAATAACCAAACGAATAGTCCAATAAATCCAAATATGTTAGTGTACGGGTAGCATGTCTCGAATAGTCCAATATCCCTCGTGTGTTCCGTTTTTATCCCAAATGTCACACGAAAGGTTTTCAAAATCGAGATCCTACTTAAGATCCTATGGTAATGAAACATACAAAAAAGTGAGTAAACCCTAATCAAAACACACATTCTTCTTACTCCCACGGCGGATTCCCACGGGTAACAGTAGGATCCTGGGGCAATTAAACCAAACCACCACTACTTGATCAATAGTAAAGGGCCAATTAATCCCTTTACCGATCAATTGTAAACAGACACAAAAATCAATAAACCCTAATCAAAACACACATTCTTGATTCTTCTTATTCCCACGGCGGATTCCCACGGGTAACAGTAGGATCCTGGGCCACCTTTCATTTCATCTTTGTCTTTTAATTTAGCTAATGGTAATAGTTTAAAAAACAGACGTGGCAAAGAAAAACACGCAAACAATGAATCCAAATGACAACAAAGGTATGTTTTTTAATGTTTTCACATATCAGTTGATGATTCATTGTACAATAATTAGTAACAGGCTTTTGATCTATAAATGGTGATGTTTGGGGTTGTTGTTACCGATTCTAATGTAAAGCTGTGTGAATTTATTGTTGAATGTAAAGCTGTGTGAAGTTTTAATTTATTCAAGTTTATGCTTTAACAGGTTCAAAGACAAAAATCCCTAGGTCCAAATTCAAAATCATTTCCAACAAGGTATATACTAAAGTTGTTATGTGTTTGTGGCTAAAGTTGTATACCTTATGATTGCGTGGTTTTGTAACCTTACAACAGGTTTTACCTCTCGAGGGATCTCAAGAGGCTTACAACCCCACCAGGCAGTGTACCTGACCGATGTAGTATAGTGTAGTGGTAAGTACGGGGGATTGATCATTCTCCACAGGGAATAGTGTTCGTTAGGTATGAAAGGCTACTCTAATTAGGTCTAAGGGTTGAGGAAGATTCTTTTTTTGTTTTTATAGTTTTTTATGAAAGCAAGTAAAATCTCGGGTTTTGAAGGAGTGGGCGGAATTAGTTGCTAGTCAACTAACCCAATTTACTACGAATGCAAATAAAATAAAATAACTGAAATGAAAATGTGGTGAGAAACTTATGTGTAGAGAAATGTGTTTACTTAGATTTCCTTACTCCCTAACTATCTTTTACCGGTTAATTAGTGTGTATTAGTCGCGTGGATGACGGGTGTATTCCTTAATACCATTCGTGGGGTGGCGTACTTACTTCCCCAACTCTACAAGCTCCTACTTCACTCCTATGTCGAGCCGGCTAGGAAGCTCCTAACATGGGATCACTAGAATTCGCTTGTGCATTAAATACAACCATAAAAACCTTTAGTACGCATTTGGTTCATGTTTCTTAAGACGTTCAAGCAAGTTACCGAATAGGAAGTTAGCCAGTTTTCTTAAGCCTAACATAGATAAACAATCATCCAATACAACTAACAACACACTAACAACCAATAATCAATAGCTAGGTTTCATTAGATCTAAGCAAACACAAGATAAATTTAGCCTAACATGTTAAACAAAAGACAAGAATAAGATAGAATCAAACAACACATAGACATATTGAATGATTAATTGATAACTTATCTTTCAATGAAACATGGAAGATCTCAAGGCAAAAAGCCCTGAAAAAGTAGCTAAAATCGTCTTAGGGTTTTATCCCAAAATTCCACACACTAAGCTCTCCTTCATGACAAAAAATTAGAAAACTATATATAGACTTTTACACCTGACGGCGTCACCTTATGGATTGTGACGCCATCACCTCGCCGCTTCTAGGGTTCCCGGATGACCTTCTTGACGCCGTCCCTCTTTAGCTCTTCAAAAATCCATTCTGGCTTATCAAGGCTTGACGCCGTCGAACCATGAACGTGACGCCGTCCCCTTATGATTTAAGCCGTGACGCCCTTGATCAAGTTAAAGCGTGACGCCGTCAGAATTCACATGCTATTTTCACTGGCTTATCATGAGTAAATTTCACGTCCAACTTTTCTTGCCAAAGCATGACGCCGTCCAGAGTAAATTGTGACGCCGTCAAGAGTAACTTTTAGCCGATTTTTGAGACTTTGTCGTTTTCTTCACTTTTATGCTCCAAAAACGTCCAAAATGCCTCCTTTTCCAGATTTCTCCTCAAAAGTACCTAAAATGACAAAATGAACGATTTAGGGCAATATTTGATCAAATAAATACGATTTAAGGCTTAAATGACCCCTTAAAAGCGGTACACTTTTCGCCTCATCAAATACCCTTACACTTGAGATTTGCTTGTCCTCAAGCAAATGCGCTTTTATTCTAATCAAAATACAAGTTAGGGGTCATTTAATGCTAACATAAAAGTAATTACAACAAATAATGGTTCCACTTCAATCATAATAAGCACGGAGATTATAAACTAGCACCTCACAAGTAGTGTTTAGATACTCACATCTCTCAAGTGTCATCAAAATAAATCTCATAAATGAAAACGGATAATATCTCTCACTACCTGTCATAGCAAATAGATTACCATAGGCTTGGGAAAGGATCGAAAACCTCCTCCACTAGGCGTAAGCACCTAAGATAAACTATCAAAGAGGGCTTTTAAATGGGTTATAACGTTAGGTGTAGGGAAAAGGAAAACACGGTTTTGTTGGATAAAGGATATTTTACTGGTGGCGAGTTAAAAATCTTGATCAATTACATGTACTATACAACGTTGCTAAGCCAAGACTAGACTCGATCTTAAGCTAGAAACAAAATAACAAAATAACAAAAATATAAAATAAACATAAAATGAAACGGGATGGTAGTCCGTATGTTTTTTTTTCTACTTTTCTTTTTCTCATTTTTTTGTATTTTTCTTGATTTTTTCGATTTTTTTTTTTTTTTTTTTTTTTTTTTTTTTTTTTTTTGCATACACTTTTGCCCTACCATCCAAAATAATACATCATAGGGGCATTGCATCCCCCTTACACTTGAATTTTTACATAACTTTACAAATACTAATCTAATGACTCTAATTAAGATAATTGAAAAACTTGGAGTACTTTTAAAATATTTAGCACATATGGGGGTAATAAATGATGTTCTTCCCCGTTACTCCATTACACTAGTACTTTACCCATGAGTCCCAATCGTCCCAAAACAATATGTACAAGGATATGACTCGACTTAGCAACCATGTAATCAATTAGATAATTAACTTGGGTTTAAACAAATGTTGTAACAATAATGCACTAAAAATGAGTGCATACAAGGTAGGCTAAGGCGATTTGGGTGTACATTTTAGTGGGGTGTAACAAATTCTTCCTTTAAGTAAAATGCTTAAAGGTCGAAACGAAAAGATAGGCTCTGAGGGGTGTACTAGGGGTATCGTGTACTAAAAATGAGTACAACGCAAAGGGTGTGGGGGAATTACTTGACCAATGTAGCCAACGTAATTATAACAAAAACACAGGTGTAAAACAATGGGTTAATCCTAATGCCTCTTATCATGTAGTAAATCTAACTACACGAATGTAGTCTCACTTGTGGCCTTGGAATGGTCCTAACGCAAGTTCTAGAATCTAAGTGCTACCGGTACACACATCATAGCATAAATGCTTTTCCTACCAATTCTAGGGGCGAACCTCACATATTTGGGGGTGGAAAATTTTTTAGTGGTACGGTTTTTGTGCTAGTTATATAACTCCTATCCGTGAGACGCTTATTAGAACTAAAGTTTCACTCCTATATGTTGTAAAAAAAAATTTAAATTTGGCACTAAAATTACCTTAACAAGTATTCCTCTCAGTTTTATTACACATCTATTATTAAACAAACAAAAATCAAGCGCAATTGTATTCTCTAAAATCGTACTTTTACCCTCCCCTTACACTTAAGATGAACATTGTCCCCAATGTTCAAATAATAAGATGTAAAAGCAAAAAGTAAAAGAATGAAATCAAATACTCCCCTGATTCGCTCGGTGGATAATGAAATTACACGGTTAAATCTTCCTCCAAAGAGAATGTTGAAGCTCCATGACTAATGCATCGCCATAAGCTTGATTCCATAAACATCTCCTTGTCCAAAATAACCTGTTAAACCTGAGAAAACAAACACGAAAACCTGCATAACATCGGCGGGAAAAATCTATATATAAGGATATAATGCTTGTGGAATGATAATTTTGCAGATTCCTGGAGATTATAAGTTGGAGATTTAATAAAAACTTTTTATGAAAACAAAACTTTCAAAAATTTCTGGAAATTAAATCTGACGCCGTCAGGTTATAACCCCTGACGCCGTCAGAAATGACCTGACAAAAATTTTCGTTTTAAGTTTCCGGAAAATTTCTGGAAAAACCTTTACCTTACTTCCTGGAAATCCTGCAAAACATCATTATGACTCGATACAAGCATTTGACTCAAACAAATACTAATATGTATGCTAATTTATTGTTATTACGATTCATGTTCATTTGTGTTCTAATAAACCGATTTAGATTTCCCTTACACTTATCTTTTGCAAAATACCTTTATATGTAGTTAAGACGAAGTTAAAAACAACATAAAGCATTTTCACAAATTAGTTTTTAACATGAACCAATAATAATAAAAATTAAACACACATACGGAAACAAATAAAAACAAACAAACAAATAAATAAACACACAAAGCAAATAAAACAAATAAAGCTTGGGTTGCCTCCCAAGAAGCGCTTTTCTTTATTAACGAGTCTTGTAGCTAGACTCAAAGTCAAGCTACCCTATGTAAGTAAGCTCGTCATCGAGGACGTCTTTAGGGTTAAGCTTGGATTGAAGTTTCCTATTGGTTCGCTTAGTACGATATATCTTTTCAAACTTCTCTCCATCCGGGTCATACAACGTCATCTTAATATGCCATGACCCATCTCCATCTTTGGGTGGTTTATCCCAATTCCACTTATGATCATCTTCCTCACAAATCCACTTATTCATTCCTAGGTTAATTGGCAGAACTCCTAGGAAATCAATCATCTTTCTAAAAACTAGAGGGTCTTCAAATGGATCCAATTCGGTGTCCCTAGCCAAGAGTTGCTCCACCGAATGCGTTCGGTTAACAAAGTCCTCTTCTAGGTAAAATGGGCGTTGGGGTCCTATGAAGTCTCTATCAATCCAAGGTCCATATCTAGATGGTCTCCTATTTGATTCTAGCCAATGTGGTGTTGGTTCCTCACTAGTATCATAGGCATGTTTCTTAACATCATAGACTGACCAAGTATCTCCTTCTCCTACCGC
This sequence comes from Artemisia tridentata subsp. tridentata, assembly GCA_021014915.2. NCBI lineage: Eukaryota > Viridiplantae > Streptophyta > Magnoliopsida > Asterales > Asteraceae > Artemisia > Artemisia tridentata. The sequence goes on from CP139507.1 coordinate 367,112,658, forward strand.
TATCTTGGATTCCTTACAATCAATCATAGCACTAGCGGTCGCCAAAAATCCTCTACCTATCAACAAAGGGCATGTAGGGTCGCTAACCATATCAAGGACGTGGAAATCGGCTAAAATGGTTAGTTTTCCAATGTGCACTAACACGTCCTTAACTACTCCAACCGGGTAAGCAACACTTCCATCCGCTAAGCCTATTATCACCTCGGTTTCTTCAAGTTTTCCTAGTTTTAGAGAGGTGTAGAGAGGTAACGGAAGTAGGTTAAGGCTTGAACCAAGATCGGCTAATGTGTCATAAGCCTCCGAATTACCGATCTTGCAAGGTAGAACAAATAAGCCCGGATCATCTAATTTCTTAGGTAGCTTGTTTTGAACAAAGGCGGTCCCTCTTTCGCCTAACTTGAGCTTCTTTTCATCCAACTCATCAACAACCGGACTTTCAAGGTGGAGCTCCTTGAATTCTTCGTCAAGGTTTTGAGTGGGAGGTGTTTCAACTATGTTGTTGACCAATTTGGATGTCATAACTTCTTGGTCATTTGGAACGACTTGGGTTTGTTTGAAACACGTGCTCATGGAATTGACCGAATAATATTGTGGGCAAGAACTAGGGGACGAAACCGATGAAATAGCGTTGACATTTAGTTTCGGGTTCTTGACCGTGTTGCTAGGGAGTGCTCCCATTTCTCGGTCATTGAGGGCTTTCAACAAGGTGTCAATCTTATCGGTCATCTCGCTTTGTTTTTGTTTGAAATCGGCTTCAAACTTGGCTAAACGAGCTTCTTGAGATGCCATAAATTGAGACATCAATCCTTCAAAGTTATTGGTACTACCATTGCTGGAAGGATTGTTGTTGAAAGTACGGTTCGAGTAGGAACCGCTTGATTGGAAACGATTAGGTGGGTTGGAAGAATTGGTTTGTTGAGAGTTTTGGTTTTGTTTCCACCTAAGGTTCGGGTGATTTTTCCATGAGGGGTTGTATGAATCACCATAATGGTTTGGCTCGGGTTTGAAAGTGTACCACTTGTCTCCCGCTCCGTCGGTACGCGAGGATGCGTAGTCCACAAAAGCTTGTTCGGGGAGTTCCATGCAATCACGAGTGTCGTGGGGACCACTACATAATTCACATGAAGAAGTGATTTTGTTCACTTGGTTTGAAAGTTTAGGAGCCTCGTAAGATTTCATGAGAAACTTGACTTGGTCTTCAAGTTCTATGATCCTACGGTCGGAAGTGCTTGAATTGTTCGAAGGCAAAGATATTGCCTTGACCGTTTTATTCAAATCACGGGGATCACTCCAACTTTCGTTGTCATAAAGAGCAAGATCCTCTAGGAGAGCCCATGATTGTTCCGCACTTAGATCACGTAGCTTGCCACCGGCCGATTGGTCAATGGTTTGCCTCGTGGAGAGATTGATATGGTCATAGAAGATTTGGACTTGGAGCCAAAGTTCTATGCCATGGTGAGGGACTTTTTGGAGTAAGTCCTTGAATCGAGTCCATGCCTCGTAGAGAGTTTCGCCTTGACTTTGTTGGAACATCAAGATATCATTCCTTAGCTTGGTAGTTCTTCCCGGTGGGAAAAACTGAGCAAGGAAACGAGTGGTGAGATCATCCCAAGAGGTAATGGATCCTGCGGGTTGACGTTCTAGCCACTGACTAGCTTGGTCCCGCAAAGAGAATTGGAAGAGACGCAATCGGGTCGTCTCTCGAGTGGCAACATCAAGGTCTATAGAATCAACGATTTTAAGAAAGTCCTTGAGATGTTGATTAGGATCTTCAGAACGAAGTCCATGGAATGCGCATCCACTTTGCACCAACCGGATGGTGTCGGATCGCAAGGGTGTGATATTGGCTCCTTGAGTGAGCTCAATGGTGTTTCGATAGCCATGGTGGCTAGGACGGGAATACTCTCCTAAAGTACGGGCTCTAGGAGGTGGTTGTGGTTGTTGTGGTGGTGGGTTGTGTGGGTTAAGGATATTACCATCTTCCATGATGTCGGACGGTAATGGTTACGAACAAAGACACGAAGAAAATAGATAGACTAAAGAAAACCTAGAAAAATAAAATAAAAATCTCACTAGAAAGGAATCTAGTGAGTAGACCTAATAGAAATAAAAATTCAACCTAAACAATAACTATTCCCCGGCAGCGGCGCCAAAAACTTGATTGCGTGGTTTTGTAACCTTACAACAGGTTTTACCTCTCGAGGGATCTCAAGAGGCTTACAACCCCACCAGGCAGTGTACCTGACCGATGTAGTATAGTGTAGTGGTAAGTACGGGGGATTGATCGTTCTCCACAGGGAATAGTGTTCGTTAGGTATGAAAGGCTACTCTAATTAGGTCTAAGGGTTGAGGAAGATTCTTTTTTGTTTTTATAGTTTTTTTATGAAAGCAAGTAAAATCTCGGGTTTTGAAGGAGTGGGCGGAATTAGTTGCTAGTCAACTAACCCAATTTACTACGAATGCAAATAAAATAAAATAACTGAAATGAAAATGTGGTGAGAAACTTATGTGTAGAGAAATGTGTTTACTTAGATTTCCTTACTCCCTAACTATCTTTTACCGGTTAATTAGTGTGTATTAGTCGCGTGGATGACGGGTGTATTCCTTAATACCATTCGTGGGGTGGCGTACTTACTTCCCCAACTCTACAAGCTCCTACTTCACTCCTATGTCGAGCCGGCTAGGAAGCTCCTAACATGGGATCACTAGAATTCGCTTGTGCATTAAATACAACCATAAAAACCTTTAGTACGCATTTGGTTCATGTTTCTTAAGACGTTCAAGCAAGTTACCGAATAGGAAGTTAGCCAGTTTTCTTAAGCCTAACATAGATAAACAATCATCCAATACAACTAACAACACACTAACAACCAATAATCAATAGCTAGGTTTCATTAGATCTAAGCAAACACAAGATAAATTTAGCCTAACATGTTAAACAAAAGACAAGAATAAGATAGAATCAAACAACACATAGACATATTGAATGATTAATTGATAACTTATCTTTCAATGAAACATGGAAGATCTCAAGGCAAAAAGCCCTGAAAAAGTAGCTAAAATCGTCTTAGGGTTTTATCCCAAAATTCCACACACTAAGCTCTCCTTCATGACAAAAAATTAGAAAACTATATATAGACTTTTACACCTGACGGCGTCACCTTATGGATTGTGACGCCGTCACCTCGCCGCTTCTAGGGTTCCCGGATGACCTTCTTGACGCCGTCCCTCTTTAGCTCTTCAAAAATCCATTCTGGCTTATCAAGGCTTGACGCCGTCGAACCATGAACGTGACGCCGTCCCCTTATGATTTAAGCCGTGACGCCCTTGATCAAGTTAAAGCGTGACGCCGTCAGAATTCACATGCTATTTTCACTGGCTTATCATGAGTAAATTTCACGTCCAACTTTTCTTGCCAAAGCATGACGCCGTCCAGAGTAAATTGTGACGCCGTCAAGAGTAACTTTTAGCCGATTTTTGAGACTTTGTCGTTTTCTTCACTTTTATGCTCCAAAAACGTCCAAAATGCCTCCTTTTCCAGATTTCTCCTCAAAAGTACCTAAAATGACAAAAGGAACGATTTAGGGCAATATTTGATCAAATAAATACGATTTAAGGCTTAAATGACCCCTTAAAAGCGGTACACTTTTCGCCTCATCACCTTAATTATACCATTAATTAATTTTTTTGAAACAAATGGTATGTTGAACTATTAGGAGGTATGGGAAAACACAGATTGGAAGAGAAAGAGCCCTTTCTATTTCTCTAGCGATGAAGAATCTGGTGATGCTGACACAAAAGGTGTGAATTTATTGTTGAATGTAAAGCTGTGTGAATTTTTAATTTATTTAAGTTTATGCTTTAACAGGTTCAAAGGCAAAAATCCAAACAACAACAACAACAACAAACCCAATCCCGCCGGGGTAGGGTATGGGGGAGGTAGGCTGTAGACAGACCCTACCCCTACCCCAAGGTAAACCCGGGAGTAGAGAGGCTGCTTCCAAAGAGACCTCCGGCACTAGGTCCAAATTCAAAATCATTTCCAACAAGGTATACTAAAGTTGTTATGTGTTTGTGGCTAAAGTTGTATACCTTAATTATACCATTAATTAAATTTTTTGAAACACATATGGTATGTTGAACTATTAGGAGGTATGGGAAAACACAGATTGGAAGAGACAGAGCCCTTTCTATTTCTCTAGCGATGAAGAATCTGGTGATGCTGACACAAAAGGGGTAATAATGGTCCATTTAATAAGTGATGTTTCGCTACCTTTATCACATTCTCAAGACTTAATCCATTATATATACTCGTTCAACTTGTAGGTATAAAAATAAATTTACTCAGGATATTGTCTTGGGACTGCCGTATAATTAAGAAGATGTATCAACCGATGGCCGTGAAGAAGACTTCTCGTACATTAAATGTGTTGAGAATTATGTAAAGGTGGTGATCATCTCGACTATTATGAACTAGAGGATAATTAGTTTAATATGGTACGTAGTAGCAGTTATGAGTAAGAAGATGTACGTTGTATCAACCGATAGCCGTGAAGAAGACTTCTCGTACATTAAATGTTGGGCCGTGAAGAAGACTTCTCGTACATTAAATGTTGTGTTGAGAATTATGTAAAGGTGGTGATCATCTCGACTATTATGAACTAGAGGATAATTAGTTTAATATGGTACGTAGTAGCAGTTACGAGTAAAAAGATGTTGTATCAATCGATGGCCGTGAAGAAGACTTCTCGTACATTAAATGTGTTGAGAATTATGTAAAGGTGGTGATCATCTCGACTATTATGAACTAGAGGATAATTACTTTAATATGGTACGTAGTAGCAGTTCTGATATTTAATTTGGATAAATGTAATTATTAATGGTGCAGTAACTGGTAACTAGTGTAGTTTAACTGTATCTATTTTATAACTGTAATGATAGTATTTTGGTTTGTTAAATGGTAGCAATTTGTGTTCTTGATGTGATGATTGCACAGTTAGATTTTATGGTAGCAGTTTCTGTTGTTGATTTGATGATTGCACATATTTATTTAATGGTAGCACTTTGTGTTCTTCATTTTTCATGTTGGTTTATGATTTAATGGTAGCAGTTTGTGTTAAATGGTGTCAAGTTGTGTTCATGATCTTGGTGTAATTGTGTAAATTTGAGTTCTTGATTTGATATGCAGTTTGTGTTCATGATCTTTGTTCTAGATCTTGGTTCATGATTTGCGATTAAGATAATGATATATAACATTTGGATCCAAAATTTTGATTTTTTCAAGTTTATGCTTTACTAAACAGGTTAAAATTTAAGGCAAATTTTTATAATAATTCAATTGTTATTTTGAAATTAGAATTTGGAGCCAAAATTTTGATCCAAAATTTTGAAATCGCCTAATTAGAAGCGGGTACCAAGAATAAGGTACGATTCATCTTCTTCCTATACCCTCTTTTCTCTCCTAAAATAAAAAAAAAAAAAAAAAAAAAAAAAAAAAAAAAAAAAAAAACTGCAAAGAAAACACAATAATCAATTCTTATATCACCATTACTCTCAAAGCCAGAATCATTTTCTTGTACCCATTTTTACTCAAGAGTCATGGGAATTCAACCCATTGTTGATAATCATCGTTTGCTTCCTGCTGATAATGAACATGATGATAACAACATAGACTATGAATCCGAAAAGTATTCTGATGAGGAAGATCTAGATGCGCCTGGAACCAACCAATCAGATCGGATACTAGCTAAGAGAGGCATGACCAGGCTATTTAAGTTTCGCATGAAATATGGCAACCCTGGTGGAATAAAGCTCAATGTAACCTTCGATGCATTGAATAGGGTATCATGGTTACATAGAGCACTGTTTACGAGTTTTTTAGGAGATCTGGTTCGTGAGCACATAGGTTTGAAGAATCTTTCCTGGAGGAATGTGAATAAAGAAGAAAGAGATAAAATATGGACTGACATCACTGTACATATATACTACAGTATTTTTTAACCCAGTACTACATAATTTTATCTATGCAGTTACATTATGTGCAACTAATTAACAACATTGTGTTAATCTTTGCAGCGATATTTTGATGTTGACGTGACATTCAGAAAATTGGTAATGACTCGTCTTGGTAAACTGCTAAGGACTTTCAGAACGAAGCTCAGAGAAGAATACATTTTGCCCCACCTAAATACACCTTCCAAACTGAATGAAGTCCCGGCCAAGTATGGTCGATTTGTGAAATCAGAAGACTGGGTCGAGTTTGTAAACAACACGACCACCGATGAATACAAGGTTTTAATTAGTCATCTTTATTTAAGTCTATATGTCATTTCATAATTTTCAGTTTGCAGCATTACCACATGTAAACGCCTTATGATTTTGTGTTTTTAGAAGATAGCTGATAAAGCTAAAATGTCGCGTTCCAAAAATATTTATCAGCATAAAATGGGACGAGGTGGATATGTTTATTTGAAAGAGAAAATGGTAAGATCACATGTGTATGCACCTTCATATTTTCGTTTATCTTGTTTTAACTTTACATGTGTATGCATTTGATGTTTATTAGATCAAAAATAAAGAGATTGAAGCAGATGAAGAACCCCCGCGTGGTATAATGTGGTTGAAAGGAAGGGTAAACAACGATGGCGAATTTCCAGATGATGAGATCACATCAGTGGGAGATACACTTGTAAGTTTGACTGCAAATTCTATTATTATGCTTATATACCAGCAGGATTAAATGTGTACTAGCAGTAGTAAATTGTGTACTAGCAGTGGTAAACACTAGCCATATTTGTAATTGAAGTTCATGAGCATCACTAACTCCATCTGAGCAGCATTGACACAAATAAGAGCATCAGTTACTCTAACAGCATCCAGAAGACTTTTAATCCCAACATTTCCTATATTTTTTTTTGCAGAAAGAATCTGATGACCAGATCAAGAAATTGTCCAATGAGATTACAGAAACAAAAAGAATACTTACTCAACTGATGGCACAGTTGAGTCAACAAGGGGTGCAGTTAAATTTGTCATCTCAATTGCCAGTAGCCTCAAATGCAAGCCAACAAGGGTCTACAGATTCCCAATCGCAAGGAAATGTGTCTCCAACACAAGGAGTACCAACAGTATGTATTTCAACATGTTTCTTGTTATTCTTTTGTTTATATAATGTAACGTGTTTTATATATACATATAGGAACCTGCTAAAACTGTCGGACCTAAGAAAAAGCCTAAGTCACGACAAAACGGGCCTCCAGATTCCCAATCAGAACAAAATGTGTCTCCAACACAAGCACTGACAACAGTATGTATTTCAACATGTTTCTTGTTATTCTTTTGTTTAAATAATTTCTTATATATGTACATGCAAAAATTCTTTTTTTAAGCCATTTAACTGCAAACTGTGGCACTTAAAGAAATCAAATATCGTTGCTTTTGGTACATACATGTGTTTTTTCAACGTACATATATATAATTCTTGATATATAATTCAATGTTTGATACAAGCATCTTTTGTTACTACAGGTTACACTACCAACTACAATGCAAAAGAAAAGTGACAACAACTGTGGACCAACAGCACCATCGAAGCGCAAAAGTAATGTCTCTATTGAAGCCCTAAAGCAAGCTATGCCGGCGAAGAGTCAAAAGTCTTTAAATTATGGTACTTGAGAATTTGATTATGTACGACATTACAATTGTATATTCTGTTCAGTTATATACATTCGAGTTTTATTCAATTTCAAATTTCTTTTTGTTTATGATTCTGTTTTATATATATAATATACTCATTCCAGCAGCACTAGCATAGTACTAGCAGTAGCAACTCTGCTCCAACAGTACTAACTTAAAAATACCAGTAATAACCCTGTGACTAAAAGATGCAGTCACGTATTATGGTCACGCTTATCAACATTATTGGCCACTCTTTGTTTAATTCGATGTGTGACTAAATATTACAAAAGGCCACGCAAACATAAAATTCAAGTGGCCATTGGATGATCAATAGTCACACAAAATACAAATTTCTTCACTTTAAACAGCATATGGTCACACTTACTAACACTTTTGGCCACTTTATGCTTAAGTGTATGTGACTAAATACCCAAAACAAACATGCTTTGTGTGACTGAATATTACAAAAGGCCACACAAACTAAAAATTCATGTGACCATTGGATGATCAATAGTCACACAAAATAAACATTTCTTCACTTAAAACAGCATATGGTCACACTTATTAACACTTTTGGCCACTTTAACGCTTAATTGTATGTGATTAAATACCCAAAACAAACATGCTTTGTGTGACTAAATATTACAAAAGGCCACACAAACTAAGAATTCATGTGACCATTGGATGATCAATAATCACACAAAATACATATTTCTTCACTTAAAACAGCATATGGTCACACTTATTAACACTTTTGGCCACTTTATGCTTAATTGTATGTGACTAAATACCCAAAACAAACATGCTTTGTGTGACTAAATATTACAAAAGGCAACACAAAATAAGAATTCATGTGACCATTGGATGATCAATAGTCACACAAAATACACATTTCTTCACTTAAAACAGCATATGGTCACACTTATTAACACTTTTGGCCACTTTATGCTTAATTGTATGTGACTAAATACCTAAAACAAACATGCTTTGTGTGACTAAATATTACAAAAGGCCACACAAATTAAGAATTCCAGTGACCATTGGATGATCAATAGTCACACAAAATACACATTTCTTCACTTAAAACAGCATATGGTCACACTTATTAACACTTTTGGCCACTTTATGCTTAATTGTGTGTGACTAAATACCCAAAAAAAACATGCTTTGTGTGACTAAATATTACAAAAGGCCACACAAACTAAGAATTCATGTGACCATTGGATGATCAATAGTCACACAAAATACACATTTCTTCACTTAAAATAGCATATGGTCACACTTATCAACACTTTTGGCCACTTTATGCTTAATTGTATGTGACTAAGTAACCAAAACAAAGATGCTTTGTGTAACTAAATATTACAAAAGGCCACACAAACATAAAATTCATGTGGCCATTGGATGATCAATAGTCACACAAAATACACATTTCTTCACTTAAAACAGCATATGGTCACACTTATTAACACTTTTGGCCACTTTATGCTTAATTGTATGTGACTATATACCGAAAACAAACATGCTTTGTGTGACTAAATATTACAAAAGGCCACACAAACTAAGAATTCATGTGACCAGTGGATGATCAATAGTCACACAAAATACACATTTCTTCACTTAAAACAGCATATGGTCACACTTATTAACACTTTTGGCCACTTTATGCTTAATTGTATGTGACTAAATACCCAAAACAAACATGCTTTGTGTGACTAAATATTACAAAAGGCCACACAAACTAAGAATTCATGTGACCATTGGATGATCAATAGTACACATTTCTTCACTTAAAACAGCATATGGTCACACTTATTAACACTTTTGGCCACTGTTTTTTAAATTGTATGTGACTAACTTGAAAAAAACAACACACGATGTGTGACTAAATCATCACAAATGTCACATTTATTATATTTTCGTGTGGCCATAGGATGGGAAATAGTCTCACATACTGATGAATCCAACAAAACTTGTGCCTAATTAGTCACACATATTCGGGTTTTGGTCACTCTTTTTCGATGAAAACGGCCACAAACTAAACAATGTGACCATATGATACCTACGGCGGCGCGACTTTTTGTCACACACACCCAAAAAAAGGTGTGTGACTATATGCATATAGTTACGCATTTCCAGTGTGACGATAGGTGAAATCTGTACCAGTGGTGGGTGATGGTGGTTTCTGGTTTTAGTACTTGGCAGCAAAGATGGTGGTTTTGACTAAGTCAAATCTGGTTTAACTAAAAAAACGGGTGTGGGTTATTTTTAAGGATTGGGCTTTGCATTTGGTGGGCTGGGGATAAGGATTGGAAATGGGTTGGGTTTAATTTATTTTGGATTTAAGGGATAAGGGTTTTATTTGGTTTATGGGATTAAACTTGAAATGGGATAAGTTTTAGGGATTAATGTTGCCAAGTTTGAAAGCTGAGGGACCTCTTATGCCAATTTCTGAAAATTATTCCAAGGGCCAATTCTATCATTTTGATCATAAATGTGGTCCAAACTCGTAATCCTTTTCCCGGCTTCGGTTCTTCACGACTTTCCACTCTTGTGCTCGGTTTTTGCCTGTTTTGCCTCGTTTTCAATCCTTTTGTACCTGAAACACATAGAAACACAAACCAAGGATATCTGCAATATAAATTGGTATATTTGTCCATTTTTAGTATTTTTATGGTCTAAAATGGGCATAAAATGATGAGTAAACAGACACTCATCAAAGATATTTCATAACGTTCTTGTAGGCAGGGAACTTTTGTGGACAGGAAAAGTTTCCCACCACATTGTTCTTGGTGAGGTCTACTCCTTCTAATATGAATTCCACATTAGGGGCGTAAATGACGGCTTTGGAAGAAGCCATATGTGTAGGTGAGTCTGGGTTTGACATACGGTTTTTGGGTTTCTAAAGCTTAGGAACACACACACAAAATTTTGAGAGTTAAAAATGGCAGAGTTTTGCTTAGTATTCTAAAAAACGTGTGTGTGTTTATTTTGTTTGGGGTATTTATAGGGTAGTGGAGATGGGGGTATTTTTGGCATTTGAGCGGTTTTATTTAATCAAAATATAATTTTTGGAAATTATTTTGAATAAAATGTTTGGGATCCGCATTAAATGCCACCACTCCACTTTTCCTCTTTTTTCTCAACTGTCAAGGTGAACAGTTGAGCAGTTTCTGCAAAAGGAGAAGTTGCAGAGTTTTCATCATCACACAGCGTTTTGTGTGAGAGAGGGCATTGAATGCCCAGTTGGGAAGTGGGGGCCCATGAGGTGTATGCCAGAAAGGCAAATGAACAAATATTCTTATTATTAAATAAGAATTCAGTTACAACCTCGGACATTTACTAACTAGATACTTAGAGCATTTAAGTTAGCATTGAATGTCATCTGAGGACCCTGAATGACTTTTCATTCAGTGAACCAGTTTATTCAGGAATTGGGTTTATTCCTGATGATTCAAAGGTTCAGGAACTTGGGTTTGGTTCCTGATGGTTTTAATGGATCAGGAACTTAGGTCTAGTTTCTGAGATCCAAAATTTCAGGAACTTGGGTTTAGTTCCTGAGGAGCAAGAATTCAGGAACTTGGGTTGAGTTCCTGAGGTTCAGTGATCTTTTTCACTGAAGAACACATTGAGTCAAGGACTTGGGTTATCAGAATTTACACATATTTTGGATGGAATCAATCAGTGGACTGATTCTCAATATCCAACATTCCTAGTTCAGCTTTTAGTCTGGTGAAAGTTGGTTCATCCAATGACTTGGTGAATATATTAGCTAACTGATATTCAGTAGGAATGAAGTGTAATTCTATGTCACCATTTATGACATGGTCCCTGATGAAATGATATCTAATATCAATGTGTTTTGTTCTCTGATGAAGAACAGGGTTGTTTGAGATGGCAATTGCACTTGTGTTATCACAAAAGATGGGTACCATCTTGTACTGAATTCCATAGTCACTGAGTTGAATTTTCATCCAGAGTACATTTGCACAACAACTTGCTGCTGCAACATCTTCAGCTTCAGCTGAGGACATGGCAACTGATTGTTCCTTCTTAGCACTCCAACAGACTAGTTTTCCACCAAGAATTTGGCAGGAGCCTGAGGTGCTTTTTCTGTCCATGTTGCATCCAGCATAGTCAGAGTCTGAGTATCCTTTAAGATCAAGGCCTGAACATATTGGATAATATAATCCAAGGCTTGGTGTACCTTTCAGGTACCTGAATATCCTTTTCACAGTAGTGATATGAGATTCTCTTGGGTCAGATAGATATCCGGCACACAAACAGACTGAGAATTGGATATCAGGCCTTGATGCAAGTAAATACATCAGTGATCCTATCATTCCTCTAAATAGAGTTTGATTTACTGGTTTACCAGTAAGATCAGGACCAAGGTTGTTTGGGGGTACCATGGGAGTCTTGACTGAGGCACAGTCACTGAGCTCATACTTCTTCAGTAGGCTTTTGACATACTTCTCTTGACTGATAGAGGTTCCTTTATCAGTCTGCTTGATTTGTAGCCCAAGGAAGTAAGTCAGTTCTCCCATCATGCTCATTTCAAATTTCTTTGCCATCAGTTTCTCAAACTGTTTGCAAAGTTTGTAACTTGTTGAGCCAAAGATGATGTCATCAACATACACTTGTACTAGTATGACATCATTATTTGTCTTATAGATAAACAATGTGTTGTCTATCTTGCCTCTGAAAAATTTGTTTTGGATCAGGAAGGCTGAAAGAGTCTCATACCATGCACTGGGAGCTTGTTTCAGTCCATAAAGGGCTTTGTTAAGCTTGTAGACATAGTCAGGAAACTCATGGCTTTCAAATCCAGGAGGTTGCTGAACATAAACTTCTTCTTTCAGTGAGCCATTTAAGAATGCACTTTTAACATCCATTTGGTACACTTTGAAGTTCATGTATGTAGCAAAAGCAAGGAAGATCCTGATTACTTCCATCCTTGCTACTGGTGCAAATGTTTCTTCATAGTCAATGCCTTCTTGTTGATTATAGCCTTTGGCTACAAGTCTGGTTTTATTTTTAATGACTATGCCATTTTCATCAGATTTGTTTTTAAATACCCATTTCATGCCAATGACTGAAACATCTTCAGGACATTTGACCAAGGTCATTACCTTGTTTCTGTCAAATTGTTCCAGTTCATCATTCATGGCTTGAACCTAACTTGGATGTTTTAGTGCTTCCTTAACACTTTTGGGTTCAATTATGGAAATGAAGTCCACAAATAGGCATTCATTGGCTGAGGCTGCTCTCAGTTCAGCAGCCATGCTTCTTGTGAGCATGCCTTCAGTAGGCTCACCAATTATATTGACAAGTTCTATATCCTGAGACCTAGTCCAACTGTCCTGAGGTCTTGGAAACTGATTAGAACTTGTAGAGGTCTGATGGGTAGGATCAGGATCAGACACATGATGTTCTTCAGCATCTTGAGTGTCTGAGTGGGTTAACACATCACTGAGATTGTTTAGTACCTGAGCACTTTGTACTGACTGAATGAATTCATCAGTATTTTGTGCTTCAATAAACTCAGTGATGGTTGGATAAGGAAGGTTATGGGGAATGATGTAATAGGAGATGTCAGCATTTGCATGGTACTGAGTGGAAGGACCATTATCAGCATGATGTTCATCAGGAGGGTATCTTGATGATTCATCAATACCTATCTCTTCCACTGAGTTGTTAGAGACACTGATTGCATCAGTGCTCTCATCAAAGGTAACATGAAATGTTTCCTCAGCATGCTGTCTCCTAGTGTTGAACACCCTGAAGGCCTTTGAGACAAGGGGGTATCCTAGGAAGTATCCATCATCAGCTTTGGAATCAAATTTTCCTAAGTGATCCTTGTTATTATGAATAAACACAGGACACCCAAAGACATGAAAGTAGCTGATGTCAGGGATTCTTCCCTTGAATAACTCATAAGGAGTTTTGCTATGTCTCTTGACAATGATGGATCTATTTTGTGTGTAACAGGCAGTCTTTACTGCTTCAGTCCAAAAGTGTTTGGAAAGGACTGATCCATTTAGCATTATCCTAGCTGCTTCAATGAGTGTTCTATTTTTCCTTTCAGCCACCCCATTTTGTTCAGGTGTGTAGGGCGAGGAAATTTTTTGTGAAATGCCTTTCTCATCACAAAAGCATTCAAGTTCATAATTTTTTAACTCTGTTCCATTTTTAGTCCTAATCTGATTGACTTTGATGTCATTCTGATTTTCAATGTTCCTGACAAAGGACATAATTGTTTCAGCTGCCTGACTCTTTTTGATCAGGAAGTATACCCAAGTGTATCTTGAGTATTCATCCACAATGACCAGAGTATACTTCTCATGGTTAATGGATCTAGGACTAATTGGTCCAAATAGATCCATATGGAGAAGATGAAGGCAGTTCCTGATGGAAAAGTTGGTTTTGGTTTTAAAGGATGCTCTGTGATGTTTACCTTTTTCACAAGCTGAGCATGGTTTGTCCTTTGAAAACACAAGAGATGGTAAGCCAAGGACCTTGTTTTGTTTTACAAGGTTGTTTATGTTTTTGAAGTTTAGGTGGGAGAGTCTCTTATGCCAAAGCCAGTTGAAAGTATCAGTGGCCTTGGTAAAGAGACAAGTTCCATTCTGAGTCAGACTGGACATGTCTAACACATAAACATCATGTCTTCTTGGTGCAATAAGGACAACTTCCTTATTAGCATTGAAGATGATTCCTTGTTTATCATCAAACTGAACTATGTATTTCGCATCACATAGTTGACTGACACTTATCAAATTGTATTTTAGACCATTTACATAAGCTATCCTAGTAAAGACTATACCATTGCAGTTTACAGAACCATAACCTTCAGTGAGACATGATGAGTTATCAGCAAATATCACTTTGGGTCCTGATTCATCCACATACTTGTGCAGATACTCCTTCACACCAGTCATGCTCCTTGAACATCCACTATCAAGATGCCAAACAGGATCCCTGGCATGTTTCTGCACAAATAGTAAACTGGGTCAGTTCTTTCTAGGACTCCACTTCTTGGAGGGCTTAGCTTTGAGGGTCTTATTAACATTTTCAAGTGATTTATGGTCAGTGGTGGAGTGGACTGAGCTACCACATATTATGCATTTAATTGCTGATGTAGACTCAGTAGACTGAGAGGCTGACTTTGTCATAGCTCTACTGGCCTGAATGGCCTTACCACATCCTGAGGTGTTATGAGTGGAACTTCCACTATTTTCACAACAATTGTCAATTTGACAATCCTTAGGATGGTGGTCATTGAACCCACAGTAAGGGCAACGTGCAAAAGGCTTTGCCTTTTGTTTCTATTTCTGTTTAGAATCAGAAGGATAGTTTAAAGACTGAGCTTTAAGACTTGCCATGTTTGATGTGACTGAATGTGTTTTATGATCAGAGGTCCTGTGATCATCTTTTTTGCAAATCATGCAATAAAGAATTCTATAGCAATCATCAGTGATATGATTGGTATAGTTACACAGTTCACATCTTTTTAGAGGTTTTGTGGGTTTGGGTTTGGTCTTTAAGGAAGCTGGTTTTTGTTCCTTCTTGGATTGAGAAGGTTTCTCAGAAGTTGCAATCTTTTCTCCCAGCTTCCTGACCATTTCAGCCAACTGATCAAATTTAGAATCAGGGCTTTGGGTTGTTACTTCAGAAGGGACTGAAGTTGATGAGTCATCAGTATTTACTGAGACTTCAAGGGTTGGTCTCTTCAGGATGGTTGTTCCCATTCCTGATCTCTCCTTTGGAGAGTGTGGTGAGAAGACCATTGGTGGGAGGCCTGAGTTTGGTGCAGCACCCTGAAGGGTATTCAGTGGTGGAAGTGGTGGATATGATTCTGATTCAGACTCATTCACTGACTCAGTATTACTGAGTTGTTCAGTGAGTTCAAGCTTACTGAGTTGTTCAGTAAGTCCAAGCATATTTTTCAAAGCCTGACTTTCAGGAAGCAAGATCTTTCCAGTCTCAAAGTTTGGTAACTTACTGACTGGGTTGTCCCTGACAATCCAGTCATTTGACTTGGGAAGCATTTCTTGCTCAAAAGATATGCCAGCTGGAACAAAGGTCAGTTCACTGGGACTTACATAGGGGTTAACCATGTGATGGTCAATTCCTATAGTTTTCCTAGGGATTAAACCCACAGTATCAAATACCTTGGGGTTCTTTTTGGTCCAGCCTTGGATGACAGCTTTTTCTTTGTTAAGTTCAGTTTGTAGGGCTTGGTTTTGTTTCAAAATTTCAGTCTTCTGAATTTGTAGAGTTATTGTTTATAATTTGGCTTGCTTCAGTACAAGCAATTCATCTCTACATTTATTCAATTCTGACACTTTGTTGTTATATTTTGAACACATGTTAAGCCTTTTTTCCTCAACAAATTTAAGATCTACTCAAATATAATTCATGTAAGACTGCCAATCAGAATCATCATCCATAGAAAGTAAAGTGTTTACCTTCTTCATGGTGATGTTTACCCACTCTCCATTCCTTGCATGGCTTTTTCCAACAGCCACCTGATCACCTTCAGAGAGTGCCATCAGTGCACTCACCCTAATTTCCTCATCTGAGGAGTCCTCTTCATCATCCCAGTCATAAGCTTCAGCTACTAAAACCTTATTCTTTGCCTGAACAGGTTTGGGTGTTTGAGCAGCCTGTGACATAGAGGGATTAGTTTCAAGAATTGCAAGTTTAGCCTTGGCTTTCCTATATTTTGCTTCAAAGTCTTTTTGACCCTTGTTTTGAAATTGTTGGGTCGACTGAAACATTCTAGGTTGAAACTTGCTAGTTCCTGAGGAACTATTTCCTGAAAATTTGTAAGAGGGTTCTGAGGTGGTTTTAGAATAACAGTCCTTAGCAAAATGACCCTTTTTACCACAATTAAAGCATTCAGTGGTTTCATTTGCTTTTACTTTTGAAAAGTTGGACTGGTTTCTTTTGATGAAACGTTTTGAACTAGCAAGGAGTGCCCTCTCTTGGAATTCCAGGTTTAGATCTTTTAGGTACTCATTGATGAAGCGAAAAGTGTACCGCTTTTAAGGGGTCATTTAAGCCCTAAATCGTATTTATTTGATCAAATATCGCCCTAAATCGTTCCTTTTGTCATTTTAGGTACTTTTGAGGAGAAATCTGGAAAAGGAGGCATTTTGGACGTTTTTGGAGCATAAAAGTGAAGAAAACGGCAAAGTCTCAAAAATCGGCTAAAAGTTACCTTTGACGGCGTCACAATTTACTCTGGACGGCGTCATGCCTTGGCAAGAAAAGTTGGACGTGAAATTTACTCATGATAAGCCAGTGAAAATAGCATGTGAATTCTGACGGCGTCACGCTTTAACTTGAACAAGGGCGTCACGGCTTAAATCAAAGAGGGACGGCGTCACGTTCAAGGTTCGACGGCGTCAAGCCTTGATAAGCCAGAATGGATTTTTGAGAGCTAAAGAGGGACGGCGTCAAGAAGGTCATCCGGGAACCCTAGAAGCGGCGAGGTGACGGCGTCACACTCCATAACGTGACGCCGTCAGATCCAAAAATCTATATATAGTTTTCTAATTTTTTGTCATTAGGGGAGAGCTTAGTGTGTGGAATTTTGGGAGAAAACCCTAAGACGAATTTAGCTTCTTTTTCAAGGCTTTTTGCCTTGAGATCTTCCATGTTACATTGAAGATAAGTTATCAATTAATCATTCAATATGTCTATGTGTTGTTTGATTTTATCTTATTCTTGTCTTTTGATTAACATGTTAGGCTAAATTTATCTTGTGTTTGCTTAGATCTAATGAAACCTAGCTATTGATTATTGGTTATTAGTGTGTTATTAGTTGTATTGGATGATTGTTTATCTATGTTAGGCTTAAGAAAACTGGCTAACTTCCTATTCGGTAACTTGCTTGAACGTCTTAAGAAACATGAACCAAAGGCGTACTAAAGGTTTGTATGGTTGTATTTAATGCACAAGCGAATTCTAGTGATCCCATGTTAGGAGCTTCCTAGCCGGCTCGACATAGGAGTGAAGTAGGAGCTTGTAGAGTTGGGGAAGTAAGTACGCCACCCCACGAATGGTATTAAGGAATACACCCGTTATCCACGCGACTAATACACACTAATTAACCGGTAAAAGATAGTTAGGGAGTAAGGAAATCTAAGTAAACACATTTCTCTACACATAAGTTTCTCACCACATTTTCATTTTTGTTATTTTATTTTATTTGCATCCGTAGTAAATTTGGGTTAGTTGACTAGCAACTAATTCCGCCCACTCTTTCAAACCCGAGATTTTACTTGCTTTCATAAAAAATTATAAAAACATAAAAAGAATCTTCCTCAACCCTTAGACCTAATTAGAGTAGTCTTTCACACCTAACGAACACTATTCCCTGTGGAGAACGATCAATCCCCCGTACTTACCACTACACTATACTACATCGGTCAGGTACACTGCCTGGTGGGGTTGTAAGCCTCTTGAGATCCCTCGAGAGGTAAAACCTGTTGTAAGGTTACAAAACCACGCATCAAGTTTTTTGGCGCCGCTGCCGGGGAATAGTTATTGTTTAGGTTGAATTTTTTTTTTTTTTTTTTTTTTTTTTTTTTTTTTTTTTTTTTTTATATAGGTCGAATTTTATTTTTTATTTTTTTTTTTATTTTTATTTTTATTTTTTTTTTATATAGGTCTACTCACTAGATTCCTTTCTAGTGAGATTTTTGTTTTATTTTTCTAGATTTTCTTTAGTCTATCTATTTTCTTCGTGTCTTTGTTCGTAACCATTACCATCCGACATCATGGAAGATGGTAATATCCTTAATCCCAACAACCCACCACCACCTCCTAGAGCCCGCACTTTAGGAGGATATTCCCTAATTTTGGATGATGACCCCCCTAATCTTAGAATCACTAGGAGCCGAAGCTCGATAAAGACTCTTGCCACACCCTATGCTGAACCCGAAAGGGAAATGCATAAATTAAGGCGACTCCACCAAGCGGCTGAACCATCCACGATCAATTTTGATGATGCCCTCTCCGAGGAAGAATCCAATCATCATTCTACACCTCCTAGCCCTCAACCCAATCACGATATGGAAGTTCCCGAAATCCCAATCACTAAATGTCTCAAGGACTACTCTTCTCCCACCCCTCGTGGTTTTTCCAATGCTATCGTTTTTCCAAATGAACACACGGATGGGGTCTTGCGTGCAACTGATATTTGGCTGGTCCAAAGTGTATGCAAGTTTCAAGGATTGAAAACTGAAGATCCAATCCAACACATCAAGGACTTCCTGAAAATAGTGGATACCCTCCATACGGACGGAGCCACTAGAGACACCTCCCGGTTGCGATTCTTTCCCTTCACCCTTCATGAAAGAGCCGGAGACTGGTATAACCAACTTCCTTCCGAATCCATCTTCACATGGGAACAGCTTATCTCAAAATTCTATGAGAAATTCTTTCCCATAGGAAGAACTTCAAAGTTGAGAGACGAAATCCTCCGCTTCCATGTTGGACCAGCAGAACCTATTCACAAATCTTGGGTTAGATTCAAGGATCTAATTAGACAGGTCCCTCATCATGGCATTGAACTCTGGCTTCTTGTCCAAATCTTTTATGACAGTGTCTCCAAAAACGACCAGTTGGGCATTAATAATTCATCAAAAGGAAAAATAGCCAAACTAAGCGTTGAGGAAGGATGGAGTAGAATTGAGGAATACGCGAATGATCAAGACGATACCTGGGATGAACCCGATTCGATCATGAGCATTTCCAAAGTCATGAAAGAGCCTCCTTTTGCTAGCCGGGTGAGTAGATTGAATGATCAGGTATCTTATCTAGACAAGTCACGACCACTTAAGCGGTTATCAAACCCATACTTGATCTGTGACCAATGTGGTGGCCCGCATGGAGTGGAGGAATGCGGAGATGATACCACCACCGCACAAGCATGCTTGTCAAGCCACGACATCTTCGATGATCCTTCGCTCTTAACTTTCTACCAAAACAATGATTTCACCCCTTGGGGAAATCTTGTGAGAGAAGAAGGAGGAGGAAAATATCCTGACTACAAGGTTAGGAGCACTTTTGAGGATGATCTTGGGCATTTCACGTTTGAGAAGAATCTGCAACTAAATGGTCTCGACAACCTCATCACTAGCCAACAAAACGACGTGAGGGCCAATTTCGCAGAGCTCAACGCCACTCTGGACGGCCTTGGCAAACCTCAAAGAGATCCCTTACTCGCCATCACCACTCGTGCTGGAACAACTACTAAGGATCCACCTTACCCAGCTCAACAATCTAACGTCATGGAACCCGACACCCCTCATGAGGAGGAAGGTAATGTGAACGACGAAAATCCCGAGCAAACCCCTCCGGTAACTCCATCCCCACCTATTTCTGCCAAGCAACCCATTAAAGTCCCATACCCATCTCGCCTCAAGAATCAAAAGGTCGAAAATGATAATAAAAGATTCTTGTCATATTTGAAGAATTCGGTTGTCACCATACCCCTTCTTGATGCATTTTATCATATGCCCAAATATAGTACATACTTCAAGAGGCTGCTCACCAACAGGAAAGGACTTGAGGGTCTTGTAACCTTAGGAGAAGAATGTTCTGTGGTGACTCAACGAGGGCTACCAAAGAAGGTGGACGATCCAGGTAGTTTCACCTTGCCCTGTTCAGTCGGATCTCTTTCAGTCAAGAATGCTTTAGCCGACTTAGGAGCAAGCATCAATCTTATGCCGCACTCCATGTTCCTCAAGCTAGGGTATTCTGGGTTGAAACCAACCCGTATGAGCATCCAACTTGCCGATAGATCAGTCAAATACCCCTTAGGTATATGCGAGAATGTGTTGGTTAAGGTAGGGAAGTTTAAATTTCCAGTTGACTTCGTCATCCTAGAAATGGAAGAAGATGATCTTGTGCCCATCATTCTAGGAAGACCATTCCTTGCAACTGCTCGTGCTGTTATTGATGTTCATGACGGCAAACTAACCTTACGAGTGGGGGCCGATAGCTTAACCTTCGACATCAAGGACACAATGAATCTTTCTCTCGAAGCAGATAATTAACTGTATTTCATCGAAGAAATCGATGAATTATCCGACGAGATTGACAATTGTATAGATGAACAGATGGAAGCTGGTTGGTTGCGAGATGAAGCTTTCTTACCCATCTTAGAGGAGGAAAAGACTATGGATGTGAATGCAGTCTCCTTCTATCCCAGACAAGAAATCGAACAGCTTGAGCTTCGTAAACCCGAGAACAAACTTAAACCTTCCATCATCGAGCCACCCACGTTAGAACTCAAGGAACTCCCGAACAACCTTGAATATGCCTTCCTTCAAGGAGAAGATCAACTTCCGATAATCATAAGCTCCTCCTTGAAAAGTGAACAAAAAGATAAACTCTTAGGAGTTCTAAAAAAATATAAAGGGGTTATAGCATGGAGTGTAGCCGACATCAAGGGGATTGACTCTACTTTCTGCACGCATAAAATCCTCATGGAGGAAGATTATAAACCCTCTGTGCAGCCTCAAAGGCGAGTAAATCCCAACATAAAGGAAGTTGTAAAGAAGGAAGTCATTAAGCTCCTAGATGCAAGGCTAATTTACCCGATTTCGGACAGTCCATGGGTAAGTCCTATACAGGTTGTACCAAAAAAGGGAGGAATGACGGTGGTGAAGAACGATAAGGATGAGTTAGTACCTCAACGAACAGTAACTGGATGGCGTGTGTGCATCGATTATAGGAAGTTGAATGACGCAACTCGAAAAGATCATTTCCCTCTCCCATTTATCGACCAAATGTTGGAAAGGTTAGCAGGGCATGAGTACTACTGCTTCCTAGATGGGTTCTCAGGGTATTTCCAAATCCCTATCGCTCCTGAGGACCAAGAAAAGACTACGTTTACATGCCCCTATGGCACCGTCGCCTACAAGCGAATGCCCTTTAGACTATGTAACGCCCCCGCCACTTTCCAGCGCTGCATGACGGCAATCTTCCATGAGTTAATGGAAGACAGCATGGAGGTCTTCATGGATGATTTTTCAGTCTTTGGAAACTCTTTTGATCGCTGTCTTGCTAACCTTGAGAAAATGCTCAAACGTTGTGAGGAGACTAACTTGGTACTAAACTGGGAAAAGTGCCACTTTATGGTGAAAGAAGGGATTGTGCTAGGGCACAAAATTTCAGGAAGTGGAATCGAAGTAGACCGGGCAAAAATTGAAGCTATATCCAAACTTCCCTATCCAACAACTGTCAAGGCAATCCGTAGCTTTTTGGGTCATGCTGGCTTCTATAGGAGATTCATTAAAGATTTCTCAAAGGTAGCTAAACCAATGACTCAGTTGCTCATGAAGGATGCCCCGTTCGACTTCTCTCAAGAGTGCAAGGACGCATTCGATCTATTGAAGCAGGAACTTACCCAAGCTCCAATTATGGTTACCCCTAACTGGGAGTTACCTTTTGAAATCATGTGCGATGCTAGTGATTATGCTGTTGGAGCATTATTAGGCCAAAGGCTTAACAAACACTTTCAGCCAATATACTACGCTAGCAAAACCATGAATCCTGCTCAAGAAAACTACACTACCACTGAAAAGGAATTACTAGCCGTGGTATTCGCTTTTGATAAATTTCGCCAGTATCTTGTCCTTTCTAAAACGGTTGTTTTTACGGATCATTCAGCTATTCGATATCTTTTCGCTAAACAGGATGCTAAACCACAGTTACTTCGTTGGATCCTACTATTGCAAGAGTTCGATGTTGAAATTCGTGATAAGAAAGGAGCAGAGAATCTTGCGGCTGATCATCTCTCTCGTCTCGAAAACCCCAGCCTCGCTGAATCTGACAAGAGTGAGATTCGGGAAACATTTCCTGAAGAGCAGCTCATGTCAATAAATGATTCTGAACCTTGGTATGCGGATTATGCTAACTACCTGGCAAGTAGAGTCATTCCTGAGCATATGAGCAGGCATGAAAAAAAGAGGTTCTTTAATCAATTAAAGTACTACTTTTGGGATGAACCCTTCTTATTTCAAAGATGTCCAGATCAGGTAATCAGGCGTTGTGTTTCGGAAGGAGAGGTTGTCAGAATTATGAAAGAATGTCATGCAGGTCCATCTGGAGGACATCACGGAATAAGCACTACTGCACGAAAGGTCTTCGACGCGGGATTCTATTGGCCTACAATATTTTGTGATGTGAAGGGAATGATACAAACTTGTGACGCATGTCAAAGAGCTGGGAATATCTCTAGGAGGGATGAAGCCCCACAGAATTATATACAAGTTTGTGAGGTTTTTGATGTCTGGGGAATTGATTTCATGGGACCATTCCCATCTTCTGGAGGGAATGAATACATCTTGGTTGCTATTGATTATGTTTCGAAATGGGTGGAAGCACAAGCCCTTAGGACTAACGACGCTAGGGTAGTCATTCATTTCTTAAAAAAATTGTTCGCTAGGTTCGGAATTCCGAAGGCTCTTATTAGTGACAGGGGAACCCATTTTTGCAATTCACAAATGGAGAAAGTCATGAAAAGGTATGGAGTCTCTCACCGATTCTCCACCGCTTACCATCCTCAGACCAACGGTCAAGTCGAAAACACTAATAGAGCCATAAAGAGAATATTAGAGAAAACGGTTAATCAAAACAGAAAAGATTGGTCTTTTAAGCTCGATGAGGCTTTGTGGGCATTTCGAACCGCCTATAAGACACCAATCGGGACAACCCCGTTCCGTATGGTATATGGCAAGGCATGCCACCTTCCAGTAGAACTGGAACACAAAGCATATTGGGCACTTAAGGCTTGTAATTTGGATTATACAGTTGTAGGAACAAATAGATTCTTACAGCTCCAAGAGCTTGATGAATTGAGATTAGAGGCTTATGAATCTTCCATTACATACAAAGAGAGGGCGAAAAGATGGCATGACCAACGGATTAAGAGACCCAAGGAGTTTTCAGAAGGGGACAAGGTCTTATTATATAATTCTCGCTTAAGGCTATTTCCTGGGAAACTTAAATCTAGATGGTATGGACCTTTTACCGTAAGGAGCTCCTCTAAAACCGGAGCCGTTGTGTTGATTGACGACGATGATAGAGAATTCACTGTGAATATACAACGAGTCAAGCATTATCAAGAGAATGGTAATGAAATGATCAATGAGGAAGACATAACCTTTGATGAAGAAATCACGTAATGTACGTGACTTTGAGTCTAGCTACAAGACTCGTTAATAAAGAAAAGCGCTTCTTGGGAGGCAACCCAAGCTTTATTTGTTTTATTTGCTTTGTGTGTTTATTCGTTTGTTTGTTTGTTTTTATTTGTTTCCGTATGTGTGTTTAATTTTTATTAGTATTGATTCATGTTCAAAAACTAATTTGTGAAAATGCTTTATTTTGTTTTTAACTTCGTCTTAACTACATATAAAGGTATTTTGCAAAAGATAAGTGTAAGGGAAATTTAAATCGGTTTATTAGAACACAAATGAACATGAATCGTAATAATAATAAGTTAACATACATATTCGTATTTGTTTGAGTCAAATGCTTGTATCGAGTCATAATGATGTTTTGCAGGAATTCCAGGAAGTAAGGTAAAGGTTTTTCCAGAAATTTTCCGGAAACTTAAAATGAAAATTTTTGTCAGGTCATTTCTGACGGCGTCAGGGTTTATAACCTGACGGCGTCAGATTTAATTTTCAGAAATTTTTGAAAGTTTTGTTTTTAAAAAGTTTTTATTAAAATCTCCAACTTATAATCTCCAGGAATCTGCAAAATTATCATTCCACAAGCATTATATCCTTATATATAGATTTTATCCCGCCGATGTTATGCAGGTTTTCGTGTTTGTTTTCTCAGGTTTAACAGGTTATTTTGGACAAGGAGATGTCTATGGAATCAAGCTTATGGCGATGCATTAGTCATGGAGCTTCAACATTCTCTTTGGAGGAAGATTTAACCGTGTAATTTCATTATCCACCGAACGAATCAGGGGAGTATTTGATTTCATTCCTTTACTTTTTTCTTTTACATCTTGTTATTTGAACATTGGGGACAATGTTCATCTTAAGTGTAAGGGGAGGGTAAAAGTACGATTTTAGAGAATACAATTGCGCTTGATTTTTGTTTGTTTGATGGTAGATGTGTAATAAAACTGAGATAAATACTTGTTAGGGCAATTTTAGTGCCAAATTTAAAATTTTTTACAACATTTAGGAGTGAAACTTTGGTCTTAATGAGCGTCTCACGGATAGGAGTTATATGACTAGCACAAAAACCGTACCACTAAAAAGTTTTCCACCCCCAAATATGTGAGGTTCGCCCCTAGAATTGGTAGGAAAAGCATTTATGCTATGATGTGTGTACCGGTAGCACTTAGATTCTAGAACTTGCGTTAGGACCATTCCGAGGCCACAAGTGAGACTACATTCGTGTAGTTAGATTTACTACATGATAAGAGGCATTAGGATTAACCCATTGTTTTACACCTGTGCTTTTGTTATAATTACATTGGCTACATTGGTCAAGTAATTCTCCCACACCCTTTGTGTTGTACTCATTTTTAGTACACGATACCCCTAGTACACCCCTCAGAGCCTATCTTTTCGTTTCTAACTTCAAGCATTTTACTTAAAGGAAGAATTTGTTTACACCCCACTTAAATGTACACCCAAATCGCCTTAGCCTACCTTGTATGCACTCATTTTTAGTGCATTATTGTTACAACATTTGTTTAAACCCAAGTTAATTATCTAGTTGATTACATGGTTGCTAAGTCGAGTCATATCCTTGTACATATTGTTTTGGGACGATTGGGACTCATGGGTAAAGTACTAGTGTAATGGAGTAATGGGGAAGAACATCATTTATTACCCCCATATGTGCTAAATATTTTAAAAGTACTCCAAGTGTTTTGATTATCTTAATTCGAGTCATTAGAATAGTGATTTGTAAAGTTATGTAAAAGGTCAAGTGTAAGGGGAATGCAATGCCCCTATGATGTATTATTTTGGATGGTAGGGCAAAAGTGTATGTCAAAAAAAAAATAAAAAAAAAAAAAAAAAAAAAAAAAAATCGAAAAATCAAGAAAAATACAAAAAAAAATGAGAAAAAGAAAAATAGAAAAAACATACGGACTACCATCCCGTTTCATTTTATGTTTGTTTTATGTATTTGTTATTTTGTTATTTCGTTTCTAGCTTAAGATCGAGTCTAGTCTTGGCTTAGCAACATTGTATAGTACATGTAATTGATCAAGATCTTTAACTCGCCACCAGTAAAATATCCCTTATCCAACAAAACCGTGTTTTCCTTTTCCCTACACCTAACGTTATAACCCATTTAAAAGCCCTCTTTGATAGTTTATCTTTGGTGCTTACGCCTAGTGGAGGAGGTTTTCTATCCTTTCCCAAGCCTATGGTAATCTATTTGCTATGACAGGTAATGAGAGATATTATCCGTTTTCATTTATGAGATTCATTTTGATGACACTTGAGAGATGTGAGTATCTAAACACTACTTGTGAGGTGCTAGTTTGTAATCTCCGTGCTTATTATGATTGAAGTGGAACGATTATTTGTTGTAATTACTTTTATGTTAGCATTAAATGACCCCTAACTTGTATTTTGATTAGAATAAAAGCGCATTTGCTTGAGGACAAGCAAATCTCAAGTGTAAGGGTATTTGATGAAGCGAAAAGTGTACCGCTTTTAAGGGGTCATTTAAGCCCTAAATCGTATTTATTTGATCAAATATCGCCCTAAATCGTTCCTTTTGTCATTTTAGGTACTTTTGAGGAGAAATCTGGAAAAGGAGGCATTTTGGACGTTTTTGGAGCATAAAAGTGAAGAAAACGGCAAAGTCTCAAAAATCGGCTAAAAGTTACCTTTGACGACGTCACAATTTACTCTGGACGGCGTCATGCCTTGGCAAGAAAAGTTGGACGTGAAATTTACTCATGATAAGCCAGTGAAAATAGCATGTGAATTCTGACGGCGTCACGCTTTAACTTGAACAAGGGCGTCACGGCTTAAATCAAAGAGGGACGGCGTCACGTTCAAGGTTCGACGGCGTCAAGCCTTGATAAGCCAGAATGGATTTTTGAGAGCTAAAGAGGGACGGCGTCAAGAAGGTCATCCGGGAACCCTAGAAGCGGCGAGGTGACGGCATCACACTCCATAACGTGACGCCGTCAGATCCAAAAATCTATATATAGTTTTCTAATTTTTTGTCATTAGGGGAGAGCTTAGTGTGTGGAATTTTGGGAGAAAACCCTAAGACGAATTTAGCTTCTTTTTCAAGGCTTTTTGCCTTGAGATCTTCCATGTTACATTGAAGATAAGTTATCAATTAATCATTCAATATGTCTATGTGTTGTTTGATTTTATCTTATTCTAGTCTTTTGATTAACATGTTAGGCTAAATTTATCTTGTGTTTGCTTAGATCTAATGAAACCTAGCTATTGATTATTGGTTATTAGTGTGTTATTAGTTGTATTGGATGATTGTTTATCTATGTTAGGCTTAAGAAAACTGGCTAACTTCCTATTCGGTAACTTGCTTGAACGTCTTAAGAAACATGAACCAAAGGCGTACTAAAGGTTTTTATGGTTGTATTTAATGCACAAGCGAATTCTAGTGATCCCATGTTAGGAGCTTCCTAGCCGGCTCGACATAGGAGTGAAGTAGGAGCTTGTAGAGTTGGGGAAGTAAGTACGCCACCCCACGAATGGTATTAAGGAATACACCCGTCATCCACGCGACTAATACACACTAATTAACCGGTAAAAGATAGTTAGGGAGTAAGGAAATCTAAGTAAACACATTTCTCTACACATAAGTTTCTCACCACATTTTCATTTTTGTTATTTTATTTTATTTGCATCCGTAGTAAATTTGGGTTAGTTGACTAGCAACTAATTCCGCCCACTCTTTCAAACCCGAGATTTTACTTGCTTTCATAAAAAATTATAAAAACATAAAAAGAATCTTCCTCAACCCTTAGACCTAATTAGAGTAGTCTTTCACACCTAACGAACACTATTCCCTGTGGAGAACGATCAATCCCCCGTACTTACCACTACACTATACTACATCGGTCAGGTACACTGCCTGGTGGGGTTGTAAGCCTCTTGAGATCCCTCGAGAGGTAAAACCTGTTGTAAGGTTACAAAACCACGCATCACTCATCACTAGTCCTTTCATCAATTTCATCCTCAGAATCCTCTTGAAAGTCCTGCACAACACCATTAGTATAAAAAGCAGTTGATATGGGTGTGGAGGTTAAGGCCTTTTTGGACTCAAGAGCTTTTGAGTCAGGATATCTCCTTGAGATCAAGTTGTCCTCATAGAAAAATTTCCCATAGATTTCAGGGAGCTCAAGGGTCTGAATGTGATTAGCATTCCTCAGGCCTTGTGAGAAGTTTAGCCACTTCTCAGGGAGACTGTTGACAAAGCCAACATTTGTCTCATGCTTAGATAATACTACACCATCATTTGATAGTTCGTTTATCAAAGTCTTGTATCTGGTATAAGTCTGAGAGAGACTTTCAGAGTCTTTTGCCCTGAAAGTATTATACTCAAGTTTCAGGTCCATGACCCTGTTTTCCTTGGTATCTGAGGGGCCCTCAAAGCTATTAACCAAGTCATCCCAAGTTTGCTTAGTTGTTAAGCAGTTGATGACTGATTCCATTATATCGTCAGGAAGACAAGATATAAGGATGCTTTTAAGGCGCTGGTCTTGATTGACCACCCTCCTCTCATCAATGGTCCATTGTGCCTCAGGCTTGTTTAGCCCTGCAGCTGTCTTAGGGACAAATGGGCCATCCCTGATACAGGTGATGTAGTAAGGTTCCATACCAGTTAAATAGCAAATCATACGTTTTTTCCATTTGCTAAATTTTCCAGCTTCTAGTCTGGGTGCAACAGCTGAATAGCTGCCACCCATTTTATCGACCAACTGGGGTACATTAATATCAGCCATAGTAGGATCTAGGTTTTAAAAACCTTGAGCACTCTTGGTTAGTTTTGAAAGATTTTATAAACCAGAGGCTCTGATACCACTTGTTGTTCCCTTAACACGCTTAGAGTTAACTAGAAAGTTAATCTATTCGTGTTTATGACTAATACAATGTTATGATTAATTCTAACAGATTTATGAAAACGTAAAAGTAAAAACACACAAGTATTTTTCAACGTTTAAATTCTTATTAGAAATGAATCAAGGAATCTATTACCCAAGTGTTTTGCGGAACAAACACTTGGGATTGAACAGACAAGGTATGGTGGTGTCTCCTATCTAAACTCAAGCTTTGCTTTGAGTGGTAACAATTCGACCCACTGAGCTATCTCAGGGATACGTTACTCTTTGTAGGAGAGAAGTTGCTTTGTAAAAGTCTAAGCTTTCAATGTACAAAACACACTCAACTTCTCTCCTTCTGAACATATTTATACACAAGTATAAAAGAGTAAAAGTGATTAAAAAAACAACAACTTGTTGAAGCAAGCGTTTCTGACAATTACAACTGTAATTCTCTTTTCCAAGAACTAATGGGAATGGACTATAAAGTCTTTAGGAGTGGTTGGTCTGACACTTCATGACTTTTAGCCGTCTTAGGGAAAGTTTCTTCCTGACAAGACAAGATTTGATCTTATCTTAAACTCTTCCCAGATCTTCCAGCCTTTCTTTCAGGCGTTGAGTTCTTCAGTCTTCAATCACTTAATGTTGTTGAGGAGACTGGGGTTCAGTGAGTTTTTTTCCAACACTCACTGAACCATCATCTTCTTCTTTGGCTTAAGTCCTACTCAGGGAGTACCGCCTTCCTGAGTAGTGAATCCTTCTTCTTGAATTCGCCTTAAGCATCCTGAAGATGACTCACTGAGTGAATGTTCACTTAGTGACTTGAATTGTTCTCGGTTTAAGTTAACACTTAGTTAATTTGTGTCCAAATCTTGTTTTAAGTATTCTTGGGTACTGATGGCCCCAACAGGTATGTAGCGAGTATTCAACTCAATGTGAAATAATGACGTTACGTAGGGACATGGTCTGTGACAATTATGGTATGATATATGTAAGTATATAGAAAATACTTATATCATATATGTTAAGTAAAATACTCAAATAGCATAGTATAACACTTAATCATATAAGGCAAATAGCGATCAAATCATAGCAAGCTAGGCAGACAGGCATCTGGCGGTCATAAGGAAAAGTTTTTCATAAACTGGTTATAGTTTAGGGTTTTTATAAACCTAGTTCTCTATAACCTAGGCTCTGAATACCAATCTGTAACACCCCCAAAATCAAGATTTGCGGAAGCATACATATTTGTGTGCTACTAAGTCGATAATCACAACACAAAGATATAGAAAACGGATTAAAAATCCGTTTTAAAATAGTTTACATTTCCAAAGTTAAATTGTCATACAACAAGTTCAATTCAATTAAAATGAAGCCCATTTAACAAAGCGGACCCAAATTCAGAGTTTAACGCATAAGCAAAAACATTTCTAACAAACTTATGACCATTGCCATTCCCTGCCTTCAGTAAACACATTCTTAAATACTTGAGAAAAACATGCTAAAAGTCAGCTAACGCTGGTGAGTTCATAGGTTTAAAGTAAATAAGCACATATGGACCATAACAAATAATTCAGCAAAACAATTCAGCAAACACACTATCCCGCTATGCAAACACTAAGCTCATCCAACTGAACTAGACAAACAATATGCCAAACTGACATAGCAAATAAAGGGTTCCCGCGAGTGTTAATCCCCAAACACTCGGCAAATTCCGATATGGTATACGTTCGGATTGACTATGCCGAGTCAACCGAACGGGGGAGTCAGCCCAATAGATCTATTTATATCACACGCGTTTCCTAGCAGGAATTGACGGTTGATGATAGTGAGCGCAATGGGATTCAGCTAACTTAGGTTTCTGCATACAAGTGTGTATAAAAACAAAGTTTGTTTTGGTCCATGAAAACAATTTTGCATGTTTCTCACCCCAAGGTTTATAAAAGCAATACGTATAAAAATGGGGCTATAAACTCACCTTAAAACAATAGCAATCTGCAAATCAATCAACAATACAGTGTAACCGCTCTGACACGCGACCTAAATCAGTATGGTAAGTCTTAGCGAAATATTCATATTTTAAATGTCTTAACTTTATTGAAAAGTTTACGTGTGACCAGTGCTCGTGTATTTCTTGCTTGCTGTGTGGTAAAGTACATTTCAAAATGGTTTATCGTATATGACTCTTTGGTGATGGCTCATGGTGAAAGTGTACGGTGAATATACGTGCGACGGAACTTCCGTTCTTTGCTTGTAGCAAACTGCGTAAGTAATATATATATATATATATATATATATATATATATATATATATATATATATATATATATATATATATATAATAATAATAATAATAATTAAATATTTAGTTAATTAATACTTATAATTAATGAAATGATCATTGAATAATTAATTTGATAATAGTGTTAATGGGGTATTATTATATGATAAATTATTATAATTATTTATAATATAATAATATTTATAACGAAAGTTATAAGTATTTTGTTTTCGAGAAGTTTATAAGTGCGAGTGCATAAGTGCTAAAAATATATTTATAAGTCGTATAAGACCTAAAAATATTAATTTAGGAAAATTAATATTTTTAATAATAAAAATCACCCGTTTCGTCTTTTAGTCTGTTTTTGTCCGAAAATATTCTAAGTGTCAAAATTTTAGAATAATCGGGCATGACCTATTCGTTTATTCAAGCTTTCCCATTTTTCTCAAGTTTTGTAAATTTTCTCAAAAATTCCTTTTTATTGGCTATAATTGCAAAAATAGTCCAAAGTGTATATTTATCGATATAACTATACTTATCGTTACAATTACTTCATAGTTAAAGTTTTCGATACAAAAGTCAATCTTTAGTCAAAATTTCTTCAAAAGTCAACAAAAGTCAACATTCATAATTATGGGCCGAAATTCCTTTTAATTTACTTATTGGGCTTAAAATGCCAAAACGAGCCAAAATGGTTTTTATCGATATAAATCGTTCTATTTTACAAAAATAATTATAGCGAGTCTTAAAATGTTCCAAAATTCATTTTTGTCTCCCGAGATGTTTTTTGGGCCAAGTAGGCCACATTGAGTCCAATAACACATTTTTAGTCCGATAACTAATTAATCCTTTTTAGTTACGTTATATTTTACGTTAAATATCAAATAAGCCAATAAGCACTTGGGTCAAAACAGCCCATGTAGGCCGAGATTACAATGGGCTCGGCCCATTTATGCCAAATTTAATTTTAGTCTAATTCATGTAGTGAAAAATCAATAAGCTAGTGCTTATTACAATAAGCTAATTAAAATAAGCTAATAAGCAAAATCTTCACCATTTCACCACTAGAGCTAAAATTTTATGTTTTTCAAAACCCCAAAAATTATTTATTTTTAAAAGTAGCCGATCCGTATACATACACATAAAAGTGTATATTTCGTCTTAATTACGCGTAATTAGCACTAATCACTTTTCTTATCATCAAATTAGTACCACAAGAAACAAGACTTACCACAAAAGCAAGAAACATCATAATTTGTACAAGAACTTCACAAAAGTCAAGCATATATAATCTAGACATCAAACCCTAGCTTTTTCATTTTAGTAAATCATACACATTTAACACTTATTAACACTTTTAAACCTCAAAACAACATGATATGAACAAGATTTGAACAAGTTTTTATAAATCCTTACAATGCTATAAAGATGTCGAGAGGTAGAAGGCTCAAGAACACACCAAATTGCACCAAATTTACCCAAGACAGGTTCTAAATAACCCGAAACACTTGAAAGTACACCCCGATTACTTATAACTTCAACAAATTTTTGTGGATCTTGGTTCTAAAGGTTTGGCCGTGAGTTTTAGGGTGAAGAAGGAAGAAAAATGATCTTGGTATGTTTAGAAGATAAGAATGTGTATGTGATTGTATGTGTTGCTTATTAGGGTATAAGTACAAAAAATACATGCAAAATCCACTAATGCAAATCAATTCATATAATATATCTTGTCCCTTTGTGTTGGTTGTACACGACAAAAGAGAGGGGAAATTAGTTGGTATTTTATCCTCGTTGGTGTATCGTGTGTCGGTTTAAGCTTAAAAGTTACCGTAAAGTTCTGGTTTGACGTTTTTGGACGCGTATAAGCAAAAAAAAGTTTTTATTGACATTTTCGTCAAAAAAATAATAAAATATTATTATTTGCTCAAAAATGCATTTATTTGACTGCTACCATATATACTGTGTTGTCAGTACGAGTGTGGGGTTGCTTCTCAGTAATTACGAGAAAGCTCTCAGTAAATTACGAAATTTGTCAGTAACTATCAAAAATGGACTAATTTATGCTTACTGACAAAAATAAACTTCTTCAGACCATCTGACCATTTGTTATATCGTGTTTCTCTACTACTACTAAGGTGTGATTCATAGCTCCACTTTACTTTTAAATTGCTTATAAACCCATGGGGGATATACATGCTATTTACTTTTCATGAACACAATTGGTTAAGTGTATGCTTTTCCTAACTAAGATGATATTGCTAAGTACCGACCTTGCCAAAAGCAAGTCCCTCAATCATGAACCATTAATCACTTATGAGTGAGCGCGAATATAGGGATATAGGCCCATAGGATTTGACCATCACGCCATGTTGTCTAAGTCCAGCCCGCATGTGATGTACTATATTCGATTTATCACTAGGTATCTGGCAATGTATCTAGCTCGAGGGCAACTATTATATTATGAATTCCGTGGTTACTGTCGAATTACGCCAATGTTATTTGGTGCCGGTTAATGTTTTGCGTGCCATGAGCTTAGCAACTGTTTGACGCTTACCTGATATATGTATTTGTTACTTATATCTTCCAGACTTGAAAATCTTGTGTTCAAATTTTTACTTTAAACCTATGGATTACACTCAACCATTGTGTTGACTTTTTAAGCATGTTTTATCTTAGGTAATTGATGCATACTATTCTGGCACTGGGAGTGGCATGAAGATTATCGATGGCTATCGGGTTTTACTATCTATCTACTTTTTACTATCTTTTTACTACCACTTATCATTCGAAAAACTCCTTTTGAACTATGTCGTTTATTTCTGCTGCGTATGATGTTTAAGAATCTTTTAAACTCTTATGTTTATTTATAATTTAAATGATATGTTTTTATTAAAATGGCTTGTTATGAGGTCTTTATCTATGTTTGTGACTATTTTACCCGAAAGTAATACCCCAAACTATGTTCTGCTGCCATATTTCGAGTTAGGGGTGTCATACTTCTTCTTTTTAGAATGTTTTCAATGTCACGAGGATGGAGATTGATGTAGTCAGCTTTGGTGAAGTGGTAGTGTTGATTATCTTTCCTAACAACGTGATATTCAACTGATCCATGAGAAGATTGATAATCTGAGCTAACTTTGACGTATCTGAGGATTCTGTGTTTCGAGTAGACTTCTTTACGAGGCTTGCATCTGAGATGCCTTAGTCGATAAAATCCCCTCGATCTTTCATTAACACTAATGATCCCCATATATGCGTCTCTATTTTACTTCTCTGGACTTACTTCCTCATCATTAAAGATGTCTGCAAATCTTTCTTCTTCCATGAACCGATCCGGAATTTCTTCATAGGTTGCAACTTCCTTGGTAGATGGTTGGTATTTGTTTAGACCATTAAGCATGTATAAGAGATTGTCATTGAAGTACGGAACTAAAGGAGCGGTGTCAGATCTTGGAACTCTAGGGATTTGTTTCCATAGTGGAGGGCATTCTCTTCTTCTTTGTCCAGCAACATCTCTTTCAATTACTGAAGAAGTAGAAGCACTGAGAGCTTTAGATACCTCTTGATCAATAAGTCTTGTATTAAGATCTCTATCACTTTTAAACTTGTAGATTACCAAATCATAGATACCTTCTACTCTCTGTTCCATTGGATCATCTTCCCCGATATTCAATCCAAATCTTTCATACAGATTAGAGAATAGTCTGTTAAGTGTTGTTGTAGGATCTTCAATTTGTTCATCCGTGTGTAGTAGATCCTTCAACACGTCATCAAATACATCATCATCATCTATATTCGAAGCATCAAATCCTCCGAGCCCTGGAGGTATATCTCCTTCCCGATATGTCATGTCCGTCCAAAAGTCTTTATCAACATCTACACCTTCTTTGTGAGTTTCATCCCCAACGGCTTCATCGTCCATGTTCACGTCTTCATATTCGTCTGTTTGTTGAGGTGATGCTTGCTTGTGTGTTGAGAAGGTTGTAGTTTTTGTGGTTCTTTGTCTTTTAGCGCTTATCTCCCCCTTAGGATCATCCTGTTCGGGATCATCCTGAGTGCGCCTTCGTGACTGTGGACGACATTGGCTTTCCAACGCAACTACTCTTGTTGACAGTTTCTTGATCAACTTGATTGCCTCAGAGTTGTTTTTCTTAATTTGCTTATTGAGGTCTTAAAGTTGATTGTCGCTTGAGTTGTTGTTTGTGGTTCAACTTCGGGTTCCATTAATCCATTGTATATGTTGGGGTGAGCTTGTTGTAGTGAATCATCATTCAAAAACTTATCTAACATGAGTTCGGAGAGACGGTTCAATGATAGAGTTTTTGCTGATGTTGATGATCCAGCTTGAGATTCATGTGGACGTTGAGCATTGAATCTTGTTTCCATATCTGCTCTTAGCTTCCCCATAACTTCATTGAAGTGTGTTGTTGTTACAAATGGAACTGGTTCAGCTCGTATTCTCTGAAAGAGAGTGGATGTAAATGTTGTCGGGATATATTTAAGATTAGTTGTTGTTGATGATAGTTGTTGTGATTTGTGAGTTTTGAATGGGGTTGTTGTTGTGGGTATTGTGTGTGGTGTTGCTGTTGTTGTTGTTGTTGTTGTTGTTGTTGTTGTTGTTGTTGTTGTTGTTGTTGTTGTTGTTGTTGTTGTTGTTGTTGTTGTTGTTGTTGTTGTTGTTGTTGTTGTTGTTGTTGTTGTTGTTGTTGGTGTTGTTGTTGTTGTTGTTGTTGTTGTTGTTGTTGTTGTCTTCGTCGTTGTTGTTGTTGTCGGGATTCCTTGGGTGGTAATGGGATGAGTGAGCTGGTGTTGCTCGGTGGACCTAGACCGACTGGTTTCACTCTTTGTCTTCGACCTAGGCTCCGGTCTATGTGCGTCATCTCCGTCCCCCTTATCATCTCCATCATCGTCATCATGACAAGTATCACTAAACCTATACTCCTCACTATCCTTATCCTCCTTAGAAGGTTTACTTTTCTCCTTATCCTCCCCCACATTATCTTCAACTACATTTTTATTCCTAGACTCATCAGTTTCTGGCTTGATGAGTGTTTCCCTATCATCATCATCTTCGTCTTGAAGTTGCCTAAGCTTACTCCCCGACTTAGTGCGTTTTCTTGTTGTTGTCTTCTTGCGCATCCTAGGGGTTCCTACTTTGGCACTAGACTCTATTTTGACCCTATGCGCTCCTGGGGTAGGTCTACTCGGTTTTGAGCTTCCCATAGGAGCGTTAACTAACTCCATGTACTCCTTGTATGCATTAGATTCCTTGTCAGCAAGATCCAACAAGCTTTGTGGTATCAGCATGGGTGCTTTGGTAGTAACAACAGAATCACTACTTGTGCTGCGCATATATGGCTCTTTTGCTGTTGGATCTTCTTGTCTTCATGAAATATTCAGATGTTGCCTCATGAATTGGGCAATCATCAACTTGATGTATCTTACAAAAGGAATGCACACATTCTTATTCTTCCATGATTTCCTTACATGATCTACAACATCTGTCCAGATCATCTTTGCATAGTTGAAGTGACGCTGCTTCACTATACCATACATTACTTGGTACAGTATTGTAGTGCCTCTATCCATCCTTGTTTCTTTACCCGTTATACAACGGTTCAGAATCGAGAAGAGCGTTGCCCATCTTGTGGGTAGATACTTCCTTTTGAATGATGATAATCGTTTTAAGTTTTCAGCACCTTCAGCATCTTTATCGTATCCTAGCTCAATGAAGAATTCTTTGAGCTGATCTACGTTGGGAGCTTCTTCAAAATCTTCATAATTACCATGATTTGCTGCAAGAAGATTAAGTGTTGTTCGTAGATATTCTGACGTTAGGTTGATCTGTTGTGTCTCTATGGTACTTTGAAGTGTTTCGGGTTTGACATTTTCCAAGAGCACAACATTACGCCCGAATTGTTGTAAGTAAATCATGGGAGTGGTGGAGTCGGATGATGGTAGTGCGGGATATATGGGATGATGTTGGAGAATTTCAGGGATAATGGGTTGGTCACATTCAAATGAGGTAAGTATGAATCGATGATTGTAATCACCAATTTTGATGAAGTCTGTTTCAGGAACAAGTTATTCATTTGTTGGCACATGCACAGCTTGAGCTTCCTCTTGAATGTTTTGTGGTTGATCTTGCTCTTGAGCCATTTTTGTGAATATGATTCTGAAATGATATGAAAATTGTAAGTATATCGATAAGTTTTTAATTCATTTATTTCACTCTGTCGGTTTTTGTATGTTCTGGCATTTCTTTTACAAGCATATTTCTTTTCTTTTTCTTTTCTTATGCTTTCTTGCTTTTATAGCATAAGCACGTGCTCTTTTCTTTTCACATGCGATTTAATTCTCTATGTCTGTTTTTGTTTTTCCTCACCAAAAGTTTGTATTGTGATACTTTTTCAAAAGATTTATTAGGTATAGATTGAACGTTGTTTTATATTGCTCATGCTTTAAAATATACCTTCATCTAACCTTTTGAAGGCTTGGGAAAAAGTATCAACATTTATTTCAAACTTAAGTAATCTAGTGTATATTAGATAACTTGATTAGAAAGAAAAAAGGTTTTACAAAGATAATTTAATTGCACGAGCGTGAGATTTCTTGATGATTAACTAAACTTTGAACTTTCTATTACGTTTCCTAGTTAAAGGAGTCCATTATCAGCTTTTAGGTGATAAATATTCCTAATAACTATCTTGAAGATGAGAAGTTCTTAGTTAGATCAAGTACAAGTCCTCTCAAAAGAGCTTTTTGTTACATAAGAGTGAGATTTCCCTAAATGTATCAAAACCTTGAATACTATATTACGTTGCGTAGATAAAGGGATACATTATCATTTTTGACGTGACAACTAGCCGCAATAACCACCTTGAAGATGAGATATTCTAAGTTAAGACCGTATCAAGTTGTCTCAAAACCTTTTGTAAACAAATTTGAGTGAAAACATTTCAAGGTTGCATGAATTGTTTTGTAATTTTAAAATTCATAGCTTTGGCATCCAAAAAAGAATTTGAATTATCCGTTAAAATCATATGTTCACATTGACATAATAAACGTCATACACAAAGTGTATATGAAACAAAGTGCAATCAAAGAAAAGTCTAATAATTTAAATTAAACATCTGCATCTTGAACTACTTAAAGTAAATATCGGGATACAATCCTAGTCTAATCAATAATAAACTAATCATATGCAATTTGTGTTTACAAATTTTAAAATCTTCTTTTTAGGAAAAACTTTGAGATTTCTCATTAAAAAATGGTTTATAAATTTGAGAAATACACTTTAGTTTTAAAATGAGCTCAATTTTGAAAAATTTATATTTTTGAAAATAAATTTGACAAAAATATAGGTTTTTGAACAATTTATGACTTGTTGAAATAGGTTTGATCAAGTTATTACTTTGTCAAAATTTGGAAAAATACTTATAAAGGTTTTTATAAGTGTAAAACTTGTAAAAAGTCTTATAAATATTTTAAGAAATTTTGGCAGAGTAACGTTTAGAAAATAGTGGGTAAAAAGTTTCACAAAATCTGCTATCGCAAGATTTGGTGTCACAAAAATGGTCAAACATAGTCAACTGTTGCAAACAAGATAAAACTGGTATCGCAAACCAATGTTTTGATAGTAAATTTCTATCGCAACAAGTTTCGTATAGGGCTGTCGTAAAGAATAAGTTGTGATAGCAAGCTATCACAACACATTTAGGAAAGATACTATCGCAAGGCCATTAGTTGCGACACTAAGTGTAAACCTGCTGTCGCAACCAAAGTCTCGCAAATTTTAAATTAATATTAAAATCAGATTTTCTCTCTATCCTAAAGCCTCGCATTCCACCAATAATGGTGTCGCAAAGTTGATCCATTTTACCCCAAATCAAACCGTTTAAGTTCCCATTTTCTTTCATAAACATGATCTAAACAACTTATCTCAGTCATCTAACCACAATAATTTAACCAAAACACCCTAAATCGTAAGCCCTATGAAGTTCTAAGTGTTTAATCAAAACACAACCCTAACCTATGATTTACTATCAATGTAATGAATAACAATTAAAGAAATTCAAAACAAAGATGTAAAACAATGTGTTAAAGGTTTTTGAAATCTTACTTATGCAAATGAAACACGAGAATCAAAAATCACTGATTATTCGAGGGTTTTGCGATGAGAGCGTTTGGTAGGAGAGAGAAGGTTGTGATAGTGAAAAGTGTTTGTGTGTGTTTCTCTCGCAGTCACTATGTGGGTTATTAACCCTTTTTTACTTTTTGACCTTTTTGATTTTGACCTAGGTCTACGAGAGTTTTGGACTGGAGGAGGGTTCAATAGCAGTTTTAATATTTTAGCAAAACTCCCCCTTGGCTTAGGCTCTCATTCACACAAAGTTCTTTTTGTTAACATTTTATTTTTTACAAAATTCTGAAAACATTTTAATTCAAGTAAATGAACTTTTGTGTTATATCAAAAATGTTTAAATAAAATTTATCACTCCCCCTCGAAGTGATAGTATTTTCCTAACATTTTAACAACATTTTCTTCATTTTAACTTGGCAACAACATTTTCGTTTTATATTCCAACAGCTTAAAACAATTTATTCTTTGATTTCAAAAACAAAGTTCTCAATTTCTCCCCCTAAAAAATAGCTTAATATTTTAAACTTTTTTTGATCTATTATTGAGGTGGGTAGCATTGTTTTTGAAAATTTTTATTCTTACTTGACCTATAAAAGATTATTGTAACGCCCCTTGACAAATTTGACCAAAAACTTTGAATTTTACACGTGGAAACGCTTGAATTTTTCGGACATGTTGTTACTCTTTTGACAACTGACAAAAATCTATGGACATTCAGACCTTGAAACTATTTTTAAATGAAAGTAAACTCAATTACCTTCGAAACGACGGGTGGCACGACCCGTGACAAGTTACGGTTTAAAAGATATGATTTTTCGAACCAATATGCAAATTCTGAAAATCATTGCCCAACCGCCAATATGCAAATTCTGAAAATCATTGCCCAACCGCCAATATGCAAATTCTGGGAATATACAAATACTGGGAATATACAAATACAGCCCAGCCGCCAATATGCAAATTCTCTGACCTTCACTAAGGTCTACAATCATGAACCAAAAGGTGGATCCAATATGCAAATTTTAGGAATATGCAAATTTACTCTTGATCCACACTTAGGTCCAGAATTCGAACCAAAAGGGGGATCCCAAACTGGAATCTGGATCCACACGTAGGTCCATACTTTGGGACCTAAAGGGGGATCCCAGACTGATGGGTTATGCAAAACACTCATTTTGACCCATTTCACTACATACCAACCATATGACTTCCGTTTTACACCAAACTTTCCATAAATCATTATACTAACATACTAAACAGTTTTCAATAACATTTGACCCGTTTGCAACTCAAAATGGGTAAAAACACATACAATCCAAAAGCCCCTTTAACTTTTACTAAAAACACTTAAAACTCATTTTGACACATCGTTAGACTCCCAAATCGTTAGGACTCCATGAATATACATTTTGACACTTGGCTTCACGTTACAAATCAATAAAAGACCAACGGGGGTTCAAACTTTATACTCGATCTCGGTATTCTACCTAAGCTCTTATGCATTTCAAACCTTCTATGCTTTGCATACCAACATTGATCCTTAGCCCAAGCCATATCATCACACGAACCTACAAAACATTAAACACTTAAACTGTAAGCATGAATGCTTAGTAAGTAAAATGAGTATAACTTAACATTATACTTCATTCACACATTACACATTATACAACCATTAATCCAACAACAATAAACATAAGCACATACCTTAGCCACTTAAACCTTAACCTTCCTTTTTCCTTACTTCCCCCTCATCTAACGCATCCACTAACCTAACCTCTTACACATAACTACCATTATGCTAAACAACCATAACCTTAATACATTAGCCACATAACACATAATGTATAGAATTCAATATAACTTTACATTATACCGGTTTACTTACCTTAGCTCCAAGCTAAGTCTCACAATAACCTCCTCATCATCATCTTCATCATTTTTCATCACAATCATCATCATCACTCTTACTTCCTAACCATAACCATAACCATAACATCGGGGTTCATTAACACGACATATTATAATCAAGGGTTATAAAACCCATCTAAACTTACCCAACATCATCTCTATATCATCATATGATCATATCAAGATCATATAATGAAAACCCACCTAACCCATTAACCTTTACCTTAATAACCATCATTAACTCATAAATTAGAACACTTACTTGAAGGGAATCATTGCTAATAAGGGCTATGGACACTTGCTCTTTATCTTCTTCTTCTCCTTAATTCGACATTAACATTTTCCTCTCTTTTTCTTTCTCTTAGAACCGGACTTTTAAACACATATTGAAACTTATCGAGAATACTAGAATCTCCAGGATTTATTTAGATAAGATATAAGTTTGCCTAGATGGTAACCTTAGTCCCTTAATTCCTTTCTCTCTTAATTTGGCCACACTTAACTTTATAACACATTCAACACTTTATAACATTGGCCCCTTAATTCTCTTTCTTTCTACTTTGGCCACATAAAGTTTCCATAACCACATTACACATTCTTTGACTATCGGGTTTGACTATAACATAACTTTCCTTGACTGGCCAATCACGTAAAGTCCTTAGCATCTCCCATCCAAGGTGTGGCTTATTCATAACCGGGATACGGGTCTAACAATTCTACCCCTTATTTAGATTTCGTCCCCGAAATCTATCATTCTTTACTAGCCAAAACCTAGTCACATATTACACCTCGTTCCTAGCACTTCCGATGCCTAGTTCAT
Organism: Artemisia tridentata subsp. tridentata; assembly: GCA_021014915.2. NCBI lineage: Eukaryota > Viridiplantae > Streptophyta > Magnoliopsida > Asterales > Asteraceae > Artemisia > Artemisia tridentata. The sequence continues at coordinate 367,154,575 of CP139507.1, forward strand.
TTGGTTACAACGATCTAATGGTCTTGCAACTCTAAGCACACTATAACATAATACTTATCCTTAATCCACATTACTTCCCACTTACTTCTATAACCATACCACTCTTACTTAGCTTATTACATAATACGAGACATCCTCACTATAATTAGTCATCATTCTAATCCGCTCTATTACCGTTACATCACCATCTCACTCGCTTTATTCTATACTCTCATTCTTTGACTACTTGATACTTGAGAAAACTCGAGCTATTTTTCTTTACATAAATACGCTAAGCTAATACCTTCACATTCGATCAACACCACTTATCCGTTTCTTTTACGTCTCTACATAAGCCAAACGCATTACTAATACTTCTTTATTTATCATAGCCATTTCACTTTTCCTTTAACATTCTTAGTATAACGCAAATACTACTTAACCATTCTATTTACGTTCTCTACACTTACCTCATTTCTTCTACTTCTTCTTCATGTCCCTTTCGCTTACCTTCTAAGGCTTATAGATATATTACATGAATTAGCTTTATAACATTATACTTTAACATTTACAGTCACATTACAATTGGCATTTATCAACAATTATTTCCGTTGTTCACATTTTGCACCACGCCACACTTACGTATTTTAACATCCTAAAACATCATTACAATTTCTTAATTTCTTCAACTTATACTTATTGTTCAAAACGTAAGTTTCTCATAAATCTCAACTAGAAGTCTTAATCAAATTTTAGCCCTCCTATCTTAGACCCTATAACTTCTAACTAATTCTAGACCTTCACTTTCTACTCCCCTAACCCTACTCGTGCCATGTCGGCAACACATACGCCCACTCATTCATACTTCCTCATTTACCTGGAAAGGCGTCCCAATTGATGTAAATCAGGAAACATAAACTCATGGATATAAATATTTCCAACACAACACAAGTCCTCCTATTTCTTGATTTACTTTTATTTTCTCATCCTTGTTATACTTCACATTTCTTTTTTAGACTTGGATCCATATCGTTTACACATTCATTATAGGGATATTTTTATTGCCAAAGATGTAGGCAACCCCATTGCCGATGAAGGCAACACATCCTACCCCAAAGGATCTTTAACACATCCCAAAGGATTCCTTAACATTCCTTGACTTGGTCATCCCGAAGGATACCACCTTTAACATTCATCCCGAAGGATCATTAACATTCATCCCGAAGGATCTTTAACGTTCACACTTTATCACATTAACATTTTATCATCAGATCCAAGCCATTAGCATTTTATCATACACACATTATTACATTCATTTATTTTAGTAAGCGCAAGCGCATAGAGCATATGATCCTGCTTATTATAATTACACATTTCCATTTGTTTATCATCTTGCATTCTAAATCCGCATTAATCAATTTCACCTTCTTACTTTACCCTTTAGTCTATCCGACTCTTCCCATTTTTAAACCTTGCATAGGTAATTTTTCATTCATTCATTAGCATCGTTTATTCTTCGTGCACATCTTAAGTCACTTTCACATTCTTATCTCGTCTAAATTCTCACATCACATCCTTTCGCTTAATTCCTCATGATTTATTATTCAACGCTTTCATCATAATAATCACCACTAATGGAGCACATTAGCCATGACATAATAATTTTCAAACAACACTTTAACCTCATAAATACTCATCTCATTCTCTCTTACGTTCTTAGCTCATCGCATTCTTATTCTCATACCTTATCTCATTTCTTCAATTATTTATGTATTTAAGCGATATTATTCTATCTCGCCATTTACATATATACCTTTCATAGGTCAATAGCTTTAACACCTTCATTAGTGTTACCTTTTCTTTTCACACATCCTATTTACGTAAGTTCATTACATTTACCGCACAATGTCTCATTATATTCTTGCTCGCATACTTAACTCATCTCATTTGATCATTAGCGTTTAAATCATACCCTTTTATCCTGTCATTACCTTACCAACACACCTTACTTTAATCCTATAAATTTTACGTCATGTTAATCATACCATTTACATTCTTAACTTATCGCATTTAATTTCTAGTACTCAAACTTTTTCATTTAATTTCCATCCTTTACATACCCCCGCTTTATCGCAACTTCACTTTCACACTTAACCCTCAAGTACTTCACCTTACCGTTACCCCATCTCTATACCAATTTAACTTTAGTCCTTAGTCACTAAATTTAATGAGACCATATATCGGTCACAATTCATGCCATCCTTTCCTATCCCCATTCTTTAACCCTCAAATCATCAAACACCTTATTATTAACTCGTTAGTTTCATCTTGTCTTTTCACACTATACGTTAGTACACTCAATGTCATTACGATCCATTATTTATGCATTAATACCTTAAGTTACTTATTAACCCCATCTCTAATACCATTTAGCATCTCTCTTCACATCCTGGTATTGCTATTCTTCTATAATACACAACCTCGTGTTGTTTACCATTACGTTGATCCACTTACTTACACATCTACAACCCAACTATAAACTTATTCTTATGTTCGTCAACAACTCACTACCTGTCATCTTTATTTTAGACAATTCTATATAATGCTTGTCCATTACAATTTACACATTTTCTATGTGTCCTTACAACGCACTTTTACTATTACCCATCAACTCCATGTTGACCATATTCTCAACTTATACTATCTCTTCATTTTAGTCTATTCGACTTTTACGCATATAAACCTTACATAGGTTTATTCTATAACATTCTCATTAATCTTATCATACACATTTCAAATATTTTAACATGATTATATTCATGTTTTACAATTCTTTCTAGCACACTTCATATCACTTATGACTTCAAGCGCAATCTATATCTCATTTATTACTTCCACTCATCGCTTAACCCTTTATTAATAACACATTTTACTTTTCATGTTTTATATGCAACATGATCTCATCACGTCTTAACTTCGCACTTTAACTTTCTCATTTTAGTTTTTCTTATGAGAATTCGTGTCTTCAAGCATCTAATTGTTATTATATCAATCGTGTCCTTCTAATCATCAAACTACAAACATACTCTATTATTCATTCCTTACTTTATTTCAAACTTTCAAAGCATCTATGCTTCATTAAGCACTTTTCATACTTATCTTATTTCATGAATCAATGTGTTCTTTTTAACTTTTCCGACCACGACTAGGTCAACACATGTATATAGCAATTATTCCAATGCATCTATCATACCTCATACACTTCTATGCATTCATGCTATAAAGCACAATCTCATTCTACTTAGACATATAACCAACTACCGTAGACTTAACATTGCACAAACGATAACACTTAACATTTAACACTTGTCCAAAAGTGTTCTAACATTTATAATCATAGTCAACTCACATAGTCTATGGTTCATATATCACATCTCGTAATCAATCTATGTCTAAGCATCAACACTATAATTAGCCGCAAGCAATAGCCTACCTTATAACTAAGGCATCATATAACTTTAATTTACTCACTAATCCATCTCCAATACCACTTTAGCACTTCTACTCGCATTCCATGACTATTTCTCTATCGTAAATTCACTTAATCACAAAATAAACACCGACACCAAACGAGGTGCACGGCTAACTAACTATTCAAACACTTCAAGTCCTCCACGGACTTCTATCACATACACAATAACACATAACACACATTCATCACTTATCATCCTTAAGCTCGTCTAACATAACACACAATCCATCTCATACTTAACTATCACTTTCCACATTACTAACACTTACGTTCAATGCTTCTACGAGTGGTTTAAGTCTACGCAACCTATAGTGGATATCTAATTCACTTAAACTGAAGCTCTGATACCAAGTTGTAACGCCCCTTGACCACTTTGACCAAAAACTTTGAATTTTACACGCGGAAACGCTTGACTTTTTCGGACATCCTGTTACTCTTTTGACAACTGACAAAAATCTATGGACATTCAGACCTTGAAACTATTTTTAAAAGAAAGTAAACTCAATTACCTTCAAAACGACGGGTGGCACGACCCGTGACGACTTACGGTTTAAAAGATATGATATTTCGAACCAATATGCAAATTCTGAAAATCATTGCCCAACCGCCAATATGCAAATTCTGAAAATCATTGCCCAACCGCCAATATGCAAATTATGGGAATATGCAAATTCTGGGAATAACAGCCCAGCCGCCAATATGCAAAATCTCAGACCTTCACTAAGGTCTACAATCATGAACCAAAAGGTGGATCCAATATGCAAATTTTTGGAATATGTAAATTTACTCTTGATCCACACTTAGGTCCAGAATTCGAACCAAAAGGGGGATCCCAAACTGGAATCTGGATCCACACTTAGGTCCATACTTTGGGACCTAAACGGGGATCCCAGACTGATGGGTTATGCAAAACACTCATTTTGACCCATTTCACTACATACCACCCATATGACTTCCGTTTTACACCAAACTTTCCATAAATCATTATACTAACATACTAAACATGTTTCAATAACACTTGACCCATTTGCAACCCAAAATGGGTAAAAACACATACAATCCAAACGCCCCTTTAACTTTTACTAAAAACACTTAAAACTCATTTTGACACATCGTTAGACTCCCAAATCGTTAGGACTCCATGAATATACATTTTGACACTTGGCTTCACGTTACAAATCAATAAAAGACCAACGGGGTACAAACTTTATACTCGAGCTCGGTATTCTACCTAAGCTCCTATGCATATCAAACCTTCTATGCTTCGCATACCAACATTGATCCTTAGCCCAAGTCATATCATCACACGAACCTACAAAACATTAAACACTTAAACCGTAAGCATGAATGCTTAGTAAGTAAAATGGGTATAACTTAACATTATACTTCATTCACACATTACACATTATACAACCATTAATCCAACAACAATAAACATATGCACATACCTTAGCCACTTAAACCTTAACCTTCCTTTTTCCTTACTTCCCCCTCATCTAACGCATCCACTAACCTAACCTCTTACACATAACTACCATTATGCTAAACAACCATAACCTTAACACATTAGCCACATAACACATAATGTATAGAAGTCAATATAACTTTACATTATACCGGTTTACTTACCTTAGCTCCAAGCTAAGTCTCACAATAACCTCCTCATCATCATCTTCATCATTTATCATCACAATCATCATCATCACTCTTACTTCCTAACCATAACCATAACATCGGGGTTCATTAACACGACATATCATAATCAAGGGTTATAAAACCCATCTAAACTTACCCAACATCATCTCTATATCATCATATGATCATATCAAGATCATATGATGAAAACCCACCTAACCCATTAACCTTTACCTTAATAACCATTATTAACTAATAAATTAGAACACTTACTTGAAGGGAATCATTGCTAAGAAGGGCTATGGACACTTGCTCTTTATCTTCTTCTTCTCCTTAAGTCGACACTAACCTTTCCCTCTCTTTTTCTTTCTCTTAGAACCGGACTATTAAACACCTCTTGAAACTTATGGGGAATACTAGAATGTCCTGGATTTATTTAGATAAGATGCAAGTTTTCCTATATGGCAACCTTAGTCCCTTAAGTCCTTTCTCTCTTAATTTGGCCACACTTAACTTTATAACATGTTCAACACTTTATAACATTAGCCCCTTAATTCTCTTTCTTTCTACTTTGGCCACATATACTTTTCATAACCACATTAATCATTCTTTGACTATCGGGTTTGACTATAACATAACTTTCCTTGACTGGCCAATCACGTAAAGTCCTTAGCATCTCCCATCTAAGGTGGGGCTTATTCATAACCGGGATACGGGTCTAACAATTATATTAATAATCAGAAAAACATGCTCAAGATTTGTTTAACATGAGAAATTTTTTTAAGAAAAAGGTTTTATAAAAAGCTTTTTGTGAAATCTTGTATAAATTTTGCTCACGATAATTAAGAAGATTTCTCTTCTTTTCCGAAGGATTGACGCACTGAAGCGTACGTTCAGGGTCCTTTCTTTAAAAACGGGCGTTGATTTGTGATTTAATCAACAACCATTATGAGTTAATAATTACCCGATTTTTTTACCAGATGTACTAGTGATTTCTATTACTTTGGTGACTTCTTTGACCTTTTCATCATCTTTGTCATGTTCATCATGAATGCTTGCCATTCCTAGACGTTGTCGTAGGTATTCAAATCTTTCCGATAGCAAAGCTTTTGAGAAGAAGTCGGCAATTTAGTAATCAGTTTTCACGAAGTACAATTCCACAGTCCGTCTTTCTACATGTTCACATTCTGTCTTTCTACATGTTCCTTGATGAAATGGTATCTGACTTCTATATGCTTTGTCCGTGAGTGATGTACCGTGTTACAAGAGATGGCAATGGCACTTTACAAATCACAATAAATTGGGATTTTGTCGTAGAAGAAACCATAGACCGTCAATTGTGTTTTCATTCATAGTACTTGTGCACAGCATCCGGAGAGGGATATGTATTTAGCTTCTACAGTAGATAAGGCAATGTGATTCTACTTCTTTGAAGACCAGCTGACTAACTTCTCCCCCAAGAATTGAGCAAATCCTGAAGTACTTTTACAATCAATTTGGCAACCTGGATAATCTGCATCTGAATAGGCAATTAGTTCGAAACTGGTATCTTTCGAATACACAAGGCCCATATGAATTGTTCCATTTAGGTACCGAAAGATCCGTTTTAAAGCAGTAAGGTGCTTTTCCGTTGGCCTTGATTGGTAACGGGCACACATGCAGACAGAAAAATGAATATCAGGCCGACTAGCTGTAAGATACAGGAGTGAACGAATCATACTACGATATTTTGTAGCATCAACTGGTTTACCACCTCTAACTTCATCTAGTTTAGGCTTGTGTTGCATTGGTGTACTTACAGAGTTAGATTTTTTTCATTCCAAACTTTTTTAAAATTTTTGTCATGTATTTGTTTTGATGAATAAAGATACCACGAGGAGTTTGATTGATTTGTAGAGCCAAAAACAATTTTAACTCTACCATCATGCTCATCTCACATTTTTGTCACATGATATTTTCAAATTTTTTGCAATATTTAGGATTCGTTGATCCAAAAATGATACCATCGACATAAATTTCGACTAGCATGATGTCGTCCCCATTTCTTCTTATAAATAAAGTTGGATCGATTGAACCTTTGACGAATTTGTGTTTGAGCAGATATTCTGACAATGCTTTGTACCATACACGTGGTACTTGCTTGAGTCCGTAGACGACTTTGTCAAGAACATAGACATCATCTGGATGGTCTGGATCAACGAAGCCTTCTAGTTGACTTACATAAACCTCTTCCTCTAACTCCCCATACAAAAAGCCTATTTTCACAACCATTTGGTATACGGTGAAAGATTTGTGAGCTGCATAAGCCAATAATAAGCGTATTGCTTCGATCCTAGCAACTAGTGCAAATGATTCATCAAATTCGATTCCTTCTTCTTGATTGTAACTTTTGGCAACAAGACAAGCCTTGTTTCGGATTACATCACCCTCTTCATCAAGCTTGTTCTTCAGAATCCATTTAAAAGCAATTATGAGTTTTCCGAAAGGACGTGGAACCCTTCGCTAGACGCTATGGCTTTTGAATTGGTTTATTTCTTCTTGGATTGCGACAATCCAGTCGGGATCTGTAAGTGCTGCTTTGACATTGGCAGGTTCAACTCTACTTAGGAATGAATTGTATAAATAGTAATCTGCGGTAGAACTTCTTGTTTGAACTGGTTGAGAAGGATTTCCAATTATTTGTTGTAGAGGGTATTCATGAGCCCATCTTCGTCTGTGCAGATGTGGTTGGTAAAGTGGTTGCATGTTTGAAGGATCAACATTTTGCATCTCAGAAGGTCCACCGACCTCAATTTTGGGAGTTGCGAATGGATTTATGAATGGTTCCTCTTCAGACGATGCATTGGTAATTATTTGATCATCAACATTAACGTTAGAGATTGGAGTGGTATTGTTTGGAGAAAGGTCTTGTTGAATCTGTATTATTGGAGGGGTATCTGGTACTGGATCAGCATCTTCATAAGTAGTTGTTGATGAACCGGATACGAGAGATGGTATTCTTCTTGATGGCTAACTTCGATAATCGGAGTTGCAGCGGATATTGTAGACACCTTCATCTTATTTCCTCCACATGATTCATCATAGAAGTTCTCAAACAATCCATCTAACTCTTCCTTTCGAATATGTGTAGGTTTTGGTGTTGATGATGTTGGTTTTGGTACGAGTCCTGAACTGTTTTGTTCAGAAGTCATAGTCATTTGCAGGGGTTCTGAACTGACTTGATCAGAAGCCATTTCTTCTACTTCATCGAAGTGAACATGGATTGTCTCTTGTATCAACTTTGTTCTCCGATTGTAAATACGATATGCACTTGATTGTGTAGAATATCCAAGGAAAATTCCTACATCCCCTTTTTCTTTTAGCTTTCCAATGTCTTCACGATCATTAAGAGGGTAGCAGCGACAACCAAAAGTGGGTAAGTATTTTACATCGGGTTTGCGTTTGTGAAGGATGTGATATGCAGTTTTGTTGAATCGTTTATGAATGATAGATCGGTTTTGTGTGAAACAAGTGGTTGACACTGCTTCAGACCATAAATTTAATGGAAGATTTGTGGAGGTTAGCATTGTTCTTGTAGCTTCTACTAATGTACGGTTTTGTATTTCAACTACACCATTTTGTTGAGGCGTGTAAGCTACAGATCTCTGATGAGTAATGCCAATAGAATCAAAAAAGTTCTGAAGAATCTGATTTGTGAACTCCGTTTCATTGTATGTTCTTACGTATCAGACTTGAGCTAGTAGACCAACTTGTACTCTTTTGATGAACTTGATGATTACATTTGGAGTTTCAGCTTTAGAAGCAAGGAAATGAACCCAAGTGAACCGTGAGTAGCCATCCATAATAACCAAAATATATTTCTTTATATTTCTGCTGACAACGCGCATCGGACCACACAAATCCATATGCAATAAATGCAATGTAGCAATGGAACTAGGTTCGAATTTGGATTTGAGTGTTGCACGTGTCATTTTCCCTAATTTACACGCTGAATAAAGATGATCTTTCTTGAATGATAGTTTTGGCAATCCTCTGACTAGGTTGTTTTGAGCAAGGTCGTTTATAGTTCTGAAGTTCAAGTGAGAGAATCGACGATGCCATAGCTAGGCTGTGATGATGTAGCTTTTGCAAGCAAACAAATTGGTTTTAGTGATGTAATTTCTTTAAGAGCAATTTGGTATAGATTCGAATCCCTTTAGCCTTTGAAAATATCAACGCCTTCAAGAGTGCGAACAATACACGAATGTTTTCTTAATGCCACCTCTAAATCGCTATCATAGAATTAGCCAATACTAAACAAGTTGTGACCTAGTCCTTCGACAAAGTAGACTCTTTGAATTGTGACCTTATCATGAATGAGATCCCCATAGCCGGTGATTTTAGCAATGTGGTCATTCCCAAAATGCACTATACCCAAGAATTTGGCCACGAAGTTCTTGAGAAGTACCTTGTTCCCGGTCATATGTCGGGTGCACCCCGAGTCGAGGTACCCGAGGCACACTTGGACAAGCTGCACATCAAAGCAAAAAACAGAAAATTGGGAATCCGCTGATAAAGTGGTTCCACGTAGTTAGATAATATAGAATGCAAACCTAGTAGGTTAAACTTTTCAGTTGTATTGGTGCTAGGATCGGATTGCTTCTTAACTGGTTGCCATCTATAACCTACGTGTTTGAACACTCTTCCGGTGGGTTTCCACTTAAGGCATGATCTAGGGAATAATTCATGATATTCAAATATTTTACCTGTTGGGATTTTACGCTTATGGTTTCTTAGATTTGAAGAAGTTGTCCTAGTGGTGTTGGCATTCATTTTATCATAATTCAAATAAACATGGACACGATTAGAAGAAACGGAATTGTAAACAACAGAATTATAACAAGCATTCTTGCTATTAGAAGCGACAGATCCATGGACATTAAAGTTATTACAGTCATCCATTCGCTTAGAGCGTTTTTTATTGAAAGCTTTAAAATGTCTAGGTTTTTCTACAACTTTAAGCTGAGAGGCACTAGTCTTCAACGCACTTTTATTAGTTGGTCTCTCCTTTCTACAAGTAGTGCCTAAACCTGGATCAAAAAGCAAATCTACGTTAGGAGATTGTGTAATTTGACCATGTTGAGCTAATTTCTATTTCTTCCGATTCTTGTTCTTGTGATTCTTTGACTTTTTGGGTTTGTTTTCTATAGGGGGAGGAGTCAAAGAACACATTGGTGCATCTAGAGGTATATCCTTACTAAGTAATGCTTGCTTCCAAGCTATTTCTAACTCCTTGTTATGAATCATGTCATTTGAACCATATGGTTCTCTAGTAGAAGTAGATCCAATTTGATACATACCGGGAGCAATAACTTTAGGATTAGATAAAACCTCTTTTTGTTTTGGCTCTAGGATATGAGTTTTTTGTTTTTGATTTGTCAAAAAGGTTGGTTGGTTTGAAAAATATGAAAAATTTTGATTTTCCAACTGGCGTGAAGCAACAAACTCATGATTCTTGTTTTTCATCAAATCAAGCACTTTAGATTAGAGTTCCTCGTTCTCTTTTAAGATTATTTTCATAGAATTCTCGTAGGAAAGCTTGTCGTATTTGTTTTCTTCAATTTTTCGCGGCCAGTTTGCTTCAAACATTAAAGATTGTTTTTCATGTTTCGCACAAGAGTTTTCAAATTTGACAGTACGACAAGAAAATTCCTCGTTCAACTCAACATTCTTTTGCAAACATTCTCTTAGACTCTCTGTGAGTAAAAGGTTTTCCATTTCTAAAGAAGTTTGTTTATTTTCCAAGTCTTCACTTTTCTCCTCATTTAAAGCAAATTGTGGTTTGAGTGATTCCATTTGATTTAGAAAATATTCTTTTTGAATGTCAGAGTTTAGACTGAGAAGGTCATATTCATCTTCAAGAGATGTGACGTAAGTTAAATCAGTTTGCATTTCAGACATCAATGCCTCTTCAAAGGCTTTCAATTTATCATTAAATCTATTTACGGGAGGCTCGATAAATGTTTTTATCTATTTCTTGAATTCCCTTAAGACATCCACTTCATAAGAATTGGATCTCAAAAGTTCATCAGTTTGAAACTCTTGCTTTCCGCGAATAATAGATAATGATCCATTAATTTGATTTCTGAGACTACAAAAGGTTTTTCTCGCTAAACTCTCATATTTTTTAGAATCATATGGGTTGTCAGAAATCTGATCCATGTGATGTTTAACATTTGTTGTTTTTCTTGAAAGAGCATTTTCTTTATTAATCAAACCATAATCGGCACTAAAGTTGGAGAAATTGATTTTCTTTTCATTAAATTTTAAACGTTTTTGGATTTCCTCTTGAGAGATGTCATTAGGAACAAACATGTAATCTTTGAATGTATCACGTCTCATGTAATCAACATTATACAAACTTGGTGTTTGACGTTTAACCATATCAAGATAGGATGGTTTAGTATAACCAAGACCCTGTTTTAGATCCATAACTAAATCTGGTTTGGGAAGTAACAGGTGCATAGTCTGAGAAGTCTGATTGGTAGTGCGAAGTTTAGTTTCAGCTTTAGTTAATCGTTGAATACAATTAGCTTTTTCTTCTTTAAGTTTAGAAACTTCTTTTTCAAAATTCTTTTTGATGTTTTCAAAATTTGAAATATTTCTTTTGAAAAGAAAAATCTCATATTGTAAATCTAGAATTTGACATTTAAGCACTAGTGGTCTTTCAGATTGCTCTTCATATAACATGTCCTTGATTTTCTTTTCTAAAGAAGCACTTTTATCTTGTTCTAGTTTTATCGAGTTAGCATAATTTTGAATTTGAGATTGAATAGTGGCATATTTTTGAAGCATATCAACATGATCTTGACTTGTTGATACATGATTGTAATCGGTACTATTAGTAGATAACTGAGGAGTAGCACTTTTAGATGTTTCACTACGTATGTTAACTTCAGTTGGCTTACTAATGGTACGAATGTAACCATGTGTGAATTCATCAAGATCATTATTATCACAAGCATCTGATGTGTGTACCTTGTTGACAAGAGTGTCATCTTCTTCAGCATCAGTGTCATAGCTTGGAGTTGCATCCTCTTCTTGAGCTTCAAAAACATCCACCTTCTCCAAAGAAGCCATGTAAACCATGTTTATTTCCAATATCACATCTTCGTCATCCGTGTCCACAATGAAATCATTTTTATCAGCACTAAGCAGTTTAGCCTTTTCTTCCATGTCAGCTAACAACATTTTCTGTCTGTAGTAAGCTCTGTTACGCACTTTCCCATTTGGACAATTCCTTGCAAAGTGACCTTGTTGACCACAGCCAAAGCATTTTAGTTCTTGATTGTCTTGACCAACATCATTCTTGTCATTCTTTTGAGTACCTTGTCTTATAACTTCACCTCTTGGTGGGATATCTTGTCTCTTGTTCATTGCAGTAGGTGCAGAAGTTTTTTGAAGATTGTTGTTGGTTGGACGTTTTTAGAAAGATTTTTGAATCTGTTTTCTAAGTAATGATAGGTTTTGAACAATTTAGGTAAGTTCAACATTTTCTTGGTCTTTGATAAGAATCAATTGCATCGTCAACGGGTGAGTAGCGTGTGTTGTTGTTTGAGTTGAAGGAAGGTTGATTTTGGTGGTATGAGGAGACCAAAGCAAGTGGATCAATAACTGGTGGTTGTGTAGAAAGTTGAGCTGAAAGTTCTTTTTCTTTCTATTTTCTTTTACGTTCAAGGATGTCATTGACTTCAACCTGATTGTGTTTCAGAAGATCAAACAAATTGTTGATGTCTTTCAGAGTTAGGTCTTGATTCTGTCTAATAGCAATGGTGAAACCTCTCCATTCAGGTTATAGGTTTGTGAGAAACATAGTGTTGTGTTCAATGTTTGATATTTTGAGGTTATGACGATTCATTGCATTGATAAGCTTGTTGAACCAAATGTGTGCATCTTCAAGACTCTCCTCAGGCCATTGCTTGAAAGTCTGATAATTCAACAGAGCCAGAGTATGTTGTGTTTGTGTGCCAACATCTGCACCTTGCATCAATCTTTCCAAAGCTTTCCATAAGTCATGAGCAGTGAGATTGATGTCAATGGCATTGTAAATGTCATTGCTTAATCCATATAGAATTAAAATCTTGGCACGGATATCAGCTTCAAATTGAGCAAGTTCTTTAGGACTCAAATCATCTTCAGTTTGTAGCCGTTTTTGTCCCTCGTTAGCAGGGTCATCAATCTCTTTCATAGCATAAGGACCATGTTTGATGGAGTTAATAAACAGCTTACGCTCTTTGTAGCCCATGAGAACATTCATAAACTTTGAAGACCATTGAACATAGTTTCCCCGGTACAACATGCGAGGCCTTGCATCACTCCCCGCAACAAATGCATCTTGAGTAGTAGACAATGTGATGGTGGATCTATGATATGAGATGTTGTTTCTGTTTGAAAGTGGTGTTTTAGTTTGTTTTAAATTGAGATGGTTGAGTGTTTGGAATTTATATTGTGATATTTAAATGATTAAAGTCTCTTAATAATTTTAATCTTTTAATGGATTTAAAATTGGATAAAAGTCTTTAAGTAAAGGTATCGCAACAAAGTCTCGTGAACAGTAACTATCGCACCTTTCTGGCGAAAATTGGGCAGAGTTTTCTTTTGTAAAATGTGGTTAACAGTAAGTCTCGGAAGATGAGGTGTCGCAAAAACTTGTGCTATCACAACAATACAAGAGCTATCGCAACAATTTCTTGCGACTTGGGCAGAGTTTTCTTTCGTAAACAGTGGGTAACCAAAAGCTTCGCAAAGCAAGTATCACAACAATTACTATCGCAACCCAAACTACTGCTATCGCAACTCAAGCCAACTGCTATCGCAGTCACCTAATGCAACCAAAAATAGCTATCGTAACTGTTTCTAAGCCAACTTTTGCTACAAAACCCTCAATTTTGCGAGCAAAATTTTATGAGCAAAATGTTAAACCCCATTTATACAAGAAAAAATACACTTTTTCAAAAATCCTTTAACCACGATTTCAGCCTAAATCTTCACCAAATTCACAAAAATTTTGTATAGAATGATAAAAGCTCTTTCTTTTTCCACAAATATGTTATCCTAACACACGTTTTATAAGATTAAACACGTTTAAGAGTAATCTTTATACTACATATGAGAGTAAATATATTCTAGAGAGAGAAAGTTCTTTAATTCTATAAAGCCAAAACTTTTACTACTAATGAAGATTAAAACAACACTAAAACATAACTACGTTAAACAACGAATCATATTCGGCTCTTGATACCAATTGTTGTTCCAATAATATCACGTCTACTCTAATAATCTTAGTGAGATAAAGTGAGTGTGGACACTTTAGTTTAGAGAGAGAGATAAACGAGAGAAAAGAAGGAAAATCTCGCATTGATACTAGAAAGAACACACACCACATAACCCGTGATGTAGGGGGTTTTTATACCCATACATAGTCAAGCATACTATCACAACCATACAAGTGTTACGATAGTGATATGCTGTCGCAACCAAACAATTTTACACAATGTAACACCCCAACTCGAAAAGGGCTTAAGTGTAACATTATGGTGTCAATCAGAACATATAAATGCAAGCGGAAGACTACTTATTAAATACTATGTCAAAAATTAGAAGGACTTACAAAAAATAACACAAAAAATAATCTAAACACAATACATATCCAAAGCATAATGTCTACAATCTTAACTCCCATAATGGAATCTAATCAAGGGTAGGTCCTCTATCTTCTACTCTTAACACTCATGCCCATCATCTCGCTTATAAACTGCCACAGAGGAAATAAAATGCGGTTGAGCTAACGCTCAGTGAACAGATATAAACAAATGAAAGGTAATATGCGTATACGAAATGAATAAGTGAACAAATCCAAGAGAATCTGCTAAACAAGATGTCAAACAAAATATGGAACATATGAAAGGGATCAAAGCATGATAATGAACATAAAGTGGATAACAATATCAAAGGAAATGCCCAACAAATCATATAACAAATTGTACATGGAGTAGCTAGCTCAATGCACCAAATAGTGAAATGGGGTGTATTGCACACACTCAAGTCTATTCACAAATATATATCATAACTGAACTAAGTACCTAGAATGCATCCATACGCTCCCTTCAAAACAGAGATACATATGCCAGTTATAGACTAAACATACGTATAATAAACACGGGCCAGGTGCGCTATATATACAACTATATAATCAAATGGGAACGCTGTGGACAAAAACCCACCTCCACAGATAGTGTCAATACCATTGGTGCATCAATGGCAAGGCCATGGACTCCCCATGACTGGCTACAAATATGGGCAACACAATAGGCATAGTACATGCAATATAATGATAAGGGATAATTATAAAATATCCAACTCAGATAATAGCTATATGAATAGAATATTGCATGAAACGAATAATCAAACAAATAACTAAACAGATACGTATCAAAGTATAACAAATATCAGGAAACAATGAGTCAGGAGAAATCTTTAAGGATAGAGTACAACCAGATTATGTAATTATGAAAATCATTTAAATACTGTGTTCATAAACGTATTCTTTTCAAAGCAATTTTCATAAAAGTCATTAAATCTTCGTATAAAAGTGGTATCTCCTCGGTTTCATAGCAATAATTTTAAAGCAGTTTTTCTCAAAACATTATCATGATATATTTACGAAGGGTTTTCACACGAAGTTATAATATTAAATGGGTTACAAAGTATCAAAGGATTCTAATACGGATATTGAAGTCACAAGAGAGAATGGATGAATCAAACCATATCAGACAGAACAACCAAACGAATATCAAATGAATCATAACTCAGAATAGCAAATATCAAGGAATCAAAAGTCATGAGATACCCTTACTGAAAAAGGGTGGAATATCTGTACCTTATGAAACGCAAGCAAAAGGGAAAAAGAACACAAGAAAGAGGATCACTCCGACTTCACCGGTTCTACCTGAATTATAATCATATATTACTTATACGCTCATTTAATACCATAACGGATTTTTAATGCTTGTTATCAATCACATCTTCATGTTTAGGGTTTACTCAAGTTAAGTGATTAATACATAGGTTTAAGGTTTCATAAGTAAGGCATAACTTAATTAGGTTATAAATGTAATATCAAAATAGGTTTAGTCGAATATGGAATTCGGTTAGACTGAGCTAAAAATCAAGACATAGGTTTTATTTGTGTTTCAAATCAATAATTAATCTAGTTAAGGTTTAAGTGTGTCAAAACAGATTTTAGGTTTAGAATGCAAATCTGACTCAGTTTCTTATGAATTTATAGGCCTATCAAATGAGCTCCTAAGTCTCTACAATTTTTACATGTGACTCCTACATATGTCTATCAATTCCCATAATTTTTTTAGATTTTATTACTAAGTGAAAGTACCCTTTCAAAAATCGTTTTTCCAAACCTGCCCTGAAAGATAACTGCGCAGACACCCAGAAAGTTTTCCCTTAACGAACCCATTTTGAAAATTCAGAAAAATCCACCAAAATTCCAGTAAGCCATATACATCTTAAGCATTATTCATGTCAAATGAAAAATCTTAATTCCTTATGGTTTTAAAACTAAAAATCAAAAACACCAACTGATTTTCAGACATCCAAAATACAGTTTTGACACTTGAATTCTCAAAAATCAAAAGACTACTCTACTGACCTCCAAAAATTATAAAATTTGATATCCAGATAGCACACATCCTGAATTTAGTTTTAGCCTCAAAATCTAGCAAAAAAACGTTTATATCATTCATTTATGACCCTTTCAAAATCCTAGACAGCATGCAGTTGAGAGAGAAACAAACCCTAACCCTTTTCAAACCCAAATCGACCCACATTAAATCGTAAGGTTTCCAGATTTTATACTCCATCAATGAGCCTTTAATGATCTTATTAGGGCTTGTATCAACTCTGATTCGAATAGAGAAAAATAAAAAAAAGTTGACACACATATATAACAAGGTTTATGATTTCATGTGGCGTATAAGTTATGTATATGATTACCCTTTTAACGAGACACATGATTAACACAATAAGATGATTTAGATGATTCGTATAGCATGTTTTAATGATTAGGTTTAGCATGATTTCAAATCTGATTATATGTATTCATTCATGTATGTGTCGTATAAGTGAAAAACAAAAGAGATGATCACAATTAAGTACCTTAATTAAGCCAAATAGGAAGAGATCAAAGGGGAAAATAATGACCACGAATCAAGTATACACCAACAACCAAGAATGCTACAATCAATCAAGCTCCACATCTTCTTCTTCTTCTTGATCTTTAATGAATTAGGGCTGTTTAGGGTTCATTTATGGGGAGAGGTAGAGGAGAGCCGATCATGGAGAGATCAAAAGAAATGCAAAATAACACAATAAACACAATTCTTGATAACTTGGATTCTTATTTTCTCGATTTCTTCTAAACGATTTGGAGGTTTATGGTTTTTCTTTTGTTTCGGTATCAATGGGAGGAGGAGGAAAACAAAACACGTTATATCAAAAAAAGTAGGGAGGGGCGTGTGTGCAACTTAGGAAACAAATAATACTGATTTAATTGTAATGAATACTGATTGCTTGATTAGTGCTAAAATGGGGGAGGGTTATCACAATGTTCGGCCTAAAATAAATGGGTGCACCGATTTTCCTTTTTTTTTTTTTTTTTTTTTTTTTTTTTTTTTTTTTTTTAATGTTTAAGGTTAGGATAGATTTTAGTATTTAATTTGTAATATATAGTTTTAGGTTTAATATACTTCAAATGTATAGCATATAGTTTTTTAAATGTTCGAAACTTATTATTAATCTTATGTTATAATTCAAATTATCAATAAAAATGTGATTATGGATTTTAGGGTTTTACAACTCTTCCCTTCTAAAAAGAAAATTTCGTCCTCGAAATTGAAACAATTAGGTCAAAAGGAAACGTACCAAATCACAAAAAGGAATGAAAATGATCAACTCACTCGGATTGACTATTCTAAAAGATTTTAATGAACGGAAAGGATTTCTCATGAATTGATCCAAACAAACTAGGATAGCCTCAGGCTCTCTAGCAAAAAAAATCATAATGAATCTGATCCAATGGATAGGAAACATATATATAACGGATGATAGTTGTTGCATCTGAAAAGGGGTACATGAACTATAATATGATATGAACATGAGACAGATAAGAAGGAAATGCTAAACGGTAGGAATTTCATCAATTCTATTATAAGATTCCGAACGAATCAAGGAAATGTACAAATGATCAACGAAGCACATATTGAATTATCGAACGTACCAAATGCCTAACGAGGACGGCAGAATATTCGCAGTGATAAGAATGAACCTAAGAATTAATGAATCGCTGAATAACTCTCCATCATTTTCTAGAACGTCTAACACTTATGTTCAGAGACACCCCAAGAACACACAGTCTTTTGGTCTAAAATTTCAAAACTTCTCTTCTACAATGGTAACTGCCTATTAGTCACCAAATCAACCCGGACCTTTAATAACCAATCTTCTGACCTTATTCCACCAAAAGATGTTCTACACTTCCGTTCATACATAAGTCTGAAAGGATTCGCTTGCCATCAGCTTGCCATCTTGAGTCTGATTCCTCAAGCTTTCTATAGATCTTCCCAGAATTATGAAGTACGACGCGGATCTCAGACACGATTACTGCAGGTGTGCTAACTAACCAAATAATCTCTAGCTTAAAGGTTTCTGCCAACTTGCTAAATGTCTTTCCATCAGAATGTCTGCTCCAGATCTTAATTCATCATAGTACAACTAAGATTAATAAAGAAATAAAAACTGTGTGCCTCAGTTAAATAGTTTCCTCAAGTCTTCAACACAGATCATAATCCGCCATACAAGAATTACTTCCAAATCTTACTAACAACCACCACTGCTGCCAACTCCAAGTTATGCGTTGAATAATTCGCCTCATACGGTTCCAGTTGTCTTGATGCATAAGCAATAACCTTCTCGTACTGTATAAGGGTATAACCAAGTCTCTTCTTGAAACGTCCAAAAATTGGTACTCACCTGTAAGTATGGAAGTAGAAGCTAATTTCTGTTTCACTTTTCCAAAACTCAGTTCTCATCCCAATAAACTTCTCTCCTCTTCTCATACACTTCGTCAACGATAACGCCAGTCGTGAACATCTTCCACAATTCTTCTGCAAGACTCAAAAGGTTCTAACTTCTGTAACTGTCGTCGGTCTGGGCCATTTGGTGATAGTTTCAATCTTCTCAGGATCCTAATAATAATATCAACAAAGAACGCCACTTGTCCCAACCAATATCACACTTCCAGAATATATAAACTTTCTTCTGACACAAGGTTTCCAACATAACACAAAAATGATCTTCATTTTTCTCATTCGTCCCTGAATGTACTAAGATGTCATACTATGACAAATTTGTCCAAGTACTCATGAAAGACACGATTCATCAAATCCATAAAATAGTTGAAGCATTAGCCAATACAATTAGCGTCATTAATTCATAGTGACCATAACGAGTACAAAAGATAGTTCTAGGAACATCTCGCTCCTCACACGCAACGGATGATAACCAGATCTTAGCTCAGTCTTAGAGAAGACTTCACATCCTATAGTTGATCAGATAAGTTGTCGATTTGAGGTAATGAATAACAGTTCTAACTGTTATACAGTCCTTCTCCTAATAATCAATATACCACCTCATGCTACCATCCTTCTTCATTGCGAATAAAACTGGAGCACCCCACGGAGATACGCTCAGATGAATAAAACTACTTCCTAGTTCTTTTTGTTGCTCCTTCAGTTTCTCTCAATTCAACTAGTGTTATTCGATACGGAGTTTCAGAATCAGGAAAAACGTCGCTCTATTCAGATAAAATTCTGACTCATTCCACTTGCAGTTCTCAGGCACTTCTCAATGACATCCTATGATCCCAATAAGTTCAAGTTATATGATGTAACTAATATCACGTTGGTCAGGCTTCATAATACTTGCATCATATAAACATGCCTTTATTGATATCATATTCTACCTCTAATCTTGACTAAACAATCTCTCAGTACCAGTTCAAATCAACTTCACACTCCGGTGGAAACCTTGGTAGTTCGTTCAAGGACTAAATCAAAAAGGTTTAGATTGCAAAATGACTCTCAAGGTGAGTTCCAGCCAACGGTGTACAAAATAGGTGGTAGGAAAACTTCACAACTGCGAAAATAACGTACGAGTTTCCAGGGTAGTAATGATAACAACGAGTTAACCAATCCAAAATCATGGTAAAAAGAATTCAGGATGTTCGAATTGTCAAAGGTGTACAATACGACAGTAGTTAGCCTCTTGATGCTCAGTAAAATAATCCATACTAGAATGACATCGAAATTAGCATTCCAGAGAAAGACAGATCAGCAGAGTGGATCTTATCATTCAGAAGTGAGGGAAACATTCCCATACTCGTGGTTAATCACCACAAGATTTCTCATATGAATAGGAATGGGTAAGATGAATCTAATAGTGTAGGGAGACTTAAATATGCTTAGCAAAAACAAGAGAAATCACAGAATGCGTCAAACACATCATGGTCACAAGAATTCTCAGAATGATCTAAGAGGCATTTAAATGGTTAACAAACGAATCAGAGGTTAGGTCAAAATCAGAAAATAAGGCTTATATAGTGTCAGGCATTACCACAGGATTCTCAACGCATTCTAAACTTACTCGGTCACAAATCTTAGGTTGTGCAAAATAATAAGTTTCTAATCTTCGGAAAAAAGTGATCTTAAAAAGGCTTAACTAAAAGTAAGGCATGAATAAAAGTGATGGGGAAGCAATGATACTTAAACAAAAGTCTTATAGTCTACCCAATCCTCACCAGTCAAACTTAAGTTTCTTCAGAGTGGAAATCCTAAGGCAAATTCTCAAAGGTTGTTTCATAAACTCTTATAGTGCAAACCTAAGGGCCAAATCTTTCACAGGTTATAACTTAAAGTACCACAGGTCGAGGCCTGATGCTCTGATACCATAATTGTAACACCCCAACCCGAAAAGGGCCTAAGTGTAACATTATGGTGTCAATCAAAACATATAAATGCAAGCGGAAGACTTCTTATTAAATACTATGTCAAAAATTACAAGGACTTACGAAAAATAACCCAAACAATAATCTAAACACAATACATATCCAAAGCATAATGTCTACAATAATAACTCCCATAATGGAATCTAATCAAGGGTAGGTCCTCTATCTTCTATTCTTAACACTCATGCCCAGCATCCCGCTTATAACCTGCTGCAGAGGAAAGAAAATGCGGCTGAGCTAACGCTCATTGAACATATATAAACAAATGAAAGGTAATATGCGTATACGAAATGAATAAGCGAATAAATCCAAGAGAACCTGCTAAACAAGATGTCAAACAAAATATAGAACATATGAAAGGGATCAAAGCATGATAATGAACATAAAGTGGATATAAATATCAAAGGAAATGCACAACAAATTGTACATGGAGTAGCTAGCTCAATGCACCAAATAATGAAATGGGGTGTATTGCACACACTGAAGTCCATTCAAAAATATATATCGTAAATGAACTAAGTACCTAGGATGCATCCATACGCTCCCTTTAAAACAGAGATACATAAGCCAATTCTAGACTAAACATACGTATAATAAACACGGGCCAGGTGCGCTATATATATACAGCTATATAAACAAATTGGAACGCTGTGGACAAAAACCCACCTCCACAGATAGTGTCAATACCATTGGTGCATCAATGGCAAGGCCATGGACTCCCCATGACTGGCTACAAATATGGGCAACACAATAGGCATAGTACATGCAATATAATGATAAGGAATAATTATAAATTATCCAACTCAGATAATAGCGCTATATGAATAGAATATAGCATGAAATGAATAATCAAACGAATAACTAAACAGATACGGATCAAAGTATAACAAATATCAGGAAACAATGAGTCATGAGAAATCTTTAAGGATAGAGTACAACCAGATTATGTAATTATGAAAATCATTTAAACATTGTGTTCATAAACGTATTCTTTTAAAATCAGTTTTCATAAAAGTCATTAAATCTTCATATAAAAGTGATATCGCCTCGGTTTCATAGCAATCATTTTAAAGCAATTTTTCTCAAAACATTATCATGATATATTTGCGAAGGGTTTTCACACGAAGTTATAATATTAAATGGGTTACAAAGTATCAAAGGATTCTAATAAGGATATTGAAGTCACAAGAGTGAACGGATGAATCAAACCATATCAGACAGAATAACCAAATGAATATCAAATGAATCATAACTCAGAATAGCAAATATCAAGGAATCAAAAGTCATGAGATACCCTTACTGAAAAAGGGTAGAATATATGTACCTTATAAAACACAAGCAAAAGGGAAAAAGAACATAAGAAAGAGGATCACTCCGACTACACCGGATCTACCTGAATTATAATCATATATTACTTATACGCTCATTTAATACCAAAACGGATTTTTAATGCTTGTTATCAATCACATCTTCATATTTAGGGTTTACTTAAGTTAAGTGATTAATACATAGGTTTAAGGTTTCATAATTAAGGCATAACTTAATTAGGTTATAAATGTAATATCAAAATAGGCTTAGTCGAATATGGAATTCGGTTGGACTGAGTTAACAATCAAGACATAGGTTTTATATGTGTTTTAAGTCAATAATTAATCTAGTTAAGGTTTAAGTGTGTCAAAACAGATTTTAGGTTTAGAATGCAAATCTGACTTAGTTTCTTATAAATTCATAGGCCTATCAACTGAGCTCCTGAGGCTCTACAATTTTTATCTGTGACTCCTACATATGTCTATTATTTCTCCTAATTTTTTCAGATTTTATTACTAAATTAAAGTACCCTTTCAAAAATCATTTTCCCAAACCTGTCCAGAAAGATAACTGCACAGATACCTAGAAAGTTTTCCCTTAACGAACCCATTTCAACAATTCAGAAAAATATACCTGATGTTATATTTTGTTTTTTTTTTTTTATTTCCAAAGAAATATTCGTGAGAATATTTCCCCGGGTCGTTCTCCCAACGAAGGTTTGACGGCGAATTTGTCGAATCGGTGTCGTGAAAATGTGAAGTGAATAAGTGATGTGAAAGAGATTATTTTTCTGAATTTGATTACACTATAATAAGAAAAATTAAAAGTAATCTACGCTATTAAAATAAACGCACACAAAGAAAATTCAAATAAATGCAAATCCCGGGCTAATCCCGAGATTTATAAATCTATTAGAGAAATTAAACTTAAAATAGAAATAAGAATAAAAATAAAATCTGATTGATGCAAATGAATTAAAAAAAAAAACTGATTTTCTAAAAGAAATATAAGAAAATAAAGTTTTATAAAAAACGAGGGACTAAAAATGCAATTTTGGAAACTATATTTAAACTAAAAATTTTTTGAAACAAAGACATGGACTAAATTAAACTTTTTTGAAACTTTATTAAAACTAAAAATGATTTTCAAACAAAGACAAGGACTGGAGTTGCACCAACTGAAACTTAAGGACTGATTTGCAATATTTCAAAAGTTAAAAACTAGTTTACTTTAGAAATGATCCCAGGTTCGATCCTGGTTTTTGCAAATTACACTAACTATATTTTTTATTTATTTATTTATTTTTTTTTCTTTTATCTACTTTTGCAAATCAATTAACACTAACTAATTTACTTTTTTTTTTAAAGAAGTTAGAACACAACTTGATTCAAATCGAAACAAATCAAAACAAATCAATTCAACCACTACCAATACTGAAGCTACTCAGTAACTCTGAATTCAAAACAAAAACTAATGGACAGCAATGATGGATCCATAACATCAGCAACTCATATATTTCAGCATACTTAAACACTCAACATCAATTAGAAACTCCTCAAATCTCAACAACAATGGTCCAACAAGCTATAATAATAGTAATAGAATCTATATAAACAACTGAAATTGACAGAAACACAGTATCACATATCAAAGCTATATTTTTGAAACAAAGTTGAAATAGAACTTACAACTTAAATTCCCTCAGCTCAAATAGAGGGACTCACTTGGTCTAAGCCTGTCTTTAAACAGGCTTCAACAATACCTCTGGAACTTCCACAATCAAAAATCAGTCACCATTTCTCCCTTGTTCTGAATCGTTGACTTAAACTAGTGACTCACAATAGCTAGAAAGCTAAGATGAGTCAAGTACACTATAACAAGCTTATATGCAAGCTAGATTTAAGAAACTGAAAACATTTTTTTTTTATATATTTTTCTTATATTTTTCTGAGATTTAAGACACTGAAAACAAATGAAATATGCTAAAACTGAAATCAATTAACTAATTTGAGATTTCGGATAATAACTAACTTCAAACTTAAATCAGTAAAAAAAAACTAACTTCAAACTAAAATCAGTAATAAACTGAAATTGTAAAAAAAAACTGAAATTAAATTGAATGAACTAAAATACTGGAATCAGTAATACCAAATGCAAAATCGATTCAAACAACTAACTAAATATTGAAATCAAACCACTTAATGAGAATTCGGACACGAAATAATCCTCATTAAAACCAGAAACGAACTAACATTAAACTCAAATCAATATTAACTAAATAGAATTCGGATACAAAATAAACTTCAAACTCAAACTTTCATTAAAACTTTAAAAACTACAAAACTCGGACCGAAGTAACTATAACAGAAAATTACAATAGAAATTATAACTAAGATTCTAAAACTATTTCGACAGCATAACGATGCTAAAAACAAAATTACATCCGAAAATGAGGAAATCCCTCCTCTATTTATAGGCTTACACCGAACCTTCTGGTCTTTGCCACGCTGGCGATCCGCGTGAATATTAGCTCCATCAACACCCTTCGATCATCTAGCTCTTCTTTCTTCCTTTGCTAACCGTACGATCACAAAATAATACGTGTTCGATCCAATAATTTGCTCCCACGTGTCCCCGTGTGTGCTTCTTCACGTCTGACACCTTCTGATCCTTCTAGAAACCCTTTGATTTGACACAATTACCCTTAATTGCGGTAATTTTTGGGTTTGGTAATTAGGGTTCATATGAGGGAAAATTGGGGATCGGTTATTCTTTTTTTCGGGAGAGAGATAAAAAAAATGGGTGATAAGGTGAGTGGGGTGTGAATTGTGTTTGTATTTTTATCTTTTTTTTTAACTTTGACCGAAGGAGTGTTATTTATTTTTGACCGAGAGTTTTATTTTAGAAGAAATGGATCGGTTTGAAATTTAAAAGGTGTGGGCCGGTATAGATTGGGCTTGGAGGTAGAATGAGTGAATGGGTTGGATATTAGCGTGGGTTGGATTAGGTGTATTGGTGAGTGGGCTAGTGGAGTTTGTAAGGTTTAAGGATTTAGGAAAAGTGGGTTAGTGAAATGTATGGATCGGGTTTGGTTATTTTTAAGGGTTAAGGAATTTTAAACATAGGGACTAAATGTGTATTTCTTGAAAATCAAGGGATTCATTCTGCCAATATTTACCAAAGGTGATCTAAGGGTGAAATTGGACAAACTTTGATACTTGAGGACCTCGCTTGACTTTATTTGACCATAATCTTTGTTCCCGGTTCCGGTTCTGAGCCTTTTCGCATCTCGTGCTCGTTTTCTTGATTTTCTTGTGTCTTTTGTCAATTTTCACGATATCCATCTCTGCACATGCAAAAACACAAAAACACAATATCTTTTGGCGTTTTGGTCGGGTTTTTGGTTATTTTGGTCCGGTTTTGGTCTAGAAATGGTATGTGTTTAAGCACATACCAAAAATCCCCCAGACTAAGTATTGCAATGTCCTCATGCAATGTTATGAAAACTCCCCGATTTTCCTTTTATTCTATTTTTGTATTTTTCTTATTATTCGAGTGACGGCTTTTGATGACAATCATTATCTATCGATAATTTTTAGGGTCATAGAGCAGGAAACACGACTCATAAAGAAGTGACCATACGGATAAAATTCGTCGTCCCTGATTTTTCACGAGTCCCCAAACTAAGCTTAAAAACGAAATCATTGTTATTTACAAGTTAGATTGCCAACACTACTCAAAAAGCTAATTGTGGACTTCTCGTTCCCAAATTCCTATTTTCCTCTATTTATTTTATTTTTGGTGAGAAATGAATTTCTTCAAATTCTCGTTTTGATAATTTTTAATCTGATAAAGATACCTAGTTTAGACGCTAAGTAGTTTCCAAACCTTCCCTCGAAAACCGTTGCATACAAAAAATGAGGTCCACATCAAGGTCTCTGATTTAACACGATTTTGAGAATATCCCTTTTATTTGCGACCGAAACAACTCATCTACGAGTCCAGAGACGGAAGCCTTTATTAGGATACCTCGGAGTCGAAATTTGGCATTTTTAACATTATTAAGCACTTATTATTAATCCTTGGCCCTTTATAACAATCACAACATCGGCTGCGAACCGGCAAGATGTGATAGTCTATTATGACCTTGGAATTTTTCCTCTGCCTTTATTAGAAGTCTACAACATCGGCTGCGAACCGGCAAGATGCAGAAAACTTTTTATGGCTTTGGATTATTATTATTATTTATTATTCATTATATATTTTGCCAAATCCCGAGTCCTACGGCTTTTATAACAATCCCAACATCGGTTGTGAGCCGGCAAGATGGAATAGTCTATTACACCGTAACACTGGCAGTACCTTGATGTGTACCCAACTCTTATAAGCAAGGATTCTCTTAAGAAGGATTAAAAACTAAATTTTGCCAAAACTAAAATAGCTTTAATTATTTATAGAGTATTATTTTTGGTGAAACAAGCTGATGGGAACAAAAAGCCACAAATAACTTCGATGAGCTCTAAAGAGAACCACTACTCCACGTTTAGCAATCTAACTTATAAACAACTCTATCATTTCTCGTTCTTCGCAAATTTAAAATCTTAAATAATAAGATCCGCGAATGCTTAGCCAATAATCAAGCCATGCATATATAAAGTCAATTACGGGAACTTGCAAATTCTTAAAAAGAATTCGCGTTTTCTAGCTCCTTGTGTAAAAGACTAGCACTAGCTTATAGATTATAAACGGTTAAGGAGACAAGCTAGGGCTCAACACGCCCGGTCAAGTCAGAATTTTATTCCTACTCTCTCCAGCGGAAAGTCAACAAAAATGTCAAAATTTATTATATTTTTGCAAAAATTTTTAATTTTCTCATTTTTTTGGATTTTTTTTTTTTCAATTTTTGAGGAAAAAACGGGATTGCATGAGACAATAGCAAAAATGCAAGGCAAAAATCAAATCGCAAGATTACCCCCCCCAGACTAGAACGAGACATTGTCCTCAATGTCTTAAAGGTACGGGTTTTCCCTACAAAAATCTAAGGCCGTTTATTAATTATGCCAAAAGATAAATGTAAAACGATAAGATTTTGGATATTGGATAAGCAGCGAATGATGAAACTCGAGTAGCGTGAAGGAAACTACGAGCACGAGAGTCTTCATCATCGGGCATTCCTGGACACATCACAGAAAACACGAAACACAAGATACGGAAGAGGGGATCCCTCCTCATGTTTTATTAGAAATAAGATAAGAAGATAGATGGATAAGCATGGGGTGCCTCCCACGAAGCGCTTGTTTTTGTTAACCGAGTCACATGAGCTTGACTCGACCCCGAATTTATTTGTCCTTGGGGGAGCAAGTGGAAGAGATAATCTCAATCGGACTTTCGTTCAAGATGTTTGGATAAACATTGAAGCACACGAAAGTTCCACTCCGATTGAGATACCCACGGCTTTAGAAGATGAAAGCGGTGATGCCGGGGTCAAAAACTTTGTCTTCGTTTCCGGCTGGAAACGATAGTAAAGTTTCAAGCAGAGATGACTCCGGACAGAATGGGAGTTTTTGATCAGAAAGAGGTAGAGAGGAATCACTTTTCTCCAGAATTAAAAGTTCCTTAGATGAGGCAGGAAACTTTAAATTCTTAGCACGAGTCAATTTCATCAAAGGATGAATGTCACCATCAATGAGTAAGCCTGGCTTAAATACTTTGTCCTCACAAGAAAACTCAGCAGGGTACTCGATGGAGGACTCAATAAAGAAATCATCCTCGGGAGAATGAGGAGCTAAGTCATTAGAGACAATTGAAGCATCCTCGGTTATGGTTTCAATTTTAGGGCCTTTTTCAGTAGGTTTGCCATATAAAAGATTTCTCCATTCGGTTTGATCGGCCCTAAAATCGAAGAGGTCATCATCATCATTAAGCTCGGAGTAAGAATCAGATGATGGAGCATGGTACAAAAGATCTTCAACTTCTTTATAATCAGCATGAACGTCAAAGAGATCATCATCATATGATGGAAATGGATCATCGTGAGCGAGTTCATCGGTGAACTCCTCGTGATAAGAATCATATTTAGACGGATCCTGGTTCATTAAAGATTCCAATTTTCTTAAGTCAGATTCAAAATCAAAGTTATCGTCCTCATCCCCCGGTGGGATTGGATCGATGTGAGCGAGTTCATCGGCGAACTCCTCAAGAAGAGAATCAATGTAAGAAGTGGTACTGCCACTACTTTGCTCTTCTGATTTTGAATCAACAAATTGAACGGATTTAGGTGGTTTTTCATTAACATTATCCGGGGGAAGGGAAAATAAAGGTTCATCAAATTTCATTTTTAATAACGAGACATCTTCCCCTGGATCACTATCGGGCTCAACAATTTCCAGCGAAATTGGAGCAGGATCAGACAACACCTCGAGCTCATCCCTCGGTATTTCACTTCCCTCAATCGGAGGAGAAGGATGGGAAGAGTCGGAAAGAACAGAATCAATCATCTCTACACGATAAACCGTCTCCGGAGGTGGGACAAAAGGTGTGCTCTTAGAGCTAGCAATTTCCACCTCTTCCGTTGTGGTCTCCGAATCCGATTCATCATCATCAAGAATACTCTTAGTATTTGCAGCACAACACTCAAACCATTTGCTTGATCCAGGATTGATTTTCATAGCCTTGAGCTCAGCACGTTTTTCTGAAATACTCTTGACCGTGAATCTCGAAAGGTTTGGATCAATTCTTTTAGGAGCAATTACGGGATCGGACTTTTGATCAACCGTAGCGACATTGCATTTGTCGGTTTGAGGTTTCGAGTTTGGATTGATTTGAAACGTAACTTTTTCATTATCAACTCGCAGAGTTATTTCTTCTCCGTATACGTCAATCAAAGCCCGCCCGGTCCTCAAAAATGATCTTCCGAGAATGAGAGGAACCCGGGGGTCGGCGTCAAAATTAACAACCACAAAATCTGCAGGAAAATGGAACTTCCCCACTTTAACGAAGACATCCTCGGCTATACCTTCGGGACGGGTTACGGAACGATCCGCAAGCTCGAGAGTCATACAAGTGGGGGTAAGTTTGGGCAGAGAAAGCTTTTGCCATACTGACAACGGCATTAGGTTGATGCTAGCACCGAGATCGGCCAAGGCGGAGCATTCAACCATTCCCGGAAATTCACATGGAATAAGGAATTTTCCGGGATCTCCAAGCTTTTCCGGAAGCTTTTTGAGAATTACCGCTGAGCAGTTTTCATTCAGATGAGTTTTTGCTAACTGAATTAATTTTTCTTTGTTATTCAGCAAACTTTTGAGAGTCGAAACAAACTTAGGCATCAAAAGTAAAGCATCCGCGAAGCTTATATCGAAATGCAATTCTTGAAAAATTTGGAAAAATTTTTCCATTTGATTTGAAGCTTTTTCGCGGAGCTTTTGATCATTCAATCTCGAAGGATACGGAAGGTTTGCTTTGACGGGAATTTCTTTTGGCTCAACATTCTTTGGTTCAGATGGATGGATTACCGGAGGTTGGACGTCTTTGGTTCCTCCGTTGTTAGTAGGAGGTTCCATGTCCTTAGTCGCCTCGGGTTCACGGACGGCTACCTTGGGAGGTAGAGAAGAAGCGGTAGCCGGAGCCGTGGGTCCATCATATGAAACACCGCTACGAGTCGTTATTGCCTTAGCATCGCCCCTCGGGTTAGCAATTGTGTTGCTAGGAAGAGAAGAAGTACCCGAGGTTGAGGGTTGATTCATCTGAAAAAATCCACTCATCATTTGCTTAAGGTCGTTTGTTTGTCGAGATATTGTCGTATCAATCTCCTTCCGAAAGTCAGCTCTCATATTGTTGATTTGACCTTGCATAGTTCGTATGCTAGCATCGGTTGCTTTCATATAACTCACAAAGTCGGGAGGAAGTGGAACTTGGGGAGGAGGAGGTTGATAGACTTGTTGCGGTTGAGCTTGATAATTGTTTCCTCGATTTTGGTTGTAGCTTTGATTTTGATTGTAACCTTGATTGATTTGAGGTAAACGGTTTTGGTTGTTTTGAACGGGTGTAAAACCGGGTGGTCCCATTTGGTTGCTAACTCGGTAGTTAACTTCACCTTGAGGACGGAATCCTTGATTTTGATTGTAGTTTGCAGCTGCTGCAGTAGCATTGCAAACTTGGCTGTCGGTAGCTTGACAATCATAATATGGATGGGGACCACCACAAATAACACAATTTTCTTGCACCGCTTTCACTTGAGCTGGTGGAGAAGATTGTTCCTTTTGTGAGAGAAGGAAAGCTTGGAACATATCTGCAAGCTTGTCGATCTTAGCATCACTGCTAGAAGCTTGGGTACTCACCTTAGAAACAACCGGTTTGTTCCTTGAGGTAGGTACCTTAGATTTGTTCTCAATAATTGAAAGAATTTCTCTCGGCATTCGACTCATGATATTGCCACCGGCGGCTGCATTGAGTGAATCCTGATCTGATTGAGTTAAGGCATTGTAGAACGTATCGATTTGATGCAATTCCGAGAATCCGTGATGTGGGCATTTCCGTAGGAGATCCTTAAATCGTTCCCATGCCTCACCGAAATTCTCATCAAATCGTTGCTGGAAATTTGTGATTTCATTCCTAGCATTGGTCATTTTAGACGGAGGAAAGAAATAGTTCACGAATTTATGGACGAGATCTTCCCAAGTACGGATTGATTGAGGAGGTTCTTTCTCGAGCCAAATTCGGGCCGCCCCCTCGATCGAAAATGGGAATAACATCAATTTGATTGTTTCGTGAGGGACATCCTTATGGTAATGTGTTGAGGTTAATTTATTGAACCATCGGATGTGATTGTGAGGATCCTCCCGATCAAAACCATGGAATTGATTACCCGTGACAAGTTGAATTAAACCGGTCTCGAGTTTAAAATTTGTATTTCGAATCGGGGGTATGACAATAGCATCTCCGTATCCCACGGTGGGACACTGGAGTAACTCTTGCATAGTGCGGAGATCGGGAGCTTGTCCTTGATTGTGATTGTCAACACCCACCGGCGGGGGTTGATTGTGTTGGTTGTTGGCCATTTCCTCAACGGTTGAGAAATGAACACGGTTGTTTTGACGGATAATCCTCTCGGGATTAGAAAGTGGTGAAAGAAGAGGGTTAGAAGAAGAAGAACGGGTGTGCATACACCAAAATGAAAACAAAAATAAAAATCAAAAATCTTTTTTTTTATTTTTGGTTGGGAATTATTTTTGGCTTTTTTAATATATTAAAAAACAAAATATTTTATTTTCTTTTTGGTAACCGTTACGTTAACCGTAACCGTTTCCTTTAAAACTACGCGCAGCGTGGCGGGAAGGCAAAGGTAGCTCCGAAGATGCTTAAAAACCCGCCTTCTTCAGCTCGTCAATTTAATGTCAAGCTTCCTTAAACCCCGTAATTAGGTTGTAGTAATAAAGTAATCCGATAACGATTAATTACACGATTTGTTTTGTTGTTATTTGGAATGGTTTACAACCGCCCTCCTTCAACGGAAGACGGAGGATGTTTATTAATGGTGAAAACACTTTAGGAAAAGTGTTTTTTTAATTATTATATTTTTGTTTTTTTTTTTATTTTTTATAAAAAACAATAACTTCCAAGGAAGGATCTTCAAATCACAAAAACAACGGACGAAATCGACGCACTCGTTTCAAGCCTTCCCCGGCAACGGCGCCATTTTATTGATGTTATATTTTGTTTTTTTTTTTTTTATTTCCAAAGAAATATTCGTGAGAATATTTCCCCGGGTCGTTCTCCCAACGAAGGTTTGACGGCGAATTTGTCGAATCGGTGTCGTGAAAATGTGAAGTGAATAAGTGATGTGAAAGAGATTATTTTTCTGAATTTGATTACACTATAATAAGAAAAATTAAAAGTAATCTACGCTATTAAAATAAACGCACACAAAGAAAATTCAAATAAATGCAAATCCCGGGCTAATCCCGAGATTTATAAATCTATTAGAGAAATTAAACTTAAAATAGAAATAAGAATAAAAATAAAATCTGATTGATGCAAATGAATTAAAAAAAAAAAACTGATTTTCTAAAAGAAATATAAGAAAATAAAGTTTTATAAAAAACGAGGGACTAAAAATGCAATTTTGGAAACTATATTTAAACTAAAAATTTTTTGAAACAAAGACATGGACTAAATTAAACTTTTTTGAAACTTTATTAAAACTAAAAATGATTTTCAAACAAAGACAAGGACTGAAGTTGCACCAACTGAAACTTAAGGACTGATTTGCAATATTTCAAAAGTTAAAAACTAGTTTACTTTAGAAATGATCCCAGGTTCGATCCTGGTTTTTGCAAATTACACTAACTATATTTATTTTTTATTTATTTATTTTTTTTTCTTTTATCTACTTTTGCAAATCAATTAACACTAACTAATTTACTTTTTTTTTTTAAAGAAGTTAGAACACAACTTGATTCAAATCGAAACAAATCAAAACAAATCAATTCAACCACTACCAATACTGAAGCTACTCAGTAACTCTGAATTCAAAACAAAAACTAATGGACAGCAATGATGGATCCATAACATCAGCAACTCATATATTTCAGCATACTTAAACACTCAACATCAATTAGAAACTCCTCAAATCTCAACAACAATGGTCCAACAAGCTATAATAATAGTAATAGAATCTATATAAACAACTGAAATTGACAGAAACACAGTATCACATATCAAAGCTATATTTTTGAAACAAAGTTGAAACAGAACTTACAACTTAAATTCCCTCAGCTCAAATAGAGGGACTCACTTGGTCTAAGCCTGTCTTTAAACAGGCTTCAACAATACCTCTGGAACTTCCACAATCAAAAATCAGTCACCATTTCTCCCTTGTTCTGAATCGTTGACTTAAACTAGTGACTCACAATAGCTAGAAAGCTAAGATGAGTCAAGTACACTATAACAAGCTTATATGCAAGCTAGATTTAAGAAACTGAAAACATTTTTTTTTTATATATTTTTCTTATATTTTTCTGAGATTTAAGACACTGAAAACAAATGAAATATGCTAAAACTGAAATCAATTAACTAATTTGAGATTTCGGATAATAACTAACTTCAAACTTAAATCAGTAAAAAAAAACTAACTTCAAACTAAAATCAGTAATAAACTGAAATTGTAAAAAAAAACTGAAATTAAATTGAATGAACTAAAATACTGGAATCAGTAATACCAAATGCAAAATCGATTCAAACAACTAACTAAATATTGAAATCAAACCACTTAATGAGAATTCGGACACGAAATAATCCTCATTAAAACCAGAAACGAACTAACATTAAACTCAAATCAATATTAACTAAATAGAATTCGGATACAAAATAAACTTCAAACTCAAACTTTCATTAAAACTTTAAAAACTACAAAACTCGGACCGAAGTAACTATAACAGAAAATTACAATAGAAATTATAACTAAGATTCTAAAACTATTTCGACAGCATAACGATGCTAAAAACAAAATTACATCCGAAAATGAGGAAATCCCTCCTCTATTTATAGGCTTACACCGAACCTTCGGGTCTTTGCCACGCTGGCGATCCGCGTGAATATTAGCTCCATCAACACCCTTCGATCATCTAGCTCTTCTTTCTTCCTTTGCTAACCGTACGATCACAAAATAATACGTGTTCGATCCAATAATTTGCTCCCACGTGTCCCCGTGTGTGCTTCTTCACGTCTGACACCTTCTGATCCTTCTAGAAACCCTTTGATTTGACACAATTACCCTTAATTGCGGTAATTTTTGGGTTTGGTAATTAGGGTTCATATGAGGGAAAATTGGGGATCGGTTATTCTTTTTTTCGGGAGAGAGATAAAAAAAATGGGGTGATAAGGTGAGTGGGGTGTGAATTGTGTTTGTATTTTTATCTTTTTTTTTAACTTTGACCGAAGGAGTGTTATTTATTTTTGACCGAGAGTTTTATTTTAGAAGAAATGGATCGGTTTGAAATTTAAAAGGTGTGGGCCGGTATAGATTGGGCTTGGAGGTAGAATGAGTGAATGGGTTGGATATTAGCGTGGGTTGGATTAGGTGTATTGGTGAGTGGGCTAGTGGAGTTTGTAAGGTTTAAGGATTTAGGAAAAGTGGGTTAGTGAAATGTATGGATCGGGTTTGGTTATTTTTAAGGGTTAAGGAATTTTAAACATAGGGACTAAATGTGTATTTCTTGAAAATCAAGGGATTCATTCTGCCAATATTTACCAAAGGTGATCTAAGGGTGAAATTGGACAAACTTTGATACTTGAGGACCTCGCTTGACTTTATTTGACCATAATCTTTGTTCCCGGTTCCGGTTCTGAGCCTTTTCGCATCTCGTGCTCGTTTTCTTGATTTTCTTGTGTCTTTTGTCAATTTTCACGATATCCATCTCTGCACATGCAAAAACACAAAAACACAATATCTTTTGGCGTTTTGGTCGGGTTTTTGGTTATTTTGGTCCGGTTTTGGTCTAGAAATGGTATGTGTTTAAGCACATACCAATACCAAAATACTAATAAGCCATATACATCCTAGATATTATCCCTGTCAAATGAAAACTCTCAATTCCTTATGGTTTTAAAACTAAAAATCAAAAAATCCAACTAATTTTCAGACATCCAAAATACAGTTTTGACACTTGAACTCCCAAAAATCAAAAGACTACTCTACCGACCTCCAAAAATTATGAAATTTGATATCCAGATAGCACACATCCTGAATTTTGTTTTAGCATCAAAAATCTTTCAAAAAAACATTTGTATCATTAACTTATGACCCTTGCAACACGACCCAAAATCCTAGACAGCATGCAGTTGAGACAGAAACAAACCCTAACCCTTTTCAAACCCAAATCGACCCACATTAAATCGTAAGGTTTCTAGATTTTATACTCCATCAATGAGCCTTTAATGATCTTATTAGGGCTTGTATCAACTCTGATTCAAATAGAGAAAAATAAACAAAAGTCGGCACACATATATAACAAGGTTTATGATTTCATGTGGCGTATAAGTTATGTATATGATTACCCTTTTAACGAGACATATGATTAACACAACAAGATGATTTAGATGATTCGTATAGCATGTTTTAATGATTAGGTTTAGCATGATTTCAAATCTGATTATATGTATTCATTCATGTATGTGTCGTATAAGTGAAAAACAAAAGAGATGATTACAATTAAGTACCTTAATTAGGCCAAATAGGAAGAGATCAAAGGGGAAAATAATGACCACGAATCTAGTATACACCAACAACCAAGAATGCTATGATCAACCAAGCTCTACATCTTCTTCTTCTTCTTGATCTTTAATGAATTTGGGCTGTTTAGGGTTCGTTTATGGGGAGAGGGAGAGGAGAGCCGATCATGGAGAGATCAAAAGAAATACAAAATAACACAATAAACACAATTCTTGATCACTTGGATTCTTCTTTTCTCGATTTCTTCTAAACGATTTAGAGGTTTATCGTTTTTCTTTTGTTTCGGTATCAATGGGAGGAGGAAAACAAAACACGATATATCAAAAAAAGTAGAGAGGAGCGTGTGTGCAATTTAGGAAACAAATAATGCTGATTTAATTGTAATGAATACTGATTTCTTGATTAGTGCTAAAATGGGGGAGGGTTATCACAATGTTCGGCCTAAAATAAATGGGTGCACCGATTTTATTTATTTATTTATTTATTTTAAGTATAAGGTTAGGATAGATTTTAGTATTTAATTTGTAATATATAGTTTTCGGTTTAATATACTTCAAATGTATAGCATATAGTTTTTAAATGTTCGAAACTTATTATTAATCTTATGTTATAATTCAAATTATCAATAATAATGTGATTACGGATTTTAGGGTTCTACACACAATATAGCCTATGCTAGTACAAAAGATAAATAGAAGTCCCTGCACTAATGATTTACACTTATTGTGTTCCAACATCTATGATATTGGCAATGGGCATAAAGCATCTATGTGGTATGATTGGTGGAATGAGAATGGGCCTTTTTGTGAAATCATAAGTAGTGATAAAGTACTTGAAGCTGGTTTCAGTTTGGATTGCACAGTGTTTGATATGATTATTAATGGTAGATGGATTTGGCCAAGTCAATGGATCTCTCAGTTTCCTATTCTATAATCTATAAATGTTCCAGTGTTAACCAATAAGGAAGACAGAGCTATGTAACACCCCCAAATTTGGTTATGTGGCAGCGGAAAATATTTGGGTGCTACACTGAGGATCGAAGTTAGAAATTTCAGAAAACGGCTCGGGAAAGGCGTTTTAAAAATTATATGCCATTCAAAAGATTAGTTTTAGTAAAAAGTCTGATTCCAAAAATTATGATGATTTGGAAAAGAATGACATGTTTGATTTTCACACCATTTAAGTTATCAGAGTATTTAATGCCCGCTCCGTGTCTTGTCCTGCTCCGTTAGTTACCTGAAAGATACATGCTTAAAATGTCAACACAATGGTTGGTGAGTTCGTGGGGTTTGGTAGAAAATAATTTGCTTTCAAAAATGTCGAGAGTTGTAGAGTAAATGTTGAAATAAATGCTATTACTTATGAAAGTAACTAGCAAGTTTGCAAATTTGGGTAAAAATCCAAGAGTAAATCTTTTATGACCTCTGACGATCATATGTTCAAGTTTGAGTAAAAAGGAGTATTGTTGTTATATACTTGCAATGAAATAATGGTTCAACTTTTAAAAGTAACGATATGTCGAGCATTATTTTGTTTTATCATATGATAACAATTAGGTTTCAAGTATATGCTACATATTTATAACACATAGTGAAAATAATAGTATAAGGTCTGATATCTATCAGTAAGGAGTGGTGGTCTACAGCTGTATCCAAATATATATAGGAAGACATATATATTCATAAAGTTATATTGTCCTAAGCCTCATGACGCGCAAAGCATTAACAAAGGTTCCGTAAAAAAAACGGTAAGGTCACATCAGGTTATGATGGTTTGCCCCCAGGTAGTAGGTGATTGCCTCATCCTACTATTTAATCAAATATAGTGTATCGCGACTAAATACGACTAGCCCTAAGGCTTTCCGTCCATACTTAGTGGGATAGGTCGTCAGCCTCTACAGGTTTCGAAGCTGTCCACTATATTCGCGCTCACCGTAGTGATTAATGGCTCATGATCGAGGGACTTTATGGCAATATAGGTAAACTTAGACAATATAGAGTTCAGGAGTTCATAGCATATATGTACTTTAGTTTTGGCTATTATTTCTAATTGAAAAGTAGAAATATCATAGTAAAGTTTAATAGTACACTCAGTTGTTATTCGAATGCCTATAATAAGTTTCAGTATCGTGTTACAACACGTAGTTTGAAAATGTTGACTTTCAATACAATGTTAAGCTAGTAAGTAATTTGTAAGTATACAAGCACATATCGCTTTCAAGAGTGGTTTAAGACATGTAAAACACAGTTGATGGTTTTGAATAATTCATAAGAGTTTCTCAGAATATAAAAGTAATTTAAAACAGTTGAAGCATGTATCTCCCCCAAAAGAGTTATTAAAGCAATTAATAAAAAGTAGGGGACCACGACTCACCTGGAGTGTAGCTGGCAAGATAGAATTATAAGTTCAAGTAAGACTTATGGAAACGATCACGGAAACGTCTTCGATACAAGACCTGAATGTGAGGAATATCTAAGTATTCGACTTATAATTACGATGAGTGTGATCGTGAGAAATCGTATAACGATTTGATGACGTGAGCGTGATATGCCTAAAATGTCTCAAGTTAAGAAAATATAATATCATACAATGATATTATCGTAATTCTTAGGTCACTTGACTCGAGGTATTATCTCCTCAAATTATGATGGAATGATATGCAAGTGAAATCATTTAACGAAAATTAAATATATGCAACTAGAATGAAATGAATGCTTGTGTAGTAATGTGGTGATGAGAAATGAGGATGTTAAGTATAAACAGTAGGTCCTTGTTCTTTCCCGATTTTTATACTTTTTACCCTAACCGTATTTGCGTTACATGGTTAGTCCTTTGTTAAATATAAAGTTTAACAATATTCCAAAAATAATTTAAATGTCATTATAAAGCTAGGAGTTTATTTAAAAGTCATTTTAAGTCCTTTATAACCTGTTTTCACCGTTTCAGCCCTCAAGTTTCATAGTTGACAGTTTTAGTCCTTTTAGTTAAATTGCGTTACGTTTTTAGTCCAAAAATGTCTAAAATGATAAAGGAAAAATGTGCGACTTTTTATAATTTATTTTTAAGATGAAAGAAGCTTATTTCATCAACTTATTTGACTAGTAGTTATCTTTCATCTAATTGGACCCTTAACGAGTTACAAAGTTTAGCCCGATATCATTTTTAGTTATTTTTCAAAACATGCGTTACACACTTTACTTGGGCTGTTGAAACACGATTATTTTGTAAGGTGTTTATACGAAATGTAGCTAGTTACGTTGAGAAGTAGGTCTTGTAAAAATAGAACATGGGTCGCATGTCGAATTTACAAAATGTTTATGGGTTTTCTGTGTGAATTGAGCACATTTTATAATAGGAAAAACTTGGTTAAATTTCTAGTTTCGAGTACTTGCGTGTTTCAAATATAACAGTTATTCGCTCATGTTGAAATAAAAGTGATGTATGCATGGTTGATAGATATGAGAGTGGTTTGAGATGACTGTTGGGATTTCTAAAGAGGCTCGACATTCTAACAGTTCAACCAATACAACATGTTTTCAATTTATACGTTTAAGTGAGAATTAAAATAGAGTACGCATGCATGCATGGTTGAGGTCTTGTGAGGTGACTGACATAGGCCAAAAGCGGGTTTTCAAAGTATATTATTTATTAGTTTGAGTGGAAAACAAAACAAGAAGTGTGCATGCATGTAATGCCAATATGGTTTTTAACTGTCATCACTAAAGGTTATGCACAAGTGGGTTTGCATGCATTCTACTCGAATAAGAAACATATACAACATTTGTAAGAATGAATGATACGTTCGAATATGTGTTTGCATGGATGTCAACTAATTTCGAAAATGGTAAACGTGAGAGGGCTGTTGAGTCTTTCGCTGTGGAGCTCGACTCATGTTGGGTTGCTCTAACGAAAATGCATGTTTAGCTTTGTGGTGACGATATAAATGTGACGAGTAGCATGTTTGAATGAAACAAGTAAAAATAGTGCATGTATGAATATACTATTGTGTATTAGTGTGATGTTTAACTTGTTTCTCAGTGGCATTTATGAAATCTACTCGAATAAAAACTCATATAAAATAAATGATTTGTTCGAATGCATGGAGTTTTATGATGCATATGATGGTTTGTGTGTGCGAGAAATGGAAAACGAGAAAAGTGAATGAGTACTTACTACACCATTTAAGGTGGTGAAGGAAAAACAGTGAAGATCGACTGATTCACAAGAAGGAAACAATACACTTGGCGAGCTAAATACTTTTATGCGTTTCTCCTATTCGCTGGGTATTTTTAACAGAGAAGGAATGATGTTGGGTTTTTAGAATATTTAGTGAGAGTGAGGTAAGTGAGAATTGAGTGATGCGAGCTGCTAGGGGAGAGCAGAAGGCGTATAAATTTGGTAGTGAGAATGTGTAGGTGAGACTGCCTAGCGAGAGTGAGTTAAAGGAGATAGATAAGAATGAAATATGTGTGTGTCTTAGACAGTGAAGACGTGTGGGCTTATATGGATGCTAGCTACACATGTCTTTGACAAGATTACCCTCCAAGCATTCATCATTTGAGTTTACTGTGGACTAGCAATGAGTGGTAACATCCATTTCGCTGTTTTGGGTTGAGTATGAGATTGAACATGTGATAGGAGGTGCTTTGTATTCTTGTTGTTGGACTGTATATATGAAATATATATTCATACATTAATATCATTTGAGTTTCTCACATGTTTCTGTGGTTTCTAGTTGTTTGTTTACATTAGATATTTTCAGTTGAGTATATAAGTATCCAAACGTGTGAATGAGGTCTTGTCTTTTGTATTTGGATTGTACACATATTCTATTGATATTTGAGGTTATGTATGGCAGTGAAAGAGTGAAAGAGTGTAGGCAAGTTCAAGCATATGTTGGTTTTTAGTTGTTGACATAAGCTTATATTCATTAGATATTTTAGGTTGAGTGGAAATATGTCTAACCATGTGACTGAGTGTTGTCTCTAGTTTTTGTATCCATTTGATTTGTATATTTTTGATTGAGTAAGTCAGTAACCAAACGTGTGAATGAGTAGAAACAAATTCATTACTACCTTGTCTATATTAGATGGAAAATGAATGTAGTTGATTTGGTAAAAATTGGGACGATCATTTGGACTAAATTAAACGTATCAAACGTTCATTTCTCGAGTTAATATTTGACATACTATTCGTCGGCTGGGAAAGTAATTAAGTGGAAAAATAATATATACTAGTTGCGTTCGAGGATCGATAAATACGAAGGTGTTTTGAAAGTGACTTGGCTAGTCGAGCTTGCAATAAATCATAAGTTAAATATTGAAGTGGAATTGGGCTGGTTTGACTTACATGAATACAACGAGAAGTTGGGCTAGTTCGTGCAGATTTGGTGATGATGGGCTGGGAAGGTAGAACAGCCCATTTAGTTTGAAATGAGATTTTTAAATGAAAAGTTTAGTAATGATTTGTGTTACTAATTGAAATATTTAAAGATAACTAGGACATGGGTATATACTTGTGTGTAGAGATTCATCATCACTAACTGTTATGATTAGTGAGGTTTCGAACTTAGTGAGAATGAAATCTCGTGAGTTTACTTGTGTTTCGAGTTGCTATTTAATATATATATATCACGAAAACATAATGTGATAACAATAGCGATGATATAAAAGTTTAAATTTTCTCATAAAAATGGGTTTTGTTAAACCGTAAGTTGTGATTATCGTAACTCACTGAGATTTATTACGAGGGATTTTTACGGGTTGTCACATTATCCACCCCTAATTTTGAACTTCGTCCCGAAGTTCAGGCCGTGATGGGTGTTGAAAATGTGATGTTCTGAGGTGAGAGTTTATGGAAAACTATTCTCGGGAGATTTTCGTTTGAATTTTGAGGAAACAGGGTCCAATTTGATTTATTCGTACCGGACGAATTAAATTGAAATGTTAGATCAATTAACGCATTCATAGTCTATGAATGGTGATAGTGACGATCGAGAGTAGGAAGTATTTAACACTTAATATTCAGTGTTCTAGCGATTCGAGACTAGGGGATTTTTAAGGGTAGTGATTTTGTAACTTAATGATCTTGAATAGTAAAATAACGGATACTTTTCTCCACCTATATTCCCTATTTAACTTTCCTCTTTTTCCTTTTCACCTTTTTCACTTATCACTTTCATTCCACTTTCCCAATTCATAAACATGCCGCCGATCGCTATAGTATTCGCAGCCATGTTCATCATTTTTGTCGTCGCTGGTTTGGCTCTTCTTCCCAGCGAAGATACCGGCGGTTGGATCGGATACTTGTTGGTTATCGTACCTCTCACGATCCTAGCCATTTTTGCGGATGACTTTTGGAAGTGAGGGTCACGAGTAGAGTGGTTAGAATGTGTCTTAGTGGTGTGTCGAATAAGTCTCGCTTATGCTTAATCCGGGTCCTTAATGACTCGGTTTTATTTATCTTCCTGAATAATCAAGGTTCTTCATCCTATGGTGGCGCTTGCTATAGCTGGGTTGGTGGTGGCTTTTTGTTGCTATGGCGGACCAATCTATTGAAGATTCTATGCCTTTTATTTTGTTTTCATTGTACTATTAGCACTTCCGATGTTAATCATCTCGCTATGTATTAATTCTCGTGGGTTCTAATAAAATCTATGTTATTGACGTTTTCCTCATCATGTTGTGAATTCTTATAGTTTCTAATTTCGTACTTTCCTCGACTTTTATAATGAGTAATGGTAATAAGTGTAGAT
Organism: Artemisia tridentata subsp. tridentata; assembly: GCA_021014915.2. Classification (NCBI taxonomy): domain Eukaryota; kingdom Viridiplantae; phylum Streptophyta; class Magnoliopsida; order Asterales; family Asteraceae; genus Artemisia; species Artemisia tridentata. The sequence continues at coordinate 367,197,128 of CP139507.1, forward strand.
CTTGCTAGGGTTCGGTTAAAAGTAAGACTTATGAACAATTTATTTTGTCTCGAAATTTTGTGTTGGAATGAAAATTGTTATTAAAACTTTGAAAAGATAGCTGTTCCATTTATAACATGATTCTTCCTAAATTATACATAGGTAGCTAGGCTATGTATAATTGAGGACCAAATGATGTAACGCTTGGTTCAGTCAGTGGAGTATTTATGCTTCTTCAAAAAGTTTTATACGATTCAACTAAAATAGTTTTGTCACATAATCAGACACTTTCTGATTATTTTCAAAAGAATTTGAAAAGTTTTGTTCATATTCCGAGGATTTGGTCAAGAATTTCTAAAATGATATTTTTGGCATAGACCTAAGTTTTAGGTGAGGATTTCTTACAATGTGGTATCGACCTATGGTGTGGTCAGAATGGAGTTAATTTAAATCCTTAGGGTAATATCAGAGTGTTGTTACATAAGGATTATGAGTAGAGAGGTGGAATAGGAATTGGAATAGACGTAGATTATGATCATGGAGATATTACAAGGTAGAGTTCTTATACGGTAGAAGGATAACTGTTTCACTTGGGTTACATCCATCGTACCTATGGTAAATACAAGCAGAAATATAACTTAGATAGTTCTAGACTAGAGTTTATTTATTTTACAGCAGGAATCCATTCATCTGCTTAACATAGATGTCATTCTTCGACATGGTTGAGATCTCTTGACGAGTTCTTATTCCCTTGTACCAGTCTTGGGCTTTCTATGGGCTTTGTGGTTTGGGCAATGATTCATGTAGTGTCTGGTGTGATGTAACTTACATCTTGGACACAGAGGTTTCTTTCCATAGTATTTGTTTTCATTACTAGGTTTAGGGATGAAGTTTCTTCCAACTTCGGGTTTGGGTCTTTGTTGGCGAAGATAGTCAATGCGGTCTTGTAGATGATTGCGGATGCAAACATCATTGTGGAACTCGCATTCATTGAGAATAAAGGATCTTTTACCCTCAAGTTTTCGCTTTTGGTTATTTTTCCTAAGTGCAATATCTTGCTTAATTCTTTGTTGGCACATGTGCGTATAGGTTTAGTTATTCTTCTTGAATCCTTTAGGTACATTGGCTTATACCCCATGAAACTTTCATGGTTATGCTTACAAAGTATAGCCTTCTTTCTTTCTTGTCTTGTTATGTCATGGTTACCTAGGTGAATTGTTGTGGTTACTTCCAATTTCTTAATAGTTTTAGGAGTCATAGTTGTTGTGGGTACTACGTTGTTCATGTTGTCCATTCCCTATGAACATTACACAAAACGTTGATTTAGTATTCACTCTATTGTTAGAATAATTCAAATATCAAAGTATTTGTATATTAGTGCTAACAAAGTGATCTCAATACAAAATCGAATCAACTGAGGATCATAGAAATACGATGTGTCTGGGTAACATCGTAAAATAATGATCAACTCTTGATATGGGATTGTTAAGGAACAATTTGGTTTTATCTACAAAGGTTGAAGTTCGACAACTTTCTCTTTAGTTATCAAGTTTTCTTCTGAAGATTTGTTCTTGGACTTCTAGGGTTTAAGGTTTGGTCGTGGTATATGTGATGTACAATCATCGATAATACCATAACAGGTTTGAATACAATCATCAATATTGACATAACTCTAATAACTTGTTTGATCAAAACGACCAACCCAAGGTCTTTTATTAGTGTCTCATTGATTTTCGTGGGGTCATTTGTTTTCTACGAGAGTAACAAATGGTGAGGTTTTGCATGGCTCATGGCATTTATAGCACCATGATAGGGTTTGGTGGAATGAATTTGTTTTCAACGGAAGGATATAATAGAGATAGATTGTCATAGCTTAAAAGTCGATTACAAATTCTGAGAGTTACAGAATTATTTGAAAGATACATGGAATACTAACCAAATCTATTTGGTTTATTGAATACAACAACGATACTTAAGATTAGTTATGCCTCTGACGTAGACGTTTAACTTCTGCCTCAAGATTTCGTTGTGCAGCTTCCATGGCTGAGAAACGTTCCTGGCATGCATTCATCTGATTAGCTAACATGCTTTCCAAGGCCGCGATCTTTTGGCTTTGGATTCTTGCTGTGTCTCTAGCTAACCATAATGCTCTTTCAACGTCCTCGATCCTAATGTGTGTTTGGGTGTGGCCTCTTCCCAAACAGCGGGTTCTGGCATCCAAGTTTCTAAGTTCTTGTTCGTAATTGTCCTTCATATTACCAACATTTACTCCTAGATCAAACACTTCTCTTCTCTCAGCATCTGTTCTCTTGAACAGAGTATCAATGTTACGGTCATACCATTCGAATCGTAATGGTCATAACTCTTTTAGCTGTTCAGAGTGAGTGTCTAGTATGTTGGTGTGTTGGTGAAGGCTAGTCCATATGGGGTCATGAGTGTCTATATTGTAGTCGGGAGAATTGGGTAAGGATACATTCTCTGGGATTTCTGGCATGGAGAAATCTGAGATATTGGGTAGGGGAGAATTTAGATCGATCTTTGTCCAAGTCGTCTCTTGGTGTGAACTCTATCCAGATTCAAATGTTGGTTGACCACCAATCAAATCTTCATCTGGATAGGATTCGGCTGTTCTCCTAAGTTTTTGACGTGGAGGTGAGTAAGTAGGTGATGACGGAGGTGATTTCTCAGTGAGTTCTATGTCAGGCTGGGGTGGTGACATTTGCACATAGGGATCTTCAGTATCTGGAGCAATTTGGTAGATAGATAACGCATGTGTAGTAGGAGGGGTAGTCTCGATGATATCAACTAGTTTAGAAGACATGGTACTGTAGCAAGCGATGATAATCATGAATATTCATATGTTTAAAGTGCAACATTGAGTGTAAAATAATACAATGTGTTATAAGTGAACGGTAATTATTAAGCATGTAAAGATTAGTACAAAATAATCTTAGTAGGTAATACATTGAGCACGACAGTCTGCAGACACGGAGGGCGTAAAATGGTATGGTGTAAAATCATTTATTTTGAAAGTGTGGTTATAGTTCAATGTTTGAAAACATTTGATTCTCTATAACCTGTGGCTCTGATACCAATCTGTAACACCCCCAAATTTGGTTTTGTGGCAGCGGAAAATATTTGGGTGTTACACTGAGGATCGAAGTTAGAAATTTCAGAAAACGGCTCGGGAAAGGCGTTTTAAAAATTATATGTCATTCAAAAGATTAGTTTTAGTAAAAAGTCTGATTCCAAAAATTATGATGATTTGGAAAAGAATGACATGTTTGATTTTCACACCATTTAAGTTATCAGAGTATTTAATGCCCGCTCCGTGTCTTGTCCTGCTCCGTTAGTTACCTGAAAGATACATGCTTAAAATGTCAACACAATGGTTGGTGAGTTCGTGGGGTTTGGTAGAAAATAATTTGCTTTCAAAAATGTCGAGAGTTGTAGAGTAAATGTTGAAATAAATGCTATTACTTATGAAAGTAACTAGCAAGTTTGCAAATTTGGGTAAAAATCCAAGAGTAAATCATTTATGACCTCTGACGATCATATGTCCAAGTTTGAGTAAAAAGGAGTATTGTTGTTATATACTTGCAATGAAATAATGGTTCAACTTTTAAAAGTAACGATATGTCGAGCATTATTTTGTTTTATCATATGATAACAATTAGGTTTCAAGTATATGCTACATATTTATAACACATAGTGAAAATAATAGTATAAGGTCTGATATCTATCAGTAAGGAGTGGTGGTCTACAGCTGTATCCAAATATATATAGGAAGACATATATATTCATAAAGTTATATTGTCCTAAGCCTCATGACGCGCAAAGCATTAACAAAGGTTCCGTAAAAAAAAAGGTAAGGTCACATCAGGTTATGATGGTTTGCCCCCAGGTAGTAGGTGATTGCCTCATTCTACTATTTAATCAAATATAGTGTATCGCGACTAAATACGACTAGCCCTAAGGCTTTCCGTCCATACTTAGTGGGATAGGTCGTCAGCCTCTACAGGTTTCGAAGCTGTCCACTATATTCGCGCTCACCGTAGTGATTAATGGCTCATGATCGAGGGACTTTATGGCAATATAGGTAAACTTAGACAATATAGAGTTCAGGAGTTCATAGCATATATGTACTTTAGTTTTGGCTATTATTTCTAATTGAAAAGTAGAAATATCATAGTAAAGTTTAATAGTACACTCAGTTGTTATTCGAATGCCTATAATAAGTTTCAGTATCGTGTTACAACACGTAGTTTGAAAATGTTGACTTTCAATACAATGTTAAGCTAGTAAGTAATTTGTAAGTATACAAGCACATATCGCTTTCAAGAGTGGTTTAAGACATGTAAAACACAGTTGATGGTTTTGAATAATTCATAAGAGTTTCTCAGAATATAAAAGTAATTTAAAACAGTTGAAGCATGTATCTCCCCCAAAAGAGTTATTAAAACAATTAATAAAAAGTAGGGGACCACGACTCACCTGGAGTGTAGCTGGCAAGATAGAATTATAAGTTCAAGTAAGACTTATGGAAACGATCACGGAAACGTCTTCGATACAAGACCTGAATGTGAGGAATATCTAAGTATTCGACTTATAATTACGATGAGTGTGATCGTGAGAAATCGCATAATGATTTGATGACGTGAGCGTGATATGCCTAAAATGTCTCAAGTTAAGAAAATATAATATCATACAATGATATTATCGTAATTCTTAGGTCACTTGACTCGAGGTATTATCTCCTCAAATTATGATGGAATGATATGCAAGTGAAATCATTTAACGAAAATTAAATATATGCAACTAGAATGAAATGAATGCTTGTGTAGTAATGTGGTGATGAGAAATGAGGATGTTAAGTATAAACAGTAGGTCCTTGTTCTTTCCCGATTTTTATACTTTTTACCCTAACCGTATTTGCGTTACATGGTTAGTCCTTTGTTAAATATAAAGTTTAACAATATTCCAAAAATAATTTAAATGTCATTATAAAGCTAGGAGTTTATTTAAAAGTCATTTTAAGTCCTTTATAACCTGTTTTCACCGTTTCAGCCCTCAAGTTTCATAGTTGACAGTTTTAGTCCTTTTAGTTAAATTGCGTTACGTTTTTAGTCCAAAAATGTCTAAAATGATAAAGGAAAAATGTGCGACTTTTTATAATTTATTTTTAAGATGAAAGAAGCTTATTTCATCAACTTATTCGACTAGTAGTTATCTTTCATCTAATTGGACCCTTAACGAGTTACAAAGTTTAGCCCGATATCATTTTTAGTTATTTTTCAAAACATGCGTTACACACTTTACTTGGGCTGTTGAAACACGATTATTTTGTAAGGTGTTTATACGAAATGTAGCTAGTTACGTTGAGAAGTAGGTCTTGTAAAAATAGAACATGGGTCGCATGTCGAATTTACAAAATGTTTATGGGTTTTCTGTGTGAATTGAGCACATTTTATAATAGGAAAAACTTGGTTAAATTTCTAGTTTCGAGTACTTGCGTGTTTCAAATATAACAGTTATTCGCTCATGTTGAAATAAAAGTGATGTATGCATGGTTGATAGATATGAGAGTGGTTTGAGATGACTGTTGGGATTTCTAAAGAGGCTCGACATTCTAACAGTTCAACCAATACAACATGTTTTCAATTTATACGTTTAAGTGAGAATTAAAATAGAGTACGCATGCATGCATGGTTGAGGTCTTGTGAGGTGACTGACATAGGCCAAAAGCGGGTTTTCAAAGTATATTATTTATTAGTTTGAGTGGAAAACAAAACAAGAAGTGTGCATGCATGTAATGCCAATATGGTTTTTAACTGTCATCACTAAAGGTTATGCACAAGTGGGTTTGCATGCATTCTACTCGAATAAGAAACATATACAACATTTGTAAGAATGAATGATACGTTCGAATATGTGTTTGCATGGATGTCAACTAATTTCGAAAATGGTAAACGTGAGAGGGTTGTTGAGTCTTTCGCTGTGGAGCTCGACTCATGTTGGGTTGCTCTAACGAAAATGCATGTTTAGCTTTGTGGTGACGATATAAATGTGACGAGTAGCATGTTTGAATGAAACAAGTAAAAATAGTGCATGTATGAATATACTATTGTGTATTAGTGTGATGTTTAACTTGTTTCTCAGTGGCATTTATGAAATCTACTCGAATAAAAACTCATATAAAATAAATGATTTGTTCGAATGCATGGAGTTTTATGATGCATATGATGGTTTGTGTATGCGAGAAATGGAAAATGAGAAAAGTGAATGAGTACTTACTACACCATTTAAGGTGGTGAAGGAAAAACAGTGAAGATCGACTGATTCACAAGAAGGAAACAATACACTTGGCGAGCTAAATACTTTTATGCGTTTCTCCTATTCGCTGGGTATTTTTAACAGAGAAGGAATGATGTTGGGTTTTTAGAATATTTAGTGAGAGTGAGGTAAGTGAGAATTGAGTGATGCGAGCTGCTAGGGGAGAGCAGAAGGCGTATAAATTTGGTAGTGAGAATGTGTAGGTGAGACTGCCTAGCGAGAGTGAGTTAAAGGAGATAGATAAGAATGAAATGTGTGTGTGTCTTAGACAGTGAAGACGTGTGGGCTTATATGGATGCTAGCTACACATGTCTTTGACAAGATTACCCTCCAAGCATTCATCATTTGAGTTTACTGTGGACTAGCAATGAGTGGTAACATCCATTTCGCTGTTTTAGGTTGAGTATGAGATTGAACATGTGATAGGAGGTGCTTTGTATTCTTGTTGTTGGACTGTATATATGAAATATATATTCATACATTAATATCATTTGAGTTTCTCACATGTTTCTGTGGTTTCTAGTTGTTTGTTTACGTTAGATATTTTCAGTTGAGTATATAAGTATCCAAACGTGTGAATGAGGTCTTGTCTTTTGTATTTGGATTGTACACCTATTCTATTGATATTTGAGGTTATGTATGGCAGTGAAAGAGTGAAAGAGTGTAGGCAAGTTCAAGCATATGTTGGTTTTTAGTGGTTGACATAAGCTTATATTCATTAGATATTTTAGGTTGAGTGGAAATATGTCTAACCATGTGACTGAGTGTTGTCTCTAGTTTTTGTATCCATTTGATTTGTATATTTTTGATTGAGTAAGTCAGTAACCAAACGTGTGAATGAGTAGAAACAAATTCATTACTATCTTGTCTATATTAGATGGAAAATGAATGTAGTTGATTTGGTAAAAATTGGGACGATCATTTGGACTAAATTAAACGTATCAAACGTTCATTTCTCGAGTTAATATTTGACATACTATTCGTCGGCTGGGAAAGTAATTAAGTGGAAAAATAATATATACTAGTTGCGTTCGAGGATCGATAAATACGAAGGTGTTTTGAAAGTGACTTGGCTAGTCGAGCTTGCAATAAATCATAAGTTAAATATTGAAGTGGAATTGGGCTGGTTTGACTTACATGAATACAACGAGAAGTTGGGCTAGTTCGTGCAGATTTGGTGATGATGGGCTGGGAAGGTAGAACAGCCCATTTAGTTTGAAATGAGATTTTTAAATGAAAAGTTTAGTAATGATTTGTGTTACTAATTGAAATATTTAAAGATAACTAGGACATGGGTATATACTTGTGTGTAGAGATTCATCATCACTAACTGTTATGATTAGTGAGGTTTCGAACTTAGTGAGAATGAAATCTCGTGAGTTTACTTGTGTTTCGAGTTGCTATTTAATATATATATATATCACGAAAACATAATGTGATAACAATAGCGATGATATAAAAGTTTAAATTTTCTCATAAAAATGGGTTTTGTTAAACCGTAAGTTGTGATTATCGTAACTCACTGAGATTTATTACGAGGGATTTTTACGGGTTGTCACAAAGACAGAGCTATCTGGAAGACCAATGGGAATAAGAAAGTTGAGTTTAGCATCAAGGTAGCATGGGAAGAGTTGTTGGAGAATGCTCGTGTCATAATTACTAATTATATGGCTAGACATATGTGAGCCTATGGGGTCACACACTTATACACAGAGACATCATTTTATAGATTGTATTTATCGTATTTACAATATATAAACGACTACGTAACTCGAGATCGATAACGGGCCATTAAATACTAAGTTAGACTTAGTGTTTTTGGACTGGGCCAACAACGGGCAAGCCCATTGTGGGCCCCTAATGTGGCCGGCCTTATGGGAGGTTCAAGAGGAAGTTATGATTTAAATTTGGTAAATAATAATTAGCTAAAATCACTCCTAATTATCATTTTTAACAAATTGACTAAATAAACTCTCTCCCTCCTCCTCTAATTGTACGGCACAAAGAGAAAGAAAACCTAGGGTTTTCTTTTTGATCTATTTCACTCTTGCATCTTGTTTATTCAAGGGTGATTAATTGGTTACGGGTTGATAGACTAGCATCGGGTGGTGATCAAGGACGTGTAGTGTGGGCATATCTTAGAGGAGATCAACCTTATTGATCTCTTGGGTTTCTTGATCAAATCGTGGGTTATAGTATTGTTGGTGACTCCCGGATCACGCTTCAAAGGTATATCTCACTTGTTTATGTGTTTATTAATTTTGATTGATCATATGGCACTATGGATCCGTTGTGTGGTGATGTTTATCCGCTGCGTTTATATGTTTAATATGATTATTTATTTCATACATCACCTATAGTGGTATCACGAGCCATCATATGTTGTCATATGATCATCATATATGCGTAAAAATGGCCAAAAACGATGTTTTTTAATGAATTTAAAGGGTTTATTTTCAAACAGCCCTAGGGCTTATAAATATGATATAAGTCGACCTTGAGAGGGTCTTAAGATCTGGACTTTTTGATCATATGGCCATTTGTTATGCATATGTTGTTTGTTTACTTGATCGGTACCCGTAAAATGGCCTAAAAACGTGTTTTTTGAGAGATTTTTAACCCAATTTTTAATCAGCCCCTGAGGCTTATTTTTCTGAGTTAAAATGGTCTTAAGGAGGTCCTAAAATCAGTGGGTTATGAGTCTATGGCCATTTGTCACGTGTACTATTCGGGGTTTTAATTCTTGTTAATTATTTCTTCGATTCGTTGGCTAACAATTTAATTCTTGTTATTTATTTTGTTATCCATGGCAAATACATGCATGTTTGTCCATGGAGTTAGCCAACACCTTGTAATGATCATATTGTATGTATTATTATGTGTATATGCAAAGCCGATGAAAACCTTGACCACTTGTGCGTTGTGATTGTGATGTTTGGTTGCAATTTTTCTTGTTTTGGGGTTTTGCCATTGTTTCGGCACTTTTGTAATGTATTTCAATTTTGGTTTTGCCAATGTTTGGGCATTTTACAGTAGATACAAAGTAGATTAGTTGTATTTTACTTTATATGTATTGTAAACAAGAGCTTGGAAGCAAAAGGCGAAAGATTGAAGAGTTGTAGACTGAAAGTTGCTGCTGGACACCTGTTGGGAAAACGTGATTATCTGCTGATTGGTAAGGTATTTTTTTCTAAAATTTTTGGTGCAGGTCCACAAGACATAGGGCTACAACTTTGTCAACTGGGCCGAATCATGAGGAGGTGATCTTCCTGGGCTTTTGGGCCTTGCAAAACAGAAAAACTGGGCTGACAGAAACTGAAGTTCAAGTGCATAATGGGCCTTTTACTTGCTCATGATTGTCTTGGAGCAAGTGGGAGCCCTCCATGTGGTTGTGTTATTAGTCCCTAGTTGACTCTTGGTTCTTGTGATGGCTCACAAGACCAAGCATAGGATTTTCATCGGTTGAGGCTTTGCATATTGTGGTTGAATGTTTGGTTGGTTGTTTTTATGTATGTTGTGACTACATGTAAAACGAAAAATGTTTTCTTAAAACTTGAAACTAAACATAAACCATTTTTGAACTAAGTCTTATGATTTAGTTTAACTAAGTTTAAATATGATTTGAAACTTAAAATCATTGTTTTCTATATAAACAACACTTAAACCGGTTGAGATTGTTTGTTTATTTATTTATTTGTATTGTCCAAACTAAATAATCCACATAGGATATCTATTAGTCTTGAAAATGGACAACTTGACACACATAAATTAAAACAATGATTAGACTTAAGTTAAGAAAAGTTTTTAACTTGTGCTACGAAGAATGAATGCATGCTTCTTTCGTACACGTTTTTGATTCACATCAAAACGATTTACCCGTCAAAATTTAAGTCATGCCGTCCAATTATGAGAACACTTGCAATTACCTTTTAGCATCTGGTCAGACCTAGGTTGAATTGTAACCCAAGGTGACTATTTTCCATGGTCAGACCTAGGATTATTCTCACAGTTTTCAAATTGGATGACTTAATCGAGTAGTGTGGTCAGACCCTTACCCGAGGCAAAGATGGGACTAAACATGCCAGCTTGACACTAGTTGCTTGTTCACTAGTGCCATGAGTCCCATAAAGATCTAAGAGTTGCACATGTAATGCAATTGGTCGACGTCACCTACCTATTGAATCCACCATTTCTAGTAGATCAACTGCATTAATGGTCGAACCTCAATGAGGATCTTAGCCTTTTCGTAAAATTAATTGTTTTAATATGCTTAAACTTGGGTAGTTAATTTTAAAAAGGATTAATTATTGAAACTTACTAAAATTTGAACTTTGTTTGTTTTGTAGATGACAACTCCTAATCATACCATAAACAACTCGTACATCAGATCAATTCTTGAAAAAGAAAAATTGAATGGTAATAACTTTTTGGACTGGTATCGCAACCTGAGGATTGTCCTAAGGGCTGAACAAAAGTTTTACCATCTGGAAGAACCTTTACCTGAAGCACCCCCTGCTACTGCCTCCGCTGCTGTTCGTACCGCCTACACTCGTAGGGTTAACGAGCAGCAAGAGGTTGCTTGTCTTATGCTTGCAAGCATGATCCCTGAGCTCCAAAAGAACTTAGAGAACCTTGCAGCATTTGACATGCTGACCGAACTGAAAACAATGTTCGAGCAGCAAGCTGAGCAAGAATTGTTTGACACTGTCAAAGCTTTTCATGCGTGCAAGCAGGAGGAGGGCCAAACGGTCAGTAGCTACGTCATGAAAATGAAGGGCTACCTTGACCAAATGGAGCGTCTTGGATACCCCATGCCTCAGATCCTTGGAGTGAGCTTGATACTGACCTCACTGTCAAAGGATTATGATCAGTTTGTGCAAAACTACAACATGCACAGCATGGGCAAGACCATTCCTGAGCTGCATAACATGCTGAAACTTGCAGAGAAAGGAATGCCCAAGAAGGCTCCTATGGTCCTAGCTATAAAGGAAGGACGAATCCAGAAGAAGAAGCCGAATGCAAAAGGCAAGGGACAAGTGAAGGGCAAGTATAAGCTTGCTTATGCCCCCCAACCTAAGATCCCCCCACCTGCTAAGAAGGAGCACCCGGCTAAGGACACCCTTTGTCACCATTGTGGAAAGAAGGGGCACTGGAGGCGGAACTGTCCGACCTACCTGGAAGAGTTGAAGAAGAACAAAGCTAGCAAAGCTAGCACATCAGGTATCTTCACTATAGAACTCTATACTTTTCCTAATAAATCGTGGGTATATGATACTGGTTGTGGCACTCACATTTGTAATAATGTGCAGGGGCTTAGGGGAAGCAGAAAGTTGAAGCATGGAGCTTTGAACCTGTACGTTGGTAATGGCAACCGTGCAGCTGTCGAAGCAATAGGGAGCTTTGATCTCATCCTCCCTAATGGTCTAGTTATTGTTTTAAATAATTGCCATTTTGCACCTACTATTACTAGAGGTGTTGTTTCACTTTCTCGTTTGAAGGATGATGGTTTCATTCATACATTTACGGATTTTGGCATTTCAGTTTCTAAGGATAATATTTTTTATTTTAATGCTATTCCTCGTGATGGTATTTTTGAAATTGATATGCGTGATTCTATTTCAAACGATAGTTCTATATATAATGTTAGCAATAAGAAATCTAAACATAATTTAGATTCCACTTACCTATGGCATTGTCGTCTTTGTCACATAAACAAGAAACGCATTACAAAGCTGCAACACGATGGGCTTTTAGAGTCAACCGACCCTGAGTCGTTTGATAAATGCATTTCTTGTATATCTGGTAAAATGGCACGAAAGCCCTTCTCCCATGTTGGAGAAAGAGCTGAAGATCTACTTGGACTCATACATACTGACGTATGTGGCCCATTTAGAACAAAGTCAAGGGAAGGAGCTAACTACTTCATTACTTTTACTGATGATTTCAGTCGATATGGTTATGTTTACTTGATTAAACATAAACATGAAGCTTTTGAAATGTTCAAAGTTTTTCAAAATGAAGTGGAAAATCAACTCGGCAAGACCATAAAGGCTCTTCGATCAGATCGAGGGGGTGAATATATGAGTCTAGAGTTTTTAGATCATCTAAAAAGGTGTGGGATTGTCTCACAATTCACTCCTCCATATACACCACAACATAATGGTGTATCTGAAAGGAGAAATCGAACCTTGCTAGACATGGTTCGATCCATGATGAGTCTAACAACATTGCCAATGTCCTTTTGGGGTTATGCTCTAGAGTCTGCTGCACGCATTCTCAATTTGGTTCCAACCAAGAAGGTAGACAAGACACCATACGAAATATGGCATGGGAAGGTCCCTAAATTGTCGTACTTGAGAGTCTGGGGTTGTGAGGCTCTCGTGAAACGAGACACACCTGACAAACTTGAGCCCAGAGCTATCAAGTGTATCTTTGTAGGATACCCAAAGGAAACAATGGGTTACTATTTCTACTACCCACCCGAGAACAAAATATTTGTTGCCCGGAATGCTGAGTTTCTTGAGAACCGTCTCATTTCACAAGAGGCAAGTGGGAGCAATGTAGACCTTGATGAAATTCAAGAGGAAGATGCACAACCTTCTGGTAACACTAGTGAGCATCAAAATGAGATTGAACATGAAAATGTTGAACCTCATCAAGATGTTGCTCCCATTCGTAGATCCGCAAGGATACCTCAAGCACCTGAGCGATATGGTTTCTATGTCGATGCTGAGGAACATGAGTTAGGGGATCATGGTGAACCCGCTAACTATCGAGATGCATTATCGAGTCCTGAACACGATAAATGGATCGAAGCTATGAATGCGGAGATGAAATCCATGAAAGACAACGATGTCTGGGTCGAAGTTGACCTACCTCCTAACGCTAAAACCGTTGGGAGCAAGTGGCTCTTCAAAAAGAAGACCGACATGGATGGAAAAGTACACACCTACAAAGCTCGTCTAGTAGCAAAAGGTTTCACTCAAACCTACGGGGTTGACTATGAAGAAACCTTCTCGCCTGTTGCAGACGTAAAAGCTATTAGGATTCTTATAGCCATAGCAGCGTACTATGACTATGAGATTTGGCAAATGGATGTCAAGACAGCTTTCTTGAACGGCCACCTAAACGAAGACGTTTATATGGTGCAACCCGAGGGCTTCGTGAATCCTAAATATCCAACTAAAGTATGCAAGCTTCAAAGATCCATTTATGGATTAAAGCAAGCATCTAGAAGTTGGAATAAGAGATTTGACGATGAAATCAAGAAGATTGGTTTCACTCAAAATCTCGATGAGCCATGTGTATACATAAAAACAAGTGGAAGTATGGTCGTGTTCCTAATCTTATATGTCGATGACATATTGCTCATGGGAAACAACATTCCAATGCTACAAGATGTAAAATCCTGGCTTGGAAATTGCTTTGCCATGAAAGATCTAGGAGAAGCCGCGTACATACTTGGAGTCAAAATCTATCGTGATAGATCAAAACGATTAATCGGCTTATGTCAAAGTGCATACATTGACAAAATCCTGAAGCGATTTAGGATGCAAGATTCCAAACGTGGAAATCTTCCAATGCAACCAAATACAGAATTGAGTAAAGCTCAAGGACCCTCCACACCTGATGAGGTGAAGAGGATGAAGGGAATCCCGTATGCTTCGGCTGTGGGATCCATAATGTATGCGGTTAGATGCACTAGACCTGATGTAGCGTTCTCTCAGAACCTAACGAGTAGATTTCAACAGAATCCAGGAGAATGTCACTGGACTGCTGTTAAGAACATATTAAAGTATCTACGAAATACTAAGGATATGTTTCTTGTTTATGGTGGTGATGTCAAGCGTGAACTCGGTGTTACTTGTTACACTGATGCAAGCTGGGAGACGGATCGTGATGACACCAAATCCCAAACGGGATATGTTTTCATCATGAACGGAGGTGCTGTTGACTGGAAGAGTGCCAAACAAAGCACTATCGCGATGTCCTCTACAGAAGCTGAATACATTGCTGCTTCTGAAGCTGCTATGGAGGCGATTTGGATACGTAAATTCATTTCTGGGCTTGGCGTTGTCCCCAGCAATGAACGACCTATGGATATGTACTGTGACAATACAGGTGCCATTATCATAGCCAATGAACCAGGTGTTCAAAGGGGTGCCAAACATTTTCGTCGAAAAGTTCACTACATTCGAGAGGTGATCGAAAGTGGTGATATTCGTCTTCTCAAAGTTCACACAGATGACAACATAGCTGATCCTTTTACTAAACCAATGCCTTGTGCCAAACATGTCGAACATGCTAGGAGCATTGGACTTAGACCAGCTAGTAGTCTCATGTAGATCTGTATTTTTAGTATTTTGAATAATTAGAACGTTAAACGGTTTGTATTTGCAATGAATTGATGTAATGGTTATGATCGTTTTCATTTTATATCAACTGTGTTCTATATTTGCATGTTTAATCCATGAATAATTTAATTGTTCTAAAATTATCCATTGTCGGTTGACGATACGGGAGTATCATCAAATTAAGGCAAATGTGAGCGTGTTGGTGATTCATTTGCCAAACTCACATGTTGTTCATTGTGATGAACATTGGATTGACCCAACCTACGAGAATTCACTACATGGATCGTCGTCAATAGTGAATCTCGCAAGAGGTTTTGTCTCTTATCCTTAGACTTGAGATGCAAGCAGGTCTTGCATGTGTGGAATTTCATTCCTTGATATGGTTAAACACTGTCCTGAATAAGGTAGTTATAAAGGCCATTATCAGGAGTGATATGAAGCATGTGAATGACACGTGTAGTCAAAACAGGATTTGTTCCTCCACATGTTATGGAGTTAGATACTATTGGGCCCCTCGATGAATTGAACAGATGTTTGTATGGCCGTACCCAAATGAGATTAAGATGAATCTTAATTCACTTGGTAATCTTGTTCAATATCCGTATCGAGAAACATAATAGTTGAACAATTAGAATGACATTTGATCCATGTCTAATATTCAACACGGTATCTGTAACAAAAGGATAGATGACATATAAACCATCTGAAATGAGACGTTTAAGAAACTACTCTCACATATTTCTAGGGGCTTTGGCGTGTTGCTAGACGCTAACCATTGCTTGTATAATTACTTGATTATTATGACGTCGCAAGTGGGAGCTGTTGGAGAATGCTCGTGTCATAATTACTAATTATATGGCTAGACATATGTGAGCCTATGGGGTCACACACTTATACACAGAGACATCATTTTATAGATTGTATTTATCGTATTTACAATATATAAACGACTACGTAACTCGAGATCGATAACGGGCCATTAAATACTAAGTTAGACTTAGTGTTTTTGGACTGGGCCAACAACGGGCAAGCCCATTGTGGGCCCCTAATGTGGCCGGCCTTATGGGAGGTTCAAGAGGAAGTTATGATTTAAATTTGGTAAATAATAATTAGCTAAAATCACTCCTAATTATCATTTTTAACAAATTGACTAAATAAACTCTCTCCCTCCTCCTCTAATTGTACGGCACAAAGAGAAAGAAAACCTAGGGTTTTCTTTTTGATCTATTTCACTCTTGCATCTTGTTTATTCAAGGGTGATTAATTGGTTACGGGTTGATAGACTAGCATCGGGTGGTGATCAAGGACGTGTAGTGTGGGCATATCTTAGAGGAGATCAACCTTATTGATCTCTTGGGTTTCTTGATCAAATCGTGGGTTATAGTATTGTTGGTGACTCCCGGATCACGCTTCAAAGGTATATCTCACTTGTTTATGTGTTTATTAATTTTGATTGATCATATGGCACTATGGATCCGTTGTGTGGTGATGTTTATCCGCTGCGTTTATATGTTTAATATGATTATTTATTTCATACATCACCTATAAGAGTTTAGGGAAAATGATGTTGAGGTCCAATGGAATAAACTGGTATGGTACTCTCAGGGAATTCCAAGTCACATGTTTATTGTTTGTGTGGAAAACTAGAAGGGAGGGTTGAATAGTTTTACCGTTTAAAATTAATTCGCCTTGTGGCTTATTGTGATTTCAAAGTAAAGTAAAAAATTAAGCACACAAACAAGTAATATAAGTAAATAAGTAAAGAGAGGAAAGATCAAACCACACAACACAGTTGTTTATAGTGGTTCGGCTACAAGGACTCTCTTCCTTGCCCTACTCCACTCCTCGAGCCTCTAACTCGAGAGTTTTTCTTCACTAAGAAACAAGCTCCCTTCTAGGCAGAGAAAACCTTTACACATCGCTTAATCTTTATCTAGTACAAAGCTAAACACCGGGTTCTTTACAAGGGTACAACCACTCCCGTTGGTTCTTTCACAAGGGTACAACCACTCCCGTTTGGTTCTTTACAAGGGTACAACCACTCCCAACACTCTTTGTGTTTTAAGGACTAAAATACTAACCTCACACTACTGATATAAATGATACAAACAATGATATGCAAACTAGTACAAGATCACACAGTGGCTAAGCTAAACGGATAACGACAGAACGTTGATCCTTGTATGCTTGATCCCTTTGCTACAAAAGGAAAGATCAAATGAATGAATGAATGATATGGGTTAGTAAATGAATGAGTATGTATTTAAGCTATATGAGTGATGATTATGGCCAAATGATCAGCTTGCTATTTATAGGCAAGGCTGAGCAACAGGCGGCGGATCCGGCGGATCCCAAAACTTGGATCCGTCTTTGTATCCATTTGGATCCACCGTATCAGGCCAGCTAAGAGATCTTCAAATCTTTCCAAATCTTGCCATATCTTTCCATATCTTCAAATGTCAACTCTTTGGCTTGAAGATCTAAACAAAATATCACAAAATCTTACCAAGATTGTGTACATGATGCATGCCATGATGTCATCCTAACTTTTGAAAAATAAAGTTTCCATTTTAGGAAATAAACATGTAAATGTATAAAATGTAAATTCTAGTGATCTTGTGAAATGTGAATGTGTTCTGAAAAGAATTTAGCTTGTATTTATGATTTGCTAAAAGATATACCTTGTATTTGGCATTAACAAAATTAAGTAAAGATCGTAAAATATAAATAACGTTTTTGGAACGATATTTGTATTAACAATCTCCCCCTTTTTTTTGATGACAAAACATAAGGTGTATTTTTAAGCAATTGAATAAATGAAGTATGATCTTTTTTTAAAATATAGATTAAGTTTGTTTTATGCAAGTTTTGAACATAATTTCAAGTATAAATGTATGTACTGTGATGTTTCACAGTGATGCAAACTTAATCCTTTCTCCCCCTTTTTGTCAAAACAAAAAGAAGATATGCGTAGCGGAATGCGATTTTGAGAACTTTAAAGCTCCCCCTTGATTTATACTCCCCCTAAATGGAGTAACAAGGATATGATGTATGATGATATATGATCCTACAAAACAAATGGTAGACTATGATATGCTCCCCCTTGATGTATACTCCCCATTGCTAGAGTACCAACGTATACATTTCAAGGATAGGAGATGCTACAAAAGAAAAGTTAGTTACTTCATGGAAGTAAAATGCATATGTAATTGTCAACCAAACAATAAGTTTCAGCCCATTTGACATTAAAAAGTCAAAATAAAGTGTCTGATCAAAATTTAGTACCTAATGTACATTTGATCAAAGCGATATGTGAGGCTAAAACAACCATACTATCATGTTATTATTCTAAAATGAGATAATATGCTTAATGTTGATCACCCACAAGCATAAAAACATAACATTCATTACTTGGAAAAATGATGTTACATTCAAAAAAGGAAAATAAATACTAATAAGAAAAATTCTCAAACAACATCCTAAAAGTTCCTTTAAGAGGAAACTAACAAAGCTCCTATTGAGGAGGATGAGAGATTGCATTAAGACGCTCGAGAATGTGGTTCAATATGAACCTCATTTCATTTTGGAGCTCATTGACCAAAATGTTGGTCCTTTGGGCCAAATGAGCGGTTCTCTCGCAATGCGAGCAATCATGGCTTGAAAAACCGGGAGGAAGAGTAGTCTCATGGTTTTGTGGTGGTGGTGGTGGTTGGTTGTTTGTTAAAGGTGGTGGTGGATTATTGATGTAGGTGGTGGTGGATTGTTTGTTGGACCCGTAATGGAGGCTAACAAGGTGGATTGTAAGTCCATAGCCTCGTGGAGATGGGAGTCAACCATGTTTGAGAATGCATAGAGGCGGTTTAGTTCCTCGTTGATCTCGGCTTGGGTGTTGGGTTGATTAATCCAAAACTCTTCATCAATGAAATGGAGAGTGGATCTTGGTGAGAGTTGTTGTGGTTGCGGTTGTGGTGGTGGTGCATCATGGTATAAAGGACCATGGATATCCAGGAAAACCGGATGAAAAAGCATGGGTTGTTGACCTTTAAAGGTCATGGGTGGAGGATTGGTTGACCTTGGTGGAAGGTCTTCCAAGTCTTCAAGGTATGGATGTGGTGATGTAGGTAGAGTCCTAAATAACTCCATTGGTTGGAGTTTGGGTGATTTTGGGGGTGATGGTGATCTAACAGGTTGTGATGGAGCAGGTGGTGGAGTGGTAGCTATTGGAGTAATTGTTAGTGGTGGAGTATGAATGACTACATTTGGTGGTGTTGGAGTGGAGAGTGTGAGGAAATTCTCACTTGCAATAGGTGATGAGATATTTAGAGGAGATGATTCCTCTGATGATGAGTTTGCTAAGTTTATGAAGCAACATGGCTTGACACTAATGCGGGCAGTTCGTTTTGGAGGTCTAGAGGTGGAAGAGTTGTTAGATTTAGTCATAGTGAAGTAGGATAGTTAAGATGTACAGGAGAGAAAGTAGAGGAAATGGTGAGTGAGTGAGTTTAGTGATGATCCTAAGGTACTAATTTATAGGCAGAAGGTTTGTTGGTCTGTGTGTTTGGATTGGATGTAAATCCAATGGAGAATGTTGGTGCCTAATGATTTGGAACAAAAATTTAAGCTTGTCACATCCTAAGGTCAATCCATTGAAATGGAGTTGAGTGATATGAGGGGGATTTGCAGTAAATGCAAGGAGATAGTGGAAAATCAGGTGATTTGATATTTCCACGGATTTGACGGATCCCTCAAAAGGGTTCCTTGCTTGTATTAGAAAGGTAACTCACATGTAAAATTTGAAAAATTAAATTTTGGTGGGAAATTGAGTTCTTTGGGTTCTAAGAGTTCCTAAATCATTCTAGAGAGTTCAATGATCAATGAATATAATCTAAGGAAGCTACAAATCAAAATCTAAGTGTCGGGATGAGTCAGGAATTTTTGGAAAAATTTACTGTTGGTGCCCACGGATCCAATCGACAACAAAGGCGAAGCCAAAGTTTGGGAGCCATGGGATCCATGGGTTCTGGACTGGCGGATCCAAGAGATACACTAGGCGGATCCAAAAACTGGGATCCGCCATATCCGTCGTCCAAATGTGCTAAAACAAACAGAGAGATATGCAAATTTTGTGTTTTTCGACCAAAACCCGAAAATTCTCCTATAACGTATGTAATAGCTAATATGCACTACAAATATACTAAATATATATATTCTAACACACGTTTTCACATAAATAAATCCGATCATCATAACTTACCTTAAATGGAGTTAAGCCAAATAGTGGCATATTCTCGAAAAAGTGATAACACTAAGTGTTATCGACCTGCAAATCTGAGTTAGTTCACATACACATCAAGTACTAATATAATATCTCAAGATACACATAAGTTTAACACATCATTGTTTGAAAACGTCTAGACCAAAACACTCCTCTCACTTGAACTTCTTGCTCAATTTCTTCTTACTTGTGAAGTTTCATGATCCAACGCCCTAAATTCTTCACCATTCCTTTGGTTTGCTTGAACTCCGGTGATTCATTCACAATCGGTGGAAGTTGACGCAAGTATTCTGGTGGAGTGATTCTAGAGTTTGGCAAGCCGTCATCGTCACTCATTGATGATGATGATGATGTTTGAGGATGAGGGCGTTTGCCTTTGTCAACCGCTACCCTAAAATCGCTTAAGGGAACAAAGGTGTGTGGAGTCTCATCATAATCGGGAACAAATCCTAAGGCATTTCTAGGAATGGGTGCAAAGGCTCTATAGAGACGAGTCAAGAGCATCCCGTAGGGCATAGCGGTGGTACCTTGTACCGGAATATCGGCCATTCGTTTGGCGATATAGTATGCAATGTTGAAGGGTTGATGAGTTGAGACACAATACATCATATACCAAACACAAGCATTAATGTGATCCCGATTTCCAACGGTGCATATGACATTAGCCCTCAAAACATCTTCTAACTTTCTAAATTCGGGCTTTAGTTTATTAAGCTCCATGGCAAATGGGTCTCTAGCTACTTGACGACCTCGATGCATCCTAGTTGGGTTCTTCCTAATTAAGAAGAGATGCTCCCTAATGGTTTCTTTGGCGGTCAAAGGTGTGGCATATGGTGCCGTTCTCTCAAGGTTGGACTCTAAGATTATTAATGACCACTTATCGGAGTAGACACATGTTCCGTAATTTGGAACTCCTAAGACATCACCAAATTGATCTAAGGGAATATTGAACAAGGTTCCATTGACACTAAAGTGAATGTTCATAAGACCATGAATCGCGGCCAATTGCTCGCGGAGATTGGTATTTTCATAGAATGAGGAGTCTACAACCCTACCCTCATGGACGTATCATTTTTCTAAAGCTTTGAATATATTGACTTGGGCTTCGGTGAGACCCTTGGTTTTTTGGTGTTTGGGAAGGTAATCGATGGTCTTTTTGTGATCGTAGTTGGTTGCGGGAGGCATAGTTATCCTAGACACGAAAAATATATAATTTAGTTGAAATTATCGAAAATACGTATAAAGGTCTAGTGTGTACCTATATGGGGACAATGTGGAAGTGCGGTTATCTCGACTCCTTTTGATGCATGAAAATTATGTTTATGCAAGTTTTATGATAAAACGAGAGATAACGCAAACGTTCCTACTTCAATGTAGCTACGATTAAATGTACCCAAAAATACATATTAGTTATGTATTCCCTTTAGCATTCAAGAGACATTATGCAAGTGATGTTTAAAACATAACGTTTTTGTATTTGTATCAACAATGTTCAAAAACCGTTTTTCCTCGTCGTGAGAAGATTTTAGCAAAAATTTCTCATGGGGTTTTTGATGAACAATGATAATGTACTACAAGATGCAATTCCTAACTATGAAAAACATGATTTGTTATGCAATTTGGTAAATATGCTTCATGATTTTTCAAGAATTATGCATAAACCCTAAGTTTTGGTTTTGTGCATGAAATAGAATTCCTAGACGCAGATCAGGAGTGTAAACATGTTAAGGATACTTACAGTGATGATTTGAGCACAAATTGGTTGAAGAAATACCCTAAATTATGATTTTGGTGAATTATGGGTCGAATACAGTAGGTGATAAGTTTTAGGGAGAGTGATGAATAGTACAGGTTATTTGTTTAATATATAAAACTGCCTCAGCAGATGACGGATCCGACGGATCCCAAACAAGGGTTCCGCCCTTGTTGTCATTTGGATCCGCAGGATCAGAACTCAGGTTGGGTTTTTGCCGTGTTTGGTTAATCTAAGGTTTGAGCTAACGTTTAATCTATTCACTAGGTTCCATTAATCCTAAACCAAGTCTAAGATAGTTGAAAGGTTCTCTCTTGAGAGGTTTTGTGAGGATATCGGCAATGTTGTCCTCTGAGGAAACTTTCTCAATTGAGATGTTTCCCTTCTGAACATTGTCACGAAGGAAGTGGTGACGTATTTATATGTGTTTGGTCCTAGCATGTTGGACTGGGTTTTTACTAAGATCGATAGCTCCTTTGTTGTCGCAAAGAATGGGAATGTCGTTAAGTACAATTCCATAGTCTACAAGAGCTTGTTTCATCCACAGTGCTTGTTGGCAAGCTTTTCCTGCTGACACGTACTCGGCTTCTGTTGTTGATATGGCGAGGGCTGTTTGTTTCTTAGCAAACCATGCGGTGAGACAATGTCCTACAAAAGTACAAATACCACTAGTACTTTTCCTATCAACATAGTCACCGGCATGGTCTGAGTCGGCATACACTATGGTTTCTACACCTGTCCTTTTGGGATACCATAATCCTAAATGTATAGTGCCTTTAATGTATCTAAATATCCTTTTAATGGCTTCAAGATGAGATATTTTGGTATCTTCTTGAAAACGTGCACATAGACAAACACTAAACATAATGTTCGGTCTACTAGCCGTAAGATAGAGCAAACTACCAATCATTCCTCTATATTTAGTGCTATCTACGGATTCGTTTTCTTCATCCTTTGTGAGTTTGGTTTCTGAGGACATGGGTGTTTTCGTAGGTTTTGAGTCTTCAAGACCAAACTTCTTAAGCATATCTTTGATATACTTTGATTGGTTGAAGAATATCCCATCTTCTAATTGTTTTATTTGGAGACCTAAGAAAAAGTTTAGTTCCCCCATCATACTCATTTCAAACTCGTCATGCATGATTTTTGAGAAATCGTCGCATAACTCTTGACAAGTTGAGCCGAATATAATGTCATCCACATATATCTGGACGATGATAATATGTGATCCCTTTTTCTTGGTGAAGAGAGTATTGTCTACTAGGCCCATGGTATACTTATGGTCAACTAGGAAGGTCTTAAGTCGATCATACCAAGCTTTTGGTGCTTGCTTAAGTCCGTATAAAGCTTTCTTATGTTTGTAAACATGATTTGGTTTTTTCAAAATTGGCAAAGTGTGCAACATATACTTCTTCATTTATAAATCCGTTTAAAAATGTACTTTTGACATCCATTTGAAATAATTTAAAATCATGTGCACATGCATATGCAAGTAGTATCCTAATAGACTCAAGTCTAGCCACGGGTGCAAATGTTTCATCGTAATCTATACCTTCTTGTTGATTGTAGCCTTGTGCTACTAGCCTAGCTTTGTTTCAGGATACTATGCCATTTTCATCCATTTTATTTCTAAACACCCATTTTGTACCGATTATGGTTTATTTTTAGGTTGTGGAACTAGTGTCCAAATGTCATTTCTAACAAATTGATTTAATTCCTCTTGCATAGCAATAACTCATGATTCATCTTTTATAGCCTCATTTATATTTTTAGGCTCAATTGTTGAAACAAAAAAAAAGAAATTACTTTCATTTTGAGCTTTAGATCTCTATGTTCTTTCATTAAGTTTTCCTCTAACGTTTTCTAATGGATGACTTTTTGTTTCTTTGATGTTGACTAAATCACTTTTTACTGGTTCATCTTCTTTATCATTTTCAACATTTTCTATATTTTCAACCATTTGACTTTCAACTAAGTCATCATCTACCAAAGGTGATGTCTTAGAGGGAGGTGGACTTTCGTCGAATGTTACGTTCAACGATTCCTCGACTCTTGAGGTTTCTTTGTTCAAAACTATATATGTTTTACTAGTTTGTGAGTATCCTAGAAATACACCTTCATACGACTTTGGGTCGAACTTGGTGAGATAATCCTTTGTGTTTAAAATGAAGCACTTGCTTCCAAACACTCTAAAATATCCTAAAGTAGTCTTTTTGCCTCTGTATAACTCATATGGAGTCTTTGTCAAGAATGGTCTAATTAGAACTCGATTTAGAATATATGTAGATGTATCTATAGCGTGACACCAAAACTTTTGAGGTATGTTTTGTTCATTTAGCATGGTTCTACTCATTTCTTGAATTGTCCTATTTTTGCGTTCTACCACACCGTTAGATTGAGGGGTTCGAGGAGCCGAGAAATTATGAGTTATGCCATTGGCATCACAAAAAGCTCCGAATTGGATTTTGTAACACCTCCAAAAATCATGTTTTACAGCGGAAGACTTGTTTTACAGCGGAAGACTTAATTGGGTGTTATTTGTTGATCGAATTTTTAATCATAGAAAACATCAAAATAATTTAAAAATGTTTTTAAACAAAGTTCTCATTTGATATAATCAGAGTTTAACGAATTTAGGGCCCAAAAGTTTTAAACAGGACAAGAGTCCAAAAGGTTCATAATTTAGACACAATATAAGTTTTTGAGTTCCGTCGAATGTGAAATAACACGTGTCCATCCATCCATGTCCTTGCACGCCCATCCAAGCATTTAACACTTTGCGAACCTGAGATAAACATGCTAAAAAGTCAACACAAAGGTTGAGTGAATCCATAGAGTTTAATAAATAATAAGTTGAATACAAGTATTGTTCATAAGTTGACATGTAACAAATACAAGTCGGGTAATAAGATATGATTATAGCATCGAGCTCATGAAACCGCACCTTGACCTAGTTTGTGCCCCCGAGGTAAGGATTGCCAACTTACCTTCAATTTTCTCAATATTATATGTCCGTTGACTATGAGCGCGACTCATCCGGACAGGCTCGTCAAGCCAAATATGCATATTCATAATACTAGCGTTTACCACGTATGTAATTAACGGTCCATGATGTGAGGGACTTTAATGGCAAAAGCAACTCAATAAACTATAATCATGTAATCGGGTCCAGCATACCAAAAACTACTTGTATTCAGTTTGTAAAACTAGCATGTATCTCCCCCAATGGGTTTATAAACAGTTTAAGAATTAAAGTGGGGCTATGAACTCACCGTGAATAAAGGAAGTAGTATACAACAAGCAAGTGAGGAAAATAGCCGCGAAGCTCTACGATGAACCTAAATAGATATACGCTTGTCTTAGGTTTTGAAAATAATCATCGATGCAATTTGGCCATATATATAAGTTATGATCTTAATTATGCTTGGTACATAATTCCTAGATATTACAAGTTTTAGTTTAGCATTTAAAAGTTATCAAAATTCAAGTAATAATCCTATACTTGTCTCTAAGTCCAAACATGTATTATGAAAGTCCAAGATTAGCCTAAGGTTCAATTTTTAGCCCATGGGTCAAGTTTTAGCCAAAAAGTTCACATTAAACCTGAGGGTTCAAAAATATATTAGGTGGTTCAAAAATGTATCAAAGGTCCAATTTTTATAAAGTGTAAAACATGTTTATACTTTTTACCCTAGTGCTGATAGGATTTTTAATAACTTAGCCACTTTTAAAAATTCATTATTCTTAAACCGTAAGTAAAAATTAACTTCTTTATATCCCCGGAAAGGTATTCATCTGTACTAATAAGTTTTGTGGGTCCCACTTGGTCAAAAATTACATAGCAGCAGCTAAATTATCAATTTGTCCATACTATTCAGTCCAGCAGTTTTCATAATTACAACAGTCCCGCGAAAGATACAATATCTTGAGTTCTACAAGTCAAAATGATCCCATTCTTGTGGCCACGTTTAAGTTAAGATGTTATCTACAACTTTTATGCTTTGAGTAACAGTGGGTTATTCACAAAAAAAATGACTTTTATACGTTTCAAATCTGTTACTCAGGATGTAACATGTTTCACGAAAATATTTCTAGTTTAATCATCGTAATGAGTTATTCAATGAAATACCCGTCAAAACGACCGCAATACATTGATCTAAAACCACATATTTTTAGTTTATGTCCAATGTTTACTGATTAGTACAGTTTATTCCATCTTTGCCCCTGATTCAGAATCACAGTTTGCATGTCTAGTCCTTTAGAGTTTTTATTGTGTTCTAAGCTATGTACCAAGCCTAACTAGTCATAATAACTTATATAATGTTCAAATACACCAAGATATACAATTTTTACAGTAGTGAAATGATAAAAATAAATAAAGTTAGTGAGGAGTTTCTTACAAAAGAGATGAACAAGATTTGATAACAAGAAGAAAGGACTAGGAGTTTTCAAATGACACCACCAAAGAGAGATCTTGAGAGCACCAAAGAAGAGTGTTTTAGAGGATCAAGGAGGACTCCAATCTACAGCCACAATATCATTTTGTAAGCCATAAAAAAAATATAGGAGGAATAAAGATCTTGAAGAAATATAGAGATAAAAAATTAGGTTACAATACTTGCACCTTTTCTCTAATCCATTATTACCAAATTTCTTGTCACCAAGAATAATTTAAAATCTTCTTTGAAACCTTGAATATGAAGTCTCTAAAACACCTTAGAAACCCACAAAAATCTTTTGAAGAAACTCTAGAAAACCATGCTTTTCAATAAGAAAACAAACCAAGAGTACTACTAGCACTTCAAGGCCTTTACTCTTGTATAATCTTCAATAGAATTAACACAATATTTTTGTGTTTTAGCCTTGGGTTGCCATGCCCAAATCTAGGGAGAAAATGCAGGTTTTAGATCTTATTTGCATGTACAAGTGATAGTGGAATTAGGATATGGGAAGTATATACCTTAAGGAAAGTTATGGAAGACACTTATCTTAAGTTTTTGGACAAGTGTTGAGGCTTTTGCATGCCTAGGCGTTACAAACTATGTAACAAGGCCTAAAATGCAGATTTTTGTCATTAGTTGTAATATAGAGTGTATTGTGTAGTGTAGGTTGCTCCCGGTAATCAAACGTAGGGTTTTTAAGACACGTAATGCAATACCGGGTAACGTAAAAATATAAAAACTTCCAAAAATATTAAAATTTGTTTTCATGGCATATTTTAGTAGTTTAGATGAGTGGTGAGATCATCGGAAGATTTAAATAATTAAATGTGGTTAGAACATAAAAATGAAGGTTTAAATCGCGTAAAACGTAAAAGGTGCAAGGTTTACGTGAAAATGGAAAAAGTGAAAAGTGACTTTTTAAAATAGAATTGTAAGGAACCAAAAGTGTATAAAAAGTGTAGACTGTACATAGTCTAGTGTCGGTTGAATAATTGAACGTGTTATGTCGTACGTGGATAACTTCCGACGAAGTTAATTATAAAAAAAAAAGTAATAATAATAAAAATAAAATAGTTAGGTAATTAAAATAGAAAAATTAGTGACATGAAATTATGAAATGTCATAGTACACACTCCTTAAGAGAGCGACGTCCTGACGCTCAATTCTTCTTAATCGTCGTATGGTTTAATGGTGAAGAGATGACGATATAGACAAGTCATCGTCGAGGTTTCCAACGGGAGTTAAATGGTCAAAAGCCAAAGCATCAAATATGTTCAATGAACAAGAGGGAATGAATTGAAGAATTCTAACAAGTAGTCAATTCTTGAAAGCGGATAATAGCACATTACTATTAGCTTGTCAAGGTCGCGGCGGTCGATACAAATTTGGAAAAGTCCACGTAACAAATTAATAGTCGAGAGGAGTTCATAGCCCATAGAATGATTCGTACGCATTCTATGACGGATAGACATAAGCCCACTCATTTATAATTCGTCACTTACATAAAGAGGCGTCCCAATCCATGTAAGTAAGGAATTATAAAATTATAGTTCGGCGGTTTATAATTTTCTTATTCAAATGAAGAGGCGTCCCAATCCATTTCAATAAGATGATTATAAATCATCCTACTTATGTATTGCCAACACAAAACACAATAAAAACAACAACAAATGTTGTTCTTCAAAATCATAAGAAGTAACGAGAAGAAGAATGAGACGTTAGTCAATCACGTTTCGAAGGTAAGTGTCAGAAGACAGCACGATCCGAGGTAACCATTTAAAGTCAAACTCCCACCAACTGGAAGAGTTCAAGACTATGGATTACGAAGCAATGTATACGCTACTTTATAATATGGTGACAATTTGGGTAATAGGTAATTGACAGGACGATTTGCAAGATGATAACAAGATAGTATATCCGGAACTCGTCCAAACAGTTTATGTAGTAGCAGTATCTCAGTGATTTAGTTTATAAGATGGTGGTGAAGTATCTTGTAAAAGAATGACGATTTTTTTTTTTTTTTTTTTTTTTTTTTTTTTTGATTGGATAGTGACAAATAGTGTATATAATTTTAGCAAAATGGTTTATAAAGTGATAGTAAAATAGTTTCACAAGGTAATGGCAAAACTTGTTTGTAAGGTGTTTACAAAATAGTTTATATGTAATTAGCAAAACAGTTATGAGTTGGTAGTAAGACTGGTTATTAATTTATAAAGTATTAGTAAGAAAATTCTGAATAACATAGTAAATCCGTTTGAAATATAGTGGAAGGATAGTTTATGAAATAATAATAAAATTGTTTACAAAACGATAGTGAAATAGCAAGTGCAACGGACAGAAGTTGTCGCAACATGTTGATGCAAAATAGTAGATAATTATGGGTTGAATAAATCCCACCACTTGAAGTACAAAGGTTATAAGATGATAGGTTAAATTCGTGTTCAATTTAATTAATTTGTTTCTAGGTGATGGGTTACGAGGTGATGTAGTGTTCCAAAAGTTTGATAACAAATATTCAAATTCATAGTCGGAGGTGGATAGTGAGATAATCAAGGGAATCGATAGACTGCGTATATAAAGAATAAGAATCGGTAAAACATTTATAAAGATAAGTAGTCGAGAGTAAACAAAGTGTATATGAATAATCTTTATATACATAGTATCAATAGTGGTGCTTCGGAAAGTAAGCAGAAATGCTCAGAAAACATGAGTTCACGGGGAGTAAGACAACCAATAGAAATTGATAAACTGCAACATGTTTCGATGTTATATGAAATGATATTACATACGGTTATGAAAGAGTTTAGAGACCATTGAAATCACGAACAATGTCTGAGAAATAAGAGAGACCATTGTAATCACATACAATGTCTGATAAATAAGAGATCATTGTAATCACCTACAATGTCTGTTAAATAAGAGAGATTATTGTAATCACCTACAATGTCTGATAAATAAGAGAGATCATTGTAATCACGAACAATGTCTGATAAATAAGAGAGATCATTGTAATCACCTACAATGTCTGATAAATAAGAGAGACCATTGTAATCATCTACAATGTCTGATAAATAAGAGAGATCATTGTAATCACCTACAATGTCTAATATAACTTGAAGATGTGTATAAATTTTCGGATGGAAATTTACAATGCTCACGAATAGCATATAATACACCAAGGAAGTTTAGTGCACAAAAGCTTACATACATAAGAAGTGATACTTTCGTGGATTATCAGACAAGTTAAGAAATAATTATAGTGCTCCTATAATTATCCTTAGTATAATATAATAAAGATATATACTCAATGGAGTAATAGGAATTTACGAAGTAGGCGCGCATGGATATCGGACAAGATGATGGAACTCATGACTTTTGAAAAATTAAAGGTTATAGTCTAGGTTTTTAAAAGAAAACGACCTAGTTCACTATAACTTATGCTCTGGTACCAATCTATAACACCCCCAAAAATCATGTTTTACAGCGGAAGACTTAATTGGGTGTTATTTGTGGATCGAAGTTGTAATCATAGAAAACATCAAAATAATTTAAAAATGTTTTTAAACAAAGTTCTCATTTGATATAATCAGAGTTTAACGAATTTAGGTCCCAAAAGTTTTAAACAGGACAAGAGTCCAAAAGGTTCATAATTTAGACACAATATAAGTTTTTGAGTTCCATCGAATGTGAAATAACACGTGTCCATCCATCCATGTCCTTGCACGCCCATCCAAGCATTTAACACTTTGCGAACCTGAGATAAACATGCTAAAAAGTCAACACAAAGGTTGAGTGAATCCATAGAGTTTAATAAATAATAAGTTGAATACAAGTATTGTTCATAAGTTGACATGTAACAAATACAAGTCGGGTAATAAGATATGATTATAGCATCGAGCTCATGAAACCGAACCTTGACCTAGTTTGTGCCCCCGAGGTAAGGATTGCCAACTTTCCTTCAATTTTCTCAATATTATATGTCCATTGACTATGAGCGCGACTCATCCGGACAGGCTCGTCAAGCCAAATATGCATATTCATAATACTAGCGTTTACCACGTATGTAATTAACCGTCCATGATGTGAGGGAATATAATGGCAAAAGCAACTCAATAAACTATAATCATGTAATCGGGTCCAGTATACCAAAAACTACTTGTATTCAGTTTGTAAAACTAGCATGTATCTCCCCCAATGGCTTTATAAACAGTTTAAGAATTAAAGTGGGGCTATGAACTCACCGTGAATAAAGGAAGTAGTATAAAACAAGCAAGTGAGGAAAATAGCCGCGAAGCTCTACGATGAACCTAAATAGATATACGCTTGTCGTAGGTTTTGAAAATAATCATCGATGCAATTTGGCCATATATATAAGTTATGATCTTAATTATGCTTGGTACATAATTCCTAGATATTACAAGTTTTAGTTTAGCATTTAAAAGTTATCAAAATTCAAGTAATAATCCTATACTTGTCTCTAAGTCCAAACATGTATTATGAAAGTCCAAGATTAGCCTAAGGTTCAATTTTTAGCCCATGGGTCAAGTTTTAGCCAAAAAGTTCACATTAAACCTGAGGGTTCAAAAATATATTAGGTGGTTCAAAAATGTATCAAAGGTCCAATTTTTATAAAGTGTAAAACATGTTTATACTTTTTACCCTAGTGCTGATAGGATTTTTAATAACTTAGCCACTTTTAAAAATTCATTATTCTTAAACCGTAAGTCGAAAAATTAACTTCTTTATATCCCCGGAAAGGTATTCATCTGTACTAACATGTTTTGTGGGTCCCACTTGGTCAAAAATTAAATAGCGGCAGCTAATAATAATAAAAATAAAATAGTTAGGTTATTAAAATTGAATAATTAGTCACATGAAATTATGAAATGTCACAGATTTCATTGTCGAATTCACGACCATGGTCGGTTCTAATTGATACTATTTTACTTCCTATTTGATTTTGAATTTTCTTACTTAAGATTTCAAAATTATCAAATGCTTCGTTTTTAGTTTTCAAAAACTTACTCCATGTATACCTAGAGTAATCATCTACTATTATCAAAGTATACAAGTTTCCCCCGTAACTTTGTATAGCGGATGGACCAAACAAATCCATATATAATAATTCTAGACACCTAGATGTAGACACCATGTTTTTAGCCTTATGGCTATTATGAACTAGTTTTCCTATTTTGCAAGCATCACAAAAGTGTTAGTCATATTTCAACTTGGGCAGGTTCCTAACGAGTTCCTTAGATGATAAGGATTGAATTAACCTCATATTGGCGTGACCTAAGCGTCGATGCCATAGAGTTGAGTTTTCGTCCAAAGAAGTGAGACAAAGCTTGTCTTTAGGTGTTTTGTCGAGTTTCATAACGTAAATGTTATTCTTCAAAACACCTTTTCCTACAGTTATGCCATCTTTAAGTATTTTACTTCCATTTTCACTGAAAAGGACGTTATACTTTTTGCGGCATAATTGACTAATACTAAGCAAGTTAACACCTAAATTATCTACATGAGCAACATCATCAATAGAGAGAGAGTCATGTGAGATCATACCTTTTTCGATGATTTTACTTTTAAGTTTGCTACCGAATGTGACATTACCTCCGTCGTACACTTGATAGGTTGAGAAAAGGCTTTTTTTTTCCCGTCATGTGCCTTGAGCACCCACTATCTTTGATCCACTCATCAGGTTCTAATTCAACTTTTAAGCAAACCTAAGTTCAAGAAAAACTCAAGCGTTTGGTCCCCAATATCTCATGGGTCCGTTTGGGTTAAACATGACATTATCATGGTTCATGTAAGGAAATGGTGGACAATTGTTCCACGGCATGTAATTAGGACCATGAAAGTTTCTAGACATGTTTTGGTTCCAATTACTTTTGTAAATATGTTGTGGGTTAACATTACTTTTTGGAAAGGGGTGTTTGGGAAAACTAGTTTGAGGTCTCTGTTGAACCGTTTTAACTCTATACTCGTTTCTAGCTTGACCTCTTCCTATAGAAACTGCTGGTTTTTGTTTGTTAATAGTTATACTAGTACTAGGTTTTCTAGTGACTCTAACGAATTCAGAACGGTCAGTTTTTAGAACCTTCTGTTCACAACTTGTACCGGCGGATCCTTTTGGTACTACTGGCGGATACAAAACTTTGGATCCGTCGGATCCGTGGGCTTCTGACTTAGTTGGAACAGTTTCTTTTTCTTTCACAGTTTGTTTCTTAAAATCACTTAAAGTTCCTAGTTTCATAAAACCTAGTCCGGTTTTATCATGAGGTAGTTTTTGTATCTTCATTATCTAATCTGCACAATTTATGTTTTTATCAAACTTTTTAAACTTGGAATTTTGTTTGATGAGATCTTCCTGTGTGGTTTTTAATGTTTCTAGTTCTAATTTAAGTTCCTGACACGACACACACGTTTCTTTAGCATTTTTACCTTTTTCCATTCATATCTCCTTTTCTTTAAGCCAATAAACTTCGTTTTCTAAAAGTGTCTTTTTGGTTTTTAAGAACTTGTTTTTGTTTATGATTTTTAAGGTTATATCACACAGTTTGTTATATTCTACTTCTAAGGTTTCATCATCTATAGAAGAATCAGAGTACCTCTTCTGTATCGTGAGCCATGAGAGCAACTTCGTCGTTCTTAGGCTCGTCATCATCTCCTTCACTATCACTCCAAGCTCCACTGACAAAGGCTCTTTGAGACTTGTTCTTTGGAGGCTTTGGACATTCTCCTATTAAGTGACTAGAGTCTCCACACCTATAACACTTCCTATCTACCATTCCTTTTCTATCATCACGGTCTTTTCGGACGGATTTCTTTTCTTCACGAGGTGGTCTGACGAATTTTCCTCGTCTCCTAAAGAATTTCTTGAAATCTCTTACAGCCATGGCATATTCTTCGTCTTCGCTACTAGAACAAGACTCTTCATCACTTGACTCAACTTTAGCTTTCAAGGCAATGGACTTCATTTTCTCCTTCTTGCCTTTAACTATTTCTGAGTCTTTTTCCATCACCATTTCGTGAACTTTGAGGTTTCCTATGAGCTCGTCCAGTGTCATACTTGAAAGATCCTTAGATTCTTCAATAGCTGTCACCTTTGCTCTCCACTTCGGGTAGAGTGCTCTTAGAAATTTCCTGTCAACATTCTTACTAGAAAAAAGATTCATCAAGTGCTTTAAGAGATGTAATAATAGTATTAAACCTAGCAAACGCACTATCAATGGTCTCATCTTCAGAGATAACAAATTGTTCATATTGTTGAACAAGAAGATCAATTTTGTTATCTTTCACTTGTGAGTTCCCTTGATGAGTGATAATTAGTGATTGCCAAATATCTTTAGCCATTTTACACATAAAAACTCTTTCATATTCTTTCTTAGGTAAAGAATTGTAAAGCATCATTTTGGCTTCATTATTTTTGGCAATAAACTTCTTTTGCTCATCACTGTGACGAATAAAAGAAGTACCTAAATCCCGACCACCTAAAATATCGTTACTAATGGGCTTATAGTCACCCTCTACAATAATATACCAGAGATCTATGTCCTTTGACTTCACATATGTCTCAAAGCAATTTTTCCAATATATGAAACAATTTGGTTCAAATAGTGGTGGTCTTTGCATAGATTGCCCTTCTTTAAAGTTTTCAAAATCCATTGATCGTTTCAAGTTTTTAAAATACAATATATTTTGAAAATCTTGAGTAACGCGGCTCTGATACCAATTGTGGAAAACTAGAAGGGGGGGTTGAATAGTTTTACCGTTTAAAATTAATTCGCTTTGTGGCTTATTGTGATTTCAAAGTAAAGTAAACAATTAAGCACACAAACAAGTAATATAAGTAAATAAGTAAAGAGAGGAAAGATCAAACCACACAACACAGTTGTTTATAGTGGTTCGGCTACAAGGACTCTCTTCCTTGCCCTACTCCACTCCTCGAGCCTCTAACTCGAGAGTTTTTCTTCACTAAGAAACAAGCTCCCTACTAGGCGGAGAAAACCTTTACACGTCGCTTAATCTTTATCCGGTACTAAGCTAAACACCGGGTTCTTTACAAGGGTACAACCACTCCCGTTGGTTCTTTCACAAGGGTACAACCACTCCCGTTTGGTTCTTTACAAGGGTACAACCACTCCCAACACTCTTTGTGTTTTAAGGACTAAAACAATAACCTCACACTACTGATATAAATGATACAAACAATGATATGCAAACTAGTACAAGATCACACAGTGGCTAAGCTAAACGGATAACGACAGAACGTTGATCCTTGTATGCTTGATCCCTTTGTTACAAAAGGAAAGATCAAATGAATGAATGAATGATATGGGTTAGTAAATGAATGAGTATGTATTTAAGCTATATGAGTGATGAGTATGGCCAAATGATCAGCTTGCTATTTATAGGCAAGGCTGAGCAACAGGCGGCGGATCCCAAAACTTGGATCCGTCTTTGTATCCATTTGGATCCTCCGTATCAGGCCAGCTAAAAGATCTTCAAATCTTTCCAAATCTTGCCATATCTTTCCATATCTTCAAATGTCAACTCTTTGGCTTGAAGATCTAAACAAAATATCACAAAATCTTACCAAGATTGTGTACATGATGCATGCCATGATGTCATCCTAACTTTTGAAAAATAAAGTTTCCATTTTAGGAAATAAACATGTAAATGTATAAAATGTAAATTCTAGTGATCTTGTGAAATGTGAATGTGTTCTGAAAAGAATTTAGCTTGTATTTATGATTTGCTAAAAGATATACCTTGTATTTGGCATTAACAAAATTAAGTAAAGATCGTAAAATATAAATAACGTTTTTGGAACGATATTTGTATTAACAGTTTGGATGGCTGTAAATGAGAGACTACAAACCCAAGACAGAATTATGAGATGGAATAATGATGTCAACATGAGATGTCCTTTGTGTAAAAACTGTCTTGATTCACATGACCATCTCTTCTTCCAATGCCAGTTCTCAAAAACTGTGTGGAATGAATTTCAAAACAAGAAAGCTCTGAGACAAGCACCACATACATGGAAAGATACTGTAACTGCTCTTGCCACATGGTTCCCTAGTAGATCTATTATCAGCATTGTGGAAAAACTGGTGTTTGGGGCAATGGTGTACTATCTATGGCACGGAAGAAATAAAAGACTATTTACACAAGAGAAAAGAAGTGAAAAGATGTTGATTGATATCATCACTGATACTATTAGAATGAGGTTAATGGGAGTGAGAGTCCATAAAACGAATAAAGTGATTCAGGTATTTCAAAGATGGAATGTGCAGCCTGTTTTGTGGGCAAAGTTTCAAGACAAAAGTCTGGAAGTTCATCATTTTCCCTAGTCTAAAACCTGTAGGGGGAGTGATTGATGGTTTTTCTCAATGTGCTAGTCGTATACAGGAAATATGTATCAAAATGGAAATCCGCAGCACTTTCTAAGGAGTGTTCGGGATAAGCTATATCTCTATGGCAGATTGTATTGCAAGCTACTACAGTAGATCAACCCTTGTATTTGGAGTCTATCTAGTAAAACTGTGCGTTTTTGAGATCCATTTGTCCCTTTTTGGCCTTGGGAGGGAATTGGTGTGCATATGGTGAAAAAAAGGAGGTTTAATTCAGTAAGATGTACCATAATAAAGGATTGATCACTGTGAAGGGTAAGTAGCTTGGGTGGATGGTGTATGATGGGTGGAATAGAGAGGTGTGCAAGATGAACCTTCTTGGTCCACCCAATACACCATCATAGGAGGTAATGGTTGGGCTTCTGATGTTTTTAGAAATCTTTAAATTTATAATATTAGTTCTACCTATTCCTTAATACACAAAACACACGGGTAAAGTATAACCCCCGTTTATAGTAAAGGTTTAGGTAAGACCAGGTCATCCTAAGGGAGGGAAGTGTTTCTGATACCATCGTTGGTTAACAAAGTTAGATTTCAGTGATTGTCACTTATCACTAAAACCATTTTTGTTCGAATTAAGATTTTCGAAAGTTTAACCAAATTGATTACGTATATGTTTGTTTAAGGCCAAGCAACATGAGATAAACCATAGAATAAAATGTAATGTGCACATAGACAAAGCATAAGAGTAATACATGACGGGTAATCATGATAACCATTATATCTACTCGATATAAGAAGGAATCCTTTCGGCCAATAATCCTCAATATATTAAGTGCATAAAGTGTAGTCTGTGGATGAAATATAAATAATGTATTTCCTCTAATCAAGTCGTTAGATGTGAGATTAGTCCTTAAACATATCATAATCTGGGCTATCAAGTGTTCTACTATCCAATTCTCACAAGTACAGCAATGACTCGTTATAGACATACGATTCATAACTAATCAACACAATTGCATCTTTTGACCTATGACAATTGCAATGACCACCCAAACAAGAAATAGTAAACCGAATAAGGATACATCAAATACATGATTTATAAGTTCAATGACATATATTAAATTCTCAGGTTCATATCATATGGCTATAATGCCTCAAACAAATATAAGTAGACTACTCCATGATCAAATAAAGAAACAAGTAATAAACAAGTAAATTATTATCATTTCCATAGCAAGAATGAGAGTATACCAAAGTTACAGATGTAGATACAAGTTCAAACTAATTATTACTTCACAATTAGTGTTACTCCAGCCATGAGACAGTGGTTATAGTGTATAACCACTATTAAACCTCCTTATGATTGTATTGAAATTAATTTGTGATTAATGCCCTTTCTACTCCGAATTGGCCACTATTTATAGGTGGAGAAGTAGCCCTAGGACGTGCCTGGTGAGTTATGATAGGCAAGTCATCGGCCATATCATTGAAGTGTGTCATTAATGGAGAAGTATAACTGACAGGGGAAGTACGCCGCACATTAGCATAAAACCGGCGGGCTTCTCTTCACGTATCCAGCACTCTTTCTCCATAAGATCGGCGTACATTTGCCAAACCATGTGTTTAATTCTTCTAAGTCTTTTTGTGTCATTAGTTTCTTGTTTCTTTTGTGTCTTTCTTAGATCATTAGTCCTGCATGTTTATTCATATATTAAGTACAAAAAGTTTTATAAATAAGAGTAAATAGATATATAATTCACATAATATCGAAGGTATAAACATGTATAATATGAGACTCATCAAATCACCCCATACTTAAACTATTGCTTGTCCTCAAGCATAAAAGAAAAATGTTTTCAAAATCGAGTCTTGTATAAATTTTATAAATTATTTTTTTTGTATCCAAGATAATCTTTGAGCTAAAAGTAACATGAAATGCTCCTCACGAATAGGTACATTTTAAAATTCACTCAAGCACTCATATTGATTATAATTGATATTGTTTGTAAAATTCACTCTTATAGCTCATTCATGATTCATAAGTTTGCCATAAGCTTGTACTAGAAACATAACTGCACCGACGTGGCGTAAGCACCAAGTATAAATATCAAAGAGGACTTTTATTCAGGTTATATCGTTAGGCTTAAGGTTTATAAGGTATGAATAAATCATGGGATTTCTTTACTGGAATTGGTGTAAAAAGAAAAACTTGCGTCGGGAAATTCTGTCAAATAACACTTTTATTCTTCATTCACTATTATTCTTTTTCTTTCATACTCCTTTATATATTATATATATATATATATATATATATATATATATATATATATATATATATATATATATATATATATATATATATATATATATAATATATATATATATATATCTCTACATTATATATAGCAGGAGGCGTTACACGTAGATAATGCCACATAAATGCCACCTCAATGCCACATAATCATAAAAATGCCACATAATCATAAACTATGCCATTTGGCATTTCTTGCTGCAAGAAAAATATAAAAATTCATTAGAAAGGATCGAACCTTGAGTGGTTTGTAACATTAACACAGTTGATAACCACTAGACCAACATCTTTTTTGTTTTATATTTTGCAACACCATATCTATAAACCCCTGCAATTAATTAATGATTTTTGTTAATCGACATATATCTAATTAATAATTATCCATAAGTTTTCTCAAAACCCTAATATCATAATTTCCTCAGTCATCTCCTCTAATGATACGATGCTCATCTTTTTTTAACTCATCATCAAGGTTTCTCACTTAACTATTAGCAATAGTGCACTCTTGGATTGCAACCACTGCCCAGTATGCATATGCTCCTCGCATATGCATTACTTAATTGTGTAACTATCATGTAAAGGCATGGATTGCAACCACTGCCCAGTATTCTATTTACATTATATAATTAATGTTTAGGGCTGCATATGATTTGAAGGTTTTGGTGGACTGCCATTAGCCATTCATCACTGACTTAAGGTTAGTTTTTTTTTTTTTTAATTCTAATTGGTTTATTGACTTTATTCTAATCTGCTTTTAATTATTGCTTTTAATTATTCTATAAAAAAATGCTTGACCGATAATATTGGTTAAATCATGGATCTAGGAGATATGATGTTGCAGCTGTTTAGTTAGGATTGTGTGCAAACCCTAGATTCATACTGCTGTTCCTAATGACTTAGTACTGTTCGTCTGTTTTTAGTACTGCCAGTTGAGAGTTAAAGATCATTTGTACTGTTGCGTTTATGTTTGTACTGCTAATTGTTAATGATCAATATTTTTGTTAAACTAATGATATGATAGATTATATTTTTATTAATAAAACATATTTCTTTCAGATATGGGATGTGGTTTTACCTATGTAATAATCATACACATTTGATTGGTTGGGGCTTTAATTATGTAATAATCAAAATCAATGGATCCCAATTTGATTTTAATTGCTAAGATTGTGAATTGCAGAATAAAAAAATATGTAGTAGACAAAAGGGTCACCGATACTAGCAACTGCATTCTTGGACGTACAGAGCAAGAGCCAATAGAGTTGCAGACACGACAGCCACAAGGTAAGACATTTCAGATATTCGGGTTTAACCCCAAACGTTGTGAAATATTAGTATGAAGCTTGAGCGACCGTGTTGCTGCCTTTGTTTATCATTTGCGTTGCTGAAAAACTGAACTTTTGAGCTTTTCCAAATTCGGATAAGCTGTCCATAAGCAGACAAAGTAAGCTAATCGAAAGACCCCGTAAATGTGTTTGGCAAAAGGATCTTTAGTCATGACCGTAAAGTGTAGAGAAAAACTTGAGAAACCCAAATGATAAAGGTAATTAGTTTAAGTATAAAAGGCTAATTTGCGATTTTGTTTTCTGCATTAGGTTGTTTATATTTGTTCCTGAGATCTTACCAAAATAAGATTAATATTCATGTTTACTTGCATAATTGTTTTTTTATATAATTTCAAAGATATTACGAGTTACCTTAAATGTATGTGTGTGTTTACTTTTTGGTTATTGCTAAAGTTTTCTGAACGACATTATGATTGCAGGGGTTGATGTTGGGCACCAGTTCTTCACTTCTTCTCACGGTGCGAGATGGTTACTATTGGTTTCCATAATCATTGGCTATGTGGAATTGATTATATTGGAGTTAGTCGACAGAAGGTAACATATTTTACAAGGAATTACCAATATTGTTGTTCTTTGTAGTTGTTAATAGTGAAAATGCTTTTGTGCATTACAACTCAACGGGTAGAAATAATCACTCTCTTATGTGTTCAGATTGCTAAGTGCTTATATGGCTTTTTTGCTTATTTGCGAGTAAAAAACCAATTTAAAAAAGTTCACACGCCACAAGCAAAAAATCCGCAATCCCAAACACCCTTTCACTTTTCAATTCTGGTTCAAAATACTTGTGTATGAATTGAACCAAAGTCTTTCAACAAACCACATTAAAAACTATACTTAATTGAAGGAATAGAAGATCGATCACAGAATCAAAAGTGTGATATCCATGTTTAAACTATTAGTAATTATGTTTTTTAAAAGCATGCCAACAACAACATTATTTACAGTAGCCAATTGTATAAAACGAGCTACCAATGAAATGGGTAAAAAACCGGATATTCAAGATCTCTCATCAAATCCTTAAACACAAGTCCACCAAATGATCTCTTGATTTAACCCTAATATGTAATGCTTCGTTACTTATCAATCAAATTCGATTTCAGGTTATTTTTATTTGCAGTATTCGTTCGAACTTAACCAGAATTAGATTACCAGATATTTGATGTTTGATGAATTAGATAATACTTTTGTATCCATTTACATATTTTTTGATTATTGATTTCAGTTTTGATATCAACTCCTGCTCTATCGTAATTATAATTTGTTTTTTTTTGCAGGTTAAGAATGGGTGTACAACAATCGAAAGACGAGCTTTTGTATGAACAAGTCAGTTACGGCAATTCTAAAGGTATCAAAACTCTTCGTAATGAAGGTGCTGCTCTTGAGGTATATTTAATTCCATTCTTTTTCTACACTAGATGTTGGTGGATGTGAGAAAGTGCTTAGATGTGGGCTTTGAAAGTGGAGATTTCAGTAATGTAGCTTCAAGTCTCGATAATCTATAATTAAAGGATCATGGCTACTGACGTTCAGCAGGCTACATCAATCACATCTCTTCAGCAGATTAAAATTTCTTCTTCTTCATCCACTAATAAGGTAATGATAATCTCCTTCACGATTAATTCATACTCACTGGTATTGAAATTGTTTTATTTTTTATTATAATATATTGTTACTCAATATTTTTTTGTATTCTTAATGTTGTTTATGATTTGTATAATAAGAGTTTATAAATATATGTTTATTTTGTAGTCGATTGAAGAAAACCATGTGATCGTGATTGACAATGGCGACTTTTGCGAAACCGGATAATGACTAGAAGTGAGCTGAGGGTCAGATGCATTTTATCATTCAAATTATTTGAAAACATGTTCCTAGGTACTTGCGGTTGATAGGGCAAACGAGCAGTTTTGAGGGTGTTTAGGATCCGTTTATTTGTTAGTGAAAAAAATCACTTATTTAAAAGTCCAAAAAACTTATATCAAAACATAATAAGTAGATAAGTCCTTTATGGAATACTTGATGATGTTTGAAAGATAGCTAGGATACAATGATGCACGATAAGATTATGGTTACAGAATTATCTAATATTTGAAAACGATGTTGATTGTGTTTGTAGGAGTCTGAGATTGGAATGGATTGAATTATTTTATGATGGGTTTAGTAATTAGAGTGTGCTATTAGTTTAATAAGCATTTATCTTTTAATCCATTACCAAAGGTTGGTTGTAAAATGTACGAGATTTAACTGACCAAGATTGGATTGTAGGTGAATTACTAGAACCAGGTGGATACCTTAAGGTGGTTATATTTTGGGTACTTATTGTATATTATTTGTTATAGCCAGCTAGCGTCTGCGTTTTTTTGGCAAGAAGGCGTCTGCAATCTCGCGTTGCTTGCTAGGTGATCACATGAGTCTGCGTACTGCGGCTATTTTGTTTATCCATTTTTATTTTAAAGATTGTTAGTGAAATGATAAAAAGGTTTAATTTTGTTTATGGTTTGGTGTTTTAGCTGTTTTTAGCATCTGGGTCACTTTGATTTATGTGTTTTTATAAGAATTATTGCTAAAAGTGCTTGATTTATGTGTTTTTATAAGAATTATTGCTAAAAGTGCTTGAATAGTTTAGAAAGATTGGAACTTGAAAATGTTGGTAAAAATTATAAAGAAACAAAAATTTGTAGATGGTTTTGTTGATTTAGTTGTTTTTAGCATATGGGTCACTTTGATTTATGTTTGTTTATGAGAATTATTGCTGAAATTGCTTGAATAGTTAAAAAAATAGGAACTTGATTTGCTATTAGGTGTTTTGGCTTAGTAATTTTTGGTAAAATTCAGATTGTGGTTCATATTAGTACTTGTGATATACTCAAAATTGTTAGCAAAACGCAAAAAAGATTAAATTTTGTTAATGGCTTTGTCGTTTTTGCTGTTATTTGTTATTGCGCGTTGGTCACTTTTTAGGAGAATCATTGCTAGAAGTGCTTTAATAGTTTAATAAGATAGGAGCTTGATTTGCTATTAGTTGTTTTCGTTTAGTAATCTTTGGTAAAATTCAGATTGTGGTTCATATTAGTACTTGAAAATGTTAGTAAATCCTTTAAAAGGAACAAAATTGTTGATGTGTATATTGTGTTAAGTGTTGTTTGTCCTTTTTAGCATATGGGTCTCTTTGATTTATGTAATTGCAAGTAGATTTGATTAAATATTGGAATAAGCCATCTCCAAGGTCGCTTAGTGGTAAGGCGACCTGACTCGGGTTTAAACCTTACTGAGTAATATCTTTGGATAGCCAGGGAAAAAGTCTAGAAACGGCCATAGGAATACCGGTTAGGCCACGTACATTAGAGCCAACTTTCACCGAGTAGCCTCAACATGGATCTCTCTCCATTTTAGTTTATTCATATACTGCTCATCTAAGTCTGTGATTAATCCAAAATTGTGTGTTCTTTTTTCAAAATAATAACTATAGAATGAAAATTTGCTAAAATGTTCTAATAATCAAGATAGGAATTTTTATCGGGTACTATGCTCAACTGCATACATGTATCTTTGTGTTTTTTCTTATCTTTTTGTATGAAACGAGCTTAATTCATTATTGGCGTTCGCCTTTTGCAGCAAAGAAGAATGGGGACGAAACATATGTATCTTCTGGTGATAACTGTTCTATTTGTCGTAGTTTCAATTGTGGATGCCGACATATCACCTGTAACTGTGAAGAAAGTTAAGGGAAAGAAAGTTTGTGATCAGGGATGGGAATGTAAAGGATGGTCGGAGTATTGTTGTAACCTCACAATATCTC
The DNA here is from genome assembly GCA_021014915.2 of Artemisia tridentata subsp. tridentata. Classification (NCBI taxonomy): domain Eukaryota; kingdom Viridiplantae; phylum Streptophyta; class Magnoliopsida; order Asterales; family Asteraceae; genus Artemisia; species Artemisia tridentata. The sequence continues at coordinate 367,240,079 of CP139507.1, forward strand.
AGTATTTCGATTATTACCAATTTGAGGAGCTTTTCTCAAAGAGAAACACACCAGTGGCAAAAGCTGTCGGTTTCTGGGATTACAAGTCTTTTATTACTGCTTCTGCCATTTACCAACCAAAAGGGTTTGGTACCACAGGCAACAAGACCACACAAATGTTGGAAGTTGCTGCTTTTCTTGCTCACGTTGGGAGTCAAACTTTGTGTAAGCTCATATTTTGGCCTGTTTCGCTTTCATTTTTATATTGATTAGAAGTTGTTTTTACCTAAAGGGGTCAAAGCAGGAAATTTGGCTGAAAGAGGCAAGGGTTAAACGGGTCGAACGGGTCTATATCTAATGGACAAATCTCTTTAGTCGTTTTTATACAAAAATTTAGATGATTTTGTGACAAGCAATGATTGAAACATGCAACTATAGGGCATTTGCAACAGGTGGTTGTTGTGGCTGTCCATGTTCAAGATTCTTAGTTTGCATTCTATCTACAGTACACAAAATACGCATGTACCGGTATCATGCCTATCAGGATCAGGCAAGTGTCTGATTATGAGCCATAATCGTGAATATTACATGCCTTATTTCCTTTTAAATAGTATCCAATTCGCGGTTTACGTGATACTGATGTATTCGTGATTGTTGTTATTGTAGGTATAACTATAGTACCAGGTGCAGACTGCAGTTCTCTTATGATTTTAGACAAACACAACTATTAAGAAAATTAAGCTTATTAACATTCAAAACAATGATTTACAACACTCCAACTGATAAGAGAACAAAATTAGAATGCTGCAATAGCCAATTGGTGTTTTCTTTATGCTACTTTGTGTTCTATACTTTTGTGATTTGATGAGCAGGTTGGATGTTCAGAAATGGTGTCGAGTACTATGAGTCGAATGCTGAGTACTCTTTCAACATTGCAAGAATTGTATGTTCTAATAACCAGTTCACCCACTTGACCTAGCATCGCTTTGAATTTGTATTAGGTTGTGGAGTCAACGACATAGAATCTGTTCCACTTACCTTTGGGGATCGAATTGCTCTAGTATGATATATTTTATGTTGTTTTAATCTCTCAACTATTGTGCCTGTATATGTTTATTATCAATCTTTGATAGAATGGAGGAAAAGAACGCTGTTATGAAGCTTCCTGCTAATGTTGGGGATGAAAATGGTGAAACAATTGTAGATGAACGGAAAATTAGAATAAAACCCCTACCCAATCTGAAGAAGGCGATTCTAAAACCAACCCAACTCTCGCTAGACGTGCCTGTCAGCAACCGTGGATTGACTAGACGGTTGGTGATCTGGAAAATTCATTATGTTTGATAAATCTTGAGCAGATTGATACTCTTTATTTGTAAATTTATTGTTCTCAACTCTTTTGTTTCATGACAGGAACTCATCACATTTGGATTCATATCTAGATCCAGTTTTCATGTCCCTAATCAAGGATTCAGATTAGCGACGCAAGGAACAATGGGAGAAAACAGCTCAGTCACAAAATGGGTTTAACTTCGCTACAGTTCTAGGGTTTGGTGATCTTGGCGGGCCTCAGCTTTCAGCTTCCGAAGAATATTCACTCCATTCTAGATACCTTGCCAAAGCCAACTCTCTTAATCTTGCAGAGATAGCATAACTGAAGATTGTGAAAATAGTTGCTGAGATCTCATTATAGGTGCCAACATGGTACCGGTGTATTCATTTTTAGAACTACGTGCTTATATTAACAACTTTACATAATATGAGATTTGCATGCTGATTGTTATGCATTTTATAACATTTTTTTGGTTTCAGGTACTAAGGAGGAGTAGATAGCGAAGGTCGTCTAATCATGGTTATAGTGAGACTGTAGGAGCACATTTTCTTCTTCGGTGTCTCGATCTTTGAAAGATTTGTACTCTACGTAGTGAAGGTAATTGAAGTTATCAGTATCATGTTCTGATTATTAACAAAGAAAATGTGAATGTGAATTGAGAACTTATGAAAACAGGGAATGAGCATTTCTTTGGAAAACACGAAAAAATTGTTGTACTAATTTCAGATATTCGGGTTTAACCCCAAACGTTGTGAAATATTAGTATGAAGCTTGAGCGACCGTGTTGCTGCCTTTGTTTATCATTTGCGTTGCTGAAAAACTGAACTTTTGAGCTTTTCCAAATTCGGATAAGCTGTCCATAAGTAGACAAAGTAAGCTAATCGAAAGACCCCGTAAATGTGTTTGGCAAAAGGATCTTTAGTCATGACCGTAAAGTGTAGAGAAAAACTTGAGAAACCCAAATGATAAAGGTAATTAGTTTAAGTATACAAGGCTAATTTGCGATTTTTTTTTCTGCATTAGGTTGTTTATATTTGTTCCTGAGATCTTACCAAAATAAGATTAATATTCATGTTTACTTGCATAATTTTTTTTTTATATAATTTCAAAGATATTACGAGTTACCTTAAATGTATGTGTGTGTTTACTTTTTGGTTATTGCTAAAGTTTTCTGAACGACATTATGATTGCAGGGGTTGATGTTGGGCACCAGTTCTTCAGTTCTTCTCACGGTGCGAGATGGTTACTGTTGGTTTCCATAATCATTGGCTATGTGGAATTGATTATATTGGAGTTAGTCGACAGAAGGTAACATATTTTACAAGGAATTACCAATATTGTTGTTCTTTGTTGTTGTTAATAGTGAAATTGATTTTGTGGACTACAACTCAACGGGTAGAAATAATCACTCTCTTATGTGTTCATATTGCTAAGTGCTTATATGGCTTTTTTTGCTTATTTGCGAGTAAAAAATCACTTTAAAAAAGTTCACACGCCACAAGCAAAAAATCCGTAATCCCAAACACCCTTTCACTTTTCAATTCTGGTTCAAAATACTTGTGTATGAATTGAACCAAAGTCTTTCAACAAACCACATTAAAAACTATACTTAATTGAAGGAATAGAAGATCGATCACATAATCAAAAGTGTGATATCCATGTTTAAACTATTAGTAATTATGTTTTTTAAAAGCATGCCAACAACAACATTATTTACAGTAGCCAATTGTATAAAACGAGCTACCAATGAAATGGGTAAAACTAGGTAAATAGGTAAAATGTTGTTTTTTTATATAATTTCAAAGATTCTACAAGTTACCTTAAATGTATGTGTGTGTTTACTTTTTGGTTATTGCTAAAGTTTTCTACACGACATTATGATTGCAGGGGTTGATATTGGGCGCCAGTTCTTCACTTTTTCTCACAGTGCGAGATGGTTACTGTTGGTTTCCATAATCATTGCTTAAGTACGTGTGATTATTTGATAGTATAGTGTACGTGTTATCAATTAACAAGAGAAAATGATTTGAAATATCGGTGATGCCGTAGTAAATTTACTTCTGAGATGTTTGGCTTAGGTTATCGCAAAAGCTTATGGTTTTCCTTAAAAAAGCCATCCTGAAAGCACTTTTACAGCGTCAAGTAAGCTATTAAGCACTTATTAATAAGTAAACACAACAGTTTTGGGGTCATAGTTAACAGAACAATCCAAATAGCATCAAACACTCTAAATATCTTGATTCATTTATTGTATGAAAGAAGCAAACACTAGATGTTGAAATAAGTGATGAATCTTCACTGAAAGAAGCAAACACTATATGTCTTTTTACTAGCCCATACCATGACAAATTAAGCCCAATATGTAAACATAACATGAAATTTACAAACAGACCGAATTTGATGTTATCTTGAGTTACTATTTGTTAGTAGTCAATGCACATAATTAAAGTAAATGTTGCAAGCACCTTATTTTCTTTTCTACTGGAGCAACTGCATTATTTATAATTTCCGTCACTGCTGACTAATATGCAGTGACTGCTAGAACTTTAGACCTTTGCAGAAAGAGTTGATTTTTTGATATTACCTTTTCACTCTTATCATTAATATTCTAACACGCAGATACACACTGTTGGAGTGGGAGCTGCTATAGGTCATGCATGTCTCTTACTTGCTGCATAACAAACTGGAAAGAGGCGAGATGTCTCTTACACAGATAACACGCAGATACATACTGTTGGATATGTGCAAGAAACTGGAAAGAGGCGAGGATTTTTGAGCTGCTAGATGTGCAGTGAAGCAAATACATGTCTGCTTATTCATCGAAAGTATATTTCCAGCAGTTACAGTGAGTTATCCCAAACACCCCTGTAGCCATAGATTGAGCATACTATGTTTCAAAACATGAAGGATAATGTTCAGTTAAGGTTTTAAATATTCGGCTTTGTTTCAGTTGGTATGAAACTGATTATTTGACCGCTGAAATTGCATTTTGTTAAACGTTCTCATTGTAGGTTTTAAGAAGGCATGGGGATGTATTTGAGCGCACGTCTAGAGGATTCTATCGTGCCCATGGTCGTGCAGATGATACCATGAATCTTGGAGGTATCAAGGTATGGTTTTGTCTTCATTTCACACCAGTTTTTGTTTTTCCCCTATTAAAATATCAGTCATATTTTTTGAGGTTAAAGACAGTGATAGACTTAAAGCTTATTTATGTAGAACCCTTTATGTTGATTTTTTATTAATTGTTGTAGATGTTGAGTTTAGTTACCATTTTCTTATAAAGAGTTTAATGCAATTCAGTTCAATGATGACATCAATTAGCCCTTTCGGCTTAAACATAATAACTTATCCCTTCTTTGGACATCAAAAACCAACTACCAGGTTCTAATCTTTGGATAAAAAAGGGCTCCGATAATTAGCTTGATACCAGCTGTAACAAACATGATTTTGTGAGGATAAACTAAGCTTACCTATCTACCCATTATTCAGTGACCCTAATTATATAGACTTTTACTCCCATTGAACAATTAGAAATTGCATAACACATAAACATTTAATTATCCATTTATTACAAGTTTACAACTCGAAGAAGCACAAAGACATCCAAAGACTAATATTTTGTAGTTTTTGTAGTTTTATAGCTGATAATTATTGGTTCTAATTATATAATAGCATGTAGTTGCTGAAACTGGTCTAAGATGACCAAGTGTGGTTGTGCATGTAACTTCAATTGAGATTGAACAGGTATGCAACAAAGTTGATGATAGCATCCTCGAGACAGCCGCTATAGGGGTTACACCAGTGGGAGGTGGGCCCGAGGGGTTGGTTATTGTCGTTGTTTTCAAAGATGCCAATGGTCCAAAACCTGAACTAAATAAGTTAAAGTCGTCACTAAATTCAGCTTTGCAAAAGAATCTTAACCCTTTGTTTAAGGTAGCGTTTTCTCATCTAAGAACTATTAATTCAGTATTTTTAAAACTTTGACATCCTGTAATTCCCATATATATTGGCTTTCGGTTCTTCAGGTTTCTGATGTAGTGCCTCTTGCATCACTTCGTGGTTCAATTGCCAGAAACTTAAGTTGCCAGAAGGATGCGGGTAAGCAGAAAAGAGTGATATTTGGTTTGCATGATTTCTTTATAGCTTCAGTTTGATTAACAAAAAATGGTGTTGTAGGTATGAGTTCCAGATGCAATATGGGTCAATTGAGTGGTCTGTTGGTGCTACACTTGGTTATGCACAGGCTGCAACTGATAAGCGTGTGATTTCTTGCATTGGTGATGGAAGTTTCCAGGTACATACGTTTAAATGCTAACAAAATTTATCAATTTAAACTGACATCTAACTAACAAAATGTTTCGCTGTGATTAAATTAGGTTACTGCCCAAGATGTGTCGACAATGCTGCGATCTGGTCAGAATCCTATCATTTTCTTCATAAACAATGGCAGTTACACCATTGAAGTTGAGATCCATGATGGGCCTTATAATGTGATCAAGAACTGGAACTACACTGGATTGGTTGATGTCATCCACAATGGCGAGGGCAAGTGTTGGACTACTAAGGTGAGCATTTTCACTTTACTAATTTTGGTCACTTTACATATGCACAGATAGACACAGATAGATTCAGATACGTGTTACCTTTCATTTGGAGTTTTAGAAGTGGGTATTGGGTCAAAACCTGGTAAGTTTAAGTGTCTATCCCGTATATGCTTATCCTTCTTTGTTGTTCTTTGGCATACGACCTTGATTCAAACTCTCGAAAAAGGTGATGTACACTTTTGAAAGCAATATTACTCTCATTACTAAAGCATAATAATAGTTTATCATGTTTACCTGATCACCAACGGGATGGAAATTGTAGTAGGTTGTGAATGGATTGCTTGAAAGAGAATACTGGACAGCTGCACTGAAAATTCCTCTTGGCGCCATACCCGCAGGTCTTTTCACAACTTCTTCATGAATATTTATTTTAATAGGTTTTAAAACCTAACATTAGCATTATTGACATAGGCATGGGAAATGGTATAATTAAATCTCTTTTAGATTCAGCCGGCGAGGCATGCACACCAGTTAATCCCAAACAGCCGACATGTTTGAAATTGCTTACTGAAGGTCCTTACAAGGGTGGTTTGGGATTTGTTACTGAAACCAAGCGTCAAATAGATGAACAGAATAAGGACTCAAAGAGTTCGTATTTTGATTATCCAGCACTGGATGTCTCCTTGGCATTTCCACAAGTAACATGAGCTTCAGTCTTTCCTCCTTGCAGTGAGATTAATGACACTAAATTTTAATATAGTATGATACTTGAATTTCTACCTGCTCATGTCTTTATCGTATTAATTATGCAGCCTCGGACTACTATCAGTTTGCGAACCTATTGACCCCTGAGGAACAAGCTCTAAGACTGAAACTAAGAGTGCGTGTTGAGAAGGAAATTGCTCCCATAATGACCAATGTACTTCCATAGTTCTTCACGGGTCCAAATGGGTTATTCTTTTTAGTTTCGTTCGGGTTAGGTATGCTGGCCAATCAGGGAGATTTGCAATCTGAAATATTTTGTACAAGAGTTAACGTAAATCAATATGATAGTGTCAAGTGCTGAATTGGCTGTTTTACCAAGTCCACTATTTCGATGACAAGAAATCACTATCGGCCACAATATTCATAAACGAGAATACATGGAATGACAGTACCAAGAACACCTTCAACTTAGGGAGAAAATATTTTCTTCCCAAAGTTAAAGAAGAAACTGTTGAAGACGGTAAGAAAGCTGAAGAGCATCATGTAGATAAACAAGGTAATGAAAATGGAGATGGAGAACTTGCTCATGATCATGAAATAAAGAACAGGGGGAAGTTGGGGAGAGTAAAAATGCCCGTTGCCTAGAATATAATTAAGACAATGAGTAGATGGTAATAGCGTTGTGTCTTCGATCCCTAATTATTTCGGTTATGTAGTCCACAAAGTACATAATGTGCCTAGCAGATAACAACTTCAGGAACTTGCCCACAAGAAATTATTAATACCTTATAAAATAAACAAAAAATAAATCCTCTTTCTGTATTAACATGGCAATTATTTATTCAAGTCTTTAGGGAGCACAACAACTTCTAGATTGGTGTTCTTCAATGTCTACCTTGTCCAGTTGAAGTTGTGAATGAAAACCATGTCCAGTCTAGGGATGAAAAGAAAGTATCCATCCAGTTATTTTTGTTTAATTGCTTCACAATTTTGTATATAATTCAGCGACTCTTATGGAACTAATGCTCATCATAACGTATAGTTTGTTAATCATCTTATCTGATTATCATTGGTGTGCAAATTGTTCACCTGTATCTTATCCAATGTTGCCTCCAACTCATCAGCACCATATGTGGTAGGCCCATGGACTTATTTATGTTGTTACAATATTTGACTGTCACAGTTATGTATTGACCACTTATCACTATTTTCGTTAAGTGGCTAAGTAAATTAGTATAAGTTTTGCTAAACTATATAACATTAGAAAATGAATACTTGTGACTTGAAAACGTAATAATGAGATAACTTCTTCAACGGAATGCCAAACACCCCTTTAGTGAGTTGAAACATTCATTTTGATTCTTAGAAGACATTTAAATCTTGATTTCATCGATAAATTCATTTTCTTAACTATAACGATCTTAAAATTAAAAAAACTATGCGAATATGGTGCTAGAAATGTGTGACATGAAAAACCATTACAAGCATATCTCTAATAACCAACCGTTTCATATAACTCGCGAAGTATCTTGAAGGAGATAATACAAGGAATCCGAAAGGTGTATAGAAAGTTAATTTGCATGTGCAGAGAACAAATGTAAGTTGTTTCTATATTAGAGCACAAGTTATTACTTGTCACTTGGAGAAGAGAGAAGAGTGGCTTAAAAATTCTATGTTGTGATAGAGATGGTAAATACACATAATCAACAACACACGTTGTGTATAAAAAAGCTTTATTTCGCATTTGAACTAAAAGCATATACTTTGTAATGGCAGATAATTTATTAAGTTTTATTTCCTCTTACCGGATTACCATTCATTTCTTTTTGTTCTTTATTCACTATATAAATATTTTAACGATTTCGTAATTCATTAACCGTTACATAATTTATTCATTAGACACTTTTCCAGCAATTTTTACCCACCTTCTTTCACTATAGTAAAATATGTCAACAATATTCATAAGCTTACGACTCTTTCTTTCAACATGTACACTTTCCAATCATTTTTTACCACCCTTCTTTCGCTATAGTAAAATATGCCAACGATAATTATAAGACATGCCCGTCCATCGGGCGAGCTTATATGCCCGGGAGGGCTTATAAGTCATGCCCAACGGGCTTACAAAGCATGCCCGCCCATCGGGCGGGCTTCGACAACTAGTATATATATATATATATATATATATATATATAAGCTCCCTATATATATATATATATATATATATTATATATATATATATATATATATATATATATATATATATATATCATAACAAACATAAAGCGTGCACTCTTCATCTTCATTACAATTGGCATAAAACCATTATTTCACGTACTTCCAACTTCCATTTTCTAGATTCCCTACAAAGTAACATATTTTTGTTATTTTCTGGTGGTTATGAGAAACAACAAAGTTTCGCTCAAAGGTTGTAACTAATTGAATTTAGCAATAAAAATGAGTGCTATAATGGGTTTATATTTCTAGTTAGTAAACGGATGGTTATTTTTGGTGTAAATCCTAATTTTGCCTCTTATTACGTAAAAATACTTATATCACATGAATGTGATCTCACTGCGGTCTCATAATGATTTCATGCACAAGTTATAGAATCGAATAAATCATTAGCACACTCATAAACAAAGAAATCAAGCATAAAAGTTATATGCCGATATAGGCTCGAAATCCTCACATTCTCAGTGGTAATGGGTATAAAATGTGCAAATAATGTTATCAATCCCGATTCAGATTGCTTTAAGATCGTTTTGGATATGTTTAATAAAAATTAGTTTAAAATAATAGTAATTTGTTAGGAATTAAATGATTGAAGACTTAGTACTGCTGAAGATTATACTAACAGTACAAACTGCTAGTGTAAACTTAAGACTGCTGATATAACTAACAGTACAAACTACTAAGTTAGTACTGCTAGTATGGATGAAGGTACTGATGCATGATACTGCATTAGAAGATATGTAGAAGATAAGTATGGAAAAGATTGTAAGTATATCATGTTTAGTTAGATTTATACAGGTAGATACTTATCTTGTAAAGGACTCCTTGTGCCTATAAAAGGAAGTCCTAGGTTAGATGTTAAGATATACATTGATATACGTTTTTGTTAAGATTCAAGGTTTTGTAACCCTAGTGATATCAGAGATCACTCGTATTATTTGCTAATAATATTGAATCGTTTGGAGTTATATTCTGTGTTCATCATTCATACAAACATTGTATTACTGTTACATCAAAACCAACCTTCTAAGTGTTATCAAGTAGATTCCGCATACTTGGTAATATTTACTCAAAGTATCCTGAAAACATTCTAAGTGTGTTTGATCCTTTCATAATTTTCTAAATTATTTTTACGCCGTTAGTGGCGTACATCACAAAAATGTGTGTCAGTTTTTATTTAAAAGATCGGCGTTCTTAATTTCAAGAACGACGGTTATTCAGTAAAAATTTAACCAAAATTTCAAAATTTTATATACTAATGCAGGTACTAATTTTATTTTTCCAGTTTATGTCCCCCCCTCCCCCAATACTTAAATTTAGCATTGTCCCTAACGCTAGAAATATGAAAACAAAATATAGGTCACTATTATGATCTCAACACAACACACTTTCTCGTTAATGAATTAAACAATCACACTCGATCTACTACTTTATCTAAATAATAAGCTACGTATGGAAATATAGATAAGCTAAATACGATAAGCTAGAAATAAGAGAAATGAGAAGAGAAGAATAAGATGGGAGGTTTTCATTCAAACGATTCACACACTAGCAAAGCTTCCGCACATACAATAGAAAACCCAACAATAAGAATGACTCCCTTGCCTTGTATTTATAGGCATTGGGAGGGGAATATTTCTTGGGAATATTCCCTTTACATGTGCTAAGGATAAGATTAAATGATATGACCGGTCCAAGGACTACTATTGAACCGGTCCAAAAATACAAACAATATAGTCCTAATTATGCAACATTAACTAAATGAACAAGACTTGTAAAGTAATTTAAAACGTGTTCCTAACAATCTCCCCCTAAGTCTTGATCATCAATGTTGCTCGACGTCTTCTTTGCTTCTTAGGCTTTCGACGTCTTTATAATCTTTGTTTCTTTGTTCTTGTGTAATGATGATATGATGTTGTCTCTATCTGCCAATCTCCAATGTCTTCTCGTCTTCTCCATCATGCTCATATATCTTTGACTTGTTTACTGCAACATGTTCTCACTTTTTCAATCTTTAAACTTGTGAAAGGTTGAGGTGCTTGAACTTTTGACTTTACTATAGCTTGTGTTGAACTTTTGTGATAACTGAGTCATTGAGAGAACATTTCTTCAAGATATAAGCATAATGGAGTCTTGATGGTCGAATTCCAGCTCCTCAGCAGCAGCAGCAGCAGCAACAGCAACAACAGCACGAACCAACCGGTACTTACAGGCTCAGACTTGAGATCATCAACAGCATAGTGTGAAGACTTTCTCAAATCCTAACCCAGACCGTTCTGAACCGGATTCCCCCGAAAGGGATTACACGGACACACCGAAGTGCACCCACGATTCAGTGAGTCGCTGGAGATCACCCCACAACTGTAGACCATTTGGAGCATACACTAAGCGTAACCCACAAGGAGTTACCGAAGTGACCTGCTATCAGAATTGTTTGATGTTGTTCTGGCAGGATTTCCATTCAATCATTGATAATCACAAATGTGACTTTTCTCATGAATGTTCTTGGCAGATTGCTAAGATCTGCGAAGGACACTTTTCCTAATTTACACCTGATGCCCATGATTTAGAACACCAGAGTAATTCTAAGTGTACCTAAGAGATCTTTTGATGAATCTCATGGCTCTAGACTCAATAAGTGCACATTTGTTTGGTCATCGGAGGCGTGGAGCAGATTGCCTCCTTTTTCAATATCAACAATCTCGTAATGAGATGTCGATAGATTATGAAGGGTTCTCCGTGTGAATGAAACAAATGTCTTTTGAGAGACACTTGAGTGGCTTAGAAGGTTTTTTAGTGCGTCACTGGGTCCATGACGTCTTTGGTCTTCAATACCGGTGATGCTCATCAACCAGTAGATTATGAATTGAACCCGGTGTCTGCCCTAAGGTTGAACAAATGGAGGGCTATTTCTTTTCACCCTTTTCTTTGCTTTTCTTTTTAATTCTTCAACCCCTTCTTTCTCCGTACATTCATTTTCTCCTTTTTTATATCATACCTAGGACTTTCTAGTCTAAACTAGTGGTATTGTCCTTGGGTAGATCCCTCCGGCTCTGGCGGATCATAGGACGGTTTTCCCTAACCTTAGTCACCTTATAACTCCATGACTATCCTAATGATGCCATGCAACCAAAACCTTTGAAAATCTCTCAAAGTGTCGATCATTTGTAAAGACATTTTGTTGACACTTTGAGAGTTTGATGATTTTCAGAAACGCTCCCCCTTAACATGTGCGCATAAGTAATAATTTTGAAATTTGCACATGCCGGAAGGAGTTGGCATTTTTGAATTGATTGACTTTCAATGAACCTGATCGTTGCGAGACACGCTTACATCACCAGTTAGACTGGTTTGAAATTATTACCCGTCCGGATCAGATTCAAAGATTATCGCTCGAAATCGGTACATTCTACTCAGACACGCCCTTTGCGAGACACGCTTACATCACCAGATAAACTGGCTTGAAATTATTACCCGTCCGGGACATGTCCTTTCGACTACTGACTTTCCTATTCGTCAATTCGAAGGTCAATTCTGAGTATGAGCACACGAGTTTCCAGCAAATGAGACATCATATTTTAATCATTTGTTTCTTCTCCCCCTCAAAAATAGCATACTCATGATGTTTTTGGAAAAACGTTTATGATTAAAATATGCTGTTTTTGAGTTTTAGGGAAGAAGTTTCAAGAACTTTGATACTTCTTTTTGAACAAAGATTATATTTTTCAAATACTCCCCCTGGACGAGGGAATACTTGTCCTTATGAGCAGAATGTTTGAAAAACGTTGGAAAACATTCTGATTTTAATTCTGCTCATAAGTAAGAAGCTTTCGCTCCTTTTTCAGGATTGAGGCACTGATGCGTACCTCAGGGTCCTTTCTTTGGGGTCCGGGTTGTACACTGTTATGTGTGCACAAGCCGTAGTCATATCCACAGTCATATATAAGTAAGAGTATTGAATGAATATTTGAATATTGAAATCAAATTCTTACAAATTAACCGCCTCGGCCAAACGTGGTGAATTTTGGATCTGTTCTCTGGAATAATCTGATGGCAAATGGAGGACGACCACCAACATAAGTTTCCAATCTCCTCATCTGATCCCTTCTGTAGAGCCTTTCTTCGATTGACCAGATAAAATTCTTGACCTGCCTGAGCTGCTGATGATTCCATTTCTTGTGCTTCTTCAGTATTTGATCCTGAACCCGTGTGACTAACCCATCTCGAACATTCTTAAGAGTGTCGTCACAGAACTTGTGAATCTCTTTATGAGGCATGAAACGGTTGGTGTTTGTGGCACTTCTGTAGACGAATCCGAAGACAGGGTCGGTCTTGAGCAAGTACTGAGGCTCCTTGTTATCAGTGAGAGTAAACATGGGATCCTCAAGATTCAGTTTCTTCTGATAACTTTCAACTCCAAGTTGAAGATCTTCTACACGTTCTTTGATTACTGTTCTTCTGATGAAGTGGCATATAGCAGTGCTAAATGCATACAGAAGAGTAGGATTGAGATGATTCAGCTTCCCTTGAACTTTCATCAAATACAAATCTTCAATGTCGTTGAGACTAAGTTCAGGAAAATCTGCTTCATTGAACGTGTAAATAAGATTATCTTGTCTGCGAACCGTGACTTCAGAGATGAATGTGTAACCAAGCTTTTGAGATCCTTTAGCATCAATCACTGCCTTGATACGAAGATCACTGTGCACTTTTTCACGAGATGCCATGAGGGCTATCTTGTACTTGTACCATGATTTACGTTTGTCAAACCAATGATGAATGCCAAGTTCAGCATCACGATCATATTTAACCCTTTTGTTGATGAAGAGTTTGCGACGTCTAGCTTCTTCTTCAATGGCAGGATTGGTGTAATTCGCAGCAGGAGTGAACGTTATTGAGGTAGCATACTTGATTTCACTAGAAGCCCCATGCACAAGTAGTTCCAGATCTTGGTTGAAGAAGAATGCAAATGGAATTTCAGACGTTCCATGATAAGGTCGTATTACAGGAAGTGGTTTTGTCCAGTCCGTGATGTATGGACGTTTCTTGCTGTCAAGTCCACCTTCCCTGTATACATCTGGATTTGTCCAATCGAAGTCTTTTGATAATGCTCTAGCAATATTCTCCAGATGATATTCCAACTCAGCAGCACTTGCAGACTTATCTTTTAAAAGATTGAACGCATCATTCTTGATTCTACGAAGCTCTCTTTTAGTCATCTTCTTAATGTTGAAAGCATGTTTGACTTTCTGATTGAATTCAAACGTGCTATCTTCTATTTTTGAAGCTTCGTCGTCGATGATCTGAGCCTGTGCAAGTTGATCGAACCAATTGTTTCCATGTAAGTCTTCGTCAGTATCTAACCATGTAAGCACAGCTGGTTCTTCAGAAGACTTTTTACTGCTGGATGGTTTGGCTTTTGCTGGTTTAGGAGGTGATTGAGGTGGATCATCTTGAGGAGGGTCATCTTGAGGTTGAAACTCAACGTCATCATTGATGAGATGTTCAAAGTGATGCTCAGTTTCCTTAGGACCAGATTCTTGATGATTAGGAGATGGTGGAGAAGTTGTCTGTACTGGTGGTTCCTGAATGTGAATACCAGATCCACTTACAGTCTTTTGTTTCTTTTGTGTGGCATTTGGATCTGGATCCTCAGTGTTGTCATCAAGAATCCTCTTTCCTTTATCAGCAGCAACCTTGCAAGAAACCTTCTCAATATGTGCTGCAATAGACTTCATAAGACTAATATCTTCAGGAGAAGGAGATGTCATAGTGTGGAATCTGTTGAGAAGCTCAATTTTGAGTTCTTCTGTAGTGAAGTCTTTGAGCTGCTTGAAGCCAGAATTGAGAATGATTGCTTCTTTGACCTTGAGATCAAGCTGAGTGTTGACATTCTCGTTAATGTTCTTCTGTAGATCAGCAGTAAAACGTTTGACATAATGTCTTGTTTTAATTTTGATATTCTCTTCTATATCAAAAGAAAGAAACTCATCCATGTTCTTCTTTGTTTCTTGCATCTCCTTGACTTGTTCAGATAGACCCTTGATGAGAATTTGCATTTCTGACATCTGTTCTTGCATCTTGCTCTCTCTTCTTGCTTGAGCAAGTTTAGCTGCTTTCTTGATTTGCCTAGATATAGGTGAGAGAACTTCAACTCTTGTGACTTTGGCGATTTTATTGACTTGTTTGCCCTTCATGACTGTTTTGATTTTTTCTGCCAATGTTGCTTTGCCTTTGTTTGATGGTGACCTTGATGGTGATGGAGTGAGTGATGGAATAGATGATGATGAGTTAGGAGAAGCAGAGTCTTTGGGAGATGAAGATGAAGGTTTTGAATGTTTTTCCGGTGATTCTGGAGGAGTTTGATGCTTAGGAGGTGACTTAGGAGGTGAGAAAGGTTTGGGAGAAGGAATGGGAGGAGTTTGATCACGTGGTTGTTGTTGAGGAGATTTGAATGGATCATTCAATGGAGAGATAATGTAGTTGTCTGCTTCCTCATCCTCCTTTTGTTTTCTTTCCATTTCTTCCTTCCTTTTCCTTTCTGCTTCATTAAGTGCCTCCAGCTCATTTGCTGCTTCTGTAGCCTTTGATCCAGTGATTTCTTTTTCTTCATCAGAATTTCCCCATTCATTAGTGTCAGCATGGTGATGTACTTCCTCTTGTTGTGGAATGTCGTCAAACATTGAGTCGGAAATTTCATTTTCTGTGAAGATTATCTTTTCAGACTCTGATTGTGTTTGAGTTTCCAAATTGGTTTGATTGACTGAGCTTGATTGAGGAGGAGGAACAGTGGTTGAAGCCATAGCGGGTTGATTAACCGTATCTGGCTTTGCTGTGGAAGATTGTGAGACACCGGGTTGATTAACCGGATTAGGGGATGAGACTGGTGCTGGAGTAACTCCTGATCCTCCTGCTCCTTTAGCAATCTCTTCCTTCTTCTTTGCTTCCAATTCTCTCAAAACTTGCTTTTGTAGTTCTGCTCTTCTTTCTGCTCTTTTTTCTTCATCAATTCTTTTCTGTTTAATACTTGCCTTAGCAGCATTCTCTAAATCAATCTTTGTTTGAAACTCGGCTTCTTGCTCATTGAGTATTTCTATTTCTGGTTCAGTGTCTTCGGAGGATTCAGAGGATTCATCACGAATACCAATATCTTCAACTTTTGGTTTTGGAGCAGTCTTGATGATTCTCCTTTTGCTTGGAGGTTGTTTCTTTGAAGCACTTGATGCACTTCCAGTTTTGCTAGCTCTACTGCTTTTGGAACGAGTCTTGGAAGACCCTGTTCCCTCAGTCATTTTAGTGATACCGACAAGCTTCTTCTCATAAGCTTGAATGTAATCAGCGTAAGCAGAAGTTTCCTTGACCTCTTCAGTAAGTAGAACATCAAACAGCTTAAGACCTTGTTTGTGAGTGCTTTCCTTTGGAAAGTATACTGATTTGAAGTCTGTGTCCATCTTGATCACATGTCTTTCTCTGTCTTCGGGTCGATTAGAGATATCATGATCTTTATCAAGAAGAAGACTGATCAGCAACTTGGTGTAACGTACGAATGGGATTTTAGTCAGGGGTTTTTTGAGTACACCATGCATTTGATGCATAAGGTCTTCCCAGATAAGAGCAGCAAAATCAAGGTTGTGTTTGGTAACAAAACCCCAGAAGAGTTGTGCATGGAGAGTCTTGGATGTTCATGTCCACTGTCTCTTCCAGACACTGATCGAATCAGAATACAGTACATTGCTCTCCATGGTTGAGGAATAGATTTGGCATTGATATTTGAGAGGATGTTGAGTGGAAGATCAGGATCAACATCATAACCAAGGCCAATGAGAAAGTTGAGAATGTCTTGTTCAGTGGGTGCAGGCCAGTATCTTCTTGAGGGTTCCGGTGGATCTGGTAGAGATAATGCTTCACGTAGATGTGCTAGAGTGACCTTGACTTGTTTCCTGTCAAGAGTGCAGGTGAAGAATTTGTTGTTGTCATCTGGTTTGATAGTGTTCCACATCTGATGAATGTAGATCTCTGGAATACTATCTGAATCTTCCAAGATACTCCTGCATTCATGTCTTTTGAGGATTTCGATGACAATTCGACAACTTGGTTCAGCACATTTGATGTTGTCGAAGACCACTCTTGAGTTGTTCTTCCCATACTTAGCCTTGAATCCTTGTGGGAATAATTCTGCTTTGGTGATAGGAGGAAGTGGTTGTTGTTGTTGTGAAGACATTGTGGATGATCTGAAATAGCATTATGACACCAATTTGCAGGATATATGTGTGTTAGCATTAGTTGAAATTGAATGTTTGCACATAACATCCTTCTTGATATGATTGAGCAATCGTTAATCTGTGAATTGATCATTTGAATTTGCAAGAGAAAAAAATTTCCAATTGCAAGAAACATTTCCAATTACGAGAAAAATTTCCAATTGCAAGAAAATTTCCAATTGCGAGAAAAATTTCCAATTGCGAGAAAAATTTCCAATTGCAAGAAAAATTTCCAATTGCGAGAAAAATTTCCAATTGCGAGAAAAATTTTCAATTGCGATAAACATTCCTATTGCGGGAAAAAATTCCAATTGCGAGAAAAGGTTTTTCAATTGCGAGAGCACTTGACCAATTGCGATAGCAATCACCAATTGCGAGAGCAATGGCAATTGCGAAAGCAACTGACAATTGCGAGAGCAATTGCAATTTCGAGAATATCTTATACAAGAAATTCCGAACCCGTTTTGACGATGATTCATTCACAAAAATTTTGCAATTCACAGATTAATGATTCCACACCAATTGCAATAGGTTCACTAAGCTATTTTACTTATTTTGACCAATTTATAACACTTTCTATCCACAAAATTTATAATATCAAACTGCTAGTGCAACGTGTTCTTGATAAACCCTAAATCTCACTCAATGATTATTTAATGTTTCTGGGCTTAATCTGAGGCAACAACAATTCAATTCGAGTCATAACAACACTATAACAACACTTTAATCTCACCAAAACATTCACATTCGATTTTCCCCAAATTATGAACTTAAACCCTAAATTTCGAATAATCATTCAGTTGAAATTCTGGAACAATTAATCACTCATTTAAGTTACATAATCAAGTTTTAAGCATGGAATTACAAGCATTATCACTCAGAACGCATAGGATTAAAAAATCCCAATTCTACGCAAACCCTAGAATTTACGACTAAATATTTACTCAAATTCCACCGTTGGATTTTTAATTCCTTGAAAACCATGTGTTATAATCACTTAAAGATCATGAAAGTACTCACAAATTTGTTAGATCTTGAACAGATGACCAGATTTAATGATAGCCGTTGATTTTGGTTGTTGGGTGGTAGTAAATGCGAGAGACAAGATTTCAGAAATAGTAAATGATTTGTTCAATTGTTACAGTTTTGTATTTAATCCTTTTACTATTATCTTTTATCCTATTTTCACATTTAGTCCCTTAACCTCAAGTTGTGTAGCACATTAAATCCTAACCAAATGATTTTCAATATTTAGCACTTTTAGTCTTCTAACATTTAGTAACCATCGAATTCCTAAGAGTTAAACAAATAATCCTTAGGTTATCACATCAAAACCAATACAAAGCATCATTGTGACAGAAAATATGCAAGTAC
Source organism: Artemisia tridentata subsp. tridentata (assembly GCA_021014915.2). NCBI lineage: Eukaryota > Viridiplantae > Streptophyta > Magnoliopsida > Asterales > Asteraceae > Artemisia > Artemisia tridentata. The sequence goes on from CP139507.1 coordinate 367,258,513, forward strand.
AAATTTGTAAAAAAAATTTGTAAAATTTTGTGTCTCCCCCTCAACATTTGTTCAGAAGACAGTTTTAAAAATGAACAAAATGTTGAAAGAGGATTTGTACTTGCATACACACACACATTTTTTTTTTTTTTTTTTTTTTTTTTTTTTTGTTTTTTTTTGTTTTTTTTTTAAGATGATATTTACAAGATAGTTTGGATGTTTGACTCATGTATTAGTTTTTGAGAAAATTTGACAATTCCTGAGGAGTCAAACAGCGCATTCCAATTTGGTGAACCAATTTCACAAAACGTTCATGAGGTAAAGCCTTCGTGAAAAGATCCGCCAATTGGTGTTCCGTTCCCACGAAATACAACTCAATGGTACCCTGCTCCACATGCTCCTTGATGAAGTGATATCTGAGAGCGATGTGTTTGGATTTGGAGTGTTGGACAGTGTTGCACGAGATAGCAATAGCACTTTTGGAGTCGCAGTACATCGGGATTTTGTTGAATATGTAACCATAATCCATCAGTTGTGATCGCATCCAAATGATTTGAGCACAACAGGCAGACATAGCTACATATTCTGATTCCGTTGATGATAGAGACGTACAATCTTGTTTCTTGGACTGCCAGGACACCAGCTTATCACCGAGAAATTGGACACCACCAGATGTGCTCTTCCTTGTATCAATACATCCCGCATGATCCGCATCTGAAAAAGCAGTTAGTGCAAAACCAGAATCCTTTGGATACCAGATCCCCAAATTAATGGTTCCCTTGATGTATCTAAGGATTCTTTTAACAGCAGATAAATGTCTTTCTGTTGGGTTAGATTGATATCGTGAACACAGGTATGTGGCAAATACAACATCCGGTCTGCTAGCTGTGAGATACATAAGAGACCCAATTATGCTACGATAATTTGTAGGATCAGTGGGTTTCCCATGTAAATCAGCATCTAGCTTCGGGGATGAGGAGGCCATTGGGGTGTTATAGGTGTCACTAGTTGTCATGCCATGCTTCTTTAATATCTCTTGTGCATATTTAGACTGACTCAAGAATATACCACGAGGCGACTGGTGAACTTGTAATCCTAGAAAAAAGTTTAATTCACCGATCATAGACATCTCAAAGTTTTGTTTCATTAGTTTTGCAAAAGCGTTTGAGTACTTTTTATGAGTAGACCCAAAAATGATGTCATCCACATAAATTTGTACGATGAGAATGTCCTCCCCGTGTTTTTGTATAAACAGAGTCGGGTCCACAGATCCTTTAGTAAAATGATTAGCAAGCAAGAATGCAGCAAGTTTATCGTACCATGCCCTCGGGGCTTGTTTAAGGCCGTAGAGAGCTTTCTTAAGCCTGTAAACGTGTTGTGGATGTTCTGGATCAACGAAGCCCTCTGGTTGTGAAACATACACCTCTTCACGAAGTTGTCCGTTCAAAAATGCAGTCTTCACGTCCATTTGATAAACTGTGATGTTCTTATGAGCCGCGTATGCCAGAAACATTCTCACTGCCTCTAGCCTAGCCACTGGTGCAAAGGATTCCTCGAAGTCAATTCCCTCTTCTTGGCTATACCCTTTAGCAACCAACCGAGACTTGTTCCGAATAACCGTTCCCTCTGCATCCAGCTTATTTTTCCAAATCCATTTTAATCCCACCACATAAACTCCATCTGGTCTTTCAACGAGTTCCCAGACTTCTAATCTCTTGAACTGATCCAACTCTTCTTGCATTGATTCAATCCAATTGTCGTAAGTCAAGGCCTCTTTGATATTTTTCGGTTCAGATTGACAAACGGTGAGAGCGTAAATGCATGTTTCACCATCTGTGTGGAGTTTCTGTCGGGTCATTACTGGTTTATCTGGATTGCCAATCACATTTACTAACGGATGATCCTTTGTCCATTTATGAGTTGATGGGTAGTGTTGAACGTTGTGATGATGATATGACGGGTCCATGTTGCTCGAGGATGATTCTCCGGAATCTGGAACAGTTGGTGGTGGAGCAAATGGATTAAAGAAGGCATTCCCGTCATATCCTGATGGTGTTGGAACTTTGTTAGAAATGGGGGATGAATCTTCAACTGCTGGTTGAGGTGTTTTCTCCATTGTTGATGATGGTTCAGGTTGTGGTGCATCGGCAGCAACTATTGTAGAGATAGATGCTGATGGATCAGGTGCTTGATGTGGAAGTTGTTGAGCAGCGGAACTGGTGGAAGCATCTGATGCACTAGTAACACGAACGTCATCGAACATTGGTGCAAACAAATCTTCCAGATCCTTCCTGTTGAAAGGTAGGGGTGCAGATGAAGATTCAGGAAAGTTCAGACGGTTGTGTGCGGGTTCTAAGCGGTCTTGCTCAGAAGCCATTTCGGTGAGTTCATCAAAATTAGCGTGTATGGTTTCTTGAATATCCCCAGTCCGACGATTCCAAATACGATATCCCTTGGAGTTCTCACAGTATCCAACAAAGATCCCAATATCTGCTTTAGCCTTAAGTTTACCAAGATCATCCTTATCATTCTTCGGATAACACAAAGCTCCAAAGACGTGAAAATGGTTGATGTTTGGTTTTCTCCCTTGTATAATCTCATATGGTGTTTTGGTGTGTCTTTTGGTGATCATGGCACGGTTCTGAGTATAACAAGCAGTGTTGACAGCTTCGGCCCAAAGATAATCTGGTAATTGAGCATTGATCAACATAGTTCGAGCTGCTTCCACGAGCGTCCGGTTTCGTCTTTCAACTACACCATTTTGTTCCGGAGTGCGAGCTATGGAAGTCTGATGAACAATCCCATGTTTCTCTGTGAAATCCCGAATGATTTGATTCTTAAATTCAGTCCCGTTGTCTGTTCTGATGATTCGGACGGTGTTACGGACTTGAACTTGAATCTTGGTGAGAAACATGATTAGAATAGATGGAACTTGATCTTTAGTACGAAGAAAGTAGACCCAAGTCCATCTTGAATAATCATCTACGATCACCAGAATATACTTCTTCCCGTTAATACTCTGAACGCGCATCGGACCACACAAATCCATATGAAGCAGTTGTAGGACATGGTCTGTGCTGTGTTCTGTTTTGGGAGGAAAATGAGCACGATGACTTTTCCCTTGTTCACAAGCAGAACACAAGTGATCCTTGGCATATCTGAACTTTGGTAAACCGTCAACTAATTTCTTTTTGGCAAGATCAGTCATGGTTTTAAAATTTAGATGAGACAATCTTTTGTGCCATAACCAAGCTTTCGTGGGATGAGCCTTGGAGAGTAAACAAATAGGAGAAGAAGCTGTCATGCCGTCAAAGGAGATAGAATACAGACTTGTTCCGCGTTTCCCTTTCATAAGGTCGTTCCCTTGAAGATCACGAATAAAGCATGTTTTCTCCCTGAATGCTACTTCCAAGTCTCCATCGCAGAATTGTCCCACGGAGAACAAATTATGACCGAGACCTTCAACATAATACACACGGCTGATTTCGATGTTCCCATTAATATAATCCCCATAGCCCATAATTGCAGCGAAGTGATCATTCCCAAATCTGACCGTTCCAATAAACTTTGCAATAAAGTTCTGAAGAAGTTTGAGATTGCCGGTCATATGTCGGGAGCACCCGCTATCAACAATCCAAAGGACGATTTGAATCACCTGCATCACAAACATCGGAAACAGGTGGAGAATTGATAACGGTTGGATCCGCTGGGTTAGTTACACAAGATGTTAGTACTTTAGGTAACCATTTGAAATCAAAAGTATTCTGTAACCAGCGTTGCCAGGTCCAACTAGTCTCTGCCTTTTTCCTAAGGTATGCACTAGGTGACTTTTTGGTCTTGGATTGGGGCTTTTCTATTTTCTCCTCAGAAACATCTAGTGGGGGCATTCCTAAAATGGATTTCTTAATGGTTTTAAGCCTAGAGGAAGCGCCACTAGTTCGTTTCTTTCTCTTAGTCAGCAAAGTTTTAGCAACACATTTTGTATGATTACCAGATAGTATGCTATGACGACAAAAGATACAAGTAGCATCAACCAAAGCATCTTCATTAATATGCAAAGAGTTATCATCTGTTACATCATTCCTAGAACTAGACTCAGCTAAGTGCAATTCTAGTGATGTTACATTTGTTTTATTCAAACTACTTTCTTGGACTTCTTCAGACTTAGATACTTCCTTCTTAGATTTCTTGACTCTATTCTTCCTTTGTTTCTTGTGAGTCTTGGAGTGGTTGATCTTAGAGGTGGTTTCTAGTCCTGTGGAATCACAAGTAGCTGAATCAGTGGTTGTGTCAGATGCTTGGGTAAGTTCTTTGTCCACTACATACATTCCTGGAGCAATCTTATGACTGTTTGTTTTGCTTTTGTCTAAAACTCTGATCTTCGTCTTCAAATCAATAATGATGTGTTGGAACTCTTGATTTTGTGAATCTAATTTCCTGTTTAGGTAGACTGTGTCATTTCTGTTTTGAATAACTTCATCCAGGTCTTTTGCATTTTTAAACAGTTTAACTGTTAAGAAAGCCTTTGTTACTTTGTTTTCTTCATGACTGTTTTGAAATGATAGAGATCCCATGAGATTTTGAAATTTGAGTTCAAATTCAAGACTTTGTTTTTGACACCAGTCCAACCGTTTTTGAAGATTAAAAACTTTGTTTTCCACATCACCATTGATTTGTCGAAGAGTCTCATTCTCATGTATCAGATTATCAATCTCCATATGCAACATCTTAATATCCACAGCATGATCATTCATAATTAAAGCATTACCAGATTCATAGAGTGAATTCATAATCACAGAGACTACGTCATAACACAAGACTTTTTCCAAGAGTCGATCATTTTCGTTTGCTAAAAATTTCTTTTGAAGTTTTTGACGTTGAACCTTGTCATCTTTAGCTTTGAAAATGGATTTCATAGATGCTAATTCCGTATGTAACTCCTCTTCCCATCTTGTTGCACCCTTTTTCAGATTTCTGACATGAGGAAGAATTTTCTTTTGAAGAATCTCCTTCTTTTCTTTCTGAACAGGAGAAAGAAAAGACGAGATAGGAATTTGAGAACTGAACTCAATTTCACTCTCCAAACGAGAAATGTCATCCATAAATGTCTGAAAATATCGAAGAACCCGACATTCTTTAGGCATTTGTGGATCAACAAGATCCTCTGTCAAACAATCTTTAAAGTGTACGCCAGTCGTAGGATCAGAAGTTATAGACGAGGGAGCACTTATGTTTGTGTATGTTAACGTTTGTTCTGGATGATCCGTAGGAGGAACAAATGATTTGCTCAAATGAGGTCGGGCATTATAATCATAATGTACTTTTGAAAACTTTGTTTGTGAATTGGATCGACCCTCAATCTTGTTTTCAAGAAAATCAGTTTCTTCATCAACAGAATACATAACAACACGTTGAAAGGAATCATCTAACAGAAATGTTGCATTGTACAACTTAGGATTTTCTTTGAGTGCTTTGTGTAAATTGCGGGGTGTGTTACTGCCAAGTGCAAAACTTACTCCTTTAGGACTTGGTTTTACAACATTCTTTTGAATTTGCGTTACAGAATTACCCGTTTTATACACAACATTTTGAAAGTCTTTGAGTTTGGTTTCCAAATCCAGAATTTGATCAAGATAGGAGTCAACACATTTCCGATTGGCTTTCTTTTCTTCAAGAAGATCCTTCTGAGATGTAGAAAGCTCAGATTGAGTTTTCAACAACTCAGAATTTAAAGCATCAAGTTGAATTTTAAACTCAAACTGATCCTTTTCTTTCTGAGAGAAAAGCTCAGCTTTGGCAATGGCCAGCTCACGAACTTGACTTTCTAAATTTTGAACTTTTACATATTCTTGTTGGAAAGCCTTTTCAAATCCTTGTTCACGTTTATCTTGTTTGAGATATCCGGAAAGTTGTATTTTATAGCACTCATTATCCTTTGTTAACACTGCAATTTTCTCTTTGAGTTTCTGATTGATGTCATTGCATTTTTCAATTTGTGATTGGGTGGTCAATAACAAGGCCTGTAATTCCGAATCTTGATCATTCAAATGATCTTTTTGTTCAAGATGATCACAATTAGCATCATCGATGAGATCATCAAAGGAAACAACTGTTTTATCATCATCAAATGATACAACTGTGTTATCTTGATCATCGGATGGTGATGATAATAACTCATTTTGAACAAAAATTTCGTTTGTAGATGAAGATGCAGAAGGAGAAGCAATTTCATGAATAAGACATGTCGGATCAGGTACCTGAGAAAGACCATCGGTATCATATACCGGGCCTGACTCGGACATATTCATCTCTTGCATATTAGCCATAAGCATGACTGCAGCGTTTGCCTCAAGGTCTTCCATCTCATCATCTGATTCCACAGTTGCCATAAAACTCTGATCATTCTGAGTCATCATCCCAGCAGCTCTTTCATCTTTGAGTGCCATCATAAGAGCCTCTTTGTGATACTGACTGCCCATTGTTCTCGGCTTCGGACAAGCATTAGCCATATGACCGTTCCCCCCACAATTGTAGCAAGTGATAGATGTATTAGCAATGCCTTTCTGACCATTCCCAACATTCGAATTTCCCCTCTGAACATTCCCCATGCTATTTCTGTTTGCCCCTGCAGAATATAACCGATTTCCTCCTGACTGAACCCTTTGATTACCATATCCACGATTTCCCGAACCATATCTGCCTGAAGACCTATTTTGAATTTCAACTCTGCCATCTTGAACAACTGCCTGATTCCTGGTATTTGAAGATGAACGAAGACGGTTGTTGGATTTTGTGAATCTGCCAAATGCATTAGCAATCAATCCAAATGCTTCATTAAGTGAATTGAAAGCATCCTCTTCTTCATCATGATCTGCATTTGAGTACAGCATTGAATCATTGTTGTTGTATGGAATCAGCTGGTTATCAGAGTATGGTTGTGGTGCTTCATAAGGAATGATTTGATTATGAGGTTGGGGTGGAATGCTTGGTTGAAAAGATGAGTTTCCAAATTCCTGTTGTGGTAAAGAGAAATTAGATTGAGCAATGAGAGCAAGTGAATTTGGTGTTGGTGCTGGTGTGAAGCCTCCTCGTGCTGCAATTTCTTTATCCACTTCTGATTGATGTTGTCTGAGATAATCATACATGAGTCCATATTTGACATCACCAATTTTCTTTGTCTGCCTCACAAAAGTTGCATATTTTTGCCATTCAGGACCAAGACATCCAAGGAATTTGGAGTTGATAGCAATCTTTGGTAACTTTATATCATGACGATCAAGATCGTTGATAATGTTGGTGAAACGGTGGTAGTAAGATTCAATGGTCTCCCCTGGTTCCATGATGAAGTGAGTGTACTCCATATATAACTTGGACTCAAGATCTTCTTGGTTTAACTCTGTTCCTTCCATGAGAAGATGAACATGTTCCCACATATCTTTGGCTGTCTTTTGAGCATCAATACTTCGGTAGATAGGATTGGGAATTCCTTGAAGTATGAAAGACATAGCCAATTGGTTTGCCTCTTGCTGTAATGTTTGCTCAGTTGTGTAGTTGGCAACCGGAATGGGTGTGGATGTTTCTTCTCTCTCTGTAGTTGCTGAAACTACAGTAGCTGGAATGGGATAGGGTCCTTCTTCAATGACCTTCTTGAGATACTGACCATGGGGTTTTTTTAGTTCAACGAATCTGAGGAATCTACTAGCCCATTGCACGTAGTTACCCGGAGTTAGCATTGGTGGAGTTTCTTGACTTCCAGCTTCATGACGCGATTGCTGACTACTGATTGCTTCACACATCTTATTAAACCAATGAGGTTCTCTGGAGTAGGATGAATAGTTCTGCAGTTGTTGATTCTGTTGCATGATTTGTTGTGGGGATACTTGTGGTGGAGAGAGAAATTGATGTTGTTGAACGAATGCTTGTTGCTGTTGATACTGAGGATGAAATTGTTGTTGCTGAGGATGTTGCTGTAGCTGATAGTAGTAGTTGAAGTGAGGTGGTTGAGACATTTTCTTGGATCTTTAGATAATTAAGATGTGTTTTAAGATTTATGATGTTTGATTTTTAAGTTTACTTAATGTTCTTAGTCCAATTGCGAGAAGCACTGTTTGAATTGCGAGAGAATCTGAATTGCGATAAAGGTTGACCAATTGCGAGAGACTTGTGTAATTCCGAGAGATTTCTCCAAATGCGATAGAAAATTGCAATTGCGAGAATCAATGTCAATTGCGATAGAACTTTGCAATTGCGAGAGATAACTCTGAATTGCGAAAGATCAAGCAATTTCGAAGGATTTTTCAAAATTACAATTTCGATCACGTTCTCAAACTTTTATACAAAAGTTGAGAAGAATTCCGAGTCGAGGTAGTTTCACTATCTTTTACAAAGAAGGAAACACCGAGTACCAAATCCGAAAAATCTGATGAATTGCGAGAAACTCTTAAACTAATCCAATTGCGATAAACCCGTAATTCAGCAATTCCGAGAAACCCTTGTTACCAAATGCGAGAAACCCATGAATTATTACAAACCAATTGCGAGAAACCCTTCTTCTTCGAATTTCAACCCAGAACGTTGGATGATGATGAAAAACGTAAATCTAATGATTTTGAACGATTAAAACAACGAATTTGCACCAAAATTAACCACGTTAACTTTAAAAAACGAAGATTTGATTAAAAGGATTACACAATGATTTGCAAAACCCGCTTTTTTCGCACTTTTGAACGCAAATGAATCGTTAAAAACAAAACTGACGTAAACTTATTTAAACCAAATGAAAATAACGATTAGATCTAGTTAAAAACACAAATCCTAAATATCCTTGGCGTATGATACCACTTGTAGGTCACTATTATGATCTCAACACAACACACTTTCTCGTTAATGAATTAAACAATCACACTCGATCTACTACTTTATCTAAATAATAAGCTACGTATGGAAATATAGATAAGCTAAATACGATAAGCTAGAAATAAGAGAAATGAGAAGAGAAGAATAAGATGGGAGGTTTTCATTCAAACGATTCACACACTAGCAAAGCTTCCGCACATACAATAGAAAACCAACAATAAGAATGACTCCCTTGCCTTGTATTTATAGGCATTGGGAGGGGAATATTTCTTGGGAATATTCCCTTTACATGTGCTAAGGATAAGATTAAATGATATGACCGGTCCAAGGACTACTATTGAACCGGTCCAAAAATACAAACAATATAGTCCTAATTATGCAACATTAACTAAATGAACAAGACTTGTAAAGTAATTTAAAACGTGTTCCTAACACAAAGTATAACAGAAAAAATAAAGGATAAAGGTACTTCCCGGGTATGCTTTGATATGCCATAAAGCTCCCTGGTTTCACATGTCCATATCTTTTGGACCATTTCTTATCCCTACACATATACAATCATGCAACATAAGATATATCACAAAATGGAAATGTGCACCATCGCACATTGCATATTAGCATTTAATAATTATAGATAATAATTGTTGTTTTGGTGATAAGGTGATGGTGGTGGTGCAAGTGTTCAAGATGTTTATGGGTACCAACAGAGGTACCCAGATTACAGACACAAATTGTTAACATTGTTTTGAAATTGTTTTTAAACATGACCACAGATTGGTCATTTCCAAATAAACACAAACCCGCCGTACTTCCTGATAAGTACGGTGGTTACTGCTGCTGCTGTTGTTCCTGATCACCATTCATTTAGAGGCTCCACTTCCAACACCTCTGGTAAATCTCTTAGCTTTCTAGTCTCCTTATCTCTGATGTTCCAAAAACTCCTCATGTCTACAGGTTTGGGGGTCACTGGATCTCCAAATAACAACATCTCTTCAGTATTGAACAATCCCATATTCTTAGCAATCCTGGTGATAATGTGACCACAACGTATGCATGTATCACCAGGTGCTGCAGCTCTGTTCCCCAAATGTTGTGTAATTATCTAGATTTCATTTAGGTGCCTCAATGGATGTTTTTAATCAAAAGCATGTAAAATCCACAAATCATCATCTAACACATAATGTTCAAAATAAGATCTATGCAAGACAGATTGCACTAGAATCTTATGCAACACCTGCAAAATTGGATACTTTATTTTCCAGACTCTATTCCTCCCATAAATTTTGACATATTCACCACTGATCTCTTCCCAATAGGCATTTACATCAAAATCTTCATTATTCCTTTCCACATGCATGATCAAATACTTTAGCTTCTCATTACAAGCCTCTTCCTCAGAAATCAACCCCAGTAATCTTCCAAACTGCATCAATGAGACTATCATTTCCTCTCCTCCTAATCGAAAACTGATAAATGGGTCAGTTTCAATTCCTTCATTCCTAATTTCCTTTTTAACTTTCACACTGTTCAAAAATTCTAAACACCATTCTTTATAAATTGGTTCTCTAATCTCTAGAGCCCTCTTCCACATGGTTGATGTTAGAATTTCTGTACTGAACACCATTCTAACTAACAGCATGTCCTCTAATATCTCATAACAACCCAAATTCTTGATAATTCTCCAATCCACAATCCTTCGTATGTGGATCTCTCTTTCACATAGTTTTTCCAGCATACAATTAAAGACCTTCTCCTCAGCTTTCCCTACTCCAGTCCATAGTAGATTTGGATGTTCCTCTGGTTTCCTTTTTAGCTCAGTATCGTTTGGAGCCCCTCTCGTTCCTTTCACAATGCAAGAGCTTCCTTTACCTGACATATTTTATTCAAACAATCACAAACAAGTAGGATTACTGGTTAGAAAGCATAAACATATCATATGTGAACAAATAAGCAAGTTTCATGCATTCTGTAAACAAAATTCTCCATAAAAGCGGCGGTTTTGACTACAAAACCGGCGGTTACGCGAAAGTTTTCTGGGTAAAAAGATCATGTTCGGCGATGTTTTTGTTGTCCGAGAACCTCTTAAACGCAACTAATCATCCAAAGACTTAGTGCTCAGTCACTAAATATCTAGTAGGCATCCAATTGTTACTAAATAGGCATTTTAAAGCTTTTACACTACTAGAACTAGTTTTGCCAAAAAATTTATAATACTTAGAGAAATTTCAAAATGTCATAAGATCATCCAAAATGTAGTGTAAAGTCTTCTAAACATCATAGGCCATCAGAACAATTGTTGATCAACTTATTTCCTGAGAAAAGTTTTCTAAGATTGGGTAGCAAACCATAAATTCCAATGATCATAGATAAGTGCAAATAAACATGGGGGAAACATAAATCACACCTATATCATCAAGCAATCAAATACCATGTACCATAATTCAGCCATTCATAGCAAACCCTAGGTTTATGATTATTAAAAACCCTAAAAATTGTAGAAAGATTAAACACAAGTGTAAAGACTTACCCTCATTGTGTTTAGCAGTGAAATTTGACTATGAAAATGTGTTTGTAAGAATTTTTTCGTGGTGTAAAAACCGACGGTTTTCATTTTTGTGTGTTTTTATGTTTTGTGAAAATGGCAGTTGTTTAAGTTTTATAAGCATTCCTTCGATCAAAAGAGCGGCGACCTTTGGTGTAAGGTCGGCGGTTTTTTCTGCAATTTTTTTAACAGTTTGCTATAAATTACTAGAAAATGATAGAAACAAATACAAAAAATTATACCAAACATATAATCATCACAATAAACATTCATTCATCTCTTAAAGAGGCATAAACAAGCATCAAATATAGCTTAAGGTACAGTTTTATTCAAAGGGACAAAATAAACATAGAAATAAAATTTAAAGAAATGAGCATTGTTTCAACTCCATTTTTATGGCATTGGTTTTTCAGGCAATGAAATGGGATGGTGACATTATGTCACTTAGTTTGTATGATCTAGAGGGTTTCCTTTTGGTGTGCTTAGTTTCAAATCCTTTTTCATACCTATTCCCATATGGGTCAACAATCTTGATGTTAACATGCCACTTCCTATCTCCTTCCCCTTTTGTAATTCCTCCTGAGTAGTTTGGAGTCCAATCGGTGTTTTTGATTGACAATGGCAGAGAACCAAGTAGAGCAGTGACTTTCTTCCAAACACAAATATTACGAAAAGGGTTAAGATATTCTTGCTCCGCTAGAGCACGTTCCATAGGATCTTCATAGTCAAAATACTTAGGACGGATAGGACCGTAAATTGGTTTGCCACTTTCATCCCTTTTTGGAGAGTACTCCTCTTCACTCTCACTATCACTATCATCCTATTTGTTTTTCTTAATTTTAGCAATTTCAAAATGCTGGTGAACATCACCATTAAAAGTTGAAATTCTCCTCCTTCTTTTGTCAAGAATAGATCTTAGGGTGTAGATGAAACTTTTTCCCACAACTAGTGGAACATCTTTGTCAACGGGAACATCTAGCAAAAGAAAATTGGCCAATATTTTATTGGTGCTAACTTGATAAAGAACATCTAATAGTCTTCCCATGGTTTCAGCATTAGAGCTATCAAGCATTCGAATTTTATCAATCTTTGGTTTCACTTTTCCTCTTTCCCATAGTTCATAGATTTTATAGGGCATCATGTTGATATTAGAACCTGTATCTGTGTTAAGAATTAAAAATCTTCATACTTAGTACTGTCAAGCCAAGAGCTAGTACTGTCAAGCCAAGAGTTAGTACTGTTCAGTTAGTACTACTGGAGTAAGTTAGTACTGCTAAAGTGATAAAGACGTGTCAAGTGATTTATATTGACTTATTCAGTGTATATTCTATATAGTTAGAAAGATACGTATAAAATTAATATTATAGAAGATTTGTAGTCATCTTGTAAAGGAATCCTTAGTATATAAAAGGAGATCCTAGGTTATGGTGATTTATACGAGTTTTTGATATATAGCTTCAAGGTTGTAAACCCTAGTACTACACAGAGTACTCGTATTATTGATAATAATATTGGAGCTTTTCTGTAACACAATTGTTCATACAGTTTACTGTTTCATTAATATTTTTCTAAGTATTAAAGAGTAGATTTCGCATACTCTTAAGTATTCACAAAGTTTCTAACATAATTGTTTTGGATTTATCCAAAGTAACTCAATATTTACAAGCTAAGGAATCGATCTGTGTTTGGGATCAACAAGTGGTATCAGAGCACAGGTTCTGAAACTTTGATCTAGAAAAAGCTAACAAGAAGAACTCTTTACTCACAAGGAAGAGATGGATCTAGAAACTGCTCAAACCACTACTACTGCAAAAGAGCCCATTCTCAAACAGGGTGATTATGATATGTGGAGGCTTAGGATTGAGTAATACTTTCAGGTACAAGACTATGCTCTATGGGATGTCATAGAGAATGGTAACTCATTCAAACCAGTTGCTAAAACAACAACAACTGAAGGTGTCTCAACTACAACAATACCAGTCCTGTAACTACTAAAGAAAAGACTCAAAATAAGAATGATGTGAAGGCAAGAAGTATGCTACTGATGGCACTTCTTAATGAACATCTGATGACTTTTAATCAGTACAAGGATGCTAAGACCTTGTTTGCTGCTATAACAATAAGATTTGGAGGTAATGAAGCCACAAAGAAGATTCAGAAGACTCTTCTGAAGCAAATGTATGAGAACTTTAGTGCTCCAAGCACAAAGTCTCTTGACTCTATTTTTAACAGACTTTAGAAGATTGTAAGTCAACTGGCTATCTTAGGTGAAAATATTTCACAAGAGGATCTCAATTTGAAATTTTTGAGAAGTTTGCCTTCTGAGTGGAATACTCATGTTGTGGTCTGGAGGAATAAACCTGATCTAGACACAATAAGCTTTGATGATCTTTACAACAATTTTAAGATTGTTGAACAAGAGGTTAAAAGAACTGCAAGCTCAAGTTCAATCTCAAGTTCTCAAAACATGGCTTTTGTGTCATCTCCTAGCACTAGCAGTACTGATGAAGTTAATGCTGCTTATGGAGTTAGTACTGCTAGCACTCAAGTTAGTACTACTAGCACTCAAGGTAATACTGGTAGCACTCACATTAGTACTGCTAACTTAAGTGATGCTAATGTTTATGCATTTTTGGTCGATCAATCAAATGGGTCTCAGCTTGTACATGAGGACCTTGAACAAATACATGAAGATGACTTAGAGGAAATGGATTTGAAGTGGCAGTTAGCATTGTTGAGTATGAGGGCAAAAAGGTTTTTCCAGAAAACTGGTAAAAGATTACTATCAATAGGAGTGACACAGCTGGATATGACAAGTCCAAAGTAGAGTGTTACAACTATCACAAGTTGGGACACTTTGCAAGGAAGTGCAGAGGACCTAGGAACCAAGATAGCAGAAACAGGAATCAAGAAAGCAAAGGACCTAGGAACCAAGAAAGCACTAGAAGGACTGTGAATGTGGAAGAAACTTCTTCCAAAGCCATGGTGGCTATTGATGGGCTTGCTTTTAACTGGAGCTATATGGCAGAAGATGAAGTCCCTACAAACATGGCTCTTATGGCTTTTTCAGACTCTGAGGTATATACTAATAGTACTTGTTCAAAAACTTGTCTAAAAAGCTTTGAAACTCTTAAAACTCAATATGATGATTTAAGAAAAGACTTTAACAAATCCGAGTTCAATTTAGCTAATTATAAAAGAGGGTTAGCAATTGTAGAAGAGCAACTTATCTTTTAAAAAAAGAATGAGACTATTTTACTAAGGATATTGTTGTTCTAAAAAGAGATATCTCATATAAAGACTCAGAAATTAGTATGCTTAAAAGTGAGTTAGAAAAGCTTAAGCAAGAAAAAGAAAGTATTCAAGTTAATATAGAGAGATTTGAACATTCATCTAAAAGTGTTGACAGGATCATAGCGTGTCAGGTTATTGACAAATTCAAGAAAGATTTAGGATATAATGTTGTTCCACCGCCCCATACAGGGTTATTCGCACCCCCAAATCTTGATTTGTCCTATACTGGTCTAAAGGAGTTCAAAGAGCCTAAGATTGAAAGCTTTGGACCTAAGACTAGTAAGAGTGTTAGTGAAGATATTTCTAATGAGGTTAGGGAATCTTCTGATACCCCATTGGTTGAGGAGTTGGTGTCAGATGATAAGTTAGAGAAGAAAACTGTTTTTCCTACTATTGCTAAGATAGAATTGGCTAGAGCTAAACAACAAGAAAAACCAGTTAAGTATGCTGAAATGTATAGGTCACAAGTTCCTAGGGGAAATCAAAGAAACTAGTATAATCAAAAGTCCTAACAGCTAGGAAGTGACTTTGTGATGTATAATAAATCTTGTTTTGTCTGTGGAAGTTTTGACCATGTGCAGGCTGACTGTGATTACCATTAAAGGGAAAGAATGGTATCTGGGAATACTTATACAAGGGTGAATTACAATTATTTTGCTAACAAGGCTCACCCTAGTGCTTACAGAAACATGGCTCCAAGAGCAGTTTTAATGAAAACTGGCCTAAGACCACTTAATACTGTCAGGCCTGTTAATACTGCTCATCCCAAAACTACAGTTTATAATCCTAGAGTAATGTCTCATTTTTCTAAATTAGCACAATCAACTGTAAAGAGACCCTTTCAAACAAGAACATCATTAACTAACAAAAATTTTAGCCAAAAATTTAATACTGCTAGACCAAATTCGGCGGGGTAAATCAGGTTAATGCTATTAAGGCCTCAGCATGTTGGGTTTGGAGACCTACCAAACTTAATAGTGCATCAATTACTTTGAAGAAACATAATTATGTTGATGAACGATGCAGATCTAATTCAGTAATGGCTTGGGTCCCCAAAGAAAATGAATTTCCTTATTTTTATGTGTAGGGTCATTCACAAAAAGAAGATCATGGATATGTTGACAGTGGATGCTCAAGGCACATGACAGGGAACATGTCCTGTCTCTCAGACTTTAAGGAATTTGATGGAGGATATGTTGCCTTTTGTGGAGAAGCCAGAGGAGGAAAAATTACTAGTAAAGGAACAATTAAGACTGGTAAGCTTGATTTTGAGGATGTGTACTTTGTCCAGGAGTTAAAGTTTAACCTTTTTAGTGTCTCACAGATGTGTGACAAAAAGAACAGTGTTCTTTTTACTGACACTGAGTGTTTTGTTCTGTCTCCTAACTTTAAGTTAGCTGATGAGAGTCAGGTTTTACTTAAAGTTCCTAGAAAGAAAAATATGTACAATGTTGATATGAAGAATATTGTTCCTAAAGAGAGTTTAACTTCTCTTGTTGCAAAGGCCACTCTTATGAGAGGTTTACCTTTAAAACGTTTTGAAAATGACCAAACTTGTGTTGCTTGTCTAAAGTGGAAGCAACACAAAGCCTCTTGTAAGTCCAAGATTCAGAACTCTATTACTCAACCTTTATTCATGTTGCATATGGACTTGTTTGGTCCAACTTTTGTGAGTAGCTTAATGAATAAGAAATATTGTCTAGTTGTCACTGATGATTATAGCAAATTTACTTGGGTTTTCTTTTTAGCAACTAAGGATGAGACTAGTGGCATTCTTAAGAGCTTTATTACTAAGATAGAAAATCTAATTGATAAGAAAGTAAATATAATCGGGTGTGACAATGGAACAGAGTTCAAGAATAGAGTTATGAATGAGTTTTGTGAAAAGAAAGGTATTAAGAGGGAATTTAGTGTAGCTAGAACTCCTCAGCAAAATGGTGTTACTGAAAGGAGAAATAGGACACTGATTGAGGTTGCTAGAACCATGTTAGCTGACTCTAAGTTACCTACTACATTTTAGGATGAAGCAGTTAATACTGCTTGCTATGTGCACAACAGGGTATTTGTAGTTAAGCCTCATAACAATACCCCTTATGAACTATTTAGAGGTAGAACACCTGCTCTAAGCTTCATGAAACCATTTGGATGTCATGTTACCATTCTTAATACCTTAGATCATTTGGGCAAGTTTGAGGAAAAGGCTGATGAAGGATTCTTTGTTGGATACTCTATGAATAAAAAGGCTTTTAGGGTATACAACATTAGAACTAGGAAAGTAGAAGAAAACTTGCATGTTGAGTTCTTGGAGAATAAGCCTAGTGTTGCAGGTGATGGACCTAAGTGGCTGTTTGATATTGATATTCTAACAGAATCAATGAATTATGTACCAATTGTTGCAGGTACAAACTCTAATGATTTTGTAGGTTCAAAAGATAGTATTGGTGCTGGTCAATCTAGCATGGAGACAGGGTCTAGCCAAGACTACCTTTTGATGCCATTGTGGAAAGATGGTTCACTATTTAATTCATCTTCAAAGAATGTTAGCAATGATGAACCACAACCTTCTAGTGATGCTGGAAATAAGGATGATGAAGGTGTAAGTAAAGAAAGTGGAATTGATGATCAAGAGAGGCCTAAAAACAGTGCTCATGATGTTAATTCCGATGGGCCAAATATTAATACTATTAGTCCAACAGTTACTACTACTCCACTTGAAGCCAAACATGCTGATTTTTTGGTGATGGATTAGAAGTAGATATGAACAACATTCCTACTACATATCTAGCTCCTTCAACTTCAAATACAAGAATCCATAAAGATCATTCACTTGATCATGTGATTGGTGATGTGCAGTCTGATGTAAAGACAAGGAGAATGACAAAGGATACAAATGAACAAGGTTTTATTAGTGTTGTTTATGAAGGGAAAACTCATGAACACCTTCATACTTGTTTGTTTGTTTATTTCCTATCTCAGGAAGAACCCAAAAGGTTTGGGTACTAGTGGATTTGCCTAAGGGTAAGAGGGCTATTGGTATAAAATGGGTCTTTAGGAATAAGAAAGATGAGAGAGGCATAGTGATTCAGAACAAAGCAAGGATGGTTGCATAGGGTTATACTCAAGACGAAGGCATAGTCTATAATGAAGTTTTTGCCCCTGTAGAAAGAATTGAGGCAATAAGGCTGTTCTTAGCTTATGCTTCCTTTATGGGATTTATGGTGTATCAGATGGATGTGAAGAGTGCTTTCCTTTATGGTACGATTGAAAAAGAGGTATATGTATGTCAACCTCCAGGGTTTGAAGATCCTGACTATCAGATAAAGTCGACAAGGTGGTGAAAGCACTTTATGGTTTGCATCAAGCTCCAAGAGCCTGGTATGAAACCTTGGCCAAGTATTTATTGGAAAATGGGTTTCACAGAGGAAAGATAGATCAGACCTTATTTATCAAGAAGCAAAAAGGGGATATTTTGCTTGTCCATGTCTATATTGATGTCATTATCTTTTGCTCTACCAAGAAGGAGTTGTGTACTGAGTTTGAGAAACTAATGCATGACAAGTTTCAGATGAGTTCTATAGGAGAACTCACTTTCTTCTTAGGGTTGCAAGTGAAGCAGAAAGAAGATGGGGTATTTATCAGTCAGGATAAATATGTAGGTGACATTTTGAGGAAGCTTAATTTCACAGATGTCAAGACAGCTAGCACCCCAATGGATACAAAAAAGCCTTTGCTCAAGGACTTAGATGGTGATGATGTTGATGTTCATCTCTACAGGTCAATGATTGGATCATTGATGTATCTTACATCATCTAGACCAGACATTATGTTTGTAGTATGTGCATGTGCCAGATTTCAAGTCACACCTAAGGTTTCACACTTACATGCTGTGAAAAGGATTTTTAGGTATCTAAAAGGCCAACCTAAATTAGGCCTTTGGTATCCTAGAGAGTCTTCCTTTGACTTGGTGGCATATTCTGATAGTGACTATGTTGGAGCAAGCTTGGATTGGAAGTCTACAACAGGAGGTTGTCAGTTCCTAGGGTGAAGATTGATATCATGGCAGTGTAAGAAGCAAACTGTGATTGCGAATTCCACAACTGAAGTTGAATATGTGGCTGCTGCTAGTTGTTGTGGACAAGTACTCTGGATTCAGAATCAAATGTTGGATTATGGGTATAATTTTATGCACACCATGATTTATATTGACAATAACAGTACTATATATATTATTAAGAATCCTGTTTTACACTCTAAAACAAAACACATAGAGATTAGACATCATTTTATAAGAGACTGCAATGATAAAAGGTTAATTCAAGTTGTTAAAATATACAAAGATAACAATTTTGTAGATTTACTTACCAACGCCCTTGATGTTGGAAGGTTTCAGTACTTGGATGCTAGTATTGGAATGCTAAATCCTTAAAGTTTTAATCTCTTTGTGTCTTTGTAATGTTTTGTAAAGGATTAGTACTGTTAGATGTATCAATTTTTACTTCTAAGTATAACTAGTATTGTTAGTTATACTTAAGACTGTTATGTTAATACTGCTAGTGCAAATTAATACTGCTAAGTTAAACTGTTAGTCATAATTAATACTGTTATGAAGAAAATGCTCTGGATTGTGTTTTCTTGGTTTTAGACTAACACTTGCAGGATAAGCAAAGCAGTATGGTTGGAATTGGTGCTGTGTGAGATTCATGATGTAAAGCAAAAGTGGTGGCTTGTTTGATGCAATGCTCTTGCTTAATGATGGAGCAACTGATTAATGATAGAGAGGATTTCGGGATCACTTGACAAGGGTTAATGCTTAGTTTACACCTGAGTTGGGAAGTTCTTTAAAATCTTTTTCTTGAAATCAACCTATGTCTGCCAGTGAGCCTAATGAAGCATCTGGACATAGGCTATACTAACCACTAATTGATGGCTTTTAGTTAGTCAGATAGTAACTGATCTAACTTACTATTTACCATTCTATCATTAGTATGTGTGTTAGTCTACGGACATCTAATTTAAAGAATAGCGAGCAAACGTGAATCTAATACATTTATGTTAGAGGTAACACCTGCCACTGAGCTGGAAACCCTGTCAAGAAGGTTCTTTTAATGAGTCTATCTGATCACAGGCAGTATTTATACTGAAATCATTGGTTCTCATACAACCAGAGATTAAATGCAATAGAAATGATTAAGTGTCTTCCTTTACACTTAATCCCTTCAAAATGTATGAGTGCAGTATTGTTTATAAATGAAAATTTAGGTAAATACTGCTGGGAAAAAGTTAGTATTGTTGGGTAAAGTTAATACTGCTAGGCTAAAATTAGTACTGCTGGGTTACCGTTAGTGCTGTTTGGGGAATAACCATTTTTCATTATAGCCGTTGAGATATTTTCATCAATTACTTTGCTTATAGGTTTCTTAAATTGGATAATTCATAATCTTTCTTTAATTTATAAGATTTCTTCAAGATAAAGAAACTATTTATTCAGTCGGTCCAATCCAAACCCTAAGTGATATCTATATAATCTCAATTGCCTTTGCCAAACACACATACTCCAATGGCAAATTTGGAACTTTGTGACACACACAACATGGTCGCCTACTTACTAAAACCAGGGGGAAGTGAAGGATTTCACCAAATA
Source organism: Artemisia tridentata subsp. tridentata (assembly GCA_021014915.2). NCBI lineage: Eukaryota > Viridiplantae > Streptophyta > Magnoliopsida > Asterales > Asteraceae > Artemisia > Artemisia tridentata. Next base: position 367,278,825 of record CP139507.1, read on the forward strand.
GTGGATTTTCTCAATGCCAGTCACATAAGGTATGCACTTACAGAGAATCCCACTATCTATGTTTCTCATATCAAACAGTTTTGGCATACTGCTAATGTCAGAACACTTGATAATGGAGAACAAGAGTTAACTGCTACAGTAGATGGCAAATTTATGACTATTACTGAGTCATCTATTAGGAGGCATCTCAAATTAGCAGATGATGATGGTATTAGTTCTTTGCCAAATACTAAATTTTTTGAAAACCTTTCATTGTTGGGGTATGTGTCAACTTCTGACAAATTGGCCTTTCAAAAAGGATATTTTTCCCCTCAATGGAAATTTCTCATTCATACCATCCTACATTGTCTAAGTCCTAAGAAAACTGCTTGCAAACAATTTGGTAGCAATATAGCAACTGCTATTATTTGTTTGACCACAAATAAGAAGTTTAACTTTTCTAAATTGATTTTTGATGGTATGATTAAAAACTTGGATAGTAAACACAAATTTTTAATGTATCCAAGATTTATTCAACTGTTTTTGAACAAGCACAAGAACCTGTTGGGTATTAAATCAATTAACACTTTGTCCTGCCAAGCTAAATAGTTAGAACTGCTGAAGATTATAACTAACAGTAGTAACTGACTTAGTACTGCTAGTGTAAAAATTGGTACTGCCAGTATCAGACTTAGTACTGCTGAAGACTGATGATGAAGATGGTTCTGCCATTGATTGAAGACGCGTAATGTGATAAGTATAGAAGACATTTAGTGTATATCTTATATGTTTAGAAAGATATGTATATTGTATATTTGTAGTTATCTTGTAAAGGACTCTTTGTGCCTATAAAACGAGGTCCTAGGTTAAGGTGTTAGATACCTCTCTAGAATACGTTTTTGTTAAGCTTCAAGGTTGTAGACCCTAGTACTACACAATAGTACTCGTATTATTGAGCTAATAATATTGAAGCATTTTGGTGAATTATTCTTGTTAATGTAACACAGTTTACAGTTTCATTGTTTACTGTTGCATTGATATTCTTCTAAGTGTTGAAGAATAGTTTCCGCATATTCTTTGACATTCACAATGTTTCAAACTTAGTTGTTTTGGATTTATCCAAGGTAACTAAACCTTACAAGCTCAAGGAATCGGACCGTGTTTGGGATCAAAAAGTGCTATCGAAGCTAAGGTTCTGAAACTTTGATCTAATAGAAATATACCAGAAGAATTCTCTACTTTCACTAAAGCAATGGATCTCGAAACTACTCAGACCACTACCACTGCTAAACTGCCTATTCTAAAGGAGGGTGACTATGGGATGTGGAGGCTCAGAATTGAAACCTACAATCAAACCATCAACAAGTGAAGGTGGTGCCCCAACTGTATCAGGTCCTATTACTGCCAAAGAGAAGCTTCAAAAGAAGAATGATGTCAAGGCTAGAAGTATGTTGCTGATGGCTCTCCCCAATGAGCAATTGTTGACTTTTAGCAAGCACAGGGATGCAAATACCTTGTTTGAGGCTATAAAAACAAGGTTTGGAGGAAATGAAGCAACTAAGAAGACACAGAAGACTCTTCTTAAACAAATGTATGAGAATTTTAGTGCCTTAAGCACTGAGTCTCTTGATTTTATCTTCAATAAGCTTCAGAAGATTGTGAGCCAACTGGCTGTTTTGGGTGCAGGGATTTCTCAAGAAGATCTTAATTTAAAATTCTTGAGAAGTCTACCTGCTGAGTGGAACACTCATGTAGTATTCTGGAGAAACAAGCCTGATCTAGACACTTTGAGTTTTGATGACCTCTACAACAACTTCAATATTGTAGAACAAGAGGTGAAAAGGCCTGCAGGATCAAGTTCAAGCTCTCAAAATAAGGCTTTTGTGTCATCTCCAAGCACAAGCAGTACTGAAGAGGTTAATACTACTATTGGAGTTAGTACTGCTAACCCTAAAGTTAGTACTACTAGTTCACAAACTAGTATTGCTAGTTTAAGTGATGATATTGTCTATGCATTCTTGGCCAGTCAAGCTAATTGGTCTCAGCTTGTTCATGAAGACCTAATACAAATTCATGAAGATGACTTGGAGGAGATGGATTTAAAGTGACAATTAGCTTTGCTGAGCATGAGGGCCAAGAGATTTTTCCAGAAGACATGAAAGAAGATCAATATCAATGGAGGTGATACTGCTGGTTATGACAAGTCAAAAGTGGAGTGTTACAACTGTCATAAGTTAGGACACTTTGCTAGGGAATGCAGAGGGTCAAGGAACCAGGAAAACAGGGGTAGGAATCAAGATAGCAGAGGTTCCAGGAATCAAGAAAGCACCAATTTGAATTTAATTTAGCAAATCATAAGAGAGGTTTAGTTGTTGTAGAAGAGCAATTTGTTTTCTATAAAAAGAATGAAACTGTATTCACTGAGGATATTGTTGTTTTGAAAAGAGATATTATGTTTAAAGACTTAGAAATTAATGAGCTTAAAAGTGAACTAGAAAAGATTAAGCTAGAAAAAAACAACATTGAAGTAAATATAGAGAGATATGCAGGGTCATCTAAAAGTTTAGATAAGATTGTTTAGTCTCAACTTGTTGATAAATTTAAGACAGGTATAGGATATAAGGCTGTTGCACCTCCTTATACTGGGTTATTTCCAACCCCAAAACTTGATTTGTCAAATACTAGTGTAGAGGAGCTCAAAAAGCCTGAGACTGAATGTAAAAGTGATAGTGAAGAGAGTTTTAAAGAGGTTAGTGAATCATTTGATAACCCATAAATTGAGAAATTGGTGTCAGATGATGAGGTAAAGAGGAAAATTGTCTTTCCTGTTGTTGCTAAGGTAGAATCTGTTAAACCTAAACAACAAGTGAAACTAGCTAGGAAAACAGTTAAGTATGCAGAGATGTACAGGTCACATAGTCCTAGGGGAAATCAGAGAAATTGGAACAATCAGAAATCACAACAACTAGGAAGTGAATTTGTAATGTACAATAAAGCCTATTTTGTTTGTGGTAGTTTTGACCCTTTGCAGGCTTATTGCAATTACCATCAAGGGGGAAGGATGGTAACTGGGAATACAAGGGCATCTGGGAATACTTACAATAGAGTGAATCACAATTATTTTCCTAAACAAAATCACTCTAGTGTTCACAGAAAGATGGCTCCAAGAGCTATTTTAATGAAGTCTAGCCTTAAACCACTTAATACTGCTAGACCTATTAATACTGCTCACCCCAAATCAACAGTTTTTGGTGCTAAAATAACATCATATTTTTTTAAATCAGCACAGCAAACTGTTATTAGGCCCTTTTATAAGAAAACATCATTAACAAACAAAAGGTTTAGCTAAACAGTTCATACTACTAGACCAAGAGTTAATACTTCTAGGCCAGTAGTTAGTACTGCTAGGCCAAATTTAGCAGTGGTAAATGTTGTCAGGGAAAATAGGGCTAATGTTGTTAAGGCCTCAGCATGTTAGGTTTTGAGACCTACCAAACCTGATAGTGCATCAATCATATTGAAGAAACATAACTATATTGATGTACGAGGCAGATCCAAGTCAATAATGGCTTGGGTCCCAAAGGAATCTAATTTCCTTATTTTTATGTGCAGGATCATTCACAACAAAGAAGATCAGGGATATGTTGATAGTGGATGTTCTAGGCACATGACTGGGAACATGTCTTATCTCTTAGATTTTAAGGAATTTGGTGGAGGATATGTTGCATTTGGGGGAGGAGCTAGAGATGGTAGAATTACAGGGAAAGGTATAATAAAGACTGGTAAGCTTGATTTTGAGGATGTGTACTTTGTTTAGGAACTGAAGTTTAACCTTTTTAGTGTATCACAGATATGTGACAAAAAGAACAGTGTTCTTTTTACTGACACTGAATGTCTTGTACTTTCTCCCAACTTTAAGTTATCTGATGAGAGTCAGGTACTACTTAAAGTTCCTAGAAAGAACAACATGTACAATGTTGATATGAAGAACATTGTTCCTAAAGAGAGTTTAGCTTGTCTTGTTGCAAAGGTCACACTTTATGAATCAATGCTTTGGCATAGGAGGCTGAGTCATGTAAACTTTAAAAACATTAATAAACTTGTTAAGGATAGCCTTGTAAGAGGTTTACCTTTAAAACGTTTTGAAAATGACCAAAATTGTGTTGCCTGTTTAAAAGGGAAGCAACACAAAGCCACTTGTAAGTCCAAGATTCATAACTCTAATACTAAGCCATTATACATGTTGCATATGTACTTGTTTGGTCCAACATCTGTAAGTTGCTTAATGCATAATAAATATTGTCTTGTTGTTACTGATGATTATAGCAGGTTTACTTGGGTTTTCTTTTTGGGAACTAAGGATGAGACCAGTGGAATCCTTAAGAGTTTTATCACTGAGATAAAAATTCTAGTTGATAAGAAAGTAAAAATAATCAGATGTGACAATGGAACATAATTTAAAAATAGAGTTATGAATGAGTTTTGTGATCAGAAAGGTATTAGGAGAGAATTTAGTGTAGCTAGAACTCCTCAGCAAAATGGTGTTGCTGAAAGGAGGAATAGGACACTGATAGAGGTTGCTAGAACCATGTTAGTTGATTCTAAGTTACCCACTACTTTTTGAGCTGAAGAAGTTAATACTGCTTGCTATGTGCAGAACAGGGTTTTAGTGTTTAAGCCTCACAACAAGACACCTTATGAACTTTTTAGAGGTAGAACACCTGCTCTAAGCTTCATGAGACCATTTGGATGTCATGCTACTATTCTGAAAACTTTAGATCATTTGGGCAAGTTTGATGGAAAGTCTAATGATGGATTCTTTGTTGGGTACTCTATGAATAGTATGGCTTTTAGGGTATACAACATTAAAACTAGGAAGGTAGAAGAAAACTTACATATGGAATTCTTAGAGAATAAGCCTAGTGTTACAAGAGAAGGTTCTAATTGGTTGTTTGATATTGATGTGCTAACATAATCAATGAATTATGTACCAGTTGTTGCAGGTGCAAACTCTTATGATTTTGCAGGTACAAAAGATAGTTTTGATTCAGGTTAATCTAGCGTGGAGACAGGTTCTTATCAAGACTACATGTTTATGCCACTGTGGAAAGATGGTTCTATGTTTAATTCATCTTCAAAGGATGGTGAACCTTCTAATGATGCTGAAAAGAAGGGTTTTGAAGATGGAAACAAAGAAAGTAAAGTTAAAGAACATAGAATCCTGATGACAGTACTAATGATGTTAGTATTGCTGAGCCAAAAGATATTACTGCTGTGCCAAATGATCATACTGCTAGCCCAATAGTTACTACTGATGCTGATTCTTCTGATGATGAACTGGATCTGAATAACATGCCTAACACTTATCAAGCTCCAATGATGCGTGGTTTTGCAACCTTACAATAGGTTTTACCTCTCAAGGGATCTCGAGAGGCTTACAACCCCACCAGGCAGTGTACCTGACTGATGTAGTATAGTGTAGTGGTAAGTACGGGGGATTGATCGTTCTCCACAGGGAATAGTGTTCGTTAGGTATGAAAAATTACTCTAATAGGTCTAAGGGTGAGAGAAGATTCTTTTTGTGTTTTTATAATTTTTATGAAAGCAAGTAAAATCTCGGGTTTGAAAGAGTGGGCGGAATTAGTTGCTAGTCAACTAACCCAAGTTACTACGAATGCAAATAAAATAAAATAACAGAAAATGAAAAGGTTGGTGAAAACTTATGTGGAGAGAAATGTGTTTACTTAGATTTCCTTACTCCCTAACTATCTTTTACCGGTTGATTAGTGTGTATTAGTTGCGTGGATGACGGGTGTATTCCTTAATACCATTCGTGGGGTGGCGTACGTACTTCCCCAACTCTACAAGCTCCTACTTCACTCCTATGTCGAGCCGGCTAGGAAGCTCCTAACATGGGATCACTAGAATTCGCTTGTGCATTAAATACAACCATAAAAACCTTTAGTACGCATTGGTTCATGTTTCTTAAGACGTTCAAGCAAGTTACCGAATAGGAAGTTAGCCAGTTTTCTTAAGCCTAACATAGATGGACAATCATCCAATACAACTAACAACACACTAATAACCAATAATCAATAGCTAGGTTTCATTAGATCTAAGCAAACACAAGATAAATCTAGCCTAGCATGTTAAACAAAAGACAAGAACAAGATAGAATCAAACAACACATAGACATATTTAATGATTAATTGATAACTTATCTTCAATGTAACATGGAAGATCTCAAGGCAAAAAGCCTTGAAAGAGCTGCCAAATTCGTCCTAGGGTTTTCACACACAAAGTTCCCCAATAAGTTCCACAATAAGTTCCACCCTAATGACAAAGAATTGCAAAACTATATATAGATTTTTAGATCTGACGGCGTCACGTTATGGAGTGTGACGCCGTCACCTCGCCGCTTTTAGGGTTCCCGGATGACCTTCTTGACGCCGTCCCTCTTTAGCTCTCCAAAATCCGTTCTGGCTTATCAGGGGTTGACGCCGTCAGGATTATGTGTGACGCCGTCCCTCTCTAAATTAAGCCGTGACGACCTTGATCAGATTAAAGCGTGACGCCATCAGAATTTCATGCAAATTTCACTGGCTTATCATGAGTAATTTTCACATCCACCATTTTATTGCCAAGCCGTGACGCCGTCTGGAGAGGATCCTGACGTCGTCAAAGGTAACTTTTAGCATGATTTTGAGACTTTGTCGTTTTCTTCACTTTTATGCTCCAAAAACGTCCAAAATGCCTCCTTTTCCAGATGTCTCCTCAAAAGTACCTAAAATGACAAAAGGAACGATTTAGGGCAATATTTGATCAAATAAATACGATTTAGGGCTTAAATGACCCCTTAAAAGCGGTACACTTTTTGCTTCATCAAATACCCTTACACTTGAGATTTGCTTGTCCTCAAGCAAATGCGCTTTTATTCTAATCAAAATACATGTTAGGGGTCATTTAATGCTAACATAAAAGTAATTACAACAAATATTCATTCCACTTTAATCATAATAAGCACGGAGATTACAAACTAGCACCTCACAAGTAGTGTTTAGATACTCACATCTCTCAAGTGTCATCAAAATAAATCTCATAAATGAAAACGGATAATATCTCTCACTACCTGTCATAGCAAATAGATTACCATAGGCTTGGGAAAGGATCGAAAACCTCCTCCACTAGGCGTAAGCACCTAAGATAAACTATCAAAGAGGGCTTTTACATGGGTTATAACGTTAGGTGTAGGGAAAAGGAAAACACGGTTTTGTTGGATAAAGGATATTTTACTGGTGGCGAGTTAAAGATCTTGATCAATTACATGTACTATACAATGTTGCATAAGCCAAGACTCGACTCGATTTAAGCTAATGAAAGAAAATAACAAAAACATAAAATAAACATAAAATGAAACGGGATGGTAGTCCGTATGTTTTTTCTATTTTTTCTTTTTCTCATTTTTTTTGTATTTTTCTTGATTTTTTTTTTATTTTATTTATTTATTTTTTTTTTTTTTGCATACACTTTTGCCCTACCATCCAAAATAATACATCATAGGGGCATTGCATTCCCCTTACACTTGAACTTTTACATAACTTTACAATTAACTAATCTAATGACTCGAATTAAGATAATCAAAACACTTGGAGTACTTTTAAAATATTTAGCACATATGGGGGTAATAAATGATGTTCTTCCCCATTACTCCATTATACTAGTACTTTACCCATGAGTCCCAATCGTCCCAAAACAATATGTACAAGGATATGACTCGACTTAGCAACCATGTAATCAACTAGATAATTAACTTGGGTTTAAACAAATGTTGACACAATAATGCACTAAAAATGAGTGCATACAAGGTAGGCTAAGGCGATTTGGGTGTACATTTTAGTGGGGTGTAAACAAATTCTTCCTTCAAGTAAAATGCTTAAAGGTTGAAACGAAAAGATAGGCTCTGAGGGGTGTACTAGGGGTATCGTGTACTAAAAATGAGTACAACGCAAAGGGTGTGGGAGAATTACTTGACCAATGTAGTCAATGTAATTATAGCAAAAACACAGGTGTAAAACAATGGGTTAATCCTAATGCCTCTTATCATGTAGTAAATCTAACTAAACGAATGTAGTCTCACTTGTGGCCTCGGAATAGTCCTAACGCAAGTTCTAGAATCTAAGTGCTACCGGTACACACATCATAGCATAAATGCTTTTCCTACCAATTCTAGGGGCGAACCTCACATATTTGGGAGTGGAAAATTTTTTAGTGGTACGGTTTCGTGCTAGTCATATAATTCCTATCCATGAGACGCTCATTAAGATCAAAGTTTCACTCCTATATGTTGTAAAAAATTTTAAATTTGGCACTAAAATTGCCCTAACAGGTATTTATCTCAGTTTTATTACACATCTACTATTAAACAAACAAAAATCAAGCGTAATAGCATTCTCTAATCGTACTTTTACCCCCCCCCCCCTTACACTTAAGATGAACATTGTCCCCAATGTTCAAATAACAAATGTAAAAGCATAAAGTAAAAGAATGAAATCAAATACTCCCCTGATTCGCTCGGTGGATAATGAAGTAACACGGTTAGATCTTCTTCCAAGGTAATGTTGAAGCTCCATGACTAATACATCGCCATAAGCTTGATTCAAAAACATTTCCTTGTCCAAAATAACCTGTTAAACCTGAGAAAACAAACACGAAAACCTGCATAACATCGGCGGGATAAAATCTATATATAAGGATATAATGCTTGTGGAATGATAATTTTGCAGATTCCTGGAGATTATAAGTTAGAGATTTAATAAAAACTTTTTATGAAAACAAAACTTTCAAAAATTTTCAGAAAATTAAACCTGACGCCGTCAGGTTGTAATTCCTGACGCCGTCAGAAATGATCTGACAGAATTCTCATGTTACGTTTCCGGAAAATTTTTGGAAAAACCTATACCTTACTTCCTGGAATTCCTGCAAAACATCATTATGACTCGATACAAGCATTTGACTCAAACAAATATTAATATGTATGTTCATTTATTACTATTACGATTCATGTTCATTTGTGTTCTAATAAACCGATTTAGATTTCCCTTACACTTAACTTTTGCAAAATACCTTTATATGTAGTTAAGACGAAGTTAAAAACAAGATAAAGCATTTTCACAATTTAGTTTCGAACATGAATCAATAATAATAAAAATTAAACATACATACGGAAGCAAATAAAATTAAATAAACAAGCAATCAAACAAATAAAGCAAATAAAGCTTGGGTTGCCTCCCAAGAAGCGCTTGTTTTTGTTCGAGTCATGAGCCTGACTCTACCCTTATTTAATGGATAAAGGAGAGGTTTTCCCTACACTTAGGATTAAGTGCGGGTGATAGTAGCGATACACACCAGCTCGGTGGAAGTATGCCGCGTGAGGAAAGAGTGGTGGATGAATTATATGCTCAAAGGGGTGTGCTCCTTTCATCATAACCTTACCTAGTTCACTTTGGTCAATGGGTGAGTTAAAGTGTTCTCCTAAAAAGGGATCATTTTCTAACAACTTCGAGAGACTCCTAATTGGGAATCCATCTTGACCCAATAGACCCGGTTTAAACCCATAATGTTTCTTGTGATCAATCATGAATGGGTGATGTAGACATGTAAGGTCATTTTTCACTCCTATATTGTCTTCCTCACTACAAGGCTTAATGTCCACTACCTTAATCTTAACATTACCCGGACTACATGGTTTGATGGGTGGATCGGGACCTAATTCAATTCCTAAATTCACATCTAAAGATGGAAGATTAGGTAACGGTTTTGGTTGAGGCTCCGGTTCATCATAACTAGGAACTTCCATATAACTAAAAGAAAGGTTATGACTACAAGTATTCAAACCTATATCATCTAGTTGTGTTTGGTCCGAGGGTTCTACCTCTATTGGGGTTCCTATAGTCTCTTCTACTTCTTCTGGGTAAGTCACGGGCGGTGTGTTAACCTCGAATGATGGTAGGACTTGTGGGGTACTTGGTGGGCTTATGTTACTTACCTCATCATTCCTTGTGTCAAGATCACCTATATCCTCATCATGTGTTTTAGTAGGATCTAATCCTAACATTTTCCCAAGTATCTCAAGTGCTTCTCTAGGAATCTCAACTTCTATGTCCGAATCATAAGGATCATCCTCAATATTCTGACTGCTATATACAAATTGCCTAAAAGATTCATCATGTGTTTCTTGAGATTCAACATCATCAATCATAAAACCTAGGTCTTTTTGATTAATGTGATCATGTTCGGCTAAATCCTCCATCACATCAAGGTCACCTATGTGTTCATCCTGTATTATGGTAGTGCCTAACCATGACATGCACTTAGGTACCTCAACTCTACCCACCTCATTCCTAAACAAACCTTCCGATTGATTTATCCAAATACCAAATAGGTCTAAGCTTGCATTTTTTGGGTCACATGTTCCACTTCTTTTTTGGGCGAGAATCTCAAAGATTTCCCATGCCTCTTCATCACCATAATCCCACATTTTCCCATCTTCCATATTTTCAATCTCCTGCTGGGTTTGGCGATCGATACGAGTGTAAAAGATTTGAAGTGGAAACAATAAGTCAAGAACATGATGAAAGACCTTTTTTAATAAGTATTTGAAACGAGTCCATGTATTGGAAAAAGATTCACCATTATGTCGACGGAACATAAAGATGTCATTTTGGAGTGGAAGGGGTAGATTATGTAGTGGATTCACGTTCTCCATAATGGTGAACGGAAGAGTCAATGGAAATTTCTTTTACGAACAAAGACACAAAGAAAAAGATAGACTAAAGAAAATCCTAGAAAAAGAAAATAAAAATCTCACTAGAAGGGAATCTAGTGAGTAGACCTATAAAATAAAAATTCAACCTAAACAATAACTATTCCCCGGCAACGGCGCCAAAAACTTGATGCGTGGTTTTGCAACCTTACAACAGGTTTTACCTCTCAAGGGATCTCGAGAGGCTTACAACCCCACCAGGCAGTGTACCTGACCGATGTAGTATAGTGTAGTGGTAAGTACGGGGGATTGATCATTCTCCACAGGGAATAGTGTTCGTTAGGTATGAAAAATTACTCTAATAGGTCTAAGGGTGAGAGAAGATTCTTTTTGTGTTTTTATAATTTTTATGAAAGCAAGTAAAATCTCGGGTTTGAAAGAGTGGGCGGAATTAGTTGCTAGTCAACTAACCCAAGTTACTACGAATGCAAATAAAATAAAATAACAGAAAATGAAAAGGTTGGTGAAAACTTATGTGGAGGGAAATGTGTTTACTTAGATTTCCTTACTCCCTAACTATCTTTTACCGGTTGATTAGTGTGTATTAGTTGCGTGGATGACGGGTGTATTCCTTAATACCATTCGTGGGGTAGCGTACGTACTTCCCCAACTCTACAAGCTCTTACTTCACTCCTATGTCGAGCCGGCTAGGAAGCTCCTAACATGGGATCACTAGAATTCGCTTGTGCATTAAATACAACCATAAAAACCTTTAGTACGCATTGGTTCATGTTTCTTAAGACGTTCAAGCAAGTTACCGAATAGGAAGTTAGCCAGTTTTCTTAAGCCTAACATAGATGAACAATCATCCAATACAACTAACAACACACTAATAACCAATAATCAATAGCTAGATTTCATTAGATCTAAGCAAACACAAGATAAATCTAGCCTAGCATGTTAAACAAAAGACAAGAACAAGATAGAATCAAACAACAAATAGACATATTGATTGATTAATTGATAACTTATCTTCAATGTAACATGGAAGATCTCAAGGCAAAAAGCCTTGAAAGAGCTGCCAAATTCGTCCTAGGGTTTTCACACACAAAGTTCCCCAATAAGTTCCACAATAAGTTCCACCCTAATGACAAAGAATTGCAAAACTATATATAGATTTTTAGATCTGACGGCGTCACGTTATGGAGTGTGACGCCGTCACCTCGCCGCTTTTAGGGTTCCCGGATGACCTTCTTGACGCCGTCCCTCTTTAGCTCTCTAAAATCCGTTCTGGCTTATCAGGGGTTGATGCCGTCAGGATTATGCGTGACGCCGTCCCTCTCTAAATTACCCCGTGACGACCTTGATCAGATTAAAGCGTGACGCCGTCAGAATTTCATGCAAATTTCACTGGCTTATCATGAGTAATTTTCACATCCACCTTTTTATTGCCAAGCCGTGACGCCGTCTGGAGAGGATCCTGACGCCGTCAAAGGTAACTTTTAGCATGATTTTGAGACTTTGTCGTTTTATTCACTTTTATGCTCCAAAAACGTCCAAAATGCCTCCTTTTTCCAGATTTCTCCTCAAAAGTACCTAAAATGACAAAAGGAACGATTTAGGGCAATATTTGATCAAATGAATACGATTTAGGGCTTAAATGACCCCTTAAAAGCGGTACACTTTTCGCTTCATCATCCTACAACTCCAAATATAAGAATTTACAAAGATCATTTACTTGATCTTGTAATTGGTGATGTACAGTCTGGTGTAAAGACAAGAAGAATGACAATGACAAAGGATTCAAATGAACAAGGTTTTATCAGTGCTGTTTATGAAGGGAAAACAAATGAAGACCTTCATACTTGTTTGTTTGCTTGTTTCCTATCTCAGGAAGAACCCAAGAAAATTGCTAAAACTCTAAGTGACCCATCCCGTGTAGAAGTAATGCAAGAGGAGCTTTTACAGTTTAAGCTTCAAAAGGTTTGGGTTCTAGTAGATTTGCCTTAGGGAAAGTGGGCAATTGGTACAAAATGGGTGTTCAAAAACAGGAAGGATGATAGAGGTATTGTCATCAGGAATAAAGCAAGGCTGGTTGCACAGGGCTACACTCAAGAAGAAGGCATAAACTATGATGAGGTTTTCGCCCCTGTTGGAAGTATTGAGGCAATAAGGCTTTTTTTAGCTGATGCTTCATTTATAGGATTCATGATGTATCAGATGGATGTAAAGAGTGCTTTCATGTATGGTACAACTGATGAAGAGGTTTATGTTATGCAACCACCAGGGTTTGAAGATCCTGATCATCCTGACAAGGTCTACAAGGTAGCGAAAGCTCTTTATGGTTTACATGAAAATGGGTTTCACAGAGGAAAGATTGATAAGACCTTGTTTATCAAGAAGAAAAAAGGGGATATTTTGCTTATCCAGGTCTGTGTTGATGATATTATTTTTGGCTCTACAAAGAAGGAGATGTGTATTAAGTTTGAGAAGCTGATGCATGACAAGTTCCAGATAAGTTCCATGGGAGAACTTAATTTCTTCTGAGGGTTGCAAGTCAAGCAGAAAGAAGATGGGATATTCATTAGTTAGGATAAATATGTAGCTGATATCTTGAAAAAATTTGGGTATACTGATGTCAAGACAGCTAGCACCTCAATGGATCCAGACAAGCCTTTGCTTAAAGATGCAAATGGTGATGATGTTGATGTTCATCTCTACAGGTCAATGATTGGATCATTGATATATCTCACATCATCCAGACTAGATACTATGTTTGTTGTATGTGCATGTGCCAAATTTCAAGTCACTCCTAAGGCTTCACACTTACATGCAGTAAAGAGGATTTTTAGGTATCTAAAAGGTCAACCTAAATTGGGCCTTTGGTATCCTAGAGAGTCTTCATTTGATTTGGTGGCTTATAGTGATAGTGACTATGAGTGTGTAAATACTCATCATTTTTGTCTTATCTGAACTGCCAAAACATCTAAAAACACTCAGAAATGTATCAAAATACTGAAAATATCCCAGGGATTGTGTTTTATATGTTTCAAATGCAAAATGTTTAAAAACAGTTGAAAAACGAACAAAGTTTGCAAAATTGGCAGTTTCAGTCCCTCAGCTTTCAAAACTTGTTAAAATTAGTCCCTAGGCATTTGTTTTGTAAGAAAAGTCACCAAAGGTCCTTTTTAAATCATAAGTTGTCATATTTAGTCCTTTGGTGAAAAGTTTCAACAATTTACAAGTTTGGTCCCTGCACTTTCAGAATTTGCAAAAATGGTCCCTGGGAAATATTATTGTTGGAAATATCATGAATGGTCCCTGGATTATTGAAACATGGCAGGAATTACCCTTGGTTTATTTTGGAAGATGTACAATTTTGGTCCTCCAATTTTCAGAAATTACAAGAATGGTCCTTGTGATTTAACTACAAACCAACCGGATCCTTAAAAAAATAAAACAAACCCATCCCTTATAACTAAACCCAGCCCACAAGCCCAATCAAATAAACCCGACCCAATCCCTTTTATTTAAACCGAAAGTTTGACTTCGGTCAAACTCATCCCTGCAATACCACCCCCGCCAAAAACCACCCTCCAATACCACCATCTCCACCGCCCTTCTGACACACCCACCCCCCTCTTCCTTCCTCTATACTTCACCTAACATGCCAAACTCAATTAATGCTTCTTCCCCACTCTCCTCTGACCCATTTTCCACTCACTCAATTTTGGCGCCAAAATTGAGAATCGAAGGCTCAGATCAATTGAAGATTAATCAAGGGTGCACAAGTGTTCAGAGATGAAGTGAAGACTTATCCCACCTTAGTGTAGTATTTATAGAACAATGTAATAGATAAAAAAAATGGGTAGTTAAATTTAGTGTAATCGTATTTCAATATTTAGTATCCATAACTTGTAATTTCAAATTCTAAGTTGTAATTTATGTTGAATGTAATCAGAGTAACCTTATTTCAAGCAATCTTGTTCTAGATATTAAGTTATGATCAATTTCAAATTATCTGTTAAATCGAATTAGTGCTAAGTACTTATTAATCATCATACAAAGTTCAAAAACCATTGCTATAAGCTTATGAAAGCTTTTTATAGCTTTGTGTAAGCTTATCTTAGAAGTCATCTGCTTAAATCTCAAAATATGAAGAAGGTCAACAAAAGTCAACTGCTGAAGCAATAAGCTCTTATTTGGAGTATAAGCTAATTTGGAAAGTTTATTGTGGTTTTCTAGCTTGTGTTAAACAAGCTAGATTGGTTCTGTTCTAGTCTTGCTATCCCAATAGCCCCACCTCAGTTGTGAGCTTTTTGAATTTCTAGCTTAAAATTCCAATTGACTGTGCAACTGCTTATTTGTAGCTTATTTTTATTATTTTTAACTCACTACAAGTTTCTAAGTTTATTTCATTAGTATAATCAGTTAGACATAGCCTTGTTCTTTATTTCTCTTTAAAACACTCAAAAAAGCCAAAAACAGCCAATAAGGCATAGCTTATCATACTGCTTATTTATGTGTTAAAAGTTGATCATTAGAGTTTAACTAAGTTGTTTAATCAGTAAAACCTAGACTTGTAGTTTATAAAATTGTGTTTCATTTGCTAAATCCTCAACAGACACATATTAAGGGTTGTTTGGTTTAGCAGTCAAACTAGGTCAAACCGAGTGTTACCGTAGATTGACCACAAGCTTTACTTCACACTTACTTTTCTTGGCCAATATAAGCTGTTTACAAGTTTGGATTGGCCATTTAGATAGAATTGGCCATTTTGCATACCCTGTGGGAATTTTAGCCTAGGAAAAGCTCAAATAAGCCATTTATAGCCATAAGCTTATTTGGCCCTTTTTCTTGGGTTCTCTGAGTCCTTTGTGATCCATTTGAAGCATACACAAGAGTTGGTTTGGAAGCCTTTGGCTTGTGCACCTCTGCACAACCCTGCACATCAGCAGAATCAATATATACTGATTGCTGTGACTGCTGAACTCACCCAATTTGTGGCTTATTTAGAAAAGCTCTGGCCTTGATTTTTGTGTTTCTGAATTGCTCATACTACTAGCTCACTTTTGCCCCCATTAGATTGCATCTCAGAGCTTATTTCAACTGCTTAATTTGCCTTGCAAGTTTGCATATTTCTGAGTTTTCTGTTTGAGATTTGCAACTGCTAATCTTCTTATCAGCTTAATCTCTTGTGCTTATTTGTACTTTTCAGTTGTTTTGTGCTTAAATAAGTATATTAAACCTTTCCTGAGCATTTGGTGAACTTTTGTGCTTATTAGCTTATTTCTAGCTTATTGACTCAACTGCTTATCTGTCCAACTGCTTATTTAGGTTCATTAAACTTCTGCTTTTAATTTTCCTATCTTTTAAATATTAATTTAGACTTATCCTGAATTTTTCAGATTTTTCTTAAGTCATTTGATATTTTTAATCTTTTTAATTAGTTTCTATTAGTAATTAAATCATAATAAATAAAATAATAATCAGAAAAATATAATTCTAATTTTCATAATTTTCTTTTGTCATTTTTAATCTAGGAAAAATATAATCTTATTTTTAGACCTTAAGAAAATCAAAAATAAAATTAAGTGATAGCTTCTATTTAATAGAATTTATCTTTTTAAATTTTAATTAAGCATTTTTCATTTTTATAATTTTCTTAGCTTCTTTTAACTTAATAATATTTATAGAAAAAGTTTTAGATTTTTCTTTGTTTATTTAGTATTTATAAAAAATCAAAATAGTTTAAATAATAATTAAATAGTAATTAATTAATAATAATTAGATAAAAAGTGTAATAAATATATTTTTAGTTTTAAAATAAGTTTTATAATATTTTAGATTTATCTAAGTCATAATTTCATTTTTCTAGGTTTATTTCTTATTTTCTTACTCTTTAGGTAATTATTTAATAGTTAAAAATAGTTTTTAATTAATAATAAATAATTAATAAGTCATATAAATAATTTTCTTTTATCTTTAGGTTTATAAAAAAGTTATTTTCATATTTTTAGCATTAATATTTCTTCATTTTCACTTTTTATTTTGTACGTTTACTGATGAAGCGAAAAGTGTACCGCTTTTAGGGGGTCATTTAAGCCCTAAATCGTATTTATTTGATCAAATATTTCCCTCAATCATTTCTTTTGTCATTTTAGGTACTTTTGAGAAGAAATTTGGAAAAGGAAGCATTTTGGACGTTTTTGGAGCATAAAAGTGAAGAAAACGGAAAAGTCTCAAAATTATGTTGGAAAGTACCTTTGACAGCGTCAGGGATTGGCCAAGACGGCATCATGGCTTGGCAAAAGAGGTGGATATGAAAATTACTCATGATAAGCCAGAGAATTTTGCATGAAAAATCTGACGGCGTCACCCTTTGAAGTGATCAAGGCCATCACGGTTTAACTTAAAGAGGGACGGCGTCAAGCTCAATTCTGACGGCGTCACCCCTTGATAGGCCAGAGCGGATTTTGGAGCACTAAAGAGGGTCGGCGTCAGGAAGGCCATCCGGGAACCCTAAAAGCGGCGAGGTGACGGCGTCAGGATCTATAACGTGACGCCGTCAGCCCTTAAACTCTATATATAGTTTTACAATTTTTTGTCATGAGTGTGGAACTTATGGTGTGTAACTTTGGAGGAGAAACCCTAAGACGAATTTCTGCCATTTTTAAGGGTTTTCATACCCTTGGATCTCCCATGTTTAATTGAAGATAAGTGATTATTTAATCATTCAATATGTCTATGTGTTGTTTGATTACATCTTGTTCTTGTCTTTTGATTAACATGTTAGGCTAGATTTATCTTGTGTTTGCTTAGATCTAATGAAACCTAGCTATTGATTATTGGTTATTAGTGTGTTATTAATTGTATTGAATGATTGTTCATCGATGTTAGGCTTAAGAAAACTGGCTAACTTCCTATTCGGTAACTTGCTTGAACGTCTTAAGAAACATGAACCAATGCGTACTAAGGTTTTTATGGTTGTATTTAATGCATGAGCGAATTCTAGTGATCCCATGTTAGGAGCTTCTTAGCCGGCTCGACATAGGAGTGAAGTAGGAGCTTATAGAGTTGGGGAAGTACGTACGCCACCCCACGATTGGTATTAAGGAATACACCCGTCATCCACGCGATTAATACACACTAATCAACCGGTAAAAGATAGTTAGGGAGTAAGGAAATCTAAGTAAACACATTTCTCTCCACATAAGTTTCCCAACCTTTTCATTTTCAGTTATTTTATTTTATTTGCATTCGTAGTAACTTGGGTTAGTTGACTAGCAACTAATTCCGCCCACTCCTTCAAACCCGAGATTTTACTTGCTTTCATAAAATTATAAAAACACAAAAAGAATCTTCTCTCACCCTTAGACCTATTAGAGTAGTTTTTCAATCCTAACGACACTATTCCCTGTGGAGAACGATCAATCCCCCGTACTTACCACTACACTATACTACATCGGTCAGGTACACTGCCTGGTGGGGTTGTAAGCCTCTTGAGATCCCTCGAGAGGTAAAACCTGTTGTAAGGTCGCAAAACCACGCATCAAGTTTTTGGCGCCGCTGCCGGGGAGTAGTTATTGCTTAGGTTGAAATTTCTTTTTATTAGGTCTACTCATTAGATTCCTATCTTAGTGAGATTTTTATTTTCTTTTTATTAGCTTTCTTATAGTCTATCTTTTTCTTTGTGCCCTTTGTTTGTAAAACCATTTCTCATTTGTCACTATGGCGGATGAAATTCCATTTAGATCATTGACAATTGAGGAACAATTATATTTCACCAATAGATTTGCTTCCTACGATGAATTTTTGCGTAATCTTAGTGACACCCAAGAGGATTTGGGGGTAAAGTTAGATGGGTTTGATGAATTCTGTGCATGTGTGATTTCTATTAGACGATCATTATCAGGATCAATTCCTTTTAGTGAGACTCAATGGATGAATTTTGAGGAAAGCTCCTTCACCATGGCCCATAAGTACGACGAATTGGTGGATTCGTATGAGCAAGATAACCTAGTTTCTAAGAACATGAACTTAGAACCCGACCAAGATTGTGAGATGGTTAATGTTGAACTACCTAGGTGCATGCTTGGATTAGATTTCACCAAGACATATGATGAGTATGAGGAATCCTTTAGGCAAATGGAACATAGTGATCAAGTTATTGAGAATGATTCTTATGAATCGGACCAAGAATTTGAGATGAATAGAAAAGGATTTGAGATACCTAGGTGCATGTTGGGGATAGACTTCAACAAATCACATAATAAGCACATAGGTAATCAAGATAAAATGGAGGATAAGGTGGATAATCCAAGCCCACAAAGTACCCCACAAGTCCTACCATCATTTGAGGCACCCACACCGCCCGTGACTTACCCGGAAGAAGTAGAAGAGACTTTAGGAATCCCGATGGAGGTAGAACCCTTGGACCAAGCACAACTAGAGGATATAGGTTTGAATACTTTTAGTGATAACCTTACTCTTAGTTCTAGGGAATTTCCTAGTGTCGATGAACCGGAACCTCAATCTTTACACAACTTTTCATCCTTAGATTTACATCTAGGAGACAAAAGAGGAACCGACCCACCCATCAACCAATATTATCCGGGTAGTTTTAGGATGAAGGAAGCCATTCACTCACCCCCTTCACCTCACGTGGCATATTTCCACCCTAAGGGTGTGTATCGCTACTTTCACCCGCACTTAATCCTAAGTGTAGGGAAAACCTCCCCTATTTCTGTTAAATAAGGGTAGAGTCAGGCTCGTGACTCGAACAAAAACAAGCGCTTCTTGGGAGGCAACCCATGTTTTTAATTGTTTGATGTTTTTTTTTATTTGTCTGTTTGTGTTATATATGCTTAATCATAATTGTTAAATTTTCATGTTTCGAATAATTTGTGAAAATGCTTTTTTTTTTTTTTTAACTTCGTCTTAACTACATATAAAGGTATTTTGCAAAAGTTAAGTGTAAGGGAAATCTAAATCGGTTTATTAGAACAAATGAACATGAATCGTAATAATATTAAATTAACATACATATTAGTATTTGTTTGAGTCAAATGCTTGTATCGAGTCATAATGATGTTTTGCAGGATTTCCAGGAAGTAAGGTATAGGTTTTTCCAAAATTTTTCCGGAAACTTAACATGAGAATTCTGTCAGATCATTTCTGATGGCGTCAGGCGTTACAACCTGACGGCGTCAGGTTTTAATTTTCTGAAAATTTTGAAAGTTTTGTTTTCATAAAAAGTTTTTATTAAATCTCTAACTTATAATCTCCATGAATCTGCAAAATTATCATTCCACAAGCATTATATCCTTATATATAGAGTTTATCCCGCCGATGTTATGCAGGTTTTCGTGTTTGTTTTCTCAGGTTTAACAAGTTATTCTAGACAAGGAAATGTTTGTTGGATCAAGCTTTTGGCGATGCATTAGTCGTAAAGCTTCTACATTCTCTTGGAAGAAGATCTAACCGTGTTACCACATTATCCACCGAGCGAATCAGGGGAGTATTTGATTTCATTCTTTTACCTTATTACTTTTACATCTTTGTATTTGAACATTGGGGACAATGTTCATCTTAAGTGTAAGGGGGGGTAAAGTACGATTAGAGAATGCTATTACGCTTGATTTTTGTTTGTTTAATGGTAGATGTGTAATAAAACTGAGATAAATACCTGTTAGGGCAATTTTAGTGCCAAATTTAAAATTTTTTACAACATTTAGGAGTGAAACTTTGATCTTAATGAGCGTCTCACGGATAGGAGTTATATGACTAGCACAAAAACCGTACCACTAAAAAAATTTTCCACCCCCAAATATGTGAGGTTCGCCCCTAGAATTAGTAGGAAAAGCATTTATGCTATGATGTGTGTACCGGTAGCACTTAGATTCTAGAACTTGCGTTAGGACCATTCCGAGGCCACAAGTGAGACTACATTCGTGTAGTTAGATTTACTACATGATAAGAGGCATTAGGATTAACCCATTGTTTTACACCTGTGTTTTTGTTATAATTACTTTGGCTACATTGGTCAAATAATTCTCCCACACCCTTTGCGTTGTACTCATTTTTAGTACACGATACCCCTAGTACACCCCTCAGAGCCTATCTTTTTGTTTCTAACTTTAAGCATTTTACTTAAAGGAAGAATTTGTTACACCCCACTCAAATGTACACCCAAATCGCCTTAGCCTACCTTGTATGCACTTATTTTTAGTGCATTATTGTGACAACATTTGTTTAAACCCAAGTTAATTATCTAATTGATTACATGGTTGCTAAGTCGAGTCATATCCTTGTACATATTGTTTTGGGACGATTGGGACTCATGGGTAAAGTACTAGTGTAATGGAGTAATGGGGAAGAACATCATTTATTACCCCCATATGTGCTAAATATTTTAAAAGTACTCCAAGTTTTTCGATTATCTTAATTCGAGTCATTAGAATAGTTATTTGTAAAGTTATGTAAAAGTTCAAGTGTAAGGGGAATGCAACGCCCCTATGATGTATTATTTTGGATGGTAGGGCAAGAGTGTATGAAAAAAAAAAAAAAAAAAAAAAAGTAGAAAAAAACATACGGACTACCATCCCGTTTCATTTTATGTTTATTTTATGTTTTTGTTATTTTGTTTTTAGCTTAAGATTGAGTCGAGTCTTGGCTTAGCAACATTGTATAGTACATGTAATTAATCAAGATCTTTAACTCGCCACCAGTAAAATATCCCTTATCCAACAAAACCGTGTTTATCATATCCCTACACCTCATGTTATAACCCATGTAAAAGCCCTCTTTGATAGTTTATCTTAGGTGCTTACGCCTAGTGGAGAAGGTTTTCGATCCTTGCCCAAGCCTATGGTAATCTATTTGCTATGACAGGTAGTGAGAGATATTATCCGTTTTCATTTATGAGATTTATTTTGATGACACTTGAGAGATGTGAGTATCTAAACACTACTTGCGAGGTGCTAGTTTGTAATCTCCGTGCTTATTATGATTAAAGTGGAACGACTATTTGTTGTAATTACTTTTATATTAGCATTAAATGACCCCTAACTTGTATTTTGATTAGAATAAAAGCGCATTTGCTTGAGGACAAGCAAATCTCAAGTGTAAGGGTATTTGATGAAGCGAAAAGTGTACCGCTTTTAGGGGGTCATTTAAGCCCTAAATCGTATTTATTTGATCAAATATTGCCCTAAATCGTTCCTTTTGTCATTTTAGGTACTTTTGAGAAGAAATCTGGAAAAGGAAGCATTTTGGAAGTTTTTGGAGCATAAAAGTGAAGAAAACGGCAAAGTCTCAAAATTATGCTGGAAAGTACCTTTGACGGCGTCAGGGATTGGCCCAGACGGCGTCATGGCTTGGCAAAAGAGGTGGATATGAAAATTACTCATGATAAGCCAGATAATTTTGCATGAAAAATCTGACGGCGTCACCCTTTGAAGTGATCAAGGCCATCACGGTTTAACTTAAAGAGGGACGGCATCAAGCTCAATTCTGATGGCGTCACCCCTTGATAGGCCAGAGCGGATTTTGGAGCACTAAAGAGGGACGGCGTCAGGAAGGCCATCCGGGAACCCTAAAAGCGGCGAGGTGACGGCGTCAGGATCTATAACGTGACGCCGTCAGCCCTTAAACTCTATATATAGTTTTACAATTTTTTGTCATGAGTGTGGAACTTATGGTGTGTAACTTTGGAGGAGAAACCCTAAGACGAATTTCTGCCATTTTTAAGGGTTTTCATACCCTTGGATCTCCCATGTTTAATTGAAGATAAGTGATTATTTAATCATTCAATATGTCTATGTGTTGTTTGATTACATCTTGTTCTTGTCTTTTGATTAACATGCTAGGCTAGATTTATCTTGTGTTTGCTTAGATCTAATGAAACCTAGCTATTGATTATTGGTTATTAGTGTGTTATTAATTGTATTGGATGATTGTTCATGGATGTTAGGCTTAAGAAAACTAGCTAACTTCCTATTCGGTAACTTGCTTGAACGTCTTAAGAAACATGAACCAATGCGTACTAAGGTTTTTATGGTTGTATTTAATGCATGAGCGAATTCTAGTGATCCCATGTTAGGAGCTTCTTAGCCGGCTCGACATAGGAGTGAAGTAGGAGCTTATAGAGTTGGGGAAGTACGTACGCCACCCCATGATTGGTATTAAGGAATACACCCGTCATCCACGCGATTAATACACACTAATCAACCGGTAAAAGATAGTTAGGGAGTAAGAAAATCTAAGTAAACACATTTCTCTCCACATAAGTTTCCCAACCTTTTCATTTTCAGTTCTTTTATTTTATTTGCATTCGTAGTAACTTGGGTTAGTTGACTAGCAACTAATTCCGCCCACTCCTTCAAACCCGAGATTTTACTTGCTTTCATAAAATTATAAAAAACACAAAAAGAATCTTCTCTCACCCTTAGACCTATTAGAGTAGTTTTTCAATCCTAACGACACTATTCCCTGTGGAGAACGATCAATCCCCCGTACTTACCACTACACTATACTACATCGGTCAGGTACACTTCCTGGTGGGGTTGTAAGCCTCTTGAGATCCCTCGAGAGGTAAAACCTGTTGTAAGGTCGCAAAACCACGCATCATTTACGTTTATTTAAATTTAAACGTACGTTTTTAGATTTTAGACGTTTTAAGTAATTTGGTTCCCTGTATTTATTTCTTATAGCTTGTTTAAAGCTATTCTCTTTTATTTCCTTAGTCCAATAAATTCCAAAAACCCTTTTCCATTCAATAGCACTTGATCACAATTCGTCTTTAAACACAATTTCACGCTTCGCTGGGATATAACGACCCGGGAAAACACTATACTCCTTGGTTATTTGTCTTCAAGTAGTTTGACTTTATTTGACCACATCCGTGGTTGATTTAAGTTGACTGTTTGAGGCTAATCAAATTTTGGCGCCGCTGCCGGGGAGGTGTGTTGCGTGTTTTAAACGATTTGCAGTATCGTGTTTTTAAAACCCAATCTGTGTATATCTTATATCTCTTGTATATTCATCATATATAAAGCAAAACACTCGTGAAGTTAATTCGTTTAACGGATCGAGTACCAAAAATATCGTATTTCAATTTCCCATAAACCATATAAAAAAAAAAAAAAAAAAAAAAAAAATATTTTTCTTTTCTTTTCTATACATATTATCATATAAAAAAATAAAAACACCAAAAATATTTTCCGTTTTCTTTAATAAATAAACAATAATAAAATTTACCATTGAGAACCAAGACAGAGTACTACCTAACTGGGGGTACGACCATAATAAGTTCCCAAACATCAGATTTAAAACTTGCCTTTGTGTCACTTGCGAATATCGGCTCACCTTTGATTGATAAACAAACTATAACGGAGGTTTAAGGATAGTCTGACATTAAATTGTCAGACTGAAAGAAGCGGGTTTTTAAGGAGCATTAATTGCCCACCTTTGCTTCTCCGCTACTCTGTGCGTTTATCTTTTAGAGAGCTACCGTACGCTTGTTGATTATTGGTTTAAGTTCACTTGTGTTTTGATTCGTTCTTGATTTAATTAAAATATTTTACTTAGTGCATGCGCACTCGTTCTTCCACGTCATCAAGCCCTTTACGTGAACTCGTAGATATTTCGAGAAGACGTAATCGTAGACGTGCTGCCCAAATAGTCAAACCCGAGATTCGTACTGTTCTCACTGATAATATGGCAGACGAACGCACTATGGCTGAAATGCTCCAGGCACCCACCGAGGGTTACGGAGATGCCATCGTTTTACCAGCCATCGATTCTGATCATTTTGAACTGAAAACACATTTGATTCAGCTCGTGTCCACAAACCAATTTCACGGGTTTTAACGAAAGGATCCATATGCACACATTCGTTGGTTCAATAAGTTGACCTCCACAATCAATTACAAGAATGTGCCGCAAACAGTTATCAAATTGATGCTATTTCCATTCTCACTTGAGGGGGCAGCCCGGATTTGGCTGGATAAAGAACCCCCTCGATCCATTGAAACCTGGGAAGATCTCGTTAAGAAATTTGTAAATTATTTCTTCCCTCCATCAAAGACGACTAATCTAAAAAATGAAATTGCTGGATTTCGTCAAGGTTTTGATGAAAATTTCGGAGAGGCATGGGACAGATTTAAAGATCTCCTAAGAAAATGCCCACATCACGACTTCACGGTGTTACAACAGATAAATACGTTTTATAATGGGTTGACCCAAAACGATCAAGATGCACTTAACGCAGCCGCTAGTGGCAATATCTTGAATCGTAAACCTAGAGAGGTGGTTGAAATTTGTGAAAATAAATCAAAAGTTCCTATTTCTAGAAACAAAGTGAATGTTCCTGTCACTCCTGCTGCTTCTTCATCCGATAACTCATCAGAGTTAGCCTTCCTTACGGATTCAATGCGTTGCATGATGAAGGAAATGAAAGAACTGAAGAGTGAAATTCATAAACCGGAACAAATCAAAGCAATAAACAAAGTGTGTGAAACTTGTGGTGGCCCACATGCATATTATGATTGTCAAGCAATCGATGCTTCTCTTTACCCAGCTCCCGTGGCTGCAGTAAACCAAAATCAATACCGTCCGCATGCTGAGACTCAGTACTGAGCACCGAATGCTATGGTACCACCTGGTTTTCCACCCGTGCCCCATCAAAATAATAATCAAAATCGCTTTGTTCAAAATCAGGGACAAAATTTTAACAATTCTCAAAATTTCAATCAAAACCGAGGTCAGAATCAGGGTAATCATAACCAAAAACCATGGAATGTCCAAAATCAAAATCAGACATCCTCAGATGAGTTGCTTAGGCAATTCATAAAATCTCAAGAGGAGACAAATAGAACTCAATATCAGACAAACCAGTTATTGGTTACCCAAATAAATGACATAAAAAAATCATTAACTGATCTACCTTCTACCTCGGGAGGTCTCCCAAGTAACACTGTTGTCAACCCAAGGGGTGAACTCAAAGCTGTCACTACACGTAGTGGTAAAGCTCATGTTGGACTCAAGGTGATAAAGGACCCGGTACTTCCCACTAACAATGGAAGTGCTAAATACGTCCAACCTTCGGTCATCCAACCTTCGGTCATCCAAAATTCTACACCCACAATTGCTCCTCAACCGTCAAGAATAGATCCTACTCTATCACGATTTACGGTTAAAAGTTTGTCAAGCAAACGTAGTGAGCAAAGGACAGCCAGATATTATTCCGATATGCTCAATGCTGTTCCTGTCAGTGTACTTGATGACAGTGATGATGATGAAGATACCACTTTCGTCAAAGCTATCACCACTCGGAGTGGTGCTGCTTATGAGGGACCATCTGGTCCTATTCCTCCTCCGTTGTTTGAAATGGAAAAAGAGACGGAGGATACAACGGACAAAGTGCAAATTCCAAGCCCACAAAGTACAGCACATGTCCATCCTCCGGTTGTCCCTAACAAGAAATCCAAACCAGGAGTTGTCTTTGAATCTGTTAAGACTCCTGAAGTTGTAGCCCCTAAATCCAAACCTCATATTCCTTACCCATCGCGCTTAAATGAGCAAAAGCTCCGTGAGAAGGCTAGTCAACAAATGGACAAATTCTTTCAAATCTTTAAAGAATTACATTTTGACATAAGTTTTGCGGATGCTATCATTCTGATGCCCAAATTTGCATCAACAATCAAACACTTATTAAGCAACAAGGAAAAACTGATTGAAATGGCTAAAACTCCATTAAATGAGAACTGCTCAGCGGTTATCTTGAAAAAGCTTCCGGAGAAGCTTGGAGATCCTGGAAAGTTTCTACTACCTTGTGTATTTCCGGGAATGGTTGAATGCTATGCCTTGGCCGATCTTGGTGTAAGCATCAACCTGATGCCTCATTCAGTATGGAAGAAACTTTCTCTTCCGGCTCTTACTACTACATGCATGACTCTTGAGCTTGCAGATCGAACCATATCTCATCCATGCGGCATTGCCGAAGATGTGTTTGTGAAAGTAGGGAAGTTCCATTTTCCAGCTGACTTTGTGGTTGTTGAATTCGACGCAGATCAAAAGATTCCTCTAATTCTTGGAAGAGGATTCCTAAAAACGGGCCATGCTCTTATTGATGTATTTAAGCATGAGATCACACTGCGTGTGGGTAATGAAGCTGTTACCTTTAACCATGATCAAACATCGAAGTACTCCTCAAATTATGACTCTAAATCGGTTAACCGAATCGATGTCATTGATATTGCTTCAAAGGAGTACTCTCAAGAAATTGTTGGTTATTTTCATAATTCTGTGAGTGGTAATCCACCCACATCTTCTCTACCTGTCATTTCCGACTCTTCCCCTTCTCTCACTCCGTTTGAGGGAAGTAATTTCAATTTGGAAGAGATCGAGGCTTTTCTCAAGTGTGATTCATTTCTGGAAGGAATTGATGACGCTGAGATTGATCTGGAGGGAGATATTCTCCCCTTGAGAAAATGTTGAATCAGGACAATTCTCCTCCGCTCCCTCCCGTTGAACTTCATAATGAGGAAATCAAATCAGTTGAGAAAAACGATGAATTTCCTGAGGTCGAACTCAAAGACTTACCACCTCATCTTGAGTACGCATTTTTGGAGGGTGATGATAAATTACCCGTCATTATTGCTAAAGACTTAAGTGATGAGGAAAAGATTGCTCTAATAAAGGTTTTAAAGTCACACAAGCAAGCAATTGCTTGGAAACTCTCCGACATAAAGGGTATCGACCCTGAATTTTGTACTTACAAGATTTTAATAGAGGATGACTTTAAACCAGCAGTCCAACACCAGCGAAGGGTGAATCCCAAAATCCACGATGTTATCAAACAAGAGGTTCTCAAACTTCTTGATGCAGGATTGATTTATCCCATCTCTGATAGTCCTTGGGTTAGTCCCATTCACTGTGTTCCAAAAAAGGGTGGCATAACTGTTGTCACAAATGAGGAGAATGAGTTAATTCCAACTCGATTGGTTACGGGGTGGCGTGTTTGCATAGACTATCGTAAGTTAAATGATGCCACCAGAAAAGACCATTTTCCTCTGCCCTTTATGGATCAGATGCTTGAGAGATTAGCGGGAAACGAGTACTATTGTTTCCTTGATGGTTTCTCGGGTTACTTTCAAATCCCCATTGATCCACAAGATCAAGAGAAGACTACCTTCACATGCCCTTATGGAACCTTTGCGTATAAACGTATGCCTTTCGGTTTATGTAATGCTCCAGGCACGTTCCAGAGGTGTATGATGGCCATATTTACCGATATGATCGGGAAAACGATGGAGGTCTTTATGGATGACTTCTCAGTCATTGGGGATTCATTCGAAACATGTCTCTCCCATTTAGAAAACATGTTGAAACGGTGTGAAGACACCAATCTTTGTCTAAATTGGGAGAAGAGTCACTTTATGGTCAAAGAGGGCATTGTCCTCGGCCATAAGATATCAAAAAACGGGATTGAGGTTGACAGATCTAAAGTTGATGTCATTGGTAAATTACCTCATCCCACTACCGTCAAAGGTATTAGGAGTTTTTTGGGTCATGCCGGTTTCTATCGTAGATTCATACAAGATTTTTCTAAAATCGCCCGGCCTATGACTCATCTTCTTGAAAAAGATGCTCCTTTTATCTTCTCACCCGAGTGCATCAAAGCTTTTGAAATATTAAAGAAAAAGCTTACTGAAGCACCCATTCTAGTTGCCCCGACTGGGATTTTCCCTTTGAGCTCATGTGCGATGCAAGTGATTTTGCTATCGGTGCAGTCCTGGGGCAACGAAAAGCTAAACATTTTCAGCCTATCCACTACGCAAGTAAAACCATGACTGAAGCTCAAACTCATTACACCACTACAGAAAAAGAATTATTGGCTGTGGTGTATGCCTTTGAGAAGTTTCGGCCATATTTAATCTTGACAAAATGTGTAGTGTATACGGATCACTCGGCTCTCAAATATCTCTTTGCAAAACAAGATGCAAAGCCGAGATTGCTCCGTTGGGTTCTCCTTCTGCAAGAATTTGATATCACCATATGTGATAAAAAGGGAGCCGAGAACCTAGCTGCTGATCATCTATCCCGATTAGAGAACCCACACCAAGATGTTTTCGAGAAAAAGGAAATAAATGAAACATTTCCTCTCGAGACACTCAATGCGGTTGCTTTTCGTGGAGATTCTACTACCCCATGGTTTGCTGACTTCGCAAATTACCATGCGGGTAACTTCATAGTGAAAGGGATGTCGACCCAACAGAAGAATAAATTCATCAAGGATGTTAAACATTACTTCTGGGACAACCCCTACTTATTCAAAATCTGTGCGGATCAAGTCATCCGACGGTGTGTTTACGGACAGGAAGCTATTGACATTCTAAAAGCTTGCCATGCTGGACCCACTGGGGGCCATCATAGTCCAAACTACACCGCCAAAAAGGTGTTTGATTTCGGGTTTTATTGGCCCACAATCTATAAGGATGCCCAAGATCTCATCAAAACTTGTGAAGCTTGTCAGCATCACGGAAATATTTCACAACGAAATGAAATGCCACAAAATGCTATTCAAGTTTGTAAAATCTTTGATGTCTGGGGCATTGACTTTATGGGGCCATTTCCATCATCTCGAGGAAATAAATACATTCTCGTGGCTGTTGACTATTTGTCAAAATGGGTTGAAGCAAAAGCTTTACCCACTAATGATGCCCGAGTGGTTGTAAAATTCCTGAAAGCTCTGTTTGCCCGTTTTGGAACTCCACGTGCTATAATCAGTGATCGTGGTACGCATTTTTGCAATGACAAATTTGATAAAGTCATGCAAAAGTATGGTGTAACTCACCGTCTTTCTACTGCGTATCACCCACAAACAAGTGGACAAGTAGAAGTTTCAAATCGTGGTATTAAAAGAATCCTAGAAAGGACTGTAGGAGAAAATCGTGCATCCTGGTCGGATAAATTGGATGATGCACTATGGGCCTTCCGTACAGCTTACAAAACACCCATCGGGTGTACGCCTTACAAACTTGTGTACGGAAAGGCATGTCATCTACCGATCGAATTAGAGCACAAAGCCTACTGGGCCTTGAAACATGCTAACTTTGACCTCCAAACTGCGGGTGATCACCGTAAAGTTCAAATGAATGAATTAAATGAACTACGTGATCAAGCATACGAGAACTCTTTGATCTATAAAGAAAAGACAAAGAAGATTCATGACTCTAAAATAAAGAACCGCGTTTTTAACGTTGGTGATCGAGTCCTTCTTTTCAATTCAAGATTAAAGATCTTCTCAGGCAAACTCAAATCCCGTTGGTCTGGTCCATTCACTATCACAAAGGTTTATCCATATGGTACCGTTGAGTTATCTCAAGCTGACGGGCCTAATTTCAAAGTGAATGGTCATCGTTTGAAACACTACTTTGGAGAGGATATACCACCCATGGTTGTCCCGGATCTTCAAACTTTCCCCATGAACCAATAAATGCGGGGATCGAGTCAAGCTAGTGACTCGGTGATCAAAAACATTAGCACAACATGGGTTTTCACCCGTGTCTCTGTTTTCTTTCTCTGTTCTACCACCTAGTGTGGGGGAGATACCCCACATGTTGTATATATGTATATATTTCAAAAAAAAAAAAAAAAAAAAAAAAAAAAAAAAAAAAAAAAAAAAAACGTGTTTGTGTATATAAGAATAAATGGCTATTAGTATTTCCCTTTCACGTTCTAAGTATTGGTTTCACAACCGGTTCTTTGAATATTGAGGGCAATATTCAGTTCTAAGTGTGGGGGGGAATTCTAGCGGATTTGATCAAATGTACCATCTAGTACCCCCATTTTTAGCCAAAATTTTAAAATTTTTTCTCACTTAGAACGCAATAAATGGTTATCAGTCCGCCATGTCTAACCCACATAAGGATTGGCTAATCCGAGAGCAAACGGCTCTTGGTAAAGATATATCAAATCCGTTTATGGCTTACAATTTGCCGAAAATTGTATGGTATTCGACTCACCATATCTTTATAAGTGAAGAGTTGGCTAGCCCGCAAGGTTATGGCTTGTGGTTAAGGCAGTAGAAAAACCATGATTGGTAATCAGCTCACCAAAGATAATAGTTGTAATTTATCTAAGAGTTGGCTAGTCCAGAAGCAAACGGCTTCTGGTAAAGACAAATCAAAACCGTTGACAGCTAATGATTTGCTCAAAATCATTTGGTTATCATTGTACCAAGGTATCACATACTAAAACATTGGCTACTCCAGAAGTAATGGCTTTTGGTAAAGAGAAAAATCCATTAAAACTTCATAAAAGATTGCTAGGGACTAGCAATAGTTTAGTGTGGGGGATTGATGAGTGTGTAAATACTCATCATTTTTGTCTTATCTGAACTGCCAAAACATCCAAAAACACTCAGAAATGTATCAAAATACTGAAAATATCCCAGGGATTGTGTTTTATATGTTTCAAATGCAAAATGTTTAAAAACAGTTGAAAAACGAACAAAGTTTGCAAAATTGGCAGTTTCAGTCCCTCAACTTTCAAAACTTGTTAAAATTAGTCCCTAGGCATTTGTTTTGTAAGAAAAGTCACCAAAGGTCCTTTTTAAATCATAAGTTGTCATATTTAGTCCTTTGGTGAAAAGTTTCAACAATTTACAAGTTTGGTCCCTGCACTTTCAGAATTTGCAAAAATGGTCCCTGGGAAATATTATTGTTGGAAATATCATGTATGGTCCCTGGATTATTGAAACATGGCAGGAATTACCCTTGGTTTATTTTGGAAGATGTACAATTTCGGTCCTCCAATTTTCAGAAATTACAAGAATGGTCCTTGTGATTTAACTACAAACCAACCGGATCCTTAAATAAATAAAACAAACCCATCCCTTATAACTAAACCCAGCCCACAAGCCCAATTAAAAAAACCCGACCCAATCCCTTTTATTTAAACCGAAAGTTTGACTTCGGTCAAACTCATCCCTGCAATACCACCCCCGCCAAAAACCACCCTCCAATACCACCATCTCCACCGCCCTTCTGACACACCCACCCCCCTCTTCCTTCCTCTATACTTCACCTAACATGCCAAACTCAATTAATGCTTCTTCCCCACTCGCCTCTGACCCATTTTCCACTCACTCAATTTTGGCGCCAAAATTGAGAATCGAAGGCTCAGATCAATTGAAGATTAATCAAGGGTGCACAAGTGTTCAGAGATGAAGTGAAGACTTATCCCACCTTAGTATAGTATTTATAGGACAATGTAATAGATAAAAAAAAGGGTAGTTAAATTTAGTGTAATCGTATTTCAATATTTAGTATCCATAACTTGTAATTTCAAATTCTAAGTTGTAATTTATGTTGAATGTAATCAGAGTAACCTTATTTCAAGCAATCTTGTTCTAGATATTAAGTTATGCTCAATTTTAATTTATCTGTTAAATCGAATTAGTGCTAAGTACTTATTAATCATCATACAAAGTTCAAAAACCATTGCTATAAGCTTATGAAAGCTTTTTATAGCTTTGTGTAAGCTTATCTTAGAAATCATCTGCTTAAATCTCAAAATATGAAGAAGGTCAACAAAAGTCAACTGCTGAAGCAATAAGCTCTTATTTGGAGTATAAGCTAATTTGGAAAGCTTATTGTGGTTTTCTAGCTTGTGTTAACAAGCTAGATTGGTTCTGTTCTAGTCTTGCTATCTCAATAGCCCTACCTCAGTTGTGAGCTTTTTGAATTTCTAGCTTAAAATTCCAATTGACTGTGCAACTGCTTATTTGTAGCTTATTTTTATTATTTTTAACTCACTACTAGTTTCTAAGTTTATTTCATTAGTATAATCAGTTAGACATAGCCTTGTTCTTTATTTCTCTTTAAATCACTCAAAAAAGCCAAAAACAGCCAATAAGGCATAGCTTATCATACTGCTTATTTATGTGTTAAAAGTTGATCATTAGAGTTTAACTAAGTTGTTTAATCAGTAAATCCTAGACTTGTAGTTTATAAAATTGTGTTTCATTTGCTAAATCCAAAACAGACACATATGAAGGGGTGTTTCGTTTAGCAGTCAAACTAGGTCAAACCTAGTGTTACTGTAGATTGACCACAAGCTTAACTTCACACTAGCTTTTCTTGGCCAATATAAGCTGTTTACAAGTTTGGATTGGCCATTTAGATAGAATTGGCCATTTTGCATACCCTGTGGAAATTTTAGCCTAGAAAAAGCTCAAATAAGCCATTTATAGCCATAAGCTTATTTGGCCCTTTTTCTTGGGTTCTCTGAGTCCTTTGTGATCCATTTAAAGCATACACAAGAGTTGGTTTGGAAGCCTTTGGCTTGTGCACTTCTGTGCAACCCTGCACATCAGCAAACTCAGTATATACTGATTGCTGTGACTGCTGAACTCACCCAATTTGTGGCTTATTTAGAAAAGCTTTGGCCTTGATTTTTGTGTTTCTGAATTGCTCATACTACTAGCTCACTTTTGCCCCCATTAGATTGCATCTCAGAGCTTATTTCAACTGCTTAATTTGCCTTGCAAGTTTGCATATTTCTGAGTTTTCTGTTTGAGATTTGCAACTGCTAATCTTCTTATCAGCTTAATCTCTTGTGCTTATTTGTACTTTTCAGTTGTTTTGTGCTTAAATAAGTATATTAAACCTTTCCTGAGCATTTGGTGAACTTTTGTGCTTATTAGCTTATTTCTAGCTTATTGACTCAACTGCTTATCTGTCCAACTGCTTATTTAGGTTCATTAAACTTTTGCTTTTAATTTTCCTATCTTTTAAATATTAATTTAGACTTATCCTGAATTTTTCAGATTTTTCCTAAGTCATTTAATATTTTTAATCTTTTTAATTAGTTTCTATTAGTAATTAAATCATAATAAATAAAATAATAATCAGAAAAATATAATTCTAATTTTCATAATTTTCTTTTGTCATTTTTAATCTAGGAAAAGTATAATCTTATTTTTAGACCTTAATAAAATCAAAAATAAAAATAAGTGATAGCTTCTATTTAATAGAATTTATCTTTTTAAATTTTAATTAAGTATTTTTCATTTTTATAATTTTCTTAGCTTCTTTTAACTTAATAATATTTATATAAAAAGTTTTAGATTTTTCTTTGTTTATTTAGTATTTATAAAAAATCAAAATAGTTTAAATAATAATTAAATAGTAATTAATTAATAATAATTAGATAAAAAGTGTAATAAATATATTTTTAGTTTTAAAATAAGTTTTATAATATTTTAGATTTATCTAAGTCATAATTTCATTTTTCTAGGTTTATTTCTTATTTTCTTACTTTTTAGGTAATTATTTAATAGTTAAAATAGTTTTTAATTAATAATAATTAATTAATAAGTCATATAAATAATTTTATTTTTCTAATAATTTTCTTTTATCTTTAGGTTTATAAAAAAGTTATTTTCATATTTTTAGGATTAATATTTCTTCATTTTCACTTTTTATTTTGTACGTTTACGTTTATTTAAATTTAAACGTACGTTTTTAGATTTTAGACGTTTTAAGTAATTTGGTTCCCTGTATTTATTTCTTATAGCTTGTTTAAAGCTATTCTCTTTTATTTCCTTAGTCCAATAAATTCCAAAAACCCTTTTCCATTCAATAGCACTTGATCACAATTCGTCTTTAAACACAATTTCACGCTTCGCTGGGATATAACGACCCGGGAAAACACTATACTCCTTGGTTATTTGTCTTCAAGTAGTTTGACTTTATTTGACCTCATCCGTGGTTGATTTAAGTTAACTGTTTGAGGCTAATCAGTGACTATGCTGGTGCAAGTTTAGATAGGAAGTCAACAACAGGAGGTTGTCAATTCCTAGTAAATAGGTTGATATCATGACAGTGCAAGAAGCAAACTGTAGTGGCTAATTCTACAACTGGGGCTGAATATGTGGCTGCTGCTAGTTGCTGTGGATAAGTACTCTGGATTCAGAATCAAATGATGGACTATGGGTATAATTTTATGCACACCATGATTTTCATTGATAATAACAGCACTATATGTATTATTAAAAATCCTGTTTTGCATTCTAAAACAAAGCATATTGAGATTAGATATCATTTTATAAGAGACTGCAATGATAAAAAGTTAATTCAAGTTGTTAAAATTCACACAGATAACAATTGGGCTGACTTACTTATAAAAGGTCTTGATATTGGAAGGTTTCAGTACTTTGTGGCAAGTATTGGAATGCTAAATCCATAAAGTTTTAATCTCTTTATGTCTTTGTAAAGTTTTGTACAAGATTAGTATTAGTACTGTTGGTTGTTTTAGTTTGTACTGCTAGTACAAAATAGTACTGCTAAGTTCAAATTGTTAGTCAAACTTGATATTGTTAAATAGAAAATACTTTGGATTGTGTTTTCTTGGTTTTAGACTAACATTTGCAGGATAAGCAAGCAGTATGATTGGTATTGATGTTGTGTGAGAAGCAAAAGTGGTGGAATGTTTGCAATACTATTGCTAAAAGCTTATGCAACTGATTCATGATAGAGAAGGTTTGGGGATCACTTGACAAGGGTTAACACCTGAGTTGTGAAGTTCTTTAAAATCTTTTTTTTGAAATCAACTTATGCCTACCAGGTGGTATTATTGAACATAAATTAATGGTCATAGTTAGTCAAATAGTAACTGAGCTAACTCACTCTTTACCATTCTATCATTTGATAGTGTGTTAGTCTAAGGACATCTAGTATTGAGAACAGCGAGCAAAAGTGAATCTAATATATTTGTATTAGAGGTAAAACCTGCCAAGAGCTAGAAACCATGTGAAGAAGGCTCTTTTAATGAGTCTATCTGATCACAAGCCGTATTTATACTGAAAATTATTGGTTCTCACACAACCAGAGGTTAAATCGAAATTTAAGTGTCTTCCTTTACACTTAATCCCTTCCAAATGTAGGAGTGCAATATTGTTTTGAAAGAAAATTTGAGTTAATACTGCTGAAAAAGTTTTTGCATAAAGTTTGTAATGCTAGTGTAAAACTTAGTACTGCTGGGTAACCGTTAGTGTTGTTTGGCATAACTGTTTTTTGATTATAGCCGTTGTTGATCCCAGTAGAGATTTTCGCTAACTTCCCTTTCTCATAGGTTTCCTAAATTGGATAAATACTTTATCTTACTTTAACTTATACAATTCATTCAAGAGAAGGAAACAAATTCTTAAGTCGGTCAAATTGAAACCCTAAGCATTCTATAAAAAATCTCAATTTCTCTTGCCAAACGCACATACACACTTAATCAAATATTCCCCACCGCTCTAATAAACTTTTCTTGCTCATAATGGATGATTTGGAATTTTGCGGCAAGCACAACATGGTTGCATTTTTGGAGAAAACAGAGGGAAGTAATGGATTTCATCAGATAGTATATTT
The DNA here is from genome assembly GCA_021014915.2 of Artemisia tridentata subsp. tridentata. NCBI lineage: Eukaryota > Viridiplantae > Streptophyta > Magnoliopsida > Asterales > Asteraceae > Artemisia > Artemisia tridentata. The sequence goes on from CP139507.1 coordinate 367,314,993, forward strand.
CCTTAATTCTAGCCACATCAGGTTGCTCTTACTGTGAATTCCACTATCTATGTCTCTCAAATCAAACAGTTTGGGCAGACTGCTACTGCTAATACACTTTGATAATGGAGACAAAGAAATAATTGCAACTGTAGATGGCAAAGCCATAACAATTACTGAGTCATCTGTTAGGATACATCTCAAACTTACAGATGATGATGGTATTAGTTCATTTCCAAACACTGAAATTTTTGAAACTCTTTCCAGGATGGGGTATGTGTCAGATTCTGACAAATTAACCTTTCAAAAAGGACACTTTGCCCCTCAATGGAGATTTTTCATACATACCATCTTACACTGTTTGAGTTCTAAGAAAACCTCTTGGGAGCAATTCAGTAGCAATATTCCAACTGCTCTCATTTGTTTAGCCACAAACAGGACTTTTAATTTTTCAAAACTGATTTTTGATGGTATGGTAAAAAAAGTGGATAGCAAGTACAAGTTTTTAATCTATCCAAGGCTTATTTAAATATTTTTGAATAGGAACAAAAATCTACTTCTGTCCAACAAAACTATTTACAAAACTCCTACCCCTACTCAAAAGCTTTTCAGTAACATGAGAATGATTTCCAAGGGTTATAATAGGATAGAGGTACCACTCTTTGAAACAATGCTTGTTCAGGATCAACAGGTTTAGGGTAAAGGATCAACAATCCCAGTTGAGTCCCATCACACACCCATAAGTGCTCCATCATCATCACAACCACATATCACACAAACCTATCAGAGGAGAATTAGACAGGTTTATGTGGTCCCTCAGCCCAGAACTCCTACTCACACCCCAGTAGCAGATGAGATTGTCATTGACAGATTGGGAAGGGCTACTACTACTGTCTCTAGCTTAGTAGCAGGACAGGCCAGTAGTAACATCAATAAGACCCAACCCATGGCAACATCTAATGAGTCAAGTTCTCATGAGCTTGATTCAGGTGATGGAAACCTCAGCCAACAGGATACTATGGGGATGCCCCATGATTTACTCTCCCAGGAGTCAACACACATGGAAGTGATGAGGGCAGTCAGACACTAAAGGAATTAAAGGAAGTGTGTACCACATAATCTAACAGAGTTACTAGCTTGGAATTGGAGTTGAAGCAAACAAAGCAAATCTATAGAGCTGCTTATACAAAGCTTATTCAGAAAGTAAAGAAGTTGGAGAAAAAGGTCAAGTCTAGTAAAGCTAAAAGAAGGGCAAACATTGTGGAGTCTATTGATGAAGATTCAGATAGTTCAGCTGACGATTTGGAGGATCCTTCCAAACAAGGGAGGAAAATCGCTGATATAGATCAAGATCTAAATATTACTTTGGTACATGATGATGCTGAACTTCAGGGGAGGTTTGACCAGGATATGGGTGGTAACTTTGATGCTGGTATGGATGAAAATGTTCAACAAGATACAGAGCCAATAAATATTGAAGAAGGTACAGAACTGGTAAATCTTGAAAGTAGCTCTTGCAGATACATCAACAAGTGGCAGAGTTGAAATTAGTATTGCTAATGTAATAGTTAGTACTGCCAGTGCTGCAGACAAAGGTAAAAGAATTATGCAAGAGTTTAAGCCACCAAAGAAGATCAAGAAGAGAGTTCAAGTGCAGTTAAGTCTTGATGAGTAAGTGGCAAAGAAAGCATAGGATGAAGAGCAAAGTAAGTTTGATGAAGAACAGAAGATTGCAAGGTTTTTGGTGGAACACAAACTTGCAAGTGAAGAAGATGAGAGGTTAGCACAAGAACAAGTAGATAGAGAACTAGCTCTGAAGATGCAAGAAGAAGAAAGAGCAACTCTTAATGAAGAAGAAAGGGAAAATTCCCTTAATGATCTGCTTGAAGTAATAAGGAAAAGTCAAAGTGCAAAGAAGGCTGCTGCATGAAGAAACAAATCTCCAACTCAAGCACAGATGATTAAATACATGAAGGAGTACTTGAAGAACCAAGATCACTGGATTGCAAGTCAGCTTAAAGGAAGAACATATGAAGAAATTAATGGTTTGTATTTCAAAGCCTACAAGAAAGTTCAACACTTTGTTCCTATTGGAATAGAAGAAGAAAGCAAAACTACTAAGACAACAGGGATATCTTTAGTCTCAGAGTCTTCTAAAAGACAAAAGATTAGTGAAGAATTACCCTCAGCTAAAGAACAAGAAGAAGAAGAGGAATTCACTGATGAAAAGCTTCAACAGATGATGATTATCATTCTAGAAGAAGGACTGAATGTTGAGGCATTGTAGGCAAAATATCCTAGCATTGATTGGGAAGTTCAGGATGATGGAAGGATAAAAAGTTGGAAGATCATTAGGGTTGGTAATCATAGTGAAGTATATCAACACTTTGATGACATGCTGAAATCATTTGATTGGGAGGATCTGGTGAAGTTATGGGAATTGGTGAAAGAAAGATTCAGAACATCAGATCCTAAAGATGACAAAGACAAAGTGTTATGGGTAGAACTGAAGAGGTTATTTGATCCAGATGAAGGTGATAGTTTATGGAAGTTCAATTCAGCTAATAAAGGTTTAACATGGACTCTGTAAAATTCATGTGCAGTGCATTATGTATCTACAATGGCAAGAACATATATATATACATGCTTGTAGAGAGAGACTATCCATTGGCAAAAGCAACCCTTACTTTGATGCTATCTAACAAGCTTCTAGTGGATGAGCAGACTGAGATGGCAAAAGAACTGCTAAGGGACTGAAGTATCCTCTCAAAGACAAAGATTTAATTCAGAAACTTGATGATTTGGAGGTAAATCACAAGTTTAGGGGAGGATTGTTGGGAACTAAATCAGTTAACACTTTGTCCTGACAAGCTAAACAGTTAGAACTGCTGAAGATTATAACTAACAGTACTAACTGAGTTAGTACTGCTAGTATAAATATTGGTACTGCCAGTATCAGACTTAGTACTGCTGAAGACTGATGATGAAGATGGTACTGCCAGTGATTGAAGATGTGTAATGTGATAAGTATAGAAGATATTTAGTGTATATCTTATATGTTTAGAAAGATATGTATATTATATTTCTGTAGTTATCTTGTAAAGGACTCATTATGCCTATAAAAGGAGGTCCTAAGTTAAGGTGTTAGATACATCTCTATAATACGTTTTTGTTAAGCTTCAAGGTTGTAAACCCTAGTACTACACAACAGTAGTCGTATTATTGAGCTAATAATATTGAAGCATTTTGGTGAATTGTTCTTATTAATCTAACAGAGTTTATTGTTTCATTGTTTACTGTTGCATTGATATTCTTCTAAGTATTGAAGAATAGTTTCCGCATATTCTTTGACATTCACAAAGTTTCAAACTTAGTTGTTTTGGATTTATCCAAGGTAACTTGTAACACCCCCAAATTTACAGAACGCAGCGGAAGATAACCGGGGGTATTACTCATTAGTACAAAGTACAAGTCATAGAAAATGACCCTTCAAAAAGAGACGTTTTAAAAGTATTTCATATTCGATACATTAAAATATCAGAGTATGAAAAAGGTCCCAACGGTTTTTAATATAACACAATGTTTTCAAAAGATCACGAATGTTTTAAACATAACATAAATTTTTAAAAGATAGTCTCTTCGAATGTGAAACTATGCCAAATCTTCAAAAGATATCCATGCGACTCCATCCAAGACTTTCTTGCCTAAAATCTGAGATAAAACATGCTAAAAAGTCAACACAAATATTGAGTGAATCCATAGAGTTTAATTAAATAAACAGTTGATCACAATATATCAGTTTAAAAAACGATGGCTTACATTGTTATACACCCATGATTTGAGAGTAGTCATTATTGCACTAAGCTAATGACATCGACTACTTAAATATTATGTATGTAAATTTGCCCCAGTAGGTGCCTTGCCAAGCACCTAGAGACCCCAAATATAGTGCATCCTACCTAGACGGGGGAGTACAATCCCAATAGATCTATTCACAATATTCGCGCTCACTCGCAAGTGATTAACGATTCATGATGTGTGGGGACTTCATGGCAATATTAACACTTAGGCAATAATAGTATCAGCAAGCAATGATATTTTTAGTTCAGAAAACAGTTTTCAAACAGTTGTGATCATAATAAAAATAAGTAGCATGTATCTCCCCTACGGAGTTTGTAAACAATTAAACGAGTAAAAGGTGGGCTATGAACTCACCTCAAATTGAATGAGCAAACAACATAAGCAGATATTCAAGGAGCACTGCACAACGATAACCGGACGGCTCGACCAAGAAGATAAGGTTTATCTTAACGGAATGACACGCGAAAATGAACAAATACAAAATTTAGTTTTCCTAAGGATGATTACATCAACGTAGCACATTGATAAAATTTAGATTTCCAGCTTTAGTTTGGTGGTTGGTTAAATAAAATAAATCGTGAAAATAATACCAAGTATGTAATACATATACCTTATATATCACCTATAAGAAATAAGTGAAAATATAATACATGGCATGTATTATATTAAAAGAATGAGCAAATAAAAGAATTCAAGGTATATAATACATCGCATGTATTATATAAGAAAATCAAGAAAATAATTAATAAAATAATAGAATTCAACACGAATCCGGAAACTTCAAAATAGAGCAAAAGAAAGTTTCCGATAAAAGAAAACAACTATAAAAGCATTCTAAATGATTTAAAAGAAATTCTAAAAAAATTATAAATTTTAGTATTTTTCGTCTTTTTGTCGGAATTTAAGACAATAGGAATTTTGTAAAACTTTTACTTAGTATAGAAATTTTAGAAAATTTTGGCGTGACCCATTCGTTTATCAGACGTTTTCATATTTTACGAAACTATCATTAAGAAATTTAAAAGTATCTAACAAAATGACAAATATCCGGTGTGACAAAAATAAACAAAAACGGACCCGAGATGCCCCTTTTGGATCATCACATCCATAAGTGCACTATAATCAAATACGGCTAATCCGTAATCTAAAGATAATAAGCAAAACAAGTAAACAATTCCAAACACTCCTTTATATTTTTAATAAGCCTTACCCTTACGAAATATTGAATTGAGAGGGTTTCTAATGCTCCCTAGTAGTTTATAAGTGATACAATAGCATTCGCTAAGGTTTTCAAAGCTCAAACGGACTCAAAAACGCTTAAAACACCAATATAATTTCCAAACAGCAATGGTACTTTGACTTTTTTCAGAAAAATTGTCCGACTTTGACCAAGCTTAAATCCCTCGTTTTACATTTTCAAGCTTAAAAATCATGCGTTATCTTTAGTAAAACATCATTTCGAAAAACTTTCAGGTTTTACACTTAAGCCGGTTCGGAACCGAAATGGTCCAAAACCTCGTTATAAAAATCAGATCAGCAAGTTAATTTTATGAAATTGCTGACAAAATTTTTGTATTTTGTCAATCTTAAATCGGCTGTATCTTTTTCGTTATATGTCCGTTTTTGACGTTCTTTATTTGAAAATTTATCTATACGAAATAAGCTATCAAAAAATTAACATTTTAGCTTGTGAAAACATTTTTAAGTCACCAAAATCCTATAATTTAAATTATGACAGCAAATGATTTAGCCGAAAAACATAATTTCACATATGCCAATAATGAAAAATAAACCAAAGCAAAACACATGCAATCGGTGGGTTTCTGCAGCCAAAACAAACGCACTCCTTGTTGGAAATGCTTAGATCAAATTTAAACCTTGAATCTATATTTAGAACTTCAGTCTTATTATTATGTATAGATAGTTAGTACTTGTAATTATTTGCAGCCATGTATATGCCAAATAAGGCTGCACAAAACTCATGGTTTGGGCTATAGGCCAACAAAGCTTAGTTAGGTTAGTTAGTTATGTCATTTATGACAGTTAGTAGGTAAGATACAGTTAATATGACAGTTATGGTTAAAGGACATGTCTGTTGGTTCTCATGAACCATTACAACCTTTCTTTCATACCTGTTCATATAGTATATATAGGACTATGTAATATCAGTTTTAATAATCAATAACAGTTAGTATTTTGTGTTGAACTTTCCCTCAAAACTTTCCTGTACTTCTGTCTAATCGTTTCCACAGAATTAACATTTGTCTAAAGCATACAATGGTAAACACAAACTCCTATATTGAAGATAGATGGTCAAGATTAAAAGAAAGATCTGGCCATTCTAATATGTGGTATCAGAGAAAACTTGGGAGAGTCGTGAGGAGAAGATTGCAAGACCATTTCATTCACAGACAAATAAGAAGAGAGAAGGATTCCAGACTTGGAAATTGCATAAGGCAGATTTCCAAGGAGTGCAAGGAAATGCTCAGAAAGAAGATAGAAGAGATTCAAGCATATAATTCCACACTTCCACAGTCCCACAATGCCCCAAACAAACACAGACTTGGAAATTGCATAAGGCAGATTTCCAAGGATTGCAAGGAAATGCTCAGAAAGAAGATAGAAGAGATTCAAACATATAATTCCACACTTCCACAGTCCCACAATGCCCCAAACAAACACAGAAGGCACAAATGCTATAAGTGCAGGATAAGGGGACATATTGCAGTAAACTGTCCAAACAAAGGGAAGAACACAGAAGTTGCAGACTCAGAAAAAACTTCTAAAACACCACACACTCAAATCTTATACCCTGAGAACATCCATCTATCAACTGACTTTATGATAGAGGGCACAGATGAAGAAGGATGGGACAAGATTTGGTACATAAGCAAGAAGATTGACAGGCATGTTTGCACAAACATAAACCTGTTTGCAAAATTAAAGGAGAAATTCGGTGTTGAAAAGTTGGAGGATCCGCACAAGTTATTATTCATTCATGGAATTGGTGAAGTGCACATAAGGACAGGCTCAGGAATAATATGCATACCTGGTGCACACTACACACCAGATGTAACTTTGAACATCTTTTCTGCAAGACAATTGGAAGCACAAGGGTTGGATCTCACATTCAAAGGAAACAAGTGCATACCAGTGCCTATGTTCAAAGATCCAACAGATTGTTTTTTTGATCAGAACAAGATGAACATGAAACAAAACAAGTATATGGAGGACTACTTCAAATCACTTGATGAAAATTCTCATCATAATGAAGGAAAGACCGAAAAGGAGGATGTTTTGACATAGAAATGTGAGAAGTGTGAAGAAATTGGACACTACTCCTATGTATGTCCAATCAAATCATCAACAGTTGGAAGCAAACCAAATGAAGGGGACTATATCTATGTCAAAGGTGTTTTCTATCCAACTCAAGTTACTACATTTAATGAATATGTTGCATTTCTTGACCTATTAAAAAATGATCAAGTGATCTGTCAAGAATGGAACTTGTTTAGAGAAAAGTTTAATAAAGCTTTCAAATGGTTTTACAGTGAGTATTTAAAAAGGGAGTTGCCTGGTCCTATACCCCCTAGAATAAATGGCATTGAGATCCACTTGATGGATCTTTATAAATTGGTAGAAGGTTTAGGAGGCTATCTAAACATCTACTTTTCAAAGGGTTTTGATTATGTTTCAGAAATTTTTGGATTACCACACGAATATGGTGATCATTTTAGAAGGTGTTACAATGAATACCTTGAAGTATTCAAGTACTATTACTGCACAGCAAGGGTGCAAAAGGAGGAACCAGAAACATTTCCAAAGAAGGCCACATCAACTGTGGTTAGAGGCAAAGGGATTACTTGCCTTGAAAGTCACAGAAGTGATCAAGGAGATCAAGTGACGGCACCATGTGCAGAAGATAGAAAGATTGTACACTTTGGAATCAAATTGAAAGATTTAGAAGGAAAAGGAGACAGTAACAACTATCAATTACAGACCCAAAGCCAGTATGAGAAAGGAAGCACAAGCAAAAGGATTAAACAGAAAGAAGAGGACACAATCAGCAACTCCACCGATGATTTCACCATCATCATTTGATCAGTGAGAGCAAGAACATAATGAATTCAATGACATTTGATCTTAAAGGGGGAGAATGTTGGAAATGCTAAGATCAAATTTAAACCTTGAATCTATATTTAAAACTTCAGTCTTATTATTATGTATAGATAGTTATTACTTGTAATTATTTGCAGCCATGTATATGCCAAATAAGGCTGCACAAAACTCATGGTTTGGGCCATAGGCCAACAAACCTTAGTTAGTTTAGTTAGTTATGTTGTTTATGACAGTTAGTAGGTAAGATACAGTTAATATGACAGTTATGGTTAAAGGACATGTCTGTTGGTTCTCATGAACCATCACAACCTTTCTTTCATACTTGTTCATATAGTATATATAGGACTATGTAATATCAGTTATAATCATCAATAACAGTTAGTATTTTGTGTTGAACTTTCCCTCCAAACTTTCCTGTACTTCTGTCTAATCGTTTCCACAGAATTAACATTTGTCTAAACCATATAATGGTAAACACAAACTCCTATATTGAAGATAGATGGTCAAGATTAAAAGAAAGATCTGGCCATTCTAATACTCCTCGAACACAAATAAGCCGAAACAAATAAGCTAAACAAATAACCGCATAATAAGCTAATAAGCACATAAGCTTTATTAAGCCAAAAATCAAAATAAGACGAAACTAAACACCCTTTTTACTATGGGTTACAGCAGACACACTAACAAGCACAAATACAAACTGAAAATCCCAATAAGCACTCGAAATAAGCCAATAACCCAAAAATAAGCACTTTAGCAACAAGCTTTTTATTTAACCAAATTAACCACCATGATTTAACTATTAATTTTTACAAAAGAACCCATAGTTCCAACCGATTTCTACAACCCCAAATGGTCATTTGATTCGATTCAAAAACTTCAAAAATTGATAACATGTAAACTAGCCATCCAATTGAAAAACTAAAAAGATAGGATTGAAAGTTCGAGAAAAACCTACTTGTTGGTCTAGTATGACCCACGAATTTTATGCAATAACACACCCTTGATTTGCTGCAATTAAAACCCGATAACACGAAAGGCTCTGGCTTCGATTCTTGATGGAGATGATGGTTGAAACATGATGGAGATGTTTTTGTTGTGTAGCTGCTGTCGACACCAAGGAGAAGAGGAGAGGAAAGTTTTGTTTTTCGTGAGGGAAGTCTTGTGATAGAAATGAATTAAGCAAATGTCACTTTCTTTTTGCAAATCTTAAAAACCTATGACTTTGAAAGAAAAGAGGAGTTCATGTGACTGTGATTTGGTGAGGAGGGCGTCACAAACAAGGATTAAAAGGGAGGGATAGTTTATTATATTTTTACTCTATTCCGTGTCCCGTTGAGCTAAAGTGTAATTGCGGTACCCCGGCTTGGTGTCTTTGAGCAAAAATGCGAAAAATACATTTTTGGGAACGTTTTTATAAAAATAATAAATAACTTATTTTAATATGTTTATTAAAATAATTTATGATAATTAAATATAAAATTTAATTATTATCGTGTCGATAGGCGCTGCGTGTCGTTTTTCATAGAACGCAGGTTAGCTACTCGTTAAATAATCAAATGTGAACGTAACGCTCAGAAAGCAATAATTTGAAAATAAAAATAATTTTTTTGACTAAGAAAATTGCCAGTTAGCTACCGGTTATGCAGTATTCGATTTTACGCAATGGTAAAAGTTCAATAGTGAAAAAGTTTGATTTAAATAATATTCTAAAAAATACGGATTGTTATAGTACCTACCGCTTACGGGAATTCCATTCCGGAATTCAGTTTGTGATAATCGATTGTGAGATGTCTAAGATTAGGTGATGGTATCGGAGATTCCCTATGGTTGATTGACAATTCTAATAGCGAGGTCACAAAAAGGATTTTTTTTTTTTTTTTTTTTTTTTTTTTTTTAACCGCTTGGTGACAATAGTATCCGAGGTTGTGAGTCTCCCTCCCCGGGAGTATGGTCAAGAATATTGTTCAAAATCTTTATTTGCATAAATGCTTATACAAGTTTGACCAGAAATTATCTCAAGTTATGCATTTTCAATGTTTCAGAATTTGTAGTTATACTAGATAACACGACCTTAAAAGATTTATAATTTAATGGACGGTTTTGGAAATATGGTGTGGGTAAGATTTTTCAGCAAAAATTGATGTTTAGGCATACCGAAGGTTTTAACAAAGTTTGACCTGAAGAATTGTAGTTCATCAGAAATAATTATTTCAGAAAAAACATCACTGCTGTTTTTATGATGGTTATAAAAGCTTTGTAAAGAACGGCCCTTGAAATTGAAAGCATCAAAGAAGGTGGTATAGTCGGGTAGGCATGCCTACATAATGTTAAGTGCTTAAGAATAGAGTTCAGTTTCCAATGTTTGGTGGTGTTTGATGATGTTAGCACTAACACGTGTCATGACTTAAGTTGTTATACTAGTGACCCGAAAAGAATAGTTCAACTGGATTTTATGATGAGAGATGTTTACCTAGTTTACAAATGGAGGTTGAGCATCAATAGTTGTTCGGTATGTTAAGATCTCTTGGCATCTTGGTGTGGGAGTGGGGTCATGTCCAAATATGAATTTTTTGAGGCTGAGTTGTCTAGAACTCTTAGAGGGCACAACGTCATAGGAGTGATTGAATGATGATAGTCTGATCCTATGCTTTTACCACCAATAAGGGGAATCTTATCGTATGAAACGAATGGTGAAATTTGTAATGATGAAACAGTGTCAAGATATGATATGTTATTACCTATAGTCTCAGATAGAGGTGTTTGATTCACTTTGAAGGTTGTCTAGCGAGCAATGGAAGGTCGTTCCTAGAACGGCTAGTGATGGGTCTCGATTTATCGATTAAGTGCAAGGTGTGGGGTAAAAGCGACTGTGAAGTGCTAAGGCTGAGATGAAAGTAATTGTGCATAGATGCGAAAGTTGGTGATATCAAATGCTTATGTACTCACACAAAATTTGCAACACCCGAAGATTTAGAAGGAATTCGCTCCAAACATAATCCTAGTGTAACTACTCCAAGTATTGCAAGATTCATTTCTAAGTTGAACATAGGTGATCAGGCCATGTCCCGCTGTCCCGAGGTTGAATATAGGTGATCAGTCTATGTTCAACCGAGGTTTAATAAATTTTGAAATACTCAGTTTAGTTATAATAGTGATATGTTTTTTTTTTTCCAAAAGTTAAAATAATGAGGCCATTGTTATCATATACAATGTCTGAGAAATAAGAGAGACAATTGTAATCAGTTACAATGGCTAAGAGAGACCATCGTGTAACTCACAGTGTTTAGAAGAGTTTAGTATTCATATAGAGAAACTTTACATAGAAATATAGCGATGCTCTAGAAGGTAGACATAAGTGATCGAAAATAGTCAGCAATTATATAAATTAGTTTTATATCAATAAATAGCGGTACACTTAAAGGTAGGCGTAATGTATCGAAAAGTAAAACAAGTATTCACATAAATACCCTTTATATAACAGCAATAGTGATGATATAAGTATAACAACATAGGCAGCTAGGAGGTATATACGCACGGATATCGGATAAGGCAAGAAGAGACTCTTGGTATGAAAATTATTTACACTCTGTTCCCGAGATATAAAATGGAAAAAAGAGAAATGGAGAGGTTAAAAATGAGAGAAAAGAAGAGGAAAGTAAAAAATATTCATTTTTTGTTTTTGTTCCCAAGTTGGGGAGAAGATAAGAGAAATCTAATAAAATTATGCACAAAAATCATCTTCTCTCCAAATCATCCCAATTTGAGAAGAATATTAGGAGAGGAAATTTAGCATAATTTACTTCCCTCTTCTCTTCTCTCCAAAAAAAACTCAGGAACATAAGGATTTTGTCATTTCCTCTCCCCTTCTCTTCTTTTCTCGCCAAATAAAAACTCGAGAACAAAGTGTTATAGTCTAGGTTTCGAAAACGACCTAGTTCTCTATAACTGGAGCTCTGATACCAATCTGTGACACTGATGTGTGTTAAATTACACATATCTTTTACCTGATAAAATGGACCAAAAAGACTAAAAACTAACCAAATATGCCAAATATATGTTGTTTTTGTGTTTTTAAATGTACAGGTACGGATATTGAGAAAAGAGACAAAAACAAAGATAAAATGGACAAAACTAAGCACGAGATTGAAAACAGCACGAAAGTACGAGTCTATCGATAATTTTATTTGGAGAACCAAGGCAAAAGAAGCGAGAACGAACGACTAAATGAAGCCCACCAAGATAGCCGCCCAAACATGGCACTTTGAAATATAGTCTATTACCGTGGGCCAAAAAAAAAGGAACATGGCCCATCTACAAAAGAAAATGGCAACTTCATAAAAGGAGAAATATACTTATTTCAAAAAAAAAGGAGAATGATGGAGCGTATGGATAAGAGCCGTCACTTTCAAGACAGCCTCAATTTCATTTTTATTCTTCTCCCTTTCTCTTTTTTAGTTTTTGTTAAGATTAGTTTTAATTTTAATTAAAATAGTTAGAGGTTGTAATAAATCTTGACAATTTAAGGTATTAATCTTTGTCTAGTTTCTTTCATATCTTATTAATTTGAAGCATTTATTTCTATGTTTTAGTTAATTACTTTTTATCATTCTAATCTTTAATCGTTACATCATTTTAAATATAAGTTCTAGCATTTTTTTTTTATAAAAATTCGGTTGTTAAAAAAAAAATAAAAAAAAAAATAAAAAGTAATAATAGCTGCATTTATTTTGAAGGAAAAGGGAGGAAAGCAGTAAGTAGCAAAAATTTGAGAGCAATAGAGAGCCGCTTACATCTTTATCTTTCTTTTCTATTTCATTTTTAGTATTGAATCAAGATAACTAGAGGATAGCAGTAGGTAGAGTGGAAAAAAAAAAAAAGAAAAGAAAAGAAAAAGAAGCAAAGTGGCGGCCATCATTTTTGGAAGAAAGCTGACCTATGATTTGGGACTCTTTAAAATCCTTTTATTTTGCTTTTTTATCTTTATCAATCAAGGCTACTACATGTCATTTTTTTTTTTCCTTTTTAAATTAACTCATGTTTCTATTATGTTGTCAAATTTTCATTTCAAGAATAATTGTTAAACTAGTGACGTTGCTCTTTTAACTAGTGAGGAGATTAAGTAGTGATTAAGAGATAATTTTGTGTTAATGATGGAGCTTAAGGATGAGGTTTTAGAGCTTATGGAATAGGTCTCATCTAGCCGTCTTTATGTTTTTCATCTCATTTTGTTATCTCTAATACTTTTATCTTTTTATTTTTAGTATGTTTATAATTATTTTCATGTTTAGCTTAGTAGTTAATATTGTTGCTTCAATTGTTGCGTGTAGTATAGTTTTTATTATGTGCGAGTTGTTTAGATATATGTTAGTTTAGAAATATGCTTTTTAATGTTAGCTTAATTATTATTGTTAGCTTAGTAGTCATGCTTAACAAGTATATCTTTTTATTATATATTTCTTGTTTGCTTGCTTAGTATAATCTATTTTATTATTTTTAGTTGTTATCATTAACTTTAGATTATTTACTCACTACTAGTTTTATTATTATCTTTGCTTAGCATAATTTAGTTGTTATAATATATTTCTAGGATTAGTTTTCTTCGTTTTGACTTTTTAGGCTCGATTATTTCCCGTAATTGTGCGTTTTTAGGTTTAAATTCGTTTTTGCTTATTTAAGCTTTATATATTTGTTTTATATGCTTGTTAAGTTGTTTTTATTTTATAATTTATAACTTTGGTCTTAAAATCCAAAAATTCCCTTTTTCCATCTGATTCACACAATCACGACTTGAATTCACGAAATTCCATTCAATCCTTTGTTGGGAAAAATGACTCGGGTTACACATACTTCACTTGTGTTTCTTTGGAGAAAAATATGTGTTGATTCCATCGAATCAAATTTTGGCGCCGCTGCCGGGGAGGGCTTGAAGTGAATTTTCGATTCTCGTTTGTCGATGCGTGTTTTGAAGACCCTTCTCTCGAGAAGCTATCGTTTTCTCTCGTAAATATTTTCTTATAAAAACTCAAAAAGATTTTATTTTCAAATTTATTTTTCCTTTTTCCTTTTTATGTTTTTCCAAATTTTTCTAAATTTTAAAAGTCCAAAAATATTATTCGTTATCCTCTTTTATGTTTAATTCTTATCTCTTTACCCTCTCATTGTTTAATTCTCCACAATGATCGATTTTCCACCGTCTCATCCCAATGATCCTCGAACCATGGAGGATTTCTATCGTCCGTCACCTATCGGTAAAGGAGGACCGATCGCTCCGACATCCGTTCCAGGAACCGATTTTCAATTGAAAAATTATATGGTTCGACTGCTTCGACAAAATTGCCAATTCTACAGATTTCGAGATGAAGATGCAAACGAGCACCTAAACAAGTTCATATCTATCACTCAATCCATGAAGCCGAAAGGAGTTTCTCAAGATAGCATTCGTTTGAATCTCTTTCCATTCTCTTTATCCTACGAAGCTGAATCTTGGTTTTATACTCTTAAAACCCATTCGACTCATACTTGGGAAGAGATGTTCCTCAAGTTTCTTTCAAAATACTTTCCATATTCTAAAACGGTGCAGCTAAGGAAAGACATTCAAAATTTCCAGCAATTGCCCAAGGAATCAGTATTTGAAGCTTGGGAGAGATTCAAATCATTATTACGGAAATGTCCAGACCATAAAATTTTGTTTCTTGATCAAATCCTAACCTTTTATAATGGCATAACTCTGATTGATCGAGACAAAATTATGTTGGCAGCCGGTGGGAATCTCATGCGGAAAAGTCCACAAGAAGCTTATGATTTGATCAAGAATATGACACTTCATCATTATCAATGGGATGCTGAAGTTCAGCATGACCCTACCACTATGATGGGTGATCATTATTCCGAGAAAATTTCCGTATTGAGTACACAAATTGAGGTCCTTGGCAAGAAAGAAAATTATATAAGTGAAAATTGTCAATCTCAGCCAGGATCAGGTCATCCACACACTTTTTACTATTCAGACTCTAACGAGAGTGATGAGGATGAACCTTCAGAAGTATTAAAAGTTGAGACGTCAATACTTCCTCCAAGTGGCAATCCCACTCCGCCTTCTGAATTCGTTATTTCTGACTCTTCCCCTTCTCTCATGCCGTTTGAGGGAAGTGATATATCTACGGAAGAGCTCGAGGTTTTTCGGAAGGAAGTTATTGAAGAAGTTATTGTTGAAGAAAAGCCGTCAGATCCTCCGGAGCTCGAGCTCGAGGATTCTCTTCCTGATTATGAGATTTTTATCTTTGATACGGCAGTCCCACTTCTCATCCTGATTATTCTCTCCCGGCTTATGAAGCCTTTTTTTTTGACATCGATCTTTCGGAAAAGACGAGTAGTGGCAGTACCACTTCTCATACTTATATCTCTCTTCCCGAATTTGATTCGTTGCTCTTTGATAAAAATGATCCGGTTATCTTTGAAGAATTTTCCGATGAACTCTCTCATCCAGAGTATGATCATTTTTATTTCAGTCTTGAGACAGATTCTAGTCTGGGGGGAGGTGTTCTTGATCATAAGAATGTGTTTGTTGATGATATCATCCTGACCCTCCCTCCCGAGACTCTTGTTGCAAATGGCTTTAATGAAATATATGCTTTTGAGGATGAAGAATTGATCTTAATTGTTATCAAAATCATTCTTCCATTCATCACATTTGATGTGATTTCTCCTCTCCTTCACTCCGTCGGGAGTGAGGATGCTATCTTTGACCCCGGTATCACCGTTTATGGTTACTATTCCTTTGATCCGTGGGTATCTCGTCGGCGTGGAACTTTAATATGTTTCAATGTTTATCCAAACCTCTTGAACGAAAATCCGATTGAGATTATCTTTTCCACATACTCCCCCAAAAACAAATGAATTCGAGGCGAGTCAAGCTGTAACACCCCCATTTTCGTGATACGCAGCAGAATATAAGTTTGGGGTGCTACTTCATGGTTCACAGTCATGGAGATAGAAAACGACTCGAAAAGAGACGTTTTTAAATAAAATTGTTATCATTCATTTGTAAATATCAGAGTACATAGGATAGGTCCCAGAGGGAAGTTCCAAAATATGTCATAAAATACATTATTCCTTGAATGATAACAAAGTGGACACTCTTTTTATAATAAGAAAGTCCACAGCCACTCCGTGCCGAATCATACTTCTAGTTACCTGAGATAAACATGCTTAAAAAGTCAACACAAAAGTTGAGTGAATCCATAGTGTTTTCAGTTATAATCAGTTTGAACACAAGCTAAGTAAAGAGTAAATCAGTGATATCATAGTTCATTATATATTGCCTTAAGTCTCATGGCACGCAAAACGTTAACAGGTTATCTTCATAGTTATAAGCTATGAGATATAAATTACCCCATAATTAAATGTAGGTAACCTTGCCCCCGAGTAGGAGATTGTCAGTCTCTTTATTTAACTCAAATAAAATGCATTTGGTTACGTTACGGTAACACAAAGGGGCTGTCAAACCCAATAGATCTATCCATTATATTCGCGCTCACCCGCAAGTGATTAGAGGTCCATGATTAGGGGTCTTTTTGACAAAAGCAAACTTATGCAATATAATTCAGGAAAACATTCAGTAAATACTTGTGTTCGGTTTAATAGCATGTATCTCCCCACAAGTTTGGAAAACATAGTAAAAAGTGGGACTATGAACTCACCTGGGCAATCTGGATGGAAAACAAAGTTAACAGAGTTGATAAACGTCTCCGGCTCGCAACCTGGGTTGGTATGTCAAGTTCTCAGTAATCGTTTCTGATTATTAAGTTTTCCAATGTTCGTTTCGTAATACTTTGGTTGATAGTTACATACTTAATTGAGCCAATATGTAGTTTCAAAAATAAGATTTTATCTTATTATTTGTTCTTATGTTTCTGTTCATTCGTTCGTTAAATATATCTTTCGTTCGTTTGTTTGTTAAAGAGATATTGCGTTGGTTGAATATATCTCTTGTTTATTTGGTATTGAGGTAAATTTATCATGATTATAGATTTTCTATAAGATCGGGTAATGAAAATGATAAAAATATTAGTTAGGAGAAATTACACTTTTATCCCTAAGGTTTGGTCAAATGACAGTTTATACCCCGAACTTTGGAAAATGACAACTTTTACCCTTTAGTTTCAAATATAACACTTTCTACCCCTTTGTATTTATTATTGTTAAAATGGTCCTTAATTAAATAACGTTTACAAAATCAACATAAATAAACTCTTAAAAATATCGTATGAAATTATTAATAACGCTAGAGTTTTGGACTTAGATAACTTATCGATAATTAAATCATTTTGCGTACTCTCAGTTCCTATAAAAAGCTAGCCAGGTCGTTGTTAAATATACTAAGTTTCGTTATTTATGAAATTCGTTTGCTACTCGAAATAATTAGCCAAAGTCGACTAGGTAAAACATGTTTCAATAAAAATCTGGAAATGGGTTTTATACTTAGCGATAGACCAAACTTTGATCATAAATATCTTTCAACTCACTCGATCATTTTAGGTGTTTCTTGCTTCTAAATTAAGTTTGCTAGGTCGAATTTATTGTGGCAAAAACCTAGGATTTTTAGAGATCTTACATGAGTCGAAAAACAGGTCGAAAATTGGTGAATGGGTCGACTAAAACTGAGACTAAATAACTGGTAAACTAATGTTCTATTTTAGCGATTAAAGACAAACTTTAGAGCTCTATATCTTAGCGAGAACTAAATCATTTCTCGTGATTCTTTTTCCTACGTGTTGACAGCTAGGTGGTCTAGTTATAGACCAAGAATCAAAATTTTTAGAGTTGTTTTGGTGGTCGAAAACTAGGTTCAAAGCTCAGGGTCTGATCGATGTTTACTTAAAGATCTGTTCTGATTTTAATTAAAAACACCATCCGTTATGCGTTTTCATGACTCGAGGTCTAAAGAGTTTTAGAAGGAAACGACGTTCCGGACAACTTTCGTGTTTTAAGTTTTCGACGAAACGGACACCAAGGAGAAGAGGAGAGGAAAGTTTTGTTTTTCTTGAGGGAAGTCTTGTGATAGAAATGAATTAAGCAAATATCACTTTCTTTTTGCAAATCTTAAAAACCTATGACTTTGAAAGAAAAGAGGAGTTCATGTGACTGTGATTTGGTGAGGAGGGCAACACAAACAAGGATTAAAAGGGAGGGATAGTTTATTATATTTTTACTCTTTTTCGTGTCCCGTTGAGCTAAAGTGTAATTGCGTTATCCCGGCTTGGTGTCTTTGAGCACAAATAAACCACAAAAAATAAGCTAAACAAATACCCGCACAATAAGCTAATAAGCACATAAGCTTTATTAAGTCAAAAATCAAAATAAGACCAAACCAAACACCCCTTTTACTGTGGGTTACAGCAGACACACAAACAAGCACAAAGACAAACTGAAAATCGCAATTAGCACTCAAAATAAGCCAATAAGCCTGTTAGGAATATAAATATTCATCTGAAGACTCGGTCACCCCGAGTACTCGTTAGCACTTAATAGCTCGTAGGATTATTAGTAATATTAATAGTAGATTAGTTAATATAGTACTTGTTGAGTGGGTCGGGTCTTTACCCTCTGTCAGCTCACTCCACAGCCCACTCGGGGCATAATACGTAATAGTATATATACCCCTCTCCACCTAGGGAGAGGGTTGGACCTTTTCTCACAAGCTAATATATCATACTTCACTTTCTCTCTCAAGGTTCCAACTCTTCTACTTCTCTCTCTAAACTTTCTTCTATTCGATCCATATTTGTGTACCATACGTGTGTTTCTTTGATTGTGAATATTCTACAATTGGTATCAAGAGCCATGGTTAGGTTCACTTGTGTCGATATTCACGGATTGGTCTAGTTTTGGGGTACTTTTGGTTCGAATAGAGATTCACCAAAATCTCTCTTTTGCGCCTTGTTTAGTGGCTAGAAGTAGTAAAATCTTGTACTTTCTTGCTTAGGGTTAGTGTTGAAGTGCAGTTTGGTGTTTGGAATCATTGTTTTCGGCCTTGTGTGGTTGTTTTTGGTCGATACGTGTGGTAAGGTTAAGTTGTTCATAGTAGCGATTTGACTCTCGGTAAAAGTTTCAAAGTTGCGACTTGTGTATTGTTGGGAAAGTGATAGTTGCGATTTGGGGTTTCTTGGAGTTGCGACTTGGCTTATTACTGCTTTTGGTAAAAATGACAAATTGCTAAGAAAGGGACGGGTTTGGCGCTTTGTGTGTTGCGACTTGACAAAGATAGCGACAGTTATGTCTTATTGTGACTTGCGTTTTGGGTGTTGCGAGTTGTGTTAGTCAGGGTTGCGATTTGATAGAGTTGCATGTTGACAGTTGCGACTTGATCAGTTTCCTTGGTTGCGATTTGCCTATTGCGATTTGTGGATTCAAGGCTGTGATTTGTCTGTTGCGATTTGTTATAGTGTGTTGCGACTTGAGCAATTGCAAGCTGAACTTTGCGTTTTGACTCATAGTTAACAAATTGCAATTTGATTGTCTGCGATTTGACAAGTTGCTACTTGACTTATTGCGATTTGATAGTTTGCGAGTTGATCTATTGCGATTTGACGTTGCAAGCCAACACTTGTGATTTGACTTATTGTGATTTGATAAGCTTGCGATTTGCCTTGTTGCGATTTGTCAAGCTGTGTCTTGAATCTTTGAGATTTGATCAATTGAGATTTGTGTTTCCTTGAGTTAAGACTTAAAATTCTATTTTGCAAGTTACTCTTAGTTTACGGTTTGTTTCTTGGTGATTTTAGAAAGTCCCGCGAAAGATTCAATTTCTCGGTTAAATCACAAGAACTGTAAAATCCCGTATACATTATGGCCAGTGTACCAAGCACCTCATCCGATGACATTCAAGCAGCAGGGTCCGATACCCATCCGCCTATGTGGGATAGGACGGATTATGAGTCGTAGGCACAAAGAATACGGCTCTACTGCTTGGTTAAAGAAAATGGAGTTAACATCCTTAAGTCAATTGATGAAGGACCATATCAAATGGGCACCACCAGAGACGTTGTTACAACTGGTGAAGATGGAACTGTGACTCTGGGAATTGACAGACCTCGAACTTACAATGATCTTAATGAAGAGGAGAAGAAGAGGTATGATGCTGATATTAGAGCCTCAAACATTGTCATTCAAGGTCTGCCCAAAGATATTTACAAACTCATCAACTTCAACACGGAAGCTAAAGCAGTATGGGACAATGTTAAGATGTTATTGGCTGGGTCAGAACTCACTAAGGAAGATCGTGAGTCACAACTGTATGATGAGTTTGAACATTTCAAAATGAACTCAGGAGAGAACATCACAGACTACTATGTGAGATTCCACAAGTTGGTAAATGATATGAGAATGATCAAAATGACAATGCCAAACATCCAACTTAACTCCAAGTTCGTGAATAACATGACTCCAGAATGGGACAGATTTGTCACTGCAGTGAAACTCAACAAGGGATTGAGAGATACCAATTATGAACAATTGTATGCCTATCTGCAGCAACATGAGAAACATGCTGCAAATGATCCACTTGCTCTTGTTGCTAATACTCAACCACTCAACCAATCACCATCTGATCAAGCTTATCGTCATCCCTACTCATCACCATCTACTTTGAGTACACAACTGGATTCGGGGCATTCTCACACCGACAGATTGATTGATAACCTCACCAACCAAGTGTCCTTACTTGTTCAACAATTTAAGGCAACGCTCCCTCAGACTAACAACCAACTCAGAACCTCATCAAACCCACGCAATCTTGCAATGGTGGAGGATGGAAAAATTGTGGTTCAGAACGTGCAGGGGAGACAAAATTTGAATCAAAGGAACATGGGTCGAGGTATTGGGCAGTTCAGAATGGGTAATGCAAATCAAAGGCACGAGAAACTGCCCAAGTGTTATAACTGTGGTGGACTGGGACACATTGCCAGAAACTGCAATCAACCAAAACATCCTCAAAATGCAGACTACTTTAAGGACAAAATGCTGTTGATGCAAGCTCAGGAAAGTGGAGCGGTGTTGGATGAAGAAGAACTGTCATTTCTGGCTGGTGATGAAGGCAATACTTTTGATGCTGATGTGGACGATCAACCGGTTCAGGACCTTGCGCTTAATGATCCCAACATTTTCAAGGCTGAAGACTGTGATGCATTTGAATCTGATGTGGATGATGAACCAATAGCTCAAACGATCTTCATGGCTAACTTGTCCTCTATGATCTCGTCACCTCAACAGGCTGGCACTTCCAATGCATCTGTGATATCTGAGGTACTAAAATTATATGACACGTATGACGTGGATAATGCACTGCAGATTCCCAACGAAGTACAACAGACAGATGTGATTGAATCAGATAATGTTGATCTGGGTGATAGTAATATTATCCCATATGAACAATATGTGACTCATAACATCATGTCTGATGTACAAGTTGGTGAATCTTCGGTTGAAACTAGTGCCTGTGTTGTTGATAATGTGAATGCCTTAGATAATGTTAGTGCCTTAGATAGTGCTTGTGAGTGGCATGAAAACACTGTGTTTGTCCCGAATGACTCCCTCACCACTAGATTAAACTTATATAAAGATCTAGTGAACATGTATGAACAGCGTGCTAAGTTTGAACTAACTGAACGTGAGCAGAAAATGGAAAGTCAAATGCATACTCTTATCTCAGAGCGTAATGTAAGGGAAGAAACATTAAAACAAGAGTTAATTTCTTTGAAAAATCAGTTGGATCAGACTGTTAAACAAAAACAGGAGGCCCAAAAGCACTTAAATACAATAAAACAAGATTTCAAAGAAAGAGAAACGCAACTCTTAAATGATTTCTCCAGACTTAAAACATTAAAGAATAAGCTTGAAGATAAGTTGTACACACAAGACCAAACCAGACAGACTGCCCAAATGATTCATAAGCACAGAAAGTTAAGTGACAAGCATAGTGAAAGCAATGTAGGTGAATCTAAATTAGCTCTTCTTAAGATTGCTAAGGTAGCCCAACCTGCATTATATGATGCCAATGTGATGATTATGCCCAATCATGAACCACCTGAGGTTGTATCCTTGAATGAGGCTGATGAGATAGAAGTGCGAAAAAGAGAAAAAATGAATGAGAAAATGATAGATCCCATGTGCATAGCCAAGCGAGTTATAGTCAAACCCCATGATTATAATATGGAAAATAGCTTAACTGTGTTTGCACCTCAAATGAAGTTAATGCCTGAACAAATATTTTGGAAGTATGATACTGAAAAGAAAAAACGCTAATGAGCTTGAAGCCAAAACCCCATCCCTTAGGAAAATTGCTGCTGTGACGGTGTATCCTCCCAATACACCTAGACATTTGGTTCCTATGACTCTTCCCACTGAATGTAAAACCTTAATTAGCATATATGTACTTTGTCAACTATTTGCTGATTTTGATAAAACATGTAAGAAGAGAATTACACCAACAGGAATAACTGAGGGAGAAAGGTGTTTTGAACATACAAAAAGGTGTTACTTAACTGAGGTCATGCCATTCTTTAAACTACTCAAAGAACATTTTGAAGGGATGCAAAATACTATTAAAACTGAAGTAAATGAAATGAAAGCAGTGTTTAAAGATATGGAAAATGAGGTAACTCAAAATGTGATAGAACTTAAGACTCGTGAGATTGAAAGAAAGAACATTCTCCTCACAAATGAGAATTTGATTGCTAGATGTATTGCACAAGATGTATTTTATACTGCTACTGATTCTGCATTATCTGCTTGTCAATTTCATGAGTATTCTATTGCTTTGAATGTTACCCAGAATCGTGTTGTTGAGCTTGAGGGGGAGAATTTGAAATTGCTTGATCAAATTCAAAATGATGACCATGATAACATGGTTAAACGTTTTTCAAAACGGGATGAGAAAATTCAAGCTCACACGAACACGATTCGGCTATTGAGGGCTCAAATTGCCCAATTAAAATCAAACAAGTGTGATGTGCATGGCACCAATAAACCTTCGTCTTTAGATTCTCAGAATTTTCACTATCAAGACACCATCAATAAGTTACACTATGAAAATGAGTGTTTTCGAGCTGAGAATTCTAAGATTAAACAGCATTACAAAGAGTTATATGACTCGATTAAAGTTACACGAAACAGTCATAATGAAAAGATAACTTCTTTGTTAAATGAAATTGAGAATCTTAAGACTCAGGTGAAAGGTAAAATGCCAAGTATCACCTGTGATTGTGCTGCATCAAAGGTTTCTGCTATTAAAATGTATGATGTTGATGTTGGGCCTATACCATTTCCCCTTAGAAACAATAGATCTGCCCATCAAACATATCTCGATCACCTTAGGGATGGCCTTGACATACTTCGTGAGGTGGTAGAAGAGGACAAAATAGAAAAGCCACTCGATAGGGCAGTTGTGTATGCCTGCGTCCTCACTAAAAGGATTCAGGAACAGTTAGAATATGCCATTGGCACAAATCCTAAGGCTGATAACAAAAGAGATAGAGTTATTGCATCATCATCCACTATTAAGAACAAGCATGTAACCTTTGATCTGCCACCTAGAACATCAGAACCCAGCACATCAAAATCAGGAAAGCATGTGACAGCTAAACAAACTAATGTTCTCATTATTACTTCTACAGGAGTAAAAAGTGACACCCAAGCTAGCGGGTCAAATCCTAGAGGCAATGCAAGGAATGATAGGACTGCGCTAGCTAAGAGTGATCACTTGAAGAAAGTAGAAGCCCAACCTAGGAACAATAAGTTTGCAATGAGTAGAATGAATCGTGTTGATTCTAGTATCAAAAGTACTGTAATTAATTCGAATTCTAATGCTGTCTGTAAAACATGTGACAAATGTTTAATTTCTGCTAATCATGATGATTGTGTTGTGTCTTACTTGATGTCTTCTGTTTCACCCCACGTTAAGAATGTTAGGATAACAAATACACGCAAGAAAGTTTGGAAAGCAACAGGAAAAACTTTTGCTAGTGTCGGCTATCAATGGAAACCCACTGGAAGGAAATTCACTTTAGGAAGAAAGTGCACCTTACCTAGAATGAATAATCCTAAAATTGTGAAGGCTAAGGAATGGAGACCAACTGGTAGAATCTTGCCTTTAGGATCACAATGCCTTCCAACTAGGTCATGTATAGCCTCTAATGTTGTTCCCACCGTAAAGACAGTAGCATCTGTGAACTCTGTGGTTATAGAATTTGTATGTGCTGACCAAACGGACCCCAACTGCACGTGGGGATCCACATTTTTCAGTTATCCATCGTTGTCTATTTTCAAATGCAGGTCGTACAAATCGTCCTTTGGTATTTGGACTCAGGCTACTCAAAACATATGACTGGGGATCGCTCACGGCTCAGAAATTTCGTGAAGAAGTTTATTGGGACAGTTAGATTCGGAAACGACCACTTTGGAGCGATTATGGGTTATGGTGATTATGTGTTCGGCGAGAGTGTGATCTTACGGGTATACTATGTGGAAGGTTTAGGGCATAACTTGTTTTCTGTGGGTCAATTATGTGATTTCGATCTTGAAGTAGCATTCAGAAAACACACTTGCTTTGTCAGAGAGTTGGATGGTGTTGATCTTCTTAAGGGCAGTCGCGGAACCAACTTATACACCATCTCAATTGAAGAAATGATGAAGTCCTCTCCTATCTGCTTGCTCTCAAAGGCCTCCAAGACTAAATCTTGGCTGTGGCACCGTCGTTTAAATCACTTAAACTTCGGCACCATAAACGAGCTTTCTAGCAAAGATCTTGTAAGAGGCATGCCCAAATTAAAATTTGAAAAAGATCACCTTTGCTCTGCATGTCAATTGGGCAAAAGCAAGAAACACACCCACAAACCCAAAACCATCAACTCCATCATGGAAGTTCTTCACACCCTTCACATGGATCTATGCGGACCAATGAAGATGCAAAGTATCAATGGAAAGAAATATGTACTTGTAGTGGTAGACGACTACTCCAGGTTCACTTGGGTAAAGTTTTTGAGAACCAAGGATGGAACTCCATAGGTTATCATTAAGCTAATCAAGCAGTTACAAGTAAGGGTGAATAAAACTGTCAGAATCATCAGGACTGACAATGGAACTGAGTTTGTCAATCAACAACTCAGTCAATTCTATGAAGATATTGGGATAACTCATCAGAGAAGCGTTCCTCGCACTCCGCAGCAAAACGGCGTGGTCGAAAGACGAAATCGCACTCTTGTGGAAGCTGCAAGAACCATGCTAATATATTCCAAAGCTCCGATGTTTCTTTGGGCAGAAGCAATTTCAACTGCATGTTACACACAAAACCGTTCCTTGATACACACCCTTCACAACAAAACTCCTTACGAGCTGTTGCACGGCAGGCAACCAGATCTTTCCTTTCTTAGAGTGTTCGGTGCTCTGTGCTATCCGACGAACGACGGTCAAGATTTGGGAAAGTTAAGAGCTAAAGCAGACGTAGGATTCTTAGTTGGGTATGCACCTGATCGTAAGGGATATAGAATCTACAACAAGAGAACCCGACAGATAATGGAAACGATTCACGTTACTTTTGATGAGCTGACTGAGCAAACGGCTCCTGGACAAACCAGTTCTGGACCCACACCTAATCTTTTGACACCTGGACCAATTAGTTCGGGTCTTGTACAGAATCCCACGCCTGCAGTTCCTTATGTACCTCCCACAAGTGAAGAGTTGAAGAAGTTATTTGATCCGATGTTTGATGAATATTTTGAGCCAACAACAATTGATACTACCACTGATACTCCAGCTGTACTTCCGGTTGCTGATGCTCAAATTCCACATGATTCAGAAGGCCCATCAGTATCGATCTCAATCAGTCTCGATGCTCCTTCTGCTAGCCCTTCACCCGTATCATCAAATATTCAATCCTCTTCGGTGCAGCAAGGATCTGCAGATAACCATTCTTTTGAAGTTAATCCATTTGCTCCTGTAGATGATGCTCTAATTGAAAATGTATTTGCTCCTGAGTCTTCATCAGATACATCTTCCTTAGGAGATCACAACACGGCAACATCAGTTCAATACCCGCAACCCCACGATCATCTCAGAAAATGGACCAATGATCACCCAATTGACAACATCATTGGCAATCTCTCACGTCCGGTGTCTACACGAAAACAACTGGCCACTGATGCACTATGGTGTTTCTTCAACTCTGTACTATCAAAAGTCAAACCAAAAGATGCAAAAGAAGCAATGACCAAAGACTGCTGGTTCAACGCTATGCAAGATGAAATTCATGAATTTGATAGGCTTGAAGTTTGGGAATTATTACCTCCTCCAGAGTGTGCAATGATCATTGCTCTAAAGTGGATCTTCAAAGTGAAACTTGATGAGCATGGTGATGTTCTTAAGAACAAAGCACGGCTAGTTGCAAAAGGATATCAACAAGAAGAGGGCATAGACTTTGAGGAATCATTTGCTCCTATTGCACGAATTGAAGCCATCAGAATTTTCCTCGCAAATGCTGCTAGTCGGAATATGATAGTCTACCAGATGGATGTTAAAACAGCTTTCTTAAATGGTGACTTAAAATAGGAAGTCTATGTAAGTCAACCAGAAGGATTTCTGGACGCTGATCATCCTACTCATGTCTATCGCTTGAAGAAGGCCCTCTATGGCTTGAAGCAGGCACCTAGGGCATGGTATGACACCTTGTCCAAGTTCCTTCTAGCAAATGGATTCTCAAAGGGTGTTGTTGATCCCACATTGTTCACTAGGAAGGCGGGAAAACATCTACTCCTTGTCCAGATATATGTAGATGACATCATCTTTGCCTCGTCTGATCCTAGTGAATGTGATCGGTTTTCAAAAGAGATGAGCTCAAAGTTCCAGATGTCTATGATGGGACAAATGTCTTTCTTCTTGGGACTGCAAATCTCCCTAAGTCCCGGAGGCATATTCATTAATCAATCCAAGTACGCAAATGAGATACTGAAGAAATTTGGATTTGATTCAAGTGACGCAGTTGACACCCCTATGATTGAAAGAACAAAGCTGGATGAAGACCTCTCTGGGATTCCTGTTGATCAAACAAAGTATAGAAGCATGATTGGATCCTTGATGTATATCACCGCCAGTAGACCAGATCTTCTATTCGCAGTATGTATGTGCGCCAGGTACCAATCCAAGCCCACTAAAAGGCATCTGGAAGCAGTGAAAAGAGTCTTCAGATATCTACATGGCACGGTTCACATGGGTCTCTGGTATCCAAAGGAAACTGCAATGGAACTCACAGCGTATGCTGATGCGGATCATGCGGGGTGTCAAGATACTCGTCGGAGTACTTCGGGGGGAGCTCAGTTTTTGGGGGAAAAGTTGGTTAGTTGGTCTTCTAAGAAGCAAATGAGCACGTCAATATCTTCTACAGAGGCCGAGTACATTGCTATGTCTGCTTGCTGTGCTCAAATCCTATGGATGAGATCACAACTTTCAGACTATGGGCTTTCATACAACAAGATTCCCCTGTATTGTGACAACAAAAGCGCTATCGCTCTTTGCTGTAACAATGTCCAACACTCCCGGTCAAAGCACATCGACATCAGGCATCACTTCATAAGGGAACAAGTTGAGAAAGGGATTGTTGAACTCTACTTCGTGAGGACGGAGTTTCAGTTGGCCGATATCTTCACCAAGGCACTTCCAAGAGAGCGGTTTCAGTTTATTCTCCCTCGTCTTGGTATGAAGAGCTTGACACCTGAAACACTCAAGGGTCTTCAAGAAGAAGAGGAGGAGTAAAGGATTGGCTTCACATATCCTTGTATATATTTGTAAATATCTTAAAAACAAAAAGAAAAGAGAAAAATATAAAACCTATAAAAACCATAAAAATCAGAAAATCACAAAAATACCAAAAATAGCTCTACTAGGCATGTCTTCTGTTTATCGATAACATTTACGGACCTAGAAATGTCATTCAATAATGACACGGGTCTTTAAATGAAGCTCGAGCAGAAGTTATATTAACCAGTTAAAACATGTCTAAATGGCTTGCAGTTACTTCATACTGCAACCCGCGCTGTACAATGGGGAAAGCATGTCGCCAAAAAGACAGTTGTTCCTCCTACCGGGTGATGCTCACCTGGGCAAGGATTACTTTATATCCATGTTTCCCCGATTTGATGTACGGTTCAGTGCATCATTTCGTGTATAAGAAGAGAAGTCTTCTTTACATCAAACTCTTTATCTTCTATGATTCTTCAAGAGAGTTTTGATGTTACACAAGGTGGTAAATTGAATTAAATTTTCACAAATACTCGATGCTCAATTGAATGACTACAGCTCTTTAAATAGAAAACGGGTCATTAATTGAGGGGGAGAGTATTTGTTCAAATTTCTGACACCTTGCAAGCTTTGTGCAACATCAGCAGTGACACTCTCTCGCAGTTTAAGGGGGAGCATAGTATGCTCCATAATCAGAATATATTAAAACCAGACCACATTTTCTCCCAAATTTTCTAAACATATTTAAATCAATTGGGATCACAAATCTCAAATGGTTTGAAATTTTTGATCGGGGGAGAGAATGTGATTTAAATATGAAATTCTGATAAAAAATGTGATCTTTTAAAACTCAAGTGTAGGCTCTCCCATATGTGCCAAACCTTTTCGTATATCGATGCACATATTGAGGGGGAGCAAATGATTTATGATGGAAATTGTGGAAGAACACCAAAGACTGACCATTTTATTTAACGTACTGGAGTTATAAGGATGGTTAGGTTAGGTATACGTTCCCACGATCCCGCCAGAACCGGAGGGATCTACCCAGGGACAATCCACTAGTTAGTGTAGAAGTCCTTAGGTATGATTAAAAAGGAGAAAAGTGAATAAGGGAAGAGTGCAGACTGAGATGGAGCTAGTACTGGAACAAACCCAACAAGGTGCTAGTAATGAAGTCTCGGTAAGCGCTGAAGGGGTTGAAGAATGAAAAAGAAATGTAAAGATAAAAGGTGAAAAGAAAGAAGCCCTCCTTACACTTTAGGCAGAAACCGGGTCAATACATATGCTGTCAGAATCACTTAGTTGATTGCTGACATTGAAAACAAAGTATCATGGACCCAGTGATACGCTGCACAACCCTCCCTAACCACTCAAGGTCCCTCAAAGGATTCTTGTTTCATTTTTCACGGAGATCAATACATGGCTATCATTTATCTCACTCCGAGTTAGATGATATTGAAAAGGTGGCAGTCCTCTCCAGCCTCCGATCACTAAATCAAAACGCACTATTGAGTCTAGAGCCAGGAGATCATCCATTAATCTCATTAGGACACATTTCCAATATGCTTGTTGTTTCATACACCGTGAAAAGCAAGAAAATATATATGAAGAGTCCTATGCATTATCCTTGTGGTATTGCCAGAACATCCGAGTGATACGTAAAGTATTCACAATGAAGATGGAAATCCTGCTAGAGCCAACATCAAACAAGCTCTTGGTGGGTGACATGTGAGATCCTTCATGGATCATGCTTGTGACAACTGGAAAGAAACGATGGGGCGATTCAAATTTGAATCAAACTTGTTCCAGGAAATGGATTGACAGATACTTTTGGAAAACCTTTCAATGTGCTCACCAACAATTTTTCGAGCACATTGATTGTGAAAATTTTTCAAACAAAAGTATTTTTGACAAAAATGTGATTTCAATTTATAAAACCCTTGTCGTGTTGCACAAAATGTTTATCCGGTGACACGCAAGTGATTTTTCTAATCAATTTCTCGTCAATCAGTGGGTATTTAATTCACTGATTCACTCTACCGTGTTGTTTGCTTTGAGACCTTCCGGTATGAGAACATGCTTTGTATGATGATTCTGACATTAATTTGTTGGAAGATTCATTACTACAAGCTGGAAATTCCTGTCAAGGAGAATCTTCTTTAAAGGGGATTCTACCTGATCACAGGTCGGTCTTCACAGAACCGAAGGTTAAACAACCACCACATCGAACGAATGACAAAGCCATATTCGTTCTCAAACTTTATTGCTAACTGTTTTATTTCAGATTCATATAAAGTTGGCGATGGTGGTTCCTGATTCCAGCAGAGACGTGTCAATCCACACTCTATGCTCACACTTCCAATTCATTACCAAAGACATCATGATAGTTGAAAGACCTACAACACCGCTTCTGCAACTCTGATGAAATCTATCATGATCCAGAAAAGTGTGAGCATGCGAGCCCAACGGTCACAACAAATCACATGGAGGCTTTACTACAATGGATGAGCTCAGAGATTTACGGTGGCTGATGATCTCAAAGAAGGCTCTAAGATCACAACCTCACATAAAGACGATGCTGCAAGATGACGTGAAGACATATGATGGATGATAATTTCAGGGATACTCAAAGATCATCCAAGATAAAAGATCAGTCATCAAAAAGTTCACTGCTGAAAGGCACAAACATCTACAAAGTTGAAGAATCAATGACTACGAGCTATGAAGACACATTCAAAGGATAGAGTGCTATAATTCCAAATTTTATTTCTGGGGTGACCTCCCTTAGGGGGAGATTGTTAGGAATATAAATATTCATCTGAAGACTCGGTCACCCCGAGTACTCGTTAGCATTTAATAGCTCGTAGGATTATTATTAATATTAATAGTAGATTAGTTAATATAGTACTTGTGGAGTGGGTCGGGTCTTTACCCTCTGTCAGCTCACTCCACAGCCCACTCAGGGCATAATATGTAATAGTATATATACCCCTCTCCACCTAGGGAGAGGGTTGGACCTTTTCTCACAAGCTAATATATCATACTTCACTTTCTCTCTCAAGGTTCCAACTCTTCTATTTCTCTCTCTAAAATTTCTTCTATTCGATCCATATTTGTGTTTCTTTGATCGTGGATATTCTACAAAGCCAAAAATAAGCACTTTAGCAACAAGCTTTTTATTAAACCAAATTAACCACCATGATTTAACTATTAATTTTTATAAAAGAACCCATTGTTCCAATCGATTTCTACAGCCCCAAATGGTCATTTGATTCGATTCAAAATTTTCAAAAATTGATAACATGTAAACTAGCCATCAAATTGAAAAACTAAAAAGATAGGATTGAAAGTTGGAGAAAAACCTACTTGCTGGTCTAATATGACCCACGAATTTTGTGCAATAACACACCCTTGATTTGCTGCATTTAAAACCCGATAACACGAAAGGCTCTAGTTTTGATTATTGATGAAGATGATGGTTGAAACATGATGGAGATGTTGTTGTTGTGTGGCTGCTGTCGACACCAAGGAGAAGAGGATAGGAAAGTTTTGTTTTTCTTGAGGGAAGTCTTGTGATAGAAATGAATTAAGCAAATATCACTTTCTTTTTGCAAATCTTAAAAACCTATGACTTTGAAAGAAAAGAGGAGTTCATGTGACTGTGATTTGGTGAGGAGGGTGACACAAACAAGGATTAAAAGGGAAGGGTAGTTTATTACTCCCTCCGTCCCTGTCTACAATGGAATCTTGGGATGTCACAAATTAAGTGTCTATATTGTATTCCAACCAATGAGATGAGACTTTAGTGGGTAAAAATGATATTTGATTGGTGGAGAGTGTAGTTAGTGGAATTTTCTAAAACTTTGTGCATTTTAAAATTGGACACTTAATATGTGACGGAGGGAGTATATTTTTACTCTATTCCGTGTCCCGTTGAGCTAAAGTGTAATTGTGGTACCCTGGCTTGGTGTCTTTGAGCAAAAATGCGAAAAATACATTTTTGGGAACGTTTTTATAAAAATAATAAATAACTTACTTTAATATGTTTATTAAAATAATTTATGATAATTAAATGTAAAATTTAATTATTATCGTGTTGGTACGCGCTGCGTGTCGTTTTTCGTAGAACGCGGGTTAGCTACTTGTTAAATAATAAAATGTGAATGTAATGCTCAGAAAGCAATAATTTGAAAATAAAAATAATTTTTTGACTAAGAAATTTGCCAGTTAGCTACCGGTGACGCAGTATCTGATTTTACGCGACGGTAAAAGTTAAATAGTGAAAAAGTTTGAGTTTAAATAATATTCTGAAAAGCACGGATTGTTATATAACTAAACCTTACAAGCTCAAGGTATCGGTCTGTGTTTGGGATCAACAGAACCTGCTTCTACCTCACACAAGACGTTATATTGCTTCTACTCACAGGGTTAATAGACAAATAAGTTACTAAAGTTTGGGAAAATGTCCGCCTAAGTTGCTATAGTTTAAAATGCTACAAACAAGTTACTCAACTTTTTTCCACCGGTTAAATAAGTTACTGTCTCAGTTTTAACCCTTTACTACCAATTAAATTCATACGTGGCACTGATGTATTATAGGTTAATTGAAAAATAAGCAATTAGCGTTTGAGAAAATGTTCACCTACGTTACTAAAGTTTGGGGCAACCTTCACTTAAGTTACTATAGTTTAAAACGTTACAAACAAGTTAGTCAACCTTTTGCCAACCGTTACATAAATGTTGGATTATATTCCCATTCACTAATGTCTAATTCTATGAGATTCATACAAGGTGGACCCAATGATGCCATTGACCTAACCAACGTTTTAGCTAAAGCTTACTCAGTCACCACAGCCAATAGAGCTTCTATAGCATGCATCATAGCCCTTATAGACGAGGATCTTCATTCCATTAATCTAGGGGATAGTGGATTTGTTGTGATAAGAGACGGGTGCACTACTAATTAGTTCCTTGTACAAACGGATAAAAGCAGATAAAACAGATAAAAATGTATGAAAAATGTATAAAACGTGTAAAAACGTATAAAAACGTACAAAAACATGTAAAACGTACACAAAGTATAAAACGGATAAATAGTGGATGAAAACGTATAAACCAAAAATTTTAAAAACAATTACAAATTCCCGTTGGCCAAAAGGATAGA
This sequence comes from Artemisia tridentata subsp. tridentata, assembly GCA_021014915.2. Taxonomy (NCBI): domain Eukaryota; kingdom Viridiplantae; phylum Streptophyta; class Magnoliopsida; order Asterales; family Asteraceae; genus Artemisia; species Artemisia tridentata. The sequence continues at coordinate 367,347,904 of CP139507.1, forward strand.
TGCTGCAAGATTCTGCAACAAAAGGGACCAAACATACAAATTTTCTTTGTTTATAATAGTATTTTCGTTAGTTGGTTATGTATAATGAATCACTTTAGTTAGTACATCTGTAGATTTTACCTTGTTTTATTCTGTATCATAGTTATTACAAAACACACTTTTATAATTATAAAAAAAAAAAAAAAAGGCGAACTTGTGTAGATGACAGTTTTGAAGCTTTAGTAACTTAGGGGAATGTTTTCTCAAACTTTAGTAACTTATTTGAGGTAGAATATGTTTCAGGCTGGGATATCGGCTATCAATCGGTTGCCCACCTTGAGAGTAACCCTAGTGTAACATTTTTTAAACTTTAGTAACCAATTTGATAAACCCGTGAACTTGAGTAACTTGTTTGTAACGTTTTAAACTATAGTAACTTAGTCGAACATTTCCCCAAACTTTAGTAACTTCTTTTTCTATTAACCCTCTACCCACACTTAAAAAAAATTAGTAGTATGAAGAGGGTTTCTAAGGGTTATACTGGGGTAGACATACCATTGCCTTCATCAATGATTGTTCAAGATCAAACAGTTCAGGGTGAAGGATCAACACACCCAGTCAAGTCCCATCACACACCCACCAGTGCTCCATCAACCTCACAACCACCAATTTCATCAACCTCTAGGAGAACAACCAGACAGGGATATGTGGTTCCTCAGCCCAGATCTCCTACTAACTCCCCTGTAGCAGATGAGGCTGTCAATTTTGGTGAGGATGACAGAATGGTGATGGATGCCACTACTGTCTCTAGCTTAGACGCAGGGACAGGATAGTGGTAAAATCCATAAGACCCAATCCATGGCAACACCAGCTAGGCCTAGCTTAGTAGGGGGTCCCGGGTGCCACTTTACCATGAGGGATACTCCTGTTCAGACTTGGTCTGAAAGGGTATCTACATAGCCCAGTGATTGACCTCTCCCAAGAGTTAACACACTTGGAAGTGATGAGGGCAGTATGCAACTAACTGAATTGATGGCATTATGTACAAAACTGTCAGAAAGGGTTACTAGCTTGGAGATTGAATTGAAGTAGACCAGGAAAATATATGGGGTTGCTTATAAAAAGCTTATCAAAAAGGTGAAAAAGTTAGAGAAAATAGCTACGTCCAGCCAAGCTAAAAGAAGGGCAAGAATTGTGGTCTCTAATGATGAAGATGATTTGGAGGATCCTTCCAAACAGGGGAGGAGGATAGATGAAATTGATCAAGATCCTTACATTTCATTGGTACAACATGATGCAGAGACTCAGGGGAAGTATGGGTATGATATGGGTTTTGAAATAGATCTTGATGCTGCTAAGGAAGTTTCTACTACTAACAAAGATGTTAGTACTGGTGAACCAGTTACTACTGCTGGTGCATCAGTTACTACTGCTAGTACTGTTGTTTACATCAGAAGAAGTGCAGAAAAGGATAAGGGAAAGAGTATTATGCAAGAGTGTGAGCAACCAAGAAAGGTCAAGAAGAGAGTTCAAGTACAGATGAGTCTTGATCAGGAAATGGCTCAGAGGGTCCATGAGGAAGAACAAGCAAAATTTCTGGAAGAACAAAAGATTGCAAAATTTATAGAAGAACAAAAAACTGCAAGAGAAAGAGCTGAGAGAGAAGAAGTTAGTGATGTTGCACAAGTTGTATAATGGGATAGTTTCAAGTAATAATTGATGTTGATGCTGAATTAGCAGAAAAACTTCAAGCAGAAGAAAAAGAAAGAGTATCTATTGAAGAGAATTCAAGAATGGTAGTGGAACTGATTGCAACAAGAAAGAATTTCTTTGCAAAACAAAAGGCAAAAGAACAGAGGAGTAAACTACCTACCAAAACTCAACAAAGACAGACCATGTGTGTTTACATGAAGAACATGGCTGGATACAAGATGAAGTATTTCAAGGGTAAAAGTATTGATGAGATCAAAGAAATGTTTGACAAGGTTTACAAACAAGTAGGCACATTTGTTCCCATGGAAAGTGAAGTTAAAAGAACAGTTCCTAAGTTAGCATCTGGAAGTTCAAAAAGGGATGCAGATGAAGAACTTGATCAAGAAAGTTCTAAGAGGCAAAAGACTTGTGAAGACTCAGAATCAGCTGAAGAACAAAAAGGTTAAGAAGCTGATGCATTGTCACAAGAAGAGCTACAACAGATGATAATAATAATAGTTCCAGAACAAGGAATGAATGTTGAAGCCTTACAAACCAAGTATCCAATTATAGACTGGGAGATTTATTCTGAAGGCATAAGGAAGTACTCTAAGATCATCAGAGTTGGAAACCATTCTGAGGTATATCAGTTCTTTGATGATATACTGAAAGCTTTTGACAGAGATGACTTAGAAAAGTTGTGGAGTCTGGTTAAAGAAAAGTTCAACTCATCAGAACCAACAGATGACAAAGAAAGAATGCTATGGGTAGAGTTGAAAAGAATGTTTGAACTAGATGCAGATGATGAATTATGGAAATTTCAGTCTGGTATTCATGATTTGACATGGAAATTGTATGATTCATGTGGAGTGCATCATGTGTCTACAAAGACTGGAATGGATATTTACATGCTATTGGAAAAAGAGTATCCATTTTTAAGGGGAACTCTTACATTGATGTTGGCTGCAAAACTCTTGGTAGATGAGCATAATGAGATGGCAAGAGAACTTCTCAGGAAGATATTTATGCAGATAGAAAGATCAAGATGATGAAGTGTTTGGAAGAATCCTCTCAGAGTAAAAGATTTAATTCAAGAAACTTGATGATTTGGAGGTAAATCACAAGTTTAGGGGAGGATTGTTGGGAATTAAAAGTCTTCATACTTAGTACTATCAAGCCAAGAGTTAGTACTGTCAAGCCAAGAGTTAGTACTCTTCAAGTTACAACTGCTAGTACTAATCAGTTAGTACTGCTAGAGTAAGTTACTACAGCTAAAGTGATAAAGACATGTCAAGTGATTTGTATTGACTTATTCAGTGTATATTCTATATAGTTAGAAAGATACGTATTAGATTAATATTATAGAAGATTTGTAGTTATCTTGTAAAGGACTCCTTAGTGTATAAAAGGAGATCCTAGGTTATGGTGATTTATACGAGTTTTTTATATATAGCTTCAAGGTTGTAAACCCTAGTACTACACATAGTACTCGTATTATTGATAATAATATTGGAGCTTTTCAGTAAAACAATTTTTCATACAGTTGATTGTTTCATTAATATTCTTCTATGTATTAAAGAGTAGATTCCGCATACTCTTTAGTATTCACAAAGTTTCTAACATAGTTGTTTTGGATTTATCCAAAGTACCTCAACCTTTACAAGCTAAGGAATCGATCTGAGTTTGGGATCAACAATCCGCTAGAGCAAAGTAGGTGAGATTACCTTCTAAACGAATAGGTAGAACAAAACAACCAGGGTCCTCCTTTTCTCTTAGTACTTTATGCCCTCTTACTACATGTTCAGCAATTGCTTCTTCATCCTCGTCCTCAACTTCTCCTTCCATCTTAAGCCTATCCATTAGAATGCTATCTAGGATCTTCTTATGTTAGTCTGCATTATTTAAAGTCTCAATTATGGGCCTCTTCTTATATAGCAAAATAATCCTAGCGTACACATCTGCTTCCATTTCTTTTTTAGTTAGGTCATCATGGGTTATAGGACGGTTTATGGTTAGGGAGGGACCTTCATCCCCATACTTCATTTGGTAAATGGTTTGTAGTTTGTTTTTTAGGCACTTACTTTTTCCCATTTTGCACACAAACTGAGGTGTATCTGTTGTGGTTTTATTTTCATGGTCTAAAAGTGGTGGTAAATCTCCTTCACTGATTTTAGAAAGTAAAGCATCCAAGTTTCCAAAATCTTCATCTATTACAGTTGCATCCAGCCAAATGGTTAGCAAACCATTAGCAAAGTCCACAATACTCCTAGCAAGTGCAAGAAAAGGCCTCCCAAGAATCACATTAGGCTTCCATTTACTTTCATTGGGGTTGACATAAAATTCAACCAAAAACAACTCTTCATTCAAATGCACTAATAGTTTATTTTTATTAATCTTACTCCCATCTTCTTTTTCTTCACTGCTTACACCTAATCTGCCGAAGAACTCATTTGATAGCAAGTTTTTGCTGTAATCTAGGTCAGCAATAGCATAATAAGCATACAATTCCTCCACATAACAAGGGGTAATGAATTTCAAGAAACACTCCTCTGTTTCCATTTTACTAAAGGTGTGAACCCTATGTTCATTTTTCATTCCACTATCTGCAGTGTTAGATTCAGAGGCAACATTACTCTCTCCTACACTTTTCAGTGTTTCATCCAGCCAACCATAGTTATCCTCCTTAGCTAACTTCTTTCCTAGCCTATTGTTTTGGTCCATGGCTAAAATAGCTAAAATGTGCAAAAACATTACGTGAAACATTAATAGGTTAGTTAAATAAGTTATAAGCACATAATTGAACTCCAATAATCTCATATAACTTATATAATTTAAGATACGAATTTGTTTTATCATAACAAAAGAGATTTGAGTCCTCTGTGAAGATTTTTACATAAAAATTCGACGTACTTTCAGAAAAGTACAGCGGTATCGTGTTTTTCTAGCCGTTTTGTTTAAAATTTTCCAGAAGTGCGGCGGTCTTAAAAATAAAATTGGCGTGCTTCTGGGTTTTAACAGATAATCATAAGTTATATAGCAGTTTACATGTTCTGATAACAGTAGAAAACATATTGCAATCATCATGTTATTCAGCAAAGCAGTCCAATATAGTAATTCTAAGCAAACAGATAACAAACAAAAGCAAAATATTGTTATGTTTTTTATTTTAATGTGCAATTTATACATATGCAATAATTCAGGCAGTAAAAACAAGAAAAATATCAATCTCATGTTCTCAAGACCTGGAATAAGCATTTTACAAGTTTTTTTGTTTTTTTGAAATTAACTCCAACTGATCTTTTTAAAACTGAATTGACAAGTACGACGGTTTTTGGTGTAAAACCAGCATACTTATAAACACAGAAACGAAATTTTTTCAAATTGTTGCAAGAATACTTAGTAACGAATGGCCTTTTTTTCAAAACTGATTGAAACAACTAAAATAACCTCCCCAGCAGCGGCGCCAAAAACTTTGATGTGTTTCGAAAGCTTTAAATTTATAATACTAATTCTACCGATTCCTTAATACACAAAACACACGGGTAAAGTATAACCCCCATTTATAGTAAAGGTTTAGGTAAGACCAGCTCGTCCCAAGGGAGGGAAGTGATTCTCATAACAACGTTGGTTAACAAAGTTAGATTTCAATGATTGTCACTTATCACTAAAACCGTTTTTGTTGGAATTAATATTTTTGAAAGTTTAGCCAAATTGATTAAGTATATGTTTGTTTAAGGCCAAGATACATGAGATAAACCATAGAATAAAATGTAATGTGCACATAGACAAAGCATAAGAGCAATACATGACGGGTAATCACGATAACCATTATATCTACTCGATATAAGAAGGAATCCTTTCGGCCTATAATCCTCAATATAGTAAGTGCATAAAGTGTAGTCTGTGGATGAAATATAAATAATGTATTTCCTCTAATCAAGTCGTTAGACATGAGATTAGTCCTAAAACATATCATAATCCGGGCTATCAAGTGTTCTACTATCCAATTCTCACAAGTATAGCAATGACTCGTTATAGACAGACGATTCATAACTAATCAACACAATTGCATCTTTCGACCTATGACAATTGCAATGACCACCCAAACAAGAGATAGTAAACCGAATAAGGATACATCAAATACATGATTTATAAGTTCAATGACATATATTATATTCTCAGGTTCATATCATATGGCTATAATGCCTCAAACAAACATATGTAGACTACTCCATGATGAAACTAAAGAAACAAGTAATAAACAAGTAAATTATTATCATTTCCATAGCAAGAATGAGAGTATACCAAAGTTACAGTTGTAGAACCAAGTTCAAACAAATTACTACTTCACAATTAGTGTTACTCCAGCCTTGAGCAAGTGGTTATAGTGTATAACCACTACTAAACCTCCTTATGATTGTATTGAAATTGATTTGTGATTGATGCCCTTTCTACTCCGAATTGGCCACTATTTATAGGTGGAAAAGTAGCCCTAGGACGTGCCTAGTGAGTTATGATAGGCAAGTGATCGACCATATCATTGAAGTGTCTCATTAATGGAGAAGTATAACTGATAGGAGAAGTATAACTGATAGGGGAAGTACGCCGCACATTAGCATAAAACCGGCGGGCTTCTCTTCACGTATCCGGCGCTCTTTCTCCATAAGATCGGCGTACATTTGCCAAACCATGTGTTTAATTCTTCTAAGTCATTTTGAGTCATTAGTTTCTTGTTTCTTTCGTGTCTTTCTTAGATCATTAGTCCTGCATGTTTATTCATATATTAAGTACCAAAAGTTGTAAAATAAGAGTAAATAGATATATAATTCACATAATACCGAAGGTATAAACATGTATAATACGGGACTCATCAGCTTCCCTCAAGGTATGTGTTACCAAGAAAATGAAGACATTCTTAAAAGATGGAAATGTAAGTTGCTTGGTATAGCTCTTGACTGGAAGGGTTATGGGTACCTAGTGAAGCCAGACACTTATTCTACCTCTATCACTGTAGATGTTGGTTGAGTGATTTTGGTGGAAGCTGGAAATGTAGCTAGATGGTAGTGCATTAATGGTGAATTCAGAAAAAGAAGTTGGCTTGCTCAAGTGAAGCTCATATAAGGATGTTCTAATATGTTCTAATCTGTTTGTAAGGATGTATTAGTCTTAGCAGATATATCTGATGTATAACAGATATCAGGCATAGTATGTTGGTTGTATCAGGTTTGGGAATGTCCAAATCTTGTTATTATCCTTATTTGTACACAAGTTTTGGAAGTTAATATAAATTCACCTTTACACAAAAAAAAGTAGTGTTCTCTTGCAAGCAGCGCGCTGCCAAGAACGAAACATCATATCAAAAAATGTGTCCACAGTCAACCTGATTTTAACATAGGCCATTGTTGGTGGTGATAAGCCCAGAACAGGGTGAATATAATCAATGACCTAACTACGTACCAATAATGGTTACCGGGTATCACTTGGAATCGTGTTATCACTTTCCAAAATAAACTATTCGACCCTAATGCCTGGGTATCACGAATATCTACATGGGATAAGACCAAATATATGTTAATGATTTAGGCACCAAGTTTTAACCCTTTTGCTTTCAAGTGTTTATGTTCTCTGTTTTTTTCTCATGCATGATTGATTTCCAATATAAAGGAAAATACTCACAGCTAGTCAAATGGAATTAAGAGGATTAATTGGCCCATTAATCACCTCATAATTATCCCCATTATAGCCAATAGTAGTTACATGACCAATTAAACGTGGTCATAAAGGCAGTTTTAACTGCCACTTGAATAGGTCAAAGTAGTTACATACTTATCCCAGTAGTACTAACTTAGTAACTTGCTCTAGCAGTACTAACTTAGTACTAGCAGTACTAACTTAGTACTAGCAGTAGTAACTCTGCTCCAGCAGTACTAACAAAGTACTAGCAGTAGTAACTCTGCTCCAGCAGTACTAACAAAGCACTAGCAGTAGTAACTTTGTAAAGGATTAAACCTTCTAATGAGTTACTCCCAAACACTATCAGAGTCAGGGTAGTCATTGACCTGATGGGTGTACACTTCGTACCTCCTGACCCATTACCAGGTGTAAACTGATCCCTCAAGTGCACTGAATTTTCCAACAATCCATCCAAATTTAGTTCACTTCCTTTGCAAGAAAATTACACATTAAACAAAACATGTGCATAAACGAAAATATCCTGAGGATTGAATTTCCATCTTAGTACATTACACGTTTAAATATTCAAGAATCAGGGTGTTCTAAGAATTGAACCCTTCAACCCATTTGAATACCTGAAGATAAAATACACACAAGTTTTCAAACACTTAAACGCTCCTGACACTTTACAAGCCATGTGTCCATATCCAATTCATAAATGTTGTAAGCGCCAAAAGACCTAAGCTCCCTGAAGCGGCAAAACTTCAACATTCACATAGGTGGTTCCTCTTTATTCATGCTCCTGCCAAGCACTTTTTAAAAGAAATTAACCATTAAGAAGTAAATACTTCATCCTCCTTTCCAGCAGGTTCCGAGCACAACCTTGGTGTTAGGAATAAAATGTTGAAGACTTAGTACTGCTGAAGATAACACTAATAGTACAAACTGCTAGTGTAAGTTGAAGACTGCTGATATAGCTAATAGTACAAACTTCTAAGTTAGTACTGCTAGTATTGTTGAAGCTACTGTTGCATGATACTCCTTTAGAATACGTGTAGAAGATAAGTATGGAAAATATTGTATGCATATCTTGTTTAGTTAGATTTATACGGGTAGATACTTATCTTGTAAAAGACTCCTTGTGCTATAAAAGGAGGTCCATGGTTAGATCAGTCATATACATTTTTGTTAAGATTCAAGGTCTTGTAACCCTAGTGATATTAGAGATCACTCGTATTATTATCTAATAGTATTGAATCGTTTAGAGTTATATTATGTGTTCATTGTTCATACAAACATTGCATTACTGTTACATCAATTCAACCTTCTAAGTATCATCAAGTAGATTCCGTATACTTGGTGATATAAACCCAAAGTATACTCAAACACATTCTAAGTGTGTTTGATCCTATCAAGTGGTATCAGAGCCAGGTTGATACTTTGATTTGGAAGAAGAACTCAAAAAGAAAATGGACATGGAAACCACACAGACCAACATGGCTGCAAAGTTGCCTATGCTGAAGCAAAACGATTTCGAGATGTGGATGCTTCGAATAGAACAGTACTTTCAGGTACAGGACTATGCACTCTGGGAGTTCATTGAAGATGGAAACTCTTTTAAACCATCAACAACTGTCACAACGGTTGATGGTGAGGAAAAGACAATTGTGAATACCTCTCCAGTTACTGCAGAAGAGAAGCTGCAAAAGAAGAACGATGTCAAAGCTAGGACTTTGTTGATGATGACCATCCCCAATGATCAGCTCCTAAACTTCAGCAAATACAAGGATGCAAAATCCTTGTTTAAAGCAATCACTACTCGGTATGGTGGTAATGAATCCACCAAGAAGACCCAAAAGACCCTGCTAAAGCAAAACTTTGAGAACTTTAGTGCTTCAAGCAATGAGTCTTTAGATAACATGTTTAATAGATTGCAGAAGATTTTCAGCTAACTGGCTGTGCTTGGAGTTGAAATCCCTTAGGAAGATCTGAACTCTAAGTTCTTAAGGATTTTACCTGCTGAATGGTACACACATGTGGTGGTCTGGAAGAATAAGTCAGAGATCGACACTATGAGCCTCAATGATCTATACAACAACTTTAATATTGTTGAACAGGAAGTGAAGAAATCTGGATGTTCAAGTTCAAGCTCAAGCTCTGAGAATATGGCATTTGTGTCATCTCCCAGTAATACAAGTCTAGATGAGGTGAAAGTGGTTGTAGGAGTTAGTACTGCTAACCCTAGTGTTAGTACTGCTAGCTCATCAACTAGTATTGCTGGTATTAGTGATACTACCTTTTATGCATTCCTGACAGGCCAAAACGATGGGTCTATGCTGTCACATGAAGATCTAGAGCAGATTAATGATGATTATTTGGAAGAGATGGACCTAAAGTGGTAGATTTCACTTCTTAGCATGAGGGCTAAGAAATTCTTTCAAAGAACTGGGAAAAAGATCAACATCAGTAGTAATGATACTACTGGTTTTGACAAGTCTAAGGTGGAGTGCTTTAACTATCACAAGTTAGGGCATTTTGCCAGATAGTGTAGAAGACCCAGGCAACAGGATAGCAAGAGTAAGGGGTATGGAAGCAAGCCAAAGGCATTGGAAGAGGCAGAGACATCTTCAAAGGCTATGGTTGCCATTAATGGTCTAGGTTATGACTGGAGCTTCATGGCAGATAAAGAGGAAGCACCAGCTGAGATGGCACTTATGGCTTTCTCTGACTCAGAGGTACACTCAGCCAGAAATTGTTCTAAAACTTGTTCTGCTCTTAAAGAATATGAAACTTTAAAGAAACATTATGATGAGCAGAGAATTGAGCTAACCAAACAAACTATAATTTGTCTAATCATAAAAGAGGTTTAGCAGTCTTAGAGGAATAAATTTTGCATTATAAGAAAAATTAGTCTATTTTTGCTGAGGATATAGCTGTTCTTAAAAGAGAATTGACTCTTAAAAATGCTGAGATTAGTATGCTAAAAGCTGAGTTAGATAAAATCAAAAAGGCAAAAGATAATATTCAATTAAGTGTAGACACTTTAGAGTTTGCTTCTAAAGGAGTAAATAAAATCATAGAGTGTCAATTGATAAATAAAGCTAAGTCTCGATTAGGCTACAACACATGTCCACCTCTTCATAAAGGACCGCCAGCACCCCCAGGAATAGACTTAGAGTACACAGGTTTAGCTGAATTTCAAGAGCCAAAATTAGAATATGGTTGTAAGGCTAAAGAAAATGTTACTGCCAATAAACCTGTAGAAGCTAATGAGCCTTTTGAGAGTGCTAGTGACACCTCTCTTGCTGAGGACAAGGTGTCAGCCGATAGGAACTTAGATACTCCCCTAATTGAAGATTGGGAATCTGATGATGAAGAACAGGTTGTGACTAAACCTGAAGTAGTAAAGCTAGAAGGAACTGATGTTCCTAAGGTGGTTAAAACTTGAACTATTAAACCTAGAACTAATGTAAAACCAGCTAGGAAAATAGTTAGATATTCTGAGATGTATAGGTCCACTTATAAGCCTAGAGAAAACCAGATGAAATGGAATGACCTCAAGTCCCATCAATTAGGTAATGACTTTGTCATGTTCAACAAGACTTGTTTTTCTTGTGGTAGCTTTGACCACCTACAAACTTTTTATCATAACCAACAAGGGAAAAAGATGGTTACAGGGAATAATAGGGTACTTGGGAACACAAGTGATAGGGTAAACTCTAACAGATCTCAATCTCACTCTAATGTTAACAGAATGACTCCCATGTCAATTTTAATGGGTCTGGCCTCAAACCAATTAGTACTGCTTGACCAGCAGTTAGTACTGCCAGACCATTTAAGACTGTTTACCCTAAACCTATAATTTCAAGTGCAAAACCAACTTTTAAATATGCACAACAAACTATTCATAGGTCTTTTCACAAGAAAGCAGTGTTTCAAAAAAAAATTTGGAACTCAAAGGTTAAAACTGCCAGGCCAGCAGTTCATACTACTAGACCAGTAGTTAGTACGGGTAAGCCTAAAAACACTGCTAGGGATAAGAGGGCAAATGCTGTTAAGGCCTCAGCATGTTGGGTATAGAGACCAATCAAACCTAATGGTGCATCAATTGTATTAAATAGATTTGACTATATTGATGCACGAGGCAAACCCAAGTCAGTGATGGCTTGGGTACCCCAAGGAAACTAATGTCCTTCTTTTATATGCAGGGACATCCACATGATGATGAAGAAGATCAAGGATATGCAGATAGTGGATGCTCTAGGCACATGACAGGGAACATGTCCTATCTTTCTGACTTTACACCAATGGATGGAGGATATGTTACCTTTGGGGGAGGAATAGGTGGAAAGATTGCTGGTAAAGGTACGTTGAAAACCGGTAAACTTGACTTTGAAGATGTGTATTTTGTGCAAGAGCTCAAGTATAATCTCTTTAGTGTCTCACAGATGTGTGACAAAAAGAACAAAGTTCTTTTTACTGACACTGAATGTCCTTTTCTTTCCCCAGACTTTAAGTTACCTGATGAAAATCAAGTACTACTTAAAGTTCCAAGAAAGGGCAATATGTACAGTGTTGATATGAAGAAAATTGTTCCTAAAGAGGCTCTCACTTGTCTTGTTGCAAAAGCCACATTAGATGAGTCAATGCTTTGGCATAGAAGACTTGGTCATGTCAACTTTAAAACCATAAATAAAATTGTTAAACATGGTTTGGTAAGAGGCTTGCCTCAAAAAAGTTTTAAAAATGACCAAACTTGTGTTGCCTGTCTTAAAGGCAAACAACTCAAGGCTTCTTGTAAGCCCAAGACCCAGAACTCTATTACTCAACCTTTGTTTATGTTGCATATGGACTTGTTTGATCCTACATCTGTGAGTAGTATTATGCTTAAGAAGTACTGTCTTGTAGTTACTAATGACTATAGTAGATTCACATGGGTTTTCTTTCTAGGATCTAAGGATGAGACAGCTAGCATTCTTAAGACTTTTATAACTGAAATAGAAAACCTAGTAGATAAGAAAGTGAAAGTCATCAGGTGTGACAATGGGATAGAGTTTAAGAATAGAGTTATGGATGATTTCTATAGGGAAAAAGTGTTAGGAACACGTTTTATTAATATTTCAAGTCTTGTTCATATCGATAATATGTTGCTCAATATGGAATTTATATTAGTGTTTAAATGTCTGGTCCATTAGGAGTCCATGGGCCGGCCTCTTATGTATTATTTCTTCTAGAAACTTGTAAGGAAATGTTGCCCTAGTGTTGAGCCTATAAATAGAAGGCATGAGGCAACATTTCCCTTGTTGGTTTTCATTGTATTGTGCGTAAGCTATGTCCAATTAATGTTTGAATGAATTCCTTCCATCTTTCTCTTCTTCTCTTATTCTCTATTTCACCTTATTAGCTTATCTCTCATTCGTAGCTTATTGTTTAGTAGTAGTTCGTGTTTATTAGCTTTGTTACGTGTGTGTGTTTAAGTTAAAAAAGGACCAACAAGTGGTATCAATTGCCAAAAAGGTAGTTAGGATCGTGTTTTTGAGTTGTTTTAATCGTTATCTAGGATTGGTTTTAGCTTAAGTACGGTTTTTATTGTTCAAAAGTTCGATCGATATAATCTTTTGTTGGTAGTTTTATCTCATGAAAAACTCAAAAATCTCATCAAAACTTCATTTCGTACGTTATCACTCTTAAATTTCTTCATATTTTGTGGTTACTAATCGTTAGAAATCAAACACAATCGGTTTCCATTGATTTTCTATCCGGTTAAGTGAAATCCGCATAATTAGCGTATTGGGATAGTTGATGAAAAGTGAGTATTTTGCTTCTGGGTGAATTCCGACAAGTTAGGGTTTATCGCAAATCAATTCCGACAAGTTAGGGTTTATCGCAATTGGTAGATCTTGGAATTATCGATATTGGGACTCAGTATTTTACTTCCTTGTATAAGAAAGTGAAAATACTTTGACTTGGTTGCTTATTCTCATCTCTTGTACAAGAGTTGAGAAATTATTGAAATTGAAATTTAGATAAAATTATCGAAATTGCCATATCTATCGCAATTCTGATAAATTATCAAAAATTGCCATTTCTATCGCAATTTAAGATAACTTATTAAAAATGACATATTTTATCGCAATTTTAAGTTTTATCGCAATTTCCATTTTTTATCGCAATTAGGTGAACAGTGATTATCGCAATTGGGTGAACAGTACTTATCGCAATTGGGTGAACAGTAGTTATCGAAATTGGACAAAATCTTAAGTTAACCAAAACCAACTTCACATTACTCATAACACATATCTTAATTATCTTCAAGATCCAAACATGTCTCAACCACCACACTTCAATTACTACTACCAGCTACAGCAATATCCACAACAACAGCAATTTCATCCTCAATATCCACAACAACATGCTTTTGTGCAACAACATCAGTTTTTCCCTCAACAGTCAGTACCTCAGTAACAAATCCTTCCACAAACTCAAATGCAGATGCAAAATTATCAACCTTCATCAAGAGAACCTCATTGGTTTTCAAAGATGTGTGAAGGTATCAGTAGTCAGCAATCCAGGCATGAAGCAGGATCGTTTGAAACTCCACCAATGCTAACTCCTGGAAACTATGTGCAATGGTCTAGCCGGTTTCTTCGATTTGTTGAACTAAGGAAACCTCATGGTCAATATCTCAAAAAGGTCATAATGGAAGGACCTTATCCACTTCCTTCAACATTGGTTCCGGGTGATCCAACTGCTATACCTCCATGGGATGACACTACAACTCCCATTCCAGTATCTCAATATTCCACTGAACAAACTCTTCAGCAAGAAGCCAATGAGATGGCCATGGCTTACATACTCCAGGGAATTCCTAACCCAATCTTCAGGAGTATTGATGCTCAGAAAATAGCCAAGGACATGTGGGAGCATGTACATCTTCTTATGGAAGGCACAGAATTGAACCAAGAGGATCTGGAATCCAAACTTTACATGGAATACAATAACTTCATGATGGAACCAGGGGAATCCTTAGAATCATACTATCACCGCTTCACCAATGTTGTCAATGATCTGGAACGTCATAACATACCTCTACCAAAGATTGCTATCAACTCCAAATTTCTAGGATGTCTTGGTCCAGACTGGCAGAAGTATGTGACATTCGTGAGGCAAGCCAAAAAGATTAATCAAGTTTCATATGGGCTTTTGTATGATTATCTCAAGCAACATCAAACTGAGGTAGACAAGGACATTGCAGCAAGAGGAGGTTATTCACAGGCACCAAATCCAAACTCTCTTGCTTTGATAGCTCAATCATATCTTCCACCATCAAACCAAGAATTTGTTCCACTACCCTCTCAACCAAGTTTCCAACCACAACCAAACAATCAAATTGTTCCTTATGAAGCACCATCTCAAAATTCTGATAACCAACTGGTTCCATACAACAATACCGAATCAATGTTATATTCCAATGCTGATTATGATGAAGAAGACGATGTGTTCAACTCTCTCAATGAAGGATTTGCATTAATTGCAAGAGCATTCAACAAATTCTCTAACAAGTCAAACAACCGTCTTCGTTCGTCATCAAACACCAGGAACCAAGCAGTCGTTAATGATGGACGAGTTGAGATTCAGAATCGGTCTTCTGGTAGATTTGGGTCAGGAAACATGGGTAATTATGGTACAAGGTTTAACTCAGGGGGTCAGAGGTTCAACACAGCTGGGGGAAGTAAAAACAATATGGGGAATGCACAGAGGGGAATTCAGAATGTTGGTACTGAAAGAAGAGGAATTGCAAATACGTCAATCACTTGTTACAACTGTGGAGGCAGTGGTCATATGGCAAATGCTTGCCCTAAGCCTAGGACTCAGGGTAGTGCATTTCATAAAGAAGCTCTTCTAATGGCTCTCAAAGATGAAAAGGCTGCAGGAATGTTGACTCAGAACGAGCAAAGCTTTATGGCTAACGCTTACTCTGATGATGAGATGGAAGACTTGGAGGCTAATGCTGCAGTGATGCTAATGGCCAACATGCAGGAGATGAATGTAACCGAGATAGGCCCGGTATATGATACCGATGGCTTATCTCAGGTACTTGAATCAGAATGCCTTATTCATGATATTGCTTCACCATTTGCATCTTCATCGTCACAAGAAAATCTTGTTCAAAATGATTCATCATTCTCGTCTCAAGGAGATGATCAAATAAACACTGTTGTTTCATTCGATGATGATAACACCAATGTTTCATTTGATGATCCTGTTGATGATGAAAATCATGATCCTATTGAACAAGATGATCTTATGCCTGATCAAGATCCAGAGCTTATGACCTTATTGCTGACCACCCAAACACAATTGAATGCACAAAAGTCACAGATTGACAAATGCAATGTGATTAACCAGAACTTAAAAGCTAAAATTGCAATGTTAACAAAGGACAATGAGTGCTATAAAACACAACTTTCAAGTTATGAAAAACAAGCACAACGTGAGAAAGGCTTTGAGGTTGCATTCCAAAAGACATACGTTCAGGTCAAGGATTTAGAGCATCAAGTTCGTGAGCTAACAGTTTCCAAAGCTGATTTGCTTTCTCAAAAAGAAAATGAGCAATTTGAATTCAAAAAACAAATTGATACTTTAAATTCTGAGTTGTTAAAAACTCAATCAGAGCTTTCAACATCTCAGAAGGATCTTCTTGAAGAAAAGCAAGACACTAGGAAACAAGTTGACTCATATCTTGAGGAGATTGTGGACTTGGAATCCAAGCTCAAAGAATTTCAGAATGTTGTATATAAAACGGGTAATTCAGTGACACAAATTCAAAAACTAACTGTAAAACCGAGTCCTAAAGGATTTGGATTTGCAATTGGCTGTGACCAACCACGTTTTTTTACAAAAAGCACTCAAAGATAATCCTAAGTTATACAATGCAGAATTTCTATTTGATGATACTTTTTAACGAGTTGTTGTGTTTAGTAATGATGAAGAAACTGAATATCTTGAACATAAGATTGAGAGTCGATCAAAGTCAGACAAAGAATTTTCAAGAGTTCCATATGATTATTCAGCACGACCTCACATCAGTAAATCTTTTGTTCCTCCAAAGGACAAACCAGAACAAACACTGTCTCGAACAGAAAAACATCCCTCTTCTGAAGTTGCTCCTGTTACCACTCCTGTTACACAAATCAATGGTCCAAAAGCTACTGTTGATCCACAAATGCCTCAACAATGTCGAATTCTTCGATATTTTAAGACATTTATGGATGACATTAAACTTTTGGAACAAGTGATTGAATTTAATTCTGAAATCAAAATCTCTTTATTATTTTCTCCTGCTGAGAAAGAAAAGATAGAAATTTTTCAGAAACAATTCTTACCACATGTTAAGCACCTGAGACTTTGTGCAACAATGTGGGAACAGGAACTACAGACTGAAGTTGGATCAATGATGAGTATTTTTAAAGCTAAAGATGATAAAATTGCGAAACAAAAGTGTCAAAAGAAAGCTTTAGAAAAAGAGGTTGATCTACTCTTGGAACGTGTTTTGTGTGATGATGTGATTTCAGTGATTATGAATTCTATCTTTGAATCTTGTCATGCTTTGCTTGTGGATGATCATGCTGTGAATGTTGAAATGTTGCAAATTGAGATTGATAATTTGGTAAAAGAGAATGAGAGTCTTAGACATATCAACTTTGATGTGGAAAATAAGTGTGAAAATGAATTTTTCAAACTTAACAAAAGACTGGAATGGTGTCAAACTCAAAGTGTTGAATTTGAGTTAAAGTACAGAAATCTAAAAGAGTCTTTGTCATTTCAAAACAGTCATGCTTCAGAAAGTCAGAATAAAAATGAAATTGATGTTTTGCGAAATAAACTGTTTGAATATGAGAAAGACATAGATGAAGTTTCTCAATACAGAAATGACACTGTCCGGTTAAACAGAATTTTGGATTCAAAAAATCAAGAACTCCAACACATCATTGTTGATTTGAAAAAGAAACTCAGAGTTTTAGAAAAAGGACAAGCTGTAATTGCCCCAGGAATGTACTCAGTAGACAAGCCAACTAAGCAAGCATCAAATCAAACCACTAATGTGAATACTTCCACTTCCACAGGACTAGGAAACACCTCTAAGGCTAGCAGATCAAGAAACACCAAGAGACCAAGGAAGTTTAGTATCTGGCGCCCTAAGAGTGGACTATCTAAGACTGAAGAAGTAGTAGTTAATGTTAGCAGTTTGAATAAAAAGCATGATATGTCAGAAGTAGAATCGAACTTGTCTAAGTCTTGTTCTATAGATGATGTAATGAATGCTAAATCGTTGAATGTTATGAATGATATTATGGTTGATGCTAGTTGTGTATTTTGTCATGCTAGCATATTATCTGGAAATCATGAGAAATGTGTTGCTAAAACTCTGTTGACTCGCAAAAAGAAACGATCTAGTGGCATTTCCTCTAGGATCACTACTGCTGCCAAGTCCATATTAGGAAAACCACCACTAGTAGTTTCTGAAGAATCAGTTGACAAACCCATAGCTGCATCTAGGACAAACAAATCACCAAGTGCATTTATAAGGAGAATGGCTGAGACTAGTTGGACGTGGCAGCGTTGGTTACAAAATACACATAGCTTTAAATGGGTACCTAAAATGCTTAATACATGTGTTACTAACCAAACGGGATCCACCGTTACCAAACTTGCCTCTATATCAACTTCTGGTGATGCAGGTGATCCAAATTGTTCTCTGGATTGTTGATAGCGGTTATTCCCGACATATGACCGGCAATCTCAAGCTTCTTGTAAACTTTGTTGCAAAGTTCATTGGAACGGTCAGATTCGGGAATGATCACTTCGCTGCTATTATGGGTTATGGAGACTACGTAAATGGGAACATCGAAATTAGCAGGGTTTATTACGTTGAAGGCCTAGGTCACAACCTTTTCTCAGTTGGACAATTCTGTGATGGTGATTTGGAGGTGGCATTCAGAGAGAAAACTTGTTTTATTCGAGATCTTCAAGGAAATGATCTGATGAAAGGGAAACGCGGCACCAGTTTATATACAATTTCCTTCGAAGGCATGACAGCTTCCTCTCCCATTTGCTTACTTTCAAAGGCACATCCCACAAAGGCCTGGCTATGGCACAAACGAATGTCTCATTTGTTGGGAATTATGATGCGTATCAAGAGCAGACAACTTAGGTCTGGTAGTTTACTAAGTTAGGTCTGTTTGTGTTATTAGGTCTGGTAATGTAAAGTTAAGTCTGGTAGCACATTTAAGTCTGGTTGACTTATAAAGTTAAGTCTGGTCGTGAAGATAGGAAAGTTTGTTAGAGTTATGTTAGGAAAAGATACAATGCGTGTATGTATCTTTATAAAAGATTTGTGTATATCTTCTGTGTCGTCTAGGGTTTCCTTGTGTTATAAAAGGATCCCTAAAGATTGTTAGTTCGTGTGTGAGTTGTACGAATTGATCATAGTGAATATCAATATACGAAGTTAGTGATATCCCTGCTTGTGTTCTTAATTGTTCTTGTTAAAGATTCCGCATTAACATTAACAATCACTTAGGGTTTCTCACTTAGATTGGTTCGGATTTATTCTAACCATCTACTAGGTATTCAAGACTACTTAGTGATCCATATACAATTTGTGGACCAACAAGTGGTATCAGAGCAAGGGAGAGACTCTGAATTCGAAGAACACTAAATCTCAAAAACCTAATTCTCACTCAAATCACCCTACAAAATGTCTGAATCCGATAAGCCTGTTTTCACTGAAACTTTCTCAATCCATAACAATGAGGATGAGAAATCAAACCATGAAGATGAAGGAAAAACCTATACCAGTAACTCCCAATCACAACAACAACCCATCCCTTCCACAACCACAATCTCAAACATAAAACTTCCATTACTGAAGAGAGAAGAGTATGATATATGGGCCATGGAGATGGAACATTATCTGGAATACATTGATAGCGATGTATGGAAGGTGATTCAAAAGGGAAATTCTAAGAAGAGAATTTCATAAGGGAATGATGGGCAGCTCAGAATAATGCCACCAGTATCTGCTGAGGAGATTAGGGCTGTGGAGAAGGAAAAGAAGGCTAGAACCTTGCTTCTTATGGCTATTCCTAAGGAGCATTTACAAAGGTGTCATGGCATTCTTGATGCTAAGGAGATGTGGGAAGCTATCAAGAAACGATTTGGAGGTAATGCTAACTCCAAAAAGATGCAAAAGGCTGTTCTTAAACAGCAATTTGAAACATTCAGTGTTTCAAAGTCTGAAGGTTTGGAGAAGGGCTATGACAGATTTCAACATCTGTTAACACAACTGGAAGTTCATGGTGCAGCAGTCTCGAATGAGGATGCAAATCACAAATTCCTTAGATCTTTACCATCAGAATGGGGCAATGTATCTGTGGCGATGAGGATTAAGGAGGAAGTAGATTCTATGACACCTGATGACCTATACAATAATCTCAGGATGTTTGAAAGGGACATCAGTAACAACACTCAGGGTTCAACCAGTTCATCAAATGTTGCTTTTGTGTCTCAAAACAAAAGCAGTACTTACAAGGTTAGATCTGGTAGTGTTAGGTCTGGTAACTATGAAACACCTTCAAGTGAAAGGTCTGCTTCAAGTTTTACTGATGAGGTGATACATTCTTTCTTTGCCAATCAAACGGAAGATGAAAGCTTTATTAGTGAAGACCTTGAACAGATTAATGATGCTGAAGTTGAGGAGATGGACATAAAATGGCACATTGCCATGGTTGCTTTAAGGGTCAAACGATTTCAGAAGCAATATGGTAGGACTATCAACTTCAACAACAAATCACCAGTGGGATACACAAAGAGGACTGTTGAATGCTACAACTGTCACAAGCATGGGCATTTTTCAAGAGATTGTCCAGAGAAGAAGTCTGCTGATGAGAAAAGAGTTGAAGATGGGAAGATGGAAAAGAATCAGATGAGCCTGCTGACAATGGAAGCTGGAGGAGTCAATTGGGGTGAGCATCCAAGAGTAAATGAGGAGTCTGATCATGCTCTCATGGCCATTGGTAATGAGGTATCATTATGCTCTAAATTATGTACTGACTCATATAATCATGTTAAGGCTTTGTGTGATGAGCAGCAAGAACAAATAGGTAATCTAGAAGTAAATTTATTAGCACATAAAAATGCTGTAAAAACTTTAGAAGCACAAAAGGTCACCCTTCAAAACCAACATGCTGCTTTAAATGAAAAACTATACTTTCAAGCTAATAAGATATATGAACAAGATGAGAAGCTTAAAAGGTATAGACAATTAGGGCTTAAAATTCAGAAGGAAAGGGATGAGCTGAGAAAAAGGGTAGATCAATGGAACAATTCAAATAATAACCTGTTTAAGTGTTGGGATTCTCAAATTAAGTTAAATAAAAAATGTGGCTTAGGATATGAGGAAAATGAGAATAGGGCTATATTTAAGAATAGAGAAGAGGACTATGCTGATAAACCTTTGTACAATAGGTTTGTTAAGACTGGTGACTTTAAAGGAGTACCACCACCTTTGAGTGATGACTATACTCCTCTTGAAAAAGAAGAGTTGGATGATTCACTCTTTGTGTATGGTAAGAAAGGTCCTCAAGTGCCTGAACCTACTACCTCAGAGGACAAATCCAGTAGATATTCTTCTTGTCAATCCAATGACTCTGAAGGATCTATTGATGGTTCCTCTGATCACTCTAAGCCTGAGTCAAACAATGAGGAAAAAGAGAATCCTGAACCTAAGGTTGTTAAGAAGTGTGAACCTGTTGTTACTAAACCTTTAGTGACTGAACAAAAGGCTGAGACAGTTAAACCTAGTTGTGTCAATCACATAAAAACTCCTAGGGAATTTGTTAAATTGAATGAGTCACCTAGAAGCAATAGTGTTCACAGAGAAAGTAGGAGTAGTTACACTTATGCTCCTAAAAGATGCTTTGTGTGTGGAAGTTTGAGTCATTTAATAAGAGATTGTGACTTCCATGAAAAGAGAATGAAAAGAGAGGCTGAGCAAAAGAGAATGAATGTTAATAAGGTTCATGGTTCAAATAAACCAGTTTGGAACAATGCTAGTAGAGTTAACCATGCTAACCAGTTTGACCCCAGACCTGTTCAACTAAATAACACTACCAGACCTAACTCTTTTGTTAATTCTGGTAGACCAAATTTTGGGTCTGGCTACAAAAACTTTAGTGTGAATAGGCAAAATGTTAACTTTATGAGGCCTAAAGTGCATACTGGTTATATTAACTCTGTGAGACCTAATGTGAACACTGGTTTTGTAAGACCCAAGCAACCTTTTCAAAAACCTCAGGTGAATGCAAATTTTCAAAGAAATAATTTTTACAAAGCTCATTCACCTGTGAGAAGACAAGTTGGAAAGCAAACAGCAAAACTTTTAAAGGGAAATGGGGATTCTGCTGTTAAGACCTCAGCATGTATGTCTTGGGATTCAAACAAAAATAAATCCATGTATAAATCCCAAAACAACAGTGGATCAGGTTCAATTAAGAAATTTAAGCATATTGATCCACAAGGCGGACCCAAGCCTACTCAGGCCTGGGTTCCTAAGAGAAACTAATTTCTCTTCTTTTTGTGCAGGATCATCCACTATGCTATATGGAAGATAGAGGAATACTTGACAGTGGATGCTCTGGGCACATGACTGGTAACAAGAACTATCTTAATGATTTTCATGAATTCGAGGGAGGTTCTGTTACTTTTGGAGGAAGCAAGGGACAGATAACTGGTAAAGGAAGAATTATTGTGGGCAACATAGAATTTGACAATGTATCTTTTGTGAAAGAACTTGGGCAGTTCAACCTTTTCTCAATATCACAGATTTGTGATACTCAGCATAAGGTGCTTTTTACTGAAACTGATTGTCTTGTGTTGACTCCGGACTTTAAGATGCCTGAAGAACATCAAATTCTTCTTAAAGTTCCCAGACAACACAAAATGTACAGTTTTGATATGAAAGCATCTAATTCTGCAAAAGGTGCTACCTGTTTAATTGCAAAAGCTACATTGGATGAATCTAAGTTGTGGCACAGAAGGTTAGGCCATGTGAATTTCAAAAACATGAATAAACTTGTGAAGAATAACCTTGTGAGAGGTTTGCCTTCAAAATTGTTTAAAAATGATCATACCTGTGTGGCTTGCAACAAGGGAAAACAACATAGGGCATCCTGTAAGGTTAAATTAGAAAGATTAATCACTGAACCTTTGCATACCTTACATATGGATCTTTTTGGCCCTACATTTGTCCATAGTATTAATCATGCATGCTATTGCCTTGTCATTACAGATGATTGTACTAGATACTGTTGGGTGTTCTTTATGTCTAGGAAGGATGAAGCTACCCCTTTGATTCAAAATTTTATTAGACAGATTGAAAACCTTATTGATAAACGAGTTAAAATCATTAGGAATGATAATGGCACTGAGTTTAAAAACAAGAGCATGCTAGATTTTTGTGGTAATAAAGGAATTAAGCAACAATTCAGTAATGCAAGAACTCCTCAGCAAAATGGAGTTGCAGAGAGAATGAACAGGACACTTATTGAGGCAGCTAGGACTATGCTAGCAGATTCACTTTTACCTACTACATTTTGGGCTGAAGCAGTCAGCAATGCCTGCTACATCTTTAATAGGGTTAGAGTGACCAAGCCTCAAAATAGAACTCCTTATGAGCTTATGTTTGGCCACAAACCAGTTGTTAGCCATATAAGACCTTTTGGGTGTCATGTTACCATTCTTGATACTCTGAGTGTTCTTGGAAAATTTGAAGGAAAGTCTGATGAAGGGTTTTTACTTGGGTATGCATTAAACAGTAAAGCCTTTAGGGTTTACAATCTAGTATCCAAGAAAGTAGAAGAAAATCTGCATGTAAACTTTCTTGAGGAAAAACCCAATGTCAAGGGAATTGGTCATAGGTGGATGTTTGATATTGATTATTTGACTGATTCTATGAATTATATTCCTGTCTCCAAGGAGAATCAAATTAACCCTATTGCAGGTACCCAAGAAGTTACTAACATTGCAGGTACCAAAGATTCTTCAAATTCAGGGAACATTGATGATATGGCTGAGCTTGTTGTGATTCCATCTACAGAGAACAAGTCTGATGCAGCTGAAGCAGTAATCAAGGATTCTTCCACTCAGAAAATAGATTCTGAAGTTAAGTCTGGCAAAGTCAAATCCCCTAGCATTACCAGTACTTCACATTTTAAGTCTGGTAGTGATGTTCTACCAGACCTTTCTTCAAATACTGCACGTGCTGATTCTGAGATGCCAGAACTTGAAGTATTTCCAAATCCTAATGAAGGTGTTTTTGATGGGGCTTCCTATGATGAAGGAGGAATTATTACTGATTTCAACAACTTACCCACTGAAGTGGAAGTAAGTCCAACCCCCACTCTCAGGATCCACACCATTCATCCCAAAAGCCAAATAATTGGTAACCCCAAGTCTGCTGTTCAAACAAGAAGTAGGGTGCAACATCAGTCTGATTCTCTTGCACTCATTAGCCTGATTAAGCAACAACAAAGGGTCAACCATAAGGACCAGCAACATTGCTTATTTGCTTGCTTTCTTTCTCAAAGTGAACCCACTACAGTTTCTGAAGCTTTAGGGGAGGAAAGTTGGGTAGAAGCCATGCAAGAAGAGTTGTTGCAGTTCAAGCTACAGAAAGTATGGGTTCTTGTAGACCTACCTAATGGAGCTAAAGTTATTGGTACTAAATGGGTCTTCAGGAATAAAAGGGATGAAAGAGGGGTAGTTGTAAGGAACAAAGCAAGGTTGGTAGCTCAAGGATACAAACAGGAGGAGGGGATAGATTATGATGAGGTCTTTGCTCCTGTAGCAAGGATTGAAGCTATCAGGTTATTTTTGGCTTATGCATCATACATGGGATTCAAGGTATATCAGATGGATGTCAAAAGTGCTTTCCTTTATGGCACTATTGAAGAAGATGTGTATGTACATCAACCTCCTGGCTTTGAGGATCCTGCTAACCCCAATCAAGTGTATAAGGTTATTAAAGCTTTATATGGTCTTCATCAGGCTCCTAGAGCTTGGTATGAAACTCTTTCACAGTTTCTTGAAGAACATGGATACATCAGGGGTGAAATTGACAAGACATTATTTATCAAGAGAGATCAGAAGGATATTATTCTTGTCCAAATTTATGTGGATGATATCATTTTTGGATCCACAAGAAAGTCTTGGTGTGATGAATTTGAAGGTTTAATGAAGAGCAGGTTTGAAATGAGCTCAATGGGAGAACTTACATTTTTCTTGGGACTGCAAGTTAAGCAAAAGGATGATGGACTTTTTATTTCTCAAGACAAGTATGTTGCAGAAATTTTGAAAAAGTTTGAGTTCTCAAATGTGAAGGCAGCAGTCACTCCCATGGAGAACAAAGTGCCTTTAACAAAGGATGAAGATGCTGCTGATGTAAATGTGCATCTTTACAGATCCATGATAGGTTCCCTCATGTATCTTACTGCTTCTAGACCTGATATTATGTATGCAGTTTGTGTTTTGTTCACGCTTTCAGGTTCAACCAAAGACTTCACATCTTCATGCTGTGAAGAGAATCTTTAGGTACTTAAAGGGCAAACCAAATTTGGGCCTTTGGTATCCTAAGGAGTCAACTTTTGACCTGACAGCTTATTCAGACAGTGACTATGCTGGTACAAGTCTGGATAGGAAATCAACAACAGGAGGTTGTCAGTTCCTTGGAAGGAGGCTAATATCTTGGCAATGTAAGAAGCAGACGATTGTGGCTAATTCAACTACTGAGGCTGAGTATGTAGCAGCTGCTCACTGCTGTGGACAAGTTTTGTGGATTCAGAATCAGATGCTGGACTATGGTTTGAATTTTATGAATACTGTTATCCACATAGATAATAAGAGTACTATCTGTATTGTTAAGAATCCAGTATATCACTCTAAAACTAAGCATATAGAAATAAGGCATCACTTCATTAGGGATTGCTTTGAAAAGAAGTTGATTAGAGTGGAGAAAATACATACAGATTTTAATGTTGCTGACCTGTTAACTAAGGCATTTGATGGTCCTAGATTCAATTATCTGGTAGTTAACATTGGTATGATGAACCCCTAGTTTGAGTTAAGGGGAGGTTTGGCCTAAGGGGAGGTCAAACTGTGAAGTATGTAAAGTATGAATACTTATCAGCATTTAGGTTATTTTTAAGCCTTGTAGTATTGATTTTAGCTCTAAAAAAAAAAAAAAAAAAAAAAAAAAAAAAAAAAAAAAAAAAAAAAAAAAATTGTTTTATCTATGTCTTTTATTTCTTTTATAGGCAATGCTGGATTAAGTATATTTTCACAAGTTGTTAAGTGAGACTATTGGAATTTCTCACTTGGTGGAGGTGCTTTGCACTAACACATCAAAAGGTTATCAGTCCACCTTGTCTCATCAACATAAGGACTGGCTAATCCTGAGCAAACGGCTAACAGGTAAAGATTGCTCAAATCCGTTTATGGCTGACAATTTGCCAAAAATTGTATGGTATTCAACTCACCATATCTAAGATAAGTGAAGAGTTGGCTAGCCCACAAGGTTATGGCTTGTGGTAAAGGCTGTGGAAAACCATAAATGGTAATCAATTCACCATGATGAGGTGCTTTTCCATCAAAGAATTGACTAGTCTAGAAGCAAACGGCTTTTGGTAAAGACTTAACAAATCCGTTGATAAGCTGATGATTTGCTTAAAATCATATGGTTATCAGTGTACCATGGTCTTACACACCAAAACATTTGGCTACTCCAGTAGTAATGGCTATTGGTAAAGAGACATCAAATCCATTAAATTTCAATGATTCACCTCTCACAGGTGTTAACACACCTGGAAGTGATGAGAATAGATATGAAACTTAATATGAATTGATGTACATATAGTCAATGTTGCTGCAAAGACCATATCAGAAAAGCTTATCAAGATTCAAGCTGCTGGAAAGGAACAAGACCTAAATACATTTCAAAGTGTTCAAGATTCAATCCTCAGAAGACCAAATCAGAAGAACTTGAAGTTCATGAAGCATGAAGATCAAGTTAGGGGAGGATTGTTGGGAATTATGATGCGTATCAAGAGCAGACAACTTAGGTCTGGTAGTTTACTAAGTTAGGTCTGTTTGTGTTATTAGGTCTGGTAATTTAAAGTTAAGTCTGGTAGCACATTTAAGTCTGGTTGACTTATAAAGTTAAGTCTGGTCGTGAAGATAGGAAAGTTTGTTAGAGTTATGTTAGGAAAAGATACAATGCGTGTATGTATCTTTATAGAAGATTTGTGTATATCTTCTGTGTCGTCTAGGGTTTCCTTGTGTTATAAAAGGATCCCTAAAGATTGTTAGTTCATGTGTGAGTTGTACGAATTGATCATAGTGAATATCAATATACGAAGTTAGTGATATCCCTGCTTGTGTTCTTAATTGTTCTTGTTAAAGATTCCGCATTAAGATTAACAATCACTTAGGGTTTCTCACTTAGATTGGTTCAGATTTATTCTAACCATCTACTAGGTATTCAAGACTACTTAGTGATCCATATACAATTTGTGGACCAACATCATTTGAACTTCAAAATGATGACCGATCTTGCTAGGAAAAAGTTGGTTGACGGTCTTCCCAAATTCAGATATGCCAAAGATCACTTGTGTCCTGCTAGCGAACAAGGAAAGAGTCATCGTGCTCACTTTCCTCCAAAAGCAGATAATAGCACAGATCATGTCCTACAACTGCTTCATATGGATTTGTGTGGTCCTATGCGTGTTCAAACCATCAACGGGAAACGGTACATCCTGGTAATAGTGGATGATTACTCGAGGTGGACTTGGGTCTACTTTCTTCATACCAAAGACCAAGCCCCTTCGATGATCATTACTTTTCTCATGAAGATCCAAGTTCAGGTTCGTAACACCGTCAGAATCATCAGAACATACAATGGTACTGAATTCAAGAATCAAACTCTTCGGGAGTACACAGAGAAAAATGGTATTGTTCATCAAACGTCAATTGCTCGCACCCCTGAACAAAATGGAGTAGTCGAAAGACGCAACTGTATGTTAGTGGAGGCAGCAAGAACTATGTTGATTAATGCCCAATTACCACACTACCTATGGGCTGAAGCTGTCTCAACTGCTTGTTATACCCAGAACCGATGCATGATCACCAAACGCCATGACAAAACACCATATGAGCTTATTCATGGTCGAAAACCAAATATCAATTACTTTCATGTCTTTGGAGCTCTCTGTTATCCAAAGAATGATCGTGATGATCTTGGTAAACTGAAAGCCAAAGCAGACATAGGAGTATTTGTTGTCTCTTGTGAGAATTCGAAAGGATTCAGAATTTGGAATCACCGTACTCGGGAAATTCAAGAGACAATCCATGCTAATTTTGATGAGCTCACAGATATGGCTTCTGAGCAAAACAGCTTAGAACCCGTACACAACCGTCTCAACTTTCCTGAATCTTCAGCTGAACCATTACCGTTCAACAGAAAGGATATAGAAGACTTGTTTGCTCCTCTATTCGATGACTCTCTAGTTAATCGTGCCTCTGCTGTATCCACCAATTCCGCTGCTCAAATCATAACCAATCAAGCACCTGATACACCAACAACTACTTCCACAGCAGTTGCTGACGACGCACCTCAACCAGAACCATCATCGTTAGTAAATCAAACACCTTCCACTTCTACACCCACAGCTGAAGATTCCCCCCACAACTCTGTTGAAGTACCCACACCATCAGGTTATGACGGAGATGCATTCTTTAATCCATTTGCACCTGCACCAACCATTCCTGATATTGCAGAATCTTCTATACGCAATTTGGAACCGTCAAACCTGCACCACAATTATCAACACTATCCGTCCACTCATAAATGGACCAAGGACCATCCCTTAGTAAACATCATTGGTAATCCAGAAAACCTAGTCATGACAAGACAAAGACTCCATACAGACGGTGAAACCTGCATTTATGCACTCACCGTTTGTCAAGCCGAACCCAAAAACATCAAGGAAGCCCTCACTTATGACAACTGGATTGAATCCATGCAAGAGGAGTTGGAACAATTCAAGCGGTTAGAAGTTTGGGAACTGGTAGAAAGACCAGATGGGGTTTATGTTGTTGGATTGAAATGGATCTGGAAAAACAAGTTAGATGCAGATGGTACTGTCATTCATAACAAGTCCCGGCTAGTCGCAAAAGGATTAAGTCAACAAGAGGGAATCGACTTCGAAGAATAGTTTGCTCCAGTCGCAAGGCTTGAGGCTGTTCGCATGTTCCTGGCTTACGTGGCTCACAAGAACATTACTGTCTACCAAATGGATGTTGATGCGTGGTTTTGCGACCTTACAACAGGTTTTACCTCTCGAGGGATCTCAAGAGGCTTGCAATCCCCACCAGGCATTGTACCTGACCGATGTAGTATAGTGTAGTGGCAAGTACCGAGGGATTGATCGTTCTCTAGGGGAATAGTGTCGTTAGGATTGAAAAACTACTCTAGTAGGTCTAAGGGTGAGGGAAGGTTCTTTTTGTATTTTTATATTTTTTTATGAAAGCAAGTAAAATCTCGGGTTGAAGGAGTGGGCGGAATTAGTTGCTAGTCAACTAACCCAAATAACTACAAATGCAAATAAAATAAAATAACTGAAAATAAAAAGTTTGTGGAACTTATATGGGGAGAAATGTGTTTACTTAGATTTCCTTACTCCCTAACTATCTTTTACCGGTTGATTAGTGTGTATTAATTGTGTGGATGACGGGTGTATTCCTTAATACCAATCGTGGGGTGGCGTACGTACTTCCCCAACTCTACAAGCTCCTACTTCACTCCTATGTCGAGCCGGCTAAGAAGCTCCTAACATGGGATCACTAGAATTCGCTCATGCATTAAATACAACCATAAAAACCTAAGTACGCATTGGTTCATGTTTCTTAAGACGTTCAAGCAAGTTACCGTATAGGAGGTTAGCCAATTTTCTTAAGCCTAACATCGATAAACAATCATCCAATACAATTAATAACACACCAACAACCAATAATCAATAGTTAGGTTTCATTAGATCTAAGCAAACACAAGATAAATCTAGCCTAGCATGTTAAATAAAAAACAAGAACAAGATATAATCAAACAACACATAGACATATTGAATGATTAATTGATTACTTATCTTCAATTGAACATGATAGATCCAAGGGTATAAAACCCTTAAAAATGGCAGAAAAATCGTCTAGGGTTTCTCCTCACAAAGTTGCACACTAATGACTAAAAATTATGAAAGTATATATAGGAAAACAGATCTGACGGCGTCACGTTATAGAGCTTGACGCCGTCAACTCGCCGCAGTTAGGGTTTCTTGATGGCCTTCTTGACGCCGTCCCTCTTTAATCCTCCAAAATATGTTCTGGCTTATCAAGGCTTGACGGCCTTCTTGACGCCGTCCCCCTTTAACCATCCAAAATCCTCTCTGGCTTATCAAGGGCTGACGGCGTCACATTAGGGCTTGACGCCGTCAAAGGTACTTTTCCAGCGGATTTAGAGACTTTGTCGTTTTCTTCACTTTTATGCTCCAAAAACGTCCAAAATGCTTCCTTTTCCAGATTTCTTCTCCAAAGTACCTAAAATGACAAAAGGAACGATTTAGGGCAATATTTGATCAAATAAATACGATTTAGGGCTTAAATGACCCCCTAAAAGCGGTACACTTTTCGATTCATCAGATGTGAAGACTGCATTTCTCAACGGCCAACTCCGAGAAGAGGTGTACGTTTCTCAACCAGAAGGCTTCGTGGACCAAGAACATCCGAATCACATATATCGGCTAAAGAAAGCCCTTTACGGCCTTAAACAAGCCCCAAGGGCCTGGTACGACAAGTTATCTGCGTTTTTACTTGCCAATCACTTTACTAAAGGAACTGTGGACCCGACTTTGTTTATAAAAAAACACGGAGAGGACATTCTCATCGTACAAATTTATGTCGATGATATAAACTGTTTGAATATGAGAAAGACATAGATGAAGTTTCTCAATACAGAAATGACACTGTCCGGTTAAACAGAATTTTGGATTCAAAAAATCAAGAACTCCAACACATCATTGTTGATTTGAAAAAGAAACTCAGAGTTTTAGAAAAAGGACAAGCTGTAATTGCCCCAGGAATGTACTCAGTAGACAAGCCAACTAAGCAAGCATCAAATCAAACCACTAATGTGAATACTTCCACTTCCACAGGACTAAGAAACACCTCTAAAGCTAGCAGATCAAGAAACACCAAGAGACCAAGGAAGTTTAGTATCTGGCGCCCTAAGAGTGGACTATCTAAGACTGAAGAAGTAGTAGTTAATGTTAGCAGTTTGAATAAAAAGCATGATATGTCAGAAGTAGAATCGAACTTGTCTAAGTCTTGTTCTATAGATGATGTAATGAATGCTAAATCGTTGAATGTTATGAATGATATTATGGTTGATGCTAGTTGTGTATTTTTTCATGCTAGCATATTATCTGGAAATCATGAGAAATGTGTTGCTAAAACTCTGTTGACTCGCAAAAAGAAACGATCTAGTGGCATTTCCTCTAGGATCACTACTGCTGCCAAGTCCATATTAGGAAAACCACCACTAGTAGTTTCTGAAGAATCAGTTGACAAACCCATAGCTGCATCTAGGACAAACAAATCACCAAGTGCATTTATAAGGAGAATGGCTGAGACTAGTTGGACGTGGCAGCGTTGGTTACAAAATACACATAGCTTTAAATGGGTACCTGAAATGCTTAATACATGTGTTACTAACCAAACGGGATCCACCGTTACCAAACTTGCCTCTATATCAACTTCTGGTGATGCAGGTGATCCAAATTTTTCTCTGGATTGTTGATAGCGGCTATTCCCGACATATGACCGGCAATCTCAAGCTTCTTGTAAACTTTGTTGCAAAGTTCATTGGAACGGTCAGATTCGGGAATGATCACTTCGCTGCTATTATGGGTTATGGAGACTACGTAAATGGGAACATCGAAATTAGCAGGGTTTATTACGTTGAAGGCCTGGGTCACAACCTTTTCTCAGTTGGACAATTCTGTGATGGTGATTTGGAGGTGGCATTCAGAGAGAAAACTTGTTTTATTCGAGATCTTCAAGGAAATGATCTGATGAAAGGGAAACGCGGCACCAGTTTATATACAATTTCCTTCGAAGGCATGACAGCTTCCTCTCCCATATGCTTACTTTCAAAGGCACATCCCACAAAGGCCTGGCTATGGCACAAACGAATGTCTCATTTGAACTTCAAAACGATGACCGATCTTGCTAGGAAAAAGTTGGTTGACGGTCTTCCCAAATTCAGATATGCCAAAGATCACTTGTGTCCTGCTAGTGAACAAGGAAAGAGTCATCGTGCTCACTTTCCTCCAAAAGCATATCACAGCACAGATCATGTCCTACAACTGCTTCATATGGATTTGTGTGGTCCTATGCGTGTTCAAACCATCAACGGGAAACGGTACATCCTGGTAATAGTGGATGATTACTCGAGGTGGACTTGGGTCTACTTTCTTCGTACCAAAGACCAAGCCCCTTCGATGATCATTACTTTTCTCACAAAGATCCAAGTTCAGGTTCGTAACACCGTCAGAATCATCAGAACAGACAATGGTACTGAATTCAAGAATCAAACTCTTCAGGAGTACACAGAGAAAAATGGTATTGTTCATCAAACGTCAATTGCTCGCACCCCTGAACAAAATGGAGTAGTCGAAAGACGCAACCGTACGTTAGTGGAGGCAGCAAGAACTATGTTGATTAATGCCCAATTACCAGACTACCTATGGGCTGAAGCTGTCTCAACTGCTTGTTATACCCAGAACCGATGCATGATCACCAAACGCCATGACAAAACACCATATGAGCTTATTCATGGTCGAAAACCAAATATCAATTACTTTCATGTCTTTGGAGCTCTGTTATCCAAAGAATGATCGTGATGATCTTGGTAAACTGAAAGCCAAAGCAGACATAGGAGTATTTGTTGGCTCTTGTGAGAATTCGAAAGGATTCAGAATTTGGAATCGCCGTACTCGGGAAATTCAAGAGACAATCCATGCTAATTTTGATGAGCTCACAGAAATGGCTTCTGAGCAAAACAGCTTAGAACCCGTACACAACCGTCTCAACTTTCCTGAATCTTCAGCTGAACCATTACCGTTCAACAGAAAGGATATAGAAGACTTGTTTGCTCCTCTGTTCGATGACTCTCTAGTTAATCGTGCCTCTGCTGTATCCACCAATTCCGCTACTCAAATCATAACCAATCAAGCACCTGATACACCAGCAACTACTTCCACAGCAGTTGCTGACGACGCACCTCAACCAGAACCATCATCGTCAGTAAATCAAACACCTTCCACTTCTACACCCACAGCTGAAGATTCCCCCCACAACTCTGTTGAAGTACCCACACCATCAGGTTATGACGGAGATGCATTCTTTAATCCATTTGCACCTGCACCAACCATTCCTGATATTGCAGAATCTTCTATACGCAATTTGGAACCGTCAAACCTGCACCACAATTATCAACACTATCCGTCCACTCATAAATGGACCAAGGACCATCCCTTAGTAAACATCATTGGTAATCCAGAAAACCCAGTCATGACAAGACAAAGACTCCATACAGACGGTGAAACCTGCATTTATGCACTCACCGTTTGTCAAGCCGAACCCAAAAACATCAAGGAAGCCCTCACTTATGACAACTGGATTGAATCCATGCAAGAGGAGTTGGAACAATTTAAGCGGTTAGAAGTTTGGGAACTGGTAGAA
Organism: Artemisia tridentata subsp. tridentata; assembly: GCA_021014915.2. Taxonomy (NCBI): domain Eukaryota; kingdom Viridiplantae; phylum Streptophyta; class Magnoliopsida; order Asterales; family Asteraceae; genus Artemisia; species Artemisia tridentata. The sequence goes on from CP139507.1 coordinate 367,381,156, forward strand.
AGACCAGATGGGGTTTATGTTGTTGGATTGAAATGGATCTGGAAAAACAAGTTAGATGCAGATGGTACTGTCATTCATAACAAGTCCCGGCTAGTCGCAAAAGGATTAAGTCAACAAGAGGGAATCGACTTCGAAGAATAGTTTGCTCCAGTCGCAAGGCTTGAGGCTGATCGTTCTCTAGGGGAATAGTGTCGTTAGGATTGAAAAACTACTCTAGTAGGTCTAAGGGTGAGGGAAGATTCTTTTTGTATTTTTATATTTTTTTATGAAAGCAAGTAAAATCTCGGGTTTGAAAGAGTGGGCGGAATTAGTTGCTAGTCAACTAACCCAAATAACTACAAATGCAAATAAAATAAAATAACTGAAAATAAAAAGGTTGTGGAACTTATATGGGGAGAAATGTGTTTACTTAGATTTCCTTACTCCCTAACTATCTTTTACCGGTTGATTAGTGTGTATTAATTGCGTGGATGACGGGTGTATTCCTTAATACCAATCGTGGGGTGGCGTACGTACTTCCCCAACTCTACAAGCTCCTACTTCACTCCTATGTCGAGCCGGCTAAGAAGCTCCCAACATGGGATCACTAGAATTCGCTCATGCATTAAATACAACCATAAAAACCTTAGTACGCATTGGTTCATGTTTCTTAAGACGTTCAAGCAAGTTACAGTATAGGAGGTTAGCCAATTTTCTTAAGCCTAACATCGATAAACAATCATCCAATACAATTAATAACACACCAACAACCAATAATCAATAGTTAGGTTTCATTAGATCTAAGCAAACACAAGATAAATATAGCCTAGCATGTTAAATAAAAAACAAGAACAAGATATAATCAAACAACACATAGACATATTGAATGATTAATTGATTACTTATCTTCAATTGAACATGAGAGATCCAAGGGTATAAAACCCTTAAAAATGGCAGAAAAATCGTCTAGGGTTTCTCCTCACAAAGTTGCACACTAATGACTAAAAATTATGAAAGTATATATAGGAAAACAGATCTGGTGGCGTCACGTTATAGAGCTTGACGCCGTCAACTCGCCGCGGTTAGGGTTTCTTGATGGCCTTCTTGACGCCGTCCCTCTTTAATCCTCCAAAACCCGTTCTGGCTTATCAAGGCTTGACGGCCTTCTTGACGCCGTCCCCCTTTAATCTTCCAAAATCCTCTCTGGCTTATCAAGGGCTGACGGCGTCACACTAGGGCTTGACGCCGTCAAAGGTACTTTTCCAGCAGATTTAGAGACTTTGTCGTTTTTTTCACTTTTATGCTCCAAAAACGTCCAAAATGCTTCCTTTTCCAGATTTCTTCTCCAAAGTACCTAAAATGACAAAAGGAACGATTTAGGGCAATATTTGATCAAATAAATACGATTTAGGGCTTAAATGACCCCCAAAAAGCGGTACACTTTTCGATTCATCAAATACCCTTACACTTGAGATTTGCTTGTCCTCAAGCAAATGCGCTTTTATTCTAATCAAAATACAAGTTAGGGGTCATTTAACGCTAATATAAAAGTAATTACAACAAATAGTCGTTCCACTTTAATCATAATAAGCACGGAGATTACAAACTAGCACTTCACAAGTAGTGTTTAGATACTCACATCTCTCAGGTGTCATAAAAGTATATCTCACAAATGAAAATGAATAATATCTCTCACTACCTGTCATAGCAAATAGATTACCATAGGCTTGGGAAAGGATCGAAAACCTCCTCCACTAGGCGTAAGCACCTAAGATAAACTATCAAAGAGGGCTTTTAAACGGGTTATAACGTTAGGTGTAGGGATATGATAAACACGGTTTTGTTGGATAAGGGATATTTTACTGGTGGCGAGTTAAAGATCTTGATTAATTACATGTAAAATATGGTGTTGCTAAGCCAAGACTAGACTCGACTTAAGCTAATGAAAGAAATAACAAAAAGATAGAATAAACATAAAATGAAACGGGATGGTAGTCCGTATGTTTTTTCTACTTTTCTTTTTCTCATTTTTTTGTATTTTTCTTGATTTTTTCGATTTTTTTTTTCATACACTCTTGCCCTGCCATCCAAAATAATACATCATAGGGGCGTTGGATTTCCCTTACACTTGAACTTTTACATAACTTTACAAATAACTATTCTAATGACTCGAATTAAGATAATCGAAACACTTGGAGTACTTTTAAAATATTTAGCACATATGGGGGTAATAATGTTGTTCTTCCCCATTACTCCATTACACTAGTACTTTACCCATGAGTCCCAATCATCCCAAAACAATATGTACAAGGATATGACTCGACTTAGCAACCATGTAATCAATTAGATAATTAACTTGGGGTTTAAACAAATGTTGTCACAATAATGCACTAAAGATGAGTGCATACAAGGTAGGCTAAGGCGATTTGGGTGTACATTTAAGTGGGGTGTAAACAAATTCTTCCTTTAATTAAAATGCTTAAAGTTAGAAACGAAAAGATAGGCTCTGAGGGGTGTACTAGGGGTATCGTGTACTAAAAATGAGTACAACGCAAAGGGTGTGGGAGAATTACTTGACCAATGTAGCCAATGTAATTATAACAAAAACACAGGTGTAAAACAATGGGTTAATCCTAATGCCTCTTATCATGTAGTAAATCTAACTACACGAATGTAGTCTCACTTGTGGCCTCGGAATGGTCCTAACGCAAATTCTAGAATCTAAGTGCTACCGGTACACACATCATAGCATAAATGCTTTTCCTACCAATTCTAGGGGCGAACCTCACATATTTGGGGGTGGAAAATTTTTTAGTGGTACGGTTTTGTGCTAGTCATATAACTCCTATCCGTGAGACGCTCATTAAGACCAAAGTTTCACTCCTATATGTTGTAAAAAATTTTAAATTTGGCACTAAAATTGCCTTAACAGGTATTTCTCTCAGTTTTATTACACATCTACCATTAAACAAACGAAAAATCAAGCGTAATAGCATTCTCTAAAGTATCGTACTTTACCCCCCCCCCCCTTACACTTAAGATGAACATTGTCCCCAATGTTCAAATAACAAGATGTAAAAGTAAATAAGGTAAAAGAATGAAATCAAATACTCCCCTGATTCGCTCGGTGGATAAAGGGGTAACATGGTTAGATCTTCTTCCAAGGTAATGATTAAAGCAGCGCCAAAAGCTTGATTCCACATACATCTCCTTGTCCAAAATAACCTGTTAAACCTGAGAAAACAAACAAGAAAACCTGCATAACATCGGCGGGATAAATCTGTATAAGGATATAATGCTTGTGGAATGATTATTTTGCAGATTCCTGGAGTTTATAAGTTAGAGATTTAATAAAAACTTTTTATAATTCCGGTAGAAAAACAAAACTTTCAAAAATTTCAGAAAATTAAAACCTGACGCCGTCAGGTTGTAAGGCCTGACGCCGTCAGAAATGATCTGACAGAATTCTCATGTTAAGTTTCCGGAAAATTTCTGGAAAAACCTATACCTTACTTCCTGGAATTCCTGCAAAATATCATTATGACTCGATACAAGCATTTGACTCAAACAAATACTAATATGTATGTTAATTTATTATTGTTATGATTCATGTTCATTTGTTCTAATAAACCGATTTGGATTTCCCTTACACTTAACTTTTGCAAAATACCTTTATATGTAGTTAAGACGAAGTTAAAAACAAGATAAAGCATTTTCACAATTTAGTTTCGAACATGAATCAATAATAATAAAAATTAAACATACATACGGAAGCAAATAAAATCAAACAAACAAATAAATAAACACACAAAGCAAATAAAGCTTGGGTTACCTCCCAAGAAGCGCTTTTCTTTATTAACGAGTCTTGTAGCTAGACTCAAAGTCACCGTACATTACGTGACTCCATCATTGGTCACGGTTTCTAGGTTCCCCTTTGATTCTCTATCAGAATCACTTTCATAGTAAAGGTATTTCGGGTCCTCGAGATCAAAAGGATTGTTTTGGTATTTAGAACTGAGCTCCTTAACATGCTTAAAGAATCCACTCAACAGGTCAAAAGTGTCCTTACATCCTCTTCTCACATCATCATCACATAACACGAGTTGGGAACTTAACCCATCGAGCCCTCCATAATCAATCTCCTTGAATTCTCTCATTTTGTAAGGCGTTTGGTATGAGATTTCCCTAATCCCATCGGTGAAAGTCATGATCCCATTGAGCTCGTCCACAACCAAGCTTGTGGCCTTGCAAAAAGGTGCCCCAAAAACAACTTGTGATAACCTGGGATCGATGTACTTTTTGATATTATCGATGATTACGAAGCTCATAGTGAATGTCATATTACCTACAAACACCTGTACATCATCATCTATGCCAATGTCATCCTTCCCTTTATGAATCATCCCCCATCTGCAAATGTTGTTATAATGAAACAAGGACATCACATTTTTGGGTAAACATGTGTCAATGTAAACATTATAAAAATGCTTGTGACCAATCATGCAAGGTATTTTGAGATTATTCGGATCACGTCGCTTAATTCGGACAGGCCTTCTACCGTATAGCCCCCATGTGTTGCAAATTGCTGATGGTTGATACTCATACACTTCTTTACTGCCAACCCGAAAAATCACTTTCCTGACACCATCGGTAAATAATGCACTACTATTATCCTCATCGAGTATCACTCCCGTTGCTTTTATGAATGGTTTGCCTAGAACAAGGCGAGTTAAGGATGGGCTGATGATCGAGTTCATGTTATTAAATATAGTTAGCTCGATATGAAAGAGGAACTTTTCTATCACAATTGGTACCCTTCCTATTACCCCGATGATATTAAACCCTTCATATTTGACCTGTTTGGTGAAGGCTTCGTTATATAGAGAAAGGGATATTGTATTCATAGAAGAGTTGGGGTTTATGTAGGCATCTTTTATAAACTTTTTCCTGGTGGTGCAAGATATCTTAAAGACCCTGGGAGCGCCATCCTCTATTCTCTCTCCAGATCCCATAAGCAGCTTTACTGTGCCCCTCTCAAGTTCCTCCACCAGGGGGCGGTCTAGCAATCCTGGGAGCCCATGAGGCAATTCGGATTTCTCTTCCGAGCCCTCCTCATCACTCACCTCTCTTGTACTAGAGTTCTTTGGTGAGTCTAGATAGTTGCCCGGCGCCTCGAGGTTCTTTTCGGGAACTTCACCCTCCATTTCATTGTCCACATTCTCGGTTGATTGTTGGTCCAGGTTGGGTTTAGGAATAGGTATTGTTGTAATGGTGTTCACGAAGTGGAGTGGTTTTGAAGGGGTATGAGTATCTCTAGTTTCTTTTCCGTTTTGTGATATGTGTTTGAAGAGTTTACTAGGGTGCTTGATTTTTACAGGAGGGGGTGTTTGGTGAGTCACCGTGACAGATTTGATCTCATTAACTCGTGCTAACTCACAAGTTGACCTGCCAGCAATGCGATCATTGATAACCCTTAACAGGTTATCAACCTTGTTGTTCATATCAACTTGCTGTTGTCTGAATTGATTCTCAAGTTTGGAGAGCTGTGTTTCTTGAGAGAGAATGAATTTTTGCAGTGATTCCTCGTGATTTTGTTGTTTATGCGTATGCTGATGAGGATAATGTTCAGACCAGGTGAGTGGGGGAGAGTCATTGAATGATACGCTTCGAGTTTGGTTCCAACTAAAATTTGGTTTACTCTTCCATGCCTCATACCTATCTTCGGAATTCTTGGGTCCATAATTAGTGGTGAGCCACTTATCTCCCGCCTTATCGATTCGCGAGGATGTGAATTCTTTGAAAGCCTGTTTGGGGAGCTCCATGCAATCACGAGTGTCGTGGGGACCACTACATAATTTACACGAAGAAGTGATTTTGTTCACTTGGCATGAAGGTTTAGGAGCCTCGTAGGATTTCATAAGAAACTTGACTTGGTCTTCAAGCTCTATGATCCTACGGTCGGAAGTGCTTGGATTTTTCGAAGGCAAAGATATTGCCTTGACCGTTTTATTCAAATCACGGGGATCATTCCAACTTTCGTTGTCATAAAGAGCAAGATCTTCCAGGAGAGCCCATGATTGTTCCACACTTAGATCACGTAGCTTACCACCGGCCGATTGGTCAATGGTTTGCCTCGTGGAGAGATTGATGTGGTCATAGAAGATTTGGACTTGGAGCCAAAGTTCTATGCCATGGTGAGGGACTTTTTGGAGTAAGTCCTTGAATCGAGTACATGCCTCGTAGAGGGTTTCGCCTTGATGTTGTTGGAACATCAAGATATCATTCCTTAGCTTGGTAGTTCTTCCTGGTGGGAAAAACTGAGCAAGGAAACGAGTGGTGAGATCATCCCAAGAGGTGATGGATCCTGCGGGTAGGCGCTCTAGCCATTGACTAGCTTGGTCCCGCAGAGAGAATTGAAAGAGACGCAGTCGGGTCGTCTCTCGAGTGGCAACATCAAGGTCTATGAAATCAACGATTTTGAGAAAGTCCTTGAGATGTTGATTAGGATCTTCGGAACGAAGTCCATGGAATGCGCATCCGCTTTGCACCAACCGGATGGTGTCGGATCGCAAGGGAGTGACATTGGCTCCTTGAGTGAGCTCAATGGTGTTTCGATAGCCATGGTGGCTAGGACGAGAGTAGTCTCCTAAGGTACGGGCTCTAGGAGGTGGGTGTTGTTGTGGTGGTGGGTTGTTGGGATCGAGGATATTACCACCTTCCATGATGTCGGATGGTAATGGTTACGAACAAAGGAACGAAGAAAAAAGATAGACTACAGAAAACCTAGAAAAATAAAATAAAAATCTCACTAGAAAGGAATCTAGTGAGTAGACCTAATAAAATAAAAATTCAACCTAAACAATAACTATTCCCCGGCAGCGGCGCCAAAAACTTGATGCGTGGTTTTGCGACCTTACAACAGGTTTTACCTCTCGAGGGATCTCAAGAGGCTTGCAATCCCCACCAGGCAGTGTACCTGACCGATGTAGTATAGTGTAGTGGCAAGTACCGGGGGATTGATCGTTCTCTAGGGGAATAGTGTCGTTAGGATTGAAAAACAACTCTAGTAGGTCTAAGGGTGAGGGAAGATTCTTTTTGTATTTTTATATTTTTTTATGAAAGCAAGTAAAATCTCGGGTTTGAAGGAGTGGGCGGAATTAGTTGCTAGTCAACTAACCCAAATAACTACAAATGCAAATAAAATAAAATAACTGAAAATAAAAAGGTTGTGGAACTTATATGGGGAGAAATGTGTTTACTTAGATTTCCTTACTCCCTAACTATCTTTTACCGGTTGATTAGTGTGTATTAATTGCGTGGATGACGGGTGTATTCCTTAATACCAATCGTGGGGTGGCGTACGTACTTCCCCAACTCTACAAGCTCCTACTTCACTCCTATGTCGAGCCGGCTAAGAAGCTCCTAACATGGGATCACTAGAATTCGCACATGCATTAAATACAACCATAAAAACCTTAGTACGCATTGGTTCATGTTTCTTAAGACGTTCAAGCAAGTTACCGTATAGGAGGTTAGCCAATTTTCTTAAGCCTAACATCGATAAACAATCATCCAATACAATTAATAACACACCAACAACCAATAATCAATAGTTAGGTTTCATTAGATCTAAGCAAACACAAGATAAATCTAGCCTAGCATGTTAAATAAAAAACAAGAACAAGATATAATCAAACAACACATAGACATATTGAATGATTAATTGATTACTTATCTTCAATTGAACATGATAGATCCAAGGGTATAAAACCCTTAAAAATGGCAGAAAAATCGTCTAGGGTTTCTCCTCACAAAGTTGCACACTAATGACTAAAAATTATGAAAGTATATATAGGAAAACAGATCTGACGGCGTCACGTTATAGAGCTTGACGCCGTCAACTCACCGCGGTTAGGGTTTCTTGATGGCCTTCTTGACGCCGTCCCTCTTTAATCCTCCAAAATCCGTTCTGGCTTATCAAGGCTTGACGGCCTTCTTGACGCCGTCCCCCTTTAACCTTCCAAAATCCTCTCTGGCTTATCAAGGGCTGACGGCGTCACACTAGGGCTTGACGCCGTCAAAGGTACTTTTCCAGCAGATTTAGAGACTTTGTCGTTTTCTTCACTTTTATGCTCCAAAAACGTCCAAAATGCTTCCTTTTCCAGATTTCTTCTCCAAAGTACCTAAAATGACAAAAGGAACGATTTAGGGCAATATTTGATCAAATAAATACGATTTAGGGCTTAAATGACCCCCTAAAAGCGGTACACTTTTCGATTCATCAGATGTGAAGACTGCATTTCTCAACGGCCAACTCCGGGAAGAGGTGTACGTTTCTCAACCAGAAGGCTTCGTGGACAAAGAACATCCGAATCACATATATCGGCTAAAGAAAGCCCTTTACGGCCTTAAACAAGCCCCAAGGGCCTGGTACGACAAGTTATCTGCGTTTTTACTTGCCAATCACTTTACTAAAGGAACTGTGGACCCGACTTTGTTTATACAAAAACACGGGGAGGACATTCTCATCGTACAAATTTATGTCGATGATATAATTTTTGGATCAACACATAAAAAATATTCAAATGCTTTCGCAAAACTAATGAAAAATAACTTTGAGATGTCCATGATGGGTGAACTGAAGTTCTTCTTAGGACTGCAAGTTCATCAATCACCCCGTGGTATATTCCTTAGTCAGTCCAAATATGCTCAGGAAATCCTGAAAAAGCATGGTATGACCAGCTGTGACACCTATAATACACCTATTTCCTCCTCATCCCCGAAGCTAGATGCTGACATAAATGGGATACCCATTGATCCTACAAAATATCATAGTATCATTGGGTCAATCATGTATCTCACAGCTAGCAGACCGGATGTTGTATTTGCCATGTATCTATGCTCCAGATATCAGTCAAGACCAACTGAGCGGCATTTGTCAGCCGTTAAAAGAATCCTTAGATACATAAAGGGAACCATTTATTTGGGGATCTGGTATCCAAAGGATTATGGCTTTGAACTTGTAGCTTTTTCAAACGCTGACCATGCAGGGTGTTTAGACACGAGAAAAAGTACATCTGGAGGAGTACAGTTTTTGGGTGACAAGCTCGTCTCTTGGCAGTCAAAGAAACAAGATTGCACATCACTGTCGTCAACAGAATTTGAATATGTAGCCATGTCTGCCTGCTGTGCTCAAGTCATTTGGATGCGATTACAACTGATGGACTACGGATACGTATTCAACAAGATTCCAATGTATTGCGACTCCAAGAGTGCCATTGCCATTTCATGCAACACCGTGCAGCATTCCAAGTCCAAGCATATTGATCTCCGATACCATTTCATCAAGGAGCACGTGGAGAAGGGTACTGTTGAACTGTATTTTGTGGGTACTGAACATCAATTGGCAGATCTGTTCACAAAAGCCTTGCCTCATGCAAGATTTGTGAATCTGGTTCACCGGATTGGTATGAGATGTTTGACTCCAAATGATTTGGAAAATTTTCTCAAAACAATTAAATGAGTCAAACATCTACACTATCTCTGTATATATATATATTGAAAAACACAAAAAGAGTTACCACATAAAAAAAAAAAAAAAATAAAAAATAAAAATGAAAAAAATGCAAGTACAAACCCCTTTTACAACACTTTGTTCATTTTAAAAATGTCACATATTATTTTAGAACAAGTGTTGAGGGGGAGACATAAATTTTTTCAAATTTTTCAAAAATTTGTACTTGCATGCTTTCAAAAATTGTTGCTTCACAAAGTTTTTGATGATAAGATCATAAAGATGGATAAGTTGTGTGCACATTTTGCTAAGTTTGAGACTAAGAGTTAGTAGAATGGTGGGTTAGGACAAGGAATAAAATGTTTCAAGATTAGGGGACTAGATGTGACAATGAGTGCAAAGTTTAACTAAGTCATATAAAAGTCAAAACAACCGCAGTTAATACTCTGCTCATTACTGACATTCATCACCCACCCAATTAAATACCTTCACCCACCATAATCAACGGCCCTTGTTCAATCTGCAAATCTGCTTAAGATCATCCAAATTTGTGAGTACTTTCGTGTTTAATGAGTCATTTTAATAAAAGGTTTTGAATTATATCTTGATTCAACGGCTAGATTTATCGCAATTATGAATTAAAGTTCTAGGGTTTGCGTTAAATTAGGGATATTCGGTTTTGAGTGTTTAAGATGTGTTTGTTTGTACGATTGTGCTTAGATATTGATTATGAACATCGTTTGCATGCTTAATTGTACCCAGAAACATCAAACAGTCATAATCTTGTTTTAGGGTTTAAGCGTACAAAATTGGGGAAAATCGTATGTGAGTGTTATAGTGTAATTCATGTGTCGAGATGTTGTTGTTATGTTTTGAATTGAAAGATTTCATGCTTTGATTGAACCCAGAAACACCATAAGAGCGTTAATTAAGTTTTAGGGTTTAAGAAGAACGTATGAACACTAGCAGATTGAATCTTGAGATTTTGTGGACAAATATTGTTATAACTTGGTCAGATTACCTAAAACCATCATAGAAAATGTTTGAGATAATCTGTGGTTGCAAAATTTCAAGTTATGATAAATTTCGATAAATCTGAGAAACTGTTCATCTTCAGTCGTTATCGAAAACTCTTGTACAAGAGTTTATCGAAAATTGCCAATAATTATCGCAAATGCCATAATTATCGCAAATGCCATAATTATCGCAAATGCAATATTTATCGCAAATGCTATGATTATCGCAAATGCCATATTATCGCAAATGTGATTTCTATAGAAATTGATCAGTGTCCTTAGATATTTCAATGTCTATCGAAATGGAACAAATTCTATAGAAATTAGTAATTTTTTATTAAGGATGATAACCTCTGTGGTCGAACATGTAAAACACCATTCATAACTACAAAAAGGATCTCATGTGTTGCATCAAGTCTTAACATCTGCTAACGATTATGTATCCTGCATATTTGTACTTGAATGATGTTTCAGAAATCTCCAATGGCTGCATCTCAACAACATCCACTCCCATTACTCACTAAAGCCGATGTTCTTCCTCAAGGGTATTCATTAGAGATTGGCAGCAACAATGCACGTGTAGTACTTGAGAAGATCAAGTGCTCTGAACCAAGTTGCCAAATTGTTGTGGATATTCTCAAAGAACACAAGTGCAGAAATCTTCTAGACAGCTCAGATAGCATTCCGGAATTATACATTCACCAATTGTGGAATACTCTCGAGCTGAACAATTATGACAAATACTTCACATGCATTTTGGATCGTACGAAGGTCAGAGTCACACCAAGTCACCTTCGCAGAGCCTTGGGTCTTCCAGAGGCGCCAAAACCTGCCAACCGATTCTACCCGACCCCATCTGAATCTGAAGTCATGTAGTTCCTTATGGATATTGGTTATGATGTTCAACCTGATACGCCATTAACCAAAATCTCAAAAGTCAATGCCAAATTCATCCCACAACCATGGAGAACCCTCTTCTACATCGTGACTCGTTCAATATCAGGAAGAGATAGTGGCTTTGAACACCCACGGTTACCTCATCTTCAAGTCTTCTGGGGGTTCGTGAATGAAGCAAAGATTGATTTTGCTGCTCTTATTTGGGAAGATATGACATTTCAAATGCGCAAAGCCTTCACAAAGATCCCTTTCGTTCGTTACACCAAACTACTCATTAGTCTTCTGATTGACGAACACAGAGACATTAATCCACATCCTAATGATAGAGAAATGCATCTATACAAGATGGACAAGACTTTCAGTAATGTCTACTTTCCCAAAGGAAGCACACATAAACAAGGAGCTAGGCTGCCAGAATTTCTGATGACTGAAGAAGTGAAGGAAACACAAGCCTATCATGACTATGACAAGGCATTCAGTGAAGGTCGAGTGGGACTCTCTAAACTTGTAGAAGGGTCAGGATCTACAAGGACCCGTTCTAGAAGCAGCAAGAGTAAGACAGGAAGTGCATCAAGTGCCTCAAAACAACCAAAGAAACATCCCAGAACACTCAAAAGAAGAATTCCTACTGAACCTAAGCCAAATGTTGAACAAGTTGGAATATATGATGAAGATACTGACTCAGATGCTACAGAATTAGAGGAAGAAGTTACAGTTAAAATGACTGATGCAGAAATTAAACTTCAAAATGAGCTCGATATTCTTAATGCAAAGAAGGCCAGTATGAAGTCAACAAAGGAGGATGAAGCGAGAAGGGAAAAATTGGTGGTAGAAAAGATGAGGGAGATGGAAGAAAAGAAAGGAGCAGGAGGATCTGGAACTGCACAAGAAGCCACTCTGACCCACACTGATCCGGTTAATCAACCCGGAGGGTCTGGAGCAGCTACATCCACAGTTCAGCATGATACGGTTAATCAACCCAATATGGCTGAATCTGTTATTCCTCATCCACCAAGCTCGGTGAATCAACCCGACTTGGAAATTCAAACATCAGAGGGAGAGAAAATAGTTCTTACAGAAGAAGACATTCCTGATGAAATGTATAACAGTGACAAGGAGAAAGAACAACAATATGATGATGGTATAGACTGGAACCCTGAAGAAGAACGGGAAATAGTTGGACAGAAATCTCTGGAAGCTGCTGCAGTACTTGAGGCTGAGCTTAAGGCAGAATTAGAAGGAAAGGATGAAGAAATGCATGAAAAGGAAGATGAAGAAGCAAACAAAGAAGCTGATAGCTACATTCACACTCCTCCACAAAATGCTCTCATCGTCTTTAATCCTCAACAATCTCCTCAACCAGCTCAATCTCCAAAGAATCCAACACCTCCTGATTCACCTCCAGTACCATCACCAAAACCTACCACACCTCCTGTGTCACCTCCCAAGAATCCAACACCACCATCCTCATCTCCAAAGGACTCTACACCTAACCCTAAATCATCATCAATCCCCTCACTTACTCCATCACCAACAAGATCACCATCACCAAAAGCAAAGCCAACAGTGGCAGAAAGCATCAAAACAGCCGTAAAGGGTAAGAATGTGAGAAGAATTGCCCAAGTAACCAGAGTGGAAGTTGTCTCACCTGCTGCGAAGAAACTCAAACAAGCAGTGAAACTCGCACAAGTCAAGAAGGATAAACATACAAGGAAACAATTGACTGAGATGCAAACCTTAGTCAAGAATTTATCTGAACAAATGGGAGAACTGCAACAAACAAAGCAGAAAATGGATGAGTTTCTAGCCTCTAATATCGATGATAAAATGAAAGCAAATACGAGGCATTACGTCAAGAAGTATCTTCCTGATTTTCAGAAAAATATTGAGGAACACGTTGACACTCAAATAAAAGAGAAGATCCAAGAGTATGCAATCAATCAGAAACATCTTCTTGAGTACTCCATTGAAGAGCTTCAAGACGCCCTCCTCACAAAACTGATTGCACAATCCGAAATGTCATACACTGAAATACCAATTGTTGATGCAATCCGTGCAAACATGGACTCGTGTAAGGCTGCAGCAGACAAGGGCAAGCGTAAACGTGATGATGATGATGACCAAGATCCAAACACCACAACAAAGAAACAAAGGACTGGTAGCAGATCTCAGATTCACATTACAGAGCCCACAGGAACAACAACTTCACCTCCACCTCAAAAGAATTCGAAATCTGGTCCGACTGCAATAGAACATCATTATGAGCACTTTCACAAAGAAAATGTTGAATTTCAACCACAAGATGATCAACCACACTCACCAACACCGTCACCACCAAAATCAAAATCTTCAAAATCAAAGCCCTCAAGCAGCAAGAAATCTTCCAAAGAACCAGCTGTCGTGACATGGCTTGATGAAGATGAAGATGAGCAAGGAAATGAATGGTTTAATCAACTTGTGAATGCTCAGATCCAAACAGACGAAGATTATAAATTTGAAGATAGCATGTTTGCAGTCGCACAACAAATAAAAAGCTCTCTGAATATCAAAAGAATGACCAAATGAGAGCTTCGAAGGATCAAGAATGATGCTTTCAATCTTCTAAAAGACAAATCTCACAGTGTTGCTGAACTTGAGTATCATCTTGAAAACATTGCTCGCGCAATGTCAAGTGAATTTGACTGGACTAATCCAGACATCTTCAGGGTTGGTGGTCGTGATAGCAAAAACCGTCCATACATCACAGATTGGACCAAACCACTCCCCGTGATACGCAAGCATCATGTTTCAGAAATCCCGTTCCAATTCTTCTTCAATAATGATCTTGAACTTCTCAGACTCGGAGCAAAAGGAAAGACAAAGTATGCTACCTCAATCACCTTCACACCAGCAGCAGATTACACACAACCTGAAATCGAGGAAACTGCCAGTCATCATCACCTATACGTCAAACAATTGGTCGACTATGATCGTGATGCTGAGTTGGGGATATTTCACTGGTTCGAGAAAAGAAGAACATGGTACAAAAGAAAACTCACTGAGAAGTCTCGCGAACCAGTATACAGTGGCCTCAGGATTCTGGCTGTAACAAGTGTGACAGGGGCAAAACGGTATGACTACACCTACTTGTCTGAAATCACGGTCCGACGACACGACCAAAAACTCTACACATTCTTTGAGGCAGATTTCCCTGATTTAAGTCTGAATGATATTGAAGGCATGTACCTCATCAAGGTACAAGGAAGACTTACTCATCTCACACCCGAGCTTCAATATGCATTTAGTACCTCAATCTGCCACTCCATCCGAAGAATTGTCATCAAAGAACTAGTGGAAGATATTCAACTGGGGGTAGAGAGTTATCAGAAGGAGTTAAATCTGGAACAGCCCATGCTCTATCCTGACGGCATATCTTCTGAAACTCAATAAAACATGAAGCACCGACCAACGCTCGGATTTGTCTACAAAAGTGAACTGACACAACTATGCTTCATGTCATTTCACGAAATCCACAAGTTTTGTGATGACACATTGAAGAATGTTCGAGACGGGTTGGTTAGTCGAATTCGGGATCAAGAATTGGGGATAACAAGGAGATGGAACAGTGATCAACTGAGACAAGTGAAGCAGTTTATCTTAAAGATTGAAAGAAGATTGTTCCGCAGGGATCAGATGCGGAGACTGGAAACTTATGTTGGAGGTCGTCCACCCTTCTCAATCAGAACATTTCAAAGGACGGATCCAACATTTACTGATGCGTGGTTTTGCAACCTTACAACAGGTTTTACCTCTCGAGGGATCTCAAGAGGCTTACAACCCCACCAGGCAGTGTACCTGACCGATGTAGTATAGTGTAGTGGTAAGTACGGGGGATTGATCGTTCTCCACAGGGAATAGTGTTCGTTAGGTATGAAAAATTACTCTAATAGGTCTAAGGGTGAGAGAAGATTCTTTTTTTATGTTTTTATAATTTTATGAAAGCAAGTAAAATCTCGGGTTTGAAAGAGTGGGCTGAATTAGTTGCTAGTCAACTAACCCAAATAACTACGAATGCAAATAAAATAAAATAACTGAAAATGAAAAGGTGGTAAAACTTTTATAGAGAGAAATGTGTTTACTTAGATTTCCTTACTCCCTAACTATCTTTTACCGGTTGATTAGTGTGTATTAGTTGCGTGGATGACGGGTGTATTCCTTAATACCATTCGTGGGGTGGCGTACGTACTTCCCCAACTCTACAAGCTCCTACTTCACTCCTATGTCGAGCCGGCTAGGAAGCTCCTAACATGGGATCACTAGAATTCGCTTGTGCATTAAATACAACCATAAAAACCTTTAGTACGCATTGGTTCATGTTTCTTAAGATGTTCAAGCAAGTTACCGAATAGGAAGTTAGCCAGTTTTCTTAAGCCTAACATAGATGAACAATCATCCAATACAACTAACAACACACTAATAACCAATAATCAATAGCTAGGTTTCATTAGATCTAAGCAAACACAAGATAAATCTAGCCTAGCATGTTAAAGAAAAGACAAGAACAAGATAGAATCAAACAACACATAGACATATTGAATGATTAATTGATAACTTATCTTCAATGTAACATGGAAGATCTCAAGGAAAAAAAGCCTTGAAAAAGCTGCCAAATTCGTCTTAGGGTTTTCACACACAAAGTTCCTCAATAAGTTCCACACTAATGACAAAAAATTGCAAAACTATATATAGACTTTCAGATCTGACGGCGTCACGTTATGGAGTGTAACGCCGTCACCTCGCCGCTTTTAGGGTTCCCGGATGACCTTCTTGACGCCGTCCCTCTTTAGCTCTCCAAAATCCGTTCTGGCTTATCAGGGGTTGACGCCGTCAGAATTAGGGGTGACGCCGTCCCTCTTTAAATTAAGCCGTGACGACCTTGATCAGATTAAAGCGTGACGCCGTCAGAATTCCCATGCAAATTTCTCTGGCTTATCATGAGTAAATTTCACATCCACCTTTTCTTGCCAAGCCATGACGCCGTCCAGGGATAATCCTGACGCCGTCAAAGGTAACTTTTAGTGTAACACCTCACCCCGGTAAGGGTAGAAGTATCACACTAATGGTTTCACATCGGATCAAAACAAAGCATACATTTCAAGTAATACAAAAATTCTCAAAGGTTACAAATGAAATACTGAATACACAAGGATACAAGGGAAACAAAAGCTAATTACTAAGTCTACAAAAGCAACTCCTTCTAATGGTCTCTACTTCAGAATAACTATCGAAGTCTTCTAAGTCCAAAAGTCTCTTCACTCATACCCAAAACCCGTCGTCCTGCTTATTACCTGCCGCACACGAAAAGAAAACGTGCGGCTGAGCTTAAAAAGCTCAGTGAACAGATACATATACAGGGCAAAGGATAACGAAACAGAAATATAATAAGGGCAATGGGAATGTCATAAGGTACAAAAGAAACAAATGGATAATAAGAGAAGAATAGGATAGTCATCTACCACGAGCCCAGAAACAGATCATATCATATTGTAACCACAAATCTTCAAATCATATAGAGGGGAGACCTCTCAGATAATCAGATAATATGAGGGGTGTCCTCATTCTTCAAATGGAGTAGCTAACTCCCAGATATATGTGAAAGGCATGTATTGCACACAGTACCAGACACCAGAACAGAAATCGTATCATATATAGTTAAATCCACTAAACAGAACAGATCTAGGATTGCAATCCATACGCCCCCCAGAAACATATATAATCCATAGTCAAAGTAATGCGCATATCATAATCAGAATGGGGACGGTGTGAGAAATCACTCACCCACACATGAGTCATGCCAATGGTGCATCAAAGACATGGCCAGGTTACCTTCCTGGCTAGGAAAACAGAAATGGCTCGGGTATCAAACTAAGAGTCAGATATCATATCAAATCAGAGTGTCATATCAAAAGGTTCATATCATATGGTTCATGTCAAATATTTCAGAAGTAATATCAAAGGTCCAAATAAGAGTTTATCAGATCAAGGTTCATATTCAATAATCAATTCATGGTTCAGATCAAAAGTCCGTTTTAGAAGTTTCTATCAAAAGTCCATTTTAAACAATCCTTTAATTCGTGATTTTCATAAAACGATCCTTTAAAGTAGTTTTCATAAAAATAGTCTTTCAAAATATGGTGTTCATAAAAGTTAGTAACATTTTATAAAAGTAGTTTCGCATCATTTATAAACATCTTTTTAAAATGGTTTTTCTCAAAACATTTCCATGGTATAATTAAAAAAGGTTTTCATAACATAGATTCATAACAGAGGTCATATCAAGTGGGATCAACAGAGAAGGTTCGAGCAAAGGGAATCATAACAATGGCATCAAATCAGAAACTAACGGATCAGAATACGAAAGAGATCATGAGAAACCTTATAAGAAAGGTCAGAATATCTGTACCTTATCGCGAATGCAAACAAAGACAAGAACAGAAAGCACAGAAATGGATCAAGGCCTCTCCTTCTTCACACCTAAAGGAGTAGAAGAGAATTACAATTGGTTCTTAATTACTCATTTTAGCTTGCCTTTCCATTTTAAGATACTTTCTATTTTTTTGTAACTTTCCAGATTTAGTAACTTTCCAAAACTATTAAGTTTCCCGAATTAGTAATTTATTACTTTAATGTTACAATTAATAATTAATAATATTTAAGGGTTCAATTGACAATTATTAACTTCTAAGACTTAATAATATCAACATTATATTTTAGGGTTAAATACGCCAACCTTTAGTAGTTTAGGGTCTATTTTGTAGATTATGAAATTAGATGGCTTTGTCGTACCACATGCAAGAATAGAGAACCACACAACACAATTTGACGCCCCACCAAAAACATGAATTCACAGCCTATAACAAATTCTTATATTATGTACCCACTCGCATGTTCCTTCCTCAATATTTACTTGAGTTTTCAACCAGTTTTAATTAGTGTATCAATGAGATCATAATGAACTTAGATGACATGATATAGCCACGCATGATGCCGAATCGAAAATCAAAACAGAAGCATGCTCAAATGCACCCCCATGACACACACACATATGAAAGTTGAGTATAAACATGTTGACTCACCAGAACCATACATACACATACCATCACAATTCAACCCCAAACCTGATGCATGTTTCATTCTTTTATTATTTCCAATATTTATAATTGTTGCCATGTTTTCTTACAACCCATACACACAACAAATTACAACCCACAACTTAAATCCAAGCTTAACACATTCGACCCTCATTAACTTATTTGTGATAAGGATTCATATTATTTTAGCGTATAACCCTTGATTAGTGCTTGCCTCATATTATGGTGTTATATTAATAATCAAAACAAGTTCCAAAAACAGACTCATGCGCTCATCATTTTGTTGTTGTTCCCTGCTTCGCATAGCAATTTAAGGTCATATATCAACATACGTATATTCCGTTATTTCATGCGACATAACCATTTCATCTGTGTGCTATATTCTAGTCGGTTAGAGTTTAGTTTCTAGGTTTTAAATTATATATGCTTTATGGGTGTGAGTGTCGAGTAGTACAAGATCAAGGACAATAAACCTTTCTTTATTTGCGAAACCAGAAAATGTTTAAGTGGTCGTTACTTTTTGCATGGCATGAAAACATCTAACTCTTGATATAAAAACGTATAGGTGATCGCATATTATGAGTTGCCATCAGTGTCTTATGTGACATGCATGTTTATGTTCATATAATCCTTTTTGGTGAAGCAAATATAAGATTTCATGTCTTATACGTATATGTAATATATATGACTCGTATGTCGGATTAAAACACAAAAACAATTATAAGAGGAGTACCTCAGGGCGATCAAACGAACGAAATGATGGACGCAAGAACCCGAAACCAGAAATTCTATTCAAACCCACCCAAGACCTTCGAATATAAAACCACACGAACAAATCCAAACGTACAACCACGTGATCTAGCCAAATAGGATTCACCATTCGATCTTCTTGAGAGAGAACAGCCGACTTTGGTGGATGTATTATTAGGGTTTAGCGTGTGAAGTTGGAATGTTATACTTGGTTCTTTAATGAGAATGAAAGGAACTATATACTGCTGAACTATAGCTTCCTAAGGCTTACCTTGTGTGTGATATTTTCGGTATTGTGATCAAAAGAGAAGTGAGAGCTTGCAATTGAAAAGGAGGCGTGTAGCATATTATAATTCCCAAGGAGGCCTGTTATTGGAATAGTGTATGGCATAGGTGCTTTTGTGAGTGAGCTACTTTTGAAAGAATATAGTATTTGATTGGAGAGAGGATCAGGATGCGTGAATCATGGGTTGATTTCCATAATATATGGAGTGAATTATTATTGGCTTGATTGTCAGCCAACTTTACCATATATTGAAAGCAAAAGTGAGTACATTTACTTAAAGAAAAACGTGTGAAGATCATCATAACAAGGGAAATGAAAATCTTTAATTTAACCAAATTATTCTCTTTGTTCTTATCTAGAAGAGACGTGTAGATTTTTTATTTTTTTTTTAACAAGGGACACATATGTGTCTATTATTATAGTAGCTAGTATATACTTAGGATATCATCTTAATTATAAGGTAATGTATTATACTTATTTAAATTAATATATAACTTAGGACATGTAGTTATATAATTCTCTTTTTGATTCATGTGCTCTTGTAAAATTTCCAATTTAAAGGGGGTAATTTGGGAATTTTGCATGCTTTTGAATTTTGGGTTTTACAACTTCTTCCCCTCTAAAAAAAAATTTTCGTCCTCGAAAATTGAGGTGAAACGAAACGAAAATACAACTGACGGTGAACAGAAATATGAAAGACTTGTTTCTCATGACTCTATCTTGTTGATCAAATAATTTCGGTTTTCTCAAAAGACATAACGCTCAGGATTCACATCAAAAGAATGATATACTAAACGTAATGGATGATAAACGTATCTCATTAGAAGGGTTCAGGGAAGATGTAGGATTGACGGATTTTCGTCAGTGGAATAGGAATAATCAAATCAGATGAAAACGTATCGAATTGTAGCGAACATGGGAGTAGTATATTGGTTCAAACTCTTCGGATTCTCGAATAGTCTCGACTTCAGTATAACCTTTCATAGGTGTTCTCATAAACAATTAAGCTTTGCTCCTCAAAATCCAAAACCTCAAACACTCATAGCAGGTCATGATGAAACACAATCAACGGATGCGAACGTACATATAGCAAAATGTAGGTGTACTTTTTAACAGTAACAGATCGGATACATACTGACAGAAATAGACGGTAGAGAGTTCTACACAGAACCTAAGATTCTTAACAGAAGTACAGAGGTCAACAAACGCGTGTCGAGTATCCAAACGTCTCCAGTCGTATAACGATGAGAGCAGATTAAACGCATATGTAGAATGAATCCTAAAGTGTCATTAATCACAGATAATCCAACAGAGATCAACTTCTAACTTCTTTGGTACTCCCCAATATATCCTATGCCCACAACAAGTGCACGTTATATGATGTAAGTATTATCACGTTGGCCAGACGTCATAATACTGGTATCATATAAATATGCCCTCATGATGGTCATACTTTATCTCAAATCATAATCAAACCACCTATCTTAATCCACCTAGCACTTCTACAGTCTCAGGGGTCAACAAAAACAATTGCCACAGTCAAGAGAGAAATCAAAACATTTCGCAAGAGTATCAGAATCCCAGATTGTTTAGCAGAAGTGGGGTACGCCGTTACCAGTATCATATCTTCCACAACTCGCCAAAATCTCTCAAACAAAGCTATCACCGAACATACGAAAAACAAACACGAACTGAAATGCTTCTAGGAAACTTAAATCATCAAGGATCTTATTAATCTTCAAGAACTTCGGTCTTCATAAAATCTAATCTTCCAAACATGAAGGGTCTATTTCCCGATTCCGCTCATTCAACACCTCCAATATCGTCAAGTCCTGTTAGTCTGTCTTCGTCTGTCCCTCAATCGGGAAATGAAACCAAGGTCGGAAACTTATGTCTGGGTCGTCGAACCTCCTGCAGTTCTTCTTGGAATGTGATGGAGCAACGTGGATTTCCGGCACGGTCTTTAAATCTCTCCATCATCCAGTCTGCTTCCGCTCTCAATTCATCTCAGTACAACTAAGATGAATAGGGAAGTGGGACTGCATGTCTTCATTAGCTCCAGGTTCGCCATCTTGACTAGAATTTCTTCTTCTGCCTCGCCAACACTTCTGTCTTGTAAAGAATGTCTCCACTCTTCGGGGTAGTCTCCATTGTCGTCAACTCCAGGTCAGGCAAGAAACACCGTTGTCTCAAACGACATCAATCTCTCAGAATATACAAATGATCCTCAAATCTCTAACAAGGTGCAAAATGATTTTCATGTTCTTCCTCGTCTCCGAATGTACCATTAAGTCATACAATGACCATATGCCCAGTACTCATGAGAAAATATCATTTATCAAATTCACCAAGATCGTCAGAGCTTTAGCTAATACTATTAGCGTCATTAACCGTCATGGCAGTCGTTTACGAATACGGAAGGCGATTTCAAGAATAGTATCAATTCATCAGAAAGGAAACTTCGCGCTCTGAATTTAAACAAAACACATAATCGTTCCAGGGTGGAGGAATATTGGCTCCTACAGCAATACGGTTCAGCTTCCATACATATCTCCAGTCATCATTCATCTTTATCGCGAACAAAACTAAAACATGCTCAGAAGATACACTTAAGTAAACTCACTTCCTGGTCTTCGGTTGCTGCTCTTCCCGGTTGCTCTAGTCAATTAGTATGATCCGAAAGACATCTTCGTTTAGTGACTAGAATCTCTCGGTATCATGTCAAATCTTACTTCATACTCCGGTGGAAAAACTTGACGGTCCAACAGGGATTATGTTCAAGAAGTTCAGGGTGCCAAATAACGTTCAATACAAGGTTCATGTTCAGAAAACTCAAGGTGCCAAAAGGCTTCTACGATGAGGTTCATTTATTGGTGTACGAAATGGTTTCTAAGAAAACTTTATAACCGCAAACGTAACACACGAGTCTCCAGAGTAATAGTGATAGCAAAGGGTTTAACAATCAGAAATCGTAGTAGGGAGTTCAAAATCGTTGCAACCGTTAAAGGTGAGACATAGAAGGGTAGTTGTCAATATTTGCCTGATCATTTCACAATTTCCTTGTCAGAATAAAATCGAAGTTAACTATTCAAAGAAAGACGGTTCGCAAATCAAAGCTATATCATTAGAAGTGAGGAAGAAACATTCTTATACTCATGGTTACACACCACAAGACTTCTCATAAGGACAGAGATGGGTAAAACGAAATCAATAGTGTCGGAACTTCATAGATACTTATCAATTAGCAAAACATATCCAGTACGTCATCGCCATAGAGGTTCTCGGAATGCCTGAAGAGGCGTCAAAGTGATTAACAAAAGAATCAGAGTGAAATGCGGGTCATTATCAAAATGATTAACAAAAGGGATTTGAAGATAAGGATCAAATAGTGTCAGGCAATTATTGCGCAATTCTCAATGCCTTCAAGATTTAATCAGGTTCCAAATCTTAGGTGGTGCAAAGTATAAGATTTCGATTTTCAAAAGTGGTATCAACAGGATCTAACCAAAAGCAAGGCACGAATCAGAGTGATACGGAAGTAATGATGCTTAAACAAATGCCTTATAGTCTACCCATTCCTCACCGGTCAAAACTTAGGTTCCTATGGGAAATCCTAAAGCAATTTTCAAAGGTTGACTTACAAGTGCCTACAGGGAAAGCTTAGTGGTCCTAACTTACACAGGTCAAGGGTAAATGTATTACGAAATCGCAGCCTGTCTCTCTGATACCATAATTGTAACACCCCAACCCGGCAAGGGTAGAAGTATCACACTAATGGTTTCACATCAGATCAAAACAAAGCATGCATTTCAAGTAATACAAAAATTCTCAAAGGTTACAAATGAAATACTGAATACACAAGGATACAAGGGAAACAAAAGCTAATTACTAAGTCTACAAAAGCAACTCCTTTTAATGGTCTCTACTTCAGAATAACTATCGAAGTCTTCTAAGTCCAAAAGTCTCTTCACTCATACCCAAAACCCGTCGTCCTGCTTATTACCTGCCGCACACGAAAAGAAAACGTGCGGCTGAGCTTAAAAAGCTCAGTGAACAGATACATATACAAGGCAAAGGATAACGAAACAGAAATATAATAAGGGCAATGGGAATGTCATAAGGTACAAAAGAAACAAATAGATAATAAGAGAAGAATAGGATAGTCATCTACCACGAGCCCAGAAACAGATCATATCATATTGTAACCACAAATCTTCAAATCATATAGAGGGGAGACCTCTCAGATAATCAGATAATATGAGGGGTGTCCTCATTCTTCAAATGGAGTAGCTAACTCCCAGATATATGTGAAAGGCATGTATTGCACACAGTACCAGACACCAGAACAGAAATCGTATCATATATAGTTAAATCCACTAAACAGAACAGATCTAGGATTGCAATCCATACGCCCCCCAGAAACATATATAATCCATAGTCAAAGTAATGCGCATATCATAATCAGAATGGGGACGGTGTGAGAAATCACTCACCCACACATGAGTCATGCCAATGGTGCATCAAAGACATGGCCAGGTTACCTTCCTGGCTAGGAAAACAGAAATGGCTCGGGTATCAAACTAAGAGTCAGATATCATATCAAATCAGAGTGTCATATCAAAAGGTTCATATCATATGGTTCATGTCAAATATTTCAGAAGTAATATCAAAGGTCCAAATAAGAGTTTATCAGATCAAGGTTCATATTCAATAATCAATTCATGGTTCAGATCAAAAGTCCGTTTTAGAAGTTTCTATCAAAAGTCCATTTTAAACAATCCTTTAATTCGTGATTTTCATAAAACGATCCTTTAAAGTAGTTTTCATAAAAATAGTCTTTCAAAATATGGTGTTCATAAAAGTTAGTAACATTTTATAAAAGTAGTTTCGCATCATTTATAAACATCTTTTTAAAATGGTTTTTCTCAAAACATTTCCATGGTATAATTAAAAAAGGTTTTCATAACATAGATTCATAACAGAGGTCATATCAAGTGGGATCAACAGAGAAGGTTCGAGCAAAGGGAATCATAACAATGGCATCAAATCAGAAACTAACGGATCAGAATACGAAAGAGATCATGAGAAACCTTATAAGAAAGGTCAGAATATCTGTACCTTATCGCGAATGCAAACAAAGACAAGAACAGAAAGCACAGAAATGGATCAAGGCCTCTCCTTCTTCACACCTAAAGGAGTAGAAGAGAATTACAATTGGTTCTTAATTACTCATTTTAGCTTGCCTTTCCGTTTTAAGATACTTTCTATTTTTTTGTAACTTTCCAGATTTAGTAACTTTCCAAAACTATTAAGTTTCCCGAATTAGTAATTTATTACTTTAATGTTACAATTAATAATTAATAATATTTAAGGGTTCAATTGACAATTATTAACTTCTAAGACTTAATAATATCAACATTATATTTTAGGGTTAAATACGCCAACCTTTAGTAGTTTAGGGTCTATTTTGTAGATTATGAAATTAGATGGCTTTGTCGTACCACATGCAAGAATAGAGAACCACACAACACAATTTGACGCCCCACCAAAAACATGAATTCACAGCCTATAACAAATTCTTATATTATGTACCCACTCGCATGTTCCTTCCTCAATATTTACTTGAGTTTTCAACCAGTTTTAATTAGTGTATCAATGAGATCATAATGAACTTAGATGACATGATATAGCCACGCATGATGCCGAATCGAAAATCAAAACAGAAGCATGCTCAAATGCACCCCCATGACACACACACATATGAAAGTTGAGTATAAACATGTTGACTCACCAGAACCATACATACACATACCATCACAATTCAACCCCAAACCTGATGCATGTTTCATTCTTTTATTATTTCCAATATTTATAATTGTTGCCATGTTTTCTTACAACCCATACACACAACAAATTACAACCCACAACTTAAATCCAAGCTTAACACATTCGACCCTCATTAACTTATTTGTGATAAGGATTCATATTATTTTAGCGTATAACCCTTGATTAGTGCTTGCCTCATATTATGGTGTTATATTAATAATCAAAACAAGTTCCAAAAACAGACTCATGCGCTCATCATTTTGTTGTTGTTCCCTGCTTCGCATAGCAATTTAAGGTCATATATCAACATACGTATATTCCGTTATTTCATGCGACATAACCATTTCATCTGTGTGCTATATTCTAGTCGGTTAGAGTTTAGTTTCTAGGTTTTAAATTATATATGCTTTATGGGTGTGAGTGTCGAGTAGTACAAGATCAAGGACAATAAACCTTTCTTTATTTGCGAAACCAGAAAATGTTTAAGTGGTCGTTACTTTTTGCATGGCATGAAAACATCTAACTCTTGATATAAAAACGTATAGGTGATCGCATATTATGAGTTGCCATCAGTGTCTTATGTGACATGCATGTTTATGTTCATATATTCCTTTTTGGTGAAGCAAATATAAGATTTCATGTCTTATACGTATATGTAATATATATGACTCGTATGTCGGATTAAAACACAAAAACAATTATAAGAGGAGTACCTCAGGGCGATCAAACGAACGAAATGATGGACGCAAGAACCCGAAACCAGAAATTCTATTCAAACCCACCCAAGACCTTCGAATATAAAACCACACGAACAAAGCCAAACGTACAACCACGTGATCTAGCCAAATAGGATTCACCATTCGATCTTCTTGAGAGAGAACAGCCGACTTTGGTGGATGTATTATTAGGGTTTAGCGTGTGAAGTTGGAATGTTATACTTGGTTCTTTAATGAGAATGAAAGGAACTATATACTGCTGAACTATAGCTTCCTAAGGCTTACCTTGTGTGTGATATTTTCGGTATTGTGATCAGAAGAGAAGTGAGAGCTTGGAATTGAAAAGGAGGCGTGTAGCATATTATAATTCCCAAGGAGGCCTGTTATTGGAATAGTGTATGGCATGGGTGCTTTTGTGAGTGAGCTACTTTTGAAAGAATATAGTATTTGATTGGAGAGAGGATCAGGATGCGTGAATCATGGGTTGATTTCCATAATATATGGAGTGAATTATTATTGATTTGATTGTCAGCCAACTTTACCATATATTGAAAGCAAAAGTGAGTACATTTACTTAAAGAAAAACGTGTGAAGATCATCATAACAAAGGAAATGAAAATCTTTAATTTAACCAAATTATTCTCTTTGTTCTTATCTAAAAGAGACGTGTAAATTTTTTTAACAAGGGACACATATGTGTCTATTATTATAGTAGCTAGTATATACTTAGGATATCATCTTAATTATAAGGTAATGTATTATACTTATTTAAATTAATATATAACTTAGGACATGTAGTTATATAATTCTCTTTTTGATTCATGTGCTCTTGTAAAATTTCCAATTTAAAGGGGGTAATTTGGGAATTTTGCATGCTTTTGAATTTTGGGTTTTACATTTAGCATGATTTTGAGACTTTGTCGTTTTCTTCACTTTTATGCTCCAAAAACGTCCAAAATGCCTCCTTTTCCAGATTTCTCCTCAAAAGTACCTAAAATGACAAAAGGAACGATTTAGGGCAATATTTGATCAAATAAATACGATTTAGGGCTTAAATGACCCCTTAAAAGCGGTACACTTTTTGCTTCATCAAATACCCTTACATTTGAGATTTGCTTGTCCTCAAGCAAATGCGCTTTTATTCTAATTAAAATACAAGTTAGGGGTCATTTGATGCTAACATAAAAGTAATTACAACAAATATTCTTTCCACTTTAATCATAATAAGCACAGAGATTACAAACTAGCACCTCACAAGTAGTGTTTAGATACTCTCATCTCTCAAGTGTCATCAAAATAAATCTCATAAATGAAAACGGATAAAATCTCTCACTACCTGTCATAGCAAATAGATTACCATAGGCTTGGGAAAGGATCGAAAACCTCCTCCACTAGGCGTAAGCACCTAAGATAAACTATCAAAGAGGGCTTTTACATGGGTTATAACGTTAGGTGTAGGGAAAAGGAAAACACGGTTTTGTTGGATAAAGGATAT
This sequence comes from Artemisia tridentata subsp. tridentata, assembly GCA_021014915.2. Taxonomy (NCBI): domain Eukaryota; kingdom Viridiplantae; phylum Streptophyta; class Magnoliopsida; order Asterales; family Asteraceae; genus Artemisia; species Artemisia tridentata. Next base: position 367,408,765 of record CP139507.1, read on the forward strand.
TTTACTGGTGGCGAGTTAAAGATCTTGATTAATTACATGTACTATACAATGTTGCATAAGCCAAGACTCGACTCGATTTAAGCTAATGATAGAAAATAAAAAAAACATAAAATAAACATAAAATGAAACGGGATGGTAGTCCGTATGTTTTTTCTACTTTTCTTTTTCTCATTTTTTTTTTTGTATTTTTTTTTTATTGCATACACTTTTGCCCTACCATCCAAAATAATACATCATAGGGGCGTTGCATTCCCCTTACACTTGAACTTTTACATAACTTTACAATTAACTAATCTAATGACTCGAATTAAGATAATTAAAACACTTGGAGTACTTTTAAAATATTTAGCACATATGGGGGTAATAAATGATGTTCTTCCCCATTACTCCATTACACTAGTACTTTACCCATGAGTCCCAATCGTCCCAAAACAATATGTACAAGGATATGACTCGACTTAGCAACCATGTAATCAATTAGATAATTAACTTGGGTTTAAACAAATGTTGACACAATAATGCACTAAAAATGAGTGCATACAAGGTAGGCTAAGGCGATTTGGGTGTACATTTTAGTGGGGTGTAATCAAATTCTTCCTTCAAGTAAAATTCTTAAAGGTTGAAACGAAAAGATAGGCTCTGAGGGGTGTACTAGGGGTATCGTGTACTAAAAATGAGTACAACGCAAAGGGTGTGGGAGAATTACTTGACCAATGTAGCCAATGTAATTATAACAAAAACACAGGTGTAAAACAATGGGTTAATCCTAATGCCTCTTATCATGTAGTAAATCTAACTACACGAATGTAGTCTCACTTGTGGCCTCGGAATGGTCCTAACGCAAGTTCTAGAATCTAAGTGCTACCGGTACACACATCATAGCATAAATGCTTTTCCTACCAATTCTAGGGGCGAACCTCACATATTTGGGAGTGGAAAATTTTTTAGTGGTACGATTTCGTGCTAGTCATATAACTCCTATCCGTGAGACGCTCATTAAGATCAAAGTTTCACTCCTAAATGTTGTAAAAAATTTTAAATTTGGCACTAAAATTGCCCTAACAGGTATTTCTCTCAGTTTTATTACACATCTATTATTAAACAAACAAAAATCAAGCGTAATAGCATTCTCTAATCGTACTTTTACCCCCCTTACACTTAAGATGAACATTGTCCCCAATGTTCAAATAACAAATGTAAAAGCATAAAGGTAAAAGAATGAAATCAAATACTCCCCTGATTCGTTCGGTGGATAATGAAGTAACACGGTTAGATCTTCTTCCAAAGAGAATGTAAAAGCTTCATGACTAATGCATCGCCAAAAGCTTGATTCCACATACATTTCCTTGTCCAAAATAACCTGTTAAACCTGAGAAAACAAACACGAAAACCTGCATAACATCGGCGGGATAAAATCTATATATAAGGATATAATGCTTATGGAATGATAATTTTGCAGATTCCTGGAGATTATAAGTTAGAGATTTAATAAAAACTTTTTATGAAAACAAAACTTTCAAAAAATTTCAGAAAATTAAACCTGACGCCGTCAGGTTGTAATTCCTGACGCCGTCAGATATGATCTGACAGAATTCTCATGTTACGTTTCCGGAAAATTTTTGGAAAAACCTATACCTTACTTCCTGGAATTCCTGCAAAACATCATTATGACTCGATACAAGCATTTGACTCAAACAAATACTAATATGTATGTTCATTTATTACTATTACGATTCACGTTCATTTGTGTTCTAATAAACTGATTTAGATTTCCCTTACACTTAACTTTTGCAAAATACCTTTATATGTAGTTAAGACGAAGTTAAAAACAAAATAAAGCATTTTCACAATTTAGTTTTTAACATGAATCAATAATAATAAAATTTAAACATACATACGGAAACAAATAAAATCAAACAAACAAATAAATAAACACACAAAGCAAATAAAATAAGCAATCAAATAAGGCTTGCATGCAATAAATAAAATCAATGTAACAAATGTTAAAAGGCCAATAGAGGCCTTATCCTAAATTATTACAGACCCAATTGTTCTAAATCATACAACCAAAATTTCAATTGTTCAAATATCAAAACATCAAATCAAAGCATCACTGGGGTGGAGGACCTTGGCGATAGTCGTAACCAGGAGGGAGGTGCCCGTAGTACCCGTATGGTGGGTAATCCTTCTCACATTTTGGGAAAGGGTCAATCTGCAGGTGTGGGTCCAACTGATCACGTGTGGATAGATGCTGCATCTGACGAACAGTGTGATCATACATCCAGTCAAACCTCTCGTCCACCCGGGTCCTCCAAGTATCAACCTGGCCCATCCAGGTCCCCTGGTGAGCCTGCCAATCCCCCCTGCTCATGTGCCGGTAGTAATCAGCTGTACCGGCCTCATAACCCTCATGCTGCTGCTGCTGCTGAGGCTCCTCCTCCTCATCATCCTCACCATCATCATCCTCAGCTCCGGCTGGATGATACCACATAAAGGACCTATCATGCATCTCCATAATCACCTCCATCTGCTTCAGGGACCTCACCTTCACCGTCCTGCATGCATCACCACTCAAATACCTCATGACCTCAGGCCTGAGGACTCCATAAGATTGGGCCAGCCGGGTGATAAACATCCCACCATAAATCCTGTCTCCTTCCCTCTCCCCAACTCCACCATGCAGAAAGCTAGCAACCCAAAATGGGATGTTGCAGTAAACCTCATTAGAGTAAATGGTGTACAGGTAGAAGAGATCTAAAGCGGTGACACGGTGGTGAGAGCTGTGACGCCCTGTCAAGCTGTAGGTAAGGCATCTATGAGTCAACCGAACCCTAGGCTCCCTGATTTGGGATGCCACAGTAGTCGAGGTGTACACCCCATCCCCAATAGTTTGCCAGAACATGGAACACCTAAAATCATTCTTCATCGACTCCCCATGCAACAACCTAGGCATGAACCCTGCTTGAATGGTATCATGCTGATCGTACAACCCAAGTCTCCACCCAAACTCAGTAACCGAACACGTCCTTAGCTCACCCCCCAGCCTAAAATAGATCGTGGTACTGCCCATATCGGTCCTTGCCTCAGCCATGTCAAAGTGAAAAGTGGCGAAGAATTCACGTACCAATTCATCATAGACTGGCTCTTGAATTCTAAACAGTCTTTCCCACTGAGGGCCGGTAAACTCATCCGTCTGAAAGCTTTGAAGAAAGGTTTGCTCAAGACCTTCCCTCCTCAGAAAGCTCCAATCAACCACGGCCCCATTTTCGACCTTGTGTTGTAGCAATTGGGTGTATTTGCTTGTAGCAGCATCGTTGTCAAAGACACCCCAACTGAGGACCGTGTCCCCAAAGTTCTCTTGTTGAGATCGGGAAGAACTTCCTCGGCTAGGTCTTTGACGCTTACTCATTATCTGGAACAAAGCAGGGAGGAACAAAAAGTGTTAATATGTGAATTAAAGATTTGGTGGAGCATCAGACAGGTCTGACGCCGTCACCCTTTTCTAGGTGACGCCGTCAGGTTCGACCAAATTTAAATCCGAAATTACGAGGGAAAAATCAATATCCAAACTTTAAGCTTAAACCAAACGCCCCTTTTTACAGCAAAATGGGTGATTGGATCATAGGTTATGGTCCAAATTCGTGGCCTCCCCATTAGTGAATAGACCCAATTGATTGCCAATTATCAAATGCTTTAATTATTGCTAAATAACACTAATTAAAGGACATTATGAGTTCTAAGCATGAATCAATCCTAGGGTTTCATGAGTTGGGGATTTTCGAAATTTACGAATCCTATGAATAATTAAAGCGAAAAGAATGAATGAGAATTACTTACCACGTGGAGATTGACAGCGAAAGTCGGTGAATTTGATCTTGAAAATTCGTGGGTGGGGTTGGTGTGGATATGGTTTGTGGGGTTTGTGATGAAAGTGATGGAATTAAAGTTGTTATTGCTGTACAGACGGGGTGACGGCATCACGTTCAAATCCTGACGCCGTCAGGTTAGCGTATTTTACTACTTTGTGCCAGTTTACAAATGAGCCCCTTGTACTTTAAGGGAGAAGCTGGTCAGGGTCAATAATCCTGATAGCTAGTCTTGTTAACAAGCTCCTCCTGGGTCAAATGTTTTGTTACTGTCACGGGATGTAGTAAAATGTTGAAAAGGGCAGGTTGACGTCTCATTCAGGTTCAAATTTCCATCACGGCAGGTATTCAGGGAGTGGGAGGAACTTTTCCAGGGGGTGTTCGAATTGAGGGTGTGCTTTAATTTAGTTCTTCTCACTCCTGGCTTAAAGCCAAAAGATCGTTTCCTAGCTTCATGAAAGTTAGGGAGCGTGACAACCATGCTTCCCACGAAAATGCTATGATCATGAGAATTCTCTTTCTCGCGAGGGGATCCAATTGGACAAGAGGATTTTAAAGGTGAAGGCTCGGGGAGAGGGGTTTCATCATCCCATTCGTTGTATGGTTCATTAGGGACCGGGAGTTCAAAGATCTTCTCGATCTTTTTGTGTGAAGCTTCATCCCTAATTTTCTCCTTTATTCTCGCGATAAATTTTTCTGCTAGCTCCATGAACATATCTCGGGTGTTTTTCAATTGAGTCTCTAATTTCTGGATCCGTTTCTCTTGGTTGTTCACGAAAGTTAGCATTATCCCTTCAAATTCATCTTGTCGTGAGAATTGATGAGACGTATGTATACCCATTGTGTTCACACACTCATCGGGATTTTCATCAGCCGTAGGTGTCTCGGCTTTCATTAATTTCTCAACCTGCCTTTTTATGTTTTTGAACAGCTGTTCTTGGGTTGCACTTATGCAATTTAAAGTCCCTACTTCCGAGAACATTGAGTCATTCCATTCTTCTTCTTCGTACTGTGCTAAGTCCTCGATGACTTCCCAGCACTTATCGACACTGAGCCAGCTCAGCCTCCCATTGGCAGCGTAATCAAGGGTTCTTCTAGTTTGATGGTTTACGCCGTCATAAAATCGTTGGATTTGTAGCCAAGGATCCATGCCATGGTGAGGGACTTTTCGGCGTAAGTCCTTGAATCGAGTCCATGCCTCGTAGAGGGTTTCGCCTTGACGTTGTTGGAACATCAAGATATCATTCCTTAGCTTGGTAGTTCATCCCGGTGGAAAAAACTGAGCAAGGAAACGAGTGGTGAGATCATCCCAAGAGGTGATGGATCCTGCGGGTTGACGCTCTAGCCATTGACTAGCTTGGTCCCGCAGAGAGAATTGAAAGAGACGCAATCGGGTCGTCTCTCGAGTGGCAACATCAAGGTCTATAGAATCAATAATTTTGAGAAAGTTCTTGAGATGTTGATTAGGATCTTCAGAACGAAGTCCATGGAATGCGCATCCGCTTTGCACCAACCGGATGGTGTCGGATCGCAAGGGTGTGACATTGGCTCCTTGAGTGAGCTCAATGGTGTTTCGATAGCCATGGTGGCTAGGACGGGAGTACTCTCCTAAAGTACGGGCTCTAGGAGGTGGTGGTGGTTGTTGTGGTGGTGGGATGTTGGGATCAAGGATATTACCATCTTCCATGATGTCTAATGGTAATGGTTACGAACAAAGAAACGAAGAAAAAAGATAGACTAAAGAAAACCTAGAAAAATAAAATAAAAATCTCACTAGAAAGGAATCTAGTGAGTAGACCTATAAAATAAAAATTCAACCTAAACAATAACTATTCCCCGGCAGCGGTGCCAAAAACTTGATGCGTGGTTTTGCAACCTTACAACAGGTTTTTCCTCTCGAGGGATCTCAAGAGGCTTACAACCCCACCAGGCAGTGTACCTGACCGATGTAGTATAGTGTAGTGGTAAGTACGGGGGATTGATCGTTCTCCACAGGGAATAGTGTTCGTTAGGTATGAAAAAATTACTCTAATAGGTCTAAGGGTGAGAGAAGATTCTTTTTTTATGTTTTTATAATTTTATGAAAGCAAGTAAAATCTCAGGTTTGAAAGAGTGGGCGGAATTAGTTGCTAGTCAACTAACCCAAATAACTACGAATGCAAATAAAATAAAATAACTGAAAATGAAAAGGTGGTAAAACTTATATAGAGAGAAATGTGTTTACTTAGATTTCCTTACTCCCTAACTATCTTTTACCGGTTGATTAGTGTGTACTAGTTGCGTGGATGACGGGTGTATTCCTTAATACCATTCGTGGGGTGGCGTACGTACTTCCCCAACTCTACAAGCTCCTACTTCACTCCTATGTCGAGCCGGCTAGGAAGCTCCTAACATGGGATCACTAGAATTCGCTTGTGCATTAAATACAACCATAAAAACCTTTAGTACGCATTGGTTCATGTTTCTTAAGACGTTCAAGCAAGTTACCGAATAGGAAGTTAGCCAGTTTTCTTAAGCCTAACATAGATGAACAATCATCCAATACAACTAACAACACACTAATAACCAATAATCAATAGCTAGGTTTCATTAGATCTAAGCAAACACAAGATAAATCTAGCCTAGCATGTTAAACAAAAGACAAGAACAAGATAGAATCAAACAACACATAGACATATTGAATGATTAATTGATAACTTATCTTCAATGTAACATGGAAGATCTCAAGGAAAAAAGCCTTGAAAAAGCTGCCAAATTCGTCTTAGGGTTTTCACACACAAAGTTCCTCAATAAGTTCCACACTAATGACAAAAAATTGCAAAACTATATATAGACTTTCAGATCTGACGGCGTCACGTTATGGAGTGTGACGCCGTCACCTCGCCGCTTTTAGGGTTCCCGGATGACCTTCTTGACGCCGTCCCTCTTTAGCTCTCCAAAATCCGTTCTGGCTTATCAGGGGTTGACGCCGTCAGAATTAGGGGTGACGCCGTCCCTCTTTAAATTAAGCCGTGACGACCTTGATCAGATTAAAGCGTGACGCCGTCAGAATTCCCATGCAAATTTCTCTGGCTTATCATGAGTAAATTTCACATCCACCTTTTCTTGCCAAGCCATGACGCCGTCCAGGGATAATCCTGACGCCGTCAAAGGTAACTTTTAGCATGATTTTGAGACTTTGTCGTTTTCTTCACTTTTATGCTCCAAAAACGTCCAAAATGCCTCCTTTTCCAGATTTCTCCTCAAAAGTACCTAAAATGACAAAAGGAACGATTTAGGGCAATATTTGATCAAATAAATACGATTTAGGGCTTAAATGACCCCTTAAAAGAGGTACACTTTTTGCTTCATCATTTACCACATTTGCAAAAGGGGGCTGATGTAAGAATTTGATTTCAATATTATTCATGATTCTTCTTTCACTATTCTTACCATATGACTGTGACATTACAGCTTGTGCACACATAACAGTGTATAACCCGGACCCTAAAGAAAGGACCCTAAGGTACACTTCAGTGCCTCAATCCTGATCAAAGGAGCGAAAGCTTCTTTCTTATTAGTAAAATAAACCGGAATATTTTCTAAGTTTTTCAAATATTCTGCTCATAAGGACAAGTATTCCCTCATCAAGGGGGAGTATTTGAAAATATAATCTTTGTTCAAAAACACAAACGTTCTTGAAATTCTTCCCTAAAACTCAAAAACAGCATATTTTAATCATAAAGTTTTTCAAAAACATCATGACTATGCTATTTTTGAGGGGGAGAAGTAAAATATGATTAAAATATGGTGTCTCAATGCTAGAATCTCATAAGTGCTCAACTCAGAATTGACCCTCGAATTGACAATAGGAAAAGTCAGTAGTCGAAAGGACATGTCCCGGACGGGTAATAATTTCAAGCCAGTTTATCTGGTGATGTAAACGTGTCTCGCAAAGGATGTGTCTGAGTAGAATGTACCAATTTTGAGCGATTTTCCTTGAATGTGATCTGGACGGGTAATAATTTCAAGCTAGTTTACTAGTGATGTAAGCGTGTCTCGCGATGATCATATTCATTGTAAATCAATCAATTCAAAAGTGCCAACTCTTCCCGACATGTGCAAATTTCAAATTAATTACTTATGAGCACATGTTAAGGGGGAGTCCTTTTAAAAAAACACAAAACTCTCAAGGTGTCAATAAAATGTTTTTACAATCATCGACACTTTGAGAGATTTTCAAAGGTTTTGGTAAATGGCATCAACATAGGATAGTCATGGAGTAATAAGGTGACTAAGGTTTAGGAAAACCGTCCTATGATCCGCCAGAGCCGGAGGGATCTACCCAAGGACAAATCCCATAGTTTAGAACTAGAAAGTCCTAGGTATGATATAAAAAAAGGAGAAATGAAATGAAAGGAGAAAGAAGGGGTTGAAGAATTAAAAAGAAAAGCAAAGAAAAGGGTGAAAAGAAATAGCCCTCCATTTGTTCAACCTTAGGGCAGACACCGGGTTCAATACATAATCTACTGGTTGACTGAGCATCACCGGTATTGAAGACAAAAGACGTCATGGACCCAGTGACGCACTGCACTAAACCTTCTAGCCACTCAAGTGTCTCTCAAAAGATACTTGTTTCATTTCACACGGAGAACCCTTCATAATCTATCGACCTCTCACTACGAGGGTGTTGATATTGAAAAGGAGGCACTCTGCTCCAGCCTCCGACGACCAAACAAATATGCACTAATTGAGTCTAGAGCCATGAGATTCATCAAAGATCTCTTAGGAACACTTAGTATTACTCTGCTGTTCTACATCATGGGCAGCAGTTGTAAAATTAAGAAAGAGTCCTTCGCAGATCTTAGCAATCTACCTAGAACATTCATGAGAAAAGTCACAATTGTGATTATCAATGATTGAATGGAAATCCTGCCAGGGTCAACATCAAACAGCCCTGACAGCAGGTCACTTCGGTAACTCCTTGTGGGTTACGCTTAGTGTTTGCCCCAAACGGTCTACAGTCGTGGGGTGATCTCCAGCGACTCACTGAATCGTGGGTGCACTTCGGTGTGTCCGTGTAAGCCCTTTCGGGGGTATCCGATTCAGAACGGCCTGGGCGAGGATTAGAGAAAGTCTTCACACTATGTTGTTGACAATCTCGAAATCTGAGCCTGTAAGTGCGAGTTGGTTCGTGCTGCTGCTACTGCTGCTGCTGCTGAGGATCTGGAGTTCAACCATCAAGACTCCATGATGCTCATATCCTGAAGATATGTTCTCTCAAAGACTCAGAAATAACAAAAGTTCAACAAATGATAAAGTAAAGTCAAAAGTTCAAGCACTACAACCTTTCTCAAGTTATAGATTGAAAAGTGAGAATAAGCTGTAGAACAAAAGTCAAAGATATATGAGCATGATGGAAAAGACGAGAAGACGTTGGAGATTGGCAGATCGAGACAACACCACATCATTTCACATCAAGAACAGAGAACAAAGATTATAAAGACGTCTGAAGCCAAAGAAGCAAAGATGACGTCGAGCAACATTGATGACCAAGACTTAGGGGGAGATTGTTAGGAACACGTTTTATTAATATTTCAAGTCTTGTTCATATCGATAATATGTTGCTCAATATGGACTTTATATTAGTGTTTAAATGTCCGGTCCATTAGGAGTCCATGGGCCGGCCTCTTATGTATTATTTCTTCTAGAAACTTGTAAGGAAATGTTGCCCTAGTGTTGAGCCTATAAATAGAAGGCATGAGGCAACATTTCCCTTATTGGTTTTCATTGTATTATGCGTAAGCTATGTCCAAATAATGTTTGAATGAATTCCTTCCATCTTTCTCTTCTTCTCTTATTCTCTATTTCACCTTATTAGCTTATCTCTCATTCGTAGCTTATTGTTTAGTAGTATTTCGTGTTTATTAGCTTTGTTACATGTGTGTATTTGAGTTAAAAAAGGACCAACAAAAAGGTATTAAGAGAGAGTTTAGTGTAGCTAGAACTCCACAGCAGAATAGGGTTGCTGAAAGGAGGAATAGGACACTAATAGAAGCTGCTAGAACCATGTTAGCTAATTCAAGGCTGCCCATCACTTTTTGGGTTGAAGTAGTTAATACTGCTTGTTATGTTCAAAATAGTGTTTTAGTAGTTAAACCTCACAACAAGACACCATATGAACTGTTTAGGGGTAGAACACCTGCTTTAGGTTTTCTAAGACCATTTGGGTATCATGTCACTATTCTCAATACCTTAGACTATCTAGGGTATACAACACAAGAACCAGGAAAGTAGAGGAAAACCTGCATGTTGAATTTCTAGAGAATAAAACTAATGTTGCAGGTGAAGGTCCAAAATGGCTATTTGATCTTGATACTCTAACCCAATCTATGAACTATATACCAGTTGTTGCAGGAACATTTTCTAATGATTTTGTAGGATCAGAAGATGGTGTTGCAACAGATGAACCAAGCTTGGAAAAGGAGAAAGATCAAGATCACATACTGATGCCTATTCGGAATAGTATGGATTCATCTTCAAAAGATGTTGGACCTTCTACTGATGCAGACAAAGAAGGTTTTGAAGATGGAAATAATGAAGGTGGTGTTGAAGAACTAGAGAATCATGAAAACAGTACAAATGAAGATTGTACTGCTGAGCCTCATGTTAGTACTGCTGGGCAAACTACTAGCCCATCAGGTACAGCTAATGAGTTCTCAGAAAATGAAGTGGATATCAATAATATGCCACTCACCTATCAAATTCCCACAACTCCACACACAAGAATACATAAAGATCACTCCCTGGAGAATGTGATTGGAGACATACAGTCTGGTGTGAAGACAAGAAGGCAGACCATGACTTCAGATCAACAAGGCTTTCTTAGTACTGTTTATGAAGAGAAGAAACATGAAGCTGCCAACACATGTCTCTTTGTATGTTTTTTTTTCACAAGAAGAACCCAAAAACATACTTAAGGCCTTGCAAGACTCAAACTGGGTGGAAGCTATGTAAGAGGAGCTTCTCCAATTCGAGATTCAGAAGGTCTGGGTACTGGTTGATTTACCTAAAGGTATGAGGGTTATTGGAACTAAATGGATTTTTAGAAATAAGAAAGATGAGAGGGGGATAGTGATCAGAAATAAGGCTAGACTTGTAGCCCAGGGGTATACACAAGAAGAAGAAGTAGACTATGAAGAGGTTTTTGCACTTGTAGCTAGGATTGAAGATATAAGATTGTTCTTAGCTTATGCTTCTTTTATAGGATTTACTTTTTACCAGATGGATATCAAGAGTGCCTTTCTCTATGGTACTATTGAAGAGGTGGTGTATGTCTCTCAACCTCCAGGTTTTGTCAATCCTGAACATCCAGATAAGGTGTACAAGGTAGTGAAAGCTCTTTATGGGCTGCATCAAGCTCCAAGGGCCTGGTATAGGACATTGGCTACTTATCTATTAGAGAATGGGTTCCAAAGAGGCAAGATTGATCAGACTATATTTATCAAGAAGAACAAGGGAGATATCTTGCTAGTATTGGTCTATGTAGATGATATCATCTTTGGATCCACAAAGAACGAGATGTTCTTAGAATTTGAGAAACTTATGCATGATAAGTTTCAAATGAGTTCCATGGGTGAACTTACCTTCTTTTTAAGGCTGCAAGTGAAGCAATTAGCTGAAGGCATATTTATCAGTCAAGATAAATATGTGACTGAGATCTTAAGGAAGTTTAAATTTACTGATGCTAAAGTGGCAAGCACACCTGTTGATCCAGAGAAACCTTTGCTTAAAGATACAGATGGAGAAAGTGTTGATGTACACACATATAGGTCTATGATAGGGTCCTTGATGTATCTTACCTCATCAAGACCAGAAATTATGTTTGTTGTATGTGCATGTGCAAGGTTTCAAGTCAATCCCAAGGCTTCCCATTTAGTTTTTGTAAAGAGGATCTTTAGGTACCTCAAGGGTCAACCTAAGTTGGGTCTATGGTATCATAGGGAATCACCTTTTGATTTGGTGGCATACTCAGACAGTAACTATGTTGGTGCTAGTCTGGATAGGAAATCAACAATAGGTGGTTGTCAGTTCCTAGGTTGTAGACTTATATCATGGCAATGCAAGAAGCAGACAATTGTGGCAACTTCTACAACTGAAGCTGAGTATGTAGCTGCTGCAAGTTGTTGTGGTCAAGTGCTATGGATTCAAAATTAGCTGCTTGACTATGGGTATAATTTTATGAATACCATGATATATATTAACAATAGCAGTACAATATGCAATATTAAAAATCCAGTGCAACATTCTAAAACAAAACATATAGATATTAGGCATCATTTTATAAGAGACTGCAATGAGAAAAAGTTAGTTCAGTTTGTTAACATTCATACTGATCAAAATTTTGCAGATCTTCTCACTAAAGCCTTTTGATGTTGGAAGGTTTCAATACTTGGTAGCAAGTATTGGAATGCTTAATCCTTAAAGTTTTTAATCTGTGTGTTTCTTTACATGAAATTGGATTTTTACTGCTAATTATGTCAATTAGTACTACTTTGTATAGTTTGTACTGCTAGTACAAATTAAGACTCCTATGTTTAAACTGTTAGTCATAAGTTTATACTGCTATGAAACAAATGCTTTGCTTTTTGTTTTCTTGGTTTTGGACTAACATTTGCAGGTATGGAGTTTAAGCACAAAGGATTTACTAGTGCATTGTGTGAGCAGCAAATGGTGGATTGGTTGCTGACATAATAAATTTATGATGGACAGAATTTAGGGGTCCCTTAACAAAGGTTTTATACCTAAGTTGAGAGATTCTTTAAAATATCTTTCTTGAAATCTAATTATGATGTTTTTGCATATGAATTGATGGCATAGTTAGTCAGATAGTAACTGATCTAACTCACTCTCTACCATTTTATACTTTTATTAGTATAATGTGTTAGTCTAAGGACATCTGGTAGAGAGAACAACAAGCAAAAGTGAATCTAACACATTTGTGTCAGAGGCAACACCTGCCACGAGCTGGAAACCCTGTCAAGAAAGCTCTTTGAATAAGTTTATCTGATCACAGGCAGTTATTCATAACTGAAATTATTGGTTCTCACACAACCAGAGGTTGCATTAAACCGAAATTTGAGTAAGTGTCAGTCTTTACACTTAATCCCTTCCAAATGATAGTATGCAGTATTGTTTTAAATCAAAATTGAAGTTCATACTGCTAAGTCAAAATTTTTCCAAAAAAGTTAGTATTGCTAGGCCAAAGTTAGTACTGGTAGGCTAAAGTTTGTACTGCTGGATAGCCGTTAGTACTGGTGCGAAATAACAGCTTTTTGAAAATAGCCGTTGAGAATTTGTTGAGATTTGTACTGATCAAATCTTTACTTAAGAGTTTCCTTTTTGGATATTTTCACTTTTAATCTTTTATATTCACTTTTCTTCAATCGAAAGTTATCTTTTAATTGAAGTCGGTCCACTAGAAACCCTACAAAGTCTTATAAAATATATCAATTCACTTTCCTCAACCTACTTTCTAACCTAATTACTCAAATCCCATCAGTCAAATCAAAATTTTACTGACAATAATGGCTTCTTTAACTTTTTTTGACAAACATAATATGGTGGCCTATTTGGAGAAAATAGAGGAGGGTTCATAATTTCATCGGATAGTGGATTTCTTGAATGCTTTTCACATAAGGTATTCCTTAACACTAAATCCTACTATCTATGTCTCCCAAATCAAGGAGTTTTGGTAGACTGTTACTGTCAGAACTATTGAAACTGGAGACAAATGTCACAACCCGTAATTTTAGGTCCTTTTTCAAGCTTCAAAATTTCATTATTCATCTCGGGAAATTACTATTCATGGGTTACTATTCATCATTTCACTATTTATCATTTTCGGAGTCAGTTTGAGATTCTGAGAAGTCGTCAAAAATTTTTATTATTCATGAAACACTATTCATTCCTGGAGAAAAATCACTATTCATTGTCATCATTCATCATTACGTAAACTAGGTTTGCGGGTATTCAAATTCGCGTAACCAGTTAGGTTTAGCTGCGTATTCATGGATCATCAGTAAAGACGCATCATACATACTAGAGTAGTCTGTATATCATCAGTAGCATCATTATCATATTAACTCATGCACGGGTTTGTGTGTTTTTCATTTACGTATGTTCGTTTATTTGTTAAACGTTAACACTATACCCAATACTCCCGACTATGATCCTAATATATTTTCATGCTAATTATAATGATATAGAGATTATATTATTACTTTACCCGGTGTTTTTAAACCAATCGCTATATTTTTCGTTTGACGCTTATATCTCCGTCGGTTTACGAAATTTCAATCTGATAATCATTCTAACACCCGATTCTTGCAAGGAATATGATCTTTACAATTTTTAAAACTTCGTCGTATTTAATTTTTCCTCGTCATGATTTATTTCTAATTAACTCGGTACCCGATAACACCTAATGTATGCACTAAACTAACTAATTCTAATTAATTAGAGACAAGAGCCTTAATTACACATCAAATCTCTTCCACTCTCATCCATGTGCCCCCCCCCCCCCCCACATGTCCCTAAACTTCCCATTTCACTTGATTACTAAGTACATTTCATTTAATGATCATAGCTTATATGTTTGGGATTTAATTAAACTAACACATTCATACACAAATAAACTAGGAAAGAAAGATCAAAACCCTCTCTTCTTCCTCCATATTGATCGGCCACACCTCAAGAACACAAGAAGATCCATAAAAATTTCAAGAACAAGTATCAATCAAGTTCCTTTTACATCCCTTGTTAGGATTTTGTGATTAAATCTCAAGGTTTCTTACATATTTCTCATCAAATCACTCCATAAATTCAAGTAAGCTTCAAGAACACTTTTGATCTTTTCATACCTTCATTTGATTAATATATGGATGTATTTTCCTAGTTATGTTAGTAGATCATGCAAATATATATGTTATATGTACCACTTAACATCAAAAATGTTCTTTAACACTAGATCTATGAGTTTTATTAGTGACTTCAAGAGATCCACCATTTTTGGTGATGTTTAGGATCCCATGATACCCTAAGAAGGTGTATGGTAGGATTTGAGTACTTGTGGAGTTGATTGGAAGAGGTTTGATCAAGACTTGAACTAGAAAAACAAGTTTTTAACACTATAAATAACCTACTGTCCAAAAACGCCATGTCTGGAAATCTCAGTAACTTTTGGGCTATTTTGGCCTTCATATTCAGAAAATACTTTCAAAAACGAAACCGTGGCCGCTTGAATCACTAAAAACCGACTTATAACGAAGGAGATATGATTTTTACAAGTTAGACGACGAAAACTAATTTTCTGAAAATAAGCTTGCTGTTTGCCGAATTTCAAAGGACCAAACGAGGCGTTAGACGTGATCTAGGAGAGCCGAGCTACTGAGATTATGTTAGTTCATGTTAATACGAATCCGTGAATATAAAGAACGTAGCAAACGAGCTTATAACGACCGAGATATGCACGTTTAAAGCCCGACAATTCACAAACTATTTTGACAGCCACTATATGAAAATAATTCTAAGTATAGAAATTGTTTTTACAAGGCACTATATTGATAGCCGATTTTCCCATTGATCGTGACGCGTATGATCAAAATGACAAACATATGAATTCAAAATAAAGTTATAAGGTTTCTAAAAACACCAAGCTTATTTTCTAACACATAACGTACAACATTTCGCGACTAGTTTTTGCGAGGCCATTTAGGCATATTTTTTCAAGTTGTGAAACATAGTAAATTGCGACGAAAACATTATATTTACCGATAGAACACCAAACAAGGATCGTGGAGTACCGTTTCAACATATTTACACGAAAAGTAGTTTATAACTTAACGAGACGTCAAAAATGTATTTTTCGTCGATAAACGTTATTTTCAAAACTAACGAGTGGTATCGATAACATACGTATTTGCATGTGTAGCATCATTTCATTGCTTACATTAGATCCTATCATTCATATTAGGTTGCGGTTAGAGATCGTGCCTCATTTCAGTGTATCCATTTTTGTCATCGTAGCTATTGTATCAGGTGAGTTCTATAGCCCCTACCTTTATATGTTTTGGATTACATTTTGGGGGAGAATACATGCTCAATTATTTTCAAACCATATGCTCGTTTTACATTTAAACTCACTGTTCGTTTTACAATTAAATACCATGCTTGTTTTATTTGTAATGTGACTTGTCTTTTAAGCATTATTAATTGATTAGATAGGCGTCATTGTCAGATTTATTTATATGGCGTCATTGTCATAGGCGTCATTGTCAGATTTATTTATATGGCGTCATTGTCATAGGCGTCATTGTCAGAATTGTTTATATGGCGACATTGTCAGAATTAATCATATGACGTCATTGTCATGGCGATATTGTCATATTCAACATTAACATTTTGTGGTCCATAAATCATTTGACATTCACTTAAACCAAATCATATTTGGCAGTGGGTTGTAAACACACAGGTTGCAAGTCTTGTATGGGCGGGGCTTGGAACTGGGTGGATTTATAAAGCCTTTGCTAGGAAATCATTTTCAAATGTTGTACATTTTACACTAATCTCTATGAACTCACCAACCTCGTGTTGACACTTTTAGCATGTATTTTCAGGTATTAAGCAAAAGCACGCTACAGGAGGTTTTTGACAGGGCATGGCACGGTCATAGAAGACTCTGACAAACATTTGGGACCATTTAACTTATTTAAGGGCCTATTTCCGCACTACTTTTCATAATGTAAATATAACACTTTTGCTAATGAGTTTCATTCTAAACGATTGAGATGAAAACCGTTCTTTGCACTTGTGTTGTGATACCAATTGAGTTGCACCCCAGTGGCATGTATGCTTCCGCTAGACCCGATTTCTGGGGGTGTGACAACAAAGAACTTAATGCAACAGTAGATGGAAAAACCATCACTATTACTGAATCCTCAGTTATGAGGCATCTCCACCTAGCTGATGACAATGGTATTAGTACCATGCCCAATACTGAAAATTTTCAAACCTTAACCAGAATGGGATACAACATACAATCTCAATCTTTAACTTTTCAAAAAGGTTGTTTTGCCCCACAATGGAGATTTTTAATTCATACCATCCTTCATTGTTTAAGTCCTAAGAAAACTTCATGGGAACAGTTTAGTAGCAATATTGCAACTGCTCTCATTTGCTTATCAACAAACAGGACTTTCAATTTTTCAAAACTTATTTTTGAAGGAATGGTAAAGAATGTGGACAGTAAGTTAAAAATTTTGATGTATCCAAGGTTCATTCAAACGATTTTGAACATGAGGAAAAATCAGCTTCTACCTCATTAAACTGTTTATCAAACACCCAAACATACCCAAAAACTTTTTAGCAACATGAGGATGGCTTCAAAAGGGTATAGTGGGGGTAGAAGTGCCTTTATTTGATTCTATGATACAGGTACAGGGTGAAGGATCAACAACCCCAGTTGACTCCCAACACACACCCACAAGTTCAGAACAATCAGCCTCACAACCCACATCATCACCCACTAGGAGTTTATCCAGAGAGGGCTCTGTTGTTCCTCAGCACAGAGTTCCTACCCTTTCCTATGATGTTGATGATGCTGACAATGTCAGTGTAGGAAGGGCTGCTCCTACTATCACAGGCTTAGAAGCTGGGCAGGACAGGGGTAACATAAGTAAGACCCAACCTATAGCAACACCTACAGTACCAAGTTCTTTTGAACCAAGTACTAGTGGTGGAATCCCAAGCCAACTGGAACAATTGGGTAGCTTAGATGCTCACCATGTGGTGGAGTCTGAGTCTATGCCCCATGATGCACCTCTCCTTAAAGGTAACACATCAGGAAGTGCTGAGGGCAGTAAGAAACTTAATGAATTAATGGCTTTATGTACAAAATTACCAGATAAGGTTTCTACCTTGGAGGTTGAGCTCACAACACACAAACAGGTCTTTGGAAGAGTCTACACCAAATTAGTCTTGAAGGCTAAGAAATTGGAAAAGAAAGTCAAGACTCTTCAAAGAAAAAGATCAGCTCACTTGGTGGAATCTTCTACATCCTCCAGTTCAGGCGATGGTTCACATGAAGACATGGGTGAGGAATCTTCCAAACAGGGGAGGAAGATAGCTGAGCTAGATGAAGACCCTAATGTCTCATTGGTGCAAGAGGAATCTGACACTCAGGGGAGGCCAGATGTTCTTATAGAAGAAACTGCTCAAGGTTAACAAGGTACTGCTAGTGAAGAGAAAGGTACTGCTATTGAAGATAAAGGTACTGCTGGTGATTCTCAAGGTACTGCTGGTGCAGTTTACACAAGAAGACCAAGAAGACCAAGAACAGATAAGGGAAAAGGCATAATGATTGAAGGTGAACCATCTGAGAAGACAAGCAAGAAAATTCAAGCTCAAATTGCTCATGATGAAGAACTTACTCAAAGACTTCATGCTGAAGAAGTAGCAAGAGCAGCTGAAGAAGAAAGAGTGGCAAAGTTTATGGTTGAACATAAGCTATTGACTGAAGAACAAGAAAGGGCTGCTCAAGTTTTAGCTCATAGGGAATTAGCTGCTAAGCTACAAGAGGAGGAAATGTCACAGTTCTCAATTGAAGAACAAGAACAAGCCATTAGTGACTTATTAGAGCAGATTAGAAAAATTCAAAGCAAGAAGCAAGTTGCTCAGAAGAAACCTCCTACAAGAAAGGAACAACTGAGTTACATGAAGACTTATCTGAAACATCAAGACAACTAGAAGGAAAAACACTTCAAAGGAAGATCTTATAAAGAAATAGAGAAGTTGTACTTCAGTGCTCATAGAAGAATTTAGATGTTCTTAAGAGGTGAAACAGAAACAGTTGAGACTGAGACAAACAGAGGTGAGAAAAGAGCAGGTGAGCAATTAGAATCTGAGGAGTCCAAGAAGCAAATGAGTGAGGAAGGAAAAGACGAAGAAGCAGTTGAAGAAGAAGAAGAAGAAGAAGTGTTGACTAATGAACAACTTCATGGTATGATGGTAGTAGTTCCAGAAACACTCAATGTGGATCACATTCAAGCAAAGCATCCCATCATTGACTGGGAGGTTTATTCAGATGGATTTATTAAAGGATGGAAAATTATCAGAGTAGGAGGACAATCTGAAGTGTATAAGTTCTTTGAAGACTTGATCAAAGCATTTGATAGAGAAGACTTGGATAAACTTTGGAGTTTAGTTCAAGAGAGATTCAAGACCACTGATCCTACTGATGATAAAGACAAAGAGTTATGGGTGGAGCTGAAGAAGCTATATGAACCTAACTCAGGTGATGCTCTATGGAGATTTCAAGCTCATCACTTGGCTACCACATGGAGACTGTTTGACAACTGTGGAGTTCATAAGGTATCTACTAAAGCAGGAGTGGAAGTCTATATGTTTGTTGAGAAGGATTATCCACTGAGAGCAGATATACTATTTTTCATGTTAGCTGCCAGACTCAAAGTTGATGAAGAGTCAGAAATGGCAAGAGAATTGATAAGAAAAATATTTCAGTTAGCAGAAGATATGAAGGCTAGAAGACTAAGATTGACATTGTAGTGTTTGGAAGAATCCTCACAATCCTCATAAGGTACTCATTTAATTCAGAAACTTGTTGATTTTGGGTAAATCACAAGTTTAGGGGAGGATTGTTAGGAATTAAATGTTGAAGACTTAGTACTGCTGAAGATAACACTAACAATACAAACTGCTAGTGTAAGTTGAAGACTGCTGATATAGCTAACAGAATAAACTGCTAAGTTAGTACTGCTAGTATTGTTGAAGATACTGTTGCATGATACTGCTTTAGAAGACGTGTAGAAGAAAAGTATGGAAAAGATTGTATGTATATCTTGTTTAGTTAGATTTATACGGGTAGATACTTATCTTGTAAAGGACTCCTTGTGCTATAAAAGGAGGTCCTAGGTTAGATCAGTCATGTACATTTTTGTTAAGATTCAAGGTCTTGTAACCCTAGTGATATTAGAGATCACTCGTATTATTATCTAATAATATTGAATCGTTTGGAGTTATATTATGTGTTCATTGTTCATACAAACATTGCATTACTGTTACATTTATTCAACCTTCTAAGCATCATCAAGTAGATTGCATTACTGTTACCGCATACTTGGTGATATAAACCCAAAGTATACTCAAATACATTTTAAGTGTGTTTGATCCTCTCACTTGGGATGATTGTAAAACATGTGCTCCAGTCCACAGAATGTTCAGCTTTCCATATTGAACTCAGCTCCCCAGTTTCCTCAAGAGGGAGTTGGGTGTCTTAGCATTCAGTGACTAAGTTGGACCTTAAACCCATCCCTTTAGCAGACTTTATGACCAAGTCTCTAGCCAAACCCTTCGTCAAGTGATCAGCTAAATTTTGTTGAGATCTAACAAACTCTATAGATACCACCCCATTCATGATAAGCTAGCGAATCATGATATGCCTGACACCTAAGTGTCTAGACTTCCCATTGTACATCTGGCTATAAGCCTTTGCCAATCTAGCTGCACTATCACAACGGATAGAAATAGGTACTATAGGTTTAGGCCACAATGGAATCTCAAGAAGCAAGTTTTTCAACCATTCAGCCTCTTTACCAGCAGCTGCTAAAGCCACAAATTCAGATTCCATTGTTGAACTGGTGATGCAAGTTTGCTTCTTGGATGCCCAAGAAATTGCACCTCCACCAAGTAGGAATACCCAGCCACTGGTAGACGAATTGTCTTCAGTGTTACTGATCCAACTTGGATCAGTGTATCCTTCTAATACTGAAGGATAACTAGTATATGAGTCCATAGTTCTCTTCAAATACTTCAGTACCCTTTGAATTGCTTGCCAGTGCTGAGCACTAGGATTACTAGTATACCTGCTCAGTTTTCCCACTACAAATGCAATATCAGGTCTTGTACAAGTCATGGCATACATTAGGCAGCCAATCACCCTAGAATACTCAAGTTGAGATACAGCTTTGCCAGTATTAGGCATCATCTTCTCAGTTGTATCCATAGGTGTACTCACTCGAGTATAATCAGAGTGGTTGAATTTCCTCAGTACCTTCTCAATATAATGAGACTGAGTGATAGAAATTCCATTACCCTCATGTTTGATCCATATACCAAGGATAACATCAGCCTCCCCTATGTCCTTCATGGAGAACCTTGATGAAAAAAATTCCTTTGTCAGGTCAACCTGATTTTGGTCAGTGCCAAAGATCAGCATGTCATCAACATATAGACAAATGATGACTCCTTTACCAGATTCATCAAATTTGCTATACACACATTTGTCAGACTGGTTAAGTAAATAACCACTAGACAAAACCACTTCATCAAATTTTTTAATTCATTGCTTAGGTGCCTGCTTTAGTCCATATAGGGACTTAATCAATTTACACACCTTATTTTTATTGCCAGGCAAGATGAAGCCCTGAGGTTGGTTCATATAAACCTCCTCATCCAATTCACCATTCAAGAAAGTTGTCTTCACATCCATCTGATGAATAATCAGATTGTGAATTGATGCCAAAGCAATCAGCAATCTTATGGTACTAATACGTGCCACAGGGGCATAAGTATCAAAATAGTCTATCCCTGACTTTTGTTTAAAGCCCTGAATGACTAGTCTAGCCTTGAACTTTTCAATAGTTCCATCTACCTTTATTTTCCTTTTGAAAATCCATTTGCAACCAGGTGGTAGATCAGCCAACACCCAAGTGTTGTTGCCCATGATGGAGTCCATCTCATCATTTATTGCTTCTTTCCAGAAAGCAACATCATGGGACTTCATTGCTTCATCAAATGTTTTGGGGTCATCCTCAACATTAAAGCAATAGGAGTGTTGGTCAGAGACCTCATCCCTTGTTCCTTCAATTAAGTATAATTGAAACTCAGGTCCAAATGACTTTGGAGTCCTGATCCTTTTGCTCTTTCTGAGCTCAGGTTGTTGAACCACAACCTCATCAGGGACCTCTGATAGCACTTCATCAGGGACCTCTGATGTACCAATATCATTAGTTCTATTTAGAATCCTCTGACTTGGTCTAGGGACTGATGAGAATCTATTCTCATCAAAGAGAGCATCCATTGATTTAATTATTGACTTAATTGAAACATATTCGTTAGGTTCAATAACATAGAACCTAAAAGCTTTGGAATGCTCAGCATATCCAACAAAGATACATTCAATTCCTCTTTCACCCAAAGTTTTCAATTTTGGATCAGGGAGTCTTACAACAGCCCTACAACCCCAAACCCTGATAAAGTTCAGGTTGGGTTTTCTTTTAGTCTAGAGTTCATAAGGGGTAAACTTGTTCCTTTTGTTGGGAACCCTATTTAATAAATAGCAAGCTGTTAACATGGCTTCACCCTAGAACCCTTGACTCAGCCCTGAATAGGACAACATGGAATTAACCATCTCCTTCAGCACCCTATTTTTCCTTTCAGAGATACCATTTTGCTGAGGAGTATAGGGAGCAATCGTTTCATGGATTATACCAACAGACTGAAAATACAAGGTATCCATGTACTCACCTCCCCTATCAGTCCTTAATCTTTTGATCAGGGACCCAAGTTGCAACTCAAATTCAGTTTTAAATACTTTGAATTTATCTAATGCTTTATTCTTAGTATGTAACAGATAGACGTAACAAAACCTAGAAGCATCATCAATAAATGTCACAAAGTACTTCTCATTCCCCAAGGAGGGAGTGGCATGCAAATCACACAGGTCACTGTGTATTAGCTCCAAGAGCTCAGTCTCACGTTTTACACCCTGAAAAGGTTTCTTAGTTATTTTGGTCAACATGCAAGTCTTACACTTTTTAGTGTCCATGTCAAATGCTGGGATTAACCCATCCTTAGACATATCTTGCATCCTTTTATAGTGAACATGGCCAAGTCTAGCATGCCAGAGGGTAGAGTCGTTCAGTTTAGAGGTTGACATAAAGGTTGAATTAACAATATCATTGATAATATTAAGCCTGAACATTTGATTGCACAAATAGCCAAAAACAATAAACACGCCATGTTTAGACAAAACAAACTTATCAGATTCAATAATTTGTTTAAAACCATGATTATTCAAAACACTACTTTAAACCAAGTTTTTCCTTATATCAGGAACATGAATAACATTAAACAAAGTTATAATCTTTCCAGAACTAAAACTAAGATCTACACAACCACAACCATGCACCAGGGTTGTTGACTCATTTCTCATGTGAAGAATAGAACCATCATTCAATGACTCGTAGGTCTTGAACCAGCGTCTATCTTTGCACACATGAATAGTTGCTCTAGAGTTAACCCACCATGCAACATCATCATCCTGCACATAGTTAGATTTAGATACATGTGTATCATAATAAATCTGAAGGGATTTATTAAACATATTCTGACCTTTAAGTGAGTTGGCATGACCACCACTCCCAGAACCACTAGGGCCTAGACCATTGGCTTTACCACCAATCTTAACACCTTTGCAATCCCTTTTAATGTGACCAGTTTTGCCACATTTCCAACAAGTAGGTGTTGCCTTCTTGTTAGGGTCAGCCCTTGTGTTATCATGATGTTTACGTTTGCCCTTGTTGTCATTGTACCTGGTGGAGTTGTTATGTTCCACCATATTGACAACAGATGCAACAGTAGCATTGCTACTCTTTGGTTTGTCACTGTCCTGCGCCCTGAGGGATTCCTCAATACACAGATGACTGCCCAACTGAACAAGAGTCAGTTCTTCCTTCTTATGTTTCAAGGTATGCTTGAAATCTTTCCAAGAAGGAGGTAGTTTTTCAATGATACAAAAGACTGATGTTCATTTTATGTTGTGTAAACCTTCCAAGTATACCAAGAAGTTCATTGTATTGTTCCATAACTGGTCTTGAATCATTCATTTTGTAATTTGTGAAATTACTTACATGAAACTTCTTACTTGATGCATCCTCAGCCATATATTTGGCATCCAAGGAATCCCATAGTTCTTTGGAAGATTCAACATTCTGATAAATATCAAACAGAGAATCAGACATACCATTGAGGATTAAACCTCTGCAAATGTAATCATCATTCTCCCATTTGCTCCTCTTCCTCATTTGTTCCACAGTAGCATCATCACCATCATCAAGAATACGAGTGCTCAGAACATACACCACACTCATGCTTGAAAGCAAAAAATTGCATCTTCTTCTGCCATCTCCTGAAGTCCACCCCTTCAAACTTATCAAGCTTGGCAAAGTTTGAAGCCATGTGTTTCATAGCAGCAGCAGCCATTGATTATCACAAAATAGTTTACTTTGATTGTTGGTGGTGATAAAAGTCTAGAACAGGGTGAAATTAATCAATAACCTAACTACGTACCAATAATGGTTACCGGATATCACTTGGAATCGTGTTATCACTTTCCAAAGTAGATTATTTGTTGGGAATTGAAGTTTCCAAGAGTTGCTGCTGCTTATATTGTTAAGACTGCTCTAAGAAATTACAACTGCTCAGGTGTTTAAAAGTAAAATACTCTAAGTGTTTTACTACGGCTGGTGAAAGACTTAAGACTGCTGGTGTAGATTACTACTGCTGGTAATGCTGCTGAATTTCAATGAAATACACCAAGTATGTTAGCGCCGCTAGAACAAAGTTAATGCTGCTATTACTAACTTACTATTGCTGAAGAGTTAAATGCCAGAGTTATTATTACTACTGCTAGAGTATTTAGTTAATACTGCTTAAGAGATATACTTATATAGTCGGTTAGATAATTATAGAAAAGATTCATTAAAGATTTATCTTGTATAGAAAGTTATTGTAAGCCGACTAGGACTCCTTAGCCTATAAAAGGAGGTCCTAGGGCATAGAGTTACATACGTTTTTCATAGAACTTCAAGGTTGTAAACCCTAATACTATTGAGTATTCGTATTATATCAATAATATTGAATTGTTTTGTTTAATACAATTATGTTCTGTGTTTACTCTTATATTGCTACAAAGTTCTTCTTAAGATCAAATACAAGATTCCGCATTGTGTTTGATAAACTTCAAGACAGTTTCTATACTTAGTTATTTTAGATTTATCTAAGATAACTAAACTTTACAATCCAAGGAATTCGATCAAGTGTATTGATGGGATCAACAAGTGGTATCAGAGCTTGGGATCTAGAAGCTGTGATAAAGAAGAACCTGTTTAAGCTCAAAGCTGTTCAGATCTTACATAAGACATGGATTCAAAATCTACACATATGATTACTGCATCAAAGGTTCCAATGCTCAAGTCTGGTGAGTATGAACTCTGGAGAATGAGAATAGAATGATACATTCAGATGGTTGATTATTCTCTATGGGAGGTTATAGAGAATGGTGATTCATTACCAAAAACTGAAGTCTCTGCTAATGGCATTAAGACTGTTGTGCCTATTAAAACTACTGAAGAGAAGGCACAAAGAAGATTGGAGGTTAAAGCCAGAAGCACTCTCATGATGGGCATTCCTAATGAACATCAGTTGACTTTCAATCATATCAAAGATGCTAAGTCTTTGTTAGCAGCTATTGAGAAAAGATTTGGAGGGAATGCTGCTACTAAGAAGACTAGGAAGAATCTTTTGAAGCAACAATATAAGAACTTTGCTGCTCCAAGTTATGAGAATCTTGATCAGACCTTTGACAAACTTCAGAAACTTGTCAGTCAATTAGCACTTGTGGAAGTAATAATTCCCCAAGAGGATATAAATCAGAAGTTTCTAAGAAGCTTGTCACCAGAATGGCATACACATATTGTGGTGTGGAGAAACAAGGATGATCTAGATACAATGAGCATAGATGATCTGTACAACAATCTAAAAGTGTATGAACCTGAAGTCAAAGGATCATCTAGCTCATCTTCAAGCACAAAAAACTTGGCTTTTGTGTCCTCCACCAATAACAGTTCTGGAAGTACTAATGAAGCAATTAATACTGCTTATGGAGTTAGTACTGCTGGTACTCAAGTTAATACTGCTAGTTCTACAAACTTTGATAACCTGAGTGATGCTGTTATCTATGCTTTCTTGGCTGGTTAAACTAACAGTTCTCAGATTGTACATGAGGACTTAGAACAGATTCATCCAGATGATCTTGAAGAGATGGACTTGAAGTGGCAGATGGCTATGCTGACAATGAGGGCAAGGAGATTCTTGAAGAAAATAGGAAGGCAGCTCAAAGTCAATGGGCAGGACAACATGGGGTTTGATAAGTCAAAGATAGAATGCTATATCTTTCACTGGAAAGGACACTTTCCAAGAGAGTGCAGGGTACCAAGAAGTCAAGATTACAAGACTGAAGAAAGCTCAAGGAAAGTTGTGTCTGTGGAACCTACAACTTCTACAGCTTTGGTGTCTTGTGATGGTTTGCGTAGATATCATTGGAGTGGCCAAGCAGCAGAAGGACCAAACTTTACACTCATGGCCTATTCTTCTTCTTCATCAAGTTCTGACTCTGAGGTATCTAATGATTCTGGTTGCTTTTATAAATCTTGTTTAGATACTGTTGAGGAACTTAAGGCTAGGAATGAAAAATTATTAGAAGATTTAAAAAGGTTAGAGTTAGATAATTTAGGCTATAAATTAGGTTTAAAGTCTGTTGAGCAAAGACTTGAATTTTTTAAGCAGAATGAGATTGAGTTTGTAGAGAAGGTTAAGGTTTTGGAAAGCAAACTTTATGTTAAAGAGAATGAAATTCAAGAACTTACTAAAAGGTTAGAACATGATCAAAGAGAAAAGGATGCAGCTCATCAGGAAAAATAAAAACATTAATGTAAAGTGAATAAGCTTGAGTTTGCATCTGAAGGCGTAATTAAGATAATTTAGTGTCAACTTATGAGGAAAGGTAGTGGTATAGGTTATAATGAAGTTCCCCCTTCTATTACAGGCAAATTTTCACCTCCTTTACCTGAATTGTCATGTTTAATTGAGTCTGATGATAAGTCTGTAGGTGAAAATAGTAAGTCTAATAAGGAGATGCCTAAAGTTGAGAATTTTGATGCACCTATCATTGAAGATTGGGTGTCTAATGATGATGAAGATCAGGTTGAGTCTACACCTAAAGTTGAATGTAAGACAGTTAAACCTAGTGTAGAAAAGGTTAAGTTTGTCAAACCTAGGTTTGGTGATAAGTTGTCTAGGAAAATTGTTGATTACACTGAGCAACCTAAGAGCAAAACACACAGTCCTAGAGGGAATCAGAGGAATTGGAATAACATGATATCTCAAAGACTAGGAAGTGATTGGCAAATGTTTAAGAAGGCTTGTTATCACTGTGGTAGTTTTGAACATTTACAGGATAATTGTTTTTACTATCAAAAACCTGTTTGGAACTATGCTAGGAGGGTGAACCACCAAAGTTTTTCTAAAAGTACTCAACTAAATGCTAAGAGAAATATAGTTCCAAGAGAAGTGTTAATAAAATCTAGGCATGTATCAGTTAATATTGTCAAGCAAAATATTTTTAAACCAGCAGTATTAACTAATACTGCTAGACAAGTTGATACTGCTTCCACCAAAAGAACAGTGAATTGTACTAAATCCAGGTTACACTTTTCAAATACAGAACTTTCATCTGTAAAAAGGCTCATTCAAAAGAATACAGCATTTAGTACTGGTAAGGCAAAATCAGTAGTTTTTAATGCTAAGCCAAAAGCAGTAACTGATACTGTTGTGGAAAATCATTTTTATGCTGTTAAGGCCTCAGCTTGTTGGGTCTGGAAACCAAAACTTAAAGTTTTAGATCATGTCTCCAGACACAATAGTGCATCCATAGTTTTAAAGAAGTATGATTATGTTGATGCACAAGGCAGATCCAGGTCAGTAATGGCTTGGGTCCCCAAAATAAACTAATTTTCTTACTTTATGTGCAGGGGAATCCACAGGTGGAATTAGAGGATAAAGGAGTATTTGACAGTTGATGCTCAAGGCACATGACAGGAAACATGTCATATCTCACAAATTGTGAAACAATTGATGGAGGATATGTTACTTTTGGGAGTAATCCCAAATGAGGGAAAATCACAGGCAAAGGTACAATAAAAACTGGTAAATTAGATTTTGATAATGTGTACTTTGTAAAAGAGCTTAAGTTTAACCTCTTTAGTGTCTCACAAATGTGTGACAAAAAGAACAGTGTTCTTTTTACTGACACTGAATGTTTTGTCTTGTCTCCTGACTTTAAGTTGACGGATGAAAGTCATGTTTTACTTAAAGTTCCTAGAACAAAAAACATATACAGTGTTGATTTAAAGAATATGGTTCCCAAAGGAGTTTTGACTTGTCTCTTTGCAAAGGCCACATCTGATGAATCAAAGATTTGGCATAGAAGGCTTGGTCATTTAAATTTCAAAACAATGAATAAATTGGTTAAGGGATACCTTGTAAGAGGTTTACCTTCAAAAGTTTTTGAAAATGTTGAAATCTGTGTTGCTTGTCAGAAGGGAAAGCAACACAGAGCTTCTTGTAAGACCAAGGCAGTGAACTCAATAAATCAGCCTTTACATTTATTGCACATGGATTTATTTGGACCAACATTTGTGAGAAGTTTAATGAAAAAGATGTATTGCCTAGTTCTCACAGATGATTTTAGTAGATTTACTTGGGTTTTCTTTTTAGCAACTAAGGATGAAACCAGTGGCATTCTTAAGTCTTTCATA
Organism: Artemisia tridentata subsp. tridentata; assembly: GCA_021014915.2. Lineage (NCBI taxonomy): Eukaryota > Viridiplantae > Streptophyta > Magnoliopsida > Asterales > Asteraceae > Artemisia > Artemisia tridentata. The sequence continues at coordinate 367,437,344 of CP139507.1, forward strand.
ACCAGGATAGAAAACCTAGTTAATCGTAAAGTGAAGGTAATACGATGTGACAATGGAACTGAGTTCAAGAATAGGGATATGAACCAGTGTTGTGAGATGAAAGGTATTAAGAGACAGTTTAGTGTAGCTAGAACTCTTAAACAGAATGGTGTTGCTAAGAGGAGGAATAGGACATTAATTGAGGCTGCTAGAACAATGTTAGCTGATTCTAAGTTACCTACTACTTTTTGGGCTGAAGCAGTTAATACTGTTTGCTATGTGCAGAATAGAAGTTTGGTAGTTAAGCCTCATAACAAGGCCCCTTATGAACTTTTACATGGTAGAAAACCAATGTTAGACTTTTTAAGACCATTTGGGTGTCCTGTTACTATCCTAAATACCATAGATCACTAAGCCAAGTTTGATGGCAAGGCTGATGAAGGTTTCTTTGTTGGATACTCAATGAATGGCAAAGCTTTTAGAGTGTTCAATAGTAGAACCAGGATTGTGGAAGAGAACTTACATGTTAGGTTTAGTGAGAATTCACCTAATGTTGTAGGAAGTGGACCAAACTGGCTATTTGATATTGATGCACTAACCAAAACAATGAATTATGAGCCAGTTGTTGCAGGTACAAAAGCTAATATTGATGCAGGTACACAAGCTAGTAAGAAGACTGAACCTACACAAAAGTACATCTTGCTACCCATATGGACTGCTGATCCACTTATCTCAACACAAGAGTCAAAAAGTTCACAAGCAGATGAAAATCCAAAAGATGATAAAGAAGATGGTGTTAAGTCTTCAAATGAGGAGGAACAACAGACTGATAAACCTCCAAGCAAAGAAGATGTGTTTGATGAATATGTTCAGGATGATAATATTGGCAGTTCTAATAATGTTAATGCTGCTAGTAATGAAATAAGTACTAACAGCACTAACAATGATAAAACTGCTGATAATGCTGATAAGGAAGGCATTGCTTTTGATGAAGATAGATATCCAATTGATCCAAACATACCTCCTTTGGAGAATATATATGCTGATACAGATGATGAAACAGTTGGTGCAGAGGCTGACATAAACAACTTGGATGATACTATTCCTATTAGTCCTATTCTAACTACCAGAATTTACAAGGATCATCCTAAAGAACAAATCATTGGAGAAGTGCAGTCTTCTGTTCAGACAAGAAGAATGACAAAGAATTTGGAGGAACAAGGTTTCTTTGCAAGATCCCTTCATCAAAGAAACAGTCATAAAGACCTTCAAAACTTTCTGTTTGCTTGTTTTCTATCACAAGTAGAACCCAAGAATGCACATAAAGCATTGCAGGATCCAAACTGGGTGGAGGCTATGCAAGAAGAGCATCTACACATCAAGCTACAAGAAGTCTGGACCTTGGTAGATTTGCCAAATGGGAAGAGGGCAATTGGTACTAAATGGGTTTTCTGATGCAAAAAGGATGAAAGAGGCATTGTGATTAGAAACAAGGCAAGATTAGTTGCTCAGGGATATACTCAAGAAGAAGGCATTGATTATGATGAAGTATTTGCCCCAGTTGCAAGAATTGAAGCTATAAGGTTGTTCTTGGCTTATGTTTCATATAAAGACTTTGTAGTGTATCAAATGGATGTAAAGAGTGCTTTTCTTTATGGGACAATTGAAGAAGAAGTATATGTCTCTCAACCACCTGGATTTGAAGATCCTAACATACCTGGACAATGGTTTCTGTAGAGGGAAGATTGACAAGACTTTGTTTATCAGAAGACACAAAGATGATATCTTGCTAGTTCAAGTTTATGTTGATGATATTATCTTTGGATCAACAAACAAGGAGTTATGTGTTCAATTTGAGAAGCTTATGCATGAAAGGTTTAAGATGAGTTCTATGGGTGAACTCACATTCTTCTTAGGATTACAAGTTAAGCAGAAGGAGAATGGCATATTTATCGGTAAAGATAAGTATGTAGTTGAAATTTTGAAGAAGTTTGGGTTTACTGATGTGAAACCTGCAAAGACAACAATGGAAACTTCCAAGCCCCTGCTCAAAGATGAAGATGGTGAAGAAGTTGATGTTCACTTATATAGATCAATGATTGGTTCATTGATGTATCTTACAGCTTCAAGACTTGACATTATGTTTGCAGTGTGTGCCTTTGCTAGATATCAAGTTACACCAAAAGTTTCACATCATAATGCTGTGAAAAGAATTTTTAGATACTTGAAAGGTCAACCTAAATTAGGCCTTTGGTATCCAAAAGATTCACCTTTTGATTTGGTAGCATACACTGATAGTGATTATGCTGGAGTTAGCTTGGATAGAAAATCCACAACAGGAGGTTGTCAATTTCTAGGATGCAGGTTGATTTCATGGCAGTGCAAGAAACAAATTGTGGTTGCTAATTCCACAACAGAAGCTGAGTATGTGGCTGATGAAGCGAAAAGTGTACCGCTTTTAAGGGGTCATTTAAGCCCTAAATCGTATTTATTTGATCAAATATTGCCCTAAATCGTTCCTTTTGTCATTTTAGGTACTTTTGAGGAGAAATCTAGAAAAGGAAGCATTTTGGACGTTTTTGGAGCATAAAAGTGAAGAAAACGACAAAGTCTCAAAATCTTACTGGAAGTTACCTTTGACGGCGTCAGGATTAACCCTGGACGGCGTCATGGCTTGGCAAAAGTGGTGGATGTGAAATTTACTCATGATAAGCCAGAGAAATTGCATGGAAATTCTGACGGCGTCACCCTTTAATTTGATCAAGGTCGTCACGTTATAATTTAAAGAGGGACGGCGTCACGTTCATAGTCTGAGGGCGTCAAGCCTTGATAAGCCAGAACGGATTTTGGAGAGCTAAAGAGGGACGGCGTCAAGAAGGTCATCCGAGAACCCTAAAAGCGGCGAGGTGACGGCGTCACACTCCATAACGTGACGCCGTCAGATCCAAAAATCTATATATAGTTTTGCAATTCTTTGTCATTAGTGTGGAACTTATTGGGGAACTTTGTGTGTGAAAACCCTAGGACGAATTTGGCAGCTCTTTCAAGGCTTTTTGCCTTGAGATCTTCCATGTTACATTGAAGATAAGTTATCAATTAATCATTCAATAAGTCTATGTGTTGTTTGATTCTATCTTATTCTTGTCTTTTGTTTAACATGTTAGGCTAGATTTATCTTGTGTTTGCTTAGATCTAATGAAACCTAGCTATTGATTATTGGTTATTAGTGTGTTGTTAGTTGTATTGGATGATTGTTCATCTATGTTAGGCTTAAGAAAACTGGCTAACTTCCTATTCGGTAACTTGCTTGAACGTCTTAAGAAACATGAACCAATGCGTACTAAAGGTTTTTATGGTTGTATTTAATGCACAAGCGAATTCTAGTGATCCCATGTTAGGAGCTTCCTAGCCGGCTCGACATAGGAGTGAAGTAGGAGCTTGTAGAGTTGGGGAAGTACGTACGCCACCCCACGAATGGTATTAAGGAATACAACCGTCATCCACGCAACTAATACACACTAATCAACCGGTAAAAGATAGTTAGGGAGTAAGGAAATCTAAGTAAACACATTTCCCTCCACATAAGTTTTCACCAACATTTTCATTTTCTGTTATTTTATTTTATTTGCATTCGTAGTAATTTGGGTTAGTTGACTAGCAACTAATTCCGCTCACTCTTTCAAACCCGAGATTTTACTTGCTTTCATAAAAATATAAAAACATAAAAAGAATCTTCTCTCACCCTTAGACCTATTAAAATAGTTTTTCATACCTAACGAACACTATTCCCTGTGGAGAACGATCAATCCCCCGTACTTACCACTACACTATACTACATCGGTCAGGTACACTGCCTGGTGGGGTTGTAAGCCTCTTGAGATCCCTCGAGAGGTAAAACCTGCTGTAAGGTTGCAAAACCACGCATCAAGTTTTTGGCGCCGCTGCCGGGGAATAGTTATTGTTTAGGTTGAATTTTTATTTTATAGGTCTACTCACTAGATTCCTTTCTAGTGAGATTTTTATTTTCTTTTTCTAGGTTTTCTTTAGTCTATCTATTTTCTTCGTTTCTTTGTTCGTAACCATTACCATTCGACATCATGGAAGATGGTAATATCCTTGATCCCAACAACCCACCACCACAACAACCACCACCACCTCCTAGAGCCCGTACTTTAGGAGAGTACTCCCGTCCTAGCCACCATGGCTATCGAAACAACATTGAGCTCACTCAAGGAGCCAATGTCACACCCTTGCGATCCGACACCATCCGGTTGGTGCAAAGCGGATGCGCATTCCATGGACTTCGTTCTGAAGATCCTAATCAACATCTCAAGGACTTTCTCAAAATCGTTGATTCTATAAACCTTGATGTTGCCACTCGAGAGACGACCCGACTGCGTCTCTTTTAATTCTCTCTGCGGGACCAAGCTAGTCAATGGCTAGAACGTCAACCCGCAGGATCTATCACCTCTTGGGATGATCTCACTACTCGTTTCCTTGCTCAGTTTTTCCCACCGGGAAGAACTACCAAGCTAAGGAATGATATCTTGATGTTCCAACAACGTCAAGGCGAAACCCTCTACGAGGCATGGACTCGATTCAAGGACTTACTCCAAAAAGTCCCTCATCATGGCATAGAACTTTGGCTCCAAGTCCAAATCTTCTATGACCATATCAATCTCTCCACGAGGCAAACCATTGACCAATCGGCCGGTGGTAAGCTACGTGATCTAAGTGCGGAACAATCATGGGCTCTCCTAGAGGATCTTGCTCTTTATGACAACGAAAGTTGGAGTGATCCCCGTGATTCGAATAAAACGGTCAAGGCAATATCTTTGCCTTCGAACAATTCAAGCACTTCCGACCGTAGGATCATAGAACTTGAAGACCAAGTCAAGTTTCTCATGAAATCCTACGAGGCTCCTAAACCTTCAAGCCAAGTGAACAAAATCACTTCTTCATGTGAATTATGTAGTGGTCCCCACGACACTCGTGATTGCATGGAACTCCCCGAACAAGCTTTTGTGGACTACGCATCCTCGCGTACCGACGGAGCGGGAGACAAGTGGTACACTTTCAAACCCGAGCCAAACCATTACGGTGATTCATACAACCCCTCATGGAAAAATCACCCGAACCTTAGGTGGAAACAAAACCAAAACGCACAACAAACCAATTCTTCCAACCCACCTAATCGTTTCCAATCAAGCGGTTCCTACTCGAACCGTACTTTCAACAACAATCCTTCCGGCAATGGTAGTACCAATAACTTTGAAGGATTGATGTCCCAATTTATGGCATCTTAAGAAGCTCGTTTAGCCAAGTTTGAAGCCGATTTCAAACAAAAACAAACCGAGATGACCAATAAGATTGACACCTTGTTGAAAGCCCTCAATGACCGAGAAATGGGAGCACTCCCTAGTAACACGGTCAAGAACTCGAAACTAAATGTCAACGCCATTTCATCAGTTTCGTCCCCTAGTTCTTGTCCACAATATTATTCGGTCAATTCCATGAGCACGTGTTTCAAACAAACCCAAGTCGTTCCAAATGACCAAGAAGTTATGACATCCAAATTGGTCAACAACATAGTTGAAACACCTCCCACTCAAAACCTTGACGAAGAATTCAAGGAGCTCCACCTTGAAAGTCCGGTTGTCGATGTGTTGGATGAGAAGAAGCTCAAGTTAGGCGAAAAAGGGACCGCCTTCGTTCAAAACAAACTACCTAAGAAATTAGATGATCCGGGCTTATTTGTTCTACCTTGCAAGATCGGTAATTCGGAGGCTTATGACACATTAGCCGATCTTGGATCAAGCCTTAACTTACTTCCGTTACCTCTCTACACCTCTCTAAAACTAGGAAAACTTGAAGAAACCGAGGTGATAATAGGTTTAGCAGATGGGAGTGTTGCTTACCCGGTTGGAGTAGTTAAGGACGTGTTAGTGCACATTGGAAAACTAACCATTTTAGCCGATTTCCACGTCCTTGATATGGTTAGCAACCCTACATGCCCCTTGTTGATAGGTAGAGGATTTTTGGCGACCGCTAGTGCTATGATTGATTGTAAGGAATCCAAGATAGCGGTAGGAGAAGGAGATACTTGGTCAATCTATGATGTTAAGAAACACGCCTATGATACTAGTGAGGAACCAACACCACATTGGTTAGAATCAAATAGGAGACCATCTAGATATGGACCTTGGATTGATAGAGACTTCATAGGACCCCAACGCCCATTTTACCTAGAAGAGGACTTTGTGAACCGAACACATACGGTAGAGCAACTCTTAGCTAGGGACACCGAATTGGATCCATTTGAAGACCCTCTAGTTTTTAGGAAAATGATTGATTTCCTAGGAGTTTTGCCAATTAACCTAGGAATGAATAAGTGGACTTGTGAGGAAGATGATCATAAGTGGAATTGGGATAAACCACCCAAAGATGGAGATGGGTCATGGCATATTAAGATGACATTGTATGACCCGGATGGAGAGAAGTTTGAAAAGATATATCGTACTAAGCGGACCAATAGGAAACTTCAAACCAAGCTTAACCCTAAAGACGTCCTCGATGACGATCTCACTTATATAGGGTAGAGTGACTTTGAGTCTAGCTACAAGACTCGTTAATAAAGAAAAGCGCTTCTTGGGAGGCAACCCAAGCTTTATTTGCTTTGTGTGTTTATTTATTTGTTTGTTTGATTTTATTTGTTTCCGTATGTGTGTTTAAGTTTTATTATTATTGATTCATGTTAAAAACTAATTTGTGAAAATGCTTTATCTTGTTTTTAACTTCGTCTTAACTACATATAAAGGTATTTTGCAAAAGTTAAGTGTAAGGGAAATCTAAATCGGTTTATTAGAACACAAATGAACATTAATCATAATAATAATAAATGAACATACATATTAGTGTTTGTTTGAGTCAAATGCTTGTATCGAGTCATAATGATGTTTTGCAGGATTTCCAGGAAGTAAGGTATAGGTTTTTACAAAAATTTTCCGAAAACATAACATGAGAATTCTGTCAGATCATTTCTGACGGCGTCAGGAGTTTCAACCTGACGGCGTCAGGTTTAATTTTCTAAAAATTTTGGAAAGTTTTGTTTTCATAAAAAATTTTTATTAAATCTATAACTTATAATCTTCAGGAATCTGCAAAATTATCATTCCACAAGCATTATATCCTTATATATATAGATTTATCCCGCCGATGTTATGCAGGTTTTCGTGTTTGTTTTCTCAGGTTTAACAGGTTATTTTGGACAAGGAAATGTTTTTGGATCAAGCTTATGGCGATGCATTAGTCATGGAGCTTCAACATTCTCTTTGGAAGAAGATCTAACCGTGTTACTTCATTATCCACCGAACGAATCAAGGGAGTATTTGATTTCATTCTTTTACTTTATACTTTTACATCTTGTTATTTGAACATTGGGGACAATGTTCATCTTAAGTGTAAGGGGGTAAAAATACGATTTTTAGAGAATACAATTGCGCTTGATTTTTGTTTATTTAATGGTAGATGTGTAATAAAACTGAGATAAATACCTGTTAGGGTAATTTTAGTGCCAAATTTAAAATTTTTTACAACATATAGGAGTGAAACTTTGATCTTAATGAGCGTCTCACGGATAGGAGTTATATGACTAGCACAAAAACCGTACCACTAAAAAAAATTTCCACCCCCAAATATGTGAGGTTCACCCCTAGAATTGGTAGGAAAAGCATTTTGCTATGATGTGTGTACCGGTAGCACTTAGATTCTAGAACTTGCGTTAGAACCATTCCGAGGCCACAAGTGAGACTACATTCGTGTAGTTAGATTTACTACATGATAAGAGGCATTAGGATTCACCCATTGTTTTACACCTGTGTTTTTGTTATAATTACATTGGCTACATTGGTCAAGTAATTCTCCCACACCCTTTGCGTTGTACTCATTTTTAGTACACGATACCCCTAGTACACCCCTCAGAGCCTATCTTTTCGTTTTGACCATTAAGCATTTTACTTAAAGGAAGAATTTGTTTACACCCCACTAAAATGTACACCCAAATCGCCTTAGCCTACCTTGTATGCACTCATTTTTAGTGCATTATTGTGACAACATTTGTTTAAACCCAAGTTAATTATCTAATTGATTACATGGTTGCTAAGTCGAGTCATATCCTTGTACATATTGTTTTGGGACGATTGGGACTCATGGGTAAAGTACTAGTGTAATGGAGTAATGGAGAAGAACATCATTTATTACCCCCATATGTGCTAAATATTTTAAAAGTACTCCAAGTTTTTCAATTATCTTAATTCGAGTCATTAGAATAGTTATTTGTAAAGTTATGTAAAAGTTCAAGTGTAAGGGGAATGCAATGCCCCTATGATGTATTATTTTGGATGGTAGGGCAAAAGTGTATGCACAAAAACAAAAAAAAACAAAAAAAAAAAAAAAAAAAGAAAAAAAAAATCGAAAAAATCAAGAAAAATACAAAAAAAAATGAGAAAAAGAAAAGTAGAAAAAAACATACGGACTACCATCCCGTTTCATTTTATGTTTATTTTATGTTTTTGTTCTTTTCTTTCATTAGCTTAAGATTGAGTCGAGTCTTGGATTAGCAACATTGTATAGTACATGTAATTGATCAAGATCTTTAACTCGCCACCAGTAAAATATCCCTTATCCAACAAAACCGTGTTTTCCTTTTCCCTACACCTAACATTATAACCCATTTAAAAGCCCTCTTTGATAGTTTATCTTAGGTGCTTACGCCTAGTGGAGGAGGTTTTCGATCCTTTCCCAAGCCTATGGTAATCTATTTGCTATGACAGGTAGTGAGAGATATTATCCGTTTTCATTTATGAGATTTATTTTGATGACACTTGAGAGATGTGAGTATCTAAACACTACTTGTGAGGTGCTAGTTTATAATCTCCATGCTTATTATGATTGAAGTGGAACGATTATTTGTTGTAATTACTTTTATGTTAGCATTAAATGACCCCTAACTTGTATTTTGATTAGAATAAAAGCGCATTTGCTTGAGGACAAGCAAATCTCAAGTGTAAGGGTATTTGATGAAGCGAAAAGTGTACCGCTTTTAAGGGGTCATTTAAGCCCTAAATCGTATTTATTTGATCAAATATTGCCCTAAATCGTTCCTTTTGTCATTTTAGGTACTTTTGAGGAGAAATCTGGAAAAGGAAGCATTTTGGACGTTTTTGGAGCATAAAAGTGAAGAAAACGACAAAGTCTCAAAATCTTGCTGGAAGTTACCTTTGACGGCGTCAAGATTAACCCTGGACGGCGTCATGGCTTGGCAAAAGTGGTGGATGTGAAATTTACTCATGATAAGCCAGAGAAATTGCATGGAAATTCTGACGGCGTCACCCTTTAATTTGATTAAGGTCGTCACGTTATAATTTAAAGAGGGACGGCGTCACGTTCATAGTCTGAGGGCGTCAAGCCTTGATAAGCCAGAACGGATTTTGGAGAGCTAAAGAGGGACGGCGTCAAGAAGTTCATCCGAGAACCCTAAAAGCGGCGAGGTGACGGCGTCACACTCCATAACGTGACGCCGTCAGATCCAAAAATCTATATATAGTTTTGCAATTCTTTGTCATTAGTGTGGAACTTATTGGGGAACTTTGTGTGTGAAAACCCTAGGACGAATTTGGCAGCTCTTTCAAGGCTTTTTGCCTTGAGATCTTCCATGTTACATTGAAGATAAGTTATCAATTAATCATTCAATATGTCTATGTGTTGTTTGATTCTATCTTATTCTTGTCTTTTGTTTAACATGTTAGGCTAGATTTATCTTGTGTTTGCTTAGATCTAATGAAACCTAGCTATTGATTATTGGTTATTAGTGTGTTGTTAGTTGTATTGGATGATTGTTCATCTATGTTAGGCTTAAGAAAACTGGCTAACTTCCTATTCGGTAACTTGCTTGAACGTCTTAAGAAACATGAACCAATGCGTACTAAAGGTTTTTATGGTTGTATTTAATGCACAAGCGAATTCTAGTGATCCCATGTTAGGAGCTTCCTAGCCGGCTCGACATAGGAGTGAAGTAGGAGCTTGTAGAGTTGGGGAAGTACGTACGCCACCCCACGAATGGTATTAAGGAATACTCCCGTCATCCACGCAACTAATACACACTAATCAACTGGTAAAAGATAGTTAGGGAGTAAGGAAATCTAAGTAAACACATTTCCCTCCACATAAGTTTTCACCAACATTTTCATTTTCTGTTATTTTATTTTATTTGCATTCGTAGTAATTTGGGTTAGTTGACTAGCAACTAATTCCGCCCACTCTTTCAAACCCGAGATTTTACTTGCTTTCATAAAAATATAAAAACATAAAAAGAATCTTCTCTCACCCTTAGACCTATTAAAATAGTTTTTCATACCTAACGAACACTATTCCCTGTGGAGAACGATCAATCCCCCGTACTTACCACTACACTATACTACATCGGTCAGGTACACTGCCTGGTGGGATTGTAAGCCTCTTGAGATCCCTTGAGAGGTAAAACCTGCTGTAAGGTTGCAAAACCACGCATCAGTGGCTGCTTCAAGTTGATGTGGACAAGTGCTCAGGATTCAAAATCAATTACTGGATTATGGGTACAATTTTATGCAAACCAAAATATTTATTGATAATAGCAGTACTATGTGCATAATTAAAAATCCTGTTTCTCAATCTAAAACAAAGCATATAGAGATAAGACATTATTTTATAAGAGATTGTTATGAAAAGAAGTTAATCCAAATAGTTAAAATTCATACTGACAAAAATGTTGCAGATTTGCTTACAAAATCTTTTGATGTGGGTAGATTTCAATTTTTGATTACCAGTATTGGAATGTTAAATCTTTGAAAATTCCTATCTCTTTGTGTTTTTGTAATGTTTTGTAAGGATTAGTACTGCTATATATGTCAATAACTGTTTTTGTTGCTAAGTGCAATTAGTACTGCTAGTTATACTTAGAACTGCTAGTTTATACTGCTTGTTATACTTAAAACTGCTAAGTATAATTGCGTATGTGAATATTAGAGAATGTGTTTTTGTTTGTGTTTTGGTGTTTTTGGACCAATATTTTGCAGGATAAGTAATGAAAAGTGTTGGAGTGCTGATAATTCAGTTGTTTGGAGTGAAAAACTAACTTAGTGCTGCAGAGTATAAGTTAGTACTGCTAAGCATAACTTACTACTGCTAGGTTTATGCTTCTATGTCTGAGAGTGCAGGGACGATTATGTAACTTCTTCACTTAAGGGTTTAAATCCCCAATTGGATCACTTAATCAGTTTCACGCCCTCATAATTCTCTCTAATAACAAACCCTAACACATTTTTATCATCAAAATTCTAACTCAAAATGTCATCACGCAAATTTGCTGAGAGTCATAACATGGTTGCCTTTCTTGATAAACCCACAGAGTCTGAAGGGTTCACAGAAATCATTGATTTCTTGAATGCAAACCCTATAAGGTTGGCATTAACTGTGAATCCTACTATATACGTCTCTCACATTAACCAGTTTTGGTCTACTGCTAAGGCCATAACTATTAATGGAGAAGTACAGTTAAAGGCTAATGTAGATTGCCAAGAAATACTTATCACTGAGTTATCTGTTAGAGAATCACTTCAACTAGCAGATGATAATGGTGTTGAGAGTCTCTTAAATTCTGCAATTTTTGATGGTCTTGAAAACATGAGGTATGAGAAGAAAAATTACCTTTTGAAAATTTACAAAGGACTCTTCTCACCTCAATGGAAATTTTTAATTCCATGCCTTCTTACATTGTCTAAGCCCTAAAACAACTGGCTGGAATGAGTTTGGTACTACTATGGCTTCTGTTGTAGTATGCCTAACTACAGGACAAAAGTTTAACTTTTCTAAAATGATTTTAGAAGGTTTGGTTAAGAACTTGAATACATCAAGCAACTATGAGAGGATTATAATACACTTAGGATGTTACTCCTTTATAACGTGTATGAGATACTTTGAGTGAATGCAATTAAGTATGCGGAATCTACTTAACCACACTTAGAAGGATTATGGTTTGTTTAATGGAACAGTTATGTATATATGAACAATGAACACAGTGAGAATAACACCAAACGATTCAATATTATTACTTGAATAATACGAGTGATCTTAGCTATCATTAGGGTTACAAAGACCTTGAATCTTTAACAAAAACTATGACTGATATATGACTGAGATATCTAATCATATAACCTAGGATCTCCTTTTATAGACTTAAGGAGTCCTTTACAAGATAAGTATTCTACCATATAATTCTAACTAAATAAGATATATACAAAATCCTTTCCATACTCATCCTTAATACAAACGTTCAACCATGCAGCAGTACCTTCTGTTATACTAGCAGTACTAACTTTGAACTTTGTACTGTTAGTTGTATTCCAGCAGTCTTCACTTATACACTAGCAGTTTGTACTGTTAGTGTATTCTTCAACAGTACTAACTTCAGAACATTTAATTCCTAACAATCCTCCCCTAAACTTGTGATTTATCCCAAATCATCAAGTTTCTTCTGAATTAAATGAGGATGTGAGGATCTTCCAAACATTACATAGTCAATCTTTTAGTTTGGGCTTTTCTTTGTTCTGCAAGAGAAAATATCTTTCTGATCAATTCATCTGCCATCTCTGAACCTTCTTCAACCTTAAGTGTTGAACATACCATAGCCAATAAAACTGCTACTCTGAGAGGATAATCTTTTTCTACCAACATATAAATTTCCAATCCATCTTTGGTAGAGATCCTGTGAACACCACAAGTATCAAATAATCTCCATGTAATCTCTGCAATTGGACCTTGAAACCTCCAAATAGCTTCACCTCCATCAGGTTCATATAACCTTTTCAACTCAACCCATAATTCCTTATCTTTGTCATCTGTAGGATCTGAAGTCTTAAATCTATCTTTAACTAAGCTTCAAAATTTATCTAAATCATCTCTGTCAAAAGATCTAATCATGTCTTCAAAGAATTTATACACTTCAGTCTTTCCTCCTACCCTGATGATCTTCCACCCCTTGATCCTTCCATCTGAATATACTTCCCAGTCAATAATTGGATGTTTGGCTTGGAGTGGATCAATGTTGAGAGATTCAGGAACCACCACTATCATACTGTGTATCTGTTCATCAGTCAATGTTTTCTCTTCCTTCTCAGCTGTTTCATCTTGCTTTTCTCCTTTTATCTGTTGTTCCTCTGTCTGCACTTCTGGAATTGATTCTTCTTCAATTCTTAGCTTCTTGGCTTCTTCAGATTCCATTAATTCTGCACCTCTTTTCACTCCTTTACTGGGCTCAGTCTCAATAATTGCACTGTCATCTTTTAAATGCCTCTAAATTCTAGCATAAGCTTCAAAGTAAGCCTTCTCAATTTTTTCATTTGACATCCCTTTGAAGTAACTCTCCTTCCAGTAATCCTGGTGCTTTAAGAAATTCTTCATAAACCTTAACTGCTCACTTTTTAAAGGAACCTTTTTCTTGTAAACTTTCTTTTTATTTTGCTTCTTTTTGATCTCCTCCAATAAGTCATTAATAGCTTAATTTTGTTCTTCTGGAGTATACTTTAATCTTTCTTCTACTTGTAACTCTTCAGCCAACTTCTGATCTGCAAGGATTTGAGCAGCTGTCTGATCTGCTTCAGCCTGATATTTTCTTTCAATCATAAAAGGAGCCACCCTTTCTTCCTCAGCCATTCTTTCTTCTTCAGCAACTCTTTCTAATTCCTCTTCATGGAATTTCTGGGCAAGTTCTTCATCAAGTGCTAACTAAGTCTGTTCCTTCTTGGACAACTTTTTAGATGGAGCTTCTTGCTCTGTCATTATGGCTTTGCCCTTATCTGCCCTTGATAACCTTGGTTTCCTTGAATAAACTGCACTGGCAGTACCTTGATATCCAGCATCAATCAAACTCTGAAGACTAGCAATACCTTAGACACTTGTAGTACCTTTTTCAAATCCACCAGTACCTTCATCCATTTGAGCAGTATCATAATCCATCTGATCTACTTGCCTCCCCTGAGTATCATACTCTTCATGCACCAAAGAAACATTTGGATCTTGGTCAATTTGGGAAATCTTCCTCCCCCATTTGGAAGACTCCTCACCATCATCTGTACTAGGATCCTTGGATGAACTAGAAGAAGAAGAACTTGTAGAAACCACTATCTTTGTTGATCTTTTTCCTTTCAGTTGCTTGAGTGTCTCTAATTTCTTCACTTTTAAGACAAGTTTTGTGTAGACCACTGCAAAGTTCTTTTTGTGACTTTTAAGCTCATCTTCCAATGTGGTCACCCTTTTAGATAATTTGGTACAAGTTTCCATCAATTCCTTTAGTTTCAGACTGCCCTCAACACTTCCTGATGTGTTACCTTCAGGGAGAGGTGAATCATGGGGCATAGACTCATAATCCATCATAAGATGAGTTTCTGAGCCACCCTGAGTTTCCATTTCGCTAAGGATTCCACCAGAAGTACTAGGTACTACTGGTGTTGCCATGGATTGGGTCTTATTGATGTTACTTCTGTTCTGCTCAGCTTCTAATCTAGAGACAGTAGAAGTAGCCCTTTCCATTCTGACATTTTCAACCTCATATGCTACACTTGTGGGAGTAGGAACTCTGTGTTGAGGTACATCAGAGTCCTGTCTGGATTCAGTCCTATGTGTTGATGAAGATGGTTGTGAAGATGAGTTTTCTGATGTTGTGGGTGTGTGATGGGAGGCAACTGGGCTTGTTGCTCCTTCACTCTGAGATTGTATCATAGTATCAAAAAGTGGTACTGCTTCCCCACCATACCCTCTTGAAGCTATTTTCATATTGCTAAAGAGTTTTTGAGTAAGCTTTGGGGTTAGATAAACTATTTTGTGTGGAAGCAGTTGATGTTTGTTCAAAATAGATTGGATGAACCTTGGGTACATCAAAAATTTTGATTTACTATCAACATTCTTAACCATACCTTCAAAAATAAGTTTTGAAAAGTTAAAAACTCTATCAGTAGCCAAGCAAATGAGAGCAGTAGCAATATTGCTACTGAACTGTTCCCATGAGGTTTTCTTGGGGCTAAGACAGTGCAGGATGGTGTGAATGAAAAATCTCCATTGAGGGGAAAAATGACTCTTTTGAAAAGTTAACGCTTGAGATTCAGTGTTGTACCCCATCCTGGATAGGTTTTCAAAAAATTTTGTGTTTGGCACAGCACTAACACCATTGTCATCACTCAGATGGAGATGCCTCCTGAGGGATGATTCGGTAATAGTGGTGGATTTGCCATCCACTTTAGCAATAATCTCTTTGTCACCATTTTCAAAGGTTTTGACAGTAGCAGTTTGCCAAAACTGTTTGATGTGAGTGACATAGATAGTGGGATTTAAAAGTAAAGAATACCTTATGTAAGAGTTATTTAAGAAATCCACTATCAGATGAAAAGTTGTGTCATCCTTTGCTTTTTCCAAATAAGCTACTTGATTGTGTTTGTCAGCAAAAGATAAAGTAGCCATTTTAGTTTCAGTAAAAATTGATTTGACTGGTGGGAATAGTGTAAATTTAGGGTAGAAAGTAGAAGATGAAAGTGAATTGAAATATTATTAAAAGCTTGTTAGGGTTTCTATTGGACCGACTTGAGGAAAAAGTTAACTTTTGATTTAAGATAAGGTTAATATAATAGAATAAAAGTCAAAATATCCAAATAGGAAAACCCTGGAAACAAGGAATTTGAGTAGTAAAAACCTCAACTGACTTTCAATGGCTAGTTTCAAAAAGCTGTTATTTCGCACCAGTACTAACGTCTATTCAGCAGTACAAATTAAGCCTACCAGTACTAACTTTAAGCCTGGCAGTACAAAATTTTTGAGAAAAATTTGACTCAGCAGTATGAACTAAATTTTAATGAAAAACCATATTGCTAACAACCTTTTTGAAGGGATTAAGTGTAAAGACAAACACTTAATCAAGATTTCGGTTTAATGCAACCTCTGGTTGTGTGAGAACCAATGTTTTCAGTTATAAATAACTGCCTGTGATCAGATAAACCCATTCAAAGGGCTTTCTTGACAGGGTTTCCATCTCGTGGCAGTTGTTACCTCTAACACAAGTATTAGATTCACATTTGCTCGCTGTTCTTTCTATCAGATGTCCTTAGACTAACTCATTATACTAAGAAAAGTATAAAATGATAGAAAGTGAGTTAAGTCAGTTACTGTCTGACTAACTAAGCCATCAATTCAATAAAAATCATCATAGTAAAGTCTCAAGAAAGAAGTTTTAAAAAAATCAATTAACTTAGGTATAAACCTTAGTTAATGGATTCCCAAACTCTGTCCATTATTAACCTATTATGTCAGCAACTTGAGCCACCAACATCTGCTCACACAATGCACTTGTAAATCCTTTATGCATAATCTCCATACCTGCAATTGTTAGTCCAAAACCAAGATAACAAAGTGCAAAGCACTTGCCTCATAACAGTATAAACATATGACTAACAGTATTATCACAACAGTCCAAACTTTGTACTAGCAGTAAAAAAATATACTTAACGGTACAAATGACAAACCTAGCAGTACAAATCCAATTTAAGTATAAAAACACACAGTTTGAAAACTTTAAGGATTAAGCATCCCAATACTTGCTACCAAGTATTGAAACCTTCCTACATCAAAGGCTTTTGTGAGAAGATCTGCAAAGTTTTGATCAGAATCAATTTTAACCACTTGAATCAACTTTTTCTCATTGCAGTCTCTAATAAAATGATGCCTAATTTCTATGTGTTTTGTTTTAGAATACTGTACTGGATTTTTAATTATACAAATTGTACTGCTATTGTCAATATATATGACTGTGTTCATGAAATTATACCCATAGTCAAGAAGCTGATTTTGAATCCAAAGCACTTGACCACAGCAACTGCAGCAGCTACATATTCAGCTTCAGTAGTTGAAGTTGCCACAATTGTCTGCTTCTTACACTGCCATGATATAAGTCTGCATCCAAGGAATTGACATCCTCCAGTTGTTGATTTTCTGTCCAGGCTTGCACCAGCATAATCACTATCTGAATATGCCACCAGGTCAAAAGGTGATTCCCTAGGATACCACAATCCCAACCTAGGTTGACCTTTAAGATATCTGAAGATCCTTTTGATAGTAGTTAAATGAGAAACCTTAGGAGTCACTTGGAACCTTGCACAAGCACAAACAGCAAACATGATATCTTGTCTTGATGATGTAAGATACATCAAGGACCCCATCATTGATCTGTATGTGTGTACATCAACATTCTCTCCATCAGCATCTTTAAGAAGAGGTTTCTCAGGATCAATTGGTGTTCTTGCTACTTTAGAATCAGCAAATTGAAACTTCCTTAGAATCTCTGCTACATATTTATCCTGACTGATAAATATGCCTTCATATGATTGCTTTACTTGCAGACCCAAGAAGAAAGTAAGTTCCCCCATGGAACTCATCTTAAACTTATCATGCATAAGTTTCTCAAAGTCAACATACATTTCCTTCTTTGTGGATCCAAAGATGATATCATCCACATACACCTGAACTAGCAAGAGATCCTTCTTGTGCTTCTTGATGAATAATTTCTGATCAATCTTGCCTCTTTGGAATCCATTATTAAGTAAATAGGAAGCCAAAGTCTCATACCATGCCCTTGGTGCCTGATGTAGTCTAGAAAGAGCCTTTACAACCTTGTACACCTTGTCAGGATGTCTTGGATCAACAAAACTTGGAGGTTGTGAGACATAAACCTCCTCTTCAATAGTACCATATAAGAAGGCACTCTTGACATCCATCTAATAAACTGTGAATCCCATGAATGAAGCATAGGCCAAGAATAGTCTGATAGCTTCAATCCTTGCTACTGGTGCAAAAACTTCTTCATAGTCTATACCTTCTTCCTGTGTATAACCCTGGGCTACAAGTCTAGCCTTGTTTCTAATCACAATTCCCCTTTCATCCCTTTTATTTCTGAAAACCCATTTGGTGCCAATTACCCTCATGCCCTTGGGTAAATCCACTAGTACCCAAACCTTTTGAATCTTGAAGTGGATAAGCTTCTCTTGCATTGCTTCTACCCAGCTTGAATCTTCTAAGGCTTTGAGAACATTTTTGGGTTCAGATTGTGAGAGGAAACACACAAATAAACAAGTGTTAGAATCTTCATGCTCCTTTGTTTCATACACAGTACTAAGAAACCCTTGTTGGTCTGAAGTCATAAGTTGCTTCCTTGTCTTCACTCCAGATTGCATATCACCAATCACATTATCCAGGGAGTGGGCTTTGTGAATCCTTGTGTGTGGTGTAGTGAGAACTACATATGTAGGTGGTAGATTGTTGAAATCCACCTCATCTTCTGAGAAATCAGTAGTATTGGTAACTGATGGGCCAGCAGTATAAAGATTTAGCCCAGCAGTACCTTCTTGTGACTCAATAGTACAATCACCATTAGTACTGTTAGCTTGATTCTCTTGTTCCTCGGCTCCATCTACATTGTTTTCACCTTCAATCCCTTCCTTAGATTCATCAGTAAAAGGTTCACCATTCATTGAAGTTGAATCCACACTTGTCCATATTGGCATCAGTACATGATCTTGATCTTTCTCCGTACCCAAGCCTGCTTCATTTGTTGCATTATCAGCTTTTGAACCTGTAAAATCATTAGAAAAGGTTCCTGCAACAACTGGCACATAATTCATTGATTGGGTTAGAGTCTCAAGGTCAAATAGCCATTTTGGACCTTCACCTACAACATTAGTTTTATTTTCTAGAAATTCAACATGCAGGTTTTTCTCAACTTTCCTAGTTCTTGTGTTGTATACTCTAAAGGCTTTGCTATTGAGAGAATATCCAACCAAGAATCCTTCATCTGCTTTACCATCAAATTTGCCTAGATGGTCTAAGGTATTCAGAATGGTCACATGACACCTAAAAGGTCTGAGAAATCCTAATGCAGGAGTTCTACCTCTAAAAAGCTCATATGGTGTCTTGTTGTGAGGTTTAACTACCAAAACCCTGTTCTGCACATAGCAAGCAATATTTACTGCTTCAGCTCAAAAAGTGATAGGTAACTTAGAGTCAGCTAACATGGTTGTGTCGTATGTCTTCTCTCAGCAACTCCATTCTGCTGAGGAGTTCTAGCAACACTAAACTCTCTTCTAATACCTTTTTCTTTGCAAAAATCATCCATAACTCTATTTTTGAACTCTGTCCAATTGTCACACCTAATGACTTTTACTTTCTTATCCACTAGGTTTTCTATCTCAGTGATAAATGTTTTAAGAATGCTAGGTGTCTCATCCTTAGAACCTAAAAAGAAAACCCATGTGAACTTGCTATAGTCATCAGTAACTACAAGACAAAACCTCTTATGCTTAATAATACTCACAGAAGTCGGGCCAAATAAATCCATATGTAGCATAAACAAAGGTTGATCAATAAAGTTAAAAATCTTGGGCTTACAAGAAGCCTTGTGTTGTTTGCCTTTAAGACATGCAACACAAGTTTGGTCATTTTCAAATCTTTTCTGAGGCAAGCCTCTTACCAAACCATCCTTTACAATTTTATTAATGGTTTTAAAATTAATGTGACCAAGTCTCCTATGCCATAACATAGATTCATCCAATGTGGCCTTTGCAACAAGACAAGTAAGGGCCTCTTTAGGAACAGTCTTCTTCATATCAACACTATACATGTTGCCCTTTCTTGGAACTTTGAGTAATACCTGACTTTCATCAAGTAACTTAAAGTCTGGAGAAAGCACAAGACATTCAGTGTCAGTAAAAAGAACCTTGTTCTTTTTGTCACACATTTGTGAGACACTAAACAGGTTATACTTAAGCTCTTGAACAAAGTACACATCTTTAAAATCCAATTTACTGGTTTTAAGTGTACCTTTACTAGTAATTCTTCCTCCTATTCCTCCCCCAAAGGTAACATATCCTCCATCCAATGGTTGAAAGTCTGAAAGATAGGACATGTTGCCTGTCATGTGCCTGGAACACCCACTGTCTGCATAACCTTGATCTTCGTCATCTCCTTGTGAATGTCTCTGCACATAAAATAAGAAAATTAGTTTCTTTGGGGTACCCAAGCCGTTACTGACTTGGGTTTGCCTCGTGCATCAATATAGTTAAATCTTTTCAAAATAGTTGATGCACCATTGGACTCGATTGGTCTCCAAATCCAACATGCTAAGGCCTTAACAGCATTATCCCTCTTTTCCCTAGCAGTGTTTTTAAAATTGCTAGTACTAACTGCTTGGCTAGCAGTATTAACTGCTGGCTTTGCAGTTATAGCCTTTGGTTTCCAAATTTGTTTTTGTACCACTGCTTTCTTTTGAAAAGGCCTTTTAGCAGTTGTTGGTGCAGATTTGAAAGTTGTTTTTGCACCTTGAACTGCTGGTCTGGGGTAAACAGTCTTAAAGGGTCTGGCAGTACTAACTGCTGGTCTAGCAGTATGAATTGTTTTTGGGCCAAACTTCAATAAAAGTGTTTTGGGTGTCATTCTAGCAATATTAGAGTGAGTTTGAGGCCTTTCTAAGTTCACCTTATGGTTTGAGTATCCAGTTACCCTTTTGTTACAAAAAGCTGCATGATGATCAAAACTTCCACAAATGAAACAAGCTTTCTTATATAGGACAAAGTCATCACCTAATTGGTGAGACTTGAGGTTGTTCCAGTTCCTCTGGTTACCTCTGGGCTTGTTTGTGGATCTGTACATTTCACAGTACCTAACTGTCTTCCTAAGAGGTTTAACATTTGTTTTAGGCCTAACAGTTTCATCTTTTACCACCTTAGGAACACTGGTTCCTTCTACTTTAACTGGATCAGGTTTAACCACAACCTGATCCTCCTCATCACCAGATGTCCAATCCTCAATGGTTAGAGCTTCTGAATTCCTAGCAGTGGAAACCTTGTCCTCAGTGAGTGAAGTGTCACTTGCACTCTCAAAAGTTTCACTGACTTCTACAGGCTTATCAACAACTACATTCTCTTTAGGCTTAAGACCATATTCTAGCTTTGGTTGATGGAATTCAGGCAAACCTGTATGTTCTAGGTCTATCCCTGGGGGTGCAGGAATTCCTCTGTGAGGAGGAGGAACAGTTTTGTATCCCAACCCAGACTTAGCTTTGTTGATTAACTGACATTCAATTATTTTGTTTACACCCTTAGAGGCATATTCTAATGTTTCTACACTTAACTGAATGTTTTCATTAGCCTTTTTAATTCTATCCAAATCAGCTTTCAATAGACTAATTTCAGCATTCTTAAATGAAAAATCCCTTTTAAGAACTGCTATATCATCAGCAAAACTAGACTCATTGTTCTTATAGTGCACTATTTGCTCCTCTAGGATAGCTAAACCTCTCTTATGATTTGACAAATTATAATTTGTTTTGTTTAGCTCAATCCTTTGTTCATCATAGTGTTTTCTTAAAGTTTCTAATTCTTTAAGAGCAGTGCAAGATTTAGAACAACTTTTAGCAGATTGTACCTCAAAATCAGAGAAGGCCATAAGTGTCATCTCAGTAGGTGCTTCCTCCTCTTCTGCCATAAAGCTCCAATCAAACCCTAAGCCATCAATAGCCACCATTGCCTTTGAAGTTGGCTTAGCTTCTTCCATAATCTTGGCCTTGTTCCCATAACCTCTGCTCTTGCCATCCTGTTGCCTAGGCCTCCTGCATTCCCTTGAAAGGTGCCCCATCTTGTGGCAATTATAGCATTCTATCTTTGATTTGTCAAAACCAGCAGTATCATTGCTGCTGATGGTGATCTTCTTTCCAGTTCTTTGATAGAATTTCTTAGCTCTCATGCTAAGAAGAGAGATCTACCATTTGAGGTCCATTTCCTCCAAATCATCATCATTGATTTCCTGGAGGTCTTCATGAGTCAGCATTGACCCATCATTCTGGCTTGTCAGGAAAGCACAATAGGTTTTCTCATCCAGAATACCAACAGTACTGCTTGATGAACTAGCAGTACTAACATTGGGGCTAGCAGTACTAACTCCCACAGCAACCTTTACTTCTTCAACTGGACTTAAGTTACTAGGAGATGACACAAAGGCCATGTTCCCAGTGCTTGAACTAGATCTTCCAACCTTCTTCACATCCTGCTCAACAATCTTGAAGTTGTTGTATAAGTCCATCAGGCTCATTGTATCAATGTCTGGCTTGTTCTTCCAGACCACCACATGCATAGCCCATTCTGCAGGTAAACTCCTCAAGAACTTGGAGTTCAGATCTTCTTGAGGTATATCCACACCAAGAACAGCAAGTTGGCTAACAATCTTTTGAAGCCTGTTGAACATGTGATCCAAAGACTCATTGCTGGTTGCAGTGAAGTTCTCAAAGTTCTGCTTTAGAAGAGTCTTCTGTGTCTTCTTGGTGGCTTCATTCCCACCATATCTGGCTATGATTGCCTTAAACAAAGTCTTAGCATCCTTGAACTTGCTGAAATTCAATATCTGATCATTTGGAATGGTCATCATCAGCAAACTTCTAGCCTTGAGGTCATTCCTTTTCTGAAGCCTCTCTTCTGCAGTTACTGGAACAGTCTGCACAACTGTCTCTACCTTACCATCAACTGTTGTTGTAGCAGTTAAAGGCTTGAAAGAATCTCCTTGTTCAATAATTTCCTAGAGTGCATAGTCTTGCACCTGGAAGTACTATTCTATCCTTAATTTCCACATATCAAATTCATTCTGCTTGAGCATTGGCAATTTAGCAGCCATGTTTTTTTGGGTAGTCTCCATGTCCATTACTTTTGCTTCTAATTCAATAGTATCAACCTGGCTCTGATACCACTTGAGAGGATTATAATACACTTAGGATGTTACTCCTTTATAATGTGTATGAGATACTTTGAGTGAATGCAATTAAGTATGCGGAATCTACTTAACCACACTTAGAAGGATTATGGTTTGTTTAATGGAACAGTGATGTATATATGAACAATGAACACAATGAGAATAACACCAAACAATTCAATATTATTACTTGAATAATACGAGTGATCTTAGCAATCACTAGCGTTACAAAGACCTTGAATCTTTAACAAAAACTATGACTGATATATGACAGAGATATCTAATCGTATAACCTAGGATCTCCTTTTAAAGACTTAAGGAGTCCTTTACAAGATAAGTATTCTACCGTATAATTCTAACTAAATAAGATATACACAAAATCCTTTCCATACTTATCCTTAATACAAACATTCAACCATGCAGCAGTACCTTCTGTTATAATAGCAGTACTAACTTTGAACTTTGTATTGTTAGTTGTATTCCAGCAGTCTTCACTTATGCACTAGCAGTTTGTACTGTTAGTGTATTCTTCAGCAGTACAAACTTCAGAACATTTAATTCCCAACAAACTATTTTCTATATCCAAGATTTTTGCAATGGTTTTTGGATCAACAACTTTCTAAACAGAAGGTTCATCAAAGATCATTTGATGCACCCTTGCTCACAAAGAAACTGTTTGCAAACATGAGAAGGGTGGGTAAAGATTTTTCTGGGAAAGTGACACCATTATTTCCTAATATGGTGGCACTTGTCCAATCTTAATACCAGGGTGAAGGTTCAGTACTCCTAACTGAAACCCATCACACACCCACAATTTTACCATCCACATCAACATCTCAAAAGACCTATACCCATAGGTTCACAAAAAAGGGCACTCAACTACCTCAGGCTAGTGCTAGTATGGCTGCAGATGAGGCTGTACATAAGGAGAGAGGTCACAGATTGGTAAGGGCTGCCACTACTGCTGCTAGCTTAGATGCAGAGCAGGTCAGTGGTAACATAAGTAAGACCTAAACTAAGGAAACACTTAATGAGTCAAGTTCCTCTGGAACTAGCTCAAGTAGTGGTCCTAGCCAACCGGATTCTATGGGGGGTATGGATGCTCAAACTAGGTTTAAGGCTATACCTAACACACCCAATGATGCACCACTCGGGAGAGGTAACACACTCCGAAGTGCTGAGGGTAGTCTTGAACTAAAGGAATTGATGGAATTATGTACCAAATTGACAAAAGATGTTTTTTACCTCAAGCAGACTACCACTTCTCAGGTTATTGAAATTAAAAGATTGAAGAGAAGGGTTAGGTATCATGAAGGGAGGCAGAGGTTAAGAATACACCAGTTTAAAAGACTACACAAGGTGGGTACTGCTCAAAGGGTTGATTCTTTTAAAGATGCTAGTTTGGGGGAGGATGCCTCCAAACAGGGGAGGAGTGATAGCAAGGGTTCAAGGGAGGATACTCAGATGGATGAGAAGGCTAAAAGTGATGCGTTTGTTGTTGATGTTGCTGATCTTAAAGCTGTTGATGATGAGGTTAATACTGCTCGTGAGCAAATTAATGCTGCTAGTGAAAAAGTTTCAGCTGTTGGGTTAAAAGTTTCTACTACTGCTTCAGAAGTTAATGTTGTTGTTGCTGAAACAATTGAACTTAATGATGAAACCATCTTAGCTAAGGTTTTTACTGATCTCAAGAAGATTCCTCCACAAATCAAAGAAAATTCAAGACTCAAAGCTAACGGTGTGACTATCAAAGAACCATCTGCAACAACAACACAAACAACACAATCACAACCACCACCACAGGGAAAAGGCAAGACAATTTTAGTTGAAGAGCCTGTGGTGAAACACTTATCATGGAAACAACAACAACTTGCTAAAGATACAGAGTTTGCTAGAAAGCTTCAGCAAGAAGAGGAAGAAGAAGAAATTCTAAGACTTCAAAAAGCTCAAGAAGAAGAACAAGCTACTCTTGTAGAGATCAACTCATGGGATGACATCCAAGCTAAATGTGAAGCTGATCACATGTTAGCTCAAAGGATATGGAAAGAAGAGCAAGAGGGGCTATCTTTAGAGGAGAAGTCTAAGTTGTTTATGAAGTTTTTAGCTGACCAGAATAAGTTTTTTGCCAAGAAAAGATCTGAAGCAAAGAGGAATAAACCACCTACCATGACACAACAAAAGCAGATCATGATAACCTATCTGAAAAATATCGGTAGATGGAAACAAGCTCAATTTAAAGGGATGAGCTATAATAGCAATAAAAAAGAGTTTGATATTGTTTTTAGAAGGGTTAACACTTTTATTGCCATAAATGAAGATGAGGTGGTAGGGGGTTCAAAGAGAGCTGGAAAAGAACTGGTATCTGAAAGCAGCAAGAAGCAGGAAACAAATGAGCAAATAGAGCAAACACAAGAGCAAACAGAGCAACTCCAAGAAAGTGATGCAAAAGAAACAGCTAATCTACAATAATTGATAGAAATTCCAAGTGATCATGATGAAGAATTTGTTGATTTTGTTCCTTTGAAGACTAAAGTCCCTATCATAGATTGGAAAACTAGTTATCATGGAAAGACTGCTTGGTGGGAGATAATCAGATTTGGTGGACAGTCTCAAAGGTTTGTCACTTTTGCACAAATGCTCAGAAACTTTGACAGGGAAGATTTGGAGACCTTATGGGCATTAGTCAAAGAAAAATATGGAGATTCTAGACCAGAAGACATTTTGGATAGAATTCTCTGGGGTGACTTAAAGATTATGTTTGAAACTTATCATGAAGATAGAGTTTGGCATGATCAATACTCCAATAAAGTTTTGCTTTGGAAGCTTTTTTAGTCATGTGGAGTTCATACTGTGATGATGAGAGGACTTCAAATCTACATGTTAGTGGAAAAAGACTATCTTTTAGATAAGCGTACACTTGACATGATGCTCAATAGTACTATCAAACTTCAAGTTGATTATTGGAGTGAAATAGTATATCAGATTCTCAAGAAAATGGAGAAACAACTTTATGGGGCTGATTACAAGAAAATTAGGGAATAGTGTTTGGAAGCATCCTCCTGGTGAAGGATTATACTTTAAAAGAAACTTGATGATTTTGGATGAAAATATCAAGTTTAGGGGAGGATTGTTGGGAATTGAAGCTTCCAAGAGTTGCTGCTGCTCATATTGTTAAGACTGCTCTAAGGAATTACAACTGCTCAGGTGTTTAAAATGAAAATACTCTAAGTGTTTTACTACTGTTGGTGAAAGACTTAAGACTGCTGGTGTAGATTACTACTGCTGGTAATGCTGCTGAATTTCAAAGAAATACACCAAGTATGTTAGTTCTGTTGGAACAAAGTTAGTGCTGCTAGTACTAACTTACTATTGCTAAAGAGTTAAAGCTACCAGAGTTATTATTACTACTGCTAGAGTATTTAGTTAATACTGCTTATGAGATATACTTGTATAGTCGGTTAGATAATTATAGAAAAGATTCATTAAAGATTTATCTTGTATAGAAAGTTATTGTAAGCCGACTAGGACTCCTTAGCCTATAAAAGGAGGTCCTAGGGCATAGAGTTACATACGTTTTTCATATAAATTCAAGGTTGTAAACCCTAATACTGTTGAGTATTCGTATTATATCAATAATATTGAAGTGTTTTGTTTAATACAATTGTGTTCTGTGTTTACTCTTATATTGCTCTAAAGTTCTTCTTAAGATCAAATACAAGATTTCGCATTGTGATTGATAAACTTCAAGACAGTTTCTATACTTAGTTGTTTTAGATTTATCTAAGATAACTAAACCTTAAAAGCTAAGGAATTCGATCAAGTGTATTACTGGGATCAACACTATTCGACCCTAATGCCTGGGTATCACGAATATCTACTTGGGATAAGACCAAATGTATGTTAATGATTTAGGCACCAATCAATAACCCTTTTGCTTTCCAGTATTTATGTTCTCTGTTTTTTTCTCATGCGTGATTGATTTCCAATATATAAGAAAATACTCACAGCTAGTCAAATGGAATTAAGAGGATTAATCAGCCCATTAATCGCCTCATAATTATCCCCATTATAGCCAATAGTGGTTACATGACCAATTAAACGTGGTCATAAAGGCAGTTTTAACTGCCACTTGAATAGGTCAAAGTAGTTACATACTTATCCCAGCAGTACTAACTTAGTAACTTGCTCTAGCAGTACTAACTTAGTACTAACAGTAGTAACTCTGTTCCAGCAGTACTAACAAAGTACTAGCAGTAGTAACTCTACTCCAGCAGTACTAACAAAGTACTAGTAGTAGTAACTCTGTGAATGATTAAACCTTCTGATGAGTTACTCCCAACCACTATCAGAGTCAGGGTAGTCATGGACCTGGTTGGTGTACACTCCGTACCTCCTGACCCATTACCAGGTGTGAACTGATCCCTCAAGTGCATGAAATTTTCCAATAGCCATTAGATAATAAGATTGCAACATTTGAGACATTTATTTGGCATCAACGTCTTTAATAACTTAACTTATTAAATAAAGCCAACAGCTTCATAATAGCGAATTTGGAGATAGATAAACTTGCATGGTTATAACTTAGAAATAAAGTACTAGTTAATTGATTAATAAACTTGTATCATTACGAAGAAAGATAAATAAAGTTCAGAATCTAAGAAGTTTGACGATCTATGGAATCGTTGGAGTGGGATTTGGGTGTTGTTTGGGATGATGCATACATATATGGAGATCACGCATATGTTGCAGGAAACCCTAAGTTTTGTGTTAAAACCTGTCATTGACATTTGGTTGTTTCCTGCATTGTAAAATCTAGTTCCCATTAGTTATATTGATAAAAGAAAACTTGGATTTGCCATTAAAACTATTTTGGTACTCGCGCGCTAGCCTTAAAAATCATGGTAGAGGTAAGCTCAGTATATTATTTAGCTATATAAATGGCCATTACAATTACAAGTTCTCTGAAGATTATTGTAACAATGACCGAAATTCATTGGATGACTCATATTCAGTCTTTCTAATTATTTTCATTCTGTTTTGTAGCCAATTCATCATCTAGTCTTTTTTCCATCCCTTTTGTTGCCAACTTTTCTTCTTCCTCTGTCCTCTTCACTACCAAAAACTCAATGAGGCCACGTAGAGCGATGTCAGGGTCATCATTCTTGAGTAGTTGCTCTGCTACTTCAGTCGGCGTAATCTCTACCTCTCGAATCAAATCCTCAATTTTATCAAATAGACTATGTTTGTCAATATTGAAATAGTTGGACACTAGAAAGCGGAAACCACTTGGGGTTCAATACGACATGTGGATATGAACACCCATACGCCCATGATGAAGAAGGGTTGGATCAAGTTTTTCTTTCTTGTTAGTAGTGAATATGATGATCCTTTCGTCGCCACAACTTGACCATAATCCATCAACAAAATTAAGAAACCCGGACAGCGTCATCTGATCCAAAAAATTGTAGTTAGATTATATTATATAAACATGGTTGTCATTTGCAACAAATTTTAGGAACGAAATAACATACACATACCCATTGATATTCTTAGAGAACTATCCAAAAATTTAGAATTTTTTGTGTAAATTACTTTTAATCGAGACTTAGAGCTTACACATGAATATTAATAATTTTAGAAAGATAAATTATTCATTTAGGAAACACAAAATAGGAATCACGAACCTTTTGCACCAGATCGACATTACCAAGTTGTTGATTTTCTAGCACTAGAGCTTTGGCCACCTCTATTGCATCACGATCATGCAACTGCGTGGAGCAATCAATATCCTCCGCAACTAGTATTGAACAGTTTTCCGTTGCCAACAACAACCTCCGCAGCTCAAATTTTGAACTAACTTCAGTCAACTCCAAATCATATATGTCAAAGTGCAAGTAATTTGCCATAGCCGCAATCAAACTTGATTTCCCTGTCCCAGGCGGACCGTACAACAAATAACCTCTCTTCCACGCCTTTCCTATTTTCCTATAATACTCTCTCCTTGCAACAAACCTATCCAAATCCTCTCTCATGGCAAAGTTAATCAGATTCTCCTTCACAAACCTATCCAATGCCATCATGGCAAAGTTAAATGGATGGTCAAGATTTGCTGATGTCCAGGTGTTGGAAAATTTGAATCATCTACGGTGAATATCTTCACACTTTTTTCTTGTCGTTTCCTTGTTTTCGAGTAGTTAAGTATAAATGGCAAGTAGTCATTCAATGTGAGATCTTTGTATTTCTGATGGAACGTAAGCTCAAATGACCGTGATTCGATCATATCATTCTGATTACTAGATTATTCTCTTATTGGAGATGTTTTAGAAATCAAACACCATTTAAATTTGATACCATTGTAAGTATCGATAAAGTCTTGGTCAATTTCCATTGCAACATTGATGATTTTATCATTAGAAATTTTGGTGTCCTTAAGACATCGAATCTCAATATAATAGAGATTCGAGAAGCAAGGTAGACTTCTTTTGCGTTGTATATCTCGTTCATGTTTAATCCATCCATTTCGTGTATGACCATGGTTAAGTCCGTGGAAAATTTGTTGATGAAATTTGTAAAGCCGAAATAAAGGTATTCTTGGAACTCTGGAGGCAATAAATCACGAGCCACACTACGAACCACCATCGCTGTTGCAGCAATGGACCCGACCGTGGTAACGATTGTTTTGGCCCTGGCCAGTTTCAATGTAGTTGATTGTGGCATTTTTGAAATGACGTTGGCAAAAAGAGAATTAACAACTACAAAGACAACCAAGGTAGAATGTATTAGTACGGATTTAAAGACTAAAGCTAGGTTGGTGTTGGTTTAAGTACTTAGTTTTTAAAATCGTGTATACGCGGATTGTATAGTATGTTATATACTATATAGTATAGTATATTACTCAAGGGTCGCATTACCATTTCTACTTTGGGAAATATATTATAAGACAAAAAGAACGACGCCGTTTACCCTTGGGCTTTTCCCGCCAATTTTTTTGGGCCACCACTGATCCATCGCCACTAGTCCACGATTGGTTGCTTTAGCCCACCTGTATCCCCTTATACTAAGCCGGTTAGATACAGATGGAACATTCTCGAGGTGTCAACAGACAATCCTAAATCTCACACACATACACACACAGCCAAAGGAGATAATCAGATGGCGCATGCTAGGGTTTGATGTTTTAGGGTTTTTGTTTTGTGCTTCAAGATTCTTTGATGGTCAACAATCAATTTTGAAGGGGTTTTGGTAGTGGATTGTTTTTCGGCTGTTTCTATAGTTACGGAGCTTCAGTTTATATGCGATTTATCTGGTTAGCATCCACATATGGGTATGATTTACTTCCATTTAATTCATAGTCTTTAATGTTTGAATGAGGATTTAGGATTAGTTTTATATCGGTTTCGTTGTTTTTGTTAAGGGGTGTTCGGATGACCTTATTTTCCCATCTTAAGACCTTATTTGATTTTGGGAAAGCTTAGCTTATTAAGTTATTTAGTTGTGATAATGGCTTATTCATAAGTTATGAGTGATTCGGGTTCGCAGGTGCGGTATGCGACAACTTAATTTACATCTTTAATATGATTTATAATGATAGATTATGATGGTGAAGCAAAAAGATAAAAAGAAAATGGATACAATATTTTCCTTTAATACTAATACGTGTGATACAATATTTTCTCTATGGTTACAGATTTGTGTTTTTATAGATCTTCAATATCAGCTTTTTCTATGTGGCAGCATTAAGGTGGTTCATGGTTATTTTGGTCTTACGACATGTTATGAATTGAATTCAGGTTTAAGAACTTGATTTTGATTGGTTATAAGCTTGATTTTGTTGCATTATTTCAAGGAACTGTGGTTTTCAACCATGATCTCATGGTGACTCCTGGAACCGGGATTGTGAGAGATAAAGTTGGGGATGTTCTTTTGCAGGTAATACGAAGAGATGTACGGCTACACATAGGTGATGTTGCATCAAAGAAGCTGCAACATGTCTCAAAGATTTCGTAAAGCATATACAAGTGTATTTTTGTGACTTGATTGTTTAAGAGCCATTTTAAGGTCTGCTAAATTCCTGTAACCTGTTATCATTACAGGTGTACAGCAAGAAAGAACGACAACTCCAGAAGCTGTTGTTGCCAAGAATGAATCGAATTAGTTTACGAATCAAGGTATGTGTACTTATTTGTGCTTCAGTTAGTTAGTTGTTGAATACATTATGTAAATGGTTGTTTAAAAAACACTTATGGATATTGAATTACTGTTTTAGTGCATGTTACCCAAGCCCTTGGAAAAGGAACATTCTGTGCCGCATAGGAACAACCGACAACAACATTCAACGTTTCAGGATATGTAAGGTTATTAGTTTCTATGTCTATAGATACATCGAGTACAGTGTACGGCTAATAGCTTCAGTTGTACTAATTATTAACAATTTGTTGTCCTCACAGTCGCTAACAGAGATCTACAAAAGGATCATACTACCCCACAGGCAGCCAGTTCAGCATGCCAATAGCTTCCAATAATATGCAAGGTTAGTAGTAGTACAATTTTGCAACTTAATTGTTTTGATCTCAATTCTAAAGTGTACTAACTTCCTGCAACCCGCTGTCATTACAGGTATACATTCTTATTTGTGGTTTGAATTTTTTTCTACCCGTAATGTATGATTTTTTTTAAGTTCCATTTGCTGAATGGTGCTTTAGGAAACATTTAGTGTAGCAAATACAGCCATGCTTCTAAATTGCGCTTTTTTATACATTCTTCATGGAGATGAAAACCAAAGGCGAACAAAGGGAGAAAAAAAGTAACCTTACAAAGTTGCGCGGCCACTGAATTAGAGCAAGAAGATGGGATTGAGTCAAAGCAACAAGATGGTGAGTTAACTGAATCAAACTCTGAGAACAGCAAGCTTTGAACCAACTATGTCTCCGACTCTGAGAAATCTGGTGAAGAATCATAAGAGAATGATGATGCGAACAAACAAAGCTCATGCATCAGCTGCAAAGAAAATGGTGGCTTTGTTAACAGCATAAAAGAAAGTGAGTTACTGAAAAAGATGATCGTTCAAAAACTTTCGTACTAAAAAGCGATTGACACAAAGGCCTAATGACAACACTGCCCTTGAATCCACCCTTGCTCCTGATTAAGAGGATGGCATGTCTTCAGAAAAGTACTGAATGGTATGTACAGGGTTTATTTCATTCCAAAATATATACGAATTTAAGGCATCTTTATTTTAGAGGAATATGTAGTATTTAATAGATTGTCATTACAGTAGAAGTTGCCAGTGAGATAGATTGACCAACAGATAACGGTTTGAACCCGATGACCAACATTGCCATTATCACTTATGTAGTTATGTTGTGGAAAAGGTCATATTGTTGGGTTTGAAGATGCTTCTGCTTTGGATATTATGCTGCTGTTTATGATACTTAAGGAAAATACACTAAGTATGATTCTGCTGCTAGGCATAATCATTCTACTGCTAGTGTATTTATTCTGATGCTGAGTTTTTCCGAGAAATAAGCTAAGTGTGATTCTACTGCTAGCCTTCGAGGATTCTGCTGCTAGAGTAATCATCCTGCTGCTTATTAGATATGTATAGTTTGTTAGATAATTATGGTAAAGATACGAATAGATATTATTCTTGTATAGAAAGTTTTGTAACCAACTAGGACTCCTTAAGTCTATAAAAGGAGGATCTAGGGTTAGGGCTAGTACACGAATTGTTAGCATAAGTATTGTATTCACTTCAAGGTTCATTGTAACCCTGTTACTTTTGAGTAACCGTATTCAATATATTGAGGTGATAGTTGAGAGAATTATTGAGTGCTAAATTGTTAATTCTTCTTAAGATTAATTACTAAATTCCGCATAGTGATTAATAGCTTGTTCAAGAACAGTCTCTATACCTATTGTCTTAGATCTACATCTAGGATAATTAACAAGATCGATTAAGCTCAACTGGGATCAACAAGTGGTATCAGAGCTTGTGATCTTGATACTGCTATCAAGAAGAATTTCGTATAATCAGATCTGTTCATCATCTTCATAAGCAATGGATTCCGATACTACTCATATGGTGACTGCTTCAAAGGTACCAATGTTGAAGGCTGGTGAGTATGAACTCTGGAAGATGAGGATTGAGCAATACATGAAGATGCTTGATTTCTCCATGTGGGAAGTCATTCAGAATGGAGACACTCTTCCTGCTAAGACTGCTGATGGGAAAGATGTACCTATTAAAACTAATGAGGAGAAGGCACAAAGGAAGCTGGAAATCAAAACTCACAATATGCTGTTGATGGGTATTCCCAATGAATACCAATTGAGTGGTGTTGGTGGTGGTGATGGTGGTGGTGGCAGTAGGTGGAGTGGTGGGTGGAGGTGGTGGTGGTGGGTGGTGGTGAAGGTGGTGGGTGGTGGTAAATGGTGGTGGTGGGTGGTGGTGGTGGTGGGTGGCGATGGTGCATGGTGGTTGTGATTGGTGGTGTTGGTGGTAAGTGGTGATGATAGGTGGTGGTGGTGGTGGTGGGTGGTGGGTAGCGATGGTGGGTGGTGGTTATGTAGTTGGAACTTACTGGAGTTATGTATTGAGGACCAACGCGGCAATTGTTTTATGTATTGGGGACTAATTGGGGTTATGTATTGAGGACCAACGGTACAATTGTTTATGTATTGGGGACTAACGGTGGAATTACCATGTCAAGTGGTTAGTCATATTGGTTAAAGTTTGAAAGTATAGTAGTCATAGCTGGTCCTTCTTTTAGTAGACTCAGCTATGAATATTCATGAAAAAATGAATGTTGGGCTCTTTCTTTCACAGCTAATCCCATTTTCTTAATGCCGAGACTTTATCTTTCGTCGAGCCCCGAGCTTGTGGTCCTCCTTTGAGTTTTGGGTTCAATGAAGCTTCACGTTATATAGATATTCTAAATCATAGTGGACCTTTTGAAAGTATGTTAGTTATATTAGCATACATTGAAAAGTACATTAGTCATTTTTTACTTTTACCCAATTAAGTTATATCTATAAGAAAACAAAGAGTGCCCTGGTGTACGTCTAATCTTAAATATCTAAACTGTTTTTCTTTAACAAAGTATAATAGATTAATAGTTTTAAGAGTAAGGTTGGATCAAGTGGTTAACACCCTTGCCTCTGGAGACAGAGGTCAAGGGTTCGATCCTCACCCTTTGCAAGGCCGGAGGTCCTTTTCTACCTTTGGTAAAACCGGAAGCAGCCTCTCTACCTTAGGTAGGGGTAAGACTGTCTACGTCCCAACCTCCCCCATACACAGAGGAAGACGGTATTGGGACCCATAACCCGTGGAAGATGGTATTGGGAGTTACTTTACTTTACTTTGTTAGTCGTATAGTTTGCATAGCCCATTAGTCGTTTGTATGGGCTACGACCTGATAGTATTATGTGTTAGGGTTACATATCTATATATTGTAAACACCGATTATGATCAATACATGAAACACTCAGCCTAAGTACCGATCCTTAAAACAAACCCTAACAACCCTTACAACTAGTCAGTCGATCGTTGGTTACCCACTTATAACCAGCCGAAGTTTTCTTTACTTGTTTTAAGTATTGTGTTGTCGATCGTTGGTTTTTTTCTGATAACCAGTCAACACTTTATATTCTTATAGTCGATCATTGGTTCTAACGTCTGATAACCAGTTGGCTTTTGGTATTCAGATGCATGCTATAAGTTTAGTTTGGTCTTACTATTACAATTCGTGTGCTTTTGCTACTTTGGTTATTGCATCAGAATCGTTTGTGGTTATTGCTTTTGCTACTTTGGTTTTTGGTATTCGTTTGTGTTTACCAATCATTACTGGTTTACATATACTACAAACCCTTCATCTACTATTTCATAATTACAAGCCCTACCCTAGCATTTATTGCACTCACCCATGTTCCCTAACCCTAGACATAACCTAAAACCCTCTCACTCACTTTGACAGTACGACAGTAACCGATCCTCCCACACCCGTCATCCTTCTTTCCGACAAACTCATGACTATAACTAACCTTACCAACCTCGTTCCGGTCAAGTTGGATGTTGAGGAGATGAATTACTCCTCATGGCTTTACTTTTTCAAGAATCTTTGCAAGGGGTACTCTCTTTTGGACCATATCTTGGGCAAAGCTCCGGATGACGCGACCTCAAGCACTCCACCACCTCCCGATGCCGAATGGCTAAAGATTGATACCATTATTCTCTTTTGGATCTTCATCACCGTGTCCACAACTCTTCAACAAAGTCTTGTTGTTAAGGATCCTCAAACGGCGAAGAAAGCATGGGACCTAATCGCTTTGATCTTCAATGATAATAAATGTTCCCATTTTATTGCTTTAAGGCCGAATTACGTGCATTGAAGCATGGGGATATAAGTATCGATGCTTACTTTCATAAGATCGAAAACATTGCTACTATCTTTACAAGTCTTGGTTCTCTTATTAGCAATGACGATGTGGTTACGTTTGCTTTGGAAGGGTTGCCCGCGAAGTATAATAGTGTTCGTTCTATGCTCACCATGGAAGAAATGAGGCTCAAGTAACGTATTCAAGAAACTTTTGTCGATTCTACCTCTTCCTCACCCTTGGTTTTATTGGCTAACTCGACTTCCAATACGAGGCGTTCTACTTCCTCTAATGAAAAGGTAAACAAACCATGCTTCAATTTCAATAAAGGGTCTTGTCGATTTGGTGTCTATTGCAAGTTTCTTCATGATGGCATGCATGGTCATACGAATACTCGGCCTTCTAATGTTACTTCTACCATTTGCAACAATTTATCCCAACATGACCTACTAACTCTCCAAACTCTTTTGGCTAAGATGGGTACCCAGGGTGGATTTAACGGGGATGCTATTAATTTTCCTAGTAATAATTCAGGTTTGATACAATCCAGTGGTTCCACTAAACATATAGCATGTTATACTACTCCTTATTTGTCCAATACGCATGCTCCACCACCAGGTTTTGGGGCACATGCCCATTCTAATACTTATTATCAGGCCCAGTTACCCCAATAGGCCACTCACACTTGTTACGGGGGTCCACAGCAAGGAGGTCATGTTGTGCCAGGTTCACAACAGCAGGGGGTCAGGTTTATGTTTTTCCAGGTTCGCAACAGCAGGGGGTCAAGTTCAGCAGGTTCATTATGCGTTGGGAGGTCCAGCAGGGGTCCAACATCAGTTTTCTTTGCCCAGTTCACAACATCCGGTCCATCATGCATTGGCAGGTTCCTCAAATATGGCTGGTCCACAACAGGGTTCACCATTAGTTTCTAGTCAACAGGTTGTTCCTGGTCAACAGTCGAGTCAACTACCAAGGCAGGAAACAATTTTCCAAGTGCGTTTAATGCGGTGACACTTCAGGATCCTACTGCCGGTAATTGGAATATGGATACAGGTGCGTCCTCTCACCTTAATGATTCTATCAATTATCTTGGTGATGTTTTTAATTCGTGCATTTACCCATCTGTTGCGGTTGGTGACGGGCATTCTATTCCCGTTATCAACTCTGGCCATAGCATTTTTCCTACTCCCCACCGACCCCTTCATTTAAATAATGTCTTAATTACACCTAATATTGTCAAAAACTTGATCTCTGTTCGTCAATTTGTTCGCGATAATTATTGCACTGTTGAGTTTGACCCTTTTGGTTTTTCTGTTAAGGAGTTTCAAATGCGTCGGGTGCTGCTCCGCTGTGATAGCAATGGAGAACTTTACCCTGTCACTTAGCCTTCCACCATTCCGCATGCTTTTCTAGCGAATCAGTATACGTAGCATCAGCGTCTTGGACATCCAGGAAGTGAAGTATTCCGTCGTGTCCTTTCAAGTAGTTCTATTTCGTGTAATAAAGAGAAGTCTCTCATTCTTTGTCATGCTTGTCAGCTTGGCAAACACGTGAAACTTCCATTTTTTAGTTCTAATAGTTTGGTTCAGTCTTCATTTGATATTATACACTCGGACTTGTGTACTTCCCCAATTCCGAGTCTTTCTGGTTTTAAATACTATGTCTTATTTTTGGATCATTATTCACAATATGTTTGGGTTTATCCTCTAGTTAATAAATCTGATGTTTTGTCAAAATTTATGTTCTTTCGTACTTTTGTTCACACACAGTTTAAGTGTGAAATCAAGTCTTTTCGGTGTGACCATGGTGGGGAATTTAACAACCACACTTTTCATAAGATATTTGCTGATAATGGGATTCAATTTTGATTTTCTTGTCCTCGTGCCTCTCAACAAAATGGGAAATCTGAAAGGATGATTCGAACTATCAATAACCTTATACGTACCTTATTATTTCAGGCTCATCTCCCTCCCAATTATTGGACTGAGGCTCTTAATATGGTTGTTTATCTATTAAATATTTTACCCTCACGTGCCATTGACAATGAAGTCCCATTTACCTGCCTTTTTGGATCAACCCCTGACTATAGCCTCTTACGTACTTTTGTGTGTCTTTGTTATCCACACCTTGATAATAATAACAAACTGGGCGCTCGGGCAACACCTTCCATCTTCTTAGGTCATGCCACCAATCATCGGGGTTATCGTTGTTTAGATTTGAACACAAATAAAATTATACTTTCACGCCATGTTACTTTTGATGAGACTGTTTTCCCGTTTGGCTCAAAGACACCCACCGCCGGTCCCTCTTATGATTTCTTGGATGACTCGTCTAATGTCATTTCCAACATCATAAGATCGTCTCCCACCACTTCACCAAATGTTCAAACTGATCCTCAAGTTGTCCATACCATTATAACCCCACCTCCTAAATCTGATGTGCCCATTAAGCCTCTTAACCCGACTTCACCACCAACTTCACCACTGCAACACCCTCCCAATACTCCCATTTCCATACCATCATAGCCGGCTTCCATTTCCGTTTCCGTTTCCCCAGATCAACCAACCCAACCTGTTAACCTGAACCCAGATTTGATTCACCCCATGGTCACACGTTATCGTGTTGGGACTAATCATCCCACTCAGTGTTTTACTCTTCATGTGTCTTCTGTTTCTCTGTTACCTAAGTCATATAATGTTGCGTTTAATGATCCCAATTGGCAAAATTCCATGTGTGATGAGCATGATACACTTATTAAAAATAAAACTTGGACTCTTGTACCTAGACCCGCGGATGCCAATATTGTTCGGTGTATGTGGTTGTTTCGCCACAAGTATTTAGCAGATGGTACCCTTAGTCACTACAAGGCTCGCCTTGTTGCGAATGGCAGCACTCAGATAGAGGGTGTTGATGTTGATGAGACCTTTAGTCCGGTTGTTAAACCTGTCACTATTCGGACAGTTCTTAGTTTGGCTATTTCTTAACATTGGCCGGTTCATCAGCTAGATGTCAAGAATGCCTTTCTACATGGTGATTTGGCTGAGACTGCTTATATGCATCATCCGCCTGGGTTTCATGATCCTGTTCATCCTGATTATGTCTGTTTATTGCAGCGGTCTCTCTATGGTCTTAAGCGGGCTCCTCGGGCTTGGTAACAGCGGTTTGCTACTTTTATCACTAGGGTTGGGTTTAGTCATAGTCGGTGTGACTCATCATTATTTATCTATCGACAAGGGACGAACACTGCTTATTTGTTACTCTATGTTGATGATATTGTTCTGACTGCTTCGTCTGAGTCTTTGTTACAGCAGATTATTGCTTCTCTTCATCAGGAGTTCTCTATGATGGATATGGGTTCGCTTAACTATTTTTTGGGGATCTCTGTTACACGTGATTCTATAGGGATGTTCTTATCTCAATGTAGGCTACTGAGATTCTCGAGCGGGCTCATATGGTTGATTGTAACTCCAGTAGGATTTCTGTTGATACTGAGTCTAAACTGAGTGATGATGGTGATCCGGTTTCTGATCCTACGTTATATCAGAGTCTTGTTGGTTCTCTACAGTATCTTACTTTTACTAGATCTGCTATTTCTTATGCAGTGTAGCAGGTTTGTCTTTTTATGCATGATCCTCGGGAGCCTCATTTCTCGGCTCTTAAGCGGATTTTGAGGTATGTTCGGGGTACATTAGACTATGGATTACAGTTGTTTTCATCCTCTACTTCCTCATTGGTTGCTTATTCAGATGCTGATTGTGCTGGTTGCCCTACTACTCGGAGATCGACTTCTGGCTATTGTGTTTTTCTTGGCAACAACCTCCTCTCCTGGTCCTCTAAGCGTCAACCGATGCTTTCTCGTTCTAGTGCAGAGGCAGAGTATCGTGGTGTTGCCAATGTTGTTGCTGAGACCTGTTGATTGCAGAACCTGCTACGTGAGCTACATACGTCTTTGTCTTCCACTACGCTTGTCTACTGTGATAATGTTAGTGCAATATACTTATCTTCTAATCCGGTTCAACATCAACGTACGAAGAATATAGAGATTGATATTCATTTTGTACGGGATTTGGTTGCTGCTGGTCAAGTTAGAGTTCATCATGTACCATCACGTTATCAATATGCAGATATTTTTACCAAAGGATTACCTTCAGCCTTGTTTGAGGAGTTTCGTACCAATTTGAGTGTCCGGTGTCCTCCCGCTCAAACTGCGGGGGAGTGTTAGTCGTGTAGTTTGCATAGCCCATTAGTCGTTTGTATGGGCTACGGCCCGATAGTATTATGTGTTAGGGTTACATATCTATATATTGTAAACACCGATTATGAACAATACATGAAACACTGTTAACCTGAGTTGAGATCAATATAGATCTTATATTTGTCATATATCAAAAGAAACAATCTTAACCATCCATTTTTCATCTAGATTAATAAAAAAAATCATTTTTCACCCTTTTTTTAAAAACAATATATCTTGCAAACGACAAATCTTCAAGCTACAAAAAATACACCATCGCGATGAGAATTAAATTATCTATCTATAGATATACATTTCTCTATACTTTCGACGAACTTTTTTTTTTAATTTTCGCCTAGAAAAATCACA
Organism: Artemisia tridentata subsp. tridentata; assembly: GCA_021014915.2. NCBI lineage: Eukaryota > Viridiplantae > Streptophyta > Magnoliopsida > Asterales > Asteraceae > Artemisia > Artemisia tridentata. The sequence continues at coordinate 367,477,161 of CP139507.1, forward strand.
TATGATTTGTAAAAAATCACATGTGATTTTTAAAAATCACATGTGATTCGTAAAAATCAAATCACATGTGATTTTTACAAATCACGTGTGATTTTTACAAATCACGTGTGATTTTTCTGGGCGGAAATTTTGATAATGCATATCTATAGAATGATAATTTAATTCTCGTCGCGATGGTATAATTTTTTTCGCATAACGATTAACGGTTTGCGAGATATTTAATTTTAAAAATAAAATGGTGAAAGTTTATATTTTTTTTTGTTTTGATAAAAAAAATGAATGATTAAGATTGATTTATTGGATCTATGACAAATATGAGATCTATATTGAACTTTTGTCTTGCCCTGTTAGAGCAGGAGGTGCAATGACATGAGTAATCTCCTCATTCGGGCCTCACGGGGTGCCACGTCACCATGACATACCTCCCTTTACAACCCCTCTCCCCAATAACATACCACAACTTTCTAATTTGAGCCCCACCACTATCTATTTTTATTTCTTTTATTCAAATACCCAAATAAACTAAATTCATTTCATTCCATTAAAATTACAAATTAACACATACAAAACACAATAAAAATACAAATTAACACATAAAAAAAAAAAAAAAAAAAAAAAAAAAAAAAAAAAAAAAAAAAAACTTTATAGACCAAAACCATCTTCCCTTTATTTACACCATCTTCTTCGTTGATTTACACACACACATAATCAATCCCAAACACTTTATTTACGCACACACACACAATCAATCCCAAACACTACACACACATTGATTTAAGATTGAAAAAGAAATATCAACCTTGGTTGTCAGAATATATGCTCGTCGTGCAGACGAGCAAGTGATCTTTGGCGAGGCAGGGCGAGAGGGGAGGGTGCAGCGGCGACCCACGGTGAGACGCCACGTAGACGGACGGTGAGGCAAGGCGAGGCTGCACCTCCTGCTTTTAGCCTACATACTTTACTACTAATAGATTAATAGTTTTACATCGATACAAGCAAATTCTGATAGTAAACTTACATATTCAACGTTCTCTTAAAACTTTTTACGATTTTTGTAGTATATAAACTTAAAGTCTTTATCTTTCATCTTCACGTTATGTAGAAACGCAATAACAATATTTGAATGTAAAAAGATATACGGTATTCCTGTATTCATCATCAATTAAGCTAGGTTACTAAATACATTAATATATCACACACTTGGTTTTTTAAAATTATGTGATAAAGCATTTGTTTAAAAAAGGTGAGAAGCCAAAAGGCGTTGAAACATACGTAGTATACAATTTCATAACCACGTGATCCCCACGTTAGAATAAGCTTCAAGTGACCTCAAGACATACCAATAAGTTTATTGAATAAATTTTTTTATTGTTTAACTGGCTTTAATGATTCAAATTTAATTACAGGTATACATTATATGGGTGACATAATTTTATTTGAGCTAAAGTTATTCGATTGAGAGGTTAAGCTTTAACCCAAGGTTTTCAAGATCGGGATCCTATCTGGGATCGTTTTCGTCTTTGTAAGATCGTGATCGTAAGGTCGGATCGTGATCTTAAGATCCTACTATAATGTCGTTTCCTAATGATCATTGTAATATTATTCAAATCTACAAATTATTATATATCATAAACACGAAATTATATGAATGTTTCATGGAAATGTTATTGTAAATTATGAATATGAAATGTTTAACAAGAATCACATGTTGATTTTTAAATTATATAAAAACATAACCCATAAATTTGTAGTTTTTGAGTTTGCGATTTGAGAAAAGTAGAATCGGATCGGAGTAGATCTTAAGATCCTATGGTCAAGATCAGGATCCTATAAGATCTTAAGCTTGTTAAGATCCTACGTAAGATCCGGATCGTTTTTACTTTGTAAAATCGTAAAATCGTAAGATCCTCAGATCATGATCGGGATCTTAACAGCTATGCTTTAACCATCAAAATAACAACAGATTGGTCGGATCTTTTTTATTTAAGATTAGGACCAACCCTTGAAATAATCCTAAACTAGTTAAGTACCCATTAACCTACCGGGCTACCGATTCTTGAATATACTCATTAAAACTCGAACAAATAAAGAATGTCAACTTAGTATATTTTTTATAGCAACAAAAGGTAAGATGGATAATGATGATACAAAATTTAGCCGTATTAGTACACTTCTACAATCGACGATGGTTAGTCTCACCGTGGGAGGGATATCTCACGATTAACCTCGGGGGTGAGAATGAGTATTTGTTTTGGAGAGATAATTAAGAATCAAGAGAGAAATATGTGTGTATGAGTATGTGTTAGAACCTCTCTTGAAACAATCTGGGACTTGGTATTTATAGGGAAGTATTCTTGTCGTTTTCTTCGGATCATGTGTGGCAGATCATGCTATTATCTGGTGGTTAATAGTGTGGTTACCTCGAGCTTGTAACTTGTCCCTTGATATCCAAGCTTTCTTGTTCATATGCATGACCTTCCGTCGCACTTGGGAATCGCACCGCCGCCGGACCCGTTCCATATATGGAAAGGTTTGGTCTACACTCATTTCCCATAATATATATTCCCTGCCTTCTCGGGCAAGTCACGTGATTAGTGACTTGGAGCCTACTCATCTTTAGGAGGGTATGGTCCAGGAGTGTCCAGCCCGGTCTACGATTCTATCTCGGCCACAAATAAGGTCCTCAAAGCTTCCGTTTTGCTTTACTGATTCCCCGTTCCGCATTTGCAAGTATTACGAATCGGTTGAAACGGGTGCCCTTGTACCAGTCGTGGCATTGCCCGTCTCACTAGGGGCGTATTATGCCTTGTGAGAGGCAAATGTACGTTTATAAGGCGGATTCCGCCCATACGTCATCAGATAATGAACATTTCGCCTTCAGATAAACATGACCAAAGTTGAAAGTACACAATGTTACTAACTCTGGTTTGTTTATATGATTAAGGCATAAGTGGAACCACGTCAGCTAACCTAAAATCCAATGATGCCCATGCCCAGGGTAATAATTAACCAAATGCATTTAGTCAGACTAAAGGTGTGTTTGTTTTTTTAAAAAAAGTTTTATTAGCCCTCTTACTCTTACTAGTAAGAGGTGGTCAGACGTTTTGCTTGTTTGTTTTTTTCTTTTCATAAGTTACTTAGACCCAGTTAGACATATAACATCTTACTCAGTAAGAGGTGGGGGACTTGTCTTACTGCCTCTTACTCGATAAGATATTGAAGACTCGTGTTAATATAATATATTTGATGGTTTATTTACTATGTTATATTTATGATAAAAAGTCTTGCTTGTTTGTTTTCATATTTACATAAGTTACTTAAATAAATTGCAGAAACGAGCACTTAAAATCATTCGGACAATTATAAAAAAACAAACAACATTATTTCGTTCAGATTTAGATTTTCTAGCCACATCTTACTTGTAAGTTATGATAGTCAGATTCAGACCTAAAACATCTTAATAAAACAAACACACCCTAACTTGTTCAAATAATGATTAGAGCAAAAATAGTAAACTGTTTGATAATCCCCTTGAGCCAAAAGTCATAGTGATAAGAAGAAAGGATCATCAACCACCACCGGGTCTGAAAGGGCAAAAAGTAAATGCAAGTCATAAAATCTTCAATATAAACTTTTGTTGTGACTTCATCGCAATGCACGAATACTCGGCTAGTAATAATTTTAATGCTATATCGAAAATGTTTCATAATTTCTTGTAATAGATGTGAACTAATTAGCTTTGAGATTGTTTTTGTAGGACAAAGGGCATTCGAAACGGATCTCAAAATAGTGTTGTTTGTTTGTTAATAGGCTTTGAATATGTGGCTGACATGTCTGAATCAGATTTTATTTTAATGTAACAAGAGGTTGAGAAATCTTAATGTGACTCATATAACAGTGTTTGCTTTTGAAAAAAATTGTCTGAAGTTGTTAGATTATCAATGAAAAAATTTCACCCATAACAAGAACACTACTTAACATCGACATAGTGATATGAACCAATTTGATATAGAGATAAAAGAACAATAAAGATAAAGTAATCGACGTTCGAGAGGTCGAATAAGCTCTCCCAATTGACACGAAATCAATAAACCATAATATTATTCAGCATAAATGTATTACAACCCTAAACATCCATATATAATAACCCTCATCTTGTAAAACAAGTCACCTCCTAATCTTATCTAAAAATAAACCATATCTAGTTGATAATTATAATACTAATAATAATTAACTAGTAATTATAGAAATAGTAATAATCTGGATCGTATCATTACTCCGGCCCCCAAAAACACCTTGTCCTCAAGGTGTTGCTTCGAAATGTCGCCTCCTGTAATTCCAGGATCCCAAACTTTGACTTGTAGTTTAGTTCCTTGTGGATCACATGTTAACCTGATCATAACATGCACAAACGAATGCTCCATATGTTGCCTGAAGTTGGTGTAATGACAGTCTTCTGCTATAATACTGTGACTAGCTTTTAAACTAAATTCAGGTTCAATTATGAGGTTTGCTTCTAGGTCCATCTTAGGCTCTAACTCCTCTTGAAGAAACAGACCAGTCCTTCCCTTCGTAAGGCTATTTGTGATCTTAATACTTCCTCCCGCAGTCCTGAAGACACCGTCATCGTTCCTGGTCACAAGTTTCCCACCATCTAACAGTTCCACCTTAGTGTCGACGCTACTGTGGTGATCAATTCCTCCCTGCAGCCCCCATGACTCGACGAGTGGTTGAATATCCCCATTGTTATTGCTGTATTCAACATCAATCACTACCCCTTTCTTCTTTTTAGTATTATCATCGTAAGTCTCTACTTCTATTCCCGCCTCGGATGTGCTTGATCCCACGTTGAGATATTCTATATTTTTCTTTTTCTCCACTGTCTTGCTTGACTCAACAAAATTATGCAGCAACAAACGACCCGTATCGTCATTTGCTGGTCCATATTGAGTTGTTTTTGTGGGTACCTCAGTGGTTTCCAGTGGAGGCGGTTTAACAGGCGATGCTTGTTTATGAATTAAAGAGAGAAGTAAACTCTTCAATTCATCAAACTTACGAATCCGTTCTTCATGCCTCTGATATTCTTCCTGTCGGTAAGCTTTAATACCCTTCTTCATCAATTCAGTCATCATCCTCATCATCTCTTCCTGTAACTTTGTTGACTGCTCATGACGTTGATTTGACTGCTCATGACGTTGATTAGCCTCTAATCTCATATGTAACACCCTAGGCAAATCCCACATCGGCTGTGGCCTGGAGAGATGCTGGGTTCATAAGATAACATTCGCCTTACAATGACACAACGCGTTTTGTGGTCTACTGCGAGTGGGGTTCTTAGGAACTGGCAGTTAAGCGTGCTCATGTGAGAGTAGTACTGGCTTGGGTGACCTGCCGGGAAGTCTTTAAATGAGGCCACAAAAGCAAAGCCGTGAGCCTGCGGGCAAAGCGGACAATATTGTGGTCTGAGTAGGCGGGATGTTACAAGTGGTATCAGAGCCACTCCTGAGCCGTTCGGGATGGTGGGGCAAACCTCATCGAGGACGATGAGTCCCTAAGGGGGGGTGATTGTAACACCCTAGGCAAATCACACATCGGCTGTGGCCTGGAGAGATGCTGGGTTCATAAGATAACATTCGCCTTACAATGACACAACGCGTTTTGTGGTCTACTGCGAGTGGGGTTCTTAGGAACTGGCAGTTAAGCGTGCTCATGTGAGAGTAGTACTGGCTTGGGTGACCTGCCGGGAAGTCTTTAAATGAGGCCACAAAAGCAAAGCCGTGAGCCTGCGGGCAAAGCGGACAATATTGTGGTCTGAGTAGGCGGGATGTTACATCATAGCTGCCAATTCATTCTCCAAAGTTGTTAAACGTGCATTCGTGTCTCCTTTAAACTGGTTGAATTCGAACTCCAAATCAGCAGCTTTAACCATCGCTGACCAATAAACAAATAACTACAACAGGTTTTTTTTTTTTTTTTTTTTTTTTTTTTTTTTTTTTTTTTTTTGAACTGTACCTCGATGAACAGTACTATGGAAGAAAAAAAAATTGGTCCAGAACCTGGCTCTGATACCAATTGATATGAACCAATTTGATATAGAGATAAAAGAACAATAAAGATAAAGTAATCGACGTTCGAGAGGTCGAATAAGCTCTCCCAATTGACACGAAATCAATAAACCATAATATTATTCAGCATAAATGTATTACAACCCTAAACATCCATATATAATAACCCTCATCTTGTAAAACAAGTCACCTCCTAATCTTATCTAAAAATAAACCATATCTAGTTGATAATTATAATACTAATAATAATTAAACTAGTAATTATAGAAATAGTAATAATCTGGATCGTATCGACATAGCGATAAACGGGTTATGGCTACATGAGTGGTCAACATGGTAACTAGTTTTAATATGTGGTCATGTTTGTGTTGACATTCACAACCCGTCAAAATGTGTCTGTGTTATGATTTAACTTTTTATACGAATTGTCACCCATATGAACAGCTTGCCAAATAACTTACTGTTTAGGTAATTATATTTTGGTTTCTTTTTAATTAACCGCTTTGTAATCGGAATAAACCTTATTAATTGATCAACCAAATGACCAAATTATTCCAAAACATGCAAACACCTCTACTTTGACTTGCCAAATAACCTGTTTTTTCTCAGGAATAAAATCCTATGTAAAATCAATTAAATCCAGCAGCATGATTCAGAGATTCGGACATAACTTAAAGCGGTGGTCTGCTCAAAAAGCTATATTGTTAAACCAACCAGACATTCCAGCAAAACAATGTGCAGACACACCACAGCAATTCAAAAACAACAAACACAGCAATCCACAATAAGCAGCAAACACCGTTCATTCATACTACTAAAGGTTCCAACATTTCAACGTGAAACAGCCAAATCAAGACAAATGATTAATGCAAGTAACAGTATTAAGCTAATAAAAGAGACCATAAGAATGTACATATTCATGTCTTTCTTGCGCTGTATTCACATCCATGAACCATAAACCATCATCCACTTCAAAGTAATCCAAACGTATTCTCCCCACTGTAAGTCATGTAAAGAAAACCATCTTCGTCTTTGTTTTCTTCATATATAGCAGACATCATTGCAGCTACAGTTGCAAACAGCAATAAAACATGCATACATGTCAGAAGACATACCCAAGCTCTTAAATATCAATTGAAACTTTGAAATTTATTCATACCAGTAGGTGGCAGGATGTTCTTGACAAAGATAAAGATGGCCTTTTCCGCACTCAGCTTAATCCTCTTTCTCACAACATACACAAACTGCCCAACTGTCAGGTCAGCAGGAACCAGATATCTGCATCCAATACATATCAGTTAGATTCATAAGCATTTACGCATTACTTCAACCTTTTCGAGAAAAATATTCTCTTTTGCCATGTTTTGATTTTGTTTTCGAACAAAAAGTACATCTGTATTCACGTTAGCTATAGAACATAACCATTGCCGATTAAGGAATTAAATATGCAAAACTGAAACATTATATTTGTAGACAGCTAATAGCAGCGGTTTAATGGCCAAAAAACTTTTTGAATGAAGGTAATGAATGAGAAAACAAAACATATGCTGGTCCATCAAATACTAGAGACAAACTTTTATCCCCAAACGAATTCAGTTACTCCATATTAAACAACTAGAAGCCCAACAGAGAATGAAATATAGAACAGGTACAATTCATAAAGTATATAATTAAAAGTAAACTAACTTTTTCTTGTCAATGTCAGGTATGTCGGTTCTCTCAGCCTTCTCCACAATAACCTGTTGAAACAGCATATAATTGTATAAATAACAAAAGCAATGCGGCATAACTAAAACTAAAAATGCGGATCTTTTAGTACCGGAATTCTATCAGGATACTTCTCCCTGATACGAGCAGCCTCAGCTTGTCTCCTCTCTAAAGAAAATTAGCACACGTCGTAAAAGTTAAAAACGTAAATTGAAAAGTCAATAACGTTTGCAAAGATTAAAATTTATTTCAAATTAGTATCCACAAGTCAAATCTGTAAAAAAAAGCCGAAAAAGTTCAATCAAACTAGCTAAAGAGATTTCATATGCAGCGACAGTCTATCAATCGCAAAATTTCAATAGAATCATACCAAAAACTAATAACAATCTTTTTAAAAGTAGAACTCATTACAGCTTAATTACACTAAGTCCCAAGTTTAGGCGTTTCTCAAAGAGAGACATCTGGTTCATATTAATTTCCAACAGTCAAGATTGTACGTTTCTAACTAAATTAGCTAAAAGTGGTCTCAAGCAGGGATTGAACCAGGGGGTTCCCGGGACCCCTATGGATTTTTTCGATGTAGTGTTAATTTTTGAAGAAAAAAAAAACATCAATTTTTCCTAAATGCATCTTAAATGCACCTGGTCCATCGAAATGTGTTTCTATATTACGATTCCAAAAAATTTGGGCACCCGGTCCTGATTCCGTCCCTGGCCTCAAGTGCAGTTCTTTGAAAACAATTCTATAAAATACCACAAAAACCTGCTAACACTTTACGAATAGATCATAATCACTAATCAGTACAACTAACCGTAAAAACTTGGAAATTAGCATCTTAAAAAGACAACTATCAGATCATGATAAAATTAGTATCGAATGCCTAAAAACTAACAAAATCAATGTAATCAAAAGATCATATCAAATCCCCAAAATCATAATCAGTAGAGCTAACAGATCAATAACACATACAATCAAATCAAAATAATTATAAAAAAAAAAAAAAGGTTGGTTAAATAAAGAATTGAATTAAAAACCTAGTGGATGTTCCAATTTGAATGAGCTTTTGGCCATCGTGATTGATTGATTATTGAAAATTAGGGTTATTCAATTAGGGTTATATACTACTCTATGGTTTTGATATTACTAGTTTGTTACGTTTTCTATACGGTGTCGTTTGCTTTGGGCCCACGAAACTCTGCTTATCCGCTTACACCCCAATTTCATGTAAATAAATTGGAAAATACTAAGGTTTTTTCTTTCTTTTTTTTTTTTTTTTTTTTTTCTTTTTTTTTTTAAAGGGGCAATTTCATACTCCCTCTGTCTCAAAATTATAGTACACATTTCCTTTTCGGGATGTATCAAAATAATTGTTTACGTCTCAATTTTATAACTTTTCTTGCGTTTTCATATGTATTTATCCGTCTTTATATGTATTCATCAGTTTTATACGTTTTCGTCCATATTTATACGTTTTCACCCGTTTTTGTACAGTTTTGTTTGGTTTTATACGTTTTGTACATTTGTATCCGTTTTGTACGTTTTATACGTTTTTGTACATTTTCTTAAATTTTTGTACGTATGAAAACGGATAAAAATGGTTAATAACGGATAAAAATGTATAAAACCGTATAAATACGGACAAAAACATATAAAATTGATGAAAACTTATGAAAACATACAAAAAAGGATAAAAGCGTAAAACGACATAATTTATTTTACACCATATAAAAACTATAAGTTTATTGCCCGCTCCGTGCCTTGTCTGCTCCGCTAATTACCTGAGATAAACATGCTAAAAGTCAACAAAATTGTTGAGTGAAATCATAGAGTTTGTAATAGTAATCAAATTGAAACACAAGTAGTGATTGCCTGTGAATTACAATCATTGTTTTAAATGGTGATATTGCAGTTGGATATATTGCCCTAAGTCTCATGACACGCAAATGTTAACAGTGTACCATAAAACGGTGGTGAACACACCAAATTAATGTTGTGAGTTATGGCCCTCGTGTAGGAGATTGCCATCTTCCTAGTTCCTTCAAATATAATGCATTGTGACTAATCCGACTAGCAACTAAGGCTATCCGTCAGGTATTAGTGGAATAGGCAGTCAGCCTCCAATAGATCTATTCACTATATTCGCGTTCACTCGCAAGTGATTACTGGTTCATGATGTGAGGGGCTTGTGACAATAGTGGTAACTTAAGCAATATCAATCAGGTGTAGCATACATAAAATACTTGTGTTCTATTTGTAGCATGTATCTCCCCCAAGGAGTATAAAGTTGTTAAATGAGTAAAAGTGGGGCTATGACTCACCTTATGTGTAACTGGCAAGGTGAAATGTGAAATCAAGTGAGTTACGGGAACGGCTCCAACACACGACCTGAATAATAGTGAAGTCTGAGAATTTCATAGTTTTGACTTAATACGAACAATGAGTGTGAAAATGAGTAACGGATAACGATTTAATTTGTGATGTGAGTGTGTGATATGCTTAGAATGCTTAAAGTTCAAAAATAATATTATATATAATATTATCTTGTTTTTATGTATTTGAATTCATAAATATCGTTTCCTCGAAAGTGGTTGAACGAAACGTTAATTTAAATCGTTAAATTCGTTATATAAATATAACGTAATGTGATTAAATATTGTACGAATCGTAAAAATGTACGTGATTATGTTGAAAAGTGAAAAATATGAATTAGGATTGAATATGATATAAAGTTACAGTTTGGTCCTTGTACTTATACAATTTTTATACTTTTTACCCTAACGGAGTTAGTTTTGCACCGTTAGTCCTTGGTTACTTATTTGTTACATTTTTGGTCCAAAAGTTTCCAAAATGACATATTAAGCTTTTTGTTTATTGTTTGAACATTTTCTACCCTTGATTTACTGAAATAACCATTTGGAACCTAATTTATATAAACTTTACACTTTTAACCCGAATAGTAAAATATTTTGCAAACTTAGTCCAAAATTCACAAAAATAAGGTAAAAAGTTTTCCGAAAATTTTAATAACTTTATTAAGCTTATTCAAGTCTTATCCAACTGCTTATTCACAAAAGTGCTTATTTTTCCGTTTTATGATCCAAAGAGTTTAAAGACAAAGTGGGCTTATCATTGGGCTTATTTTAACGTCCTAAAATCAATACAAAAGAGCTTATTTGAACTGCTTATCGCATGTGCTTAAAAACAGCTTATTGGGCTTTAAGGCCCATGTGTATAAAATGAGTATATTAGAAACAGTCCGGGTAGCGTTTGCTTTGTGGTTCAAAAAGGGTTTATATGAGCTTGTAAATAGAGCTTATTACTTCAGCTTATTTGTTGTGCTTATAAGGAATCGAGGTGAGCAATAAAATTTATATGTTGTGTGTATGATATGTATTTTACAAGGCCATTTCTATTCGATAAACTGAGGTGGTTCAAAAATGAATATGACTTATTAATATGTAATATGCATTATACGATACAACATGAAATAAAAATGGGTCTCGATATGTGACAAAATGAACTTGTGAGTGTTGAATCATTGTGTATCTCGATTTTCTAGCCTTCCATCAATATGAGGCAATCATGCTATACGTAAAATGAATAATAGAAAGCGTAAAAATACATAGAAAGTAATTATACGTTCGAATGAAAATGTGTAAGATGCATAGGACAATATAAACCAAAGGAAAGAATGGAAAGGTGTTCAAAAGACTTACAACACCTTAAAAGGTGGGAGTTAAACGTTCAAATAGCCTAGGAATCGAAAGGAAGGCACTTCACTTGCTAGAACAAGCACCAAAGGATCGAGAGGAGGCTTTACGACTTGGAATGTGGTTCGAACAAAAGGGAGAAATGGTCCTGGCTCTTGAGGCTTTCGGCAAAGAGAAATAGAGTGAAAAAAAATACTAAGTGTGAAAGGGAGTATGAAATATATATGTATGTTCGATATATATGGACACATATACAAGTATATATTGTAAAATAAGATACAAGTAGACATGTACAAGAATATTGCAGAAATTTGGGACTATTTAGAAGATATACAAAGATATTTAGGAAGAGTTTATGTGTTGGTTTGGTTAAGTGTCGAGTGGCATATCTATGTATGTGTATCGACATGCCAAAAGTCCCAAACATATATTTAACGTGTGATATTGAGTGAGAAGGTGAAAAACAAACTTGGTAACTCATAAACGATCATAGAAAAATAAATGTGCTAGGTAAAAATGAGTTAAACCGAATTTGGTTAATATGGGTGAAAATGGAACGAGTTTGTACAAGGGTCGAAGGTGATTTACTTTGGACCTCGTTAGGTGCTCAAACATTCGAATGAGGGAGTGAGAGTGGTCAAACTTGATTCTTTGGTGTATGAGGAGTCGGGTGATGTAAAATGTTGCCTAGATTGTGTGTTGAATTCAGGAGAAATCGTAGCCAAGTAAGTGAGAGTTAACCCAGTGAGATAAGTGAATTAATAACATTTATAAATGTTTGATTGGGCTTATGAATAGTAACAGGCCAGAAATTTGGGCCGAGAATTTATATAAGCATCCGTTTGGTGTATTATTCGTATAGGTGATGGTCGTGGTCCGTGTGTGAGCTCGTTTCCAATGTTTGGTGAATCACTTATCAACGTGTTTGAGTTATTATAATGTAATAAACAAAAAGTTTAAATTTTTCCCATAAAAATGGTTAACTGAACAGTAATGGTGATTAATACTTGATTAACTGTTATAAATTACTAAGGAATTTTACAGATTGCTACAGTACCCACCAGTCAAACAGAATTTTGTCCCGGAATTAAAGTCTAAGATAGTTGTGAGGGTTGTCTATGGGAATAAATGTGGGCATTTGTCGCGAATTTGGTCCTCACGTTCCCATGTATACTTTAGTCCTCGCTTGGAGTTCCATCGAACTTTGACAATGGGAATACGGTTTTGCTTTAGCTGTTTCACCTCCCTGTCCATTATTTCCACTGGTTCTTCTGTGAATACGAGTTTGTCATCAAGTCGGATTTCTTTCATTGGGATAACAAGAGTTTCATCTGACAAACATTTCTTCAGTTGTGAAACATGAAATGTGTTGTGCACTTTACTGAGTTCTTCTGGGAGCTCAAGTTTGTAAGCAACTGGACCAATCCTTTCGAGGATTTTGAATGGTCCAATGTACCTTGAATTCAACTTTCCACGCTTTCCAAAGCGTACCATTCCTTTCCATGGGGAAACTTTTAACATAACCCTGTCTCCAACTTGAAATTCCATGGGTTTTCGCCTCACATCAGCGTAACTTTTCTGTCTGTCACGTGCGGCTTATAGTCGTTGCATGGTCTTAAAAGTCTTTTCCGTTGTTTCGTGTATCAGTTCTGGTCCTGTGAGTTGTACGTCACCAACTTCTGCCTAACAAACAGGCGATCTGCACTTTCGACCATAAAGTGCTTCAAATGGTGCTGCCTTGATGCTGGCAACGTAACTGTTGTTGTAAGAAAATTCAGCTAATGACAAGTGTTTATCCCAACCTTTTCCGAAGTCTATTACACATGCCCAGAGCATGTCTTCTAAGGTTTGGATCGTTTTTTCACTCTGCCCATCAGTCTGAGGGTGATAAGCGGTGCTCATATCTAAACGTGTACCGAGAGCTTTTTGTAGAGTTTGCCAAAATCTTGAGGTAAATCGGCTATCTCTATCTAAGATTATGGAGATTGGAACTCCATGTCGAGTCACTATTTCCTTGAGATACAACTGAGCGAGAGTGCTCATCTCGTCAGTTTTCTAGATTTGTAGGAAATGAGCGGACTTGGTGAGACGATCAATGATGACCCAAATGGTGTCGAATCCAGTTGACGTCTGATGAACTCAAATAAGTACATTTTATTATCATCATTTATCCTATTTATTTGACTTGTTTTATTATATTATATATGAGAATCGATACATTAATGTTTACTTTAGTAATTCTCAGGTAAAAACAAGCATTATGTGAAACTTGGCGATTTTGGACTAATTATGGAGCAAAACAAGCGAGATGTCAAAGTCTACTGAAATCCAGAAGATGCGCCGTATCTCACTCAACAGATACGACGCAATATCATACTTAGATGAATTCGAAGACCATTGCCTGACTTTGAAGAATGCGCCGCATGCAATTCTGTCATGCGCCGCATATGAAACTTTGGTCAAAGAAGAAGATCAAGCTCGTTCTACTCCAGATACGCCGCATTATACTTCTAACATACGGTGTATCACTATCAAGATTTCACCAGTTACAATCCAAGACAGCTAAAGTACATGCGCCGCATACAAAGATCAAGTTACGCCGCATCTGAAGACGGTGTACGAATATTCCAGAATATATTAATCTTGGACCCCACGCGAAGTTAAGTCAATGCGCCGCATCTATCAACTCAATGCGCCGCATCGATCCCTCAGACAGAAACTATAAATACCCCAAGGTCAGACGAATTTAGGAGACCTTAGACGACATATATATAACCCTAGAGCCGAATTCAGACGACCAAGCAGCACAAGACACACCTCAAACCAAGATACAAGAGCTGTAAGAAGGTCCTGCATGTATTCAATTCATTAAGTAGTTTTGTTTTATTGTTTTAGTACGCTTTAATTCATCAGGATTGATGGGCTTGTGTCATGTGACTACGGAAGATCATGCACTCCCCTTAATATTGCTTTCCCATTAATTAAAGTTTATATGTTGATGTCTTTGGTGACTTTTATTAGTGTATTGATAACCTCTGTGTCTAGCTGAGTCTTGCTTGGGTCGCCATGCCCCTTCCTCGCCTATTTATTCTAGCGTCTCTAGAAAAGTAGGATAGACATAAGTAATCATTAAGGGTTTACTCGCCGATAAGATTAGAGCCAACGAGAAAGGTTTAATTATATACACTTCATATAAAACTAGCAATAAAACAAGTGACAAGCTATTTAATTATCAGGACAGGTCTTCTTATTGTCTCGAGTATCTATCTGTGTACGTGTGTGCTAATCGCTGATTCGTGCTCATTAGTTTAGTTTTCTATTTAATTATAACCAAACTGTGCCAGTCTCTCAGGCTGAACCCCCTTGCGTTAGATTATATGTTCCACTCTTAGTGATCGACACTCTGCTTACCATTATATTCATACTGACCGGGTACACTGCTCGTTAAGTGTGTGTGTTATTGATAAGTCGGCTAAATATAAATTTAAAACTTGAGTAGGCATTAATACTGCTAAACCGCAACGACACATCACGCGCATCAAGTTTTTGGCGCCGCTGCCGGGGAGTGAATTGTTATTATCTGTTAATTTGATTAAGTATTTTAATTAGGTTTTTCTTTTTAGTTTTTTTTTAGATTCTAACCACTAACCCTGTTGTATATTAGATAGATTGCATTCATTGTATAATTTGCATATTTACTGTTTTTGTGTGTTTTTGTTTTCTGTAATTTTTGTTTCTTTTTGTTTGTTTTTATTTTTGTTTTTCTTTTTTTCTATATTTTTCTGCATTCTGCTGTCGTTGTATTGTGCTGATACAAACGATACGGCGCATCTGTTTTCACAGATACGGCGTATTGCGTTTAATTTTTATAAAATACAACGCGTTTAATAAATTCGAGTACGACGCATCTTTCCCCAAGATACGGCGTATTCTGTTTTTAATAAGAAATTTTTCTAAACGCTAACGCCATACGACGCATCTGTTATAACAGATACGGCGTATTTTCTATTTAAATTAAAAACAGTTTTTCGAATTATTAAACAAAAGCGAGGCATCGATCTTTATCGATACGGCGCATCTACTAAATCAAATATCTTGTATTTTGAAACGTAACGAAAGTACGGCGCATTAGCTTTTGTTAATACGACGCATTTAATTTTAATAAATATAATCGATTTTTGATAATTTAAACTTGATACGGTGCATTCTAATTCATAAGCGGTGTATCTGTTTTCTGAATAAAAGTCTGATTAAATTTTAACGTAATAAGATACGGCGTATCCAACTTTCTGGATACGGCGCATTGTCCGCAGATATCAGCCATTTTTATTCTTTATATTCGTTTCTAAATTCATTAATTTCACTTCTAGCGAACAGATCCTACTGACGATTTTACCTATGATGACAGGTTTTGCTATGGAAGATATGTCAATGAACGGATATCTTGCTAAGGAACTTATGAAAGATAAGCACAATGAAAAGTCCCGCACCAAAAAGCCGTTAATTCTGGAAAGTGATGACGAGTGTGATAACTATGAAGTTAGCTTGAGCAAGTTCCCAGCATTAAGCATTACTAAAAGCTCAGAATTGGATAAGGAACTCTTGCTTTCGGATTCATTCAAAAATTTTGATGCTATTACTTGCAACTTACCTACGATCGATGCTTTACTCAAATCCGTATCTCAAACCAACATGCCCTTCTACTCAGTGGAAGTTTATGAAGATGTCAACTTCAATGTACTCACGATTGATGCCGATTTATTTTCTTGGGAAACTCCTCTTGAAGCTACTTATATGGAATTCAAACGCTTATGCAATATTGAAGATGGGATATTCTCTTATGATTTACTAATGAGCTACACTGAAGATGAATTGTTAGTCTTATGGCCTATCATTGAATCTAAAGGATTAACTTGGACGACTATCGAAGAAAAATATGGGAAATTCCAAATTGAATACATGAACTCAGCAAATGCAGTCAACAAATCGAGCAACAAAAGCTATGGTAGAGGAAATATCCAACCTATACAAACTTCTCATATGCCTTATTCCGAACAGTATTGGGGATTAGATAAAAGCAATCTGGATGATGAAAGAATTTATGCTGAATCGGAGATACTGTTTCATAAAAAGTTGGTAAGGTCGATGGATATCTCTTTAGAAGAATGGCTTGAACTTAAATACGGTGATCCCAAATTTGCTCCTACGAATGAAGTCAAACGGATTGTGACCTCATTGTTGACACGAAGTTTTAAAGAACAATTTAATGAGTTCATGGAGATAAGGAGGAAAATGATTGGTAATACTAGCTTTGACGTTAACTACGATCCAAACAATGTTGATTTTTCAGATTGGTTAGCTAGTAAGTTCAATAACCATAAGATCGTGGACCGAGCTACTAAAGATGTGTTATGGGTATATTGGATGAGAGGGGAAGATGAGGAAGTAGAAAGCAACAATGGATCATCACATGACGATTCAATGATCGAGGAAGGTATTGAAGAATTGTTCAGCATAGACATTGATGTGTTCAATTATGAGACACCCTTGTGCAAACAATTCAAAGAATTTAATTACCTTCTTCAAATCGACGCTGATGTGCTAACTGGAGATCTACCAGGATTCAAAACTTATGATGAGTTCAAAAACACCTGGTACTACGAATGGAATGACCAGATACTATGGGTTTGGGATAAACCATGGGAATTTAGGCATATTAATCACACTTGTAAACCTTTCCGTTTCAAGGATGGAAGTAGTGAATGGCCAACCTATGATTGGAAGAATGATGGAACCTGCAATGGGGGAAGTATAATTGGAATGAAACGAGTTGGAAACAATGTGTACTTTGAAGACTATGATTGGTATGAAAAAGTTGAAGACTCCCCACGTAGAGCAGAGGCTTTGCAAGAAAAAGGTAGAATCAAATACTTAAAAGAACTAAAGGGAGCATCGAATACTACTTTCTGGGAATGGGTGCATAGAAAATGTGATGATTACACAAGGCTTAATCGACGCTTACAATGGGAATTGAAAAGAAAGTGGGACGAGACTCAAGATTATTATCAATCCATTAACTTGATTAATTATTATCCCTATGATAATAACGATGAGTCACGAGGAAAATTAATTGATGAACTTGATGACTATTTGAATAAGGATCCTTATTTCAAGTTTGTTGATAAAGACGAAGAAGAATTCATCGAGAGAAAATGTCGACTACTTGGGATCACTTATAATAACCCACCCATGATAATTTCTGAAAAATTTGAAGTCATCAAATACTCTTTGGGACCATATGAGGAATATGTTGCGACGAAGACCAAAGAATATATTAGATTAAGTCGAACGGAAGAAAATGTTGCAGAGCTATACGGTAACATCTTTCGGATGAAAAAAGAAGGATGGCACATAACAAGAACAAAATAAGGAGCTGAACGTGAGTCTAACTTGAAGACTCTGGAATAAAGACAAGTGCTGACCGGGAGACAACCCGAAGGAAAAAATTTTACTTTTCTGTTCTGTGTCGAGTCTGTCAGACCTGCAGAAGATGCGGCGCATCTCCATCATAAGATGCGACGCATCACCTGCACTGGTCATATCTTATTTCATTTTCTGCATTTTTATTTTTGACTTTAAAACTTTCTGTCAGTTTATTTAATGCGGCGCATCCCTGGTTAAGGATGCGACGCATCTTTTATTCTGATTCGTATTTATTCCAGGCTCGATACGGCGTATCTTCTTCCATAAGATACGGCGTATCGACTGACCTGATGATTTACAGTTTAATTTTTCTTTTTTTTTAGGTTTTATTTTTACTAACTACTAATGTATTATGCAAGTTTGAACATTCTTAACTCAGGTGTGTTAAAGTCTAAATGGTATTATAGATTCCTGCATTTTTGTGGATACATCATTTATGAAGCTTAAACGTTCTCATCCACAAGAAAGTTGATTTTTGCTCTTATACGAATGATGGAGGATCATACCGAGTAAATCTCAGGGGAGTTTTTCTGTTCTAATTCTTTTATATTCCAGTTTTTAACCTTTGACACAAACAACGAGGACGTTGTTTAACTTAAGTGGGGGGATGGAGAATTAGAACATTTACTTGTCCTAAACTTTTTCAAAATATGCTTAAAATGCGCTTAATATATCAAATTTTAAATTTTTTTTAGCATGTTTTTGTTTAAAGTCTAAATTACATAACCGCACACATAACTCTATTCTTTCAAAAATATTAAAACTTTAGTGTGCCGGTGACTTGTAAACTTTAGAACTTGGCTTGTATACTATTCGAGACCACCATAATGAGTATTATCTATATAATTGGAGTGACTTGTCTAAATTGGTAAATTTCTAGGATTACACCCAAATAGCCTTTATATGTTATGTGATATTAACTAATTACACTGGTTAGTTAACCCCCGTATAAACCCTTTGTTTACTCTCACTTTTAGAGTAAGATACCCCTAGAAAAACCCTCAGAGCCATTCCTTTCGTTTCTTACACCTTTGTTATAATGTTTCGATGCACCCTTACACCTTAGCCTACCCTGTAGATTAAAATACATTGTTAATTACTTTAGGCAAAGTGTGTTTCCTTACATTACCTGTGTTCGCGTGCGTAATTCATTATCTTTGGTTAGGTCGGGAAATTGCACAATGCAATTGGTATGAAAGTAAATATTGTATAACTTTTAGTTTATTTTTCGTGTGTTTGCTACTTTCACTATTACAGTTATTTCTGAAAGTATGAAGAGTATGGAAAAATTATCCGGAAAAATAGTGATAGAAAAATTGTGAAATTTTACACATATATGTTGATGTCAAAAAAAATAAAAAAATAAATAATAAAATAAAATAAAAAATAAATAAATAAAATAATAAATAAATAAATAAAATATAGAAAAGAAAAAGAAAAAGGAAAAGTTGAAAGTTTGTTTTAACCAACTTATGTAAATTTTTGTATTAAGTGGGAGATATCACCACTATTTGTTGTTGTATATTATATTTATGGATTGAATGGGAGTTGGCCGTTATGGGAACGCCAACTAAGGTTATTCTTTGATTGAGATTTTGTTGAGTATAATTCGTGTCTACCTAAAGCGTGTGTTTCAAGTGTTAAAGCGTGAGTTATTCAATGATATGAGTCTTATTCATGGGATGGTTGGGATAGTGATTAACCACACTTAGGATTTTAATTTATCTGTTTTGTTTATTTTTTTTTTATTTTACACCAATTTGTATCCCAAAAATTATCCATACCCTATATTATTCTTGATCCAAACCTTTGATTTATTGAGATTAGGGATTTGAGCAATCTTAAGTATCATAGTCGTGGATTCGACTATGTATTTATGATTTTGTCGCCCTTTTTGATATAATATTATTGGTAAAGATTACTTGGTCCTATCTTTAGCCTATTCGAGTTAAGGATTTGAGCAATTGCAAGTATCGTGTTCGTGGATTCGATCAAAAGATACGGCGCATCGACTGACCTGATGATTTTCATTTTTAATTTTTATGTTTTATTTTAACTAACTACTAATGTATTATGCAAGTTTGAACCTTTCTTAACTTAGGTGTGTTTTAAAGCCTTGGTGGTATTATAGATTCTTGCATTTCCTGTGGATACATCTATTATGAAGCTTAAACGTTCTAATCCACAAGAAAGATGATTTTTGCTCTTATACAAATGGAGGATCATACCGAGCAAATCTCAGGGGAGTTTTTCTGTTCTAATTCTTTTATTTTCCAGTTTTTAACCTTTGATACAAACAACGAGGACGTTGTTTAACTTAAGTGGGGGGATTGGAGAATTAGAACACTTAACACTTACTTGTCCTAAACTTTTCAAAATATGCTTAAAATGTGCTTAATATATCAAAACTTAAAAATTTTTAGCATATTTTTGTTTAAAGTCTAAGTTGCATAGCTGCACACATGACGTTATTTTCAAAAATTGTGATTTTTCAAAACTCACAAATCTATGAGTGTGCCGGTGACTTGTAAACTTTAGAACTTGGCTTGTATACTATTCGAGACCACCATAATAAGTATTATTTATATAATTGGAATGACTTGTCTAAATTGGTAAAATTTCTAGGATTACACCAAAATAGCCTTATATGTTATGTGTTATTAGCTAACTACACTGGTTAGTTAACCCCCGTATAAACCCTTTTGTTACTCTCATTTTTAGAGTAAGATACCCCTAGAAAAACACTCAGAGCCATTCCTTTCGTTTCTTACACCTTTGTTAAAATGTTTCGTTACACCCTTACACCTTAGCCTACCCTGTAGATTAAAATCCGTGGTTGGTTAATTGCTTTAGGCAAAGTGTGTTTCCTTACATTACCTGTGTTCACGTGCGTAATTCATTATCTATGGTTAGGTCGGGAAATTGCACAATGCAATTGGAGTGAAAGTAAATATTATATATCTTTGAGTTTATTTTTCGTGTGTTTACTACTTTCACTATTATCGTTATTTCTGAAGTCATGAAAAGTATGGAAAAATTATCCAGAATTATCGTTTTGGTGATGTGGTAAAATTTTACACATATATGTTGATGTCAAAAAAAAAAAAAAAAAAAAAAAAAAAAAAAAAAAAAAAATCGAAAAAATAAGAAAAGAAAAAGAAAAAAAGAAGAAAGTTGGATGTTTGTTTTAACCAACTTATGTAAAGTTATGTAAGTGGTCGATATCACCACTAATTGTTGTATATTATATCTATGGATTGAATGGGAGTTGGCAGTTATGGGAACGCCAACTAAGGTTTATTCTTTGATTAAGATCTTGTTGAGTATAATTCGTGTCTACCTAAAGCGTGTGTTTCAAGTGTTAAAGCGTGAGTTATTCTATGATATGAGTCTTATTCATGGGATGGTTGGGATAGTGATTAACCACACTTAGGATTTTAATTTATCTGTTTTGTTTATTTTTCATTTTACACCAATTTGTATCCCAAATATTATCCATACCCTATATCATTCTTCATCCAAACCTTTGATTTATTGAGATTAGGGATTTGAGCAATCTTAAGTATCGTAGTCGTGGATTCGGCTATGTATTTATGATTTTGTCGCCATTTTTGATATAATATTATTGGTGAAGATTACTTGGTCCTATCTTTAGCCCATTCGAGTTAAGGAATTGAGCAATTGCAAGTATCGTGGTCGTGGATTCGATCATGTATTTGTAATTTTGTCGCCTTTTCTGGAATATGAGATCGATAGAGATTAAATAAGGATGATCAACCCTTAACCAACAAACCATTTTTACCGCTTTAGACTTGTTACTCCTTGGCTTTAGTGGGGGAGATGCGTATACTTGCCAAGCCTATGATAGAATATTCGTCACAACTAAGCAACTAAACGATTTAGAATTGTTTTACATTAAAAATTATTTTGGTTTCTACTTCGTCAAGTGTTTGGTTGTGTGATTATGACAAAACGAATACGTGCTTAAATATAAAAATAAATCCTAATATCTTTTAGGATACATTTTCATATGATTAATTCTAAGGTTTACTTGGGGACAAGTAAAGTTCAAGTGGGGGGATATTTGATGAACTCAAATAAGTACATTTTATTATCATCATTTATCCTATTTATTTGACTTGTTTTATTATATTATATATGAGAATCGATACATTAATGTTTACTTTAGTAATTCTCAGGTAAAAACAAGCATTATGTGAAACTTGGCGATTTTGGACTAATTATGGAGCAAAACAAGCGAGATTTTAAAGTCTACTGAAATCCAGAAGATGCGCCGTATCTCACTCAACAGATACGACGCAATATCATACTTAGATGAATTCGAAGACCATTGCCTGACTTTGAAGAATGCGCCGCATGCAATTCTATCATGCGCCGCATATGAAACTTTGGTCAAAGAAGAAGATCAAGCTCGTTCTACTCCAGATACGCCGCATTATACTTCTAACATACGGCGTATCACTATCAAGATTTCACCAGTTACAATCCAAGACAACTAAAGTACATGCGCCGCATACAAAGATCAAGTTACGCCGCATCTGAAGACGGTGTACGAATATTCCAGAATATATTAATCTTGGACCCCACGCGAAGTTAAGTCAATGCGCCACATCTATCAACTCAATGCGCCGCATCGATCCCTCAGACAGAAACTATAAATACCCCAAGGTCAGACAAATTTAAGAGACCTTAGACGACATATATATAACCCTAGAGCCGAATTCAGACGACCAAGCAGCACAAGACACACCTCAAACAAAGATACAAGAGCTGTAAGAAGGTCCTGCATGTATTCAATTCATTAAGTAGTTTTGTTTTATTGTTTTAGTACGCTTTAATTCATCAGGATTGATGGGCTTGTGTCATGTGACTACGGAAGATCATGCACTCCCCTTAATATTGCTTTCCCATTAATTAAAGTTTATATGTTGATGTCTTTGGTGACTTTTATTAGTGTATTGATAACCTCTGTGTCTAGCTGAGTCTTGCTTGGGTCGCCATGCCCCTTCCTCACCTATTTATTCTAGCATCTCTAGAAAAGTAGGATAGACATAAGTAATCATTAAGGGTTTACTCGCCGATAAGATTAGAGCCAACGAGAAAGGTTTAATTATATACACTTCATATAAAACTAGCAATAAAACAAGTGACAAGCTATTTAATTATCAGGACAGGTCTTCTTATTGTCTCGAATATCTATCTGTGTACGTGTGTGCTAATCGCTGATTCGTGCTCATTAGTTTAGTTTTCTATTTAATTATAACCAAACTGTGCCAGTCTCTCAGGCTGAACCCCCTTGCGTTAGATTAGGTTGTATAACTAACTTAGGATATTAAAATACTGATTAGAATAACTAGATAATACGTTCCACTCTTAGTGATCAACACTCTGCATACCATTATATTCATACTGACCGGGTACACTGCTCGTTAAGTGTGTGTGTTATTGATAAGTCGGCTAAATATAAATTTAAAACTTGAGTAGGCATTAATACTGCTAAACCGCAACGACACATCACGCGCATCAACGTCTTTGGTAACTTAGTGATGAAGTCCATAGTAATTCTTTCCCATTTCCATACTGGTAGTTCAAGTTGTACAAGCAATCCCAACGGCTTTTGACTTTCCGCCTTGACTCTTGAACAAGTCAAACATTTCCCAACATACTCAGCGATGTCGGCTTTCATGTTTGGCCACCAATAAATCTTCTTGAGATCCTGATACATCTTGTCAGAACCTGGGTGAATAGAGTACTTGGATTTGTGAGATTCATGCATGATGAGGTCACATATACCTCCGTAGAGAGGAACCCAACTTCTTTCTTTGAAACAAAGCATTCTATCAGATCTTTTCACGAAACCAATTTCATTTTCTGGCATGCCGTAAATTTTCTCATGGGGTCTATTTTCTTCCATGAGAGCTTCTGCTTGGGCTATGAGGATTTGTGATGGAAGTGGTGAAAAAATGGTCATTCCCAGAGATCGGACTCTGAGTGGTTTGATTCTTTCTTTTCTGCTCAAGGCATCAGCCACAACATTCGCTTTTTCTGGGGTGATAGCGAATTTCACAATCGTAGTCGTTGAGCAATTCTAACCATCGGCGTTATCTCATGTTCAGCTCTTTTTGATCCAGTATGTGTTGAAGACTCTTGTGATCGGTGAAAACCGTGCACTTGGTACCGTACAAGTAATGTCTCCATATCTTAAGAGCAAAGACCACTGCTCCTAATTCTAGATCATGTGTGGTGTAGTTTTCTTCATTCTTCTTGAGCTGTCTAGAAGCATAGGCTATAACTTTGCTTCTTTGCATCTGTACCGCACCTAAACCGTGACGTGACGCATCACAATACACTACGAAGTCTTCACTTCCTTTGGGTAGTGCTAAGATGGGTGCTTCACAGAGTTTTTGCTTCAAGAGTTGGAAAGTTTTTCTTCCCAGATATACTTCTTGTTCTTCTGGGAGAGTTCCGTCAAAGGCTTTGCAATCTTTGAAAAATCTTCTATGAACCTTCTGTAGTAACCAGCGAGACCTAAAAGTTGACGAATCTCTGTTGGGGTTGTAGGAGATGCCCAACCTTTAACCGCCTCAACGGGTCTACGTGGATACCTTGACTGTTGATGATATGGCCAAAAAATTGTACCGTTGGAATCCAAAAATCACATTTGGAGAATTTAGCGTACAACTTTTCATTCTTGAGCAACTCCAAAATGGTTCTCAAGTGTTCAGCATGTTCTTCCTTGCTGCGTGAGTAGATTAAGATGCCATCGATGAACACAATCACGAATTTGACCAAGTATGGTTTGCATACTCGGTTCATCAAGTCCATGAACACTGCGGGTGCATTGGTGAGACCAAATGGCATTACTTGAAATTCATAATGCCCGTACTGCGTTCTGAAGGCTGTTTTGGGAATGTCTTCTTCCCTGACTCTTAGCTGATGATATCCCGATCTTAGATCATTTTTCGAGTAGACACTCGATCCTTGCAACTGGTCAAACAAATCATCAATCTTGGGCAATGGATATCGATTTTTCACGGTGAGTTTGTTCAACTTCGTATAGTCAATACACATTCGGAACGTTCCGTCTTTCTTCTTGACAAACAAGACCGGAGCTCCCCAAGGTTATGAACTTGGTCAGATGAATCCTTTATCTGACAGCTCTTTCAACTGCTCAGACAATTCTTTCATTTCATAGGGTGGCAATCGATAAGGTGCTTTTGCAACTGGTGCTGCTCCAGGCACTAAATCGATTTGAAATTCTACTTGCCGAACTGGTGGAATACCCGGAAAATCTTCTGGAAATACTTCCAAAAAATCCTTGACAACTTGCACTTCTACGAGTTGTTTCTCTTCTCATTCATTCTCCGTCACCTGAACCAAAAACACGTGACATCCTTTGTTCATGTACTTCATTGTCTTGATATGCGAGATGATATTGAGTTGGGTTTTACTGTGATCGCCACGAACGATAAGAGTTTCACCGTTGAGTGGAATTTGGACGACCTTCTTGTCACAGATGATTCGGGCGTGGTGCTTGGATAACCAATCCATGAAAATAACGACGTCAAAGCTACCGAGTTGAATAGGCATGAGATCAATGGGAAAAGGTTTGTTTAGAAGTGTTAGGGTGCAACCTTGGATCATTGTGTTGGTGCCTATGTGGTTTCCGTTAGCTATTTCAATTTCTTATGTAGTGTCTAGTTCTACTGGTGTAATGTTAAGCAGTGAAGCAAATGAAGTAGACACAAAGCTCTTATCAGCTCTAGAATCAAATAATATTTTAGCACTTTTTTGGTTTAGTAAGAATGTACCCGTGACAACGCCGGGGTCCTGTGGTGCATCTCCGTCACCAAGCACATATGCTCTCCCACGAGCAACGTTGTTCGGATTTTGTTTTGGGCAGTTGGTCCTTTAGTTCCCCTTCTCACCACAACCGTGGCACACTATTGCTATCGGCTGTGTATTTGCACCCGTGGCTCTGCAGTCAATAGTTTTATGACCCATTTTTTGGCAATTGCCACACATTGCACAGCAAGGTCCAGTGCGATGTAGTTTACATCGGTTGCACTGGGGTTGTGTTCTGGTATAAAATTTTTCTTCAGTGGGTGCAGCCACATAAGCTCTAGCAGCTTCCTGTCTGCGATTCTGTTGGTGGTGGTGGTTGTTGTGATTCTGTTGGTAGTTTTGGTTACGGTTGTTGTTGTTGTTGTTGTTGGGGTTCCTGTTGTTGTTGTAGTTGTTGTTGTTGGGGTTCCTGTTGTTGTTGTTGTGGGTGGTGGTTCCACGATTATCTAGACTTCGTTTGTGATCATTGTTGGCGGAGGTAGAACTCCGTTTGATTTCCCTTTCCAGTAATCGTTGAGCTATTGTGATAGCTTCCTCCAGAGTTGCCGGTTTTGACGAGGTGATATTTCCCTCGATGCTTCGAGGCAATCCCTCGACGTACTTCTCCAGTGTTCTTTCAAGATCCGGCACCATAGTTGGGCATAGTACCGACAGTTCTTGGAACCTCCTATTGTAGGTTCTTAGATCATTCCCCTATACAATCAAATGGTGGAACTCCTCCTCCAGTTTCCTAATTTCCGTACGCGGGCAGTATTTCTTCAGCATTTTTGTTTTCAGTTCAGCCCAGGAAATCTGATATGCTTCCTCCATACCCATGGTCTGGGCGGTAGCGTTCCACCATGATAACGCATCTTCCAGAAGAGTCCCCATAGCAAAGGTGACCTTGCTGTTATCTGGACAGTTGCTTCTCATGAATACCGTCTCTGTACGCTCAAACCACTGAGCTAGTTCGGTCACTCCTTCTGAACCTTTGAAGTAAGTTGGCTTGCAACCTATGTAATCTTTATAAGTACACTTACGAGACGCAGATGCCTCGCTTTCAGCTGTTGCCCTGTTGTTGCTACTTGAACGGGCTATGGTAGCTGCTTGAGTTTCAAGAGCTGCAGCAATGCTATCGGCTACCAGTTTCTGGACAGCTACAGGAGTCATTGCTGTTGCGGAAGTGGTAGTTTCCTTTCTTGTGCGGGCCATAGTTCTATTAATGCCACAAGAAAACACAGAGTTTAGAATTCACATAATGACAATGTTAGAACAATTTGAGTAATAGGGTAATTGCAAACAATTCCTAACAATATTGTCACAATGTGAAATTTACAACCAATTGAGAATCACAAAAATCACGACATGTTTGGGTACTATCGTAAGTAAGTGATCAATTCTTGGTATAGGATTGCTAGGGAACAAAGTGATTCATCATTTACAAAAGCTGAAGTTCAGCAACTTTCTCTTCATTCATCAAGTTTATTCTAAAATTTTCTTTATTATATGTTTGTAATTACATTCCAGTTGTAATATTCAAAGAACCATAACAATCACAAGTAACATCACGACATGTCTGAATACAATCACAATACACATGAACAACCACAGTAACATAAATCGAAATCAATATATAGTAAATCATAACCAACACATATATTAATAACTTGATCAGTTGTGTAACATAACAAAACGATACAAGATCCTTTATTAATGCCACATGCGGCAGGCTAAGATGCCTCAAAACTATACAGATGTGAACTATGTCTAACAGTTGGAAGTCTCATCCATGGGTCCTGTGAGTTCTGAAATCTGATCCAGAAGCCTCTGTATGTCAGTCTGATGATGGACCTGCATGTCCTCCATGAGGTTCTCTAATGTATCGGCTCTATGGCGTGCTTGTAGAGCTTCCTCCATCTGTCTATGTCCCTCCCATTGTAGGACTGTCATGTGGGAGCGTGTCTCGAACATCTCTGACTGAATCCTAGTCAGACCATCCTGAAGATCCATCCTATTGAATATGAGGCCATGTAGGGTGTCGTCGACCGTGAGTGGTGCTCTGTCAACAATGCTCCGAAGTGCATCAATCTGCTCCTCATGACGCTCCAGACGCGTCATGATGGTGGATGGGGTAGGTGTGTGGCCCTGGAGATCTCTCCAGTCTTGAAGACTCGGGCTGGAGGAGTGAAACCAGGTGGGAATAGTAATGATGGTAAAGATGGATGACTGGGATCTGCTATGCGGGCCCGGCTCTGAAAGGGTAGATCCTTCTTTGGAGTTGGCTCCCGTTGGTGGGGTGAAACCGGGTAAGTTTAGGTGAGTTGGTTGAATAGGTGGTCGGGACTAACCGACGGTGGAAGGGGTGATGATCGTAGTAGTGGTAATGCATACTGATACTCGGGTGATGATAGGGGTGTCATCCCGATCATGTCTAGGGGTGAAGTAGGGGAGTAGGGTGGAAATGGTGGTATAATCGGCACTAGGTGTAGGCGTACCCTCTTGCGAGGTGTATGCTTCTTGATAGGGCCATTGGGATGGCTCCGAAATGGTGTCATGAATGGCTCGGGCTCATAGGGTGCTAAAATCCTGACTCTTCTGCGCCGGGCTACCGGGGCAGCTGGGGGTGGTGGAGTAGGTAATGGTGTGTCATAATCCTTTGCAGGCAACCATTTCCGAGTCTGCATGTACTGGTCATCAGTAAGTAGGGTGTAGGCGGGAAAAAATGGATGGCTTTCCTGGTGTGGTGGTGAGATATGTGCCCGTCTAGCTAGTACATACGGGTCTTCAGATATGGGTGAATCTGGGTTACTTGGTGCAACAGGTGTCATGGGTGGTGTAGCGACGACTTCACCCTCCTCAAAGGGCACCGTTTCGTCTGAAGTGGTGTTCGACACTGTAGCAGTCGAAGTGCTAGGAACTATGGGTGAGGTGATAGATGATAAAGTGCTCTCGGACTCCATGTCCGATGATGAGGTGCTAAGGTGTGAGTCTGTAGACATGGTACTGTAATAACCCGAAATTAGTAAATGTAAGTAACCAATAACATCAAGTGTGTGAAAATAAAGGTGAAATAATCAAGTGTGTGAGAGTAAATGTGAAATATCAAGTGCGTGAAGTTAATCTGAAATAATCTTAAGAGGTAATGTGGAAACCGTAGAGGGGGGGGGGGTGAATACGTTTCCATTTAAAAACTTAAAAACTTTTTGTATCAAACACCCGATCAAGTGTGACGTAATATGAAAAGTGTCAACAATGATCATATAACATCTAGAGATGGTATGAAGTAAACTACAACACAAGCACAATCAAACCATGACACAAACATAATCAACATAACATAAGCAACAAGCCACACAAACATAAACGCAATGCAAATATAAATATAAAGGGATAAAGAATAAAATAAAAGTAAAGAGATAAGTAAGAAGGCGCAAACCGGACACGATGATTTATAGTGGTTCGGTCACGAAGCTCCTCTTCGTCCTACTCCACTCCTCGAGTACCCAACTCGAGAGTTACTTCACTAATCAACAAGCTCCCTTCAGGCGGAGAAAACAGTACAACGTCGCTTATCCTTATTTCCGACACTAAGCTAAATGTCGAGTACTAATCTTAGCTAGTACCAATCTACCACGATCCACACGATCTACTCACGATCTACCCGATCTACCCTTGATCCACTTGATCAATACACAAGCCCACAAGCTACAAGAGATCTCCAAGATCTCAACAAGATCACAATGATCTACTCCCACTTGACTCGATCTACCCGATCTACCCTTGATCCACTTGATCAATACACTAGCCCACAAGCTACAAGAGATCTCCAAGATCTCGACAAGATCACAATGATCAACCCTCACTTGACTCAATCTACCCTATCTACCCTTGATCAACTCGATCAACACACTAGCTCACAAGCTACAAGAGATATTCAATATCTCTATAAGATCACAATGATCTTCTCTCACAAACTCTCAAAAGAAAAATGAAATTAATGTATAAAAAGATACAACAAGTATGTAACAAGTGTTACAAGTGCTCTAAGTACAACTACAACACTTTGTATCTTCTTGGATACCTTGTGTTCTTCTCTTGCACTAGAAGAGGAATGAAGGTAATCACTTGGTAGGATGAAAGGATCACTCTTAAACAAACTAAGACTCTCTAAATGATCAAAGAAAGTGATCTAAATAAGAAGGGATTAGACCAGAGAAAACTGACTGAAAAAATCAAGTTGGAAGTGTAAAATGGTCCACTATTTATAGGCAAAGAAAAACTAGCCGTTACAGAGGGGCGGCACCACTAATTGTCAGACGGCACCACTAAATTTAGTGGTACCGTCGGTACTTTAGTGGTACCGTGGACGCTCCTCCGTTTGTTTTTAGTGGAGAAGGTTTATTTGGGAATGTTTGGAGCTGTTTTTGGGGGGGGGGGGGAAATGACTGTTGGGATTTTTAAACTTATTTTTCAAAATAAAACATTTCTTTTTAATTCAAAAATAATTTGTAAAATGTATTTTTGAAAAAATGTTTTGTCACATTAAAAATGTGAAGTTTAGAGAAAAATATAATCCTTTGATCATTTGTCAAGTAGTAGATTTGTTTGTCCATACCTTGAGTGATTTACATCGGGATGGAAATCTACGACTTTGTTGAAGCATACTTGAGACGTCGGGAGGTGTTGATGTAAGTATGCATTGATGATTTGTGTTTACAAGTAGCTTGCACATTTTACGTTATGTATTACAAGTTACATGTTTGTCATTATTAAAACCGAAGAAACCGTTTAGTTTAAATATCGTAATATTTTCACTAACAATCTCCCCCTTTTTGATGATGACAAATATGTAAACCGTAACACAAAGTAAAATGTTAAAGTTACCTGTTTACACTCCCTTCTCCCCCTTTTGTCGAAGCAAAAAGGTAGTTGCCTCGAGCTCTCACTTGAATTCACTCCCTACTCCCCCTTATTACACTACTATCCTTTCTTCCCAAAAAGGCGAGCTTGCATCATCCCAGTGAAGTCTTCTATCACCACTATTGGAAAGACTTCGTGCTATGTATTCAAATACCCTCGAGCTCCCCCTAGCTCAATGCTCCCCTATGGTAATTGAATCCCCTTGTTTATTCACCTTAGTATCTAGCGGATCCATGGATCAAATTCTTACAAAGGCTTTTCCTACATCAAGGGTTGGCTTCATGCAACATAATATATAAAAGAATAGGAGCAACATCATAGGGATAGAATACACATAGCAAGACATGCAAGGGTTAAACTATGTTAAAACTTGAGTTTCACAACCTAAAAGTTTGCCAAAAGGATAAAGACCAAAAAGAAAGCCCAAGAAAGTTGAGCGACATAAAAAGAAGAATGCATATTGCAATTTGAGTGTCACAACCTAAAAGTTTGCCAAAAGGATAAAGACCAAAAAGAAAGCCCAAGAAAGTTGAGCGACATAAAAAGAAGAATGCATATTGCAATTCAAAGACACTTGAGTGTCACAACCCGACCGACAACCTAAGGTGTAATTGTTCAATCAATCACACTAATCAAGAACGAGATTCGTTCGTTGACTGACACACAAAATGACTTCTTTCAAGTTGTCATTAGGAAGGCAAGTTCTAACAAACCTTTTGAACAACATAATCATCTACCTAAGCTGATTGGTGTTAGGATGGTTTAGATTAATATATCGTTTGCACTGACAATGAGATGCATGATATATTTCAAAAGAGAAAAAAAGAAAATGTGCATGTGATCCTAACAGGATTGGGGGTGGATATCTCTAAAAGGGTTTAGGTAACGAAGTTCTAGATTACAAGTTTGGATGATCCTAGTTGTGTGTTTGAGATAATTTGGTGCATGAAGGGTTTCGTGTGATTGTGAGGATTGAATGTTGTTGAACTAACTATCACTTATCCAAAGTGAGGAATAGTTGTAAGGTTTGAGTGTGATGATCGATGGGTTGAAGGTTCTTAGACTAACTATCACTGTCAAGAGTGAAGTGTAGCTAAAAGGTTTGAGTGGGATTGATATAAAAGTTGAAGGTTTTGAAACTAAATATCACTGTCAAGAGTGAAGTTTAGTTATAAGGGTTGAGTGTGAAGATGAGATGCAAGATAAGCTTGCAAGGGTGAGGCCTTATATAGGCAAGAGTTGTAGGATTCGACTTAAAGTTGGTGGTAGTGTCCTATGGTGTAGTGAGGGAATCTTAGGGTGTATGTGAGTTTGTAAAATTTTGCAGGTTTGAGGTTAGGGATGCAGGGATCTAGAGGAAATAGTGAAAATTCATCAAACAAAGGCACGGTACCATTAAATACCACACGGTACTGTTAAATTTAACGGTACCGTGGCCTATTTAACGGCACCGTGACCTGGAAGTCACGAATTTTCCTGTGCAGCCTAGTTCTGGGCAGCTAAAGGGAAGTTTCCTAGGGAATAAGAACCACATTTGTGTGTTCTTGAGAGTGTTTGTTAAAAGACTATATGAGTGTGTTTTCGCTCCCCCTTAATCGATGACCATCCGGTCAAGATGTGTAAAAAAAATAAAGAGGAAAACAAACGTTGACAGAAGCGACGAGCTTAGTAACGTCATGACAAGTGGTGGATAGCATACAATGAACTTCACCTTTGAAGTCACGTAGCTCTTTTCAATCATTGTGAATATTCATAGAACATTCATATGATGAGGCATGTGATTACGTGGAGATATCCTAAGGGTTAAGAAGATAAAATATTCAGGGTTGTGAGGTTAGTGATAAGGTTCTAGTGGGGTTATCTATATTGATGAAGAAGGGTTATCTCAACTTGTCCTAGCGGTTCTTCGCTTGAAGTGTGTGGAAGATGAGTGGGATGCGGAAGCATTGGTAGTGTAGAACTAAGGTTGAAAAGTGTAGATAAGTTGAGAAGATAATGGATACGGAAGTAACCAAATATATGGTATGTTCAGTACCATGTGGAAGTGAAAGGGGAAAAAGCTTAAGGAATCAGAAGATAGACATAGGAGACGGTTCTGGTTCAAGACTACATAGAGTGGGTTTTGATAGTGTTTTTGAAACAGTGAGAATTGAAAACAAAATAAACTGTCTCAGAAGACAACGGTCCTACGGTACCATTAAATTTAGCTGTACCGTCCCCTATTTAAGGGTACCGTGACCTGCTGAGGTCAGTTTTGACCCAGAATTAGATTTTTGACAAAGAAATTTCACATATGTTGTGATTTTTCTGGACTTTAGATTAAAGGAATTTATACCAAATAAATTCTTTTATGAATGAATCCAACGGGATTCGATGAACGTTGATCGAGAACGAGAGATGACATTTAATTGCATTTCGCAAATTAAATATACTTTAAATATTATGGATGAAATATTTAAGTTGTCATTGGAATTTAAGAGGATTTTATGAATAAATCTCGCTGATTTAGTGAGACTTTTCGACACGAGGAGAGAATTTATACCTAATAAATTCTTTTTACGAGATGAACGGTACTAGACGAGAAGAGATGACTTTTATATTTCTGAGGAAATACATAGGTAGTCATTAGAGCGATGTGAAGGATGACTTAATATTTCCAGTTAAATATTTAAAAAGTCATGAGATGAGACACAGGATATGACTTCAATATTTCGAGTGAAATATTCAAGTAATCATAACAGGGATGTGAAGAATGACTTAATATTTCCAGTGAAATATTTAAAAAGTCAAGAGACGAGATGTAAGGAATGACTTCAATATTTCCAGTGAAATATTTAAGTAGTCATGAGAGGGATTTAAAGAATGACCCAATATTTCCAGTGAAATATTTAAAGAGTCATGAGACGAGACGCACGAGATGACTACAATATTTCCAGTGAAATATTCAAGTAGTCATAAGAGGGGTATGAGGGATGACTTTAATATTTCCAGTGAAATATTTAAATAGTCATAAGATTTATGGAATATGTTCCATCATTCCTAGACCTAGACGAAGATGGTTAGAGGATTCTCGTTTGAGAGGTTTGGTTGATTTACGGATTTTGATGTACTTCGCACGCGAGTGTTTCATGGGGCTTTGAAAGACGTAACGCAGGGCCTATGGTGCTGATTCACAGCAGGGTTTGGAATCTTAAGAAGTGTATAATCACACGAGGATGAAAGGAACTACTAATCACTTATATAGTAACTCGTGAGTTCTTTGTCATCCGAAGGTTGATGTTAGCTTTTAGCTTTTGAATAAGCGTTTTAACATATGCTGTTAAAAGGCTTGAATATGATGTTTCGGATATGACATTTAACAATTGCGATCGCAAGTTAAACTTACTTGAATATTTCGGATGAAATATTTAAGTTGTTAAACCTAATCCGAGTTCTACTAGGTTTGTATCTAACCTTCCCATGACAAAAAGGGTGTATTACTTGGAAGAAGGCGAAATGATGACCAGGGAATTAGGACAACTTCGCGACTACTTTAACTTATAAGTTTTGACACTAGTGTATGACTATATGACTTCTAAGGGTTCATAGTTATAGGCATACCTAATTCCTAATGTGTTAAAAGCACATAGTGTGGGTGCAAAATTTACAAGCAAATCATGTAAAATGCACATAAGGAATAAATGCAAACATCATGCAAAACATGATAATCATTTAGCGTTTAAGATCTTGAAGACATTTAATCATATCTTACGAGAACATGTTATAATTTTGAAACACAAATGTGGAATTCAAGCAATCTAGGTTTGCTAAGGAGGATCCTAATTACTACTTGTTCAAAATGAAATCCTAACGGGAGATAAAGTTCACCGATGTAAACTATCTCTAGTCAAATGTAGGAATGAAAAATTTTCAAGTTAGAGAATGAGTATGAGACTATCACTAGTGGTGCTTAATTCAGGCTAAACACGACCATTTTTATGGGTTATACCACGAACCCAAGTTCTCTCCTGGAAGCAATTCAACCGTTAGGTCAAATTGAATTTCTAGTGCGATAGGTTCTCCAGTAGTCATTCTCATGTTAGAAAAATTCAAATTCCTATATTTGCCTATCGAAGTATAGCCAAGATGATATTAGCTTATTTCGCTAATACATGGCCTAATATGACTCAACTAACCATACTTTGAAAGTCGGTTAAGAAAATGACATGTCTTACACAACTCCTAACAAAGGCAAGCGAAATGTTTTAATTTCGTGTTTGAGATTTAAAGGTTATTTGATGGAAATGGTGCATTTTATGATCTCTTGGACAACATCTTTGTTGTTGAGTTGTTACATGTTATTTTAACATGATTTGGTTTCCTAGAATCAAGAGACACTCTAATGTGATACAATGTAGAATCTACTACATCGTGTGTGTTTCAAAAATGCTCATTTGCATATCTTGAGAAAGAAATCTAGTAAAGGTTATTTACCTCAATAGATCTTGTGAGTATTATATTTGAAATGAGACATTGTATATTTCAACAAATATGCTTTTCTAAGAGGAAACTTATCACTCTTACGAATGCTTAGTAAAACAAGTATTTTAGTGTATGACTAATTTTACTTGTTTATGCAATGACACATGTTGTATTGGGTTATTATTCAACTCTAATATCCTATATTTGTTAACAAGATGCAATGTACTCTCTTGTAACACAACCATTCATGTTACAAAGGGAATAAGATGCATAGGATATAAGTTATCATTTGTCAATCTTTTAATAAGAGAGATACATGTGATATTCTCAAAGATTGATGACTTACATAATAGTTAATAACATATTATGTGTGACACTTTTACCAGACATGTGACTTTGAGTGTTGAGTCGTTCATGAGCAAAGTTTACATATGTTGTTTGTTTGCTCGTAATTGATTTTTCGAAAATGACACATTTACTAATTGCATTGCAATATAAATTACTTGTATATTTCGGATGAAACATCCAAGTTTTCAATCCTACTTAGTTGTGTATTTTATGTATCTTTTAAACATATTAGTTTAAAGTTTGGAACACAACCATTGGAAAAGAAGACTCAATATGGCATCTTCAACACAAGTGCGAGTTATGATCTGATGCATATTATTTTCGTCTTAAGAGGACGTCATTATTTTCATAACAATCGAGTGTGATTGAGTATGTAGATTCAAGATAATATATTTCATCATATTTTGATGTTATCTTGAAGCTAAACAAATAATGACACCAATTTCATGTCCATACTCAAAAACTTATCAATTAGATTCGATAATGATATTAATCATAATTTGAATAATGAATTGATCTGTACTCGAAATCTTTCTTGACCCTCACGATCACTCCTTTTAAAAAGAAAATAAAAATTAAGGGAATGTGTTCCATTTATTCTAATACTAGTTGTGTGTGTGAGGTTGATGAGTATGCAAATACTCATCATTTCTTTCACATTTGAGCTACAGAAACAGTCAAAAACACTTTAAAAAGTCTAAAAATGTATAAAAATATCATCTGACTGTGTTTTTATAAGTTTCAGGGAAAAACAAACAATAAATGGCATAATTTGCATTTTAGTCCCTGAACTTTCATAATTTGGCAAATCTAGTCCCTATAATCTAAAAAAATGGAATTTTATCATTCAAGGTCCCTAAAATAATCTTAATTGTCAAATTTGGTCCTTGAATGATTGTTTGGGCAAAAATTACAAAAAGGTCCCTCAACTTTGAAAAGTGTCAAAAATGGTCCCTGGGTTATTTAAAATGGAAAATTAATAATTATAACCCTTATACTATTCATCTATGGCAAATATGGTCCTTGTGTTAACATTGTGATATTTACAGGTTCAGCCCCTCAAAATCCAAAAATTACAAAATAGTCCTTATGCTTATTTCTTAAAAACCAAACCGGATCCCATAAACTAAATAAAACCCACTACTACCCAACCCAAACCCTTTATTTAAACAAACCCAGCCCAATCACCACAACCTTTGACCCGGCCCAACCCCAACTTAAATAACTAATACCAGGGTTTGACCCTAGTCAAACCCATCTTCCCTTTCACACTCACCCCGCCAAAACCACCCCTCCTCCATCACTGCTCCAATACCACTCAACCTTTACACCTCACCCTTCCAACTCATCACCCTAGTCACTAATCTCTCCCCTCCACCTCCACAAACACCCAAATTTCCTTAATTGAGATAACCTGCTCTTGATATTTTTCCCGCCAAAAGTGCCACTTGTTCGATTGTGATGAAATTGGCCAAACCAAAGGTCAAGATGTGGTGGGATATGCTCAGAGATGTCGACAAGGAAATAAAAGGTTATAAAGAATAGAGGAGAGGCAATGTAATAGATTATCTAGAGTAATTTAGTTTAGTTTATGTCGTTTAATTAATTTTCAAATTTCTAAGTGTAATTTTAATCTTTCAAGTGTTGAATTTAGTTGTTCCAGTGTAATATAAATCTTTTCCAATAATTAATTTCAAGTTTTCAGTTCAATCTCAGTTTATGCATTTTTCTTAATTTCAAAAATCTCATGTTTGTTGAATGTTGTTGTTAGTGTTGTTTCTGGACTTCATAGGCTCATATAAGCTCCTAGAAAGCTTATGAAAGCTTTTAGTAACTTTAAAAGTCAGTATAATAGTAAAATTCAAAAATACCAAAAATAGCTAAAAAAAAATAGGTATTAAATAAAAAAATCAGAAGAATGAAGAAAGATTGCAAGGAGCAGGGTTGATTAAGGATGGCCCTTTGGTTTAGAAGCTTTTGGAAGCTATAGGGTATGTTAATTGGCCTTGGTTCTGTGTTTTCAGCCTGAGTACAATTGTAAGCAATAATTCCAATTTTTTGGCATTTTACTGTGCAATTGCTTAATACTGCTTATTCCTGCTTTTCTAGTCTTATTTGACTAATATTAGTTGAAATCTTACTTAAAATATAGGTCTTGTTTATTAAAACTCAGAGTTGCTTGTTATTTCATTTTAACAGTCAAATTAGTATAGAGGTCATTTCTGTGTTTAAAGCTTTGGTTATTGATGTTTGATGTTCTTATGGTCTCATAGTATGATAAAATAGTGTTTAGAATCAGTAACATAGATTGAATTAGTAATATGCTTTGAAAATCAGAAAATCAGTATCATAAAGGAGTGTTTGGATTTGCTGATTAATTGGTAGTCCTGTGCTTACTAGTTGGTGTTTGTTGTTGTTATCAGTCACAATAGTGTATAACAACTCAGAGATACAAGAAAAACATGTGTTCAATTGTTTAATAGTCAACATCATCTTTAATCACCCTCAACTGTTTCACTGTTAGGATTTTAGGTTACAAATCTCACCAAAGTTGTTCAATACTTGTTATAGTAGCTTAATCTAATCTTATTCTAGCTTAATTCATCCTAATCAGTCACTAGGAATCATTCAAATCTCACCAAAGTCAATCCTTGTGATTTTCTGCAAAAGTCAATTCCACAGCAGACCTTGTGTTCTGGGTTGCTGATCTTTGATCAAATTGGACTTCAATTGGATTGATTCTGATGGGGCTTTTCATGTTTTTAGATAGCCAGTAGTGTCACCTTGCTTTTGCCCCCCTAAGACTGCATCTCAGCAGCTTATTTGAGTGCTTAATCTAGCCTGCAAGTTGACCTTGTTCCTGAAATTTCTGTGTTAAGCATTCACAACAGTCAATTGCTTAACCTGCTTAATCTCTTGTTGTTATTTGTGTTTTTTAGTTGATTTGTGGTTATTTTATCATATTAACCTGTTCCTGAACTTTTGGCAACTTTTATTGCTTATTAGCTTATTTTGTGCTTATAAGCAAACTGCTTATTAGCCCAAATCAGTCTATTAGCCTTATTCAAGTTCCACTTTTAATTTTCCTAGCCTTTTAATATTAATTTAGACTTAACTTAAATTTTTCAGATTTTTCCTAAGTTATTTAATATTTTTAATATTTTTAATTAGTTTAAAATAGTAATTAAATCATAATAAATAGAAAAATAATCAGAAAAATATAAATCCAATTTTCATAATTTTCTTTTGTCATTTTTAATCTAGGAAAAATATAATTTTATTTTTAGTCCTTAAGAAAATCAAAAATAGAAATATAGTGATAGCTTCTATTTAATAGAATTTATCTTTTTAAATTTTAATTAAGTAATTTTTATTTTTATAATTTTCTTAGCTTCTTATCACTTTAAAGTATTTATAGAAAAATTTTCAGATTTTTATTTGACCTTTTAGTATTTATTAGAATTTTAATTAGTTTAAATAATTATTAAATAGTTTTTAATTAATAATAATTAATTAATAAGTCAAATAAATAATTTTCTTTTTCCAATAATTTTCTTTTATTATTAGGGTTGTAAAAATATAATTTTCATATTCGTAGGCTTTTTATTTCTTAAAACTCACTTTTTATTTCGTACGTTTACGTTTATTTAAATTTAAACGTACGCTTTTAGGTTTTTATACGTTTCTAGTTAACTTGTTTTTATATTCTTGTTTATATAGCTTGTTTAAAGCTATTTTCTTATCTCCTTAGTGTAATCAAAACCATAATCCCTTTTCTGTTCAATAACACTTGATCACGATCCGTTTTTAAAGCACAATTTCACATCTCGCTGGGACTTAAACGACCCGGGGATAAAACTATACTCCTTGGTTAATTGCATTGTGCTCTTAATTGTTTGACCTTTGTTGACCAACATCCGTGGTCAATATTAGTTGACTGTTTAGCACGTGTCAAATTTTGGCGCCGCTGCCGGGGAGGTGTGCTGCGTGTTTCAAACGTTTTGCTGTATCGTGTCTTTGAACCCCAATCTGTGAATATCTTCTCTCTCTTGTATATTCATCATATATAAAGCAAAACGCTTGTGAAGTTAACTCATTTAACGGATCAAGCACAAAAAATATCGTATTTCTATTTCCCATAAAACCATATAAAAAACAAAAATATTTTCTTTTCTTTTCTAAATATATTATCATATAAAAAATAAAAACATCAAAAATATTTTCCATTTTCTCTGTTAAATAATAAACAAACAATAAAAATTAACCATCGAGAACCAAGACTGAGTACTGCCTAACTGGGGGTACGACCATAATAAGTTCCCAAACCTAAGATAAAAACTTGCCTTTGTATCACTTGCGAATATCGGCTCACCTTTAATTGATAAACAAACTCTAACGGAGGTTCTAGGATAGTCTGACATTAAATTGTCGGACTGAAAGAAGCGGGTTTTTAAGGAGCATTTAATTGCCCACCTTTGCTTCTCCGCCACTCTGTGCGTTTGTCTTTTAGAGAGCTACCGTACGCCTGTTGATTATTAGTTTAAGTTCACTTGTGTTTTTTCTCGATCTTGATTTTAATTGAAAAATTTTGTTTTCATCTTAACTTCTCAATAAATAAATAAAATCCAAAAAGAATCTTCTTACCCCTTTTCTGAGTTTCCTCCACTATAAAGGATTCTTAGACTCGTCTTAGTGCATGCGCACTCGTTCTTCTAGGTCATCAAGCCCTCTCCGTGAGCTTGGAAACATACCTCGAAGACGTCGTAGACGTTCTGCCCCATCAGTCGTATCTGAGGAACGTACTGATTCTGTCGTCATGGCAGATTTGCCGATGAATGAGCTTCTCCAAGCACCCATCGAGGGTTATGGAGATGCCATTGTTGTTCTATCTATCGTAGCTGAGAGTTTTGAGCTCAAAACCGGGTTACTGAATCTTGTAACCTCTAGCCAATTCTACGGTTTTGAGAGGGATGATCCTCATGCTCACATTCGATGGTTTAACAAGATTACATCTACCATCAAATACAAGAACATCCCTTCTAGCTCAATCAAACTTCTTCTATTCCCATTTTCTCTCGAGGGACAAGCCCGGATATGGCTTGAAAAACAACCCCCTCGTTCAATTGAGA
Source organism: Artemisia tridentata subsp. tridentata (assembly GCA_021014915.2). Taxonomy (NCBI): domain Eukaryota; kingdom Viridiplantae; phylum Streptophyta; class Magnoliopsida; order Asterales; family Asteraceae; genus Artemisia; species Artemisia tridentata. The sequence goes on from CP139507.1 coordinate 367,517,829, forward strand.
CATGGGAGGACTTAGTTACAAAGTTTGTAAACGAATTATTTCCACCGTCTAGAACGACAAGTCTTAAAAATGAAATCATCAAATTCAACCAAAGATTTGATGAATCGTTTAGTGACGCGTGGGATCGTTTCAAAGAATTGCTTCGTAAATGTCCTCATCATGGTTTCACCGAGTTGATGCAAATCGACACTTTCTATAATGGTGTGAGCCAATCTGACCAAGATTCTCTCAATGCCTCCTCTGGAGGTAATTTTTTGAGCAGAACTGTCAAAGAAGCTTTAGCGATTATTGAAAATAAGTCTAAGGTCCGTACTGCACGAACAAAGCCATATCATTCTCAGGCTAGTGCCGGTCCTTCTACTTCATCTCCCGTGAGTACTTCTAGCACCGATGCTAAGATTGACAAACTCACGGACGCTATTCAAGCTTTGGTTCTCTCAAGCCAAAAGAAAGTCACTTTCACACAAACTCCTTCACATGCTGAAGTGAAGAAAGTGGAAGTCTGTGTTACTTGTGGTGGCCCTCACGCATACTACGACTGTACTACCACAGATGGTAGTCCTTTTGAAGTTAATGCTATAGCCGGTACTTCAAATCAGGGAGGTAATCAATACCGTCCTCAAATAGAACCAAATTACCGAGCTAGCACCTACCAAGGACCACCCGGTTTCAATCAGAACCAGAATTTGCAAAACCGGAACCAAAATCAACCTCGAATGAACCAAGGTTATCAAAACCAAGGGAATTTCAATTCTGGACAAAATCAAGGTTTCCAACACCAAGGAAACTTTAACCGAAACAATTCCAACCAGGGAAATCATTTTCAGGGAAATGGTAATCCAAATCAAGGGAATTTTCAACATCAAGGTTATAATCAAAATAACCGAATGCAAAATTTCCCTAATCAACATCAAGCCATTCCAGCCCAACATCCATCATCTGATGAGTTATTGAGGCAATTCATGAAAGCTCAAGAGGACACAAACAGGTTGTTGGTCAGCCAGATCTCTGAGATTAAAAAATCTTTAAATGATCAACCTTCGGGCTCAGGAAAACTTCCGAGCAACACGATCGCTAACCCGAAGGGCGATGTTAAGGCGATAACAACCCGAAGTGGTGTTTCATATGAGGGACCCACTATTTCCACTACCACTTCTTCTTCTTCCCCCAAGGTAGTGGGAAGTGAGCCTGAGGTGACTAAGGACCAGGTACTTCCTACTAATAACGGAGGTACCAACAACGTCCAACCTCAAATTGTCCCGAAACCCAAGACTAAACCTCAAGTTGTCTTTGAACATCCTGAAACCCCGGTTGAAAACCCTAAATCCAAACCTTCTATTCCTTACCCATCACGTTTAAATGAGCAAAAGCTCCGCGAAAAAGCTAGTCAACAAATGGATAAATTCTTCCAAAATTTTCAAGAATTACACTTTGACATAAGCTTTGCGGATGCTATCATTCTGATGCCCAAGTTTGCATCCACAATCAAACACTTGTTAAGCAACAAGGAAAAACTGTTTGAGATGGCAAAGACTCCATTAAATGAGAACTGCTCAGCAGTTATCTTGAAAAAGCTTCCCAAGAAGCTTGGAGATCCTGGAAGGTTTCTACTACCTTGTGTCTTTCCAGGAATGGTTGAATGCTATGCCTTGGCCGATCTTGGTGCAAGCATCAACCTGATGCCTAAATCAGTATGGAAGAAACTTTCTCTTCCTGAACTTACTCCTACCTGCATGACTCTTGAGCTTGCAGATCGTTCAATATCTCGTCCACTTGGCATTGCTGAGGACGTATTTGTGAAAGTAGGAAAGTTCCATTTTCCAGCTGACTTTGTGGTTGTTGATTTCGATGCTGATCCTAGGGTTCCTCTCATTCTTGGAAGAGGATTCCTAAGAACGGGCCGTGCTCTCATAGATGTATTTGAGCATGAAATCACATTACGTGTGGGTCATGAAGCTGTTACCTTTAACCTCGATCAAACTTCGAGGTACTCCTCAAATTATGATTCTGAATCGGTTAACCGAATCGATGTCATTGATATTGTTTCAGAGGAGTACTCTCAAGAGTTTCTTGGTTATTCTCATAATTCTGTGAGTGGGGATACCACCACATCTTCTTTACCTGGCATTTCCGACTCTTCCCCTTCTCTCACTCCGTTTGAGGGAAGTGATTTCAATTTGGAAGAGATCGATGATTTTCTCAAGTGTGATTCATTCCTAGAGGGGATTGATGACGCTGAGATTGATCTGGAGGGAGATATTCTTCTTCTTGAGAAATTGTTAAATCAGGACAATTCTCCTCCACTCCCTCCCGTTGAACTTCATAATGAGGAAATCAAATCAGTTGAGAAAACCGATGAATTTCCTGAGGTCGAACTCAAAGACTTACCGCCTCATCTTGAGTACGCATTTTTGGAGGGTGATGATAAATTACCCGTCATTATTGCTAAAGATTTAAGTGATGAGGAAAAGACTGCTCTAATAAAGGTCTTGAAGTCACACAAGCAAGCCATTGCTTGGAAACTCTCCGACATAAAGGGTATTGACCCTGAATTTTGTACTCACAAGATTTTAATGGAGGATGACTTTAAACCAGCAGTCCAACATCAAAGAAGGGTGAATCCTAAAATCCACGATGTTATCAAACAAGAGGTTCTCAAACTTCTTGATGCAGGATTGATTTATCCCATCTCTGATAGTCCTTGGGTTAGTCCCATTCACTGTGTTCCAAAAAAGGGTGGCATAACTGTTGTCACAAATGATGAAAATGAGTTGATTCCAACTCGATTGGTTACGGGGTGGCGTGTTTGCATTGACTATCGTAAGCTAAATGATGCCACCCGTAAAGACCATTTTCCTCTACCTTTTATGGATCAAATGCTTGAGAGATTAGCAGGAAACGAGTACTATTGTTTCCTTGATGGTTTCTCGGGTTACTTTCAAATTCCCATTGATCCACAAGATCAAGAAAAGACTACCTTCACATGCCCTTATGGAACCTTTGCTTATAAACGTATGCCTTTCGGCTTATGTAATGCTCCAGGCACGTTCCAGAGGTGTATGATGGCTATATTTACCGACATGATCGGTAAAACAATGGAGGTCTTTATGGATGACTTCTCGGTCATTGGGGATTCATTCCAAGCATGTCTCTCCAATTTAGAAAACATGTTGAAAAGGTGTAAAGACACCAATCTTTGTCTAAATTGGGAGAAGAGTCATTTTATGGTCAAAGAAGGCATTGTCCTCGGCCATAAGATATCAAAGAATGGGATTGAGGTTGACAGAGCTAAAGTTGATGTCATTGGTAAATTACCTCATCCCACTACCGTCAAAGGTATTAGGAGTTTTCTGGGTCATGCCGGTTTCTATCGTAGATTCATACAAGATTTTTCTAAAATCGCCCGGCCAATGACTCATCTCCTTGAAAAGGATGCTCCTTTTATCTTCTCACCCAGAGTGCATCAAAGCTTTTCAATATTAAAGAAAAAGCTTACTGAGGCACCCATTCTGGTTTCCCCCGACTGGGATTTTCCCTTTGAGCTCATGTGCGATGCAAGTGATTTTGCAATCGGTGCAGTCCTGGGGCAACGAAAAGCCAAACACTTTCAGCCTATTCACTACGCAAGTAAAACCTATGACTGAAGCTCAAACTCATTACACCACTACAGAAAAAGAATTGTTGGCTGTGGTGTATGCCTTTGAGAAGTTTCGGCCATATTTGATCTTGACAAAATGTGTAGTGTATACGGATCATCGGCTCTCAAATATCTCTTTGCAAAACAAGATGCAAAGCCGAGATTGCTCCGTTGGGTTCTCCTCCTGCAAGAATTTGATATCATTATACGTGATAAAAAAGGAGCTGAGAACCTAGCTGCTGATCATTTATCCCTATTAGAGAACCCACACCAAGATGTTTTCGAGAAAAAGGAAATAAATGAAATATTTCCTCTCGAGACACTCAATGCGGTTACTTTTCGTGGAGATTCTACTACCCCATGGTTTGCCGACTTCGCAAATTACCATGCGGGTAACTTCATAGTGAAAGGGATGTCGACCCAACAGAAGAATAAATTCTTCAAGGATGTTAAACATTACTTCTGGGACGACCCCTACTTATTCAAAATCTGTGCGGATCAAGTCATCCGACGGTGTGTTTACGGACAGGAAGCTATTGACATTCTCAAAGCTTGCCATGCTGGACCCACGGGGGGCCATCATAGTCCAAACTACACCGCCAAAAAGGTGTTTGATTCCGGGTTTTATTGGCCCACAATCTATAAGGATGCCCAAGAACTCATAAAAACTTGTGAAGCTTGTCAGCGTCACGGAAATATTTCACAACGAAATGAAATGCCACAAAATGCAATTCAAGTCTGTGAAATCTTTGATGTCTGGGGCATTGACTTTATGGGGCCATTTCCATCATCTCGAGGAAACAAATACATTCTCGTGGCTGTTGACTATTTGTCAAAATGGGTTGAAGCAAAAGCTTTACCCACTAATGATGCCCGAGTTGTTGTAAAATTCCTAAAAGCTCTGTTTGCCCGTTTTGGAACTCCACGTGCTATAATCAGTGATCGTGGTACGCATTTCTGTAATGACAAATTTGATAAAGTCATGCAAAAGTATGGTGTAACTCACCGTCTTTCCACTGCGTATCACCCACAAACAAGTGGGCAAGTTGAAGTTTCAAATCGGGGTATCAAAAGAATTTTGGAAAGGACTGTAGGAGAAAATCGTGCATCCTGGTCGGATAAATTGGATGATGCACTATGGGCCTTTCGTACAGCTTACAAAACACCCATCGGGTGTACACCTTATAAGCTTGTGTACGGAAAGGCATGTCATCTTCCGATCGAATTAGAGCACAAAGCCTACTGGGCCTTGAAACATGCTAATTTTGACCTTCAAACTGCGGGTGATCACCGTAAAGTTCAAATGAATGAATTAAATGAACTGCGTGATCAAGCATACGAGAACTCTTTGATTTATAAAGAAAAGACAAAGAAGATTCATGACTCTAAAATCAAGAACCGCGTTTTCAACGTTGGTGATCGAGTCCTTCTTTTCAATTCAAGATTGAAGATTTTCTCGGGAAAACTCAAATCCCGTTGGTCTGGTCCATTCACTGTTACAAAAGTTTATCCATATGGTACCGTTGAGTTATCTCAAAATGACGGACCAAATTTCAAAGTGAATGGTCATCGATTAAAACACTACTTTGGAGAGGACATACCATTCATGGTTGTCCCGGATCTTCAAACTTTCCCCATGAACCAATGAATGCGGGGATCGAGTCAAGCTAGTGACTCGGTGATCAAAAACATTAGCAAAACATGGGTTCTCACCCGTGTCTCTGTTTTCTTTCTCTTTTCTACCACCTAGTGTGGGGGAGATGGTCTCTTCCACTTACTTCCCTGTAGACTTTTAAATTGCTTTTTCTCCCGGGTTGTTCAGGAACCCTTTGTTACAGTTGGCCGTTCACAAGCGGTTAGCTTGCGTGATAAACCTGACTGTTCGGGAGGAATCAACTTAATTTGGGGTCGAGTCAAGCTAGTGACTCGGTGATCAAAAACATTAGCCCGCACCATATGGGTTTTCACCCATATTTCTGACTTCTTTCAATTTTCTACCACCTAAGTGTGGGGGAGATGCCCCACAGGTTGTATATATGTAAATATGTCCACACAAAAAAAATAAATAAATAAATAAATAAATAAATAAAATAAAAAATGGTTGTGTGTATATAAAATAATGGCTATTCAGTATTTCCCTTTCACGTTCTAAGTGTTGGTTTAACAGCCAGTTCTTTGAATATTGAGGGCAATATTCAGTTCTAAGTGTGGGGGGGAATTCTAGCGAATTTTATCAAATGTATCATCTAGCACCCCCCATTTTTAGCCAAAATTTTAAAAATTTTTTCTCACTTAGAACTCAATAAATGGTTATCAGTCCGCCATATCTAACACACATAAGGATTGGCTAATCCAGGAGCAAACAGCTCTTGGTAAAGATGTATCAAATCCGTTTATGGCTTGCAATTTGCCAAAAATTGTATGGTTTTCGACTCACCATATCTTTATAAGTGAAGAGTTGGCAAGCCCGCAAGGTTATGGCTTGTGGTAAAGGCTTTGGAATACCATAATTGGTAATCAGCTCACCAAAGATAATAGTTGTAATTTATCTAAGAGCTGGCTAGTCCAGAAGCAAACGGCTTCTGGTAAAGACAAATCAAACCCGTTGAAAGCTGATGGTTTGCTCAAAATCATTTGGTTATCATTGTGCCAAAGTATCACATACTAAAACAATGGCTAGTCCAGAAGCAAACGGCTTCTGGTAAAGACAAATCAAAACCGTTTACAGCTGGTGATTTGCTCAAAATCACATGGTTATCAGTGTACCATAGTTCTTACTTGAGCTGAAACATTTGGCTACTCCAGAGGTGATGGCTTCTGGTAAAGAGATACATCCATAAATTTTTGGAAAAAAAGATTGCTAGGGACTAGCAATAGTTTAGTGTGGGGGATTGATGAGTATGCAAATACTCATCATTTCTTTCACATTTGAGCTACAGAAACAGTCAAAAACACTTTAAAAAGTCTAAAAATGTATAAAAATATCATCTGACTGTGTTTTTATAAGTTTCAGGGAAAAACAAACAATAAATGGCATAATTTGCATTTTAGTCCCTGAACTTTCATAATTTGGCAAATCTAGTCCCTATAATCTAAAAAAATGGAATTTTATCATTCAAGGTCCCTAAAATAATCTTAATTGTCAAATTTGGTCCTTGAATGATTGTTTGGGCAAAAATTACAAAAAGGTCCCTCAACTTTGAAAAGTGTCAAAAATGGTCCCTGGGTTATTTAAAATGGAAAATTAATAATTATAACCCTTGTACTATTCATCTATGGCAAATATGGTCCTTGTGTTAACATTGTGATATTTACAGGTTCAGCCCCTCAAAATCCAAAAATTACAAAATAGTCCTTATGCTTATTTCTTAAAAACCAAACCGGATCCCATAAACTAAATAAAACCCACTACTACCCAACCCAAACCCTTTATTTAAACAAACCCAGCCCAATCACCACAACCTTTGACCCAGCCCAACCCCAACTTAAATAACTAATACCAGGGTTTGACCCCAGTCAAACCCATCTTCCCTTTCACACTCACCCGCCAAAACCACCCCTCCTCCATCACTGCTCCAAATACCACTCAACCTTTACACCTCACCCTTCCAACTCATCACCCTAGTCACTAATCTCTCCCCTCCACCTCCACAAACACCCAAATTTCCTTAATTGAGATAACCTGCTCTTGATATTTTTCCCGCCAAAAGTGCCACTTGTTCGATTGTGATGAAATTGGCCAAACCAAAGGTCAAGATGTGGTGGGATATGCTCAGAGATGTCGACAAGGAAATAAAAGGTTATAAAGAATAGAGGAGAGGCAATGTAATAGATTATCTAGAGTAATTTAGTTTAGTTTATGTCGTTTAATTAATTTTCAAATTTCTAAGTGTAATTTTAATCTTTCAAGTGTTGAATTTAGTTGTTCCAGTGTAATATAAATCTTTTCCAATAATTAATTTCAAGTTTTCAGTTCAATCTCAGTTTATGCATTTTTCTTAATTTCAAAAATCTCATGTTTGTTGAATGTTGTTGTTAGTGTTGTTTCTGGACTTCATAGGCTCATATAAGCTCCTAGAAAGCTTATGAAAGCTTTTAGTAACTTTAAAAGTCAGTATAATAGTAAAATTCAAAAATACCAAAAATAGCTAAAAAAAATAGGTATTAAATAAAAAAATCAGAAGAATGAAGAAAGATTGCAAGGAGCAGGGTTGATTAAGGATGGCCCTTTGGTTTAGAAGCTTTTGGAAGCTATAGGGTATGTTAATTGGCCTTGGTTCTGTGTTTTCAGCCTGAGTACAATTGTAAGCAATAATTCCAATTTTTTGGCATTTTACTGTGCAATTGCTTAATACTGCTTATTCCTGCTTTTCTAGTCTTATTTGACTAATATTAGTTGAAATCTTGCTTAAAATATAGGTCTTGTTTATTAAAACTCAGAGTTGCTTGTTATTTCATTTTAACAGTCAAATTAGTATAGAGGTCATTTCTGTGTTTAAAGCTTTGGTTATTGATGTTTGATGTTCTTATGGTCTCATAGTATGATAAAATAGTGTTTAGAATCAGTAACATAGATTGAATTAGTAATATGCTTTGAAAATCAGAAAATCAGTATCATAAAGGAGTGTTTGGATTTGCTGATTAATTGGTAGTCCTGTGCTTACTAGTTGGTGTTTGTTGTTGTTATCAGTCACAATAGTGTATAACAACTCAGAGATACAAGAAAAACATGTGTTCAATTGTTTAATAGTCAACATCATCTTTAATCACCCTCAACTGTTTCACTGTTAGGATTTTAGGTTACAAATCTCACCAAAGTTGTTCAATACTTGTTATAGTAGCTTAATCTAATCTTATTCTAGCTTAATTCATCCTAATCAATCACTAGGAATCATTCAAATCTCACCAAAGTCAATCCTTGTGATTTTCTGCAAAAGTCAATTCCACAGCAGACCTTGTGTTCTGGGTTGCTGATCTTTGATCAAATTGGACTTCAATTGGATTGATTCTGATGGGGCTTTTCATGTTTTTAGATAGCCAGTAGTGTCACCTTGCTTTTGCCCCCCTAAGACTGCATCTCAGCAGCTTATTTGAGTGCTTAATCTAGCCTGCAAGTTGACCTTGTTCCTGAAATTTCTGTGTTAAGCATTCACAACAGTCAATTGCTTAACCTGCTTAATCTCTTGTTGTTATTTGTGTTTTTTAGTTGATTTGTGGTTATTTTATCATATTAACCTGTTCCTGAACTTTTGGCAACTTTTATTGCTTATTAGCTTATTTTGTGCTTATAAGCAAACTGCTTATTAGCCCAAATCAGTCTATTAGCCTTATTCAAGTTCCACTTTTAATTTTCCTAGCCTTTTAATATTAATTTAGACTTAACTTAAATTTTTCAGATTTTTCCTAAGTTATTTAATATTTTTAATATTTTTAATTAGTTTAAAATAGTAATTAAATCATAATAAATAGAAAAATAATCAGAAAAATATAAATCCAATTTTCATAATTTTCTTTTGTCATTTTTAATCTAGGAAAAATATAATTTTATTTTTAGTCCTTAAGAAAATCAAAAATAGAAATATAGTGATAGCTTCTATTTAATAGAATTTATCTTTTTAAATTTTAATTAAGTAATTTTTATTTTTATAATTTTATTAGCTTCTTATCACTTTAAAGTATTTATAGAAAAAATTTCAGATTTTTATTTGACCTTTTAGTATTTATTAGAATTTTAATTAGTTTAAATAATTATTAAATAGTTTTTAATTAATAATAATTAATTAATAAGTCAAATAAATAATTTTCTTTTTCCAGTAAGTTTCTTTTATTATTAGGGTTGTAAAAATATAATTTTCATATCCGTAGGCTTTTTATTTCTTAAAACTCACTTTTTATTTCGTACGTTTACGTTTATTTAAATTTAAACGTACGCTTTTAGGTTTTTATACATTTCTAGTTAACTTGTTTTTATATTCTTGTTTATATAGCTTGTTTAAAGCTATTTTCTTATCTCCTTAGTGTAATCAAAACCATAATCCCTTTTCTGTTCAATAACACTTGATCACGATCCGTTTTTAAAGCACAATTTCACATCTCGCTGGGACTTAAACGACCCGGGGATAAAACTATACTCCTTGGTTAATTGCATTGTGCTCTTAATTGTTTGACCTTTGTTGACCAACATCCGTGGTCAATATTAGTTGACTGTTTTGCACGTGTCAGAGGTTAATGACATATTAAGTTACTACTTCGATATTGTCATTTATTTTTTGTTGGGAATGCTTCTAACACTAAAATGTGACAACATATTTGGGATTACATTAGCTATATTGTAAGGCACAAACATAAGGACTAGAACCGTCATTTATGTAAAGTCTTGTATAAGATAGCCTTTATATACCCTCCTAGACTTCACTAGGAGGGTGAGCCTTGTTTTGTATTTTTCACTTTCACTTTTATCTTCAATAAAACCAGGTTCCATCTTTATCTCTCTACACTTTCTCTCTCTAACCTCTACCATGGAGATGATGAATTTCCATCATCCCCGATCTCCCGATTCACAATAATATAACCAAAACACGTTCCAACAATTGGTATCAGAGCCATGGTATTAGTTTTGGTTGATTTTGTTGTATTTTTCTTGTCAAAAAGGTTTTTTTTTAATCTGTTGTGATACTATTTCTACTGGTCCACCAACTGTCTCATCTCAACAGTTTCATTACACTTTTTTTTATCAGAATCAGTCATGGAATACTGTGCTTACAAATTTTATCACTTTTATGACTGTTTTTCTTTGTATCATCCCATGAATATTTAAGGTCGATTACTGGTCGGAAAATGTGGTCTGAAAATACTGGTCGGAATATGTGGTCTCAAAATGGGTCAGAAACTGGTTAACTACTTGGTCTGAAAACTGGTAAAGTGAACTCGCCGGAAAAGTTATCGGAAAACTCATCGAAAAAGTCATCGGAAGGTTTTTTTTCGCAATTGCTTGTATAAGTAATTGCGAAAAACCCTTTTTTATCGCACTTCTGGATTGCTTTTCGCAATTGCTTTTCGCAAATGTAGCGTTTCGCAATTGACAGGTCATTGGTCAAAGCCTTTCGCAATTGCCGGTCAAAGGGTCAAACCTTTCGCAATTGCCAGTCAACGGGTCAAACCTTTCGCAATTGCCGGTCAACGGGTCAAACCTTTCGCAATTGTTTTTGTGACCAGTTATTGAAATTAAAATAAAAAGAAGGATGAATAGATGAAGCTGTATTCAACTTTGACCACAACCATTTAACCATGACTTGTTGACCTCAGTCAGTTATAACCATCATACTGCCAAAGACACACAACTGTCACAACAAATCTATAACTAATCCTAAACCAATCTCTTAATCACAACCGCAGCATCACAAAAAAAAAAAAAAAAAAAAAAAAAAAAAAAAGACCCTAATTTAAAACAAAAGATCTCAGTTTCATTTTCGTGTGGCACAATTATTCCATTGATCTTAACAGATCATAACACGAAGAGGATAAAAACCATCATTGATCGTGTTTGAAGCCGAGCTTCTATTAATATCCGAATATGAAAGACAAGAAAGATAACAAAAAACGGTATCCTCTTTTCTTTAATTCGTTCAACAAACTCAAAACAACAACGAGAACAAAAACGTACGTAGAACCTACCTGTGACCCTTCCAAGGATAATGAAGCCTTAAAACAAGTTCTTGATTCGGATTGAGCAACAAAGTAGACATAGGTTAAGGTTTGGCGCTGCTTTCGTTTGCGTTTGTGTTGATTGATTTGTGAGATACAATTATGTTGACGAGTTTATTATGATTAGTTGATGGATATAAGATCATTTTGTGGTATGTTGGTTGCTGCGTTGAGGAGATAAGATGGAGGGGGCGGATTATTTTACTGTGAGTGTTTTATGGTTGTGAAATATGCAAAGTTTTATTATAACCGGATATTGATGTGTGTTGGATCAAGTATTGGATTGCTTATTGGATCGGACTCAGAAACACACATCCGATTGGGCTTAAACTGGGCTAAAATGTATTATGAATTGATTGTTGGATCCGATGATACTAATTTGAGCTGAAAAATTATTATCAAATATATTTCTAATACATTGAATGGTATAAGCTTTGGTAATAAAAGTGGTCTTTTGGTGTTACAAAATTTTCACGGGGATACTTTTTGACAAGATCGGGATAAAACCATTATCATAGTTCACTTAAACCGTCAAAAGGCTAGTTTTGGGCATATAACCGCAAGATGTGACTACGACGTTAATTCATTATTATTTATTTGAGGTTGAAGTGGAATTTCACGGGTGCATGTACTTAGTATCTTGAAGATATTGGGGTTGGTTGGATGCATGATTCTTCGAGATCCTTGTTCGAGCTTTTAACCATCAAAATGATTAAGACTTGAGTTATCTAGTTATACCTGATGTAAGGAGTTACGTTGTTGTGCTCACAGAGTATAACTATCACTTTAAAGGAGTTACACTGTAGTGCTCAAGTGTCACAAAAAGATGTGGATAATTCAAGATGAGTTCATATACAGTTAAGGATGGTTGGATGGGTATATGAAACGACCTATGCTTTAAGGAGTTACGTTGTAGTGCTCAGTATAGGTTCTTAGCCAGACAATAGTGCAAGTTTAAGTCACAAGCTTGGGTTATTTTACTTCAGTCTCAAGTTCGTCATAGTGGGTTTTCTCCATCAGTGGTCACTACAAAAAGCCGTCAGAATGATAATGGGGTCGGTAAAGAGTTAGATGAGAAGAGTGTAAAAGAGTAGAGATATTTATCAAGCAGTTGATTCTCACGAGCTATTTATGGTACTTCACACATCTTCGACTAATTGGACATACAGGGTTTATGCTGCCTCCGTTTCCATCATAGCCATAGTGTGTATGCTTCCGATTCCGCGAAGACATCGTGGGGGAAGAGAGAGTGGATGTTGTTTGACTTTTCTTGCATTCTTTGCGAAAACACTCTTTTTCCAGATGTATCTGCATTCAGGGGGAAGAAATGTGCACATCGGGAATGCATAACAGATTCACGTGATCGAGCTTACAATTTTAGTACTACCGGAGAGACGTCCGCAGAGATGATCAGTGGTTCAGTATTGTGATTTTGGTGTAATCGTTTCAACTTTCGCAGGTTGTGATGTGAGAAGATCTTGCTGATTTATTGCATGTTACCCACGAACGAAGTTTTCTCATTGAGCATAATCATTACTGAGTACTAGTCAGATTTGCTTGATGTGATTTACGATGTCATCTACAAATTCAGCTTGCGTACTTAAAAACTTCAAAAGTTAGAAGACGTGTTAACTGCATCAAAGTTTCGAATCTGCTGAAGACGGTTGTCAGTTTGGGGGAAGCTGATTTAGAAACTTCACCAAAAAGAAGTATATAAAGAATCCGTTAAAGACATGCAGCATGAATTGGGGTGAAGTTAATCCAGTTCATGCATATTACATCGTTTACCTACAAGTGAAGAAAAGTTCTCAAGCCAAAGTACAAGATGAAGACAAAGAGCGTCAACTGTAGTCATCCTCAGCACTTGAAGATCTTATGAAGACCTTTCTTTATTTGTATTTGTACTTGTAGGAAATGATGTAAGTAATCCCATATGTTGCCACATTGGGGGAAGATTGTTGGGAATGCTTCTAACACTAAAATGTGACAACATATTTGAGATTACATTAGCTATATTGTAAGGCACAAACACAAGGACTAGAACCGTCATTTATGTAAAGTCTTGTATAAGATAGCCTTTATATACCCTCCTAGACTTCACTAGGAGGGTGAGCCTTGTTTTGTATTTTTCACTTTCACTTTTATCTTCAATAAAACCAGGTTCCATCTTTATCTCTCTACACTTTCTCTCTCTAACCTCTACCATGGAGATGATGTATTTCCATCATCCCCGACCTCCCGATTCACAATAATATAACCAAAACACGTTCCAACATTTTTATTTGCGAAAAATTATTTATATTATTAAGTATAATATTCTTAGTTTTTCGACACCTCATTAGTATAAAAATAATTATCTTAACTATTTTTATACAACATACGTAAAATGCTAAATGTTTAAAACATTTTGTATGTGTGTTAAATCAATGCAAATTTAGTACATTTTCTTTTTCTTAAATAGTAATGTATTAAAATGATCTTTTATCTTGTTTAGACAACCCATGGTCAAGCAAGACAAAATGATGTAACGTTTTAAAGATCATGTTACGGATTTTATGAGAGTGTTAAGTATTTTGAGGTGATATACCTTTTACACTTAAACCTTTGGAAAAATAATTGTGTAAGACAATATCTTTCGACACACATGATCAACCAACTTAGTTTCCATTCCTAAGAAGGCTACTAAACCATTTTAAAAACTTGCAACATATGCAAGAAAAATGGTCTATGTCTATATGCAATGCAAACTAATTACTCAATATAGTGCAAGAGATTTAGCATGAGCCTTATAAACCCATAAACCGGAAAACTATAATAAACAAATAGCAACAAGGCATGAAAGACACTTATGCTTATAGATAAAATTAGCTCAACTAAAGATAACAATAGGCATAATAAAATATTAACTAACAATGCAAAGACACAAAGAAAAACAGATAGTCATTTAGCATAACACACAAAGATACCTATCGTAATTTTGTGTATTAAGTATAACAATGTACACTTAGCTTGATTTTATTTGAAAATCAATTATTTTCCATCCCATTTTAAAATTTGATCAAGTTCAACACCTTGAAAATATGAATACATCAACGTGTGATGTTCACTTTGTAATTTGACAACAAATTTGTGCAGTCGGCATGACCGTAAAAGACTCTATGTTACGAATCAAAGACTCTCATAAATTTTACTTTCAATCATTTTCTAAAAGTATTTTTAAACGAAAGTAGACTCAATTACGTTTAAAACGATAGGTAGCACGACTCCTACAGACTTATGATTGATTTTATACGAATTTTTGAAAATTACCCAATTCTGAAAACAGGCAGACAGAGGCACGAAACCTTTAAATACACTATGGTACCGTTAGATATAATGGTACCGTTCTATATTTAGTGGTACCGTGATCTGTTTTCTGATTCAGTTTACTATTTTAGTGCGGCGACACGACGGAAAAATGTAAAATTTAATAAACTAGATACCGAACATATAAAATATATATTAAGCATCATTATCACGTTTAGGACTAAGAAAGACATTTACGATAATACTTATGCTGCAAAATAGTGTTTTGTCCCAAACACTCCTTTCAAAACCGCATGACTTAACGACTCGTTCTGAAAACATGACCGGACACTTAAAACTCTATTCTTTTATTGATTTAAGAAAACCTTCAGGCTAGTATGACAAAGTATACTTAACAACAAAACTTGTAAGTATTAAGCAACTAAATACTTTTCATATTTTATCACTTTCATGGGAAATTTAATACATGGATCGTACTCAATTTTGAAAACCATTTGTTTTAAAATTTTGAGCGACGTGGCTCTGGTACCAATTGTGAAAACCGTAGAGGGGGTGAATACGTTTCCATTTAAAAACTTAAAAACTTTTTGTATCAAACACCCGATCAAGTGTGACGTAATATGAAAAGTGTCAACAATGATCATATAACATCTAGAGATGGTATAAAGTAAACTACAACACAAGCACAATCAAACCATGACACAAACATAATCAACATAACATAAGCAACAAGCCAAACAAACATAAACGCAATGCAAATATAAATATAAAGCGATAAAGAATAAAATAAAAGTAAAGAGATAAGTAAGAAGGCGCAAACAGAACACGATAATTTATAGTGGTTCGGTCACGAAGCTCCTCTTCGCCCTACTCCACTCCTCGAGTACCCAACTCGAGAGTTACTTCACTAATCAACAAGCTCCCTTCAGGCGGAGAAAACCGTACAACGTCGCTTATCCTTATTTCCGACACTAAGTTAAATGTCGAGTACTAATCTTAGCTAGTACCAATCTACCACGATCCACACGATCTACTCACGATCTCCCATTGATCCACTTGATCAATACACTAGCCCACAAGCTACAAGAGATCTCCAAGATCTCAACAAGATCACAATGATCTACTCCCACTTGACTCGATCTACCTGATCTACCCTTGATCCACTTGATCAATACACTAGCCCACAAGCTACAAGAGATCTCCAAGATCTCGACAAGATCACAATGATCAACCTTCACTTGACTCAATCTACCCTATTTTCCCTTGATCAACTTGATCAACACACTAGCTTACAAGCTACAAGAGATATTCAATATCTCTATAAGATCACAATGATCTTCTCTCAAAAACTCTCAAAAGAAAAATGAACTTGATGTATACAAAGATACAATAAGTATGTAACAAGTGTTACAAGTGCTCTAACTACAACTACAACACTTTGTATCTTCTTGGATACCTTGTGTTCTTCTCTTGCACTAGAAGAGGAATGAAGGTGACCACTTGGTAGGATGAAAGGATCACTCTTAAACAAACTAAGACTCTCTAAATGATCAAAGAAAGTGATCTAAATAAGAAGAGATTATACCAGAGAAAACTGGCTGGAAAAATCAAGTTGGAAGTGTAAAACGGTCCACTATTTATAGGAAAAGAAAAACTAGCCGTTACAGAGGGACGACACCACTAATTTCCAGATGGCACCACTAAATTTAGTGGTACCGTGGACGTTCATCCGTTTGTTTTTAGTGGGAAAGGTTTATTTGGGAATGTTTAGAGCTGTTTTGGGGGGAAAATGACTGTTGGGATTTTTAAACTTATTTTTCAAAATAAAACATTTCTTTTTAATTCAAAAATAATTTGTAAAATGTATTTTTGAAAAAATGTTTTGTCACATTAAAAATGTGAAGTTTAGAGAAAAATATATTCCTTTGATCATTTGTCAAGTAGTAGATTTGTTTGTCCATACCTTGAGTGATTTACGTCGGGATGAAAATCTACGACTTTGTTGAAGCATACTTGAGACGTCAGGAGGTGTTGATGTAAGTATGCATTGATGATTTGTGTTTACAAGTAACTTGCACATTATACGTTATGTATTACAAGTTACATGTTTGTCATTATTAAAATAGAAGAAACCGTTTAGTTTAAATATCGTAATATTTGAACTAACAGGTAATATACTGAGCACGGTGTTATGCAGGCACGGATGGCGTAATGTGGTATGGTGTAAAATCATTCATTTTGAAAGTGTAGTTATGGTCCAATGTTTGAAAATATTTGGTTCTCTATAACCATGTCTCTGATGCCAATCTGTAACACCCCCTAAATTTTGAGTTAACAGCGGAAGACTAATTGGGGTATTACGGGGAGGATCATAGTCATAATCATAGAAAATGGCTAAAAAAGAGGCGTTTTGAAAGTAATTGTCATTCATATAATAATTCAGTTAGAAAAAAGTGAAATATCGGAGTTGTGAAATCCCATAAAAGGAGATAGTAGTTTGAAATGAATGACATAATTTATTTTACACCATATGAAAACTATAAGTTTATTGCCCGCTCCGTACCTTGTCTGCTCCGCTAATTACCTGAGATAAACATGCTAAAAGTCAACAAAATTGTTGAGTGAAATCATAGAGTTTGTAATAGTAATCAGTTTGAAACACATGTAGTGATTGTCTGTGAATTACAATCATTGTTGTAAATGGTGATATTGCGGTTGGATATATTGCCCTAAGTCTCATGACACGCAAACGTTAACAGTGTACCGTAAAATGGTGGTGAACACACCAAATTAATGGTGTGAGTTATGGCCCTCGTGTAGGAGATTGCCATCTTTCTAGTTCCTTCAAATATAATGCATTGCGACTAATCCGACTAGCAACTAAGGCTATCCGTCAGGTATTAGTGGAATAGGCAGTCAGCCTCTAATAGTTGTATTCACTATATTCGCGTTCACTCGCAAGTGATTAATGGTTCATAATGTGAGGGGCTTGTGGCAATAGTGGTAACTTAGGCAATATCAATCACGTGTGGCATACATAAAATACTTTTATTCTATTTGTAGCATGTATCTCCCCCAAGGAGTATAAAGTTGTTAAATGAGTAAAAGTGGGGCTATGACTCACCTTGTGTGTAACTGGCAAGGTGAAATGTGAAATCAAGTGAGTTACGGGAACGGCTCCAACACACGACCTGAATAATAGTGAAGTATGAGAATTTGATACTTTTGACTTAATATGAACAATGAGTGTGAAAATGAGTAACGGATAACGATTTGATTTGTGATGTGAGTGTGTGATATGCTTAAAAGGCTTAAAGTTCAAAAATAATATTATACATAATATTATCTTGTTTTTATGTCTTTGAAATCATAAATATCGTTTCCTCGAAAGTGGTTGAACGAAACGTTAAGTTAAATCGTTAAAATTCGTTATATAAATATAACGTAATGTGATTAAATATTGTACGAATCGTAAAAATGTACGTGATTGTGTTGAAAAGTGAAAAATATGAATTAGAATTGAATATGATATAAAGTTACAGTTTGGTCCATGTACTTATACAATTTTTACACTTTTTACCCTAACGGAGTTAGTTTTGCACCGTTAGTCCTTGGTTACTTATTTGTTACATTTTTAGTCCAAAAGTTTCCAAAATGACATATTAAGCTTTCTGTTTATTGTTTGAACATTTTATACCCTTGATTTACTGAAATAACCGTTTGGAACCTAATTTATATAAACTTTACACTTTTAACCCGAATAGTAAAATATTTTGCAAACTTAGTCCAAAATTCACAAAAATAAGGTAAAAAGTTTTCTGAAAATTTTAATAACTTTATTAAGCTTATTCAAGTCTTATCCAACTGCTTATTCACAAAAGTGCTTATTTTTTCGCTTAATGGGCTTTAACAAGCCAAACCAAAAGCCCATTAACGTTTTATGATCCAAAGAGTTTAAAGACAAAGTGGGCTTATCATTGG
This sequence comes from Artemisia tridentata subsp. tridentata, assembly GCA_021014915.2. Lineage (NCBI taxonomy): Eukaryota > Viridiplantae > Streptophyta > Magnoliopsida > Asterales > Asteraceae > Artemisia > Artemisia tridentata. The sequence continues at coordinate 367,536,457 of CP139507.1, forward strand.
GCTTATTTTAACGTCCTAAAATCAATACAAAAGAGCTTATTTGAAATGCTTATCGCGTGTGCTTAAAAATAGCTTATTGGGCTTTAAGGCCCATGCGTATAAAATGTGGTTCAAAAAGGGTTTATATGAGCTTGTAAAGAGAGCTTATTACTTCAGCTTATTTGTTGTGCTTATAAGGAATCGAGGTGAGCAATAAAATTTATATGTTGTGTGTATGATACGTATTTTACAAGGCCATTTCTATTCGATAAACTAAGGTGGTACAAAAAAGAATATGACTTATTAATGTGTGATATGTATTATACGATGCAACATGAAATAAAAATGGGTCTCGATATGTGACAAAATGAACTTGTGAGTGTCGAATCATTGTGTATCTCGATTTTCTAGCCTTCCATCAATAGGAGGCAATCATGCTATACGTAAAATGAATAATAGAAAGCGTAAAAATACATAGAAAGTAATTATACGTTCGAATGAAAATGTGTAAGATGCATGGGATAATATAAACCAAAGGAAAGAATGGAAAGGTGTTCAAAGGACTTACAATACCTTAAAATGTGGGATTTAAACATTCAAATGGCCTAGGAATCGAAAGGAAGGCACTTTACTTGCTAGAACAAGCACCAAAGGATCGAGAGGAGGCTTTACGACTTGGAATGTGGTTCGGACAAAAGGGAGAAATGGTCCTGGCTCTTGAGGCTTTCGGCAAAGAGAAATAGAGTGAAAAAATACTAAGTGTGAAAGGGAGTTAATGAGTATGAAATATATGTGTATGTTCGATATATATGGACACATATACAAGTATATATTGTAAAATAAGATACAAGTAGACATGTACAGGAATATGGCAGAGATTTGGGACTATTTAGAAGATATACAAAGATATTTGGGAAGAGTTTATGTGTTGGTTTGGTTAAGTGTCGAGTGGTATATCTATGTATATGTATCGACATGCCAAAAGTCCCAAACATATATTTAACGTGTGATATTGAGTGAGAAGGTGAAAAACAAACTTGGTAACTCATAAACGATCATAGAAAAATAAATGTGCTAGGTAAAAATGAGTTAAACCGAATTTGGTTAATATGGGTGAAAATGGAACGAGTTTGTACAAGGGTCGAAGGTGATTCACTTTGGACCTCGTTAGGTGCTCAAACATTCGAATGAGGGAGTGAGAGTAGTCAAACTTGATTCTTTGGTGTGTGAGGAGTTGGGTGATGCAAAATGTTGCCAAGATTGTGTGTCGAATTCAGGAGAAATCATAGCCAAGTAAGTGAGAGTTGACCGAGTGAGATAGTATAAATGTTGCATTGGGCTTATGAATAATAACAGGCCAGAAATTTGGGCCGAGAATTGATATAAGGATCCGTTTGGTGTATTATTCGTATAGGTGATGGTCGTGGTCCGTGTGTGAGCTCGTTTCCAATGTTTGGTGAATCACGTATCAACGTGTTTGAGTTATTATAATATAATAAACAAAAATTTAAATTTTGCCCATAAAAATGGTTAACTGAACAGTAATGGTGATTAATATTCGATTAACTGTTACAAATTACTGGGGAATTTTACAGATTGCTACGGGTTCCAGTACGGGAATTTTTGGTAATTCCCGATGAGAACCAAAGTGTTTTAAAAAAATCATTGTTTTTCGGTTATCAGTCATTCATAAAGGACAGGCTATATCAATACAAACACACAAAAAATGTCTCCAACAATGCAAATCGTTCCAATAATTTCATTTGTCCAAAATAAGATAAATAAAAACACAAAATGTCAAAATATAAGTTTATAATTGTTCAAAAGTATCAAAAACACGCATTTGTATTCCAAACCTCCAAAAACGCTTAATGCTCCATCGCTTGTTTTCCTTTATAACTTCATACCGCTTATTTCATCTTTTTAACAACCTCATCATCATTCAAAAGATCTTCAATTTCATCAAAATTTATTTTCATTCTCACCTCGATATTATAGTTTATCAATATAAACGAATTTGTCATATACAAAGATTTAATTTTTTACCTCATCAGATCGTAACATGGTATCTAATCAATTATGATCACAATAAAAAGGAAAAAATATATAGAAAAAACTCACTTTCATGTTGTATGAATGATGGCAATGATGATATTTGAATCTTTGAATGATATTAGTAATTGTAAAACATTAAAACTGATAGCCTGGTGTTATTTGGAATGGATTAAAGGTTAGTGTTTTTATGTTTTAGATTTTTTTTGTTACAGTTTACTAATGGGATAGGCGCTTTTTTTTTTTCCCTTTTTAAGGTTGCATGTATACAATGTCTAAACAAACCTTATAAAATTTCATATTTTCAAAAGAATCAGTTCTTTCGGGAAAGTACCGGAACCGGACGGTTCCGACCTGAACCATACCAAGAACTAAAAATTTGGAATTTTAGGAACTAAGAACCGGAACATGGTTCTAATATACGGTTTGGTTCCGGTACGGTATCGGTATGGTTCCATGGTTCTTTTGGTTCCTCGGTTTTTTTGACACCCCTACTGTCCATGCAACTTTAAACTTTGAATGACGACAAACAAAATTTTGGTAAACCACAAGGACCATCCATGTAATTTACTCTTATTTTTTTGTCTTATTAAAAATTACAAATACACCCTTAATCCTTTTGCTTATTTATATACTATATCGAACAAACTTCTCTCTCTCTTTCTTCTAAAAACACAAATACCTCCACTCCACTCCACCGCTGCACACCACCAACTCCAGCAAAATCTATAATTTTAAGGTTTTGCTATTTGTAGTCGTTAAGGCCATGTTTAAAAGTTAAAAGCATGAAATAAGGTTGATACATTTAATTGATTGAGAGTATAAGTGAGTGATAATTTTGAAGATACAAACCATTTAAAACGAGGGTATAAGCCCGCGCGTTGCCGCGGGTTCTTTGCATACGCAGGTTGGCCAAAAAAAAAGTGGCAAGAAGTTAGTATGTTAGGTTAGTGTGTTATGATGTATTGGGAAATGCATGCATTTGTAAGAACAAATAGGTAACGTAAACATGATAGGAAGTGAAGGTGTCGTATACCATTTTCTGTTTTCATAACGTCATCATTTCTTAGGCAATAAATTGAAAAAGTAATATAACTTTTGTATTAGAAATTGAGAATCGTAACTCGGGTGAAAAAAACTAATGTTTATAAATTTGGTGAAAAAAAAATGTATAAGTTTGGCACCAAGATCTTGTGAAGAATAAGCAATCCCACACAGAGCACAAATCATCATAGAAGCAGTAAGTTCGGTTCACTTTAACATCATAGAAGCACCAATATCCTGTGAAGAATAAGCAATCCCTGCATTTTGTTTTATGGTCCAACCGTACGGACAAATTTTGCGCAGGCAGTGTACATATCTAAGTTTTATGTATGAATCAATTGCTTATGGTTTTATGAATGAAAATAGCTATTATTATGTATGTGAAGTTGTTTTGTTTAATAGCCTAGCATTGCTCAATGTGTTTATTAGAATGGCATTTACATATCAAGAGTGTATCCAAATTTGAAAGGACGGTGAAATAATAAAAAAATGTAGATTGTTATTTAGATGAGTGTTCATGTAATTTGATTGTGAAGGCAGGGTAAGTGAAGCTAGTAATTCGTTTGTAGCAGCTGTGGTTATCCGCATTGTTTCATGTGTGATTCCTGCCTGCTGCAAAAATGTAGGTTTTATGGCTGTTTGAAACAGCTGACATGTCCATGTTTGAAATAGGATAACACATAGGTAGATTGAGCCTTGTTTGTACATTTCGAAGGGTTAAAATGTTTGGTGTATATAGCAATTATGATTGTTAACATGTCTGAATATCGGTGCATCAGAAAATGTTGCGAAACTAAAACAGGGGTGTGGTTCTAGCCGGTTTAATTCCTGGTTGAAATTTCCCTGTGTGCAAGAATGGACAGAAAATGAAGGTTTTATTATGTATGTTGGAAAGGAATGTGATGGTCTGTTTGTTTAATTTTTTTTATGCAATTGCACAATTACATTTTGTTTGCTTCCTATTTTCTTGTGGTTATAAAAGAATGGGCGGAAGAAAGGTTTGGTTTGATGTTGTTTGTTTTTTTGGCAGGATACATTTAAGGTCAATGACTGCAACACCAAAGCTCGATGAACTAAAACAGGCTTATGGTTCCAATCAGCTTCATCATTGTTTCAAATTCTTGTTTGTGCAAGAATGGACAGAGAATGAGGGTCTCATCACGTATCTTGGGCAGAAATGTGTTGACCTCTAAGCAAATATCGAGAGGAGGGCTGAGTTGATTCAAGAGGCGCAATCTTTTGGTCTTTTTCATGATGTTGCTACTGATGGGTCAGAATGCATGGTTGAGACGCAGCAGAGAGAGCAACAGATTTTAGCTTGGCTAAGTGCGGTCTTGGGTTTAGCTCGTGAAAGCAGGCTCGAAAAGCAGCGTCATGTTGGTTTGATGGAGTTGAAGGATTAGGTTGGTTTTGTTTCGTCGGTGATGGTGCTAAGTGTGTTGGTAGGAAGGTGTTTTAAAGTTTATGTTTGTTGTGTTGTTTTTTTTTTTTAGTTAATGATCATGATGGCCCTGATCTTGTAGTTACTATTAATGGATTTTTGATGATCGGCAGTTAATTTGTTTTTGGTGTGTTTATGGTTATTTGAAGCTGATATTAACATACTAATTGTATGAAATTTTATAAGTTAGTCTTTTGTCATTCTTTCAATGTTAAGTATGCATTAGTTTGAGCAGGTCTGTGGCAATGGTTTACAAAGAAGGTGTTTATGTTTTAACACATATTTGTAAGCAACACTTTTGGCATTTCTTTGAAGTATAATTATCTATCAGTTACATTTTTAAATTTCAAAATATCTATTAGACCACTAATATAACTATAGATATAAAGAAAGGTTCATCAAAGATTATATGAACAACGTATCATATGCAGAAATGTAGAACATGATAAACAAACAACAGTTGTAGAAGAAGTTTGGATCATATTACATAATATAAGACATTTTTATTCACATAAGTTGTTTGTGCTGGCCCAGCACAAATATTTTACAAAAGAATTTGTATCTTTTCACACATATTTGTGCAGTTATAGACATGGAGCACAAATATGTTAGAAAACATGGAACTTTGCAACCTGACATGAGGTTTACATGCAGCTGCTGCGTAAACGTTATACAAAAAATGGGGGTCAGACCTAAATGTGCACCTGCTATAGAAAGCATGTGTGCACAGTTAAGGTTTGTGTGCAGCTATAGTTTAAATGTCATACAAAAGATTAGTGTTTTGCTGTTTGCTAGTTAAATATTAACAAAAGACTGGTGCGTTTGCCTGGCATGACTACTTCACGTTCACTTCGACTTCCTCTTTGGAACATCTCTGGGTTTTGGCTAGTGCTCTGTTGAGGCTTCTTCTGCTGCTGCATAAGTTAAAATAAGCAAGTTATGAGTGACTAATAAGATGTTATTTAGGCATATTAAAAGTAATAACCAAGTATTCTAATAACTAACAGATACAAAAGCTGTAGATGACATGTGAATCAACCTTCTTATTTTTTTATTTTTTTAACGGTTCTTTGATTTAAAAGAGACAACTAATAGTAAATTATTGCTGCCAAGTTTTAAAGGCTGCAGCTTAATAATTTGATGCTGTTTTGGATGCTAGTATTGCTCAATAGAAAGAAGTGATAGCAGAATAGCTGTTGCCACTTTGAATGGCTATAATGTGTGGAAATAAGGTGCTCCTGCATGTTTGCCAGATATGACTATTGTGGTGGCTACTGTACATAATTTTAACATATGTGTGTAGTTTGTTTTCATGTGTGCAAAGAATAAGTTTGTAGATTCTTTTTTGTGTTGGGTCTGCCTATTTAAGTCAGCTTTGGGCTACATTTATTTTCACAATAAATTTTGAAAATCTTGATAGAGAAGCAACAAAACATAATGTCTAGGCGGCCTAGGTGTGATCAGCTAAGACTCGAGGCTAATTCAAACAACTGGTGTGCAATGCTAGTTCTATATTGTCATAAATCTTCAATCGAAGACATTCAAATGGTGCAATAGATGAATGTGCTATGTGGTAGGTTGGCTAGGGTAATTCATGAAAAGGCGGCTTTTATTGAGGAGCTTGACAGTGTCGGGAACATTTATGCCCAAAAAACGGCTGAGTACCTAAGAGAGGTGCAAGCAAAAGATGACCAAAAGGTCCTGCAGATGTGCATAATGACAGCCGAGTTGGAGCTAAATGGTCGCGATAAGGAGATCTTTGTTCAGAAGCTCAAGGGTGTAATGGATTTCTGAGTGTGTGTCTAGAGTTGGATTTCTAGTTGTGTGCCGAGAGTCGTAAAGAACCATTAGTGGTTATGATGTGTAATCTATGCTGGTATTTTTAGTTGCAATTATGTATGTGTGCTGAATGTTGTTATGAACACTGGTGTAATGCTTGTGGTAAGCCTTTGCGAGTTGACTTTAACGTACTTTATTGAATAAAAACATATTGCTTATATTGAATAAAGCTGTGGCACTTACTTTTTTGCTTCTTCCGATCTCATGATTCATCTTGAAATAATGCCCTTTTAACTGTTTTCGTAACACTCTCTTTGCTGGTCTTTTGTTGGGACTCTTCTTCATTTGTTATTGCGAGAAGTTCTCCTGGTGTTGCTAGTTTTTATAAACGAAGAGTTAATAGCTGCATACGTAGATGTTATCCTTAAATAAGAGAAACTTTTAAGTAAATAGTGTTACCTAAGCTTGTTTCTATTGCTAGATTTGTTGCTTCACCTTGTATTTTCTTGCTGAAAATGTGGTCCAGTATGAACTCTGTTGTTTTGCTTGATGGGCTGAAATGAAACTGGAAAACATTTCTCTGTCCTTCAATTGCAAAAATCTCAGGTGGTATTTCTTGCGGGTCGTCTATTTTATGTTTTGCAATCAATTCCGAACATGCATATCCGGTCACATCATCTGCTGCTGGGGTAAAGAAAGTAATCGCAGCTGTCGCAGATGGATCTGTGATGAATCCTTTGCAATTGTACCTGTGTATTATTCAGGAATTAAAAGGATAGTTATTTTAAATTTTGTTGTTTTTGGTTGCGTAAATTGATAGAAACTTGGGTTAGAATATAGCATACCTGTAGCATGCTTTCGCCTGTCTTCCATGATTGAGACAACGGTAGATTCCGTCATCTTCTTTTACTTTTGAGGCACATTGATTGCAAGATATGTAGAACCAATCTTTTTTATGTTGATGCTGCTGATTATTGCCTCAGCGGTTAACTCCCTGGAAATGGTTGTGCTAAAATTTAGTTTTGTATAAAACTTTGCACGACAGTTTGTTATTAACATTTGCCCATGCTCTTAATGTATCTGGTTATTAGTTATAAAACATTTACCATGTAGGTCTGTGGACTTTGTTTTAAAACTGTCTTCAGTGGAAATCTGTTGCGAAATTTTTCTTTCTCAGCTTCTTCATATGGTGTCTTGCAGATCCGTAATGGTGGAGTAACAGCATGTCTTGCTTTATACCTGTTTCATATAGAAAAGTTTGAGTTAACCTGTTTTAATAAATTTGCATGAAGACATGCCGTTATTGTGATGTTTAGGTTTTAAGGTTCTTACTGTGCTCTTGATTCATCAGCTTCTGGTATGTGCGGATTTAAGTAATAATATGTTGCAGATGTCGCTATTAACTGGTAGTCTGGCAAAAAAGTGGTTGAGAATGTCACAACGATTTTCTATTTATATACAAACTTAGTTTAAAGTATGAATGTAATACCTCTGTACTTTGATACACGGCAAGAGCTAACTGCAATTATAATTGGTTGTTCCATTGTCTCAAGCCTGGTGTGTCCAAAGTTTGTGGCCATCTCATCCCACATTGTGAATTCCACAACATTACCACTGCCAATATAAGTAAATCATTAGAGAGATAAGAAGGGGTGTGAAAAATTTTGTTGTAATATAATTTTTTATTATAATCGCACGCACTTTAAATTCTCGATGTCAAGTTTCCTGTAGATTGTTTCATCTTCGTTGGCACCTCCTTTTCTTTTTACCTCGCTAACTGAACCTAGACATCCTATGTAATCTGTAAGCAAATAAGTATTAGAATTTTTAAGCATTTGGATCTTAAAGGTTTGTTATATTTACGAAAGTTAACAGCCAAAACATGACCTGTGAGTATCGGGTACTGCATTTTTCCTGTTCCATCTTCTCTCGGGACCCTTGATTGAAGTTGGTTTTATGAAACAAAGTTAAAGTAGTGCTGCGGAATGTCTGCCACTGTCACAGGTTCAAACTTTGTGATTCTTCCAAATCTTAAACTTGTTCTGTTATCGATGGTCTGCTGGTAAGTTTCGGTAGGTTCACACATGAATTCAGAGATCCTGTATACTGAACCTAGATTGATTCTTGGGTTGAAGTAGTCAATGTCTCTGATATTCATATTCGCTTGTATTGCATTACCCTGTTCATATTGATATAATGTTATACGAACTCGAATATTTAGTATGTTTTGTTTATAGTACATGAGCTGTTACATACCTCTCGATCTATCAAGATGCAGCAGAATCCAGTTTCAGTTTTTTTCCCATTTTTTTGGTAACTTACCGAAACCCATTTTCTGTAAACCCTAGCTTGAAGTATCTTGTCGTAAGATGTGGGTCATAGCTCAGCAATTGTTTCCTCTTGCATTGCACTTGTAGTTGCGATTGTTCTGTCAGCAGTTGTAGGTTGCACCTCACCGACTGTACCGCTCGTCGTCTCTTGCATTGTACTGACATCTACAAGTGCTTTGTCATGAGGTGTGACCTGCAGTTGACCAGCTGTAGCGTTCTTCATTTAACTGGTAAGAGATAAAGAAACCAGGTCAGTTATGAAGGAAAACTGAACAGTTGCAGCGATGCAAACATACAGGTGTCAAATAGTAACATGATAAGGTAACTTAAATACTAATCTTGTATAGTAAATTTACCTGTATCTAATAATCGTTACCATATTTTTATGTAAGCAAAAGAGAGCAAAAGCTAAAAGTCTAAACACATAAAGTATATACATATAGTGCAGAAAGTAATATTTAAAGTTGGTTGGGCTGTATTCTTTTCAGAAAGTCTTTGTAAACTATGTTTTTCGTCACATTTGGCGCCTCATTTTCCTCTTGTTTTATAAGAATTTTTATACCGTATGGAGAGGTTGCTCTAGACAGAGCGACATACAGTTGACCGTAGCTAAAGATTGGTTCTGGTAGATATACAGCAATCTTGTTTAGGGATTGGCCTTGGCTTTTGTTGATCGTCATGGCGTAGCAAAGTTTTATTGGGAACTGTGTTCTTTTGAATATGAAAGGAAGGTTGGGATCTTTATGTATTAAAGTGATCCTGTATATAAAAACCTTCTCGCCAACTCGTGTACCAGTAATAATTTGCACTTCAATAAGCTTTGACATCAGATGTGTGACTATCATCCATGTACCGTTGCATAAACCGCCTGCTACATTGACGTTTCTTAACAGCATAATTGGTGTTCCGACTTTTAGTTCTAGCTGATGCGGAGGAAACCCCGAGAGTTTAAACGTATTTAGGTGCTCGGGTGGGTATAACATTTCCGTTTCAGCCCCAGTGTTCCCAGTTGGTATTGCGGCATCATAACTTGCATAAGTTGTTGCCTCACCTTGAACCATTGAGAGAAATTTTGAGTTGATGATGTCCGCGGTTTCGTTTTTTAGACATACAATGGCTTTTTGTTGAAGAGTTGCTGCCGAAGGTGTCTGTAGCGTGGGTTGGTCATAAATGAATTATATAAGCCTCATCAAACCCTGGTCATCATCTTCAATGCAATACCTTGTCGGAATATGAACTGATGATGTATCTTCTTCATCTTCTGGAGAAGCGCTCCCAATTTTACCATCGCCAACATCAAGAAGCCACGATGGAAACAAATTAGCCAAGTTCTTTTCTTCTTCGTTTAAATCTGGCCTTAATAACCTCATATTTTGTTTCAGTGGCAGAAGACGAAAACGTGGCCAAAGGTAGGAATTCGCGATGGATGATGCTATCAGTTCCATTTTTGGTGCCCCCTTCTTTACAGGAAGTGTCTGCCTGAAATCCCTGTCTAAAATAACTGATTTGCCCCCAAATAAGACATCCGGTGCATCAAGCAGATCTTTCAAAGTTCTGTCTAATGCTTCAAAACACCTCCAATCATTCATAGGCGCTTCATCCTAGATAATACGATCTGTGTCTACCAGCAACCTTCCCAAGTGAGTGTTTTTTTTACTTTACACAATGTCACTTCTGTCAATTCAAGGGGCAATTTGAATCTAGAGTGGCCTGTCCGTCCTGCTGGAAGAAGCAAAGAAGCAATGCCTGAAGAAGCTACTGCCAGCACTATCATGCCTTCAAAACACAGACTGCTAATTATGGTTTTCCAAAGAAAAGTCTTACCCGTCCCTCCATGACCATATACAAATATCAGTTCTTGCGTATTTGCTATAGAAGCATCCATAATAAGATCATATATCTGTCGCTGGTCAGTGTTTAGCTTTGGCACATTTTCATCCCTTTCCTGTCTTAACACTTCACGATCGTAGTTCTTTTCTTCCATCAAAAGCCTGTTTTCTAGCTCATCAAGCAATTGTCTTGGAGGTGGTGGGAGACCAAACCCTTGCAACGATTTCTCCCATAGTTGGACAGGGTTGAATTCCAATACTCTGTGAAACAATTCTTGGTATGTCATGCCCCATTTCTTTCCAGTATTTCTCCCATAGTTAGACAGGGTTGACAACTTCACAGTAAGTCAGAATATGGACGAAGACAGACCGCAGTTCCGATGATGATGATGCTGAAAAACACGCCTCTTCAAGTGCTTTGTCCCATTCTTTATCGTCACCAAGAAGCCCTAATGCCTCATACGCGGCTCGGTATGTAGGATACAACACTTGGTTAACTTTCTGCACTTCTGTAAATCCTCTGCATCCTTTTTGATGACAAAGTAGCATTCTAAAATAGAAGAGTTCACCCAAACTTGGATGTATGTATGCTAATCGGCCAACAGATGACTGTGTGGTTCTTCTAGGCTTCCAAACTCTCTGGTTTTGATACAAGACAAACTCTAAAGGAAACTCTAAATAGGTTAAATGGCGGCCATCTTCATTGTTAGCGTTGTAAGCAAACCACTCTGTCAGTGTTGTGACTTTACAGTCATGACGATTAATAACTGATTCTAAGTCATCATTGTCCCGAAAGGTAACATGTTGCATGTTTTCTAGATGCACAGAAAGAATTTGAACTGCAGGCTCTCGACTGTGTATGTTAAATTTGAGAATCCTCCAGCATGCTTCATGAGGACATATAAACCGCCCATCAAGGAAATTCTGTATCTCATCCACCTGGGCCTCTCGATGACCCGAAGAAGTAGATGCCTCACCAATAGATCTAGTAACTCTTGCAAATACCCGGTCTGTTCCTTTTGAAATATACTTAAATAGATACTTTATGAGCATGCTCCAACCACAGTACTCAACATTTGTGTGAGCTTGGAATGCTAGGCAAAGACTCTGATTATATGGGACAACGTAGGTGTTGTCTAATTTCATCTTCCATTTGGTTGTGTATACTTTTGTTTGCCTTCTTCGATAGTGCACATGACCATTGGTGTCAAAAAAAGGTTTGAGGATTGTATTTTTTTGGGAATTTTTTGGTACAGGTTGTGCCTTCCATACGAGGCGCATTCAAATTAGCTAATCCACATGGTCCATGAACCATCATATCCGAGACTATTTTGTATCCGTGCGGATCAACCACTGGGTCCGGTAGTTCTACAGAGATATACTGATCAACATCCTGGGCATTCTGTATTTTGATGGCTGAACTAATCCACACCAGTGTATGGCAATGTGGTAAGCCACGTTTTTGAAATTCAACCGTATACAAAACTGTTTCAAGAAGAAGATAGGCACGACAATCAGAATAATAAAAGCAGTCATTATTAGTGCGATGCACGTTTCTTAAATTGTAAGTAATGATCACAGTATTGTTTATATAAGGTTGTGTGACATAAAATTATTTAACATGGTGAACACGAAATTCAATTATAAAAAAACATGTTTCGTACCTCCTGTGACAAATCCAAATGGCCTTCTATGTTTTAAAAAATATGATAAATGCTTTAATCTTTTGCTCAAAAACTCAACAAATTGCATCTACTCTATCTGAAGCATTCAGCTGCGGATATTGTGCCATATATCTTTGAATCTCAGGCCAATTTATGTTGCATGTAAATGTTATGAAGAACTGGGGGTTGCCAAGTTTTCTGCAAAGTGCCAATGCATCCAAGTAATGGCTATACATGTACCGTGGACCACCCGTGAAAGATGAAGGAAGAATGATCCTCGACCCAGCTTCAGAACTATCACGATCTCCTCTTGCAACAGCGTTATACAGGCCTGATAGATATTCACCTCGAATATCACGCTGATGGTGTCTATAAAAATCCATCCTATTCTGCTCTATGCAACAGTACACGCCAACAACGTATTGCTGAAAAAGGCGGCCTGTGCGGAAAAGAAGATCATACAAATCAGGTCTTTGATGTAACTGATATGTGTAAAATGCGTTCAAGGTCACACGCCTTGCTCTTTGACCTGGGTTTGTAGATTTCAATTTTAATTCCGTGTGAAACCCAGGTTCGCCATAGATGAAGATGAGTGGAAACTGCAATGACATATAAGATTTATGGAGCTTGTTGATTCTTTTTGGTTGCCCACCCTTGTATTGAATAATGACGTCATAATCTGCATCATTTGTAGGACCTCTGTCAAACACTATGTCTCCAAGAGTGTTAGACGTTGGCAATTCATAACCACGCGCTCCTTCAGCATTATAAAGCCTTATTTTGAAGTCCGGTATGTCTGCTTGACTGCATAAATCTCTTGCCGTTCTTAATACACAGACGAGTTCGTTGTGAGTATCCAAAAAGTGAATCAGGCCTTCAACAATTTCTGGATCTAAGGTACTCCGTTCATAACCAGAGAAATGACTCAGCCTATTCTGCACCTCGTTTTGGATATCATAAATATACAGCTGCAAGAATCTAGGCGTATCATCACCAAGAGGACACAGTGATCCAATCCAATGATAGATCTGGCCTAACACTTTGAACATGTATGGGCCTCCTCCAGTGTTGATTGACTTGTCAATGTTTGCACCGAATGAAGTCATTGCAAACATTTGATTATAAGCCCTGATATTTTCCATAAAAGTACTCTTTGAAAGAAGATCTTTGATATACTGAGTTGGATCTTGTTTAGGCTCCATGACGATTCTTCCATCTCCACAACACAAATGGTATTCAGGTCTGCTAGTGGCAGAACCATGCACAATACGCTCGCCATACCAAAAAGCTGCGTGACAGTGCCGACATCGCTGATCACAATCTCCTAAATCTTCATATGAAGGGGTTTCCTCTGCATAAAAAAAATTTTGCATTTGAATAACAGCGATTGTAATAAATTTTTGTTATGGAAAAGGCTGGACCATTGACAACGAAGAATCTTGATAAAGGAAGTTAAATGTTTACCTTCATTTGGTGGAACGCTGGGCCCTTCATGAGGCGGTTGTGAAGCATGGGTTGAATTGTTTAGTGAACTGCATGACCGAAGACGTTCGCGTACATTATGAGTGTTACCCCCAGTTCTGCGCCTTCTACGTCGAGAAGGCTGCTTAGAATTTGCAACGTTGAATACTGAAGGTGGACATTCATTTCCTACGTACACATACATAAAAAATCTTTAAAAGAAAATCCGGGCAAAAAAAATTGTAAAAAAAGATTGGTCATTGGTAATTATAAATTATAAGACACAAAAGTAAGCGGTCACCTTCATTTGGCAACACACTCTGGCCTTCACCAGAGACAGTTCGACTGTTGCGTAAGGTGGCATGGCAATTGCGCGAGCCAACACGTCGGGATACATTATCTGCACGATCTCGAACTTTCCCCTGACCTTGTTGGCTGGTCTTTTGCGGCGATGGTGCTGGCCTTGTATGTCGAAAAGGTTCATCAGAAGTTCCAACAGAAATTGTCGGATCGCCTTCTATAATTTCTGCGTAAAAAACAGTTATAAAGGCTTTAGCAAATTTGTCCCTTGTTAAAGTAGTTATCCGTTCTTACACAAAACCTAGTATACAAAAGTAATAATTATAAATATTTATTTAAAACTATTTAACAAAAAAGAAGTTGTTTAATAACCATAAATAATAAGGAAAACAGTTAAATGCCAACCTTCATTTTCCAGTACAGGAACCGCTTCACCAGACACGCCTCCACCGTAGTTTAACCTGGGTTGCAAATTATGCGGCCCAACACGGTTGGGCAAATTATGAGCGGCAACTGGAGTGTTTGTCTGGCATTGTTGGCTAGTGTGCTGTCCTGATGCAAGTAGGCTTGTAGCGGCAGGATCTTGCTTAGAAATTGCATTGTTTATGGGTAACCTAGGCCTTGCACCAGCTGCATCAACATCCGCAAAGCGTTACTGTTTCTTACTATTGTTTATTACAAATTATACAAATTATTAGAAAAAAGCTTGCATATTCACCTTCATCACTTGGCCTTTTCTTACGGCAGGCAATTCTTGATAGCAAAAAAGAAATCTCAGGAGGCAACGTTGGCTGAAAAGATTCAGTAGGTTCTAGAGGTTTGCAACTATCGTTTGGTAAAGCTGGCGGCAAACACCGTCTTCCACCAAACTCATTGCCATTCCGGGTAACACGCTGACATTTTTTTCCCTGATTTTCTCCAACAGCAGGTGACTTTCTTTTACGCCAGGTTACTGTTGATTGCAACAAAGAACTGTCTCGACTGAAAGTTGGCTGAGAAGATTGACCTACATAAAATAAGTAGCAAACGTGAGATCGGCAAGGCATATACGTCACCAATAACCGTACAATAAATTTAATTTGAAGTAACCTTTAGTAGGAAGACCAATTCCTCCAGAAACGTTTGGATGAGGAGCATTGTAAAGAGGCAGTGCCGTTTCGGTGTTACTGGATGAAGCCTGAATCTGACCATTTTCGAAATCATAGATAACAGGGAAACATGGACTTTGAAGATTGTTTGATGGTTGTTTATCAGCGGATTGAGCATTAATATTGTCAGAACCATTATTTGATTTAGGCGGCATAGTTAAAAACAGCAACAAAAAGGCGTGTGTCACAAAAAATATCACACAAAATGTGGCAAACAATACTATTTCAGCCATAGGCATTAAGAACATCGACATTGTCAAATAATAATTGGCACCAGTTGACAACCAAAAGAATGTTAGAACGTCATATAAAATAATCCGAAACTTTTAAACCAAACGGTTAAACATATAACTAGAAGCAATACCAACAACTTCAAGCAAACATAAATAGCCACCCTACCAAGTTTCCAGATCATTTTATATACATGCATCTGAGACTATTCTTAAACACCCAAGTATAAAAAATATCTAAATATATAACTGCAAAGAATACCAATAATCGCAAGTAAATATAAGTGGCTACCCTACTCAGTGTCCACATTGTTTTTGTTGGGTCCTTCAGTACCCAAGAGTCGTTAAAACAAGATTTAAATACAAATTAAGCTAAGTGTAAATTAAACCGAAAACATTCTAAGTCACTGAGTGCACAGTCACTCAGTGAGTTACCTTCAAGATGCTCAGGACGAGTTTAAGAAGAGAGATTCACCACACAGTGAGGCGGTACTCACTGAAGTGTTACTTGAGACGAAGAAAAAGGTAATGGATCAGTGAGCGTTAGAAAAGAGCTCACTGAACCCTAAGTCTCCTCAACAACAATAACTGAAGACTGAAGACAAATGACTGAAGAGCCTAAAGCCTGAATAAAAGGCGGGATAATGAGGGAAGGTTTTAAGAAGATAAGAACAAGTCTTATGGGGGTCAGACAAACCATCCCTCAAGTGGCTAAAAGTCAAAGAAGTGTAAGGTCTGACACTCGTAGACTTTTTGGCGCAATCCTAGTGGTTCTTGGAAATGACAACTACTGTTGTAGTTGTCAGACACGCTTCCTATTTGTTTATGTATTTTTAGTCTTTCAGTACTCTTAACATGTTTGCCTATAAATAGCAAACAGATGGAGAAAAGAGGGTCAGGGTATTTTTGTGCAATTAAAGCTTAGACTTTCACAATACCCCTTTTCTCCTACAAAGAGTAACGTATCCCTGAGATAGCTCAGTGGGTCGAATTGTTACCACTTAAAACATTGCTTAAGTTTAGATAGGAGACACCATACCTTGTCTATTCAATCCCAAGTGTTTGTTCCGCAAAACACTTGGGTAATAGATTCTTTGATTCATTTCTAATAAGAATTTAAACGTTGAAAATACTTGTGTGTTTTTATATTTACGTTTCATTAACTCTTATAATTAATCAATACATTGTATTAGTCATAAATACAAAAAGATTAACTTTCTAGTTAACTCTAAGTGTGTTAAGGGAACAACAAGTGGTATCAGAGCCTCTGGTTTATAAAATCTTTCAAAATTAAACAATAGTGCTCAAGGTTTTAAAAACCAAGATCCTACTATGACTGATGCAAATGTACCCCAGCTAGTCGACAAAAAGGGTGGAAGCTTTTCAGCTGTTGCCCCACGACTTGAAGCCGGTAAATTTAGCAAGTGGAAAAAGCGAATGCTTTGCTACTTGACTGGTATGGAACCATACTACATCTCTTGTGTCAAATATGGTCCCAATGTCCCAAAGACTGCTGAAGGGCTAAACAAGCCTGAGGCTCAATGGACCATTGATGAGAGGAGGGTGGTCAATCAAGACCAACGCCTGAAAAGCATCATTATATCAGGTCTTCCTGACGATATAATGGAATCAGTCATCAACTGTTCAACAGCCAAGCAAACTTGGGATGACTTGGTCAATAGCTTTGAGGGTCCCTCAGATACCAAGGAAAACAGGGTCATGGACCTGAAACTTGAGTATAATACTTTTAGGGCAAAAGACTCTGAAAGTCTCTCACAGACTTATACCAGATACAAGACTTTGATAAACGAACTATCAAATGATGGTGTAGTGTCGTCTAAGCATGAGACAAATATTGGCTTTGTCAACAGTCTCCCTGAAAAGTGGCTAAACTTCTCACAAGGCCTGAGGAATGCTAATCACATTCAGACTCTTGAGCTCCCTGAGATCTATGGAAAGTTTGTCTATGAAGACAACTTAATCTCAAGGAGATACCCTGACTCAAAAGCTCTTGAGTCCAAAAAGGCCTTGACCTCCACACCCATATCAACTGCTTTTTATACTAATGGTGTTGTGCAGGATTTTCAAGAGGATTCTGTGGATGAAATTGATGAAAGGACTAGTGATGAGTACCTAAAAGATTTAAACTTGGAATTCCAAAAGAGGGCATTCCTTGCTAGTTCAAAACGTTTCATCAAAAGAAACCAGTCCAACTTTTCTAAAGGAAAAGCAAATGAAACCACTGAATGTTTTAATTGTGGTAAAAAGGGTCATTTTGCTAGGGACTGTTATTCTAAAACCATCTCAGAACCCTCTTACAAATTTTTAGGAAATAGTTCCTCAGGAACTGGCAAGTTTCAACCTAGAATGTTTCAGTCGACCCAACAATTTCAAAACAAGGGTCAAAAAGACTTTGAAGCAAAATATAGGAAAGCTAAGGCTAAGCTTGCAATTCTTGAAACTAATCCATCTATGTCTCAGGCTGCTCAAACATCCAAACCTGTCCAGGCAAAGAACAAGGTTTTAGTAGCTGAAGCTTATGACTGGGATAAAGAAGAGGTCTCCTCAGATGAGGAAATTAGAGTGAGTGCACTGATGGCACTCTCTGAAGGTGATCAGGTGGCTGTTGGGAAAAGCCATGAAAGGAATGGAGAGTGGGTAAACATCACCATGAAGAAGGTAAACACTTTTCTTTCTATGGATGATGATTCTAATTGGCAGTCTTACATGAATTATATTTGTGTAGATCTTAAATTTGTTGAGGAACAAAGGCTTAACCTGTTTTCAAAATATACCAACATAGTGTCATAATTGAATAAATGTAGAGATGAATTGCTTGTACTGAAGCAAGCCAAATTAGAAACAATTACTCTACAAATTCAGAACACTGAAATTTTGAAACAAAACCAAGCCCTACAAACTGAACTTAACAAAGAAAAGGTTGTCATCCAAGGCTGGATCAAAAAGAACCCCAAGGTCTTTGATACTGTGGGTTTAATCCCTAGGAAAACAATAGGAATTGACCATCACATGGTTAACCCCTATGTGAGTTCCAGTGAATTGACCTTTGTTCCAGCTGGCATATCATTTGAGTAAGAAATGCTTCCCAAGTCAAATGACTGGATTTTCAAGGACAACCCAGTCAGTAAGTTACCAAACTTTGAGACTGGAAAGATCTTGCTTCCTGAAAGTCAGGCTTTGAAAAATATGCTTGGACTTACTGAACAACTCAGTAAGCTTGAACTCACTGAACAACTCAGTAATACTGAGTCAGTGAATGAGTCTGAATCAGAATCATATCCACCACTCCCACCACTGAATACCCTTCAGGGTGCTGCACCAAACTTAGGCCTCCCACCAATAGTCTACTCTCAACACTCTCCAAAGGAGAGGTCAGGAATGGGAAAAACAATCCTGAAAAGGCCAACACTTAAAGTCTTAGTAAATACTGATGACTCATCATCTTCAGTCCCTTCTGAAGTAATAACCCAAAGCCCTGACTCAAAATTTGATCAGTTGGCTGAAATGGTCAGGAAGCTGGGTGAGAAGATTGCATCTTCTGAGAAACCTTCTCAATCCAAGAAGGAACAAAAACCAGCTTCCTCAAGAACCAAACCCAACCCCTCAAAACCCCTGAAAAGATGTGAACTTTGTAACTATACCAATCATATGACTGATGATTGCTGTAGAATTCTTTACTGCATGATTTGCAAAAAGGATGATCACAGGACCTCTGATCATAAAACACACTCAGTCACATCAAAGATGGCAAGCCATAAAGCTCAGTCTTTAAACTACCCTTATGATTCTAAACATAAATAGAAACAAAAGGCCAAGCCTTTTGCACCTTGCCCCTTCTGTGGGTTCAATGATCACCTTCCTAAGGATTGTCAAATTGACGATTGTTGTGAAAATAGTGGAGGTCCCACTCATGACACCTCAGGACGTGATAAGGACATTCAGGCCAGAAGAGGTATGACAAAGTCAGCCTCTCAGTCCACTGAGTCTACATCTACAATCAAATGCATTATTTGTGGTAGCTCAGTCCACTTCACCACTGACCATAAATCAATTGTAAATGTTAAAAAGAACCCTAAAGCTAAGCCCTCCAAGAAGTGGAGTCCTAGAAAGAACTAACCTAGTTTACTATTTGTGCAGAAACATGCCAGGGATCCTGTTTGGCATCTAGAAAGTGGATGTTCAAGGAGCATGACTGGTGTGAAGGAGTATCTGCACAAGTATGTTGATGAATCAGGACCCAAAGTGATATTTGCTGATAACTCATCTTGTCTCACTGAAGGTTATGGTTCAGTAAACTATAATGGTATAATCTTTACTAGGATAGCTTATGTAAATGGTCTTAAATACAATCTGATCAGTGTCAGTCAACTATGTGATGCTAAATACATAGTTCAGTTTGATGATAAACAAGGAATCATCTTCAATGCTAATAAGGAAATTGTCCTTACTGCACCAAGAAGACATGATGTTTATGTGTTGGACATGTCCAGTCTGACTCAGAATGGAACTTGTCTCTTTACCAACGCCACTGATACTCTCAACTGGCTTTGGCATAAGAGACTCTCCCACCTGAACTTCAAAAACATAAACAACCTTGTAAAACAAAACAAGGTCCTTAGCTTACCATCTCTTATGTTTTCAAAGGATAAACCATGCTCAGCTTGTGAAAAAGGTAAACATCACAGAGCATCCTTTAAAACCAAAACCAACTTTTCTATCAGGAACTGCCTACATCTTCTCCATATGGATCTATTTAGACCAATTAGTCCTAGATCCATTAACCATGAGAAGTATACTCTGGTCATTGTGGATGAATACTCAAGATACACTTGGGTATACTTCCTGATCAAAAAGAGTCAGGCAGCTGAAACAATAATGTCCTTTGTTAGGAACATTGAAAATCAAAATGACATCAATGTCAAATAGATTAGGACTGACAATGGAACAGAGTTCAAAAATTATGAACTTGAATGTTTCTGTGATGAGAAAGGAATTTCCCAAAAAATTTCCTCACCATACACACCTGAACAAAATGGTGTGGCTGAAAGGAAAAATAGAACACTCATTGAAGCAGCCAGGACAATGCTAAATGGATCAGTCCTTTCCAAACACTTTTGGACTGAAGTAGTAAAGACTGCCTGTTACACACAAAACAGATCCATCATTGTCAAGAGACAAAGCAAAACTCCTTATGAGTTATTCAAGGGAAGGATCCCTGAAATAAGCTACTTTCATGTCTTTGGGTGTCCTGTGTTTATTCATAATAACAATGATCACTTAGGAAAATTTGATGCCAAAGTTGATGATGGATACTTCCTGGGATACTCCCTTATCTCTAAAGCCTTCAGGGTGTTCAACACTAGGAGACAGCATACTGAGGAAACATTTCATGTTACATTTGATGAGAGCACTGATGCAATCAGTGTCTCTAACAACTCAGTGGAAGAGATAGGTATTGATGAATCATCAAGATACCCTCCTGATGAACATCATCCTGAAAATGGTCCTTCCACTCAGTACCAAGCAGATGCTGACATCTCCTATTACATCATCCCTCACAACCTTCCTTACCCAACCATCACTGAGTTTGTTGAAGCACAAAGTACTGATGAAATCATTCAGTCTGAACAAAGAACTCAGGAACGAAACAATCACAGTGATGAGTCAACTCACTCAGACACTTAAAATGTTGAAAATCATCATGTGTCTGATCCTGATCCTACCAATCAGGCTTCTACAAGTTCTAATCAGTTTCCAAGACCTCAGGACAGTTGGACTAGGTCTCAAGATATAGAACTTGTCAATATAATTGGTGAGCCTACTGAAGGCATGCTCACAAGATGCATGGCTGCACAACTGAGAGCAGCCTCAGCAAATGAATGCCTATTTGTGGACTTCATTTCCACAATTGAACCCAAAAGTGTTAAGGAAGCACTTAATCATCCAAGTTGGGTTCAGGCCATGAATGATGAACTAGAACAATTTGACAGAAACAAGGTAATGACCTTGGTCAAATGTCCTGAAGATGTTTTAGTCATTGGCATGAAATGGGTATTCAAAAACAAATCTGATGAAAATGGCATAGTCATTAAAAACAAAGCCAGACTTGTAGCCAAAGGCTATAATCAACAAGAAGGCATTGACTATGAAGAAACATCTGCACCAGTAGCAAGGATGGAAGCCATCAGGATCTTCCTTGCTTTTGCTACATACATGAACTTTAAGGTGTACCAAATGGATGTTAAAAGTGCATTCTTAAATGGCTCACTGAAATAAGAAGTTTATGTTCAGCAACCTCCTGGATTTGAAAGCCATGAGTTTCCTGACTATGTCTGTAAGCTTAACAAAGCCCTTTATGGACTGAAACAAGCTCCCAGGGCATGGTATGAAACTCTTTCAGCCTTCCTGATCCAAAACAAATTTGTCAGAGGCAAGATAGACAACACCCTGTTTATCTATAAGACAAATAATGATGCCATACTTGTACAAGTGTATGTTGATGACATCATCTTTGGCTCAACAAGTTATAAACTTTGCAAACAGTTTGAAAAATTAATGGCAAAGAAATTTGAAATGAGCATGATGGGAGAACTGACTTACTTCCTTGGGCTGCAAATCAAGCAGACTGATAAAGAAACCTCTATCAGTCAAGAGAAGTATGTCAAAAGCCTAATGAAAAAGTATGAACTCAGTGACTGTGCCTCAGTCAAGACTCCCATGGTACCCCCAAACAACCTTGGTCCTGATCTTACTGGTAAACCAGTAAATCAAACTCTTTTTAGATGAATGATAGGATCACTGATGTATTTACTTGCATCAAGGCCTGATATCCAATTCTCAGTCTGCTTATGTGCCAGATATCAATCTGACCCAATAGAATCTCATATCACTGCTGTGAAAAGGATATTCGGGTACCTGAAAGGTACTCCAAAGCTTGGATTATATTATCCTAACTGTTCAGGTCTTGATCTTAAAGGATACTCAGACTTTGACTATGCTGGATGCAACATGGACAGAAAAAGCACCTCAGGCTCCTGCCAAATTCTTGGTGGAAAACTAGTCTGTTGGAGTGCTAAGAAGCAACAATCAGTTGCCATGTCCTCAGCTGAAGCTGAATATGTTGCAGCAGCAAGTTGTTGTGCAAATGTACTCTGGATGAAAAGTCAACTCAGTGACTATGGAATTCAGTACAAGATGGTTCCCATCTTTTGTGATAATACAAGTGCAATTGCCATCTCAAACAACCCTGTTCTTCATCAGAGAACAAAACACATTGATATTAGATATCATTTCATCAGGGACCATGTCATGAATGGTGACATAGAATTACACTTCATTCCTACTGAATATCAGCTAGCTGATATATTCACCAAGCCATTGGATGAACCAACTTTCACAAGACTGAAAGCTGAACTAGGAATGTTGGATATTGAGAATCAGTCCACTGATTGATTCCATTCAAATAAGTGTAAATTCTAAAAACCCAGGTCCCTGACTCAATGTGTTCTTCAGTGAAATGGATCACTAAACCTCAAGAACTAAACCCAAGTTCCTGAATTTTTGGAACTCAGGAACTAACCCAAGTTCCTGAACCTTTGAACCATCAGGAATAAACCCATGTCCTGAATAAACTGGTTCACTGAATGAAGAGTCATTCAGGGCCCTCAGAAGACATTCAATGCTAACTTAAATGCTCTAAGTATCTAGTTAGTAAATGTCCGAGGTTGGTAACTGAATTCTTATTTAATATAAGAATATTTGTTCCTTAGCCTTTCTGGCATCCACCTCATGGGCCACCACATTCCCACTTGGCATTAAATGCCTCTCCAATCACATTACAGATATGTATGACTCAGCTCTGCAAATTACACTTTTTGCAGACGGCGCAACTGTTTGCCTAGTCAATTGCGCCAAACAGGGATAGTTGGGGGGGGGGGGGGTTGGGCATTAAATGCGGATCTCAAACGTTTTTATTCAAAAAGTTTTTCAAAATAATATCTTTTGAGATAATAACCGCCTAAATGCCTAAAACACCCTCCACTTCACTTCCCTATAAATACCCCACAAACAAAAAACACACACACGTTTTTTAGAAATCTTAAGCAAATTCTTGCCCTTTTCTTTCAAAGCAAAAAATCTGTGTGTGTTCTTAGCACTTAGAAACCCAGTCCATTGTTTGTAAACCTAGACCTCCCAACACAAAAATGGCTTCTTCTAATGCTATCAAACTCGCCCCAAATGTGGAATACACAATGGAGGGCGTAGACCTTACCAAAAACAACGTGGTAAGAAATTTTGCCTACCCCCAAAAGTTTTGGGCATACAGGACTGTGGTTAAGTATCTACAAAACTGCTTCCTAGCTACGGCGTTTACAAAGACCCCCTCAGTCATATATCATGACTACCTGAGGGAGTGTTGGTGCACTGCAGTGGCAACTAGCCCTGAGGACACCAAAGAGTCCATAATCACATTCACTGTGATGAATGGGAGAATGACCCTCTCCCTGGACTACTCAACTTTCATTAAGGCCACAGGCCTTAACTTCGCTGAAAGTTTTGAGGCCAACCCCACTGACCAAGAGGTAAAGGCCGAACTGCTTTTACTTGGACCTCATGACCCTAAGAGGCCTGAAATGGCCGCAGGAGCTCTATTGGACAAAGCTCCAATAGTCAAAACTTGGTTTCACCCTGTCTGGAGGATCATGATGACATTTGTCATTTAGGTCCTTGGAGGGAATAAATCCTCCACGGAGCAGTTGAATTCATCACAACAATTGATGCTATTCAGTCTCCCGGAGGGTAGAAAAATTGACATCGGAGGAATAATCTTCCGTGACCTCGTCGCCAAGCTCTCAGGAAAGTCTAGGCAAAGACACATGTCTTACCCTAGATTCATTTCCTGTGTGCTTCAGGACCTACTAGGCCCTGACTATGTTAGGCCTGACGTTGAAGCTTCAAAACCTGACGTCTTACACAAGGCCAACTATACTAGTGGCATCACTGAGGTACAACCAGTCGCCTTGACCGACTATATGTTGGTAATAAATCAGGGTGCAAATACTGTTTCACCAGTACCTTCGCCTACAAAGAAGGTGAAGAAGACAAAGAAGGGTCAGTCCAGTAAGGTGGTTAAACCCAAACCACTCGCCACTGAGACTGATGCCTCAAACAACCCTAAACAAGGGTTAAATTTGGCCGAGACCTCTGAGACACCCCTCACTGAGACCCTCTTGACCCAAAAACAAACGCCAACGGAGGTCACTGAGAAATCATCCTCAGTGTCCTCGGGCAAACCCCATCTTCCAGATGACTCCACTGACATAAACAAGTCATTGGAGTCAGGAACCTCAACCCATTCACATCTCGATGAAGGCACTGACAAATCACAATCAGGGCCTGAGGGAGAAAAGGGTCCTGAATCCTCGGTTGGGCAGCACTACTCAACTGGGAAGGGGACCCACACCCAATCACATCCCGATGAAGGCACTGACAAATCACAGTCAGAACCTAAGGGAGTCAAGGACCCTGAATCCCCAAAAGGGCAGTACAACCCTGATGGGAAGGGGGTCCATCAACATTCACAAACTGTGCCTCATGATAGTGCTGGAAAACACCCATTAGTACTTGAAGGCGCTAAGGGGGACAAAGACTCAGAGGGATATAAACCACCCGCTGATACGGAACCCATAACCCCCTCAGGCGGATCCATTCTCTTGGGAACCGACCCCAAAAACCAGGCTGAGAAATCAGTTATTATGGTTAGCCAGGCTGAGACAACCAACTCAGTTATTATGGCGGGGTCAGGACCTGGCCAAAACCAAGGCAAGTCTTCTTATGAAGAGGAGCCGGGTAACCTTTTGGAGATCGAGTCTATGGTGGATATTCAGGCTCTTCTTGATAACGGAACCCATAACCCCCTCAGGCGGATCCATTCTCTTGGGAACTGACCCTAAAAACCAGGCTGAGAAATCAGTTATTATGGTTAGCCAGGCTGAGACAACCAACTCAGTTATTATGGCGGGGTCAGGACCTGGCCAAAACCAAGGCAAGTCTTCTTATAAAGAGGAGCCGGGTAACCTTTTGGAGATCGAGTCTATGGTGGATATTCAGGCTCTTCTTGATTCTGATAATGAGCTCAATGAAGAGAGTGAGGAAGAAGTCTTTGAGGCAGGTGATGATATGGACACTGATGCACAACCTACTGAACAATCGCATCAGTCTTCTCCACATGGTGAAGAATCTGAATCTCAGGCTGATCATTCTTCAGATTCTGAATCATCCTGCCCTCCCGGACTCAGGAAGTATGACAACATTCTTCCTCTTACTGAAAGGCAATTGGTCAAGTTCCTACAAAAGGCCAACACTGCTCTCTTCACTGGGCTAACTGAAGAAATTTTTGACCAACACTGTGAAGCTGCTGTTCATTATGTCAACCTGAAGGAATCAGTGGAATCCTATCATGATGATGTTAATGAGCACAAGTCATCTATCTCCTTCTCCCTGACCAATCTTGATGAGAATCTTAAACTGTTCAACGAAGCTCTCACCAACATACACAAGAGCGTTGAAACTATTCAAGAGTCAGTAAAAGATGACCCTGTGCTTAACAGGAAAATTCTTCAGGCTTATGAGACCTACCAGCAACAATTTACTCAGTTGGCTGAGCTGGTAAACATGCTGAGATCCTCCAATCTTCAGGGACTCAGCTCTATTGTGGACTCCATCAAGTCTTCCCTGGGTCTTATGGAGTCACACTTGGCATCTTGGGCTACATCTTCTTCTTCCTTGGCTTGGAACCTTGGGCCAAGGATGACAGCAATAGAGGTTTCTCAGGCTTCTCTTGAGGCTAAGGTCTCAACTCTTCAGCAGGACACCTCAGACATCAAATCAATGATGACTGAGATATATCAAGCATTCAAAGGTCAGGCTGCTCCCTCAACTTCAGTGAGCGCACCAACTTTCGCTCTCACCTAGGGTCAAGCAACAGTTGAGGGGGAGAGGGTCACTGAAGAAGAACAACCTGAACAACCTCCTTCTCACACTGAGGGGGAGATTCCTGAGACAACCCCATTTTCTCACCAAGACAAAGGCAAAGGCATTCTCACAACCACTGAGCCTGAGCCTACAATCTTGGTGCCTGCTTCCTCTGAAAGAAGGCCAGACCCTGATAAGCCAGTCAGGGTCCCTTATGAAATAAATGGAGTTATGTATCACCTCACTGAGGAACAAATTACGGCTCATTTAGAAAAGGAAGAAGGGTTGAAGAAAGCTGCTGAAGAAGAAAGGCAAAACAAGTCTGCCCTCATTCAGGTTGTCACAGAAGAGGCTGAGAAGATTGGTCTTGAGCCAAAAGAACTTGCTGGAAGAAAGGGTGGTCAGAGCTTTGTAAAAGCCCAGACTGCTGAGATGATTGCTCTCAGGAAGAAAAAGGAAGAGAAATTGAAAAGGGCTGAAGAGATTAGGCAGAACAGGATTGAGAGATATCAGTGGGTCATGACAAACAGGTTGAAGCCAGAACCAATCACTGATGTCAAGATTCATCAAAACACCAAGCCTGCCATTGTAACTGTCTACAGAAGTGCTGACAAGAGAATCTTTGAGGTTCATGAACCCTTCAGATTCGCTGACTTCGGGATCAATGAATTGGATGAATTAGGTCCAATGATAGCGAAAAAGTCAAATGTTGTGGTCCCTGGTCTGTTGAAGTCCCTGAGTCTGAGGTATGAAAAACTAGCAGCAACACCTCAGGAACTTGGTATTCCCTCTCTTCTTCCTGTTTCAGCCGAACAACCTGCTCCCTCTCAGTCTTCCTCAAGAAAGAGAAAGAAGATTGAAGTTGAGCCTGAGATCATGGTCCCTGGTCTGGATTGCAACAGAGCCCTCCCAGAAGGAGTTCCATTCAGGAACAACTTGGTCATCGAACAACCTGAAAGAGGTTTGTTCTTCACTGATGAGTTTAGAGACCCAGCCTTCCAAAGATGGAGTGATATTGACCAATCAGGAATCAAGGCAATGCTGGGTTTCCTCATGATGGCCTCACCAATCAAGACTCCTGAAAATGTGAGGTTCTGCCAAGACCTGAGAACAAAGATTCAAGAGCATCCTGATCAACATGAGCTAGAGTCCAAGAAGCCAAAGCTTGAAGCCCTAGGTTATAAGTTCGATTGAATGAATCTGCCAACACCACCACTATCCTTGTACTATGTATAGTTTTGTTAGGAGTTGTAATAATATTAATAAGATGATGTTTTTATTATTTTAGTGTCCTTATTTACTTTCTAGTACATTCAGTATGAGCAGAAGTCATTAGCTCACTCATAACTGATCAAAAACACTTAAGCATAATTTATATCCAAATAGGGGGAGATTGTTGGGTCCTTCAGTACCCAAGAGTCGTTAAAACAAGATTTGAATACAAATTAAGCTAAGTGTAAATTAAACCGAAAACATTCTAAGTCACTGAGTGAACAGTCACTCAGTGAGTTACCTTCAAGATGCTCAGGACGAGTCTAAGAAGAGAGATTCACCACACAGTGAGGCGGTACTCACTGAAGTGTTACTTGAGACGAAGAAAAAGGTAATGGATCAGTGAGCGTTAGACAAGAGCTCACTGAACCCTAAGTCTCCTCAACAACAATAACTTAAGACTGAAGACAAATGACTGAAGAACCTAAAGCCTGAATAAAAGGCGGGATAATGAGGGAAGGTTTTAAGAAGATAAGAACAAGTCTTATCGGGGTCAGACAAACCATCCCTCAAGTGGCTAAAAGTCGAAGAAGTGTAAGGTCTAACACTCGAAGACTTTTTGGCGCAATCCTATTGGTTCTTGGAAATGACAACTATTGTTGTAGTTGTCAGACACGCTTCCTATTTGCTTATGTATTTTTAGTCTTTCAGTACTCTTAACATGTTTGCCTATAAATAGCAAACAGATGGAGAAAAGAGGGTTAGGGTATTTTTGTGCAATTAAAGCTTAGACTTTCACAATACCCCTTTTCTCCTACAAAAAGTAACGTATCCCTGAGATAGCTCAGTGGGTCGAATTGTTACCACTTAAAGCATTGCTTAAGTTTAGATAGGAGACACCATACATTGTCTATTCAATCCCAAGTGTTTGTTCCGCAAAACACTTGGGTAATAGATTCTTTGATTCATTTCTAATAAGAATTTAAACGTTGAAAATACTTGTATGTTTTTATATTTACGTTTCATTAACTGTTAGAATTAATCAATACATTGTATTAATTATAAACACAAAAAGATTAACTTTCTAGTTAACTCTAAGTGTGTTAAGGGAACAACAGTTTTATATACATGCATTTTACTATCTAACTCTAAGCAACAGTCACAATTGCACATTCTTTTTAAACATGCAGCTTTAAAAAATACTCATAATAGAAGCTAAAAAACCTAGAATAAAAAGTAGCATAGCTGGTAACCCTAACACTATAGGCAAGAAACATCAAACTGAAAATTCAGACAACCTAATTAGAAGAAAAAACAACAATTTCAGACCTATCAACACCAACGATCTGATGAAACAAAGCAAACCCAACCGATTTCCAAAATGTCACCTGACTGGATCGTCCCAAAAAAAAATGATTTAAATATAAGAAAGAAAAAAAATGTGGCTGAAATAAAAGTGGTTGAACCTGGGAAATAACGGGAAAAACCCAACCACATATGACTAAAGAAAATCGAGATCCTCCCACTATGACACTGTTCCCACAATATAATATTAGTTTCCTGTTCAATTCACTGTAGACCAACGCACAAAAATCACTATAGACTCTTCGGAGGTGGATCAGTGACTTATGCTCCATCGGTTTTTTTTTTTTTTTTCGGTGCCGGACCTTGGACCTAAAGAAGAGCTGGGAGAGGTATGTGAGAGACTAGGGGTGTTCATGGATCGGGTAATATCTGCAGTAACTGAAAACCGAAACCGAACCGAACCGAAAATAACCGAACCGAATTCTTAACCGAACCGAATTGGTAAAAACCGAACCGAACCGAACATTTTAATCGGTTTATGGTTCGGTTATGGGTTTAGCATATTGACAACCGAACCGAACCGAAAACCGAATTATAATTAATATTTAATATTTTTTATATATTAATTAAAAAAATATAACTTGACTAACCCTAGGTCCTATGATGTTAGGGTATTTTGTGTTCAATAAATGTTAAAACTTGTCTAGGTATGTCGTTTTGCATATATTTTGGCATACCGTCATGGGGTCATGTGTTATGATTAGTTATTACTTAAGAAAGTTTATGTATCTGGATTATGTATGTTCTATTCTCTAGGTTTAATCATTTGACATACATATCAATATGTGTATGCAAGACTGTTATGGTTCAATATTAGAGCAAATATAAATGTTGTTCAATATTCAAGTACAAAATTTCGGTTTTCGGTTTTGACCCATAACCGAACCGAACTTCGGTTCGGTTCTCGGTTCGGTTCGGTTCGGTTTTCGGTTATGACCCAAAATTTTTTTTTAACCGAACAACCCGAACCGAATAAACCAATTAACCGAAAACCGAACCGATGAACACCCCTATGAGAGACAACTACTTAGATCCGAATAAAGTTCGGGTTATTTTAACGGTTCGGATCTATTGGCCCCCTAAAGGGCCTCCTACCAAGCTATGGTGAATAGTACCCGCTTATTAGTATAGAGATATAATGGTGTCACATCGTTGTCCTTCGTTTCATTCCATCTCGATATAACTTTGTTTCAAACAAACATATGCACTAAAACATCAGATAACCTAGAGATTATTGAAAATTACACATGTGCTAAATAAATCGATTACAAGCCATCCAAGATGCATGCAACTTCTAGTATGTATGAAAAAGCTTATTGTAATACTACAAGAACAAATATGTTGGTATTTACCATCTACCGGAATCAACAACAAAAATATGGATACTTCTCTTCACCTAAAATAGAGCAGCACCCTGTAACGAACGAACCATCCATGTTACCATCTAATCTTCTCTTAGAGTGCGCGTTAACATATGGTCATGTACATAGATTATGTGTGAGGACCCACACATTTTTTCTATATATAAAAAAAATCAACACGGCGATCAGAATGATGCGCTCCAAAGAGCATCTTCCCCTTCCCCACACCGTCGGTGAACCTCTTTTATCCGATCAGCTGACCTGCAGATCCCACTACAGGTCCAGTCGAAAGAAGCCACACAAATGTTCCCTGCTTGAGCCTTCCACTCGCAATCTGCAGTCATACAATGGTCAACATCAAAGGTGCCAAAATGAACGGTCAGATTCAGGTTTTTTGCTTAAAAATACAGTTTGATCCAATTTTGACCCGTTTCCTTATAAGGTATTATTATTCTACCAATTTAACGCTTAGAGGTGTAAAACAACTCCATTTGACCCATTTGTGAGTATCTGGTTGACCTGAAAACTGTTTATCCAATTTCTTGAGGAAAAAAAAATAGCATCATATAAAGATTACTCAAAAGATTGGATTATTTAAATTGTATTTTTATTTTCTAAGAGAATGATTTATAAGGTTTTATGCATTAAAATACAACTAAGACAACTTTCAATCAGTTTCCTATCAACAAATAAGCCAAATCGAGCATATTTGCCACCTTTAATCTACACAAACAAGCTTAAAAACTAGACGGATACATGAACGTTACCGGGTGGTGTCCCACAACATAGCTTCCTATCATCAATATGCTCCACATCTAGTCCAATAAACCATGATCCCAGTGATACATCCTCATTCACATACTTATGTAGCACGTTCCTACAATTGTATCAAAACTTAGATCCCGAAACCAATAACAAGGCTCATCTTTACAAAAATGACAAGTGATACATACTGGTTTATCGAGATATAAGTGGCTAAATCTTTTGAGATGGCATATAGTTGTCCAGTTGCATGTCTGAAATACTTGTTTCCTTCTTCACCAAACTTCCAATGCTCGGGTTCATGATATCTCACTCCCCTTTAAACAAAATTGGTTAATGCTCAAACCCACAAAAATACAACATTACGCAACAAGAAAAGCTATGGCTTACTTATGAGCAAGCACGGGACCAGACTTCATGCATCCAATGTACACTCGTGGATTCACCCGATGCTTGGCTAAAGTTGCTCCAAGTGTAGCTGTCAATACGGTTTAGGTCAGGCCAGTTAGGTAACGGATCACAGTAAGTTTTAGTACATGTAAAAAAATTTGGGTCGAGTTGAATTGACCCGAAACACTTTGTTTTGCCCCTTTTCGGAATTATACAAATATTCTCTCTTTTTTTTGCATAATATATCAACGTATGTTTGCATTTGTCTGTTTTAGCAATTAGTCACAGCACTTTTTTTACACCCGAGTCACTAAAAAATGGCTGTGCCCTTTTTGCGTCATTTGGTAGCCAAAAAACCGGCTTTCAAACATGATGAGTTTTGTATAAAAATGTTAGATTGATATAAAATGTTATGTTTTATATAGAATTTGAAGAAAGTGGAATGCAAAGTGATCCAAATGGGACAAAAACCATGTTAATAATGACTCGGATGTACAAAAAGAAAATATTGGGACAAAAACCATGTTAATATGTGAAGTGGGTTCATATAACCTTATGGTTTTACCTATATTAACATGTACATCGTCATCCACTTTGACATAGAAATCTGCATCCCACAGAGCAACAGCTGTTGTAAAGTATGTTTTTGTTTTGGCTGACAATTCAAGGTACCCCTCGATATGCTCCTGCACACATCAAATTAACATCAGTAAATCTGTTTAGAGCAAAAATCCAAAAAGAAAAACAAGGAGTTTGTATTCTTACAAGTCTCAAGAAGTCTCCATGCTTTCTATCTTCTGCTTCAATAGCTCTATCGAGGATACCACCAGTTGTAGCACTGCAAAATGAAGTCAAAGGTCAACACGATCAACACATTTAGAGTTTAGAGTCTCGTGACTGCATATGCTATAATAGTGTAATGGGTGCTCTTCTTACCCGTGACCAATAACAAAGCGCATAATGATACCCTTTTCTTTCTCGAGCTTCAGCAATTTATCACCTGGAGTAATTAAAACATACAACGAATTCAAGATTGTATTAAATAGAGATCATGTGCAATATGACACATTTGCTTATGAATAAATCACTTTGAGTCAATATTCGATGTCTAGCATATTGAACGGGTGTAATTTGAAAAAAAACAGCTAAAAAATTATAAAATAAAAAAAGGTCAAACGGCCAGTGTCAACACATACAAAGTTACCCGTTTTGACTTGTTACCCGCCCCACCCATTAAGACACCGCTAAGTCTCTAACCTTGAGGCATCCAAGTAGCACGTACGGAGTCCCTTCTCTTTCGGCTACTAAAAGCTGTATTAATCCCTACAACCATCAAATATTTTCTTTTCTTAACCGGCTCTGGTAGTATTAAATCATCGGATATAGGGGAGCCTGTAAGTATGGAATCTTGCATTGATCTTGCTGCAGCTAACTCCATTTCCAAGTTTGATATTGTTTTATCTAGTGTTCTGCATCCATAAAATCATCACGACAAAAGTCCGTTATTAAAGTTAGACTTGTTACACTTGGTTGATTTACTAAATATGGAAGTAGAAACTTACTGGACAGCGTTATGTGTTTTTGAAACTTCACGGATAATTTCTTTGGAATCCCTCTTTACATCCTTCTAACAAAAATATGAAAGACAAAGATATGGTTATTATCGGGGTGAGAAAGATAAAAAGAAAAAACCTAGATATGTTTATGAAGTTGATTACTCACTAATGCCGTGTCACAACCATCTGAAACTACTTGAAGTTCATCTTCTGCTCCGGTTAGTATTGATAGGCCTTTAGGTTCAGGCTCAGTCCACATTCTAATATCATTAACAAAACAGGAACCAACCGTTAGTCTTCTAAAATTTTGACACATTGATTTGACAATGTAATTGTTAAGGCTAAATGTAATTACTCTACAACTTTATTCCAATTTCAACCTTGTAAGTTATCCAACTGTAAATCATCCTACGATCTTAATGGATAGGATGAATGATGGGGAGTATATAAGGGACACTGAATCCAAATGTTGTAACTAAACGACCAACATTATGCAAAAGTTAAGACAAACAGGTAAACTTTGGTTCAGTTTTTAAACTCGCGATAATAGCAAATCTGGCAAGACATTTAAAACAGAAATCTTCAAAAATTTCATGGGGAAAAGTTAATCTTCAACATGGAAGTGATAAAGTTGCCCGGATTTATCAAATAGCATGAAACTATTAAAAATCCATACCCAACACGAAAATGGATCCAAAATGAGAGCCTATTCTGTTTCAAACTAGCTTACTCTTACATAAAGTTTGTGCAATACTAATCAATATCAGTACAAGATTTAAGAATTTCAAGTAACTAAATCAACTCTAAAACTTTAATTAGTACGAATCCAAATACATATTGGTAAAATTTGCAAGATTCATCAATTTCAGGACACATATTAACTCTAGGAGCACCTAAATTAGACCAATCCCATATCAAGATCAGAAAAATTGCAACTTTTCAAGATTAGGTCATTTCTAACAATCATATAAACTCTATGAACACCAAATCCTTCAACCCATATCAGATCACTAAACTTTTTACATGGTTCAAGATCATGAATACCAATCAGATTCATTAATTTCCAAGGAGCATAAAAAACTTACTAGAATCAATTACTTCAAGTAAACATATGAACTCTAAGATTACTAAATCTATCCAACCAAACCGATATCAATATTTAAGTTAGTAAATACATCCATAATCATTACACACACATTACAAATATTTATTATTCAAGTAAACAACACATAACTACTTAATCATTTCAATACACAAATAGTAGGTAGGGTCAATACAAATATATAAAAAAGCATAAGAAAAAAACCTGTCGGTGAAGAGCATTCCGGCAAAGAAACAACCAGCACACAAGAACAATGTCAATTGTTTTGACACCAAACTTCTTGAATTACTACTTTTCCAAGACATTTTACTAAACCAATCTTTGTATGCTACCACAAATAACTAATTTAACATCAAGATCATAACATAATCAGGATTTATGATAATGATTCCAAACTTCAAAAAAAAAAACACCTTGCTTTAAACCATATACCAAAAGTTACTAATCAAGAAAATGTAGCATTTTTTTTTATTTTTTTTTTTATTTTTATTTTTATTTGTTTTTTTAGTTTCACATCAAACCCATCTCACAGAATGACTCAAATGAATCAAAAAACTTGCTTTTTTTACTTCAAACTTCAAAGAAAGCACATTGCTAATCAAAACTTACAAATCAAGAAAATGTGTGATTTTTTATTTTTTATTTTACATCAAATCCATGTCACAAAATGACCCAACTCGATCAAGATTTATGATATCAACTTTAAACTTCAAAAAAGCACCTTGCTTTAGACTATATATCAAAAGTTATAAATAAATTAAAAAATGCTTGTTGGGTTAGATGCGTGATGCTTGTCTTATAAATTGGGGAAGGAGGTTGAAGGCAGGTGAGGTGGTGATATACTAATAGACAAACAATTAAAGAGAAGTAGACCCACTAACATACACACACAACAGAAAGTGAAAGTGCAAGTGCTTCTTGCCTCTACAAACAACTTGCAATAATATAGGAAATATTCTCCATTTCTTGGAATAAAAGGTTTGTTTAAGCACATCCTGATTTACTTTTTATGGAGACATCAAACATGAGTGCTTTTTAAAAGTGTTTTTGTGTTTATTTTGAAATTATGTACTCCGTAAGTTAATAGTTTAATTTAAAATTTTCCATTATTTGTGGATCGGTGATTAATACGGAGCATCATTTTTACAGCCATCATGAATGTGGGCAATTCAAAAAGCATCTTTACATCGGCACTACATGAAAATAAACTGGTTGAGATGAGGTGTAAACATATTTTTGGTTGTGTTTGAGCTAACTATTCCGTTTCAAACTAGCTTAATCGCATCACATTTTCACTTACTAATCTATTTTTTTCTGTTAAAGTTAAGGAAAGACAACTCTTACATAAAGTTCATGCAATACTAATAAGTAATCAATATCGGTACAAGATTTAAGAATTTCAAGTAACTACATCAACTGTAAATCTTTAATTAGTACAAATCCAAATACGTATTGGTAAAATTTGCAAGATTCAACAATTTCAGGACACATATTAGGAGCACCTAAATTAGACCAATCCCATATCAAGATCACAAAATTGCAACTTTTCAAGATTAGCTGATTTCAAAGAATCATATAAATTCTATGAAACTAAATCCTCCAACCCATATCAGATCACTAAACTTGTTACAAGGTTCAAGATCAATAACACCTATTTGATTCATTAATTTCCAGGAAGCATATAAAAAACTTACTGGATTAAAGAACTTCAAGTAAACCTAGGAACTCTTAGATTACTAAATCTATCCAAACCGAAATCAAAATCACAAAATCTACAAGATTAACTTAAAAGGTTAGTAAATGCATCCATAATCATTTCACACAGATTACAAATATTATTACTCCGTATTAAAGTAACAACACATAACTACTTAATCATTTCAATATACAAATAGTAGGTAGGGTCAATAAAAATATATAAAAAAGCATAAGAAAAAAACCTGTCGGTGAAGAGCATTCCGGCAAAGAAACAACCAGCACACAAGAACAATGTCAATTGTTTTGACACTAAACTTCTTGAATTACTACTTTTCCAAGACATTTTACAAAACCAATCTTTTTATACCACCAAAAACAACTAATTGAACATCAAAATCATAACACAATCAAGATTTTATGATATTGACTTCAAACTTCAAAACAAAACACCTTGCTTAAAACCATATACCAAAAGTTACAAATCAAGAAAATGTAGCAAAATTTTCACCTTTTTTTTAATTCGAAATCAAACCCATCTCACAAAATAACTCAACTCAATCAAAAAACTTTCTTTTTAACTTCAAACTTCAAAAAAGCACCTTGCTAATCAAAACATACAAATCAAGAAAATGTAGGAAAAAATTTCACTTTTTTTATTAATTTGAAATCAAACCCATCTCACAAAATGACCCAACTCAATCAAGATTTATGATATCAACTTCAAACTTCAAAAAAGCACCTTGCTTTAGACTATATATGAAAAGTTATAAATAAATAAAAAACAGTGGGATTTTTTTTTTTCTTTTTTTTTCTGTATTATTATTATTATTTTATTTTCATTTTTATTTTTTTGATATGTTTGTTGGGTTGGATAGGTGAAGGAGGTTGAAGGCAGGTAAGGTGTAGACAAACAATTAAAGAGAAGTAGACCCAGTAACATACACACACAACAGAAAGTGAAAGTGCAAGTGCTTCTTGCCTCTACAAACAACTTGCAATAATATAGGAAATATTCTCCATTTCTTGACTAAAAGGTTTGTTTACTTTGTTTAAGCACATCTTGATTTACTTTTTATGGAGACATCAAACATGGGTGTTTTTTAAAAGTGTTTTTCTCTATACTTTTATCACAAATATTTGATATAATTATAATTATATAATCGCTTAACAACTAAACTAGACGAGTATCCATACATAGCAGCAGAATTTTTAGCGGCAAACAACTATAGTTGCAATATTGTGGTAAGTGTTTCGTGTAACGTTTAAACATAAAACGTGAAAATATCAAAATGTAATTTCAAAAGGTTGTAACATGCGATAATTCAACTCAAACAATAATTCTTAAACATGTATCAAAGAACATATAGAAACATATAGTGAAACTGAAATAAAATATTACATCAATTATGAGATAACTAACAATGCACGTTAGTCGTCACGTAAAACTTCTTGGTACGCGACATTTGAGGTGTAGACTCTTCATTAACCGAACTCTTTGACCGGCTTCACTAATACCATTGCTAAATAATTATGGGCTAATTGTCTAAAAATACATCAAAGTTGACACTTTTTCCTTTTGTAGGCATTCAATTTTTAATTTTCCTATTGTGTGCAAATTCTTTCTTAATTTTTCTATTGTATGCATCATACTTTCTTAATTTTCCTACTGTATGCATATATCTGACGTGCATGATTTAATCAAGAGTTAATTACATAAATTTACATATATCGTCCATGTGGCTCTAAAAAATTACACCATTCTTCCTTGAGTAAATTACATAAATCGTCCATGTGGCTCTAAAAATTTACACCAATCGTCCTTGTGGCCATTCGTCCTTGAGTTAGTTACATAAATTGTCCCCGTGGCTCTAAAAATTTACACGAGTCATCCTTGTGGCTAGAAATAATTAAAATTGCACATAGGCGAGCAGTTACATAAATTGTCCTCGTGGCTCTAAAAATTTACACGAGTCGTCCTTGTGGCTAGAAATAATTAAAATTGCACATAGGCGAGGCTCGAACTCGGGTCTGCTGCCTTACAAACGAATAACTTACCACTGGACCAAGCGTGCAGTGGTGTTATACACTCATTCTTTTATCATTTTATGCGATCTTTTTGGATGAGTAATTTTATTTCACGTTTTTATCCAATCTTTTGATCGATCACGTATACGTTTTTATGAAGCCCCGATGATCCGTATATATATGATCGATCACGTTTTTGCTTCCATAAAAAATTTATCGATCACATATACATTTTTATACGTGATCGATAAAAATTTGCAACTCGTGCCACATTTTTATACGTGATCGAATTGCAAATTTTTATACGTGATCGATAAAAATTTGCAACTCGGGCCACATTTTTACATGATCGATCACGTTTTTGCTTCGATAAAAATGTAAACGTGATCGATACTCTCGGGGCTTCATAAAAACGTATCCGTGATCGATCACATTTTGTTCGATAAAAATGTATACGTGATCGGGCCACATTTAGCTTCGATAAAAATGTTTTTGGTGTTATATATCGATAAAAATTTGCAAAAAACTTTTTTTTTTATAAAGTGAACCCATAAAAATGTGAAAAGAGTTTTTTTTTTTTTTTTTTTTTTTTTTTTTTTTTCTAAATTGTTTTGTACTTCGATAAAAACGTTTTTGCTTCGATAAAAAGTTAGAACTCAGGCCACATTTTACATTGATAAAAATTTGCATCGATCACGTATACGTGAACGGGTCACGTATAAAAATTTGCAACTCGGGCCTTATTTTTGTATCGATCACGTATAAAAATTTGCAACTCGATTACGTATAAAAATGTGGCCCGAGTTGCAAATTTTTATCGATCATATATAAAAATTTGCTAGTCGATCACGTATAAAATTATGGACCTAGTTGCAAATTTTTATATAGATCACGTATAAAAATTTGCTAGTCGATCACGTATAAAATTATGGACCGAGTTGCAAATTTTTATCGATCAACAATAAGATTGCATAAATGATAAAAGAATGAGTGCATAACACCACTGCATGCTTGGTCTAGTGGTAAGTGGTTCGTTTGTCAGGCAGCAGACCCGAGTTCGAGCCTCGCCTATGTGCAATTTTAATTATTTCTAGCCTTAAGGACGACTCGTGTAAATTTTTAGAGCCACGGGGACGATTTATGTAATTAACTCAAGGACGAATGGCCATAAGGAC
The DNA here is from genome assembly GCA_021014915.2 of Artemisia tridentata subsp. tridentata. NCBI lineage: Eukaryota > Viridiplantae > Streptophyta > Magnoliopsida > Asterales > Asteraceae > Artemisia > Artemisia tridentata. Next base: position 367,575,355 of record CP139507.1, read on the forward strand.
GATTGGTGTAAATTTTTAGAGCTACAGGGATGCTTTATGTAATTAACTCAAGGACGAACGGTGTAATTTTTTAGAGCCACAGGGACGATTTATGTAAATATATGATATTAACTCTTGATTAAATCATGCCACGTCAGATATATGAATACAATAGGAAAATTAAGAAAGTCAAATGCATATAATAGGAAAATTAAGAAAGAATTTGCATATAATAAGAAAATTAAAAGTTTGATACCTGCAATAGAAAAAAGTGTCAACTTTGATACCTTTTTAGACAATTATAACCTGCAACAATATAGATCTGCAAAAAGTGAGAGTTTCTATTGAAATATTGATCAACAACAAATCTGTTTACATGTAAGCTTTTATTTTTGTGACACTAATAAAATAATACAAACTGATAAAGAATTATACAAATGCAATATAACTATAATGGTTTCTAGGAGAGATAAAATATTAATACAATGAAATAGCATTATTTTAATGATTGCCTAGAAAAAATTTGATGCGTATATTCGAAAGTGATCGATAGTCTCTCAAACGTTTCATGGCATTTCTTTAAATGATACTTCCATCTGTAAAAAAAAATGATGTAAAGAAATGAATGTTAGTTTAATGAAGATACTAATGATAAAAATGAAAAAGAATTATATATTGAAATTAATATATATACTATTAATGGTTTATGATGTGACAGTAATTTGTATTCTTAAATCCTTTATGATTCTCTAATTCGCATCCCTATTGGTTCACAAACCCAAATTAAACCCGGAACAGTGTTCGATTGATATGGTGCAAAAATCTGATTGGATATGAAACATTTGTAAGTTTACTGTGCAATCTTTATGTCCACTAATACTCTATTCTTCATTGCAGTTAGTAACTATAATAATATAATAACATGTAGCAGACCTAACCATTCTAAAACTTCATATTGACTTGCCATGTGTTAACAACCATTGTACTTAAGCATGGCTATACTTGACCTTCAACATGCACATAATTGTTGGTAACTTTCTGGAACGATTGAAAAGATAAACACTACTGCAACCAACCACATTTTACAACTAAAACAAATCAACCTCTTGAAGAAAAGAAAAAAAACACAAAAAAAAAAAAAAAAAAAAAAAACTATCAGGAAGAAATACATCTGAGGAATAAATATTTCTGAAGGTATGTTTTCTAAAACCTTTGTTCTATTCTGCTTTGATGTATGCATGTATCATGATTCTCATTAGCTGCATGTTTTCATCTTCTTTATAGACTATAGCATTTCTACCCGTATACACTTTAATACTTCATGCATATTGTACCTGGTAAATAAACAAAAAAAAATAAAAATAAACACATTAGTTGTAACATAATGGATCATGAAAAAAAAAAATTTACAAATGAATGTTTTTCAATTGTTGATGAATTTACAAGAGAAAATGAAACAAACATTCCTGTATATGTTGCAAATGAGTCTGTTGGACACACAAAAATGCACAGACCATTTGGGGATGTTAGAAGTTTCAAAAACACTGGCCCAACTAAAAGGGAAAGTTCTGGCCCAACTACAAGGCAAAGTGAAGATGTGTCAACGGGATATTCATTCGACCTGTGTCAATCAAATTATCCAAACTTTCAGCATAAACAGAATCCTCAAAACAAATTGTACCTACAAACTGATTTCATGTCACACAAATATGAGACCGAAAACAAAAAGGAACATATGTTGGAAAGAACGCAATTTAGCCGCCACTTTGGGGAACCTCATTCAACATATACAAGTTTACATCATCCTTGGGATTATGCCACAGGTGAAAATAGTAATTGTAACATTTATCCTTATAAATTGTCAATTGATTGTTTGTAAACTAATTGTTTTGCTGTTGTGCAGCTTCCACAAATACGAACACATTCAATTCTATGGACACTTACGATGCTGACACCCTACAATTACGAGACAAGATTAAACAAATTGGTGCGCCTAATAGGAATGGCAATGGAAGATTAATGGCAGATCAGCAGAGTAGTGGTATGCGTGCTTCTGAAATTAAGGGTAACCTACCTGTTATGTCGGCTGATTAAACAGATTTCTAATTACAATTTGACTGACACATCAACAACTTCTACAGATGCAAGGAATGAAATACAAATGGAGAATATGACAGCTGCACAGGCATTTGGAAATTACAAAAATGGAATTTCAGATATGAGTAGCAGGGCTTTCGATACAAACCTTCATAAGCCTATTTTTGTGGGCGTTTCTGATAGTCACACGATACAGTCAGATAACAACCTGCACCAAATTAGTACCGATATTAATATACAGAAGAGAGGGTCAATCATAAATGAAGAAAATAATATGTTACATACCAGAAGAGCAAAAGGTAATGCAATTGTTCTATAAACTGATAAAAAGTTTTTTAGTTATCATTTTATTTACAGATAATTGCCTTTTGCAGTTGGAAAAATACAAACACGACAACAAAATCTGTGTGATGCCACTATAATCTACCCACCTTCGCTCAATTTCCAGAGTAGCATGCATAATATTTCATGTTTATTTTCGCCAATATTAATGACACACTTATCATTTACAAAAGTTAATAGCCATTAACTTGAACCGAATTTCTTCAAGAATATACTTCTACAAGTTCAGCAAATAATGTATGCATGTTACAGAATCAAACCAGCAATCGTGCCCCTATCAGCAATATGGAAGGGCCTTCGGCTTATTCAGGTAAATATTGCATTCTTCATTACAGGCACATTTATACATTTTCTTACTTTAAATTTTAAATGAAATAAACTTTACTCACTTAATACCCATTAATTTTGACGCAATTTTTCTCAGATTATACTTCTACAAATTCCTTAGATGATGCATATGTGTTACAAAATGAAAGCAACGATCCTACACCTATCAACAACATGCAAGGACGTCCGTCTTATTCAGGTAAAGATTACAATCTCATTTATACATTTTTTTATTTTAAGTTTTAAATGAAGTAACCTTGACTCATTTGGCAAAAATTTACAGAACAACAACCCACTACAACCTTGACTGATGCTCCTAATACATTTCGCCAAACCTGTAGTCGCGCTCTTAATTCCCAAGGTAAGTATATTCATTTACCTTATTCAGGTTAAATTTACTTAAACAGCTACTGTAAATTCACCTTACATAACTAAATTCGTTGCATTTTCTATCAGGTGTTTCTAATCTATATATTGATATTGGCGATCCTGATTGGACATGCAACCACTGCAGGGCTGCATTTTGGTATGGTGAAAGGCTCAAAAATTCAACACCATCACACATTCGTTATAGTCGATGCTGTGGGGAAGGGAAGGTGTGTATTCAAGAAGAAAGAGATCCGCCAGATTCTATAAAACAATTATTCAATGACAGGCAGTTTATGGAAAACATTAGAGCATACAACCAAATGTTTAGTATGACATCGTTTGGTGCACACATAGATGAAAAAATTAATGATGGACGAGCACCATATGTGTTCAGAATTTGTGGTCAGGTGTGTCATTGGTTAGGGGCGTTATGTCCTCCAGAAAATGAAAAACCAAAGTTTTTGCAACTTTACATATACGACACCAGAAATGAAGTCGAAAATAGGTTAAGAAGATTTGGTGGAACACAATCATCGTCATTGAACCCTGAAATTGTCCGACGTCTGATACACATTTTGGATACTCATAATGAGTTGGTCGCATTATTTAGGACAGCTAGAGACATCTGGGAGCAACAAAATGTACCTGATTTCAGCATTCAGCTTTATAATGTAGATGGAGCTCGGCAATATGAGTTGCCATCTGCAGACATCGTTGGTGCTATCGTGTTTGAAAATGGACCTGAAACGAAGACAGATTATGATGTAATAATACAAAAAAAAGGCGAACGTCCTCAAAGAATTAACAAGCTGCATTCAACCTATATGTCATTACAGTTTCCACTTCTTTTTGTGTATGGTCAGCCAGGCTATACGACAAAATTAACATTGGAAATCCGTAATGCACATGGTGAAAAACCTAAGATGTCTATGAACACCTATTACATTTACCAATTACACGAAAGGCCTCATCTTTATGGTTTGCTTTTTAAAGGTGGAAGGTTATTTCAACAATATGTGGTGTCAGTCTATTGTGCACTAGAACAAGATCGTCTTGACTTTGTAAGGGCCAAGCAAAATAACATTAGAAGTGAGTATTTGTCAGGCATCTATGATGCTATTTCAAGGGGAGATCGTTCGGGTGCAGATATAGGTAAAAGAATAATTTTACCTTCAAGTTTTACTGGCGGCCCAAGATACATGTACAGTCATTATCTAGATGCTCTTGCTATCTGTCGAGTTCTTGGCAATCCTCAATTTTTCATCACGTTCACATGCAATGTCAATTGGCCAGAAATCCGCAGATATATGCAGTCTCGCCCACATCTTTCACCAAATGATAGAGTTGACATTGTTGTTCGCGTGTTTGAACAAAAGGTTAATGATTTTCTGAAAATTCTGAAAGAAGGCACCATATTTGGACCTGCAACAGGAGGTATCTCTTTAATATATATCTTATTAGTAAATTTAACAAATAATACATAATAAAAATTATAAATACATACACAACAAATTTAAGATATACATATAATATATATGTATATCACACACATATACATAAACATATAAGTAACTCATATTTTCTTCCGTTTGATTATGAATGCAGTTTTATACACAATAGAATTTCAAAAACGGGGTTTGCCACACTGTCACACATTGCTATGGCTAAAATCAACTCACAAGATACGGTCACCCGAAGATGTGGACAAGTTCATCTGTGCAGAGCTACCTGACAGAACAACTGATCCAGAAGGGTACAAAGTTGTAACCGAAATGATGTTGCATGGACCATGTGGAGCTGTTAATCCAAAAGCCCCATGTATGCAGCAAGATGTGTGCACAAAAAAATTCCCTCAAAAATATCAAGAAAAAACATTCTTTGATAACAATGGCCATGTGCATTACCGTAGAAGAAAGAGCAGACATTATGCAACAAAAAACAAAGTCAAGCTAGATCATACGTACGTTGTTCCATATAATAGGATACTCTGCCTAATGTTTCACGCGCACATAAATGTGGAATATTGTGGCCGGAGTATGCTCATAAAATACTTATTCAAATACATATCCAAAGGAACTGATAGAATTGCAGCCCGAGTCACAAGACCCATTGGTGAAGCGTCAACATCATCCAACAGTCCAACAGTACATGTAGATGAAATCCAGAACTTCATAGATGGCCGTTTTATATGTCCACACGAAGCCTGCTGGAGGATACTAAACTTCCCGATACATCACCGAGAACCAGCCGTCCAAATTCTTGCAGTTCATCTTGAAGGCATGCAACGGATAAGTTTCCGTGATAAAGAACCTTTGGGATATGTTATCAGTGATGACGGAAGAACACTGACAACACTTACCCAATGGTTTGAATTCAACAGTTTATATGAGGAAGGGCGCCATCTCACATACGTCGATTTCCCTTCGGCTTTCGTATGGTATGAAAATCAGAAAACCTGGAAGCCTAGAAAACGCAAAACAAAGGCGTCGATTGGAAGGCTTGCATATGTGCATCCTGCTGCAGGGGAATTATTCTATTTCAGAATGTTGCTGTGTCACCAAAAAGGTTGCAGATCATTCACAGAAGTTAGAAAAGTAAACAACACAATTTTTCCTACTTATCGAGCAGCATGTCAAGCCATGGGATTACTTAAAGATGGCCGAGAATGGGAAACAGCTTTACAAGAAGCAGCTATTTCGGCAACAGCAGCAGAGTTGCGTACACTTTTTGCTCATATCTTGCTTTATTGTGATGTTGGAGACACAGTAAGGCTCTGGGAAAATCACTGGTCCCTCATGACTGATGATATTCCGGCAAGAGCATCTGCTATGACTCACATCAGAAATCTTCATATCAATCATCCACAAATGAAAGGCTACGTTCTGTATGAGTTAGAGGTGATACTAAACAGTAGTTCAAAATCAGTTACTGATTTTGGCCTACAACCTCCTCCTCAGCAGCTACTAGACGACTTAAATAACAGGTTGCTAATGGAAGAAAAAAATTACAATCGCGATGAACTAAAAAATGAGGCAGGTATTGCTGTCACCAAACTGAACAACGAGCAGCAGGTTATTATAACCTTATTGTCCAGTCTTCAGAAAGAAATGAGCAACAATTGGTCTTCGTTTATGGCCATGGAGGCACAGGTAAAACATTTTTATGGAAGACAATAATCAACAAGTTACGCTCACAAGGAAAAATAGTTCTAGCAGTCGCATCATCTGGAATTGCATCATTGTTACTTCCATGTGGCCGGACAGCACATTCGCGGTTCAAATTGTTACTTGATTTAACGGATGAATCAATGTGTCATGTTCAAAAAAAAACAATGCTTGCAGAACTGTTTTCACAAACAGATTTGATTGTTTGGGATGAAGCTCCTATGAATGACCGAAGATGCTTTGAGACACTGGATCGAACACTTAAAGATGTTCTCAGCAATCCGGATAGATTCTTTGGGGGGAAATCAGTAATGCTTGGTGGTGATTTTAGACAAACACTACCGGTAAAAAAAAAAGGGTACAAAAGCAGATATAGTGAATGCATCAATAACTGCTTCGTATCTATGGCAGCATTTTAAAGTATGTAGACTCAAACAAAATATGAGGTTACTGCAGACCGACATTGATGCCATTGAAAAAAAAAAGACGGAAACATTTGCTTCATGGTTGTTAGATATAGGAGATGGCAAAATAGGTGACCGTGATTTGGAAGACCCACATAACGGAAGTTGGATTACAATTCCTCAAGAGTATTTAATTCAAGACAACGATGAAGGCCTACATACACTTATCAATTTCATTTATGATAAAGACACATTAGAGTCAGCAAGTGCAGAAATCTTACAGCAAAAAGCCATTGTGTGTCCTAAGAACGAGACAGCCGATACAATAAACACAAAAGTTCTATCATTAGTAAAAGGCGAAACAACAACTTACATAAGTTGTGATGAAGCTATTCCTCTTACAAATGATGGTGCTGCAAATGAGCTTCTCTATCCGCCAGAGTTTCTAAACACACTCAAAATCCAAGGATTCCCTCCAAGCAAGCTTGAGCTTAAAATTGGCACCCCAATTATGCTGCTACGCAATCTAAACCTAGGAGGTGGCCTCTGCAATGGAACAAGAATGATTGTCACACAGCTGTTTTCAAATTTAATACAGGCAGAAATTATTACAGGCAACAGGATTGGCGAAAGAGTTTACATACCAAGAATTATTTTGAAAAAAACTGATGCTGGCATGCCTTTCACATTCAAACGAAAACAATTCCCACTCAAGGTCTGCTACGCAATGACGATAAAAAAAGTCAAGGCCAATCTCTTAGCAAAATCGGTGTTTATCTTCCAGAGCCTGTTTTCGCACATGGTCAACTTTATGTTGCATTATCACGAGCAACAACCCCAAATGGTCTGAAAATCCTTATAAAAACACAAGAAACCCACCCCCCCCCCCCCAACACAACTAAAAACATAGTCTACAAAGATTTCCTTTCCACAATTAGTTCACCAGAAATTTAGACACTTAAAAAAAATTTACACAAAATAGCCATCATTAGCATTTGCATAACTTCAAATTTGCATTCATTTAGTGTTTTTTTTTTTTTTTTTTTTTTTTTTTTTTTTTTTTTTGCATTCCGTTCAGTAAAATATAATACAAAAGGTATGTGCTCATTTAATTACCTTTTTTTTCGGTTCACATGTATGCTTCCTAATAACTTTTCCCGCTGTTGTTATCACAGAATGGCATTAACCACTATGGCATTAAGCTCTATTCGGGAACTGAAACCTGGAGACAGGGACAAATTGATCGAGGTTAAAGTATATCGTGCATGGGCAACTCGAAATCCTCCAGATACAACTGAAAAAGGCTACCGTGCAATCTTAATAGACAGACATGTAAGTGAAACAAACAGTATACAAAAAAACATTATACTTACTTCCTCATTAACCTTCTTAATACAAACAGGGTGACGCGGTGCAAGCAAACATGATTGCTAAAGACATTCATCATTTCAGGCCTCTTCTTATACCTGGAACAGCATTTCGTATATCAGGTTTCCATTGTATTCCAACAGAAAATTGGCAGCAAACTCTTGAGAACAAGACATCACTCTCATTTAACCCACTCACAAAACTGGATCCCATACCAGCAGAATCATTCCCGAATCACTACTTCAATTTTACCTCCTACAATCAGTTACCTACAAAAGTGTACGACCCACGCACCAAACCCAAGAAAGAATATCCAGTACTTACAGGTAACCAATAACAAGTTCTAATAGTTTTATTCACTATAATTCAAAAACTACATATAACTCTACATATCTTAAAAAGTGCAGATTATATTGGATCTTATATTACATCAGGAGATGCTGGCAATATTGGTGATCCTAACAAGAATCAATCAAGAATCAGAAAAGTTGAGATACAAAATCTAAAGTAAGTTACTTTAAAAAAAAGTATAACACAGATAACCTATAATGCATACTAGCTTCATGCTAATTATTTACAATTTCTTACTACAACAGTCAAAATTCTATTGAATTGACATTGTAGGATCAGCTTGCCGACAATTTTCCAAAAGAAGCTATTGAAGCACTTGAAAGGCCTATCATAATAGCTGTCAGCTCATGCAGGGTTTCAAAGTTTCAAAACAGAGGTAACTTTAATATTATTCACAGTAAAATATATATCTTATATATGCATAAACAGAATAAACATTATAAAAATAACCATTTTGTTTCTACAGAACTTCAACTTTCATCAACAGCAGCAACATATTATTACATAAACCCTGACATCCCGGAACTGGAACAATATAAAGCAGCGTAACTTTCATTATCCTTATTCAGTATTCTAAATTTTTATGTGTAAACATGTTTTCCTAAATCATTTCTACATGTAACAGATACAAAGCACTGTACGAGGAAAAGGCCCCATTGTGTGTCACTAGATACCGATTACAAGACACTGAACAGGAACAACAGAAAAACCGTATTCCAATTGCAACACTTCTTGAACATAATCCAGATACATACAAGGTAAGATACAACTACTAATGTACATTTATATTGCAACTATAAGAAATGCAAAAACCATATCTGACCTACGTTTTTTACATATTTTCATAGGGAGTATGCTTTACTTGCCAAGGAACAATAACAAACCTCAATACTAGCAGAGGATGGTACTATACTTCATGCTGTATCTGCACTAATAAAGCAACAAACATCCATGGGAACTACGAATGCAGGAAACACGGATTCATACCAGCCCCTAACTATCGGTAAACAAATACAACATATACATCTTTCTTAATTTACACTTGCTTACATAATCCTTCCATTCATGCAGATACAATTTCAGAGCTACTATAACAGATGGCACCAAACCGGCACAATTCATATTCTTTACACCTAAGGCAGATGAATTTATCCGTGTGAATTGCGCAGACATGGTAACATCAAATGAAATTGTTGAGCCTGGGCACTTTCCAAATGCAATCGAAGCAATTGTTGGAACAACCCATACATTTCAATTTCATTACAATCCAACTTGCAACCCAGGATACATTGAATTTGTCATTGATGAAGTATTTGGCATAGCAGACCAAGTTAAACAGATTGAAGGGCAAGTTTCAAGTAAATAAACATAACTGTCATCACCATTTACGAATATCAGTTACATTCATCCTAATAGTTACACATATTAATTTCATAATACAGGTACTCAATCACTACCAAAGCCATTACCTCCTAACACCTATGTACCAACAGCGACAACAACAGAGATGATAGAAACACCCACCAACACTATCATCCAGCATGAACATTCCCAAACTGCTGAAGTTTTAAAAGAAAAACACCAAGACAATCCGCCACACATAGAAAAAACAGCAGGTAACAAAATTGGAATAGTTAACAAAGAAACACCAAACTTTACAATTTAATCTAACATAGTACCATCATTTTTGCATTTTCTTGCAGAAAAAACAACACCACCAGCATCCTATACAGGTATGCAGACCAGATCAAAGACAGACACACCCTCGAATGTTGGTCAGAAAACAATGAAGCGGCCACTCTTCACAGAGCAACCACCAGACACCAAAAGACCAAAAAACTAATCTGCTATGTGCAACTATCATCTTTTGTTACTTACATGCAAACTTCCTAAATGCATCCTAAAAACAATGACCTATGTTAATACCTATGCCTACTACCAACAGTCATGATCAATAACTTATGTACATATCTACAACTACTAGCACCACTTATGTTTACGTTAGTTTGCCATTCAGCAAATGTATTAGCCCGCCCTTTTGTATAACAAATGCACAACATCATGTAATATAACTCAGCTGTTAATGGCTAATAACGCTCTTATTTGGTGCAACAACTGTACATCTTCCTATTTTCTTATTTTCTGATCCAAAACCTTAACTATCCTATTATAGAAAAATAAACACAATATATTAACAAACAGAACGATAATTTTATAAACAATTATTCCAATTTCTTAATATCAACATAAGTGACACAATCAGCACAAACTTACCATACATGCAAACAAGATAATGGCAAAAAAAACAACCACCAACACAAACTTCACCTTACATGGTTTAACAAACATACATACATATTTAAATGGCAACAACCCATACATAATACTTTTATAAAATGCAAACACAAACTCATAACTTTTATTCATAAAATTAATATTTTACAACAATCACGACAACATACAACACATCACAAATCCTACATAAAATTCTAATGACAACTGAACCAACAACAACAACCACAAAAGCCTACACTAATCCTGCCTTTCCATCACCATTACATGGCGCCGCTTTTCAGCCCTAGCTCCATGCAAAACATCTAAAACACCCACCATTGAATCCAAAATCTCTCTATTCTTAAGCATTGCTTCTTCCAAACATTCCATCCCAACCCAAGCCGACACATCAAAATGGCTAAAACTTTGTCCCTCTTGAATTAGTTCACCAAACATTTCAATCTTTTCACGTAAACCATCACACCATTCAGTAACTTTCCTTATAAAACCACCTATTTCACTCTCTTCTTGCACAAAGAGGAACTTGAAACACTCTTTAGCATCATTAGACCCACACATTTTTTTTAGCAAATCAAAATTCGGCCTAGAACCCATTTCTTTTTTTTTTTATTTTTCCACACACAGTTTAGAACATATAACAACATTGTACACTCATACTCAATATTTATATAACAAAAAAAATATAACTACAAACAGTTATACTAACTAAATTATAACACTATTCAATTTACTTTCTAACACATCCCAGCCACAGGTTAAAAGATTCTAAAGCTGCCTACACCTGAACACACCACATGGAAATCCTATATACGACACCTGATCAGCTATCAAAAGAAACTCACCAAAAAAACAAAACATTTTATACAACACAACTTTAAACCAAACACAATATCATTCACACACCATTATTACAAATTCGTACATTTTTTTATAATTCTACATTTCTTACCAGCTTACACAAATCCATCAAATAGATTTGATAACACCCATGCTTTCTTTCAATTGTTTCCCCAATAATCGATTTCGCGCCACTCTTAAAGACAAATTAAAACCGTACAAAACGGCGCTTTATTAAACACCCTAAACAAAAACCTATTTTTTTATACAACTCATTTCGTATAGGCTTAAAACATAAAATAGGCTGGCAAATTAAATAAAACCAAAGCCCAATTATACTTATAAACTAACCATACAACTTAACTTAAGCCCATTTCTACTTTCCAATTATGTTTTTTTCTAAATACAAAACTTACCAGTCTAAAAAAATACATGCCTAAAAAAATTACAAACATTTAACTAAAAAAAAACATAGCAATAAAACGACCACACCGCAGCATCGCGCGGGCTATTTTACTCGTTGATATTTATTATGGAAAAGCTTCTTATGAAAGATTAGTTTTTCAAATAAAAATGAAGAAGAAATTATATATCGAAATTGATGTTTTAACAATAATGACTCGAAATTTATGCATCTTACTACATAAGCTTTGACTATTTAATTGATTACTTTATTTAAATAAAGTTTAATTCAAAATTTTATTGACTTTTACAATTATTGTGTTTTCATAAATAGTTTCTTAATTTTTCAAGATTCAAAAATAGGTGTAAACCCTTCATATGTGGTATACAAGTAAATGTGTAAGGTAAGAAATGACAAAAAATTATGATATAATATGATTTGATTATTACATTTGTCAAGTCATTGTATAAATAAAATTTTATAAATATTTTGTAAATGTAACGTTGCTTAAATTTAATTATCTAATGGGGTGCTTGGTTGGGGGTATTGGGGGTAGGGAATGAGAAAAGGGCATGAATAAACATGTCTGGTTAGTAGTAAAGAATGCAATCATTGCTTAGTAGTGGGTAATAGGGCATTACTCAATAAATTGGGTGGAAATGTAATGACTACCCACCACCACGACCACTAGCCACCACTAAGTTAGGGTGCTCTTGGATGTATCTTTGATGAAAAAATTTAGAAGATTTAGAGAGGTTATTAAGGAGTGGAAACGGTCGAATAGGGATAAAGAATTGGCGGAGGAGAGAACTTTGAAATCGGAGTTGGAAGCGCTTCATGAACATTGGAAGTCAAAGATTTGGATGAAGAGGAAGTTTGGGTAATGGTAGAATGTAAGAGACGGTTGGCGGAAATTGAAAGCTTCAAACATAAGGATGTGAGGCAACGATCTAGAGATAGGTGGGCGGAATGGGGTGACGACAATACTAGTTACTTTCACGGTATTATAAATAAAAGGAAGGTGTGTAATAACATCCCGGGTTTGTTGGTTGACGGAGTGTGGGTTTCAAGATCGACCGAGATCAAAAAGCATACGTTGAAGTTCTTTGAGGAGCGGTTCGAGGAGAAGATAAAGGATCGGCCGAAATTGGTTTGTTTTGATATTAAACAAGTTTCTCAGCTGGACAAAGAAATGTTAACCGCGAGATTCACAGAAGGAGAGATTAAAGAGGCGGTTTTCAGTTGTGGAGATGATATAGCACCGGGACCTGATGGGTTTAATTTTCGCTTCATAAAGCGTTTTTGGTCTTTATTTGCTAATAATTTTGTGGATATTATGAATGAATTTTACGATCGGGGGTCGATTAGTAATGGAGTTGGGGCATCCTTTATTACTCTTATTCCTAAGAATAAGACTCTGGTGGGCTTGGGGGAGTATAGACCGATAAATTTGATAGGAGTTATAAGCAAAATTATATCCAAAATCTTGGCTAATCGGTTGAAGTTAGTTATGGGAAGTATAGTATCTAAAACGCAGTCAGCATTTTTAAGTGGTAGATACATTTTGGATGGGCCTCTTATCATTAACGAGATCATGTCGTGGGCCAAGAAAAATAATAAAAGTATGTTCCTTATGAAGATTGATTTTGAAAAGGCGTATAATAATGTAAATTGGGATTTCCTAATGGAGGTTAAAAGACAGATGGGGTTTCCGGAGAGATGATGTATGTGGATTCGGGGGTGATTCAATCGGCCTCCTCGTCTATTTTGGTGAACGGGTCACCAACTTTTATGTTTGACTGTTCGAAAGGCATTAGACATGGTGATCCTATTTCTCCTTTTCTGTTTATTTTAGTCATGGAAGCATTTGCAGGTATGTTTCGTAAAGCGACATTTTTGAATCTTTTCAAAGGTGTTAAATTACCTAATGGAGGTCCTAGTTTGTTACATCTTCTTTATGCGGATGATGTGTTGGTTTTGGGAGATTGGTCTTTGGACAATTTTAAAACTGTCAATAGATTATTAACAGTTTTTAATATTTGTTCTGGGTTGAAAATAAATTTTTCGAAATCTAATCTTTTTGGATTGGGAGTGGTTAATAAAGAGGTTGAGGTTGTGGCAAAAGTTTTGGGATGCAATATGGGTGGTACGCCGTTTGTCTATTTGGGAGTAAAGGTATGAGCAAATATGAATAGAATTAGTAATTGGGAACCGATGGTGCATGTGGTGAGAAATCGGTTGTCTAAATGGAAAGCTTCAGTTCTTTCAATTGGGGGTACGTTGATTAAATCGGTTTTGGAAAGCATCCCGACATATTATTTTTCGCTTTTTAAAGCTCCAGCAAAAGTTATTGCGAATTTGGAATCGATGATCAAAAAATTTCTTTGGGGAAGTGATGAAACCAATAAGAAGATTCATTGGGTTTCTTGGTTAGAAGTTACTCGACCAAAAAAACAAGGAGGTTTGGGTTTATCGCGTCTTGAATGGTGCAATAAGTCGTTATTATCAAAATGGATATGGAGTTATAGAGAGGAAAGAAATGCTTTGTGGAGGAGTGTGATAGAAGCTTGTTACACCCCGTGTCCGCTTAGACCGAAATTTTAAACTTTATACGCGGAAACGCTTGACTTTCATAGACATTCTGTTACTCTTTTGACCATTTATAAAAATCCATAAACATTCAGACTATGAGACTATTTTTAAATGAAACTAGACTCAATTATCTTCAAAACTACGGGTGGCGCGACCCGTATCGACTTACGGATTAAAAGATATTATTTTTCGAACATTGAAAAAAATATACCAAAACAACCTGTGTACCATACGCCCTTACGCCCAAGGTCCGGAAGGGCATATGGTCTGTACTCAAAAACTGTGAAAATGCATTTTTAGGCAGAAGGCCTTATGCTCAGCCCATGAGGGCGTATGATCAGGGCGTATGACCTGTACTCAGAAATACATAAAACCACTTTTAATTGAAGAAGGCCTTATTGCCCAGAAGTGGAAGGCCTTATGCTCCATTCTCAGATTTTTACCAAGACCACAACTTTTAGCAACTTACTCTAATTCCCGGAAAGACGACTTCCAAGACTCGAAACTTAATGAAACTTTTCAGATTTCTTTAGTATGCCATTTGGCACATTTTCATACAAAAACATTTACCATTTGACTTCCCGAAATGGTACTTTACAAATTAGACGGGTTATGCATATAACCCCTTTTGACCCACTTTCACTACATACAACCCATACGACTTCCGTTTTACCTCAAACTTGGCCAACTTCATTAACTTAACATAACAAACATGTTCCATCAACACTTGACCCGTTCACGACCCAAAATGGGTATATTTACAACTAAACCAAACGCCCCTTTAACTTTACTCATAAACGCTTAAAATACACTTTGACATACCAAAAGACTACCAATTCATTATACAACTATTGGCATACGATTTGACTCTTGTCTACTCGTTACAAAACATTACTTGACTCACGGGGGTACAAACTTACACATGAGCTCGGTATTCTACCTAAGCTCCTAAACATATTCTACCTTAAATCATGCATATCCAAATCTTTAATCCCTATATCCAAGCCATCCATAAAAGCATGCCAACCTACAAAACGGTTAGACAACTAAACTGTAAGCACAAAGGCTTAGTAAATAAAATGATCATAACATACACTTATACTTCAATCCACATAAGCATCATATACATAAAACACTTACTTCACGGCCTACTACTTAAGTCTCATCTAGCACATAACATCAACTTATTCCATAGCATCAACTCATCACATAAGCCATATTAATGGCATCACATAAGCATAACCAAGTTCATCTTTCTTGACATCAAACATACATAATATACATATGTTATAAATCCATATAATACATGTTACCATCATTTTACTTATCTTAATCCAAGCTAAATAACATCAAGAACATCATCATCATTACAATCTTCCATCATCATCATCATCCTTCGTAATTAACCAAAACCTAACAACATAACAATAAATAACATAACAAGGGCTATCAAAACCCATCAAATGCGCTCATCTTCCAAATCATATCATCATATGATCATATCTTGATCATATGATGAAATCCCACTAAACTATAACTCTTAACCTCATAAATCAAGAACATAGAGACTTTCTTGAAGGGAAACATAACTAGGGAACTAAACTCTTGCCATAGAACCTTAATCTCTTCATGGATTAGCCAATCCTCCTCATTTTCTTTCCCTCCTTTCTTTCTCTTCTAAAACCGGACCAAGCACTCACCCTCTTGAAACTTATGGAAATCACTAGAATCTCCTAGATATTATTATCTAGGCAAAGTTTGGGGTAATGGCAATAATGGCCCCTCAAGTCTCTTTCCTTCTATTTTAGCCACAACTAACTTATAACATATTTACCACAATGACAACTTAGGTCCCTTTAGTTGTGCATCGTATTTATATAACTACATTAATCATATTTTGACTATTACTTGACCATCGGTTTTGACTAAAACACAACATCCGATGACTAGCCAATCACATAGGGCCATAATCTATTTTCATCTAGGGTGGGGTCCCAATACCCGGGTAACGGGTCTAACAATTCTACCCCCTTATTTAGATTTCGTCCCCGAAATCTCTCGTCTATTTCTATCCAAAATCAAATCACGACATATACATGTTCTCATTCTCATGCTCTCTAAGCCAATTCCTTGCAACGATCTAAATGATCGTGCAAATTCTAACTTGCTATACATAAACATAACTTGAAATCCACTCTAAAAACTCTTCTTATCACAATCTTGTCTAAAATTTCCAACAATGACTACTTGTCACATAGAAAATTTTACTATTTTGACTTTATATAAGTCAAACTTTGGCACTATTACCACGTCATATGCCCCAGCATTAATATTACATAAAACCATATACGGCCAAATTCACATTCCACATAATACCAACACATATCAATATCAAAAACCGGCAACTTAATTCAAAATATACAAAGTACCATACAAACGGCACCTTTCAAAATTCCTTCTCACGCATCACTTAAGCAGTCTTTCTTATTAACTATCGAAAAAGCTTACCAATAACTTATCAATTTGATGCATAACTCATTCTAGACGTCTATCTTAAACGCATGACCTTAACGCCACTATAAGTTTTATTCATATCTATCTTTTCTTATGATGTTTAACACGTTTTAGTTTTCACTTTCTCATATCACTATCCGTACTCACGTCATATCGGCTAGACATAAGCCCACTCATTTATTCATGCCATTTTCGATTACCTTCTAAGACTTATAGAAATATTATATGAATTAGCTTTGTAGCACCATACTTTAACATTTTTCGCCATATTACACATGACATTTATCATCAACTATTTTCATTACTCACATTTTGCACCACGGCATAATTACGTATTATAACATTTTGAAACATCATTACAATTCCTTAGTTTCGCCAACTTAAACTTAACACTCAAAACATAGGTTTCTCATATGTCCTCACTAAAAGACGTACTCCGATCTTAATCCTCCTATCTTAGTCCTTAAAATTCCTAACTAACTCAAGACTTTCGCTTACTACTTCTCTAACCCTACTCGTGCCGTGTCGGCAACATATAAGCCCACTCGTTTATACTTCCTTATTTACATGGAGAGGCGTCCCAATCGATGTAAATCAAGAAATATAAACTCATGGTTATGTACCCCCGACATAACACTACTACTCCTATTTTTCCAATTTAACTTTTGTTCTCTCATCCTGTTTATACTTCATATTTCTTTTTTAGACTTGGATCCATATCATCAACACATTCATTATGGGGATATTTTTATTGCCAAGGATGTAGGCAACCCCACTTGCCGATGAAGGAAATGCGTTTTATCCCAAAGGATCTTTAACATATCCCGAAGGAATCCTTAACATTCATTTACTTGGTCATCCCGAAGGATACCACTTTTAACGTTCACCCCGAAGGATCATTAACATTCATCCCGAAGGATCTTTATCATTCACACTTAATCACTTTCACCTCATAACTTTGGATCCAAGCTATTAACGTTTTAACATACATACATTATCTCATCCATTTTATTTAGTAAATGCAAGCTCATAGAGCATATGAACCTGCTTGTTATAATTACATATTTTCTATGTGTTTATTGTCCTACATTCTTAATCCGCATTAATCCTTCTCACATCCTTACTTTACCCTTTAGCCTATCCGCCCTTTTTCTCGTGTTTAAACCTTACATGGGTTTAACTACATTCATTAGCATCATTTCCTTTTCCTACCTATTTTGGTCATTTATACATTTTCATCATGTTTTATTTACCAATACTTTCGTCTTAATAAGCACCGCTAATGAGGCACATTAGCCGTGGAAATGAGAATTTCAGGTTGTTACCTTAACTTCATACCTATTCATATCATTCTCGCTTACGTTCTTAACCTTTCACATTCTTATTCTCATCCCTTAACTCATCTTGTTACTTATCTATGAGTTTAGAGCGATGCCGCTCTTGGTCATCCTTTGAATATCATTTTGCTTTAGTCTCAGTCTATAACTTTTAGTTTATTAGGCATTTATTAATCAATACGCCAAGTCGTTCTCACGTTCATTACATATCACCATAACATCGTTATCATTACTACACGTTCATGCACATGCTCAATTCTCCTACCTACTGATGCGTGCGATGTGTCGTTGCGGTTTAGCAGTATTAATGCCTACTCAAGTTTTAAATTTATATTTAGCCGACTTATCAATAACACACACACTTAACGAGCAGTGTACCCAGTCAGTATGAATATAATGGTAAGTAGAGTGTCGATCACTAAGAGTGGAACGTATTATCTAGTTATTCTAATCAGTATTTTAATATATTAAGTTAGCTATACAATCTAATCTAACGCAAGGGGGTTCAGCCTGAGAGACTGGCACGATTTGGTTGCAATTAAATAATAAACTAAACCAATAGGCACGAATCAGCGAATAGCACTGATGAACTCAAATAAGTACATTTTATTACTATCATTTATCCTATTAATTTGACTTGTTTTACTATATTATGTATGAGGATTGATACTTAATCGTTTACTTTTGTAATTCTCAGGTAAAAACAAGCATTTGGTGAAACTTAGCGATTTTGGACTAATAATGGAGCAAAACATGCATAAAGTTAAGAGTCTACTGAAATGAAGAAGATCAAGACTAATCTGCTCCAGATGCGCCGCATCTCACTCATGACATGCGCCGCATCTCTATCAAGATATCACCAGATACGATCCAAGATACAAGAGGACATGCGCCGCATCTAATCATGGAGTTACGCCGCATCTTCTGGCGGTGTACGAATATTCCTGAATATTATAATCTTGGACCCCACGCGAAGTTAAGTACATGCGCCGCATCTACTTATTAGATGCGCCGCATCTTCCCTCAGACAGAAACTATAAATACCCCAAGGCCAGACGAATTTCGTGTGCATTATCAGAGTTTCGAAGTCCGAACAGAAGAACCGAAGGACGAATTCAGTCAAGGAGGCAGCACAAGACACACCCAAATCAAAGATACAAGAGCTGTAAGAAGGTGCTGCATGTGTTTAATTCATTAAGTAGTTTTGTTTTATTGTGTTAGCAAACTTTAATTCATCAGGATTGGTGGCTTGTGTAATGTGACAACGAAAGATTGCACTCCCTTTAATACTTGCTTTCCCATCAATTAAAGTTTATATGTTGATGTCTTTGGTTACTACTTATTAGTGCATTGATAACCTCTGTGTTTATTAGTGGCTTGCGGGCATTTGACTGCGGGACATAATGTGGCTCCCACGGTTATTACTAAATTGATCACTTAGGAATAACTTTTAGACATAAGTAATCATTAAGGGTTTACTCGCCGATAAGATTAGGACCAACGAGAAAGGGTTAACTACATACACTTCATATAAGGCTATCAATAAAACAAGTGACAATCTACTTAATCATAAGGACAGCCCTCTTATTGTCTCAAGTATCTATCTGTGTACGTGTGTGCTACTTGCTGATTCGTGCCTATTGGTTTCACTAGTACAAAAATGGGATTTAGTCACACATGCTGTTTTTCGAACAGCCACACAGTCGCCTTTTTATGTGACTAAATGTACCAGAATAAAATAAACAGCCACACTTGATCCGACTTGTGTGACCATTTCGGAATTACATCCGAGGCTATAGCTACACATTTGAATATTTTCGTGACTATACGTATCTGGTAATTTTTTTTTTGATTTTTTAGTCACTTATAATTTGGGACGTGTGACGGATACAAATAAGGTTGAAACATTAGTCACACTATATATATACATATGTGACAAATATATGTCACGCAATTGAAAAGTGTGACCAAAATCCATATATGGTCACACGAAGTAATTGTGTATGTGGCTAAATCATATGCTCAAGTTTGTCACACATTATTTAAGCGTGACTGCTAGTTTTTGTTGAAAATTTAGCCACATATGAATTTGAAATGTGTGACAACTGAAAAGTAAGTTTGAAGCATAGTCACGATATGCATTTAAAAGTGACAAATATATGTCACACACTTGAGATGTGTGACCAAATGTCATATATGGTCACACTAAACCATAGGCATACATGATTAAGTGTGACCAAAATTCGATACAAATAGTCACGTAAGTTAATATGTGTGTCTAAAGTTAAGTGTGTGTTTGCCTGCCAATTCCTAATGTGTATGGTCACATTTAATTGTAGCACAATCATGTGACTATAGGCTATACAATAGTAACACCATACCACAAATGTGCATCTAAATTATGTTTATGGCCACATTATAAGGGTATTATATGTGACCAATACATTGAAAATAGTCACACTGAAATATTCATGTGACTAATATGTATAGCAAAATGTGAACTCAGTTATCATTAACCTTGATATTAGTCACATTGAGTGTTTGTGTGACTAAATTCAAGATGTTACATATGGTCACATGAAGTATTTATTTAGGTGTCTAAATCATAGAGTCATATTTTGAGTTCAGACTGTTAGTCATGACTCTTCATTTAATTTGCCCCATTACAATGCTGGGATTTTATAGTCTATCTAGTTTAATGCAGTAGTATGTAAGTATGTTACTTGCCCCTAGCTGGAACCAGATTACTTGACTTTCTAAAGTCAATTTTCAACTTTATAATGAAGTAACATGTTACTAAGTGCCTGCAAGTGCATATACATGATAAATGGAAACTGCAAATACAATAAAGCTTGACTGCAAGTGGACATATACATGATAAATGTCAGACTATACATTCTAGCAGTAATAACTATACATTCTAGCAGTAATAACTATACATACTAGCAGTAATAACTATACATGTTTAAGTCAAACTATACATTGTGGCAGTAATAACTATACATTCTATTTCTTGTCCTTGGGTCCTAGATACTCTTCCATCTTCCTGAGCAGTTCATATGCCATGTCATCATAATTAAGCTGAAGCTTGAGTGTTTTCTTCACACGCAACATCTGATGTAGAATGTCTTTGTGAAACTTTAAAGGGTAATCCTTTTCTACAAGCATGTAGATCACCAACTCATTCACAGTTAAAGCATGTACTCCACATCGTTGAAAAATTTTCCATTCTTTAACAGTATTGTGCGTTAGTCTTCTCCAACATTCATCTTCATGATTTGGTTCAAACATTACCTTTAAATAATTCCAGACTTCTCTATCATAATTAGCTTGTTCTGGTGTCTTATTACCAAATCTTTGTTTGAGTAATTTCCATAGAGCTATCATATCTTGTCTATCAAAATCATGAACCATGTGAAGAAAGCTTACATACCTTCTAGAAGAACCATCATGCCTCTTAATATCGTAATAAACTGTTTCCCCAAAAGATCCAGACTTATAATCAACAATGGGATGTTTGACAGTTAAAGGTTGTGCATCCATGGCTTCTCCTACAGAGGCAACTGCAAGTTCAGTGTGAGCTTGCATTTGTTCTTCAGCAACAGCTTGCTCAGTTTGTTCTTGTTTTCTCTTTTTACTGCTTTCTATTTCCAACTGTTCACCTGCTCTCTTTGAACTGTCATTCAAGAAGAGATCATTGTTTCTCTTGGCAATTGCATATAATTCTTCAATTCTTTTATCATCCAAGAATTTCAAATCCTTTAGTTTCCATCTGTCCACATTCTTCAAATACCTGCACATGAGTAGATGTTTATGATATGATGTACATATTGGGTATTGTTGATATTAATATAAATACCTTTGCAAAAAAAAAAAAAAAAAAAAAAAAAAAAAAAAAAAAAAAAAAACTACCTGCACATGAGATCTCTTCTTTGTTTTTGAGTGGGTGGCTTGTTCTTCTTAGCTGCATATCTTTGTTCTGCATACAACTTCTTTTTTTCATCAAAAAATTCTTTCAGCATCCTGGCTTTTTCATCTACTGAGTACTTATCTTGCTCTTGATTATGTAGTTTCTTAGCAAGCTCAGAATCAGCTGCAACCTGAGCCCTTTGCTCATCCCATGAAGCTATTAACTCTGCATCTTTTTCTTCTTGTATTCTCCTTTGTTCCAAAATTGTCTGATGTTCTGCATCATACTTTTCTGAGAATTTCATAGCAAGTTCAGCATCAACTTTTAATTGCTCTTCTTTTGATAATGGTTTCTCCACAGGCTCTTCAGTAAGAATCCCTTTACCTTTGCCTTGTACCTGTGGAGTTGATTGTTTAGCTTTTGGAGAGGATGATGGCTCTTGTATCACAACACCTTTGGTTACTGGTTTTGCTGTCTTCAGCTCAGCAAGTACACTAACAGCATTTGCAAAAACCTCTGGTGTAGCAGTACTAGCTTTTGTAGTACCAACTGTAATTGGCTCAGTAGCACTATCAGCATTTGTAACCTTGCCCAGACGATGATCAATCACCACTTGATTCCCTTGGTTATCCTCCCCTGAAACTTTGCCTTCATTCCCTCCCTGTTTGGGAGCATCCTTAGAAGCTTCAGAAGATTTAACCTTTTGTTTGGGAATTCTTGATCCTTTGACTCCTTCTAAATACCTAACCCTTCTCTTCAAAGCCTTTATCTCCCCACCTTGAGCTTTGATGACTCCATCTTGGGAAGAAGCTATTGCTCGCAGATCACCAATTTGTGCAGACAGCTTGGCACAGGTATCCTTCAATTCATTCAAAAGTTGCATACTATCCTCACCACTTCGGCTTGTGTTACCTAGCCCGAGAGGTGGATCACTGGAAAAGTTAAGTTCAGTCTCACCCCTAGGATGAACATCCGAACCCCCCATTGTTTCCATGTGACTGGGACCTTCACCTGAATCAGTTCCAGAGGAACTTTCTTCATTAGAAGTTGTCTTGGTTCGGGTCTTAATGATGTTACCACTGTCCTGTGCTGCTGCTAAGCTAGACACAGTAGTGGCAGCCCTTGCCAACATGTCACTCTCCCCCCCAGTGACATCCTCATCTGCAACAGTTGGTATAGAACCACTAGCCTGAGGTAGCTCAGTGTTCTTGGTGTTAGTCCTACGTTTATAGGTCTTTTGTTGTTGTTCTGTGGGTGTGTGATGGGTACCAGCTGGGATTGCTGAACCTTCACCCATTTGGGTTTGGGCTAGTGCCAACATTGTTGGAAACAAAGGTGTCACTCTCCCTGAAAAATCTTTTCCAACCCTACTCATATTAGCAAAAACCTTTTTGGTAAGGCAGGGAGTGGGATAAACATTTTTGTGACTTTTCTTTTTTTTAAATTGGTTGTCCAAAAAGAGTTGCAAAAACCTTGGATATAGAAAATATTTAGCCAAAGAACCATCCAAGTTCTTAACCATATTATCAAAAATTAATTTTGAGAAATTAAATCTTTGAGTATTTTCAGCCAAACAAATTATAGCAGAAGCTAAATTACTGCTAAATTCATTCCATGCAGTGGTCTTTGGACTTAGACACACTAAGACAGTATGAATTAAGAATTTCCACTGAGGAGAAAAATTACCTTTTTGGAACTTTAAAGCATCTGTATATCTCTCATAGCCCATCAGTGCAAGTTTTTCAAAGATTGTAGTATTTGGAAGATTCTCAACTCCGTTAGCATCATCTAGGAGAAGATCTCTTCGAATAGACGCCTCTGTAATGATAATCATCTGCCCATCTACAAGGGCATGGATTTGTGCTTCCCCATTAATAGTTTTGACCTTAGCAGACGACCAAAACTGGATAATGTTGGAAGTATATATAGTAGGTTTTACTGTTAATGCAAACTTAATATAGCTTGCATTAAGGAAATCAATGATCTCAGTAAAATCTACAGACTTATTGGATTTTTCTAAAAAGGCAACATTATTATGAGGTTCGGTAAAAGTTAGGTTCGACATTATGATTTGATTTGGGGGTTTTGCAATTTGACAATTAAAATTCGATTAGGGAGTGGAAGAGAGAGAGTAATGTGTGCGTGAATGTGATTGTGTGCAGCAATTGGGGGTTTATACACTTTAAGAAAAAAGTGATACAAACTACCCTGCACTCCCAACCACTGCTAAAAGGATACCCAGCAGTACAACGTTTCGATAGCAGTACAATTGTTTACCTAGCAGTACAATAATAATAGCTGTATTCAAATATCATAAACTTGTACATAATAACTGCATTCATATATTAAACCAAGTCAAAATAAGTTTACATTTACATAGGCAAAATATACATAGGCAAAATATATAAAGAAAAGATACATTAAGACACATATTTACTAGCTTCAATACTTCTGTAAACATCAACTATTTTCTCTCTTTCTTCTTCTATTTTTTTGTTCCTCTCCTCAATTTTCTTCTGATGCTCCTCAATGACCTCTAAATCTTTCTTGTTCCTTTCTTCATACATATTTATACGCTTGTTGTGAATTTCTAACAATGCGTTTTCAACACCATACGTGCCTTTATTACATTTCTCCCAAATATTTTGGGATATGCCCATTTTTTTATAATTTTCAGGCATTGGTGGAGGAGAATCATCCCTTGGGCGTTTGTTTTTGTTGGAAGAAGGAGTTGAAGAGGAGTCGGCCATTGAAATTTGAAATTTATTTTCTAATGAAAATATCAAAGGAGTTGTATATGGTACGGTTGATTAATTATGAACGGTTTTCCATGTCGAGTTGTACAAATAGGCTAGAGAGGTATACGAACGGTTCCCAATACTTTAGGCGGGAAGAGGGACCATCGAGAGGCGCCAAAAGTAAACAGATGGATAATATTGATCGGATTTGGTTTGTGTTTGGTTTGGATTTGACTAGTGTAGTTGATCTAGAAGTGTGTTTGGTGTTGGATTGACTAATTGACTTTTTCATTAGGGTAATTGATATTTTCTATATTATATTAATGATGTTTAATGTAATTTGTGTGCTAACTTTAATGACTAATTGACTTTTTCATTAGGGTAATTGATATTTTCTAGTACATGTTTAATGTAAATACATGCTTTAATATATATCGCAGTCTGAATGTGTTTGAGAAGTATGGGTATATTTAGGCCACTTCCAACAATAACTCAGCCTTAACAAATTAAAATTAAAATTCAAATTCAAACGTAAGATAAAGTACAACATATTAACGCTGCGTTAACGCAGGTTAGCACCAACAATTAAAATTCAAAGTCACGTTAATAAAACGTGTGCATTTGTACCCTATAAATACCAATGCTTCTGAAGCACAAGTCACACAGAAACACATTCCAAACTTCTCAAATACTCAAGATCCAAGCATCTCAAATTCAAGATGTCTTCCAGAAAAGATTTCGGGCAACAATTTCCAAGCCCACCTCGCCAAAAGGATTTTGGCCAACAATTTCCAAGCCCACCTCGCCAAAAGGATTTTGGCCAACAGTTTCCAAGCCCACCTAGCGAAAATGAAAAATTCCATACTCCACCCGAGCATATCTTTCCGGTTTTCCAACCGGAAAATTTTCCGGTGAATAATCAACCTGAAAATGAACCAGTTCATAACCAAGACCCAAATCCGTTTGGGTTAACTGAGGAACAACTTAGGCAAGAGGAAGCAGATATGCAAGTCCTCCTGGAAATGGAAGCACTTGAAAGAGAAGAGGAAGCTGATCGTTTGGAGCGGCAAGCCAGGGAGGATGAAGAACGTAGGCAAAGGTGGGAGTCTGGTTTTTTCACACCTTCCGAATCCTCTGAAGATGGTTACCCAGATTCAGATGATAGTTTTTATTAATCGTCCGTTGTTTATGTTAATCGTATGTTGTTTATGTTAATCAATCATTGTTTATGTTAACGTAGTTTTTATTTGACATTTAATGTATTTCTATTTCATGTTTAATGTATTTCTATTTCATGTTTAATGTATTTGTATTTGATACTTTATTTTCAATTTATAAATTGAATTGAATTTGAATTGAATTGATAAATTTTAAATATATCCCGCCTTTTTGTTTAATTTGAATTTGAAATTTTAAAATTTAAATATCCCGCTCGTTATTAATATGTTGTACTGTTACTTTACGTTTGAATTTGAATAATACTCGTACGGTTACTTTTACTTTCAATCTGATTTTTAAAATAGCCTCCAACGGCTAGTTTAACGGCTTTCCACTATCAAAGCCACTTTCACAACACTTCGTTTTCTCACACAACTTCTTATAAAACTCTCTCACAAGTATCACTAATTTTAACACAAACATTGTGGCTAACAAATTAACTAGCAGAGGTGCAAAAGGCTATCCTCACCCGATTACACAATGAACAAGAAAAAGAACTCAAATTGATTAACAATTTGCTAGGTGAGATAACTCGTATTATGCTACAGATGCATAATCGTGCTGATCCAGAGGTCGAAAGGTTGCGTGAGTTGCCTCAAGACCATCCAGCTATCAGGGTTGGTCTAGAAATTAAACTCTTTTAAGAAATGATGAAACAGGGTCGAAAGGTTGCGTGAGTTATTGTTGGGTGTGTTGCTCATGTACAAACATATAATCTCGGCTCATTCGTTAAACATCTCGTATACAACCATATCATCTCGGCTCATTCAATTCGTTAAACATCTCGTGTATAACCATATCATCTCGGCTCATTCGTTAAACATCTCGTATACAACCATATCATCTCGGCTCATTCGTTAAACATCTCGTGTACAACCATATATATCATCTCGGCTCATTCGTTAAACATCTCGTGTATAATCATATCATCTCGGCTCATTCGTTAAACATCTCGTATACAACCATATTATCTCGGCTCATTCGTTAAACATCTCGTATATATACAACCATATCATCTCGGCTCATTCGTTAAACATCTCGTATACAACCATATCATCTCGGCTCATTCGTTAAACATCTTGTGTATAACTAAAGCTCAGTTAATTAAGGGTGAGTGTGTTAAAGCTGACGTGGCATTGTGTTAAAGTTTAAAGCTGAGTTATTGTTGGGAGTGGTTAGAGTATTTTCTTTTGTTTTTTCGGTGGATTTTAGCGTGACTTAATCTTAATACCGCCAATTTTGTCCATATAATATTCAACTACGTACGGATAACTAATACCCGCGGGGAAACCCGAAAAACCGATGGATAATATTAATCGGGTATCCGGTGGGATATGGGGCGGGTACGGGTATATTATAAACGGGTTCGGTTATGGGTATACTAAAACCCGCCCCGAACCCGAACCGTTGCCATCCCTATTTACCGGCTATAGCCGGATTTCACCGCCACCTCATCACCATTAGTTTTTTTTTTTTTTTTTTTTTTAAACAAATCTTGCCACGTCAGCTATAGTTAAACCAAACCACAAATTCAATATTCAACCAGCAATTAATCCCTTTACCCGGTCATTTGTAAACACACACAAAAATCAATAAACCCTAATCAACACACACATTCTTATGGCAAACACAAGCACGCAAACAATGAAACCAAATAACAAAAAGGTAATTAGTAATTTGTGTTTTGTAAATGTAATTGGTAAGGGTACAATATGTAGTAATTACGTTTGTACTGTTGATGTGATGGTTGCACAGTATGATACATTATTTGCGATTATTAAGATAGTAAATAAAAAACAAAAATCAAGTTTATGCTTTAATTAACAGGTTCAAAGGGAAAATTTTCAAATAATTCAATTGTTAATTTCAAATTACAACTTGGAGGCAAATTTTTGGATCGAAATTTTTTGAATCACAAACGATTCATATTCTTGGTGTATAGCCTCTTTTCTCTCCTAAAAAAAAGACTGCAAATAAAAAACAAAAATCAAATCTTCTCTCACCATTACTCTCCAAGCTAAGCCATAATCATTTTCTTTTACCCTTTGTTGCTCAAGAGTCATGGAAACTGAACCCATTGTTGATAACCATACTTTGCTTCCTCTTGATCATATTGTACATGATGATAACGCCTTAGAATATGAATCCGAAAAGTCTTCTGATGAAGAAGATATAGATGAGCCTTTAACCAACCAAACACCTGACATAGTAGCTAAGAGGGGCTCAACCAGGCTAGTAAAGTTTCGCGCGAAGCATGACAAACCTGGTGCAACAAAGCTCAAGGTAACCTTCGATGCACTCGGTAGGGTAACAGGGGAAAACAGAGCAGTGTTTGTGAGTTTTTTAGGAGATGTGGCTCGTGAGCAGATAGGTGTGAAGATTCTACACTGGAAGAAGGTGAATAAAGAAGCAAGAGATAAACTATGGGATGAAATCTTGGTACATATATACTATTTTGTAACCCAATACTACATAAGTTTATGTATGCAGTTACATTATGTGCAACTAATTAACAACATTGTGTTAATCTTTTCAGAAATTTTTTGTTGTTGACGTCCAATACAGAAAATTGATAATGATTAGTCTTGGTAAAATGCTAAGGAATTACAGAAGGAAGCTCAAAGTCAACTACATTTTGCCCAACCTAAATACACCTTCCAAACTGAATGAAGTCCCGGACTTGTATAATACAATAATGAAATCAGAAGACTGGGTCGAGTATGTTAAATACACGACCACCGAAGCATACAAGGTTTTAATTAGTCATCTTTAATTAAGTGTATATGTCATTTTGTTATTTTCAGTTTGCAGCATTACCGCATCTAAACGCCTTATGATTTTGTGTTTTTAGGAGAAATCTGAGAAAGGTAAAATGGCGCGTTCCCAAAATATTTATCAGCATAAAATGGGACGAGGTGGATATGCTTATGTCAAAGAGAAAATGGTAAGATTACACAATGTTTGTTTTACCAATTAAGAGACGATCAGTATGAGAAATGAATCCGTTTACATTGCCCAATTTGCACATTTGCATTAATACCCTCATATTTTCGATTATCTTGGTTTAACTGTACATGTGTAAGCATCCACATATTTTCGTTTATCTTGGTTTAACTTTACATGGGTATGCATTTGATGTTTATTAGATCGAAAATAAAGAGATTGAAGCGGATGAAGAACCCCCCCGTGATGTAATGTGGGTGAAAGGAAGGGTAAACAAAGACGGCGAATACCCAAATGATGATATTAAATCAAAGGGAGATGAACTTGTAAGTTTGACTGCTAATTCTATTGTTATGCTTATATAGCAGCAACATTTAACTGTGTACTAGCAGTAGTAGCTTGTGTACTAGCAGTAGTAACAGCATCAAGAAGACTTTTAATCCCAACATTTCCTATATTTTTTGTGCAGAAAGAAGCTGATGACAAGATCAAGGAAGGAACATCGGGTTTTGATGATGGCACTGATGCCATGACATTTGTATTTGGTAAGGAAAAGGGCGGTTATGCCAGGGGAGTGGGAGGTGCAGTAACATACAAAGAGTATTTTGGCCTTCCTCGAAGAAAACAAGAAGCCAATGAAAAAATTGCCTTACTTCAAACTCAACTGGATAATGAGAGACGCGAGCGTGAAGAAAAAGATAAATTGATCAAAAAATTGTCCGCCGAGATGACCGAAAAAGATGTGCAGGTCAATAAATTATCCGGTGAGGTGGAAAACACAAATGTAATGCTTTCTCAAATTCTGCAACAGTTGAATGATAAAGGGATGAATATAACTCTGCCAACTCAACCATCGCCAATAGCCTCAGTTGTAAGCCATTTTTTATGTTGTTAACAATTTCATTTTCTAATGCTAACACCACTGATGCTAATGATACTAGGCATTGAACATAAACTGATGAGTGACTGTATTTCTTAATTTATATTGCAGGTGACTCCAATGGCCATTGACAATATTGCAGGTGACTCCAATGGCACTCAGACAAGTGGTGTTGTAAGTCCTAAAGATGCGGGAATTGAGGAGAAATCCAATGGCCTTGAAACTTCTAAAAAGGTAACGGAAACAATGGTAAGTATAGTAATAAAAGATCGCCCTTTGATTTTTGAATTTTACATACATGATCGACTAATGTACCGTGTTTTATATATACGTATAGGAACCTGCTGCTAAAACTGTCAGGCCTAAGCATAACCTTAAGTCACGACGAAACGGGTCTCCAGATTCCCAATCGCTACAAAATGTGTCGTCTCCAACACAACCACTGCCAACAGTATGTATTTCAACATGTTTCTTGTTACTCTTTTGTTTAAATAATGTAACGTGTTTTATATATACATATAGGAACTTGCTAAAACTGTCGGACCCAATAAGCCAAAGCAAAAGAAGCGACGAAACGGGTCTCCAGATTCCCAATCGCAACAAGATGTGTCTCTAACACAAGCACTGCCAACAGTATGTATTTCAACATGTTTCTTGTTATTCTTTTGTTTAAATAATTTCTGATATATACATGCAATTTTTTTTTTTTTTTGTAGACACTTAAGTGCAAATTCTGGCACACAAAGAAATCAAATATCGTTGCTTTTGGTACCGTATACCAGTCTCATGGAAAGCAAATGCTGCATAACCTACCACTCCCAAATGATTGCTACAGAGTGTCAATTGATTCATCGTTAGTTGATGCAGCATGCATACCGGACGTAGCAAATAATGGGTTCAAAACAGTTAAGGAAGTCGAAGGTAGTTTCGTTGCATGGCCAAAGGATCAAGTTATTTTTGAAGAGGTGGTACGTACATGTGTTTTTTCAACCTACATATATAATTATTCATATGTAATTCAATGTTTGATAGAAGCGTCTTTTGTTTACTACAGGTTACACCAACAAACCATGTGACTAAATGTGTACCACAGGCACCAACGAAGAAACAATATATATCTGCTAACGACTTAAGGCAAACTGCTAAGGGGGTGAAGGTTCAAAAGTCTTTAGATATTTGATTAATTAAGTACGACATTACAATTGTATATTTTGTCCAGTTATATACATTAGAGTTTAATTCAATTTGAAATTTCTTGTGTTTTTTAATATTGTTTTATATATAATATATATACACATTCCAGCAGCACTAGCATAGTACTAGCAGCAGTAACTCTGCTTCAGCAGGACTACCTTGGACTACCTTAGTACTGCTAGCAGTAGCAACTCTGCTCCAACATTATTGGTCACTCTTTGTTTAATTCGATGTGTGACTAAATAGTACCAAAGGCCACACAAAATAAAAATTCATGTGACCATTGGAAGAACAATGGTCACGCAAAATACACATTTCTTCACTTTAAACAGCATATGGTCACACTTATTAACAACTTTGGCCACTTTATGCTTAATTGTATGTGACTAAATACCCAAAACAAACATGCTTTGTGTGACTAAATATTACAAAAGGCCACACAAACTAAGAATTCATGTGACCATTGGATGATCAATAGTCACACAAAATACACATTTCTTCACTTAAAACAACATATGGTCACACTTATTAACACTTTTGGCCACTTTATGCTTAATTGTATGTGACTAAATACCCAAAACAAACATGCTTTGTGTGACTAAATATTACAAAAGGCCACACAAACTAAGAATTCATGTGACCATTGGATGATCAATAGTCACACAAAATACACATTTCTTCACTTAAAACAGCATATGGTCACACTTATTAACACTTTTGGCCACTTTATGCTTAATTGTATGTGACTAAATACCCAAAACAAACATGCTTTGTGTGACTAAATATTACAAAAGGCCACACAAACTAAGAATTCATGTGACCATTGGATGATCAATAGTCACACAAAATACACATTTCTTCACTTAAAACAGCATATGGTCACACTTATTAACACTTTTGGCCACTTTATGCTTAATTGTATGTGACTAAATACCCAAAACAAACATGCTTTGTGTGACTAAATATTACAAAAGGCCACACAAACTAAGAATTCATGTGACCATTGGATGATCAATAGTCACACAAAATACACATTTCTTCACTTAAAACAGCATATGGTCACACTTATTAACACTTTTGGCCACTTTATGCTTAATTGTATGTGACTAAATACCCAAAACAAACATGCTTTGTGTGACTAAATATTACAAAAGGCCACACAAACTAAGAATTCATGTGACCATTGGATGATCAATAGTACACATTTCTTCACTTTAAACAGCATATGGTCACACTTATTAACACTTTTGGCCACTGTTTTTTAAATTGTATGTGACTAACTCGAAAAAAACAACACACGATGTGTGACTAAATCATCACAAACGTCACATTTATTATATTTTCGTGTGGCCATAGGATGGGAAATAGTCACACATACTGATGAATCCAACAAAACTTGTGCCTAATTAGTCACACATATTCGGGTTATGGTCACTCTTTTTCGATGAAAACGGCCACAAAATAAACAATGTGACCATATGATACCTACGGTGGCGCGACTTTTTGTCACACACACCCAAAAAAACGTGTGTGACTATATGCATATAGTCACGCATTTCCAGTGTGACGATAGGCAGAATCTGTACCAGTGGTTTATTTTATTATTTAATTGCAAACAAATCGTGCCAGTCTCTCAGGCTGAAACCCCATTGCGTTAGGATATTAAAATACTGATTAGAATAACTAGATAATACGTTCCACTCTTAGTGATCGACACTCTACTTACCATTATCTTCATACTGACCGGGTACACTGCTCGTTAAGTGTGTGTGTTATTGATAAGTCGGCTAAATATAAATTTAAAACTTGAGTAGGCATCTAAAACTGCTAAACCGCAACGACACATCGCACGCATCAAGCACACATGTACACAGATAAATACTCGAGACAATAAGAGGGCTGTCCTTTTGATAAGTAGTTTGTCACTTGTTTTATTGCTAGTGTTATATGAAGTGTATAGTTCGATGCAACGCACCGAGATTAAGTCCTTTCTCGTTGGTTCTAATCTTATCGGCGAGTAAACCCTTAATGATTACTTATGACTATCCTATTTATCTTTCTCCTACTTTACAGTCCATAGAATGCATAGGCGATCTAATAAATAGGCGAGGGCAGAGGCATGGCGACCCGATCAACGCTCAGCTAGACACAGAGGTTATCAATGCACCAATAAAAGTCACCAATGACATCAACATATAAACTTTAATTAATGAGAAAGCAGTTTTAAGGGAGTGCAATCTTTCCGTTGTCACATTACACAAGCCACCAATCTTGATGAATTAAAGTTTACTAACACAATAAAACAAAACTACTTAATGAATTAAACACATGCAGCACCTTCTTACAGCTCTTGTATCTTTGATCTGAGTGTGTCTTGTGCTCGCTATTCGACTGAATTCGTCCTTGGTTTCTGTACTTCGGTCTTCGTATATAATATATGTCTCTCGAAATTCGTCTGGTCTTGGGGTATTTATAGTTTCTGTCTGAGGGTGAGATGCGGCGCATCTAGTAAGTAGATGCGGCGCATTTAATTAACTTCGCGTGGGGTCCAAGATTATAATATTCAGGAATATTCGTACACCGCCAGAAGATGCGGCGTATCTTTATCTTTGGATGCGGCGCATGTCCTCTTGTATCTTGGATCGTATCTGGTGAGATCTTGATAGCGATGCGCCGTATGTGATAAGCAAGATGCGGCGCATCTGGAGCAGATTAGTCTTGATCTTGTACATTTCAGTAGACTCTTAACTTCTTGCATGTTTTGCTCCATAATTAGTCCAAAATCGCCAAGTTTCACCAAATGCTTGTTTTCAACTGAGAATTACAAAAGTAAACAATTAAGTATCAATCCTCATACATAATATAATAAAACAAGTCAAATTATTAGGATAAATGATAGTAATAAAATGTACTTATTTGAGTTCATCAAATATCCCCCCACTTGAACTTTACTTGTCCCCAAGTAAACCTTAGAATTAATCTTATGAAAATGTATCCTAAAAGATATTAGGATTTATTTTTATATTTAAGCATGTATTCATTTTTGTCATAATCACACAACTAAACACTTAACGAATTAGAAGTAAAATAAAATATTTTGATAAAAGCAAATCTAATCGTTTAACTGTCCAGTCGTGACGAATATTCTATCATAAGCTTGGCAAGTATACACATCTCCTCCACTAAAGCCAAGGAATAACAAGTCTAAAGCGGTAAAAAGGGTTTTTAGGCTTAAGGGTTAATTATTCTTAATCTCTATCGATTTCAAATTCCAGAAAAGGCGACAAAATCACAAATACATGATCGAATCCACGAACACGATACTTGCAATTGCTCAAATCCTTAACTCGAATAGGCTAAAGATAGGTCCAAACTTCACCAATAATAATATATCAAAAAGGGCGACAAAATCATAAATACATAGCCGAATCCACGACTACGATACTTAAGATTGCTCAAATCCCTAATCTCAATAAATCAAAGGTTTGGTTGGATAAAGAATAATACAGGGTATTGATAATATTTGGGATATAAATTGGTGTAAAAATAAAAAATAAACAAAACAAATAAATTAAAATCCTAAGTGTGGTTAATCACTATCCCAACCATCCCATGAATAAGACTCATATCATTGAATAACTCACGCTTTAACACTTGAAACACACGCTTTAGGTAGACACGAATTATACTCAACAAGATCTTAATCAAAGAATAAACCTTAGTTGACGTTCCCATAACTGCCAACTCCCATTCAATCCATAAATATATAGTACAACAATTAGTGGTGATATCGACCACTTACATAACTTTACATAAGTTGGTTTAAATCAAACATCCAACTTTTTCTTTTTTTTTTTTTTTTTTTTTTTTTTTTTTTTTTTTTTAACATAAACATAGATTTGTAAAATTTCACCACATCACTATAATGATAATTCTGGATAATTTTTCCATACTTTTCATGACTTCAGAAATAACGGTAATAGTGAAAGTAGTAAACACACGAAAAATAAACTCAAAGATATACAATATTTACTTTCACTCCAATCGCATTGTGCAATTTCCCGACCTAACCATAGATAATGAATTACGCACGCGAACACAGGTAATGTAAGGAAACACACTTTGCCTATAGCAATTAACCAACCACGGATTTTAAACTACAAGGTAGGCTAAGGTGTAAGGGTGTAACGAAACATTTTAACAAAGGTGTAAGAAACGAAAGGAATGGCTCTGAGGGTTTTTCTAGGGGTATCTTACTCTAAAAGTGAGAGTAACAAAAGGGTTTATACGGGGGTTAACTAACCAGTGTAGTTAGCTAATATCACATAACATATAAGGCTTTTTGGGTGTAATCCTAGAAATTTACCAATTTAGACAAGTCATTCCAATTATATAAATAATACTTATTATGGTGGTCTCGAATAGTATACAAGCCAAGTTCTAAAGTTTACAAATCACCGGCACACTCATAGATTTGTGAATTTTGAAAAATCACAATTTTTGAAAATAACGTCATGTGTGCAGCTATGCAACTTAGACTTTAAACAAAAACATGCTAAAAATTTTAAATTTTGATATATTAAGCACTTTTTAAGCATATTTTGAAAAGTTTAGGACAAGTAAATGTTAAGTGTTCTAATTCTCCAATCCCCCCACTTAAGTTAAACAACGTCCTCGTTGTTTGTATCAAAGGTTAAAAACTGGAAAATAAAAGAATTAGAACAGAAAAACTCCCCTGAGATTTGCTCGGTATGATCCTCCATTAGTATTAGAGCAAAAATCATCTTTCTTGTGGATTAGAACGTTTAAGCTTCATATTCGATGTATCCACAGGAAATGCAGGAATCTATAATACCACCAAGGCTTCAAAACACACCTAAGGTAAGAAAGGTTCAACTTGCATAACACATTAGTAGTTAGGTGAAAATAAAACATAAAAATTAAAAATGAAAATCATCAGGTCAGTCGATGCGCCGTATCTTATGGAAGAAGATACGCCGTATCGAGCCTGGAATAAATACGGATCAGAATAAAAGATGTGCCGCATCCTTAACCAGGGATGCGCCGCATTAAAATAAACTGATAAAAAGTTTTAAAGTCGAAAAGTAAAAATGCAGAAAAGTAAAGATATGACCATTGCAGGAGATGCGTCGCATCTCAGAATTGACATGCGCCGTATCCTCTGCGGCCTGACTGACTCGACACAAATAGAAAATTAAAAGATAAATTCGGGTTGTCTCCCGGTAAGCACTTGTCTTTATTCCAGAGTCTTCAAGTTAGACTCACGTTCAGTTCTTTAATATCGATACTTCAGTTGGTATACACATAAGTAGTGTGTGCATTAGGCAGTTGCTCCATAACTTCATCAGGTCAGTCGATGCGCCGTATCTTATAGGGGAAGATACGCCGCATCGAGCCTGGAATAATTACGAAATAAGATAAAATAAAGGATAGGATGCGTCGCATCTGTTTTACTAGATGCGGCGCATGTAGTTACCAAACAGACTGTTAACAGTCTGTTGTAATATGGCTCATCCCACAGTTTATCTATCACGTTCTCTCGTACTCTCATGTTGAACTTAATGCCAGTCTTTATCAGATATAACAAGAAACATAAACTGAAGCATTAGATATACAGATGTTAGTAATAATCAGTACAGTCCCAAAAGAATATAAGTAATGTACGAGAAAACGTGTCCGTAATAAAAGTGCAAAGAGTGGTCAAGCTGTAGGCTGGTCAGGAGTCACGTCATCTGATTGTGCTCCTGAAGTACTAGCTTCGTCAGTCCTGCGGCGAACCCTGCGCTCGTATGTGATAATCCCTCTGACATAAGCACCATCCGGAAGGTGGTGGCTGACCCCATTAAGAGCCATCACCCTACTGACGCCGTCGACTAACCAGCTCGTATCTCTCCTCAATCCAGCAAGCTCAACTCTCTGTGCCTCGAGACTCGCTCTCAATGACCTAACCTCAAGCTCCAATCTCTCAACTCTCTGTCCAATAGTGCGGGGAGCTGGTGGTGCTGGTGCATGTACTTCCTCCTGAGCAGGGGCAGCAGCTGGGGCTGCCTGAGCATCCCCCTGCTCCGGCTCAGCAGGCCTAGATGGTCCTAATGGTGCCCAGAAGTATCTACCCATCATCTCCTCGCATATCCCAAGCCTAGTCGCAAGGTAGTCTGCATCCATACTAGGTAATCTAGCTACATCAATCGGGAGGTCAACGGGAATCTCATCACCTAATACCCCAAAGTGCCTAGCAAGACGAGAGACAAAATGACCCCCAGTCATTTGGCTCCTGCCATCTCTTCCTGGAGCAACCCTGTGTAAATAATGTGCTAAGAAATGAGGGATGTTCACCACAGTTCCCTCGTCCATGCTCCGTAAGAGAAAAAGATCCAAAGTAGTCACTTTCTCAGGGGATTGTCCCCTCCCGGCAATAGTCAGGGCGATCAGACGATGACAAAGCCTCCTCAATGGCTCCCTAATCAATGTGTATGAAGGAGTGGTGGTGGTGGAATCACCCCCAGATGAAATCTCAACCCAATAATCTCCTAACTCCCCACGATCCGAAACAACCCTTAGACTGTCAGCCCAGTAATCAGCAAAACCTGGGGATGCCATTTCTGCTGTAGTGTGCAATCCGAGAGCTAGTATGAACTGTCCCATAGACATCCTTCGCTCAAAACCACCAGTCTGAATACCAAAGTGTCAAATGTGTCAAGACCCAGGTCAGTCTCCCTGTAGTGTATTGTGCAGAAAAACTCCAACATCAAAACCTTTATCAATGGTTCCTCAATCCTAAACAACCTTTCCCAGGCGTAGGACCTGAATAAAACCTGCCCTTCCCCATCATTGTGTATCATCTCCAATCTAGTTCGTAGTTCCTCAGCAGCGTTACCCTCATCAACATTCCTGATGCTGTCAAAATCCAAAATTGGAACACTGAACACTTTCCTCTGATAAAACTTTCTAAGTCTAGTCATATAATCATCAAAAGCACCCTGTGTTAGCCCCATTGTTTCAAAACGAAGCCATGGGTGTCTACGGGCGGCATCTGGTAACGCCATTTGAAATAAATTTTCAAAGTTAGTAAACAGTCTGCAAATCAGGTAGATACGGCGCATCTGATTTAATCAGTGCGGCGTATCTGCACAAAGTATAAGAGATGCGTAGCAAGAAATGAGATACGGCGTATGGAGATGCGCCGTATCTAGATTAAGCAATACGGCGTATCTAGAATTTTATTAATTTGGAAATAGGTCGTTACGCCGCATCAATCAACCTAGATGCGCCGCATCGAAAAGCATATCAGTATAAATAAAGGGGATCAGGCAGACTTTACAAGAATCCGTATCCGTGACGTAAACTACCACTAAATATCACAATATCGTATACCCCTTATATCAGTTCTAAAGGCTCATTACATTTTACTAATCCAACTTCCCGCTAAATATTCAAAATCGAATTCAAAACCCAAATTTTCGGTCAAATCAAACTAGTGCAGAAATTCGATGATTTACGCAAGTTAAACACGGGGGAGATCATCTAATACTAGCCCTAATCATATCTTTATATCATTTAAGCACAAACCAAATTAATCATATAAACCCTAATTTTCGTATTAACCAAGATTAAATCGAAATAGAATAATTACCTTAATTTGATGATTAGGTGATGGGTTATAGATCGGATTAGAGGCGGATTTAAGAAAAATGATTGGAATTAGAGTATAACTTTTACTGTGTGTAAGTCCTTAACTGTGTGGGTTTTTCTGGTAAAGATTTTAGATCCGGCGCATTCCCGTCGTATTTATAGGGCAAAACGATGCGCCGTATTGAAAATTGGGATGCGCCGTATTTATTTAATTTCGTTGACTAGTCAATGAGTCCTAGTTGGTTAGAGATACGGCGCTTTGGATATTAAGATCCGCCGTATCGCTATGTTAGTGAACGAAATTTAGATGAGGAACGTACCTTGGCCTCCGCAACACGATTCTTTATTCATAAAATTGGAGTAAAACGGTTATACCATATGATGTAATTTAATTCAAAATAAGAGCAATAGGCATAAACGTTTTATTAATGATTGTAATCTTATTGTTTAGTGGATAAGGATTTATTCCGAGGTTAGGAACAAATATCGTTTTAAAGCGTACAAAATTAAGATTACAATTTGAATCAGATGTATAATAATGATAATAAAATTGAGATTATAATGTGGAGAACTTCCCTTTGGGCTGGTTGAATAATCGAAGAGGTTACGTTTGATCACTCCAGCTAGCTTCTCTCGGTTTGGTTCAGAATGTAATCTATCATGGTGATGCTTGAATCATCCTTTATCCTGAAAATAAACAACTTGCACACGAGAGTAACGGACCGATCAAAGTAAATATCAAAAATCAACTATATTTATCAAATTATATTCGTCGTATTAACAAAAGTTAATGAGCCGTATTTTCGTTACGTTTCAAAATATAAGATTTTTGATTCAGAAGATGCGCCGTATCGATAAAAATCGATACGCCGTATCTGTTTAATAATTCGAAAACTGTTTTTAATTAAATAATAGATACGCCGTATCTGCTGAAGCAGATGCGTCGTATGGCGTTAACGTTTAGAAATTTTTTTTTTATCAAAAACAGATACGCCGTATCTTGGGGAAAAGATGCGTCGTATCGAATTAATTAAACGCGTTGTATTTTATAAAAATTAAACGCAATACGCCGTATCTGAGAAATCAGATGCGCCGTATCGTTTGATTTAGCTCAGTACAACGATAGCAGAACACAAAAAATACGAAAAATTAAAACAAATAAAAACACACGAAAATAAACACAAACAAAAGCAAACAAATAACACACAAAAACAGAAAATAAGCAAAATAGTACAATGAATGCAAATTAAACTAATACACAACAGAATTAGCGGTTAGATAAAAAAAATTAAAACCTAATTAAAATACTAATCAAATTAACAGATAATAACAATTCACTCCCCGGCAGCGGCGCCAAAAACTTGATGCGTGCGATGTGTCGTTGCGGTTTAGCAGTATTAATGCCTACTCAAGTTTTAAATTTATATTTAGCCGACTTATCAATAACACACACACTTAACGAGCAGTGTACCCGGTCAGTATGAATATAATGGTAAGTAGAGTGTCGATCACTAAGAGTGGAACGTATTATCTAGTTATTCTAATCAGTATTTTAATATATTAAGTTAGCTATACAATCTAATCTAACGCAAGGGGGTTCAGCCTGAGAGACTGGCACGATTTGGTTGCAATTAAATAATAAACTAAACCAATAGGCACGAATCAGCGAATAGCACACACGTACACAGATAAATACTCGAGACAATAAGAGGGCTGTCCTTTTGATAAGTAGTTTGTCACTTGTTTTATTGCTAGTGTTATATGAAGTGTATAGTTCGATGCAACGCACCGAGATTAAGTCCTTTCTCGTTGGTTCTAATCTTATCGGCGAGTAAACCCTTAATGATTACTTATGACTATCCTATTTATCTTTCTCCTACTTTTCTACAGACCATAGAATGCATAGGCGATCTAATAAATAGGCGAGGGCAGAGGCATGGCGACCCGATCAACGCTCAGCTAGACACAGAGGTTATCAATGCACTAATAAAAGTCACCAATGACATCAACATATAAACTTTAATTAATGAGAAAGCAGTTTTAAGGAAGTGCAATCTTTCCGTTGTCACATTACACAAGCCACCAATCTTGATGAATTAAAGTTTACTAACACAATAAAACAAAACTACTTAATGAATTAAACACATGCAGCACCTTCTTACAGCTCTTGTATCTTTGATTTGAGTGTGTCTTGTGCTCGCTATTCGACTGAATTCGTCCTTGGTTTCTGTACTTCGGTCTTCGTATATAATATATGTCTCTAGAAATTCGTCTGGTCTTGGGGTATTTATAGTTTCTGTCTGAGGGTGAGATGCGGCGCATCTAGTAAGTAGATGCGGCGCATTTACTTAACTTCGCGTGGGGTCCAAGATTATAATATTCAGGAATATTCGTACACCGCCAGAAGATGCGGCGTATCTTTATCTTTGGATGCGGCGCATGTCCTCTTGTATCTTGGATCGTATCTGGTGAGATCTTGATAGCGATGCGCCGTATGTGATAAGCAAGATGCGGCGCATCTGGAGCAGATTAGTCTTGATCTTGTACATTTCAGTAGACTCTTAACTTCTTGCATGTTTTGCTCCATAATTAGTCCAAAATCGCCAAGTTTCACCAAATGCTTGTTTTCAACTGAGAATTACAAAAGTAAACAATTAAGTATCAATCCTCATACATAATATAATAAAACAAGTCAAATTATTAGGATAAATGATAGTAATAAAATGTACTTATTTGAGTTCATCACCTACTCATCTCATTCTCATTTACATTCTTAACTCATCACAGCATTCAAACCTTTTTTGTTTAAGTTCCATCCTATATATATATATATATATATATATATATATATATATATATATATATATATATATATATATATATATATATATATATATATATATATATATATATATATATATACCAACACTCTTTATCACAGCTTCAGGTTCACACTTAGACCTCACGTACCTTACCTCACTATTACCCCGTCTCTATACCACTTTAATACTAGTCCTTAGTCGCTAAATATAACGAGACCATATATTGGTCACATTTCATGCTATCATCCTCTACCCTCATTCTTTAACCTTCAAGTCATTAAATGTTTAATTATTATTTTGTTAGTTTCATCTTGTCTTTTCACGCTATACTTTAGTACACTTAGTATCATTACGATCCGCACTTAGAGCGTTATTTCTTACTTCACTTTCTAGCCCATCTCTAATACCACTTATCGTTCCTACCTATTTTCCATTACCGTTACTTTAACATATATTTATATAATCATTATATAATCACTGGAACTAACCAAAGTGCACGGTAAACGATTTACTACGTGTCATCACTAGTTAGTCACTTCTAGTTTGCTAATTCTATGCATCACCAATTTATTCCTTATGCAAGCATTTCTTAGACTACCACGTTTTCCCCTTCTCTTCTCCTTGCCTCAAGCACCTTCGATCGCTCACCTATCACCTTTCATTACCTTGACGCCATCTTAGTAATACTTATCTTTTCATACTTTCGAATATATGAATATACA
This sequence comes from Artemisia tridentata subsp. tridentata, assembly GCA_021014915.2. Lineage (NCBI taxonomy): Eukaryota > Viridiplantae > Streptophyta > Magnoliopsida > Asterales > Asteraceae > Artemisia > Artemisia tridentata. The sequence continues at coordinate 367,617,814 of CP139507.1, forward strand.
CGTTATATTTCATCTGAGTTGTCACATTACACTTATCGTTTTCTTGTTAACTTCACGTTATCCTCCTACTTTATTTTACACGTGTTCATTCCTTTAATGTTGTCTATTTCAATCCCGATTGATTCACCTTAATCTTGACATAGATTAACTCAACATTAAACATGAATTATTTTCTAGACCACATATTGGTCTTACGTCGTAATCTAAGCTCGTTCACCTACTCAGTTTCTAACACTTCATGTCACGACGAGAATCCTAATCGTGACTTATCTAATTTAAGTTCCCTTGTAGTTTACCTTTTTAATCATTCTATACCTCACCTTATGACACGCATTCATAATCACCTTACACATAAACGACAAACATGTTAGTACATACTTAATCCCATTCATACTTAAAGATAAACGCCACTACACACTCGTACTTCATTAGTCTATTATCAAATTATAATTTAAAGCATTTGAACATGTCTATCATATCATTCGTCTATTCTTATTGAGGCAATTTCTATTTTGCCTCGTCAATCTATCCAATAGCTACGTCATGTATCCGTCACTACCTAATCGTTTCTTTAATATCTTATAGTTACTTATTTCATTCACACATCTTATCCGAGCATTTAAATCTTCTTCACGTATCCATACCTATCTATCCTTAACGTTCCCCTAAGACAAGCCTTGCTCAATCCCTTTTCCCTTACTAGGTCATTATTCTTCCGGACACAACACATACAAGTCATTCATCAAACCTCTATTATTGCAATCTAAGTAATTTCGACCTTTTATGTATTATACTATGACACATTCTTCGCCTACAACTCATAACCTTTAAGACCTTGATTCGCATAATTAAAACCTTAGACTTCCGACACAAAAATTATCAATTGGTTACTTAACACTTAGTACATTACATTCAAACATAGAATTACTTCACATATACATTGACACCATAAAACACGTACCACACTTATTGACTTAACTACGTATACCACGTCTTGCATTCCATCGCATAATTAAAGCAATCTATAATTCGCGTTTAATTTGTTACTCCTATATTTCACCACATCCACATCACAACATTCACATTACGTCTTAGTTATAATCTAATCTCATTATTACTATAAGCATTTCTACGTCATACCTCAAAGGCACTTACTATTCGCATTACTTTATCTTACATACAACTTGTCTCCGAGTGGTTTAAGTCTAGGCAACCTATAGTGGAAACCTAATTCACTTAAACCGAAGCTCTGATACCAAGCTGTTACACCCCGTGTCCGCTTAGACCAAAATTTTAAACTTTATACGCGGAAACGCTTGACTTTCATAGACATTTTGTTACTCTTTTGACCATTTATAAAAATCCATAAACATTCAGACTATGAGACTATTTTTAAATGAAACTAGACTCAATTATCTTCAAAACGACGGGTGGCGCGACCCATATCGACTTACGGATTAAAAGATATGATTTTTCGAACATTGACAAATATATACCAAAACAACATGTGTACCATATGCCCTTACGCCCAAGGTCCGGAATGTAAGGAATTAAATATTCCATAGATTTGATGATACAAAGCAAGAAGAATGAAACATGAAGTATACTGAAATGATAAGTAAAATACTCTAAGTATCAAACTACTGCTAGGCATAAACAACCTGCTGCTAGTGTTAACAAGGTACTGCTAGTGTATTTTAAAGGTACTGTTAGTTCAAGCAAGGTACTGCCAGTTCAAAATGGAAGGTACTGCTAGTACAACAAGGTACTGCTGGTTCAGAGCAAGGTACTGCTGGTACTACTAGTATATGAAGATACTGCCAGTACAACAAGCTGCTGCTGGATCAATGAGTCATACTGCTGCTAGAAGGATAAGATCGAAGAAGATATTTATTTTGTATGAGTCATGTTTATACAAAATATAATATCTAGATATTTTATCAAGTTATCAAGTTAAACACTCAAGATACAAGTTGTATCTTATTGACTTGACACATGTTAAAGCAAGTGGATGACTAAGCTTATCAAGTTGTAAAAGATCTTTCCTTATGTTATAAAAGGAAGATCTTACCCCTTAGATAAAAGTGTGTCTTGGTTGTAGATTAGACAATCAACACCATGATGCTTCACAGTGAAACAAAGTGAACATCAAAGTGTGTGTGTGGGAACATTAGACATTGGGTCTAATGTTGTTTAGGTTTGTTTAGCCTCAAGGATCTTTGATCCCTGATTAGAGTGTAATCGTGCTATATTTGATCACATAGCATTGGGGCTTAAGAGTAATAACAAACAGTGAAGTTTGACAAAACCTTGTTGTGATAGTATTGTTTCTTTCATAGAATATTCCGTCAATATTATCATCATACTTGTCATAGACAAAATCCTAGATCAAAGGTGTAACAACCTAGAGTCCATAAACGATCAAGAAACTTATTTTAGTAGATGCGAGTCGGTCTAAAACGAGTCTTCACATTTGGTATCAGAGCGGGGGGCTCTGGATCTAGGAAAAGAAAAGATTTTAGCTAAAGAAAGAAGAAAAATTCGTTTTTGCTTAATTTTTCGCAACTTTCTGCAGAGCAGTTTTGCAAAGGCTATAACTCCTTCGTTAACCGTTGGATCGGGCTGAAATTTTTGTTGAAGGGTCTTGATATACCAAGATAGATTCTCACCGGAGGGATCTTCAATCTGAGCCTTAGGTTGCAAGATATGTATCGTTGAAAACTGCTGCAGAAACTGTTGAGGTATGGTCGAATTTTTGGTTTTCTTTCAAGGTTCACACACATAGGGGAAGAATCACACACAGAAGAGAGTTGGTTCTTAAAAGATAAAAACGCTTGTTTATCAAGGTATTATTGGTAAAGAAAGTTAGTCGTTATTTATTTGAAAATGAAGTTGGATTTTTCAAAATTGTGTTTTATCATACCTTATGCTACAAAGGTAACTTGTTTGTACTATTCAGATATTTCATATGACTACGACTTGTTAAATCTAGTTTTCATAGGTCAAGGGGTGGATGGACGAAGACCTAGTTAACTATCACTTAAAGGAGTTGCTTTGTGGCGCTCAGTGTCTCATAGGAAATGAGGATTTAGTCAAGATTCAAAGTCAGTTTTAGTACAAGATATAGGACACAAGATTGGTTTATTCAGCTCCATCAACAAGTTGGTAATAATTGGTTGTTCTTCATCAGTCATAAAAGCCTACAGAATTGGAGGTTCGAATGGTTAATATATGGGTTTCAGGGGAAGCTTAAATGTTCAAGTGTTTAACCATTTATATATGTGCATCATCACAGGAAAAGTTATTGATTCTTACTACTTTTGATTAGTATTAGTTCGAAGTTGTAAAGATCATATTTGTAATATTCTCTATTTGTTGATAACAAAAAGGGGAAGAAACGTGGTGGATAGCATAGATTAAGGGGAAGACAGTATAGTTTCATTCATGGTGAGATTTAGTTATCTCAATTTCTCTACTTCGTCTAGGGAAATTCGTACAAAAACGTATTTGTTTTGTAATCATCAAATAGGGGAAGATTGTAAGGAATTAAATATTCCATAGATTTGATGATACAAAGCAAGAAGAATGAAACATGAAGTATACTGAAATGATAAGTAAAATACTCTAAGTATCAAACTACTGCTAGGCATAAACAACCTGCTGCTAGTGTTAACAAGGTACTGCTAGTGTATTTTAAAGGTACTGTTAGTTCAAGCAAGGTACTGCCAGTTCAAAATGGAAGGTACTGCTAGTACAACAAGGTACTGCTGGTTCAGAGCAAGGTACTGCTAGTACTATGATGCGGTGCGATGTGTCGTTGCAGTTTAGCAGTATTAATGCCTACTCAAGTTTTAAATTTATATTTAGCTGACTTATCAATAACACACACACTTAACGAGCAGTGTACCCGGTCAGTATGAATATAATGGTAAGTAGAGTGTCGATCACTAAGAGTGGAACGTATTATCTAGTTATTCTAATCAGTATTTTAATATATTAAGTTAGCTACACAACCTATTCTAACGCAAGGGGGTTCAGCCTGAGAGACTGGCACGATTTGGTTGCAATTAAATAATAAACTAAACCAATAGGCACGAATCAGCGAATAGCACACACGTACACAGATAAATACTCGAGACAATAAGAAGATCTGTCCTGATAGATAAGTAGTTTGTCACTTGTTTTATTGCTAGTTTTATATGAAGTGTATAGTTCGATGCAACGCACCGAGATTAAGTCCTTTCTCATTGGTTCTAATCTTATCGGCGAGTAAACCCTTAATGATTACTTATGACTATCCTATTTATCTTTCTTCCTACTTTTCTACAGACGATAGAATGCATAGGCGATCTAATAAATAGGCGAGGGCAGAGGCATGGCGACCCGATCAACGCTCAGCTAGACACAGAGGTTATCAATGCACTAATAAAACTCACCAAAGACATCAACATATAAACTTTAATTAATGAGAAAGCGGTTTTAAGGGAGTGCAATCTTTCCGTTGTCACATTACACAAGCCACCAATCTTGATGAATTAAAGTTTACTAACACAATAAAACAAAACTACTTAATGAATTAAACACATGCAGCACCTTCTTACAGCTCTTGTATCTTTGTTTGGGTGTGTCTTGTGCTGCCTATTCGTCTGAATTCGTCCTAGGTTTCTGTACTTCGGTCTTCTGTCGAACTTCGGAACTCTTTAACTCGTCTGGTCTTTGGGGTATTTATAGTTTCTGTCTGAGGGTAAGATGCGGCACATCTAGTAAGTAGATGCGGCGTGATGAGTGTCTAAATACTCATCATTTCTTTCACATTTTGACTGCAAAAACATTTAAAAACATGCAGTTATGCTTCAAAATGCAGAAAATATCATTTGATTATGTTTTTATGTGTTGCAAGTGCAAAATGATCGAAAACAGGTGAAAACGAACAAAGTTTGCATAAATGGTAAGTCTAGTCCCTCGAGTTTCAAAAGTTGTCAAAATTAGTCATTGGTTTGCAAAAAAAAAAAAAAATGGAAAATTATAATTTATGGTCCTTGGAAGAATTTTTCAGAAATTGACATCAATGGCCCTTGGATTTTCAGCAAGTGACAATTTTGGTCCCTTAACATCAAAACAATTCCAATTCCTATCCTTAACCCAAAATAAATAAAAACTAATCCTAAAAACCTTTATCCCTTTTATCCCATTTACCCTTAATTAAAACCCAATCTTAAAAACCCAAGCCCAAAATAAACAAAGGCCCAATCCCATAAAACCCTCTACCCCGTTTCATTTTTAGCTAAGGCCAAAGGTTTGACCCGGTCAATACCTTCTTCCTTTTTACCACTATCCCACCACAAACCCAGGATACCACCTAGCCAATACCACTACTCACCCACTCCTCCTGACAAACCCATCTCCTTCCCACTTTTCCCTGATACACGCTATCTCCCCCTCCACTTTGCTAATCTCACCAACTCTTCACGTGACTCAGAAATAGACAAAAATCCACCCAAGTGGTTTCCCGCCAAAAAGCAAATGAACGTATGAGATGATTTTTAGTCAATTGGACGATGGGGATTCGAAGAGAGAGGTCAGAGGAAGCTTATTGGAGTGATATAAAAAGAAAGAAGACAGAAGAAAAATGTTGTCGCTGCTTTAGACCACCTTTCTTAGTGTAGAATTAGTTTAAAAACCTGTTTCTTAAAATTGTTGTAATTTAATTTTCATTAGTTGTTAACTCTTTCAAGCTTTGTACTCATTTGGATTTATTGCAATCTCTATTTAATCTTCATTCAGTTTCAAGTTCTTCTGGTCAACATAAGGGAAGCAGTAGGTAGCGTAAGAAAAAAAAAAGAAAAGAGTGGGAAGAAGAAAAAGGGGAGCTGTCACTTTCAACATCATTTTTCTTCTTCTTCATTTTTTAGACCTTTCATCAAATACCCTCTGGTAACTTTTATAAATTTTATTGTTTCTTTTTTATATAAAGTTTGTATCTTTATGCATTTTTTAGCCACTAATTGTTAAATGCTTCATGGGTTTCGTTTGTATTGGTGTTATCTTTTGTGGGTATTTGTTAGTTTTTAGATTATGCTCAGTTTAGTTTGTGTTATACCGATTTGAATATTTGGTACTGTAATGCTTATGCAAGTCTGCTTATATTTGTTTGGTTTGTTAGACATTGAATATAATGATTATGTTTTTGTTACTTGCTTAGTTGATTTGTGTAATCTATTTATGGTTTTGTTACCAACTGGTTCTTAGTTCCTTGTTTAGTGATAATGATATTATTGTCATAACCAAAAAAAAAAAATAGTTTAGAAAAAAAAAAAGAAGATGTAACCAGGTTCGAACATGTCACCTCTCGTTCATACACAACACCACTTACCAGTTTGCCATTGGATCTTCTTTGGTTATGTCTTGCGTTATTATTTACTTAATATAGACTAGGCCGCTTTGCTTATTTCTTTCCTTTTGCTTAAAATCTGGTTATTTAGATAAGTTGTCAAGTTGATTTTAATTTTCTTAGGATCAGAGTTTAACGTGGTACCTTTCTTTAATTTTTCATAATTTTCCTATTTTATTTAGTATTTTTAATTCAATTATCTTTTTAATTTAGTTTTAAATTCGTTTTAAATTAAATAAAATTCAGAAAAATAAAATTCTTTTTTGTAAAATTTTCTTTTATTAAATAAAAGTTAAGACAATTAGATTTGTACCCGTAGAGTTATTATTTCATTATTTTGACGTTTTTAGTTTCGTTCGTAGTTCCCGTTTTTCGTTAATTCGCGTCTTTCTTTTACGTATCCTTTAGATTATCGTTTTTTTGGTTTATTAAATCGTTTTTATTTTATGTTCACATATCGTAGATTAAAAAAACCCAAAAATCACACCTTTTATTCACCATTCACACACGTGCACGATTCGAGACGACGAATTCCATTCAGCCTTCGTTGGGGATAACGACCTCGGGTTACATATTTCCTTTGTAATCCTTGGAGAAAAATAAAAATGACTTGATTCAAACGAACCAAATTTTGGCGCCGCTGCCGGGGAGGGCTGACGCGAATTTTTTTCTCGTTTATCGTTGCGTGTTTTGAATCTTCGTAAATATTTTCCTATAAAAATCCAAAAAGATTTTCATTTCAAAATTTTATTTTTCTTTTTTCAAAATGTTGTTAAAAATCCAAAAAAATTCTTCTTTGCCCTCTTATCCGTTTATTTTTTTTTCTCACCCTCTAAACGTTCAATTCTATCTTTCTAAACCTCTTTTCTGATGGAATCATCGATTCCTTGTGTCGGTTGTGGAGAACCGCTTTTCGGTTTACCATGTCATTGGTGTACGTGCGAACGATGTGGTAATGATATTCAGAACGGTAGTTGTTTTTTTGCGGTTCGAGTAATTCATTTGCTTGTGATCCAAATCCAAATTCTTTCAATGAACCGTCAAATTTTTCTGAATACTCTCCACAGCCCCACATGTCTTCATCTTACAACTATGGTTGTGAAAAGTGTGGGGGACCTCTGAATGGTGGAAATTGCCACGGTTGTAGCATTGTGAATACGGGAAACGGGTTTGTCTATGACCAAAATCCTTACAATGAAACACCCGACCTTTTCAACCAACCCCCACAGCACCATGAGATGGAGACATATTCTTGTGAACTTTGTGGAGGTTGTTCTCATCCGGGATTTGATTGTCAAACGGGGGATATGCTTGTCTATGAGCAGAACCCTTATAACAATCAGACATCACCCGGATTTGACACATCTTCATCTTATTCACCACCACAACAGTTTTACTGTTGTGAGTACTGTGGAGGTCCGCATTATGAATCCGCTTGTCAAACGAGGACCCCGCTTGTCTATGAGCAAGGCCCTTGTGACAATCACGATTATTCTTATCACGACCAACCTCCACAGTGCCAAATGAATCAAGCAACTCCTCAAGAAACTTCGCAAGACCTTTGTCTAAAGGCTCTTGAGATATTAAAAGAACTTAAGGAGGAGTTGAACAATACAACACTTCATAATGCACCCAGTGTATATTGTGGGGGTCCTCATGCTGATAATCAATGTGGTTTTCACACATCAGCCAAACTACGAGCAGCTAGAGCACATGCCAATTTCCGCAATGCTGTTCTTTTCGATGACGATGACGATGATGACGAGGAGAGTACTATTCCTTTGAGTGATATTATTTCTCAACTCCCTCAGTCTATTGCAATCACATCCATCCCTCCCTCTCAGTCTAGACCCGAGGACTCTCTGATTATGGGGGATGAGCCTCTTAGCACTGTTCCTGAAAAGGAATCGGACGAATTCATAAAGTCTAGTGCTGACAACCTTATCCCAATCCCAAGTGAGTCTGAGGATATTTCGGATAATGATTGTGATTCATCTATCTGTAGTGATCATCCTCTTGACACTACTGATGATTTGTTCGGGACGTTTTCTAACCCCCTCTTCAATTCAAATGATGATTTTTCCTCTAGTGATGACGAATCACTTTCTGATGAGGACGTTCAAAATGAAAGTCTCAAAGTCTATTCGAATTCTCTTTTTGAATTTGATGATGAGTACTTTTCTATCAAAAATCCTCTCTTTGATGAAGAGTTAGAGAATGATGAGGTCAAGAACTCTATCACTCATGAACTTGATGATATGACCTCGGTTTTTAATCCCGATATTCTTCCTTCTCCGACATATGTGACTTTTCCTTCTGTGGATCGCCACTATATTGATTTCACATATGTCGTTCTAGTCTTTCTACCTTTCTTCTCTTATAAGGTAGCTTGTCCTCTCATTCTCTCGTTCGGGAATGAGGACAAAGTTTTTGATCCCGGCATCTCCATGTATCATCCTTTGGTGCCGGATGTATCTCATCGGAGTGGAACTTTCATGAAATTCAATGTTTATCCAAACCATTTGAATGAAAGTCCGATGGAGATTTTCTGTTCCACATGCTTCCCCAAGAACAAATGAATGCGGGGTCGAGTCAAGCTAAGTGACTCGGTGATAAAAAATATTAGCAAACCATATGGGTTTTCACCCGTATTTCTGACTTCTTTCTCTGTTCTACCACCTAAGTGTGGGGGAGATGCCCCACATGTTGTATATATGTAAAAAAATAAAAATAAAAAAAATAAATAAAAAAAAAAATGTGTGTATATATAAAATATAATGGCTATTAAGTATTGCCTTTTTACGTTCTAAGTGTCGGCATAATAGCCGGTACTTTGAATATTGAGGGCAATATTCAGTTCTAAGTGTGGGGGGGAATTCTCGCGAATTTGATCTCATATTTACCCTATTTCCCCCATTTTGGCCAAAATTTTAAAAATTTTTTCTCACTTAGAACGTAATAAATGGTTATCAGTCCACCATGTCTAACACACAAAAGGATTGGCTAATCCCGGAGCAAACGGCTCTGGGTAAAGATCAATCAAATCCGTTTATGGCTTGCAATTTGCCCAAAATTATATGGTATTCGACTCACCATATCTTTATAAGTGAAGAGTTGACTAGCCCGCAAGGTTATGGCTTGTGGTAAAGGCAAGTGGGAAAACCATAATTGGTAATCAGCTCACCAAAGATAATAACTGTATTTTATCTAAGAGTTGGCTAGTCCAGAAGCAAACGGCTTCTGGTAAAGACAAATCAAACCCGTTGACAGCTGATGATTTGCTCAAAATCATTTGGTTATCATTGTACCAAAGTATCACATACTAAAACAGTGGCTACTCCAGAAGTAATGGCTATCTGGTAAAGAGTAAAAACCATTAAACTTTCAAAAAGGATTGCTAGGGACTAGCAATAGTTTAGTGTGGGGGATTGATGAGTGTCTAAATAATCATCATTTCTTTCACATTTTGACTGCAAAAACATTTAAAAACATGCAGTTATGCTTCAAAATGCAGAAAATATCATTTGATTATGTTTTTATGTGTTGCAAGTGCAAAATGATCGAAAACAGGTGAAAACGAACAAAGTTTGCATAAATGGTAAGTCTAGTCCCTCGAGTTTCAAAAGTTGTCAAAATTAGTCATTGGTTTGCAAAAAAAAAATGGAAAATTATAATTTATGGTCCTTGGAAGAATTTTTCAGAAATTGACATCAATGGCCCTTGGATTTTCAGCAAGTGACAATTTTGGTCCCTTAACATCAAAACAATTCCAATTCCTATCCTTAACCCAAAATAAATAAAAACTAATCCTAAAAACCTTTATCCCTTTTATCCCATTTACCCTTAATTAAAACCCAATCTTAAAAACCCAAGCCCAAAATAAACAAAGGCCCAATCCCATAAAACCCTCTACCCCGTTTCATTTTTAGCTAAGGCCAAAGGTTTGACCCGGTCAATACCTTCTTCCTTTTTACCACTATCCCACCACAAACCCAGGATACCACCTAGCCAATACCACTACTCACCCACTCCTCCTGACAAACCCATCTCCTTCCCACTTTTCCCTGATACACGCTATCTCCCCCTCCACTTTGCTAATCTCACCAACTCTTCACGTGACTCAGAAATAGACAAAAATCCACCCAAGTGGTTTCCCGCCAAAAAGCAAATGAACGTATGAGATGATTTTTAGTCAATTGGACGATGGGGATTCGAAGAGAGAGGTCAGAGGAAGCTTATTGGAGTGATATAAAAAGAAAGAAGACAGAAGAAAAATGTTGTCGCTGCTTTAGACCACCTTTCTTAGTGTAGAATTAGTTTAAAAACCTGTTTCTTAAAATTGTTGTAATTTAATTTTCATTAGTTGTTAACTCTTTCAAGCTTTGTACTCATTTGGATTTATTGCAATCTCTATTTAATCTTCATTCAGTTTCAAGTTCTTCTGGTCAACATAAGGGAAGCAGTAGGTAGCGTAAGAAAAAAAAAGAAAAGAGTGGGAAGAAGAAAAAGGGGAGCTGTCACTTTCAACATCATTTTTCTTCTTCTTCATTTTTTAGACCTTTCATCAAATACCCTCTGGTAACTTTTATAAATTTTATTGTTTCTTTTTTTATATAAAGTTTGTATCTTTATGCATTTTTTAGCCACTAATTGTTAAATGCTTCATGGGTTTCGTTTGTATTGGTGTTATCTTTTGTGGGTATTTGTTAGTTTTTAGATTATGCTCAGTTTAGTTTGTGTTATACCGATTTGAATATTTGGTACTGTAATGCTTATGCAAGTCTGCTTATATTTGTTTGGTTTGTTAGACATTGAATATAATGATTATGTTTTTGTTACTTGCTTAGTTGATTTGTGTAATCTATTTATGGTTTTGTTACCAACTGGTTCTTAGTTCCTTGTTTAGTGATAATGATATTATTGTCATAACCAAAAAAAAAAAAATAGTTTAGAAAAAAAAAAGAAGATGTAACCAGGTTCGAACATGTCACCTCTCGTTCATACACAACACCACTTACCAGTTTGCCATTGGATCTTCTTTGGTTATGTCTTGCGTTATTATTTACTTAATATAGACTAGGCCGCTTTGCTTATTTCTTTCCTTTTGCTTAAAATCTGGTTATTTAGATAAGTTGTCAAGTTGATTTTAATTTTCTTAGGATCAGAGTTTAACGTGGTACCTTTCTTTAATTTTTCATAATTTTCCTATTTTATTTAGTATTTTTAATTCAATTATCTTTTTAATTTAGTTTTAAATTCGTTTTAAATTAAATAAAATTCAGAAAAATAAAATTCTTTTTTGTAAAATTTTCTTTTATTAAATAAAAGTTAAGACAATTAGATTTGTACCCGTAGAGTTATTATTTCATTATTTTGACGTTTTTAGTTTCGTTCGTAGTTCTCGTTTTTCGTTAATTCGCGTTTTTCTTTTACGTATCCTTTAGATTATCGTTTTTTTTGGTTTATTAAATCGTTTTTATTTTATGTTCACATATCGTAGATTAAAAAAACCCAAAAATCACACCTTTTATTCACCATTCACACACGTGCACGATTCGAGACGACGAATTCCATTCAGCCTTCGTTGGGGATAACGACCTCGGGTTACATATTTCCTTTGTAATCCTTGGAGAAAAATAAAAATGACTTGATTCAAACGAACCACGGCGCATTGACTTAACTTCGCGTGGGGTCCAAGATTAATATATTCAGGAATATTCGTACACCGCCAGAAGATGCGGCGTAACTCCATAAGTAGATGCGGTGCATGTCCTCTTGTATCTTGGATCGTATCTGGTAAAATCTGGATAGTGATGCGCCGTATGTAATAAGTGAGATGCGGCGCATCTAGAGCAGATTTGTCTTGATCTTGTGCATTTCAGTAGACTCTTAACTTCTTGCATGTTTTGCTCCATAATAAGTCCAAAATCGCCAAGTTTCACCAAATGCTTGTTTTTACCTGAGAATTACAAAAGTAAACGATTAAGTATCAATCCTCATACATAATATAATAAAACAAGTCAAATAATTAGTATAAATGATAGTAATAAAATGTACTTATTTGAGTTCATCAAATATCCCCCCACTTGAACTTTACTTGTCCCCAAGTAAACCTTAGAATTAATCTTATGAAAATGTATCCTAAAAGATATTAGGATTTATTTTTATATTTAAGCATGTATTCATTTTTGCCATAATCACACAACCAAACACTTAACGAATTAGAAGTAAAATAAAATAATTTGATAAAAGCAAATCTAATTGTTTAACTGTCCAGTCGTGACGAATATTCTATCATAAGCTTGGCAAGTATACACATCTCCCCCACTAAAGCCAAGGAATAACAAGTCTAAAGCGGTAAAAAGGGTTTTTAGGCTCAAAGGGTTAATTATTCTCCTTAATCTCTATCAATCTCAAATTCCAGAAAAGGCGACAAAATCACAAATACATGATCGAATCCACGAACACGATACTTGCAATTGCTCAAATCCTTAACTCGAATAGGCTAAAGATAGGACCAATTAATCTTTACCAATAATATTATATCAAAAAGGGCGACAAAATCATAAATACATAGTCGAATCCACGACTACGATACTTAAGATTGCTCAAATCCCTAATCTCAATAAATCAAAGGTTTGGATCAAGAATAATATAGGGTATGGATAATTTTTGGGATACAAATTGGTGTAAAATAAAAAAAAATAAACAAAACAGATAAATTAAAATCCTAAGTGTGGTTAATCACTATCCCAACCATCCCATGAATAAGACTCATATCATAGAATAACTCACGCTTTAACACTTGAAACACACGCTTTAGGTAGACACGAATTATACTCAACAAGATCTTAATCAAAGAATAAACTTTAGTTGGCGTTCCCATAACTGCCAACTCCCATTCAATCCATAGATATAATATACAACAATTAGTGGTGATATCGACCACTTACATAACTTTACATAAGTTGGTTAAAACTAACATCCAACTCTCTTCTTTTTTTCTTTTTCTTTTCTAATTTTTTCGATTTTTTTTTTTTTTTTTTTTTTTTTTTTTTTTTTTTTTTTGACATCAACATATATGTGTAAAATTTTACCACATCACCAAAACGATAATTCTGGATAATTTTTCCATACTTTTCATGAGTTCAAAAATAACGGTAATAGTGAAAGTAGTAAACTCACGAAAAATAAACTCAAAGATATACAATATTTACTTTCACTCCAATTGCATTGTGCAATTTTCCGACCTAACCATAGATAATGAATTACGCACGCGAACACAGGTAATGTAAGGAAACACACTTTGCCTAAAGCAATTAACCAACCACGGATTTTAATCTACAGGGTAGGCTAAGGTGTAAGGGTGTAACGAAACATTTTAACAAAGGTGTAAGAAACGAAAAGAATGGCTCTGAGTGTTTTTCTAGGGGTATCTTACTCTAAAAATGAGAGTAACAAAAGGGTTTATACGGGGGTTAACTAACCAGTGTAGTTAGCTAATAACACATAACATATAAGGCTATTTGGGTGTAATCCTAGAAATTTTACCAATTTAGACAAGTCATTCCAATTATATAAATAATACTTATTATGGTGGTCTCGAATAGTATACAAGCCAAGTTCTAGAGTTTACAAGTCACCGGCACACTCATAGATTTGTGAGTTTTGAAAAATCACAATTTTTGAAAATAACGTCATGGGTGCAGCTATGCAACTTAGACTTTAAACAAAAACATGCTAAAAATTTTTAAGTTTTGATATATTAAGCACATTTTAAGCATATTTTGAAAAGTTTAGGACAAGTAAGTGTTAAGTGTTCTAATTCTCCAATCCCCCCACTTAAGTTAAACAACGTCATCGTTGTTTGTATCAAAGGTTAAAAACTGGAAAATAAAAGAATTAGAACAGAAAAACTCCCCTGAGATTTGCTCGGTATGATCCTCCATTTGTATAAGAGCAAAAATCATCTTTCTTGTGGATTAGAACGTTTAAGCTTCATAATAGATGTATCCACAGGAAATGCAAGAATCTATAATACCACCAAGGCTTTAAAACACACCTAAGTTAAGAAAGGTTCAAACTTGCATAATACATTAGTAGTTAGTTAAAATAAAACATAAAAATTAAAAATGAAAATCATCAGGTCAGTCGATGCGCCGTATCTTATGGAAGAAGATACGCCATATCGAGCCTGGAATAAGTACGGATCAGAATAGAAGATGCGTCGCATCCTTAACCAGGGATGCGCCGCATTGAAATAAACAGATAAAAAGTTTTAAAGTCGAAAATAAAAATGCAGAAAAAATAAAGTAAGATATGACCTGTGCAGGAGATGCGTCGCATCTCAGGATTGAGATGTGCTGTATCCTCTGCGGCCTGACTGACTCGACACAGAACAGAAAATTAAAAGATAAATCCGGGTTGTCTCCCGGTAAGCACTTGTCTTTATTCCAGAGTCTTCAAGTTAGACTCACGTTCAGCTCTTCACTCCATTACTTCAGGTTCAAACTCCACCACCTCGTTCTCATTATCCTCAATTTTATTATCAAAGTATTTCTTCACACGTTGCCCGTTTACTTTGAATATATAACCATTTTTATCGCATATTTCAATAGTTCCATAAGGATACACTTTCTTGACAACGAACGGACCCGTCCATCTTGATTTAAGTTTACCAGGATACATCTTCAATCTGGAATTAAATAGTAGCACTTTCTCTCCAATAGTAAACGTTTTATCCCCACGTAACCTCGAGTCATGCCATCTTTTAGTTCTTTCTTTGTAGATCTTAGTATTTTTGTAGGCCTCATCTCTTAGTTCATAGAGTTCATTAAGTTCCATGAAACGGTTCTTCGTTGCAGCTTCCATATCCATATTACAATTCGTCAAAGCCCAATATGCACTTTATTCAATTTCGACCGGTAGGTGGCATGCTTTTCCGTATACAAGACGAAATGGAGTGCTTCCCGTTGGTGTCTTATAGGTTGTACGGAATGCCCATAAAGCATCATTTAACATGTCAGACCACCCTTTCGGATTATATCCAGTCGTTTTTTCAAGAATTCGCTTAATAGCCCTATTGGTTACTTCAGTTTGCCCATTGGATTGAGGATGGTATGCGGTGGAAACCCTATGATATACTCCATATTTTTGCAACGCTCTTCCCAGATGGTGATTACAAAAGTGTGTCCCCCTATCACTAATCAATGCCTTAGGAATTCCAAACCTAGAGAACAAACCTTGCAAAAATTTAAGTACTACCTTGCTGTCGTTTGTTGGTAATGCTTGCGCTTCGACCCATTTTGATACGTAATCAACAGCAACCAAAATATATTTATTACCTTTAGATTCAGGAAACGGTCCCATGAAGTCTAATCCCCATATGTCGAAAACTTCACATACATGGATATAGTTTTGCGGCATTTCGTTTCTTGATGTTATATTCCCGGATCGTTGACACGCATCACATCCTTTTATATAATCTTTTGCATCATCCAACATAGTGGGCCAATAAAATCCCGCATCAAGGATCTTTCTTCTTGTGATGACTGCACCGTGATGTCCCCCCGTTGGCCCTGAATGGCAATGTGCCAATATTACTGGGATGTCATCACCATCTACGCATATTCGTAAAATATTGTCAGGACATAATTTAAAGGCATAAGGTTCATCCCAAATATACTCGCTAGCGCGAGTTAGAAACCTTCTTTTCTCGTCGGATGTTAGCCCTTTTGGAATTTCATTTGCAACAATAAAGTTTATATAGTCGGCATACCATGGTCCATTATTATTGCTCTTAATTCCTACCATCATAAGGTGTTCATCAGGAAAGTCATCAGCTATTTCCCTTTCGTCAAGCACCTCCATATCAGGGTTTTCAAGTCTAGATAAGTGGTTAGCAGCTAGATTCTCGGCACCCTTTTTATCTTTAATTTCAATATCGAATCCTTGGAGCAATAAAACCCACCTAATAAGCCTTGGCTTGGCATCCTGTTTATTGAACAAATACTTTAAAGCAGAATGGTCAGTGTAAACCATAGTTTTTGACAATATAAGATATGATCTAAATTTATCGAATGCAAAAACTACTGCTAAAAGTTCTTTTTCCGTGGTGGTGTAGTGTTCTTGGGCATTATTCAATGTTTTGCTAGCATAATAAATTGGCTTAAATTTCTTATCTATCTTTTGGCCAAGTACAGCTCCAACAGCATAATCACTAGCATCACACATTAGTTCAAAAGGCAAATTCCAATCCGGCGAAATTATAATAGGTGCGGAAGTTAGTTTTTCTTTAAGTATATTAAATGCCTTTTTGCAATCTTCAGAAAAATCAAACTTCGCATCTTTTAGCAATAATTGGGTCATAGGCCTAGATATCATTGAAAAATCCTTTATGAACCTACGATAAAATCCGGCATGCCCTAAAAAACTTCTAACACCTTTTACATTAGTGGGGTAAAGTAGTTTAGCAATTACATCAATTTTAGCTTTATTGACTTCTATACCTTTCCCAGAAATCTTATGTCCTAACACAATTCCCTTTCTAACCATAAAGTGACATTTTTCCCAATTAAGAACAAGGTTAGTTTCTTCACACCTAGCAAGCATTTTATCAAGTTTAAAGAGACAATCACTAAATGAGTTACCGAACACCGAGAAGTCGTCCATGAAGACTTCCATAAAGTCTTCTACCATATCATGGAAGATAGCCGTCATACAACGTTGGAAAGTAGCAGGGGCGTTGCATAGTCCGAACGGCATTCTCCTATAGGCGAAGGTTCCATAAGGGCAGGTGAAAGTCGTCTTCTCTTGATCCTCTGGGGCAATTGGTATTTGGAAGAAACCTGAAAAACCATCTAAAAAACAATAATAATCATGACCTGACAGTCTTTCTAACATTTGATCAATAAATGGAAGAGGGAAGTGATCTTTTCGCGTAGCATCATTGAGTTTGCGGTAGTCGATGCAAACTCTCCATCCGGTAACAGTTCTTGAAGGGATTAGTTCATTATCGTCATTGAGTACTACCGTCATTCCTCCCTTTTTCGGTACAACGTGGATAGGACTGACCCACGCGCTGTCGGAAATTGGGTAGATAAGTCCGGAGTCAAGTAATTTCACAATTTCATTTTTCACCACATCTTGGACTTTTGGATTCAAACGCCTTTGAGGTTGGATAGTTGGTTTGAATTCATCCTCCATAAGGATTTTATGCGTACAAAATGACGGGCTAATTCCCTTAATATCATACATACTCCACGCTAATGCTCCTCTTCGTTTATATAGTACCTGCAAAAGTGATTCTTTTTCTTTTGGCGTTAAGTTAGATGCAATAATAACGGGCGAATTAGTGTTCCCATTTAGATAGGCATACTCCAAAGTAGAAGGGAGATCCTTAAGCACAGTTTTAACACTATCAATTTCAGTAGCACTAGCGGAATAAACATGTTCTTTAATTATATCGCTGCTGTCATCAGATAGATGCGCCGCATCGATATTTTCGATGCGCCGTATCGCGTTACATACAGCAGAGTCAGCAGCTAAATAATAATCAATAGTATTATCATCAACTTGATCTTCTATAGCAATTGTGTTTTCTAAATTTTTAAGCAGAAAAGAATCAAGCAAATTACTTTTTAACAATTTCTGAGTAAATTGATTAATCGTGTCATCAGAAACATCGATATTATAGCATTCATCGTCATCGGATTTATCTTTACACATAGATTGTTCCATGTTAAACTCAACCTCATCTTTTCCTATGGTAAGAGTTATCTTTTTATTAAAAACATCAATTATGGCCCTAGCAGTGGCTAAAAACGGTCGTCCTAATATTATAGGAGTTCTAGAATTTTCAGGCATATCGAGGATAACAAAGTCGATAGGTAACTCAAATTTATCAACTTTTATTAATATATTTTCAGCTATTCCTAATGGGTATTGTATGGACCTATCAGCTAGTTCTAAGCACATCCTAGTAGGTTTGGTTCACAAAGACCTAATTTATCATACATAGAAGAGGGCATAAGACTTATACTAGCTCCTAGGTCGGCTAAAGCATTTTCAATATGCAAATTTTTAATTTGACAAGGAATAGTGAAACTCCCTGGATCCTTTTCTTTTGACGGAAGTTTGTTGAGCAATGCCGTTGAGCTTCTTTTCCCCATTGTTATGGTGCAAGCCTCTTCAAGTTTAGACTTGTTAGTAAGCAAACTCTTCAGGTATTTAGCATATTTTGGCATTTGCACTAGGGCTTCCATAAATGGTATGCTCAGCTGCAGCTGCTTGAGATTCTCCAGGAATTTCTTTTGATAGGCATCTTCTTTCTCTTTCCTTACCCTATGTGGGAAAGGTAGTGTTGATCGTTTAGGCTTAACAGAAGGTTCTTCTCTGATTACAGGTTCCGGATTAGTCTCTTTTGGTTGCTCTTGCTCAGGTGATAAAGATTCAGGGGAAATCTTGTTTGTACCGTCATCCTCGGGTGTCTCTCCAATTTGAAAGGTCGACTTTCCGCCTCTAGTTGTAATCCCTTTCAAGTCTTGCTTTACCAAAAGAACCCTATTAAGCACCGTTGACAATTGGTGTACATCAATTGCCAATCCATAAATCATGTTGTTTTGTTCCTTTAGTAAAAGCTCATGACTGCCTTTGAATTCATTAATAAAGTTTCTTGCTTCATGATGTTCTTTTTCATTGGCTTGAGCGATTTGTAGTGCAAACTCTTCCATGGTAAGATTTCTTTGGGGTCTTCCGAACAAGTTGGGGAAAATATCGAACATTGTTCCTGAAAATTAAAGAGAGGTAGATTTCAAAGTAAAAGTTTCCAGGTATAAGGGTCAGAGTATTTTCCGTTCGGAGATAAGAAAAATAAAAGTTGCTGATATCTGCAGACGATGCGCCGTATCCAAAGAGTTGGATACGCCGTATCTTATAATCGTTAAAATTAAATCAGACTTTTATTCAGAAAATAGATACGCCGCTTAGAAATTAGAATGCGCCGTATCAATTTTAATAATCAAAAATCGATATTTATTTAAAATTAAATGCGTCGTATTAACAAAAGTTAATGCGCCGTATTTTCGTTACGTTTCAAAATATAAGATTTTTGATTCAGAAGATACGCCGTATCGACAGATATCGATGCGTCGTATCTGTTTAATAATTCGAAAACTGTTTTTAATTAAAATAATAGATACGCCGTATCTACTAAAGCAGATGCGTCGTATGGCGTTAACGTTTAGAAAATTTTTTTATCAAAAACAGATACGCCGTATCTTGGGGAAAAGATGCATCGTATCGAATTAATTAAACGCGTTGTATTTTATAAAAATTAAACGCAATACGCCGTATCTGAGAAATCAGATGCGCCGTATCGTTCGATTTAGCTCAGTACAACGATAGCAGAATACAAAAAATACGAAAAATAAATACAAATAAAAACACAAACGAAAATAAACACAAAGAAAACAAATAACACACAAAAACAGAAAATATGCAAAATAATACAATGAATGCAAATTAATTTAATACACAACAGAATTAGCGGTTAGATAAAAAAAATAAAAAACCTAATTAAAATACTAATCAAATTAACAGATAATAACAATTCACTCCCCGGCAACGGCGCCAAAAACTTGATGCGGTGCGATGTGTCGTTGCGGTTTAGCAGTATTAATGCCTACTCAAGTTTTAAATTTATATTTAGCCGACTTATCAATAACACATACACTTAACGAGCAGTGTACCCGGTCAGTATGAATATAATGGTAAGTAGAGTGTCGATCACTAAGAGTGGAACGTATTATCTAGTTATTCTAATCAGTATTTTAATATATTAAGTTAGCTACACAACCTATTCTAACGCAAGGGGGTTCAGCCTGAGAGACTGGCACGATTTGGTTGCAATTAAATAATAAACTAAACCAATAGGCACGAATCAGCGAATAGCACACACGTACACAGATAAATACTCGAGACAATAAGAAGATCTGTCCTGATAGATAAGTAGTTTGTCACTTGTTTTATTGCTAGTTTTATATGAAGTGTATAGTTCGATGCAACGCACCGAGATTAAGTCATTTCTCGTTGGTTCTAATCTTATCGGCGAGTAAACCCTTAATGATTACTTATGACTATCCTATTTATCTTTCTTCCTACTTTTCTACAGACGATAGAATGCATAGGCGATCTAATAAATAGGCGAAGGCAGAGGCATGGCGACCCGATCAACGCTCAGCTAGACACAGAGGTTATCAATGCACTAATAAAAGTTACCAAAGACATCAACATATAAACTTTAATTAATGAGAAAGCAGTTTTAAGGGAGTGCAATCTTTCCGTTGTCACATTACACAAGCCACCAATCTTGATGAATTAAAGTTTACTAACACAATAAAACAAAACTACTTAATGAATTAAACACATGCAGCACCTTCTTACAGCTCTTGTATCTTTGTTTGGATGTGTCTTGTGCTGCCTATTCGTCTGAATTCGTCCTAGGTTTCTGTACTTCGGTCTTCTGTCAAACTTCGGAACTCTTTAACTCGTCTGGTCTTTGGGGTATTTATAGTTTCTGTCTGAGGGTAAGATGCGGCGCATCTAGTAAGTAGATGCGGCGCATTGACTTAACTTCGCGTGGGGTCCAAGATTAATATATTCAGGAATATTCGTACACCGCCAGAAGATGCGGCGTAACTCCATAAGTAGATGCGGCGCATGTCCTCTTGTATCTTGGATCGTATCTGGTGAAATCTGGATAGTGATGCGCCGTATGTAATAAGTGAGATGCGGCGCATCTGGAGCAGATTTGTCTTGATCTTGTGCATTTCAGTAGACTCTTAACTTCTTGCATGTTTTGCTCCATAATAAGTCCAAAATCGCCAAGTTTCACCAAATGCTTGTTTTTACCTGAGAATTACAAAAGTAAACGATTAAGTATCAATCCTCATACATAATATAATAAAACAAGTCAAATAATTAGGATAAATGATAGTAATAAAATGTACTTATTTGAGTTCATCATACTACTAGTATATGAAGATACTGCCAGTACAACAAGCTGCTGCTGGATCAATGAGTCACACTGCTGCTAGAAGGATAAGATCGAAGAAGATATTTATTTTGTATGAGTTATGTTTATAGAAAATATAATATCTAGATATTTTATCAAGTTATCAAGTTAAACACTCAAGATACAAGTTGTATCTTATTGACTTGACACATGTTAAAGCAAGTGGATGACTAAGCTTATCAAGTTGTAAAAGATCTTTCCTTATGTTATAAAAGGAAGATCTTACCCCTTAGATAAAAGTGTGTCTTGGTTGTAGATTAGACAATCAACACCATGATGCTTCACAGTGAAACAAAGTGAACATCAAAGTGTGTGTGTGGGAACATTAGACATTGGGTCTAATGTTGTTTAGGTTTGTTTAGCCTCAAGGATCTTTGATCCCTGATTAGAGTGTAATCGTGCTATATTTGATCACATAGCATTGGGGCTTAAGAGTAATAACAAACAGTGAAGTTTGACAAAACCTTGTTGTGATAGTATTGTTTCTTTCATAGAATATTCCGTCAATATTATCATCATACTTGTCATAGAAAAAATCCTAGATCAAAGGTGTAACAACCTAGAGTCCATAAACGATCACGCAACTTATTTTAGTAGATGCGAGTCGGTCTAAAACGAGTCTTCACATGGAAGGAGGTATGGTCTGTACTCAAAAACTGTGAAAATGCATTTTTAGGCAGAAGGCCTTATGCTCAGCCCATGAGGGCGTATGATCAGGGCGTATGACCTGTACTCAGAAACACATAAAACCAATTTTAATTGAAGAAGGCCTTATTGCCCAGAAGTGGAAGGCCTTATGCTCCATTCTCAGATTTTTACCAAGACCACAACTTTTAGCAACTTACTCTAATTCCCGGAAAGACAACTTCCAAGACTCGAAACTTAATGAAACTTTCCAGATTTCTTTAGTATGCCATTTGGCACATTTTCATACAAAAACATTTACCATTTGACTTCCCGAAATGGTACTTTACAAATTAGACGGGTTATGCATATAACCCCTTTTGACCCACTTTCACTACATACAACCCATACGACTTCCGTTTTACCTCAAACTTGGCCAACTTCATTAACTTAACATAACAAACATGTTCCATTAACACTTGACCCGTTCACGACCCAAAATGGGTATATTTACAACTAAACCAAACTCCCATTTAACTTTACTCATAAACGCTTAAAACACACTTTGACATACCAAAAGACTACCAATTCATTATAAAACTCTTGGCATACGATTTGACTCTTGTCTACTCGTTACAAAACATTACTTGACTCACGAGGGTACAAACTTACACATGAGCTCGGTATTCTACCTAAGCTCCTAAACATATTCTTCCTTAAATCATGCATATCCAAATCTTTAATCCCTATATCCAAGCCATCCATAAAAGCATGCCAACCTACAAAACGGTTAGACAACTAAACCGTAAGCACAAAGGCTTAGTAAGTAAAACGATCATAACATACACTTATACTTCAATCCACATAAGCATCATATACATAAAACACTTACTTCACGGCCTACTACTTAAGTCTCATATAGCACATAACATCAACTTATTCCATAGCATCAACTCATCACATAAGCCATATTAATGGCATCACATAAGCATAACCAAGTTCATCTTCCTTGACATCAAACATACATAATATACAAGAACATCATCATCATTACAATCTTCCATCATCATCATCATCATCCTTCATAATTAACCAAAACCTAACAACATAACAATAAATAACATAACAAGGGTTATCAAAACCCATCAAATACACTCATCTTCCAAATCATATCATCATATGATCATATCTTGATCATATGATGAAATCCCACTAAACTATAACTCTTAACCTCATAAATCAAGAACATAGAGACTTACTTGAAGGGAAACATAACTAGGGAACTAAACTCTTGCCATAGAACCTTAATCTCTTCATGGATTAGCCAATCCTCCTCATTTTCTTTCCCTCCTTTCTTTCTCTTCTAAAACCGGACCAAGCACTCACCCTCTTGAAACTTATGGAAATCACTAGAATCTCCTGGATATTATTATCTAGGCACAAGTTTGGGGTAATGGCAATAATGGCCCCTCAAGTCTCTTTCCTTCTATTTTAGCCACAACTAACTTATAACATATTTACCACAATGACAACTTAGGTCCCTTTAGTTGTGCATCGTATTTATATAACTACATTAATCATATTTTGACTATTACTTGACCATCAGTTTTGACTAAAACACAACATCCGATGACTAGCCAATCACATAGGGCCATAATCTATTTTCATCTAGGGTGGGGTCCCAATACCCGGGTAACGGGTCTAACAAAGCTATACATGGGAGTAGCATGCAATGGGAGGCGATTCCATAAAATGCGCGGTTAGCTTCGAATTGGAATTCTTTGGTACGGCTTGAAAAACAATGGAAACCGGGTGGTCAAAGAATTTCCGAAAGAATTAAAGGAGTGATTGGTGACGGTAAGGACGTGAGATTCTGGCTGGATA
The DNA here is from genome assembly GCA_021014915.2 of Artemisia tridentata subsp. tridentata. Taxonomy (NCBI): domain Eukaryota; kingdom Viridiplantae; phylum Streptophyta; class Magnoliopsida; order Asterales; family Asteraceae; genus Artemisia; species Artemisia tridentata. Next base: position 367,641,786 of record CP139507.1, read on the forward strand.
TTTGGGTGGGTTTGGAGCCTCTTAAAAATAATTTTCCTTTGTTATTCATGCTGGAGTCTGAGAAAAAATGTAGGGTCACCGATAGAATTCTTGCCTCGACGGAACGGGGACAATTTTGCTAGAAGTGGAAGCGCATGCCAAGGACTGCAGAGGAAGTGCAGCAGTTAGTTGATTGCTGTAGGATTCTGGATCAGGTTCGACTTCGGGCAGGGAGGGATTCGTGGCGTTGGTTGGGTCACGGGTCAGATACATTTTTGGTCGCTGCAGTCAAGAAAATTGTTATATAGGAGGAGGTTCAACAGACTGAAGTGGTTTTCAAATGGTGCAAATGGGTGCCTAGTAAGTGTAATATTTTCATGTGGCGAGCTACGTTGGATCGGTTACCGACAAGGCTGGCGCTCAAAAGATGAAATGTTTTGGTGGAAGAGCAAGGATGCAGTTTTTGTGGAGACTTTGAGGAGACGGTGGACCACATTTTTACAGAATGCAGGATGGCGGGGGAAGTTTGGCACGCTCTTTCAAATTGGTGGCAAATCCCTCCTATATACGCTTTCTCGGTTCGGGACTTATTGGTTATTCACAAGCATGCCAAAGTTTCCAGAGTAAAGAAAGAAGTGATTCAAGGTTTGATTATTGTAGCGTGTTGGATAATGTGGAAGACGAGGAATGAAAAGATTTTTTTGCGCCGAAGCTGCAACGTTGTGGAGATTATTTCTGCAATTAAAGCTATTGGTTATTTTTGGTTCAAAAATAGGCGTGAATGTAAAGGCATAGAGTGGGATAGTTGGGTTAATTTTAACATGATGTAATTGGTTTTGTGATGGTCCTCTTGTTTCTTCTCGAAAAAGGTGGATCATTGTTTTTTTGTTTGGTTTTTAATGAAGTTGATATTTCCAAAAAAAAAAAAAAAAAAAAAAAAAAAAAAAAAAAAAAAAAAAAAAAAAAAAAGAGAGAAAAACTCGGCCTTCGCTCTAACAAACACGGTTAATTATTTTGTCTTTTGCTTAACACTGTCGTTCTCTTATGTTCTTTTTATCTTTATATGTATCGATCTATGCAGTGAAGGTCACCGGAAAAGTAATGATAAACGTGGATTACGGCAAGGAGACCCTTATCTCATTTTTTTTTTTTTTTTTTTTTTATTATCGCGGAAGCTGTTTAAGTTATGATGATGAGGCTTGTAATAAAAGAATTTTCAAGGGTTTGTTTCAGGCCAATGATGGGTCAAATGTTTCTTTACTCCAACATGCGGGTGACGCCCTTCTTTTATGAGCGGTCCAAACCTAATGCTCGTTACGTTATTCACATCTTTAAATGCTTCCACGATGTATCAAGCCTTAAAACAAATTTGGCGACATGCCATCTTTTTGGCATTGGTGTTTCGTTAGTTGACGTCGAGAGTATGGCGAGATCAATTAATAGTTCATATAGCACTTTGTCGTTTACTTATCTATGGATTTCGGTAGGTAAAGACATGAGAAAAACTAAGGCTTGGGACGAGGTGGTTAACCGTTTCTCTAAAAGGCTCTCCATGCTGAAAGCTAAGATGTTGTCCATTGGGGGTAGACTTACTTTCGTTAAAGCGGTCCTCAAAGTTTACGTCTTTACTTTTTCTCCATTTTCAAAGCTCCAGAAGTGGTCATTTCTCATTTTGAGTCAGTTAGATAGCATTTTCTTTGAGGTATGAATGAAGGCGAGAAAAAGATGTCTTAGATTCAATGGGATAAAATGTTGTTAGTTAAAGACGATTGAGGTTTAGGAATCGGGAATCTTGAAACAAAAAAATATGGCACTCCTTGGTAAATGGAAATAGAGATTTTTTTCAACAAGTTAAATGATCTCCGAAGAAAGTTATATTAGAAGTTTATGGCTCTAAATAAGGCTTTGATGCAAGTTATCTTTCTTCTATTAAAAATGGTGTACATAGGTCTCGGTTGTTAAATGTTTTTTGAATCTGAACATGTTGGGTATTGATTTCAATGAGATGATCATGTGAAAATCTGGAATGGTACCTTTAAAAGACTAATTTCGTCATTGGTACGATCTTGAGCAGTGCAAATCTTGTTCAGTGGTTGATCGTTGGACCTCTTTTAATGGTGCATGGGCTGCTAAATTGGTGCAGGAAACCTATTGGGCATACTTCGAGCGATCTTGTCTCAATTGTTAATCTCATCGATGGTTTTGTTATTGATGCATCAAAGGAAGATGAATGGGTTTGGAGTATTGAAAATTCAGGTAAGTTTTATGTTAGATCCTTATGTTCCCTTATTCAAAAAAATATGCTTAATAATATTGTTGATCCCTCTGATTTTGTGTGGAACTTATGGGTTCCACACAAAGTTAACATATGTGCTTGGAAGGTGGACTTAGATCGCCTTCCAACTAAAGAAAACTTATGGTTTTGAGGTATCCTTCATTCAAATTCTATGTCCTGTATATTTTGTGGATCAGATGTAGAGTCAAAAGATCATTGCTTTCATTCTTGCCCCATGATAAGGATTATATGGGTGAAAATTTAAAATCGGTGGACAGCTCCTCCGTTGTTTTAACCCTTCTTTGTATGACATCTTAAAGGGGACCCCTAGCCTCTATTCGAATAAATATATGGACAAGTTATTTCGTGCAGTTTGTTTGGGTTTCATTTGGAGTGTTTGGGCTTAGAGAAACCGTATTTTACATGTTCTTCGGACGAAAGGATGACGCTTTTATGGACTTCGAATAGGGCCCCGAAGAATCACTTTTCTTGGACCAATTGGATTCTTTGCCCTAGTGATTTTCTAGGTTCTTAACAATTTTTTTTTTTTTTTTGGTGTTTTGTATTTCTTGTTGGGTTCTCCTCCTGGAGCCCTTTTTTTGTGTGTTCTTTCCTTGCCGTGTGGCAAATAATATCTTTGCTTTTTCAAAAAGAAAAAGAAAAAGCGATATCTTAGTTTGTTAAACTGTGAAAAGGTTGTGTTCCTAGTCGGAATTTTGTTGGCAAAGGCGTCTTCAGAATATCCCATATTTTTTAGTTTGTAACTGATATCTTACTGTGTTTTATCAATTTGTACGTTATGCATCAGGATATGTATTTGTCAAAGTCTATTGTAAGCAATAGACTTTAGTAATGTACTATACTTATAATTTTTAAAAGAAGATTAATCAAGTAAAATTTAGTAATTTAGTTATGCTTAATTTTTCAACAATATCATTCATGTATTATATGTAGAGATACAGATTAGGTGTAAACAAATTCCTAGTTGTGTTTGAGTTGACCTAACTAAAAAGTTTATTAAGCATGTTGTATTCGTGTGAGGGTGCATTAGCGGGTTTTTCCGCCACCCGATAAACTTTAATATAAAATATGAAACGTATAATTGATTAAATGGATAAACAAGTCAACCTGACAACCCATTTATGATGTTTAACTCGTGTCATACATTTAACGTGTCAACTAGGTAAATGGGTAAGCGAATGAGGTTTTTATAAACTTTCATCATATATACTTTACATAACAAGGATAATAAGATAATTAAGTAGGCTAAATTCATATCAATAATAAACACACTAAATGGGCTAATAATATAATATGCTAATATATATCGGTAGTTGGAGCGGGAGGACTTTGAATGTTCAAACTGGAGCAAAACTCGAGAAATAAAGCACTTGGAAGGCCCTTGGTAAAGATATCATCATACTGAAACCGCGAAGGAACATGAAGAACACGAACTTGTCTAGAAGCCACAAAATCACGAACAAAATGTTTATCGATCTCAATATGCTTAATACGTTAATGTTGAATCGGGTTAGTGGACAAAAAAACAGCACTAACATTATCACAATAAACCAATGTGGCGGTAAACAAAGGAGCATGAAGCTCACATATAAAATTACGTACCCAAGCAATCTCAGCAACTACATTAGCAACACCCAATGTTATAAATAACGCGAGGCGTGGCGTAGCGGTATAATCAAGCCTCACGCCTTAGCGGCAAAGGCGAAGCTTTTACGTTTATAAGGCGTGGCATAAGGCGGCACAAAATATGAAAATATTTATATATTTATATCATATTTCATATATATCGAGTTTACAAAAAGACGTGGCATAAGACCACATAAGGCGTAGCGTAGCGGCATGACCAAGCCTCACGCCTTTGCGAGGCTTTTGCGAGGCCTTGCGCGCCATTTAGAACCGTGGCAACACCTCTATATTCAGCTTCAGCTACCTTGGTTTTAAATTGCATGTACGATCCTTTGCGTTGAGGGACCTAAATATCGATGCGCGATGCATGATACGATTGCGAGCACATCAAGAACGCGTGATGCTAGGTAATAAAAAATTAAAAAATATTTTAAATCAACTTATTCTACAAGTCGATGCTTAAACATCAAATAAGTCACTTATATATTGATACTAATAGTATGCTTAAACATCAAATACGTCACTTGCATATTCTTAGCGAGCATCGACAGTGTCAAAAGTCAACTACAAATAATAAAACTAACTATCTTTAAAGTAAAAAGCATTCAAAATAGTTATTCTTTATAATATTTTTCATCTAGTTTATTAAGTAATTTATAAGGCTAAAGTTTCAATTGCGCCCATTGCGTTCGATGCGAGCATCACACTATTGTGAAGTGATGCGACAACATTAGGGTGCATCATTGAACAACTTTGCATCACAAATCGCGTTGCATTTTTGCGAATATACTTAAAACGATACGCACAATTTTAAACCAAGCCTGTTGCTTGGTAGACCATGACAATGAGTTGTCACCAAGAAAAACAGATGGCGGGACCGTGGTGAATGAAAGAAACCATACAAGAACAAATAATAAAGGAATTTTGATAAACCCCGAAGGGTGCCCAATCAGGACTTTAAGAGAAATTTATCTTTTCCTATCAATCCATCATAACATGTTTTTAAAACTTAAACATATTACCTTTAGGGCAAATGGCATAAAAAGGCACTCAACTTAGGGTCTGTTTCCAATCAAAGTACTCTACTTTTTTTCTTGCACATAAAGGCGACCAACTTTTTTTTTCCAGCCGATTTAGGTTTTTTTATTAACGTTCGTTAACCCACTAACGACCATTTTGTTAGTAAATTACATGTTTGGTCCTTGAGTTTGTATAGTCATTTCACCACCACCACCTGCCACATCTACCACCATCGTCCACATCCACCACCAGTAGCCACCACCACCACCCTCCACCACCACTACCAACAGCCGCCACCACTACCCACCACCTCCACCACCACCATCATCCACCACCTCTACCACCACCACCACCATCATCCACCACCACCGTCTGCCACCATCACCACCAACTGCCACCACCACCAATGTGGTGGGTGGTGGTGGTGGCTGGTGGTGGTGGTGGACGGTGGTGGAGGTGGCTGGTGGTGGACTGTGGTGGAGGTGGCGGGTGGTGGTGGTGGCGACGGGTGGTGGTAGTGGTGGCGGTTGGTGGTGGTGTTGGCAGAAGATGGTAGTGTTGGCGGACGGTGGTGGTGGAGTTGGTGGATAGTGGTGAAGGCGGCGATTAGTGGTGGTGGCGGTGGTGGATGTTGGTGGTGGCGGATGGTGGTGGTGGCGAACAGTGGTGGTGGATGGTGGTAGTGGTGGCTGCTGGTGGTCGTGGTGGACGATGGTGGTAGAGGTGGCAGATGGTGGTAGTGAAATGACTATACAAACTCAAGGACCAAACATGTAATTTATTAACGAAATGGTCGTAAGTGGGTTAACGGAAGTTAGTAAAAAACCTAAATCGGCTGGAAAAAAAAGTTAGCCACCTTTATGAGCAAGAAAAAAAGTATAGTACCTTGATTGGAAACAGACCGTAAGTTGAGTGCCTTTTTGTGCTATTTTCCCTTACCTTTACTTATAGTTTAAAAGTGACTTGGAGTGAAAGCCAAGAATCACTAGTAAAATTTAAATAAGGAAATAAATCATAAAACATAACTCCTAAAAATAACACAAATACTAATACTAGAAAAGATAGATTACGACAATTATATATTGCCGTTTTTACCCTTTAATCTATTCGAACCAGTTAAACACATGACATCACATATTGACCGAAGAATCGGCGGCTAAGTTAGAGGAGTTGGAGCTCGAACATGCCCTGCATCATTCTCTTCCTCTTGGAAAAGACTTGTCCTCGATTCTTGTCTTTCCATCTCTCGAACTCTGAAACTTTCTAACCCTTCTCCATTTCCTTAACACGGATTCTCTATGAAGAATAATGTTCCATCATGCCAACTATTCGATAAAATCATCTGGGTGAAGTGACATCATCCTCACTACGTGATCGTTGCCTCGTTCGGCGACTCTACGGTTATCTTGATTTTGGAATCCGTCTGAAGTTCCTTCACTTGTTTAAGGAGGTCTTCATTCTCTATAACACATGGTCCTCGTTGGTTAGTTGTGTCGTTGCCTCATTCAGTGAATCTACGAGCTATATAACCAAATGGTTGTCCACATCCACACATTTGTGGGGTATGTTAGCCACCTGTATCAGAAATTCTAGAGAAAAAAAAAGTTAACTTAAAACAGGTTTATCTCCTTGTCGAGAACTCCAATCGCAAATCCGAACGGTGATATCGTAGATTTATGTGTCCTGAACATCGTGCCCAAAAATCACAAAAATCCAACGGTGAACGAATGCGCGCCGCCAATTATCCTACGACTGCGCAGGTGATGAATTGAAACAAGTTTATTTGTTTCTCTTGATTTGGCTTCTCCAAGTTGCGTGATTTTTTTCTCGAACATGTGCTCTTAATACCAAATGATGGCGGGACCGTTGTGAATGAAAGAAACCACACAAGAACAAATAACAAAGGAATTTTGATAAACCCTCGAAGGGTGCCTAATCGGACTTCAAGAGAAACTACTTTTTTCCTATCAATTCATCATAACATGTTTTTAAACTTAAACCTATTACCTTTACTTATAATTTAAAAAAGTGACTTGGAGAGAAAGCCAAGAATCACTAGTACCTTTTAAATAAGGAAACAAATCGTAAAACATAACTCCTAAAAATAACACAAATACTAATACTAGAAAAGATAGATTACAACAATTATATATTGCCGTTTTTACCCTTAAATCTATTCAAACCAGTTAAACACATGACATCACATATTGACCGAAGAACCGGCAGCTAAGTTAAAGGAGTTGGAGCTCGAACATGCCTTGCATCAAAAACACAATAACCCAAGGCAAAATCAATGAGTAACCGAGCAACCAGCCCAGTCAGCATCAGTATAAGCAGTAAGCTGAGATATAGATGATACATGAAGATGAAGGCCATGATCAATAGTACCGCGCACATAGCGTAAAATATGCCTTAAAGCAGCTAAATGTGGTTCCCGTAGATCATGCATGTAAAAATAAACCTGATGAATTGCATAAAAATGTCAGTAGGTAAATGTGAGATACTGAAGCACACCATCTAAGTGATATAACGTAGGATCACTGTTAGGATCACCATCAGCTCCTAATTTAGACTTGGTATCCACATGAGTCCTACATGGATTACACTACTGCATATTTTTACACTCAAGAATTTCCTCAACATAAGTAGACTGTGATAATAATAAACATGCAGATGACCGTTGAGCAGAAATACCAAGAAAATAATTCAACGAACCAAGGTCCGTTATAGCAAACTCACCTTGTAATGAAGCAATAACCCGCAGTAAGAAAGCTATATATGACAAAGTAATTATAGAAGCGAGGATACATGAAATGAGAAACGGAAAATTTTGGTTGGATGTTTAGGTTTTTTTTAGTGGTGGGTGTTTAGAGCTCTGATACCATATTAACTTTGATAATACCTCAAGAATCATTATTCTCATTAAGTCATCATATATACTTTACATAGCTTGTATAATAAGATAACTGATGTGTCGGGTTCGTGCAAGTTTTAAATTTATAAGGGTACGAGCAAGTATACTCGTCCGTTGTAGCAAGATTTTTATGGTAAGTCGGGATCGTTCGCAGGGATTTGTGTAGTGAATCGAATTGTAAGTTAAAAGCAAATTTCTCAAACAAGCAATAATAATAATAAGAAAATTCAAATGATTAAAAACTACACTTGCTTAGACTAGTGTACTACAATTGACTAATATGATTGTGATAACTTTGGATAACTTGTTGGTTGTGATAATTAGTTTGGTGACTAATCTATTGTTTCTACAAATTAAACCTTCGTCAAGATCTTAGTTTATAAAAACAAGCATTACGTTTAACCAATCAATTCAAGATCAATTCAAGGTTCATAAGTTGGTGTACCTTAAACACAAAAACAATCTTTTGTTTTATCAAACAAGCTTAAGACACTACTAGAAAAAGGGCTATCCTTGACCCGCTTTTTATGACCCACGCTACAAGATGACGCGCAAAGAGCAAAGTCATAAAATATGGGTCATAATCAGTTAAAAGATGACTCGTTTTCAGAAGCGTCATAACATATGGGTCATAATTAGTTAAAAGTCATATATATATCTGTGTTTTCTCATTTGTATCAAACCAACACAAAAAGAAAAGAGAAGAGATAAATCTTCCCTCACTTCTCATCCTCACCAATCGACACCAACACCACAACCACCACCACCGGTCACTCATCACCGCCTCACCATTGATCAGCCCTGCTGTCACCACCACGAGCCGCCACTTCCTTTACCATCTTGTTAAAGATACAAGGCGATCTAAGGTGTTAGAGGTGTATTCTCGGATATTTGATTCGAGTTAATCACCACCATCGTTAACATCTCATCTCCTTCGATTGGTATTAACACAACTCGTATCTTCGCTTTTATATTCATCTTTTTCTTTTAATCGGGCATATAAACAAATTTTATTATGGGTTTTATAATTTTAACGCAATACAAATGCGATTTAAATAAAAGTATCATCAAAGAAATCGTGTTTGGTGTTGTTTGATTCTCAGATCGGGTTAAACCTGATTGGGGTTTAGGGTCAAGACCCGTATTGGTCTCGGTTAAGGTTTTATTTCATTATCTTTTTTTAATTGCTTCGAAGCTTATTTTGGGTGTTTGTTTTCGTTTGGTTTTGGGTTTTCGATCCGCCACAGAAACACCCATAGGGGTGGTGACCACAGCCAATAAGGGAGTGTTTGTTTTTGTATGGGTTAGCCATAAAACAACCTATGGTGGGTTGGTTTGGCTCGACACACGACAGCCCTGAAGGGGTGTCGTTGATGTTTGCTTGTCTTCGGTCTAAGAGAAAACCCCAAAGGGGTGCGTTTATCTTGGCTTGGCACAACGAGAGACCCACAAGGGTTGCGTTGGTTAGAATTTTATTTGGGTCGAGATCCTTTGAGTCACAGATTTGGTGTTTGTTGGTTCGATATAGCGAGTATACCCATGTAGGGTGTGCTCGTTTGTGTGTGACTCAAGTCGACACAACCACAAGAGTGGTTGTGATGGTGTTGCTTGTGTTTCAGTTTACGTATTAGTGAGTGATTCATGGATTATGTTATGTGAAATTACTATTTTTTGACCAAGTTTTGTTTTTGTAAAACGTGATTGCAGAATTGTGAGTTCGGGTGATTTATAGGGTTAAGATTTGTGGCTGGAATTGAATTATGCTAGTTGAAAGAAATTAATGGATTCGGCAAGGAGTTGGTTACATAAGTTTCAACCAAGGGATCGGTTGAGGTCAAATACAAGAAGGAGGGAGTCAATGAGTGGTGATGGTGAAGATTCAAATGATCCGGGGGTGCCGGATGAAGAGGCGTCGAATATAACAAAGAAAAAAGCTGCTGCTGCGAAAAAGTATATTGAGAATCATTATAAGGAACAGATGAAGAATTTGCAAGAGAGGAGAGAACGGTATGTTATGTTATGTGGTTATGGAATTATATCGATGTGAATATTTACGTTAGGATGGACAATCATACATGCAATAATTACGTGTTTTACGTTTTTGGTTTGATGGGTTTACAATTGTTCATAGATATAGAAGAATATGGTTAACAGGAATACAAATGGAAAAAATAAAACATTAACATGAAAAACAGTTTTTTAAAACATGAACAAAATCATTTAGGACAAGATATGATCGGGGGCTAACATCAGTGCACGCCAATATAATGACTAATTTGTTTTCGATAAGTTGTGTTGCTATGGGAATCCTAACAGGGTTCCATCTTCAATATTCTGCATATACTTTCCCTTTTAGCATTGATTAACTTTTTTTATATACATGGAAATTGCCTACTCAGATGTTTATGAACAGTTGCATTTTACCTTTCCTACTCAGATGTTTATGAACAGATGCAATAAAACATACCAAAAACTACAGAAGAGAGCCAGCTATTTACTTGTTTATTCAGCTCAACCTGTTATTTTCCTTTCTGCTGTATATGCTTAGACCGACTCAACCCAACTTAGGTGGAAACAAAATCCAAATTGACCCATTCATAAGTAAATGTGTTTCATCATCGAAATGGACCAATGTGCTCGCATTATTATTATTTGATTCCCAGATTAAATAGCGTACCTTGCATGTCATCATCTTTAGGTACCAGAAGCACTTTTGGAGGAAGCAAAAGAGGCAGCTAAATTAGCATTGGAAGAAATGGACGCTGGTGGTTGCTGAAATTCCACTGCGGATTTCGACGATATTCGAGAAGAATGGGCAATTTATGTGTCTGAATTTCATTTTTAGGCAGAAATCGTACATTGTAGTAACTTTAACTTATTATCGGTATATATTTTGACATGAATTGTTATGTAATGAATTGGTAACGCATGGTTTTGATATATATGAAATGCGTTAATTTTGTACAATTATCAGGTTTATTGTCAGTAATTATGTATATAATCAGGTTTTAAAAAACAGAAAAAATTAAAAAAAAATGATTTTAAGGTAATGACACGCAAAAAGGAGAGTCATAAAACGTGGGTCATAAGTGCGCGTCATAGAAGGATGACGCCCAAATGCGGGTCATGAAAATTTATGACTGATCCATCCTTGACGCGCTTTTCCGCGTCATCTGACCCCTTTATGACGCGCATTGCGCGTCAAGAATAGCTGTTTTTCTATTAGTGAGAAATGGTCAATACGAAAGGTAACCGATTATAGACAAAAGGTCACAATTGATAATAAACTATTAATCTCTCGACCTTTGAAATGGTTTACAATCAATCCGTTTTGATAGACAAAACCATTTTCATTACAATCACGATTAAGTTTCTTTGTTTAATCAAGAATAGTGGATGACAACAATCATTCATAGACAAATGATTATAACTAGTTGAATAACAATAGTTCTCTCGACCCTTAAAATTACTAGCAACTAGTTAAACTTGACCAACAAATGTCACTATGAAACTTGATCACAATTGGTTCTTAGAATCGACTTGAAATTGAATTAAAACATGTTATCACAATCATATGCCAATCAATAGGTAATACACATCATCTAAGCAAGTGCACAAAGGCACTAGCCACTCATAGCAAACATAAACATAATCTTAAAACCTTGAACATTAAAAACCATGATTGAGAGTCTTACAATGATTGAAAATAAGATTACAAGTGAAAAGGCAATGATTCTCACAAGGAATGAAATGGAATTCGACTCTCCTTTGTTCCTGGACTTTTTGGACGAAATTAAGAGTATGTGATGAGTGGTTGATGGATTCTACTTGTCTCTCCTTTCTCTCCTCTTTGGATATATGTTAAATACTCATCAAATGATCCAATTAATACTCCAACCAAGGGTCTTGGTTCATTAATGATTCTCTTGTCCTCCAAGTAGTGTTAATTAGACAATAATTATGATTAGAAGGTCCTAGAATCGGATGTGTAGCAATCACAAGACTTAATGATGAAGATTTGGAAATCAGACGACATCCAACCGATCGGTATTTCATCCAACCGATCGGTTGGTCTTCAAAGCTGACCTCCATCCGAATCGGATGCGGGCTGCATCCGATCGGATGGAGCTTGCTGATTTACTCTTTTTGTACTTTTGCCTTTTGACTTGTTTCTTGTTCGTAGCTCTTGGTTCTTTGATCTTTCCCTTCATCTTTAAACTCATTAACTTGACTACATGGACTTTTACTCTTCTAAGTACCTTTTGGTGTGGGACTTGCCACAAGAATCTTCATGAAATCATAAATATTTCCTTCTTCCTTGTTTTTGCATTATTTTCATCCTTTTTCCTGTTTTTGGCTACATAAACTTCACAAACACACTTTGGTACGATTAAGTAACAAAAGCATATAAATATAACCACAAAACACATATAAAAACACAAATAACGCTACTAAAAACATGTTAGATTTAAGCGTTATCAAATCCCCCACACTTGAACTTTGCTTGCCCTCAAGCAAATCTAGAAATAAAAACAATTATCCACATGGCATACAAAAATGATTGGAAAAATGTGATGCAAATCTATCAAGCGCAAGTACAAGATAGATCCATCATTTTAAGCTTTTATGATTGAAGCATCGAGATGTTTGACAATACCTAAATAATTTTCTTGCTTGATACACATTACTAAACACCTCACGAAAGGGAAATGAACTATAATTCACTCAAAACACTCATTTGTATGATTGGTGGAGTATATAAGAGGAATGACACTCATTTGCTCAGTCATGATCTAAATATTACCATAAGCTTGTACAAGAAACAAAACTACACCGAATAGTGTGAGCGCCAAGTATACATGTCAAAGAGGACTTTTATTCGGGTTTAAGGCTTAGGTGCAATATCAGACTTATGTGCCACTATCTCATGCAAAACATAATAGCTCGCTAACAACGAATTCTTGCATTACCAAATAACGGATGGTCACTAGATTGTACCTTGGTTCGCTAACAATGTTACTTGCATAACAGATGGTCGCCAAAATACGCCCCAGATCGCTAACAACGTTAGTCAATTCCTCAAGAAATCGGATGGTCACTACATGTCCATACATTTAATAATTTCACAAAGTCAAAAAGGGTAGGATAAGGCATGGGATATATTTGAGAGAGGTTTGATGATAAAAACAAAAACTAGTCAAAGTCTATTAACCGAATGTTACTAGCTATTACAAACCACTATCATGCCATTTTTGCGAGAAACTCCATACTTCCTTGATTCATACTTTATTCACTAGCCCATTGGCTCATTCTCGTCACCTTATAGTTGCGATGACTCTTTTTCTCTCTTCTTTTTTTATTATTGTTTTTTCTTTTCTTTTTTTCTTTTTTTTTTTTATAATTGCGATGACTTCACAACTTTGGGAGTTTACAACTTTCTTCGAACTTTCATGATTTCCCACATAACATCCATCTTGCCAAATAGCTAGCAACCAACCAAGACTTGACTAGGGGTAAAGCTAGGCTAAAAAGTGTAAAATCTTTTTGAATTTTTCTGGGTTTTATCAAAAGAAAAAGATAGGCTCGGAGGGTGTAACTAGGGGTATCTAGCGTTCAAGATAAACGCTAACAAAAGGGTTTATACTGGTGGTTAACTAGTCAATGCAACTAGCAAAATATCAATTAGGAAGGCTATTTGGGTTAAATCCTAAGGTTGCCTCTTATCATGCATATACACTTATATCACTAAGAAAATGATCTCACAACGGTCTCGTAATGATTTACAAGTACAAGTTCTAGAATAAATAAAATCACCGGTACACTCATAGCAAAAGATCTAAGCATAAAAGATGTATGCTATATACGAAACAGGCTCAAATCCTCACAGTTTAGTGGAAAGGGCTATAATATGTGCTAGCTAATGTTATCGATCCCAGAATGGATTGCAATATTAATCGGGACACATCTCGAATTTTCACAAATTACGGGTTTTACCAGTGGATAAATATATAATCTTTAAAATGACAAACAACTAGATTACAAGGGCAAACAAAATTTAAAATTAAGTTCGAAACATACAATCTATTCTTATTTTCCTATTCACCCCCCCCCCCACACGTAAGTTAAGCATTGTCCTCAATGTGATAAACGATTTCAAGGAATGAAATAGGGAAATAAGAGAATAAACCGTATTTTCTGCTCAGGGTGATTCTTGATCCTAGCATCCCAGCTTCGCAATCATTACCTGCAGTAATCTTAAAAACAAAAGAAACACACACGAAATATTTCTTCGTTTTATTAAAAGCTAGTGATACACCCCCACACTTAAGTTCAACTAAGCAATTTAGAAAAACTTTGGGGTTTAATCACTTGAAAATAAAAATAAAAATGAAAACACACGGGTTGCCTCCCGAGAAGCGCTTGTTTTATTAACGAGTCATCAGCCGGACTCGAACTTCCTTCTTACGTTGGTGCAATTTCTGGATTCTTCTTTGAGAATTTTGGAACATACACCACATTTCCTATCACTATTCCTTCTCCATTTTCATCTATGTCTTCCAATTTAATTTTCTCCCACGGTCTAGGAAGAACATCATAGATATAACCAGAATCCTCGGCCCACGGAGTGTTTTTCTTGAAATCGGCCGGGAAAGGTGACATAAATGCTATAGCTTCATATTCCGATTCAGGCGGAATCTCTTTGATAGAATCTTCATTCATTTGCTCCTTGTCATAGTACAATTTAATTCGGTGCCCATTAACAATGAAACTTCCACCATGTTTGTCATGCAATTCAACATATCCAGATGGAAATCCATGTTTCACTATATACGGTCCGAACCATTTCGGTTTCAGCTTGGGAGCTTTGATCTTGTATTTCATATTAAAAAGCAAAACTTTGTCTCCAGCTTTGAATTATTTTTGGATTCTTAGCTTTCTGTCATGATAGGCTTTGGTTCTAGCTTTGTAAAGCTTGGAGTTCTCGTAAGCTTGTTGTCTTAATTCATCGAGTTCATGCAATTGCAAAAATCTCTTTTCTCCAGCTATTTTGAGATCTGGGTTACAGCTTCTCAGTGCCCAGTAAGCGCGATGTTCGATTTCGAACGGAAAATGACAGGTTTTTCCATACAAAAGTCTGTATGGTGTTGTACCAATTGGTGTTTTGTAAGCCGTGCGAAATGCCCACAGAGCATCATCTAGTTTCCTCGACCAAACGGCGGGATTGTCTTTAACCGTTTTTTCGAGTATCCTTTTTAAGGCTCTGTTGGTATTTTCAACTTGACCACTGGTCTGTGGGTGATAAGCTGTAGCGAAACGATGATGAACTCCGTATCGCTTCATAATTTTCTCCATTTGTTTGTTACAGAAATGGGTTCCTCGATCACTTATTAAAGCTTTAGAAATTCCATAATGAACGAAAATCTTTTTGAGAAAATTAACAACTACTCGTGCATCATTGGTGGGTAAAGCTTCAGCTTCTGCCCATTTGGAAACGTAGTCAATAGCAACGAGAATGTATTCGTATTTGTGTGATTTAGGAAATGGTCCCATGAAATCAATTCCCCAAATATCGAATAATTCACAGACTTGAATGCTCTTTTGTGGCATTTCATCTCTTCGAGAAAGACTACCGGATGTTTGGCACGCATCACAGTTCTGAACAAGAGTATGGGCTTCTTTAAAAATAGTTGGCCAATAGAATCCAGCATCAAAGACTTTTTTAGCGGTGGTGGAAGGACCATAGTGTCCCCCAGTCGGGCCATAATGACATTCATCAAGAATTCTTCTCGTTTCGGAACCATAAACACATCTTCTTATCATCCCATCAGGACACATTTTGAAAAGATAGGGTTCTTCCCAATAGTAATGTTTAAGTTCTGAAAAGAATTTACTTCGTTGGTGATGAAGCAAAAATTGTACTGCTTTTAGGGGGTCATTTAAGACCTAAATCGTATTGATTTGATCAAATATTGCCCTAAATCGTTCCTTTTGTCATTTTAGGTACTTTGGAGAAGAAATATGGAAAAGGAAGCATTTTGGACGTTTTTGGAGCATAAAAGTGAAGAAAACGACAAAGTCTCAAAATCTGCTGGAAAAGTACCTGTGACGGCGTCAAACACCATTGTGACGCCGTCAACCCTTGACGCGCCAGAGAGGATTTTGAATGATTAAAAGGGGACGGCGTCAAGAAGGCCATCAAGAAACCCTAACCGCGGCGAGGTGACGGCGTCAGCTCTATAACGTGACGCCGTCAGATCTGATTTTCTATATATATTCTCATAATTTTTAGTCATTAGTGTGCAACTTTGTGAGGAGAAACCCTAAGATGATTTTTCTGCTACTTTTAAGGGTTTTATACCCTTGGATCTCCCATGTTCAATTGAAGATAAGTAATCAATTAATCATTCAATATGTCTATGTGTTGTTTGATTATATCTTGTTCTTGTCTTTTATTTAACATGCTAGGCTAGATTTATCTTGTGTTTGCTTAGATCTAATGAAACCTAACTATTGATTATTGGTTGTTGGTGTGTTATTAATTGTATTGGATGATTGTTTATCGATGTTAGGCTTAAGAAAACTGGCTAACCTCCTATACGGTAACTTGCTTGAACGTCATAAGAAACATGAACCAATGCGTACTAAGGTTATTATGGTTGTATTAATGCATGAGCGAATTCTAGTGATCCCATGTTAGGATCTTCTTAGCCGGCTCGACATAGGAGTGAAGTAGGAGCTTGTAGAGTTGGGGAAGTACGTATGCCACACCACGATTGGTATTAAGGAATACACCCGTCATCCACGCAATTAATACACGCTAATCAACCGATAAAAGATAGTTAGGGAGTAAGGAAATCTAAGTAAACACATTTCTCTCCATATAAGTTCCACAACCTTTTTATTTTCAGTTATTTTATTTTAATTGCAATTGTAGTTATTTGGCTTAGTTGACTAGCAACTAATTCCGCCCACTCCTTCAAACCCGAGATTTTACTTGCTTTTATAAAAATATAAAAAAAAATACAAAAAGAATCTTCCCTCACCCTTAGACCTATTAGAGTAGTTTTTCAATCCTAACGACACTATTCCCCTAGAGAACGATCAATCCTCCGGTACTTGCCACTACACTATACTACATCGGTCAGGTACACTGCCTGGTGGGGATTGCAAGCCTCTTGAGATCCCTCGAGAGGTAAAACCTGTTGTAAGGTCGCAAAACCACGCATCAAGTTTTTGGCACCGCTGCCGGGGAATAGTTATTGTTTAGGTTGAATTTTTATTTTATTAGGTCTACTCACTAGATTCCTTTCTAGTGAGATTTTTATTTTATTTTTCTAGGATTTCTTGTAGTCTATCTTTTTCTTTGTGCCCTTTGTTTGTAAAACCATTTTCATTTGTCACTATGATGGATGAAATTCCATTTAGATCATTGACAATAGAGGAACAATTATATTTCACCAATAGATTTGTTTCCTATCATTCCTATGAATTTTTGTGTGATCTTTGTGATTTCCAAAAGGAGTTAGGGGTAAGGTTAGATGAGTTTATTGAATTCTATGCATGTGAGATTTCTATTAGACGAGCATTATCTGGATCAATTCCTTTTAGTCAGGCCCTTTGGATGAATTTTGAGGAAAGCTTCCTAACCATGACCCATAAGTGGAACGAATTGGTGGATTCGTATGAGCAAAATGACCTAGTTTCTAAGAACATGGACTTAGAATCAAACCAAGATTCTGAGATGGTTAGTTTCATGAGTGGGATAGATTTCACCAAAACATACGACACACATGAGGGTAGAGTTGACTCACCTAGCTGCATGTCATGGTTAGGCACTACCATAATACAGGGTGAACACTTAGGTGATCTTGATATGATGGAGGATCTAGCCGAGCATGATCACATTGATAAAAAAGACCTAGGTTTTATGATCGATGACGATGAATCTCAAGAAACACATGATGAATCTTTTGGGCAATTTGAATATAGCAGTCAGAATATTGAGGATGATCCTTATGATTCGGATATAGAAGTTGAGATGCCTAGAGAAGCACTTGAGATATTAGGGAAAATGTTAGGTTTAAATTCTACCAAAACCCATGATGAGGATATAGGTGATCTTGACACAAGGAATGATGAGGTAAGTAACATAAGCCCACCAAGTACCCCACAAGTCCTACCATCATTTGAGGCACACACACCACCCATGACTTACCCAGAAGAAGTAGAAGAGACTATAGGAACCCCAATAGAGGTAGAACCCTTAGACCTATTAGAGTAGTTTTTCAATCCTAACGACACTATTCCCCTAGAGAACGATCAATCCCCCGGTACTTGCCACTACACTATACTACATCGGTCAGGTACACTGCCTGGTGGGGATTGCAAGCCTCTTGAGATCCCTCGAGAGGTAAAACCTGTTGTAAGGTCGCAAAACCACGCATCAAGTTTTTGGAGGTAGAACCTTTGGACCAAACACAACTAGAAGAAATAGGTTTGAATGCTTTTAGTGATCACAACCTTTCTTTTAGTCCTATGGAAGTTCCTAGTTTTGATGAGCCGGAGCCTCAACCAAAACCGTTACCTAATCTTCCATCCTTGGATGAAAATTTAGGAATTGAATTAGGTCCCGATCCACCCATCAAAACATATAGTCCGGGTAGTCTTAAGTTTAAGGTAGTAGACATTAAGCCTTGTAGTGAGGAAGACAATATAGGAGTGAAAAATGACCTTACATGTCTACATCACCCATTCATGATTGATCACAAGAAACATTATGGGTTTAAACCGGGTTTATTAGGTCAAGATGGATTCCCAACTAGGAATCTCTCGAAGTTGATAGAAGATGATCCCTTTTTAGGAGAAAACTTTAATTCACCCATTGACCAAAGTGAACTAGGTAAGGTTATGATGAAAGGAGCACACCCCTTTGAGTATATAATTCATCCACCACCCTTTCCTCACGCGGCATACTTCCACCAAGATGGGGTGTATCGCTACTATCACCCACACTTAATCCTAAGTGTAGGAAAAACCTCTCCTTTATCCGTTAAATAAGGGTAGAGTCAGGCTCGTGACTCGAACAAAAACAAGCGCTTTTTGGGAGGCAACCCAAGCTTTATTTGCTTTGTGTGTTTATTTATTTGTTTGTTTGATTTTATTTGCTTCTGTATGTATGTTTAATTTTTATTATTATTGATTCATGTTCGAAACTAAATTGTGAAAATGCTTTATCTTGTTTTTAACTTCGTCTTAACTACATAAAAAGGTATTTTGCAAAAGATAAGTGTAAGGGAAATCCAAATCGGTTTATTAGAACAAATGAACATGAATCATAACAATATTAAATTAACATACATATTAGTAATTGTTTGAGTCAAATGCTTGTATCGAGTCATAATGATATTTTGCAGGATTTCCAGGAAATAAGGATTGAGTTTTTCCAGAAATTTTCCGGAAACTTAACATGAAAAATCTGTCAGATCACTTCTGACGGCGTCAGGAACAGTTTTCTGGAATTTTTTTTGAAAGTTTTGTTTTTCTTTCGGAATCATAAAATGCTTTATTAAATCTCTAACTTATAAACTCCAGGAATCTGCAAAATAATCATTCCACAAGCATTATATCCTTATACAGATTTATCCCGCCGATGTTATGCAGGTTTTCGTGTTTGTTTTCTCAGGTTTAACAGGTTATTTTGGACAAGGAGATGTATGTGGAATCTAGCTTTTGGCGCTGCTTTAATCCTGAAGCTTCAACATTACATTGGAAGAAGATCTAACCATGTTACCTCTTTATCCAACGAGCGAATCAGGGGAGTATTTGATTTCATTCTTTTACCTTATTTACTTTTACATCTTGTTATTTGAACATTGGGGACAATGTTCATCTTAAGTGTAAGGGGGGTAAAGTATGATATCTTAGAGAATGCAATTACGCTTGATTTTTCGTTTGTTTAATGGTAGATGTGTAATAAAACTGAGAGAAATACCTGTTAAGGCAATTTTAGTGCCAAATTTAAAATTTTTTACAACATATAGGAGTGAAACTTTGGTCTTAATGAGCGTCTCACGGATAGGAGTTATATGACTAGCACAAAACCGTACCACTAAAAAATTTTCCACCCCCAAATATGTGAGGTTCGCCCCTAGAATTGGTAGGAAAAGCATTTATGCTATGATGTGTGTACCGGTAGCACTTAGATTCTAGAACTTGCGTTAGGACCATTCCGAGGCCACAAGTGAGACTACATTCGTGTAGTTAGATTTACTACATGATAAGAGGCATTAGGATTAACCCATTGTTTTACACCTGTGTTTTTGTTATAATTACATTGGCTACATTGGTCAAGTAATTCTCCCACACCTTTGCGTTGTGCTCATTTTTAGTACACGATACCCCTAGTACACCCCTCAGAGCCTATCTTTTCGTTTCTAACTTTAAGCATTTTACTTAAAGTAAGAATTTGTTTACACCCCACTTAAATGTACACCCAAATCGCCTTAGCCTACCTTGTATGCACTCATTTTTAGTGCATTATTGTGACAACATTTGTTTAAACCCCAAGTTAATTATCTAATTGATTACATGGTTGCTAAGTCGAGTCATATCCTTGTACATATTGTTTTGGGACGATTGGGACTCATGGGTAAAGTACTAGTGTAATGAAGTAATGGGGAAGAACAACATTATTACCCCCATATGTGCTAAATATTTTAAAAGTACTCCAAGTGTTTCGATTATCTTAATTCGAGTCATTAGAATAGTTAATTGTAAAGTTATGTAAAAGTTCAAGTGTAAGGGGGATACAACCCCCCTACGATGTATTATTTTGGATGGTAGGGCAAGAGTGTATGCAAAAAAAAAAAAAAAAAAAAAAAAAAAAAAAACGGACTACCATCCCGTTTCATTTTATGTTTATTTTATCTTTTTGTTATTTTTTTCATTAGCTTAAGTCGAGTCTAGTCTTGGCTTAGCAACGCCATATTGTACATGTAATTAATTAAGATCTTTAACCCCCCACCATTAAAATATCCTTTATCCAACAAAACCGTGTTTATTATATCCCTACACCTAACGTTATAACCCGTTTAAAAGCCCTCTTTGATAGTTTATCTTAGGTGCTTACGCCTAGTGGAGGAGGTTTTTTGATCCTTTCCCAAGCCTATGGTAATCTATTTGCTATGACAGGTAGTGAGAGATATTATTCATTTTCATTTATGAGATATACTTTTATGACACCTGAGATGTGAGTATCTAAACACTACTTGTGAGGTGCTAGTTTGTAATCTCCGTGCTTATTATGATTAAAGTGGAACGACTATTTGTTGTAATTACTTTTATATTAGCATTAAATGACCCCTAACTTGTATTTTGATTAGAATAAAAGCGCATTTTCTTGAGGACAAGCAAATCTCAAGTGTAAGGGTATTTGATGAAGCGAAAAGTGTACCGCTTTTAGGGGGTCATTTAAGCCCTAAATCGTATTTATTTGATCAAATATTGCCCTAAATCGTTCCTTTTGTCATTTTAGGTACTTTGGAGAAGAAATATGGAAAAGGAAGCATTTTGGACGTTTTTGGAGCATAAAAGTGAAGAAAACAACAAAGTCTCAAAATCTGCTGGAAAAGTACCTGTGACGGCATCAAGCACCATTGTGACGCCGTCAACCCTTGACGCGCCAGAGAGGATTTTGAATGATTAAAAGGGGACGGCGTCAAGAAGGCCATCAAGAAACCCTAACCGCGGCGAGGTGACGGCGTCAGCTCTATAACGTGACGCCGTCATATCTGATTTTCTATATATATTCTCATAATTTTTAGTCATTAGTGTGCAACTTTGTGAGGAGAAACCCTAAGACGATTTTTCTGCTACTTTTAAGCAAGGTTGTCAGGATCGGGATCTTACCTAGGATCGTTTCCGGCTTTGCAAGATCGAGATCGTAGGATCGTAGGATCGGATCCTACCTAGGATCGTTTTCGGCTTTTCCTTTACATATGTATACAAACCATTTTTAAAAACCTTCCTCTCAAAAAAAGTCAAAAAAAGGAAAAAAAAAACAGGATCGGATCGTTCACGATCCCACGATCCTACGAGCGATCCCACGATCCTATAACGATCCTACCTGAAAAAAGGGTTACCAACAGGATCGGATCGTTCACGATCCTACGATCCTACGAGCGATCCCACGATCCTGTAACGATCCTACCTGAATTACGATCCCGTAACGATCCTGCTCGTTTTGTGTGTGTAGGATCGTAGGATCGTACGATCCTACGAGCAGGATCGCGATCCTGACAACCTTGCTTTTAAGGGTTTTATACCCTTGGATCTCCCATGTTCAATTGAAGATAAGTAATCAATTAATCATTCAATATGTCTATGTGTTGTTTGATTATATCTTGTTCTTGTCTTTTATTTAACATGCTAGGCTAGATTTATCTTGTGTTTGCTTAGATCTAATGAAACCTAACTATTGATTATTGGTTGTTTGTGTGTTATTAATTGTATTGGATGATTGTTTATCGATGTTAGGCTTAAGAAAACTGGCTAACCTCCTATACGGTAACTTGCTTGAACGTCTTAAGAAACATGAACCAATGCGTACTAAGGTTATTATGGTTGTATTTAATGCATGAGCGAATTCTAGTGATCCCATGCTAGGAGCTTCTTAGCCGGCTCGACATAGGAGTGAAGTAGGAGCTTGTAGAGTTGGGGAAGTACGTACGCCACCCCACGATTGGTATTAAGGAATACACCCGTCATCCACGCAATTAATACACGCTAATCAACCGGTAAAAGATAGTTAGGGAGTAAGGAAATCTAAGCAAACACATTTCTCTCCATATAAGTTCCACAACCTTTTTATTTTCAGCTATTTTATTTTAATTGCAATTGTAGTTATTTGGGTTAGTTGACTAGCAACTAATTCCGCCCACTCCTTCAAACCCGAGATTTTACTTGCTTTTATAAAAATATAAAAAAAAATACAAAAAGAATCTTCCCTCACCCTTAGACCTATTAGAGTAGTTTTTCAATCCTAACGACACTATTCCCTAGAGAACGATCAATCCCCCGGTACTTGCCACTACACTATACTACATCGGTCAGGTACACTGCCTGGTGGGGATTGCAAGCCTCTTGAGATCCCTCGAGAGGTAAAACCTGTTGTAAGGTCGCAAAACCACGCATCAGTTGGGCATGAGTTAATCCTTTCTTTAGAATTCTTCCAACGAGATAATTTGCATAATCTGCAAATCATGGAATTTCGTTCTCATCAACTGTATCAACAGTCATGAGGGTTTCATCCGTAAAATAATCGTCAATCTCATCTTCTTTTAACTCTTCCAAATTTTGATTTTCTAAACGAGACAGATGATCAGCAGCTAGATTTTCTGCTCCTTTCTTATCTTTGATTTCGATGTCGAATTCTTGGAGTAGCAAAATCCATCGAATGAGACGCGGTTTGGCATCTTGTTTGGCAAACAGATATTTTAACGCTGAATGATCAGTGAACACGATTGTTTTCGAGAGCACAAGATAAGATCTGAATTTGTCGAAAGCAAAGACAACGGCTAACAATTCTCTCTCCGTAACCGTATAGTTTTGTTGAGCGTTGTTGAGTGTTTTGCTAGCGAAGTATATAGGACGAAAATGTTTCTCTTCTCGTTGTCCTAATACTGCTCCAACAGCAAAATCGCTTGCGTCGCACATGAGCTCGAATGGTAGTGACCAATTAGGTGAAACCATAATGGGTGCACTAGTTAGTTGGGTTTTCAACGTTTTGAATGCCTTCATGCAATCTGCATTAAATTCGAAAACTGCATCTTTTCAAGAAGTTTCGTCATTGGACGAGATATTTTAGAAAAATCCTTAATGAAACGACGGTAAAAACCGGCATGTCCTAAAAAACTTCTAACGGCTTTAACGTTTGTTGGGGGTGGTAATTTGGTTATGACATCAATCTTTGCTTTGTCAACTTCCATTCCTGCGCTGGAAATCTTGTGTCCTAGCATAATTCCTTCAGTCACCATGAAATGACATTTCTCCCAGTTGAGAACAAGATGTGCAGCTTTGCATCTTTCAAGCATTTTATCTAGATTAGAAAGACAAGCTTCAAATGAGCTTCCAAAAACTGAAAAGTCATCCATGAAAACTTCCATAGACGTTTCAAGCATGTCTTGGAATATAGCAATCATACATCTTTGAAAAGTCGCGGGGGCATTACATCATCCAAAAGGCATACGCCGGTAAGCATAAGTTCCAAAGGGACATGTGAATGTAGTCTTTTCTTGATCAGCCGGGTCAATAGGAATTTGGAAATATCCTGAAAAACCATCAAGGAAGCAAAAGTATTTGTTCCCTGCTAATCTCTCAAGCATTTGATCCATGAAAGGCAAAGGAAAATGATCTTTCCTGGTGGCTTTGTTCAATTTTCTGTAATCAATACATACTCGCCATCCTGTGACAGTTCTAGTAGGAACTAATTCATTCCGTTTGTTGGTCACAACAGTCATTCCTCCTTTTTTCGGAACACAGTGAACAGGACTCACCCAAGGACTATCCTCGATGGGGTAAATAATACCAGCATCAAGAAGTTTGATGATTTCTTTTTTAACAACTTCTTTCATGTTGGGGTTGAGTCGACGTTGTCTTTCTATAACGGGTTTGGCATCTTCTTCGAAGTTGATTTTGTGCTTGCAAAAATCAGGACTGATTCCTGGGATATCAGAAGTTTTCCACGCAAAAGCTCTTTTATGCTTCTTGAGAACGGAAATGAGGCATTCTTTCTCATAATCATTGAGCAACCAAGATATGACTACTGGAAGTAGCGAATTATCTCCCAAGTAAGCATACTCAAGATTTTCGGGAAGTGGTTTCAGCTCAAGATCAGTTGGTGGTTCTTGAAGTGATGTTTTGATCCGCATTTGATCATTAAAATCGATTTCCTCAAAATCTTCTTCTATTTCTCCTTCTTCAACTTCTGTTTCTTCTTCTTCTTCAAACTTTACTTCCATAAAATCAGCGAATTCCTTATCAAAGTTTGTTTCACTAATCTTCTCTGAAGTAGTCATGAATGGATCCGAATCTTCAAGTAATGCATCCAATTCTTCCTCAGTGACTTCATCGATTACATCAATGTTAAAACAAGTGTCATCACTAGAATATGGATATTGCATTGCTTTATCGATTAAAAAGGTGATTCTATCATCTCCTACTCCAAGATTCAGTTCTTTTCCTTTTACTTTGATGATCGCGTCAGCGGTGTTTAGGAAAGGTCTTCCTAAAATAAGGGGTACTCTACTATCTTCCTCCATTTCTAAGATCACAAAATCCACGGGAAAAATGAATTTACCAACTTGGACAAGCATATTCTCAGCAATACCAACAGGATATTGATAAGAATGATTAGCTAATCGAATACTCATCCTTGTGGGTTTCAAGGTATTGATGGAAAGTTTCGAATACAGAGAATAGGCATCAAATTGATACTTGCACCTAAATCGGCTAAAGCATCGCATGTGATGTTGTTTCCTAATATGCATGGAATCAGAAAACTTCCGGGATCTCCGAGTTTCGGTGGAATTTTGTTTTGAACAATGGCTGAACATTCTTCATTGAGAAAGGTAGCAGATATTTGCTCCAACTTGTTCTTGTTATTAAGAAGTTCCTACAAAAATTTCCCATAATTGGGCATTCCGGCTAGAACATCAATGAGGGGTACATTGAGTCTAACTTCTTTGATTATTTCAACAAACTTCTTATAACGCTCCTCCATTCTTTCTTTCTTAAGGCTCTGAGGATATGGAATTTTTGGAGTGTAAGCCCTAACTGGTGGTCTGGGTTTGGGTGGTGTTTTTGGTGTATTTTCCTTCTTGGCTTCTTCATCTTCATCCTCACTATCATCATCGATGATCGTGGTATTGTTTGGGTTGGGTGGTGGATCATAAGAAAGGCCACTTCTTGTGAATACAACATTGATATGCTCATTTCTGGTCTGTGGTGGACGATAAGTTTTATCGTTCGATCCAGATGATGTTAGCTTAGGGTTTGTTTGGGTATTGCTTGGCAACGAACCTGATGGTCGGGAAGAAATTTGATCAGAGAGTCTACCAAATTTGTTTTCAAGATCTTGAATAGATGCTTGATGATTTTTCTGTCCTTGCTCAACTTTGGTTTTGAGATTGAAAAATTGATTCTTTACAAACTCGTTGGTTGATTTCTGAGCTGTAACGAATTCTCTCATCATTTTTTCAAAATCGGTTTCTTCGGGTTTTTTGTCAGAGTTTTGTGTGGTCTAGTTGTCTACTCTTGGTTGAGAATCACAGTTGTTATCTCGTTGTTGACGATCTTGCCAATTAACAGAGTTTCGTCCGTAATAATTTCCACGATAACCGCCTCCACGGTATCCTCCTTGTACATAATTGGCTTCTCCTTCTTTGGGTTGGTCCATTGGTTGATCGTCGCATTCTGAAGACGGGTGATTACCTCCACAGTTGTTACAACCATCTCGCATTTCTTTCATCTCTCCTTTAAGATCTTTGTATTGCGAATCGATTCTGGAAACCAAGGTTTCCATTTTCTCCATGAGTTTAGATGAATCGGAGCTTTCAACAAAAGCAACGGTTTTTCTTAAAGGTTTGGTTTTGGCATCTTTCGACCAGTCGAGTTTGAGAAGAACTCGGTCTTCAAGCAATTGGTATGCCTGGTTAGGGGTC
The DNA here is from genome assembly GCA_021014915.2 of Artemisia tridentata subsp. tridentata. Taxonomy (NCBI): domain Eukaryota; kingdom Viridiplantae; phylum Streptophyta; class Magnoliopsida; order Asterales; family Asteraceae; genus Artemisia; species Artemisia tridentata. The sequence continues at coordinate 367,668,340 of CP139507.1, forward strand.
TTATAAAGAAAAATTCCTCCAGCATCAAGAATTCCTTGAGATGCTTCATCAAGTCCATGGTAGAAGATTTGGATAATGGTTCCTCGTCCTAAACCATGTCCATGACAACTTCGAAGTAGATATTTCATACGAAGCCAGGCTTCGACGAGCGATTCGTTAGGGTTTTGTGTGAAAGCACGGATTTCTCCCATGAGTCGGTCAAACATGGCAGGTGGAAAGAATCGGCTTACAAAAGCTTGCCTCATCTCCTCCCAAGTATTGATGATTCCGGGTGTTAATTCGTTATACCACACTTTTGCATCTCCAGCAAGTGATGACGGGAAAAGTTTGAGTTTAATGGCAACCGATCGGATGGGTTTGAAACCGATCGGATTCTCAGCTCGGTAAAACTTTTTTTTTTTTTTTACGAAAACTAATTAAGTGAGAAATGGACTAAAACTTACAGAAACACAATCAAAATCCCCGGCAACGGCGCCAAAAACTTGATGTGTCGGGTTCGTGCAAGTTTTAAATTTATAAGGGTGAATTACCGAATCTAAGAACAACACATACGAGCAAGTATACTCGTCCGTTGTAGCAAGATTTTTATGGTAAGTCGGGATCGTTCGCAGGGATTTGTGTAGTGAATCGAATTGTAAGTTAAAAGCAAATTTCTCAAACAATCAATAATAATAATAGGAAAATTCAAATGATTAAAAACTACACTTGCTTAGACTAGTGTACTACAATTGACTAATATGATTGTGATAACTTTGGATAACATGTTGGTTGTGATAATTAGTTTGGTGACTATTTTTTTTTTTTCTACAAATTAAACCTTCGTCAAGATCTTAGTTTATAAAAACAAGCATTACGTTTAACCAATCAATTCAAGGTTCATAAGTTGGTGTACCTTAAACACAAAAACAATCTTTTGTTTTATCAAACAAGCTTAAGAAATGGTCAATACGAAAGGTAACCGATTATAGACAAAAGGTCACAATTGATAATAAACTATTAATCTCTCGACCTTTGAAATGGTTTACAATCAATCCGTTTTGATAGACAAAAGCATTTTCATTACAATCACGATTAAGTTTCTTTGTTTAATCAAGAATAGTGGATGACAACAATCATTCATAGACAAATGATTATAACTAGTTGAATAACAATAGTTCTCTCGACCCTTAAAATTACTAGCAACTAGTTAAACTTGACCAACAAATGTCACTATGAAACTTGATCACAATTGGTTCTTAGAATCGACTTGAAATTGAATTAAAACATGTTATCACAATCATATGCCAATTAATAGGTAATACACATCATCTAAGCAAGTGCACAAAGGCACTAGCCACTCATAGCAAACATAAACATAATCTTAAAACCTTGAACATTAAAAACCATGATTGAGAGTCTTACAATGATTGAAAATAAGATTACAAGTGAAAAGGCAATGATTCTCACAAGGAATGAAATGGAATTCGACTCTCCTTTGTTCCTGGACTTTTTGGACGAAATTAAGAGTATGTGATGAGTGGTTGATGGATTCTACTTGTCTCTCCTTTCTCTCCTCTTTGGATATATGTTAAATACTCATCAAATGATCTAATTAATACTCCAACCAAGGGTCTTGGTTCATTAATGCTTCTCTTGTCCTCCAAGTAGTGTTAATTAGACAATAATTATGATTAGAAGGTCCTAGAACCGGATGTGTAGCAATCACAAGACTTAATGAGGAAGATTTGGAAATCAGACGACATCCAACCGATCGGTATTTCATCCAACCGATCGGTTGGTCTTCAAAGCTGACCTCCATCCGAATCGGATGCGGGCTGCATCCGATCGGATGGAGCTTGCTGATTTACTCTTTTTGGACTTTTGCCGTTTGACTTGTTTCTTGTTCGTAGCTCTTGGTTCTTTGATCTTTCCCTTCATCTTTAAACTCATTAACTTGACTACATGGACTTTTACTCTTCTAAGTACCTTTTGGTGCGGGACTTGCCACAAGAATCTTCATGAAATCATAAATATTTCCTTCTTCCTTGTTTTTGCATTATTTTCATCCTTTTTCCTGTTTTTGGCTACATAAACTTCGCAAACGCACTTTGGTACGATTAAGTAACAAAAGCATATAAATATAACCACAAAACACATATAAAAACACAAATAACGCTACTAAAAACATGTTAGATTTAAGCGTTATCAATAACTAAGTGGGCTAAACCCATATGAATGATAAACACACTAAATGGGCTAATAATATAATATGCCAATAGTTTTCCTTATTCGGTCGAGCCTTATTTGACTCAGATGTATGCGACCTCACCAGGTTAATCCCGAGACTGTTTCTGACCCTTCTCTGGCCATCCTCAAATGTACATACCTAGTAAGGTTTGGACAATTAACCTCTTGTGAGGAAACAAATGACCTTATCATAGGACATTTGGTGGTAGTTACATTTTAACTTGTCAACCCACTTAGACAAACGAGCTAAAATGAGTCTGGTGCGTGTGTAAACTGCTTAAGGCTCAGAAGACTAACTCTATTACTTAAATTGGTCATGTTCGAATTGATTTTCTAACTTGTCAACCCACAGCCCGTGAATCATACACGAATTGTCACCTCGAATTTACAGTTTCTCTCTTGGCCATTCTCACGTTCTCAATACATGAATTTTAGATTGTGACATGAATTTTTTTTTAACAGCAAAAAACCTTATAAGGCTTTAACAATACTACCCGAGAAAATAAGAAATAGCCCTATAGATTGGACGAAGCATATTCATACTATTTAAGATGAGAATGAGAAATGTTGCCTTTCAATACAGTTCACCTATCTCTATCATAAGGTTCACGTAGTTATGTTGTTGTAGTCTATTAATCGTACTTTACAATATATTAGTAACAAAATAACAATACCAAAAGTTACGTTATCAATATTTTGTAGCAAATAACTACGGCTAACTAGTTTATTATATTTCAGAGTGTGTCGGACACGTCTATACTTTTCAAAATACATGAAGTTAATCTGTTAGTATATCATATAAATAAATGAAATAACGATTTTAATTTAGTAACTTATCGAAGTTGAAGGGTACCATCTAACCTAAAGTTAACAATCATCAATCTTTTATATAATAAAACAAAACCCCTAGTGGGGACTTTTACATTTCAAAAAAATCAAATCATACCTTATTAAGAAATAATCAAATTATTATTATTATTATTTTCTTAAATATTAAATAAGAAAAGCCTAAATACTTCTAAATTTATCCATATTCTACAAAAAAAAGAATGTGATTTGTAATCATTCAATAAAAACTTACAAAAATATATGTGTCAAAATATAAAAAAATAAAACTTGAAAACGGTGGAGCAAGTTTTTCAAAGATTTGGGCTGAAACTTTAAATTCAGTATCATTCCCACTAAATATTTGAAGTCCCAACATTCTCAAATTCCTCCTCCATCAATCAAACTCGATCTCTTATCATTCATTCACGCACAATCATTGACGCAAGAACATCTCCTCCAAATCTAATTAATATTAAAACCCACTACATTCATAAATAACCCTAATTCAATACTTCAATCAAAGTACAATGGTTTTGAAGGTCCTGTTATAATAATTAAAACCCGAAATTAAAAATAATAATTTATTTAAATGATTAGAAAAAACCCCGCGCATGCGCGGGCATTATATCTAGTATTCCAAATAAAACATGAGATTTGTTTACTTTTTAACATACACAAAATGGTCCCAGAAAGTACATAATTACGGTCACCTACGTTATATATAATCATTATTTTCATAAATCTAGGAAAAAACACAAGCAGAAGCATTAATTTAGAGATGTGCACATGGGTCGCACGTGCAACAAAAATAGTGTTTATCATACCAAAGTAGCAACTTTTAGGGTGCGTTTGTTTAATGGGTTATGAATCATGGAATCACAATTACACCCGTACAAAACGTTTGGTTCAAGTTCTAAGGGTGTGTTTGTTTCATGAGAATGAGAATGAGGAATAAGTTTCATTGTTTAAGAAGTTGTTTGTTTTGAAGGTTTAGATTTTAAAATTGGTAATCAAACTCATAAATTTGGGCATAGCTCATAACCACCATGATGGTTGGGTTTTCTCTCTCTTTAATCATACACATACCTATACCCATACCCACCTCTAAACCAAACACCCTATAAGATTCCAAAAATATTTAAATATAAGGTCCATGGACTGAAACCGACGGGAAGGGGTGGTGTTTAATTGCTATTCCTATGAGACCCAATTCGATTCTTTTATTTTCACAACACATTTTGTACGAGTATTTTCTTTCTTCTTTTCGTGTTTCATTCTTCATCATGTATTCCATGTTAACTTTTAATATTTTTTTATTCAACAAATCATGTTTTTAGATGTTGTCTTTCAAGTCAAACGAATCCCATTTTATTTCTAGTATTTTATATAATACCACTTTTTTTTCTAGATTATAAAAAAGACTGAATTCTTACCACTATTTTAATATGTAAAAATATCCTTATTTTGAGAACGAAAATATATGAAATTTAGATAACTTACCATTTTTTATGGGTGAAAACATGTTAATAGCGTCTTTGATGATCATTTTGACGATGCATCGATTTTATAAATCAAAATGATCCATATGGCACATGTATAGGCCTACATACATGCCCTTTATATTTTTTCACAATTTAAGGAAGCAAGTCCTTATTTGTATTTTATGGTGATAAGTAAATAACCAACTTCCACCGAGAACAATAAAAATTTATCTTTGAAGAAACACATCATTCTTCTATATATTTCGCATCATCACTAAACCGGAATGGTCGAACCGGTTTGCCAATCAATACAAGTTGCACAATATTCTTAACACATATACATCATATATCATAACATAATGTCCATTAAAGAATTTACAGAAACAAAAATTAATAAATAAATTATGCACGTTACTATGCTTGGCCACAAAACAATAATATGTAAAATAAAATCTGTATACGTCATTCAACTATATTGCTATAAACATGTTTATAACTCAGATCACATAACAAACTAGATAGCCTTAAATAGGTTATGTGTTATTATAAAATTGGTATGTGTCAAGTAAAGACAGATTGAAGTCTTGAAGCATTTATCAATTTGAAAAAAATATATAATGGACACCAAATAAATAAAATAAAGCCTAATAAAACATTCATAGCCAAAAATAATAGGAATCCAAACATAATCAAGAAAGCCTAAGAAAAACACCTAAATCAATATAATATAACATATAGACTTCTTATATGTTACAGTCTTCGCAAAATATTCGTTCGTTATATGTTTTTATTTGTTTATCTTGATTATTTTTCGCGTATTATATCACTACTACACTGGCAATATATTGTTTTTCATTAACATTCATGGCAATACTCTTGTATAGAACTATTATGTAAGCGTAATTTATTGGCTTATCACTCCCGAGACATTTGTTATTGAAAACTGTTGATATCACCCATAAAAACTACTCCCTAAAAGTTAACTCTACCTCAATAACTAGAAAAGTCTTTGAAGACATATACCACAGGGAATCGATTCCAAATAAACTATGTATAAATCAACCATCTTGTGAAATTTAATCACCAATGTGACTAATCCAAAGTACTTTCGAGTGCCCTATAGCCTTACAACATTCAGTGCGTTGAGATTTTAGGTTGTAAATGTACTAACTAGTCACAACTAGACATAGTTAGGTCAATCTCAAGTACTCCTCATAAAGATTTTATCACAAACGATTCTTTTGAGTTTTCTAACAGCTTTCGAAAACTAATCAACGAGGTAAGTCTTGCTAATAAACGCAATTTTAATAGCATGGACTTGCAACGAGGTAAGTCTTGCTAATAAACGCAATTTAAATATAAGGTCCATGGACTGAAACCGACGGGAAGGGGTGGTGTTTAATTGCTATTCCTGTGAGACCCAATTCGATTCTTCTATTTTCACAACACATTTTGTACGAGTATTTTCTTTCTTCTTTCCGTGTTTCATTCTTCATCATGAATTCCATGTTAACTTTTAATATTTTTTTATTCAACAAATCATGTTTTTAGATGTTGTCTTTCAAGTCAAACGAATCCCATTTTATTTCTAGTATTTTATATAATACCACTTTTTTTTCTAGATTATAAAAAAGACTGAATTCTTACCACTATTTTAATATGTAAAAATATCCTTATTTTGAGAACGAAAATATATGAAATTTAGATAACTTACCATTTTTTATGGGTGAAAACATGTTAATAGCGTCTTTGATGATCATTTTGACGATGCATCGATTTTATAAATCAAAATGATCCATATGGCACATGTATAGGCCTACATACATGCCCTTTATATTTTTTCACAATTTAAGAAAGCAAGTCCTTATTTGTATTTTATGGTGATAAGTAAATAACCAACTTCCACTGAGAACAATAAAAATTTATCTTTGAAGAAACACATCATTCTTCTATATATTTCGCATCATCACTAAACCGGAATGGTCGAACCGGTTTGCCAATCAATACAAGTTGCACAATATTCTTAACACATATACATCATATATCATAACATAATGTCCATTAAAGAATTTACAGAAACAAAAATTAATAAATAAATTATGCACGTTACTATGCTTGGCCACAAAACAATAATATGTAAAATAAAATCTGTATACGTCATTCAACTATATTGCTATAAACATGTTTATAACTCAGATCACATAACAAACTAGATAGCCTTAAATAGGTTATGTGTTATTATAAAATTGGTATGTGTCAAGTAAAGACAGATTGAAGTCTTGAAGCATTTATCAATTCGAAAAAAATATATAATGGACGCCAAATAAATAAAATAAAGCCTAATAAAACATTCATAGCCAAAAATAATAGGAATCCAAACATAATCAAGAAAGCCTAAGAAAAACACCTAAATCAATATAATATAACATATAGACTTCTTATATGTTACAGTCTTCGCAACATATTCGTTCGTTATATGTTTTTATTTGTTTATCTTGATTATTTTTCGCGTATTATATCACTACTAAACTGGCAATATATTGTTTTTCATTAACATTCATGGCAATACTCTTGTATAGAACTATTATGTAAGCGTAATTTATTGGCTTATCACTCCCGAGACATTTGTTATTGAAAACTGTTGATATCACCCATAAAAACTACTCCCTAAAAGTTAACTCTATCTCAATAACTAGAAAAGTCTTTGAAGACATATACCACAGGGAATCGATTCCAAATAAACTATGTATAAATCAACCATCTTGTGAAATTTAATCACCAATGTGACTAATCCAAAGTACTTTCGAGTGCCCTATAGCCTTACAACATTCAGTGCGTTGAGATTTTAGGTTGTAAATGTACTAACTAGTCACAACTAGACATAGTTAGGTCAATCTCAAGTACTCCTCATAAAGATTTTATCACAAACGATTCTTTTGAGTTTTCTAACAGCTTTCGAAAACTAATCAACGAGGTAAGTCTTGCTAATAAACGCAATTTTAATAGCATGGACTTGCAACTATATCACAATTCATATCAGTGTTCCATGCTTACTGGTCTTGATACAATTTCCATCACGACATGTATCAAAGATTCTCTTCATAGAATAATTCATAAACCAAGTCAAATTATAACTCGCTTTAAAAAACAAAATTTCAGCTTCGGTTTCGATAAAGTTCTTCAAACTTAGTAGCTCTAGCTAGTAACTCAGATCACATAAAATATTACATTTCAAACAAATGAATATTGCATCATGTATGAGTTAAATTGTTTCTAATAAAATATTTATTTGAAAACCTCAATCCCAAGTTGTGTTACACTAACAGTACACAAAATGTTAGTAATCGTTTCGTTTCAATTCAATAAAGTTTGTTTTAAAGAATAAAAGACAATTACTAATAACTTAGAAACAAACTAAGTTAGATATCTTCAAATAAAACAAACGCAGTAGAGTTATGGAAACCGTCTCACTTGTTTTAGTTTTATTAAGTTGACATAAGTTAAGCCAGATTCTTACAGACAACCATAGGTTTTAGATCGATATTCAGTGGTCGGCATCGTTTAATCTATTTCTATTTAGAAGGTGGAGTGAAGGCTGATAATAATAAGTTATGCATGCTATTCTAGTTCTAACCCACTTCTAATATGACGCATGAAATTTATCTTCATATGCTATCCTACAAATAAAAGATTATATATTCTTTATCTAAAAGCAACTAGTATTGTTATTAGACTTTTAAGTAATTCTTAGAAATCTGTAAGCTTAATAATTAGCGTATTACAAAGATTTTTGCGTGACTTTTATTCCTTCGTATATTCATATTAACGACACCCCAGGTTTGTTTTGTACCATAAGGTCGACAAGAAAACTAACAAGAATCAAGCAAAAAGAGTGTATTGAACAAGGATTATACGAGTTACCCTTTAAGTGTGTTAAGAAGAGAAGAACAACACAATCGAACCACAGAAAATTCCAGCCAAGAAAACCCAGCTAGAACCCTTCGACTGGACTCCAATCACATTCGATCACTACACCACTTGAACCAGAAACGATGCACGTCGGTGATGAAAACGAGAGAAAACCTAAACCTTTAGAGCGTGCTGATAACGTATTGTGAATACAAGATTGAGGGAATGAATATTCTTCTTATTGATCATTAACTATGAGATTTACAAAGAGTATATATAGACAAACATTAGGGCAAAAACCCTAATAGCTAACATGGGCCATGGGCCTATTATGGGTTATATGGACATCCACTAATAATTATCCATAACACTTTTTATTAATTTCTAATAGGACCATGTATTGTGTACATATTTTAGTCAAAAGTAGCCTTGCATTTCCTTGTATCTTAGCATATGTAGTATGTCACTATGTTGTACTTTTTTGCCATATACATTTATCAATATTCTAGTCTCCCCATCAAAGGAGATTAACCCTAAAAATTTCACTTTGGTGTTACTTTTTGAGGAGGAAGAAAAAGACATGATGAGTTAAAAAAAATGATACTCGTATCATTTTTATTGATTCAAACACTATTTTAAGAATGAAACATTCAGTAAACTCCATTTTCATTCTACGTCAAATCGAAACCTATACCCGTTATGTTCTAACAAACCAAACGCCCCCTCATTAGAGGGCTCGGTGCAAAGCGTTATAAGGCCCTTTCTTTTTCCTCTATGGCGCTGCCAAACTGCATCATCACTCGCACCGTAGGTGCGTTATGGGTGGTGTTGTCATCCGGACCTCGGGCTTTTTTCTTATGATTTTTCAAGCATGGGACGGCCAAAATCAATAATTTAAAATACTCAATTTTTCAATAAATACTCACTTTTATGATACAAACAACCTAAACACTCAATTTTCTCCCCTATTTCATACACTTTCAACATGAGTTATTCCGACGAAGATCGAGCCAAAAAATTATTACGGTTATACGATTACCATAAATAATATATGGCTTTTGATTACGATAAAACCACTAGTTCAAACATCCGGACAACCATACCACGACACTATGCAGGTGCCGAAATACGTTTTATTGAAGATTATTTTAACGACAATCCAAAATACACCGAAAGGAATTTTAGGCGATGATTCCGAATGTGTTCAAACTATTTTTTGAAAATAGTTGAAGGTCTAACTAACCATAACGTCGAACCTATTCCCGAGTACTTTCTATTTTTTAGGTCACGACCAAATGCCGTTGGTAGAAGGAGTATTAGTCCTATAATGAAATGTGTGTTCGCTATACGGAAATTGGCGTACGGTACAACACCCAATGCTTTTGATGAATATTTACAAATTAGTGAACATTGTAGTCGTGATAGTTTGGACAATTTTTCCAAATGTAGATGGGATTTATACTCGGATGAGTATTTAAGAAACCCTCACCTGATGATATTTTGAGTATATATGAAAAATACGAAACTTATCATGGGTTTCTCGGTATGCTTGGTAGTATAGATTGTATGCATTTGAAATGGAGGAATTGCCCGTTTTCTTACAAAGGGAAATTTAAAAGGAGGGATCACAAATACCCGAAAATAATGCTTAAAGTAGTTGCATCACAAGATTTGTGGATTTTGCATGTATTTTTTGGTATAGCGGGGGCAAATCGGCCGAAATGTTCTATATCATTTGAGTTTGTTTGACCACGATGTTGCTCCCGAGGTTCCGTATGGTAAAACATACACTAAAGGATATTACCTAGTCGACGGTATTTATCCCACTTGGGCTACTTTTGTTAAATCATATATGGTTGCACGGAACAAACGTGATTTAAATATTAATAGGGCTCAAAAAAGTACAAGAAAAGATGTGTAACGAGCTTTCGGTGTCCTACAAGGTCGTTCGGGGATTATAGCACAACCCGCATGTGCTTATCAGGTGAGCAAGATGCGTATGATTATGTATTTTTGAATCGTATTGCATAAGATGATACTAAAAGATCAAAAATTCCAAATTAGTGAATTTAACGAGATATATTTTAGTCACGTAGCTATGCAACGTACATGGGTAGAGAGATGCGACACACACACAAAAAAAGGACCTACATGACAAATATGCGCATAACGACCTTTGACATGATCTTGTGGTTCATCTTTGGCAACGATATGAAGAATGACAAGGAGACGAAATGTAGTTTCTTTATGTACTGGACTTTTATTTTTAGCACAATGTCGTATTTTATTTTATGTATTATAATTTTTTTTAATGAAATCTGTGCGTTTTAAAGAAATGAAAAAGAAAATAAAAACTGTGACACACTAGCGCCTTTAACATGTTATAGCCGGGGCAAAGTGTTTTTCAAGATTTGTGTTATAAAAATGTTACTCCCTCCGTCTCAATTTAATTGTCATGAGAGAGAAATTACAAAGTTTAATAAAAGTGAGGCCACTTTAATTTTCAACCACTAAAATGGAATATCCCTTCACTAGATTATCTAGTTTTTACTTAATAAGGAAAGTGGACAATTAATTTGAGATATCCATAAAAGGAAATATGGACAATTAAATTGAGACGGATGGAGTATATGTAAAAATCTGACGTGGTGTTGTTTACTTGTATATAACATGTTATTGGCGCAATCTGCACTTGCCTCTCTTATTTGTATATATCAAAGATGTTTTTTCTTTTGAAACTTAACGAGGTTACACTATACACACTAACAATCTATCTCACGTTTCTCAAACACAAGTTGAACTAACAATCATTTGATTTGAGAGCTTCACACAAAACATAACATATTATCCAGAGTTTGAGACACTTGTAAAGATCATGCTTCAATATGTGACATTCACGTATTATAACTTCATTAGGTAACAGTCTAATCTCTACTTGCACAAATGTTTTTCTTTGATCTTTAAAATTTTAAAATAAGTAATGTTTAATTTTCAAAATACTTTTTTAAAACTTAAATTTCAATCATTATTTACTTTCTTACCTAAAATTAATTTTAAATTTTTTTTGAAATAGTTGTCTTAAAAAATAGTTTTTAATTCTACAATAAATGTTTTTTACAAAATTACTCAATCTCTATCATTTTTTTTTTTAATTTTTTTACAAATTCATCACAATCCTGTTCTCAATGTGAAACTGATATGATGTTGTTGTCATCTCGGATGATTATGAAGAGTTGCAACGTCAATTGTTGAACGTTACACGAAACACTTAACCATAATATCTCAACTATAACTATTTGCAGCTATAAAATCTCGTCGTTATGCACGGCTACACGGGTAGCCTGTTGTATGACTCAATAAAACATAACTATCTTAGACAACTTCAATTACTAAAAATATACAAATACATATAAGCAGTTATTGAAAGCTACTCTCAGCATAATCCATTCCTTGTGTAGGGAAGGATGAAAAAACACCATCACAAATGATTATGGAAAAAACTAGGGGTGTTCGGTCGGTTTATGGTTTTATAGGTTTAATCGGTTTGGGTTATTCGATTTTTAAAAATAATTTTTAACACCCGATACACAAACCAAATTTTTCAAAACCAAACCAATTCAACCAAATAAGTTATCGGTTTATTTGGTTTGGTTTTTCATAAAACCAAATAAGAATAAGATGTATAAAAGGTGAGTTATCATTCAAACTACTACTGTACAAAGCAATATAAAAATTCGAACTACGAAGCCGTAACAAATCAAATATAAATAGATAATCCAGAAACTGATTATTGATTAACATAAAGTCATCAATACATAATCAAATATAAATAGATAATTCAAAAACTGATTATTGATTAACATAAAGTCATCAATACATCATATCAGGTTGTTAAAACCAACAACCAAAATAAAATCCAAAAAAAACATCAAACTGAGTTCGAAACAGAAGAACAAACCAAACAATGCAATTGTTCATACTCAAAATAACAAGAAAACGTAACAAACTGAAAATAAAATAACCATTAATGGTCTTATTGCTCAAACTTGAACAAGTCTTATTGCTCCATCTCTCACAGGTCTCATTGCTCCATCTCAAACAACAATGTTGCCCTCTTTCACGAGATCTACATTTACATTAAAAAAGACAATAGTTTATGTTATTTAAAAAAGACAATAGTTCAGAATAGGCCATGTTTTGGTTGAGTCTATTATAAGGCACTACTAGCGTAAGTTAGAGCTTGTTTGTTAATTTTTTTATTAAGTCGTGTTTAATTAAAAGACGACTTAATGCAGACAACCTCAGTTTTATTACTTAATATTTTCAGTCATCTTTCTCTATTAAGTCACAAACTTTCTTATGGGGAAGGAATTCATTGATAATTAAAGAGTGTGTGATTTGTGTGCGTGATTTTGGTTGTGACAGGACCACCTACAAAGAATAGAGCTTTAATTTTTAGTAACCTAGCAAATTTCCCCAATTCCAAATATTTGATTGATGGTTTCTACGTTACAAAAGTATAGTTTATATAAATAGATTATACGTTTCTTCGTTAAAGTTCGGGTATTCGGGTGGAAACCAAATGAGGAATTTTGAACCCAAATCCGATCCAGAAAACCGTATATTATTTCGGGTGCACCCAAAAATCCGAACCAAACCCAAATAAGCCAAACCCATTTAACCCAATGTCATTTGGATCGGCCGGTTTTTCATGTCAACCCATTTAATGAACACCCCTAGAAAAAACAATGTATTTAGATAGATAACTATTAAGTATATCTTATATGATTATAATTTATAAACTTTGTTTGATTATATGATTAAAGGTAGGAAGTATCAACTTAGTGGACTTTGGAGGTGGACAATTTACCAAATACCATGTGCCAATAATAGGGCAAGCTTAAGATAATTGTCTTTACCCATGTGGTTTTTTATACAAAACTGAAACAACTATAGTGGTTGATATATTCTTCTCTATATTAGTAGTATAACTTTCGGGGATATCTTGGCTACAATTTTTATAGCTAATTGACAATAATCCTTCATAAAAAATACACTAGCAATGAATCAGGGACCCACAGAAAAGAATCAGGACCCACAAAAAGAATCAGGGACCCATATTTTGTAGAATAAAATTGTAGCTAATATATTCCCTAACTTTCATATAATGCTATAATTACCCAAATATGTAATGTTGACAAAAGCATCCATCATAAGATTATTACTTCAATAGAGCTTAAGCTCTATGTTGGAATAGAAAATCCTGTACTAGAAATTTTGAGCAAGTATAACTCTTCAAATCCGTCTGTAAAAAGTTAACACTAACAATTCTCATTCCGAAAGCCATACATAAATTCTAGCACATCTGGAATGTGCGTTGTTCTAGGTTCAAACATTCACTCATTTCATTCACAAGACATTCTACATATTTGCCACTAGATCACTTTTGCCTCGTTTGAGCAATAATGTAGAACAATAAGCGCCACTTGATTTCCGACTAACATAGGATGTAATTTATCTTTAAATAAACTAAAGAGTTCACTTAAGGGAAATCAATGTCACATGTTGCATGTGTTTAATCGTAAGCAATTAGTGTGTGAATTTATCAAAAGACTTGTGTCCCAATGCTATCTTTTGTTGTTTGAAAAGCTCCCCAACTAAATAGTTGTGTCTTCAAGTCATGTTTAAGACATGTGAGATAAATTTATTGTACATATATTGTGAGATAAATAGTTATCGTTCAAAAAAAGTTAGTGTGTGAATTTACTAGTGGTAGGGATAGTGAAATATTGCAATTGTATAGACTACAGAGAAAGAAATAATGATGTTCAAGTCATCACACAAATGACATGCCTTGAGTTCAAGTCACAAGCTAATGAGGTTCTGTATTAATCTGTTTTAATTTGGAGTTTTGGACCATATATATATCAAAGTAAAACAGAAATACATGTGATGTTGTTAAAAGCCCAAAAACGGAAGTATCAAGATAGCCCATTTCCTTTGTTGCTACTTGCTGTTGTGCTAACACTAAAGATACCGTAGCTCTGGTAGCCAAACTTGACCGGTTTTACATGCCTATGAAGAAACGGGCTTTGATACATATGGTCCAACCATAAAGCCAGTAATGCATTTGCTTCAGGTCTCAAAATTAATAAGGCCCGTTAGACTGGAAGGCAAGGATACTAAATATTCACCTTACATCTCAGCGTCACCTCAGCTTTTTCTCTCCCCTCACTTCCCCTAACACACATTCACTTATTTGTTGACAAGGTCACCTTACCCTCATCTTTCATTAAAATACACACTTTATACAAATATACCCCACTAAATACCCCACACTTACAAAAAAAAAAAAACATTACTCCCTCTGTCCCATATTAAGTGTCTACAATGGAATCTTGGGATGCCTCAAATTAAATGTCCATATTGTATTTCAGCCAATGAGATGAGACTTTAGTGGGTAAAAATGATATTGATTGGTGGAGAGTGTAGTTACTACAATTTTCTAAAACTTTGTGTATTTTGAAAGTGGACACATAATATGGGACGGAGGGAGTAAAACATTAAAAAGGGGCCCACTTCACACCATGTAACTTAAGGTGACTCGGTCACCGAATTGTGCCTCGAAATTGGAAATTCACGCGTGAGTGAGAGAGATGGACAAGGTATTAACTATGTGAAGGTGGGATGACTTTTTTGTTTTGCCCCCTTTGCCTACGAGCCTTAGGATAAAAAATTTCTAGCATGAATCATAGTCATTTATTTTTTTTATATTAAATAACAAATACATTTTCATCCTTTTTATTAAAAATTTAATATTTTTTTAACCGTTAATCGTTAAGCGAAAAAAATTACACAATCGTGACAAGCATTCAGTTATCTTTCTATAGACGGACATTTTTTTCACGTTGAAACTTGCATAAGAAATCACATGTGATTCAATACTAATTTAAATATTTGAATATTTAAACACGTACTAAATGAATATAATTTTTTCTACAAAATTCTAAAAGTTTCACCGTTTTTTATTCTGGAAAGTAGACATTCGTAGCTTTCCAACCATATATAACACATTATATTTCGAATTATAAATTAATGCAGTTAAATCTTCAAAGTTGGATAAAACACATAAAATCACATGTGATTTTTACCAGACGTGATCACAATCACATGTAATTTTTACCACATCACATGTGATTATAGAATTATTATAAATGAACTGCTATAAACTATAAGTCAAATACAATGTGTGGTGTACCGCTGGAAAGCCATGAAAGTGTGTTTTCCATTGCAAAAAACGAAGAAAGCTTTTGATTTATACACAAATACTTATGCCAAAGTACAATTGTTTAGTGCTCGAACTACCATATTAGTGTTAAATTACATGTGATATGTTCATTTCGATAGTGAAAAAAAAACGTAAAAAAAGCGAAACAATAATTTGTTGAAAGTATATGAAAGCGCCCATCTATTGAAAGATAATAAAATGTTTGTCGCGACAATATAATTGTTTTGCCTAACGATTAACGGTTGATGAGATATTTAAATTATAATAAAATGGTTATAATTGCACTTTTAATTAAATATTAATTAACGCTCATTTTTTTGCAATTAAAAAATAGTGACTGGATGAGTTGAGATCAATATAGATCTCATATTTGTAATAGATCAAAAGAAACAATCTTAGCCATCCATTTTTCATCTATATTAAAAAAAAACCATTTTTCACTCTTTTTTTAAAACAATATATCTTGCAAATGATAAATCTTCAAGCTACAAAAAATACACCATCGCGATGAGAATTAAATTATCTATCTATAGATATGCATTTCTCTATACTTTCGACGTACTTTTTTTTTTTTTTTAAATTTCGCCCAGAAAAATCACATATGATTTGTAAAAATCACACGTGATTCGTAAAAATCACACGTGATTCGTAAAAATCAAATCACATGTGATTTTTACAAATCACGTGTGATTTTTCTGGGCGAAAATTTTGAAAAAAAAATCGTCGAAAGTATATAATAATGCATATCTATAGAAAGATAATTTAATTCTCGTCGCGATGGTATTATTTTTTTCGCGTAACGATTAACGGTTTGCGAGATATTTAATTTTAAAAAAAAAAAGTGAAAGTTTATATTTTTTGTTTTGATCAAAAAAATGAATGATTAAAATTGATTTATTTAATCTATGACAAATATGAGATCTATATTGAACTTTTGCCGTGACTGGATATGTATTTTTCAATAAAATTTTATCGCTAAAACAGCTGTATTTCTTATTCTATCATAACTTTTAGGGTTAAAGCCATAGATAGATAACGAACGTTCCTAATTTTTCCAAGTTAGTAAACGAACTTTTTTTTATTACCAATCTAGTATACTAAACTTTCAAATTTGTTATAATATAAGAAATATGTAAAAATTGCTTATTTGACCTTTTTATTTATTTTTATGCTTATATGTACTGATTATGTGGATTTCTCTTTTCCGTTTTAGCCCTTTTATTTCCACAACTCTACAAATTCAACCCAACAAAATAAATAAGCAAATTCAACCCAACAAAAATACCCTCATCTTCATCATTTTCATCTCCATTCATCCACTACATCATCTCCCTACCATAATTTCCGTCCAACCACTTCAAAATTTCTTTTAAACCTATGAAAATTAACCACTTACCTTTAAATAAATTAGTCCCACCCATTGTGGAAAGTCAAAGATCGTCATACCAAATCCATTCACAAATTCAGAAAAAGAAACCTAAATTTGTTCAGACTCAAACAAATTGAAATACATAGGTTCAAACATATACACAGATCCGAAATAAAAAAACAAAAACATATAAATTTGATATTATGGGTTCTCCGACGAATATTCCGGCAACCACCATCTTGCTGTGTTTTTTACTTGAGGATGAATGATTGCTGTGTTTTTTATTGGGATAAAATGGAGTCTGCACTTGTGTGGAGCAAGAGAGATGGGAGTAATAAGGCTGAACAAAATGGCGACGTGGGTTTTGTCTGTCACATGCGACGACGATCAAGTTGCAACAGTGGCGACCAAGTTATTTTTATTTTTTATTTTTTAATTCAAAATTTTTAAACAACAAATTTAAACTTCATTAATAATAAAAACATTACATAATTACATAATATCAAAATACAAAAACATATAAAAAAGAAAAGAAGTTACAATTGTTTAAAATAAAAATGATAATGAAATTAAACTTTAAGGGTTTAAACTGTAAATCTTAAACATCAAGGGTTTAAACAAAATTTATTTATTTGTTTAAAAAGAAAAGAAGCTCATTAGGGGATTAGGAGTCATACCTCTGAGTAATCCATACCTCTCAAATTCAACCAATCAGCTTCAGCCAACTCATTCTCATAAATTCCCATACCTCCCAACCTAATTCACTGGCGGCCATAAATTCTCATACCTCCACAAAAAAAAAATTTCTTTTTAATATTTAAACTAAACAATTTATAATAAAAACATACCATTTTCTTAATACAAAAATAAAAGTCCATTACATGATAAAAAAAAATACGACATAAAAAAAAACGAATTACATGATAATCGAAATTAAAACTACAACTAATACACATCTAGAAATTACATGGCCAACCATATTTTGCTGCGAGTTGGCGTTTTTTGTTCTTTATAAACTCCAACATGCTAGGATCTTCGATATTGTCATGCGGATCCATGTAGAACTTCAAGTCTTGACTCTCCTTCTTGTCTTTAGCTTGTTCAATTTCGAGGTCCAAAAGTAGTTGTGTCTTCTCCGCCATATCCGACATCAATTTGTTCTTCGCTTCAAAATGTGAGTTGACGGAATCAACAAGACTCTCCGCCTTTGACGACACTTCATCAACCTTTTTTTTCCCTTTTCTTGAACGCGTGGGGGTTGAGTCCTCATTCAAATCCGGGATGACATTATTTGGATCGTTGCTACCCGACTCATAGTCCCCCCCCCCCCCCCGATGACTTTCTTCGTTTGTCGGAGTGTGTTGAAAGATGTCCCGATAACACATTTTTGTTCTATCCATTTAGCTTCGTCTTTGACCACCAACCATGCCGCTTGGTGAGTAAACGTTCTTCGCGTTTTTGTGCTATAATCAGTCATAGCGTTTTTCATAACATCCATATCACCACATCCGCTCTCCCGTAGACGAGTCTACAAAAAAAAAAGTTCGAACGTTTAAAAAAAAAAAAAAAAAAACAACAACCAAATGAAACAAAAAAAAAATAGAAGCGAATGAAACAAAAAAAAAATATAACCGAATGAAAAAAATACCGATTGGTGGTAAAAGCCGTTAAATACACCCATGTTTGTGTTCATCGTATGCCACTTCGTGTTTAAACTATGATGAGATCGAGTTGTTCCGCCCAAAAGAGACCCGAAATGCTCTAAAATCCGTTTCCAAAACTTGTCTCTAGATTGTTCATTCCCGACTACTCTACATGTCGAGATATGAACCCATGCCTTCGCCAAAGCTTATTCTTCCTCTTGAGTCCAAGCGATTTTATCCGCTTTGCTCTTCGCTTTGTTTGTCGGAAAATCTTATACTTCTTGAACATCATCATCATCTAAAAAAAAATAAGATCGAATGTAAAATAATAATAATAATAATAATAATAATAATAATAATAATAATAATAAAACGGTTCGAATGTAAAAAAAAAAAAAAAAAAAAAAAAAAAAAAAAAAAAAAAAAAACCGAATGAAAAAAAAACAAAGAAAATTTACCGTTAGGAAGTTCTTGTGTTTCGGGAACAACTTCATCTCGATAGTTAAGCATCAGATCAAAGTCAAGCTCCGCCGTTTGATCGATCACGTACTCTCTTGGTTGCATCGGTGGAGGGTAGTAACCATGGGGAGTCGGTGGTTGCGGGTAGTAAGGTTGGAGAGTCGGTTGTTGCGGGTAGTAAGGTTGGGGAGTCGGTTTTTGCGGGTAGTAAGCATGGGGACTTCGAACACCTCGGCCTCGACCTTTAGACCCGGATGAAACATTTTTTTGTTTTCTTGAATCCATGATTTTTGTGTGTGTTTTAGGTTGAAGATAGTTAAGTTTTTGGGTTTAAATTGGGTTGAAAATATATATAGGGATTTTTTTTTTTTTTTTTTTTAAAACACTCCAACGTCTACTTTTTTTGGATTTTTGTTGCTTCCAACGTTCCCTTCTTTTGAATTTAATACACTTCAACGTACACATTTTTGGTCCAAATGATTTTGTGGGGAGCGGGGATGGATACCGTCTTTGACAAAATTTTGGCATAAAATCAACACCGGCAGCGGTGTTACCGCTGGTGTGATTGAAACCGCCGGGCCAAACCAAAGGTGCTCCTAGTCCCCTTATTGTTATCTTCTTCATTGTGTACCTTCAAATCTAAACATACACACATTTTTATTATTATTATTATTATTTTTAAAACGAATTAAAAAAAAAAAAGAAAAAGGAAAAAAAAAAGAAAAAAAGAGAGTTTTGCCAAACCAAAAGGAAGAGCTTTTTGATTTTTTTTTTTTTTTTTTTTAGTTTATAACTCGGTCGTTTACTCGACCATCTTCTCTCCTTTGTCGTCCCACGACCGAAGCTCTACAACTGGCGACCTTCTTCGGCCGATCGGTCGACCGAAGGTGCCGACCGACCATTGCGTTCAGGGCTGAGCAAAACCGACCGAAACCGAAAAATCCTGAAAAACCGACCGAAACCGAATGTCCCGATACCGATTAAACAAATGACGGGTCGGTTCTCGGTTATAACATTTTGTGAAAGTCGGTTTCGGGTCGGGTCGGTATGAAAACCGATAAAGCCCGACAAAATCCCGCCAACCCGATTATCTTTTAGGTTTAGTAAAATAAAATAGCCGTCCCCTCATTTGTGTGTGTTGTATCACTCTCATCTCATCCAGAAACACACCAAGAAACTGAGAAACTGTTGTTCCCTTTACACGATTAGAGTTAACTAGAAAGTTAATCTATTTGTGTTAATGACTAATACAATGTTTAAGGATAATTCTAACAGTTATAAAACGTGAATATAAAAACAACAATATTTTTCAACGTTTAAATTCTTATTAGAAATAATTCCAAGAATCTATACCCAAGTGTTTTGCGGAACAAACACTTGGGATTGAATAGACAAGGGTATGGGGTGTCTCCTATCTAAACTCAAGTTTTGCTTGAGTGGTAACAAGATACCCACTGAGCTATCTCAGTGAGTTGTATACTCTTTGTAGGAGAGAAGTTCCTTTGTAAAAGTTCAAGACTTTCAATATACAAAGCACACTTTAACTTCTCTCCCATCTGATCTATTTATACACAAGTAATCTAAGTATAAGTGATTAAATATAATACAAGTTGTTGAGGTTGCGTGTCTGACAATTACAAATAGTAATTGTCATTTCCAAGAACCAATAGGAAAGGGCTAATAAGACTTTGGGAGTTGTTGGCTGACACTCCATGACTTTTAGCCGCAATAGGGAAGGTTGGATCTGACAAGAGAAGAGTGTTGGGCTGACACTATTATCTTCTCAGATCTTTTCCCTATTGTTCCCGCCTTTTCTTCAGGCGTTGGTTCCTCAGTCCTTCAATCACTTTGTTGGTTGAGGAGACTGGGGTTCAGTGAGATCTTGTCCAACACTCACTGAACCATCATCTTCTTCTTTGGCTTAAGTCCTACTCAGGGAGTACCGCCTTCCTGAGTAGTGAATCCTTCTTCTTGAATTCGCCTTAAGCATCCTGAAGATGACTCACTGAGAGACTGTTCTCTCAGTGACTTGAATTGTTCTCGGTTTAAGTTAACACTTGGTTAATTTGTGTCCAAATCATGTTTGAAGCATTCTTGGGTTTTTCATGACCCAACAATCTCCCCCTATTTGGATATAAATTATTCCTAAGTGTTTTGATCAGATATGAGTGAGCTAAAGACTTCTACTCATACTGAATGTACTAGAATGTAAATAAGGACATTGAAATAATAAAAACATCATCTTATTGATATCATTTACAAGTCCTAACAAAACTAAGTACAAAAGGGATAATGGTGGGTATCCAGGCAGGTCATCAGTTCAACTTGATTCCAAGGGCTTCAAGCTTGGGCTTCTTTGATTGCAGCTCTTGTTGGTCAGGATGTTCATTGATTTTTCTTTTCAGATCTTGACAAAACTTCACATTTTCAGGACTCTTGAGTGGAGAGGCCATCATTAGAAAGCCAAGCATTGCTTTAATCCCTGACAAATCTATATCACTCCACCTTTGGAAGGCTTTGTCACCGAACTCATCAATGAAGAACAAACCTCTTTCAGGCTGTTCAATGACCATATTGTTCCTGAAAGGAACACCTTCAGGGAGAGCCCTATTGCAGTCAAGACCAGGAATCTTGATCTCAGGCTCAGCTTCTATCTTCTTTCTTTTCCTTGAAGAAGACTGAGAGGGAACTGGTTGTGCAGATTCAGGAAGAAGAGATGGAATGCCAAGTTCCTGAGGTGCCGCTGCCAATCTTTCGTACCTCAGACTCAAAGACTTTGTTGGGCTATAAAGTTAAAGTACTGCTGGAATATCAAAGTACTGCTGGAAGTCAAAGTACTGCTAATCAAGTCAAAGTATTGCTGCTCGTTGAAGGATTGTTATGCAAATATGTTTAAGGACTAATGTGTAATTCTAGAATGTTCGTATTAGATTAGAGTTATAATTAGAATTACTTGTCGTTCAAGTTTGTAAACCGACTAGGGTTTTCCTTGTGCCTATAAAAGGATCCCTAGGTTGGCATTAGAGATATGCGATTTTAGAGAGACAAGTTCATACGAATATTAGAAGCTTATTAGAGTATTAGTGATTAGAGTATGTTAGTGAATTTGTGTAAAGAGCAGGTTCAAGGTTTTAATAATATTCGAAGTTGTTTATTAATTCTTCTTAGCTTTGTTGAAGTAGATTCCGCATACTTAGCAAAGTATATCAGTGTTTCATCATTAACAGTTTTGAATTTATTCAAGGTTGTTAAACCGTAGACAAGCTACAAGTTAGTTTGGTCAGAGTATATTGATCCAACAAGTGGTATCAAAGCTTGTGTGGAGACTCTGATTAAGAAGAAACCATTAAAACCGATTTATCAACAAACCCTAAACAATGTCGACTGAAGTTGCACCAATCCCATCCATCACCTCACTCATAATTCCTATCATCAAGAAGGGAGAATATGACCTCTGGAGCATGAAGATGAGGTCGTACCTTGCTATTACAGACCATGCTCTATGGGATGTGATTGTCAATGGTAATGTTGTTCTTAACGAACCTGTACATGTTGAAGGACAACCCAAACCACCTCAACCAACCTTGCCAGCAGCTACAAAGAGAAATCAAGATAAGGCTCTCAAAATACTGTTGTCTGCTATTCCTGATGGTCACCTACTAAAGTTCCATGATGCTAAGGATGCAAAGCAATTGTGGGCTGCGATCAAGACAAGATTTGGAGGTAATGATGCTTCTAAGAAGATGCATAGAAACTTATTGAAGCAACAGTTTGAAACTTTCACTGTTGGTGAAAGAGAAGGTCTTGATGCTGCCTATGACAGATTCCAAAATCTACTTAGTATGCTAGAACTGTATGGAGCAGAGGTATCTGTTGAAGATGCAAATTTGAAGTTCTTAAGGAGTTTGCCATCTATCTGGCATGTGGTTGCTACTATGATTAGAGGACAACCTGGATTGGAGTCTATGGACTTTGATGATCTCTACAACAATTTGAAAGTGTACGAGCAAGAGATGAATGGTCACAGTTCTCAGAAAACTCACAACATAGCTTTTGTGTCTTCTGAAAACAGAAGCAGTACTTCTACTAAAAGTACTGCTTATCCTTCTCAAAGTACTGTTGGTGATACACAACATGTTTGCACAACCACAACTACCCCCAACCGATCACCAACAAACAACACCAATTCTGATGATGTTGTATGTTCCTTCTTTGCACAACAAGCCACTTTACCTGTTACCTATCAAGAAGACTTGTTGCAGATTGAAGAAGATGCTTTAGAGGAGATTGACATAAGATGGCAAGTAGCTATGATCACTGCAAGGATCAAGAAGTTCATGAACAAGACAAGAAGGGGAATTGATTTCAAAGCCAAACAGGGTATAACTTTTGACAAATCCAAGATTGAATGTTTCAATTGTCAAAAGCTTGGACACTTTGCAAGGGAATGCAAGTTTGCAAAATATCAGGCAAACAGGATGATTGAACAACCCAAGGTTGAAAGAAAGGAGGTTCCTATTACTGAATCACAACCAAAAGCTTTGGTGGCTCAAGAAAATCTAGCAGAGATTGACTGGAGTGCTGAATTTGATGATGAACCTGTAACCTATTCTATGGTTGCAATGGAAGAGTTTGATTGGAGCACAGCTTTTGATGAGGACCCAGGATATGCTGCTTTGGAATCAAGAGATGGTCTTGGAAGCTTTGACTGGAGCATGGAGGATGAAGATGAACCTGTTCAGATTGCTATGGTAGCTACTTCACCAAGTTCATCCAATGTCTCTGAGGTATGCTCTAAGTGTAATGATGTGTATCAAAAGTTGCTTAAAGAATATGTGACTGAAAGAGATAATTGTAGAACAGCTAGGTCTGAGGTAGCTGGTTATCAATTAACTTTAGAGTCAATGGAAGCCAAGATTTTAACACATGAAAATAATGAAATGGCTTGGGCAGAAAAATATGAGCAATAAGATTACCAATTAAAATTAAGTGAATGGAAGTTAGGATGTAAGGTGTCTGAATTAGAAAAGATTACTAAGGAAAGAGATGCTTTGTTAGAAAAACTTGGTAGTATTAAACAGGCTGGTCTATCACATGTTCAATTTGTTGAAAAACAAAGTGTAATAAACAGTAGAGCTGGACTAGGTTATGGTGAAGATAGTAGTTCAGATGAGACCCCACCTAGTGATAAGGAAGAGACTCAACCTAGTGATAAGGAAGAGATCCCACCTAGTGATGATGACCTTACTAGCTCAGAAGAAAACACATTTAGGAATGAGGAACCAATTAGTGAAACACCTCCTGAGTTTAAGAAAGATAAGGGGTACCACTCAGTTCCTCCACCCACTGGTAAGTTTCAACCACTTAGGACAGATGTTTCTCGTTATGGTGTAGACAACCTAGAGTTTAGGAAAAAGCTTACTGGTCAATCTAGTTCTGGGAAACCTAAGGATGATTTTCCAAGGGGTAATGATCAAAAGTTTCCTACAGCCTTTCAAAAACAAGCAGTACCTCCAAAACCTTTTCAAAGTACTGCTAGACATTCAGCAGTACCTCCAAAAGAAACTTTTCAAAATACTGCTAACTATAGGAAACCTTTCAATCATAGAAGAGGATTTGGGAATATGGAGAGAAAATTATGTTATGTATGCTATAGTCCTGATCATTTGATTAAGCACTGTGACTTACACTCAGAATAATTAAGTCAGTTCCCAAAGCATAGACCTGCCACCCATAAGCCAAGAGAGACTAGACCATTTTGGAATCACTCAAATAGGGTTAACCATAGTAATTTCTCTAAAGACTATAGGTACCCTCACCAGAAAATATTGTTTTCCAAACCACCAGTACCTTCACACACTGATAAGTCTCAAGAAGTACCTTCCCAAAGGTCTGATAAGTTTTCACCCAATCATGGTACTGCTAACACTTTTTCATATAGAAGACCTAAGAGATTCAATTCATATAAAAGGTCTTACACCTCAAGTAGAGTACCTAGATCAGAGAAACCTAAGGTCAAACGAAATTGGGTTAAGAAAGAAAGTACTGATGGGGAACAAGCAGTACTTTCATCAGATAAGGGTGAAACAGGGAATGTTGTTGGTAATACAACACAGGACATGGGACCAACGCAAATAATCATTGACCATGCCTTTAAAACCAGTGGAGATTACATACTGAAGGAATTCAAGTATGTCACTCCACAAGGGGAACACAAGTCAGTAATGGCTTGGGTTCCTAAAAGAAACTAACCATTTTCTTTACTGTGCAGGGCAACCCAGAGGAGGAGCTTAAAGATCATATTATTGTTGATAGTGGTTGCTCTGGCAGCATGACAGGGGACAAGGAGATTGATGAAGCGAAAAGTGTACCGCTTTTTGGGGGTCATTTAAGCCCTAAATCGTATTTATTTGATCAAATATCGCCCTAAATCGTTCCTTTTGTCATTTTAGGTACTTTGGAGAAGAAATCTGGAAAAGGAAGCATTTTGGACGTTTTTGGAGCATAAAAGTGAAGAAAACGACAAAGTCTCAAAATCTTGCTGGAAGTTACCTTTGACGGCGTCAGGATTATCCCCGGACGGCGTCATGGCTTGGCAAAAGTGGTGGATGTGAAATTTACTCATGATAAGCCAGAGAAATTGCATGGAAATTCTGACGGCGTCACGCTTTAATTTGATCAAGGTTGTCACGTTATAATTTAAAGAGGGACGGCGTCACGTTCATAGTCTGAGGGCGTCAAGCCTTGATAAGCCAGAACGGATTTTGGAGAGCTAAAGAGGGACGGCGTCAAGATGGTCATCCGAGAACCCTAAAAGCGGCGAGGTGACGGCGTCACACTCCATAACGTGACGCCGTCAGATTCAAAAATCTATATATAGTTTTGCAATTCTTTGTCATTAGTGTGGAACTTATTGGGGAACTTTGTGTGTGAAAACCCTAGGACGAATTTGACAGCACTTTCAAGGCTTTTTGCCTTGAGATCTTCCATGTTACATTGAAGATAAGTTATCAATTAATCATTCAATATGTCTATGTGTTGTTTGATTCTATCTTATTCTTGTCTTTTGTTTAACATGTTAGGCTAGATTTATCTTGTGTTTGCTTAGATCTAATGAAACCTAGCTATTGATTATTGGTTATTAGTGTGTTGTTAGTTGTATTGGATGATTGTTCATCTATGTTAGGCTTAAGAAAACTGGCTAACTTCCTATTCGGTAACTTGCTTGAACGTCTTAAGAAACATGAACCAATGCGTACTAAAGGTTTTTATGGTTGTATTTAATGCACAAGCGAATTCTAGTGATCCCATGTTAGGAGCTTCCTAGCCGGCTCGACATAGGAGTGAAGTAGGAGCTTGTAGAGTTGGGGAAGTACGTACGCCACCCCACGAATGGTATTAAGGAATACACCCGTCATCCACGCAACTAATACACACTAATCAACCGGTAAAAGATAGTTAGGAAGTAAGGAAATCTAAGTAAACACATTTCCCTCCACATAAGTTTTCACCAACATTTTCATTTTTGTTATTTTATTTTATTTGCATTCGTAGTAATTTGGGTTAGTTGACTAGCAACTAATTCCGCCCACTCTTTCAAACCCGAGATTTTACTTGCTTTCATAAAAATATAAAAACATAAAAAGAATCTTCTCTCACCCTTAGACCTATTAGAGTAATTTTTCATACCTAACGAACACTATTCCCTATGGAGAACGATCAATCCCCCGTACTTACCACTACACTATACTACATCGGTCAGGTACACTGCCTGGTGGGGTTGTAAGCCTCTTGAGATCCCTCGAGAGGTAAAACCTGTTGTAAGGTCGCAAAACCACGCATCAAGTTTTTGGCGCCGCTGCCGGGGAATAGTTATTGTTTAGGTTGAATTTTTATTTTATAGGTCTACTCACTAGATTCCTTTCTAGTGAGATTTTTATTTTCTTTTTATAGGTTTTCTTTAGTCTATCTTATTTCTTTTTACTTTTGTTTGTGATACCTTCCACTTACCTCATGAGTAACATTGGTCATTTGATCCCTGTTATTCGTATTTTTCGCCGTGCAAACTTTCAACTACCCGTTCCCGCCCCCATCATAGAAAACAACAACCTTTCACCCGACCACCACTTTGGTAACAATTCTGAGATGGAGGAGTCTGACCATGAGAATGACCATGTTAGTCCGTTTTACTACTCAGACTCCGATGAGGATGCCGGTAATGGAGAAGTAGTTAACGAGGAATGGGGAAAAGAGGAAATTGATCCCTTTAAGTATGTTGACCCTAGGACTAAGATCGAAAAGGATAGCCTCTTTAACATGCAATTTCCGTGTAAGATTGGTTATCATGATTTTTATGCTTATCTTAACTCATCTTTGCCTATGAACATTATCTCTCGCGCTAATTATAATAAAATCATGGTAGATGAGCTAGAATATCAAGGAGATAACATTGTTGCTAGGACTAAGCCACTACACGTATTCGTTGGAAGTTTTGTGTATTTGGTGGATTTTATGGTTATGGAGAACTTAGGAGAATTCATTGATAACAAATTAACCCAAGTCATTTTTGGAGAACCCTTCAAAAGGTTGACCCACCTTGACGAAAAACTTGTGGACGGGTTAATTACATTCTCGGATGGGGATGAAGATTTTACTTACCAAATGCCCCGAGCACATCCTAGGTTTAAAAACTACTCCATTGAATCTTGCAATAGACTTGTGCCTCTTGATTTGTTAAGTGAGAATGATAAGAGGAAGGGGCTCAAATATCCACATGAGAAAAATAAGAGATACTATCATGGATGTTTGGAGCTGAATGATGAATACAAGAAAGATGAGGCAACAATTAGATGGCTCACACTCGGATACGTGAGCATAAGCGACACTAGATGAGCCTTACTTTGAGTCTAGCTACAAGACTCGTTAATAAAGAAAAGCGCTTCTTGGGAGGCAACCCAAGCTTTATTTGCTTTGTGTGTTTATTTACTTGTTTGTTTGTTTGTTTTTATTTGCTTCCGTATGTGTGTTTAATTTTTATTCTTATTGGTTCATGTTCAAAACTAATTTGTGAAAATGCTTTATTTTGTTTTTAACTTCGTCTTAACTACATATAAAGGTATTTTGCAAAAGATAAGTGTAAGGGAAATCTAAATCGGTTTATTAGAACACAAATGAACATGAATCATAATAATAATAAATTAACATACATATTAGTATTTGTTTGAGTCAAATGCTTGTATCGAGTCATAATGAAGTTTTGCAGGAATTCCAGGAAGTAAGGTATAGGTTTTTCCAAAATTTTTCCGGAAACGTAACATGAGAATTCTGTCAGATCATTTCTGACGGCGTCAGGAGTTACAACCTGACGGCGTCAGGTTTAATTTTCTGAAAATTTTGTTTTCATAAAAAGTTTTTATTAAATCTATAACTTATAATCTCCAGGAATCTGCAAAATTATCATTCCACAAGCATTATATCCTTATATATAGATTTATCCCGCCGATGTTATGCAGGTTTTCGTGTTTGTTTTCTCAGGTTTAACAGGTTATTTTGGACAAGGAAATGTTTGCTGGATCAAGCTTATGGCGATGCATTAGTCATGGAGCTTCAACATTCTCTTTGGAAGAAGATCTAACCGTGTTACTTCATTATCCACCGAACGAATCAGGGGAGTATTTGATTTCATTCTTTTACTTTATACTTTTACATCTTGTTATTTGAACATTGGGGACAATGTTCATCTTAAGTGTAAGGGGGGGGGGTAAAAGTACGATTAGAGAATGCTATTACGCTTGATTTTTGTTTGTTTAATAGTAGATGTGTAACAAAACTGAGATAAATACCTGTTAGGGCAATTTTAGTGCCAAATTTAAATTTTTTTACAAAATATAGGAGTGAAACTTTGATCTTAATGAGCGTCTCATGGATAGGAGTTATATGGCTAGCACAAAAACCGTACCACTAAAAAATTTTCCACTCCCAAATATGTGAGGTTCGCCCCTAGAATTGGTAGGAAAAGCATTTTTGCTATGATGTGTGTACCGGTAGCACTTAGATTCTAGAACTTGCGTTAGGACCATTCCGAGGCCACAAGTGAGACTACATTCGTGTAGTTAGATTTACTACATGATAAGAGGCATTAGGATTAACCCATTGTTTTACACCTGTGTTTTTGTTATAGTTACATTGGCTACATTGGTCAAGTAATTCTCCCACACCCTTTGCGTTGTACTCATTTTTAGTACACGATACCCCTAGTACACCCCTCAGAGCCTATCTTTTCGTTTCGACCTTTAAGCATTTTACTTAAAGGAAGAATTTGTTACACCCCACTAAAATGTACACCCAAATCGCCTTAGCCTACCTTGTATGCACTCATTTTTAGTGCATTATTGTGACAACATTTGTTTAAACCCAAGTTAATTATCTAGTTGATTACATGGTTGCTAAGTCGAGTCATATCCTTGTACATATTGTTTTGGGACGATTGGGACTCATGGGTAAAGTACTAGTGTAATGGAGTAATGGGGAAGATCATCATTTATTACCCCCATATGTGCTAAATATTTTAAAAGTACTCCAAGTTTTTCAATTATCTTAATTCGAGTCATTAGAATAGTTATTTGTAAAGTTATGTAAAAATTCAAGTGTAAGGGGAATGCAATGCCCCTATGATGTATTATTTTGGATGGTAGGGCAAAAGTGTATGCAAAAAAAAAAAAAAAAAAAAAAAAAAAAAAAAAATCGAAAAAATCAAGAAAAATACAAAAAAAAATGAGAAAAAGAAAAGTAGAAAAAACATACGGACTACCATCCCGTTTTATTTTATGTTTTTGTTATTTTCTTTCATTAGCTTAAGATTGAGTCGAGTCTTGGCTTAGCAACATTGTATAGTACATGTAATTGATCAAGATCTTTAACTCGCCACCAGTAAAATATCCTTTATCCAACAAAACCGTGTTTTCCTTTTCCCTACACCTAACATTATAACCCATTTAAAAGCCCTCTTTGATAGTTTATCTTAGGTGCTTACGCCTAGTGGAGGAGGTTTTCGATCCTTTCCCAAGCCTATGGTAATCTATTTGCTATGACAGGTAGTGAGAGATATTATCCGTTTTCATTTATGAGATTTATTTTGATGACACTTGAGAGATGTGAGTATCTAAACACTACTTGTGAGGTGCTAGTTTATAATCTCCGTGCTTATTATGATTAAAGTGGAACGATTATTTGTTGTAATTACTTTTATGTTAGCATTAAATGACCCCTAACTTGTATTTTGATTAGAATAAAAGCGCATTTGCTTGAGGACAAGCAAATCTCAAGTGTAAGGGTATTTGATGAAGCGAAAAGTGTACCGCTTTTAAGGGGTCATTTAAGCCCTAAATCGTATTTATTTGATCAAATATTGCCCTAAATCGTTCCTTTTGTCATTTTAGGTAATTTTGAGAAGAAATCTGGAAAAGGAAGCATTTTGGACGTTTTTGGAGCATAAAAGTGAAGAAAACGACAAAGTCTCAAAATCTTGCTGGAAGTTACCTTTGACGGCGTCAGGATTAACCCTGGACGGCGTCATGGCTTGGCAAAAGTGGTGGATGTGAAATTTACTCATGATAAGCCAGAGAAATTGCATGGAAATTCTGACGGCGTCACGCTTTAATTTGATCAAGGTTGTCACGTTATAATTTAAAGAGGGACGGCGTCACGTTCATAGTCTGAGGGCATCAAGCCTTGATAAGCCAGAACGGATTTTGGAGAGCTAAAGAGGGACGGCGTCAAGAAGGTCATCCGAGAACCCTAAAAGCGGCGAGGTGACGGCGTCACACTCCATAACGTGACGCCGTCAGATCCAAAAATCTATATATAGTTTTGCAATTCTTTGTCATTAGTGTGGAACTTATTGGGGAACTTTGTGTGTGAAAACCCTAGGACGAATTTGACAGCTCTTTCAAGGCTTTTTGCCTTGAGATCTTCCATGTTACATTGAAGATAAGTTATCAATTAATCATTCAATATGTCTATGTGTTGTTTGATTCTATCTTATTCTTGTCTTTTGTTTAACATGTTAGGCTAGATTTATCTTGTGTTTGCTTAGATCTAATGAAACCTAGCTATTGATTATTGGTTATTAGTGTGTTGTTAGTTGTATTGGATGATTGTTCATCTATGTTAGGCTTAAGAAAACTGGCTAACTTCCTATTCGGTAACTTGCTTGAACGTCTTAAGAAACATGAACCAATGCGTACTAAAGGTTTTTATGGTTGTATTTAATGCACAAGCGAATTCTAGTGATCCCGTGTTAGGAGCTTCCTAGCCGGCTCGACATAGGAGTGAAGTAGGAGCTTGTAGAGTTGGGGAAGTACGTACGCCACCCCACGAATGGTATTAAGGAATACACCCGTCATCCACGCAACTAATACACACTAATCAACCGGTAAAAGATAGTTAGGAAGTAAGGAAATCTAAGTAAACACATTTCCCTCCACATAAGTTTTCACCAACATTTTCATTTTTGTTATTTTATTTTATTTGCATTCGTAGTAATTTGGGTTAGTTGACTAGCAACTAATTCCGCCCACTCTTTCAAACCCGAGATTTTACTTGCTTTCATAAAAATATAAAAACATAAAAAGAATCTTCCCTCACCCTTAGACCTATTAGAGTAGTTTTTCATACCTAACGAACACTATTCCCTGTGGAGAACGATCAATCCCCCGTACTTATCACTACACTATACTACATCGGTCAGGTACACTGCCTGGTGGGGTTGTAAGCCTCTTGAGATCCCTCGAGAGGTAAAACCTGTTGTAAGGTTGCAAAACCACGCATCAGAGATCCTGTCAGATTTTAAGGCATATTATGGAGGAAGAGTTGCATTTGGTAATGATCCTGATGGAGGGAGAATCACTGGTAAAGGAACAATCAAGGCTGGATGTATTGATTTTGAGAATGTTAGATATGTGAAGGAGCTCAAGTTCAATCTTTTGTCAGTATCTCAGATTTGTGACAAGAAGTACCCCATTCTGTTTACTGATACAGAATGTCTCATTCTCTCTCCTGAGTTCAAGTTTGTTGATGATCACTTGGTAACTTTGAGAGTACCAAGAACCAATGATGTGTACAGTTTAGACTTAAAGACTCTCAATTCTGCTGGGAGAGCAACATGTTTAGTAGCAAAGGCATCATTGGAAGAAGCACATCTGTGGCACAGAAGACTAGGTCATGTAAATTTCAAGAACATCAACAAGCTAGTCAAAGGAAATTTAGTTAGAGGTTTACCTTCCAAAACATTCAAGACTAATCATTCATGTTTGGCTTGCAAGAAGGGTAAACAACATAAAGCTTCATGTAAGAAGCTTGGGGAAAGAGATATTAGAGAACCTTTGGAGTTGCTACACATGGATCTGTTTGGACCAATTTCAGTAGAAAGTTTAAACAAGAAGAAGTACTGCTTGGTTGTGACAGATGATTGTAGCAGATTTAGTTGGGTCTTTTTCTTGGGATTCAAAGATGAAACCTTTGATGCTATCCATGACCTGATAGTAGCCCTTGAAAATCAATTGAGACTCAAAGTAAGAGGTATTAGATGTGACAATGAAACAGAATTCAAGAACAAGCATATGGATGAATTCTGTGCCAAGAAAGGGATCAAGAGAGAGTTTAGCATTGCTAGAACACCACAGCAGAATGGTGTTGCAGAAAGAAAGAACAGGACTTTGATAGAAGCAGCTAGAACAATGCTTGCAGATTCCCAATTACCTATTCTCTTTTGGGCTGAAGCCATAAGTACTGCTTGCTATGTATTAAATAGAGTTTCAGTAACTAAACCTCAAATGAAGAAACCTTATGAGTTACTAATGGGAAAGAAACCAAACATTCGTTTTCTAAAACCTTTTGGCTGTTCTCTGACTATTCTAAATACCATTGATTCTCTGGAAAAATTTGATGGTAAGTCAGATGAAGGATATCTATTGGGTTATTGTACAAATAGCAAAGGTTTTAGAGTCTATAACCGGAGTACCAAAAAGGTTCAAGATTGTCTTCATGTTGAATTTTTGGAAGATAAAGAAACTCAGATAGTCAAATTAAAGACTAGGTTTCAAAGATTGAAGAAGTTTGTTTGGCCACTAGTTCATCACCA
Source organism: Artemisia tridentata subsp. tridentata (assembly GCA_021014915.2). Classification (NCBI taxonomy): domain Eukaryota; kingdom Viridiplantae; phylum Streptophyta; class Magnoliopsida; order Asterales; family Asteraceae; genus Artemisia; species Artemisia tridentata. The sequence goes on from CP139507.1 coordinate 367,701,683, forward strand.
CCTATTATGGGTAAAGTCTCAGAAGAGGAGTGGTCAGAAACCTAAGAAGTCTTCTCAGTCAAAGAAGAAAAAGTCAAAGAAGCAATCTTCATTCCAATTGGGGAGGAATTTAGAGAATTTGAATGAAGATGCTGGATTTAATCAAGATGCTGGATTTATGGATGATACTCAGATGACACCACCTGAAAATATTCCTCAAGAAACTGCTGAGAGGAAGAGTGATGAAACAGAGCAAATCAATTTGGAAGAAGCTGCTGTTGAAGTAAGAAGTGGTGATACTGAGGAAGTAAATTTGGAAGGAGCTGATGCTGAAGGTACTGCTCTTCAAAGTACTGTGAGGCAATTTATAATTACACCTAGAACTTTGGATTTTGAGGAAGATATTGGTCCTTCAAGTCAAGTTCAAGAGGAAGTTGGCCCTTCTAAACCAGCTCAGGAAGAAGATGTTATAGCTCATACTAACAGTGATGATGAAACAATTGCTGACATTATGATTAATATGTCAAGTCAAAGAGGCATCAGTATTCATGAGGTTGAACAACAACATCATACTTCTTCTCAACCTACCCAGGAGTTAGATCCAAAAGATAAAGGTAAAGGGATCATGGTAGAAAAGAAGAAGAAGAAGCTGACATTGGCACAGTTAAGAGAAATTCAGATTGCCAAAGGTGAGGAAGCAGCTAGACTATTGCAAGCTAAGATAGATGCTGAAGAATCTAGGAAGCTTAGAGTTCAATCACAAAGGCCAATTAGTAAAGCTAGAGAAAGGAATGATATGATGGCTTATCTGAAAGGTCAAGGATATACAGGTTTGGTGAGATTGACATATACAGAGATGAAGGATCTGTATGATGTTGTTAGGGAAGCTATAGAAAAGGATCTTGCAAGCATTATTTCGTTTGAAGATAAGGAGCTTGAAGATAAGAGAAAGGAAAGAGCTGTTATAAGGAGCTCAAAGAGGAAAAGAACTACTGATGAACAGCCATTAAAGAAGTTCAATGATGCATTTGAATTAATAACAGACACAGTTGATGAGCTAAGGAATTATCTTAGAGTTGTTGACTTTGAACATCCAAAATTGAAAGAAGATGCTGATAAGAAGTCCAAAATATCTACTTTTTCAGTTGTAGAATCACAAGAAGGAGATTATCTGATCTTTCATAGACAAGATGGAAGTTTTAGAGTATTCAATTCATTATGGGATATACTACATCTGATTGACAGAGATGCTATGCTTCAGTTATATCTCCAAGTGCAAACTTATTTTGAGCATATTCCACCACCAGGAGTAGGTTTGATATTGTTAGGAGATCTCACAACCATCTGGGAGACAGAAGAAACAAAGGATAGTACTTTGTGGGAAAATCAAGAAAACTGGGAGATTAACAGATGGAGATTCTTTGAATCAGTTGGAATACATGTTTTGGAGTTAGAGGATGGCACTGTGATTCATATGCTAGCAGAACAGAGATATCCACTCACAAGAGATCTGATGATTAGGATGCTAGAGCATGGCATGGAAGTGGAACAAGAGAATGAAGTAGCATTGATGGTCATAAAATTGTTCATCAAATGGACAACTGAAGTTGAAGATTAATGCATAACTACTGGTATGGTTTAATTATTATATAAATCTTTTGAAAAATAAGTATTTTCTTCAAAGTACTGCTAGTCAAACAGTACTTTCTCAAAGTACTGCTTGCAGCATGAAACCAGTAAAGTCTTTTGATAAAATCAGTAATTTTTTATAAGTGCAAAAACATTTTGAAGCACAAAGATTAAACAGCAACAAATGGTTTTGAAAGCAATAACATGGTGTTAGTACTTGTACTACACAACAAATGGTAATCAACTCACCATGTTTAATAAACAAGAAAGAGTTTGACTCATCATGAGGGTACGGCTCTGATGTGATTATCAAATCCGTTTTTAGTTGACAATTTACTAAAAATTGTATGGTTTTCAACTCACCATATCTATGTTAGTGAAGAGTTGGCTAGCCCACAAGATAATGGCTTTGTGGTAAAGGCTGTGGAAAACCATTGTATGGTAATTAGTTCACCATGGTAGTGATTGTACTAAAAGAACTAGCTAGTCCAAAAGCAAACGGCTATTTGGTAAAGACTAATCAAATCCGTTGATAGCTGATGATTTGCTAAAAATCATATGGTTATCAATGTACCATGGTTTCCTAAACCTAAACATTGGCTACTCCAGAGTTAATGGCTTTGGTAAAGAGACATCAAAATCCATTAAGTTTTCAATGATTCACCTCTCACAGGAGTTAACACACCTGGAAGTGATGAGAATAGTATGAAACTTTTAAGATCTGATGTACCTATTGCCAATATGATGTTGAGTTGCTGAAAAGATAAGTTGCTGAAAAGAATTGTTGCTGATGAAGATTGAAGATACTGATTGCATTGATGATGACAAAACAATAACGAGACAGATTTCAAAGATACAACCTTTCCTTGAAGATAAAGTGTTGAAGTCAAATAAATACAAAGGAACTTGAAATCAAGCAAGTAGAATTCAAGTTAGGGGAGGATTGTTGGGCTATAAAGTTAAAGTACTGCTGGAATATCAAAGTACTGCTGGAAGTCAAAGTACTGCTAATCAAGTCAAAGTACTGATGCTCGTTGAAGGACTGTTATGCAAATATGTTTAAGGACTAATGTGTAATTCTAGAATGTTCGTATTAGATTAGAGTTATAATTAGAATTACTTGTCGTTCAAGTTTGTAAATCGACTAAGGTTTTCCTTGTGCCTATAAAAAGGATCCCTAGGTTGGCATTAGAGATATGCGATTTTAGAGAGACAAGTTCATACGAATATTAGAAGCTTATTAGAGTATTAGTGATTAGAGTTTGTTAGTGAATCTGTGTAAAGAGCAGGTTCAAGGTTTTAATAATATTCGAAGTTGTTTATTAATTCTTCTTAGCTTTGTTGAAGTAGATTCCGCATACTTAGCAAAGTATATCAGTGTTTCATCATTAACAGTTTTGAATTTATTCAAGGTTGTTAAACCGTAGACAAGCTACAAGTTAGTTTGGTCAGAGTATATCGATCCAACAGACTTCATCAGATTAGGGACCACAACATTTGATTTCTTTGCTATTAATGGACCCAACTCATCCAATTCAGTGATCCCGAAGTCAGCGAATCTGAAAGGTTTATGAACATCAAAGTTTCTCATGTCAACACCTCTATAGACAGTAACAACGGCAGGATTGGTGTTTCTTTGAATATGAACATCAGTGATTGGTTCTGGCTTCAACCTTTCAGTCATATACCACTAATATTTCTTAATCCTGTTCTGCCTGATCTCTTCAGCCCGTTTATTCCTTTCCTCTCTTTTCTTCCTAAGAGTGGTCATCTCCTCAGACTGAGCTTTCACAAAGATCGTACCGCCTTCTCTTCCTGAGAGATCCTTAGCCTCAAGACCAATTTTCTCAGCCTCTTCATGAACAACCTTAATTATAGCAGGCTTGCTCGCCTTCTCTACCTCCTTTAACTTCTTCTTTGCTTCCTCTTCCTGAAGATAAGCACTGAGTTCATCAGCTGAGAAGTGGTGAAGAACTCCATCAATTTCATATGGGATCCTGAGTGGTGATTCAGGATCCTTTGCAACCGAGATCGGTGCTGGTTGAGGCTCAGGTTCAGTGAGGATGCCTTTGCCTTTATCTTGATGGGAGGATGAGGCTTCAGGAATCTCCCCCTCAGTGTGAGAAGGAGGTTGTTGGCTTGAGACTCCAGTGTCTTTCTCCCCCTCAATTGTTGCTTGAGCCATTGTGAGAGCAAGAGTTGGAGTCACTGGAGTAGTAGGACCTTTGAAAGCCTGATAGATCTCAGTCATCATTGATTTGATGTCCAAGGTGTCTTTCTGAAGAATTAAGATCTGATCCGCCAGAGATGCCTGAGAAGCTTCGATGCCTGACATCCTTGACCCAAGAGACCATGCAAAGGATGTCGAAGATTGTGCCCAAGTACCAAGATGTTTTTCTTGAAGACCCATGGAAGTCCTGATTGAGTCCAATGAAGTAGTAAGACCCTGAAGCTTAGAATCCTTCAGTAAGCTGAGAAGATCACTGATTTCAGCTGACTGCTTCTGATAAGTCTCAGCAGCCTGAAGGACCTTTTCGGTGAGTACGAGGTCATCCTTGACAGCTGACTGAATAGTTCCAAGGCTGTTGGTGATGCCTTCAAGAGTAAGATTAAACTTTTGGAAATGAAGATCAATGGCTGTCAGGGAGTGTTTGGTGTCTGATTGGATTTCGATCACATCATCATGAAAACTTTCAACATCTGCCTTCAGGTTGGCATAGTGAACAGCAGCTTCAGTGTGATGATCAAACATCTCATCAGTGAGACCAGTGAAAAGAGCTCTATTGGTCTTCAGTAGGAATTTGACCAATGTTCTTTCAGTGAGGGGAAGAGAGTTATCATACTTTTGGAGGATGTCCCCAGAATCAGAAGAATCAGAAGATTGAGAACCTGACTCTTCACTTTGGCTTGGAGATGACTGATGTGATTGTTCAGGTTGTTCAGGTTGTACATCAGTTTCCATATCCTCTCCTGCCTCAAAAATTTCCTCTTCACTCTCTTCCCTGAGCTCTTCATCAGACTCAATAAAAGCCTGAAAGTCCCCCATGGACTCAATACCCAAAAAATCAACCGGCTCCTCTTTATAAAAAGACTTGCCTTCGGTTTGGTCAGGTCCTGACCCCGTTATCATAATAACTGAGTGGGTTTGCTCAGCCTGACTAGCCATAATAACTGGAATAACACCAGCCTGGCTTCTGGGGGCAGTTCCTGAGAGACTGGACCCGCCTGAGGGGTTGATGGGTTCCATATCAGCGGGTTGTTTCTTTCCCTCTAAGTCTTTGTCCCCCTTAGCACCTTCAACCACTGATGGGTGTTTTTCAGTGGTATCACTAGGTACTGATTGTGAAAGTTTGTAGACCCCCTTCCCATTAGGATTGTGCTGTCCTTCAGGGGATTTAGGGTTCTTTTCTCCCTGAGATCCTGAGGGTGATTGCTCAGGAATGTTAGCGGGATGTGAATGTTTGTGGGTCCCCTTCTCAGTAAGGTAGTGCTGCCTTACCGAGGATTTAGAACCCTTTCCTCCCTTGGGAACTGATTGTTTTTTGACAGTTCCTTCATCGGGATGTGAGGGGGTGTGGGTCCTTTTCCCAGTAGGGTGGTGCTGCCCTACCGAGGATTCAGGACCCTTTCCTCCCTTGGGTACTGATTGTGATTTATCAGTACCTTCATCGGGATGTGAGGGGAGAATGCTTCCTGATCCCTCTGACTTGTGTATGTCAGTTGAACCATGTGGAATGGGTGTACCCGAGGTCACTGAGGATGATTGCTCAGTGACTTCCGTTGGCCTTTGTTTTGAGGTCAAGAGGGTCTCAGAAATGGGTGTCTCAGAGGTCTCGGCCTTTTTCAACCTCTTTTTAAGGTTGAGTTGGTTTTGAGGATCAGTCTCAGTGGCGAGTGGCTTGGGTCTAACCACCTGGCTGGACTGACCCGTCTTTGTCTTCTTCACCTTTTTGGTCGGTGAATGAAATGGAGAGATAGTGATGCGCGTGATGTGTCGTTGCGGTTTAGCAGTTTTAATGCCTACTCAAGTTTTAAATTTATATTTAGCCGACTTATCAATAACACACACACTTAACGAGCAGTGTACCCGGTCAGTATGAAGATAATGGTAAGTAGAGTGTCGATCACTAAGAGTGGAACGTATTATCTCGTTATTCTAATCAGTATTTTAATATCCTAACGCAAGGGAGTTTCAGCCTGAGAGACTGGCACGGTTTGTTGCAATTAAGTAATAAAATAAACCAATAGGCACGAATCAGCAAGTAGCACACACGTACACAGATAAATACTTGAGACAATAAGAGGGCTGTCCTTATGATTAAGTAGATTGTCACTTGTTTTATTGATAGCTTTATATGAAGTGTATGTAGTTAACCCTTTCTCGTTGGTCCTAATCTTATCGGCGAGTAAACCCTTAATGATTACTTATGTCTAAAAGTTATTCATAAGTGATCAATTTAGTAATAACCGTGGGAGCCACATTATGTCCCGCAGTCAAATGCCCGCAAGCCACTAATAAACACAGAGGTTATCAATGCACTAATAAGTAGTAACCAAAGACATCATCATATAAACTTTAATTGATGGGAAAGCAAGTATTAAAGGGAGTGCAATCTTTTGTTGTCACATTACACAAGCCACCAATCCTGATGAATTAAAGTTTGCTAACACAATAAAACAAAACTACTTAATGAATTAAACACATGCAGCACCTTCTTACAGCTCTTGTATCTTTGATTTGGGTGTGTCTTGTGCTGCCTCCTTGACTGAATTCGTCCTTTGTTCCTCCTGTTTTAACTTCGATTTTAGGTTTTTCGGAACTTTTGATAATGCACACGAAATTCGTCTGGCTTTGGGGTATTTATAGTTTCTGTCTGAGGGAAGATGCGGCGCATCTACTAAGTAGATGCGGCGCATGTACTTAACTTCGCGTGGGGTCCAAGATTATAATATTCAGGAATATTCGTACACCGCCAGAAGATGCGGCGTAACCCTTGATTAGATGCGGCGCATGTCCTCTTGTATCTTGGATCGTATCTGGTGATATCTTGATAGAGATGCGGCGCATGTCGAGAGTGAGATGCGGCGCATCTGGAGCAGAATTGACTTGATCTTGTCCATGTCAGTAGACCTTCAACTTTATGCACGTTTTGCTCCATTATTAGTCCAAAATCGCCAAGTTTCACCAAATGCTTGTTTTTACCTGAGAATTACAAAAGTAAACGATTAAGTATCAATCCTCATACATAATATAGTAAAACAAGTCAAATTAATAGGATAAATGATAGTAATAAAATGTACTTATTTGAGTTCATCAAATATCCCCCCACTTGAACTTTACTTGTCCCCAAGTAAACCTTAGAATTTCTTTTATGAAAATGTATCCTAAAAGATGTTAGGATTTATTTTTATATTTAAGCATGTATTCGTTCATTTCATAATCACACAACTAAACACTTAACGAATTAGAAGTAAAATAAAATAAGTCGATAAAATCAAATCTAATCGTTTAACTGTCCAGTCGCGACGAATATTCTATCATAAGCTTGGCAAGTATACACATCTCCTCCACTAAAGCTAAGGAATAACAAGTCTAAAGCGGTAAAAAGGGTTTTTAGGCTTAAGGGTTAATTATTCTCTTTCACTATCGATCTCAAATTCCAGAAAAGGCGACAAAATCACAAATACATGATCGAATCCACGAACACGATACTTGCAATTGCTCAAATCCTTAACTCGAATAGGCTAAAGATAGGTCCAAACTTCACCAATAATAATATATCAAAAAGGGCGACAAAATCATAAATACATAGCCGAATCCACGACTACGATACTTAAGATTGCTCAAATCCCTAATCTCAATAAATCAAAGGTTTGGTTGGATAAAGAATAATAAAGGGTATGGATAACATTTGGGATATAAATTGGTGCAAAAATGAAAATAAACAAAACAAAACAAATAAATTAAAATCCTAAGTGTGGTTAATCACTATCCCAACCATCCCATGAATAAGACTCATATCATCGAATAATTCACGCTTTAACACTTGAAACACACGCTTTAGGTAGACATGAATTATACTCAACAAGATCTCAATCAAAGAATAAACCTTAATTGGCGTTCCCATAACTGCCAATTCCCATTCAATCCATAGATATAGTACAACAAATAGTGGTGATATCGACCACTTACATAACTTTACATAAGTTGGTTAAAATAAACATCCAACTTTTCTTTCTTTCTTTTTCTTTTCTCATTTTTTCGATTTTTTTTTTTTTTTTTTTTTTTTTTTTAAACATAAATATAGATGTGTAAAATTTCACCACATCACTACAACTTTCTTTCCGGATAATTTTTCCATACTTTTCATAACTTCAGAAATAATGGTAATAGTGAAAGTAGTAAACACACGAAAAATAAACTCCAAAATATACAATATTTACTTTCACTCCAATTGCATTGTGCAATTTCCCGACCTAACCAAAGATAATGAATTACGCACACGAACACAGGTAATGTAAAGAAACACACTTTGCCTATAGCAATTAACCAACCACGGATTCTAATCTACAGGGTAGGCTAAGGTGTAAGGGTGTAACGAAACATTTTAAACATAGGTGTAAGAAACGAAAGGAATGGCTCTGAGGGTTTTTCTAGGGGTATCTTACTCTAAAAATGACAGTAACAAAAGGTTTTATACGGGGGTTAACTAACCAGTGTAGTTAGTTAATAACACATAACATATAAGGCTATTTGGGTGTAATCCTAGAAATTTACCAATTTAGACAAGTCACTCCAATTATATAAATAATACTTATTATGGTGGTCTCGAATAGTATACAAGCCAAGTTCTAAAGTTTACAAGTCACCGGCACACTCATAGATTTGTGAATTTTGAAAAATCACAATTTTTGAAAATAACGTCATGTGTGCAGCTATGCAACTTAGATCTTAAACAAAAACATGCTAAAAAAATTTTTAAGTTTGATATATTAAGCACATTTTAAGCATAATTTTTGAAAAAGTTTAGGACAAGTAATTGTTAAGTGTTCTAATTCTCCAATCCCCCCACTTAAGTTAAACAACGTCCTCGTTGTTTGTATAAAAAGGTTAAAAACTGGAAAATAAAAGAATTAGAACAGAAAAACTCCCCTGAGATTTGCTCGGTATGATCCTCCATTAGTATAAGAGCAAAAATCATCTTTCTTGTGGATTAGAACGTTAAAGCTTCATACTTGATGTATCCACAGGAAATCCAGGAAACTATAATACCACCAATACTTCAAAACACACCTAAGATAAGAAAGGTTCAAACTTGCATAATACATTAGTAGTTAGGAAAAATAAAACTTAAAAATTAAAACTGAAAATCATCAGGTCAGTCGATGCGCCGTATCTTATGGAAGAAGATACGCCGTATCGAGCCTGGAATAAATACGGATCAGAATAAAGATGCGTCGCATCCTTAACCAGGGATGCGCCGCATTAAAATAAACTGATAAAGAGTTTTAAAGTCGAAAATAAAAATGCAGAAAAATAAAATAAGATATGACCATTGCAGGAGATGCGTCGCATCTCAGAATTGAGATGCGCCGTATCCTCGTGCGGCCTGGACTGACTCGACACAGAAAACAGAATAATAAAAGATAAATCCGGGTTGTCTCCCGGTAAGCACTTGTCTTTATTCCAGAGTCTTCAAGTTAGACTCACGTTCAGCTCAGCAATAAGTCCTTGTCACGGTCCATCCTTCGTCCTTCATCCGAAAGATTTTCCCGTATATCTCTGCGACGTTTTCTTCCGTTCGAATTAATCTAGTATAACTCTTTGTCTTCACCGCAGTATATTCTTCATCAGGACCCAAAGAGTATTTGATGATTTTAAATTTTTCAGAAATAATCATGGGCGGCTCATTGTAAGGAATCCCAAGTAGTTGACACTTTCTTTTGGTGAACTCTTCCTCGTCTTTATCAACAAACTTAAAATAGGGATCCTTAATCAAATAATCATCTAGTTCTTCAATCAACGACTCATTATTATTATCATCTTGAATCGCCTCCCATTCTTTTTCCAAATCATATTGTAACCGTCGACTAAGCTTTGTGAAATCATCAAACTGTTTATGCACCCATTCCCAGAAAGTAGTATCCGATGTTCCCTTAAGTCCTTTCAAGCGTTCAATTCTGCCCTTTTCTTGTAAAGCCTCCGCCTTTTGTGGGCAGTCTTCAACATTATCGTACCACTCATAATCTTCAAAGGTTACATCGTTTCCAACCCGTCTCATCCCAATTATACTTCCCCCATTACAGGTTCCGTCACTTTTATAATCACAGGTCGGCCAAACACTACTCCCGTCCTTGAAAACGAAGGGTGTACAGGTGTAATTAATGTGCGCAAATTCCCATGGTTTATCCCAAACCCATGGTACTTGATCATTCCATTCATAGTACCAGGTGTTTTTGAAATCGTCATAAGTCTTAAATCCTGGTAGTTCTCCAGTAAGCACATCATCGTCGACTTGAAGAAGGTAGTTAAATTCCTTGAACTGCTTGCACAAGGGTGTCTCATAATCGAACACATCAATGTCTATTCTGAATAACTCTTCAATGCCTTCATTGATTGTTGAATCATGAAGTGACGACCCATAATTGCTTTCTACTTCTTCATCTTCTCCTCTCATCCAATATACCCATAATGCATCCTTAGTAGCACGATCCATGCTCTTATGGTTATTAAACTTACTAGCCAACCATTCTGAAAAATCAACATCATTAGGGTCATGGTTAACGTCAAAGCAAACCTTTCCAATCATATTCTTTTTTATCTCCATGAACTCGTTAAATTGCTTCTTAAAATTCCGAGTCAACCATGAAGTCATAATCTCCTTGACTTCATTTGCAGGGGCGAATTCCGGACTACCATATTTAAGTTCAAGCCAATCATTGAGGGAGAGATCAATCAATCGTACCAATCTGCCGTGAAATAGTAACTCCGCCAAAGCATAATTCATGTCATTATCCTGATATTTCTCATTTAATCCCCAGTACTCCTCGGAATATGGCATGTAAGAGTTTTGGGTATTGCCTCCACCACAGCTGTTGTTGCTTGAATCCATGTATGCAAGATAGAATTTCCCATCATCTTCTTCGATAGTAGTCCAGTTCAATCCTTCGGCTTCAATGATAGGCCATAAGAGCGACAATTCTTCTCCAGTGTACCTCACAAATACATCATAAGAGAATACCTCTTTGTCAATGTTGCATAAACGCATGAATTCCTTAAAAGCAGCTTCAAGAGGAGTCTCCCAAGAGAATAAATCTGCATCGATCATGAGTACATTGAATGAATCTGAAAACAAGCATTCCTTAGCAAGATATCCGTTAACTGACATGTCTTCCATAGCAAAATCGGTCATCCAAGGTAAAATCATCAGTAGGATTTGTTCGCTAGAAGAGAAATTAGTGAATATAGAAACGGATATAAGAATAAAAATAGCTGATATCTGCAGACGATGCGCCGTATCCGAAAAGTTGGATACGCCGTATCTTAATACGTTAAAATTAAATCAGACTTTATTCAGAAAATAGATACGCCGCTTTAGAATTTAAGAATGCGCCGTATCGAATTAATTAATCAAAAATCAGTTTATCTAATTAAAATTAAATGCGTCGTATTAACGAAAGTTAATGCGCCGTATTTTCGTTACGTTTAAAAATAAATATCGATTTTTGATTCAGAAAGATGCGCCGTATCGACAGAGATCGATACGCCGTATCTGTTTAATAATTCGCAAACTGTTTTTAATTAAAATAATAGATACGCCGTATCTGCGAAAGCAGATGCGTCGTATGGCGTTAACGTTTAGAATTTTTTTTTTTATCGAAAACAGATACGCCGTATCTGCTAAAGCAGATGCGTCGTATTACTTTATCGCTTAGAAAAATTTTCTTATTAAAAACAGATACGCCGTATCTTGGGAAAAAGATGCGTCGTATCGAATTAATTAAACGCGTTGTATTAAAAAAAATTAAACGCAATACGCCGTATCTGAGAGATCAGATGCGCCGTATCGTTTGATTTAGCACAGTACAACGATAGCAGAACAGAAAAATACGAAAAATAAAAACAAAAATTAAACACACAAACGAAAATAAACACACAAAAATAAAAGAAAACAATTAACACACAATACAACAAATATGCAAAATAGTACAATGATGCAATTAATCTAATAAAAAGAAAAACCTAATTAAAATACTAATCAAATTAACAGATAATAACAATTCACTCCCCGGCAGCGGCGCCAAAAAACTTGATGCGCGTGATGTGTCGTTGCGGTTTAGCAGTTTTAATGCCTACTCAAGTTTTAAATTTATATTTAGCCGACTTATCAATAACACACACACTTAACGAGCAGTGTACCCGGTCAGTATGAAGATAATGGTAAGTAGAGTGTCGATCACTAAGAGTGGAACGTATTATCTCGTTATTCTAATCAGTATTTTAATATCCTAACGCAAGGGGGTTTCAGCCTGAGAGACTGGCACGGTTTGTTGCAATTAAGTAATAAAATAAACCAATAGGCACGAATCAGCAAGTAGCACACACGTACACAGATAAATACTTGAGACAATAAGAGGGCTGTCCTTATGATTAAGTAGATTGTCACTTGTTTTATTGATAGCTTTATATGAAGTGTATGTAGTTAACCCTTTCTCGTTGGTCCTAATCTTATCGGCGAGTAAACCCTTAATGATTACTTATGTCTAAAAGTTATTCATAAGTGATCAATTTAGTAATAACCGTGGGAGCCACATTATGTCCCGCAGTCAAATGCCCGCAAGCCACTAATAAACACAGAGGTTATCAATGCACTAATAAGTAGTAACCAAAGACATCATCATATAAACTTTAATTGATGGGAAAGCAAGTATTAAAGGGAGTGCAATCTTTCGTTGTCACATTACACAAGCCACCAATCTGATGAATTAAAGTTTGCTACACAATAAAAAACTACTTAATGATTAAACCTGCAGCACCTTTTCAGCTCTTGTATCTTTGATTTGGGTGGTCTGTGCTGCCCTTGACTGAATTCTCCTTTGTTCCTCTGTTTACTTCGGTTTTAGGTTTTCGACTTGATAATGCACACGAAATTCGTCTGGCTTTGGGTATTTATAGTTCTGTCTGAGGAAATGCGGCGCAGTACTTAACTTCGCGTGGGGTCCTGATAGAATTAATATTAGATATTGCTAACACAATAAACCGCACAGAAAGACTGACTTGAATGCAATTAAACCACATTATGCAGCACCATTTACACTCTTGTATCTTTGATTCTGGTGTATCTTGTAGTGATTGACGTGAATTCGTCCTTGTTCTCCGTTAAGTTTAGATCGGAACGCATAATGGACAGAATTGTACGTTTGGTATTTTATAGTTCTGTCAGGAGATGCGCATTACTTAACTCCGTTGGTCCATAATATTAGTCAGGAATATGTACACCCCAGATGCGCTAATGATTTGCCCATGTCTCTGACATTGGCTTCGTATTCTTGATAAGCGCCTCGAGTAATCGGCAAGACAGAATGACTTGAAGTCATCATAGACCTCAATTATCAGTTTTATATAGTAAAATGCCAAGTTTCACCAAATTGTTTTACCTGAGAATTACAAAAGTAACATTAAGTTAATCCTCATATAATAGTAAAACAATCAAATTTGTAATGATAGTAACTGCTTCATAGATGCGTATTACCCTGAACGACTGATTGCATGTATTCAGTCAGGGCAATATGTGTAACCTCACTGATGCTACTAGTGAAGTTTGACTTGTGCAGGACGTCAGGCTTCGTACCTTCTGCATCAGGCCTCACATAGTCAGAACCAAGTAGGTCCTGAAGCACATAGGAAACAAATCTAGGATAGGACATATGCCTTTGCCTATGTTTTCCTGAGAGCTTAGCAACGAGGTCTCAGAAGATTATTCCTCCGATGTCAATTTTTGTACCCTCAAGGAGACTGAACAACATCAATTGTTGTGATGAGTTCAACTGCTCCGTAGAGGATTTATTTCCACCCAGGACCTGGATAACAAATGTCATCAGTATCCTCCAAATTGGATGGAACCATGTTTTGACTACTGGAGCCTTCTCCAGTAAGCCTCCCGCAGACGTTGTAGGACGTCTGGGGTCATGAGGTGCAAGAAAGATCAGTTCATTCTTTATGTCCTGATCACTAGGGTTGGGTGCAAACTCTTCAGCAAAGTCAAGGCCTGTGGCTTTGATGAAGGTTGTGTAGTCAAAGGAGTAGGTTTTACTCCCATTCATCACCGTGAAGGTAATGATTGACTCTTTGGTGTCTTTAGGGCTGGTAGCCACAGCCGTACACCAGAATTCCCTCAAATAGTCATTGTAGATGACTGAGGGGGTATGGGTGAAAGCCTTTGCAAGAAAACAATTACGAAGAAACTTCATAACGTTCTTGTAGGCTGGGTAGATTTGTGGATATGAGAAATTTCCCACCACATTGTTTTTGGTTAGGTCTACACCCTCCATTGTGAAATCCACATTGGGGGCGTAATTCACAGCTTTAGAAGAAGCCATATGTGGGTAAGTCTGGGTTTGACTAAGGTTAAAGGGTTTCTAAAGCTTAAGAATACACACACAATTTGTTTTTGAGAATTAAAAATGGCAGAGTTTTGCTTAAGATTCTATAAAAACATGTGTGTGTTTCTTTTGGTTGGGGTATTTATAGGAGAGTGGAGATGGGGTTGTTTTGGTCATTTGAGCGATCTTTATTTATTCAAAAAGAATTATTGGAAATTGTTTTGAATAATATGTTTTGGGATCCGCATTTAATGCCAACACTCCACTTTCTTGGTTTGGCGCAACAGTCGAAGTGAACAGTTGAGCAGTTCTGCAAAAGTGCACTTTGCAGAGATGAGTCATCACATTTCTGTAATGTGATTGGAGAGGCATTTAATGCCAAGTGGACATGTGGTGGCCCAAAGGTGGAAGCCAGAAAGGCAAAAGAACAAATATTCTCAAATTAAATATTAGTTCAGTTACCAACCTCAGACATTTACTAACTAGATACTTAGAGCATTTAAGTCAGTATTTAATGTCCTTTTCAGGGCCCTGAATGAAATTTCATTCAGTGATGGTATTTCAGGGACTTAGGATTAGTCACTGATGATTCAGGAATATGGATTGATTCCTGAGAAACAAGGATTCAGGAACTTGGGTTTAGTTCCTGAACCCTCAAGATTTCAGGAACTTGGGTTTAGTTCCTGAGGTTGAGGATTCAGTGAGATGTTTTTCACTGATATACACATTGAGTCAGGGACCTGAGGTTTTAAGAATTTACACTTCAGTTGGAAGGATTTCAATCAGTGGACTGATTTTCTATATCCAACATTCCTAATTCAGCTTTCAACCTTGTGAAAGTTGGTTCATCCAAAGGTTTGGTGAAGATATCAGCTAACTGATATTCAGTAGGGATGAAGTGTAATTCAATGTCACCATTCATGACATGGTCCCTGATGAAGTGATATCTTATATCAATGTGTTTTGTTCTCTGATGAAGAACAGGGTTGTTTGAGATTGCAATTTCACTTGTGTTATTACAAAAGATGGGTACCATCTTGTACTGAATTCCATAGTCACTGAGTTGACTCTTCATCCAGAGTACATTTGCACAACAACTAGCTGCTGCAACATATTCAGCCTCAGCTGAGGACAAGGCAACTGATTGTTGCTTCTTGGCACTCCAACAGACTAATTTCCCACCAAGTATTTGGCAAGAGCCTGAGGTGCTTTTTCTGTCCATGTTGCATCCAGCATAGTCAGAGTCTGAGTATCCTTTGAGATCAAGTCCTGAGCACTTTGGATATTATAATCCAAGGTTAGGAATGCCCTTCAGGTACCTGAATATCCTTTTCACAGCAGTGATATGAGATTCTCTTGGGTCAGATTGATATCTGGCACATAGACATACTGAGAATTGGATATCAGGCCTTGATGCAAGTAGATACATCAGTGATCCTATCATTCCTCTAAAGAGAGTTTGATTTACTGGTTTACCAGTTAGATCAGGACCAAGGTTGTTTGGGGGAACCATGGGAGTTTTGACTGAGGCACAGTCACTGAGATCATACTTCTTCAGTAGATTCTTTACATACTTCTCTTGACTGATAGTGGTTCCTCTATCAGTCTGCTTGATCTGAAGACCAAGAAAGTATGTCAGTTCTCCCATCATGCTCATTTCAAACTTCTTTGCCATTAGTTTTTCAAATTGTTTGCAAAGTTTGAAACTAGTTGAGCCAAAGATGATGTCATCAACATACACTTGTACTAGTATGACATCATCATTTGTCTTATAGATAAACAATGTGTTGTCAATCTTGCCTCTGACAAATTTGTTTTGGATTAAGAAGGCTGAGAGAGTCTCATACCATGCCCTGGGAGCTTGCTTCAGTCCATAAAGGGCTTTGTTAAGCTTACAGACATGATCAGGAGACTCATGGCTTTCAAATCTAGGAGGTTGCTCAACATAAACTTCTTCTTTCAGTGAACCATTTAAGAATGCACTTTTAACATCCATTTGGTACACCTTGAAGTTCATGTATGTAGCAAAAGCAAGGAAGATCCTGATGGCTTCCATCCTTGCTACTGGTGCAAATGTTTCCTCATAGTCAATGCCTTCTTGTTGATTATAGCCTTTGGCTACAAGTCTGGCTTTGTTTTTAATGACTATGCCATTTTCATCAGTTTTGTTTTTGAATACCCATTTCATGCCAATGACTGAGACATTCTCAGGACATTTGACCAAGGTCATTACCTTGTTTCTGTCAAATTGTTCCAGTTCATCATGCATGGCCTGAACCCAACTTGGATGTTTAAGTGCTTCTTTAACACTTTTGGGTTCAATTGTGGAAATGAAGTCCACAAATAGGCATTCATTGGATGAGGCTGCTCTTAGACTAGCAGCCATGCTCCTGGTGAGCATGCCTTCAGTAGACTCTCCAATAATATTGACAAGTTCAATGTCCTGAGACCTAGTCCAACTTTCTTGAGGTCCTGGATACTGATTTGAACTTGTCGAGGCCTGATTGGGTAGAGGGGTTGGTTCTGGAGTAGACACATGATCATTGATTGGATCTTGAGTGTCTATCAGATCACTGAGATTGTTTGGATCTTGAGTATTTTGAACAGGCTGATTGATTTCATCAGTGTGTGTATGTGCCTCAACAAATTCAGTGATGGTTGGGTTAGGTAGGTTGTGAGGGATTATGTAATAGGAGAGATTAGCATCATCTTGATACTGAGTAGAAGGATTGTTTTCAGACAGATATTCATCAGGAGGATATCTTGAAGAATTATCAATTCCTATCTCTTCTACTGAGGCAGTTGAGAACCTGATTGCATCAGTGCTCTCATCAAAGGTAACATGAAATGTTTCCTCAGTCTGCTGTCTCCTTGTGTTGAACACTTTGAAGGCTTTTGAGACAAGTGAGTATCCCAGGAAGTATCCATCATCAGCTTTTGCATTAAATTTCCCTAGGTGATCCTTGTGATTATGAATAAACACAGGACACCCAAAGACATGAAAGTAGCTGATGTCGGGGATTCTTCCTTTGAATAACTCATATGGGGTTTTCCCATGTCTCTTAACAATTATGGATCTGTTTTGTGTATAACAGGCAGTTTTGACTGCATCAGTCCAAAAATGGTTGGAAAGGACTGATCCACATAGCATTGTCCTAGCAGCTTCAATGAGTGTTCTGTTTTTCCTTTCAGCAACACCATTTTGTTCAGGTGTGTATGGAGAGGAAAAGTTTTGGAAAATACCTTTCTCATCACAGAAACATTCAAGTTCATTATTTTTGAACTCAGTCCCATTGTCAGTTCTAATTTGTTTGACCTTAATGTCATTTTGATTTTCAATGTTCCTAACAAAGGACATGATTGTTTCAGCTGCCTGACTCTTTTTGATCAGGAAGAATACCCAGGTGTATCTAGAGTATTCATCCACTATGACCAGAGTTTACTTCTCATGGTTAATAGACCTTGGACTGATAGGTCCAAATAGATCCATATGGAGAAGATGTAGGCAGTTCCTGATGGAAAAGTTGGTTTTGGTTTTAAAGGATGCTCTGTGATGTTTACCTTTTTCACAAGCTGAGCATGGTTTATCCTTAGAAAACACAAGAGATGGTAAGCCAAGGACCTTGTTTTGTTTTACAAGATTGTTAATGTTCTTAAAGTTCAGGTGGGTGAGTCTCTTATGCCAAAGCCAGTTGAGTGTATCAGTGGCCTTAGCAAAGAGACAAGTTCCATCCTGAGTTAGACTGGACATGTCTAATACATAAACATCTTGTCTTCTTGGTGCAATGAGGACAATTTCCTTATTTGCATTGAAGATGGTTCCTTGCTTATCATCAAACTGAACTATGTATTTTGCATCACATAGTTGACTGACACTGATCAGATTATACTTAAGACCATTTACATATGCTATCCTAGTAAAGACAATACCATTGCAGTTTACTGAACCATAACCTTCAGTGAGACATGATGAATTATCAGCAAATATCACTTTGGGTCCTGGTTCTTCTACATATTTGTGCAGACACTCCTTAACACCAGTCATGCTCCTTGAACATCCACTGTCTAGATGCCAAATAGGATCCCTGGCATGCTTCTGCACAAATAGTAAACTGGGTCAGTTCTTTCTAGGACTCCATTTCATGGAGGGTTTGGTATTGTAGGTCTTTATGAAAGTATTAATTGATTCATGGTCAGAGGTTGAGTGGACTGAGCTACCACATGTTTTGCATTTGGTTGCAGGGGTAGCCTCAGTAGTCTGAGAGGATTGTTTCATTCCTCTTATTGACTGAATGACCTTCTCTTTTCCTGAGGATTTCTGAGTGGAACTTCCACTAGATTCACAGTGTTTGTCATATTGACAATCCTCAGGGTGGTGGTCATTGAATCCACACAAAGGGCAGGGTGGAAAAGGCTTGGCATTTTGCTTCTGTTTCTGCTTAGAATCAGAAGGGTAGTTCAGGCACTGAGCCTTAAGTCCTGAAAAGTTTGACATGACTGAGCATTGTTTATGATCAGAGGTCATGTGATCTTCCTTTTTGCAAATCATGCAATAAAGGACTCTATAGCAATCATCAGTGAGATGATTTGTATAGTTGCATTGCTCACATCTTTTCAGGGGTTTTGTGGGTTTGGGTTTGGTCTTTGAGGAAGTTGGTCTTTGTTCCTTCTTGGATTGAGAAGATTTATCAGAAGATGCAATCTTCTCTCCTAGCTTCCTGACCATTTCAGCCAACTGATCAAATTTTAAGTCAAGGCTTTGGGTTGTTTCTTCAGAAGGGACTGAAGTTGATGAGTCATCAGTATTTACTGAGACATCAAGGTTTGCTCTCTTCAGGATGGTTGTTCCCCTTCCTGATCTCTCCTTTGGAGAGTGTGGTGAGAAGACCATAGGTGGGAGGCCTAAGTTAGGTGCAGCACCCTGAAGGGTATTTAGTGGAGGAAGTGGAGGGTATGATTCTGATTCAGACTCATTCAAGGACTCAGTGAGTGGTTCAGTGAGTTCAAGCTTACTGAGTTTTTCAGTGAGTCCAAGCATATTTTTCAAAGCCTGACTTTCAGGAAGCAAGATCTTTCCAGTCTCAAAGTTTGGTAACTTACTGACTGGGTTGTCCCTGACAATCCAGTCATTTGACTTGGGAAGCAATTCTTGCTCAAAAGATATGCCAGCTGGAACAAAGTTTATTTCATTTTGACACACAATTGGATCAACCATAAGAGGGTCAATACCAATGGTTTTCTGAGAGATTAATCCCACAGTGTCAAAAACCTTAGGGTTCTTCTTGGTCCAGCTTTGAATGATAGCCTTTTCTTTGTTCAGTTCAGTTTGAAGGACTTGGTTTTGTTTCAAAATCTCAGTGTTCTGAATTTGTAGAGTTATTGTTTCTAGTTTGGCTTGCTTAAGTACAAGCAGTTCATCTCTACATTCGTTTAATTCTGACACAATAATGTTATATTTTGAAAACAGGTTAAGTCTTTGTTCCTCAACAAACTTTAAATCAACACAAATATAATTCATGTAAGACTGCCAATCAGAATCATCATCCATAGAAAGTAAAGTATTTACCTTCTTCATAGTGATGCTGACCCACTCTCCATTTCTAGCATGGCTTTTTCCCACAGCCACCTGATCCTCTTCAGAAAGTGCCATCAGTGCACTAACTCTTATTTCCTCATCTGAGGAAACCTCTTCATCATCCCAATCATATGCTTCAGCTACTAAAACCTTGTTCTTTGTCTGAATAGGTTTAGATGTTTGAACAGCCTGAGGCAATATGGGGTTAGTTTCAAGAAGTGCAAGTTTAGCTTTGATATTCCTATATTTTGTTTCAAAATCCTTTTGACCCTTGTTTTGAAATTGTTGGGTGGACTGAAACATTTTAGGTTGAAACTTGCTAGTTCCTGAGGATTTGTAAGAGGGTTCTGAGATAGTTTTAGAATAACAGTCCCTAGCAAAATGACCCTTTTTATCATATTTAAAGCATTCAGTGGTCTCATTTGCTTTTGGTTTTGTAAAGTTGGACTGATTTCTTTTGATGAAACGTCTTGAACTAGCAAGGAGTGCCCTTTCTTGGAATTCCAAGTTCAGGTCGTTCAGGTACTCCTCACCAGTCCTTTCATCAATTTCTTCTTCAGAATCCTCTTGAACATCCTGCACAACACCATTAGAATAGAAAGCAGTTGATATGGGTGTGGAGGTTAAGGCCTTTTTGGACTCAAGAGTTTTTGAGTCAGGGTATCTCCTTGAGATCAAGTTGTCCTCATAGACAAACTTCCTATAAATTTCAGGGAGCTCAAGGTTCTGAATGTGGTTAGCATTCCTCAGGCCTTGTGAGAAGTTGAGCCACTTCTCAGGGAGACTGTTGACAAAGCCAATATTTGTCTCATGTTTGGACAATACAACACCATCATTTGATAATTCATTTATCAAAGTCTTGTATCTGGTGTAGGTCTGTGAGAGACTTTCAGAGTCTTTTGCCCTGAAAGTATTATACTCAAGTTTAAGGTCCATGACCCTATTTTCCTTGGTATCTGAGGGACCCTCAAAGCTGTTTACCAAGTCATCCCAAGTTTGCTTGGCTATTAGACAGTTGATGACTGATTCCATTATATCGTCAGGAAGACATGATATAAGGATGTTTTTCAGGCGTTGGTCTTGATTGACCACCCTCCTCTCATCAATGGTCCATTGGGCCTCAGGCTTATTTAGCCCTGCGGCTGTCTTAGGGACAAATGGGCCATCCCTGATACAGGTGATGTAGTAGGGTTCCATACCAGTAAGATAGCAAATCATACGCTTCTTCCATTTGCTAAATTTCCCAGCTTCAAGTCTGGGTGCAACAGCGGAGTAGCTGCCACCTTTTTTGTCGACTAGCTGAGGTACATTGATATCAGCCATAGTAGGATCTTGGTTTTAAAAACCTAGAGCACTCTTGGTTAGTATAAAAGATTTTATAAACCAGAGGCTCTGATACCACTTGTTGTTCCCTTTACACGATTAGAGTTAACTAGAAAGTTAATCTATTTGTGTTAATGACTAATACAATGTTTAAGGATAATTCTAACAGTTATAAAACGTGAATATAAAAACAACAATATTTTTCAACGTTTAAATTCTTATTAGAAATAATTCCAAGAATTATACCCAAGTGTTTTGCGGAACAAACACTTGGGATTGAATAGACAAGGGTATGGGGTGTCTCCTATCTAAACTCAAGTTTTGCTTGAGTGGTAACAATATACCCACTGAGCTATCTCAGTGAGTTGTATACTCTTTGTAGGAGAGAAGTTCCTTTGTAAAAGTTCAAGACTTTCAATATACAAAGCACACTTTAACTTCTCTCCCATCTGATCTATTTATACACAAGTAATCTAAGTATAAGTGATTAAATATAATACAAGTTGTTGAGGTTGCGTGTCTGACAATTACAAATAGTAATTGTCATTTCCAAGAACTAATAGGAAAGAGCTAATAAGACTTTGGGAGTTGTTGGCTGACACTCAATGACTTTTAGCCGCAATAGGGAAGGTTGGATCTGACAAGAGAAGAGTGTTGGGCTGACACTATTATCTTCTCAGATCTTTTCCCTATTGTTCCCGCCTTTTTTTCAGGCGTTGGTTCCTCAGTCCTTCAATAACTTTGTTGGTTGAGGAGACTGGGGTTCAGTGAGATCTTGTCCAACACTCACTGAACCATCATCTTCTTCTTTGGCTTAAGTCCTACTCAGGGAGTACCGCCTTCCTGAGTAGTGAATCCTTCTTCTTGAATTCGCCTTAAGCATCCTGAAGATGACTCACTGAGAGACTGTTCTCTCAGTGACTTGAATTGTTCTCGGTTTAAGTTAACACTTGGTTAATTTGTGTCCAAATCATGTTTGAAACATTCTTGGGTTTTTCATGACCCAACAGCAACACTCGAATCATTCTCATCTCATCTCAAACTGAGAAACACTCGAATCATTCTCATCTCATCTCAAAACACACCGATTATATGGATCAATCTCATCTCAAAACCCAGACATAGGAATCAATCTCATCTTCAGTTCCTACATACGAATCATTCTCATATCAACAAAACAATGCGATGGAAGTAAGTGAATCAATCTTATCTTTAAACTATCAAGAGCTTATTGTTCTTGGATTAAATCTGTTAAATTTAGTGTCGCACACCACTTGTTTGATAAAAATCCCCAATGAATAAAGCCACTTATTTTGGGAGTTTCGGTAATTGGTGTAATCTATTTTGTTGCAACCCGAAATTTTCGAGTTATAAACTTTCTGAAAACCCGAAACTGTTGGTTATGAAATTTAATCAAGTTCTGTCATTCACCGTTGCATTCCAAATTATTGTTATTTTTTTTATGACTAGTGAGATTACGAAACGATCACATAACATTCTTATTGTAACCACACGCGTACCGACACTGTGACCGTATGGCATGAGCTAAATAAACCAAACAAAGAATATACAAAGCAGATCATAAAAATAAATACGGACTCTGAGATAAAAAAAAAAACGAATAACGAAAGACGACTCTAAAACTCTCGAGCTAGAGAAGTTTAAAGGAAGCCATATACGACACGGGCTAACGAAACCCGGGTATTTAGAAGCACAAATGCATCCCATCAACACCTTCACTTTTGCCTTCACCTCCCATTCTTATCACCAAATAAATAAAACCCTACACCTTTAATTAAAATCACTACTACTATTATATAATTATTTATTTAATTACTCTTCTTGGCTTTGTCGGCACACTCCACAAGTTATATAACTTGTCTACTGACTGCCTATTTGACTTTTATCAACACCACACCTTCCAACACCAATTTTCTTTATATACCCTACTGCTACTACCCCTTCCTTCTTGATCTTGTCGAAAAACACCATTTCCACAAAAAGAACTTCACCACTTTCTACTCCACCTTTTCGCCTTATCACCTTTTCGGCAAAAATCACCACCATCAAAAACACTATCCCCTTGTCTTGACGCTTCGCTGTTTCCCTCGAAAACCCAGAAAACAACCGAACCATCAC
Organism: Artemisia tridentata subsp. tridentata; assembly: GCA_021014915.2. NCBI lineage: Eukaryota > Viridiplantae > Streptophyta > Magnoliopsida > Asterales > Asteraceae > Artemisia > Artemisia tridentata. Next base: position 367,724,931 of record CP139507.1, read on the forward strand.
CATCACGAATTAATTAATGTTGACCTCGAAGCTTTGTCCCTTTTCTTTGTCACGGGACTACATAAGAATAGGAGCATATAGAGATATCACACCGATTAGGAAGGTTGGTTTTCCCACAACCCGAAAGCTCGTATGGAGCTATTCTCCTCAACCCAGTATAAATCCGAGCCTTCCAGGGAGAGATCGAATCACAACATTCATCACCAAACACCACAAAAACTGAGAAGTTCTCAAGTGAGGATAAAAGTGAAGGTTGTGATTCGGTTTGGAAGCAAGGTTGATCGGGTTGGAGCTTTTGGATTCGGGTTATTTTCGGTCTCCTCGTTAAACGGCAATAATTCTCTTGTAAGGCTTAATCTCCTTATTTGATTTATCCATTCAAACCGTGAAACGCATTTTGTTGTTATAATATTTTAGTATTTTTCATTTTGATGTCGCAAGTAATGAATCGACTGATCATTCTTTTTGAAGCTAAATATATGTTAGTTATGGTGTGGTAGAAATTGTTAGAACACTAATTAAAAACTGGGTTTTGGCTCGAGTCTTGTAGTGGTGTCATTTGAGGCTGGATTTAAATATAGGATTAGCCGAGCATGGTTTTGAAAATATGCACACAAGGTGTTTGTGGGTATGTCTAAAAAGGAATATAATCCTCGAAATGAATTTATGCTCGAGTCGTATAGGGTTAGACTCGAGTTATGGTCAAGTAGACACTAGCGTTGGCTGTGCTTGTGTTCATACCCAAGTTGGGACTTTGAGTTGTACTCGAGGTTGTCGGGTTTGCACCCAAATACTGCTGTTATCTCACTTGTACTCGAATTAAGTCGCGAGATGTATATTTAAACCAATGTTTCTTGGTAGATGTGGTCATAGTAGTGTTCAACCTTGATTAATTAAACTTAAGCGTGCTTTGGAGTGGCGAGCCACTAGTTGTGTTCGTAGTTCATTGGCTCAACACTGGAGGTCCCTAAAGGACACCTCTTAAGCACTCTAGCGCTCGATTAATAGAGTCTCGACCATGTTGTAGTACCTTTACAAACTTCGCCAAAGTCTCAAACCGAGACAGCGAATGGTTTAAAAATTGGCGCAATGGCAGTTTCATTCCAAATAAAAATACCAGGCAACCCCCAGTCACAAAAGAAAAGAATAGAAAACCTGCATTTCTTTTTGTACAAATAGAGTTAGATTTAAAGTTGACAATGGGCCGAGCCCAGTATAAAGTGAAAGAGTAAAACATGTGAAGTTCTTGTACCGGGCCACAAGAAACTGGATTACATTTAAATTTGGGCCACAGCCCACTTTACTTTAAAATGAAATCATAGGTGTGTTTGGTCATAGAATTAAAAAGAGGAAGATTTACTTTCAATCTTCACTTTTAAATCTGTTAACACATTAATAAAACCCGAATTGGCAACACGTCGAATATTAGTTATTCGAATGGTGACAAAAACGAATAACCGAGACACTAAAAATTAATATACGCCATCAATAATAATTTCATCATAAATAGTCAACACGTTGTTTTGAAAGTATATAAACTATTTTATATTCATCAAATCTTAATCAAAAATGCAAGCTAAATTATGCCATACTATCTAGGTCACGTGTTGGAGTTACTACACACCATTTGATTCTATTGGATCACAGATTCTACTACTACCAAGGTGAGTTCATAGTCCCACATTTTACTATGTTTTCAAATCCCGTGGGGAGATACATGCTATAAATCTGAACACAAATATTTTTGTATGCTATCCTGATTGATATTGCTAAGTAATATTGCCTAAGTTACCACCCTGCCAAAAAGTCCCTTATATCATGAACCATTAATCACTTGCGAGTGAACGCGAATTCAGTGAATAGATCTATTGGAAGTTGACGACCCACTTGAAGTTAGCCTGGAATGGTAACCAAGTGCACTTTATTCGAACTATCAAGAGTTTGGCAAACTCCTACGACGAGGGCATTATCACCTACATCATTGCTATGATGTGGGCCATTTATATTAATTATTATTACACCCGATGTTAAGGTTTGCGTGTCATGAGGCTTAGGGCAATATTTATATCACACTTCAATATCATTGTTTTCACTATTATCTGACTTGTGTTCAAACTATTACAAATTAAACACTATGAATTCACTCAACCTTTGTGTTGACGTTTTAAGCATGTTTTATCTCAGGTATTTAAAGAAGCTAAAGGCATGGAGTGGAACAGGGCCCCCCTTTTGGACGTTGTCCAAAAACAAATGTTTTCATTCATCTTAAACATTTTCTTTTTGTATTTCTAAATATTATGACTTTGTTGTTGACAACTCTGATTTTAATTTGATGAATGATAACAAATTTTCACAAAACGTCTCTTTCGAGTCGTTTTCTATAATTATGACTACGATCTAAGATGTAACATCCCAAATTAGACTTCCGCTGCTTCATTACGATTTTTGGGGTGTTACAGATTGGCATCAGAGCCAGGGTTATAGAGAACCAAATGCTTTTCAAAAACATTGGACTATAACCGCGATTTCTAAAAGGACCATTTTAAACCTTACCACCCTATGCCCTCCGTGCCAACACTTTGCTACACTTACACTTTTGCATTGAGATTTGCTTGGCAGATTATGCATAACGAATAAAAATTTATCATTTACAAATGTTATTATATTTGCATTGAGATTTGCTTGGCAGATTATGCATGACAAACAAATTTTATCACTATAGAAAATAGCATAGAGATTTGCTTGGCAGATTATGCATGACAAATTAGTTTTATCACCTTCATATGTTATTATGACTAATGCATGTTTATATTATTAATGACTTACACTTATTATTATTGGGATATTACAGTACCATGTCGCCTCCTATCATCATACTTTCCGACAGTGATGACGCACTACCGGCATCACCCTCTGTCCCCACTATCATTTTGTCTGACTATGACACTGACAGCACTTTACCTATTGTACCCACTGTCCCATCTGTTGTCCCATCTGGGGATGTGTCTGGAGAGACGGAGCCCTTCGAGGAGGGTGAAGTCGCTTCCACACCAGTCATTACACCCACTATCCCACTGTCATCCTCACGTGCTTATGGCCCTTTGACCTTAGACCAGTACTATGAGTCCCAGCAGTTCTTAGCTGCTGATGATCACCCTGAGCCATCGCTACGTCGAGTCCTGACCCATGATCACTACTCCTCAGGATCAGAGGCTGATGATGAGTCCTCTGACTCAGATTCATCTGATTCGACTGCATCCATTCCACCACCACCCCCGCCTGCACCGGTTCGCCAGCGCAAGCGAGTTAGAGTCCTCCAGCCTTATGAGCCAGCCCCTTTTGGAAAGAGATACAAGTACGGCCCTAACAGTTTCACTTATATTCACACTGCTCGGAAACGAGTACGTACCCCACCAGCCATAGTACCACCACCACCAGCTCTTGTAGCCACACCACCACCCGGTTCTCCTGAGCCATCCCCATCAGTGCCACAGCCCCACTCTTATATGCTCCCGACTCTACCACCCTCGCCCGAGGATGCACCATCACCTATACCACCCCCTACTGTGTTTTATACTCAGACTACCACTGTCCCTTTATCATCTCCTATCTCATCTCCCACTGCCTCACCTATTCGGGCTCAGAGTGTTCCTCTACCCTCTCCTGAGAGAGAGCACCCCGTGAGTCCTTCCCCATCCGAGCCCCGTGTTCACAGGAGGGTCGATGCTCGTAGATGGTCATTTTTGTTGGAGTGCATTCGTCATTGGAGACTTCAGGAGGGAGCTCCCAGAGCTTCGGAGCTGGGGGAGTGTTCATCAGCTGTCCTCCCAGTCACAGGAGAGCCCATTCATCACACCATCCCACTGCTGGCCGCCAGACTGGCCCGACATGAGGATCGTCTTGATGAGTTGCTGAGTCTGATAGATGATATATCTCTCGAGCGAGTCGAGAACATACAGGAGGAGGTCGAGAACCTCGTGGTCGGGAGGATTGCTATGGAGGAGGTGTTCGATCTGTTTGGCACCGAGCTAGAGGGAGTTAGAGAGATTGTTACTGAGTTTGGTCAGAGCCTAGATGCACAGAGTCATGAGACACAGCAGCTGAGAGAGATTGTAGCGATGCAGCAGCAGATGATCGAGCATCAGACCGAGAGGCTGGCAGTAGCTGACAGTACCATCCATGCTCTTGGAGGAGCGGTTGGAGAGTTGCAGGCTAGAGAGAGGGTCAGAGATCAGAGGATGGAGGAGTTGGCTGAGACTGTTAGAGGATTGCAGCATGGACCTGGAGATGCACCTGGCACTTCGTAGATTAGCCACATATTGTTGTAGTAGTGACACCGTAACTTGCCCTGCGTGGCATTAATAATCTGTATTGTATTGTTCTTTTGGAAACAATGTATTGAATTATTAAAACTCATGGTTAGTTATGATGACTATGTACCAATATTAATCTATGTTATGGTTGCTTTCTTCGTTCATGTGTTGTGATTTTCTTTTATACGTTACCATATTATTCCATGTATGTTGTGATTGTATTCAGACATGTCGTGATGATTAATTATGATAACCTTGTTTATGAGAATGTTGTATGCTACTATCATGACGTCTCACTTGATTATATTAACCGTAAAACCTAAATTTATGTTCTTGTGTATTGTTAGAACATGGCTACCCGCAACAGAACTACAGAAGCAGTCGCTGGATCGATCATGACTCCGGAAGAAATCCGCCGATTGATCACGGAAAGCGTGACCGCTGCATTGATAGCTCAAGCTGCAGCCACAACTCCTACCGGTAGTGCAACAAGGCCAACTGCCGAGAGTGAGCCAGCTGCAACCCGCAAGTGCACGTACAAGGAATTTATGAGTTGCAAACCGCCAACCTTTAAAGGTACTGAAGGAGTGACAGAGTTAGCCCGATGGTTTGAGCGTTCAGAGACTGTTTTCACAAGGAGTGGTTGTGCCGAAAGCGATAAAGTCGCCTTTGCTACTGGCACCTTGACAGATGATGCATTGTCGTGGTGGAACGCCACAGCTCATAAAATGGGTAATGATAGAGCTTACCAACTTCCATGGGCTGAGTTCAAACAGAAGATGTTGAAGAAGTATTGTCCACGCACTGAAATTCGAAAGATGGAAGATGAGTTTGATCGGTTGGTGGTAAAAGGATATGATCTTAGGGCTTATGATAGGAGATTCCAAGAACTCTCCATACTATGCCCAACCAAGGTACCGGATTTCGAAAAGACACTGGAAAGATATGTTGAAGGACTACCCAGAAGCATAGAAGGAGATGTCACAGTGTCCAAACCACAAACACTGGAGGAAGCCATGGAGACTGCTCAGAAGTTACTGGAAAGGGAAATCAGGCGTAATCAAGCTCAGGGAAGCAACGATCACAAAAGGAAATTCGATGATCGTAGAAACAATCACAGCAACAACAACTCTCACCATAACCAAAACCATAATCGCAACAACACCCAAAGCTATCAGCAAAACCGGAACCACCACCATAACCAACAGAATCGCCGGCAGGAAGCTGCCAGGGCTTACGTTGCCACACCTACTGGAACTGGGGGCTATGCTGGACCCGCTCCCATGTGCAACCGATGTAAGATGCACCATCAAGGACCCTGTTTCGCCAAATGTGGAAAGTGTCAGAGGACCGGCCACAAAATCCAAGATTGCAAGGCCACAGGAGCCAACCTACAACCAGTAGCCATAGTGTGTCATGGATGTGGTAAGAAGGGACACTACAAGAACCAGTGTCCGAATCAGGTTGCCAACCCCGTCAACAATGCTCGCGGGAGAGCATATGTACTAGGAGACGGAAATGTTGAACAAGATCCCAATGTGGTGACGGGTACGTTTCCTCTTAATAACCACCCTGCTAAAGTTTTATTTAATTCTGGAGCCGACAAAAGTTTTGTATCTTCTTCTTTTGCATCTCTACTTGATATAGCACCGACCAAATTAAGCACCACCTACGAAATAGAACTACGTGACGGCAAACTAGTAAAAACTAACACCGTAATCCGAAACTGCACCCTGCTTCTACTAAACCAACCATTTGCCATAGACCTCATGCCCATCCAGCTTGGTAGTTTCGACGTAGTTATCGGCATGGATTGGTTATCCAAGAACCACGCTAGAATTATATGCGACGAGAAAGTTGTTCACATCCCATGTGAAGGAGAAACTTTAGTTGTCCGCGGCAGACGGAGTAAGACTCGACTAAGTATCATATCGTGCTGCAAAACAATGAAGTATATCGAGCGAGGATGTCTTGTATTTCTGGCACAAGTAACCGAGACGAAGTCGGAGGAGAAGCGACTAGAAGATGTGCCAATAGTTAGAGAATTTCCCGAAGTATTCCCCGAAGACTTGCCTGGCCTTCCGCCAACTCGACAAGTAGAATTTCAGATCGAGCTAGTGCCAGGAGCAGCACCAGTGGCACGAGCACCTTATAGGTTGGCACCATCTGAAATGAAAGAGTTGTCTGAACAATTGCAAGAATTATCAGATAAAGGATTCATACGCCCGAGTTCATCGCCATGGGGAGCTCCAGTGCTGTTTGTCAAAAAGAAGGATGGATCCTTCCGAATGTGCATCGATTATCGCGAATTGAACAAGCTTACTGTAAAGAACCGATACCCATTACCCAGAATCGACGATCTGTTCGACCAACTGCAAGGATCGAGTGTATACTCGAAGATTGATTTAAGGTCAGGATACCATCAACTGAGAGTTAAGGAAGGAGATATACCGAAGACCGCGTTTCGTACACGATACGGGCACTACGAGTTCCAAGTGATGCCATTTGGACTGACGAACGCACCAGCCGTGTTCATGGACCTAATGAACCGAGTGTGCAAGCCATATTTGGACAAGTTCGTAATTGTGTTCATAGATGACATCCTCATCTACTCCCGTAACAAAGAAGAACATGCGGAGCATTTGAGAACTATCCTAGGACTGCTCGAAGAAGAGAAACTGTATGCCAAATTTTCCAAGTGTGATTTTTGGATTGAGAAAGTGCAATTTCTGGGGCATGTCATCGACAGCAAAGGTATTCACGTGGACCCCGCAAAAATCAAAGCTGTTAAGGATTGGGCATCTCCAACAAGCCCCACAGAGATACGCCAATTTTTAGGTCTTGCTGGATACTATCGGAGATTCATCGAGGGTTTCTCCAAGATCGCCAGACCTTTGACGGAATTGACACAAAAGAAGAAGAAATTTGAATGGGGAGAAGAGCAAGAGACATCATTCCAACTGTTGAAGCAAAAGCTTTGTGAAGCTCCGATCTTAGCACTACCCGAAGGGAATGAAGACTTTGAGGTGTATTGTGATGCATCTTGCCAAGGCTTGGGAGCCGTATTGATGCAAAGGAGTAAGGTTATCGCATATGCTTCCCGACAACTCAAGACTCACGAAAAGAACTACACGACCCACGATCTTGAGTTAGGAGCAGTGGTGTTCGCTCTTAAAATATGGAGACACTATTTGTATGGCACCAAGTGCAAGGTGTTTACAGATCACAAGAGCCTTCAACACATACTAGATCAGAAAGAGCTGAACATGCGACAACGCCGATGGTTGGAGTTACTCAGTGATTATGATTGTGAGATTCGTTATCATCCCGGAAAGGCAAATGTAGTGGCCGATGCCTTGAGTCGAAAGGAACGAATCAAACCCCTTAGAGTTCGATCTTTGGGAATTACAGTTAGGTCACCACTCCCAGCCAAAATTTTAGAAGCTCAGGCCGGAGCCTTGGATGAAGAGAACCGACCGAATGAGAAGATTCATAGGATGCCGGAAATCGAGAACGGTTTTGTGAGAAAACAAGATGGGACGTTGTGTTTCGGTGACAGAGCATGGATTCCACTATACGGGGGACTACGTGATCTTATCATGCACGAATCCCATAAGTCGAAATATTCCATTCACCCGGGGGCTGATAAGATGTATCAGGATCTCAAGAAGTTGTATTGGTGGCCAAACATGAAGGCCGACATCGCTATGTATGTCGGAAAATGTTTGACATGTGCTAGAGTAAAAGCAGAACACCAACGACCGTCCGGAATGTTAACACAGCCAGAGATCCCAACATGGAAGTGGGAGAGGATTACGATGGACTTCATCACAAAACTACCTAAAACCTCGGGTGGACTTGACACTATCTGGGTCATTGTTGATCGTCTCACCAAATCTGCGCACTTTCTTGCAATCAAAGAAACCGACAGTATGGATACCCTTGCGCGATTGTATATGAAGGAAATAGTCTCCCGACATGGAGTGCCAGTCTCCATCATCTCCGACCGAGATAGTCGTTTTACGTCAAACTTTTGGCGGTCGTTGCAGAAGGCTTTGAATACTCAGCTAGATATGAGTACCGCCTACCACCCACAGACTGATGGTCAAAGTGAGAGAACTATCCAAACCTTGGAAGACATGCTGCGAGCATGTGTGATCGACTTTGGAAAAGGATGGGATAAACACTTACCGCTAGTAGAGTTTTCATACAACAACAGTTATCACGCTAGCATTAAAGCTGCTCCATTCGAAGCACTTTATGGTAGGAAATGTCGCTCACCCATCTGTTGGACCGAAGTTGGAGATGCACAAATCACCGGGCCCGAACTTATTCACGAAACCACCGAAAAGATTGTCCAAATCAAACAACGCTTACAAGCCGCTCGAGACAGACAGAAAAGCTATGCCGACGTGAGAAGGAAACCTATGGAGTTTGAAGTTGGAGACAGGGTTATGTTGAAGGTATCTCCTTGGAAAGGAATGATTAGGTTTGGGAAACGTGGTAAGTTGAACCCCAGATATGTTGGACCATTCAAGATCCTAGAAAGGGTTGGTCCAGTGGCATATAAACTCGAACTCCCTGAGGAACTCAGTAGGGTGCACAATACCTTTCATGTATCCAACCTGAAAAAGTGTTTATCAGATGAAACCCTTATCATCCCATACAAAGAACTTCGAATTGACGAGAAGCTTAATTTTATAGAGGAGCCAGTAGAGATTATGGACCGAGATGTGAAACAACTAAAACAAAGCCGCATTCCCATCGTCAAAGTCCGATGGAACTCAAATAGAGGACCAGAGTTCACGTGGGAACGTGAGGACCGAATTCGTGCTAAATATCCACACCTTTTTCCCGAGCCAACACCAACCACCACCACGGACTAAGAATTCCGGGACGGAATTCAGAATTAGGAGTAGGTACTGTAATAACCCGAAATTTTCGAGTTATAAACTTTCTGAAAACCCGAAACTGTTGGTTATGAAATTTAATCAAGTTCTGTCATTCACCGTTGCATTCCAAATTATTGTTATTTTTTTTTATGACTAGTGAGATTACGAAACGATCACATAACATTCTTATTGTAACCACACGCGTACCGACACTGTGACCGTATGGCATGAGCTAAATAAACCAAACAAAGAATATACAAAGCAGATCATAAAAATAAATACGGACTCTGAGATAAAAAAAAAAACGAATAACGAAAGACGACTCTAAAACTCTCGAGCTAGAGAAGTTTAAAGGAAGCCATATACGACACGGGCTAACGAAACCCGGGTATTTAGAAGCACAAATGCATCCCATCAACACCTTCACTTTTGCCTTCACCTCCCATTCTTATCACCAAATAAATAAAACCCTACACCTTTAATTAAAATCACTACTACTATTATATAATTATTTATTTAATTACTCTTCTTGGCTTTGTCGGCACACTCCACAAGTTATATAACTTGTCTACTGACTGCCTATTTGACTTTTATCAACACCACACCTTCCAACACCAATTTTCTTTATATACCCTACTGCTACTACCCCTTCCTTCTTGATCTTGTCGAAAAACACCATTTCCACAAAAAGAACTTCACCACTTTCTACTCCACCTTTTCGCCTTATCACCTTTTCGGCAAAAATCACCACCATCAAAAACACTATCCCCTTGTCTTGACGCTTCGCTGTTTCCCTCGAAAACCCAGAAAACAACCGAACCATCACCATCACGAATTAATTAATGTTGACCTCGAAGCTTTGTCCCTTTTCTTTGTCACGGGACTACATAAGAATAGGAGCATATAGAGATATCACACCGATTAGGAAGGTTGGTTTTCCCACAACCCGAAAGCTCGTATGGAGCTATTCTCCTCAACCCAGTATAAATCCGAGCCTTCCAGGGAGAGATCGAATCACAACATTCATCACCAAACACCACAAAAACTGAGAAGTTCTCAAGTGAGGATAAAAGTGAAGGTTGTGATTCGGTTTGGAAGCAAGGTTGATCGGGTTGGAGCTTTTGGATTCGGGTTATTTTCGGTCTCCTCGTTAAACGGCAATAATTCTCTTGTAAGGCTTAATCTCCTTATTTGATTTATCCATTCAAACCGTGAAACGCATTTTGTTGTTATAATATTTTAGTATTTTTCATTTTGATGTCGCAAGTAATGAATCGACTGATCATTCTTTTTGAAGCTAAATATATGTTAGTTATGGTGTGGTAGAAATTGTTAGAACACTAATTAAAAACTGGGTTTTGGCTCGAGTCTTGTAGTGGTGTCATTTGAGGCTGGATTTAAATATAGGATTAGCCGAGCATGGTTTTGAAAATATGCACACAAGGTGTTTGTGGGTATGTCTAAAAAGGAATATAATCCTCGAAATGAATTTATGCTCGAGTCGTATAGGGTTAGACTCGAGTTATGGTCAAGTAGACACTAGCGTTGGCTGTGCTTGTGTTCATACCCAAGTTGGGACTTTGAGTTGTACTCGAGGTTGTCGGGTTTGCACCCAAATACTGCTGTTATCTCACTTGTACTCGAATTAAGTCGCGAGATGTATATTTAAACCAATGTTTCTTGGTAGATGTGGTCATAGTAGTGTTCAACCTTGATTAATTAAACTTAAGCGTGCTTTGGAGTGGCGAGCCACTAGTTGTGTTCGTAGTTCATTGGCTCAACACTGGAGGTCCCTAAAGGACACCTCTTAAGCACTCTAGCGCTCGATTAATAGAGTCTCGACCATGTTGTAGTACCTTTACAAACTTCGCCAAAGTCTCAAACCGAGACAGCGAATGGTTTAAAAATTGGCGCAATGGCAGTTTCATTCCAAATAAAAATACCAGGCAACCCCCAGTCACAAAAGAAAAGAATAGAAAACCTGCATTTCTTTTTGTACAAATAGAGTTAGATTTAAAGTTGACAATGGGCCGAGCCCAGTATAAAGTGAAAGAGTAAAACATGTGAAGTTCTTGTACCGGGCCACAAGAAACTGGATTACATTTAAATTTGGGCCACAGCCCACTTTACTTTAAAATGAAATCATAGGTGTGTTTGGTCATAGAATTAAAAAGAGGAAGATTTACTTTCAATCTTCACTTTTAAATCTGTTAACACATTAATAAAACCCGAATTGGCAACACGTCGAATATTAGTTATTCGAATGGTGACAAAAACGAATAACCGAGACACTAAAAATTAATATACGCCATCAATAATAATTTCGTCATAAATAGTCAACACGTTGTTTTGAAAGTATATAAACTATTTTATATTCATCAAATCTTAATCAAAAATGCAAGCTAAATTATGCCATACTATCTAGGTCACGTGTTGGAGTTACTACACACCATTTGATTCTATTGGATCACAGATTCTACTACTACCAAGGTGAGTTCATAGTCCCACATTTTACTATGTTTTCAAATCCCGTGGGGAGATACATGCTATAAATCTGAACACAAATATTTTTGTATGCTATCCTGATTGATATTGCTAAGTAATATTGCCTAAGTTACCACCCTGCCAAAAAGTCCCTTATATCATGAACCATTAATCACTTGCGAGTGAACGCGAATTCAGTGAATAGATCTATTGGAAGTTGACGACCCACTTGAAGTTAGCCTGGAATGGTAACCAAGTGCACTTTATTCGAACTATCAAGAGTTTGGCAAACTCCTACGACGAGGGCATTATCACCTACATCATTGCTATGATGTGGGCCATTTATATTAATTATTATTACACCCGATGTTAAGGTTTGCGTGTCATGAGGCTTAGGGCAATATTTATATCACACTTCAATATCATTGTTTTCACTATTATCTGACTTGTGTTCAAACTATTACAAATTAAACACTATGAATTCACTCAACCTTTGTGTTGACGTTTTAAGCATGTTTTATCTCAGGTATTTAAAGAAGCTAAAGGCATGGAGTGGAACAGGGCCCCCCTTTTGGACGTTGTCCAAAAACAAATGTTTTCATTCATCTTAAACATTTCTTTTTGTATTTCTAAATATTATGACTTTGTTGTTGACAACTCTGATTTTAATTTGATGAATGATAACAAATTTTCACAAAACGTCTCTTTCGAGTCGTTTTCTATAATTATGACTACGATCTAAGATGTAACATCCCAAATTAGACTTCCGCTGCTTCATTACGATTTTTGGGGTTTCGGTAATTGGTCTAATCTATTTTGTTGCAATCTGTAATTGGTCTAAGCTATTTTGTTCCATCCAGTTTTGTATCTGCAATCTGTGCATTTTCCCTCTATTTTTGGGAGTTTCGGTTCCAGCTGTCAAATACCGAAACCGACCCGATATAAACCGAGATATACCGAACCGACCCGAGTCCTAGTCGGTTCGGTTTCGGTCCAGTATTATAACACATTTCGGTTTCGGGATGAGTCGGGACGGGTCGGTTTTTGGCCCGATGCTCAGCCCTAGTTCAGCCTAAGGGTGGCCGGTTATTAGAAGTGCTTTTAGTTCTATGAAAGACTTGATATTTACCAAGCTTTTGCAAAAAGCTTTTCAAAAACTAGTCATGTAATGTAAAAAACTATATCAAAAAGCTTTTTGTAATAGTAAAAAGTATTTATTTAGTTTTCCCATTGTAGATGCTCATATTGTTGAATGATTTGGGAAGATAAGTGATATAAGAAATGGGTACAAATCGGGTAATTTAAATGGGTAAAGGTTACTGGGTCAAGTAATTATATTACATGGATTGTCCACATGGAAAAAATAATAATTTTTAATTACAAGAAAAAGTTAACCGGTCATATTTACTAAATTGTTATATGTTAGCCGGTTTCAATGCTTAGATTGGTAATAAAAAAAATTCGTTTACTAACTTGAAAAAATTGAGAAAGTTCGTTACCTATCTATGGCTTTAACCCTAATTAGAAAATTTGCTTTGAACCCCTCAATGCATAGTTGTTAAGATCCCGATCCTGATCTTAGGATTTTACGATTTTACGATTCTACGAAGCAAAAACGATCCGGATCCTACGTAGGATCTTAACAAGCTTAAGATCTTATAGAATCCCGATCTTGACCATAAGATCTTAAGATCTACTCCGATCCGATCTTACTTTTCTCAAACCGCAAACTAAAAAACTACAAATTTATGGTTTATTGTTTTATATAATTTAAAAAACAATAGGTGAAACTTCTTAAATATTCCATATTCATAATTTATGATAATATTTTCATGAAATATTCATATAATTTCATGTTTATAATATATAATAATTTGTAGATTTGAATAATATTACAAAGATTATTAAAAAATAGCATTATAGTAGAATCTTAGGATCCCGATCCAATCTTACAAAAACAAAAACAATTATAAGTAGGATCTCGATCTTGAAAACCTTGAGTCAATGTATCAAGAAGGCCCTCAACCCGGTTTAGATTTTTCAGATCGGGGTTTTCATGATTGAGTTTAAACAAGATGAAGTCGCGTTGTGTCACATCACTTGGGCGTGACACCACTACAAGTGAAGTACAATAACACTATTTCGCTAGAGGAAAACTGCCATTCGTATGCTTTTAGGTCACATCAAAGATAAGGTATCCATCATCTATATATATATTCAAAATAATTTTGAGCTTAGAAAGTTTTTATATTTTATGTGGCTATATATGTAACACTTATATTCCCGAAAAAAAAAAAACAAGATTTTAAATTGACTAGTGGTGAGACAATAGCATTTCATTTTTCAATTATTGGTAACAAATAAAGATGCCAACGTTACGACGCTAAATTGTTATAATTTTGGATCTAATAAATATTTGCCTCCTTTTGAAAAGGAAATGGGTACATGAGAATGGGGTTATGGGTTTCATAATGATTAAAGGTGTTTGTTTAGTGCGCACATAAATGAAATGAGTATATTATAGCCATATACTCATTATCCACCAATTTGGTGTCTATGAAATTTATTCCGTAGGCCCCTCTCTTTTCCATTATAAAATTCAAATATCTATACACTTTTCATACCATATTTTGTCATCCAAACATAAACAATCGTAATCATACACTTTTTCATATCCATTGTCATTCTACCTCATACCAAATCCGATACCCATTGTGATTCCTAGCAACAAACCAAACGGCCCCTAAATAGATCCAAGTCGCCTACATTTCAAGATTTTCTCACTTGTTAGACCGCGCTTAACAAGAGGGTGACGTTACGCGTAGAGGACCATTACAGAGATGGAATATCACAAGTGATGAAGGGGAAAGAGAGAGATCGGTGGTGGTTACCACCGGTTGTAGCTCAAAGGTAATGGTGTATTTTGTGTGTGTAAGTGTATTGTGAGGTATGTTGTTTTTTACAGGTGAACGTTAAGGAATGTGGTGACCATTAGTCATTACGAAGGTAAATGTGGTAGGAAGGTGAAACGGTAGGGAGATGATGTGACGCCAAGGTGGAGATGATGATAATCACGACAATTACATCCGGTCTTAAGTATTTTTTTTTTTTTTTGCCAATGATGCATGTATTATGTACATAAAAAGTCATACTGTACTCATGATGCATCAAAGTGTACTGTATATAATTCGAATTGAACCTTTAGAACAAATCCGATGGTGGTCTATAAAAGGTATGGTGAGCTGGAAGCTTATGTGAAGCACACATTCACCATTGGAGTCTTGGGAGATACATGTTTATAGAAGAGAGAAGAGCAAGTATGTGTGTAAACTTATTAAAGAGAAATGTAGGCGAGTCTAATTCATATTTTGGCAATGTTTAACTTATGAAAACTAGCGCATGACTATTATTAATGGACTTTGTAAGTTTATAACATTCAAATGAGTAAGCTTAGAAGTTATGGTTTATATGAAAATGATTTAGCAACTTGTTTACATATTCTTGGAATATATAAAAGGAATGTGAGTTAGAAATATCGTACATGACAACTTAATTATGAAATGGACAATCTAGAATTCTAGTAAATAGTCATAATTAAGTAGATACAAGTTCAATGTATTCCCCTCAACACCTGTGAAACCACATCAAAATTTTCTTTCGCTTTTGATTGTTCGCTAAATCTGGGGTTGATTCTTTTCTGATTCCTAAATTAAGGTTGGAATATTCATGTGGGGACCTATATAATGAAATCACATAACTAAACACATGAAACGAAAAAAAAGGACATTGATTTGATGAAGAAACAAGACAAAGCCTTAAAAAATGAACCGCTCACAATGCAGAAGTAATGAACAACCGTTCATAATTCATGTGTCTGTCTCATGGGTGTTAACGTGTTGTCGATTAGTATAGTACAGCTTTTACAGTAAAAGGCTAAACTCCTGTCATGAACACACTTTGCTATAGCGATTCTGTTGGAATATGTGAACTATTAAAATCATAAACACATAAAACATCATAAAGCACGCAGCGGAAAATCTAATGAACATGTAATTAATTAACTTAAATAAATACGTACCTTAATCGCGTAATCAATCAAGAACAACAAGAACCCTAATTTGGGTTATGAATATGTCGAACCAAACAAGGTAAAACCACCAAGAATCACAAGCTAAAATAAGCTTGTCACTCGTTCTTGTACACACGCGATAGTAGCGTTCTAATGGGAAAGCTAGGTTCAAGATCACTAACAAACCAAACACTTTGTTGCAACACTTGAATCGCCAAGTTCTAATGAACTTAAAAAGAGGGTCGATCAAGGTATAGCAAAAAGGAGAAAAGAAGAGAAGTTTGGCTAGAGTTAGGGATACTTGATTAGGTGAAAATCAAAACAAGTGAATTTGTATTTATAGGCAAAACCTAAAAACACAAACTTGTTCCCTAAGCTTCTTCCAAAACCGACCCACCCATACAATGGGTCAATCGGCAGCCCAAACAATCCCTTGTGGGTTTCTAGATCCTTCTTTTCACTTTTAGTCCTTTAACGGTCGTTATCTTTAACACCGTTAAGTACTAACCGTCGTTAAGTGTTATTAGTGAAATGAATAAATAAATATAAATATAAAATGTATATTTAATTATTCAAACCAATGGAACTCTCACGTATTGTGTGCAATCCCGAGTCTCGGGTTCGAAACCGGACATACAAATATTAATTTCATTATACACAAAACTAACAGCTCCCACTTGGATAATGATTAATATTGTAATGACATGGGCTAGTCTAGCTTTAACAGATCCCAATGCCCCCAGCTCGATCCGAGTTGTGGTTCTCCTGGAAAAAACCACTTGATGATATAATCATCATACTTATCCTTTTGTTACTAATACCGCGTTAATTTGGATATGGATCTTGTCATTCCACAATTAACAGTAGTTTCTCGTTTATACATAATTGAACAAGATTACCAAAACATCTGAACGTCTTCCAGATAGACTTTGGGCGTGCGCACGCAAACATCTTGTTAATCACACGAGTGGCCAAGCAGTATTAAACTTCAACACAAAGTTGAAGGAACAAATCCTTTATTGACTGCGAGCATAACCCTTGAACTTCGCATCATTTCTGAAAATAGCCCTTATAACTACCTTTTACGGATAGCGTTAGACTATCTCACAGAAAATGAGCTACATCCTCGGCAATTATCTGGCATCTCAAGTCAGAGGATAAATATTCATGATATACTTAATGACTATGATCCGTAAAGTATAATCATGTTGTTGGGATAAGTCCTATATTCAATTTATCCAATATTGAATATCATGTGACATTGGTGTCTTAACCTTACAGTACATTCTACCAATCCTCACATTTGTCTTAGTTCAATAATATTCCCATATTATTAATTGACAACGGACTATTTAGAATAAATAAATTATTCACGGATTTAAACATGCAAATATAGGACACAAATATTAATAATGATAATAAACGTTATCCGCACTTTATTTCATTAAAACAATAATTGTTTACACGTCCCTATCGAAATACTAATCCAACAGATTTACATGAAACTATCTGCTAAACGAAGACCAATACCCTGAGCATGATGATTAAATGTCTCCTTAGGTAATGCCTTCGTGAAAGGATCAGCCAGATTGTTATCTGTGTGAACTTTGAGTACTTTTATTTCACCATCATCGACTTGTTCTCGAACATAGTGAAGTTTCCTTTTAAAGTGTCTGGTGCCTTTCATAACTCCAGGTTCATTGGCGAATGTAATTGCAGCAGAGTTATCGCAATATACATTTATAGGTAATTCTATTGAAGGCATCACTCCAAGATCCTTAATGAATTTCCTTATCCAAACAGCTTCTTGTGCCGCTTCCGATGCAGCAATGTACTCAGCTTCTGTAGCAGACATGGCCGTTATGCTCTGCTTCTTACTCTTCCAGTCCACAGCTCCTCCATTAATGACAAAAACGTAACCCGTCTGAGACTTCGTATCATCTTTATCAGTCTGAAAGGATGCATCGCAGAAACCTGTAACATTCAGTTCTGCGTCTGGATTTCCCCCGAAAACAAGAAACATATCTTTAGTATTCCGTAGATACTTAAGAATGTCCTTTACAGCTTTCCAGTGTTTTACCCCTGGATTCTGCTGATATCGACTGGTCATGTTTTGAGCAAATGCCACATCTGGCCTTGTGCATCTAACAGCATACATGATAGAACCAACTGCAGAAGCATATGGAACTTTCTTCATGTATGCTTCCTCTTCAGGTGTAGAAGCACACATTTCACTGCTCAATTCATGTTTCACTTGCATGGGCAGATATCCTTTCTTGGAATTCTGCATATTGAATCTCTTCAATATTTTATCCATGTAAGCACTTTGACTTAAACCGATTAACCGTTTAGATCTGTCTCGATAGATCTTGATTCCAAGGATATACGCTGCTTCCCCTAAATCTTTCATGGAAAAACAACTACCAAGATATTCCTTAACTTCATTAAGACTTGGTATGTCACTTCCCATGATTAATATGTCATCGACATATAGAACAAGGAAAACAGTGTTACTCCCACTAACTTTGTGGTATACACATGGCTCATCGAAATTCTGAGCAAATCCAAATTTCTTGATTTCCTCATCAAATTTCTTATTCCATTGCCTGGATGCTTGCTTCAATCCATAAATGGATCTTTGAAGTTTGCATACACGCTCAGGAAATTCTGGATTCACAAACCCCTCAGGTTGCGCCATATAGATATCTTCATCTAGGCGACCATTCAGAAAGGCGGTTTTGACATCCATTTGCCAAATCTCATAGTCATAGTAGGCAGCTATGGCTATAAGAATCCTAATAGCCTTAATGTCGGCCACAGGAGAAAAGGTCTCCTCATAGTCAACACCGTATGTTTGGGTAAAGCCTTTAGCTACCAAACGAGCCTTATAGGTGTGTACATTGCCATCCATGTCAGTCTTTTTCTTAAATAGCCACTTACACCCAACTACCTTAGCATTGGGTGGAAGGTCTACTTCAGTCCAGACTTGATTATCCTTCATGGATTGCATTTCCCCATCCATGGCAGTCTGCCATTTTTCCTTTTCAGGACTAATGATGGCAGCTCTATAGCTAGTTGGCTCATCAGTTTGATCCAATAGTATAGTTTCCTCATCATCTATGTTCAAACATAGACGCTTAGGAGCCTTTGCAGATCTTGAAGATCTACGGACGGGTACCACTTCAACTTCAGGTGGAGGACCTAAACTTTCTGGTTCCACAGGAAGTGTGTTAGTGCTTTCAGAAGGTGAAGTATCTTCATGATCATTTTCAAGATCATATGCCCTCCCACTGATTTCTTGAGATATTAGATTATCTTCAAGAAAATCACCGTACCTAGCCACGATGACCTTATTTTCAGGTGGGAAGTAAAAGTAGTAACCCTTCGTTTCCTTAGGGTATCCTACGAAGATACACTTAACAGATCTTTGTTGGAGTTTATCAGGTGAGTCACGTTTAACAAACGCCTCACAACCCCAGACCTTTAAGTAAGAAAAGTTGGGAGCTTTTCCAGTCCATACTTCATATGGAGTCTTATCAACCTTCTTAGTTGGAATCCTATTCAACACGTGAACAGCCGTTTCAAGAGCATAATCCCAAAAGGATAAGGGAAGAGTTGTAAGATTAAACATGGATCGTACCATATCTAACAAAGTACGATTTCTCCTTTCAGATACACCATTTTGTTGTGGCGTATAAGGAGAAGTGAGTTGTTGCACAATGCCACACTCACCCAGATAATCCTTAAACTCTTGGCTTAAGTACTCACCACCATGATCGGATCGAAGTGCCTTAATCTTCTTTCCGAGTTGTAATTCTACTTCATTTTTAAAGACCTTGAATGTCTCAAAGACTTCATGTTTATGTTTAAGTAAATAAACATAACCATAACGACTATAGTCATCCGTGAAGGTCAAGAAGTAGACAGCACCACGTTTAGACACATGTCTAAGTGGACCACACACATCCGTGTGTATCAATCCAAGTAGATCCGAAGCCTTCTCCATATTGCTATGGAAAGGTTTCTTTGTCATCTTTCCAGATATGCAAGATTCGCATTTATCAACTGAATCATCATTGATATTAGGTAAAAGCCCATCGTGTTGCAGCTTTTCCATGCGATTCTTGCCTATGTGGGCAAGACGGCAGTGCCATAAATAAGACGAGTCCAAGTTAGACTTGACTCTCTTATTCCCGATGCTATACATAGAATTATTTTTATTGGATACATGGTTATCCATGTCAATTTCAAACACACCATTTAATGAAATAGCATTAAAGTAAAAAACAGAATTTAGAGAAACAGAAATTCCATTATCATTAAAAGTATGCTTAAAACCCAAATCCAATAACAAAGAAACTGAAACGACACCTCTAACAATAGAAGGTGCGTAATGACAATTGTCTAAAACCAAAATTAAACCAGATGGTAAAACTAGCTCAAAAGTCCCTATGGCTTCTACTGCTGCACGTATTCCATTTCCCACGTACAAGTAGCATTCCCCATAGTTCAGCTTCTTTGCTCCTCTAAGCCCCTGCGATGTATTACAAATGTGAGTACCACATCCTGTATCATATATCCAGGCATTTTGCTTACGAGGAAAAGAAAATAATTCAACCATAAAAATACCTGAAGTGCTGGCGCCCTGCCCAGCCTTGGCATTCTTATTTTTGCGACACTCTTCAAGCAACAATGGACAGTCACGCTTCCAGTGTCCAGGAGTGTTACAGTGGTGACAAGCAGCCGCATCCTTCTTGGGATAATCCTTCTTGGGAGGAGGATTCTGCTTCTTCGGCTTTTGCTGATAGGTCACAATCTGCTTGCCCTTGTCAGCTTTGCCTTTTCCTTTCTTGTTCACATGTTTCGGTTTACCGGGCTTAGCTACTCTACCACCTCTTATTGCCATAACAGCAGGTGTAGGAGCTTTCTTTGTGAGGGACTTCTCATGCTCAATAAGCATTGCATGCAATTCAGAAAATGTCTTCCCCTTGCAATGCATGTTAAAGTTGCGCACAAAATCACCATATAATTCCTCATTGAGGGATTTGTTGATGAGGCCAACTTTAACGTCTTCCACAAACCCACAATTAAGTTCATCTAGTTGGTCAAGATAACTTTTTACTTTAAGTGCATGATCACTTACGGGTGTTGTGGCATCCTGCTTACACTTGCCCAAGTTGTCAAGTATATCATACAATTCAGCCATTGGTGATTTCTGAAACATACGTGTCAGTTCATCAATCATGTTTTTCGGGCTATAATTCTCAAACTGTTTGACCAGTTGATCATCCATCCCCGATAGCATGAGACAGGCCGCATCATTGTGCCTGTCATAGGTTTCATTGTACTTTCTAAGTATTTCATTAGAAGAGTTTGCAGGAGGAGCTTCTTCAAGAACCTCAGTAAGACAATTATAACGTTTGGCAATCCTAAGAACAAGCCTTAGATTTCGATACCAAGCGTTAAAATTCTTAGTCCCAGTCAGTTTTTCCTTTTCAAGCATCATCTTGAAACAGGAAGTCATGTTTGACGAGTTTCCGGGTTGGGCCATTTCTACAGAAAAAGTTCAAAAGTTAGTACTTTCGATAATAAACATTTCAAGAAAATTAAACACCCATTGGTTTAAAAAACCATTTAATTTTCTATAAAAACTAGGATCCTAATTGACGCCGTTTCATTACATCAGCTTTGGCTGCTAGTAATAAAAGTGCTCAATAAGGTACGGGATCACCCAATTGCCAATGTCAAATTGCAATTCCTAGAAATCTTGGGACTTACATTTATTTTGCCAACATCAGTTGCAAAATGTAAGCATGTTTCATCCCCAATTCTTTATGTCTTGGCGCCGTTCCATTACATCAGCTTTGGCTGCTAGTAATGAAAGTGCCCAATTAAGTTAACCAACTTAAGAAACTGTAAATTGACGTCGGTTTATTGCATTCAGCTTTGGCTGCTAGCAATAAAGTACTCAATTTTACCCTTAGATGACCACCCTTTGAACATCAACATTCAGCTTTGGCTGCTAGTGATGTAGGATGAAACCTTAGGTGTTTCTTTTTGTAGTTGGGTGACATATAACTTAAATTTATAGGGTAATAAAATTTTGATGTGTTAAATCAAAAAATATGTACAAAGATGTCATGCATTCATCTTTGTAGCATATATGTTTTCAAAAACAAAACCATTTACTTATTCGTAGCTCAAATTATCAAATCTTTTAATTGAGGCGTTGAATAAATTACAACATTGCCTTAAGATGCTTCGTATTAGTTGTGGTGTACTTGGTAAGTCTAAAATTGACGCACAGGCGGGCGTAGGGACGACAGCCGCCGAAGCTGGTTAAAACCGTGCCCCTCTAAGGTCACAATTTAATGCGAACCAACTAGAACCCACTTTTTAGTTTGTCAATTTTAGGTCCGCCGCTTCGACCACTTAATACAGTCGCAATCAATCAACTAAAAGAATATAATTTTCTTGCTAAAACAATTAATGTAGTAAATTTATTATTGCTAGTCTCGCCTGGGAGCAAATTACCGTGCGAAGCGAACCACTGTCGGCACATAAGACTTGGCAATAATTAAAATTACTACAAAGGTTTCATAGTTATTAGTCTTATTTATTTTATTATGAAAAATTACCCTCTTTTGTAGTTTACAATCCATCATAATATAAAACACAAAAGATCAAGTAATTCACAAAATAAATAAACACATAATAACAAACATATGATCATCCACGATATCATATAGCCACATGCAAACCTTTTTCAATAAATCCTATTATTAATTCTATGTGTAATTTTAAATGTATGTAACTAACAAAACTCCCATTGGTTTTCGAGCTCATTGTACCCAATGGACCACAGCACCAAATAAATTTGGCCGCGTAAGTTTTAGTTAGTTAGATACCACATTGCACATAACTTTTTAATTAATATATTGAGGTCTTCCCCAATTTTAGATTTATTTAAAACATGTAGCAAATAATTCATACAAATCGTCCCATACATCAAACCATGACAAAACATGCAAGATTTTGTCATGGATACCATATTAACACATAATCATGCAATCCATATTAATATGTTAATATTTAGTACGTATTTAATTAATTGGTGACATCACATAGTATTCACAAATTAATCCCTAAAAATTTTTCCATGCATAATCTAGGGTTTCTAACAAGTTTTAATGAAAACTAACATAAACCCTAACTCATTAATAGTGGATCGATCCACATATATAAAATTAGGGTTTCAAAATAAAAACCCTAGAAAATTAAATGCATGTATCTAATAAAGATCCAATTTTTAGGTTTTAGTAATTAATTACAAGTTCTAAACGAGGCTCATGATGCCACTGTTGGAATATGTGAACTATTAAAATCATAAACACATAAAACATCACAAAGCACGCAGCGGAAAATCTAATGAACATGTAATTAATTAACTTAAATAAATACGTACCTTAATCGCGTAATCAATCAAGAACAACAAGAA
This sequence comes from Artemisia tridentata subsp. tridentata, assembly GCA_021014915.2. Taxonomy (NCBI): domain Eukaryota; kingdom Viridiplantae; phylum Streptophyta; class Magnoliopsida; order Asterales; family Asteraceae; genus Artemisia; species Artemisia tridentata. The sequence continues at coordinate 367,748,187 of CP139507.1, forward strand.
CCCTAATTTGGGTTATGAATATGTCGAACCAAACAAGGTAAAACCACCAAGAATCACAAGCTAAAATAAGCTTGTCACTCGTTCTTGTACACACGCGATAGTAGCGTTCCAATGGGAAAGCTAGGTTCAAGATCACTAACAAACCAAACACTTTGTTGCAACACTTGAATCGCCAAGTTCTAATGAACTTAAAAAGAGGGTCGATCAAGGTATAGCAAAAAGGAGAAAAGAAGAGAAGTTTGGCTAGAGTTAGGGATACTTGATTAGGTGAAAATCAAAACAAGTGAATTTGTATTTATAGGCAAAACCTAAAAACACAAACTTGTTCCCTAAGCTTCTTCCAAAACCGACCCACCCATACAATGGGTCAATCGGCAGCCCAAACAATCCCTTGTGGGTTTCTAGATCCTTCTTTTCACTTTTAGTCCTTTAACGGTCGTTATCTTTAACACCGTTAAGTACTAACCGTCGTTAAGTGTTATTAGTGAAATGAATAAATAAATATAAATATAAAATGTATATTTAATTATTCAAACCAATGGAACTCTCACGTATTGTGTGCAATCCCGAGTCTCGGGTTCGAAACCGGACATACAAATATTAATTTCATTATACACAAAACTAACAGATTCAAGAATGATGACTAATTAAATCCACAAATACTGATGATAATTTGATGTTTTCATTATGGGTGATATAGAATATACACACTAAATGTCTAGTACCCACTGATGGTGACAAATTATGCATATACATGGCCACCACCAACATGTTCTGATCTTTCAATAACTCACATAGCATCATATATATATATCCCTTTTCGACACATCATGTAAAATATACTACTATATGCATCAACAGCTGTACTACTATCCATGCATCATAAAGACAAATTATTGATTACTAATATCAATCATTAACAATTCCATTATCTTAATATAATATAATGGTGTGTTTGTTTCGTTAATATGTTTTAGGTCTGAATCTGACTACCACATCTTATCAGTAAAAGGTGGTTAGAAAGTCTAAATCTGAACGAAATAATGTTGTTTGTTTTTTTATAATTGTCCGAATGATTTTAAGTGCTCGTTTCTGCAATTTATTTAAGTAACTTATGTAAATATAAAACAAGACTTTTTATCATAAATATAACATAGTTAATAAACCATCAAATATATTATATTAACAGGAGTCTTTAATCTCTTATCGAATAAAAGGGAGTAAGACAAGTCCCCCACCTCTTACTGAGTAAGATGTTATATGTCTAACTGGGTCTGACTCAAAAGAAAAAAAAAAAAAAAAAAGCAAAACGTCTGACCATCTCTTACTGGTAATAGTAGGAGGGCTGGTAAGATTTAAAAAAAAAAAAAAAAAAAAAAAAAAAAAAAAAAAAAAAAAAAACTTAAACTTCATTCAATTACATAAGTTAAAAAGAAGAAACAGTTGAGCACCCAATAATATATGCACAAACAATATCACCTTAGAAATGGTGGACCTATTTTAATTATCACATTTATCAATCATACTGATGATCTTACATCATCATGATAGAGATATTAATAATGTCTTGTCTTCAATTTTTGCGGTTTTTTTCCAAGATTTTTTTTCTAGGAAAACATGAGCTTATTCAAGAAAACCAGTTCTCGTCAAGACAGCATTTCTTACCCTACTGAGATCTCTGCCTTTAAGCGTTCTTCCAGCGCCTTCACAGACCGAAAACGAGGAAATTTGACTCCTGGCATACTTCTGTGCAATCCATTCATGTGGAGGCATCATGCCCCCATCATCATCATCATCGTCATAATCATGACCATAATCATTACCATAATCAAGAAATGCAGAATTCTGTGATGAACTGTTTGACTTTCCGTAGATTTTGGACCAATCAGGAACTTTGACAGGTGCTGATTGTCTTCGAGAAATCCGAGATTCTGTGTCCGGATTGGTGGTACTATGCCTAGGAATCATTCTGGCTGCACTTGATATAGAGTTGGTTCTTGAAGTCAGACTAGAAGATGATCCTCCTTTTGACTTCAAAGATTTTGTGTCGACATCATTTCTTCCATTATAAACAGACCATACATCAGTTTCTTGAAGTTCTTCAATTCCAATCATGGATGACCATCCACTGCTTCCTCTTCTGTACATACCATATTCGTCATCCATTTCTACCCCTACAAACTTCAAATTTCAAAACATATATTAATATTTAGCGAATCTAGATGAAAAATATTATCAAGAAAATTAAGGAATAACAGCTAATCTACCTTTTGGGACAGAAATGCTCTAGAACTATATATATAGTCAGGTGGATTTTAAGAAAGAAGGTTGCAGTTTACGATCTTTCTACCCTTTTTCTACATTAAAGCATATAAACATTGGAGTTAATAAGAAAAGGGGTGCAGTTGTAGTGGAAATCTTGAAATGTATTATACTTTATAGGCTTACTATCAAATAAAGAAAAACAAAAAAGATGAAACTGAGCTATCTGAAGTCCTGATCTATTGTTCACGAACCACGAGTGCCCATGTTCTTTCAACTATTTCAAATGAAATGACCCGACTTTAACAAAGACTTAACGTTTAAAGAGGAGTAATAAAGTTTTTTAGCAGAAGTTCTGTAAAAAAAACCCAAAGAGAAAAACACGTGAAGTTTCGCTTAAAGAATGACGAGAAGTTAAATTTCAAAATATTTTATCTTCCAACAGACGTGGAAAACTTCATTTTCGCCTCTTCCTCTGACGCCTCGTGCAGATTATGTTGAGAGTAAAATAATGAAGAGTACAGAAGTAGTCTCAATACCCTTTCATAGTTCTTTTATAAGATTAAGGTATTCTATTATTGGACTTTAAGGGTAATATCTTTGATAATATATTTTAATAGTCCACTTGTTCCATGTAAGTCCAGTGCATCTTTATTGCGTATGTTGCCATTTATGACCGCTCATAAACTTCTAAAAAACTATTTTGACAGTGATGACCAAAAGAGGAACAACGATTGTAGATATTTATTATAAAAATAATGCTCCATGTTCCATTGAAGCATAAGACGTAGTTTTGCGACCCATAGGTTGCATAAGCACGTCTACATTCATGATCTAATGTCAAGAAAAGCAGGTAGCTAGAAACGTGTCGTTTTTGTAATTTGGATTTGCATAGAGGTGGAAGTCAAACGAACAACAAGCTGCGCCGCTAGCTTTTTTTAAATTGCAAAACTAATTCTTTTAAAAACAACATTTTTAGATCTAGGTGTCATAAAATTACAATGCATAACTCGTTGGCCTCTGATGAGAAGCTCTAATTGATTTCATATATGCCCGCAATTGGTTTGATTGGACATATATAGGGACAAAAGATATCGAAAACCAATCAGCTCTTTGATGATAATGGAGCCGTCATTCTATGTATTTGGCCAAACAAACGTTGTAAAAACCAATGAGTTCTTTGCCGCTTTTTTAACAAATTTCAACCGTTGAAGATGACTTTAGGAAAAAAGAGAGTGAGATAATATAAACAAAGAGAAAAGAAGGTGTTTTGGACTTTACCGTGGTTATGTCCTATATACAGTTGGTGGCTGCCGTCAAAGGACGAAATGGGACCCAAACCTTAAGAAATGCATTAAGTTTATTGGAGTGATGATATATAATCGATAATGGGTCCCCTTAAACAGCTATATACTGTAAATAAAATTTCATAAAGTAGTAATCAATGCTATTTGTTTAAGTCACTAAAGTGGTATCCCATTGCGTTGGAACCTCTTTTCAGTGCCAGCACTTCTAATTACTGTATCATAAACCCGTCAATTCCTGAGTGAGAATACTATTTTTAGTTTTTACAGTGTGATAGTCATAGAAGTGCCAACATCTCGTACTTGGCTTTTCTTATGCTTATAGTAACCTTCATTCTCCTCAATACCAAAACAAAGCAATTGTTTTGCAAGAATGAGCAATTACAGACAACTAAAAGAGATATAGATGTAAAGAGAAAGGATAATATATAAGAAAGGCCGCCAACTATTCAATTATGTCATTAAGGCTACCCAACTACTGTAACTACTATATAGGTCACCAGATACGCATCTGCTTTGTTGATACCAAATCTGGCGAAAAACACATATACGAATTTTGAAGGAACAAAAGCACACTTGATTCCTTGTTCTATTTTGTAAAACAAATAATTGCAAAACGATAGCATTTTCTTCTATTATATTTGGCATAAATGAAACGCTTGATAGACTATGGCAGTCTTTATTTTTGAAAGGTTTTTATAACTTGTGCGATAGGGGCACAAGTTAAGCACACTAAAAGTACACAAGGGCCCACGAAAAAGTACACAGGAACCTACATAAAAATGTACTTTTATGTGGGTCCCTATGTACTTTTGGTGTATTTTTAGTGTGCTTAACTTGTGCCCTTATGACACAAGTTAGAAAAACCCATTTTTGAAAGGCTAGGTAGCTTATAAAAAAGTTTAAAAAGTTGGTTATTGTGATGAAAAAAAGTTGAATAACTAGGTGGCATTCTTATACACCATTCCCTAAAAGAACCATCATAACTGCATTTATTATCCATGATTGTTCATTTCTGCGAGGTGTATCTTTTTCAGAGATCGCGTTAAATAAGCGTTTTTTAATAAAATGTTTTGTAAAACATAAAATCCTTTATTTCCCGGCTTAACAAGGAAAATTACAAAACAAATTTTAGTTGTTTTCCTTTGTAACCCCCAACTCTCCCTCCCCTTCTTCAAAATAGAAATATAAACATCAACTAAACGCGTTTTCTATACTTTCAAGTGTTTTGTGGAGATAAATTTCCCTTCCAAACAAAACTAGAGATAAAAAACAAGAGAATTTTTTTTCCAACTAAACGCACCTTATGTACGTTGTTTTCTTCGTTTGGCTGCATAAAATGGACCTTTTAGGTAAAGATTAATAGTCTTAAGCCCACTTGTTCCACATAAGTCCAACGCATGTTTGTTTTTTTTATTCTGGCTTTACTGTGGATCTACAGCTAAACCATTGTTTTCATCCTCAGCCCCATTATTATGAAGAAACAGTCGATGGAAACAGTCAATGTTGGAGTGTGCTTAATATGACCACTTACTTAATAATGAAAATATATATTATGAAGAAAGCAATGCAAGAAGCAGGATTCTCTCGATTTACATTCCAATTTATGAGAACCCTTCTAGAGAAGTTGCAATGAAATGTTTGCGCAGGTTAAGGACAGAAATGGGCAATGATGTCACACACCGTTAAAGATGGAACATGTTCACAGGGGTTAGCACTTAGCAAAAGGCCGGAACCTCACAATTTAGCTTCCATGCATTTTCCAGGCTTTCTGACCATCAATAACCATCTAGGGTGCAGTTAATTTTCTAACTTTCAAATAGCCTGTGGTTGACAACTTGACATACTTCCTGAACTTGCGCAAGGCCTGATTGAAACGTATGACCCGCATTTCTTAAAATAGGCTTCTCTAATCTGATCTATGTTAGTATAGTTCTCTATAGCAGTTTTGAGCTTGGTAAATTTCCAGAAAATTAAATAGAAGGTTCCAAGTCCACCATTGTAGCTAAAAAACAAAGATAATCTTACTGTCCTTTGAGTAGGCAAAACTGCATATATGGCCACCTTCATTTAGCCAAACCATCAAGCATTTGTAATCATCTCTCTAGTGTACTACAACTTCTCTAATATCTGCCTAAAATCTCAAGATCAACTCACTCAAACTTCATATAACTGACAAATAACTATGAAAAACACGTTCTCTTTGTTATCTAGTTCACATGCTTAGTTCGAAATATTTGTACAATTTATATGGTACATATGACTATTCTCTCGAAAGTAACAATACAATGTAACATGCACAAAGTGCTAGAGTACATAAGCAAAGGTATACAGACAAAAATCATTAAAACTTTTGCAATCTTTTACTATCAGTACCTACTAAATGCGTAAATTTTTGCTCATCTGCGCTGCAAGCGCAGCTGACTTTGCACTGGTACTTGTTGTTACCCACTCTCGCTCTGCCCTTCGTTGTCTCTGTCTAGCATTTTTAGCTCGTTTTGGTGCTAATCTAGCATCTCTTTCAACAAATGCGAGTCTAAATCTCTCAGCAATTGGCAATTCAACTGAGTTCAAAGAAGGTGAAGTTGTCTTAAGCCTAGATCCTGGAACTACCCAAGTGTTTGGGTCAATTTCTTCCACAACAAAATCATCCAAAGCTATACCAGGTAATGCATGCCTAGGGATATCAATCCCTTTGTGGCCAAAGAGTGATGGTTTAGGATTCACTATAATACGTGGGCATTCTGTTGATAGAGTCTCCAACGAATCTTTATCAACTTTTGGCTGCAAGATAAGCAAAAACAACTGTAAATAATTCAAACAAAAGCACAAGTCATTAAGGGAAAATTGCAAAAGTAACTGATGATCAAAGTCAAGAGGGTCGGGTAACGGGTCACAGTAGGTAATTTTTGTAACGCATCACACTTTTTGTCCAAAGGTAGGCAGGTCAGGTAACCGGTCACAATGGGTCATTTTTGTACATGTCAAACAGGATGGCCCGAAACACTTCTTGTCCAAAGGAGTTGCATCCTTCAATAATAGTATTTCTTTAAATAAAATTGATTTAGGAGGTTTTGTGCATTAAAATACACTTTCCACCCATTTGGTTTCTTTTAGCTGATTTCTATGATTTAACCAGGTTGACCCGGGATATAAAACATAACCCGAATCTACTCAGTCATAAGTAACTAGGTTGAAACAGCCACCTCTAATAAACGATAAAAAAAAAAGAGCATGTGAAGAATCATTATATATGTGAATGCATACCCATACGAGCCAACGTAACGACTGTGTTCCATGTACGATTTCTGTGGCATCAAGTTCCTCCCATGAATCCCCAGCAACATCATTCAATGTTGGTTTCAAGATGCTTATAGACCTGCGCGCAGTGTGTTCACTCCTTGGACATCCTCTGCAATATTAACTGCGTTCATAGCCCGTTATGAGGTATAGCAAACCCAACATATTGGGTTGTTCATCTTGTGGCACTTAAGTCCAAACTTTCAATGTATGCCACTTCTAAAGGATTTAAGGTGAAAAGGGAATATATACGAAACGTACCCCCATCTCAATATTTCAAGACACAGACAATGCTTCACAAGTTCCGAAACACCAAATGATGTGATTTTGCTGCAACGACTGCATATTACAAGCAATAAATATACTGTCAAGTTATAGTATTGCATATGCACCCATCATACTAATAACATTATTTCACATTTGTACCTTATGTCCACGGCTCTCACATTTCTGCAAATCTCGATCACCTTTGACAAGCCAATATCAGAGACTTCCGAATCCGACAAATCGAGAATTTCCCATGAGCTCTCTGCCAATGCAACGATCACGTCATCATTTAGCAACTTTCTTCTTCTTGCAATGGCTGCTATGGCCATCTGATATATTGGCCATTCATTTAACGAACTCAGACTAAAACACGTAAGTTATAATAAAGAAATACAATCAAGTATCTATGACTAGCATGTTAAGCCAGTTTTTTTGGAAAAGGGAAGATTAAAGACAATGATGTCAGCAGTACCAAACTATACATACCAACAAACTGAACACTAGAATCTAACCCTGAGACTCTACTAAATAGACCACAACCATGTAATTGATCATCAGTCACATCTGACTTTAAAAATGTTGATAAACGGGGCTCAATAGCGTTTAAACCAAGTAGACTATGAAAAGTACATAACTTCTTCATCTTTTACTAAAGGCGTTCCAGTTATAACAGGGGCGATCACTGTGATGTGCCAATTGTACGAAATAAATATACAAACTTAACAAGAATCCTAATATGCACATATGGCTATAATGCAAATGGATCATTCTCATCTTGATAAAGAAGTTAAGTTTTAAATGAAAACTCTAGCATCTAAAGACACAACACATGTATTCAGTTATGAGGCAATAATCTCAAAAATAGCTACCTTTATATCTGGCGGAAAACTGGTTAAATCGTCCAAATCATCAATGATATCCTCGAGATGTTTGCCTATGATTCCAAGACACAAGCTTACCAAAGCCGGAGGCTTTCTTTTCTTTAAGGGTGACCCTGTAACATCACAGCACATATCATACTCCTATCTCGACGTCATTTCTACTTGTTTTCAAATACAAACTTGACCATTGATTAGAAATCAAATGTTTGAAAGCCAATGTTTGGATTAAGGTATTGTATGGGCTTATCAGCTTATTGATATTGGGAAAAGCTGATAAGCTCTCCTTTTTTTTTTAAGCTTTACGCGCTTATCAATATACAATTATGGCTTTTAAAAGCCATAAAGTCAAGATGGTAAGCTAATAAAGCTAAAAAAAAGGTGAGCTTATCGGCTTTTCCAAATCTCGATAAGCTAACAAGCCCATACAATAAGCTAATCAAAACAACCTAAAACTGTTGTTATGATGAAATACAATATTTCAATATCAGTAACTTAATAATAATAGTAATATAAAAAACTTACAGGATGAGTGCAGTGAATGATTAGAATAAATCTTGCTAGGGTTTTTTGAACTGTGATTAAAATCGTTATTTTTAACGGATTTCTGTATTGATTCCAAACGTTTTCCTTTATCCATAAATCTAATCGGAGCTCCGGCAATATTTCCGGTAGTGATTTTATTTTGGCTTATTTCCGACACCAAAATTGACAGGTTTTTACTAGACAAAATGACAAAAATATTTTATTTTAGCGGATCGACATGTGATTCGATTGACCATTCGATCGCTCCCCCTTACTGCGAGTAGCCTAACATTACTGTAAGAGCATTCCCGACCGTAACACAGTTTTAAACTTTAACACACTGCTACATCAGTTTTAACACACTCACCTTTAACTCAGCTTTAACACATCCAACCATAACTCACCTTTAACACACCTATAACACCAATTTACAAATTAACCCCTTAACTATTTCATTCATTCAACAACCTAATATTTTATTAATAAACTTAAAAATTCAATACAAAAAAATTAAGTCCGAACAACCTATACCCAAAATAAAAATCATCCCATCCATAGTTGATACAATATTCGGATAATAATTTTGGTTCACATCAATTCCATACCCCAAAATTTCGTGGGCAACTAACATATTATACCAAAAAATTTCGGATAGGCCCAATGTCAGTTAAATTGCCGTATATAAGCCCAAGAGTTAATAAACAATTTAACCCAAATTTTCCTCTACCACAAACACAGTCGCCTCTTACTCCTTCCTCCTTATCTCTCCATGAGAACGCAACAACTCACATACCATATCATCATTTCTCAATCCGATTATCTTCTCTGATCATATCATCTTCCAAGGGGTTAGAAATGATTTTATTTATTTATTTATTTATTTATTCATTTATTATAAAGCACCTTAACGCAGCGTTAAGGGGTTAACTCACACCCTCAACGCTGCGTTAACGCAGCACCCCTCCAACGTATAACGCCACTTTAATGCAGCATTTAGGACCTTTAACGCAAGCTTAACGCTCCCGTTGGGAGTGCTCTAACACGAGGCATTCTTGATCCCAGTTGAACACTTAATCGAATTCCCTTAGCTTGTAAAGGTTTAGTGATACTAGATAAATCTAGCACAACTATTGTAGAAACTGTGTTTGAGTGTATCTAGTACTTGATATTAAGAATAACTCTTTGATGTAACAGTAAACATAAGAACAAAACAGATTGACAAACAAATCAAACGGCCTCAATATTATTAAAGAATAATACGAATACTCTTCCTAGTATTAGGGTTACAAAACCTTGAAGCTATAAACTCTATATAGAATTACGTATCTAACTCTATGCCCTAGGACATCCTTTTATAGACTAAGGAGTCCTAGTCGGCTTACAATAACTTTCTCTTCAAGATAAATCTATCTAAATATTTTCTATAATTATCTAACCGACTTTACATGTATATCTCATAAACAGTCTTAACTAAAACATCTAACAGTTGTAATTAACACTAACAGTTGTAATCTTGACATTAGCAGCAGAAACCTTGCACTTAGCCTTGAGTAGTATTAACTTTGTACTAGCAGCACTAAGTTTGTACCGGCAGCATTAACATACTTAGTATATATTCTTTGTAGTTCTTCAGCAGTACTAACTTTGTAAGAGCAGTCTTATCATTACACTGGCAGCACTAAACACTTAGCATATTCTTCATTAAAGCACATGAGCAATTGTAAATCCTTAGAGCAGTAGTAACATTAAGATGAGCATCATCAACAACAAGAAGCTTTATTCCCAACAATCCTCCCCTAAAATTGATATTTTCTCCTAAAATCATCAAGTTTCTTCAATCAAAGCTTCATGATCACTTGGAGGATGCTTCCAAACACTTCACTTCCTCATCTTCTGCTGTATGATGAACCAAAGAAGCTCATTTACCATTTCATTGTCATGCTCAATTGCAAGCTTCTCATTCAACATCATTGTTATTGTAGAGAGTGATAAGAGATATTTCTTTTCCACCAACATGTAAATCTGAAGTCCTCCCATTGCCAAGGTATGAACTCCACAGGAGTCATATAGCTTCCAAAACAATACTTTATTTCCATACTGAGCTCTCCAGACTTCATCTTCACAATGTGGTTCGAACATTACTTTCAAATCTCCCCATAAAACTCTGTCATAAGTATCAGTTGGCCTTATTGATCCATACTTATCCTTAACCAACTTCCACAGAGTCTCTAAATACTCTCTATCAAAACTTTTTAACATATGCCCAAAGGTGATAAACATCTGGGATTTTCTATCAGCTCTTATTATCTCCCAATATGTTTTCTTTCCCTTTTTATGAATCTTCCAATCAACAATGCTAGGAGGCTTTGTAGCCAAAGGTTCAACATCTATAGGTATTTGCTCATCATCTTAAACAAGTACCATGTATTATTTTAGATCATCTGTACCTTTGTCATCACTATCCTTTTGCTCCTTTTGCTAATCAACCTTTTGATCCACTCTTTGCTCATCCAACTTTTGTTTCTTAGACATCTCTTGCTCTAACTCTGCTCCTACTCTCTTAGAACTTCCAACTACCTCTTTGTCCATATCAATTAATGTGTTAACCCTTTTGAATACCTTGTCAAAAACTTCTTGAACCTTTTCAAAACTCATATTCTTCAATTGACTAGGCTTCCAGTTATCCATATTCTTCAAATAAGTACACATTATTGATCTTTGTTGAGCCTTGGTGGGTTGTTTATTCCTTTTTGCTTCTGCCCTCTTTTGTGCAAAGAACTTTCTCTGTTTCTCTAAGAGCTCTATAAACAATTTATCTTTTTCCTCCATGGATAACTCTTCCTGTTCTTTTTGCAACATCCTCTGAGCTAATAGATGATCAGCCTCACATTTAGCTTCAATATCATCCCATGTGTTTAGAAGCTCAATGCTGGATTTTTCTTGTTGAGCTGCAAGCCTTGCTTCTTCATCATATTCTTCTTGTAATAACCTAGCATCTTCTTTATCAGATAAGAGTTGTTCTTTCTTGCTCAGAGGCTTTACCATAGGCTCTTCCATCAATACACTCTTTCTTTTTCCCTGATATTGTTGTTGATCCGTTGTTGTTGTTGTTGTTGATTGAGCTGATTCACTGATGATTACCCCTTTTGCCTTGGGTCTTGTGCTCTTTAACTCCTTAAGTGCTTGGGCTATTGTGATTTCTTGAACAGTTATTGTAGTTGTGGCAGCAGTAGTAACTTCTGGCTCAGCAGTACTAACTTCAACACTGGCAGTATTAACTTGATCACCAACAACAGAAACTTGAGCAACATTAACATCAAACTTAGCAGCATTGTCTAACTCATCATTCACATTTTTAGCATCATTTTCAACAACAAATTCAACTCCTTCATCCATAACCATCTCTTCATCCTCCCCTGTTTGGAGGCATTCTCCCCTAAACTTTGTTCACCATCAGAGGATTTCACTTTTGCCGCAATACCAACTTTAAACAACCTCTTCAGTTTGTGAGTTCTTGACTTCTTTCCCTTTTCAAGCATCCTTACCCTCTGGTTCAAATGTGTGATCTCCTTCTGTTGAGAGCAAGTAAGTTTCTTCAAGTCAAGAACCTCTTTTTGCAAATTTGTACAAAGATCCATCAATTCCTTTAGTTCCATTCTACCCTCATCACTTCGGAGTGTGTTACCTCTCCCGAGTGGTGAATCATTGGGTATGTTAGACACAGTCTCAAACCCAGTTTGAGCATCTGTGTCCCCATGGTCTCTTGGCGCCTGGGACCACTACCTGAACTAGTTCTTGGGGAACTTGGTTCATTAAGTGTTGCCTTGGTTCGGGTCTTACTGATGTTACCACTGACCTGCTCTGCTTCTAAGCTAGAAGCAGTAGTGGCAGCGCTTACCAAACTGTCATCCTCCTCCTCATTGACAGCCTCATCTGCAACCATACTAGGAACACTAGACTAAGGTATCCGAGTGCCCTTTTTCTTTGTCTTCCTAGGTTGTTTTTGGGTCTTTTGTTGTTGGGAGGTTGATGATGGCAAAATTGTAGGTGTGTGTTAGCCTGTTAGGTATCAGTGGGGATTTCTAAACCTTCACCATGATTTTGTTGATGGTTCTGCCCCAACATTGTTTGAAACAATGGTGTGACAGTCCCTGAAAAGCCTTTACCTATTCTTTTCATGTTACTAAAAATCTTTTTGGTGTGAGAAGGTGCATGATAAATTCTCTTATGAGTGACCTTCTCAGAAAATTGTTTGTCCATGAAAAGTTGCAAAAACCTTGGATATAAAATTTACCAGACAAATTATTCAAGTTCTTAACCATACTATCAAAAATCAATTTAGAAAAATTAAAATTTTGATTTGTAGCTAAGCAGATTATGGCAGAGGCAATATTACTGCTTGTTAGTTTTGTGGACATTATTTTAGTAGTCGTATGTTAGGATCGAACTCGAGATCACGGGATTGCACACTTTACGTATGAGAACTTGATGCGTGCGTGAGAGTGCTCTAATTTATACCCACGGTATGTCGTTGTGGTTTTAGCAGTATTCAAGTTTTAAATTTATATTTAGCCGACTTATCAATAACACACACACTTTAACGAGCAGTGTACCCGGTCAGTATGAATATAATGGTAAGTAGAGTGTCGATCACTAAGAGTGGAACGTATTATCTAGTTATTCTAATCAGTATTTTAATATCTTAAGTTAGCTATACAACCTAATCTAACGCAAGGGGGTTCAGTCTGAGATACTGGCACGATTTGGTTGCAATTAAATAATAAACTAAACTAATAGGCACGAATCAGCGAATAGCACACACGTACACAGATAAATACTCGAGACAATAAGAAGGCCTGTCCTGATAGTTAAGTAGCTTGTCACTTGTTTTATTGCTAGTTTTATATGAAGTGTATAGTTCGATGCAACGCACCGAGATTAAGTCCTTTCTCGTTGGTTCTAATCTTATCGGCGAGTAAACCCTTAATGATTACTTATGACTATCCTATTTATCTTTCTTCCTACTTTTCTACAGACGATAGAATGCATAGGCGATCTAATAAATAGGCGAGGGCAGAGGCATGGCGACCCGATCAACGCTCAGCTAGACACAGAGGTTATCAATGCACTAATAAAAGTCACCAAAGACATCAACATATAAACTTTAATTAATGGGAAAGCAGTTTTAAGGGAGTGCAACCTTTCCGTTGTCACGTTACACAAGCCACCAATCCTGATGAATTAAAGTTTACTAATACAATAAAACAAAACTACTTAATGAATTAAATACATGCAGGACCTTCTTACAGCTCTTGTATCTTCGTTCAAGGTGTGTCTTGTGCTGCTATCTCGACTGAATTCGTCCTAGGGTTTCTGTACTTCTAAAACTGTCGAACTCTTTCTCTCGTCTGACTTTGGGGTATTTATAGTTTCTGTCTGAGGGTAAGATGCGGCGCATTGACTTAACTTCGCGTGGGGTCCAAGATTAATATATTCAGGAATATTCGTACACCGCCAGAAGATGCGGCGTAACTCCATTTATAGATGCGGCGCATGTCCTCTTGTATCTTGGATCGTATCTTGTGAAATCTTGATAGTGATGCGCCGTATGTAATAAGTAAGATGCGGCGTATCTGGAGCAGAATGTCTTGATCTTGTACATTTCAGTAGACTCTTAACTTCTTGCTTGTTTTGCTCCATAATTAGTCCAAAATCGCCAAGTTTCACCAAATGCTTGTTTTTACCTGAGAATTACAAAAGTAAACATTAACGTATCGATTCTCACAGATAATATAATAAAACAAGTCAAATAAATAGGATAAATGATGGTAATAAAATGTACTTATTTGAGTTCATCAAATATCCCCCCACTTGAACTTTACTTGTCCCCAAGTAAACCTTAGAATTAATCTTATGAAAATGTATCCTAAAAGATATTAGAATTTATTTTTATAGTTAAGCATGTATTCGTTTTTTTCATAATCACACAACCAAACACTCAACGAATTAGAAGTAAAATAAAATAATTCGATAAAAGCAAATCTAATCGTTTAACTGTCCAGTCGTGACGAATATTCTATCATAAGCTTGGCAAGTATAAACATCTCCTCCACTAAAGCCAAGGAATAACAAGTCTAAAGCGGTAAAAAGGGTTTGTAGGCTTAAAGGTTAATCATTCTTCTTAATCTCTATCGATCTCAAATTCCAGAAAAGGCGACAAAATCACAAATACATGATCGAATCCACGAACACGATACTTGCAATTGCTCAAATCCTTAACTCGAATAGGCTAAAGATAGGACCAAGTAATCTTCACCAATAATATTATATCAAAAAGGGCGACAAAATCATAAATACATAGCCGAATCCACAACTATGATACTTAAGATTGCTCAAATCCCTAATCTCAATAAATCAAAGGTTTGGATAAAGAATAATATAGGGTATGGATAATATTTGGGATACAAATTGGTGTAAAATAAAAAATAAACAAAACAAATAAATTAAAATCCTAAGTGTGGTTAATCACTATCCCAACCATCCCATGAATAAGACTCATATCATTGAATAACTCACGCTTTAACACTTGAAACACACGCTTTAGGTAGACACGAATTATACTCAACAAGATCTCAATCAAAGAATATCCTTTAGTTGGCGTTCCCATAACGTTCAACTCCCATTCAATCCATAGATATAATATACAACAACTAGTGGTGATATCGACCACTTAATACAAAACTTTACATAAGTTGGTAAAAACAAACTTTCAACTTTTCCTTTTTCTTTTTCTTTTCTATTTTTTTCGAATTTTTTTTTTTTTTTTTTTTTTTTTTTTTTTTTTTTTTTTTTTTTTTTGAATACATAAACATAGATGTGTAAAATTTCACCACATCACTATAACGATAACTCTGGATAATTTTTCATACTTTTCATAGCTTCAGAAATAACGGTAATAGTGAAAGTAGTAAACACACGAAAAATAAACTCAAAGATATACAATATTTACTTTTACTCCAATTGCATTGTGCAATTTCCCGACCTAACCAAAGATAATGAATTACGCACGCGAACACAGGTAATGTAAGGAAACACACTTTGCCTAAAGCAATTAACCAACCACGGATTTTAATCTACAGGGTAGGCTAAGGTGTAAGGGTGTAACGAAACATTATAACAAAGGTGTAAGAAACGAAAGGAATGGCTCTGAGTGTTTTTCTAGGGGTATCTTACTCTAAAAGTGAGAGTAACAAAAGGGTTTATACGGGGGTTAACTAACCAGTGTAGTTAGCTAATAACACATAACATATAATAGGCTATTTGGGTGTAATCCTAGAAATTTTACCAATTTAGACAAGTCATTCCAATTATATAATATAATACTTATTATGGTGGTCTCGAATAGTATACAAGCCAAGTTCTAAAGTTTACAAGTCACCGGCACACTCATAGATTTGTGAATTTTTGAAAAATCACAATTTTTGAAAATAACGTCATGTGTGCAGCTATGCAACTTAGATCTCAAACAAAAACATGCTAAAAATTTTAAATTTTGATATATTAAGCACATTTTAAGCATATTTTGAAAAGTTTAGGACAAGTAAGTGTTCTAATTCTCCAATCCCCCCACTTAAGTTAAACAACGTCCTCGTTGTTTGTATCAAAGGTTAAAAACTGGAAAATAAAAGAATTAGAACAGAAAAACTCCCCTGAGATTTGCTCGGTATGATCCTCCATTATTTGTATAAGAGCAAAAATCAACTTCTTATGGATGAGAACGTTTAAGCTTCATAATTGATGTATCCACAGGAAATGCAGGAATCTATAATACCACCAAGGCTTTAACACACCTGAGTTAAGAAAGGTTCAAACTTGCATAATACATTAGTAGTTAGTAAAAAAAATAAAATGTAAAAATTAAAACTGAAAATCATCAGGTCAGTCGATGCGCCGTATCTTATGGAAGAAGATACGCCGTATCGAGCCTGGAATAATTACGAATCAGAATAGAAGATGCGTCGCATCCTTAACCAGGGATGCGCCGCATTAAAATAAACTGATAAAAAGTTTTAAAGTTAAAAATAAAAATGCAGAAAAATAAAGTAAGATATGACCAGTGCAGGAGATGCGTCGCATCTCATTTAGATGCGCCGTATCCTCTGCGGGCCTGACTGACTCGACACAGAACAGAATAGTAAAAAATTTTCCGGGTTGTCTCCCGGTCAGAACTTGTCTTTATTCCAGAGTCTTCAAGTTAGACTCACGTTCAGCTCTTTATTTAGTTCTTGTCACGGTCCATCCTTCTTCTTTCATCCGAAAGATGTTCCCGTATAGCTTTGCAACATTTTCTTCCGTTCGACTTAATCTAGTATAACTCTTGGTCTTCGTCGCAACATATTCCTCATCTGGTCCCAAAGAGTATTTGATGATTTTAAATTTTTCAGAAATAATCATGGGTGGCTCATTATAAGGGATCCCAAGTAGTTGACACTTTCTTTTGATGAATTCTTCTTCGTCCTTATCAACAAACTTAAAATAAGGATCCTTAATCAAATAGTCATCAAGTTCATCAATTAATGACTTATTGTTATCATCTTGAATTGCCTCCCACTCTCTTTCCAATTCCCATTGTAACCGTCGACTAAGCTTCGTGTAATCATAAAATTGTTCATGCACCCATTCCCAGAAAGTAGTATTCGATGCTCCCTTTAGCTCTTTCAAGTATTCGATTCTACCCTTTTCTTGCAAAGCCTCCGCTTTTTGTGGGCAATCTTCAACATTATCATACCACTCATAGTTTTCAAATGTTAAATCGTTTCCAACCCGTTTCATTCCAATTATACTTCCCCCATTACAGGTTCCGTCACTCTTATAATCACATGTTGGCCATTTACTACTTCCATCCTTGAAAACGAAAGGTGTACAAGTGTGATTAATGTGCTCAAATTCCCATGGTTTATCCCAAACCCATGGTATTTGGTCATTCCATTCGTAGTACCAGGTGTTTTTGAAATCATCATAAGTTTTGAATCCTGGTAGATCTCCAGTTAGCACATCATCGTCGACTTGAAGAAGGTAATTAAATTCTTTGAATTGTTTGCACAAAGGTGTCTCATAATTGAACAGATCAATGTCTATGCTGAATAATTCTTCAATGCCCTCATTGATTGTTGAATCATTAAGTGACGACCCATAGTCGCTCTCAACTTCTTCATCTTCCCCTCTCATCCAATATACCCATAACGCATCTTTAGTAGCCCGATCCATGCTCTTATGGTTATTGAACTTACTAGCCAACCAATCTGAAAAATCAACATTGTTAGGATCGTGATCAACGTCAAAGCAAGCTTTTCCAATCATTTTCCTCCTTAATTCCATGAACTCGTTAAATTGTTCCCTAAAACTCCGTGTCAACCATGAAGTCATAATCCGCTTGACTTCATTCGCAGGGGCAAATTTCGGACTACCATATTTAAGTTCAAGCCATTCTTCGAGGGAGATGTCCATCAACCTTACCAACCTGCCATGAAATAGTAACTCCGCCACAGCATAAATTCTTTCATCGTCCAGATAGTTCTCATTTAATCCCCAGTACTGTTCGGAATAAGGCATGTAAGAGATTTGTATAGGTTGGGCATTGCCTCCACCACAGCTTTTATTGCTTGAGTTCATGTATTCAATTTGGAATTTCCCATCATTCCCTTCGATGGTAGTCCAAGACAATCCTTTAGATTCAATGATGGGCCATAAGAGTAGCAATTTGTCTTCAGTGTAGCTCATTAGTAAATTATAAGAGAATATCCCATCTTCAATATTGCATAAGCGTTTAAATTCCTTATAAGTAGCTTCAAGAGGGGTTTCCCAAGAAAATAAATCGGCATCAATCATGAGCACATTGAAGTTGACATCATCAAAAACTTTCACATCGAATGAATCCGAAAGCAAGAGTTCCTTAGCAAGATATCCGTTCACTGACATGTCTTCCATAGCAAAACCTGTCATCATAGGCAAAATCTTCAGTAGGATTTGTTCGCTAGAAGAGAAATTAATGAATTTAGAAACGGATATAAGAATAAAAATAACTGATATCTGCAGACGATGCGCCGTATCCAAAAAGTTGGATACGCCGTATCTTATAATCGTTAAAATTTAATCAGACTTTATTCAGAAAATAGATACGCCGCTTAGAAATTAGAATGCGCCGTATCAGTTTTAATTATCAAAAATCGATATTTATTTAAAATCAAATGCGTCGTATTAACAAAAGTTAATGCGCCGTATTTTCGTTACGTTTCAAAATACAAGATTTTTGATTCAGAAAGATGCGCCGTATCGATAAAAATCGATGCGTCGTATCTGTTTAATAATTCGAAAACTGTTTTTAATTAAAATAATAGATGCGCCGTATCTGCTAAAGCAGATGCGTCGTATCGCGTTATCGCTTAGAAAAAATTTCTTATTAAAAACAGATACGCCGTATCTTGGGGAAAGATGCGTCGTATCGAATTAATTAAACGCGTTGTATTTTATAAAAATTAAACGCAATACGCCGTATCTATGAAAATAGATGCGCCGTATCGTTTGAATAAGCTCAGTACAACGATAGCAGAATACAGAAAATACGAAAAATAAAAACAAACCAAAATAAACGCAAATAAAAACACACAAAAACAGAAAATATGCAAAATAATACAATGAATGCAATTTAACCTAATATACAACACAGTTAGCGGTTAGATTAAAATTAAAACCTAATTAAAATACTAATCAAATTAACAGATAATAACAATTCACTCCCCGGCAGCGGCGCCAAAAACTTGATGCGTGCGTGCGAGTGCTCTAATTTATACCCACGGTATGTCGTTGTATTTTTAGCAGTATTCAAGTTTTAAATTTATATTTAGCCGACTTATCAATAACGCACACACTTTAACGAGCAGTGTACCCGGTCAGTATGAATATAATGGTAAGTATAGTGTCGATCACTAAGAGTGGAACGTATTATCTAGTTATTCTAATCAGTATTTTAATATCTTAAGTTAGCTATACAACCTAATCTAACGCAAGGGGGTTCAGTCTGAGAGACTGGCACGATTTGGTTGCAATTAAATAATAAACTAAACTAATAGGCACGAATCAGCGAATAGCACACACGTACACAGATAAATACTCGAGACAATAAGAAGGCCTGTCCTGATAGTTAAGTAGCTTGTCACTTGTTTTATTGCTAGTTTTATATGAAGTGTATAGTTCGATGCAACGCACCGAGATTAAGTCCTTTCTCGTTGGTTCTAATCTTATCGGCGAGTAAACCCTTAATGATTACTTATGACTATCCTATTTATCTTTCTTCCTACTTTTCTACAGACGATAGAATGCATAGGCGATCTAATAAATAGGCGAGGGCAGAGGCATGGCGACCCGATCAACGCTCAGCTAGACACAGAGGTTATCAATGCACTAATAAAAGTCACCAAAGACATCAACATATAAACTTTAATTAATGGGAAAGCAGTTTTAAGGGAGTGCAACCTTTCCGTTGTCACATTACACAAGCCACCAATCCTGATGAATTAAAGTTTACTAACACAATAAAACAAAACTACTTAATGAATTAAATACATGCAGGACCTTCTTACAGCTCTTGTATCTTCGTTCAAGGTGTGTCTTGTGCTGCTACTTCGACTGAATTCGTCCTAGGGTTTCTGTACTTCGGTCTTCTAAAACTGTCGAACTCTTTCTCTCGTCTGACTTTGGGGTATTTATAGTTTCTGTCTGAGGGTAAGATGCGGCGCATTGACTTAACTTCGCGTGGGGTCCAAGATTAATATATTCAGGAATATTCGTACACCGCCAGAAGATGCGGCGTAACTCCATTTATAGATGCGGCGCATGTCCTCTTGTATCTTGGATCGTATCTTGTGAAATCTTGATAGTGATGCGCCGTATGTAATAAGCAAGATGCGGCGCATCTGGAGCAGAATGTCTTGATCTTGTACATTTCAGTAGACTCTTAACTTCTTGCTTGTTTTGCTCCATAATTAGTCCAAAATCGCCAAGTTTCACCAAATGCTTGTTTTTACCTGAGAATTACAAAAGTAAACATTAACGTATCGATTCTCACAGATAATATAATAAAACAAGTCAAATAAATAGGATAAATGATGGTAATAAAATGTACTTATTTGATACCTCTTGTGCACACAAACTAAACCTTAAGTTTTGGGTTTCCAAATCCAACTCAAACTTGGACTCTAAGTTTCATTCACTATATAAGCAAACCAAGGATTTAGTTTTTGATACCTCTTGTGCACACAAACTAAACCTTAAGTTTTCTTTCTCTTCTCTTGTTCCATTCGATCGACCAAAAACCCTTACAAAGGGTTGACCGAATTTTTCTTAAACAAAATTGTTTGGTTTTAAGTTTTGTGATTATATTACTTGCATAACTTTAGTTTGATTTAGTACGTGTGTACAAGAACGTGATACTTACACACTATTCTAAGTATCTTGGATTGAATTGCAAAAAAGGTAAGGGGCAATTCGTGTAATCCGTTTAAACCCTAATTAGGGTTCATCACTTTTATTTCTCGGATTGATTCTTGTTTTGCTAGAATAATCAAGGTACGCTTACTATTTAAATTCGGTTAATTATTTATGTGTTATATATCATTTGCTTCCGCTACGTGTTCTTTGATGTTAATTGTTCATATATATGATAGTCATGGTTATATAATTCCATCAGTGGCATCACGAGCCGTTATAACATGTAATTAATTACCGAAAACACATAAAAAACGAATCTTGATTGAGTTTTATACATGTTGGTCGATTTAGGGTTTAATCCAATCGAACCCTAATTTTAATTTTAGGGCCGATTGCCCTTAATTAATTTTTAGGGTTTATGTTTGGTTATTTAATTTGATTAGAAACCCTAGGTTTTACATGTTTATGTGTTTGTAAGTGATCCTGTGGCAATATGCTAATTGTTAGGTAGAATCCATGCAAACGTGCATGTTTGACATGGATTCATTGTTGTGATGATTTAATTGTTTTCACATGTAATTTAATTGATAGATGTCGAATTGAGGAAGACTCCAATTAATTAAGTAATCAATTATGTGCGACGTGGTATATATTTAATTTTGACTAACACAATCGATACGTCGATGCATGTGGCTCACTTACCATTGTAAGTGATAGTCTTAATTAAATATATGCATTATTAAACATAGATTGATTATTAATAGGTTATCGAATTAGTTTGCATGTGGCTAATTGTTTACATAATTAATTGTTAGGTTATGTGTGTTATTTAGTTTTTTAATTTTATTATTACTTGTTTTTGTTTAATTGTATGACATGTTTTAAGCAAAAAGGCTAATTTTTGAATAAAAATTAAACGGACTAAATAATGGTGAAACTTGATGTAATAAATTATGAATCTTGCAAAGTCTTATGTGCCAATATTGGTTCGCTTTGCACGGTAATTTGCTCTCAGGCGAGACTAGCAAGGTTATAATTTATAACATGATTTTTAAGAATAAAGTCATAAACTTTTAATTGATTGTTGAGTTTTGTACCAATAGTACGAACGGCTCACCCAATTTTGACAAACTATAAGAGGGGTATAAGGAGGATTGACATTAAATTGTCAAACCAAAAGAGACGCGTTGTTGTGCTGACGTTTGTCTCTCCGCTCCTTTGTGCGTCAAATTGGAGCTACCAAGTACGACTATTTAATGTACAAAATCACCTTAAGGGTGAATTGACCTCAATTCCACGTGCCACTTTGTGGCAATTATTTGAATAACTTGGGTATTTTGACTCATGCAGTAGTAGGATATAGTGGGCGATAATTGTAGGTAATTATTTGATTGGTAAACCCAATACCTCAATTAAAACTTTGTTGATTTAAATCTTAGCTTAAAAATTGGTAAAAAGGTTTTGGAAAACTTATGATACGAAGATGTATGCATGCTTCTTCGTACATATTTTGATTGACACATCAAAATTAGTACCCTTTAAAATTAAGTCAATGCCATCTAGTTAAAGAACACTTGAAGTTGTAATTTAGTCATGTGAGAGCTTGGACTAGATTACAATGGAAAGGTAAATTTCATATTCACATTACTAGCAGATCAACTGATGTAATGGGACTATGTTAATTTACAGTTTTTTAATTAGATGACTTAAATTGAGTTAAGTGAGAGCTTGGACTCAAGGCATACGATGGGGATAAAACATGCTTATATTGGAAATTGTTTGCCAATATAAATCCCATAGTGATCTAGGAATTGAAAATTGTTTGCCAATTATTGTTCGACAGATTACCTTATTATATACTTTCATTACTAGCAGATCAACTGATGTAATGAAACTATGATAATTTGGATCATAGTTTTCAAAAAAATACTATGGTTATATGAATATTTCCTTGGGTATTTTATTTTCTTGAAAAATTGTATTATCGAAAATTCTAATTTTGAACTTTCTTTATCTGTAGAAATGGCTCAAAACAATAACACCACTATGAGTTTTGCGTTCAAATAATTCTTTGAACGGGAAAAATTGACTGGCTCTCAGAATTTCAATGATTGGTATCGTTCACTCAGGATTGTCCTGCGAGTGACAGATCAACTTGAATATTTATCTAAGCCTTGTTCTGCTGAACCTATTGCTGAAACTTCAACTGATGAAGAAAAAGCATTGTGGAAAGCTGAGTATAAGACGCATAATGATGTGGCCTGTTTAATGTTGGGGGCGATGACACCTGCTCTTTAAAAGCAGTTTGAGAATTATTTCCCTATGGACATGATAAACGAACTCAGAAAAATGTTTGAAAAACCACAAACCGTTGAGGTCTATGATTTGATGGAATCTCTACACGGTTGTAAGCAGGCGGTGAACCTGTAAGTGCTCATGTGTTGAAAATGAAAGGTTACATGGATCAACTACAAGCACTTGGCAAAGTCTATGAACAAGACATTGCTATAAACTTAATCAATAGATCCCTGACTAAGGAATTTAGTGGTTTTGTGCCTAATTTTAATATGCACAGCGTGGGGAAGACAGTTTCTGATTTACACGCACTGCTTATTGATTATGAGAAAGGTTTACCACCAAGGGCTCCTACACCCCAGGTACTTGCTATTCAAGGGGGTAGAATTAACAAGCCAAATGCGAACAAGAAGGGTAAAGGAAAGGGTAAGGCTGATAAGGGTAAGCAAGTTATGGCTTATCAACCACAACCCAAGAAAAACCCTCCTAAGATGAAGGATAATCCAAAGAAGGATCAGACTTGCCACTACTGTCATGTAGTTGGTCACTGGAAGAGGAACTGTCCTCTTTATATCCAAGAGTTGCGGGAAAGTAAGAACAATAAGACTGGGCACTTGGGTGCCAGCACTTCAGGTAACTTACTTATGATTGAATTATTTACTCTAAATCATAAAATTAATTCCTGGGTATATGATACTGGATGCGGTATTCATATTTGTAATACGCTGCAGGGACTTAGAGTGGAAAGGAAGCTTACCTATGGGGAGCAATATCTGCATGTTGGAAATAGAGCACCTGCAGCTGTTGAAGCCATAGGAGTGTTTAATTTAGTTTTTCCTTCGGGCTTATTACTATTATTAAACAATTGTCATTATGCACCTTCAATTGTTAGGGGTGTTGTTTCCTTTTCTTGTTTATTGGATCTTGGTTTTAATCACATTATCAATAGCAATGGAATTTCTGTTTCTTTAAATAATGTTTTTTATTTTAATGCTATTGCTGTTAATGGTGTGTTTGAGATTGATATGAATGATTGTTTATCCAATAATAATAATTCAATGTATAGCATACGTAAGAGAATTAAGTCAGACTTGAATTCTTCTTACCTTTGGCACTGTAGACTTGCTCATATAGGCAAGAATCGCATGAAAAAGCTACAACATGATGGGCTTTTGAAAAATATCAATGATGAATCATTTGATAAATGTGAGTCTTTTATATCTGGGAAGATGACAAAGAAACCTTTTCATAGTAATATGGAAAGGGCTTCTGATCTACTTGGTTTAATACATACTGATGTGTGTGGACCACTTAGACATGTGTCAAGGAAAAGTGCTAGCTACTTCTTAACCTTTACAGATGATTTCAGCAGATATGGTTATGTCTACCTGCTTAAACATAAACATGAGGTGTTTGAAACATTTAAGGTTTTTAAAGCAGAAGTAGAATTGCAACTAGGAAAGAAGATTAAAGCTCTTCGATCCAATGGAGGCGGTGAATACTTAAGCCAAGAGTTTAAAGATTACTTAGCTGAGAATGGAATTGTCCAGAATCTCACATCTCCATATACTCCACAACAAAATGGTGTATCTGAGAGAAGAAATCGTACATTGTTAGACATGGTACGATCAATGTTTAATCTTACAACTCTTCCTTTATCTTTTTGGGATTATGCCTTAGAATCTGCGGTTCGTATTTTGAATATGGTTCCCACTAAGAAGGTTGATAAGACACCATATGAAATATGGAATGGAAAAGCTCCAAACTTGTCTTATTTAAAGGTCTGGGGTTGCGAGGCGTATATTAGACGTGACTCAGCAGATAAACTCCAACAGAGATCTGTAAAGTGTATCTTTGTAGGATACCCAAAGGAAACGATGGGTTACTACTTTTACTACCCACCTGAAAACAAAGTAATTATTGCTAGATATGGAGACTTTTTAGAAAAGGAACTTATATCTCAAGAATTCAGTGGGAGAGTTTATGATCTGGAAGATGATCATGTAGATACATTATCTTCTGAAAACACTAGCGTACTTCCTGTGGAACCTGAAAGTCTGGGTCCTCCACCCGAAGTTGAAATTGTTCCCATTCGCAAGTCTTCAAGACATGTGAAAGCTCCTGAACGTCTATGTCTTAACGTAGAAGTTGAGGAAACTATATTAGGGGGTCTTAATGAACCTGCTAATTATAGAGTTGCCATTGAGAGTCCTGAAAAAGATAAATGGGTAGTTGCTATGAATGAGGAAATGCAATCCATGAAAGATAACAATGTCCGGATTGAAGTAGACCTTCCTCCCAATGCCAAGGTAGTTGGAAGTAAGTGGCTCTTCAAGAAGAAAACTGACATGGATGGCAAGGTACATACCTACAAGGCCCGTTTGGTAGCTAAAGGCTTTACTCAAACATTTGGTGTTGACTACGAGGAGACCTTTTCTCATGTAGCTGACATTAGGGCTATTAGGATTCTCATAGCTATAGCAGCATACTATGACTATGAGATTTGGAAAATGGATGTCAAAACCGCCTTCTTAAATGGTCGCCTAGATGAAGACATCTATATGGCATAGCCTGAGGGGTTTGTGAATCCAAAATTTCTAAACCGTGTATGCAAACTTCAAAGATCCATTTATGGATTGAATCAAGCATCAAGGCAATTGAATAAAAGATTTGATGAAGAAATCAAAAGGTTTGGATTTACTCAGAATCTTGATGAGCCATGTGTATATCACAAAGCTAGTGGGAGTAATGTAATTTTCCTTATCCTATATGTTGATGACATATTGATCATGGGAAAAGACATTCCAAGTTTGCAAAAGGTTAAGGCATATCTTGGAAAGTGACTTTCTATGAAGAATTTAGGGGAAGCTGCATATATTCTGGGAATCAAGATCTATAGAGATAGATCAAAGCGGTTAATTAGACTAAGTCAAAGTGCTTACATTGACAAAATATCGAAGAGATTCAATATGCAAAATTCCAAGAAAGGATATTTGCCAATGGAAGTGAAACATGGCTTGAGCAGTGAGTTATGTGCTTCAACACCTGCAGAGGTGGCACGCATGAGCAAAGTTCCTTATGCTTCGGCTGTAGGATCTATTATGTATGCGGTGAAATGCACAAGGCCAGCTGTGGCGTTCGCTCAGAATATCACCAGTCAATTTCAACAGAATCCAGGTGAAAAACACTCGATTGCTGTTAAACATATTCTTAAGTATCTTAGGCATACGAAAGATATGTTTCTTGTGTATGGTGGAAATCCAGCTACAGAACTTGATGTAACAGGTTACTGTGATGCGTCCTGGCAATGTGACAAAGATGATGTGAAGTCTCAGACTGGTTATGTCTTTGTTATCAATGGAGGAGCAGTAGACTGGAGGAGCAAGAAGCATAGTACAATTGTGATGTCTGCGACAGAGGCCGAGTACATAGCTACTTCAGAAGCTGCAATGGAGGCTGTTTGGATTAGGAAATTCATTTTAGGGCTTGGTGTTATGCCTTCAATTAAATCGCCTATTAATATGTATTGTGACAATTCTGTTGCAATCATATTTGCCAATGAACCTGGAGTCATGAAGGGCACCAGACATTTTCTACGGAAGTATCACTATGTTCGGGAACAAGTCCGAGAAGGTGAAATAAATCTCTTGAAAGTTCACACAGATGATAACTTAGCTGATCCATTCACTAAGGCTTTAGCTAAAGAAAAGCTTACTGAACTTGCCAATGGAATTGGACTTAGATTAGCTAGTAGTTTCATGCATAAATGTGTTTAGTATTTGGATAAAAGGATATTGTAAACATTTATTAGTTTTAATGAAATAAAATATTGGTTATGTTTATGTTCATTATTTAATATTGTTGTCCAATATATTTGCATGTTTAATCCATGAATAAGTTAGTTATTCTAAATGTCCGTTGTCAGTTAATGATATGGGAATATCATTAAATTAAGACAAATCTGAGTTTTGGTATAATATACTTGAAAGTATATTGATGCGTTGTCATACCAAATTCACATGATATTCAATGAATTGAATATAGGACTTATCCCAACTACATGATGTTACTTATGGATATTATTAAGTAAATCATGAATAGTTATCCTCAGACTTGAGATACCAGATAACTGTTATGAATGTAGTGCATTCTGTGGAACAATTTAACGCTATACGTAACTGGTAGTCATAAGGATTGTTTTCGGAATTGTTGCAAAGTTCATGAGTTATGCTTGTAGTCAAGATAGAATTTGTTCCTCCAAATTTATTTTTGGAGTTTAATATTGCTAGGCCCCTCGTAGGGTTGACAAGATGTATGCGTGGCCATGCCCAAGATCTCCCCTGAATATGTTCAGAAGATTTGGTAATCTTGCTCAATCACAAACAACGAGAAACATAATATTTGAATAAAGATAATATCCATATCTTTATTTAATATAGTATTAGAAACAAAAGAATAATAATAATGATGAATCATTAAAGGTTTTTCCAGGAAACTTACTCGAGTTGTACTAGAGGCATCAGCGTGTTGCAAGACACTAACCGATGTGATTACACTATTAAAATATGTCCAAGTGGGAGCTGTTAGTTTTGTGGACATTATTTTAGTAGTCGTATGTTAGGATCGAACTCGAGATCACGGGATTGCACACTTTACGTATGAGAACTAAAGATTAATAATTTTATATAAAACGTTATATTTTATTATTAATTATCACAAAACGTTTAACGAACGTTAGTATTTAACGGAAGTGACTAATGATCGTTAAATAAGAAAAGGAAAGGGACTAGAATGAAATTAGTAGTCAAGAATGTTCCGGATCCCCCTAATTCTATAGGGCCGATCGGTTTGAGCTTTGGGTTTCCAAATCCAACTCAAACTTGGACTCTAAGTTTCATTCACTATACAAGTAAACCAAGGATTTAGTTTTTGATACCTCTTGTGCACACAAACTAAACATTAAGTTTTCTTTCTCTTCTCTTGTTCCATTTGATCGACCAAAAACCCTTACAAAGGGTCGACCGAATTTTGCTTAAACAAAATTGTTTGGTTTTAAGTTTTGTGATTATATTACTTGCATAACTTTAGTTTGATTTAGTACGTGTGTACAAGAACGTGATACTTACACACTATTGTAAGTATCTTGGATTGAATTGCAAAAAAGGTAAGGGGCAATTCGTGTAATCCGTTTAAACCCTAATTAGGGTTCACCACTTTTATTGCTCGGATTGATTCTTGTTTTGCTAGAATCATCAAGGTACGCTTACTATTTAAATTCGGTTAATTATTTATGTGTTATGTATCATTTGCTTCCGCTACGTGTTCTTTGATGTTAATTGTTCATATATATGATAGTCATGGTTATATAATTCCATCACTGCTAAACTCATTCTATCCAGTTGTCTTTGGACTCAGACACTGTAAGATAGTATGGATTAATAATTTCTATATATGGGAGAAGAGAGCTTTGTAAAAAGTCAGTTTATCAGATTGCTTCTCATACCCCATCAATGCAAGGTTTTCAAAAATAGTAGAGTTGGAAAGACACATAACACCTTCCTCATCTGCTAGTCGAAGAGATCTCCTAACAGATATTTCGGTGATGATTATCTTCATGCCATCTAATAGGGCATGAATTTGTACTTCCGCATTTACTGTTTTGATCTTAGCAGTAGACCAAAATTGTTCAATGTGGGAAACATATATGGTAGGATTCACAGTTAATGCATACCTAATGGGGTGTGCATTCAAGAAATCAACAATCTCTATAAATCCTTCACTTTCGGTTGGTTTCTGTAAAAACGCGATCATATTGTGAGTATCAGCAAAAGTTAGGTTCGACATTGTTGTGATTGATGGTGGGTTTTTGCGATTAGATGATAATAAGAGAGTTAGGGTTTGTTTTGAGAGAGTGTTATGCGAATGAAATCGATTTAACTGAATTATTGGTGAATATAAACCCTTAATCGAATAATTTATGAAACAGTCCCTTGAACAAACCAGCAGTTGTAACCTCAGCAGCACTAAGTTATGCCTAGCAGCATTAACTTATGCCTAGCAGCAGTAATTCTGAGGTACCAACATTAACTCCAATTCCCTTTCAATCAAACACTTTTCTTTACTTTTCCTATAAAATGTTAGTCCAAAAACCAAACAAACACAAGGAATAACAATTTTCACAATAATCACAATATGATTAGACTTAACAGTTTTAAGTATAGCCAACAGCAGTAACTTAGCAGTATTAAGTATAACTAGCAGTATTAATTATACTTAACAACAGAAACATTTAATGACTTGAATAACAATACTAATCCATATAAAACTCTACAAAAACATAAAGAGATAAAAAACTTTAAAGATTTAACATTCCAATACTGGCAATCATATATTGAAATCTACTTACATCAAAGGCTTTTGTAAGCAAATCTGCAACATTCTTGTCAGTACGGATTTTAACCATTTGAATCAATTTCTTTTCATTGCAATATCTAATAAAATGATGTCTGATCTCTATGTGCCTTGTTTTTGAATGAAAAACATGATTTTTAATTATGCACATAGTACTGTTATTGTCAATAAAAATCTTGGTATGCATAAAATTGTACCCATAATCAAGTAGTTGATTCTTAATCCAAAGCACTTATCCACAACAACTTGAAGCAGCCACATATTCAGCTTCTGTTGTGGAATTTGCAACCACAGTCTGTTTCTTGCACTACCATGAGAATAATCTACACCCAAGAAATTGATAACCTACTGTTGTAGACTTCCTATCCAAGCTTGCTCCAGCATAATCACTATCAGTGTATGCTACCAAATCAAAAGGAGAATCTTTTGGATACCAAAGGCCCAATTTTGGTTGACCTTTTAAGTACCTAAAAATCCTTTTCACAGCATGAAGATGTGAAACTTTTGGAGTGAATTGGTATCTAGCACATGCATACACTGCAAACATAATGTCAGGTCTTGAAGAAGTAAGGTACATCAATGAACCAATCATTGACCTATACAAGTGAACATCAACTTCTTCACCATCTTCATCTTTGAGCAGAGGCTTTCCAGTTTCCATTGGTGTACTTGCAGTCTTGACATCTGTATACCCAAACTTCTTTAAAATTTCAGCAACATACTTATCTTGATTAATAAATATGCCATCCTTCTTCTGCTTCACTTGTAATCCCAAGAAGAATGTAAGTTCTCCCATAGAACTCATATGAAATTTCTCATGCATCAACTTCTCAAATTCAATGCATAAATCCTTCTTTGTTGAACCAAAGATGATATCATCCACATACACCTGGACTAGCAAAATATCACTTTTGTGTCTTTTGATGAATAAGGTCTTGTCAATCTTTCCTCTGTGAAACCCATTGTCTAACATATATGTTGACAAGGTTTCATACCATGCTCTAGGAGCTTGATGGAGCCAATACAGTGCTTTTTCAACCTTGTATACTCTATTAGGAAAGTCTGGATCTTCAAACCCTGGTGGTTGACAAACATACACCTCTTCTTCAATCTTCCCATAGAGAAAAGCACTTTTGACATCCATCTGATACACCACAAAATTTTTAATGAAGCATAAGCTAAGAACAGTCTAATTGCTTCAATTCTTGCAACAGGGGAAAAGATTTCATCATATTCAATCACTTCTTCTTGTGTGTACTCTTGAGCTACCAATCTTGCTTTATTTCTTATCACTATTCCTCTTTCATCCTTCTTGTTCCTGAAAACCCATTTTGTGCCTATAGCCCTTTTTCCATTAGGTAAATCCACCAAAGTCCAAACTTCTTGTAACTTGAATTGTAGAAGCTCTTCTTGCATAGCCTCTACCCAGATTGAATCCTTCAATGCTTGAATTATCTTTTTGGGCTCTTCTTGTGATAAAAAGCAAGCAAACAGACAGTTTTGAAGGTCTTTATGATTGTTTCTTTGTTTTAGAGTTCTAACAAAGAGCCCATGTTCCTTCAAATCCTTGGTCATCTTCCTTGTTTTTGTGGATGAATGCACATCTCTAATAACTTGTTCAAGAGGATGATACTTATGTATTCTCGTGGTTGGAATAGGACTGACTGGGATTGTTGGATCCAAATTATTCATGTCAGCTGCTCCAGCATCATCTTCAACATCACTGTCATTCCATATTTCTTCCAAAGGAGGCATGTCTGGATCAAATGAAAATTCATTGCTTGTATTTCCATCAGCAGTATTAACTTCCATGCCAGCAACATTAACATTTGAACCACCAGTATTAACAATGTTAGTTATGTTTCCATTACTAGCAGTATTAACATCATTTGTGCTGTTAACTTTATCATCCTTCTCTTGATTATCACATTCAGTCTCTTTTCTTGGTTCTTCATTAACCTTCTTTTCATCATCACTTGAATCATCATTATCACTTGAAGGTTTGACTTCATCTTCTTGAGAACTCTTTGGATCTTGAGAGAATGGTAGATCAACAGTCCACAATGGTAGCAAGATGTAATATTTTGCAGGTTCTTTCTCTTTTCTAGCTTGACCTGCATCATTATTAGCTTTTGTACCTGCAAAACCATTAGACTGTGTACCTGTAACAACTGGCTCATAATTCATTGTTTTTGTTAGTGCATCAATATCAAATAGCCAATCTGGTCCACTACCTACAATATTAGGTGTACTCTCACTAAACCTAATATACAAGTTCTCTTCCACTATCCTTGTTCTACTATTGAATACTCTAAAGGCTTTACTATTCAAAGAGTATCCAATAAAGAAACCTTCAACAGCCTTACCATCAAATTTGCCTAAGTGATCTATGGTATTAAGAATAGTAACAGGACACCCAAATGGTCTCATAAAACTTAAAGTTGGTGTTCTACCATGAAAAAATTCATATGGGGTCTTGTGATGAGGCTTAACTATTAACACTCTATTTTGCACATAGCAAGCAGTACTGACTGCTTTAGCCCAAAAAGTAGTTGGCAACTTAAAATCAGCTAGCATAGTCTTAACAGCCTCAATTAGTGTCCTATTTCTCCTCTCAGCTACACCATTTTGTTGAGGAGTTCTAGCTACACTATAGTGTCTCAAAATACCCTTCATTTCACAAAACTGATTCATTTCTTTATTCTTGAACTCAGTCCCATTGTCACATCTTATCACCTTAACCTTGTGATCTACTAAATTTTCTATCCTAGTTATAAAGGACTTAAGAATGCCACTAGTTTCATCCTTAGTTGCTAGAAAAAAAACCCAAGTAAATCTACTATAATCATCTATGACAACTAAGAAATACATCTTTTTCATAAGACTTTTTACAAATGTTGGACCAAACAAATTCATATGCAACATATGTAAAGCTTGACTGATTGAGTTATCTGTTTTGGACTTACAAGAGGCTCTGTGTTGCTTTCCCTTTTGACAAGCAACACAGGTTTGATCATTTTCAAAAAGTTTTGAAGGTAAACCTCTTACAAGATTTCCCTTAACCAATTTGTTCATTGTTTTAAAATTCAAGTGACCTAGCCTTCTATGCCAAAGTTTAGATTCATCAGATATGGCTTTTGCAAAGAGACAAGTTAAACCTCCTTTAGGAACTATGTTCTCTAAATTAACATTGTATATATTATCCTTTCTAGGAACTCTAAGTAAGACTTGACTTTCATCAATTTACTTAAAGTTTGGAGATAAGACAATACATTCAGTGTCATTAAAGAGAACACTATTCTTTTTGTCACACATTTGTGAGACACTAAAAAGATTAAACTTTAACTCTTTTACAAAATATACATTCTCAAAATCTAGTTTACCAGTTTTAATGGTACCTTTTCCTGTGATTTTCCCTCCTTTGGGGTTACTCCCAAAAGCAACATATCCTCCATCAATTTCTTCATAATCTATAAGATAGGACATGTTCCCTGTCATGTGCCTTGAGCATCCACTGTCAATAACTCCTTTATCCTGTAAATCCACCTGTGGATTGCCCTGCACATAAGGTAAGAAAATCAGTTTTTTTGGGGACCCAAGCCATCACTGACTTGGATCTGCCTTATGCATCAACATAATCAAACTTTTTAATGGTGATTGATGCACTGTCATGTTTGGAAACATCGCCTAAACTTTAATCTTTGGTTTCCAAACCCAACAAGTTGAGGCCTTAACAACATAAAAATGATTTCACTTAACAGTATTAATTACTGCTTTTGGCTTAGCCGTATTAACTACTGCTTTTGGCCTAGCAGTATTAAATACTGTATTCTTTTGAATGGGTCTTTTAACAGTCGAATGTGCTATTTTTGAAAAATATGACTTTGACTTAGCAGGATTCACTGTTGTTTTGGTGTGAGCAGTATTAACTTGTCTAGCAGTATTAACCAATACTGTTGGTTTTGAAATGTTTTGTCTAGCAGTATTAATTGATACTAAACCAGACTTCATTAATACTGCTCTTGGAACCATGTTCTTTTTAGCATTGAGGTGAGTCTTTTTAGAAAATTTTTGGTGATTCACCCTTTTAACATTGTTCCAAACTGGTTGTACCATCCTTTGATTTTGAAATTTTTTTTGATAGTAACAACAATCATATTGCAGATGATCAAAACACCCACACATATAACAAGCTTTATTGAACATTTCAAAATCACTTCTTAGCCTCTGAGACATCAAGTTATTCCAATTTCTTTGATTCCCTCTAGGACTGTGAGTGTTTTGCCTAGGTTGCTCAGCATGTTTAGTAGTTTTCCTAGCAGTTTGAGATTTAACATACTCTTTCTTAGCAGTGCTAGGCCTAACCACTTTCTTTTCAACCTTAGGTTGAGCTACATCCTGATCGTCATCATCAGACACCCAATTTTCAATAATTGGGGCATCATTATACTTCTTAACAACCTTAGAATCTTCTACACTAGACTTAACTCTACTCTTCTCAATTACAGACTCATTAGTGAACTCATCTAGACCAGTAAAAGACAAATCAGGTGTTGGAGGCACAAATTTTCATGTAATGGGAGGTGGAACTTCATTATAGCCTAAACCACTACCTTTCTTGCACTTGTCAACAATTTGACACTCTATGATATTTTTCACACTTTCAGATGCATGTTCAAACCTATTTACTTTAAGTTGAATGCTATCTTTTTCTTTTTGAACTTCATCTTTTTCTTTTTGAGCTATTTCAATCCTCTTCCTAAGCTCTTTAATAAGTTCTTCTTTTACATAAAGTTCACCTTTTAAGACATTAATCTTGTCTACATAATCAGACTCATTCTTCTTACAAAATTCAAGTCTCTTCTCCACTGACTCTAAACCTTTCTTATAACCTAAAACCATTAACTCAGACTTCCTTAAATCTTCAATTCTAATAGTTTATTATTATGAGATTTAAATGACTCAACAGTTTCCAAACAAGATTTATAAGAATAAACAAAATCATTTGATACCTCAGAGTCAGAACTTGAAGATGAAGATGAGTAAGCCATAAGTGCATAGTTAGGTCCTTCTTCAGCCTGATCACTCTAGTCATAGCCACCAAGACCATCACATGACACCAAGGTTGTGGAATTAGATGTTTCCACAAGCACAGTTCTTCTAGAGCCTTCCTTGTTCCTATTGTCTTGATTCCTTGGAGCTCTGCACTCTCTAGCAAAATGTCCCTTCCTGTGGCAGTTGTAGCACTCCACCTTGGACTTATCAAAGCAAATATTCTCATTTCTATTGACCGTTAACTTCCTTCTAGTATTCTTCAAGAACCTTCTTGACCTCATAGTCAACATAGCCATCTGCCATCTCAAATCCATCTCTTCAATATAATCTGTATGAATTTGTTCCAATTCCTCATGTAGAAATTGAGGACTATTAGGTTGACTAGCCAGGAATGCATAAATAAAAACATCACTCAAGTTATCAATGTTTGTAGGGTTAGCAACATTAACTTTATTGCTAGCAGTAGAAACTCCATGAGTAGTATTAACTATTTCATTAGAACTGCTAGTGTTGTTGTTTGAGGAGGACACAAACGCCATGTTTTGTGTGCTTGTATTGGAGCTAGACATCCCTTTGACTTCAGGTCCATACACCTTGAGATTGTTGTAGAGGTCATCCATGCTTATAGTATCTAGATCATCTTTGTTTCTCCACACAATAGCATGTGTTTTCCATTCTGGTGACAAACTTCTTAGTAACTTCTCATTGACAGCTTCTTGGGACAACTTTTCACCCAAAAGCTCCAGTTGACTAACAAGCTTTTGAAGCCTGTCAAAGGTTTGATCCAGCATCTCAGAACTTGGAGCAGAGAAGTTTTCATACTGCTGCTACAAGAGATTCTTCTTTGTCTTCTTTGTAGCAACATTCCCACCAAATCTCTTCTTTATAGCTTCCATCAACGACTTGTCATCTTTTATTGAATTAAACGTTAACTGATGTTCATTTGGAATGCCCATCAGTAAAGTACTCCTAGCTTTTACCTCCAGTCTTTTCTGAGCCTTGTCTTCAACAGATGTAATAGGCACCACAGTCACAACACCTTCTACAGATGTTGTTGTTTTTGGTAAGGAGTTACCATTCTCTATGACCTCCCATAAAGAATAATCGATCATCTGGATATACTGCTCAATTCTCATTCTCCAGATCTCAAACTCCTCAGGTTTGAGCATAGGCACCTTTGATGCAGCCACCATGTGTGCAGATTCTTGATCCATGTCTTCTAGTAAAATCTTGTGTATTAAAACAGCTTCTTCTTGGTCACAGCTGCTAGATCACAAGCTCTGATACCACTTGTTGATCCCAGTTGAAAACTTGATCGAATTCCCTTAGCTTGTAAAGGTTTAGTAATACTTGATAAATCTAGCACAACTATTGTAGAAACTGTGTTTGAGTTTATCAAATACTATGCGGAATCTAGTCTTTGATATTAAGAAGAACTCTTTGATGTAACAGTAAATACAAGAACAAAACAGATTAACAAACAAATCAAACAGGCTCAATATTATTAAAGAATAATACGAATACTCTTCCTAATATTAGGGTTACAAAACCTTGAAGCTATAAACTCTATATAGAATTATGTATCTAACTCTATGCCCTAGGACCTCCTTTTATAGACTAAGGAGTACTAGTCGGGTTACAATAACTTTCTCTTCAAGATAAATCTTTCTAAATCTTTTCTATAATTATCTAACCGACTTTACATGTATATCTCATAAATAGTCTTAACTAAAACATCTAACAGTTGTAATTAACACTAACAGTTGTAATCTTGACACTAGCAGCAGAAACCTTGCACTTAGCCTTAAGTAGCATTAACTTTGTACTAGCAGCACTAAGTTTGTACTGGCAACATTAACATACTTAGCGTATATTCTTTGTAGTTCTTCAATAGTACTAACTTTGTAAGAGCAGTCTTATCATTACACTGGCAACACTAAACACTTAGCATATTTTTCATTAAAGCATATGAGCAGTTGTAAATCCTTAGAGCAGTAGTAACATTAAGATGAGCAGCATCAACAACAAGAAGCTTTATTCCCAACAAGACCCGTGCTACGCACATCGGTTTGATCTAAATGATGTTCTCGTAATTTGCGGCATGAATATTCATATTTTCACATGGGGCTAATAACAGAGTTAATGTTATGCATTTCAGACCCGTGGTACGTACATCTATTTGATCTAATTGCTGTTATTGTAATTTACGGTACTAATTTTTTGGAAATATTAAAATCAGGATGTTAAGTTAAAGCGTTGATCACATGTTTGAACGTTCATATTTTCACGCGGGTTAATAACAGAGTTAATGTTATGCATTGTCTACTTGAAGTGCCTTTTATAGAAAATTTATAAATTTGAGGGTTTGTTTATATATTTTCTTAACAAAATATTTGATATTATTTTGATTTTGTTGTATTTTTTTTTAACTTCTAATTTAAATCTTTATAGTATTTTGACTTTTTCTCTCTCACACACATGAGTAACGCACACACACAAAGTACATCTGGATTTGTAAATTAGCTAAGCAAAATTAGGGCTTCAAGTTATGCAAGTCATCAACCAAATCAAAACTTATACGCATCTGATTTAGGGTTTGTAGTATTTCAGCATCCGAACAATTGTTTGATTTCCCATGAAATGAAGATAAATTTCTTCATTTTGAAAAATCAAATGAAGTTGCTATCCACAGGCTTGCAGTGTAAGGAGATATAACATTTTGTTAATATTTGGATTTGTATGTTGGTATTCCTATTTTGTTTGTTCTTGTTTGTCTTAAGATTTAAAGTTTGTTTTTGGGATTACTAATTTGCTTGACCTGATTTGGGTGTTATATTTGTAATGATGTATGAAACATTGAAACTTATCTATTCGTTTTGCGGATTTAGTGCAGAGATTATCATTGGTGAAGTGTAGAAGAAGAAAATGATATTTTGATGGTAGTCCATGGTCTGATAGTGTAGTTTAATAGGTGGCGCTGTTGCTTTGTGAAATTTATTAAGCATATCATAGTAAGTGATAACAGTACATTGATTTATATACAAAAGAAGTCCTTGCATATTATTTAAAAGCAAGCAAATAATAAGCGTAGGTTGCTCAATTCCGTGGCTTGTGGCGCGTATGCATCTTGCAGAGACCCTGCAAGTACAAATGTAAGATAGCTGTTATAAATTTAGAAGGATGTAAATATAGATTTAGGAGTGGTGTTTTATTAGTAAAAGGATACCTGTGGCTGTTAATATAGGTTTCCAAAAGTTTCCTTATAAACAATATTGCGGGTATGTCCCTTTAGATCAGTGTCTGTGTCCTCGAGTATAAGAATTTTGAGTCCATCGGGGCTTGTCACCTTGGATATTGCCACATAAAGTTGCCTGTGACTGAACACAGGATTTGGCAAGTAGATACCTACATGATTTAGCGACTGTCCCTGGCTTTTGTTAATGGTCATTGCATAACATGGTTTGATAGGGAACTGCCATCGCTTCATTATGAATGTCCAGTTTATTTGCGTGGACGTCAGCGTGATTCTAGGTATAAGGACAATGTCTCCTATATGCGACCCAGTTAGGATTTTTGCACGGATAACAAATTGGCCCAAATCAGTAATGATGAGCCGAGTCCCATTGCATAGCCCTTGGGTTGGCCTTGCCGCCTTTTTCTAGCAGAAGCTAAGCGCTTGAAAAGCGCGCTAAGAAAGGTTGATTATGTCGGCCTTTATGTGCAACAGTCCACCTTTTCTCGAATCTCCTTTAACGGAAGAAATAGAAGCTCAAGAAGGAATACCAAAACCTAGTTCACTCGCTGAGTCTTTTTGCATCCATGGCTGAATTCATTGCCCCCAACCCTTTCTCGTACCTCTATTGAAACAGAATGGTTTCATGGGTTTACATTTCGTAAAAGCATTACTGTGAGTTCCTTTTTTAAGGACAATGCATGCGATGGCATTCCTTGAAAATTTAAAAAATTTAAGAACTTAATTGGGTATAGGTCTTCTTGGCCAGAAACATCGGTCGATGCCTTGCATACCTCATCTGCACT
This sequence comes from Artemisia tridentata subsp. tridentata, assembly GCA_021014915.2. NCBI lineage: Eukaryota > Viridiplantae > Streptophyta > Magnoliopsida > Asterales > Asteraceae > Artemisia > Artemisia tridentata. The sequence goes on from CP139507.1 coordinate 367,787,008, forward strand.
ATTGTAGGCCATGGGTAGGCCTTGCAAATTTTCAAACATATAGGCGTTGATTGCATCGGCGTCATCGTTTTTGGGTGTTAGAATGGCTCATTCTTTTAGATAATCATCCTCATGCTGTCTTGTCTTAAATTCTGAAAAGGTGTCGTTCACTATCTCTTCAATAGGAGTATTCCATGAATTAATAACGAACTGCTCAGGAATCTTAATCCAAGTAGGCTTGTCCTCATTTTATTTAATCTTTGCTGGCAGAATCCCATCTCCCACGTTTAAAACCCATTTATTGAATTCCTGCTTTCTAAGGTCAATGTTACCGTCTGCAGTACATTCATTCACTCTTATGCTTCGAGTGAGGGTGAAGACTTTGCAAGATTTCCATAATGGTGATCGGTTAATGCAGGCATCAAGCACATCTGCCTGCTTGCCTTTGGGGATGACTGGTAAAATTTGTCTGAAGTCTCCTCCCAATAATACTGTCACCCCTTCAAAAATGCAGTCTATATTCTCAGCATTATGGTATCCCAATATATCTCTTAACATTTTGTCTAATGCTTCAAAGCATATCTTTGCGTCATTGGTGCCTCATCCCATATTATCAATTTTACCTCCTGCATTAGCTCTACTAAGTGTGTGTTTTGTTTGATTTCACATGTGCTATTCTCTATCAAATCTAGCGGAATAATGAACCTGCTATGAGCAGTTCTCCCACCTGGGAGAAGCAATGAAGCGATCCCTAAGTCAGATGAAATTTTGGGGTTATTTGTAAATTATTTAAATAAGAAAGAAGCAATCAAGTAATAATCATGTATAAATTGTTTTACCCGAAGATGCGACTACAAGAACTATGGCTTGTTCTGATTTTAGCCTTACAATTATAGTTTTGTACATAAATGTCTTCCCCGTTCCTCCAGGCCCATAAACAAAGTAAAAACATCTCTTCCGATTATGCACAGAGTCGATGACTTCATCATAGATTAGTGTTGCTCGGTGTTTAACAATGGATGCAATTCATCATGCTCAACCTTGCTCTTTTTCATATCAAAGTCAAGGGCCTCTCTTATTAGGCGGTTGTCCATGTTAATAAGCAGCCTTGGGTCTAGCCGTGGAAGATCCTGGAAATCTACCAAAGATATGCCATTCCTGTTTAACAACTCTTGTATTTCCATGAGGCAGTAGTTCTTTATTTGTTCTTCCGTAAGATCCAGATCAGGGTATCTGAAATGTTTCCTTTTTTTATTCAGAATGTCCTCTGATAAAGCTTCCTAATTTTCTTCCCAAAACTGCAATGGCCTGCTCACGTCACAAAACAGTAAAATGGTGACAAATAAGTCACGGAGCTGTGGAGCTAAAGCCCATTGTCTTACTTCTGTTATAGCGTGTGTCCACTCCTTGTCATCATTGAGTAGTCCGTATGCAAAACATGCTCCTTTAAATGTCTTATATTCTATGTTGTTTATTGTCATCAGTTCCTCGAACGATTTAGCTCCTTTTACTATGTTCAGTAGCATTCTAAGATAGTAACGCTCCTCTGAAGCAGGGTTTGAGTAAATAATCCTTCTTTTGCCAGAAGAGCGGGCAAGCTCTCTGAGTCACGCAGCGTGATGGCATTCTGATTAGGTAAATGATAGTTAAGCTTCATGACTGATGGGTAGGAGTAATGTATGTTGAATGAAAACAGACGCCATACTGCCTCACATGTTGCTAAAAAATGGCAGTTTAAGAAATTTTTGATTTCATCAACTACAATAATCTTTTCAGACCGTTCTTGATCAACTCTTGTAATGTTTTCCTCTATAACAATACTTGCTCGATCTGGTCCTTTATTTAAGTATTTAAATAAGTACTTAATGGCCTTTGTTCTATTGCACTATTCAACATTGATGTGTGCCCGATATTTAAGGAGCAGATACCGATTGTGAGGGACCACATCTCTGTTAGAGTAAGTGTGTTTTCCTTTAACTGCATTAATTCCATTATTTCTCAACCGGTAAATAGGGTATCCATCCCCATCTAGTGTTGTTTCTGTGTAAAATGCTTTGGGATAGTTTTTTGAACATTTGCCTTCAATGTTGCAAGCAGCATATTTTGCATTTTTCCCGCAAGGACCATGCAACATATAGTCAGTAACAACTTTGTATCCATCCGGATCATCTGTTGGATATGGAAACTCGGCTGAAATTATGTCATCTATCTCACGTGGAGTCCTGCACTTAGCCCTCTCTTTGAGCCATAAAAGAATATGGGCATGGGGAACGCCACGCTTTTGGAATTCAATGACATACACAACTGAAATCACACATCATGAAACATTTCATTAGTATTCATATTTATAATCTTAATAAGATGGTTCGTAACAGTATTTAAGGTGTGTTACCTGCTTTGGATTCACCGAAAATCTGATTCTTTGTAAGATCATCTAACATCTCAGTTAGTTTTAATTTAAAAACCCGGGTCCCAACCTCTGGACGATCGTGTGGCTTCTGTCCAGGAACATGGGATAGCATTGCAGTTATCTCAGGCCATTTGAGGTTCGAGGTGAATGTGATGAAGAGGTCCGGATTCCCGTATGCTCGGCATTAGCCCATTGCAACTTGGTAATTTTGCATCATATATCTTGGACCGCCTGTAAAACTCGATGGCAACACTATTCTTTTTCCAATTGCTGTTGCATTGGTGTCTCCTCTTGTCACCATCGCATACATTATGATAGAGATCTACACGGAGTGCATATTGATTATTCCTGTTCCAATTAAGCCTTTGTTCTTCAATAGCCGTGTATGCATCTATTAAATATTGCTGAAATAAACAGCCCCCTCTTATGAGAGTAGTTTCATGATTATTCCATTGTTGTATCATGTAAGCGTAATACTATTTCATAGTGACAAAACCCCGTGTGGTTTTCCTTCTTCTTGTATTGTCATGATAAGGTATTTTCTCATGGAACCCATCTTCCCCATATGGAAATAGCAATGGATATTGGATCGCCATATAGGACGGATGCAATTCTGAAATTCTTTGTGACCCCATATCTTTGTTGTTTACAATTACATCTCTAATGGCTATGCCTTCTCCAAAATCGACTGTAATTAGTGCTGCCACTTCCACAACCGAAGGTGCGTTGTACTGCCTTGAAGATGTTCTTTGGCCAAGTAGACGGAGTTGAAAGTTGTTTGAATTATGAGCTGTGCACCAATCCCTCGCCATTCTAAACGCCATGGCAACTGAGCTTGATTAATTCAACATGTCAATAAGACTTGCTACTATTCTTTCATCAACTTCTTCATTTCCCTCATTTTTAATGAAAGCAGACATCCGATGCCTTAATTCATTGTCGGTGTCAAAGAAGTAAAGCTGGAAAAACTTAGGTTGAACGCCTACTTCTGGTTGTAAAGACCCGAGTAGGTGATAATTTTGACCACTTATCCTGAATGTGTAAGGCGCTCTGCCACTATTAATGGAATGGTCTATTTTAGCCCTAAAAGATGTAAAGCAGAACATGCTATTGTACACTCTAACTTGGTCTCTAAATTTTGATGTTGTAGCGTCGGTGTAATCCAATAGAGTATTTAAGGGTGATGGGGGTTCCCTGAATTTGGGGAGGAGTACTTTACCATCTTGACAGCATAGCGATAATGTTGGATTGGTAGCTCTTTTAGCCTTATTACGTCTCTCATCATACCACATTATTGCATCACAGCAACGACATTGATGCGACGGAGGACCTAAATTTTTGTAAGTGATAGGAACACCTGAAAAAGCATAATTTGCTATTATTAAATGAACACATGGCTATTCTGATCCTTATCTAGTGTTTTTAAGATCATGACCTCTAATTTGTTATCATAATATTTAACCAAATTATAAAGTGTAATTTATTAGCAGATTTGAATAAGATACAAAATTACCTTCAGATGTTATCGTGGATCTCTTTAGATTTTTTTGGGATTCCGCCTTTTAATTGTTTCTGGAACAATGTTAGGTCTATTTATGCGGTTATTGGAAGCTGAGTCCCCTGTATTTTGTGTAGAATTTGGTAGTGTGTTTTCTGGCCCTGCTGATGTACCTAATGTAAGACATTTAATTGTTATCATATTTGTGTGATTTTCCTTTACAATCCAAAAATATGTATGTGTATTTACTTGGTCCTGCAGTGCTATCTTGTGTTAGTTTCAGACCACAGTAAAACTAGAGCTGTCCATCTTGACCAACAGTAGTTTCTGAATGAATCCTTATATAATTGTTTAGTATACTGGAGAATGATGGAATATGGGCACGATTGTTTTGTACACATGGAATAGTAAAAAAATCTATATCATGGATCTCTTTAGATTGATAAGTCCATATGAAGCATAAACAATGATTGATCAATAGAGTTAAAAATCTTGGGCTTACAAGTGGCTTTATGTCGTTTGCCTTTAAGACAAGCAATGCATGTTTGGTCATTTTCAAATCTTTTCTGAGGCAAGCCTCTTACCAAACCATCTTTGACAATTTTATTTATGGTTTTGAAATTAATGTGACCAAGCCTCCTATGCCATTTCATAGATTCATCCAATGTGGCCTTTGCAACAAGACAAGTAAGTGCCTCTTTAGGAACAATCTTCTTCATATCAACACTGTACATGTTGCCCTTTCTTGGAATTTTAAGAAGTACTTGACTTTCATCAGGCATCTTAAAATCAGAAGAAAGCACAAGACATTCAGTGTCAGTAAAAAGAACTTTGTTATTTTTGTCACACATTTGTGAGACACTAAAAAGATTATACTTAAGCTCTTGCACATAGTACACATCTTTAAAATCTAATTTACCGGTTTTAAGAGTACCTTTACCAGTAATTCTTCCTCCTATTCCTCCACCAAAGGTAACATATCCTCCATTTAATGATTGAAAGTCTGAAAGATAAGACATGTTGCCTGTCATGTGCCTTGAACACCCACTATCTGAATATCCTTGATCTTCATTATCTGCTTGTGAATGTCCCCGCACATAAATAAAGGAATTAATTTCCTTGGGGAACCCAAGCCATTACTGACTTGGATTTGCCACGTGCATCAATGTAGTTAAATCTTTTGAGAAGAGTTGATACACCATTGGATTTAAGAGGTCTCCAAATCCAACATGCCGAGGCCTTAACAACATTAGCCCTCTTTTCCCTAGCAGCAGTATGAACTGCTGGCTTTGCAGTTTTACCCTTTGGTTTCCAAATTTGGTTTTGGACCACTGCTTTTGAATGAAAAGGCTTTTGAGCAGTTGTAGATGCATATTTGTAAGTTATTTTTGCATTTTGAACTGCTGGTTTTGGGTAAACAACATTAAATGGTCTAGCAGTACTAACTGCTTGTCTAGCAGTAGGAACTTGTTTTGGGCCAGACTTTAATGAAACTGCTCTGGGTGTTGTTCTAGTAAAATTAGAGTGACTTTTAGATGTATGCCTTTTTAAATTCACCCTATGGTTTGAATACCCAGATACCCTTTTGTTGCAGAAGGCTGCAAGATGGTCAAAATTTCCACAGACGAAACAAGCTTTGTTATAGAAGTCAAAGTCATCACCTAGTTGGTGAGACTTGAGGTCATTCCAATTTCTTTGGTTACCTCTGGGCTTGTTTGTGGTTCTATATTGCTCACAATATCTTACTAGTTGCCTAATATGTTTAACATTTGGTTTAGGCCTAGCAGTATCATTTTTGATCGCCTTAGGAACACTTGTTCCTGCTTTCTTAACAACATCAGGTTTAGACATAACATGTTCTTCCTCATCATCATCAGATTTCCAGTCCTCAATGATTGGACCATCTGATTTCCTACTAGAGGACACCTTGTCCTCATGAAGTGAAGTATTACTTGAACTCTCATCTACTTTTATAGGTTTGTCAACAACTATATCTTCTTTTGGCTTAACACCATATTCTAATGTAGGTTGTTGAAGGTCAGACAAGCCTATGTGCTCTAGGTCTATCTCTGGGGGTGCAGGGATTCCTCTGTAAGGAGGTGGTACATTCTTATATCCTAACCTAGACTTGGCTTTGTTGATCACTTGACATTCAATTATTTTGCTTACCCCCTTAGAGGCATAGTCTAATGTTTCTACACTTAATTGAATGTTTTCACTCTTCTTTTTAAGCCTATCATACTCAGTTCTTAAAAAGCTAATTTCAGCATCTTTAAAAAATATGTCTTGTTTAAGAAGAGCTTTGTCATCAGAAAAAGCAAATTCATTGTCTTTATAGTGTATGATCTGCTTCTCTAGGGTAGCTAAACCTACCTTATAATCTGTTAAGTTTTGATGAGTTTTGTTTAGTTCTATTCTTTGTTCATCATAATGTTTTCTTAAAGAGTCTAGTTCTTTAAGAGCAGTGCAAGTATTAGAACAAACTTTATCATTTTGTACCTCAGTAGCAGAGAAGGCCATGAGAGCCATCTGAGTAGAAGGTTCTTCTTCATCTGCCATGAAACTCCAATCAAAACCTAAGCCATCAATAGCTACCATAGCTTTTGAGTTTGGCTCAGTAACCTCCCCTGTTTTGGACTTGCTTCCAAAACCTTTGCTTTTGCCATCTTGATGCCTTGGTCTTCTACATTCCCTTGAGAAGTGCCCCATCATGTAGCAGTTGTAGCATTCTATCTTTGACTTGTCAAAACCAGCAGTATCATTGCTGCTGATAGTGATTTTTCTCCCTGTTCTTTGATAGAATTTCTTAGCCCTCATGCTAAGAAGAGAAATTTGCCATTTTAGGTCCATCTCCTCCAAATCATCATCATTGATTTCCTGGAGGTCTTCATGAGTAAGCATAGACCCATCATTCTGGCTTGTGAGAAAAGCACAACATGTTTTCACATCCATAATACCAACAGTACTACTTGATAAACTAGCAGTACCAACTCCCATATCAACCTTCATATCTTCAACTGGATTTGAGGTACTAGGAGATGACACAAATTCCATGTTCCCAGTGCTTGAGCTAGCACTTCCAGCTTTCTTCACATCTTGTTCAACAATTTTGAAGTTGTTGTACAAGTCATTAAGACTCATTGAATCAATATCTGGCTTGTTTTTCCAGACAACCACATGCATAGCCCACTCTTCTGGTAGACTTCTTAAGAACTCGGAGTTTAAATCTTCTTGAGGTATCTCTACACCAAGAACAACAAGTTGGCTCACAATCTTCTGAAGCTTGTTAAACATGTGATCCAGTGATTCATTGGTTGTTGAAGAGAAGTTTTCAAAGTTCTGCTTGAGAAAAGTCTTCTGGGTCTTCTTGGTGGCTTCATTTCCACCATACCTTGCAACAATGACCTCAAATAATGACTTGGCATCTTTGAACTTGCTGAAGTTTAAAAGTTGATCATTTGGAATGGTCATCATCAACATACTTCTAGCCTTGAGGTCATTCTTCTTCGTTACTCTATCTTCTCCAGTTATTGGGTTGCTATTCACAGTTGTTACTACCTTGTCATCAACTGTTTATGTAGTGGTTGTAGGCTTGAAAGAGTTTTCTTCGTCAATAATTTCCCAAACTGTATAGTCTTGCACTTGGAAATACTGCTCTATCCTTAACCTCCACATATCAAACTCATTCTGCTTGAGCATTGGCAACTTTGCAGCAACATTCGTTTGAATAGACTCCATGTCCATTTCTTCTTCTTTTAAATCAAAGATATCAGCCTGATCTCTGATACTAATTGAGAGGATTGTAATACACTCTGTAGGATGTTAGTCCTTTATAACGTGTGTATATGATACTTTGAGTGAATATGATTAAGTATGCGGAATCTACTTAACCACACTTAGAAGGATATTGGTTATTGGAAATGGAACAGTAATGCTTGTTATTGAACAATGAACACAGAATGTATAACACCAAACGATTCAATATTATTGAGAATAATACGAGTGATCTTCACTATCACTAGGGTTACAAAACCTTGAATCTCTATGTTTCTATGACTTTAGAGTAATTGTTCTGTGATTAATTAAGCACACACTTTCTAGTCTCTTATCTATAAGCTAAGATCTCCCTTTTATAGTCCAAAGGAGATCTTTACAATATTGTCAAGTCTTGTCAAACTACTTGCTTGTTATGTGTGTCAGTAGCTAAGATACAACATGTTCTGTGTATACAAGTTGTAGATTGATCATCTATCAAAGATATTATCTACTGTATATACTTGACTTTTATACACAAAATATCTTTTTCATACTTATCCTTTCAGCAGTAGTATATGCAACACTTATCCATTCAGTAGTAGTATGAGTCACTCCAACAGCAGTATTCAACCAGCAGTACCTTTGTTTGTACTAGCAGTACTAACTTATCAGTTAGTACTGTTAGTTATAACTTGAACAGACTTCAGATATACACTAGCAGTTAGTACTGTTAGTGTATTCTTCTCAACAGTTGATGAACTCAAATAAATACATTTTATTATCATCATTTGTCCTATTTATTTGACTTGTTTTATTATATTATATATGAGAATTGATACGTTAATGTTTACTTTTGTAATTCTCAGGTAAAAACAAGTATTATGTGAAACTTGGCGATTTTGGACTAATTATGGAGCAAAACAAGCAAGATGTTAAGAGTCTACTGAAATGTACAAGATCAAGATCATTCTGCTCCAGATACGCCGCAACATACTTCTTACATACGGCGTATCACTATCAAGATTTCACAAGTTACAATCCAAGAGAGCAAAGGACATGCGCCGCATAGAGAAATGGAGTTACGCCGCATCTTAAGGTGGTGTACGAATATTCCTGAATATATTAATCTTGGACCCCACGCGAAGTTAAGTCAATGCGCCGCATCTACTTATCTTATGCGCCGCATCTAACCCTCAGACAGAAACTATAAATACCCCAAGGCCAGACGAATTTCGGGGGACCAAAAAAAAAGGACTTAGGGACGAGACTTTAGAGACCGAAGACAGAAGAACCCTAGGAGACGAATTCAGACGTATTAGCAGCACAAGACACATCCTGAACGAAGATACAAGAGCTGTAAGAAGGTCCTGCATGTATTCAATTCATTAAGTAGTTTTGTTTTATTGTATTAGTACACTTTAATTCATCAGGATTGATGGGCCGATTCCATGTGACTACGGAATATCATGGGCACCCCTTAAAATTGCTTTCCCATTAATTAAAGTTTATATGTTGATGTCTTTGGTGACTTTTATTAGTGCATTGATAACCTCTGTGTCTAGCTGAGCATTGCTTGGGTCGCCATGCCCCTTCCTCGCCTATCTATTCTAGCGTATACGAAACGTGGGCATCACAAATGCTCAATATTCTAGGGTAGTGGGATAGACATAAGTGATCATTAAGGGTTTACTCGCCGATAAGATTAGAGCCAACGAGAAAGGGTTAATTACATACACTTCATATAAAACTAGCAATAAAACAAGTGACAAGCTACTTAATTATCAAGACAGGTCTTCTTATTGTCTCAAGTATCTATCTGTGTACGTGTGTGCTAATCGCTGATTCGTGCTCATTAGTTTAGTTTACTATTTAATCATAACCAAACCGTGCCAGTCTCTCAGGCTGAACCCCCCCTTGCGTTAGATTAGGTTGTATAGCTAACTTAGGATATTAAAATACTGATTAGAATAACTAGATAATACGTTCCACTCTTAGTGATCGACACTCTACTTACCATTATATTCATACTGACCGGGTACACTGCTCGTTAAAGTGTGTGTTTTATTGATAAGTCGGCTAAATATAAATTTAAAACTTGAGTAGGCATTAATACTGCTAAACCACAACGACACATCACGCGCGCACCAAGTTTTTGGCGCCGCTGCCGGGGAGTGAATTGTTATTATCTGTTAATTTGATTAGTATTTTAATTAGGTTTTTTTCTTTTTAATTTTTTTTTAGATTCTAACCACTAACCCTGTTATATATTAGTTAGATTGCATTCATTGTATATTTGCATATTTTCTGTTTTTGTGTGTTTTTATTTTCTTTAATTTTTGTTTCTTTTTGTTTATTTTTATTTTAGTTTTTTGTTTTTCTAATTTTCTGCATTCTGCTATCGTTGTACTGAGCTGATACAAACGATACGGCGCATCTATTTTCATAGATACGGCGTATTGCGTTTAATTTTTATAAAATACAACGCGTTTAATAAATTCGAGTACGACACATCTTTCCCCAAGATACGGCGTATTCTGTTTTTAATAAGAAATTTTTCTAAACGATAACGCCATACGACACATGATGCGCGTGATGTGTCGTTGCGGTTTAGCAGTTTTAATGCCTACTCAAGTTTTAAATTTATATTTAGCCGACTTATCAATAACACACACACTTAACGAGCAGTGTACCCGGTCAGTATGAAGATAATGGTAAGTAGAGTGTCGATCACTAAGAGTGGAACGTATTATCTCGTTATTCTAATCAGTATTTTAATATCCTAACGCAAGGGGGTTTCAGCCTGAGAGACTGGCACGGTTTGTTTGCAATTAAATAATAAAATAAACCAATAGGCACGAATCAGCAAGTAGCACACACGTACACAGATAAATACTTGAGACAATAAGAGGGCTGTCCTTATGATTAAGTAGATTGTCACTTGTTTTATTGATAGCTTTATATGAAGTGTATGTAATTAACCCTTTCTCGTTGGTCCTAATCTTATCGGCGAGTAAACCCTTAATGATTACTTATGTCTAAAAGTTATTCCTAAGTGATCAATTTAGTAATAACCGTGGGAGCCACATTATGTCCCGCAGTCAAATGCCCGCAAGCCACTAATAAACACAGAGGTTATCAATGCACTAATAAGTAGTAACCAAAGACATCAACATATAAACTTTAATTGATGGGAAAGCAAGTATTAAAGGGAGTGCAATCTTTCGTTGTCACATTACACAAGCCACCAATCCTGATGAATTAAAGTTTGCTAACACAATAAAACAAAACTACTTAATGAATTAAACACATGCAGCACCTTCTTACAGCTCTTGTATCTTTGATTTGGGTGTGTCTTGTGCTGCCTCCTTGACTGAATTCGTCCTTTGTTTCTCCTGTTCGAACTTCGGTTTTAGGTTTTCGGGACTTTTAATTCGTCTGGTCTACGGGGTATTTATAGTTTCTGTTTGAGGGAAGATGCGGCGCATCTACTAAGTAGATGCGGCGCATGTACTTAACTTCGCGTGGGATCCAAGATTATAATATTCAGGAATATTCGTACACCGCCAGAAGATGCGGCGTAACTCCATGATTAGATGCGGCGCATGTCCTCTTGTATCTTGGATCGTATCTGGTGATATCTTGATAGAGATGCGGCGCATGTCGAGAGTGAGATGCGGCGCATCTGGAGCAGAATTGACTTGATCTTGTCCATGTCAGTAGACCTTCAACTTTATGCACGTTTTGCTCCATAATCAGTCCAAAATCGCTAAGTTTCACCAAATGCTTGTTTTTACCTGAGAATTACAAAAGTAAACGATTAAGTATCAATCCTCATACATAATATAGTAAAACAAGTCAAATTAATAGGATAAATGATAGTAATAAAATGTACTTATTTGAGTTCATCAAATATCCCCCCACTTGAACTTTACTTGTCCCCAAGTAAACCTTAGAATTTCTCTTATGAAAATGTATCCTAAAAGATGTTAGGATTTATTTTTATATTTAAGCATGTATTCGTTCATTTCATAATCACACAACTAAACACTTAACGATTCAGAAGTAAAATAAAATAATTTGATAAAAGCAAATCTAATCGTTTAACTGTCCAGTCGCGACGAATATTCTATCATAAGCTTGGCAAGTATACACATCTCCACCACTAAAGCTAAGGAGTAACAAGTCTAAAGCGGTAAAAAAGGGTTTTTAGGCTTAAGGGTTAATTATTCTTAATCACTATCGATCTCAAATTCCAGAAAAGGCGACAAAATCACAAATACATGATCGAATCCACGAACACGATACTTGCAATTGCTCAAATCCTTAACTCGAATAGGCTAAAGATAGGTCCTAACTTCACCAATAATAATATATCAAAAAGGGCGACAAAATCATAAATACATAGCCGAATCTACGACTACGATACTTAAGATTGCTCAAATCCCTAATCTCAATAAATCAAAGGTTTGGTTGGATAAAGAATAATAAAGGGCATGGATAACATTTGGGATATAAAAATTTGGTGCAAAAATAAAAATAAACAAAACAAATAAATTAAAATCCTAAGTGTGGTTAATCACTATCCCAACCATCCCATGAATAAGACTCATATCATCGAATAACTCACGCTTTAACACTTGAAACAAACGCTTTAGGTAGACACGAATTATACTCAACAAGATCTTAATCAAAGAATAAACCTTAATTGGAGTTCCCATAACTGCCAATTCCCATTCAATCCATAGATATAGTACAACAAATAGTGGTGATATCGACCACTTACATAACTTTACATAAGTTGGTTAAAACTAACTTCCAACTTTTCTTTCTTTCGTTTTCTTTTCTCATTTTTTCGATTTTTTTTTTTTTTTTTTTTTTTTTTTTTTTTTTTTTTTTTTTTTTTTTTTTATTAAACATAAACATAGATGTGTAAAATTTCACCACATCACTATAACTTTCTTTCCGGATAATTTTTCCATACTTTTCATGACTTCAGAAATAATGGTAATAGTGAAAGTAGTAAACACACGAAAAATAAACTCCAAAATATACAATATTTACTTTCACTCCAATTGCATTGTGCAATTTCCCGACCTAACCATAGATAATGAATTACGCACGCGAACACAGGTAATGTAAGGAAACACACTTTGCCTATAGCAATCAACCAACCACGGATTCTAATCTACAGGGTAGGCTAAGGTGTAAGGGTGTAACGAAACATTTTAAACATAGGTGTAAGAAACGAAAGGAATGGCTCTGAGGGTTTTTCTAGGGGTATCTTACTCTAAAAATGAGAGTAACAAAAGGGTTTATACGGGGGTTAACTAACCAGTGTAGTTAGTTAATAACACATAACATATAATAGGCTATTTGGGTGTAATCCTAGAAATTTACCAAGTTAGACAAGTCACTCCAATTATATAAATAATACTTATTATGGTGGTCTCGAATAGTATACAAGCCAAGTTCTAAAGTTTACAAGTCACCGGCACACTCATAGATTTGTGAATTTTGAAAAATCACAATTTTTGAAAATAACGTCATGTGTGCAGTTATGCAACATAGATTTTAAACAAAAACATGCTAAAAAATTTTTAAGTTTGATATATTAAGCACATTTTAAGCATAATTTTTGAAAAAGTTTAGGACAAGTAATTGTTAAGTGTTCTAATTCTCCAATCCCCCCACTTAAGTTAAACAACGTCCTCGTTGTTTGTATAAAAGGTTAAAAACTGGAAAATAAAAGAATTAGAACAGAAAAACTCCCCTGAGATTTGCTCGGTATGATCCTCCATTAGTATAAGAGCAAAAATCAACTTCTTGTGGATTAGAACGTTAAAGCTTCATACTTGATGTATCCACAGGAAATCCAGGAAACTATAATACCACGAACACTTTAAAACACACCTAAGATAAGAAAGGTTCAAGCTTTGCATAATACATTAGTAGTTAGGAAAAATAAAACTTAAAAATTAAAACTGAAAATCATCAGGTCAGTCGATGCGCCGTATCTTATGGAAGAAGATACGCCGTATCGAGCCTGGAATAAATACGGATCAGAATAAAGATGCGCCGAATCCTTAACCAGGGATGCGCCGCATTAAAATAAACTGATAAATAGTTTTAAAGTCGAAAATAAAAATGCAGAAAAATAAAATAAGATATGACCATTGCAGGAGATGCGTCGCATCTCAGAATTGAGATGCGCCGTATCCTCGTGCGGCCTGGACTGACTCGACACAGAAAACAAAATAAAAGATAATTCTCCGGGTTGTCTCCCGGTAAGCACTTGTCTTTATTCCAGAGTCTTCAAGTTAGACTCACGTTCAGCTCTTTAATATCGATCATTGAAGGAGTCGGAAACATCGCGCTCCTTCATCGCCAATTTAGTAATATTGAACACTCCTTGCCCGTCCTTAATTTCCACGCCGTTCTTCTTCATTATCTGTATGAACAAAGTCCTGTCCCTTACGGGCAGAGATGACAAAATGATAGACGGGAAATTCTTATTATCATATAGGCACAAATAAGCAAGGTGGGGTGGTAGTTCAATAAACACATCATTGTTCAAATTCGTTTTCTCAACTACTCTCCTACGTTTATTAATTACTACACAATCATACCACTCATCATCAGAATCATTAACAACATTGCGTCTAAGTTCGGTGGGTACATTAAGGTCAATGAATTCCTCAAAGTTCTCATGATTAGGATTAGTTGAGTTGTTTTGAATCAATGTTTCTCCCATAAGTCTAGCTTCAAGATCGAGGTCCATACGCTCTCTTAATCCTAGCACATAAACACCTCTAATTATGCTTTTAACCGGATCTTGGCACTTATAGACTAGTTTATTATTCCCTACCCTTAATGAGATTTTTCTTTTAAACACATCAATCTTAGCATGGGCAGTAGACAAGAAAGGTCTTCCGAGGATTAAAGGAATCTTAACATCCTCGGGCATGTCTAGTATAACAAAGTCTACGGGAAAAATAAACTGCTCAATCTTAACTAGCACATTATTAGCAATCCCTTCAGGTCGTTTTACCGTTTTATCAGCCAATTCAATAAGTAATTTAGTTGGTGCTAATTTTCCTAGTCCTAGGGTAGCGAATGTCTTAAGAGGCATAACACTAACACTAGCTCCTAAGTCAGCTAACACATTATTGAAAGATATATTATTAATAGAACAAGGTAGAGTAAAACTTCCTGGGTCTCTTTCTTTATGAGGCAAGGCATTTAAGTCGGTTGCAGAGCTCTCTTCTTTCATTGTTGCCTTGATCTCCTCTTCAATCTTTGTCTTTTCTTTTAGTAGTCTCCTTAAGCTGATTGAAGAATTAAAGAAAAATTTGGGTCTTGCACCATCATTACCATTCATCGATCTTCTAGGTATATTAGGAGTGACTTCTTCAGTGGTGCTTATGGCCTTGACATGATCTCTTGGGTTGGTTTCAGTTGAGCTCGGTAAACTTCCATATCCCCTTTCTTGAAGAACTTTGCTCATTTGACCAATTTGTTGTTCCAATGCTTTGATCGAAGCTCCTTGATTTCTTGTAGTAGTGTCCGTTGAAGCTCGAATTTCTTTGATCATAGCAGTATTCTCTTCATGTCTTTTAGCAGCATCGGCCATAATTTGCTTTAAAGTATCGTCTAAAGTCTGCCTCCTTTCTTGATAAGCGGGATTGAAGTTGTTCTTTTGATAGAATCCCGGACTAGCTTCCCTAAATCTTCCTGAAGGTCGGAATGGTTGTCCAAATTGGGTGTAATATGCTTCTTCAAATGTCTCACTTTCATTCTTGTTCGGGCAATCTTTAGTGTAGTGAGGTCCTTCGCACTTTTCACATCCAACTTGGGCAGCATATGCTCTTTCATCTCGCTTCTTCATCTCTCTACTAATTTTATCCAATTGAGCTTGAATAGCAGCAATCCCGTCAAAATTAGTGCTGCTCTTAGATCTAGTAGAGGTCCCATCGTGCCATTTTTGGGAATGATCAGCAGCATCTTGGATTGCTTTCCTAGCATTGGTTGCACTCATTTGAGGTACAGCTCCCTTAGCATCCAAAATCTGTCTTGTAGGCACGTCCAATCCTTGATAAAACAATATTATTTCCTGCATAGGGGTTAGATAGTGTTGAGGACATTTTATCAATAAATCTTTAAACCGTTCCCAAGCTTGATAAAGGGTTTCATCAGGCTCTTGCTTGAAACTATTGATAGCCTCCATTTTTTTAGCAGTCTTAGCAGGTGGACAATATCTCTTCAGGAATTTGCTCTTCAAACCTTCCCATGTAGTGATTGAACTAGCAGGTTCATTCCTTAGCCACTTGTTAGTAGCTCCTTTTAGTGAGATTGGAAAGATTCTTAGCATGAGTTGATCGGTATTGACTCCTTCTGAAGTAAACAAATCTGCAATCTCCAGGACCTTTTCAACGTGCTCATTAGCATCCTCTTGTTCCGTCCCACTGAAAGCATTCTCTCTTAGCTCTTTGAGAAACTGACCCTTCAACTCAAATTTTGAATTATCATCAAACTTAGGTCTAGCAACTCCTGAAGTGTAATCAGCACGGGTATTGTTCATGTATTCCTCCATAGTAGTGTTTTCGCCCATTGTTTCTGTTTCAACTTCCTCTTTTTCTTCAGAAAAGTAATCAAGCTCGAGTGAACTTGAAAGATCAAAGCTTCTTGTGTTGAAAAGCCTTTTAAGCGAATGTAGGGCTCGTTCAGGATCTTCGAAAGGTTGAATCAAGTTCTTCGTAGAACTCCTGGTCATGCACTTCCTGAAACCAACACAAAAATATCAGTAGGGTATGCTCGAGAAAGTAGTATATCAGAAAATTAACAACGAAAACGGAATACGAAAAATTAAAGTTACTGATATCTGCAGACGATGCGCCGTATCCAAAAAGTTGGATACGCCGTATCTTAATACGTTAAAATTGAATCAGACTTTATTCAGAAAATAGATACGCCGCTTAGAATTTAAGAATGCGCCGTATCGAATTAATTAATCAAAAATCAGCCTTTCTAATTAAAATTAAATGCGTCGTATTAACGAAAGTTAATGCGCCGTATTTTCGTTACGTTTTAAAAATAAATATCGATTTTTGATTCAGTAAAATGCGCCGTATCGATAGAGATCGATACGCCGTATCTGTTTAATAATTCGCAAACTGTTTTTAATTAAAATAATAGATACGCCGTATCTGCTAAAGCAGATGCGTCGTATGGCGTTAACGTTTAGAAATTTTTTTATTAAAAACAGATACGCCGTATCTGCAAAAGCAGATGCGTCGTATTACTTTATCGCTTAGAAAAATTTTCTTATTAAAAACAGATACGCCGTATCTTGGGGAAAAGATGCGTCGTATCGAATTAATTAAACGCGTTGTATTTTTTTAAAAATTAAACGCAATACGCCGTATCTGAGAGATCAGATGCGCCGTATCGTTTGATTTAGCACAGTACAACGATAGCAGAACAGAAAAATACGAAAAATAAAAACAAAAATTAAACACACAAACGAAAATAAACACACAAAAATAAAAGAAAACAATTAACACACAATACAACAAATATGCAAAATAGTACAATGATGCAATTAATCTAATAAAAAGAAAAAAAAAACTAATTAAAATACTAATTAAATTAACAGATAATAACAATTCACTCCCCGGCAACGGCGCCAAAAACTTGATGCGCGTGATGTGTCGTTGCGGTTTAGCAGTTTTAATGCCTACTCAAGTTTTAAATTTATATTTAGCCGACTTATCAATAACACACACACTTAACGAGCAGTGTACCCGATCAGTATGAAGATAATGGTAAGTAGAGTGTCGATCACTAAGAGTGGAACGTATTATCTCGTTATTCTAATCAGTATTTTAATATCCTAACGCAAGGGGGTTTCAGCCTGAGAGACTGGCACGGTTTGTTTGCAATTAAATAATAAAATAAACCAATAGGCACGAATCAGCAAGTAGCACACACGTACACAGATAAATACTTGAGACAATAAGAGGGCTGTCCTTATGATTAAGTAGATTGTCACTTGTTTTATTGATAGCTTTATATGAAGTGTATGTAATTAACCCTTTCTCGTTGGTCCTAATCTTATCGGCGAGTAAACCCTTAATGATTACTTATGTCTAAAAGTTATTCCTAAGTGATCAATTTAGTAATAACCGTGGGAGCCACATTATGTCCCGCAGTCAAATGTCCGCAAGCCACTAATAAACACAGAGGTTATCAATGCACTAATAAGTAGTAACCAAAGACATCAACATATAAACTTTAATTGATGGGAAAGCAAGTATTAAAGGGAGTGCAATCTTTCGTTGTCACATTACACAAGCCACCAATCCTGATGAATTAAAGTTTGCTAACACAATAAAACAAAACTACTTAATGAATTAAACACATGCAGCACCTTCTTACAGCTCTTGTATCTTTGATTTGGGTGTGTCTTGTGCTGCCTCCTTGACTGAATTCGTCCTTTGTTTCTCCTGTTCGAACTTCGGTTTTAGGTTTTCGGGACTTTTAATTCGTCTGGTCTACGGGGTATTTATAGTTTCTGTTTGAGGGAAGATGCGGCGCATCTACTAAGTAGATGCGGCGCATGTACTTAACTTCGCGTGGGGTCCAAGATTATAATATTCAGGAATATTCGTACACCGCCAGAAGATGCGGCGTAACTCCATGATTAGATGCGGCGCATGTCCTCTTGTATCTTGGATCGTATCTGGTGATATCTTGATAGAGATGCGGCGCATGTCGAGAGTGAGATGCGGCGCATCTGGAGCAGAATTGACTTGATCTTGTCCATGTCAGTAGACCTTCAACTTTATGCACGTTTTGCTCCATAATCAGTCCAAAATCGCTAAGTTTCACCAAATGCTTGTTTTTACCTGAGAATTACAAAAGTAAACGATTAAGTATCAATCCTCATACATAATATAGTAAAACAAGTCAAATTAATAGGATAAATGATAGTAATAAAATGTACTTATTTGAGTTCATCAACACATCTGTTTTAACAGATATGGCGTATTTTCGATTTAAATTAAAAACAGTTTTCGAATTATTAAACAGATACGACGCATCGATTTCTATCGATACGGCGCATCTTCTAAATCAAAAATCTTGTATTTTGAAACGTAACGAAAATACGGCGCATTAGCTTTTGTTAATACGACGCATTTAATCTTAATAAATATAAACGATTTTTGATAAATTAAATCTGATACGGCGCATGCTAAAATCATAAGCGGCGTATCTGCTTTCTGAATAAAAGTCTGATTAAATTTTAACGTAATAAGATACGGCGTATCCAACTTTTTGGATACGGCGCATCGTCTACAGATATCAGCAAATTTTATTTTACTTTGATTGTTTCACTCTTCTTTTGCACGAGTAAGTTTTATTTCAGGAAGATGGACGATCCGGATATTACAATGGAAGAATATGTTAGGTTTGAAGAGGAAAAAGCCTTGAGCATTAATCAGGTGTATAACTGGAAGAGAGCAAGATATTGTGCACAAGTCATTGAGACGAAAGAAATTAATATGGAAGAATACTTGTTGCTGGAAAAGGTTAAGTCAAAGAAAGAAAGAAATAGGTTGCCGTTTCAACACACTTGGTGTATGTCAAATGATGATGAGGAGGAGTCATATACCGTGAAACCAATTCCGGCAATTGTTATTGATAGTACTTTTTCTCCGGAGATTGCACAAGATGATGTGTATACGGAACCCTACGTTGAAGAATATTCTGCAATCGTATTACCACCATTAGACAATCCAACGGATGAAGATGAAAAGTATTCTAATTTTGATTTCGAACCATTTGACGCCATAGTTTATGATGACATACCTCAACCAGATTTTGACCCAACGAGGGATTTTGAAGAAATCTGGGATTACTTATTTAAGGATGAAATTCGGGACGATTATGAAATTGCAAGACCACTAGTTGAAGATGGAGATTCACAAGATGAATTGGAGTCACTTACAACACAAAGTGCACATGAAGCACCTGTGATCAACCCGTTTTTGGTGGAGCTCGAGGAAGAATTTGGTGATGAGCTCTTAAACATTGCTATGATTGATGAAGATGATGATTTCGACCCTATGAAGGATATAGAGGAACTCGAACTTTTACTTGCTAAAGACCCTTTCTCATCTTCTGCGGAAGTCAAGGGACGCCTTACTACCAAAGAGACTAACCAAGAAGAAAGGAGACTCATTTTTCCTCAACATACTACTCTTTCAGATGAAGTGGTCAAGTCATCCAATTTATCAACCAAACCGGGTAAGAATAGGGAAGATGTACATATATTGCCAAGGTATGATCTTTATGCATTTCTTCCATCTTTAATAGCAAATTTACACTCTTTTCGTGTTTATTGCTACTATCACCCGCACTTGATCCCAAGTGGGGGGAACAACACCCTATTACACAGTAAATAAGGGTGGAGTCAGGCTCGTGACTCGAACAAAAACAAGCGCTTCGTGGGAGGCAACCCATGTTTATCTTTTATTTTATTTTCTGATTTTGTATTGAGTCTGTCAGACCTGCAGAAGATGCGGCGCATCTCAATCCTAAGATGCGGCGCATCACTTGCACTGGTCATATCTTATTTAATTTTCTGCATTTTTATTTTTGACTTTAAAACTTTCTGTCAGTATTTTAATGCGGCGCATCCCTGGTTAAGGATGCGACGCATCTTTTATTCTGATTTGTATTTATTCCAGGCTCGATACGGCGTATCTTCTTCCATAAGATACGGCGTATCGACTGACCTGATGATTTTCATTTTAATTTTTTATGTTTTATTTTTACTAACTACTAATGTATTATGCAAGTTTGAACCTTCTTAACTCTGGTGTGTTAAAGTCTGAATGGTATTATAGATTCCTGCATTTTTGTGGATACATCATCTATGAAGCTTAAACATTCTAATCCACAAGAAAGTTGATTTTTGCTCTTATACGAACAATGGAGGATCATACCGAGCAAATCTCAGGGGAGTTTTTCTGTTCTAATTCTTTTATTTTTCAGTTTTTAACCTTTGATACAAACAACGAGGACGTTGTTTAACTTAAGTGGGGGGATTGGAGAATTAGAACACTTACTTGTCCTAAACTTTTTCTAAATATGCCTAAAATGCGCTTAATATATCAAAATTTAAATTTTTTTTAGCATGTTTTTTGTTTAAAGTCTAAATTACATAGCTGCACACATAACATTATTTCCAAAAATTGTGAACTTTTAAAAATTCACAAATCTATGAGTGTGCCGGTGACTTGTAAACTTTAGAACTTGGCTTATATACTATTCGAGACCACCATAATAAGTATTATCTATATAATTGGAATGACTTGTCTAAATTGGTAAATTTCTAGGATTACACCAAATAGCCTTTATATGTTATGTGATATTAACTAACTACACTGGTTAGTTAACCCCCGTATAAACCCTTTTGTTACTCTCACTTTTAGAGTAAGATACCCCTAGAAAAACACTCAGAGCCATTCCTTTCGTTTCTTACACCTTTGTTATAATGTTTCGTTACACCCTTACACCTTAGCCTACCCTGTAGATTAAAATCCGTGGTTGGTTAATTGCTTTAGGCAAAGTGTGTTTCCTTACATTACCTGTGTTCGCGTGCGTAATTCATTATCTTTGGTTAGGTCGGGAAATTGCACAATGCAATTGGTATGAAAGTAAATATTGTATAACTTTGAGTTTATTTTTCGTGTGTTTGCTACTTTCGCTATTACAGTTATTTCTGAAAGTATGAAGAGTATGGAAAAATTATCCGGAAACATAGTGATAGAAAAGTTGTGAAATTTTACACATATGTTGATGTTCAAAAAAAAATAATAAAAATAAATAAAAAAGGAAAAGTTGGAAGTTCGTTTTAACCAACTTATGTAAAGTTTTGTATTCAGTGGGCGATATCACCACTATTTGTTGTATATTATAAGGATTGAATGGGAGTTGGCCGTTATGGGAACGCCAACTAAGGTTATTCTTTGATTGAGATCTTGTTGAGTATAATTCGTGTCTACCTAAAGCGTGTGTTTCAAGTGTTAAAGCGTGAGTTATCCAATGATATGAGTCTTATTCATGGGATGGTTGGGAAAGTGATTAACCACACTTAGGATTTTAATTTATCTGTTTTGTTTATTTTTCATTTTACACCAATTTGTATCCCAAATATTATCCATACCCTACATCATTCTTTATCCAAACCTTTGATTTATTGAGATTAGGGATTTGAGCAATCTTAAGTATCGTAGTCGTGGATTCGGCTATGTATTTATGATTTTGTCGCCCTTTTTGATATAATATTATTGGTAAAGATTACTTGGTCCTATCTTTAGCCTATTCGAGTTAAGGATTTGAGCAATTGCAAGTATCGTGGTCGTGGATTCGATCATGTATTTGTGATTTTGTCGCCTTTTCTGGAATATGAGATCGATAGAGATTAAGAAGAATGATTAACCCTTAACCAACAAACCCTTTTTACCGCTTTAGACTTGTTATTCCTTGGCTTTAGTGGGGGAGATGCGTATACTTGCCAAGATTATGATAGAATATTCGTCACGACTGGACAGTTAAACGATTAGATTTGCTTTTATCAAAATATTTTATTTTATTTCTAATTCGTTAAGTGTTTGGTTGTGCAATTATGACAAAACGAATACATGCTTAAATATAAAAATAAATCCTAATACCTTTTAGGATACATTTTCATAAGATTTATTCTAAGGTTTACTTGGGGACAAGTAAAGTTCAAGTGGGGGGATATTTGATGAATTCAAATAAGTACATTTTATTATCATCATTTGTCCTATTTATTCGACTTGTTTTATTATATTATATATGAGAATTGATACGTTAATGTTTACTTTTGTAATTCTCAGGTAAAAACAAGTATTATGTGAAACTTGGCGATTTTGGACTAATTATGGAGCAAAACAAGCAAGATGTTAAGAGTCTACTGAAATGTACAAGATCAAGATCATTTTGCTCCAGATACGCCGCAACATACTTCTTACATACGGCGTATCACTATCAAGATTTCACAAGTTACAATCCAAGAGAGCAAAGGACATGCGCCGCATAGAGAAATGGAGTTATGCCGCATCTTAAGGCGGTGTACGAATATTCCTGAATATATTAATCTTGGACCCCACGCGAAGTTAAGTCAATGCGCCGCATCTACTTATCTTATGCGCCGCATCTAACCCTCAGACAGAAACTATAAATACCCTAAGGCCAGACGAATTTCGGGGGACCAAAAAAAAAAGGACTTAGGGACGAGACTTTAGAGACCGAAGAAATAAGAACCCTAGAAGACGAATTCAGACGTATTAGCAGCACAAGACACATCCTGAACGAAGATACAAGAGCTGTAAGAAGGTCCTGCATGTATTCAATTCATTAAGTAGTTTTGTTTTATTGTATTAGTACACTTTAATTCATCAGGATTGATGGGCCGATTCCATGTGACTATGGAATATCATGGGCACCCCTTAAAATTGCTTTCCCATTAATTAAAGTTTATATGTTGATGTCTTTGGTGACTTTTATTAGTGCATTGATAACCTCTGTGTCTAGCTGAGCATTGCTTGGGTCGCCATGCCCCTTCCTCGCATATCTATTCTAGCGTATACGAAACGTGGGCATCACAAATGCTCAATATTCTAGGGTAGTGGGATAGACATAAGTGATCATTAAGGGTTTACTCGCCGATAAGATTAGAGCCAACGAGAAAGGGTTAATTACATACACTTCATATAAAACTAGCAATAAAACAAGTGACAAGCTACTTAATTATCAGGACAGGTCTTCTTATTGTCTCAAGTATCTATCTGTGTACGTGTGTGCTAATCGTTGATTCGTGCTCATTAGTTTAGTTTACTATTTAATCATAACCAAACCGTGCCAGTCTCTCAGGCTGAACCCCCCCTTGCGTTAGATTAGGTTGTATAGCTAACTTAGGATATTAAAATACTGATTAGAATAACTAGATAATACGTTCCACTCTTAGTGATCGACACTCTACTTACCATTATATTCATACTGACCGGGTACACTGCTCGTTAAAGTGTGTGTTTTATTGATAAGTCGGCTAAATATAAATTTAAAACTTGAGTAGGAATTAATACTGCTAAACCACAACGACACATCACGCGCGCACCAAGTTATTGGCGCCGCTGCCGTGGATATAAAAGAATTAGAGCAATAAACACCACATCAACAGTACTAACCTTCAGAACATTTAGTTTCCAATACTAATCTTCAGAACATTTAATTCCCAACAGGGTCCATTCTTAATAGATTGAAGCAGGAGTTTACCATCAGGCTTGGTTTTGATGTAATGAAGCATTCGGCTTGTCCATGAAAGATATCCACCTTTTTCAGGCATAGGTTCCGCACCGGCTGCATGAATGTCTTGCTGAGTTGCCATTGATGAAGTTGTGTATGATAAAGTTGATCTTGGATCGGTTCAACGATATAGGAGTTGTGTTTGTTGTTTGTTAAGGTTCAAAATTTATGTTCGTTTGAAGTTTTGGCCTTTCTAGGAGTTTGCTTACTTGAAGGATTTCTAAGTTGAAGAAAAGCTACTTACTCGGAATTTGCTAAGTTGGAGGATTGTTACTCGAATATTATCAGCGTACTTGAAGGTTTTTATCTTACTCGAAGGTATTTAGCTAACTCGAAGGACAATAATTCCTTACTCGGAAGTTTCTTACTCGAAATTTTTCAAAATTTCCAATGTTCCTTACTCGAAAATTTTCAAGTCTAACTCGGAAGATATCTATCCTTACTCAGAAATCTACTATCCTTACTCGAAAGTTTCTACCTTACTTGAAGAAACTACTGAGCTTACTCGAAAAAATCTTCTTACTCGAAGATATTAAAGTCCTTACTCGAAAAAACCTTCTTACTCGAAGAAAACTTAGACACTAACTCGGAACAATTCTTCTTACTTGAAGAACCTTATGAACTAACTCGGAACAACTCTTCTAACTCGAAGATAGTGAAGTCCTAACTCGGAACAATTCTTCTTACTCGAAGAAAGTTATGAACTTACTCGGAACCTGGGACCTGTGGGTTATAGGCCCACCACGCTTCCGCTGCGCCACTTGTAGGACCTTAGATCTACCTTATCATACTAAACTACAATCACGTATGGTGGTACAAGAGTATAAGTGAGGCGTTAGTATTCTAGAGAGAGAAACTAAAAAGAGAAAGTTCATTAATAAAACACACACTACACACTCAAGCACACACTCCAAATGAGGAGGAGTGTGGCTTTTATAGTTTACAACAAATGAGCCATGGGCTTTGTATGGATTCTTTATGGACTTGGATAAGTTTAATATAACTTCTAACATATTAGATTAGTTCATGAGCCCTTTGACTATCCTAAAACAACAAAACATTACAAAGATATAAATACACAAATGACCATCACTTTCTAATAAAGCTAACAAATGTCCCCTCCTGGCTTCAGAGTTGTCAGCTGGTACGAATGGTATGATTTCCTTCCCGAATTCTATTTCACTGTCACCAACTCACCAAGGTGGATGTTAATGTTTAATGGCAAATGCGAAGGCTGAGTAATTAAATCAAAGTGTATTACCTTGCTTCAGATTTAAACTCTTTCAAGGCGGGGATTTCATCATCATCCAGTATCATTGTAGATGAACTACTGGATAAATAAAGCTTATCTACAAGGTAAAGGAGAATAGTACATCAACCCTTGTACACTTTAAAAAGTTTTTAAGAGTCAATATTTATGGGTCCTTACTGTTATACAGCTTTGCATTTACAGCGGTCAGAACCACAACATGAAGGCCATAACTCTTTGTCTTTTTATCTATGAGGACATCGCCAAGGCTCCCCCATAGAGTGACCCTAATTGATTGGCCTCTATTTTATGAGAGGCCAAAAAAATATCATTCCATTCATTATTGCTATTCCTTGGAATAATCACGTATAATTATAAAGACAATGACACTGACCTTTGGTTACTGAGGTAGAAATCTATGGTCCTTGAACCCGATTTATGTTGAATGCCTCTGCCAACATTTGTGATGTATCCAACAACATCTGCAAGGTATACATTTACTTAAACCCATAACTACTATTTAAAACGCGAGAATAAATTTAGTGGACATTGAACATTACCAATCAAGTATTTGTTATCTGTAACTTGTAGATCATCAAAATTTATGAAATCAAAAGGATGCCTCACAAAACCATCTGACTTCACCAAAGATCTTTTGACAGTGGTGCCTCCATGAAACTCAATAATGTAAGCACTCTTTTTCATAAGTATTCTTCTGGGTTTGGTATTACAGCAAAATCAGAAATGGTATAGATGTTGCCCTCTTTCAACTTGGTTACAAAGGTGTGTGATGTCTTCGACTTTGCAGTGCAATGCATTGTATTACCCTGGCCAAAAAAATAATATATTAAAAAAAGTTAGCACACCCATAGAAGAATCACACATACATGCCACTAATTGAAATTCTTCTTAATCCCCTTTCCTTTACTTTCAGGAAAGGTGACTTGAAGCTTACCCTCCCATCAGATATCAGGAAATCAGTGCTTAGATAACGGCTAGTAACAGCATTGATGTCCCATTTCCTGCACACCATGGCAACAATGGAACCTGTTACATTAAGATTCAGTTGGTTCGGGAAAACTTGGCCTTCAGACTGAACGACTGCCTTTGACATAGTATATTGCTTTTGATAATGCTGATGAAATTGTTGGAGAGGGAAACATTGTGTGTTTAAAATAGTAGGCACAGTTTATATATAGCTTTAACAGCCTTTGTAAAACTGCAAACCTACATGATTTGTATTCCATAATAATGAGGAATACGTGCATTAAGTGCAATCATGAATTACGTGGAAATAATTGCAGGCCTATGAACTTAACTGTGAGGCTTTCCATTCCAAAAACTGCAATGCTCCTTTGGGTTGTATTCCTTATTATTGTAACTGTAACTGAACC
The DNA here is from genome assembly GCA_021014915.2 of Artemisia tridentata subsp. tridentata. Taxonomy (NCBI): domain Eukaryota; kingdom Viridiplantae; phylum Streptophyta; class Magnoliopsida; order Asterales; family Asteraceae; genus Artemisia; species Artemisia tridentata. The sequence continues at coordinate 367,813,689 of CP139507.1, forward strand.
CTTCTTTCTATTCCCAAAACTTCAAAGCTCCATGATTTGTATTCCATAGTAATGAGAAATAAGTGCACACTATTATGTATGAATTTAGAGCAACTGTTGAGATACGAACCACATTAAGTGAGGCATGCATGAAACACACTCGAATCACTAATTCCAGGTCCAATGTACTTATCCTTAAGCATGAAAATTAATTCAATGTACTTGCACATGAAGCCTCCACATTTATAACGGGACTCAATCTTTTAATATATATAGATAATCACAATCTTTAATAAATTTTATATTGCACATCATTAAAAATACCACACTCACTCAAAAGAAATCCATAAATCTTGCCAAGCCAACCATATATAGCCTTATAACATGGCTATAACATTATATGCGGTGCACTTTGGTGTGCCATAGGGTGGAAAAAAATACCTATAACATGTCATATCACCATTGCACTGGGCACTCTTACAAACATTCTTTCACCAAATACTAATTTTTTACAAAAAACACCATTATACCCAAGAAATCGGCAAAGTTGACTAGCAATGTCAAAAGATGTTTAAGCTTTTTGGCTAATTGTAGTGCAATTTAAGCTTTTGGAATCTAGATGTTAAGGATGAATATAAATCAATTTGTTTAAGATTTATTTAAAGAAGATTTTATGTTAAATGCTTTTATTCTAGAATTATTTTATCCGCAATTCTAACCAAAATGTTAAACTTTTTAAACCAATAACAGACTTTAAAATACAAAAGATGTGTTGATTTCATGTCACACCCCGCTAAGGCGGAAACACGAGGCGTAACAAGAGAGTTACGTCACAACACCTTGATATAAAAGTAGAGAATCACTAAATGAAACCAAATTCAAAATGTCATGACGACACCCGACACAAGAGAGAACTTGTACCAAGGTTGATCGCAAACATAACAAACCAACAAGTTATAAAGTCTTCCTATAAACCGGGATAAAATGTCAAACAATGTTCATCAAATAGGTACTGTATGCAATAATAGAAAAAGAAATAAACTGATAGCTCCTAGAGTCCAGCTAAGTTAGTCTCCTGTCACTTCTCTTCATTTGTCACATCATGGCTATTACTTGAAAACGATCCTCGAAAATATCAACATTACGTTGGTGAGTTAGTGGGTTTAGAACAAATGAAATCCATTCTGCCGTAAACAGTTAGGACAATGTGCAATCAAATAAGCAAAATGGATGCAATAACATGTAAACCATACCACAAATAACTTTCATGTCAACACATGAAACGTACACATAGACTACCAGCTAGAGCGATAACATGAGTACTTATGGGGGACAATGCCACACCACAAGAACCCCAAAATATTCGCCAATGTTTGCCAATGTTCGCCAATATACACAAATGTTCGCCAAATTTACCACGTACACAACTATTGCAAATAAAAATCACACAATTGTCCAAAAAAAACATGTAAGTTGCACGGCATGAAAACATTTAAGACATAGTTTTGAGTATCATTTTCCCCTGAGAAAATATGAAAAAGTCCTTACCATTTTTCAAAACATTGAAGAAGTGCATCAAGAAAAATGACTTTCACTGGGTACCTGAAGCGGAGCAAGCATTCAAAGAAATGAAGCAACACATCGCCAATCTTCCCACCCTAACGGCTCCTCAACCAAGAGAAGAACTTGTTAAATTTTGTATTTTATTGCATAAACACTTAACCTAAATGTTCTAATCATCATTATACTTCAAAAATTACAGATTCTTAACATTGTGTAAAAGCCCTAATTCAATCCATGTGAATTAAATCAAAGTAATACAATTATAAAAAAAATAAATAAATAAAGATTTAGGAGATGGAACTAACCAATACTTGGAAAACCTTAAACCCTAACTTGATATATTTTTTTCTTCCCTCTCCTTGGTGATCGATTTTATCAAAAAAATAATAATAATAATAATAAAAATAGGGAGGACCGTTTGTTTTGGTTATCTGGGGGATAAGAAGGTGTTTGTATTTGATTGGGATTAGTTTGTGATAATTATTAGTATTTTATAAAAATTTAAATCATAAAACCTTTTTTTTTTTTTTTTTTTTTTTTTTTTTTTTTTTTTATTTTAATTCAGCAACTCCATTTTATTTTGTAATTTTTTTTATATTTATATTTTCTTTTATATTACTTAATATACACATTTGATAATTCTCAAACATCCCTAGTTGCTAATTATGACTCGTTACATCCCATTTTATCTTAAAATGACTCAATACAATTATAATTAGGAAATGAATTTTTCAAAAACAGAAATACACTTATAAAACATTATATTATTACTATTGTCATATATAAATAGTATTTATAAAGTTTATAGATTCATTTTATGAGCTTAAACTAATACCGTGAACTCAATAATCGATGAAAAGGCCTAATGTGCACTTAAGTGAATCAACACCAACTTTTCACAACCGTGAATACCAATGAACACATATAACATATAGTCACATAAACAACTAACTAACCATAGAGTTGGTCAAATGTCAAAAGTTGACTGACCTGAAAACTGACGGTTGCTACAGTCTCCCCTGGTTTGGAGAATTTTATATTAAAATAATATTATTTTATTAAAATATGGGTGAAGTCGAAACAAAATTTGAGAGTACGTGTGTATACGTGGCTATATTAATATAAATCGGTCATATGGGTGAAGTCACCCATATGTTAATAAAAAAGTAAGGTGCCGTTTAGTTGTTGAAATATTTTCCTCTTTTTCCGTTTCTAAATTCGTTAAGAAGGGAATGATTTTTCTTCTTTAGAGAATAATTGAGAATTTTGAAAACCCGTTTAGTTGTAGTTTTATTTTTCATTTTTAAAAATAATAAGAAGATTACCTCAAATTGCGACGGTGGCGACGACGGCGGACGGTGGCGGCGACGGTGCGCAGTGAGAATTGTAGATAAGGATTTTCAATTGTAGATTAGGATTTTCAATTTCTTAGTTAAAATTTAGGAAATGAGAATTTCATTTTTTTTTTTGAAAATTGTTGGGAAAAAGTGTGACTAAACGAATTTTCTAACATGAAAATTTTTTTTAGAAAAATGGGATATTTTTTACTAACTAAACGCACCCTGAGTGTTTATTTTTATGGCTTATGCCAAAAACTACTATTTGTAATTTCATGACCCAACTTAATAAAAAACTTTTTGAAATAAACGCTTGATTCATTGTTATCACACCAGTTCACATATAACTAATGGATTATATCTAAGACCTGGTAATATGTATTTGGATGTGATGGTATGCAAGCCTCTAGGTTCAAGGTTGTGTATGATCGCACGCCAAGTGTTCGATGAAATGTTCCAGAGAATAGCAGCTGCAGGGGATTTGAGATTGATGGTTATTGTTGCGCTGCACATTGTGAAGCTTGATACTCAGAAACTTTTACACCGAAATGACCATGTGACTATATGATTGTTTCGTGCATCACATGCTCTATTTCCAAAGAAACAGTTTTTTTCTCTGCGGAACTAAGGTTTTGGCGTAAGATTCAAATCATTAAGATAAATTAGGTTCTATGGTATAATGCCGTAGCTACAGAACTAAGGTTTGTATAATTGTATGTATGTCCATTTCAATATATCTGTTTCCGCTTATTGGTGATTATATATTTGATGCCGTAGCTACAGTTATGTTCTTCCTGTTGCTGCTAATTTAATGCATTGGGTGTTTAACATGAGTGTTCCCTTAGCCACTTGAGTTGTATTTTGTGTTGTAAATTGATACGAACCCTCTTAGTTTTCCTGTCTTTTATTGTTATTACTTTAATAATAGTATTTAGTTAGTTTCCTTTATTATATTTTCTTAGTGAACAAGTTAAATTATTATGGTAAGTATAGGAATAATGTAGTATTTAAGTGGTCATTAGGGTTGTAACCGAATGATGCTGAATAATATAATGGTTTATTGATTTCGTGTCAATTGGGAGAGCTTATTCGACCTCTCGAACGTCGATTATTCTATCTTTATTGTTCTTTTATCTCATTATCGATCCAGTTTGTATCATAAATGCACACTAATGATTTAGAATAACCAAATGATTATCACTATATGAACTATACAAGAAAAATAATGAGACAGTTAACTAATTTTGAGTAATTTATTTTTGATTAGCTAGTCAACATTATAGTTATATAATAATGATTAGTTTATGGATCTACATCTAACTAACACATTAAGCCAACTCGTTAGTATCAATATAATAGTAGCAGACTTTGACCAAAAACTTCTTTTTATGCACCAAGGCTACTGATCATTTTGTAAACTTAGAAATGGAAGAACCTGAAGCATCATTTAAGGGTATCAAGATTAAGTTTTTACCGCTTTTAAATTTGTTAACAGGTGATGTTAGTAACTTTCACCAGACCCCGAGACTCTTGTATGGGTTTTCTGAATCAATATATCTTGGTTTCTTGCTTCTTGTATTCGTCACTTGGCTTAACCGAAATTTCAGGAGCAATAGTAATGGAGTTCCTAAACAAATAGTTAGATCGAACAGTGGTGCCTTGTGTTACAAAAAGACACTGTTTTGTTGTGTGACTCTCGTGCTTCTTAATATTTTTATGTGTTTCTTGAACTTGCTTGATTGGTATAGAAATGGTAGGACTAATGGAAACATTATTACCGTTTGGGATACGCTTCTTGAAACATTTGTTTGGTTATTTGTTGCCGTGTATGTGCACACTCATGTTTCTAACTCTAGAGAATATAGGTATCCCTATATCTTAAGGGTTTGGTGGGTTTTGTTTTTTTCGGTGTCTTGTTTTCGCCTTGTGTTAGACTATGCTTACTACAAACACGATGGATATGTAACAGTTCAAGTCTTGGTCTTTGATGCTTCATCTACTTTTGTTAATTTATTTCTCTGTTATGTGGGGTTCTCGGGTAAGAGCGAAGGTGAAACTATAAACCATTCCCTTCAAGAATCCCTCTTGAGTGGCGAGTTCAAAACAGTAGACACAATCTTAACCCCTGCAAGAACCAGAAGTATATTTAGTCTTTTAACTTTCTCCTGGATTCATCCTTTGATTTCGAAAGGATATAAGAAGTCATTAGATCTTGAAGATGTTCCAGAACTTGACAGTGTTAATAATGCTAGAGCGTCCTTGTCGGTTTTAAGAAATAAACTCGAGTCATATAAGAAAGAAAATAGCCGAATCACAACATTATGTCTTGCCAAGGCTGTGATTTGGACAACATGGAAAGACATAATAATCACAGGACTCCTTGCTATTGTTTGCACATTGGCTTCATATGTTGGGCCATTCCTTATAGATGCATTTGTTGAATATCTACATGGAGAGCGAGACTTAAGTGACGGATTTTTGCTAGTCTCTGCTTTCTTTGTCGCCAAGATTATGGAGTGTTTGACACAACGACATCAAGATTTCAAGCTACAACAGGCAGAAATGAGGGCCAGGAGTGCTTTGGTTGCTATGATTTACCACAAAGGTTTGACCCTTTCATCTCTGTCTAAGCAGAGGCAGTCCAATGGGGAGATTATCAATTTGGTGGCCGTTGATGCTGAAAGAATCGGTGAATTTAGCCGGTACATGCACAACCCTTGGCTAGTGGTTATGCAGGTTGGTTTGGCACTAGCAATTTTGTATAAAAATCTTGGCGTTGCTTCACTTGCTGCTTTTGTATCTACCTTAATTGTGGTTTCGACCAATATACCATTAGGGCGATTTCAGAAGAAGTTTCAAGAGGAGTTAATGAAATATAAAGATAAAAGGATGAAAACGACTTCAGAAATTTTGAAGAACATGAGGATTCTCAAGCTTCATGGCTGGGAGATGAAATTCTTGTCTAGAATTCATGATATCAGGAAAGATGAGGCACACTGTTTGTACAGAAATGTTTTTAATATGGCAATGACCACTTTTGCATTCTGGGTTGCGCCCACATTTGTGGCTGTAGCCACTTTTGGGACATGTATTATTGCTGGCATACCGCTTGACTCAGGGAAAGTATTGTCTGCGATTGCAACATTCAAGATTCTGCAAGAATCCGCATATAATCTTCCAGGGACAATATCTATGATAGCACAGACTAAAGTCTCTTTTGATCGTATTGCATCATTGCTTCGTCTTGATGACTTTGATTCTGATGTGGTAGAAATGGTCCCACAAGGAAATTCTGACACTGCGGTTGAGATAACTGACGGAAACTTCTCATATGATGTGACGTCTTGTAGTCCAACATTGAGTGATATAAATTTTAAAGTTGTTCATGGCATGAGGGTGGCTGTGTGTGGCGCTGTTGGCTCAGGAAAGTCGAGCCTACTGTCTTGTATTCTAGGAGAAGTGCCTAAATTATCAGGACACGTCAAACTTAGTGGCACCAAGGCTTATGTTGGCCAATCACCATGGATACAGAGTGGAAAGATAGAAGATAATATCTTGTTTGGTAAAGAAATGGACAGAGAAAGGTACGAGAAGGTTCTCGAAGCATGTGATTTGAAAAAAGACATTGAAGTTTTTTCATTTGGTGATAAAACGATTATAGGTGAAAGGGGAATCAATTTGAGTGGGGGCCAGAAACAGAGAATTCAGATAGCACGTGCTCTGTATCAGGATGCTGATATATATTTGTTCGACGATCCATTCAGCGCTGTTGATGCTCACACAGGAAGCCATCTCTTTAAAGTGAGTTGATCTCGATCAAAAAATTTATGGTTCATATTGTTTAATACTAGCAATTGCGGACTTATGCTCTTCGATTTAACTAATACGGTTAAAAATCCACAGGAATGCTTGCTAAACTTCCTGGAAACAAAAACAGTGATTTATGTCACACATCAGGTGGAGTTTTTACCTGTTGCAGATCTCATCTTGGTAAGCTTTAGAAGAATCATTTCTTTACTTGCTTTGCATATATTCACACACATACCAATCTAAATACTATTCATCCCATCAGGTCTTAAAGGATGGAAAAATTACTCAAGCTGGAAAATACAACAATATTCTCAAATCAGGAAGCAACTTTATAGAACTCGTTGGTGCACACAAAAAAGCTTTATTGGAAATAAATTACATAGGGAAGACTTTAGCGTCCAATATAATGGGTGTGAACGAGAACCAAGAAAGCCAGGGCACTTTCCGAAAAGTTACCCAAAATGAGATTTACCCTAAGGGGAAGAAAAGACAACTTGTGGAAGAAGAAGAAAGAGAAAAAGGTAAAGTTGGCTTGTCAGCCTATTGGAAATACATTACAATTGCTTACGGAGGAGCACTTATTCCGTTGATATTGTTAGCACAAATTACGTTTGAGCTACTTCAAATATCGGGCAATCACTGGATAACTTGGGCATCTCCTATGTCAGAAAGTAACAAAACTCGCCTAGGTTCTGAGGTCATTATTGTTTACGTGGCTTTTGGAATTGGATGTGCTTTTTGCGTTCTAGCTAGAGCGATGCTCGTTATGAAAGCTGGGTATGAGGCAGCCAATAAGCTATTCTACAAAATGCATTTTTCTATTTTCCGTGCCCCGATGTCTTTCTTTGACTCCAATCCATCTGGACGAGTTCTAAACAGAGTGAGTAAATTCTTAATTTTCTTGCATTTTTCTTGATTGATGGTAAGTTATGCAATAGAAAAACTGTAATTGGTTTCAAGTTTCTAAGAACACACTTACATTTAAAGATTTACTATAACTTCTTTTACAGGCATCTACAGACCAAAGTACAGTTGACGTGAAGATAGCAGATACAATGATCCTATTCGTCGCTGTGGTGATACAGCTTTTAGGCGCTGTTATAGTTATGTCACTAGGTGCTTGGCCGGTGTTCATTCTTTTCTTTCCCTTGATTGTAATTTGCATCCGTTTACAGGTAACCATGTGAATTCTTACCAAATTTATATTTTCCAATGACAATTGTCTCATAAGTTCAAACTAGGTTGTTCCACTAACACAAAAGCTATTTTACATGATTTATTGTATTTTTAGCAATATTTTCTACCTTCAGCACGAGAACTGATACGACTTGCTGGAGTATGCAAAGCCCCGGTTATACAACACTTTTCTGAAACAATGTCTGGATCAACAACAATTAGAAGCTTTGATCAGAAAGACCGATTTGAAGACATGTGTTTGAAGCTTCTTGACAATTATTCCAGTCCAAAATTACATGCGGCTGGTGCGAATGACTGGCTAAGCTTGCGCTTGGATATGCTGTCGTCTATAGTCTTTGCCTTCACTCTGATTTTTTTAGTCTCCATTCCTCATGGAACTATCGATCCAAGTAAGTAACTTTAATGATAATTTGATTACTTTTTTAAGGCACAAACGACTCATCTCTGTCACTTTCAATTGTAGTTACCGCGGGTTTAGCAGTGACATATGGACTATATTTGAACAAATTACAAGTTTGGGTTATACAAAAGCTTTGCAACGTGGAAATAAGATTTATATCTGTTGAAAGAATATTTCAATATTGTTCTATACCCAGTGAACCTCCTCTTGTTATAGAGTCAAATAGACCTGATCACCTCTGGCCATCAGATGGAAAAGTTGATATCCTCCAACTACAGGTAGTTATTATTTTTTATGTTTCTTGCAAGTGAAATCAAACACGATAAAAATTTGATATGTGTGAGCAGGTTAGAACCGGCCAACACATGCCACTTGTGTTAAGTGGTAAATCTACTCTTATACAAACACTCTTCCGTATAGTAGAACCCGCTGGCGGTAAAATTCTGGTAGATGGAATCAACATATCATCAATCGGAATCCATGATTTACGGTCTAAATTAAGCATAATACCTCAGGATCCAACCATGTTCAATGGGACTGTTCGTAGCAACATGGACCCACTTGAAGAATACACAGATAATCAGATTTGGGAGGTGCATTCAATAATGTTAAAAACTTTTTATGTTGGCATACACTATTCAGTATGATCTTATTATATATTTATATATTTATTATTTCAGGCCCTTGATAAATGCCAGATCGGAGATGATTTTAGAAAGAAGGAAGGCCAGCTTAATTCAAAAGGTTCTGGATCCTCTACCACATAAGTTACATTTTCGATTTTGCATGAAAGTACAACCTTTTTCATGACACATGTTTGTAAAAATCATGCAGTCACTGAAAACGGAGAGAATTGGAGCATGGGACAGCGGCAACTGGTTTGTCTTGGCCGTGTACTGCTCAAGAAAAGCAAGATTTTGGTTCTTGATGAAGCCACTGCATCAGTTGATACAGCAACCGATAACATGATTCAGGAAACAATTAGGCAACACTTCTCGGACTCTACTGTAATAACAATAGCTCATAGGATCACCACTGTGGTCAATAGTGACATGGTTTTGGTTTTGAATAATGGTCAGTATGAGCTCAATTTTTCTTATTTGTTTTAATCCTGAAGTGATGCATTATTTGGTGTGTATAAAAAAACTAATTTGGTTCTGATTCCTTTGTTTTACCCATGATATGCAGGTCTGGTTGAAGAATATGATTCCCCTAGAAAACTGCTAGAAGGGAAATCATCTTTTTCCAAGCTGGTTGCTGAGTATAGTATGAGGTCTAATTCTAGTGATACAAGTACACACGAGTCACGACCGCTGTGTAGCTAATTTCATCTCTCCGTACAAGAAATAAACTATTTGCATTGTTATCTTCGTGGATTATGTAATTCATCATATGGCTACAAAAGTTCTGTTGCAAAAGTGCTTTTGCAAAACAAACTCGTACACCATAGAAATGAAGATGCTATTGAGTCCCCTTTGTGGGATCTTCATAGTTTGTGTCAAGGTTTTTAAGCATTGGGCATATATTTAGTATACTCAACTTCAACATGTATCTTGTAGTTCGATGGATTTGAATGTGTATGTTGCGTGTTAATCATGTTTTAATGATATAGATTTGATAATTATATAAACGCTTCTACTTCAATTAAGTGGAAAGGATTTTTGTTATTGATTAAAACAAGAGTAAATTGCATTGTTGGTCCCTGTAGTTTGGCCAAATTGCAGGTTTGGTCCCTATCATTTCGAAAGTGCAGCGATAGTCTCCATTTTGAAGTTTAGATTGCAAATATAGTCTCGCGATCAATGTGAAATGACCAAATTACCCCTGTATTCTTTTTTATAAATAAAGGGTATTTTAGTCATTTAACTTTGGCCAAGGACCAAACATGCGATCCAAACTTCAAAATAGGGACTACTGCTACACTTTCGAAAGGATAAGGACCAAACCTGCAATTTGGCCAAAGGATAAGGACCAAACCTGCAATTTGGCCAAACCACAAGAACCAAAAATGCAATTTACTCTTAAAACAATTAAGGTGCACTGGTGCACCAATAAATGTTATTGTTGTGTCACCTTAGCATCCACCCAATAACACCACAATAACTAACATAACTGTTATCGGTGTTAGTGGCTTCCAGATTTTTTTTTTTTTTTTTTTTTTTTTTAAACAAACATATTCATTAAACTAAAAATAAAGCTACAATACATAAAATAAAATACGACATTTTGATAAAAACAAAAGTACAACACATAAATAAACTACATTACACCTTGTTGTTGTTCTTGATGTCGTTCCTAAAGATGATCTACAAGATCATGTCATAGGGTGGTATGCATCTCTTTGTCATGCAGTTCCTTTTGTTTCTTTTTGTGTGTGTCGCATCTCTTGATCCATGTACATTACATATTGACTACGGGACTGACATGTATCTTGTTAAATTCACTTATTTGGATTTTTTTGTGATTTTTTAGTATCATGTTAGGCAATATTATGCAACAATACGTAATCCTACGTATTTTGCTCACCCGGTAAGCACGTGCGGATTTTACTCCCCCAATGACCCTGAAGGACACCAAAAGTCCGTTCCACACCTTTTCTTGCACTTTCTTGAGCCTTCTTAAAATTTAAATCACGTTGGGTTCGGGCGAGCTATACCACCAAGCATATCCAGGAACCCATGACAGCTTTCGTGTTTTTCATATAACCTCGTGTTTTTCATATAAATCCCATATACATTTGGTAAAATTGTCTAAACTATCACGACTACAATGTACCAATTTGTAAATATTCATCAAAAGCATCGGGTGTTGTCCCGTACGCCAATTGGCGTATAGCGGACGTGCATTTCATATAGGACTAATACTCATTTTACCAGCGACATTTGGCCGAGAGCTAAAATATTTAAAGTGCTCGGGAATAGGTTCAAGGTTATAGTTAGTTATACCTTCGACTATTTCTAAAAATAGTTTTCGACTCATTCAGAATCGTCACCTAAAATTTCTTTCGGTGTATTTTGGATTGTCGCCAAAATAATCTTCCATGAGATGTTGTTCGACGCCTTCATAGTCTCGGGGTATGGACGTCCGAGTATGTGAACTAGAGGCTTCATCATCATCATATGCTAGAAATTGTTCATTATATTCGTATAAACGTAATAATCCTTCGGCTCGAGTTTCATCTTCAAAGAGATCCATGTTGTGATTGAAATGTATGTGAAAGTGTATGAAATAAATTGCGATTTGGTTTGAAAGTTTGAAAAATTATAGTTATGAGAGGGTATTTATAAGTGAAAAATAGGTTTTTTTAATCATTGCTTATGTACGTTATTAAACGGTGGACTTTAAAAAAATAGAAAAAAAAAAATGCAAAACAGTGGTCGCCATGTAACCTATGGAGGGACGAACGACGCCACAGTTAGTGCCCAAAAAACCCCAACAATACGTCGTTCGGCCATTGCACCGTTCGCTTTTAGAGAGTTATCTGCTCACACTTTGTATGTTTTCGACCCACATGTATTTACTTAAAGCTTATTTTCGGTTTGCGAGGTTATGCTATTTGTTTATTTGTTTTTTTCCCCTTTTTTCCCCCTTTTTTCTTTGTTTTGTTTTTGAACTACACACTATTTGGGTTTATGTTTCACAAATTTAATATTTCAGACTTATTTTAAAACTTAGGAGCTCAAGTTGAAATTAGTAAGCTTATAAGCCAAAAATAGTTTAAACAAACACCCCCTAATTTATTTAGTGGCAGCGGAAAAGTAATTAGGGTGTTACGGTGAGGATCGAGTTAAAATTTCAGAAAAACGGCCCAGAATAGGCGTTTTGAAAGTTATATGTCATTCGAATTAATAGTTTTGGTATAAAAGGGAGACATCTGATTTGAAATTCCCACAACAGTGTGATAATTTAGAATGAATGACATTTTTGATTTTACACCAGTTTATTTATCAGAGTATAAGATGCCCGCTCTGTGTCTTGTCCTGTTCCGTTAATTACCTGAGATAAACATGCTTAAAACGTCAACACAATGGTTGGTGAGTTCGTGGAGTTTATAGAAAATAACTTTCTTCGAAAGGTGTATAATGATTGTCGAAGTAAATAATAATTCTTCATGAAATAATTAATAAGTTGTATTGTATAAAAATCCACAAGTAAATCATGTATGATCTCCAAAATCATAAGTTTCAAGTTATAAATGCAGATGAGCTATGTTGTTATACGCTCGATATAGACTGTTGAGTCAGCTTTTAAATGTAACGATATACCAAGCATTTTGGGTTGTCTTGTGTAGAATTCTCATTTAAGTCACATATGATAACAATTAAAGTTCAAGTACAGGATTCAAAATCATATCACATAGTGGGAATAGTAATTTAGAGTCTGAAATCTATCAGTGTAAGGTGGTGGTCTTCTAAATACAGCTGTATCCTAGGATATATATGAAACATTCATATATTCATAAAGTTATATTGCCCTAAGCCTCATGACACGCAAAACGTTAACAGTGTACCGGAAAACGGAGTGTTCATCAAATTAATGACGAAAGTTTTGCCCTCATGTAATAGGTGATTTGCCAATTCCTATTTTTCTCAAATATAGTGCATCGCGACTAAATACGACTAACCATATAGGCATTCCGTCCAAGTATTTAGTGGGATAGGTCGTCAGCCTCCAACAGGTTTCGAAGCTGTTCACTATATTCGCGCTCACCGCAGTGATTAATGGCTCATGATCAAGGGACTTTATGACAATAAAGTAAACTTAGGCAATAAAGGTTTCAAGGTTCATGAATTATGCGTAATTTTAGTTTTGGCAATTATTTCTAGTGAAAATGTAGAAATATCATAACAAAGTAACAGTACATTCATTTGTTATATGAATGCATACAACAAGTCTCAGCATCATGTTATGTCAAGCAGTTTAAAATGCTATTCTTCAAATTCAGTGTTTAAGCTAAGCAAGCAATTTGTACATAAATCGAACATATATTTCTCTCAATGGTGATTCAAACATGTAAATCATAGTTGATAATTTCGAGTAAATCATGAGAGTTTTCAGAATATAAAATATACTTAAAACAGTCAAAACATGTATCTCCCCCAAAAGAGTTATTAAAAACAAGTGTTAAAAGTAGGGGCCACGACTCACCTGGAGCGTATCTGACAAGACGAAATTATAAGATCAAGTAAACGATCACGGAAACTTCTTCAATACGAGACCTGAATATAAGCGAAGTCTAAGAGTCTAACTTACAACTAATAACGAATGTGGAAAGGATAAATCGTATAACGATTTGATCGGTGATGTGAGTGTGTGATATGCTTAAAATGCCTCAAGTTAAAAATATGATATATCTATAATATTATCTTGATTCTTATCTTAATCGACCCAAAATATTACTTTCTCGAAATATGCTGAAATAATATGCAAGTGAAGTCGCTAATATTTCTAATAACGAAACTTTAAATAATGCATAACTTAAAATGAAACATGCATATGAAATGAAGGGTGCAAAATGAAAAATAAACTAAGAATGTCAAGTAAAAATTAAATAGGTCCTTGTCCTTTCCAGATTTTATACTTTTTATCCTAACTGTATTGCGTTATGTCGTTAGTCCTTCGGTTTAGTCCATAGTCCAATAATAGTCCAAAATTTGTCCATGTGTCCATATAAGGCTTGGAGTCCAATGGTATGTCAATTTAAGTCCCTTATAACTGTTTTTACAGCTTCAGTCCCTGAGTTTCACGATTTGGCAGTTTTGGTCCCTCCAGTTAAATCGCGTTACATTTTTAGTCCTTTTTGCATAAAAATAACTGGAAAAATATTCTGAAAATTTCTGTATCTTTATTAAGTTCATTTTAGCTTATTTCAAGTGCTTATTACCGAAAAGAGCTTATTTTTGTATAAATGGGCCAATTAACGATTTAACTTAAGGCCCGTTAATAAATTTAGAGGCGAGGGCGTGAAAATAGTTTTGGGCCTGAACTTGGGCTATTTTTGTGGTTCTAAAAAATGTATCATATGGGTCTGTTGGACTGCTGATATTCAAATGTTTATTGGGCTCGATTTTTAGCCCAACCGATCTTTGATTTATTTCTGAAAATGATCTAGTTTTTCTATGACTAGCGTGGCTGTTTTAAATGGTTGTTTCTCAGTTATTCTCACATGATGTTTATATGAAAAGTGTAGCTTGTCAGGAGGTCCACGAGGTCGTGTAAAAATATGACATGGTTATGTGGTTAAATTGTGAGTTATGGTCTTGAGTTATAGGCGACTTGGGCTGTTTAATATACAAACTTTTGAGGTAGTTCTAAGTGTTTTAAAGTTTTGATTATACGTGAGAATGAAGTAGTATGCAAGGAAAGTAGTTAAGAAATGTGTGAGGTGATTATTAAGATTCCACAAAGTGAGTTTTCGACAATGTGCATGGCTCAATCATAGGTAACTGTGGTTCCAAATATACAAATGTTATATGTTCGAGTAAAATGATGCATGCATGTGTGTAATATCTTAAATGTGTGAATGAGGTGAGTGATGACTCGTAAACCTTCTCAGTGGTGACATGCAACACCCGGCCTTGTGGGTTTGTAAACTTTATGGTTCGTATAAGTAATACAAAAGAAAATAATACGTTCGAATATAACATGAAATATGCATGTGTGAGTGAGTACGTGAGATATAGAAACAAAAGGAGATATTCGAATACTTACTACACCTTTAAATAGGTGGTGAGGAAGCAGTGAGCTTGCATGAATCACGAAAGAAACTACAATGGCCACTCGCTAGAACTATAATACGTTTCTAAACGTGTTTTCTTCTTTTACTCATTTGTTCTTTATATTAAAGTAGAAGGTTTGCTGGGTTTTTGGAGTGGTTAGTGAGGGTGAAAGATGGGTGAGATGAGTAGGTAGAGGAGGTGAGGGTGAGAGATGGGGGATGACAGTGGGGTTTCGAAATCACAAGGACGAAGTAAGCAGTGTATTAACTAAGTTCGAATCATGATTTAACATGCTTATTTCTTATCCGATTTACTTTTCTAAAGAGTGATATGTATTTCTGGTTTTGGAAAGTGTCTGGTGAGAGTGAAATAAGTGAATTTGTGAGATGGTGAGGTGAGTAGTGAAGAGTAGAATATATAGAAGGTTTCACACGCTTCTCATTGACTATTGACTCTCCCCATCAATCATTGGAGGAGACTGTAGCCAAATGGACACCTAAGTGTTTCTACCGACAGTATAAGATATTTGATAGATAAGATCTATCTTTGTTTGTTGTGTTGTGTATATGTATTCATACGCTCGGTTTGTGTTTCTAATATATGCTCCAAATATGAAGTTAGCGTGCCATACTAAGCTTCCGTGGTCCTAGTCATTTTCTGATCATTATAACATGTTGAGAATATTATTAAGAGTACGTAGGAAAAAGCGGGGAAAGATTTGGTTGAGTCTCGATAAGTTACATATATCGGGTTGGGTTAAAATGGGACAAAAAGATTGGCCTTCAAAACCTTATTAAAGTTCGACACCTAGTAATGAGATTCGACACTATATTAGCCTAGTGGGTGGTGAGTAAAATGGTGTAAAAATATTCGTGTGTTGTGTTTAAGAAATGAGAAAACGGGTCGCGTTTTTTGGAGGTGTTTGGCTGGTCGGCTTACATGAAATAGCAAAAGAGAAGTTGGGTTTGAAGTTTGGCTGGTCGTGTGAGAGTGTTGGGCCTGGAACGAATTAAGGGTCCAGTCGGTTTGTAGTTGGTTTATTGAAAGAAGTAAATATGTTTAGAGTAAATGTTGTGTAGTTAGTTAAATATAAATGTAATTAGTGGATAAAGTCTGATTAATGTATAGTTGTAATCAAGTTATAAGTTTAGTGGTTTTAACTATAATTTGTAATTAGTGAGATTTGCGATTTGTGAACTAGTAGTCGTTGCGAAATAAATATGTTCCATAAAGCACGTCGAGAACTAGTGCCGATATTCGTTAATTGTTGTGATGTTGTGTTGTGGTGAAAATAAAATAACCGGAAAAATTTTAAATTCCCCAGTAAAAGTGGGTTTTGTTAAACTGTAACTCGAGGTTGTTATTAATTAACAAGGATTATCATAGCGGATTTTCATGGAATCCTAAAGTATCTACCCCTAAATTTTGAACTTCGTCCCGAAGTTCAGTCCGTGATAGGTGTTGAAAAATGTGGTGTTCTGAGGCGAGTGTTTATGGAAGATGTTGTCGAGAGATTTCTTATTTGAGTATCAAAGAGACCAGATCCAACTAGATTTATTCGTACTAGACGAAATGAATTCGAATGTTTGGTCAACAATTTAATTCATAGTCTACGAATAGTGAAAGTGACGGCCGAGAGTAGGAAATAATTAACACTTAACGTTTAGTGTTCTAACGGTCGAGACTAGTGGATTTTTAATCGTAGTGATTTGAATTTTAATGATTGTGAATAGTAAATAACGGCTAGTTTATTCACCTACATTCCTTATTTAACTTTCCCCTTTTTCCTCCACTTTATTCCTTTTTGATTATCCCTTTTCATTCAACTTCGTCTCTTCCGAAAAAAATTTGCATCATGCCGCCGATCGCCATTGTCGTAGCCACCGTGTACATTGTCCTTGTCGCCGTTTATCTGGCCTTCTTCCCCGACGAAAACTCCGACTACTTCATCGCATCTTTGGTGTTCATCGTACCCCTCACTATTTTAGCGATTTTTGTGGATAAGTTCTTGGGGTGAGGATCTCGAGTAGTGTTGTTAAAATGTATCTTTGTTGTGTGTCGATGTAACTCTTAATGAATGTGGAATAAAATCTCTTGTGTCTTTATGTTTAGTTATCGTTTTTAATAGTTCTCTTTTATCCGTCTTCCCGAATAATTAAGGTGCTTCATCCTATGGTGGCTCTTGCTATCGCTGGGTTGGTGGGGGTTGTTGTTTCTATGGTGGGCCAACCTATTGAAGATTGTATACCTTATATTGTGTTTATTGTACTATTAGCACTTCCGATGTTAATCATCTCGCTATGTATTAACTTCCATGGGTTTTAATGAAATTTATGTTATTTGTGTTTTCCACATATTGTTGTGAATTTTTAAAGTTTCTACATTTGTATTTTTCTCGACTCCGTATGAGAGAATAATGGGTAATGAGGGTAGATCTGACTGGGGTTGGCCAAAAGTGAGGTTTATGAACAAATTATTTTGTCTCGAGATTCCGTCTTTTTGGAATGAAAATTGTTATTAAAAACTTCGAAAAGATAACTGTCCCATTTATGACATGATTCTTCCTAAATTATACATAGGTAGCTAGGCTATGTATAATTGAGGACCAAATGATGTAACGCTTGGTTCAGTCATTATAGTATTTATGTTTCTTCAAAGAGTTTTATATGGTTTAGTTATAATGGTTCCGTCACAAAGTCGGACATTCTCTGATTATTTTAAAAGAATTATAAAGTTTTTGTTCATTTTTCGAGGATAAGTCAGAAATTTCTAAGATGGCATTTGGACATTCTGGGTATAAACCTAGGTTTTAGGTGAGGATTTCTTATAATGTGGTAACAACTTATGGTTTGATCACAATAAAATTAATTAAATCCTTGAGGTAATATTAGTGTGTTGTTACATAACGATTATGAATAGAGAGGTGTAATGGAAATGGAAATAGACGTAGATTTTTATTATCATGGAAATATTACAAGGTAGATTTCTCACACGGTAGAAAGATAACTGTTACACTTAGGTTACATCCATCGTACCTAAGGTAAATACAATTGGAAATACAACTTAGATAGTCCTAGATTAGAGTTTATTTATTTTACAGCAGGAATCCATTCATCTGCTTAACCTAGAGTTCATTCTTCGATACGGTTGAGATTCTTTGACGAGTTCTTAATCCCTTGCACAGTTCTTGGGCTCCCAATGGGCTTTGTAGTTTGGGCAACGATTCTTGTAATGGCCTACTTTACCACATCCATGGCATTTTATGGATAAGGGTTGCTCATTTCCTTCCATAGCTTTACAATCACTTGTCTTGTGACCTGTTTTCCGGCATCTCCCGCATATGGCAATGCAATATCCGGTGTGATGCAATTTACATCTTAGGCACAAAGGTTTATTTCCACGGTAGTTGTCTCTGTTGGTGGGGGTGGTGACGTAGTTTCTTTCAATTTCTGGGTTGAGCCTTTGCTGGCGAAGATAGTCAATGCGGTCTTGTAGATGATTGCGGATGCAAACATCATTGTGAAACTCACATTCGTTGAGGATAAAAGATCTTTTCTCCTCATGTCTTCGCTTTTGGTTATTTTTCTTAAGTGCAATATCTTGCCTAATCCTTTGGGTACATGTGCGGATAGGTTTAGCTATTTTCCTTGAATTCTTTAGGCAAGCTGGCCTACATCTCATGAAACGTTCATGGTTATGCTTACAAGGTATAGCCTTCTTTCTTTCTTTTCTTGTCATATTATTGTCACTTAGATGGACTGTTGTGGTTACTTCGAGTACTGCTGCAACGATATTGTTTACCAGCTTCTCGATGGTTTTAGGAGTCATGGTTGTTGTGGGCACTACGCTGTTCATGTTGTCCATTTCCTATGAACATTACACGAAACGCTGATTTAGTATTCACTTTATCGTTAGAATAATTCAAATAGCAAAGTATTTGTATATTAATGCTAACAATGTGGTCTTAATACGAAATCAAATCAACTGAGGATCATAAAAAAAATACGATGTGTCTGGGTAGCATCGTAAAATAATAATCAACTCTTGATATGGGATTGTTAAGGAACAAATGAATTTATCTACAAAAGTTGAAGTTCAACAACTTTCTCTTCATTCATCAAGTTTTCTTCTGAATATTTATTCTTGAAATTCTATGTTTTATTGCTTAGTCGTGGTATACTTGTTGTATAATCACTAATCATATCATAGTAAGTTTGAATACAATCATCAAAATTGACATAATTCTAATAACTTGTTCGATTGATTTTTGCAAACAACCAGCACAAGGTCTTTTATTAATGTCTCATTGATTCATGTGGAGTTATTTGTTTACCTACGAGAGTAGCAAATGGTAAGGTTCTGCATGGCGCTTTGCACTTATAGCATCATAATAAGGTTCGGTGGGAGGAATTTGTTTATAACAGAAAAGTATAACGGAAAGAAAACCATTACACATTAAAAGTCGGTTACAAGCTCTGAAAGTTACAGAATTATTGGAACTACATGAACTACTAACCAAAACTATTTGGTTTATTTAGTACAACAACGATTCTTAAGATCAGTTACGTCTCTGACGTAGACGTCTAACTTCTGCCTCAAGATCCAGTTGTGCAGCTTCCATGGCTGAGAAACGTTCCTGGCACGCATTCATCTGATTAGCTAACATGTTTTCCAAAGCTGCAATCTTTTGGCTCTGGGTTCTTGCTGCGTCTCTAGCCAACCATAATGCTCTTTCAATGTCTTCAATCCTAATGTGGGTTTGAGTATGGCCTCTACCTAAACAACGGGTTCTGGCATCCAAATTTCTAAGTTCTTGTTCGTAGTTGTCCTTCATGTTACCAATATTTACTCCTAAACCAAACACTTCTCGTCTTTCAGCATTGGTCCTCTTGAACAGGGTATCAATGTTACGGTCATACCATTCGAATCGTAATGGATGTAAATCTTTTAGCTGTTCAGAGTGAGCGTTTAGTATGCTGGTGTGTTGGTGAAGGTGAATCCATATGGAGTCTTGGGTGTCTACATTGTAGTCAGGAGATTTGGGTGTGGATACATTGTTTGGGGCATCTGGCATGGAGTAATCTGAGGTATTGGGTAGTGGAGAATTTAGGTTGATATTTTCCCATGTCATTTCTTGACGTGAACTTTGTCCAATTTCAAATGTTGGTTGACCACCAATCGGATCTGAATAGGATTCAGTTGCTCTCTTAAGTTTCTGACGTGGAGGTGAGTGAGTAGGTGATGATGAAGATGATTTCTGAGTAAGTTCTATGTCGGGTTGAGGTTGTGACATTTGTACATAAGGATCTTCAGTATTTGGTGTAATATGATAGCTAGGTGATACATGGGTAGTAGGAGAGGTAGTCTTAGCGATGTCAACTGGTAGGGAAGACATGTTACTGTAGCAATCAAAAATAATAATTATGAGTATTTATACGTTCAAGATGTAACGTTGAGTGTGGATTAATGCAGTGTGTAATGTGTGAAGAGTATACATCAAGCATGTAAAGATTAGTACAAAACAATCTTAGTAAGTAATGTATTGAGCACGACAGTCTGCAGACACGGAAGGCATAAGGTGATAAGGTGTAAAATCATTTATTTTGAAAGTGTGGTTATAGTTCAATGTTTTAAAACGTTTGATTCTCTATAACCAACCTGGCTCTGATACCAATCTGTAACACCCCCTAATTTGTTTAGTGGCAGCGAAAAAGTAATTAGGGTGTTACGGTGAGGATCGAGTTAAAATTTCAGAAAAACGGCCCAGAATAGGCGTTTTGAAAGTTATATGTCATTCGAATTAATAGTTTTGGTATAAAAGGGAGATATCTGATTTGAAATTCCCATAACAGTGTGATAATTTGGAAGGAATGACATTTTTGATTTTACACCAGTTTATTTATCAGAGTATAAGATGCCCGCTCCGTGTCTTGTCCTGCTCCGTTAATTACCTGAGATAAACATGCTTAAAACGTCAACACAATGGTTGGTGAGTTCGTGGAGTTTATAGAAAATAACTTTCTTCGAAAGGTGTATAGTGATTGTCGAAGTAAATAATAATTCTTCATGAAATAAATAATAAGTTGTGTTGTATAAAAATCCACAAGTAAATCATGTATGATCTCCAAAATCATAAGTTTCAAGTTATAAATACAGATGAGCTACGTTGTTATACGCTCGATATAGATTGTTGAGTCAGCTTTTAAATGTAACGATATACCAAGCATTTTGGGTTGTCTTTTGTAGAATTCTCATTTAAGTTACATATGATAACAATTAAAGTTCAAGTACAGGATTCAAAATCATATCACATAGTGGGAATAGTAATTTAGAGTCTGAAATCTATCAGTGTAAAGTGGTGGTCTTCTAAATACAGCTGTATCCTAGGATATATATGAAACATTCATATATTCATAAAGTTATATTGCCCTAAGCCTCATGACACGCAAAACGTTAACAGAGTACCGGAAAACGGAGTGTTCATCAAATTAATGACGAAAGTTTTGCCCTCATGTAATAGGTGATTTGCCAATTCCTATTTTTCTCAAATATAGTGCATCGCGACTAAATACGACTAACCATATAGGCATTCCGTCCAAGTATTTAGTGGGATAGTTCGTCAGCCTCCAACAGGTTTCGAAGCTGTTCACTATATTCGCGCTCACCGCAGTGATTAATGGCTCATGATCAAGGGACTTTATGACAATAAAGTAAACTTAGGCAATAAAGGTTTCAAGGTTCATGAATTATGCGTAATTTTAGTTTTGGCAATTATTTCTAGTGAAAATGTAGAAATATCATAACAAAGTAACAGTACATTCATTTGTTATATGAATGCATACAACAAGTCTCAGCATCATGTTATGTCAAGTAGTTTAAAATGCTATTCTTCAAATTCAGTGTTTAAGCTAAGCAAGCAATTTGTACATAAATCGAACATATATTTCTCTCAATGGTGATTCAAACATGTAAAGCATAGTTGATAATTTCGAGTAAATCATGAGAGTTTTCAGAATATAAAATATACTTAAAACAGTCAAAGCATGTATCTCCCCCAAAAGAGTTATTAAAAACAAGTGTTAAAAGTAGGGGCCACGACTCACCTGGAGCGTATCTGACAAGACAAAATTATAAGATCAAGTAAACGATCACGGAAACTTCTTCAATACGAGACCTGAATATAAGCGAAGTCTAAGAGTCTAACTTACTACTAATAACGAATGTGGAAAGGATAAATCGTATAACGATTTGATCGGTGATGTGAGTGTGTGATATGCTTAAAATGCCTCAAGTTAAAAATATGATATATCTATAATATTATCTTGATTCTTATCTTAATCGACCCAAAATATTACTTTCTCGAAATATGCTGAAATAATATGCAAGTGAAGTCGCTAATATTTCTAATAACGAAACTTTAAATAATGCATAACTTAAAATAAAACATGCATATGAAATGAAGGGTGCAAAATGAAAAATAAACTAAAATGTCAAGTAAAAATTAAATAGGTCCTTGTCCTTTCCAGATTTTATACTTTTTATCCTAACTGTGTTGCGTTACGTCGTTAGTCCTTCGGTTTAGTCCATAGTCCAATAATAGTCCAAAATTTGTCCATGTGTCCATATAAGGCTTGGAGTCCAATGGTATGTCAATTTAAGTCCCTTATAACTGTTTTCACAACTTCAGTCCCTGAGTTTCACGGTTTGGCAGTTTTGGTCCCTCCAGTTAAATCGCGTTACATTTTTAGTCCTTTTAGCATAAAAATAACTGGAAAAATATTCTGAAAATTTCTGTATCTTTATTAAGTTCATTTTAGCTTATTTCAAGTGCTTATTCCCGAAAAGAGCTTATTTTTGTATAAATGGGCCAATTAACGATTTAACTTATGGCCCGTTAATAAATTTAGACCGTTAATAAATTTAGAGGCGAGGGCGTGAAAATAGTTTTGGGCCTGAACTTGGGCTATTTTTATGGTTCTAAAAAATGTATCATATGGGTCTGTTGGACTGCTGATACTCAAATGTTTATTGGGCTCGATTTTTAGCCCAACCGATCTTTGATTTATTTCTGAAAATGATCTAGTTTTTCTATGACTAGCGTGGCTGTTTTAAATGGTTGTTTCTCAGTTATTCTCACATGATGTTTATATGAAAAGTGTAGCTTGTCAGGAGGTCCACGAGGTCGTGTAAAAATATGACATGGTTATGTGGTTAAATTGTGAGTTATGGTCTTGAGTTATAGGCGACTTGGGCTGTTTAATGTACAAACTTTTGAGGTAGTTCTAAGTGTTTTAAAGTTTTGATTATACATGAGAATGAAGTAGTATGCAAGGCAAGTAGTTAAGAAATGTGTGAGGTGATTATTAAGATTCCACAAAGTGAGTTTTCGACAATGTGCATGGCTCAATCATAGGTAACTGTGGTTCCAAATATACAAATGTTATATGTTCGAGTAAAATGATACATGCATGTGTGTAATATCTTAAATGTGTGAATGAGGTGAGTGA
Organism: Artemisia tridentata subsp. tridentata; assembly: GCA_021014915.2. NCBI lineage: Eukaryota > Viridiplantae > Streptophyta > Magnoliopsida > Asterales > Asteraceae > Artemisia > Artemisia tridentata. The sequence goes on from CP139507.1 coordinate 367,837,201, forward strand.
TGACTCGTAAACCTTCTCAGTGGTGACATGCAACACCCAGCCTTGTGGGTTTGTAAACTTTATGGTTCGTATAAGTAAAACAAAAGAAAATAATACGTTCGAATATAACATGAAATATGCATGTGTGAGTGAGTACGTGAGATATAGAAACAAAAGGAGATATTCGAATACTTACTACACCTTTAAATAGGTGGTGAGGAAGCAGTGAGCTTGCATGAATCACGAAAGAAACTACAATGGCCACTCGCTAAAACTATAATACGTTTCTAAACGTGTTTTCTTCTTTTACTCATTTGTTCTCTATATTAAAGTAGAAGGTTTGCTGGGTTTTTGGAGTGGTTAGTGAGGGTGAAAGATGGGTGAGATGAGTAGGTAGAGGAGGTGAGGGTGAGAGATGGGGGATGACAGTGGGGTTTCGAAATCACAAGGACGAAGTAAGCAGTGTATTAACTAAGTTCGAATCATGATTTAACATGCTTATTTCTTATCCGATTTACTTTTCTAAAGAGTGATATGTATTTCTGGTTTTGGAAAGTGTCTGGTGAGAGTGAAATAAGTGAATTTGTGAGATGGTGAGGTGAGTAGTGAAGAGTAGAATATATAGAAGGTTTCACACGCTTCTCATTGACTATTGACTCTCCCCATCAATCATTGGAGTAGACTGTAGCCAAATGGACACCTAAGTGTTTCTACCGACAGTATAAGATATTTGATAGATAAGATCTATCTTTGTTTGTTGTGTTGTGTATATGTATTCATACGCTCGGTTTGTGTTTCTAATATATGCTCCAAATATGAAGTTAGCGTGCCATACTAAGCTTCCGTGGTCCTAGTCATTTTCTGATCATTATAACATGTTGAGAATATTATTAAGAGTACGTAGGAAAAAGCGGGGAAAGATTTGGTTGAGTCTCGATAAGTTACATATATCGGGTTGGGTTAAAATGGGACAAAAAGATTGGCCTTCAAAACCTTATTAAAGTTCGACACCTAGTAATGAGATTCGACACTATATTAGCCTAGTGGGTGGTGAGTAAAATGGTGTAAAAATATTCGTGTGTTGTGTTTAAGAAATGAGAAAACGGGTCGCGTTTTTTGGAGGTGTTTGGCTGGTCGGCTTACATGAAATAGGAAAAGAGAAGTTGGGTTTGAAGTTGGGCTGGTCGTGTGAGAGTGTTGGGCCTGGAACGAATTAAGGGTCCAGTCGGTTTGTAGTTGGTTTAGTGAAAGAAGTAAATATGTTTAGATTAAATGTTGTGTAGTTAGTTAAATATAAATGTAATTAGTGGATAAAGTGTGATTAATGTATAGTTGTAATCAAGTTATAAGTTTAGTGGTTTTAACTATAATTTGCAATTTGTGAGATTTGCGATTTGTGAACTAGTAGTCGTTGCGAAATAAATATGTTCCGTAAAGCACGTCGAGAACTAGTGCCGATATTCGTTAATTGTTGTGATGTTGTGTTGTGGTGAAAATAAAATAACCGGAAAAATTTTAAATTCCCCCGTAAAAGTGGGTTTTGTTAAACTGTAACTCGAGGTTGTTATTAATTAACAAGGATTATCATAGCGGATTTTCATGGAATCCTATAAGCCAAAAATAGTTTAAACAAACACCCCCTTAGTTGATCATAAAATGACATAGATATTTCACTACCTAAAAGATCTTCATAGATTTCTTAAGTATGGAGTATTTTTGTTAGGTTAAATTGTGTGTGTACTTAAAGGAGAAATTAAGTTCTTTGTTAAAACTAGTAAACCTTCCGCAACAGGAGTAGGGTGGCTCATGGAATAGGGGAAGCCCACCACCTTCATCACTGCGGGTGGTGAATCTCGGTCACTTTTGTTTTACATTTAAATTAAATTTGTATGTGTGTGAGAGTATATATTTTAGTGTAAAAAGTGTTTATGATGACGAAATTACGATAAATTCATTCTGAGGAGAAAGTGGTACGACAATGATTATGTTGTCGCGTTTATGTGACATCTTTGCTGATTTTTGTTGACGATATAATTATTATTTAAATAATTCATTTTCGCATTATAATCGGGAAAATTTTAAGCATTTGAGATGTTAAAATGTCATTAGTTGTTTGTTTGAATCATTTTGTGAGCTTAGGATCATATAAGAAGAAATCTTAAAATAGGAAGAATGAGAAGTAACTATAACTACACGTTATAGATGCATCGACTTTAATTAGATGCACCACTACTGTTTTAGATGCTCATAATTATTTTAACTCGAAATTAGATGCATTTCATCAAGTTGGGCGTCAAATGTGGTTCTAGTAATACTTTGCATCGTTTTCACTTTAAAATCACTTTAGAAACTAGTAGGAATGCATCTAAATGAATAAAGATCTATTTAATTCAGACCGGTACATCTTAAATATGTAGTTATAGTTATTTTTCATCGTTTTTATTTTAAGTTCCATTTTCGTCATATCTGTAATACCCCAAAATTTTCCAGACATATTTTTATAAGGAATTATCTCTGTTTTTCATATACGAACTTTTCTGAACTCATTTGATTTAAAAACGTGAAGTTATCTCGCGAAACGTGGAAACCGTGCACAACCGACGATTTGATTTGATTATTTTATTATTTGGGAGAAAATAGGCGTATGAATAGTCATTTTGATTGGAAAAATTATTCTGAGCGCAATGGCGAAATTATCGTGTCTTGAATCAACCGTTTACTAGTCTAAATGAGCCCCGAACCTTATTTTGAGAAAGATTGCAGAAATTACAGTTATGGTCCCTGTAGTTAATTATACCTCGCCTACCCTTAACTTTCCCTTTTGGCAAGTTTAGTCCCTCGTGGGGTATAAAAGAAGTGAAATTAGGGTTTGGCCTTATTATTCACACATACAATAATACCCTCGCCTCTCTCTAGGGTTTCGGCAGCCGTCACTGTTTTCCGGCCAACTTCCGGCCACTCTACTTTTCTCAGCCGATGAATAGATCGAAACCCCTACCTCATTTCTCGAAAAGATCGGAGCAAGAAGAACTTGTTGGTCGTGTTTGGAGTTACACCGCCGTAAAGCTGCCGCCACCACAGTCACCACCATCGTCATCACCACCCCCACCGTCTCTTCTTCTTCTTCTTTTATCTTTTTGGTATGACAAACCCTAAACCTGTTTTGATTTCTTTTGTTATTTAAAAACCGAATATAAGGTTTGTTGTCAATGTTTTCGTGGATCAAATTTGATATAAACAAGTTATTGAGTTTTGTGAAAAAAATATGGATATAAAATGGGACTAAACATATTTTTGGATTTATTATTTCGTGTGGCAAGATTTGTATGAAAGTTGTGGTTGATTGATTTGTTGCGTTACCGGGTCGGGTCGGATCCGATTTGGTCACAGCTTGGTTAGGATTTGCTCTTCGTCTTGTCTTGGTCTCGGGTTTAGATTGGATTTGCTTATTATATTTATTAGCTTATAGCTTGTTTAGTTGTGTTCTTTTGGGTCTCAGTACAACAAAGAAACCCGTATAGGGTGTTTGGTTTTGCGTACGGACACACAAGGCCACCCATGTAGGGTGTGTCTCGGTTTGGCTAAACGACCACCAAGGAGGTGCATTCGTTTGTTTTAGTCTTGGGTCATTTGACCTTATTTGCTTGTTTAGTTATATGTTGGTATAATAAGAGTTGGTTTACGCCATTGTTGTTGCGTTGTTGTAGGTATGTGACTATTTTGGTTATACGTTGAACAATAATACATGGTCATTATAGTGCTCGTGTTGCGAGTCGTATTTGGTCCTGCTAAGTACACCACAAAGTGGTGCCGATTTGGCTTGGTTAGGTGTCACGACACCTTATGGTGCTGAGTGTGTAAAACATTTCATATAAGAATTATTATTTTGATTATAGTAAAAAGGGAAATTGAAAATGTTCTTATAAGGGAAATTATGAAACTGTATAGTGTGTCGTATACTCATATGGGTGAGTTGGTGTTAGGAGTCACATGGGCCTGAGCACAAAACAACTAATAAGGGTCCGTTTGGTTAAATAATAGGCCTCAGCCTATTTAGTCTTTTATGTGTAAATTTATTATGTGTATGAATTTATTTTGTCATACATTTATCGGATATCGGACTAACGTATTCATTTTTGTGTCTTTGATACATTTCGGTTACTTATTGGATATTTGATAAAGATATGGATTTGGACTTGTACATTGTAACAAAAACCTAAGCTTGGATGTATTGATCGTTATTGGATTTACGGTATTGGACGATTGACGTTATTGGACATTTTGGGACAGGACGGTATAATATATTAAGAATTTAATATATTAAACTTGGATCGAACACAAAATGTTCAATAAGCCAAAAGCTAATATTTACGCGAATGATAACGAAACATAAAAACTTATGAAATATTGTAATTACAGACTTGGTTAATTAAAGTCACGACGACTTGGGGAATGTTGAATAAACGGACGCGTTATGCCAGAGTTTATAAAACATTCCAAACTAATGTTTTTATTTTAAATTGACTTTTATTATAAACGCAAATTGGCTTTTCTAAACTGTTTGAGATTATGGGAAAATACCGAAACTACCAATTGACCTATATGTATTAGTATAGCTATTTGTCGTAAATTTTGGTTTGTCCTTGTTAGTATTGAGTCCTCGTCAGTATTTTTCTCGACTGTGTCGATGTTTATTCTTTTGGCGTGCGTGTTCTTGAGTCAATGTTTTCTTACCACCACACGAAACGTTGATACTAAACTTTTTATAAGTAATGATAAGAATAATCCACGAAAACTATGACACGTTGTCTCTTGTAGACTTAATTATTGTGCGAGACGTATTTTGAGATAACTATATACGTATTAGGTTATGCCGATCTCGTACCGTTGTGCTCTTACTGCTTGGTACTGTTGTGCCTGTCTCCGGATACCGTTGTGATTAGCTCTAGATGCCAGTTGTGATATTTGCATTACTGTGGCTAAGGTGAGTTCATGGCCCCTACTTTTACTAGTTTTATAACTGTTTTGGGGGAGAATACATGCTCGTTTTTAACTAAACTCAATTGTTGTTTATTTGGATACGCGAGTTGTTTACTCAATACTTGACTGTTTGGTTGAAGTATTTGATTTGGTTATTGGAAGGCGTTATGTGTTTATTTGATATACATGGGACTTTCATAGCCCCACTTTTACTAATAAACTGTACACTAAAACCTTGGGGTGAGAAAACATTCAAAACTGTTTTGAATGGACCTAACTGTTGTTTTTTATTTGCTATAACTTGTTGATTGGCTAAGGTTAGATATGCGTTAGATATTTGTCTTAGACCAGGGTAACAATGTAACCTGTTTATGCTTTGCTATAACGTGGTGCCTGGCTAAGTTTAGATATATATAGCAGATATTTGTCTTAGACCAAGGTAGCAAATAACCCGGATACCTTTTGTTATTACGTGGTGCCTGGCTAAGGTCAAATATATCCTAGGGCCCTACTGTGTTTGTCAATATGAGAGAGGGCTACCGTGACCTATCATATTGATACTGGATTGATTGTGTTTGTTGATATATGTGGAATTTGTGATTTATATCTATCTTAGTCCACTGTAGCAAATAACTGTATTATGGTCCAACTGTTATTATTTTTTATTAAACCTATGAACTCACCAGCGTTAGCTGACCTTTTGTTGTTCCCTTAACACGCTTAAAGATAACTAGAAAGTTAATCTAATCGTGTTTATGACTGATACGATGTATTTGATTAATTACAACTTATAAGTAAAAACGTAAATATAAAAACACAATGTTTTTCAACGTTTAAATTCTTATTAGAAATCAATCAAAGAATCTATTACCCAAGTGTTTTGCGGAACAAACACTTGGGATTGAATAGACAAGGTATGGTGTCTCCTATCTAAACTCAAGCAATGCTTAAGTGGTAACAATATTGACCCACTGAGCTATCTCAGGGATTGGTTACTCTTTGTAGGAGAAAAGGGGTATTGTGAAAGTCTAAGCTTTTATTGCACAAAATACCTAACCCACTTTTCTCCATCTGTTTGCTATTTATAGGCAAACATGTAAGAGTACTGAAGATTAAAAATACATAAACCATTGGAAGGCGTGTCTGACAACTACAACAGTATTTTTTATTTCCAAGAACCAATAGGAATGCGCCAAAAAGTCTTCGAGTGTCAGTTCCGACACTTCTTGACTTTTAGCCGCTTTAGGGATGGTTTGTTTTCTGCCCCGATAAGACTTGTCCTTATCTCTTCAAACCTTCCCGCTCATTCCCGCCTTTCTTTCAGGCTTCAGGTTCTTCAGTCTTCAGTCTTCAATCACTTATTGTTGTTGAGGAGACTGGGGTTCAGTGAGTTCTTGTCCAACACTCACTGAACCCATTACCTTCTTCTTTGGCTCAAGTAACACTTCAGGGAGTACCGCCTCACTGTGTGGTGAGTCGTTCTTCTTAGACTCGTCCTGAGCATCTTGAAGGTAACTCACTGAGTAACTGTTCACTTACAGGAGTCCTAACAACTAAACAAAGTACAGGATAGTGGTGGTGTTGCAGATTCTTCAGTCAAGTTTGTAACCAAGGGCTTCAAGCTTTGGTCTTTTGGATTCCAGCTCATGTTGGTCAGGATGTTCTTGGATCTTGATTCTCAGGTCATGACAGAACCTCACATTTTCAGGACTCTGTATTGGGGAGGCCATCATGAGGTAACCAAGCATAGTTTTAATTCCTGCCTTATCAATGTCATTCCATCTTTGGAAGGCTTGATCACTAAACGCATTAGTAAAGAAGAGACCTCTCTCAGGTTTTTCAATGACCAAGTTGTTCAAAAATGTAACTCCTTCAGGGAGGGCTCTGTTGCATTCAAGGCCAGGAACTTTGATCTCAGGCTCAGACTCAATTTGCTTCCTCTTTCTTCTAGATGACTGAGAGGGAGCAGGCTGACTGGCTGGAGCTGGGAGAAGTGAGGGAATACCAAGTTCATCAGGTGTTGCTGTCAGTTTTTCATATCTTAGCTTCAGGGATTTCATCAGTTCCTTGACGACAACGTTCGACTTTTTAAATATGATTGGACCCAATTCATCCAATTCAGTGATCCCAAAGTCAGAGAATCTAAAAGGATCATGAACCTTAAAGTCTCTCTTGTCTGGACCTCTGAAGACACTGATGACAGCAGGCTTGGTATTTTGATGAATCTTGACATCAGTGATTGGTTCAGGTCGCAATCTGCTTGTCATAACCCATTGGTACCTCTCAATTCTCTTTTTCCTCATCTCCTCAGCCTTTTTCAACCTTTCATCCCTTTTCTGCCTGAGAGCAATCATCTCAGCATCCTGAGCTTTCACAAAGCTCTCACCACCTTTTCTTCCAGCAAGGGCTTTTGGTTCTATTCCAAGCTTTTCAGCCTCTTTACTGACCACCTGGATAAGAGCAGACTTGTTCAACCTTTCTTCTTCAGCTGCTTTCTTCAACCCTTCTTCCTTCTCCATATGAGCCTGAATTTCAGCCTCAGTGAGAAGATGCATCACTCAATTAATTTCATAAGGGACCTTGACTGGTTCATCAGGGTCAGGCCTTATAACCTGGGAAGCAGGCACCAATATTGTAGGTTCAGGCTCAATAGTAGTGAGAATGCCTTTGCCTTTATCTTGGTGAGTTGATGATGGGGTTGTTTCAGGAATCTCCCCCTCAGTGTGAGAAGGAGGTTGTTGGCTGGAAGATGCTTCAGTGACTTTCTCCCCCTCAACTGTTGCTTGAGCCATTGTGAGAGCAAGAGTTGGAGTGCTCACTGAAGTTGAGGGAACAACCTGACCTTTGAAAGCTTGATAGATCTCAGTCATCATGGATTTGATGTCTGAGGTGTCTTGCTGAAGAGTGGTCACCTTTGCCTCAAGAGATGCCTGAGAAGCCTCTATAGCATTCATCCGAGGCCCAAGATTCCAGGCCAAGGAATTCGAAGACTTGGCCCATGATGCCAAATGTGCCTCCATAAGAACCAGGGAAGACTTGATGGAGTCCACTGAAGAGCTGAGACCCTGAAGGTTAGAGGATTTCAGCATGTTGACAAGCTCAGTGAACTGAGCTGACTGTTGCTGATAAGTCTCAGAAGCCTGAAGAATTTTCTTGTTAAGCACAGGGTCATCTTTCACTGACTCTTGAATAGTTGCAACGCTCTTGGTAATGTTGGAAAGAGTAGCGTTGAACATTTTAAGATTCTGATCAAGAGTTGTCAAGGAGTAGGAAATCCCTGATTGTTGCTCATTAACTTCATCATGATAAGCTTCAACAGATTCCTTCAGGTTGACATAATGAACTGCAGCTTCACAATGTTGGTAAAAGATTTCTTCAGTGAGCCCTTGAAAGAGAGCATTGTTGGCTTTCTCCAAGAACTTGACCAATTGTCTTTCAGTGAGAGGAAGAATGTTGTCATACTTCTTGAGATTGGCTGGGCAGGATGATTCAGAGTCCGATGAATGATCAGCCTGAGATGCTGATTCTTCACCCTGTGGTGGAGAAGACTGATGCGATTGTTCAGTGGATTGAGCATCAGTTTCCATATCATCACCTGCCTCAAACACTTCTTCCTCACTGTCAATGTTGAGCTCTTCATCAGACAAGAGAACAGCCTGAAAATCCGCCATGGACTAAATCTGCAACTGGTTTTGGCTAGGTCCTGACCCTGCCATAATAACTGAGTGGGTTTTCTCAGCCTGGCTTTTGGAGTCAGTTCCCAAGGGAATGGATCCACCTTGAGGGGGTTGTGGTTCCATATCAGTGGGTGGTTGCATGCCCCCTGAGTCTTTGTCCCTATGTGCGCCTTCAAGCACTGGTGGGTGTTTTCCAGTACTATCACTTGGCACAGTTTGTGATTGTTGGTGGACCCCCTTCCCATCAGGGTTATACTACCCTTTTGGGGATTTAGGGTCCTTGACTCCCTGAGACCCTGAGTGTGATTTCTCAGAGCCGTGAACGGGATGTGATTGGGTGTGGGTCCCTTTCTCAGTAGAGTAGTGCTGCCTTACCGAGGATTCAGGACCCTGTCCTCCCTCAGGCATAGCTTGTGATTTGGCCATGCCATCATCGGGATGTGATTGGGTGGAGGTTCCTGACTCCACTGACTTGTTTATGTCTGTAGAGCCATGAGGAAGGGTTTTGCCCGAGGATACTGAGGATGATTTCTCAGTACCCTCCGTTGGCTTTTCTTTTAAGGTCAAGAGGGTCTCAATGATGGGTGTCTTTGAGGTCTTGGCCGTTTGCCCTTCTTTTGAGGCAGAAGATCCAAGGGCGAGTGGTGTGGGTTTCACCACCTTCTTGGTCCCTGCCTTCTTTTTCTTCTTCTCCTGCTTTTCAGGAGGAGGAATGGGTGAGATTGCCTTTTCCCCTTGAATAACTATTAGCATATAGTTGGTCAGGGGTACTGGTTGTACCTCAGTGAGGTCTCTAGAATAGTTGGCCTTATGTAAGACATCAGGTTTTGATCCTTGAACGTCAGGCCTAACATAATCAGAGCCTAATAAGGCCTGAAGCACACAGGAAATAAACCTAGGGTAAGACATGTGTCTTTGTCTAGATTTTCCTGAGAGCTTGGCCACGAGGTCACGGAAGATTATTCCTCCGATGTCTATTTTTCTACCCTCCAGGAGACTGAACACCATCAATTGTTGTGATGCATTCAACTGCTCCGTGGAGGATTTATTGCCTCCAAGGACCTGAATGACAAAAGTCATCAGGATCCTCCAGGCTGGGGGAAACCAAGCCTTGATTATTGGTGCCTTGGCCAATAATGAACCTGGGGCCACATCAGGTCCCTAGAAAAAGCAATTCTGCTTTAACTTCTTGGTCAGTGGGGTTGGGCTCAAAATTCTAGGCGAAATCAAGGCCAGTGGCTTTGATGAAGGTTTTGTAATCAAGAGAGAGGGTCCTTCTCCCATTCATCACTGAGAATGTGATAATTGAGTCCTTGGTGTCTTCAGGGCTTGTTGCCACTGCAGTACACCAGAATTCCCTCAGGTAGTCATGATATATGACAGAGGGGGTCTTTGTGAACGCCGTAGCAAGGAAGCAGTTTTGAAGGTATTTAACTACATTCCTGTACGCCCAAAACTTTTGGGGATAGGCAAAGTTACCTACCACGTTGTTTTTGGTCATGTCTACGCCCTCAATGAGGAATTCCACATTTGGGGCGTATTTGATAGCCTTAGAAGTAGCCATTTGTGTTGGAAGGTCTTGGGTTTGCAAGAACAACAAAGGTCTGGGTTTCTAAAGACTAAGAATACACACACAAAATTTTTGTTTTGAAAGAAAAAAGGCAAGAATTTGCTTAAGATTTTCTAAAAACATGTGTGTGTTTTTGTTTGGGGGGGGGTATTTATAGGGAAGTGAAGTGGAGGGTGTTTTGGGCATTAAGCGGTTTTAATTTCTCAAAAGATAATTTTTGAAAATCGTTTTGTATAAATCGTTTGAGATCCGCATTTAATGCTCAACCACTCCACTTTCCCGGTTTTGCGCAACTGTCAAGGCAAACAGTTGTGCCATCTACAAAAAGTGTAATTTGCAGGGTTGAGTCATCACATATCTGTAATGTGATTGGAGAGGCATTAAATGCCAAGTGGGAATGTGGGGGCCCATGAGGTGCATGCCAGAAAGGAAAAAGAATAAATATTCTTATATTAAATAAGAATTCAGTTACCAACCTTGAACATTTACTAACTAGATACTTAGAGCATTTAAGTTAGCATTGAATGTCTCTTGAGGGCCCTGAATGACTCTTCATTCAGTGAACCTACTTGTTCAGGACTTGGGTTTAGTTCCTGAGGTACAAGGGTTCAGGGACATGGGTTTAGTTCCTGAGATTCAGGGAAGGTGATTCAGTGATCTTATTCACTGAGGAACACATTGAGTCAGGGACCTGGGGTTTTCAGAATTTACACTTAGTTGGATGGATTCAATCAGTGGACTGATTCTCAATATCCAACATTCCTTGTTCAGCTTTCAGTCTTGTGAAAGTTAGTTCATCTAATGGTTTGGTGAATATATCAGCTAGCTAATATTCAGTAGGAATGATGTGTAATTCAATGTCACCATTCATGAAATGGTCCCTGATGAAGTGATATCTAATATTAATGTGTTTTGTTCTCTGATGAAGAACAAGGTTGTTTGAGATGACAATTGCACTTGTGTTATCACAAAAGATGGGAACCATCTTGTACTGAATTCCATAGTCACTGAGTTGACTTTTCATCCAGAGTACATTTGCACAACAACTTGCTGCTGCAACATATTCAGCTTCAGTTGAGGACATGGCAACTGATTGTTGCTTCTTAGCACTCCAACATACTAGTTTTCCACCAAGGATTTGGCAGGAGCCTGAGGTGTTTTTCCTGTCCATGTTGCATCCAGCATAGTCAGAGTCTGAGTATCTTTTGAGATCAAAGCCTGAACATTTTGGATAGTATAATCCAAGGTTTGGAGTACCTTTCAGGTACCTGAGTATCCTTTTCACAGCTGTGAGGTGAGATTCTCTTTGGTCAGATTGGTATCTGGCACACAAACAGACTGAGAATTGGATGTCAGGCCTTGATGCAAGTAGATACATCAGTGATCCTATCATTCCTCTAAAAGAGTTTGATTCACTGGTTTTCCAGTTAGGTCAGGACCAAGGTTGTTTGGGGGTACCATGGGAGTTTTGACTGAGGCACAATCACTAAGCTCATACTTCTTCAGTAGGCTTCTGACATACTTCTCTTGACTGATAGAGGTTCCTTTATCAGTCTGCTTGATTTGCAGACCAAGGAAGTAAGTCAGTTCTCCCATCATGCTCATTTCAAATTTCTTTGCCACCAGTTTTTCAAACTGTTTACAAAGTTTATAACTTGTTGAGCCAAAGATGATGTCATCAACATATACTTGTACAAGTATGACATCATTATTTGTCCTGTAGATAAACAATGTGTTGTCTATCTTGCCTCTGACAAATTTATTTTGGATCAGGAAGGCTGAGAGAGTTTCATACCATTCCCTGGGAGCTTGTTCAAGTCCATAAAGGGCTTTGTTAAGCTTGCAGACATAGTCAGGAAACTCATGGCTTTCAAATCCAGGAGGTTGCTGAACATATACTTCTTCTTTCAGTGACCCATTTAAGAATGCACTTTTAACATCCATTTGGTACACCTTGAAGTTCATGTAAGTTGCAAAAGCAAGGAAGATCCTGATGGCTTCCATCCTTGCTACTGGTGCAAATGTTTCTTCATAGTCAATGCCTTCTTGTTGGTTATAGCCTTTGGCTACAAGTCTGGCTTTGTTTTTAATGACTATGCCATTTTCATCAAATTTGTTTTTGAACACCCATTTCATGCCAATGATTGAAACATCTTCAGGACATTTGACCAAGGTCATTACCTTGTTTCTGCCAAATTGTTCCAGTTCATCATGCATCGCCTGAACCCAACTTGGATGATTAAGTGCTTCCTTGACACTTTTGGGTTCAATTGTGGAGATGAAGTCCACAAATAGGCATTCATTGGCTGAGGTTGCTCTCAGTTGTGCAGCCATGCTTCTAGTGAGCATGCCTTCAGTAGGCTCTCCAATTATATTGACAAGTTCTATATCCTGAGACCTAGTCCAACTGTCCTGAGGTCTGGGAAACTGATTATAACTTGTAGAGGCCTGATGGGTAGGGTCAGGATCAGACACAAGATGATCTTCAGCATCTAAAGTGTCTGAGTGGGTAGACTCATCACTGTGATTGTTTGGTTCCTAAGCACTATGTTCAGACTGAATGATTGCATCAGTACTTCTTTGTGCTTCAACAAACTCAGTGATGGTTGGGTAAGGAAGGTTGTAAGGGATGACGTAATAGGAGATGTCAGCATTTGCTTGGTACTGAGTGGAAGGACCAATGTCAGGATGATGTTCATCAGGAGGGTATTTTGATGAATCATCAATGCCTATCTCTTCCACTGAGGTGTTAGACACACTGTTGCATCAGTGCTCTCATTAAAGGTAACATGGAATGTTTCCTCAGTTTGCTGTCTCCTAGTGTTGAACACCCTGAAGGCCTTTAAGACAAGTGAGTATCCTAGGAAGTATCCATCATCAGATTTGGCATCAAATTTCCCTAAGTGATCCTTGTGATTATGAATAAACACAGGACACCCAAAGACATGAAAGTAGCTGATGTCAGGGATCCTTCCCTTGAATAACTCATAAGGGGTTTTGCTATGTCTCTTGACAATGATGGATTTGTTTTGTGTATAACAGGCAGTTTTGACTGCTTCAGTCCAAAAGTGTTTGGAAAGGACTGATCCATTTAGCATTGTCCTGGCTGCTTCAATGAGTGTTCTATTTTTCCTTTCAGCCACACCATTTTGTTCAGGTGTGTAAAGAGAGGAAAATTTTTGGGAAATTCCTTTCTCATCACAGAAACATTCAAGTTCATAGTTTTTGAAGTCTGTTCCATTGTCAGTCCTAATCTGTTTGACTTTGATGTCATTTTGATTTTCAATGTTCCTGACAAAGGACATGATTGTTTCAGCTGCCTGACTCTTTTTGATCAGGAAGTAAACCCAAGTGTATCTTGAGTATTCATCCACAATGACCAGAGTATACTTCTCATGGTTAATGGATCTAGGACTGTGATGCGCGTGATGTGTCGTTGCGGTTTAGCAGTATTAATGCCTACTCAAGTTTTAAATTTATATTTAGCCGACTTATCAATAACACACACACTTAACGAGCAGTGTACCCGGTCAGTATGAATATAATGGTAAGTAGAGTGTCGATCACTAAGAGTGGAACGTATTATCTAGTTATTCTAATCAGTATTTTAATATCTTAAGTCAATTATACAACCTAATCTAACGCAAGGGGGTTCAGCCTGAGAGACTGGCACGTTTTGGTTGCAATTAAATAATAAACTAAACTAATGAGCACGAATCAACGATAAGCACACACGTACACAGATAAATACTTGAGACAATAAGAAGACCTATCCTGATAATTAAGTAGCTTGTCACTTGTTTTATTGCTAGTTTTATATGAAGTGTATGTAATTAACCCTTTCTCGTTGGCTCTAATCTTATCGGCGAGTAAACCCTTAATGATTACTTATGTCTAAAAGTTATTCCTAAGTGATCAAGTTAGTTATAACCGTGGGAGCAATATGATCTTCCGTAGTCACATACAACAAGCCACTAATAGACACAGAGGTTATCAATGCACTAATAAAAGTCACCAAAGACATCAACATATAAAATTTAATTAATGGGAAAGCAGTTTTAAGGGAGTGCAACCTTTCCGTTGTCACATTACACAAGCCACCAATCCTGATGAATTAAAGTGTACTAATACAATGAAACAAAACTACTTAATGAATTAAACACATGCAGGACCTTCTTACAGCTCTTGTATCTTCGTTCGGGTGTGTCTTGTGCTGCCTATTCGTCTGAATTCGTTCGCTCGTCTAGGGATATATGGCACGTACGTCCAAAGTCTTTGAAATTCGTCTGGCCTTGGGGTATTTATAGTTTCTGTCTGAGGTAAGATGCGGCGCATTGAATAAGTAGATGCGGCGCATTGACTTAACTTCACGTGGGGTCCAAGGTTATTATATTCCAGAATATTCGTACACCGCCTTGAGATGCGGCGTATCTTCATAACTGTATGCGGCGCATGTCTTCTTGTATCTTGGATCGAAACTGGTGAAATCTTGATAGTGATGCGCCGTATGTAAGAAGTATAATGCGGCGCATCTGGAGTAGAACAAGTTGGTTCTTCTTCGTTGACCAAAGTTTCATATGCAACGCATGACAGAATTGCATGCGTGCATTCTTCAAAGTCAGGCAATGGTCTTCAATCTCTTCATTTCAGCAACCTTTTCCAATCTTGATCATTTTTCTCCATTTTTAGTCCATAATATCTAAGTTTCACCAAATGCTTGTTTTTAACCGAGAATTACAAAAGTAAACGATTAAGTATCAATTCTCATACATAATATAATAAAACAAGTCAAATAAATAGGATAAATGATGATAATAAAATGTACTTATTTGAGTTCATCAAATATCCCCCCACTTGAACTTTACTTGTCCCCAAGTAAACCTTAGAATTAATCTTATGAAAATATATCCTAAAAGATATTAGGATTTATTTTTATATTTAAGCATGTATTCGTTTTATCATAATCACACAACCAAACACTTAACGAATTAGGAATAAAATAAAATATTTCAATAAAAGCAAATCTAATCGTTTAACTGTCCAGTCGTGACGAATATTCTATCATAAGCTTGGCAAGTATACACATCTCCCCCACTAAAGCCAAGGAATAACAAGTCTAAAGCGGTAAAAAGGGTTTTGAGGCTTAATGGTTAATCATTCTTCTTAATCTCTATCGATCTCAAATTCCAGAAAAGGCAACAAAATCACAAATACATGATCGAATCCACGAACACGATACTTGCAATTGCTCAAATCCTTAACTCGAATAGGCTAAAGATAGGACCAAGTAATCTTCACCAATAATATTATATCAAAAAGGGCGACAAAATCATAAATACATAGCCGAATCCACGACTACGATACTTAAGATTGCTCAAATCCCTAATCTCAATAAATCAAAGGTTTGGATAAAGAATAATATAGGGTATGGATAATATTTGGGATACAAATTGGTGTAAAATGAAAAATAAACAAAACAGATAAATTAAAATCCTAAGTGTGGTTAATCACTATCCCAACCATCCCATGAATAAGACTCATATCATTGAACAACTCACGCTTTAACACTTGAAACACACGCTTTAGGTAGACACGAATTATACTCAACAAGATCTCAATCAAGGAATAACCTTTAGTTGGCGTTCCCATAACGTTCAACTCCCATTCAATCCATAAATATAATATATAACAACTAGTGGTGATATCGACCACTTAATACAAAACTTTACATAAGTTGGTTAAAACAAACTTCCAACTTTTCCTTTTTCTTTTTCTTTTCTATTTTTTTTCATTTTTTTTTTTTTTTTTTTTTTTTTTTTTTTTTTTTTTTTTTTTTTTTTTAACTTGAAACATAAACATAGATGTGTAAAATTTCACCACATCACTATAATGATAACTCTGGATAATTTTTCCATACTTTTCATGACTTCAGAAATAACAGTAATAGTGAAAGTAGTAAACACACGAAAAATAAACTCAAAGATATACAATATTTACTTTCACTCCAATTGCATTGTGCAATTTCCCGACTCAACCAAAGATAATGAATTACGCACGCGAACACAGGTAATGTAAGGAAACACACTTTGCCTAAAGCAATTAACCAACCACGGATTTTAATCTACAAGGTAGGCTAAGGTGTAAGGGTGTAACGAAACATTATAACAAAGGTGTAAGAAACGAAAGGAATGGCTCTGAGTGTTTTTCTAGGGGTATCTTACTCTAAAAGTGAGAGTAACAAAAGGGTTTATACGGGGGTTAACTAACCAGTGTAGTTAGCTAATAACACATAACATATAAAGGCTATTTGGGTGTAATCCTAGAAATTTACCAATTTAGACAAGTCATTCCAATTATATAAATAATACTCATTATGGTGGTCTCGAATAGTATACAAGCCAAGTTCTAAAGTCTACAAGTCACCGACACACTCATAGATTTGTGAATTTTGAAAAATCACAATTTTTGAAAATAATGTTATGTGTGCGGCTATGCAACTTAGATCTTAAACAAAAACATGCTAAAATTTTTTTAATTTTGATATATTAAGCGCATTTTAAGCATAATTTTTGAAAAAGTTTAGGACAAGTAAGTGTTCTAATTCTCCAATCCCCCCACTTAAGTTAAACAACGTCCTCGTTGTTTGTATCAAAGGTTAAAAACTGGAAAATAAAAGAATTAGAACAGAAAAACTCCCCTGAGATTTGCTCGGTATGATCCTCCATTATTTGTATAAGAGCAAAAATCAACTTCCTCGTGGATGAGAACGTTTAAGCTTCATAATTGATGTATCCACAGGAAATGCAGGAATCTATAATACCACCAAGACTTTAACACACCTGAGTTAAGAAAGTTCAAACTTGCATAATACATTAGTAGTTAGTAAAAATAAAATGTAAAAATTAAAATGAAAATCATCAGGTCAGTCGATGCGCCGTATCTTATGGAAGAAGATACGCCGTATCGAGTCTGGAATAATTACGAATCAGAATAGAAGATGCGTCGCATCCTTAACCAGGGATGCGCCGCATTAAATAAACTGACAAAGAGTTTTAAAGTTAAAAATAAAAATGCAAAAAATAAAATAAGATATGACCAGTGCAGGAGATGCGTCGCATCTTAGGATGGAGATGCGCCGTATCTTCTGCGGGTCTGACTGAATCGACACAGAACAGAATAGTAAAAATTCTCCGGGTTGTCTCCCGGTCAGCACTTGTCTTTATTCCAGAGTCTTCAAGTTAGACTCACGTTCAGCTCTTTAATATCGATCATTGAAGGAGTCGGAAGCATCGCGCTCCCTCATCGCCAATTCAATAATATTGAACATTCCTTGCTCGTCCTTAATTTCCACGCCATTCTTTTTTAATATCTGTATAAACAAAGTTCTGTCCCTTTCGGGCAGAGATGACAAAATGATAGACGGGAAATTCTTATTATTAAATAGGCACAAATATGCAAGGTGGGGTGGTAGTTCAATAAACACATCATTATTCAAATTCGTATGCTCAACTATTCTCCTACGTTTGTTAATCACTACGCAATCATACCATTCATCATCAGAATCATTAACAATATCGCGTCTAAGTTCGGTAGGTACATTAAGGTCAATAAATTCCTCAAAGTTCTCATGATTAGGATTAGTTGAGTTGTTTTGAATCAATATTTCTCCCATAAGCCTAGCTTCAAGATCGAGGTCCATACGCTCTCTTAATCCTAGCACATAGACGCCTCTAATTATGCTTTTAACAGGATTTTGGCACTTATAGACTAGTTTATTATTCCCTACCCTTAATGAGATTTTTCTTTTAAACACATCAATCTTAGCACGGGCGGTAGACAAGAAAGGTCTTCCAAGGATTAAAGGAATCTTAACATCCTCAGGCATATCTAATATAACAAAGTCTACAGGGAAAACAAACTTCTCAATCTTAACTAGCACATTATTAGCAATCCCTTCAGGTCGTTTTACCGTTTTATCAGCCAATTCAATAAGCAACTTAGTTGGTGCTAATTTTCCTAGTCCTAGGGTAGTGAATGTCTTAAGGGGCATTACACTAACGCTAGCTCCTAAGTCAGCTAACACATTATTGAAAGATATATCATTAATTGAACAAGGTAAAGTAAAACTTCCTGGGTCCTTTTCTTTATGAGGCAAGGCATGTAAGTCGGTTGCAGAGCTCTCTTCTTTCATTGTAGCCTTGATCTCTTCTTCAATCTTTGTCATCTCTTTTAGTAGTCTCCTTAAACTGATTGAAGAATTAAAGAAAAATTCGGGTCTTGCACCATCATTACCATTCATCAGTCTTCTAGGAAAAGGAATGTTAGGAGTGACTTCTTCAGTGGTGCTAATGGCCTTGACATGATCTCTTGGGTTGGTTTCAGTTGAGCTAGGTAAACTTCCATATCCCCTTTCTTGAAGAACTTTGCTCATTTGTCCAATTTGTTGTTCCAATGCTTTGATCGAAGCTCCTTGATTTCTTGTAATAGTGTCCATTGAAGCTCGGATTTCTTTGATCATAGCAGTATTCTCTTCATGTCTTTTAGCAGCATCGGCCATAATTTGCTTTAGAGTGTCATCTAAAGTCTGCCTCCTCTCTTGATAAGTGGGATTAAAGTTGTTCTTTTGATAGAATCCCGGAGTAGCTTCCCTAAATCTTCCTGAAGGTCGAAATGGTTGTCCAAATTGTGTGTAGTATGCTTCTTCAAACGTCTCACTTTCATTCTTATTCGGGCAATCTTTAGTGTAGTGAGGTCCTTCACACTTTTCACATCCAACTTGGGCAGCATACACTTTCTCATCACGCTTCTTCATCTCTCTACTAATTTTATCCAATTGAGCTTGAATTGCAGCAAACCCGTCAAAATTAGTGCTGCTCTTAGATCTAGTAGAGGTTCCATCGTGCCATTTTTGAGAATGATCAGCAGCTTCTTGGATAGCTTTCCTAGCATTAGCTGCACTCATTTGAGGCACAGCTCCCTTAGCATCCAAAATCTGTCTAGTAGGCACGTCCAATCCTTGATAAAACAATATTATCTCCTGCATTGGGGTTAGATAGTGTTGAGGACATTTCACCAGTAAGTCTTTAAATCGTTCCCAAGCTTGATAAAGAGTTTCATCAGGCTCTTGCTTGAAACTGTTGATAGCCTCCATCTTTTTAGCAGTTTTAGCAGGTGGACAATATCTTTTCAGGAATTTGCTCTTCAAATCTTCCCATGTAGTGATTGAACTGGCAGGTTCATTCCTTAGCCACTTACTAGCAGCTCCTTTAAGTGAAATTGGAAAGATTCTTAGCATGAGTTGATCATCAGTGACTCCTTCTGTAGTAAACAAATCTGCAATCTCGAGGACCTTTTCGACATGTTCATTAGCATCTTCATGTTCCGATCCACTGAAAGCATTTTCTCTTAGCTCCTTGAGAAACTGACCCTTTAACTCAAACTTTGACTTATCATCAAACTTTGGTCTAGCAACTCCTGAACTGTAATCAGCACGGGTACTGTTCATGTATTCCTCCATAGTTGTGTTTTCGCCCATTGTTTCTGTTTCTTCTTCCTCTTTCTCTTCAGAAAAATAATCAAGCTCGAATGAACTTGAAATATCAAAGCTTTTTGTGTTGAAAAGCCTTTTAAGCGAATGAAAGGCTCGTTCAGGATCGTCGAAGGGTTGAATCAAGTTCTTCGTAGAACTCCTGGTTATGCACTTCCTGAAACTATCACAAAAGCATCAGTAGGGTATGTTCAAGAAAGTAATATATCAGAAAATCAACAACGAAAACGGAATACGAAAAATTAAAGTTACTGATATCTGCAGACGATGCGCCGTATCCAAAAAGTTGGATACGCCGTATCTTATAATCGTTAAAATTTAATCAGACGTTTATTCAGAAAATAGATACGCCGCTTATAAATTTAGAATGCGCCGTATCAGTTTTAATTATCAAAAATCAATTATACTTATTAAAATTAAATGCATCGTATTAACAAGAGTTAATGCGCCGTATTTTCGTTACGTTTCAAAATACAAGATTTTTGATTCAGTAAGATGCGTCGTATCGATAAAGATCGATACGTCGTATCTGTTTAATAATTCGAAAACTGTTTTTAATTAAAATAATAGATACGCCGTATCTGCTAAAGCAGATGCGTCGTATGGCGTTATCGCTTAGAAAAAATTTCTTATTAAAAACGGAATACGCCGTATCTTGGGGAAAGATGCGTCGTATCGAATTAATTAAACGCGTTGTATTTTATAAAAATTAAACGCAATACGCCGTATCTAAGAAAATAGATGCGCCGTATCGTTTATATTAGCTCAGTACAACGATAGCAGTATGCAGAAAATACGAAAAATAAAAACAAAAATAAAAGCAAACGAAAAGCAACAAAAAATAAAAGAAAAAAAATAACACACAAAACAGAAAATATGCAAATAATACAATGAATGCAATTAATCTAATACACAACACGGTTAGTGGTTAAAATCTAAAAATTAAAAAGAAAAACCTAATTAAAATACTAATCAAATTAACAGATAATAACAATTCACTCCCCGGCAGCGGCGCCAAAAAACTTGATGGACGTGATGTGTCGTTGCGGTTTAGCAGTATTAATGCCGACTCAAGTTTTAAATTTATATTTAGCCGACTTATAAATAACACACACACACTTAACGAGCAGTGTACCCGGTCAGTATGAATATAATGGTAAGTAGAGTGTCGATCACTAATAGTGGAACGTATTATCTAGTTATTCTAATCAGTACTTTAATATCTTAAGTCAATTATACAACCTAATCTAACGCAAGGGGGTTCAGCCTGAGAGACTGGCACGTTTTGGTTGCAATTAAATAATAAACTAAACTAATGAGCACGAATCAGCGATAAGCACGCACGTACACAGATAAATACTTGAGACAATAAGAAGACCTGTCCTGATAATTAAGTAGCTTGTCACTTGTTTTATTGCTAGTTTTATATGAAGTGTATGTAATTAACCCTTTCTCTTTGGCTCTAATCTTATCGGCGAGTAAACCCTTAATGATTACTTATGTCTAAAAGTTATTCCTAAGTGATCAAGTTAGTTATAACCGTGGGAGCAATATGATCTTCCGTAGTCACATACGACAAGCCACTAATAGACACAGAGGTTATCAATGCACTAATAAAAGTCACCAAAGACATCAACATATAAACTTTAATTAATGGGAAAGCAGTTTTAAGGGAGTGCAACCTTTCCGTTGTCACATTACGTAAGCCACCAATCCTGATGAATTAAAGTGTACTAATACAATGAAACAAAACTACTTAATGAATTAAACACATGCAGGACCTTCTTACAGCTCTTGTATCTTCGTTCGGGTGTGTCTTGTGCTGCCTATTCGTCTGAATTCGTTCGTTCGTCTAGGGATATATGGCACATACGTCCAAAGTCTTTGAAATTTGTCTGGCCTTGGGGTATTTATAGTTTCTATCTGAGGTAAGATGCGGCGCATTGAATAAGTAGATGCAGCGCATTGACTTAACTTCACGTGGGGTCCAAGGTTATTATATTCCAGAATATTCGTACACCGCCTTGAGATGCGGCGTATCTTCATAACTGTATGCGGCGCATGTCTTCTTGTATCTTGGATCGAAACTGGTGAAATCTTGATAGTGATGCGCCGTATGTAAGAAGTATAATGCGGCGCATCTGGAGTAGAACAAGTTGGTTCTTCTTCGTTGACCAAAGTTTCATATGCAACGCATGACAGAATTGCATGCGTGCATTCTTCAAAGTCAGGCAATGGTCTTCAATCTCTTCATTTCCGCAACCTTTTCCAATCTTGATCATTTTTCTCCATTTTTAGTCCATAATAGCTAAGTTTCACCAAATGCTTGTTTTTAACTGAAAATTACAAAAGTAAGCGATTAAGTATCAATTCTCATACATAATATAATAAAACAAGTCAAATAAATAGGATAAATAATGATAATAAAATGTACTTATTTGAGTTCATCAGACTGATAGGCCCAAATTGATCCATATGGAGAAGATAAAGGCAGTTCCTGATGGAAAAGTTTGTTTTGGTTTTAAAGGATGCTCTATGATATTTACCTTTTTCACAGGCAGAGCATGGTTTATCTTTTGAAAACACAAGTGATGGTAAGCCAATGACCTTGTTTTGTTTCACAAGATTTTTTATGTTTTTAAAGTTCAGGTGGGAGAGTCTCTTATGCCAAAGCCAGTTGAGGGTATCAGTGGCCTTTGTAAAGAGACAAGTTCCATTCTGAGTTAGACTGGACATGTCTAACACATAAACATCTTGTCTTCTTGGTGCAATAAGGACAACTTCCATATTTGCATTAAAGATGGTTCCTTGCTTATCATCAAACTGAACTATGTATTTTGCATCACATAGTTGACTGACACAGATCAAATTGTATTTAAGACCATTAACATAAGCTATCCTAGTAAAGACTATACCATTGCAGTTTACTGAGCCATAACCTTCAGTGAGACATGATGAATTGTCAGCAAATATCACTTTGGGTCTTGATTCATCCACATATTTGTGCAGATACTCTTTCACACTAGTCATGCTCCTTAAACATCCACTATCTAGATGCCAAACAGGATCCCTGGCATGCCTCTGCACAAATGGTAAACTGAGTTAGTTCTTTCTAGGGCTCCACATCTTGGAGGGCTTAACTTTGGAGGTCTTTCTAAAAGTGACAATTGATTCATGGTCAGTGGTAGAGTGGACTGAGCTACCACAGGTTTTGCATTTGATTCCAGAGGTAGACTTAGTAGACTGAGAGGATGACTTTGTCATACCTCTTCTGGTCTGAATGACCTTATCATGTCCTGAGGTGTCATGAGTGGGATCTCCACAAATTTCACAATTATTGTTCATCAGACAATCCTTAGGAAGGTGGTCATTGAATCCATAGTGTGGGCAAGGTGCAAAAGGCTTAGCCTTTTGTTTCTGTTTCAGTTTAGAATCAGAAGGGTATTTTAAAGCCTGAGCTTTAAAGCTTGCCATCATTGATGTGGCCGTGTAGGATTTGTGATCAGAGGTCCTGTGATCTTCCTTTTTGCAAATCATGCAGTAAAGGATTCTATAACAATCATCAGTGTAATGATTGGTAAAGTGACACATCTCACATCTTTTCAAGGGTTTGGAGGGTTTTGGTTTGGTGCTTGAGGAAGCTGATTTGGGTTCCTTCTTCTTGGATTGAGAAGGTTTCTCAGAAGATTCAATCTTCTCACTCAGCTTCCTGACCATTTCAGCCAGCTGATCAATTTTTGAGTCAGGGATTTCAGTTTTTACTTCAGAATGGACTGAAGTTGATGAGTCATCAGTATGTATTGAGATTTCAGGGGTTTGCCTTTTCAAGAGGGTTTTTCCCATTCCTGGATTCTCCTTTGGAGAATACTGAGAGTAGACCAATGGTGGGAGGTCTGAGCTTGGTGCAGCACCCTGAAAGATATTCAGAGGTGGGAGTGGTGGATATGATTCTGATTCAGACTCATTGACTGACTCGGTACTACTGTGTTGGTCAGTGAGTCCAAGCATATTTTTCAGAACCTGACTTTCAGGAAGCAAGATTTTTCCAGTCTCAAAGTTTGGTAACTTACTGACTAGGTTGTCCCTGACAATCCAGTCATTTGACTTGGGTAACATTTCTTGCTCAAAAGATATGCCAGCTGGAATAAAGGCCATTTCACTATGAATCTCACTGGGGGTTTCAGTGAGTTGGTCAATTCCTATTGTTTTCTTAGGAACCAAAACCATAGTATCAAAAACCTTGGGTTTCTTTTTAGTCCAGCCTTCAATGACAGCCATTTCTTTGTTAAGTTCATTTTGCAGGGCTTGGTTTTGTTTCAAAATTTTAGTGTTTTGAATTTGTAGAGTAATAGTTTCTAACTTGGCTTGTTTTAGTATAAGCAATTCATCTCTACACTTATTCAATTCTAACACAAGATTGTTATATTTTGAAAGCAAGTTAAGCCTTTGTTCTTCAACAAACTTAAGATCTACACAAATATAATTCATATAGGACTGCCAATAAGAATCATCATCCAAAGAAAGTAAAGTGTTTACCTTCTTCATGGTTATGTTCACCCACTCTCCATTCCTTGCATGGATTTTTCCAACAGCCACCTGATCACCTTCAGAAAGTGCCATTAGTGCACTCACTCTAATTTCCTCATCTTCTGAGGAGACCTCTTCTTCATCCCAATCATAAGCTTCTGCTACAATAACCTTGTTTTTTGTCTGAACAGGTTTGGATATTTGAGCAGCCTGAGACATTGAGGGATTAGTTTCAAGAAGTGCAAGTTTAGCCTTAGCTTTCCTATATTTCGCTTCAAAGTCTTTTTGACCCTTTTGAACATTATTGTTTTGAAAATGCTGGGTTGACTGAAGCATTCTAGGTTGAAACTTGCGAGTTCCTGAGAATTTATAAGAGGGTTCTGAGATGGTTTTAGAATAACAGTCTCTAGCAAAATGACCCTTTTTACCACAATTAAAACATTCAGTGGTTTCATTTGCTTTGGCTTTTGAAAAGTTGGACTGATTTCTTTTGATGAAACATTTTGAATTAGCAAGGAGTGCCCTTTCTTGGAATTCCAAGTTTAAATCATTTAGGTACTCATCACCAGTTCTTTCATTAATCTCATCTTCAGAATCCTCTTGAAAATCCTGCACAACACCATTAGAATAAAAGGCAGTTGATATGGGTGAGGAGGTCAAGGCCTTTTTGGTCTCAAGAGCTTTTGAGTCTGGGTATCTCCTAGAGATTAAGTTGTCTTCATAGACAAACTTCCCATAGATCTCAGAGAGCTCAAGGGTCTGAATGTGATTAGCATTCCTGAGGCCTTGTGAGAAGTTTAGCCACTTCTCAGGGAGACTGTTGACAAAGCCAACATTTGTCTCATGCTTAGACAAAACTACACCATCATTTGATAATTCATTTATCAAGGTCTTGTATCTGGTATATGTCTGAGAGAGACTTTCAGAGTCCTTTGCCCTAAAAGTATTGTACTCAAGTTTCAGATCCATGATCCTGTTTTCCTTGGTATCTGAGGGACCTTCAAAGCTATTGATCAAGTCATCCCAAGTTTGCTTGGCTGTTGAACAGTTGATGACTGATTCCATTATATCGTCAGGAAGACAAGATATAATGATGCTTTTCAGGCGCTGGTCTTGATTGACCACCCTTCTCTCATCAATGGTCCACTGAGCTTCAGCCTTGTTTAGCCCTTCAACAGTCTTTGGGACATAGGGACCTTCTTTGACACAAGTGATGTAGTATGGTTCCATACCAGTCAAGTAGCAAATCATTCGCTTTTTCCACTTGCTAAATTTACCAGCTTCAAGTCTGGGGGCAACAGCTGAAAAGCTTCCACCCTTTTTATCGACTAGCTGGGGCACATTAATATCAGCCATAGTAGGATCTTGGTTTTAAAAACCTTGAGCACTCTTAATTTTTGAAAAGATTTTATAAACCAGAGGCTCTTATACCACTTGTTGTTCCCTTAACATGCTTAGAGATAACTAGAAAGTTAATCTAATCGTGTTTATGACTGATACGATGTATTTGATTAATTACAACTTATAAGTAAAAACGTAAATATAAAAACACAATGTTTTTCAACGTTTAAATTCTTATTAGAAATCAATCAAAGAATCTATTACCCAAGTGTTTTGCGGAACAAACACTTGGGATTGAATAGAAAAGGTATGGTGTCTCCTATCTAAACTCAAGCAATGCTTAAGTGGTAACAATATCGACCCGCTGAGCTATCTCAGGGATTGGTTACTCTTTGTAGGAGAAAAGGGGTATTGTGAAAGTCTAAGCTTTTATTGCACAAAATACCTAACCCACTTTTCTCCATCTGTTTGCTATTTATAGGCAAACATGTAAGAGTACTGAAGATTAAAAATACATAAACAATAGGAAGGCGTGTCTGACAACTACAACAGTATTTTTCATTTCCAAGAACCAATAGGAATGCGCCAAAAAGTCTTCGAGTGTCAGTATCGACACTTCTTGACTTTTAGCCGCTTTAGGGATGGCTTGTTTTCTGCCCCGATAAGACTTGTCCTTATCTCTTCAAACCTTCCCGCTCAATCCCGCCTTTCTTTCAGGCTTTAGGTTCTTCAGTCTTCAGTCTTCAAAATTATTGTTGTTGAGGAGACTGGGGTTCAGTGAGTTATTTTCCAACACTCACTGAACCCATTACCTTCTTCTTTGGCTCTAGTAACACTTCAGGGAGTACCGCCTCACTGTGTGGTGAATCTTCCTTCTTAGATTCGTCCTAAGCATCTTGAAGGTAACTCACTGAGTGACTGTTCACTTAGTGACTTAGAATGTTTTCGGTTTAATTAACAGTTAGCTTAATTTGTATTCAAATCCTGTTTTAAGGATCCTTGGGTACTAAAGTACCCAACACCTTTTAGCATGTATTCTCAAGTTTAAGGCGATTGCTTGCTGTTGGAAGGCGCTTGGCAAGGGGCACGGTCATAGACGACTCTGATAAATATTTGAGACCGCTGTATTTATTTTGTGGGCCTTATTTCCGCACTATATTTTGAATGATGTAAACTTAATGTTTTTGAAAATGAAATTATGCTAAAACAGATAAGTTAAATCCGTTCGTTGCACCTTGTGTTGTGATACCAATTTAGTAGCACCCCAGTGACATGTATACTTCCGCTGGACCATATTTTGGGGGTGTTACAGATTGGTATCAGAGCCTAGGTTATAGAGAACTGGGTATAATTTTAAAACCTAGACTATAACCAATTTTTACAAAAACTTAACTCTATGACCGCCACGTGCCTGCCTGCCAAGCCAAAGCCTCATTGATTATTTTGTTTGATGGTATATGTGATTAGAAGTTTGATGGTATATGTGACCAGATAATTGATGATATATTTGTTGAGATGTGTGCCTGACTAATGGATAATGTATATCCGCCTGTTTTAGTTGTTCACTATAAGCATTTCAATATGCTTACGCACGCACTGAACCTGTCACAGAGTTACGCTATTTCCTTGCGTAATCTCATTATTTGATTTCGAGTTTGTACACTTGCCGTGGTTTTTCGGAATGATTCTAGATGTAAAGGACATATTACTAGTATAACTAGGCTGAGTATTTCAAAATTCATTGAACCTCGGGTGAATATAGACTGATCACCTATATTCAACCAGGGACAATGGGACATAGCCTGATCAACTATGTCCAACTCAGAGGTAAATTTTGCAATACTGGGAGTAGTTATAATGGAATTATGTTTGGGTTAGTTTTTTATTTTGGAAATGGTAAAGTTTTGGCGTGTGTATACGAGCACTGAATATCACCAAAAGTCTGACCTTGCACACGACACACTGGCATCACACCTCGTAAACCATAGTACTCGTGGCACCGCTATACGTCTCCGTTTATATGGAATTCCTATTTGTCGCCGTCTGATCATGTTTTGCATCAGGACGGGCTAGAACCGATTGGTCACCGTTTGAATCTGAGTTGCTTATTTGTAACTCCTTGAGATTGTAATAAGCTCATTTGAACTTATTGGATTGTTTGGATGTGATTTTTGCTACGTTTGGATTTGATTTTGGTTATGTTAGATTTGGTTTTGGCTATGTCTGAATTTGGATCGCTAGATTTTGTGATTTTGGACCTCATTCTGGATTTGGAATTGTTATTTGGCCTTGTTTTGTTGTGGTCTTGTTACAGTCGCCTCTACCCTAAGCCTTGTGCTCAACTGATGTTGTTCAATCAAAGTTGTTCAATCAATGTTGTACCTCCCGCTTTAAGTACTATGTACATTACTGATCCAACTGACTGATTGCTAGTAGCAATCAACATTTTTCCTTAGAGTTGTACTCTGAACTCGCTAAACTCTCCATTTGGTAGAGATTCCACGCCCAACAGAAATCTTAAGACCTTAAGGAGCAACCTGAACCGCGTTCCTCGGGACAATCACCTAATTCTCCTCTCGTCCCTCAGGAATACAGATATCTTTGCTAACCTCTTATAGGATAATAAACTGTTTGCCATTAATTTACAAGCTGCATTTGATTTTTCTACCGAGCATTTTGCGGTCATCCTACAAAATGTTTTACTGCTATTTCACAAAAATCAAAATTTTGATCTTACTACCATTTTACAAATGGCTAACTGCTTTCCTGTTACCCCGTAAACTGTTCTACAAATCGTTTAGCAAAACGATTTCATAAAATGTTTTGCTGCCTTGTTACGATGTTATGAATCAAACTGAAAATCAAAGTTTTGACTTTGCTACAATTTTATAAACGATGAATTGTTTTCCTATTATCCTATAAGTCGTTTCACAAATCATTTGTAAGTCGATTTGCTGTTTTTGCTACTATATCATAAGCTAGATGTAATACACTATAAAATTCCATTGTAATTATAATCATTAATCAATATTAACCTGAGTTACTGTTTACTGATTTCCATTTTTGCGGAGAAATTTGAAATTTTTCTTATTATATTACTTGGTTGTGATTGCGATATCACATAATTCACCAAATGACGGAACGAGTTCAACGATTATTACGAAAGTTAATTATTCATAATTAACACCTAATCGGACCAAATTCATCTCAGCCCAACTTAATCCTATCGTGTACTATTCATCAGCCCACCTAATCCCAACCTTGTTTTATTTTTGTGATTTCATGTGAAATCCGATTAGAACACATCTCCAAAACGCTTCCAGTTCTCTCGAATATTAAACGCGACCTATGAATATTTTTACATCACCTCATTCACCTCTCACCAGGCTATCATAGTGTCGAACCTCATAATTATATGTCGAGTTTTGATGTGCTTTTGAAAGCCAAAGTGTTCACTAGTTTTTGAACCCATCCGATAACACCAAAAATCCAATACGTAACCATTTCGACTCCAACTTGTTTCTACGCAATCCTAATAATTATTCTAGCCTAATGTCGTGATATTGAATCAGTTTTTATCAACTTTGATCAAGTATCACACGTTAAATGAATTTGTGCACCTAGTTTAATAACTAGTCGACATATATATTTGCACAAAACAAATTCCAACTTTCCTACTCACTCTCATTCATTCTCAAAGTCTTGGAATGTCAGAAATAGATCTCTTGGGAGCCCTTCATTCCCTGACAAGGACTATTAGAACTAGTAGAAATTGTTTCTTGAATTATTGGAGCCATACGTGTACTCAAATGTCTCATATATCTACCCCAAGCCTCACCACCTTTCCTCACTCATTAAATACTATCTTTCAAACTCTCATACTCTCATAAAAACGTCTTTGTAAGACCAGAAGGATTCATTCGCTTATTTGGAAGCTTGTCGAGAGAAACGGGTTACATATTTAGTAACGTGTACTTGGGTTATAATCGAACGTGGGTTATCTTTGTGTTCCATTCATCTCATACGATTCTCTACCACCCTTAGAGGTGTAGTAAGTTACCCACAACCTCTTTTCAATACCATTTCATTTCATACGTTATGTATATTCATCACCATGCATCGTTTAATACTACTCGAACGTATATTATTTCACTTATTTACTTACGTACTCATATTCATATAGCACACAAAAAGTGACGAGCCTCCATCGTGGAAGGCCTAGGAGTCACCAGGCACACCCCTTTCACCTTTATTTTTATGTTTCATGCATCATTCGAGCCTATATTGAATCATATCTCAACTCGTATAACAACCTAAACACTTAGAAATTTTACTAAGTCTTTTCCTATTAAAATACGTTCCATGTCGCCTCAAAAATAGCCATGTATCTTAAAATCTGACTTAACGAGCATACAATATTTTTACATGACCTATTAGATCACATAGCTAGCTACCACTTTCGTATATATAACTTGTAAATATAAGCACATATAGACCCTCTAAATCGAGCAAAGTGAAACGCCAAAACCATATCTAAAGCTGTCTATAAAACTCGCTATGGACTATAAGCCCATTAAGCAGTTTTTAAGCAAATGGAATAAGCTAGCTTATGGGGACTTTTAGATATGAAAATAGAACAATAAAAATGAGATTTTGGATGAGCTCAACTCGTCTCAAGGCGTACGGTTTTTAAAATGCTATTGGGCCTTAAAAGTGGCTCGTTAAAAGCCCATTAGATGAAAAATAAGCTATTGGCCATATAAGCTGTTAAAATAAGCTCCATTAATCTTAAATAAGCCTAAAAAAAATTCGCCAACTTTTTCCCACATATTTTTGCACATTTGGACTAAAAATGTAATTCAAATTCACTTAGAGGGACCAAAACTGCCAAACGTGTAAAATAAATTGATATATTATCATATTCCAAGCTCAGAATGCTATATTGGACAAGTAGTGGACTATAAATGTAAATTATATTTAATAAAGGACTAACGGTGCAACGCTAACGCCGTTAGGGTAAAAAGTGTAAAAACTGGAAAAGGACAAGGACCAACATATTATATTTGACATTCTTATTTCTATTTTCCATTTTACGATTTCCCTTCACGTCACTTGCATTTTTGTATATTTCATTTATTTATGATTTAACTTTACGTTAATTATAAATATAACGAGATTTTAAACGATTTAACTATACATTTCGAGGAAATGATATTTTGGAATATTTGAAATAAAAACAAGATAATATTATATGTAATATTATTTTTTGAACTTTAAGCATTTTAATGCATATCACATTCTCACTCTAACGATCAAATCGTTATTCGTTCTAGTTATCATTTCCACCATTCGTATTTGTTCAGGTTCTTAGACTTCCCCATTTATTCGGGTTGTATTCTGAAGTCATAATGTCATCTGAACTTACTTTTCACCATCCTCAGTATCACATAAGGTGAGTCATAGCCTCACATTTACTTATTTAACAACTTTAAACTCCGTGAGGGAGATACATGCTATAAACAGATCACAAGTATTTTTATGTATGCTTTATCTGACTTGATATATGCCTAAGTACCCTTATTGCCACAAGACCCTTTATCATGAGCCATTAATTACTAGTAAGTGAACGCGAATATAGTAAATAGATCTATTAGAGGTTGACAACCTATCCCACTAATACTGGACGGAATGCCTTTTGGTTAGTCGTATTAGTCGCGATGCATTATATTTGAGAAAAATATGAACTGGCAAATCACCTATTACTCGAGGGCATAATTTCCATCATTAACTTGATGTGACTCCTCTATTTTACGGTACTTTGTTAACGTTTGCGTGTCATGAGACTTAGGGCAATATATATACTGCAATATCAACTTTTCAACTGATTGCATTCCCAATACAATCTTACTTGTGTATCGAACTGATTGTTAAATTTCAAACTCTATGATATCACTCAACATTTTTGTTGACTTTTAAGCATGTTATCTCAGGTAATTAATGGAGCAGCAAGGGCATGGAGCGGGCGGTGACTTATCTTTATTATGGTGTAAAATAAAACGTGTAATTCAGTTTAAAATAATATTTCCTTTATGGATTTAATCAACTCTGATATGAAACTTTTGTAACTGAATTTATATGAAGGACCTATATTTTCAAAACGTCTCTTTCGAGCCATTTTCTATGATTATGACTTTGATCCTCACAGTAATACCCCGATTAGTCTTCCGCTGTCATCTCATAATTTAGGGGGTGTTACACTAGACCTCATGAGCGAATCCCGCACCTCTACCTTAGTAATCGAGTGTGGCAATGGTTGGGATAGACACCTCCCATTGGCTAAATCCTCTTATAACAATCACCTAATTTCAACGGCACCGTAAGAGACACTTTACTTTATGGTCGTAAGTGCCGATCGCCCATTTTTTGGGTAGAAGTTGGAGATACCCAACTTGCTGACCCTGAACTTGTTCATGAGATTTCCGTTCAGATTCAAAAATGGAGATGCAAGCTACTCGCGGATCGTCAGAAGAGATATGCTAGCAAATGAAGTAAATTCCTTGAATTCCCAGTTAGAGCTTAGATTATGCTTTAAAGATTCACCACGAGAAGGTGTGATACATTTAGTAAACGCGAAAAGCTTAATCCTCGCTATATTGATCCTTTTGAAACCCTTGCTAGAGTTGGACCGGTAGCTCACAGACTCGAGCTACCGTCAGGACTCAACAGTGTTCGCAACGTTTTTATGTGCAATGTGAAGAAATGACTTGCCGATGAGGCAGTTGCTATTCCTCCGGGAGAGATCCAGATTGATGAATGTTTAAACCATGATGAGAAACCTATCGAAGTTATGGACCATGAAGTCAAACGACTTGAGTAAAGTCGTTTTCCTATTGTCAAAGATCGGTGAACTCTAACAGAGGTCCTGAGTTCACGTGAGAACGTATGGATGAGATCAAGCGTAAGTATTCTCATCTCTTTTCAACTCTAACGGGTAACTTAAATTGAATCGCGAGGACGCGATTCCTTTTTAAGGAGGTGAGACAGTAATATCCCAAAATTTTCTAGACATATTTTTATAAGGAATTATCTCTTTTTTTTCAAATACGAACTTTTCTGAATTCATTTTGTTTAAAAATGTGAAGTTATCTTGCGAAACGGGGAAACCGTACACAACGCGTACTGGCACAACCGACGATTTGATTTGATTATTTTATTATTTTTGAGAAAATAGGCGTATGAATAGTCGTTTTGATTGGAAAAAATATTCTGAGCGTGATGGCGAAATTCTCATGTCATGAATCAAGCATTTACTAGTCTAAATGAACCCCGAACCTCATTTTGAGAAAGATTGCAGAAATTATAGTTATGGTCCCTGGAGTTAATTATACCTCGCCTACCCTTAACTTTCCCTTTTGGCAAGTTTAGTCCCTCGTGGTGTATAAAAGAAGTGAAATTAGGGTTTGGCCTTATTATTCACACACACAATAATACCCTCGCCTCTCTCTAGGGTTTCAGCAGGCGTCACTGTTTTTCGACCAACTTCCGGCCACTCTACTTTTCTCAGCCGATGAATAGATCGAAACCCCTACCTCATTTCTCGAAAAGATCAGAGCAAGAAGAACTTGTTGGTCGTGTTTGGAGTTACACTGCCGTAAAGCCGCCGCCACCACAGTCACCACCATCGTCATCACCACCCCACCGTCTCTTCTTCTTCTTCTTTTATCTTTTTGGTATGACAAACCCTAAACCCGTTTTGATTTCCTTTGTTATTTAAAAGCCGAATATAAGGTTTGTTGTGAATGTTTTCGTGGATCAAATTTGATATAAACAAGTTATTGAGTTTTGTGGATAAAATATGGATATAAAACAGGACTAAACATATTTTTGGATTTATTATTTCGTGTGGCAAGATTTGTATGAAAGCTGTGGTTGATTGATTTGTTGCGTTACCGGGTCGGGTCGGATCCGATTTGGTCACAGCTTGGTTATGATTTGCTCTTCGTCTTGTCTTGGTCTCGGGTTTAGATTGAATTTGCTTATTATATTTATTAGCTTATAGCTTGTTTAGTTGTGTTCTTTTGGGTCTCGGTACAACAACGAAACCCGTATAGGGTGTTTGGTTTTGCGTACGGACACACAAGGCCACCCATGTAGGGTGTGTCTCGGTTTGGCTAAACGACCACCAAGGAGGTGCATTCGCTTGTTTTAGTCTTGGGTCATTTGACCTTATTTGGTAGTTTAGTTATATGTTGGTATAGTAAGAGTTGGTTTACGCCATCGTTGTTGCGTTGTTGTAGGTATGTGACTATTTTGTTTATACATTGAACGATAATACATGGTCATTATAGTGTTGGTGTTGCGAGTCGTATTTGGTCCGGCTAAGTACACCACAAAGTGGTGCCGATTTGGCTCGGTTAGGTGTCACGACACCTTATGGTGTCGAGTGTGTAAAACATTTCATATACGAATTATTATTTTGATTATAGTAAAAAGGGAAATTGAAAATGTTCTTATAAGGGAAATTGTGAAACTGTATAGTGTGTCGTATACTCATATGGGTGAGTTGGTGTTAGGAGTCACATGGGCCAGAGCCCAAAACAACTAATAAGGGTCCGTTTGGTTAAATAATAGGCCTCAGCCTATTTAGTCTTTTATGTGTAAATTTATTGTGTGTATGAATTTATTTTGTCTTACATTTATCGGATATCGGACTAGCGTATTCATTTTTGTGTCATTGATACGTTTCGGTTACTTATTGGATATTTGATAAAGATATGGATTTGGACTTGGACATTGTAACAAAAACCTATGCTTAGATGTATCGATTGTTATTGGATTTACGGTATTGGACGATTGACGTTATTGGACATTTTGGGACAGGACGGTATAATAGATTAAGAATTTAATATATTAGACACGGATCGGACACAAAATGTTCAATAAGCCAAAAGCTAATATTTACGCGAATGATAACGAAACATAAAAACTTATGAAATAGTGTAATTACAGACTTGGTTAATTAAAGTCACGACGACTTGGGGAATGTTGAACAAACGGACGCGTTATGCCGAAGTTTATAAAACATTCCAAACTAATGTTTTTATTTTAAATTGACTTTTATTATAAACGCAAATTGGCTTTTCTAAACTGTTTGAGATTATGGGGAAAATACCGAAACTACCAATTGACCTATTTGTATTAGTATAGCTATTTGTCGTAAATTTTGGTTTGTCCTTGTTAGTATTGAGTCCTCGTCTATATTTTTCTCGACTGTGTCGATGTTTATTCTTTTGGCGTGCGTGTTCTTGAGTCAATGTTTTCTTACCACCCTACGAAACGTTGATACTAAACTTTTTATAAGTAATTATAAGAATAATCCACGAAAACTACGACACGTTGTCTCTTGTAGACTTAATTATTGTGCGAGACGTATTTTGAGATAACTATATACGTATTAGGTTATGCCGATCTCGTACCGTTGTGCTCTTACTGCTTTTTTAAGGGACCTAATTGTTGTTTTTGATTTGCTATAATTTGTTGACTGACTAAGGTTAGATATGCGTTAGATATTTGTCTTAGACCAGGGTAACAACTTAAGTTGTTTATGCTTTGCTATAACGTGGTGCCTGGCTAAGTTTAGATATATATAGCAGATATTTGTCTTAGACCAGGGTAGCAAATAACACGGATACCTTTTGCTATAACGTGGTGCCTGGCTAAGGTCAAATATATCCTATGGCCCTACTATATTTGTAAATATGAGAGAGGGCTACCGTGACCTATCATAATGATATTGGATTTGTTGTGTTTGTTGATATATGTGGAATTTGTGATTTATATCTATCTTAGTTCAGTGTAGCAAATAACTGTATTATGGTCCAACTGTTATTATTTTTGATTAAACCTATGAACTCACCAGCGTTAGCTGACTTTTTAGCATGTATTCTCAGGTTTAAGGCGATAGCTTACTGTTGGAAGGTGCTTGGCAAGGGGCACGGTCATAGACGACTCTGATAAATATTTGGGACCGCTGTATTTATTTTATGGGCCTTATTTCCGTACTATATTTTGAATGATATAAACTTAATGTTTTTTAAAATGAAAATATGCTAAAATGGATAAGTTAAATCCGTTCCTTGCACTTTATGTTGTGATACCAATTTAGTAGCACCTCAGTGACATGTATGCTTCCGCTGGACAATATTTTGGGGGTGTTACACTACAACATTGACTGCTTTCGGAGGGGACTTTTTTTCCCTTTCGGCGGGGACATGTCCCCGCCAATACACTTTCGGCGGGGACATGTCCCCACTGAAAGGTCACTACCAAACGCTCATTGCTGATACTTTCGGCGGGGACGTATATCAACTTTGGCCGGGGACTTGTGGGTCCCACCGCCTTTTAGCTGGTCAAAGATTGTCCAACGTGGCAACACTTTCGACGGGGACAGTGTCCCAGCCAAAAACTGTAATAATTAACAAAAAGTTACTTAATCAAGCAGTTATATTAATTAATTAATCCTTTAAAGTGTCTTCCATTGTTGAGTTAACCTCTTTTCCCCGCTGAAAGTTGCTTTCACTGTTGTTTTAATTTCTTTTTGCGGGGACATGTCCCCGTCAATATGCTTAAACATGCAAATCTGCTTCAACCTTTTGGCGGGGACATGTCCCCGCCAAAAGCATCTGACCCATTTTGCAGCATATTGCTGCAAAATGGGTAATTTCCAGAATTTTTCCGGAAAAAATCTACCAAATGCACCCAATTCCAGAACCTGTTTTTACAATAACAACCACAAATTCGCCAACTTCGCCAACAACAAATTCGCTAAACATACAACAACAACAACAACAAACCCAAATTCGCTAAAAATAATATGAATCCAAATTCGCCAACTTCGCTAAACATAGAACCTGTTTTTACAATAACTATACAAATTCGCTAAACATAATCATATGAATCCAAATTCGCCAAAAACGGTTCAAAAACCGTGATCACATGATATTCTACAAAACTATACATAAGCTAGCTAGCTATCCGCAAAATGGTCCAAAAACTATACATAAGCTAGCGGGGAACAATTTAGCGGGAATCCTAACACATAAACTACATAAACACATAATAATCCATCTAAATCTACACAACTTTGTCCAATACCCCAAAACAAATATAAACTGACCCATCAGACCCAAAGAAGCCATACACTACTCCCCAGTCTCCCCACTACCCCCACTACCCCCAGTACCCCCACTACCCTCCCCGGTAGGTGTAGACTCACCCTGTGAGGCATTTTGGGATTCTGATGTCCCCAGCAAGCCTCTCGCTAGCTCCTCGGTAACACCCGGCTGTCTCCTGGCCCAATCCACCAAAACATCAATCTGTGTCCCACGCGTGGACAGCTCCTGGGCTTGCTTTTGCACGGTCTCCTGCAGCGAGGACGAGGAGGCTTGCTCGCGAGCTCGTGAGGAGTTGAGAGTCGTCTTCTGACCACTGCCCGGTAACACTGGACCTACGCCAGGAACATGACCGCGCTGCTTACCGCCGATCACCTGGCGCATAATATCTAGGTCAGTCATACCCGTCCCGGAAGAGGTGCTCTCTTTCCGCAGCCGTACCATCTCATTCTGTTTAGTTTCAAAAAAATAAGAAAAGTAATATATAAGTCGTGATTTATTATATTGCATTAATGTGGGTGAGTTTTTGGAAATAAATTATACTTACGTATCTGGCCTCGGACAGTGGAGACTCAAAGACATCGCCTCTCGTATGGTTGTGTCTGTAAAGGTCGATGAAGTCTCTACGATCCGTGGAGTCGGTGGGGAGGCTCAACTGTTTATAAATAAAATCAATCAAGACTTACCCAACACTATATATATAAATAAAATGATTAAAAAGTGTCTTACGAAGTTATCTCGTATAACAGCTAAGGAGTGGGATCCGTGAAGGCTAGAACTCTTGCTCGCGAGCCAGTTTTTACTGTTGACCTCCCCGATCCTCAACTTCTTCGGGTCTGACCAGTGCTTCACCTGCTTATTATAAATAATAAAAACTATTATATAAATGAATTATTATTATTATTATTATTATTATTATTATTATTATTATTATTATTATTATTATTATTATTATTATTATTATTATTATTATTATTATTATTATTATTATATTATTATTATTATTTATTATTATTATTATTATTATTATTATTATTATTATTATAATTATAACAATAATAATAATAATAATAATAATAATAAAAACGCTTTCAACTGTGGGCGATGGTAGGCATGGGAGATCGGCCCGATCTCGCGTCTTCTTCCCGTTCATCCTTGCAAATCCTTCTCAACAGTCTCAGTTGATTCAAGGTGGTTCCCACTGTATATATACCTCTCTCGGTTATGGGTTTTCTTTTTTTTTCATCGTTATTTTTTTAGGGTTTCTTTGCATGTTCGCTTAATTAGGGTTTCTTTTTGCACGATTTGCTTGGGCCTTTGGTATTTTGATTTGGTGATATCTGTGGCATTGAAATATTGGTTTTGGGGTTCTGAGATACGTGGTTCTGTGGTTTCCTGGTCTTGTGATTTTGTGGCAACGGTTTCGAGGTTCAGTGATACGTCCATTTTGTCGTTGCACGCCTGGTTTGTTGCTCCGTGTTGCTGTAGTTCTAGATTCTGTGGTGCTTTTGTATCGTGATTCTGTGGTACTGATGTTGAATGCTGTGGTTTCATTGTTCTGAGTTCTCTAAGGTTTCAAGTATCGTGTGCTGCTTTTTGTTTTGTTGGCTGCTGTGGTTTATTTGGACCTGCGGTTTTTTGATTAGGTGATATTTGTTTTGTTGGCTGTTGTGAGTTCTCTAAGGTTTCAAGTACTGTGTTTCTGGAACAGTGCTGTTGCTTTGGTACATTTCGGTGGATATCAGTATCGAAACAGTGGGGTTACTTGGTGTTTTCAATGCCTGCTGTTAGGTTTCACTGTCCCTTTGTGGGTCTTAGTGGATGTCGGGATGGTGGTGGTAATGGGCTTATTAAAACTTCTTTGATCACTCATCTTCGCGATCGGCACTTTAGTGGTGAGGCTCAATCTATCACTAGGCATTCTCTTTTGTCGGATTTGGCTATTTTTGAAAGGGCTGAGGTTACCCTTAAGCGTATGGGTTTGTGGTTATGTGGTGGTTGTTTCAAAACGCACACCTTCCGGACTAGGTGTCGTCATGGTGCGGGGTCTGATTTTGTGTCTCCTCCTGATTGTGGTGATGGTATTGTTCGGTTCGTGTTATATGATCTCACCAAACCACAGGTTCCTTCCCTTGTTGCCATTGTTGAGGATTTGGTTTCGGACGAGCTTGGTGGTTTTGATTTACCTCTTCTTGATATTTTATTCTCTAAGGGGTTGCGGACTGTCAAATCCATCCCCCCCAAATGTCGTTTGGAGTTTTCTCGTGCTTTGAAAAAAGCTCTTGATATGGTGATCTGTGCGCCTGATGACATTTCTTGTTGGGTTGGTTTGTTAGTCTTGCCTCTTTGTCTCCTTAAAACCTTTTGCCCGAGGAGTAATCAAGAGTGTAGGTCGGCCACTAAGCGTCAACGCCAGGAAGAGTATATTGTTAATGCTATTCATGCATGGGGCACCCCTGGGGGCAGTTTGCAGGTTGTACGTGAGGTTTTAGCCGAACCATCCCCATCATGGTCTAATATTGATGATGACAGTTTGGATTTGGGTGACCGAAATGTCAAGCAGTGTAAGAGGAAGATTTGTGATGGTCACTATACTGCTGCGGTCAGAGTTCTTTCGTCTTCTGGTATTGCACCGTATGATGTTTCTACTCTTGAAGACTTAAAAGCTAAGCACCCTTTCCAGTCGGCTCCTCTCTTACCTGATATTCCTATTGATCATCATTACCTTATCGCATCTCCTGCTACGGTTCTGGACATGATCAAGAGTTTCCCTCGTGGTACTTCATGTGGACGGGATGGGTTGCGTGCCCAACACTTTTTGGATTGTTTAAATGGTGCAGCTGTGGCTATTTCTGACGAGTTGGTCGCTTCTATCACCCAAGTGGTGAATCTTTTTCTTGCTGGTAAATGCCCGAGGGTGTTGGGGGAGTACATTGCTAGTGCTCCTCTCACACCCTTAGTCAAACCAGGAGGGGGTATCCGTCCTATTGCTGTTGGGACTGTTTGGAGGCGATTAGTTTCCAAGGTATGTGCATCCATGATTGGCCATTCTTCAGGTGGTTATTTAGACGATTTACAATTTGGTGTTGGGGTATCGGGTGGAGGGGAGGCTATCCTTCATGCGGTGAATCGTTTGATTGAGGATCGTGGGGGAGATGTTGGTCTTTCTATGTTGTTGGTTGACTTTAAAAACGCTTTCAACATGGTGGATCGGGCTGTTATGTTGCGTGAGGTTCGGCTCCGTTTCCCGGCTATTTCACGGTGGGTAGAATTCTGTTATTCCAGTCCTGCCAGGTTATATTATGGTGAGCATACTCTTTGGTCTCATCAAGGTGTGCAACAAGGTGATCCGCTTGGGCCTCTCCTCTTTGCTTTAGTGTTACATCCCTTGGCATGTAAGATTAGAGACTCTTTTGACCTTTCTTTTCAAGCATGGTATTTGGATGATGGTACTATTATTGGTGATACTTTGGTTGTGGGTAAGGTTTTAGAGCTAATTATGATGGATGGACCTTGTCGGGGTTTACACCTCAATGTTGATAAAACTGAAGTTTTTTGGCCAAAGGAAGATCCCAGAAGCAGGTTTGTGGGTGTTTTTCCCCCCAATATTTCTCGTCCCTTACACGGTGTTAAATTGTTGGGTGGGCCCGTTAGTGTGGATTTTGAGTTTGGCAGTAAGCTTGTTTTGAAAAGGGTTGCTAAAACTATTGAACTTATGGATGCAGTTGCCAAACTTAATGACCCTCAATGTGAGTTGTTGTTACTTCGTGCATGTGCTGGTATTTCCAAGTTGTATTTTTCTATGCGTACATGCTCTCCCCGGGTCTTTGAGTGTGCTCAGGTTTCTTTTGATGCGGCACTTCGTTCTTCCTTGGAGCGTATTGTCACTGCTTCTGGGCCTGGTTTTGGTGATTGGCAATGGAGACTCGCCACCCTACCCTTTGCTTTTGGGGGGCTTGGTGTATATTCTGCGGGTGATGTCTTGAACTATGCTTTCCTTGCTTCTAGACTTCAATCTGCTAGCTTACAGACTAAGCTTCTCCATAGTTCTGGTATTGTTACTGCTGGTCCTTCTTTTGATGATGCTTTATGTACTTTTAATGTTAATATGGATATTGACCTTTTGAGTAACCCTACCGAGGTCGCTGCCCCCAAACTTATGAAGAAATTGGCAGATATATATTTCGATCGGGTTACCCAAACTGTTGAATCTACATACCATCTAGCTCCTCGACAGATGGCTTTATGGAGTTCATTAAAGGAGGATCATACTTCAGATTGGCTTAGGGTGGCTCCGATTTCGGGACTGGGACAAACTATGAATGCCAGGACTTATCGTTGTGTGTTGTGCTATCGGTTGGGCGTTCCTCTTTTCACCATTCAGGTACCGTGTTCAGCTTGTTCTAGGGTTTTCACTGGAGATATTTATGGGGATCATGCTGTTTCATGTGCGGGTATTGTTGGCATTAAACACCGGCATAACATTGTACGTGATGTTCTTGTTGATATTTGTTCTCGGTCCGGAATCTCGGCTCGTAAGGAGGTGGATATTGGGCTTTATGGAGACAGGGACAGATCCTTACGACCGGCTGATATATTGCTTTATTCTTGGGACGATGGGCGTGATGTATGTGTTGATCTTACGGGTTCGTCGCCCTTGACGCAATCTGGGATGATTGATTTTATGCCAGGGCGTGCGGTTATTGATGCAGCACAGCGTAAACGTGTCAAGTACGATGCCAAATGTGTTGATATCGGGTATGGTTTCCTCCCCTTCTCTTTCTCTTCTTTTGGAGAACTTGAGAAGGATGCAGTAACCCTACTAAAGCGTATCCGACGATTCTCTATGACTCAAGACATTGGGGCGCGTGCTGCGGTTCATATTTTTAATAGAATTGGTTTTGCTATTGCTAGAGGTGTGGGGGCTCAGTTGGTTTCTCGGCTTCCCACCAATTTCTTGTAAATTCTATGAGTTTTTAATAAAGTGATTATTATAATAATAATAATAATAATAATAATAATAATAATAATAATAATAATAATAATAATAATAATAATAATAATAATAATAATAATGATGATGATGATGATGATGATGATGATGATGATGATAATAATAATAATAAAGTACGTGTCGATCCAGAAATTTACCTGTTTCTCCCAATCTTCAGTCGTCTTGTTCGCCGGACGCTTTTCCTTGATCTGGTCCAGTTTCTGAATCCCACCTTGCTGTGTAAAATTTTTCTTTTTGAATCTATACTTGTTGTCATTGTATCGCTTTCGGAGGTAAGCTTCGATACTAATGACAATATCGTCTCCATTCGGACCGGCAAGGTGGGGGCCGAGATAAAAAAAATGCTGTAATAAAATATAATTAAAATAAATATACAAATTTAAATAAAGAGACAAATTTAAATAAATAAACACGTTTAAAATAAATAAACACAATAATTAAAAAAATAAAAGATAAAAAAAAAACTTACGTGGAGCTGGTTATCAATGTGTGCCTTCGTGGTCTCGGGAACCTTATCCCACGAATCGTAATACATGGGAATCGATTCCCGTACCAACGTCCCGACAAAGTTCGAGAACCATGAAGCGTGAGAGCCAACATGCTCCCACATCCCTTTCACATTCTTCTCGAATCTGATCGAGACCGGACGACCAGTCTCGTTCCTCATTTGGTGTAGTTTTGCGTTCTTTGTGGCACCACGAACCACCTTCCCGCCTTTGCCAATTTTGGAACCAGGCTTGGTAGGCCTGGGAGCTCTCGAATTAGACCCTGCAAGTAATCAAATTCAAGTGATGGTGACATAAAGTAACAAGTTATCAATTTCAAATAATGATCAAGTTTAATTAAAATAATCGAGAAATTCTTACGCTCGCAGTTAGTGCCTATCCTCCTCACGTGACCATGGGGTGGCTCATGACCTCCATCCCCACCGTGGCTCGTAGCTATAACATCTGCCATCTGTATACGTACTAGTACAAGAACGTAGAAATTAGTGAAGAAACACATATACGCATATATATATATACACATTCAAATAAATAACAATATATACCAAAAAAGATAATAATAAATAATTAAATAAATAAACACATTTAACAACTCGATAACAATTTCATTCAAATAAGTGTCGTTTAACAAATTACAATTTGAGATCAATCTCCCATATCACTAAGATAAAAATCATCATTATTAGTGTCAGCTTCATCTTCACGATTGACGTGGTCTTCATCATCAGATGCTAAATCACGAGGAACGTGGACATTTTACATTCCCATCAATATTCATAAAGGAC
The DNA here is from genome assembly GCA_021014915.2 of Artemisia tridentata subsp. tridentata. Lineage (NCBI taxonomy): Eukaryota > Viridiplantae > Streptophyta > Magnoliopsida > Asterales > Asteraceae > Artemisia > Artemisia tridentata. Next base: position 367,880,298 of record CP139507.1, read on the forward strand.
TTGCAATACTCGCAAAAAGCTTTAAGACCTTTTAGAAATTTGATGCTAGCACGAGATTTAGAGACCCAACTCTTATCAATTGGCATAACTGCGTTTTAATGATGCAATAAATAATTATATAGAATTAAACATGTTCACAAAAATCTACACGTAAATACATAAAGGTGGAATCACGAGTTGTGCGTTTTGTTCACATAATCCAACTATGGAAGGCAATCCTAACCCATTCTTTGAATGTTTCGTCTCATATATGAATGCGTATAACTGAATTTACTATTTGAGAAAATTCGGCAGCATTTCCCCTCAACTCCCAAAATATGTGCATTAAAGACATATTCGTAGGAGTAAAGGGGAAACACTGTCGAAATTTTCACAAATAGTAAATCAATTATACGCATTCATATCCTAAATGAGACAAAACATTCAAAAAGCAGTCCCAAACAGGGGACTTTCCGAAATTAATTTCTAATAAATTAATTTCGGACGGGTTTTCTATGGGATGATTAACTTCGGATGGGGACTTTCCGAAATTAATCACTAAATTCCTAAAATCATTGACAATAGTCTAACACAATCAAATTCCATATAATTATAAACAAACGACTAACATCTTAAAATCAAATTCAAAAACAAAATATTATAATTCTAAGCAAATAATTAACCAAACACAAACAAAAAAACGTACTGATTGTGGTCTTGGCTCTCGGCTAGCTGGTCTTGACAGAAGGCTGGTCTCGGCTCTCGACTCTCGGCTCTCAGCTGGTCTCAGCTATGTCTTGGCTCTCAGCTTTGGTCTCGACAGCAGACTGTACCAAACAAAATTAAGGTTAAAAAATCACATATTTTTGTACTAAAATATACATACAATCCATTTAAGCAGTAAAATATACATACAATCGACACAAGCGAGTAGGTCTCGCTACAATTTGAGGGACATGGTTGCTCGTAGCACTTTAGTTTGTTAATGCACATTCAAGCAATGCATCTGGCTGGTTTACATGACACTCAAAATGTGATGATAATGTTATGAAATACAGCCTGTACGATACAGGTGTACCCTAGAGCGTGAACTACTATCTATATTGCATTGGATCAGAATTGAATAAGGCAGTACTTGGGGAGGCACACCCAGGTGGCCGGATTTGGTGGTTTATTTTAAGCACCAAACGCTACCAGGTTTGAAATGGCACTACCAAAGTTTTAATGAAACGACTAACGAGGGCTTATCTTTTTTGATAAACTAAGCCAAACAGCCCCTATAGCCTAGTTATACTAACTGATATATGCCCTTGCTCGCAATTGATTCTGTTGCACCAGTACATGGTAATTGTGGTCTCGACAACAGGTTCTGTTGCATCAGTTTATACTAACTGATAAACTAAGCCAAACAGCCCCTATAGCCTAGCTAAAATAATACATAAACACAAATTAATCACTATAAACTTTTGGCGGCGACATGTCCCCGGTAACACATAAACACAAAAAAATAAAAATAAATAATAAATAAATAAAGAAAACCACGGTTGTGGTCTCGACAGCAGGCACGTTGTGCTCTTGGCTTCGGTTCTCAGCTTCGATTCTCGGCTTGGTCTCGACAACAGACTGCGCAAAAAAAATTAAAAAAAATAACAAAAATCAGAAAACACATTTATAGCAAGTTAACATATTGCAAAAATTAACAAATAACAAAAAATAAAGAAATTTAAAAAAAATAATAAAAATCAATAATTAACAAAAATTAACACCCACACTCACCTGGGTTTGTAAACGGGAGGGAGCAAGGAAGAAAGGAGATGAGAGAAAGAAAGAATTAAATGAGGAGAGGCCTTGAGGAGGGAAGTCGATGATGGTGGAGATGATGGTGTTGTGGTGAGATGGTGGTGATGTGGTGGTGCTGTGGTGGTGATTAGTGGTGTTGGTGGAGATGGTGGTGATGTGGAAGTCGATGGTAGCTAGCGCAACAGCAGATGTTCGAGTTTTTTTTTTTTTTTTTTTTTTTTTTTTTTTTTTTTATTTTTTTTACAAGTGTTAACGCAGATCTGATAATAATGGAGGCTAGGTTTTAGCTATTACATTCGGCGGGGACATGTCACCGCTAAAAGAAAATTTGTTTTTTAACCAATCTTTCGACGGGGACAAGTCCCCGCTAAAATAAGATTTGTTTTCTAGCCATGCTTTTTGGCAGGGACAAGTCCCCGCTAAAAGTTTTAATTATTCGCCAAAACTTTTGGCGGGATAAAGTAAATGCTACGAGGGAAAATCAATTTTTTTGGTTAAATCTTTCGGCGGGGACATGTCCCCGCGAAAAGAATTTTAACTAAAAATAAAAAAAAAAAAAAAAAAAAACTCTTTTATATTATTGTAACTAACTCAAATCAATATTAATTCTTTTAAATTTAACTAAAATTTTTCTAAATCATATTAAATTAATTTAAAACTTTTTAAAATTATTTACATCACTTTTACCTTATAAAATTAAATCATTTATACTTAATTTAAATTATTTAAAATTATTTTTAAAACATTTTAATTAAGTTAAATCACTATTAAATCATTTAAATAATATTTTGTAAATCATCTTTAATTAATTTAAAACTTTTTAAAATTATTTACATAATTTTTAACTAAGTTAAGTCATTTATACTTAATTTACATCATTTTTAACTAAGTTAAACAAATGAGTCGATATGATACGGTTGTACACAAGATGTTAAACGAATGAGCCGAGATTATATGGTTGTACACGAGATGTTTAACGAATGAGCCGAGATGATATGGTTGTACACGAGATGTTTAACGAATGATCCGAGATGATATGGTTGTACACGAGATGTTTAACAAATGATCCGAGATGATATGGTTGTACATGAGATGTTTAACGAATGTGCCGAGATGATATGGTTGTACACGAGATGTTTAACGAATGAGCCGAGAGGATATGGTTGTACACGAGATGTTTAACGAATGATCCGAGATGATATGGTTGTACACGAGATGTTTAACGAATGATCCGAGATGATATGGTTGTACATGAGATGTTTAACAAATGAGCCGAGATGATATGGTTGTACATGAGATGTTTAACGAATGAGCCGAGATGATATGGTCGTACATGGGATGTTTAACGAATGAGCCGTGATGATATGGTTGTACATGAGATGTTTAACGAATGAGCCGAGATGATATGGTTGTACACGAGATGTTTAATGAATGAGCCGAGATGATATGGTTGTACACGAGATGTTTAACGAATGATCCGAGATGATATGGTTGTACATGAGATGTTTAACGAATGAGCCGAGATGATATGTTTGTACATGAGATGTTTAACGAATGAGCCGAGATGATACGGTGGTACACGAGATTGTTACTACAAATAGCGTCTCAAAAACGTTATTTATATTCTTTAATCTTTCATTAGTTTTGTTAATGACAAATATAAGGAATATCTTTTAGCAAATAATAAATACTAGCTTAAGTCTCTTAAGTACACATTTTACACTTCACATATTAACTAAGAATTACAAGTTTAGTAACTTGTTTCCTTAAAAGGAAACTTTAATTCTAAAACCATTCCATGACATCATTGCATGCATCACATAGAAGATCTTTCATATATCTTGGTTAGATTTGCAAGATACATAGTTGACATTTGAAGATCTTGGATGATTTGGTAAGATACAACTAAGATATGGTAAGAGACAACTATACCTTAGCTGTCATGTCCTACGGATCCAAATCACATAAGGGACGGATCCCTTGTGAGGGATCCGTGGGATCCGTGAGCTGAAGATCAGCTTGCCTATAAATAGGAAGCTGATCATTTGGCTCTTTCATCACTCATATAGCTTTAACACACATATTCATTCAGTACATATCTTACTAACAGCATTCATAGTTGCATTTCACTTTGATCTTTCATTTTGTCGAAAGGAGATCAAGCATTCAAGGATCTACAGAACCGTAATCCTTTAGTTGCATTACTGTGTGATATTGTAGTTTGTTTCACACATCATATCTATCATTTGTAATCAGTGAGTGTGGTTAGTGCTTTAGTCCTTAAAGCACAAGGAGTGTAGGGAGTAGTTGTACCCGTGTAATGAACTCGACATCTAGCTTAGTGTCGGTAAAGTAAATAGGCGACGTCAGGTTGGTTCTACCTTGTGAAAGAACCCGGTGTTTAGCTTAGTACCGGAAAAGGAAGTAAGCGACGTGTAAAGGTTTTCTCCGCCTGGAAAAGGAGTTTGTTTCTTAGTGAAAGATAAACTCTCGAGTAGGAAACTCGGGGAGTGGAGTTGGGCAAGGAAGAGAGTCCTTGTAGCCGAACCACTATAAACAACATTGTCGTGTGGTTTGATCTTTCCTCTCTTTATCTTTTGTTTATATTGTGTGATTATTTATTTGTGATTGTTTCCTTTGAAATTAACATATAGTAACAAAGCAAAGAAAACTTTAAAACGGTAAAAACTATTCAACCCCCCTTCTAGTTTTCCACAATTGGCATCAAGAGCTACGTTACTTAATATCTTTAAAATATATTGTATTTTAAAACTTAAAACGATCAATGGATTTTGAAAACTTTAAAGAAGGGCAATCTATGCAGAGACCACCTCTATTTGAACCAAATTGTTTTATTCTAATCAGGCAGTTTGGATTGATTGCTAAAGCATTTGGCAGATTCACCAAATCCAACAACCGTCTTCGTTCATCTTCAAATACCAGGAATCAGGCAGTTGTTCATGATGGCAGAGTTGAAATTCAAAACAGGTCTTCAGGCAGATATGGTTCGGGAAATCGTGGATATGGTACTCAAAGGGTTCAGTCAGGAGGAAATAGGTTCAATACTGCAGGGGCAAACAGAAACAGTATGGGGAATGTTCAGAGAGAAAATTCGAATGTTGGGAATGGTCAGAAAGGCATTGCTAATACGTCTATCACATGCTACAATTGTGGGGGGAACGGTCACATGGCAAACGCTTGTCCGAAGCCAAGAACAATGGGTAGTGCTTATCACAAAGAGGCTCTTCTGATGGCACTCAAAGATGAAAAGGCTGCTGGAAGGTTGACTCAGAATGATCAAAGTTTTATGGCTAATGTGGAATCAGATGATGAAATGGAGGATCTAGAGGCAAATGCTGCAGTCATGCTTATGGCTAATATGCAAGAAATGAATATGTCCGAGTCAGGCCCGGTCTATGATACCGATGGTCTTTCTCAGGTACCTGATTCTACATGTCTCATACATGAAATTGCGTCACCATCTGTATCTTCATCTACAAATGAAATGTTTGACCAACATGATTCATTTTCATCACCATCTGATGATCAAATTAACACGATTGTATCATTTGATGATGATAAAACCGTTGTTTCGTTTGATGATCTCATTGATGATGACCATTGTGATCATATTGATCAAAAAGATCATTTGAATGATCAAGATTCGGAGTTACAGGCCTTGTTATTGACCACCCAGTCACAAATAGAAAAATGCAATGACATCAATCAGAAGCTCAAAGATAAAATTGCATTGTTAACAAAGGATAATGAGTGCTACCAACAACAACTTTCAGGATATCTAAAACAAGATAAACGTGAAAAAGGTTTTGAAATAGCTTTTCAACAAGAATACGTAAAGGTTCAAAATTTAGAAAGTCAAGTACGTGAGCTAACTGTTGCCAAAGCTGAGCTTTTCTCACAAAAAGAAAAAGATCAATTTGAATTCAAAAAACAAATTGATGCTTTAACTTCTGAGTTGTTAAAAACTCAATCTGAACTTTCCACATCTCAGAAGGATCTTCTTGAAGAAAAGCAAGCCACTAGGAAATGTGTTGACTCCTATCTTGATCAAATTCTGGATTTGGAAACCAAACTCAAAGAATTTCAAAACATTATGTATAAAACGGGTAATTCTGTAACGCAAATTCAAAAGAATGTTGTGAAACCGAGTCCTAAAGGAGTAAGTTTTGCACTTGGCAGTGACACACCCCGAAATTTACACAAAGCACTCAAAGACAATCCCAAGTTATACAATGCAACATTTCTGTTAGATGATACCTTTCAACGTGTTGTTATGTATTCTGTTGATGAAGAAACTGATTTTCTGAAAAACAAGATTGAGGGTCGATCAGATTCACAAACAAAATTTTCAAAGATACATTATGATTATAATGCACGACCTCATTTGAGCAAATCATTTGTCCCTCCCAAGGATCATCCAGAACAAACGTTAACATACACAAACATAAGTGCTCCTTCGTCTATAACTTCTGTCCCCACGACTGCTGCACATTTCAAAGATTGTCTGACAGAGGATCTTGCTGATCCACAAATGCCTCCAAAATGTCGGGTTCTTCGATATTTTAAGACATTTATGGACGACATGTCTTTTTTGGAGAATGAAATTGAGTTTAGTTCTTAAATTCCTGTCTCTTCTTTTCTTTCTCCTGTTCAAAAAGAAAAGAAAGAGATTCTTTAAAAGAAAATTCTTCCTCATGTCAGAAATCTGAAGAAATGCGCAACAAAATGGGAAGAGGAGTTACAAACGGAAGTAGCATCTATGCAAACCATTTTCAAAGCTAAAGATGACAAGATTCAACGTCAAAAACTTCAACGGAAATTTTTAGCAAATGAAAATGATCGACTCTTGGAAAAGGTTTTGTGTTATGACGTAGTGTCTGTGATTATGAATTCGCTCTATGAATCTGGTAATGCTGTACTTGTGAATGATCATGCTGTGGATAGTAAGATGTTGCGTATGGAGATTGATAATCTGGAACATGAGAATGAGATTCTTCGACAGCTCAATAATGATGTGGAAAACAAAGCTTTTAATCTTCAAAAATGGCTTGACTGGTGTCAAAAACAGAGTGTTGAATTTGAACTTAAATTTCAACATCTTATAGCATCTTTATCATTTCAAAACAGTCATGTTCCTGAAAAGTTTAAGGAAACAAAAGCTTTTTTAAGAATTAAATTGTTTGAAAATGAAAAGGAACTGGATGAAATTCTTCAAAACCGAAATGACACAGTCCGCCTCAATCGAAAATTAGATTCTCAAAATCAAGAGTTCCAACACATCATTATTGATTTGAAGAAGAAAATCAGAGTTTTAGACACAGGCAAAACAAACACTCATAAGATTGCCCCAGGGATGTATGTAGTGAACAAAGAACATACCCAAGCATCTGATGTAACCACTAATTCAGCTACTTGTACTTCCACAGGACTAGAAACCACACCTAAGGTCAGCCATTCCAAGACTCACAAGAAACAGAGGAAGAATAGAGTCAAGAAACTTAGGATGAAGTTATCTCAGTCTGCAGAAGTTCCAGTTAGTAGTTTGAATAAGACAAATGTAACATCAGAAATAGAATTGCACTTATCTGAGTCTAGTTCTAAGATTGATGTAACAAATGCTGAATCTTTAAATGTTAATGAAGATGTTTTGGTTGATGCTACTTGTGTTTTTTGTCGTAACAGCATACTATCTGGTGATCATACAAAATGTGTTGCTAAAACTTTGCTGAATAAGAGAAAGAAACGAAATAGTGGCGCTTCCTCTAGGCTTAAAACCAGTGCAAAGTCCATTTTAGGAATGCCCCCACTAGATGTTTCTGAGAAGAATATGGAAAAGCCCAAATCCAAGACTACAAAGTCACCTAGTGCATACATTAGGAAAAAGGCAGAGACTAGTTGGACATGGCAACGTTGGTTACAGAACACTTTTGGTTTTAAATGGTTACCTAAAGTACTAACCTCTTGTGTTACTAACCCAGCGGATCCAACCGTTATCAAATCTCCACCTGTTTCCAATGTTTGTGATGCAGGTGATTCAAATCGTCCTTTGGATTGTTGATAGCGGGTGCTCCTGACACATGACCGGCAATCTCAAACTGCTTCAAAACTTTATTGCTAAGTTTATCGGAACGGTCAGATTCGAGAATGATCACTTCGCTGCAATTATGGGCTATGGGGATTACATTAATGGGAACATCGAAATCAGCCGTGTGTATTATGTTGAAGGCCTGGGTCATAATTTGTTCTCCGTGGGACAATTCTGCGATGGAGATTTGGAAGTAGCATTCAGGGAGAAAACTTGCTTTATTCGTGATCTTCAAGGGAACGATCTCATGAAAGGGAAACGCGGCACCAGTCTGTATACTATCTCACTTGAAGGCATGACAGCATCTACTCCTATTTGTTTACTCTCCAAGGCTCATCCCACAAAGGCTTGGTTATGGCACAAAAGATTGTCTCACCTCAATTTTAAAACAATCACTGACCTTGCCAAGAAGAAATTAGTTGACGGTCTACCTAAATTCAGATATGCCAAGGATCACTTGTGTTCTGCGTGTGAACAAGGGAAAAGTCACCGTGCTCATTTTCCTCCCAAAACAGAACACAGCACAGATCATGTCCTACAACTGCTTCATATGGATTTGTGTGGTCCGATGCGAGTTCAGAGTATTAATGGGAAGAAGTATATTCTGGTAATAGTAGATGATTACTCAAGATGGACTTGGGTCTATTTTCTTCGGACTAAAGATCAAGTTCCTTCTATCCTCATCACATTTCTCACGAAGATTCAAGTTCAAGTCCGTAACACCATCCGCATCATCAGAACAGACAACGGGACTGAATTTAAGAATCAAATCATTCGGGAATTCACTGAGAAACAGGGTATTGTTCATCAGACTTCAATAGCTCGCACTCCAAAACAAAATGGTGTAGTTGAAAGACGCAACCGTACGCTCGTGGAAGCAGCTCGAACTATGTTGATCAATGCTCAATTACCAGATTATCTTTGGGCTGAAGCTGTCAATACTGCTTGTTATACTCAGAATCGTGCCATGATTAACAAAAGACACAGCAAAACACCATATGAGCTTATACAAGGAAGAAAACCAAACATCAACTATTTTCACGTCTTTGGAGCATTGTGTTATCCGAAGAATGATAAAGATGATCTTGGTAAACTTAAGGCTAAAGCAGATATTGGGATATTTGTAGGATACTGTGAGAACTCCAAGGGATACCGAATTTGGAATCGTCGGACCGGGGATATTCAAGAAACCATACACGCTAATTTTGATGAACTCACTGAAATGGCTTCTGAGCAAGACCGCTTGGAACCCGTAAACAACTGTCTTAACTTCCCTGAATCTTCGGCTGCACCCCTACCTTTCAACAGGAAGGATCTGGAAGATTTGTTTGCACCAATGTTTGATGACGTTCGTGTTACTAGTGCATCAGATGCTTCCACCAGTTCCGCTGCTCAACATGTCATAACACAAGCACCTGATCCATCAGCATCTACCTCTACCGTAGTTGCTGCCGATGCACCACAACCTGAACTATCATCATCAATGGACACAACACCTCAACCAGCAGTTGAAGATTCTTCCCCCACTTCTAATCACTACAAGAAAAATGGCTTTTTAGGACCCCCATAAGCGTCATAAAATGGTACTTTTTAGGACCTTTCATTTAATAGGACCAAGGATGAAAGCGTTTCATCTCGAGCGGTTGTAATAGGTCCAAAGCGTCCTAACCCTTATGAAACCAATTTTATGGTCGTAATATATGTCTATGAACAACACAAATAGCGTCCTAATAAAACCATATTAGGACACTTTTACATTGTTTTAACATGTGATTACCTACTTTTAATCTTTTGAAACACATAAAAACGTCCTAAAAGTATTGTTAGGACGCTTACGATGTAACATCATAGCTATTTTAGCAACCAAGAAAAGGGTCATAATAACTCAAATAAGATTATGATACCAATTTTATGGTCGCATTTTACGTCTATAAACAACACAAATAACGTCCTAATAAAAACATATTAGGACACTTTTCCAATGTTCTAACATGTGGTAACCTACTTTTAATCTTTTGATACACATACAAGCGTCCTTTAATGTTAATTCTTAGGACGGTTATCATATACCATTATAGTTACTTTAACACCAAGAAAAGGGTCCTAATATCCCAAATACGATTATGAAACCAAATTTATGGTCGCATACACTACTAGAAAAAAGGCCTTTAATGACGCGCATTGCGTGTCATAAAAGGGGTCAGATGACGCGCTTTTTGGTGTCATTGATCGACCCGTCATAAAGCTTTATGACACGCATTTCGCGCGTCATAATTTTATGACACGCTTTTATGACACTATTTTATGACCCATTTTTTGCGTGTCATGGTTCAAATTTAAAAAAAAAAATTTTTTTTTTTTATAAAATTAATAATATCCCCACATTAAATAACAGATAATCTCATAATACAAATAAATACACAAATAGCAAAAAAGCGCATTTCATATATATCAAAACAATGCGTTTCATACAACTACAGATAATCTCATAATACAAATAAATTCACAAATGCTGATCAATTAGTTATTCTAGTTAAATCAATGCTGACTCAGCAGGTACCATAAATCCGCATACTCCAAGTAGTGCAGCTGCACATATTGAGCGAAGCAGACTTGATTTCCCGCCACCATTTGGTCCGGTCAACAGAAACATTGATTTCATATTAACTGTGTTCAAAACCGCACTGCCTTCAGCTGCATCAAACCAATACGGTGATAGACCAACAATCTTCATCTCACGACGTCTGATTATTTGTTCAGTTTCCTGCATACAATTTCAGTATGAACATGCATGTGCCCGAAAACTAACCAATAATTAAATAGATGGTGGATTGAAATTTACCTCACAAGTATGGGACTGAACAAGAGTTGGAAACACCCATTTTCTTCTCCTGCCTTCACTGTTTAATCAATATGTAATATTTAGTTAAAACAATTTAAGAAGCTTAAAGTCACACGATTTGATACAAACGTCAACTTTTAGATTCAACCAAGCACGCAATAACAATAACGGCGACCTCAAATCCTAATCAGTTTAATCAAACAACAATGTAAATATAACTACGCATATAGAATATCATAAAAAATAAAAAATACCATCTTGTGTCAGCATTCAGCAAAGGATAATCCGCAGCACTCAAAGTAACAAACCAATCCCAATCACCCCCAACTTTCAAAAAAATCGCCGCAGTCCTCAAACTCGCAGCCACATTACTCGCACCCATATACGTCATCGCATCCGGTTTCCCAATCACATCCACGTTCTCAAACGCCCTAAACACACCAACCGACCTAACCAACCCACTCAATCTCAACCGCTCATCCTCACTACCCTCAGTCCCAATATGCAACAAATACCTATTCCTAGGATGATAAACTGCCAACAACAACCGCTCATCCTCACTACCCTCAGTCCCAATATATACTATTTCAGCAACACTTTAATAGTCATCTTTCAGAACTTATGACAAAAGATAACATACCTATGAAACTATGCTCGGATGCCACATATCAAGTTATACTATTTAAAATCCAAATCATTAAAAAATCCGCAGAGTTTACTGTCAATTCGCCAGATACTAAGATACTACAAATGATATTAATTATAAGCAGCAAAACAGGGTACCTGTTCCACAGTTGCAGCCACATCCTTAGTATCAGTTGTGGTCATTGTTTGAATTCTTATGGGGTGATCGCTACCAAGAGCTACATCTCCAACCATTACTGTGCGGGTTTTCCTCCTGATGGTTTTATATGTGGATTCACAATACTTCTGTACAGGAACTATTAACAAAAAAGAAACTCCGTCAGATACTTGACACGGATATATACTAGCGCTTACATAGCATGAACATGAAATCTACTAAACGCGTAAGTAACTGAAGCTTAAGTTTAATGAGATTGTAACAGAAAGCGTATACCTAACAGAGGACTTCCTTCAAAAGCAGGCCGAAGTTCTGCGATATCTGAACCAGGGTTAGAATTCTTAATCACGGATATCTTGGTTCTATGAAACTTAACCCTCTTCACGTCCGAAACTTTGATAAAATCTGAAGTTTTCACAAACCCCAATCTGTTATCCATACTCTTCAAACCCATAAAGGAAGCTGGAGCAGCTCCGGTCGCCATTATCATAAACAAAATTCACAACCTCTACAATCCTGCAACATAATATCACCAAAATCATCAAGTCTTGCGTATTAAACTAATTGCCACCTACATTAAATTTATCGAGTCAAAGCAACACATGACTTTCAAGATCAAACATATAAAATTTCAACTTTGAAACTAACCAAATTAATTTCTTAACTTTCTAGAAAAGTCTTTGATATCTATGCAATCAAAATTACTATTAACTTTCAAGATCATACAAATACCTATTCCTAGGATGATAAACTGCCAACAACAACCTAAACACCCTGTCAACATCACCACGGCTACCCGAAATGTAATATATGTAACACCCCAACCCGGCAAGGGTAGAAGTGTCACGCAAATGGTGACATATCAAAGGCAAGCATAACATACGACTTAATAATACAATAGAAATTCAAAGGTTACAAATGATATACTGAAGCTACAAGGTTACAAATGAGAAACAAAACTAAATACTATGTCTGCCAATGCAATCCTTCTAAAATCTTCTACTTCCGAAACTATCAAGGTCTTCTAAGTCCAAAGGTCTCTTCACTCATTCCCAGCTTCCAACTAAAACCTGCCGCACACGGAAAGGAAACGTGCGGCTGAGCTTAAAAAGCCCAGTGAACAGATATATAATAAACGGAAACAAAAGCAAACGAAAATGAACAGGCATATCATAATGAGTGAGAAATAGGAAAAGGAAATAAAGAGTAAAGGTTTAGGACAGTCATCCACCACGAGCCCATATCATAACATATCACATATCATATCATATCATATCTTCATAATCATATAGAGGGGAGACCTCTCAGATAATCAGATAATATGAGGGGTGTCCTCATTCTTCAGGTGGAGTAGCTAGCTCCCATATTTTGTGAAAGGAGTGGATTGCACCCAGCCCCAGTCACCATATCATATCATATCAAAACATATCATATCAGAACATATCTAGGATGCATCCATACGCCCCCCAAACAAATCATATTGGCCATAAACAAATCATAGTGAGCTCATATCATATCATAATGGGGACGGTGTACAACATCACTCGAGTACACTAGAGTCATGCCACTGGTGCATCAATGACATGGCCATGTTACCTTCATGGCTAGGAAACATATTTGGCTCGGGTATCAAACTGGGGTCAAAGGTCAAGAGTTCATATCAAAGCAAAGGTTCATATAATCATAGTCCAAATCTCAAAGTTCATAACAAGGTTCATGTCAAAGGTTCAAATGCCAAAGGTTCATATCATAGGTTCAGATCAGAATCAAAAGATCGAAGGCACCTTATTAAAAGGGCAGAATATCTGTACCTTATACCGCAAACGAAAACACAACAGAAAATATCAAGTCGGGAGCAAACTCCATCTTCAGCGAATCTACACGAATCAATGATCGGCTTATTATTAATAACTTATCCAATTCTGATTTCTCATTTTAGTCGGCTTTCCATTTTTGTAACTTTCTATTTTTATAGCAGCTTTCCAAAATAGTAACTTTCCAAAATAGTAAGTTTTCCGATTTAATGAATTTTTGGGTTGAAAATGTCAACTTAATAACTTTATGACTTAATATTATAGGTTAAGGTTCAATATGCTAACTCTTAATAATTTAGAGTTTAGACTGTTGATTTAGTAATGTTCAGGGGCTAAAGTGTAAGATATATAATTATATGAAATTCCTATACTTTGCATAACTTAAACCTCTCAATTATACTGATGACAAATCATGTCATTGAACCAGTTTATTTTTGCTTCAATCCCATGACACATACCTAGTAAACGCTTCAAACTGTACATATATGACAGCTTGTACAATGCAATTACATATTTTTGTTTAGATATTACTTTAGTTCTTTATCTTACACCAACAAGGTTAGAATCTTAATTTATTTATCTGCCATAATGATAATATAATACCACAACAGTTCGATTATCATTTATGCCTGGCCTATGTATTGGTTGTATATTTCGACATCAGTGGACAAGTTAAACCATCACTTATATAGCTTCCAAGTGAGCAGCAACAATACGCTAAACACGACTATACTTACACGCACGTTTTAGACCCAATGAATACTCACACGCCACACCACACATTTTAAATCACAACCGACCCAAACCATAGCCATCCTCTTGACCGATTTTACCCGACATTAAAACACACCTACGACTCTATTTGTGACCAATAATAACGACACACTCATGTACGAAGTTCACTTTCATTAGACACATAAAATCATACTCACCCTTCGCCCCTTTTTAATCGACATACACATAAACACAGTTACTAAACAAAACTATCTCACAACATTACCCATGACCAGCCCACTCACGCACTAAACCTGCACCAACACACATAATTAACGAGACACAATACTAACCTCTATTTCCATATCATATTCAGCGAGAACAAATGCAAACGCACACACCCACTCGATGTAGAACTTAGCGAGACAAAACCCAACCAAAATACTCGCATGAATCATGGCATACTCACACATTTGATACACCATATTTGTTTCTACTAAATACACCATATAGGACCCTCACGTTGAAATCATGCAATTCCATTTCTTATAATTTTATGCACATTTGAATTGGATTATATGTACGTGTACTCATGGTTTTAGGAGTAAAGGCTGCACTAATTATGTTGTTATATTAACGTAATGCATAATAACTATAGACAAAATATACCTCGAAAGAGACGACAGATCGAAACCGTAAGCACATGTTCGAACATGATCGCGAACAGAAACTCAAACTAGCAAATCCTATCGTGAACCCAGAACTGAGCATGTGTCGATCGAACTACTACAATCATGTCGCGTCCCGAACAGCAGATCGGATGCAAATTGTTTTTATTTATTTATTTTTTTTTTGTTGTGTTCTTTGTTTTCCCAACGTACGCATGGGAGCAAAGGGAAAAGTGGCGTTGTATTCTTTTGTACATGAAACAGTAGGGTATGAAATATTATCTGCTTGGCTTTGTTTGAATTTGACAGGAAGGAAAAGAGTAACGGCCGACAAAGTTGCGTAGGTTTTGTTTAATGTTTTAAAGGGAGAAAATGACATATTAATTAAATAAGGTGAACTAGGCGTGAAATGGGGGATTTGGCAGAAGAAATCTCGGCAAAATCATGACTAAATCAAAGGTTTACATTTTTGAATTAATTTCCTAATTATTTGTAAGTTATTTAGATTTTAAATAATAATAATTACAATTTAAGTAATTTAAATGAAATACTCGGCCTCCACGCAATATTTGTGTTATTTAAATTTTTTTTTTTATACTTTCAAAATATTTAAAATGTAATTACTAAAATTATTTGGCTTCATATCTTGATCATTCCTGAAAGTTTGTGGTTAATTTGGTACTTTATAAATTTCTAAGATCATGAGGGCATTTTGGTCTTTTACATGTTTTAGATTTTTAGGGTTTTACAACTCTTCCCCTCTAACAGAAAAATTTCGTCCTCGAAATTTGCAAAGAATCAGAAGTGAAAGGATCGAAAACAAAATAGGGACGTACCAGATCAGAATACAAAATGCGGATAACTTTCTCGTATTAATTCCTCGGTTTCCCAGGTAGCCTCCCGCTCTAGGGTGGTTCTTCCAAAGAATCTTTACGAATGGAAATGAAAAATCCCAACGATCGGAAATGAAACGAAACAGAAGACACAACGGATAGCGAACGGAAATGTAACTTGTTTCTCATGACTCTTCGTTGTCGATCTAAGATAGCTTCGGGTTTCTCAGAAAGACATACTATACTGAATTTCAGATTGCAAAGATCATATCCAACATGACAAATGATTATCGCGTTCTCTCGGAAGAGATACAAAGAATACATAGGATTTTGACGGATATGCCGTCCATAGAATTTGATTAAGCAAATCACATGAGATCGTACAGAACATAGATTGTTGGTGACATCAAATGGCAGAAAACTTCACAGTATATGGATCAACAACTGCATGTCAAAATCGAACGTATCAGATCGTATAACGGCGAACAGATTAAGCGTATAGGTGGAATGAACCTAAATCTTACAGATGAAAAAATTCTCACATCTCCTATCAACATTATAAGGTTTCTAAAGTACTCCTCGAAATATCCTATGAACACAATAAGGGTACGTCATATGACGTAAGTATTATCACGTTAGCTACTCGTCATAATACCAGCATCATATGAGTATACCATCATGATGGTCATACTTTATCTCAAGTCGCGAACAGAACTACTTATCTTAACCACCTATCAGTCTTTCTACCTCCTAAGGTTGGTCCAAAACAAACATCACTACGGATTCTAAATCGGAGGAATTTGAACGTACAAATGGCGTAACGGAATGCGTACACCTCAAAATGAAACTCGTCGTCGAAACGTTAGGTCTTCCACAATTCATCATCCTTCTCAAAACGAAACCATCATCCGAAAAAATGCATAACGAACACAGAACGGAATTGCTAATAAGGTCAGGCTCATCCAAAAGATCCTATCGAAAGGTAACGGAAACTTAAGTGGTCTAAGAGGAAATGAATTACGTCTTCAATATCTTCATCCTTTACAACAATCAAATCTTCCAAATCCAAACGTTTACTACACAATTTCATCCATTCAATTTCATGATCTCGAAGCTTTTCAAATTCTAAGTAGTCGCTCTCTTGTCTAATCATACGATCATAGGGTGAAAAGGAAATCATAAACTTGAGTCTGGTTCCTCAAGTCTTCGACACTTCTTCTTGACACTTCGGTGTGGTAGCGTGAATCCCTGACGTGATCACCATGCATTCCTCCATTTGCGAGTCTGCTTCAGTTCCCAATTCATCTTAGTACAACTAAAATGAATGGAGAACCAAGGTTTGCGTGTCTTCGGCAGGTCTTCTAGTATGATTCAAAAGTTACCCACTCAACTGCTGTCGACTTCCTGGTTATGTGCTGAAGGTTCGTCTCCTACGGTCTGGTTGTCCTGATGCTCAATTGAAATCTCCACGTGCTGCTTGGGGTATAATCGAGTCTCATCTCAGTCTGTCTTCTTCTCACCTGCTTCTCTCTTGGTAATGCCTGTCACGAACCTCTTCTGCACATCTTCTACAAGGTTTCTAACTCTGACAACGGTCTTCAATCTTGGTCCTTCTTGTGGAATCTCTGCCATCATCGGATACCTGTTAGTGTTGTCTGCTACAGTCTCTGAACGCAAATCAAAACTATTCTTCTAGAACAAAGGGTCGGTTCACTTCATACGAAAAATGGTCAACGTGTTCCTCGTTCGTCTCTGAGCACCAACATACTGTCATACTATGACAATTGTCCAGATACTTGCGAAAACATGAATCTTCTAGCCAATACAATTGACATCTTTCAAAACTCATAGTGGTCACACGGGTACTAAAGCAACTTCAGGAAATCTTCTTAGGGAAAACTTCATATCACAAATCTTTCTCTTCACAAATCCAATTGTAATGCTTCGCGGAACTTAATCTCACTAGTCAACTTCCTTCTCAGATGTTCTTGTGGTTGTTTCTTTCGTCTTTCAAATTCAGAAGAGGTCGTCTGCTACAGAGTTTCAAAAATAGCACAATTTGATACTCGGAAATGGAATGGAATAACGATTACGGTTAAATTCACGATGGTCGGTGCGCCGCCGCACACTTCTCTCTTTCTTCTTCATAAACCAACAGGAGCATTCAAGAGATCACTGAAGTGAACAAACTCATATTCCATCAGTTCCTACAATCTCTTAACTTCTTCAGTATCGTGGTTTCGCCAAATTCAGATTAGTTCAATACAAACTTTACTTCCCAAACGGATCTCAAAAGGGTTCATCAGAAGCACCAGAAATTTGCACAACAAACTTTCAAGTGCCGGAGCTTTCTAAGAATGGATGCTAACAGGCGTTAGGAGAAAATTGGAAATCAAAATGATCGGAGTATGTGCTTCATAGCAACAATAATCTTAACAGATTCAAATGATTGAGAGCATCGTATTAAAATATGGTGAAGCAGATTGTTAAGGGTCGCATTTCAAATATTGCAGTCCATGATAGCTTTACAAAAACCATCAATCCATAATCAAGAGACTTCAAGGTCAAATACATCCAAAGGGAAACGGATTCTCAAAGCGAATATGGTTGTCAAATCATACGGATAGTTCACATATCAAATTTAGATACATGGTTCATCAAAGTGTGGGATGGGAGAGTATTAGAATATATCAAAGTCAAATATATCAAATTGAAGGTTAGGATAGTGAACAGTTCAAAGGATTGGAATCTTGTTTAGCTTATAACATAGGAATGGTAGGGTGTGCACTGATAGTAATACGAACATCGTTTAACTGTCAGAGTTGAGATGTATGGAATATCAGTTATTAGCATCAGCATGCTTAGATAACAATTCCGTACTGGACAAACATCAAATCCTTCTAAAGGAAACTGGTTAACATACAACGTTCATCATTCAAATGACGGAAGGTAAAACTTCCTTGTCTTCTGCGACAAACGTTCTTATAAGGCATGCCTAAAGGCAAAGGCAAGATTCAGAGTGATGCGGAAGCAATTACTACTCACATGGATGTCCTAGACTACCCATTCCTCACCGGTTATGACTTATATTCTTATGGGAAAGTTCTACGCAACTTCGCAAAGGTTATCCTACGAGCGCCTACAGTGGAAACTTAGGGGTCCTAACTTACACAGGCCAAGGGTAGATGTACTACAAGTCGTAAACCGGGCTCTGATACCATAATTGTAACACCCCAACCCGGCAAGGGTAGAAGTGTCACGCAAATGGTGACATATCAAAGGCAAGCATAACATACGACTTAATAATACAATAGAAATTCAAAGGTTACAAATGATATACTGAAGCTACAAGGTTACAAATGAGAAACAAAACTAAATACTATGTCTGCCAATGCAATCCTTCTAAAATCTTCTACTTCCGAAACTATCAAGGTCTTCTAAGTCCAAAGGTCTCTTCACTCATTCCCAGCTTCCAACTAAAACCTGCCGCACACGGAAAGGAAACGTGCGGCTGAGCTTAAAAAGCCCAGTGAACAGATATATAATAAACGGAAACAAAAGCAAACGAAAATGAACAGGCATATCATAATGAGTGAGAAATAGGAAAAGGAAATAAAGAGTAAAGGTTTAGGACAGTCATCCACCACGAGCCCATATCATAACATATCACATATCATATCATATCATATCTTCATAATCATATAGAGGGGAGACCTCTCAGATAATCAGATAATATGAGGGGTGTCCTCATTCTTCAGGTGGAGTAGCTAGCTCCCATATTTTGTGAAAGGAGTGGATTGCACCCAGCCCCAGTCACCATATCATATCATATCAAAACATATCATATCAGAACATATCTAGGATGCATCCATACGCCCCCCAAACAAATCATATTGGCCATAAACAAATCATAGTGAGCTCATATCATATCATAATGGGGACGGTGTACAACATCACTCGAGTACACTAGAGTCATGCCACTGGTGCATCAATGACATGGCCATGTTACCTTCATGGCTAGGAAACATATTTGGCTCGGGTATCAAACTGGGGTCAAAGGTCAAGAGTTCATATCAAAGCAAAGGTTCATATAATCATAGTCCAAATCTCAAAGTTCATAACAAAGGTTCATGTCAAAGGTTCAAATGCCAAAGGTTCATATCATAGGTTCAGATCAGAATCAAAAGATCGAAGGCACCTTATTAAAAGGGCAGAATATCTGTACCTTATACCGCAAACGAAAACACAACAGAAAATATCAAGTCGGGAGCAAACTCCATCTTCAGCGAATCTACACGAATCAATGATCGGCTTATTATTAATAACTTATCCAATTCTGATTTCTCATTTTAGTCGGCTTTCCATTTTTGTAACTTTCTATTTTTATAGCAGCTTTCCAAAATAGTAACTTTCCAAAATAGTAAGTTTTCCGATTTAATGAATTTTTGGGTTGAAAATGTCAACTTAATAACTTTATGACTTAATATTATAGGTTAAGGTTCAATATGCTAACTCTTAATAATTTAGAGTTTAGACTGTTGATTTAGTAATGTTCAGGGGCTAAAGTGTAAGATATATAATTATATGAAATTCCTATACTTTGCATAACTTAAACCTCTCAATTATACTGATGACAAATCATGTCATTGAACCAGTTTATTTTTGCTTCAATCCCATGACACATACCTAGTAAACGCTTCAAACTGTACATATATGACAGCTTGTACAATGCAATTACATATTTTTGTTTAGATATTACTTTAGTTCTTTATCTTACACCAACAAGGTTAGAATCTTAATTTATTTATCTGCCATAATGATAATATAATACCACAACAGTTCGATTATCATTTATGCCTGGCCTATGTATTGGTTGTATATTTCGACATCAGTGGACAAGTTAAACCATCACTTATATAGCTTCCAAGTGAGCAGCAACAATACGCTAAACACGACTATACTTACACGCACGTTTTAGACCCAATGAATACTCACACGCCACACCACACATTTTAAATCACAACCGACCCAAACCATAGCCATCCTCTTGACCGATTTTACCCGACATTAAAACACACCTACGACTCTATTTGTGACCAATAATAACGACACACTCATGTACGAAGTTCACTTTCATTAGACACATAAAATCATACTCACCCTTCGCCCCTTTTTAATCGACATACACATAAACACAGTTACTAAACAAAACTATCTCACAACATTACCCATGACCAGCCCACTCACGCACTAAACCTGCACCAACACACATAATTAACGAGACACAATACTAACCTCTATTTCCATATCATATTCAGCGAGAACAAATGCAAACGCACACACCCACTCGATGTAGAACTTAGCGAGACAAAACCCAACCAAAATACTCGCATGAATCATGGCATACTCACACATTTGATACACCATATTTGTTTCTACTAAATACACCATATAGGACCCTCACGTTGAAATCATGCAATTCCATTTCTTATAATTTTATGCACATTTGAATTGGATTATATGTACGTGTACTCATGGTTTTAGGAGTAAAGGCTGCACTAATTATGTTGTTATATTAACGTAATGCATAATAACTATAGACAAAATATACCTCGAAAGAGACGACAGATCGAAACCGTAAGCACATGTTCGAACATGATCGCGAACAGAAACTCAAACTAGCAAATCCTATCGTGAACCCAGAACTGAGCATGTGTCGATCGAACTACTACAATCATGTCGCGTCCCGAACAGCAGATCGGATGCAAATTGTTTTTATTTATTTATTTATTTTTTTTGTTGTGTTCTTTGTTTTCCCAACGTACGCATGGGAGCAAAGGGAAAAGTGGCGTTGTATTCTTTTGTACATGAAACAGTAGGGTATGAAATATTATCTGCTTGGCTTTGTTTGAATTTGACAGGAAGGAAAAGAGTAACGGCCGACAAAGTTGCGTAGGTTTTGTTTAATGTTTTAAAAGGAGAAAATGACATATTAATTAAATAAGGTGAACTAGGCGTGAAATGGGGGATTTGGCAGAAGAAATCTCAGCAAAATCATGACTAAATCAAAGGTTTACATTTTTGAATTAATTTCCTAATTATTTGTAAGTTATTTAGATTTTAAATAATAATAATTACAATTTAAGTAATTTAAATGAAATACTCGGCCTCCACGCAATATTTGTGTTATTTAAATTTTTTTTTTTATACTTTCAAAATATTTAAAATGTAATTACTAAAATTATTTGGCTTCATATCTTGATCATTCCTGAAAGTTTGTGGTTAATTTGGTACTTTATAAATTTCTAAGATCATGAGGGCATTTTGGTCTTTTACATGTTTTAGATTTTTAGGGTTTTACAACTCTTCCCCTCTAACAGAAAAATTTCGTCCTCGAAATTTGCAAAGAATCAGAAGTGAAAGGATCGAAAACAAAATAGGGACGTACCAGATCAGAATACAAAATGCGGATAACTTTCTCGTATTAATTCCTCGGTTTCCCAGGTAGCCTCCCGCTCTAGGGTGGTTCTTCCAAAGAATCTTTACGAATGGAAATGAAAAATCCCAACGATCGGAAATGAAACGAAACAGAAGACACAACGGATAACGAACGGAAATGTAACTTGTTTCTCATGACTCTTCGTTGTCGATCTAAGATATCTTCGGGTTTCTCAGAAAGACATACTATACTGAATTTCAGATTGCAAAGATCATATCCAACATGACAAATGATTATCGCGTTCTCTCGGAAGAGATACAAAGAATACATAGGATTTTGACGGATATGCCGTCCATAGAATTTGATTAAGCAAATCACATGAGATCGTACAGAACATAGATTGTTGGTGACATCAAATGGCAGAAAACTTCACAGTATATGGATCAACAACTGCATGTCAAAATCGAACGTATCAGATCGTATAACGGCGAACAAATTAAGCGTATAGGTGGAATGAACCTAAATCTTACGGATGAAAATTTTTTTCTCACATCTCCTATCAAAACTATAAGGTTTCTAAAGTACTCCTCGAAATATCCTATGAACACAATAAGGGTACGTCATATGACGTAAGTATTATCACGTTAGCTACTCGTCATAATACCAGCATCATATGAGTATACCATCATGATGGTCATACTTTATCTCAAGTCGCGAACAGAACTACTTATCTTAACCACCTATCAGTCTTTCTACCTCCTAAGGTTGATCCAAAACAAACATCACTACGGATTCTAAATCGGAGGAATTTGAACGTACAAATGGCGTAACGGAATGCGTACACCTCAAAATGAAACTCGTCGTCGAAACGTTAGGTCTTCCACAATTCATCATCCTTCTCAAAACGAAACCATCATCCGAAAAAATGCATAACGAACACAGAACGGAATTGCTAATAAGGTCAGGCTCATCCAAAAGATCCTATCGAAAGGTAACGGAAACTTAAGTGGTCTAAGAGGAAATGAATTACGTCTTCAATATCTTCATCCTTTACAACAATCAAATCTTCCAAATCCAAACGTTTACTACACAATTTCATCCATTCAATTTCATGATCTCGAAGCTTTTCAAATTCTAAGTAGTCGCTCTCTTGTCTAATCATACGATCATAGGGTGAAAAGGAAATCATAAACTTGAGTCTGGTTCCTCAAGTCTTCGACACTTCTTCTTGACACTTCGGTGTGGTAGCGTGAATCCCTGACGTGATCACCGTGCATTCCTCCATTTGCGAGTCTGCTTCAGTTCCCAATTCATCTTAGTACAACTAAAATGAATGGAGAACCAAGGTTTGCGTGTCTTCGGCAGGTCTTCTAGTATGATTCAAAAGTTACCCACTCAACTGCTGTCGACTTCCTGGTTATGTGCTGAAGGTTCGTCTCCTACGGTCTGGTTGTCCTGATGCTCAATTGAAATCTCCACGTGCTGCTTGGGGTATAATCGAGTCTCATCTCAGTCTGTCTTCTTCTCACCTGCTTCTCTCTTGGTAATGCCTGTCACGAACCTCTTCTGCACATCTTCTACAAGGTTTCTAACTCTGACAACGGTCTTCAATCTTGGTCCTTCTTGTGGAATCTCTGCCATCATCGGATACCTGTTAGTGTTGTCTGCTACAGTCTCTGAACGCAAATCAAAACTATTCTTCTAGAACAAAGGGTCGGTTCACTTCATACGAAAAATGGTCAACGTGTTCCTCGTTCGTCTCTGAGCACCAACATACTGTCATACTATGACAATTGTCCAGATACTTGCGAAAACATGAATCTTCTAGCCAATACAATTGACATCTTTCAAAACTCATAGTGGTCACACGGGTACTAAAGCAACTTCAGGAAATCTTCTTAGGGAAAACTTCATATCACAAATCTTTCTCTTCACAAATCCAATTGTAATGCTTCGCGGAACTTAATCTCACTAGTCAACTTCCTTCTCAGATGTTCTTGTGGTTGTTTCTTTCGTCTTTCAAATTCAGAAGAGGTCGTCTGCTACGGAGTTTCAAAAATAGCACAATTTGATACTCGGAAATGGAATGGAATAACGATTACGGTTAAATTCACGATGGTCGGTGCGCCGCCGCACACTTCTCTCTTTCTTCTTCATAAACCAACAGGAGCATTCAAGAGATCACTGAAGTGAACAAACTCATATTCCATCAGTTCCTACAATCTCTTAACTTCTTCAGTATCGTGGTTTCGCCAAATTCAGATTAGTTCAATACAAACTTTACTTCCCAAACGGATCTCAAAAGGGTTCATCAGAAGCACCAGAAATTTGCACAACAAACTTTCAAGTGCCGGAGCTTTCTAAGAATGGATGCTAACAGGCGTTAGGAGAAAATTGGAAATCAAAGAGATCGGAGTATGTGCTTCATAGCAACAATAATCTTAACAGATTCAAATGATTGAGAGCATCGTATTAAAATATGGTGAAGCAGATTGTTAAGGGTCGCATTTCAAATATTGCAGTCCATGATAGCTTTACAAAAACCATCAATCCATAATCAAGAGACTTCAAGGTCAAATACATCCAAAGGGAAACGGATTCTCAAAGCGAATATGGTTGTCAAATCATACGGATAGTTCACATATCAAATTTAGATACATGGTTCATCAAAGTGTGGGATGGGAGAGTATTAGAATATATCAAAGTCAAATATATCAAATTGAAGGTTAGGATAGTGAACAGTTCAAAGGATTGGAATCTTGTTTAGCTTATAACATAGGAATGGTAGGGTGTGCACTGATAGTAATACGAACATCGTTTAACTGTCAGAGTTGAGATGTATGGAATATCAGTTATTAGCATCAGCATGCTTAGATAACAATTCCGTACTGGACAAACATCAAATCCTTCTAAAGGAAACTGGTTAACATACAACGTTCATCATTCAAATGACGGAAGGTAAAACTTCCTTGTCTTCTGCGACAAACGTTCTTATAAGGCATGCCTAAAGGCAAAGGCAAGATTCAGAGTGATGCGGAAGCAATTACTACTCACATGGATGTCCTAGACTACCCATTCCTCACCGGTTATGACTTATATTCTTATGGGAAAGTTCTACGCAACTTCGCAAAGGTTATCCTACGAGCGCCTACAGTGGAAACTTAGGGGTCCTAACTTACACAGGCCAAGGGTAGATGTACTACAAGTCGTAAACCGGGCTCTGATACCATAATTGTAACACCCCAACCCGGCAAGGGTAGAAGTGTCACGCAAATGGTGACATATCAAAGGCAAGCATAACATACGACTTAATAATACAATAGAAATTCAAAGGTTACAAATGATATACTGAAGCTACAAGGTTACAAATGAGAAACAAAACTAAATACTATGTCTGCCAATGCAATCCTTCTAAAATCTTCTACTTCCGAAACTATCAAGGTCTTCTAAGTCCAAAGGTCTCTTCACTCATTCCCAGCTTCCAACTAAAACCTGCCGCACACGGAAAGGAAACGTGCGGCTGAGCTTAAAAAGCCCAGTGAACAGATATATAATAAACGGAAACAAAAGCAAACGAAAATGAACAGGCATATCATAATGAGTGAGAAATAGGAAAAGGAAATAAAGAGTAAAGGTTTAGGACAGTCATCCACCACGAGCCCATATCATAACATATCACATATCATATCATATCATATCTTCATAATCATATAGAGGGGAGACCTCTCAGATAATCAGATAATATGAGGGGTGTCCTCATTCTTCAGGTGGAGTAGCTAGCTCCCATATTTTGTGAAAGGAGTGGATTGCACCCAGCCCCAGTCACCATATCATATCATATCAAAACATATCATATCAGAACATATCTAGGATGCATCCATACGCCCCCCAAACAAATCATATTGGCCATAAACAAATCATAGTGAGCTCATATCATATCATAATGGGGACGGTGTACAACATCACTCGAGTACACTAGAGTCATGCCACTGGTGCATCAATGACATGGCCATGTTACCTTCATGGCTAGGAAACATATTTGGCTCGGGTATCAAACTGGGGTCAAAGGTCAAGAGTTCATATCAAAGCAAAGGTTCATATAATCATAGTCCAAATCTCAAAGTTCATAACAAGGTTCATGTCAAAGGTTCAAATGCCAAAGGTTCATATCATAGGTTCAGATCAGAATCAAAAGATCGAAGGCACCTTATTAAAAGGGCAGAATATCTGTACCTTATACCGCAAACGAAAACACAACAGAAAATATCAAGTCGGGAGCAAACTCCATCTTCAGCGAATCTACACGAATCAATGATCGGCTTATTATTAATAACTTATCCAATTCTGATTTCTCATTTTAGTCGGCTTTCCATTTTTGTAACTTTCTATTTTTATAGCAGCTTTCCAAAATAGTAACTTTCCAAAATAGTAAGTTTTCCGATTTAATGAATTTTTGGGTTGAAAATGTCAACTTAATAACTTTATGACTTAATATTATAGGTTAAGGTTCAATATGCTAACTCTTAATAATTTAGAGTTTAGACTGTTGATTTAGTAATGTTCAGGGGCTAAAGTGTAAGATATATAATTATATGAAATTCCTATACTTTGCATAACTTAAACCTCTCAATTATACTGATGACAAATCATGTCATTGAACCAGTTTATTTTTGCTTCAATCCCATGACACATACCTAGTAAACGCTTCAAACTGTACATATATGACAGCTTGTACAATGCAATTACATATTTTTGTTTAGATATTACTTTAGTTCTTTATCTTACACCAACAAGGTTAGAATCTTAATTTATTTATCTGCCATAATGATAATATAATACCACAACAGTTCGATTATCATTTATGCCTGGCCTATGTATTGGTTGTATATTTCGACATCAGTGGACAAGTTAAACCATCACTTATATAGCTTCCAAGTGAGCAGCAACAATACGCTAAACACGACTATACTTACACGCACGTTTTAGACCCAATGAATACTCACACGCCACACCACACATTTTAAATCACAACCGACCCAAACCATAGCCATCCTCTTGACCGATTTTACCCGACATTAAAACACACCTACGACTCTATTTGTGACCAATAATAACGACACACTCATGTACGAAGTTCACTTTCATTCGACACATAAAATCATACTCACCCTTCGCCCCTTTTTAATCGACATACACATAAACACAGTTACTAAACAAAACTATCTCACAACATTACCCATGACCAGCCCACTCACGCACTAAACCTGCACCAACACACATAATTAACGAGACACAATACTAACCTCTATTTCCATATCATATTCAGCGAGAACAAATGCAAACGCACACACCCACTCGATGTAGAACTTAGCGAGACAAAACCCAACCAAAATACTCGCATGAATCATGGCATACTCACACATTTGATACACCATATTTGTTTCTACTAAATACACCATATAGGACCCTCACGTTGAAATCATGCAATTCCATTTCTTATAATTTTATGCACATTTGAATTGGATTATATGTACGTGTACTCATGGTTTTAGGAGTAAAGGCTGCACTAATTATGTTGTTATATTAACGTAATGCATAATAACTATAGACAAAATATACCTCGAAAGAGACGACAGATCGAAACCGTAAGCACATGTTCGAACATGATCGCGAACAGAAACTCAAACTAGCAAATCCTATCGTGAACCCAGAACTGAGCATGTGTCGATCGAACTACTACAATCATGTCGCGTCCCGAACAGCAGATCGGATGCAAATTGTTTTTATTTATTTATTTATTTTTTTTGTTGTGTTCTTTGTTTTCCCAAAGTACGCATGGGAGCAAAGGGAAAAGTGGCGTTGTATTCTTTTGTACATGAAACAGTAGGGTATGAAATATTATCTGCTTGGCTTTGTTTGAATTTGACAGGAAGGAAAAGAGTAACGGCCGACAAAGTTGCGTAGGTTTTGTTTAATGTTTTAAAGGGAGAAAATGACATATTAATTAAATAAGGTGAACTAGGCGTGAAATGGGGGATTTGGCAGAAGAAATCTCGGCAAAATCATGACTAAATCAAAGGTTTACATTTTTGAATTAATTTCCTAATTATTTGTAAGTTATTTAGATTTTAAATAATAATAATTACAATTTAAGTAATTTAAATGAAATACTCGGCCTCCACGCAATATTTGTGTTATTTAAATTTTTTTTTTATACTTTCAAAATATTTAAAATGTAATTACTAAAATTATTTGGCTTCATATCTTGATCATTCCCGAAAGTTTGGGGTTAATTTGGTACTTTATAAATTTCTAAGATCATGAGGGCATTTTGGTCTTTTACATGTTTTAGATTTTTAGGGTTTTACAATATACATTTACCTCGTCGAGACCAAGTGGTCTCAGCTGTGAACCCGTGCCGTGAGTGAACAAACCAAACGGACTGAAACCAAACTAAACACAAGCGCACCCTTAGCAGGGCTGTTGCGCGGTACAAACTCAAACCAAATAAGCACCCTCTTTGGGTTGGTGGCTGTACCGAGCGGAGACACAAGCCAGACGCACCCCTTGGGTGGTTAGAGCCGAGAACAGACATACACTCTCTTTGTTGTTTATACCGTGAACCAAAAAAAAAAGAATAAACAACAAACACTCTCTCCACTTCTCTTGTAAACCGAAACCAAACACAATCCCAAAATCAGACTCAACTACAGCTTATTAAGAACCAAATGAGCCATATGCATAGACAATAAGCAAATCCAATCCAAAACCGGTTCCAAAAGAGCTCGACCCAAACCCATACGGATTCCTTGACCCAACACGTTCGCAAAATAATTATATCAAACAACATAAACGATTACCACCACACGAATTTACAATCATAAACATGTTTTAGGCTAGTTTTAATCCATGAAGATCAATATAAATCGTTTTATATTCGATTATAGATTTAAGAAAAATATAAATTAAATATGTGTTTGAGCATACCCATGATGAGAGTAGGATAGGTGAGATGAGGGTGATGGTGGCTCGACTGTGATGGTGGTGGATGTGGTGGTTATCTCGAACCAAACAACCGAAGCTAACAAACTCACCCTTTGCCTCCCTTGTCTTGATGATGGTGATGGCGCGGAGGAGCGATGGTTGGTGTAGCGACGGCGAGATAAGGCGGTGAAGTGTGGCGTTGGTGTGAGTCGGTTCTAGAGAGAAGGAGAAGAGATGAATAGAGAGAAGATAGATCTGACTAGTGTTAGGGTTTTGATTTTGGGGAAAAGAGGGGCGGGATCATGAGCGGGAGATTGAAATTTTGGGGAAAAGATAAGAGTTTTTTTTTTTAAAGTAAAATAGGTAAGGATTAGACGTAAATGATTTAGAGCTTTTGTCGAGTAACTAGAGTTCGTTCGATCTGATTTTTATCGAGCTTTGAGCTCAAACTCAAGCCTATCAAATGAACTCGAAATGTTTAATGAGTTGAAATCGAACCGAATTCGATTCTTAGTTATGAATGTATCAAGCTTTTCGAGCTGAAATCGAACCGAATTCGATTCTTAGGCTATATTTCAATTTTAATATGTGTAAGAAAACACATCTTTACAAATAAATCGAGCTTTTTAATTTTAATTTGTGTAAGAAAACACATCTTAGGCTATATTTCAATTTTAATGGGTGGTTTCTTGATTTTGAAATAAAGGGGGCGGTTTTTAGGTTAAAAGAATATAGTAGATGGGAAGGAGGGATAATTTGACTTTTGGGAAAACTTAGAGGGACAACTGAAAATGAGATAGAGAAATTCGTTTAACATCTCGTGTAAAACCATATAATCTCGGCTCATTCGTTAAACATCTCATGTATAACCATATCATCTCGGCTCATTCGTTTAACATCTCGTGTACAACCATATCATCTCGGCTCATTCGTTTAACATCTCATGTACATTTGTATCATCTCGGTTCATTCGTTTAACATCTCGTGTAAAACCATATAATCTCGGCTCATTCGTTTAACATCTCATGTACAACCATATCATCTTGGCTCATTCGTTTAACATCTCGTGTAAAACCATATAATATCGGCTCATTCGTTAAACATCTCATGTACAACCATCTCATCTCGGCTAATTCGTTTAACATCTCGTGTACAATCATATCATCTCGGCTCATTCGTTTAACATCTCATGTACATTTGTATCATCTCGGCTCATTCGTTTAACATCTCGTGTAAAACCATATAATATCGGCTCATTCGTTAAACATCTCGTGTACAACCATATCATCTCGGCTCATTCGTTTAACATCTCGTGTACAACCATATCATCTCGGCTCATTCGTTTAACATCTCATGTACATTTGTATCATCTCGGGTCATTCGTTTAACATCTCGTGTACAACCATATCATCTCGGCTCATTTGTTTAACATCTCGTGTAAAACCATATAATCTCGGCTCATTCGTTTAACATCTCGTGTAAAACCATATAATCTCGGCTCATTCGTTAAACATCTCGTGTACAACCATATCATCTCGGCTCATTCGTTTAACATCTCGTGTACAACCGTATCATCTCGGCTCATTCGTTTAACATCTTGGCTAATTTCATAAAGACTCAAACGAAACAACTTGACAAGCAAACGAAACAGATCAAACGAAACAACTAGACAAGCAAACGAAACAACTCGGCTCATTCATCAAACGAAACAGGTGAGTTAATAAATTGCTTTACACTTGGCCCATAGTTAGAAATTGCATCTTTCAAACTAGAACAAGATAAGCTGGAACTTTGTTGTTGACCACGAGTTCCATGATTGCTCGGCTCATTCGTTTAACATCTCATGTGCAACCATATCATCTCGTCCATTTTTACACGTTTTCGTCCGTTTTTACACGTTTTCGTCAGTATTTACACGTTTTTGTCCCTTTTTACACGTTTTTGTCCGTTTTTACACGCTTTCTTCTGTTTTTACACATTTTCGTCCATTTTACACGTTTTCATCCGTTTTTACACGTTTTCGTCCGTTTCTACACGTTTTCATCCGTTTTTACACGTTTTCGTCCGTTTTTACACGTTTCGTCCGTATTTACACGTTTTTGTCCGTATTTACACGTTTTCGTTTGTATTTACACGTTTTCGTCCGGTTTTACACATTTTCGTCCGTTTTTACATATTTTCGTCCGGTTTTACATGTTTTCATCCGTTTTACACGTTTTTGTCCGTTTCTACACGTTTTCATCTGTTTTTACACGTTTTCGTCTGTTTTTACACGTTTTTGTCAGTATTCACATGTTTTAGTCCGTTTTTACACGTTTTTTTTCGTCCGTTTTTACACGTTTTCATCCGTATTTACATGTTTTTGTTCGTATTTACAAGTTTTCGTCTGTATTTACATTTTTTCGTTCGTTTTTAAACGTTTTCGGCCGTTTTTACACATTTTCGTCCGATTTTACATGTTATCATCCGTATTTACACGTTTTCGTTCGTTTTACACCTTTTCATCTGTTTTTACACGTTTTCGTCCGTTTTTACACGTTTTCGTCCATTTTTATACGTTTTTGTTAGTATTTACACTTTTTCGTCCGTTTTTACACCTTTTCAT
Source organism: Artemisia tridentata subsp. tridentata (assembly GCA_021014915.2). Classification (NCBI taxonomy): domain Eukaryota; kingdom Viridiplantae; phylum Streptophyta; class Magnoliopsida; order Asterales; family Asteraceae; genus Artemisia; species Artemisia tridentata. Next base: position 367,911,884 of record CP139507.1, read on the forward strand.
CCGTTTTTACAAGTTTTCGTTAGTATTTACACGTTTTAGTCCGTTTTTACATGTTTTTGTCTGTTTTTACTAACTGATGTCTTAGGACTCAAAACTCAGGTGTATCAATCTATGGTACCCAAGTATCAATCTATGGTACCCAAGTATCAACTGTCATATTAACTTATGTTTTAATAATACATTTGCGAATAAGCGTTCTAAATAATTAATGTTTTATGACTTATGTATCAAGTGTCCTATTATGGTGTATTGTAATAAAGCCATAATGAATATGCATCCTTTAAGGGTCCTATTAAGTTTTGTTATAATAAAACTTTTGCAAATAATCGTTTTAAAAAAATGATGTTATATGACTCAAAAATGAAATGTCCTATTATGGTGTACAATAATAAAACCATTGTACATAAGCGTCCTATAAAGGTTAACGTTATAATACCCACGTGTCAAAGGTCCTATTAAATTTTGCTATAATAAAACTTTTTGTGAATAAGCGTTTTAACTAACTGATGTCTTATGACTCAAAACTCAAGTGTCCTATTATGTCTTATTAGGTTATATCATAATAGGACATCTAGTGATCAAGTGTCGTATTACACTATCACATAATGGGACACCAACAACTAAATGTCTTATAAAGTAATTTATTAGGATCCATATTTTAAGCGTCCTATTAAGGTTATGTCATAATAGGACATCTAGTGATCAAGTGTCGTATTACACTATCACATAATGGGACACCAACAACTAAATGTCTTATAAAGTAATTTATTAGGATCCATATTTTAAGCGTCCTATTAAGGTATATGATAATAGGACATCTAGTGATCAAGTGTCGTATTACACTATCACATAATGGGACACCAACAACTAAATGTCTTATAAAGTAATTTATTAGGATCCATATTTTAAGCGTCCTATTAAGGTATATGATAATAGGACCCCAAATCATCGACCATCCTATTATATAACTTTTTAGGACATTGCCTAAGTAGCAAATATTTAAAAAGGACCCTAAATGCTCATATGACCTATTAAACAGTTTTTTAGGACTCCATTATCATAGCGTCCCACACAAAGGGTCCTAAAAAGCCACTTTTGTTGTAGTGAATCAGGTTTCCACACCATCAGATTATGACGGGAACGCATTCTTCAATCCATTTGCTCCACCACCAACCATTCCAGAATCAGGAGAATCCTCCTCGAGCAATATGGACCCGTCAGATCATCATCATAACATTCAACATTTTCCATCCACCCACAAATGGACAAGAGATCATCCTTTGGTAAACATAATTGGCAATCCTAACAATCTAGTCCTCACAAGACAAAAACTTCATTCAGACAGTGAACATTGCATGTATGCACTCACTGTTTGTCAATCTGAACCTAAAAACATCAAAGAAGCCCTTACCTACGACAATTGGATTGAATCCATGCAAGAGGAGTTGGAACAATTCAAACGTTTGGAAGTTTGGGAATTAGTTGAAAGACCAGATGGAGTTTATGTGGTTGGATTGAAATGGATTTGGAAAAACAAGCTAGGTGCAGATGGTACAGTGATTCGTAACAAGACCCGACTGGTAGCAAAAGGATACAGCCAAGAAGAGGGAATTGACTTCGAAGAATCGTTTGCTCCAGTAGCTCGGATTGAGGCAGTTAGAATGTTTCTGGCATACGCAGCCCACAAGAATATCACAGTCTATCAGATGGATGTGAAGACGGCATTTCTCAATGGACAACTCCGAGAAGAGGTGTACGTGTCACAACCAGAAGGCTTCGTGGATCCAGATCATCCTAACCATGTATATCGGCTTAAGAAAGCCCTTTACGGTCTTAAACAAGCTCCGAGGGCATGGTACGATAAACTGTCCGCATTTCTCCTTGCTAATCATTTTTCCATTGGAACTGTTGACCCGACTTTATTTATTCAAACACACGGGGACGACATTCTCATCGTACAAATTTATGTGGATGATATTATTTTTGGTTCAACCAATAAAAAATATTCAAACGCTTTTTCTAAACTAACGAAACAAAACTTTGAGATGTCTATGATGGGTGAACTTTCTTTCTTTCTAGGATTGCAAGTTCATCAATCACCCCGTGGTATATTTCTAAGTCAGTCAAAATATGCTCAGGAAATCCTGAAAAAGCATGGTATGACCAGCTGTGACACCTATAATACCCCAATGTCCTCCTCATCCCCGAAGCTAGATGCTGACATCCATGGGACACTCATTGATCCTACGAAGTATCGTAGTATCATTGGCTCGATCATGTATCTCACAGCTAGCAGACCGGATGTTGTATTTGCCACATATCTTTGCTCCCGATATCAGTCTAGACCGACTGAACGGCATTTTTCAGCCGTTAAAAGAATCCTTAGATACATAAAGGGAACCATTAATTTGGGGATCTAGTATCCAAAGGATTCTGGGTTTGAACTTGTTGCATTTTCAGACGCTGACCATGCAGGATGCTTAGACACACGCAAGAGTACATCAGGGGGAGTTCAATTCTTGGGTGACAAGCTCGTCTCTTGGCAATCAAAGAAACAAGACTGCACCTCACTGTCTTCAACAGAATCTGAATATGTAGCCATGTCTGCTTGTTGTGCTCAAGTCATCTGGATGAGATCACAACTAATGGACTACGGTTACACATTCAACAAGATTCCAATGTATTGCGACTCCAAGAGTGCCATTGCCATTTCATGCAACACAGTCCAGCATTCAAAGTCTAAGCATATTGATCTCCGGTATCATTTCATCAAGGAACACGTGGAAAAGGGAACTGTTGAATTATACTTTGTGGGAACTGAACACCAACTGGCGGATCTGTTCACAAAAGCCTTGCCTCATGCAAGATTTGTGGATCTGGTTCACCGGATTGGTATGAGATGTTTGACGCCAAACGATTTGGAAAAGTTTCTTAAAAATAAATAACTAAGTCAAACATTTCCAAAACTATCTTTGTAAATATATTAAAAAAAAAAAAAAAAAAAAAAAAAATCATGCAAGTATAATCCCTTATCCAACACTTTGTTCATTTTTTTTATGTCACTAATTATTTTTGAACACGTGTTGAGGGGGAGACATAATTTTTTCCACAAGTTTTAAATTGTACTTGCATATTTTCAGAAATTGTTGTGCAATTTGGTGATAAGATTTTAAGATAACAAACTTGTGTGCATTAACTGTAACAAAATGAGACTTAGTGATTAGCATGATGGTGGTTTAGGACTAGGATTTCAAAGATATCAAGGTTAGAGGACTATTTGTGTAATAATTGCAAAACTTAATGCTAGATACTTAAAGTCAAGCAAAATTAATAACCGCAGTTATTACTCTGCCAAATATTCACCAACCGTATTCAATTCACTTCCACCCACCATCATCGACGGCCAACAATCAATCCACCAATCCGAACAAGATCTTTGATTTTTGTGAGTGTTATTATGTTTATTATGTAATTATAAATGATGGTTTTGAACAGATTCTTGATCCAACGGCTAGAATAATCTAAATTGTAAAATTTAGTTCTAAGGTTTGCGTTAATTTGGGACTTTTGATTTAGAGCGTTTGTGCTATAAAATGATTGTACGATGATACCTTTACAATGATAGTTAACCTATATTGCATGCTTAATCACCCTCAGAAACCACAAATTAGTCTAATCGAATTTTAGGGTTTAAGCAACGATTTGGGGAAAACTGTGTAAAAGTGTTATTGGATAATCTGTTGAATGGAAAGATGTTGTTTGATGTTTAATTGAATAATGCCATGATTGGATTGTACCCAGAATCATTCTAGGTGAATCGATTGCATTTTAGGGTTTATCAAGAACAAGAACACTAGCAGTTTGATTTATGTGTAATTATGGTTCGTTTTTGTTATAAATTAGCCAAAATGCCCATAATAGTCATACAAATTGTTTGTGAAAATCTGTGGTCACAAATCATAATGAATCACGATAAAGATTTGAATGTTCATCGTCAAAAAGTGCTCATAAACTCTTGTATAAGAGTTTATCGAAGTTGGTCAAAATTATCGCAGTTGGGATAGTTATCGCAGTTGAGATAATTATCGCAGTTGGGATAATTATCGCAGTTAAGATTTTTATCTTGATTGTCTTAATTATCGTGATTGTCATAATTATCGCAGTTGGATAATTATCGCAGTTGGATAATTATCGCAGTTGGGCTAATTATCTCAGTTGAGCTAATTATCGCAGTTGGGATGATTATCGCAGTTGAGATAATTATCGCAGTTGGATAATTATTACAATTAAGATACTTATCTTGATTGAATGATTATCGCAGTTGTCATAATTATCGCAGTTGACAATAATTATCGCAGTTGTCAATAATTATCGCAGTTGACATAATTTATCGCAGTTGTGATCTGATATAAAATTTTGATCAATTTCCTTAGGTATATCCTTTATACTTATCAAAATTAATCAAAATTTTTATAGAATTTGGCTAATTTTTGATAAATTCTTTGACCAAGCATGTAACAAACAATCATTAATACAATAGAATGCTATGTGTTGTTCTTAAAAGCTAACAATTTTTTCTAACAAACATGCATTCTGTATACTCGTATATGATTGTTGATTCAGAAACACATCAATGGCATCTTCCCAACAACAACCACTTCCTGCTCTCACCAAAGAAGAAGTCTTTCCTCGTGGGTATACTCTGGAAATAGGGAAGAACAATTCACGGGTAGAATTGGACAAGATCAAATGTTCTGATCCAAGTTGTCAGATTGCTGTAGAGATTCTCAAAGCTCACAAATGCAGGGATATTCTTGACAGCTCAGACACCATTCCAGAGTTATATATTCATCAATTCTGGGATACCTTCACTAAGAGTAATGATGACAAGTACTTTACTTGCACACTGGATCGGAAGAAAATCAGAGTTACACCTGCTACACTCAGAAAAGCCTTGAAACTTCCAGAGGCACCTGAAGCTGCTAACCGATTCCACCCAACACCTTCAGAGTCTGAGGTCATGCAATTCCTGGAAGATATTGGTTATGATGTTCAACCTGATACACCATTAACCACGATCTCCAAAGTTAATGCTAGATACATCCCTCAACCCTGGAGGACTATCTTCTTCATCATAACACATTCAATAACTGGAAGAGATAGTGGGTTTGAGCATCCAAGACTGTCTCATCTTCAAGTCTTGTGGGGATTTCTAAACCAAGAACCTATTGACTTTGCTGCTCTTATTTGGGATGACATAATGTACATACAACGTAAAATTTTCTAGAAAATCCCATTTGTTCGATTCACCAAAGTTCTTATCAGCTATCTACTTGATCAACATGAAGACCTTGATAAGCGTCCTACAGATCAAGAAGTTCATGAGTATAGCATGGATAAAACATTGGGCAAAGTTTATTTCCCAAAAGAAAGCACGCGAAAGCAAGGTGCAAGGTTGCCAGAATTTTTGATGCCTGATGAGGTCAAAGAAACAAAAGCTTTTCATGACTACGACCAAGCATACCGTGAACGTCGTGTGGGTCTTGCCAAGATGATTGAAGAATCTGGATCTTTAAAGACTCGTTCAAAAGGAAAGACTAAGACAGGAAGTGCCTCAAGTGTCTCTACACCAAAAGAAAAACATCCAAGAACAAAATTCATCAAGAGGAGAGTACCCAGCAAACCCCAGCCAAAACCAGAACCAAATAGAATCATTGATGAAGATACAGAATCTAACTCTGAATCATCTGAATCCGAAGAAGAACATGTCTTTATGACAGAAGAAGAGGCTGAACTCCACAATAAGATCTCTCATGAGAATGCACAAAAACAAAGTCTCAAAACACTTAAAGAAGATGAAGAGCGTAGAGCAAAGAGAGTATTGGAACAACAGATGGAGTATGAAAGAACACATGGAGTTGGAGGATCACAAACTGTTCCTAAAGAAGCTTTGACCCAAGATGATCCGGTTAATCAACCCGGTGGGTCTGGAGCTGAATCAACAAAGGTATCTTCACAGCAAACAAGTTCGGTTAATCAACCCGACTTGGGAGCACCAACTCAGGAGGAAAAGGAAAAAGATCAGGATAGCAACATTGTTTTATCTGATAAGGATATTTCTGATTCTATGTTTGATGACAATCCCGAGGAACAAACACGTAATGATGATAATGAAGATTGGAACTTAGAAGAAGAAAAAGACATTCTGGGAGACCAAACAACTAAAGCAGCCAAAGATCTTGAGGAAGCAGCTAAACAGGAAGAAGAAAGGAAACGTAAGGAGGAGGCTCAAGCTAACCTGGAAGCAGATAGCTACCTTCGTTCTCACACTCCAACACCTCCTCCTTCCCCTCCAAAGGACATAACCGAATCTAAACTGGCTATGGTCGTTCATAACCCACAACAGCAGAAAGAACAACCACCAATTCAGTCCTCGACTGCTTCTTCACCCAAGACACCTCCTGGATCACCGCCTAAGAATCCAACACCTCCACCCTCACCTCTAAAGGAATCAACTACTAAATCTGATGAACCAATCCCTTCTCTCACTCCATCATCTTCGCGATCTTCATCACCAAAATCAAAATCAAAAGCATCAGTTTCTGAAGATATTCTTAAGGCCTACAAAGGAAAGAGCAAGAGAAGAATCGTCCATGTTATGAAAGTTGAGGTTGTGACTCCTGCAGCAAAGAAACTCAAAAAGGCAGTAAAGAGAGCACAAGCACAACGAGACAACCAAGCTACAACTAAATTGGCTGAAATGGAAGACTTAGTCAAAAAGTTGTCTCAACAAATGGAAGAAATGCAGGAAAGCAAGAAGCAGATAGATGAATTCCTTGGTTTCAACATCAAAGATCATATGACACGCAAGGCAAAGAAATTTGTTAAGAAATTTCTTCCTGATCTTCAGCAAAACATAAATGAACACATTGATGCACAACTTGACGAAAAGATCAAAGAAGTTGTCTCTTCTTCTTCCCACTCCAAACCACTTCCAGAACTCACCACTGAATATATTGAGCTTGTGCTTCTCGATCGACTCTTTGAAATCACCTCTCCTTCTCCAGAAGAAATTAACCTGATTGCAGCTCTTAAAGCACATATTGAGAAGAAATCATGCAAGGAAACTGCTGACAAAGGAAAACGAATTTGAGAGGATGATGAGGATGATCAGGACCCTAAACCCGAACAAAAGAAACACAAAGGCGGGTCAGGGATTCACATTAAGGAGCCAACTGGACACAAACCATCATCTCAACCTCCTAAACATCAATCCTCTGGTCCCACTGAAACCGAACATCATCATGAGCAGTTTACAACTGAAGATATGGAATTCCAGCCACAAGATGATCAACCTCATTCACCATCATCATCACCAAAACCAAAGCCATCCAAGTCCAAGCCTTCACACAGCAAAAAGTCATCTACTGGACCAACTGTTGTCACATGGCTAGATAATGATACGGATGAGCTAGGAAATGACTGGTTCGATCATTTAGCAAGTGCTCAAGTTCAGATTGACGAAGCTTCTCGAGTTGAAGACAGCACCTTTGCTGTAACTCAAGAGATTAAGAGAAGTCTTAACATTAAGAAGATGACCAAAAGAGAACTTCGTCGGATCAAGAATGATGATTTCCTTCTTCTGAAAAACAAATCCAATAGTGCAGCAGAACTCGAATATCACCTTGAGAACATTGCACGGGCAATGTCAAGTGACTTCGACTGGGCTAGTCCAGACGTCGTCAGGAAAGTTGGCAAGAATCAACCATTCATCACTGATTGGACCAAGCCACTGACCGTGATACGAAGACATCATCACTCGGAAATTCCATTTCAAATATTCTTCAACAAAGATCTGGAACTTCTAAAGAATGGAGCTCAAGGGACGACAAAGTACGCTACATCTATCACTTTCACACCAGCCGCTCATTACACACAATCAGCCATTGAAGAAGCAGCTATTAACAAACATCTGTTTGTTAAAAAGCTCGTCAAATATGATCGTGATGCAGAGCTGGGGATTCATCACTGGTACTCTAAAAGACAAACCTGGTACAAGTACAAACTTGCCCTCCAGAAATCAAAAGAACCAGTTTACAGTGATCTCAGAATATTGGCCGTCATCAACGTAAGCGGATCCAGAAGATGCGATTATATATTTCTAGAAGAGATCACAGTAAGAAGAATCGATAACAATCTTTACAAATTCTCTGAGGCGGATTTTCCTGATCTAAATCTAAATGATATCGAAGACATGTATCTGATGAAGGTCCAAGGCAAATTGCAGCATCTAACCAACGAGCTTCGATATGCACTTCGTACTTCCCTCTGTCATTACATCAGGAGAACCATCATCAAAGAACGTGTAGAAGATCTCCAGCTTGGTGTGGAAAGTTATCAGACTCAGCTTAACCTTGTTGAACCACAGTTTCTTCTAAACAGCAATAAGGACCCTCAGTACACCATGCTACATCGTCCAACCTTTGGGTTCGTCTACAGAAGCACAACTGATTTTCATCGTTTCATGGCACTCAATGAAATTCATAAATTCTGCGACGATACATTAAAGAGTGTACGTGATGGGCTAGCTAATAGAGTTCGAGACTCGATGTTGGAAAAATCAAGAAGATGGAATTCAAAGGAGCTGCGACAAGTCAAGGAATTTATTCGGAAGATGGAAGAACGGTTATACCATAGGGATCAGATGAGGAGGCTAGAGAGCTATGTTGGGGGTCGTCCACCATTCGCCATCAGACTGTTTCAGCGAACTGACCCAGTGTTCACAACTTTTGGTAAAGGTGGATGATGTAAGAACTAATTCTCAAATTTCATCATATCATTCTTCTTTACATAATTGGCCTGTATATTACGGCTTGTGCACACATAACAGTGTACAACCCGGACCTCAAAGAAAGGACCCTGAGGTACGCTTCAGTGCCTTAATCCTGAGAAAGGAGCGAAAGCTTCTTACTTATGAGCAGAATTAAAATCAGAATGTTTTCCAACGTTTTTCAAACATTCTGCTCATAAGGACAAATATTCCCTTGTTAAGGGGGAGTATTTGAAAATATAATCTTTGTTCAAAGAATTATAAATGTTCTTGAAATTCTTCCCTAAAACTCAAAAATAGCATATTTTAATCATAAACGTTTTCCAAAAACATCATGAGTATGCTATTTTTGAGGGGGAGAAGAAAAAGATGATTAAAATATGATGTCTCATTTGCTGGAATCTCGTGTGCTCAAACTCAGAATTGACCCTCGAATTGACGAATAGGAAAGTCAGTAGTCGAAAGGACATGTCCCGGACGGGTAATAATTTCAAGCCAGTTTAACTGGTGATGTAAGCGTGTCTCGCAAAGGATGTGTCTGAGTAGAATGTACCGATTTCGAGCGATAATCTTTGAATCTGATCTGGACGGGTAATAATTTCAAGCCAGTTTAACTGGTGATGTAAGCGTGTCTCGCAAAGATCAGGTTCATTGAAAGTCAATCAATTCAAAAAAGTGCCAACTCTTTCCGGCATGTGCAAATTTCAAAATTTAATACTTATGAGCACATGTTAAGGGGGAGTACTTCTGAAAATCATCAAACTCTCAAGGTGTCAACAAAATGTCTTTACAATTATCGACACTTTGAGAGATTTTCAATGGTTTTGGTTTATGGCATCATTAGGATAGTCATGGAGTTATAAGGTGACTAAGGTTAGGGAAAACCGTCCTATGATCCGCCAGAGCCGGAGGGATCTACCCAAGGACAATACAAATAGTTTAGAACTAGAAAGTCCTAGGTATGATATAAAAAGGAGAAAATGAATGAACGGAGAAAGAAGGGGTTGAAGAATTAAAAAGAAAAGCAAAGAAAAGGGTGAAAAGAAATAGCCCTCCATTTGTTCAACCTTAGGGCAGACACCGGGTTCAATTCATAATCTACTGGTTGATGAGCATCACCGGTATTGAAGACTAAAGACGTCATAGACCCAGTGACGCACTAATAAACCTTCTAAGCCACTCAGGTGTCTCTCAAAAGACACTTGTTTCATTCACACGGAGAACCCTTCATAATCTATCGACCTCTCATTACGAGAGTGTTGATATTGAAAAGGAGGCAATCTGCTCCATGCCTCCGATGACCAAACAAATGTGCACTAACTGAGTCTAGAGCCATGAGATTCATAAAAGATCTCTTAGGTACACTTAGTATTACTCTGTTGTTCTACATCATGGGCAGCAGATGTAAAATTAAGAAAGTGTCCTTCGCAGATCTTAGCAATCTGCCAAGAACATTCATGAGAGAAATCACAATTGTGATTATCAATGATTGAATGGAAATCCTGCCAGAGCAACATCAAACAACTCTGTCAGCAGGTCACTTCGGTAACTCCTTGTGGGTTACGCTTAGTGTTTGCTCCAAAATGGTCTACAGTCGTGGGGTGATCTCCAGCGACTCACTGAATCGTGGGTGCACTTCGGTGTGTCCGTGTAATCCCTTTCGGGGGAATCCGGTTCAGAACGGTATGGGTTAGGATTTGAGAAAGTCTTCACACTATGCTGTTGATGATCTCAAGTCCGAGCCTGTAAGAACCGGTTGGTTCGTGCTGTTGCTGCTATTGCTGCTACTGCTGCTGCTGAGGAGCTGGAGTTCGACCATCAAGTCTCCATCATGTTCATATATTGAAGTAATGTTTTCACAAAGACTCAGTAACATCAAAAGTTCAAAATATGATTCAAAACAAGACAAAGACATATGAGCATGATGGAGAAGACGAAAAGACGTTGGAGATTGGCAGAAAGAGACAACATCATATCATCATTAAACAAGAACAAAGAAACAAAGATTATAAAGACGTCAGAAGCCCAAGAAGCAAAGAAGACGTCGAGCAACATTGATGATCAAGACTTAGGGGGAGATTGTTAGGAACATGTTTTATATAATTTCAAGTCTTGTTCATTTTGATTTAATGTTGTACGATTAGGACTATATTGTTTGTATTTTTGGACCGGTTCAATAGTAGTCCTTGGACCGGTCATGTTATTTAGTTTATACTTATCTCATGTAAGGGAATATTCCTAAGAATTATTCCCCTCCCAATGCCTATAAATAGAAGGCATGGGAGTCATTCATTGTGTTGGTTTTTCATGTTATGTGCGTAAGCTATGTCCGAGTAACATTTGATTAATTGAAAGCCGACCATTCTTCTTCTCATCTTATTCTCTTCTCATCTCTCGTAATCTTATTAGCTTATTTCTATTCATACGTAGCTTATTCTAGTGTAGTAGATCGAGTACTTATTAGTATTATCGAGTGTGTGTTTGAGATTTAGTCGTGACCTACATTATAGTTGATGGTGATTACAAACCTATTAGTAATAATATTTCGGGTGGTCGGGATGAAGGAGCTTCTCTTACTCGTCACAGTGATGAGCAAAAGAAACTAATTGCCAAAAATAATGAAGCCAAAATGATGCTTTATAATGCCTTACCTAAGAAAGAATATGAAAGAGTTTTTATGTGTAAAACGGCTAAGGATATTTGGCAATCTCTTATTATCACACATCAAGGGAACTCACAAGTAAAAGATAACAAAATTGATCTTCTTGTCCAACAATACGAACAATTTGTTATCTCTGAAGATGAGACCATTGATAGTGCATTTGCTAAATTCAATACTATTATTACATCACTTAAAGCACTTGATGAATCTTTTTCTAGTAAGAATTTTGTCAGGAAATTTCTAAGAGCACTCCATCCGAAATGGAGAGCAAAGGTGACAGCTATTGAAGAATCTAAAGATCTCTCAAGCATGACACTGGATGAGCTCATAGGAAACCTTAAAGTTCACGAAATGATTATGGAAAAAGACTCGGAAATTGTCAAAGGCAAAAGGGAGAAGATTAAGTCTATTGCCTTGAAAGCCAAAGTCGAGTCAAGTGATGATGATGAGTCTTGTTCAAATAGTGATGATAAAGAGTATGCCATGGCCATGAGGGATTTCAAGAAATTCTTCAGAAGACGAGGAAAGTTTGTAAAACCACCTCGTGATGAAAAGAAATCCTCTCGGAAAGATCGTGACGATAAGAAAGGTAAGGTTGATAGGAAATGCTATAGGTGTGGTGACTCCAGTCACTTAATAGGAGAATGTCCAAAGCCTCCAAAGACCAAGTCTCAAAGAGCCTTCGTTAGTGGAGCTTGGAGCGATAGTGAAGGAGATGATGATGATGAGCCTAAGAACAACGAAATGGCACTTATGGCTAATGACACAGAAGAGGTACATTCTGATTCATACTCCTCTATAGATGACGAAACCTTAGAAATAGAATATAACAAACTGTGTGACATTACTTTAAAAATCATAAACAAAAACAAGTTTTTGAAAACAAAGACAACACTTTTAGAAAATGAAGTATTGTGGCTTAAAGAAAAAGCAATACGAATTGAAAAAGGTAAAGATAGTAAAGAAATATGTGTGTCTTGTCAAGAACTAAAACTTGAATTAGAAACCTTAAGAACCACACAGGAAGATTTGATCAAACAAAATTCAAAGTTTAAAAGGTTTGATAAAAACATAAGTTGTGCAGATGAAATAATGAAAATGCAAAAACTACCTCATGATAAAACAGGACTAGGCTTTATGAAACTAGGAACCTTAAGTGAGTATAAGGAACAGACTGTGAATAAAACTGATTCAACCAAGTTGGACACTCACGGATCTGACGGATCCAAAAATTTGGATCCGCCAAGTGTATCCAAAGGATCCGCGGGTACTCAAGTTGAACAGAAGGTTCACAAAGTCGACCGTTCCGAATTTGTTAAAGTTACTAAGAAACCTAACAGTAGTATAACCAATAATAAACATAAACCAGCAGTATCTTTAGGAAGAGGACAAGCTAGAAATGAATATAGAGTTAAAACAGATCAACAGAGACCTCAAATGAGTTTTCCCAAACACCCCTTTCCAAAGAGTATAGTTAATCCACAACATACTTATCAAAATAATTGGAACCAAAACTTGCCTAGAAACTTTCATGGTCCTAGCTATATGTCATGGAACAATGGTCCACCATTTACATACATAAACCATGATAATGTCATGTTTAACCCAAACGGACCCATGAGATATTGGGGACCAAATGCTTGAGTCTTTTATGAACTTAGGTATGCTTGAAAGTTGATCTTGAACCTGATGAGTGGATCAAAGATAGTGGGTGCTCAAGACACATGACGGGAAACAAAAATCTTTTCTCAACCTATCAAGTGTATGACGGAGGTAATGTCACATTCGGTAGCAAGCTTAAAAGTAAAATCATCGGAAAAGGTACAATCTCTCATGACTCTCTATCTATTGATGATGTTGCTCATGTAGATAATTTAGGATTTAATTTACTTAGTATAAGTCAATTATGCCGCAAAAAGTATAACATCCTTTTCAGTGAAAATGGAAGTAAAATACTTAAAGATGGCATAACCGTAGGAAAAGGTGTTTTAAAGAATAATGTCTATGTTATGAAATTAGATAAAACACCTAAAGATAAGTTATGTCTTACCTCCTTGGACGAAAACTCAACTCTATGGCATCGACGCTTAGGTCATGCTAATATGAGGCTTATTCAATCTTTGTCATCCAAAGAACTCGTTAGGAACCTACCCAAGTTGAAATATGACCAACACTTTTGTGATGCTTGCAAAATTGGGAAACAAGTACATAATAGCCATAAGGCTAAAAACATGGTATCTACATCTAGATGCCTAGAATTATTACATATGGATTTGTTTGGCCCGTCGGCTATACAAAGTTATGGAGGAAATTTTTACACTTTAGTCATAGTAGATGATTACTCTAGATATACATGGACAAAGTTTTTGAAAACTAAAAATGAGGCATTCGACAAATTTGAAATTCTAAGCAAGAAAATTCAAAATAAAATAGGAAGTAATATAGTATCTATTAGAACTGACCATGGTCGAGAATTTGACAATGAAATTCAATTTGGAAATTTTTGTGATAATAATGGAATAACTCATAATTTCTCGGCTCCTCGTACACCTCAATCTAATGGTGTAGTAGAACGTAAAAATAGAACAATTCAAGAAATGAGTAGAACTATGTTAAATGAACAAAACATACCACAAAAGTTTTGGTGTTACACTGTAGATACTTCTACCTATATCCTAAATAGAGTTTTAATTAGACAATTTTTAAATAAAACTCCTTATGAAATTTATCGAGGCAAAAAGCCTACATTAGGATATTTTAGAGTTTTTGGAAGCAAGTGCTTCATTTTAAACACAAAAGATTATCTCACTAAGTTCGACCCAAAGTCGTATGAAGGTGTATTTCTTGGGTATTCACAAAACAGTAAAGCATACATTGTATTAAACAAGGAAACATCAAGAGTCGAGGAATCGTTGAACGTAACATTCAACGAAAGTCCACCTCCCTCTAAGACATCACCTTTGGTAGATGATGACTTAGTTGAAAGTCAAATGGTTAATGATATAGAAAACATTGAAAATGACAATGAACCCGTAAAAGGAGAAATAGTCAATATTAAAGAAACTAAAATTCATCCATTAGAAAACGTCATAGGAAAACTTAATGAAAGAACATTAAGATCCAAAGCTCAAAATGAAAGTAATTATTTTTGTTTTATTTCAACCATTGAACCTAAAAATATAGACGAGGCAATAAAAGATGAATCTTGGGTAATTGCTATGCAGGAAGAACTTAATCAATTTATTAGAAATGATGTTTGGACTTTGGTACCTCCACCTAAAAACCAAACCATAATAGGCACCAAATGGGTCTTTAGAAATAAAATGGATGAAAAGGGTATTATATCTAGAAATAAAGCTAGGCTAGTAGCTCAAGCTTACAATCAACAAGAAGGTATAGATTACGATGAAACCTTTGCACCAGTAGCTAGACTTGAGTCTATTAGGATATTACTTGCATATGCATGTGCACATGATTTTAAGTTATTTCAAATGGATGTCAAAAGTGCTTTCTTAAATGGTCTTATAAATGAAGAAGTATATGTTGCACAACCTCCCGGCTTTGCCGACTTTGAAAAACCAAATTATGTTTTCAAACTTAAGAAAGCTTTATATGGACTTAAGCAAGCACCAAAAGCTTGGTATGATCGACTTAAGACTTTCCTAGTTGACCATAAGTATACCATGGGCCTAGTAGACAATACTCTCTTCACCAAGAAAAAGGGATCACATATTATCATAGTCCAAATATATGTGGATGACATTATATTCGGTTCAACTTG
The DNA here is from genome assembly GCA_021014915.2 of Artemisia tridentata subsp. tridentata. NCBI lineage: Eukaryota > Viridiplantae > Streptophyta > Magnoliopsida > Asterales > Asteraceae > Artemisia > Artemisia tridentata. The sequence goes on from CP139507.1 coordinate 367,927,157, forward strand.
TCAAGAGTTATGCGACGATTTCTCAAAAATCATGCATGACGAGTTTGAAATGAGTATGATGGGGGAACTAAACTTTTTCTTAGGTCTCCAAATTAAACAATTAGAAGATGGGATATTCTTCAACCAATCAAAGTATATCAAAGATATGCTTAAGAAGTTTGGTCTTGAAGACTCAAAACCCATGAGAACACCCATGTCCTCCGAAACCAAACTTACTAAGGATGAAGAAAATGAATCCGTAGATAGCACTAAATATAGAGGAATGATTGGTAGTTTACTCTATCTTACGGCTAGTAGGCCTGACATTATGTTTAGTGTTTGTCTATGTGCACATTTTCAAGAAGATCCAAAAACTTCCCATCTTGAAGCCGTTAAAAGAATATTTAGGTACATCAAAGGTACTACACACTTAGGATTATGGTATCCCAAAGGAACGGGTGTAGAAACCATAGTGTATACTGACTCAGATCACGCAAGTGATTATGTTGATAGGAAAAGTACTAGCGGTATTTGTACTTTTGTAGGATATTGTCTAACATCATGGTTCGCTAAGAAACAAACTGCCCTCGCAATCTCAACAACAGAGGCAGAGTATGTGTCTGCAGGAAAGGCGTGTCAACAAGCACTGTGGATGAAACAAGCTCTCGTCGACTATGGAATTGAACTTAACAACATTCCCATTCTTTGCGACAACAAAGGTGCTATCGATCTAAGCAAAAATCCAGTCCAACACGCTAGAACCAAACATATTGAAATACGCCATCACTTCCTTCGCGACAATGTACAGAAGGGAATCATCTCAATTGAGAAAGTTTCCTCAGAGGACAACATTGCCGATATTCTCACTAAACCACTTAAACGAGAACCTTTCAATTATCTTAGACTTGGATTAGGATTAATGGAACCTAGTGATTAGGAGAAACATTAGTGTAAACTTTAGTTTAGCCACACACGACACCAAACCAAAACATGTGTTCTGATCCGCGGATCCAATCGACAACAAAGACGGATCCTTTGTTTGGGATCCGCCGGATCCGTCGCATGCTGTGATCAGTTTATTATTAAATAAACAAGAACAGCTACTATTCATTCCTCACTCCAAAACATATCACCTTACTACATCCGACACACACTTAATCTCCATCACATTTTAGACCATTTTCTTCCACAAATTTGTGCTTCTAACATCACTGTAAGTATTCTTATCATATTTATACTCCTGATCTGCGTCTAGGATTTCCATTTCATGCACAAAACCAAAACTTGGGGTATATGCATAATTCTTGAAAAATCATGAAGCATATTTATTGCATTATACTTAAAAACATGTTTTTCTTAGTTAGGAATTGCATCTCATAGCACATTGTCTTAATTTAACAAAAACCCCATGAAAATTTTTCACTAAAATCTTCTAACGACTAGGTAAAATGATTTTTTCTTACATTGTTCATACAAATGCAAAAACGTTATCTTTTAGACTTCACTTGCATAATGTCTCTTGAATGCTAAAGGGAATACATAACTAATATGTATTTTCGGGTACATTCAACCGTAGCTACATTGAAATAGGAGCGTTTGGGTTATCTCTCATTTGTAAACAAAACTTGCATAAACTAATTTTTCTTGCATAAAAAGGAGTCGAGATAACCGCACCTCCACATTGTCCCCATGTAGGCACACACTAGGAATTTTACACTTCCTTTGATCATTTTAACTAAAACTATGTAACTTTTTGTACTTAGGAAAATCATGCCTCCCGCAACCAACTACGATCACAAGAAAACCGTTAGCTACTTACCCAAAGTCCACAAAACCAAAGGTATAACCAATGCCCAAATCGAAATTTTCAAAGCCTTAGAGAAAAAGTATGTCCATGAGGGTAGAGCCGTAGATTCATCATTCTATGAAGGAACTCAACTTAGGGAACAATTAGCCGTAATTCGATTTGATTCTCTTTTAGACATAGATGAACCAATCATTCCTAGGTTCATACTTGAGTTCTATGCTAGTGTAGGTCTTAGTTCGAGTGATGAGGGGTACTTAAGTCTTCATTTTACTCTAAATGGAAATCTTGTCAACATCCCTCTTGATCAATTTGGTGAGGTCTTAGGAATTCCAAGTCAAGGGACATGTATTTACTCGGACAAATGGTCCTTAACAATCTTAGACTCCAATCTCGATAGGACGGCACCATATGCCACTCCTCTCGAATTAAAAGAAGTGATTAGGGAACATCTCTTCATTCCTAAGAACAACCCCACAAGAATGTTTCGTGGTCGTGAAGTTGCTAGAGATCCATTTGCAATGGAGCTTAATGAACTCAAACCCGAGTTCAAGAAGATGGAGGATGTATTAAGGGCAAATGTGATGTGCACCATAGGAAACCGTGATCATATCAATGCTTGTTTATGTCACATGATGTACAACATCTCTACTCATCAACCCTTCAATCTTGCTTATTATGTTGCCAAAAGAATGTGTGACATTCCGGTTCAAAGCAAGATTGCAATGCCTTATGGTATGCTCTTAACCCGACTTTATAGAGCCTTTGCACCCGCTCGTCCAAACCATCTAGGCTTTGTTCCGGAGTACAACGAAATTAAACATACCTTCGTTCCTTTGAGCGACTTTAGGGTTAGTGTTGATAAGGGCAAACGTCCTCGTGTACCAACATCATCCTCATCATCTTCAGTGAGTGAAGATGATGGTATGCCAAATTCTAGGATTCCTCCACCCGAGTACTTAAGCCATCTTCCTCCAATTCAACATGAATCCGCTGAGTATCGAAACATCAAAGGAATGGTGAAGAATCTGGGTCGTTGGATGATGAAATTACACAAGGGGATGAAGAAGTTGAAGAAGAAGCTGAGTTGATGGAGTGTTTGATTTTAAACAATGTTGGATATTGTGTTGTTAAACTTCTATGTGTCTAGAATTTATCTGATAATACTTGTTGTGTATGTGTAATAACTAACACTTGCAGGTGGATAACCATCATGGTTATCAATTTTCCGGGTTATAGCCAGTGTTTGGCATAACACCCAAAACGGTAAGTTTCTAAGTACGGATTAAACTATGTGCAATCATGTGTTAATGTAATCATATTTAGTTGTTTTGCTATACATATTAGATGCTAAATAAGGTCTAGGTGAATTTTCGGGTTTTCGTCGAAAAACGAAAAATATGACATATGTTCTGTTTAGTTTTTAAGTTTTAGGCATACGGATCCGGCGGATCCCAAAACAGGGTTCCGCCAAGGCTTATCGTTGGATCCGCCATCCTGCGGATTTGGCGGATAGCTAAAAATGGTTCCGCATTTGCAACCATTTGGATCCGCAGGTTTCCCAGTAAAATTACAAAACTTTTTCGACTTATCTCGATTCTTAAATCTTAAATGTCTAGTATCACTTAGGATTCATTCACTGATCACAATTCCTCTTAGAATCATTTAGGAATTCTTAGAAACTTAGGAACAAAATTTCCCACCAAAATTTAAATTTTTAAATTTTAGGTGTGAGTTACCAAACAGATACAAAGAAGGAACCCTTTTTAGGGATCCGTCAAATCCGTGGAAATATCAAATCATCAGACTTTCCACTATCTTCTTGTATTAACTGCAAATCCACAACATATTACTCAACCAAAGCTCAATGGATTGACTTCCTTGATATGACCTGCACAAATTTTTGTTCCAAATCATTAGTAACCAACATTCTCTATTGGATTCACATCAAATCCAAACACACAGACTCACAAACCTTCTGTCTATAAATTAGCACTTTAGGATCATCCCTTCACACAACAACCATTTCCTCTCCTGTACATCTTAGCTATCATACTTCACCATGACTAAGTCAAACAACTCTTCCACATCTAGACCTTCAAGAACAACATCCCGCATTAGTGTTAAACCCTGTTGTTTTATCAACTTAGCAAACTCCTCATCTGAAGAAAATTCTCCTCTCAATATATCATCACCCATTGCTAGTGAAAATTTCCTTACACTCTCCACCCCAACACCATCAAATGTTGTTATACAAACACCACCACCAACCATTACTCCAATAGCCTCTACTCCACCACCGGCTCCATCACAGCCTGTTAGATCACCATCACCACCAAAATCACCCAAACTCCAACCCTTGGAATTATTTAGGACTCCTCCTACATCACCACATCTTGATGACTTAGAAGAACTTTCACCAAAATTACCCAATCTTCCACCCATGACCTTTGAAGGTCAACAACCAATGCTTTTTCACCCGGTTTACCCGGATATCCATGGCCCTTTATACCATGATGCACAATCATCCCAACCTCAACAACAACCTCTATCACCCACATCCACTCTAGTTGCCATTGACGAGGCAATGTGGATGAATGTGCCTCAAACCCAAGAAGAGATTAGTGAAGAGCTCAACCGTCTCTACACTCTCTCGGGTATGGTTGACCATCGCCTTCATGAAGCAATGGACATTCAAAACATCCTTATGAACTCCCTCCTAACACCACAACAACCATCAAACAACAACAACAACCAACCACCATCACCACCACCACCACAAAACTTGAAGCCTAATCTTCCTCCCGGCTTCTCAAGTCATGATTGCGCAAAACTGTGAGAGAACGGCTCACTTGGCCCAAAGGACCAACATTTTGGTCCATGAGCTTCAAAATGATATGAGGTTCATCTTGAACCATGTTCTCGAGCGTCTCAATGCAATCTCTCATCCGCCTCAATAAAAGTGTTGTTAGGAACCTTCTAGGATGATGTTGTAGTTGTCTTTATTTAGGATTTATTTTGTAATGTAACATCATATCATATTTGTGACTTTTGTCACATAATTTTCAATTAATGAATGTGATGTTTTTATGCTTATGAGTGATCAACATATTGCATATTATCATTATCATTGTGAACTAACATTCTTATATAGCATATATTATACCTTGCTTATGATTACCCTAGGTACATATAATGATCAGACACTTAATTTGACTTTTAAAAGTCAAAACTTATTGAAAGGCTTGTTTAGGAGAATACTTCACAAGCATTCTACTTCTTAATTGAAGTCATTCATTACTAACACTTCACTTGCAGCATATCATACCCTTCATAGTATACGTTGGTACTCGAGTAGTGAGGAGTATACATCAAGGGGGAGCATCTCATAAGCATTTCATATACTAACCGTTTGTTTTGTAGATTCATGCATTATTTCCTTGATTACTCCATCTAGGGGGAGTATAAAACAAGGGGGAGCTTTAAAGTTCTCAAAATCGCATTCCGCTACGCTACTCTTTTTGTTTCGACAAAAAGGGGGAGAAAGGAACTAAGTTTGCATCAACTGTGATTCATCACAGTACATACATTTTTTACAAAACTTTTCTTTAATAAACAAACTTAATATATATTTTTAAGAACTCATGCTATATTTATTCTCTTGCTCAAAAATATACCTTATGTTTTGTCATCAACAAAAAGGGGGAGATTGTTAATACAAATAGCGTCTCAAAAACGTTATTTATATTCTTTAATCTTTCATTAGTTTTGTTAATGACAAATATAATGAATATCTTTTAGCAAATAATAAATACTAGCTTAAGTCTCTTAAGTACACATTTTACACTTCACATATTAACTAAGAATTACAAGTTTAGTAACTTGTTTCCTTAAAAGGAAACTTTAATTCTAAAACCATTCCATGACATCATTGCATGCATCACATAGAAGATCTTTGATATATCTTGGTTAAATTTGCAAGATACATAGTTGACATTTGAAGATCTTGGATGATTTGGTAAGATACAACTAAGATATGGTAAGAGACAACTATACCTTAGCTGTCATGTCCTACGGATCCAAATCACATAAGGGACGGATCCCTTGTGAGGGATCCGTGGGATCCGTGAGCTGAAGATCAGCTTGCCTATAAATAGGAAGCTGATCATTTGGCTCTCTCATCACTCATATAGCTTTAACACACATATTCATTCAGTACATATCTTACTAACATCATTCATAGTTGCATTTCACTTTGATATTTCATTTTGTAGAAAGGAGATCAAGCATTCAAGGATCTACAGAACCGTAATCCTTTAGTTGCATTACTGTGTGATATTGTAGTTTGTTTCACACATCATATCTATCATTTGTAATCAGTGAGTGTGGTTAGTGCTTTAGTCCTTAAAGCACAAGGAGTGTAGGGAGTAGTTGTACCCGTGTAAAGAACTCGACATCTAGCTTAGTGTCGGTAAAGTAAATAGGCGACGTCAGGTTGGTTCTACCTTGTGAAAGAACCCGGTGTTTAGCTTAGTACCGGAAAAGGAAGTAAGCGACGTGTAAAGGTTTTCTCCGCCTGGAAAAGGAGTTTGTTTCTTAGTGAAAGATAAACTCTCGAGTAGGAAACTCGGGGAGTGGAGTAGGGCAAGGAAGAGAGTCCTTGTAGCCGAACCACTATAAACAACAGTGTCGTGTGGTTTGATCTTTCCTCTCTTTATCTTTTGTTTATATTGTGTGATTATTTATTTGTGATTGTTTCCTTTGAAATTAACATATAGTAACAAAGCAAAGAAAACTTTAAAACGGTAAAAACTATTCAACCCCCCTTCTAGTTTTCCACAGAGATGTTTAAAGAATGAGCCGAGATGATATCATGAGATGTTTAACGAATGAGCCGAGATGATATGGTTGTACATGAGATGTTTAACGAATGAGCCGAGATGATATGGTTGTACACGAGATGTTTAACGAATGAGCCGAGATGATATAGTTGTACACGAGATGTTTAACGAATGATCCGAGATGATATGGTTGTACACGAGATGTTTAACGAATGAGCCGAGATGATATGGTTGTACACGAGATGTTTAACGAATGAGCCGAGATGATATGGTTGTACATGAGATGTTTAACGAATGAGCCGAGATGATATGGTTGTACATGAGATGTTTAACGAATGAGCCGAGATGATATGGTTGTACACGAGATGTTTAACGTCTATTCTACCTCCATTCTTGGACAAATTTATGATGTGTTTCAGAGTTGTAAAAATGAGAAGTTACCTGTACAAGGCTGATCTCTCATAAATGTACTGTTGTGTTAACCTCTTTTGGCGGGGACATATCCCCGCCAAAAAATGTAAACCTTATCCTCTTTAATATCCAAAAAATCTTACCCAAAATCTACATAAAATCCAAAAACTCTTATCCACAACAGCAAATAAATGATAAACTCTCTCTCTCATTTGCAGACCCAATCTCTATCTTATATTCCCTCCCTCTTTCTCACAACAGCAACAACATCACCTCCTTCATCCCCCATCACCACCTGATAACACCAAACCTCTTATCTTCACACCAATTTCAAAATCTGAGATGCAGCGATATAATCCTTTTATGTGTAATTGTGGAGCAGGAAATATAAAAAAAAGAAAATCACATCAACCAGATACATTTGGATGGGAATATTATGCATGTCCTCTTTCGAAGGTGAACAATTATACATTTCTTATTTATGTAAATATACAATCATATAATTACATTATTTATGTGACAGCCAAGAGAAAAAGATCATGGATGTGGATATTGTATGTGGAAGAGTGAATTTGATGAGCAGTTACGAGTAACCTCTTCTGCTTCAACATCTCACGGTTCTGGATCTGCACCAACAGGGTGCTCAAACTGTAATGAAAAAGATCTTAGGATAAACATGCTAGAGGCACAAAAGCAGGTGCTAGAGACAAGAGTAAGGATGCTGGAGGCAAGACTTGAAATGACAACGAATCCCGACGACCTCGACCACGCATGTCAGTCGGCTGCAATACTCCGTGAGCTGTTAGGTGACATGGACAATCTTCATATGTAATGTTGTTGTTGTTGTTGTTGTTTGTGTTGTTGTTGTTTAATAAAATGTTGTTGTTGTTGCAACCATGACCATTTTGGTTAAAAGAAGCTGGTTAACAGCAGCCTACAAGGGCCGTTTGGTTTATGCTGTCCAAACAGGGCCGTTTGGTTTATGCTGTTTGGTTAACAGCAGCCCACAAGGGCCGTTTGGTTTATGCTATCCAAACATGGGTGTTTGGTTTATGCTGTTTGGTTAACAGCAGCCCACAAGGGCCGTTTGGTTTATGCTATCCAAACAGGGGTGTTTGGGATTGCTTATTTCTGCACCAAAAGGGTGTTTGGGTTTATGAGCTTATTTGAAGGAACAATATCACAATTAACAAACACGAAGGCAAACATTTTATTTAAAACACGCAAGAGTTCTCAACCACATACATTTCATACAGACTCAAACGAAAAAACTTGACAAGCAAACGAAACAGATCAAACAAAACAACTCGACAACCAACGAAACAACACACGACATATACCGCTTTGCTGCCACTTCCCGCTTTGCTAGAACTTGCACGAAAGTATTAACAAGCATCGCCCATTCATTCTTTTTTGCTGCTACTTCCCGCTTCGCTAGAACTTGCACCATCTTTTCCCTTCCTTGCTTTCCTTTGCTTGATATGTTCAAACGTATCTTCGAGATTTGTTACCCTATTTCCCAGATCATCAAGTTTGGTGTCCAACGTGCTTTCAGCTTCATCATCAGCAACAGCCTCCAAATACTCTCTGTAGTACGGCTTTTTCCTCAGCCATTCCAGAATCCGGTCTCTCATCCACGGTGCACAGTTCTTATAAGAACCATATTCATCATAAATTTCGTAGCCATATTCATTAAGAACTTCATTAAAGAGGAGCATCGACGATAAAACCTTTGACCACTCCTCTTCCGGCGTGTAACCATCTATTGTTATGTGTGTTTTGTGGGAATTAGTGATTTGGTTATTTGTGTTTTGCCGATTTGAGGATGATCGGTTTGGCGGGAAAAATTGGCGCCAGCACTTTTGGCGGGGACATGTCCCCGCCAAAAGCCAGAAAATATTGGCGGGATAAAGTGAGCTTTTAGGAGGGAAAATGCTTAATACTTTCGGCGGGGATAGGTCCCCGCTAAAAACCCAGAACTGTGCATCTTTACTTTCTGCGGGGACATGTCCCCGTCGAAAGTGGGAGCGGAAAAAAAATGCGGGAACAATTAAGCGTTCTAAGTTTGGTCAAACTTTGTCAAATATGGGAAACACTTTCGGCGGGGACATGTCCCCGCAGAAAAGTTGCGTTGAAAATTTAGTAAACGGTCAGCGAGACTTTGTGCCAGCTCAGCATAGTTTTTATCTTTTAGCGACTTTCGGCGGGGACAGCGGCGTCCCCGCCGAAACTCTCCTCGCCCGTCCTCTCTTTTGTTGTAGTGTTACAATATCCCTACCCTCATTTTATGCCATGCATAAAGCATATTTTCTTCTTTTAACACAAATTTATTCACCCGATTATTGAGAATTAGAACCTTAAACTCCAAGTTGATGGCCACGTTGTAACAACTAATAACAAAAGGACATGTGACATAGTGGAAGCTTATGTTTGTTGCAGTGTTAGACGTCACCTGGTTGTCAGCTTTTCATTTAATATTGTAAACCATGACGTGAACTCCTTCACTTGCGCCGTTAATAGGTTTCTTATCTCGTGATCATCTTCCATTCTAAATATTTGTCAATATTTTAAACATGTTCACACCTAAAATTAATTATCGACAAGTACAAATACTTTTATAAGGGGAAATACTAGGGGAACACCTCCTACATGTAGGACCCCTTCTATTTTTAGTCAAACGTACAACTCGATAAAACAGACAGTACAAGCGACGACAGCACCTAATGATTGAAACATCCCCGGGTGTTAGGCTATCATGTCCCTTTATAAGGAGGAAAAAACAAAACATGACGGTCATGATCGCCGGTGCCATTCCAACTTTAAAATAATTGTACCGTGACAAAGATAACTAGCAGACAAATATGTGTCTAAGCTCTCAATTAACCCTTTGCATAGATCACTTGTAATGAAAACGAAAATATTAAAGTAAACGGAGTTTAATAAACAAGCGTGCGAATAAATCATGAAATAAATGTATAAAGCGAGTAATGGATGTGTGAAATTTGAAAGTAAGATATTTTATAAAGACATGACGATGCTTGATCACTAACTCATCTCGTTGTTGTTCATTAAATAACTCTATTATTTATGCATATTTTTAAAATAAAAGAACTTAAAATATGGATGACCAATTCATTGCTTTGTTACAACGTAAAAATAAAAGATATTGAAAGGCGAAGGCCAATGGAGCCCCAAAAACATGTCATGCATGTGTATGTTTGCATGTTTTGCACTCATTGTTACATGTTTCCCTTTCTAGTGTTAAAATTAACTATAAAAACGATATGATGACCAGGAAAACATAGAACGTACGAGTAGCTAATAATAAATGTCCATATGAGGGTCTATACGTCGACGTTGTTGTAGTATATTCTTTTAGCTAGCTGCCGATGATCAACTTAAAGCAAAAAGCACATTCTATTGACTCGATATATTCAAGTTTGAAAACCAATATGAAGCCGAATATATGTAAGTTACGAGCTAGCTCTAGCTAATTGCAAGAGTATTAGACTACGTATACTTGCATCTTTCTTATTTAAATGATTAATTTATCTTTGTACTGTTAATCAAAATCAAACTCAGAAATTTTGACATTTTACAACTTAAACGTCACATGCATGCACGTAAACTTGTAGCCCACGTGGACTGCACATGTTATGTTATAAGTTGACTCTAAATGAAGCCGTGTTTAATTAAGGGAGTTTTTTAGACAACTAATACACCATAAACATGCAAGTCACTATAAATAGACACAACCATGTATGTAGGCTGTTGTTCATGTTCTACTTCTTTCACCCCTAAGAGCATCAACAAATATACATTGCTCAAATGATGGTATTGCTAAACATTTATTCCGAACTTTTGTTGTTCTAGCCCCATTGTTACATCAAATTGATCATATTTATGAATTGAATGGCAATTTTTGTTGTGTAACATGTTAGAGCACAACTTTTTTATTTAATTTTGAGGTATTTTCGTTGATTAATGAGAAAATTTATGTGTTTCAGCAAATGATCGTGATTTCGTTTAAGCCAAAGTGTGGGAAATGTCGAACGAAAGCAATGATGGTAGCTGCCAAAGCATTAGGTAAAACAAGTATCTACTTCTTTAGCTTTATTATCTTTTCTCAACCTTTTCGTTTGATCTTCTCTATAAAACCATGTTTCTAGCTAGTATGATGTGAATCGAGAAGAAACTAGTTATATGATATCTTGATAATACTTATGGATGTAACATTGTAATCACTTTCAAGAAATAGGCAAATTAATTAACATGTTCTATTAAGTACTTCATTTATTGAAAACATGCGCAACTTACTTGAATACGCGTGTAGGTGTGACTTCAGTGGAGCTACAAGGGGAAAACAAGAACCACTTGGTGGTGATCGGGGATGGGGTTGATGCTGCTGCATTGACAAGCTCGGTTAGGAAGAAAGTCAAGCATGCGGCACTAGAACTGGTTAAACAGTTGTAACTTCTTTGAAAACAATGATCCAAATTAATTGTCTAAACTGCTAAATGGATTGCAGAATCAAAGATTGTGTTGTTTAATTTAATTTCACTACATTATGTAAAACATTGTAAATCTTGGTTAATTCTCTTTTAACATATGCTAAACCTTAACAAGACACTTGTGAATAATTTTTCACGATATGTATACCTTAGGATTTATCAGTTTATCAACCAAATAATATATTCACCAATTCCCCATATACTAAACCACTGAAACATCATGTAAAACAAGTTTGTTAGGATTTATAAAGTGATGTTCATATTCGTTGTAATAATTTTAGTGAAAGTGTCGTTGTGTAATTTAGTTAATATAGTCAATGGACTTAGATTAAATCTTTTAGATTAAATGTTATGTTTAATAGTCCATGTAAAAGCCCAAGTTTAATCCAAGCCCACCCAAGCTAGAAAAACTATAAATAGCACCTTCCACTTCATTTGGAAGGTTGGTGCTTTAAAGTTGTATTAAGGAGATTAGTGTGTGAAATAAAACTTCCTCTCTCTAGTTTCTCTCACTAGAATTTCATATCCACTCTTCTCTCTTTAATCTTTAGTCATTCATTATGTGTATGATAGGATAGATACTAGGGATAACAAGTGGTATCAATAGCCAAATCATAGATCTAGGAATTTTTTTTTGGGCAGTACTGTTCATCCTTATCGAGTTTCTGGAAGTTTTACCGAATTTGGTAATCTTTCGAGTTTCTCGTGCATTATCAAGTTTGTACCTTTCGACTTTGTAGTTACCGAGTTTGTGGCTATCGAGTTTGGGGTTATCGAATTTGTGGTTATCGAGTTTGGTCTGTCGAGTTTCTAATATTATCGAGTTTCTTGAAAGTTATCGAGTTTCACGAAAGTTGTCGAGTTTCTAATATTATCGAGTTTCTCGAAAGTTATTGAGTTTCTCGAAAGTTGTCGAGTTTCTAATATTATCGAGTTTCTCGAAAGTTGTCGAGTTTCTAAGATTATCGACTTTCTCAAGATTATCGACTTTCTCACCTTCTTCCGAGTTTGTGAAAGTTATCGAGTTTCTCAACAACCTTTTGACTTTGTGAAGTTGTCGAGTTTCTAGTTATCGAGATTGTGAAGATTGTTGAGTTTCTAAGTTATCGAGTTTCTTGATCTTACCGAGTTTGTGAAGTTATCGAGTTTCTTGATATTACCGAGTTTGTGAAGTTATCAAGTTTCTTGAAGTCATCAAGTTTCTTTTAAGCTACCGAGTTTGGACAAGTTATCGAGTTTCTAACCAAGGTTTTGAGTTTGTGACAGATTACCTAGTTTGTGACTAAGCTACCGAGTTTCTTGACAGTGACTACGCTACTGAGTTTCTTGACAGTAAGGATTAAAAAAAAAAAAAAAAAAGTTTTTTGGCGGGAAAATTTGAGTAAAATTTAATTTTTACGAGTGACTTAGCGGTCAATTTTTACGCTGAATTCAAATTTTGGTATAACGGTGAAAATTTTGGCCCAAAATTCAAATTTTTAGGTCAAAATTCGAATTTTTACGGTGAAATTTGGCGTCAAAATCTTTAAAACTCAAAATTTTCTAATAACCTTAGAAGTGCATTTTATGGTGTATTTCAAATTCTGGTAGAGAAATTTTTCACATTCACTTTTTGGAGGGAAATCAGAAATCACCATTAGAAAACTCGGGAAAGGACTAAACTTCAACAAACATAACTTTTGAACCGTAACCAACCCACTCCTATTTCTTTGAACCGATCCAACATCATCTTTATCATACAACTTCATCAATGACGACTCAGCAAGACATCCATGCAGCCGGTGCTGAAAACCGTCCTCCTATGCTTGAAAAAGGTGGATATCTTCAACGGACAAGCCGTATGCTTCGCTATATCAAAACCAAACCTGAAGGACAAGGTAAACTCCTGATCAACTCCATTCAAAATGGACCATTCAAGCCTCGTCAGATTCAAGACCCTGGAAATCCAAATGACACACCTCCTACTCTACCATTCCTTCGTCTACAAACAGAAGATGATTACACAGCAGGGGATTGGAAGCAAATTGCAGCTGATGACTTGGCAATGCATTTAATTCAACTTGGTTTACCACGAGAGATCTTTGCTGCTATTGACAGTTGTGAAACTGCTTATGATATATGGGAACGAGTTCGAAGGCTTTGTCATGGCACAGAAATCGAGCAACAAGATGTTGAAAACAAGCTGCTAACTGAATGGGAAAAGTTCACATCCACTCCAGCGGAACCCATTGAATCTTACTACACCAGGTTTTGCACATTAATGAACGAGCTCATCAGAAACAAGTTGGAACCAAAACAAATTTTTCAAAACATTAAGTTCATCAACAATCTACCAGAAGAATGGGGATGATTTGTCACGATTGTTAACCAAACAAAGAACCTTCACGAGGTGAACTATGATCAGCTCTATGACTTTCTAAAGCAAAACCAGGCAGAGGCGAATGAAGTTAGGAAGGAAAAACTAGCAAAGCAACATGATCCTCTTGCATTACTTGCTCAATCACCAACACCTGCAACAGTGACTACTCAACCATCTTCATCTTCCACTCAGAACTTCATGCAACAACAATACGTTCCACAAACTGCTGTCATACTACAACAACCATTCTACCCACAACAACAACAAGTCATTCCACAACAACATTACCCACAATATCCAGAACCAGAATTCAATGACAATGATGAGTCCACTGCTGCTTTGACTCAAGAATTTGCTTACCTAACTAAGGCATTTCAAGGACGTTTCTCTACACCCACCACCAACAACCAAAGGATTTCATCGAACACTCGCAACAGGGAGATTGCTCAGCCGAGTTTCAACATGGGTCAACAAGGACAAATGGTTGGAGGTTATGGGAATCAGTAGGGATATGCTCCTAGATATCAGATGGGTAATCAGAATGCGGGATAGTATGTTGGAAATCAAATGGTTCAGTATGTTGGGAATCAGATGGGTCAAGTTGTTGGAAATCAAAGGGGGCAGAATGTTGGTAATCAGTTTGGGAATGTTGCTCTAGTTGCTGGGAATATGAATCAGGGTAATCTGTTAAAGTGTTTCAACTGTCAGGGAGTCGGTCATATGGCAAGGACCTGTCCCACCAAGCCGAAAAAGAAAGATCCAGCTTATCTGCAGAAAGCATTGCTGTTGGCACAGAAGGAAATGGTTGGGTTACAGTTGAGTGCAGAAGAGAATGATTTTATGGCTCTTATGGATGATATGGAAGACCTTGAGGACATCGACGCAAACTGCATTTTCATGGCAAATCTTCAGGAGGCTAAGTATGACACCGATTCTGAAGCACCTCCTGCTTATGATGTCAATGCGGTTTCTGAGGTACCACCATATGCTACATGTAACAATAATGAAATATTTGATATGTCACCTCAGAATGAACAGCATCCTGTGACTCCTGCACCCACTTACGATACATACATGGACAAGCCAAGTTGTTGCAATATTAATTTGGCAACTCCAGATATGGATCCTAATGGAGGCTTCGAGTCACAGCATACTAAAAATGATGAGAAAACACTTGCGTTATTTGAATCATTATTGCAAAATTGTAGTAATGAAATTGAAAAGGTCAAAAAGGTAAATTGCGATGTTAAGGCCGCGAATGAAAAATTGACCGCTGAGCTTGAGAGATATAAGGTGAATGAAAAAGTTTTTGAAATTAATACAACAAGACGGTCAGAATTAGAAGATGGTTACAAAAACTCCGTTTTAAGAGAAAAACAACTGCAAATTAAGTTTGACACCCTTGATGTTAACTTAAACAAGAAAATTAGATCCTTAAACACGTAAGTTTCAGATTTGCAAAACCAACTTTCTAAACAAAAATCAACTTGTTCTGATCTTGAAAAAGAAAAGAAAGAGTTGAAAGCAAGTTTTTCAAAACGTGAAAATGAGCTTCTTGATGAAATCATTGAGAAACAAGAAACAATCAAAAAGTTGGAAGATTTGCTTGTCAAAATGGGTCATTCTGCACAAACAATTCATATGCTAATAAAAGATCCAAACCCGCTTTTGCACACAATGAAGAAAATGGCTATCGGTTAAGAAAACCCTTATATACTCAAGAAAGCTCAGAAAGAACAGAACGTGTTGTATAATGGTAATTTGATATATGCTAAACATGATCCTCCCGAAGTTCGGGATTCTGATGAAACGATTGAGCTTGCCGAAGAGAGTAGAATCAAAATGAGACAAATGAACCCAGAAATCAAACCAATTGATTATAATAAGCTTAACATACTTTTTGGTGTAAATTTTGTTAAACAACAACAACCAACAAAGGTTTTCAAACGACCAGTTGCTTCAACAAAACCAAAACTTGTTTCCAAAAATCTTTCAAATCTGGTACAAATGTCCTCTAGCAACCCTTTTAACACAAGTGAAGCTAGACGATATTTGGATGATCTGAAAGATAAAGTGTTAATACAAATATCGTCCTAAAAACGTTATTTATATTTTACGATCTTTGCTTAATTTTGTTAATGACAATTACAAAGTTTATCTTTAAGCAAAGCATAAATATAAGATTAAGTCTTTTACATTTATAGTGATAAGTCTTTTAAAACACATTTACACATTACAAGATTACTAGGAATAACATTATATACATTTACATTTTTATTTCTTAAATTAGAAATATTTAGGATGACATCATGGCATGCATCATGAACATATCTTAGAAAGATTTTTGAGATATCTTGTATAGATCTTCAAGCTAAAGAGTTGACATTTGAAGATATGGAAAGATTGTGCAAAATATGGAAAGATTTGAGAATCTCTTAGCTGTCCTGCACTGGCGGATCCAAACCCATACAAGGGCGGATCCAATTTTAGGGATCCGCCAAATCCGCCAACTGTTTTATCAGTTTGCCTATAAATAGCAAGCTGATCATTCTGGCACATTCATCACTTACATAGCATAAATTATACATACATTCATTTATACATTACTAACCCATATCATTCATCATTCTTAGTGATCTTCCTTTTTGTAGCAAAAGAGATCAAGCATCAACAAGCTTCAACATACTGTTGCAAGTCTTGTAAAGTAGAAACTGTGTGATTAGTTAGAGTTTACACATCATTGTTATACCTTTCATTCAGTAAAGTCCGGTTAGTGTTTTAGTCCTCAAAACACATAGAGTAAACGGGAGTAGTTGTACCCTTGTAAAGAACTCAACATTTAGCTTAGTGTCGGTAATTGTATAAGCGACGTCAGGTTGGTTCTTCCTTGAAGTAGAACCCGGTGTTTAGCTTAGTACCGGATAAAGTGTAAGCGACGTGTATAAAGGTTTTCTCCGCCGAGAAGGGAGTTTGTTTCTTAGTGAAGATAAACTCTCGAGTTAGAGGCTCGAGGAGTGGAGTAAGGCAAGGAAGAGAGTCCTTGTAGCCGAACCACTATAAATCTCCGTGTTGTGGTTTGGTTGTTCCTATCCTTACTTAATTTACTTATATTGTTTGTTTGTGAGTATTTATTTTGAAATCACGTTAAGTCACAAAGCGAATTAACTTTAAAACGGTAAAAACTATTCAACCCCCCTTCTAGTTTTCCACAATTGGCATCAGAGATACGTTACTCAAGATTTTCAAAATATATTGTATTTTAAAACTTGAAACGATCAATGGATTTTGAAAACTTTAAAGAAGGGCAATCTATGCAAAGACCACCACTATTTGAACCAAATTGTTTCATATACTGGAAAAACCGCTTTGAGACATATGTGAAGTCAAAGGACATAGATCTATGGTATATTATAGTAGAAGGTGATTATAAGCCTATATCAAATGTATTAGGTGGTCGGGATGAAGGTACTTCTCTTACTCGTCACAGTGATGAGCAAAAGAAGTTAATTGCCAAAAATAATGAAGCCAAAATGATGCTTTATAATACCTTACCTAAGAAAGAATATGAAAGAGTTTTTATGTGTAAAACGGCTAAGGATATTTGGCAATCATTGATTATCACTCATCAAGGGATCTCACAAGTCAAAGATAACAAAATTGATCTTCTTGTTCAACAATATGAACAATTTGTTATCTCTGAAGATGAGACCATTGATAGTGCTTTTGCTAGGTTTAATACTATAATTACTTCTCTTAAAGCACTTGATGAATCTTTTTCTAGCAAGAACTTTGTCAGGAAATTTCTTAGAGCACTTCATCCGAAGTGGAGAGCAAAGGTGACGGCTATTGAAGAATCCAAGGATCTTTCAAGCATGACACTGGACGAGCTCATAGGAAATCTCAAAGTTCACGAGATTGTGATGGAAAAGGACTCGGAAATTGTTAAAGGCAAAAAGGAGAAAATGAAGTCCATTGCCTTGAAAGCTAGGGTAGAATCGAGTGATGACGAAGAGTCTTGTTCTAGTAGCGAAGACAAAGAATATGCCATGGCCGTAAGAGATTTCAAGAAGTTCTTTAGGAGACGAGGAAAGTTCGTAGGACCACCTCGTGAAGAAAAGAAATCCTTCTGGAAAGACTGTGATGATAGGAAAGGAAAGATAAATAGGAAGTGTTTTAGGTGCGGGGATTCTAGTCACTTAATAGGAGAATGTCCAAAGCCTCCAAAGAACAATTCTCAAAAAGCACTTGTTAGTGGAGCTTGGAGTGACAGTGAAAGTGATGACGACGAGCTTAAGAACAACGAAGTTGCTCTCATGGCTAATGACACAAAAGAGGTACATTCTGACTCGTCACACTCCTTTATTGATGATGATACATTAGATATAGAATATAACAAACTGTGTGAAATCACCCTAAAAATCATAAGCAAAAATAAGTTCTTAAAAACCAAAAAGGAATTTTTATAAAATGAAATTCATTGGTTAAAAGAGAAAGCCATAAAATTAGAAAAAGGTAAAGACATTAAAGAAACATGTGTTTTATGTCAGGAACTAAAACTTGAAATAGAAACACTAAAGTCCACACAGGAAAATCTCATCAAACAAAACTCCAAGTTCAAAAGGTTTGATAAACACATAAGTTGTGCTGATGACATAATGAGATTACAAAAAATACCTCTTGGTAGTTTCAAACCAGATTTTATGAAAAATGGAAACTTAAGTGACTTTCAGAATCACACGGTAAAAGTAAAAGAAACTGTTCCAACTGAGTCAGACACCCATGGATCCGACGGATCCAAAATTTTGGATCCGCCAGGTATACCCAAGGGATCCGCAGGTACTGTTGATGAACAGAAAGGTCGTAATTCGGATCGTACTGAATTCGTTAAGGTCACTAGAAAACCTAGCACTAGTACAACTGTTAACAAACAAAAACCATTAGTCTCTATAGGAAAAGGTCAAGTTAGAAATGAGTATAGAGTTAAAACGGTTCAACAGACACCTAAAACTAGTTTTCCAAAACACCCCTTTCCAAATAGTAACTTTAACTCACAACATCATTATCAAAATAATTGGAACCAAAACATGTCTAGAAACTTTCAAGGTCCCAACTTCATGCCATGGAACACGTGTCCACCATTTCCATACATGAACCATGATAATGTTATTTTTAACCCAAACGGACCCATGAGATATTAGGGACCAAACGCTTGAGTTTTTCTTGAACTTAGGTATGCTTAAAAGTTGAGTTAGAACCAGATGAGTGGATTAAAGATAGTGGGTGTTCAAGACACATGACGGGAAACAAAAGCCTTTTCTCATCCTACCAAGTGTACGACGGAGGTAATGTCACATTCGGTAGCAAGCTTAAAAGTAAAATCATCGGAAAATGTACAATCTCTCATGACTCTCTCACTATTGATGATGTTGCTCATGTAGATAATTTAGGATTTAACTTGCTTAGTATTAGTCAATTATGCTGCAAAAAGTATAATGTCCTTTTCAGTAAAAATGGAAGTAAAATACTAAAAGATGGCATAACCGTAGGAACGTTTACGTTATGAAATTAGACAAAACACCTAAAGACAAACTTTGTCTCACTTCTTTGGACGATAACTCAACTCTATGGCATCGACGCTTAGGTCATGCCAATATGAGGTTAATTCAATCCTTATCATCTAAGGAACTCGTTAGGAACCTGCCCAAGTTGAAATATGACCAACACTTTTGTGATGCCTGCAAAATAGGAAAACAAGTTCATAATAGCCATAAGGCTAAAAAACATGGTGTCTACATCTAGGTGTCTAGAATTGTTACATATGGATTTGTTTGGTCCATCCGCTATACAAAGTTACGGGGGAAATGTCTATACTTTGGTAATAGTAGATGATTACTCTAGGTATACATGGACTAAGTTTTTGAAAACTAAAAACGAAGCTTTTGATAAATTTGAAATCTTAAGTAAGAAAATTCAAAATCAAATAGGAAGTGACATGGTGTCAATAAGAACTGACCATGGTCGTGAATTTGACAACGAAATCCAATTCGGAGCTTTTTATGATGCCAATGGCATAACACATAATTTCTCAGCTCCTCGAACTCCTCAATCTAACGGTGTAGTAGAACGCAAAAATAGGACAATTCAAGAAATGAGTAGAACCATGTTAAATGAACAAAACATACCTCAAAAGTTTTGGTGTCACGTTGTAGATACATCCACATATATCCTAAATCGAGTTTTAAATAGACCATTCTTGAAAAAGACTCCATATGAGTTATACAGAGGCAAAAAGCATACTTTAGGATATTTTAGAGTGTTTGGAAGCAAGTGCTTCATTATAAACACAAAGGATTATCTCACCAAGTTCGACCCAAAGTCATATGAAGGTGTATTTCTAGGATATTCACAAACTAGTAAAGCATATATAGTTTTGAACAAAGAAACCTCAAGAGTCGAGGAATAATTGAACGTAACATTTGATAAAAGTCCACCTCCCTCTAAAACATCCCCTTTGGTAGATGATGACTTAGTTGAAAGTCAAATGGTTGAAAACCAAGAAAACATTGAAAGTGACAAAGAAGATGAACCGGTAAAAAGAGAAATAGTTAATATCAGAGAAACCAAAAGTCATCCATTAGAAAAGGTCATAGGAAAAATCAATGAAAGAACATTAAGGTCTAAAGCTCAAAACGAAAGTAATTTCTTTTGTTTTGTTTCAACAATTGAACCTAAAAATGTTAATGAAGCCATAAAAGATGAATCTTGGGTCATTGCGATGCAAGAGGAATTAAATCAATTTGTTAGGAATGATGTTTGGACATTAGTCCCTCAACCTAAAAATCAAACCATAATAGGTACAAAATGGGTTTTTAGAAACAAAATGGATGAAAATGGCGTAGTATCTAGAAACAAAGTTAGGCTAGTAGCACAAGGCTACAATCAACAAGAAGGTATAGATTACGATGAAACATTTGCACTCGTCGCTAGACTTGAGTCAATTAGGACACTACTTGCATATGCATGTGCACATGACTTTAAACTATTTCAAATAGATGTCAAAAGTGCATTTCTTAATGGTTTTATAAATGAGGAAGTGTATGTAGCACAACCTCCCGGCTTTGCCGATTTTGAAAAACCAAATCATGTCTACAAACTTAAGAAAGCTTTATACGGACTTAAGAAAGCACCAAAAGCTTGGTATGATCGACTTAAGACTTTTCTAGTTGACCATAAGTATACCATGGGCCTAGTAGACAATACTCTTTTCACCAAAAAAAAAGGGATCACATATTATCATAGTCCAGATATATGTGGATGACATTATATTCGGTTCAACTTGTCAAGAGTTATGCAATGAATTCTCAAAAATCATGCATGATGAGTTTGAAATGAGTATGATGGGGGAACTAAACTTTTTCTTAGGTCTCCAAATTAAACAATTAGAAGATGGGATATTCTTCAACCAATCTAAGTATATCAAGGATATGCTTAAGAAATTTGGTCTTTAAGATTCCAAACCCATGAAAACACCAATGTCTTCCGAAACCAAACTCACCAAGGATGACGAAAGTGAATTCGTAGATAGCACTAAATATAGACGGATGAATGGTAGTTTACTTTACCCAACGGCTAGTAGACCGGACATTATGTTTAGTGTTTGTCTATGTGCACGCTTTCAAGAAGATCCTAAAATATCCCATCTTGAAGCCATTAAACGAATCTTTAGATACATAAAAGGCACTACACATTTAGGATTATGGTATCCCAAAGGAACGGGAATAGAAACCATAGTGTATGCCGACTCAGACCATGCCGATGATTATGTTGATAGAAAAAGTACAAGCGGTATTTTTACTTTTGTAGTACATTGTCTCACCTCATGGTTTGCTAAGAAACAAACAGCCCTCGCAATATCAACAAATGAAGCAGAATACGTGTCAGCAGGAAAAGCTTGCCAACAAGCACTGTGGATGAAACAAGCTCTCGTCGACTATGAAATTGAACTCAACGACATTCTCATTCTTTGCGACAACAAAGGAGCTACCGATCTCAGCAAAAATTCAGTTCAACACGCTAGAACCAAATACATAGAAATACGACACCACTTCCTACGCGACAATGTTCAGAAGGGAAACATCTCAATCGAAAGTATCCTCAGAGGACAACATTGCCGACATTCTCACAAAACCCCTTAAGAGAGAACCTTTCAACTTTCTTAGACTTGGTTTAGGATTAATGGAACCTAGTGAGTAGATGAAACCGTAGCTTGAACCTCAGATTAGCCAAACACGACAAAAACCAAAACCTGAGTTTTGACCTGCGGATCCAAACGACAACAAGGGCGGAACCCTTGTTTTGGATCCGCCAGATCCGTGGCTCACTAAGTCAATTTTTAGTTTATTAAAACAAACACCCTTCACTGTACATCACATTCCCCAAAAACATACATACCACTGAAATTCGATCCCTATTACACAAAATTCAAAAATTAGGTCATACTCCAACACCAATCTGTGCTTAAATCATCTCTGTAAGTATCCTAATCTGAGTCTAGGATTTCTATTTCTTGCACAAAAATTAAAACTTAGGGTTTATACATATTTTTAGGAAAATCATGAAACTTACTTACTCAATTGCATTACAAACTATGTTTTCCTTAGTTAGGAATTGCATCTTGTTGTACATTATCATAACCTATCTGTAACACCCCAAAATCTGGTTTAGCGGAAGCATACATGTCATTGGGGTGCTACTCAATTGGTATCACAACCCAGAGTATAAAGAACAGTTTTAACTCAACCGTTTAAATTAAATTTCATATTCAAAAATTATTTGTTTACTACATTTTAAAATAGTGTGAAAATATAAGCCCATAAAAGATTTTAAGTGGTCCTAATTATATCAGAGTCTTCTATGACCATGCCGTGCCCTGCCAAAAGTCTTTGCCACTAAATCATTACATTAAACCTGAAAATACATGCTAAAAAGTGTCAACACTAGGTTGGTGAGTTCATAGGTTTGATTAAAACAGATTATGTTACACATAATATCATACAGTTTAGTATTAAAATCATGTACACACATAAAGCATTCAAGTAAATCACTCCTATACATATCTGACCAGTACCCCAGGTTTATGTATTCAAATAGGGCATCCAAGTAGACCAGTACCCCTGGTCTATGTATATATCAGCACGCTCGCCATGACCAGTACACCTGGTAATGTGACCGTTTCGCCCGGTCAATGTGCCCGGTACGCCCGGCACTGTTCAGTACGCCTGATCTGTGAACATGTCAAGTATAAAGTATTCAAGTAAACCACTCTTATACGTATCTGACCAGTACCCCTGGTCTATGTATATATCATGTATTCAAATAGGCCATTCAAGTAAACAGTCTAGTATATAACATCAAACACATGTCAAGTAAAACAATCAATTCCAGATTTCATATACCAATTAAACAGTCATTGAATTTAGTTTAAAACAAGCATGTATTCTCCCCCAAAACAGTATTAAAACAAGTAAAAAGTAGGGGCCATGAACTCACCTTGGCTTTCAGCAATGCACAAATATCACAACAGTCACAACTGGCATCAAGGGCAAAACAGGGAAAAATGGGCACAATGGTGTCGGATCGGCACAACCACTCGGACGGACGCGAGGGGAGGCAAGCTGCCACTGTGGTGGTGGCGCGTCTTCAAGCCGGAATCCGGTCGGAACTTGAGGCGGCTGGAAATTTTAGAAAAGGAGAAGGGTTTGGTGGAGTGATGGGTATGAGTTAGGAGGTTTGGGTGTGTGTCTCCATCTTCTGCAACGATCCAATTAAAAGAAGTAAAGAAGGTAGCTTTTACCACAACTTTCTTGGTGGGTTTCTTTTGAAGTAACCATCTCAGTAACTCTCACTATCAAATGGGGAAAACTTATAAAGTCTCGTGACTTATTTTTGGGGAAGAGGGGCGGCAGAAAAATATGGTGACTTCTCCATGGTGTCTTCGAGGTTTCAGAGGTAAGAGAGGAAGGAGAAAGAAAAAAAATAAGAAGAAGATAAGAAAATAAAATGGGCGGTTGGTGTTATTCTTAAGTAGGGTAGGGTGGATTGTTTTTATTAATAGCCCGTGTACCCCGTGTCCCGTTGAGTTAAATTCTAAATGTGGCCTCTCGTTTTGTAAAAATTACAAAAATATGTTTTTGGCAACGTTTTTATAAAAGTGGTTTAAAAACAAAGTCATTTACTCCGGAAATTATAAATTTAATCGTTACCAAAAAAAAAATAATTCTGAAATAACTAAATATGTTTAAAAAAAATGTCCAATTAAATTGTCATGTAAAAATAATTAAATTTTTATTATTGAAACAATGTTTGGAAATTTACGGGTGGTTACAGTCTACCCTCCTTAACGAGAAATTTGTCCCGGATTTCAGTTTATGTTATCCTATAGGTTTGGTGTCTGGGAAGGAATGTGGGTACTCATAACAGGTTTGGGTCTTACTAGGCTGTTTAAGGGTTTTCTCTTTGTTGGCGGGAGGGAAACTAGGTGGTCTGCTATCGGTTTTCTCCTTTTTGTGATTTGGTGGGTTATATTATGGTCAGACGGCAGCAACAGGAATTTCATGGTCAGACGTCAGCAACGGGAATTTCATGGTCAGACGTCAGCAACAGGAATTTCATATAAATGGTGAAGTACAGTGGTGCCGGTATATTATGGTTTGTGAGGTGTTGTGATGCCAATGTGTTGTGAGTGAATGTGAATGCTTATGTTATGCAATGATTATGTACACATATAAAGTTTTGAGTCCTTCAACAATCAATTAGCAATTAATCTGGGCTTGGTGGGTGTCGGGTGATACTCAATGGTCGGGATATGTATCGAAAGTTCTAGTGTGTGGTTGTCTCTCACGATGACTATTCCCATCAAGGCATGATCCTTCCTGAACTAAACATAGGTGATCAGGCTATGCTTAATTGAGGATTGATGATGCGATGCCGGGTTTAATCGTCATGTTATTTGGCTTTTATTTGTTTGGGATCACAACAAGTTATCACAGGTGTACAAATAAGTGAACAGGTCTCAAAAGTGATGAAGATAGGAAAAAGGGTCATAATATTTTGATCTCAAAAGTTAAGGAATTTCATTACGGAGGGGTTCGTACAAAACAACATCTCAAAAGAAATACAAATACTCAGAGAATCTAGACGTAGGTCTTTCTTTGTGAGGTTAAGCTAAACCGTAAGTTTAAGCCCAGTAACAACTTGTTTTCAGCTTAATCTCACAACTCATCAAACAAGAACTGTCATTAGATTAAGCTAAGCACAAGTTGGAACTAAACTTAAACTACGTAACAACTTGAATCTAACTTTACTTCACAACTCAAGAACTAGGAAACTCTCTTCTTAAGCATTGTCACCAGTGGTGTTGTCATCGAGGTCCTGGCGAGCTTCTCCTCCTTCTATCGCGTATGTGTTTTCACGAGTTCTTCCTTCATTCTGGTTCCTCAGCTCTGGGCATTCACTCTTGAAGTGCCCTATCACTCCACACTCATAGCAGGTTATTGAGAGGTTCGGGTCCATCACGAGGGTGGGAGCCTTGCAATCCCTAGCTTTGTGTCCGATCTTTAGGCAGTTCCCACACTGAGTGGGGCAAGGTCCATTGTGGTGGAATCGGCAATTGTTGCATTTGGGTAATTTTCCAGAATAAACTTTCTTCTCCCCAGCAGTATAGACCTTGGCGATCCTTTGTCGCTTGTTCCGGTTGTCGTTGTCTCCAGAGTGATCATTCCATTTTCTTTTGTCATCTACCATCCCCTCGGTGGTATCCTCAATGACTTGGTCCATTAGCTTGTTAGCTACTTCCATAGTCTCTTGGAGGTCAGTAGCTTTGAAAGTAGTGACATTACCCTTGATGGATGGGGGTAATCCTCCAACGCATTTCTCTAGTAAACGTGCTTCGGTTTGAACCATCTCGGGGCACAGTAAGGCCAATTCTTGAAAGCGTTGGTTGTATGCAGCAATGTCGGTGCCCCGTACCTTAAGGTTCCAAAACTCCACCTCCAACTTTTTAACTTCTTTGCGGGGGCAGTACTTGTTGAGCACCATTTCCTTGAATTTTTCCCATGGCATTACGTACGCGGCATCAATGCCGGCAGACTTTAGATAGTTGTTCCACCAGGTTAGAGCGGCATCTATGAAGGTAAACGATGCATACTAAACTCAGTCTTCGTCCGCACATCTGCATATTCGAAACACAGTCTCCAGCCTTTCCATCCATCTGACCAAAACAACCGCTCCCTCGGTTCCTCCAAAGCCTCCAGTCATGGTCTTTCGGAACTCCTGGTAGGTGCAGCCGAGGTTGTTTTCGTTTGTAGGTCTTGAGGTTCCGACATCCATAGTCGAGTTGTTTGCATTTGCTGCAGTCACTGCTGCCATCACGCGGTTTAAACACTTGATCCAGCATAGCTTGACTTATACTAGGCGGGTTTTCCTCATCCCTGGTTGGAAGTGTGGTAGCAGCGGGTCGTCTACATGTAGTCTTGGTTGTCTTTCTTGTAGGAGCCATTGGTCTACATCATAAAAGATAACGGCGAATAAAAATTTCAAATAAAAAGGACGGTATCGCACGAGGGTAAAATCGTCACAGGTAGGATACGCGAGCAAAGTCGGGAAGAGACACCATTGAGCAGATAATCATAGTCGTCATGTGGCTGCGGAGGATAGGTCTTCTTTCCAAATGACACGTCCATTCAAAATAGCGGCGGAAGAATGAGATCAAGATGCATGTTTTAAGGTGATAGGTTGAGGTTGTGATCAAATGAATTGGTTAATTTGTGGATGATGATGAATTTGGTGTTTCAAAGGAATTTGGTAATTGTGTTGGGGAAGGTTGTGACAATTATGGTATGCATATATAAGTATGTATATAAATCATCAAACAGTAGAACATATCATAAGTAAAACAGTAACTTAAGGCAACAGGCTTGGCA
Source organism: Artemisia tridentata subsp. tridentata (assembly GCA_021014915.2). Lineage (NCBI taxonomy): Eukaryota > Viridiplantae > Streptophyta > Magnoliopsida > Asterales > Asteraceae > Artemisia > Artemisia tridentata. Next base: position 367,954,042 of record CP139507.1, read on the forward strand.
GGCAGGCATGTGTCAGTCATAGAATTTTGTTTTTGTAAAAAGTGGTTATAGTCTAGGTTTTAAAAATACCCAGTTCTCTATAACCTAGGCTCTGATGCCAATCTGTAACACCCCCAAAATCTGGTTTAGCGGAAGCATACATGTCATTGGGGTGCTACTCAATTGGTATCACAACACAGAGTATAAAGAACGGTTTTAACTCAACCGTTTAAATTAAATTTCATATTCAAAAATGATTTGTTTACAACATTTTAAAATAGTGTGAAAATATAAGCCCATAAAAGATTTTAAGTGGTCCCAATTATATCAGAGTCTTCTATGACCATGCCATGCCCTGCCAAAAGTCTTCGCCACTAAATCATCACATTAAACCTGAAAATACATGCTAAAAAGTGTCAACACTAGGTTGGTGAGTTCATAGGTTTGATTAAAACAGATTATGTTACACAGAATATCATACAGTTTAGTATTAAAGTCATGTACACACATAAAGCATTCAAGTAAATCACTCCTATACATATCTGACCAGTAGCCCTGGTCTATGTATTCAAATAGGGCATCTAAGTAAACAGTCTTATACATATCTGACCAGTACCCCTGGTCTATGTATATATCAGTACGCTCGCCATGACCAGTACGCCTGGTAATGTGACCGTTTTACCCGGTCAATGTGCCCGGTATGCCCGGCACTGTTCAGTACGCCTGATCTATGAACATGTCAAGTATAATGTATTCAAGTAAACCACTCTTATACGTATCTGACCAGTACCCCTGGTCTATGTATATATCATGTATTCAAATAGGCCATTCAAGTAAACAGTCTAGTATATAACATCAAACACATGTCAAGTAAAACAATCAATTCCAGATTTCATATACCAATTAAACAGTCATTGAATTTAGTTTAAAACAAGCATGTATTCTCCCCCAAAACAGTATTAAAACAAGTAAAAAGTAGGGGCCATGAACTCACCTTGGCTTTCAGCAATGCACAAATATCACAACAGTCACAACTGGCATCAAGGGCAAAACAGGGAAAAATGGGCACAATGGTGTCAGATCGGCACAACCACATGGACGGACGCGAGGGGAGGCAAGCTGCCACTGTGGTGGTGGCGCGTCTTCAAGCCGGAATCCGGTCAGAACTTGAGGCGGCTGGAAATTTTAGAAAAGGAGAAGGGTTTGGTGGAGTGATGGGTATGAGTTAGGAGGTTTGGGTGTGTGTCTCCATCTTCTGCAACGATCCAATTAAAAGAAGTAAAGAAGGTAGCTTTTACCACAACTTTCTTGGTGGGTTTCTTGTGAAGTAACCATCTCAGTAACTCTCACTATCAAATGGGGAAAACTTATAAAGTCTCGTGACTTATTTTTGGGGAAGAGGGGCGGCAGAAAAAGATGGTGACTTCTCCATGGTGTCTTCGAGGTTTCAGAGGAAAGAGAGGAAGGAGAAAGAAAAAAAAATAAGAAGATAAGAAAATAAAATGGGCGGTTGGTGTTATTCTTAAGTAGGGTAGGGTGGATTGTTTTTATTAATAGCCCGTGTACCCCGTGTCCCGTTAAGTTAAATTCTAAATGTGGTCTCTCGTTTTGTAAAAATTACAAAAATATGTTTCTGGCAACGTTTTTATAAAAGTGGTTTAAAAACAAAGTCATTTACTCCGGAAATTATAAATTTAATCGTTACCAAAAAAAAATCTGAAATAACAAAATATGTTTTAAAAAAATGTCCAATTAAATTGTCATGTAAAAATAATTAAATTTTTATTATTGAAACAATGTTTGAAAATTTACGGATGGTTACAGTCTACCTTCCTTAACGCGAAATCTGTCCTGGATATCAGTTTATGTTATCCTATAGGTTTGGTGTCTGGGAAGGGATGTGGGTACTCATAACAGGTTTGGGTCTTACTAGGTTGTTTAAGGGTTTTCTCTTTGTTGGCGGGAGGGAAACTAGTTGGTCTGATATCGGTTTTCTCCTTTTTGTGATTTGGTGGGTTATATTATGGTCAGACGGCAGCAACAATAATTTCATGGTCAGACGTCAGCAACAGGAATTTCATGGTCAGACGTCAGCAACAGGAATTTCATATAAATGGCGAAGTACAGTGGTGCCGGTATATTTTGGTTTATGAGGTGTTGTGATGCCAGTGTGTTGTGTGTGAATGTGAATGCTTATGTTATGCAATGATTATGTACACATATAAAGTTTTGAGACCTTCAACAATCAATTATCAATTAATCTGGGCTTGGTGGGTGTCGGGTGAAACTCAATGGTCGGGATATGTATCGAAAGTTCTAGTGTGTGGTTGTCTCTCACGATGACTATTCCCATCAAGGCATGATCCTTCCTGAACTAAACATAGGCGATCAGGCTATGCTTTATTGAGGATTGATGATGCGATGCCGGGTTTAATCATCATGTTATTTGGCTTTTATTTGTTTGGGATCACAACAAGTTATCACAGGTGTACAAATAAGTGAACAGGTCTCAAAAGTGATGAAGATAGGAAAAAGGGTCATAATATCTTGATCTCAAAAGTTAAGGAATTTCATTACGGAGGGGTTAGTACTAAACAACATCTCAAAAGAAATACAAATACTAAGAGAATCTAGGCGTAGGTATTTCTTTGTGAGGTTAAGCTAAACCGTAAGTTTAAGCCCAGTAACAACTTGTTTTCAGCTTAATCTCACAACTCATCAAACAAGAACTGTCATGAGATTAAGCTAAGCACAAGTTGGAACTAAACTTAAACTACGTAACAACTTGAATCTAACTTAACTTCACAACTCAAGAACTAGGAAACTCTCTTCTTAAGCATTGTCATCACCGGTGTCGTCGTTGAGGTCCTGGCGAGCTTCTCCTCCTTCTATCGCGTATGTGTTTTCACGAGTTCTTCCTTCATTCTGGTTCCTCAGCTCTGGGCATTCACTCTTGAAGTGCCCTATCACTCCACACTCATAGCAGGTTATTGAGAGGTTCGGGTCCATCACGAGGGTGGGAGCCTTGCAATCCCTAGCTTTGTGTCTGATCTTTAGGCAGTTCCCACACTGAGCGGGGCAAGGTCCGTTGTGGTGGAATCGGCACTTGTTGCATTTGGGTAATTTTCCAGCATAACCTTTCTTCTCTCCAGCAGTATAGACCTTGGCGATCCTTTGTCGCTTGTTCCGGTTGTCGATGTCTCCGGAGTGATCATTCCATTTTCTTTTGTCATCTACCATCCCCTCGGCGGTATCCTCAATGACTTGGTCCATTAGTTTGTTAGCCACTTCCATAGTCTCATGGAGGTCAGTAGCTTTGAAAGTAGTGACATTACCCTTGATGGATGGGGGTAATCCTCCAACGCATTTCTCTAGTAAACGTGCTTCGGTTTGAACCATCTCGGGGCACAGTAAGGCCAATTCTTGAAAGCATTGGTTGTATGCAGCAATGTCGGTGCCCTGTACCTTAAGGTTCCAAAACTCCACCTCCAACTTTTTAACTTCGTTGCGGGGGCAGTACTTCTTGAGCACCATTTCCTTGAATTTTGCCCATGGCATTATGTACACGGCATCAATTCCGGCAGACTTTAGATAGTTGTTCCACCAGGTTAGAGCGGCGTCTATGAAGGTGAACGATGCATACTTAACTCAGTCTTCGTCCGCACATCTGCATATTCGAAACACAGTCTCCAGCCTTTCCATCCATCTGACCAAAACAACCGCTCCCTCGGTTCCTCCAAAGCCTCCAGTCATGGTCTTTCGGAACTCCTGGTAGGTGCAGCCGCGGTTGTTGTCGTTTGTAGGTCTTGAGGTTCCGACATCCATAGTCGAGTTGTTTGCATTTGCTGTAGTCACTGCTGCCATCACGCGGTTAAACACTTGATCCAGCATAGCTTGACTTATACTAGGCGGGTTTTCCTCATCCCTGGTTGGAAGTGTGGTAGCAGCGGGTCGTCTACATGTAGTCTTGGTTGTCTTTCTTGTAGGAGCCATTGGTCTACATCATAAAAGATAACGGCGAATAAAAATTTCAAATAAAAAGGACGGTATCGCACGAGGGTAAAATCGTCACAGGTAGGATACGCGAGCAAAGTCGGGAAGAGACACCATTGAGCAGATAATCATAGTCGTCATGTGGCTGCGGAGGATAGGTCTTCCTTCCAAATGACACGTCCATTCAAAATAGCGGCGGAAGAATGAGATCAAGATACATGTTTTAAGGTGATAGGTTGAGGTTGTGATCAAATGAATTGGTTAATTTGTGGATGATGATGAATTTGGTGTTTCAAAGGAATTTGGTAATTGTGTTGGGGAAGGTTGTGACAATTATGGTATGCATATATAAGTATGTATATAAATCATCAAACAATAGAACATATCATAAGTAAAACAGTAACTTAAGGCAACAGGCTTGGCAGGCAGGCATGTGTCAGTCATAGAATTTTGTTTTTGTAAAAAGTGGTTATAGTCTAGGTTTTAAAAATACCCAGTTCTCTATAACCTAGGCTCTGATGCCAATCTATAACACCCCCAAAATCTGGTTTAGCGGAAGCATACATGTCATTGGGGTGCTACTCAATTGGTATCACAACACAGAGTATAAAGAACGGTTTTAACTCAACCATTTAAATTAAATTTCATATTCAAAAATGATTTGTTTACAACATTTCAAAATAGTGTGAAAATATAAGCCCATAAAAGATTTTAAGTGGTCCCAATTATATCAGAGTCTTTCTATGACCATGTCGTGCCCTGCCAAAAGTCTTCGCCACTAAATCATCACATTAAACCTGAAAATACATGCTAAAAATTGTCAACACTAGGTTGGTGAGTTCATAGGTTTGATTAAAACAGATTATGTTACACAGAATATCATACAGTTTAGTATTAAAGTCATGTACACACATAAAGCATTCAAGTAAATCACTCCTATACATATCTGACCAGTACCCCTGGTCTATGTATTCAAATAGGGCATCCAAGTAAACAGTCTTATACATATCTGACCAGTACCCCTGGTCTATGTATATATCAGTACGCTCGCCATGACCAGTACGCCTGGTAATATGACCGTTTTTCCCGGTCAATGTGCCCGGTACGCCCGGCACTGTTCAGTACGCCAGATCTATGAACATGTCAAGTATAAAGTATTCAAGTAAACCATGCTTATACGTATCTGACCAGTACCCCTGGTCTATGTATATATCATGTATTCAAATAGGGCATTCAAGTAAACAGTCTAGCATATAACACCAATCACATTTCAAGTAAAACAATCAAGTCTAGATTTCATGTACCAAATAAACAGTCATTGAATTTAGTTTAAAGCAAGCATGTATTCTCCCCCAAAACAGTATTAAAACAAGTAAAAAGTAAGGACCATGAACTCACCTTGGCTTTCAGCAATGCACAAATATCACAACAGTCACAACTGGCATCAAGGGCAAAACTGGGAAAAATGGGCACAATGTTGTCGGATCGGCACAACCACTCGGACGGACGCGAGCAGAGCCAAGCTGCCACTGTGGTGGTGGCGCGTCTTCAAGCCGGAATCCGGTCGGAACTTGAGGCGGCTGGAAATTTTAGAAAAGGAGAAGGGTTTGGTGGAGTGATGGGTGTGAGTTAGGAGGTTTGGATGTGTGTCTCCATCTTCTGCAACGATCCAATTAAAAGAAGTAAAGAAGGTAGCTTTTACCACAACTTTCTTGGTGGGTTTCTTGTGAAGTAACCATCTCAGTAACTCTCACTATCAAATGGGGAAAACTTATAAAGTCTCGTGACTTATTTTTGGGGAAGAGGGGCAGCAGAAAAAGATGGTGACTTCTCCATGGTGTCTTCGAGGTTTCAGAGGAAAGAGAGGAAGGAGAAAGAAAAAAAATAATAAGAAGATAAGAAAATAAAATGGGCGGTTGGTGTTATTCCTAAGTAGGGTAGGTTAGATTGTTTTTATTAATAGCCCGTGTACCCCGTGTCCCATTGAGTTAAATTCTAAATGTGGTCTCTCGTTTTGTAAAAATTACAAAAATATGTTTCTGGCAACGTTTTTATAAAAGTGGTTTAAAAACAAAGTCATTTACTCCGGAAATTCTAAATTTAATCGTTACCAAAACAAAAATTCTGAAATAACTAAATCTGTTTTAAAAAAAATGTCCAATTAAATTGTCATGTAAAAATAATTAAATTTTTATTATTAAAACAATGTTTGGAAATTTACGGGTGGTTACACTATCAAAAACCCCGTGAGAATTTCTTATCAAAATCTTCTCACGACTAGGAAAAATGACTTTTGGACATTGTTCATACAAATACAAAAACGTTATGTTTAAACATCACTTGCATAATGTCTCTTGAATGCTAAAGAAAATACATAACTAATATGTATTTTCGAGTACATTCAATCGAAGCTACATTAAAGTAGGAGCGTTTGGGTTATCTCTCGTTTTATCATAAAACTTGCATAAACAAAATTTTCGTGCATCAAAAGGAGTCGAGATAACCGTACCTCCACATTGTCCCCATGTAGGCACACACTAGAAATTAATATACATATTTTCGATAATTTTAACTAAATTATGAAAATTTTGTGTCTAGGATAATCATGCCTCCTGCGACAAATTATGACCATAAGAACACCCGCAAATACCTACCTCAACACCACAAAACCAAAGGACTCACAGATGATCAAGTCAAAATCTTTAAGGCATTAGAAAAATGTTACGTTCACGAAGGTAGGATCGTAGACACATCATTTTTAGAAGAAACCAATATCTGTGAACAATTAGCTTCTATCCAGTTTGATGGTCTTCTCGACATAGATGAACCCATTATTCCTAGGTTTATACTTGAATTCTATGCTACTGTAAGTCTTAGCACAGACGACTTTGTATTCATGAATATTCATTTCAAAGTAAACCAAAACCAATTCACCTTTCCTTTAAATCAATTTGGAGAACTTTTAGGTATTCCAAGTCAAGGAACTTGCTTTTATTCAGACAAATGGCCATTGTCCATCTTAGATTCCAACCTTGGTCGTATTCATCCATATGACACACCCCTCACTTCCAAAGAAATCATCCGTGAACATCTCTTCAATCCTAGAAACAACCCAACTAGGACAAACCGAGGTAAACAAGTAAACCGAGATCCATTTGCCATGGAACTTAATGAACTTAAGCCTGAATTTAAGAAGCTAGAAGAAATTTTGAGGGCAAACGTCATTAGCACCGTAGGAAATAGAGAACACGTCAATGCTAGCCTCTGCTACATGATGTATTGTGTGTCGACTCATCAACAATTTAACTTAGCCTACTATATTGCCAAAAGAATGGCAAATATTCTAGTTTTAGGTACCACTGCCATGCCATATGGAATGCTTCTTACACGTCTGTTTAAAGCCTCTATGCCTATTCCCCGAAACGCTAGTGGTTTCCTTCATGACTACACCAAAATTCCACAAACCTTTGTCCCTCTCAGTGATCATAGGGTAACCATTGCAAGAGAAAAACGTGCTCATCCTCCAACCTCATCTTCATCATCACCGGCTAGTGACGAAGACGGTTTACCCAGCTCTAGAATTCCTCCACCTGAATACTTGAGTCAACTTCCTTCCACTGACAATGAATCCAAGAAACATCGACAAACAAGGGGAATGATGAAGAATCTTGGCCGTTGGATCATGAAGCTCCACAAAAAAATGAACAAGAAGTAAGGATTAGGGAGTGTTTGGCACAAGACTTTTTAAAACAATGATGTGATAAACTTGTTTGTGTTTTAGGATATTTAGTTGGTATTTGACTTTTATGTGAACTAACATAATATTTCAGGGTGATAACACTTGTTGTTATCAATTTTTCATGCTTAAGCCATCGTTTGGCTTAACCTCTTGTTATGGTAAGTTATTATCATCAGATTAATCTATGTGCAAACGTGTATTAGAACCTATGTTTTTAGTTTTATTCTATCACATATTAGTAGTTAGACATGTTTTAGGAGAATTTTTGGGATTTGAACGAGTAACGCAAAATATGACATATGTTCTGTTTAAATTGATACCTGTGTATGGCGGATATGGCGGATCCCATACTTTGGATCCGCCTTTGGTGTCGATTGGATCCGCCAGCTTCATCAGTTAGTTTTTCATATTTTTCCCGACTTATCTAGATTCTTAGATTATTAATTTTATTTTTCAGGAGTATGCTACTGATCATTAGGATGTTTAGAAACTCTTAGAACAATTAGAAAACAATAGAATCAATTTCCCACCAAAATTTGAATAATTCAAATTTTCATCAAGTTACCTTTCTCAAACACCTAAGGATCCCTTTAATTGGTTCCTTGAAATCCGCGAATCAATCACATTACAACCTTTTCTGTCATCACCTACACCCACTGATCTTCCTCATGTCAACTCCATTTCTATGGATTGACTTTGATAAAATGACAAACTTTTTCTTGTTCCAAGTCATTGGTAATCCACAATTCTTTTATCCATGAACTTTAGAGTAGTATAAGATAGAAGCTTTAGAATAATTTCAACTCACATTCTTATAATCACTCCTGCACATTTCTAAACAATTTCACAATGCATAGATCAAATAACTCACACATGTCCAGACTACACAAAAGGACCGCTAGAATTAGCGTCAGACCATACTGGTTCATTAATCCAATCTCTAATGTGAACTTCCCTACTATATACACTCCTACTACAACACCCATCATAACTCCTGAGGTTAACATACCTTCACCCATTTCAACTCAACCCTCAAGATCACCATCACCTATCATAATTCCACTAAGTACCACACCATCACCTACATCAAGATCACCGTCACCTATCATAACTCCAATAGGTAACACACCATCACCTACTCCATCTCAACCAAGATCACCATCATCAACAATAACACCAGTAGCTTCCTCACCACCACCCACATTGTCTCAAGTAAGAAAATCATCATCACCTCAACAATCACCCAACTTGCGACCCCATGATTTACTTACCACACTTCAAACCATTGATGAATCATTGTGGCTCAATCAACCAAACACTCAAGGGAATGAGGAACTTGACTCAAACATAATGGACCCTAACTTACATGATACTAAGAACTTAGAATCCATTTGGCTTGCCTCCATCATATCTTCATCAAACCCAAACAATCCTCCGTAATAGGCATTTTTAGTCCCTTCCTAGTTTCCTTCTATAGGAACTTTTAGAATTTTTTAGGATTTGTTTTGGTTGTTTTCTTTTTATGTTATAATATCATGTTTTGTGACCTTTGTCACAAACAAATTTTCAATGAATGGATGTTATGTCTTTATGCTTGTAGGTGATCACTATTTGGCATAATATCTTAGTTTGTTTGATTTACTAACATTATTATATGGTCGGTTTGAATTCTCATAATGATTTGACCACTTGTACTTAGGAGCATTTTTTATCAGACACTTATTTTGACTTTTTAAAATCAAAAGGGTTAAACTCTTATGTTAGTTTGACCTATACATATGCATTATGCTACTTGGTTGGATTGATTCACAACTAACCTTTGTTTTGTAGCTTCTCTCCACCTTGAATCATATACGTTGGTACCCTAGCAACGGGGAGTATAGATCAAGGGGGAGTATATTATATACTAACTCATTATTTTAGCATTTCTCATCCTTGAAACGTATACGCTGGTACCCTAGCAATGGGGAGTATACATCGAGGGGGAGCATATCATATTCTAACCATTTGTTTTGTAGGATAATGCATCTTAACCTTGGAACTCCAATTAGGGGGAGTATTATCCAAGGGGGAGCTTTTAAAGTTCTCAAAATCATTGAAACAATCTGGGTACTCAAATTTAGGGGGAGTAATAACCAAGATTTGTTCACCACATTCCGCTATGCATATCTTCTTTTTGTTTCGACAAAAAGGGGGAGATAGGATTAAGTTTCATACATACTGTTAACATCACAGTACATGCTTTTACACTTAAAATTGTTTTCATAACTTGCATAAAACCAAATTAATCTATATTTTTAAAAGACTCATGCTTTATTTATTTCATTGCTTAAAAATACACTTTATATTTTGTCATCAACAAAAAGGGGGATATTGTTAATACAAGTATCGTCCTAAAAATGTTATTTATATTTTACGATCTTTGCTTAATTTTGTTAATGACAATTACAAAGTTTATCTTTAAGCAAAACATAAATATAAGATTAAGCCTTTTACATTTATAGTGATAAGTCTTTTAAAACATATTTACACATTACAAGATTACTAGGAATAACATTATATACATTTACATCTTTATTTCTTAAATTAGAAATATTTAGGATGATATCATGGCATGCATCATGAACATATCTTAGAAAGATTTTTGAGATATCTTGTATAGATCTTCAAGCTAAAGAGTTGACATTTGAAGATATGGAAAGATTGTGCAAGACATGGAAAGATTTGAGAATCTCTTAGCTGTCCTTCACTAGCGGATCCAAACCCATACAAGGGCGGATCCAAATTTAGGGATCCGCCAAATCCGCCAACTGTTTTATCAGTTTGCCTATAAATAGCAAGCTGATCATTCAGGCACATTCATCACTTACATAGCATAAATTATACACACATTCATTTATACATTACTAAACCATATCATTCATCATTCTTAGTGATCTTCCTTTTTATAGCAAAAGAGATCAAGCATCAACAAGCTTCAACATACTGTTGCAAGTCTTGTAAAGTAGAAACTATGTGATTAGTTAGAGTTTACACATCATTGTTATACCTTTCATTCAGTAAAGTCCGGTTAGTGTTTTAGTCCTCAAAATACATAGAGTAAACGGGAGTAGTTGTACCCTTGTAAAGAACTCGACATTTAGCTTAGTGTCGGTAATTGTATAAGCGACGTCAGGTTGGTTCTTCCTTGAAGTAGAACCCGGTGTTTAGCTTAGTACCGGATAAAGTGTAAGCGACGTGTATAAAGGTTTTCTCCGCCGAGAAGGGAGTTTGTTTCTTAGTGAAGATAAAATCTCGAGTTAGAGGCTCGAGGAGTGGAGTAAGGCAAGGAAGAGAGTCCTTGTAGCCGAACCACTATAAATCTCCGTGTTGTGGTTTTATTGTTCCTATCCTTACTTAATTTACTTATATTGTTTGTTTGTGAGTATTTATTTTGAAATCACGTTAAGTCACAAAGCGAATTAACTTTATAATGGTAAAAACTATTCAACCCTCCTTCTAGTTTTCCACATAAAGTAAAAACACTTCAAAGTATTGTTGACTCAAAAACGAATCTTAGCATCAACAACTGGCATTCAAGTTTTCATAATGAAATGAAAAAGGTGTTTCAAACAGAAATTACTACTCCACTCTATAACAATAGTGCGAGGGTAATTCATGTTGAAAATGCAATTTTGAAAGAAACAGCCGACTTTGTCAAGGACCACAAATCCCTGGCAAAGGAAGCAAATGAAAACATTGAACGTATTAAAGTTTTGGAAAACCACAATGATACTCTCTTCGAGGCAGTTCTATCGACCGAAATTATGTCCATTATTTATCAAACATATTCTGTGGAAGACGATGAAAGACTAAGAGCTGAGACTTCTAATATTGTGTTATAATATGAAAATGCACTTGCTAAGCTTGAAAAAGAAAATGTAACATATTTTAAACAACTTGATCGAAAAAAGGAAGAATGCTAGTATGACAAATTGTCGTATGAGCGTGCTTACAAAAACATGAAAGAACAAAATGATCTGTTGAAGTCTCAGCTGGATAGTTAAAATGGAAAGGGTGAGGAAACTAAGTTTGCAAAACCATCAACTTCGGACAAACCGGTTGCAAAACCAAAAATGTAAATTTCTCAAAGTGTTCCAAAAGTTGATGTGATAATTGATTTGAAAAAACCAGTCACTCCAACACCCTTGCCAAAAGAATGTGAAAAAGCAAAATGTGCTGATAAAGGGACAGCAGTTGTCGAAACATCAAATGTGATGGCACCTGGTCTTTATAGGATTAGTCCCACTACTGCGTCTGCCTCTACATCTCAAACATATAGGGCGATAGACAAGAGTGTAAAAGATAATCCAAAAGAGTCTAGGATTGCTAAAACAACTTCAAAGGAAAATAAGATAAATCCTAATGTGTGTGCCTTACCTTCTACAGGAATAGAAAGCACCTCTAGGAGCAGCAGACTAAAGCCTAGGAGCAATACAAGGAACAATAGAGACTCGCCTGCCTCTACGAGTGAATGCAAGAATAAAAATGAAGGAGTAGAAGAACACCCTTGGAATTTATCGCTTTCGAATAAGAAACATGTGTCATCTGGATGTAATGTTAAAAGTACTGATTCTAGTGCATGTAATGACTCAGTTTGTTTTATGTGCAAGAAATCTTTGTCTGAAAATTTTTATGATGATATTGTTTCTAATAATGTGAATGTGAATTTTATGCCTGAACAGAAAGATGTTCCTCCAGGAACTAGTGCTAGGTCTAGATATATTAAAAGACTCATTAAAACAGCTAGGTCAACCACTAGTAGACTTCCTAGGAACTATCTTAAGTTGTGTGTATGGATTCCAACGGGTAGAGAATTCATTCTAGTAAATGGTAGAGTAAAAAAGGCTCGAAAAGAACTAGTAAAAACCTTACATGAATGTGATTCGTCTGTTACCCCTAACCCCATGGAACCAAATGATAAACGGTTTCCAAATGCACAATCTTCTGTTATTGGCAGGTTATCGAAATATGTCTTTGGATCGTCAACTCGGGTTGCTCCAAGCACATGACTGGGAATCTGAAGCTGCTGATCAACTTTGTATGGAAGTTCATGGGAACTGTACGGTTTGGAAATGATCATGTAGTAGCTATTATGGGTTATGGAGATCTTCAGTTTGGGAATTACTTAATCACTCGGGTTTACTATGTCGAAAGGTTGGGACACAATCTATTTTCAGTTGGGTAGTTTTGCGATGTAGATTTAGAGGTTGCATTTAGGAGAAACACTTGCTTCGTTAGGAATTTGATTGGAGACGATCTCTTAACCGGAAATCGTGGCACCAATCTTTATGCTATCGACATCAACCAAATGGACTCTTCATCACCAATTTGTCTCATGATAAGAGCTTGCAAAACAAAGTCCTGGTTGTGGCACAAACGTTTATCCCATCTCAACTTCAACACCTTAACCAAGCTAGCCAAAGACAACATCGTCAACGGTCTCCCAAAGTTCAAATACACCAAAGATCACCTATGTCCATCCTGTGAGCAAGGAAAAAGCAAATGGGCAACTTATAAACCTAAAACCGTACCCAATTCGGTTGATAAGTTACATCTGTTGCACTTGGACTTATGTGGCCCAATGAGAGTTGAAACATTAATGGGAAGAAGTATATTCTTGTAATCGTCGATGACTATTCAAGATATACATGGGTAAAGTTTCTGAGGTTAAAAGACGAAGCATCAAGCATCATCATCACCTTTCTGAAGTGCATACAAGTCTTACTTCAAGCTCCAGTAAGGATTGTAAGAACCGACAATGGCACAGAATTCACTAACCAGGAGTTAAGAACATATTTTGAAGAGACTGGAATCACTCACCAGACATCAGCTGTTAGAACTCCACAGCAGAACAGGGTAGTTGAAACAAGAAATCGAACTCTTGTGGAAGCTGCTCGCACGATGCTGATTTATTCTAGTGCACCGCTATTCTTATGGGCTGATTCTGTTGCCATTGCTTGTTTCACTCAGAACTGATCCCTAATCCATCCAAGATTCAATAAAACCCCATATGAGCTAGTAAACAACAGAAAACCCGACATCTCTTACCTTCATGTATTTGGCGCATTGTGCTATCCTACGAACGACAGAGAAGATCTGGCAAAACTGAAAGCTAAAGGTGATATTGGAATCTTCATCGGATATTCAGAAAACTCGAGGGCATTCAGGGTGTATAATCGTAGAACTAAGAGGATAATGGAGACGATGAATGTGAAGTTTGACGAGATTTCACAAATGGATTCTGAGAGACTCGCTCTAGAACCCGCGCTTAACCCGATGGCTTCTAATCATACCAGATTAGGACCCGCACCAAACAATCAGACTTCTGGACATATCAGTTCAGGACTCGTACCCCAAGGATCTCAGTCAACTAATATTGACAAACCAACAAATCAAGAACTGGACACTTTCTTCGAGTATATGTATGATGAATACTATAGTGGAGCTTCGAAAAATGCATCTCAACAACGTTTCGCTGCACCCGCTCAACAACATCAACCACCACCACCACCACAAGATGCATCTACCATAATCGAAGCTGACGCACCAACTCCCTCCACGTCATCAACATCTACTCCTTCAACTCCAGTAATTGAGATTGTTCTACCAAGAGTTGATGAGCAAAACCAAAATACCCCAATTCAAGAAGAACAACAACAAAACGATGCTGTGTTAGAAGAAGAACCATTCGAAAACCCATTTGCAATGGATTCTGCTGAATCTTCTTCCAGGTTACATGAACCATCTAACACGTATTCTTAAAATCTAAGGTACCCTTCAAGGTTACAGTGGACTAAAGACCATCCAATAGATCACGTTATTGGTGAACCTTCAAGGCCAGTACAGACGAGAAGACAACTCGCCACCGATTGCGACATGTGCATCTACGTCTGCTCAGTCAGTCTAAAAGAGCAAAAGAACATTCGGGAGGCGATGGCAGACAATGCATGGATTGAAGCAATGCAGGAAGAACTTCTCCAATAGCAATTACATGATACTTGGGATTTAATGCCAAGACCAATCGACAAACTTGTCATTGATCTTAAGTGGTTATGGAAGAACAAAAAGGATGAAGAGATGGCTGTAATTCGCAACAAAGCTCGTCTAGTGGCCAAGGGATTCCGGCAGGAAGAAGGGATAGATTTTGAGGAGTCATTCGCGCCTGTAGCAAGACTTGAGGCGGTCAGGATTTTCTTAGCCTATGCAGCTCACAAAAACATCACGGTCTATCAGATGGATATCAAGACAGCATTCTTGAATGAAACTCTGAAAGAAGAGGTGTACGTGAGTCAGCCAGACGAATTCGTTGACAAAGATCATCCATACTACGTCTACAAGCTAAAGAAAGCTATCTATGGTTTGAAACAAGCCTCAAGGGCGTGGTATGACGAGTTATCATCTTTCCTACTTAAAAATAATTTCACCAAAGGAATAATTGACCCGACCTTGTTTACCAAAAAATTCAAAGATGACATTTTGATTGTTCAGATTTACGCAGACGACATAATCTTTGGGTCCACTAATCCGAAACATTAAAAACATTTTGAAAATCTCACGAAAAGCAAATTTGAAATGTCCATGATGGGGGAATTAAAATACTTTCTTGGTTTACAAATACATTGTTGGGAATTAAATATTCAAGAAGTTTAATATCGGGTTCTACTCAAAGAAATACTCTAAGTATGATTCTGCTGCTAGAGCATTTGGTTTCTGCTGCTAGTGTTTGATTCTGCTGGTAGCGTTAATATTCTGCTGCTAAAGGATTCTGCTGCTAGCGTTAACATTGCTGCTGGTGATTAACTTTCTGTTGCTGAGTGGATAAGTATGAAAAGATATTATGTGTATTAATGTCAACAATATACGGTAGATAATATCTTACCCCATGTGATCTGTCATAATGTTATATTCACAGAACAAGTTGTAAACATAGATACAAGTTGTATCTTAATGACTGACACTCTCAAAGCAAGCGTTCGATAAGACTTGACAATATTTTAAAGATCTTTCTTGTGTTATAAAAGAAAGATCTTAGTCTTGTGACATAAGTGTGATTTATTTAGTGTTTAGATAATAACTCTCAAGAACATAGAACAAATATCACAAGATATAGAAACATAAGATTCAAGGTTGTAACCCTAGTGATAACTTAAGATCACTCGTATTATTATCTTAATAATATTGAATCGTTTGGTGATAAGCTTTCATTGTTCATTATCATATAACAAACACAACTGTTCCATTTCCATAACCATAATAACCTTCTAAGTGTGATTAAGTAGATTCCGCATACTTAATCATATTCATTCAATATATCATATACACAAAGTACAAAAGGTTTAACCACCTTATAGTGTATCGAATCCCTAACAAACATCAATCCCCTCGTGGTATTTTTAAAAATCAAGCTAAATATACAATTGAGATTTTGAAAAAACATGGAATGGAAAATTGTGACTCTGTTGGTACACCAATGGTCACTTTACCCAAAATAAGCGCTGATTTATATGGGAAACCCATGGATTCGAAGAAATATCGGAGCATGATTGGTTCTCTCATGTATCTAACAGCTAGTCGATCGGATATTCATTTTGCTGTATGTTTATTAGCACGGTTTCAGGCAAGGCCTACCGAACTTCACCTCCAAGAGGTTAAACGGATCTTTCGGTACTTACGAAGAACCATTAACATGGGACTTTGGTATCCAAAGGATTCGGAGTTTAAACTAACAGCCTTTTCAGATGCGGACCATGCTGGTTGCCAAGAAACAGCAAAAAGTACATCCGATGGAGCACAATTTTTGGGAGAAAAGCTAGTAGGCTGGTCATCAAGGAAACAAGATTGTACGACGCTTTCAACCGCAGAAGCCGAGTATGTGTCTCTATCTGAGTGTTGTGCCCAAGTTCTATGGATGAGGACACAGCTCACAAATTATGGTTTTACCTTCGATCGCATAACTATGTATTGTGATTCGAAAAGTGCCATAGCCATCTCGTGCAATCCAGTTCAACACTCCAAGACCAAGCATATTAGAGTCCGCTATCACTTCATAAAGGAATACGTTGAAAATGGTACTATTGAATTATTTTTCATTAAGACTGAATACCAACTCGCGATCTATTTACTAAAGCCCTCCCAGAAGAGCGGTTTGATAACTTAGTTCGACGAATTGGAATACGAATCCTAACTCCCGAAGAGTTAGAAAGTCTTCTCGAATCTTCTTGAATTATCTCAAAAAAAGCTTCGCATGTAAATATTTTTGAAAAACGAAATACAAAATTTGAAAAACCAACAAAAACAAAATATAAAAATAGAAAACTTTCAAAAATACAAAAACAATATAAAATCGAAAAACCAAAAATATTCTTCTCATGACATGTCTCTCGTATAATCGATATTCTGTACGTATCTAGAAATGTCATTCAACAATGATACGGACATGTACAGATGCTTGAGCGAGAGTTCATTTAAAGTTTTCTAAAACATGCCGTTTCTCAAAAATTTCTTCACTACGGCTTTCGTATATTTCAGTATGAAACCCGCGCTACATTGATGAATTCTGGTTATTTCAGATTAGGACTCGTAATGTTAATGGCAAAAAAAAAAAATCCTTCAGCAAAAAAAAAAAAAAAAAAAAAAAAAAAAAAAAAATCCTTCAGCACATGATCAAGATTTTTCAAAATCGTTCTCAATATCTGTGCTCAAGAAAACTCCCTCTTAAACCCAAATGTTTAAAAATATGCTTTATTTAAGGGGGAGGGGGTTATAAAAATTAAAAACAAAAAATGTTCCAAATTCATGCTAAAAGTCCGTCTTTCTCTCCAAAAAGCTTTATTTTAGTCAGTTGATTTCAAAAATATCACTACATGCTATTTTTGAGGGGGAGAAGACGTGATTAAAATGTGATCAAAATGCTTAAAGATCGTGGATTGAATCTCAAAAGAGCTCTTCAAAAAGACTCAGCATGAACCCTCGAATTGACAAAAATTAAATGTCCGATATCAAAAAGACTTTTCTGGGACTGGTAATAATTTCAAGCTGGTTATCCAGTGATGTAAACGTGTCTCGCAAAGGACTTGTCTGAGTAGAATGTACCTATTCGAGAGATAATCTTTTGATATGACCGAGACAGGTAATAATTTCAAGCTAGTCCAACTAGTGATGTAAACGTGTCTGCGATGGTCCTATCAACTGAAAATCGATCTATTCAAAATGTGCAAACTCTACCCAACATGTGCAAATTTATCTTAAAAATGCATGAGCACATGTGAAGGGGGAGTATTTCAGAAAATGTAAAACTCTCGAAGTGTTAACTAAAATGTGTTTATTCATAAACACTTTGAGAGATTTTCACAAAAGGTTTTATGGCACATGATCAATAAATCTAGGATAATCATGGAGTAATAAGGTGATTATGGTTAGGTTTATGTCCTATGATCCGCCAGAGCTGGAGGGATCTACCCAAGGACAATTCCAATAGATTAGAATTAGAAGTCCTTAGGAAAGATTGAAAAAAAGGAGTAAATGAGAAAGGGAAAGAAGGAGTTGAAGAATTAAAAAGAAAAGTTGAATGAAAGGGTGAAAAGAAATAGCCCTCCATGAAAACTTAGGGCAGAAACCGGGTCAATACATCTGCTATCGGTATTCACAAAGATGATACTGATATTGAAGACAAGACGTCATGGACCCAGTGACGCGCTGCACCACCCCTCCTAGCCACTCAGATATCTTTTAAAAGATATTTGTTTCATTTCTCACTGAGAACACTGCATAATTTATCGGCCTGTCATTCCGAGATGTGTTGATATTGAAAAGGTGGCACTCTGCTCCATGCCTCCGACTACTAAAACCAAAACGTACATTATCGAGTCTAGAGCCATGAGATTCATCAAAAGATCTCTTAGGAACACTTTCCACATAATACACCTGTGTTCACCAATAAGGACACATGGTGTACAAGAGTCTTAATGAGATCTTCGGATCTTGCCAACTTATATCATGATGGTTACGTGCTTCAAATGGTCTACAGTCGTGGGGTGATCTCCAGCAACTTGCTGAATCGTGGGTGCACTTTGGTGTGTCTATGTAAGCCCTTTCGGGGGTATCCGATTCAGAACGGCCTGGGTTAGGATTAGAGAAATCCTTCACATTATGCTGTTGACAATCTCGAAGTTCGAACCTGTAAGTGCTGGACGATTTATTATTGCTAACTGTTTTATGCAGGTACTGACGAAAGTCCATCAACCATCATCATACATCTTAAACATCTTCATCTCCTCATGCTCATACTTATGAAGATCATCATCAACAAAGCTCAAATGAAAAAGTTCAAGACGAAAAAATCAAGTTAAAGACAAAGTGTTAAAGACAACGTCAAAAAGCTAATCATCAAGAACAAGCTCATGTATCAAGAAAGGATGGAATAAGTATGAAGTTCAAGAAGTATGAGTATAATGGAGGACACGACGCTATAAACACATGAAGATGTTAATCAAAGCAAGAACATCCAAAAGACGATACTTTGAAGATCACAGAGCATGAACGAACGAAGTACAAAGACTATTATACAACGACACTCAAAGCATAAGACTATGAAGATGAAAGACCTCATCACACAGAGCATCATTTGAATGACCATCCCTTAGGGGGAGATTGTTAGGATTTATAAAGTGATGGCCATATTCGTTGTAATAATTTTAGTAAAAGTGTCGTTGTGTAATTTAGTTAATATAGTCAATGAGCTTGGATTAAATCTACTAGATTAAATGTTATGCTTAATAGTCAATGTAAAAGCCCAAGTTTAATCCAAGCCCACCCAAGCTAGAAAAACTATAAATAACACCTTCCACTTCATTTGGAAGGTTGGTGCTTTAAGGTTGTATTAAGGAGATTAGTGTGTGAAATAAAACTTCCTCTTTCTAGTTTCTCTCACTAGAATTTCATATCCACTCTTCTCTCTTTAATCTTTAGTCATTGATTATGTGTGTGATAGGATAGATACTAGGGATAACAAGGTTGTAGATTGATATAATGATATCGATCAGCATTATATAAAACAGGTTTTAGATTGACTCTATCTAGAACAATTCGAATGACTCTATGTCTCTAGCTATCTAAGAACAATCTGAGCTAGCTATAAAAAAACCCAGAATATAAATATTGATGACGTATAGTCCGCATTCGGGTCACGAACCCGACCAATGGACGCTACTAACACTTAAGCCCATCACGAATGGGCTCAAGCCCATCACGAATGGGCTATCACGATAACGGTTTGGGCTCACGATGACCCAAACCCAAAGTTATTTATGGTCTTGATATAGGATATCTCTTATTTATGAGATATGTATCAAACAACTGACCTATGCGGGATACGCTGAGGAGTGAGGAACACGAAACCAACAAGGGTTTTCGTGTGTATATAAAGAGTCTCTCGACTCTCATTAAAGGAACGATCTACAACCCTAACTCTTCAACTAAACCCTAAAATCGATTACTTACTCTCACGCCGGAGGATAATCGTGGGAGACAATCCCACGATAAGCCTAACGGTGTCTTTTTGTTTTCTTAGTGCGCAGGTCTCAAGCATTAAGATCTAATTGGTACGGAAACAAGGAACGCCCAACTTTTGTATCAACAAGTGGCGCCATCCGTGGGACCCTACACTAAGAACTCTACGAAGAACTAGAATGACGAAGCATGGAAACCCAAATCAGCGGACTCCGCAGACAAAGAAAACGCATGACGACCCACTGGGGAAGAAGCAGCAAACTGATGCAGCCGCTAGACTTGGCAGTCGCAGAATCCAAGATAGACTTGGGCGACGATGCTCCCCAAGCGAAAGCCCTTCAAGCTCGGATTCCGAGGATAGTCGGCGCAAGCGCCGCAAAAGGGTAAGCTCATCCTCAAGTGACTCCTCGGACAACGAGGACAAAGAAACAGGACACTGGAAGTCCAGGAGAAGATCCCGCGACCGGGAAGACGAAGATATGTCTCGTCCATGGCGCCGCCAAAAGGTTGACGCATTCACTCGGCGCATCAGTGATTTCTCAGAAGATAAGAGAAGGCGCATGCCCGCTAATGTTAAGACTTATGATGGGACAGGTGATCCTGATGGCCACCTAAAAATTTTCGAATCAGCGGCAACCATCGAAAGTTGGCCACAACCTGTGTGGTGCCACATGTTTAACTCTACTTTAGTAGGGAATGCGCGGAACTGGTTCAGTAAGCTTCCACGTAGAAGCATCGATGGGTTTGAAGAGTTGCGGAAGGCGTTTCGTTTGAACTTTACTCAGAGGAAGAAGTGCGCCAAGAACCCTGTGGAGCTCGCTAGGGTAAAACAGCGCCAAGGGGAATCCACAAGCGCTTTTATGGAGCGCTTTAAAGACGAATGCATACATGTCAAGGCATGCCCCGAAATACTAAAGATCTCAGGGTTTATGAACGGAATCAATAACCCAGAGCTTATCAAAAAGTTAAATGATAGGGTTCCACAAACCTTTGATGAACTGATGAAGCGCACGAGGTCCTTCATCCAAGGAGAAGCCGCCGCTGCGGATAGCAAGAAAGGCTACTCAAACTATAGGTCACAAGAAGAGCCAAGGAGACAATTCAATGACCAAAGTAGCAATCGTAACAAAAGCTATCGCAGTCAAGGGGGCGGACGGGGAAACGACAAGTATACCCCACTAACGAAGACTCCAAAGGAGATATTTGCGACGGAAGGCGCGAACTTTCCGAGACCCCCACCGATGCGCACCCCAGAAGATCGGCGCGTAGGGAACGGATACTGTGAGTATCATGGATAGAAGGGCCACACCACTAATGAGTGCGTCCAATTGCGCCAACTAATAGATAAGCTAGTAAAAGAGGGCAGATTGGACCATCTAGTTAAGAACATCAAGGATGGAAAAGACAAACAGAAGACCGGGGGCAAGAAAGAAGCACCCAAGGACAAGGCTGACACGATCTACATGATACAATCATGGCAGCGAACGACTAGGCAAAAGGTCAGCCAGAAATTTTCTCATGGAAGCGAAATCTCTTTCCCCACCTTAGCTGCGGACAACGCAGTGGCGGAACCACTCACCATTGAGATAAATGCGGGGGGTCACGATATCCACCGCATGTATGTTGATGGAGGAGCATCAGCGGACATAATGTATGAGCATTTCTTCAAGAGATTGCGACCTGAGATACAAAGACAGTTAAGCCCAGCTACGACTTCGTTGACTGGCTTCACAGGAGAAAAGATATGGCCCATGGGGCAACTACGACTACTAGTCGCTGTCGGTAATAAGGAACACTCCATGACAGCCTGAATGAATTTTATGGTGATCAGATCTCCTTCATCATACAATGGTATTATTGGAAGACCAGGAATTTCGGAAATGCGCGCAGTACCGTCCACAGCACATGGAATGCTCAAATTCCCGGTAGAAGGCGGCATTGTCACCATCTACAATAGCGCTGCGCCACCAGGAGAGTGTAATACGATTACATGCGAGATGACGCACACCCCAGAACAGAGCGCAGCTAAAGTATCAAACCTGAAGGTCGCAATTTACCCTGACTACCCGGAACAAGAAGTATCGATCGGAGGATCGTTGTCAGACAAAGGAAGAGCGGCCGTGTGCGCGCTCTTGCAAAGGAATCTGGATATCTTCGCATGGGAACCAAAGCATATGACCGGTGTACCACGCTCGATTGCAGAACACAAGTTGAAAATCCGACAAGGATATTCCCCAGTACGACAGAAAAAGCGCGGCCAGGCTCCAGAGCGCGCAAAAGCCATTCTGGAAGAAGTACACAAACTTTTGGACGCAGGCATCATGCGAGAAGTCTATTACCATGACTGGCTCTCCAATCCAGTAATGGTCAAGAAGAGTGATGGTAGTTGGCGGATGTGTGTGGATTTCACTGACCTCAACAAAGCATGTCTACAGGACTGCTACCCACTACCAGAGATAGACTGGAAGGTAGAATCTTTGTGCGGATATCCCTTTAAATGTTTCTTAGATGCATACAAAGGGTACCACCAAATCCAAATGGCCAAGGAAGACGAGGAAAAAACAGCCTTCCACACAAGCCAAGGTGTCTTTTGTTATACAAAGATGCCTTTTGGCCTGAAGAATGCGGGCGCCACCTACCAGCGATTGGTAGATAATGCATTTGAAAAGCAAGTGGGCCGCAACCTAGAGGTCTATGTGGACGACCTTGTCATAAAAAGCCATACGGAAGACGAAGTGGTGCGCGACATTGAAGAAACATTTAGAACACTACGAAAGATCAACATGAAGTTGAATCCTAAGAAATGCACTTTTGGCGCTACAGAGGGCATGTTCCTGGGATACTTGATAGAACCAGATGGCATTAAGCCATGCCCAGAAAAAAACAGAGGCTGTCATCCAACTCCCTTCACTACGCACGTTGAAAGAAGTTCAGTCTCTGAATGGAAAGCTAGCCGGTTTGAACAGATTCCTGTCCAAATCAGCGGATAAATCACTTCCTCTCTTTAAAACACTCAAGAAGTGTACAAAAAAGGGAGACTTTCATTGGACTGCAGAAGCGAAAGAAGCTTTCACACAGCTTAAGCAACATATAGCAGCGCTTCCCAAGCTAGTCGCACCCCGACCAGGGGAGGAGTTAATTGTGTATTTGTCTGCGACTCATGGAGCGGTCAGCGCAGTGCTACTGACGGATAGGAATTCCGTACAAACACCGGTATATTTTGTAAGCAAAGCACTCAAGAAGACAGAGATTAACTACAGCCCAATGGAGAAGTTGGTCTTAGCGTTAGTATTTGCAGCCAAAAGACTGCGTAGATACTTTCAAGCACACCTAATAGCGGTGATCACAGACCAACCTATCAAGCAAGTTATCTCTAAACCTGACGCATCGGGGCGATTACAAAAATGGAGTGTGCTGCTAGGTGAGTATAATATCTCCTATAGACCACGCACTGCGGTCAAGGGGCAAATACTAGCAGACTTCATCATCGAAAAACCAGACACCGATGCTGCACCTCCACTGAACGAGGTAGAACTACAAGAGCCATGGGTCCTGTTCACGGACGGATCTTCATGCGTAGACGGATCGGGCGCAGGCCTTATCCTCACTAACCCAGAAGGAATGGAATTCACTTACGCACTGCGTTTTGAATTCACAGCCACGAACAACGAGGCAGAATATGAAGCCCTAATCGCTGGATTACACATTGCAACTCGGATGGGTGTACGCAACCTAGAAGCAAATGTAGATTCCCGATTAGTAGCCAACCATGTGTTGGGCGAATATGTGGCTAAAGAGGATAACATGGTTCAATACCTCAACAAGACCAAGTCACTAATTCAAGGTTTTGACAGGTTTACCATTAAACAAGTCCCTAGAGGTGAAAACAAAAAAGCGGATGCGCTAAGCAAAATCGCATCTACAAGCTTTGCGCACCTGTCAAAACAAGTGCTGGTGGAGATCCTACAAAATAAATCCATTTCGGAGATGGAGATATCCACGGTAATAGAGGAGGAGAATCCTACATGGATGACCCCTATTATCGAATTCATAAGCAAGGGCAAATTGCCCGATGAGCAGAAGGACGTTCGACGGATACGGCGCACAGCGCAGAGGTTCGAACTTAGAGATGGTATCCTATATCGGCGCTCATTCCTACAACTATGGCTTCGGTGCGTTGGACCTCTTCAGGCAGATTACGTACTCCGAGAGATCCACGCTGGTTCATGCAGTATGCATTCAGGACCACGGTCCGTCGTAGCACGAGCATTACGCTCAGGATACTACTGGCCCACTATGCATCGCGATGCGCGTGATGTGATAAAGAAATGTAACGACTGCCAAGTTCATAGACCCATCCCGCGCAGACCACAACAGGAGCTAACGCCTATCACCTCTCCATGGCCATTCTATAAGTGGGGTATCGACATTGCGGGTCCCTTCCCTGTTGCAGCGGGGGGACTGAAATTTCTTATTGTGGCAATAGACTACTTCACTAAGTGGATTGAAGCAAAAGCAGTGGCGACGATCACAGGTAATCAAGTAAAACGATTCATTTGGGAAAATATTGTATGCCGCTTTGGATTACCTGGGGAGATCGTTTCGGACAACGGAAAACAATTCCGTGATAAACCGTTCAAGGACTGGTGCGTAGAGCTAAATATTACACAACACTTCGCGTCAGTTAAACAACCACAAACCAATGGTTTGGTTGAGTGCACAAATCGTAGTCTAGGCGAAGGAATTAAAGCGCGCCTGGACAAGCACAAAGGAAGATGGGTGGACGAATTGTCGCATGTCTTATGGGCGCACCGCACGACAATCAAAGTTAGCAATGGAGACACTCCTTTTTCTCTTGTCTATGGGACAAAAGCTGTCATACCAGCTGAAATTGGAATGCCGACTATCCGTATTGCAGAAGTTAATGTCGCAACCAATGACGACGAACGACGTATAGACTTGGACCTATTGGAAGAAAGGCGTGAACGCGCAGCTATACGTGAGGTGAAAGCCAAGTCAAAAATGAAGGGATACTACGATGCTAAAGTTCTAAGCACCTCATTCAAACCAGGCGACTTTGTATATCGCGCTAATGATGCAAGCCACGCAGAAGATACAGGTAAACTTGGACCAAAGTGGGAAGGACCCTATGAGGTCATTGAAGCACTAGGTAAAGGCGCGTACAAGCTGCGTGACATGGATGGCCGCGAGCTACAACGCACATGGAATGTCTGCAATCTCAAGAGATGCTATCTTTAGGAAAGGTTACGACCTCACACACGGACACTTCCGCACTTTAGTAAGTGCTTAATAAATATCCGTGTATTTACATTTTGTTTCATTTAGGCAAATGTTTTTCTTTTTACAAAAACTTGCAAGTATTAATTTAATGTTGCGGTTTCTAGCTAACTCCGTGACACATTTCACTTTATTGTTTACATGTTATTTATGTCTCAATATTGTTGTTGCTTTAATTTCTGCCTACATGGCGTGCATGCACTTATTAAAACCCACGATGGTAAAAGGATGAGTAAACCTACTAAAAAACTCGTTGAGTAAGAGGGTTGCAAACCCATCAACATCGGATCACGCATCCTTGTTAAACACCTTACTCTCAAGACGTCGGAGTAAGTTCAATGTGTACCCCACGACGGATACACAACAATGCACACTGTGCGCGTTTAACAACTTAGGAGCTAAGACACTTAACTCCTTGATATGCTATGCGCTGCATATAAATCAATAAACTTGTAACTTTTATGAACTTCATACACGATTATGGATTTTTTATTTTCCTAAGTATGTACACAACAAGTTGCTATGTTAGACACAACATAGACGTCTTTTACGCAAAGACAAAATAACTAAGTACAAACATTATAACCACAATCACATTTGATACAATATGCGTATAATCGTATTTTTTCTAATCAACATTTTATTACGGACTACGAGTTCATACAAGATATAGACTTAACATGCACATGTGCAACAAAATGTTAATCTATTACAAAAATTACCAAGACAAGCTACGGGTGCGTCTAAGCCCCGAACCGCCAACATGATACGCAACACTACCAGTTCCCTCAAGCTCCCTCAGAAGATCACTATCTTGGGGCGACACTGTCGGTACGCTAACGGGCACTCCATCAGACCTAGGAATATGCGCAGCACCGACACCGCAAAGGATGGCCTTCCCCTTCACACCCTGCTTCTTCGCAAGCCTCATAGCATGGGCTTCCAAGGACTCCTTCAAAGAAATTTCCTTTTCAAGGGCAAAAGGATCCAGGATGTTGCGAGGGCGAGCGAAGATAGGTACCTGCAGCTGCGATTCATCTGGCTTGAGAAAATAGTCAGCTTGTGCCTCTGCGCCCTCCGCTGCATGCCTAGCCAAGGTTAACCCCTCCATAATAACACTTATGGGGTAATCTTGGTCGCGCTCCAGTTGAGCAATATGAGGAAGGTCTAGCAGCTTCATCTTTTCCATAGCTGCGACAAGCTCATCGAAGGAATCAGCATTATAATCGGGCACTTGTGTGGCAGGCACCTTCAACAATCCGCTCTCAGAGAGCTCCTCTATAGCTTGCGCCTTGCCACGAGCAAGCGCACGCTCCACAACTTCCCCAAACGTCCCCCGCACCTCTTGGGATTCCAAAGTACCCAAAGCAGCAAGGCGTAGCCCATGGCTGATAAGCCACCTGCGCTCAGCAATAGAAGACACCAGATGTGGGTACAGCTCTTCGTCATACTCGATACTAAGCTTGCGCAGCTTGATTTCTTGCTTCTCCAGCGAGTCCTCCACAGCCTTGCAGAAATCATCTAGTCTGGCGAAGTGAGCGCTCTTGTTCTGCTCCATATACTTCAAGGCCCAAAGGCAAGTGGCCTTGTACTCTTTTGCGTCAGCGCGCTCTTGATTCACTTGAGCAAACAAGGATAACCTCTCATCAGCAAGCTTCTGAGCATACACAGTGGTTGACTCTACCTCAGCCTGAGCACCAGCTAACTGCGCCTTCAGTAGCGCAATTTCCCTATCCTTCTGCGCCAAGCTACTACCTTCACCCGCATACCTAGCTTTGAGCTGTGCAACCAATGAGGCTTGATGCGCAGCAACCAAGCCTAACTCCTCAATCAACTGATCCGTAGGCACATCTTTAGAAGCCTTGGACCCAGATCCTTGACCCCCCTGCGCAAGATGATCAGTAGGCGAGGGACTCGCCTTGGGGGGCGATTCCCCAGCGCGCGCAGCATCATCACCAGCAGCCTCAACACTGCACGCAGATAACAGAGCTAATTTATAGTATCATTGCGGAATAAAGAAATGCAGATCTAAAGATACAAGCCTAATCACTTACTCGAGGGAAGGAGTTTCAGTTGTATCCTTCTGCGACGCATTCTCCTCTGATGATGATGATGGCTCACTAGAGATAAGATGGCGCCTTCTTTTGGACGTACCAGCGCCATCATCCCCAGCAACTGCCTTGCGCTTCACCCCTTGGCCAGCGCTTTCTTGCCCACTTTCAGACATGGCAAACTCCCCACTCTCTGACGAATCAGTCTGCGATAGCTCTTCTACATGGATTTGTACCTCCGGAGTGGGAAAACTGCGCAGAGGAGTCGCCTCTAAAACAATTGGGGGTGTATCCTCTGGCTCCTCATGCACGATCTCCATCGTGAGCCCTGCGGTAGCCTGTAGAATTGGCTACTCGCCATCCCTTAAAGGGCGCACACCCACAGTCACTTGTTTCGGCCTCTCCAAGCGAACAACACCAAATAGATCCATCTCTGCACAACAAGCAACAAACAAACACAAAATGGGTTAGATAAGCTACAAAGGGAAGAGCGCTTACAACTAATAAGCGAAGAGGAAGGAAGGACAAGCACCCACCCCGGCTATTTTCGTCCAAAAATGTTGGCACTTCCTCCGGACTACCGAAGTAATTGCGACTGATGCCCATGTGCACCAAAAACTCCTCTGGATACGCCTTGATCGGTATGCGATTGGCATTAATCGTCTCCGCATCCTCTGCGCTATACGTTCCGGGGATGGGGCGCTCATCTCTCGGTAATGATTCTTGAGTATAGAACTCAAAAATCCATGGAAAAAATGCACTATCAACCCAAAAGAACTTTTCCCTCCAAACCCTCAGTGCGTCTAACTTCTCCGTATAGCACTGCAGTGGCCCTGCGCGCTTGGAAAAGGACACCCACCCGTTTGACCACGACGTGTGGTAAAACGCGCGGAACCATGGTTAAACTTCAATAAGTCTTACAAGCGCACGCGCTATTACCTTAGCTTTTGTTGATTGCTGTTTGAAGGTTTAACAATGGTGGAAAATGATGGTTTTTACTGTGATAGCCACAGTGAAAGGACGACTCAACTTTATATAGGGTTACACGATCGCATGGATGATTGACATGTGTCACCCACTTGCTCTAATCGTGTGGCTGGGAAGACAAAAGGTGAAGCACTTTTTCACCCACCCCTCACGATTTACGAAGGAGATTCGGATTTACTTGGACTAGATTCATTGTATTGCTTTTAGGCGGGAAACATTTGACGCTTCTCCGCTACGCAATCCGGAACATTTTTCGCTACAGTTGTTAGTCTAGTATCCGCAGTAGGTACACTGCGCATACTAGACTGGGGGGACATGATGACGTATAGTCCGCATTCGGGTCACGAACCCGACCAATGGACGCTACTAACACTTAAGCCCATCACGAATGGGCTCAAGCCCATCACGAATGGGCTATCACGATAACAGTTTGGGCTCACGATGGCCCAAACCCAAAGTTATTTATGGTCTTGATATAGGATATCTCTTATTTATGAGATATGTATCAAACAACCGACCTATGCGGGATACGCTGAGGAGTGAGGAACACGAAACCAACAAGGGTTTCGTGTATATATAAAGAGTCTCTCGACTCTCATTAAAGGTACGATCTACAACCCTAACTCTTCAACTAAACCCTAAAACCGATTACTTACTCTCACGCCGGAGGATAATCGTGGGAGACAATCCCACGATAAGCCTAACGGTGTCTTTTTGTTTTCTTAGTGCGCAGGTCTCAAGCATTAAGATCTAATTGGTACGGAAACAAGGAACGCCCAACTTTTGTATCAACAAATATATATATGGATTATCAAATATCCAAAAGAGTTACAGATCCTGTTTTGTCTTATTACAACTAATTAAAATGCCACATGAATGTACATAAACTTGTGCCACTCGTTGACTATCATATGTTAAGTTAGATCATTGAAGAAGTCAAATAGTTGGCTCATCAAGCAAACTATATACCCAAGACTAGCGTTAGTCAAAATATGTTAGTTTTACAGAAATGATTTCTCATTTTGCAAGTTTTTAAGAACATATTTTCTCTTAACATGTATTTCTTCCTTCTCAATATTATTGTCCATAATTTTATTTTAAGTCGTCCTAAAAATATTATCCACAATTAAAAATATAAGTTGAA
The DNA here is from genome assembly GCA_021014915.2 of Artemisia tridentata subsp. tridentata. Lineage (NCBI taxonomy): Eukaryota > Viridiplantae > Streptophyta > Magnoliopsida > Asterales > Asteraceae > Artemisia > Artemisia tridentata. Next base: position 367,983,782 of record CP139507.1, read on the forward strand.
ATTGTTTGAGTTTTACCATGTGATGGATCGTGTTTTGGTGATATTATAGTGAATCGGGAGGTCGGGGATGATGGAAGAACATCATCTTCATGGTTAGAGGTTAGGGAGAGAGAAAGTGGAAACCTGGTTTTCATTAATAAGAAAGAAAGGTAAACAACACACAAACAAGGCTTACCCTCCTAGTGAAGTCGTCTAGGAGGATATATATAGGCCAACATATACAAGACTTTACATAATTGACGCTTCTAGTCCATGTATTTGTGCCTTACAATATAGCTATTGTAATACCGAATATGTTGTCACATTTTCGTGTTAGGAGCATTCCTAACAATCTTCCCCCAATGTGGCAACATATGGGATTACTTACACTATTTCCTACAAGTACAAAATTAAGTAAAATAAATTCTTCATAAGCTCTTTAAGTGTTGAGGATGACTACAGTTAACGCTCTTTGTCTTCATCTAGTACCTTGGCTTGAGAACTTTTCTTCACTTGTAGGCAAATGATGTAATATGCATGAACTGGATTAACTTCCCCCCAATTCATGCTGCATGTCTTTAGCGGTTTCTTCGTACACTTCTATTTGGCGAAGTTTTTGAATAAGCTTCCCCCCAAACTGACAACCGTCTTCAGCAGATTCGAGACTTTGATGTAGTTAACATGTCTTCTAACTTTTGAAGTTTTAAGTACGCAACGAAATTTGTAGATGACATCGTAAACCACACCAAGCAAATCTGACTAGTACTCAGTAACGATTATGCTCAATGCGGAAACTCCGTTCGGGGGTAACATGCAATAAATCAGCAAGATCTTCTCACATAAGTAGGCTACTTCACACTTCACAACCTGCGAAAGTTGAAATGATTACACCAAAATCACAAAACTGAACCACTAATCATCTCTGCGGACGTCTCTCCGGTAGTAATAAAATTGTAAGCTCGATCACATGAATCTGTTATGCGTCCCCGATGTGCACATTTCTTCCCCCTGATTGCAGATACATCTGGAAAAAAAGTGTTTTCGCAAAGAACTCAAGAAAATTCAAATAACATCCACTCTCTCTTCCCCCACGATGTCTTCGCGGAATCGGAAGCATAGACACTATGGTTACAATGGAAACGGAGGCAGCATAAACCCTGTATGTCCAATTAGTCGAAGATGTGTGAAGTACCATAATTAGCCCGTGAGAATCAACTGCTGATAAGATCTCTACTCTTTTATACTCTTCTCTGCTAACTCTTTACCGACCCCATTATCATTCTGACGGCTTTTTGTAGTGACTACTGATGGAGAAAACCCAGTATTACGAACTTGAGACTGAAGTAAAATAACCCGAACTTGTGACTTAAGCTTGCACTATTGTCTGACTCAGAACCAATACTGAGAATTTCAATAAAGGTAGAATCATATACCCATCCAACCATCCTTAACTGTATATGAACTTCTCTCGAATTATCCATAGCTTTTTGTGACACTTGAGCACTACAACGTAACTCCTTTAAAGTGATAGCTATACACTGTGAGCACAACAACGTAACTTCTTACATCAGGTATAACTAGATAACTCAAGTCGTAATCATTCTAACGGTTAAAAGTTCGAACATGGATCTCGAAGAATCATGCATCCAACTAATCCCGATATCTTCAAGATACTAAGTACACGCACCCGTGAAATTCCACTTCAACCTCAAATAAATAATAATGAATTAACGCCGTAGTCACATCTTGCGGTTATATGCCCAAAACTAGCCTTCGTTACTTGGTTAAGATGAACTTTGATAATGGTTTTATCCCGATCTTGTCAAAAACGTAACCCCGTGAAAATTAATAACCGAAATACCACTCCTTTTAATCAACTATTGTAACAAAATAAATTATCACAATGTGTAAAGAATACATTAGATAATTAATTTTCAGCTAAATGTGTTAAATTATTTCGGATTCATTAAACATTCAGCCCAGTCCAAAAGTGATTCACGATAGGAAATCCTGATAACTCAAAACCCAATCCAACATAAATGATATAACCTGTTATTAAGGCTTATAACCCTAATCACATGCATTTCATTTTTCTTAACCCTAAAAAACACACAACAAACTCTCCGCCTCTCTCATCTCACACATATCACGCAGCAACCACAACCACTTAAACCCTAATCAACTCATTCATCCGCCACCATCACTACCTAATACTCACTCAATCAAATCTCATCTTTATCTCACAAATATGCTACAACCCGATCACATCGAATCTTGTCACACTCATCTCAATCAATTCATCTCTATCATCTATCAATCCAAATCAAACAACAAATCCACAACGTCATAAAAGAAACAACCGTACTTGATTTCTTAATTTCTGTGTAGTCCGGTTCAAGACATCATGATCCTTTGGAGGATCTCGGTAGGTTTCTTCATGATTTGGTTTCGTGTGTGGTTTTATTATTTTTTTAACGAAACAAAGAAAGAAAGCAACATAATTGTTGTGTTTATTTCTTTATATTCGGATATTAGCGAAGCATAGTCTTCAGATATAATCTGTGAGGATGAATTTATTTCGATAGAGTGACCTTTAAGGTCTGTTATCTCTGTTTTAGTCTCGAGAGAAAATATCTTAGATTCTTAAATGTTATCTTTTCGGTTCGAGTCTTGTTGATGATTGTGAATGTTAGGGAGTGATGGTGAGATTTAGGATAGATATTGGATTAGTTTGTGGTTGTGATTGTAGACAGATATTGGCAGTGGTGACTTCGTGTTAAAAAAAACAGTCGCGTTTTTTATATGTTGTTACTGTCCTGTTTGTGTTTAGTGACTGATGATGGTTGAGACCTGAAGTCAACGAGAGTCGTGATATTCAATTAGTGGTCTTGCTCGCTTAATCTATTATTCTTTTTTTCTTGAATTCCGATAAGTGGTTTAACAATTTCGATAAGTGGTTAAAAAAACCAATTTCAATAACGTTGACCTGTTGACCTGATTTCGATGGGTCTGTCAAAATTGCTTTACAAGCAATTTTGATAAACAAGGGTTTGTCAAAATTGCTTTACAAGCAATTTCGATAAAAGTGGGTTTTGACTTTTTGACCATTTTTTCGACCACTTTTTCGGCCAGTTTCTGACCATTATATTCAGACCACGTTTTCCGACCAGTTATCGACCTTAAAATCTTCACGGGAAACATCAAACGGTCTCAATATGATGATTAGTACAAAAAAAATGCAACGTTGGACCAATAGACCAAGAAGCAGATTTGTACAATCAGTTAATGACAGTTTAACACTTATTGACCATTAGATACACCAATAAACATGTATAGAAGTTGTTTACCACAATAAAACACATAAGATATATAAAATTTTTTGACCAGTAGAGATAATGGTAAGACCAGCTTCAAAACAAATCAGATCTACAACAAAAATATGATTTTGACAAGATAACATCACAAAAAATCAACCAAAACTAATACCATGGCTCTTGATACCAATTGAAGGACCGTAAATGTACAAGATTTATGTGATTCGGGAGGTCTTGGTTGGTTGAAAAAGATGAATATCTTCATCTTTTCTAGTGAGAGAAAGTAGAGAGAGGGTGGAGAAAAACTCAAAGTATATTAGATTAAGAATGAATGAATGATACAAAGAATTCCCACACCCCTCATGGAGAGCCATGAGGGGTATTTATAGGCCCTTTGCCACTTAAATAATAGTAGTCCCTGCGGGTACTACTTGCTATAAATCTAGTCCGATTCACTTGAGTGACGATATCTTTATAAAAAAGTGAGGCTAACACCATGTTACCTCTAATCAAAATTATTATTTACAAAACTAAATCAAAAGCATAAACTTGTTGCTTTTGCATAAATCAAAATAGTAATAAATGCATTCTATTAAGTTGTCTGTATTTTTGATGGACAATAATTTTAGGACAGAAGGACTAGCTATGATAAGATAAGATATTTACCGAGGTATGTAAAGAAAGATGATGATCGGACGAAGATGAGTATGGTTGGAGGTGTGATAAAGAAGGAAGACCATACTATGGGCCTAAATTACCACCATATCATAATATTGAAGATGAAATGGATCAGGCTCTTGCCAAACAAGACTATTTAAACCCGTTCAAGACTATATGTGTGTGGCAAAAGTTAACTTCATTTCTAGGATGACTCCCCATGTCACTAGTGAATAATGAATGGACACCCCATTGGTCGATGAAATTATCTAAGGTCACTGGAGAGAATGAGTGGCACATGCAAGTCGAGATAGTTGATCCATACGGTTATGGGTTGAAAGAGGCTTTGAAATAAAGTGTACTACAAGACAGGCTTTGGGAAAGTATAGGTTACGTGACATCATGTCACCCAGCTAATTCAGCAGTTAAACATTAGTTGCGAGGAATAAATGAGTTGAAATAGCACGCCCATTTTTATTGATTTTGTTTCCTTGTTTTCTTATAATTATGTCATATCGAACCTTATGATTATCTTTGTTATGCGTTGTTTATGTTTTGCTAAGTTATGAAGGAATGAAGTATGTTGTTTTGAGTTGTTGGTATTTGTTGTTTGAAAATTTTGCGTTTTTGTTTGCTTATTTGTGAGTTACAACTATTCTAAGGCAAAGTTTGTGAAAAGTATGCCGGTTTTGAAACTAAAACCGCCACCCTTTTGATGGGGAACAAATATATATGACTGACACTTAGTCATTTTCACACACAAAACACAAAAACTCCCCAAAACCGACTGTTTTCTCACCAAAAAGTTTCAAAAATCAAATTTCGTCTCTCCCACTCTCTACAATGCATGGGGTAACGTTTTGTTATATTGTTTTTTTTGTTATTTTTATAGTTTATTGTTTTTTTTTTTTTCATTCTAGTTCGGATTTACTTAATTGCAATGCATGAATATAGATACTTTGATGTCCCTGATGATACCCAGTATGAATATGTGAATTTTGATTGCTCGGTTTATGTTATTTAATTAGGGTTTATGACATAAATTAGGCATTTTAAGTTATGTGCCTTCTGGGAAGATTAGTAATTGTTTTACTTGGTTTACAGCACCCCTAATGTCGTTAGACTAAGTAGAAAGTGATTGCGTCTGAAAAATAGTGCGTTGCTAAAAAAAGTTTTGAGGATAGAAGCGTTAAGTACAGGTTGAGTATGTGCTTTATGATATATTGGATTACTAGAAGTATGCATTGTGTATTTCGTTTTTCGTTCGTAGAGTTTTACCTTGCAAAATATAAATTTTTCGCGCTCAGTACAGAAAGTACGCCGGATTTGGAAACAAAACAGCCGCACTTTTTGTCTGATTTTCAGATAGAATGTTTGTAATAGCTTATTTGCATATTAAAACTGCTTATTTGGCTATTGTATATTGATTAAAGCATGTTTATATAATGGTTGTGTGCAAGGTAACGAAATATGGAACTTTTGACCACGAGGCGGGTTCGTCTTCAAACCCGAACCAAGCCAAGCGTAGGTGGGAAACCGAGTCTGTGGACGAGCTACTAATGCCTGAGGTCCACCACCCTCATTTCCCGTGGTCAGGTTGTAACAACACACTTAAGAGACAATACAACACCTTGTTGGCTCGTTTGCAAGAGTAGGTTTCCTTGCCTCTCAAGGAGTTAGGCCAGGGTTAGCCAAACTGATTGCAGCCACACTAATTAATATAGTGAGATTTAAAAGAAGAGATATAGATTGTGGTGCTTTATGGAGATAAGTAGTAGCGAAAGACTTAATCACTACACTCTTGATTCAATTAGTCAAGAGATGTTGTGATAGAAAATGCCTCAAATCGATTAGAAAATACCCAAAATTGAAAACCCCTAAATTCTAAGTTTCACGATCAAAAACCTAGAAATTGATATAATCACCAATAAGTTATCTGGTCACCAGAATAATGATGAATCAAAAACCTAGAAATTGATATAAACAAAAAAATAATGATGAATCAGCCACATGAGTGCAACAATTAAGAAACCCCTAATTTCTGACATGGTTTGTTAGAAACCCTAGAAATTCAAAACTCAAGATCGATTAAATAATCAACCTTACAACTCTGATACCATGTGAGATGGTACAAAATAACAATAACCAAACATAAAACAACCACAAGATCTTATTAATAAGACAGTCGCAGGATTACACTTTGAATGTAAGAAAGGTTAACAAGGGTTTGAGTGTTATCAATGCGACAACACTCAACACAACACACAATGATTGAAAGATCACCCACACAAAGTCAAGAGATGATAAAAAGAGATAAAGAGCGGCTAATGAGAGTATTAGGGTTGGTGATTAGGGATTAGTGATCAGGCAGTGTATATAGCCTTTAATGTTACACATCTGGTCCCCATCTTGTAGAAACCTTCAAACTCATCATAAACATGAGAAGTTCCATAGCAACTCTCAAATCTTTATTTTATTTTATTTTATTTCACATATAGCAAAAAAAACCTGAAATTGCTAATTACACAACAAGCACATAAACATAAATAGGAGTAATCAGATTATTATTCAACAATAGTTAGCGGGTACATTAATCATAGATGATTTGGAAAATATTAGAAGACTTGATCTAATGCCAAAAGGCAAAAGTTAAATGGGCGGTTGATGTAACACCCCCAATTTCGTGAACGCAGCGGAATTCAAACTGGGTGTTACTTCATGGCACAACAGTTATAACAATAGAAAACGAACTCTAATGGAGTCATTTTTAAAAGATTTATCATTCGATTTATATACATATCAAATTTTACAAAATGAGGTCCCAGTAGTTTCGTGGTTTACATAAATAAGTTTTCGAATAATAATAAAATTTATAGACTTCTTGAGTATCCGTGCTCCTCCGTGCCAGCCTCGATCATTATGGACCTGAGATAAACATGCTAAAAGTGTCAACACAAAGGTTGGTGAGTTCATAGAGTTTGTAAGTAAAACAGTTGATTACAAGATTCCCAAGTTTAATATGTCGTGAATTACGTTGTTATATACTCATAATGTTAAATGCTTGAACACAAGAGTTCAATATTAGATATTTTTTAGATGTTTGAATACAAAAGTTCAATGTTTGATATGTCATAGGTTACGTTGTTATACACCCATAATGTTTGTTTATAGTTATTATTGCTCATAAATACAATTACCACATAGGGATAGTGCTTTCGTTGCTCTAGGTTATTAGCACCGAAGTCTTAAGTCACGAAACTTAAAACCGTGTAACCTAAAAATACGAAACTTATAAATATGTTAAAAAGTTATCAATATACTCTATAATAGCAGATTAAATGAGTGATAAGTTTTATCGGGGTGCTTAAAGTCGTGAAAACCTAAAAACGTAGGCTTAAAACGCGTAAAATGCAAAACCGAAAAATGTAAAAATCCAATACTTGTAAAAATGTCGTAAGATGTGAAAAACATATATTTCTCTTGTTTGTAATTTTGTATGGACATATCAAGATGTTTAAATGATGTTTAAACCAAAACGTAAATCTCAGACACGGTTTTGCGAAACTTGCAAAAATGACCCGACGAGTGTTAAACTCTCATGTTATCATGAAAATAGGTTAACTTACAAGAATGTAGAATAAAATTTCAGGAGTAAATAGTAAAAGTGAATAGTAAAAATGAATAGCAATCAAAAAATGCGAATTGTTACAGTTAAAGGTGATGAGAACTCTAAGTTTTTCCATTGTTTGATAAACAATAAGTTCTCTAGATATAGAATAAACGAAATACTTATCAATGGGAGTTAGGTTTCGGACCCCCTCCCTCCATTTGTAGTCTCACACATCTATTGCTTTCATAAACACAAATTCGAAGATAGTTCTTCCAACAGGCCTACGTTCTACAACGACATGTTCAAAACCCTTTCCCCATCCGATCATTCTCTTTTAGATGCTCCCATTTCTATCAAGGAAATAAAAGATGCAGTTTGGGATTGTTGGGGAGACAAAGCCCCGGGACCCAAAGGTTTTACTTTCAAGTTCATTAAACACTATTAGGATACAATTGGAAGATACTTCATTGACATGATTAAGCATTTTGAAGTAGATGGTTTCATTCCAATGGGTTGTAACTCTTCCTTCATTGCGTTAATCCTAAAAAAAAATAAACCCGCAAACATTGGAGATTATCGACCCATTAGTCTCATCGGGTGTCAATAGAAGGTCATCTATAAAGTTCTCGCAAATAGACTACAATAAGTGGTCAACTCGGTGGTTAGCGAAGTTCAAGCGGCATTTATTAAAGATGGATAAATCATTGACGGTCCACTAATAGTTAATGAAATCATATCTTGGCCAATAAAAAGAGATAACGTCTATTCATCTTAAAAGTTGACTTTAAAAAAATGTTTGATTCGCTTGATTGGAAATTTCTTGATCACACCATGGAAGAAATTGGTTTTAATGTTAAATGGAGAAAATGAATTCATGGATGCCTTAATTCGGCTTTTGCTTCAGTTCTTGACAATGGTATTCCCACGAAAGAAATCAAATTCCAAAAGGGTTTACGTCAAGTAGACCCTATTTCACCATTTCTTTTTATCATAGCGGTTGAAGCCCTTCACATTACTCTTCAAGAAGCTAAATCCAAAAATGTATTTGAAGGCGTAAAAGTTGGTTGTAAGAGTATTGATATATCCCATCTTCAATTGGCGGATGATGCTCTTATACTTGGAAAATGTTCTCTTGATAACGCCAAAAAACTTTGTAGAATCTTGAGATATTTTCACATGGCGCCCGGTTTAAAGTTAACTTCACTAAAAGCAAATTTTTTGGTGTTGGTGTCTTGCACAATGAAACCGTACACTATGTCTCCTTTCTCTCGTGTGAACCATCAAAATTCCCTTGTGTGTACCTCGAAATTCCTATTGGTGCTAACATGAACAAGGTGTCAAATTAGAAACCAACTATAGAGAAATTTCACAAAAGACTTACTACATGGAAAGCAAAAATCCTTTCATATGGTGATAGACTCACACTTGTGAAATTGGTTCTTGGAGCTCTTGGTATGTATTTGTTTTCATCCTTTGTAGCGCCTAAATGTGCTCTTAAATATCATGAGAAGTTAAGATGTAATTTTTTTTTGGTAGGGAGGCTTGATATTCAAAGAAACTAACATGGGTTGCTTGGAAAAAGGTATGTTCTTCAAAGAGTTGCGGGGGACTTGGAATTGGTAGTCTCTACGCATCTAATTTATCTATGATGACCAAATGGCGGTGGCGTTTTCACTCGGAGACCAATTCACTTTGGAGAAGATTTATCACATCTATTTATGGCAAGTATGGTGGTCTCAAAAGTGTGCATAACAATACGTATGGACTACCATTAATCCTATGGAAATCTGTAATTGAGTTAAAAAAAACATCTTTCGTGTTTCAATATCAGCTTACATACGATTTTTACTCGAAAAGTGGAAGATGGTTCTAGGTTTAAATTATGGGAGGATCATTGTATAGGGCTATGTAACCTCAAAACTTCTTAGCCGAGACTTTATGCTCTTGAAAAAACAAAAAATTGCAAAGTCATAGATAGGTATTGTGGTAAAGGATCTGGAATGCAATAGGAGTGGAGAAGGCTCATTAGAGATGGGGAGGAAAGGGATCAACTAACTGGTCTTGTTAACCTCTTACAAAACTATACCCCTTATGTTAAACTTGATAGTTGGAATTACATACTAGATCCTTCAAACGAGTTCTCTGTTTCCTCGATGAGACATCACATAGAATCAATCATGCTTTCTTTTGTTCTCGATCCGGTTAGATGGAAGATATGTCTTCCTCTAAATATAAACATACATGCTTGGAGGTTGCTCTTGCACCGCCTCCCAGATCGCCACAACCTAGACGTAAGGGGTATCGATCTTGACTCCACTAGATGTCTGGTGTGTGATGATAATATTGAAACAACTCATCATCTATTTGTTGAGTGCAAGGCGGTTGTTGATATTTGGAAGATGATTTCGACGTGGTGGGATATTGGTGACTAACCTAAATATCTTCAAAGCTTAATTAAATAGAGTGACTCAATAAACCTAACTTCTTTGGCAAAGACCTGTTTTGATGTCGTTATTCAAACTACAACTTGGATCTTATGGAGATATAGGAATAGGATTTGTTTTGATGAGAAACCTCCTAGTAAGGATTCGTTAGGCTCTGAAATCAAAGTATTATCCAACACTTGGATAATAAATATGAATAGGAATGCTAATAATTGGTTAGATTGGATCTATGATCCAAAGAACGCTTGTAAAATCTCGTTTATCTCTTTATCTCTAGTTTCTTGCTAGAGTTTGTTTTTATTATAAATCGCTGTTAAAACAAATAATAAATAAAACAATAAAAAAAAATCAAGAGCTTTTATCAAAATTTACACCTGGTAAAAAAAATCTATAGGTTTCGTGTGAACATCTCACCAGTTGGTTGAAAAAACGATATCATTGTTGGAATTATATAATCATGACTTATCATATATATTAACAATTAACATCAAAGAACACATATTGCGGAAGTGTAGGATATATAACACATAAATAATTAACCGAATATTAAAGTGAACATACATTGATGATTCTAGCAAGAACAAGAATCAAACCGAGCAATATGAATGATGAACCCTAATTAGGGTTTATAGGATTATAAGAATTGCCCCTTACCGATTTTACAATTCAATCTAAGATTCTTACAATAGTGTGCAAGAAACACGTTCTTGTACACACGTACTAAACCAAACTAAAGTAATGCAAGTTATATTAATCACAAAACTAAAACCAAACAATTTTGTTGTAGTAGAAAATTCGATCGGCCCTTTGGGGGTTTTATTCGATCGAATTGATCAAGAGGAAGAGAAGAAAACTTTAGGTTTAGTATAGTGCACAAGAGGTAACAAAAACTAGAACCTTAGGTTTGCTTATATAGGGAATGAAACTTAGAGTCCAAGTTTGAGTTGGATTAGGAAACCCAACTCCCAAACCGATCGGCCCTATTGATTTAGGGGGATCTGGAACCTTCTTGACTACTAATTTCATTCTAGTCCCTTTCCTTTTCTTATTTAACGACCGTTAGTCACTTTCGTTAAATACTAACGTTCGTTATATGTTTTGTGATAATTAATAATCAAATATAACGTTTTATATATAATTATTAATCTTTAGTTCTCATACGTAATGTGTGCAATCTCGTGATCTCGAGTTCGATCCTAACACACAACTACTATTTTATGTCTATAAAACTAACAGCTCCCACTTAGACATATCATAATAGTTGTGATCACATCGGTTAGCGTCTTGCAACACGCCGATGCCTCTAGTACAACTCGAGTAGGTTTACTGGAAAAACCTTTAATGATTCATCATTATTATTATCCTTTTGTTTCTAATACCACAATAAATAAAGATATGGATATTATCTTTATTTAAATATTCTGTTTCTTGTTGTTTGTTATTAAGCAAGATTACCAAATCTTCTGAACATATTTAGGGGAGATCTTCGGCGTGGCCACGCATACATCTTGTCAACCCTACAAGGGGCCCAACAGTATTAAACTCCAAAAATAAATTTGGATGAACAAATTCTATCTTGACTACGAGCATAACCTATGAACTTTGCAACAATTCCAAAAACAATCCTTATGACTACCAGTTACGTATAGCGTTAAATTGTTCCACAGAATGCATTACATTCATAACAGTTATCCTGCATCTCAAGTCTGAGGATAACTATTCATGATTTACTTAATAATATCCATAAGTAATATCATGTAGTTGGGATAAGTCCTATATTCAATTCATTGAATATCATGTGAATTTGGTATGCCAACGCATCAATATACTTTCAAGTATATTATACCAAAACTCAGATTTGTCTTATCATAATGATATTCCCATATCATTAACTGACAACGGACATTTAGAATAACTAAGTTATTCACGGATTAAAACATGCAAAAAATAGGAAAACAATATTAAATAATGAATATAAACATAACCAATATTTTATTTCATTAATAAATAATAAATGTTTATAATATCCTTTATCCAAATACTAAACACAGTCATGCATGAAACTACTAGCTAATCTAAGTCTAATTTCATTGGCAAGTTCAGTAAGCTTTTCTTTAGGTAAAGCCTTAGTGAATGGATCAGCTAAGTTATCATCTATGTGAACTTTCAAGAGATTTATTTCACCTTCGCGGACTTGTTCCCGAACATAGTGATACTTCCGTAGAAAATGACTGGTGCCCTTCTTGACTCCAGGCTCATTGGAAAATATGATTGCAACAGAATTGTCACAATACATATTAATAGGCAATTCAATTGAAGGCATAACACCAAGACCTGAAATGAATTTCCTAATCCAGACTGCCTCCATTACAGCTTCCGAAGCAGCTATGTACCTGGCCTCTATCGCAGACATCGCAATTGTACTCTGCTTCTTGCTCCTCCAGTCTACTGCTCCTCCATTTTAACAAAGACATAACCAGTCTGAGACTTTGCATCATCTTTGTCACATTGCCAGGACGCATCACAGAAACCTGTTACATCAAGTTCTGTAGTTGGATTTCCACCATACACAAGAAACATATCTTTTGTATGCCTAAGATACTTTAGAATATGTTTAACAGAAATCCAATGTTTTTCACATGGATTCTGTTGAAATTGACTGGTGATATTTTGAGCAAACACCACATCTGGCCTTGTGCATCTCACCGCATACATAATAGATCCTACAACTGAAGCATAAGGAACTTTGCTCATGCGTGCCACCTCTACAGGTGTTGAAGCACATAACTCACTGCTCAAGCCATGTTTTACTTCCATTGGCAAATATCATTTTTTGGAATTTTGCATATTGAATCTCTTCAATATTTTGTCAATGTAAGCACTTTAACTTAATCCGATTAACCGCCTTGATCTATCTCTATAGATCTTGATTCCCAGAATATATGCAACTTCTCCTAAATCCTTCATAGAAAAGCATTTTCCAAGATATGCCTTAACTTTTTGCAAACTTGGAATGTCTTTTTCTATGATCAATATGTCATTAACATATAGGATAAGGAAAATTGCATTACTCTCACTAGCTTTATGATATACATGTTAGGAATTATTAAAAATAATATTTATTTCATTGCTGCTGTTAGTATTAGTGGTTCCTGCTGACAGGTATATAGTTCCTGCTAGTATGGTTCCTGCTGGTAGTAGTAGTTTAGTTCCTGCTGCTAGTTTATTTCTGCGGGTAATATTAATTAGTTAACCCGTATGTTTAGAAAGTTTGTTAGAGTTAATTTAGGAAGAGATAGTGTATATCTCTTTACACGTTTTCTTAGTAATGCGGCGTTAGGGTTTCTTGTAGTATAAAAGAAACATGCGGCTATGAGTTTTGTAATCGAATTCTTAATATCTTTAGTGAATAAAAGATCCATAGAGGATCAAAGTCTTTATAGTTATTCTTCTTCTTTATTTGTTTATATTCAGAGATTCTCTTGTAGCGTGCTTGTGATTACATAGGCATTCTACCGATCCACAAAGGCTCAAAGATCTATCTAGCAGGCCTAGATCCTAAAATACACATGGCTCATCAAGATTCTGAGTAAATCCAAACCTTTTGATTTCTTCATCAAATCTTTTATTCCATTGCCTTGATGCTTGCTTCAATCCATAAATGGATCTTTGAAGTTTGCATACACGGTTTGGAAATTTTGGATTCACAAACCCCTCAGGCTGCGCCATATAGATGTCTTCATCTAGGCAACCATTTAAGAAGGCGGTTTTGACATCCATTTACCAAATCTCATAATCATAGTATGCTGCTATGGCTATGAGAATCCTAATAGCCCTAATGTCAGCTAAAGGAGAAAAGGTCTCCTCGTAGTCAACACCAAATGTTTGAGTAAAGCCTTTAGCTACCAAATGGGCATTATAGGTGTGTACCTTTCCATCCATGTTAGTTTTCTTCTTGAAGAGCCACTTACTCCCAACTACCTTAGCATTGGGAGGAAGGTCTTTCTTCTTGAAGAGCCACTTACTCCCAACTACCTTAGCATTGGGAGGAAGGTCTACTTGCATTTTCCCATTCATAGCAACTATCCATTTATCCTTTTCAGGACTCTCAATGGCAGCTCTATAATTAGCAGGTTCATTAAGATCCCCTAATATACTTTCCTCAACTTCTACGTTAAGACATAGACGTTCAGGAGATTTCACATGTTTTGAAGACTTGCGAATGGGAACAATTTCAACTTCAGGTGGAGGACCCAGACTTTCAGGTTCCACAGGAAGTACGCTAGTATTTCAGAAGGTAATGTATCTACATGATCATCTTCCAGATCATATATTCTCCCACTGAATTCTTGAGATATGCGTTCCTTTTCTAAAAAGTCTCCATATCTTGCAACAATTACTTTGTTTTCAGGAGGATAGTAAAAGTAGTAACCCATCGTTTCCTTTGGGTATCCTACAAAGATACACTTTACAGATTTTTGTTGGAGTTTATCTAATGAGTCACGTCTAATATACGCCTCGCAACCCCAGACCTTTAAATAAGACAAGTTAGGAGCTTTTCCATTCGATATTTCATATGGTGTCTTATCAACCTTCTTAGTGGGAACCATATTCAAAATACGAACCGCAGATACTAAGGCATAATCCCAAAAGGATAAAGGAAGAGTTGTAAGATTAAACATTAATTGTACCATGTCTAACAATGTATGATTTCTTCTCTCAGATACACCATTTTGTTGTGGAGTATATGGAGATGTGAGATTTTGGACAATTCCATTCTCAGCTAAATAATCTTTAAACTCTTGGCTTAAATATTCACCGCCTCTATCGGATCGAAGAGCTTTAATCTTCTTTCCTGGTTGCAATTCTACTTCTGCTTTGAAAACCTTAAATGTTTCTATAGCAACCCGTAAATTTTCACACATCAAAATGACTATTTTACCCTTTGATTTTTTTTAAAGTTGACTCTGACCTTTACTTCTTGACTATTTGACTTTTACCTTAACGTAAAAGCAAATACGGTAATCGGTAGTTAACTGGTAACTTCCCAAGTTAAATAACCCACTCAGATTCGAATTATTAATCTTTGAATGTCACGTTCACCTGTGTCTATTTAACAAAGGAATATATTGCTTTTCTTGCATACCAACACCACAATAAAAATGGTTCACATTCGATAGTCATTATTCGGAATAAATATTCTCGTTTTTATATTAGTTTTATAAAAACGACTCCAAAAATATATTCCTCGCAATTACCCAACCAAAGTACCGTGTTTATACTTAAGCTCAACGAGGGACGGAGTACACGCAATACAGCAAATGATAATAAACCTTATCCTTATCTTCTATTAAATCACCCACCACCACACAATTTATTAATATATCTATTTTCCCTTCTCCCTCTCTCATAAATCGATCTATACTTTTTTTTCCTTTCTCTTTGGAGATCGTCAACCAGCAGCATCCATCAACACCACCACCGGCGACCACCACCTTCATCCGCCATCATCCCCAACACACATCCCCCATCATCATCACAGCCAAGGAAGATCCAAGGTGGTGATGTGACGTTTGGGGCTGTTGTGGCTCGAGCAAATCACTACATCCGCCTCTCCTCTACCTCTCCTCATCTCGTCGAAATTATGGTATGCCGAAATACCATATGTTTGTTTATTGTATTTCTTCCTAAAAACCAAACACAAATCGATTTGAATAGATTTTCATGGATTAAAAACGTTTGTTAATGATTCGTGTGGTATGATTATTTAAGGGGCGTTTGGGTGATTTATTTTGGATATCGGATCGGGTTTAAACCCGAGTGGGTTTCACAGTGGAGACCCATGATGGGTCGGATGGTTTTGGAACGGCTTATTTATGGAGCTATTTGGCTTATATGTTAAGTAGCTTAATTAGTTATTTGGCTTATTTTGTTTATGTTTGGTCTCGGTATAAAACAGCCCATATAGGGTGTTTGTTGATCTTGGTTCTCGGCTAAGAATCACCCAAGAGGGTGTTTGTTGTGAGTTACAGCCACCCGAAGGGTGTGCTTGTTGTTGTGGCTCACCACCAAAGAACCACCAAACAGGGTGCATTTGGCTGTTTGCTTCGACCCACCACCAAAATAGCAGCAAGGGTGTTTGTTGTGTTATTACTCACGGTACAAGACCACAGCCGAAGGGCTGTTGGTTTTGGTTTGGGTTCGGCTAAAGACCACTGCCACACCAAGGAATGGTGTTTGGCTTATTTTAAATTCCTTCTTTTCATCTTTTTCTTATTCGAATCACACTTAGAATATGGCTTATTTGGTTTATTTATTGGGTTCGGTTTGATGTTAACCCAAGAGGGTTGTATTTGTTGTGAGCCGAGGAACCAAAATAGCCCCAAGAGGGTGTTTGTTTGATCCTGTCTCGACTGGAAATCACCAAAGTCGAGTTGATCTTGTGGCTTGGTTGTTTCGGTCCCTCACAGCCTCAATAGGGTGCGTTTGGTTTGAGATTGGGCCGAAGCCCACCATAACAACATTAAGGGTCATTTGGTTTTAAATGGGCTGAGGCCATTAATTTTCAATAAGAGTGTGTCCGAATTTTTGTAAATATTAATTAACACGTCTTGATTATTTTACGGATTATCAAATTAACGGACTATGTATTATATATATATTGGACAATATATATACTTGACGGACTTTATTGTCAAACTCGACCACTTGGACACATATTGGACTATCGAATTATTATCGTTGGACTTGGTAATATCAACTGGTAAACAAATATTAACGATCACGAATTATATTGATAACTTGAATCACACTTAGATACAATGTAGAAGTCATATAAACAACCGAGTTATCAACCAAAACTTAACCGGTCTACCTATCTCTCGCTTACTTGCTATTTGATTCTTAGGTGTTTATTACCATTATTATTGGTGCTATATGATTTATGCTTTGGCGTGTGTTATGTCTGAGTCTATGACTTTATACCACCACACGAACGAGATACTAAACTTTTTACAACACTTGATACAAATATTCCACGAAAACTACAGCACTCTATCTTTTGAAACTCGTACGTATCGATTACTTTCCGCTTGTCATATCTTGAAACAAACTTATATTCATTAGGTTATGACGATTCTGTATCATTGTGCTATACTCCTTACACTGTTCTGCCATACTTCTTGGCACCGTTGTGTTACTCACGCCACTACATTCCAAGGTGATTCATAGCCCCTTCTTTCACTTATTTTGAACTCTTTGGGGGAGATACATGATTGTTCTACTTACAAATTTACACGTTTACCTTAAACATTGTACTCAAATGATGACATACTCTATTGGTTTATTGAAACATAATTCTTGTTTTCACTCCCACAAGTAATATACACTTTTACGAATTATCATGAATTCATACACCCACTTTTATACATTTTTCTATCTCATAGGGAGATACATGCTACAAATAGAACACAAGTATTTTATGTATGCTACACCTGATTGATATTGCCTAAGTTACTTTATTGCTAAAATCCCCTCATATCATGAACCATTAATCACTTACGAGTTAACGCGAATATAGTGAATAGATCTATTGGAGGTTGACTGCCTATTCCACTAATACCTGACGGATATCCTTAGTTGCTAGTCGGATTAGTCGCAATGCATTATATTTGAAGGAAATATGAATTGGCAAATCCCCTATTACCCCGATGGCCATAACTTACACCATTAATTTGGTGTGTTCCCCATCGAATCCCGGTACTCTGTTAACGTTTGCGTGTCATGAGACTTAGGGCAATATATATACAACTGCAATATTACTATTTCAAATTATGATTGTAATTCACATGCAATTCTACACTTTTGTTTAACTGATTTACATACAATTTACTTATGGTTTTCACCCAACGTAAATCCCTACTTATTTCATCAATATTGGTATTTAATACAATTATCACCTCACACTCGAAACTATTGAAATCAATTGTTTTACTTACAAACTCTATGAACTCACCAACCTTTGTGTTGACACTTTTAGCATGTTTACCTCAGGTCCATAATGAACGAGGATGGCACAGAGGAGCACAGATACATCAAAAGGGCTAGAAATTCTATTATCATTCGAAAACTTATTTTGTAAATCATACAACTACTGGGACCTAACTTGTAAACTCTAATATTCGAATGGTAAATCTTTTAAAACGACTCCATTAGAGATCGTTTTCTATCATTATAACTGTTATGCCATGAAGTAACACCCAGTTTGAATTCCGCTGCGTATCACGAAATTGAGAGTGTTACAGATTGGTATCAGAGCTACAGTTATAGAGAAACGGGTCTAATTGAGACCTAAACTATAACTGCTCTTTCACAAAAACATTTTATAGCCTTTCACTCTCTGTGCCTTCCATCCTCTAGACGATTATGTGACTTCTGGGTAATTTATGCTACTCAAACACTTAGTATATTGATATATACACACTCAACATACTTTCGATCCCTTTGGAACTAAATACATCTGCGTATGCCTATTCTAGGGCATTACAGCACAGCCACATTTCTTCAATCATGTACCTACTCTTACTTTAGTAGTGGGTTGTAAACACACAGGTTGCAAGTCTTGTATGGGCGGGACTTGGGACTGAGTGGATTTACGATGCCTTTGCTATGGAGACTTTATTCAAGGGCTTATAATTCAACTATACAAATATGGCCTACTCATACACTTTTCTGGTCTATGAAATTTCCCCCAGGACATTGTAACTGATTACAATGGTCTTTCCTTGTCATACCCCCAAATTTCGTGACTTGCAGCAGAATGAAGCATCCGAGGGCATGAATGTTCATAACACCAAAGTTGCAGTTATATTCAACGACCTAAAGTGTCATTTAGAAAATACATCGTTTGATTATTTAAAAACATGCAGAGTTACAAAGATAGGTCCCAAAAGGTGAAACAAGTTTTCAGAAAACAAGTTCATACAATTCAAACGATGGATAAGTGCATAAAATATAAAGTGAGACGCGTCGACTCCGCGACTCCATGATATGTCCTTATGCAAGCCAACATGCGATACGTTAATTACCTGAAAATACATTGCTAAAAATGGTCAACAAAAATGTTGGTGAGATCATAGGTTTATGTAAATGAAATGTTGTACGGATACCACAAGTATAAAGTGTATGACAAAAAAATGCCACATAAAAATGATACATTAGCTCTTAAGCTCATGACCGAGAAGCTAGACTGAAAGAAATGCCCCAACTGAGTGTTTGCCAATCACTCTAATATGACAGAAATGAAATGCGTTCGTTAGACCAGTTGGCGCTACCAACCCGAACGGAGGAGTCACCCTCAATAGATCTATTCACTCACTCTCGCTTGCTAACAATTAACGGTTCATGATAATAAAGGGGACTTTAATCTGGGCAATGATGTAACTTAAGCAATGTAATGAGTTTGTATACTTTGGTCCGCATGAAAAATGGTGCAATGTATTCTCCCCCGAGAGTTTAGAAATCAAATAAATAATTGAAAACGGGGCTATGAAAACTCACCTGATATGATATAGCAACAATGACAATGATGGATGTGATGAAATAAAGCTCGGTCTCTAACCGTGACCTATTATGAATGATGTGATCCAAGGTAAGCAATGATACAATGCAACACATGCAAATACGTATGTTAACGATACCACTTATTAGTTTTGAAAATAACGTTTATCGACGAAAAATACACTTTTGACGTCTCGTTAAGTTATAAACTATTTTTCGTATAAATATGTTGAAACGGTACTCCACGATCCTTATTTGGTGTTCTATCGGCAAAATATAATTTTTTCATCGCAATTTAATATTTTCCTTAACTTGTGAAATTATGCCCAAAATGGCTTCGTGAAACTAGTCGCGAAATATTGCACGTTAAGTGTTAGTGATCAAACTCGACGTTTTTGAAAACCTTGTAACAATGTATTAATGTCGTTTTATTTAACTTTTGATTATACACGCCTCGATCAATTAGAAAATCGGCTATCAATGTTATGTTTCGCAAAAACACTAGTTTTTATACTTAAAACACTTTCTATTAGTAGGCTGTCAAAATAAACATGGTACGTCGGACTTCAAACGTGTATATCTCGGTCGTTATAAGCTTGTTTTCTACATTCTTTATATCCACGGCTTCATATAAACATGAACTAACATAATCTCAGTAGGTCGGGTCGTCTAGATGACGTCTAATGCCTTGTTTTGTCCTTTGAATCTCGGCGATCAGCAACTAAATTTTCAGGATTTTAGTTTTCGCCGTCTAATTTGAAAAATCATATCTCCTTCGTTATAAGTCGGTTTTTAGTGATTCTTGCGGCCACGGTTTCGTTTTTGAAAGAAATTTCTGAATATGAAGGAAAAAATAGTTCAAAAGTTTCTGAGTTTTCCAGACTTTGCATTTTTAGACAGAACCTTATCTACTTTGCTAAAAACTCATTTTCTTGGTTCTAAACTTGATCATACCACTTCAAATCAACTCCACAATTTCGAAAATCCTACCATACACCTTCTTAGGGTATCATGGGGTCCTAAACATCACCAACCTTGGTGGATTTCATGAGATTACTAGTGAAACTTATAGATCTAGTGTTAAAGATAGTTTATGTGCGAAGTGGTATCTAAAACATAAATATGTTGCATGATTAACTAGCATAACTTGAAAATACATAAACATATGAATCAAATGAAAGTATAAGATGATCAAAATGTGTTCTTGAAACTTACTTGAATATTTGATGAATTTTTATGAGAAATGTGTAAGAAACTTTGAGGTTTAACCACAAAACCTTAACAAGGAAGGTAAATGAAGCTTGATTATAACTTTATCTTGAAAAATTGATGGATTGTTCTTGATGTTCTTGTCTTGGCCGAATGGGAAGAGAGAAAAGGAGAGAATGTGTGTTAACTTTGCTAGTTGATTTAGGGAAATGAGATGTTATGGAAATTAAATCAAGTTAATGCATTAATGGGTTTTGTTTTATTAATCAAGTGCTAATGAGAAATGGGAGAGCTAGGGGGCGGCACATGTGGGCAAAGTGGAAGAGATTTGATGTGAATTAATGCTCATGTCTCCATTTAATTTGATGTGAATTAGGTGTTATCGGGTACCGAGTTAACTAGAAATAAATCATGACGAGGTGAAATAAAATACAATGAAGTTGTAAAAATTGTAAAATCATATTCCTTGCAAGAACCGGGTGTTTGAACGATTATCGGATTGAAATTTCGTAAACCGACGGAGTTTTAAGCGTCAAACGAAAAATATAGCGATTGGTTTAAAAACACCGGGTAAAGTAATAATATAATCTCTATATCATTATAATTAGTTTGAAAATGTGTTAGGATCATAGTCGGGAGTATTGGGAATAATGTTAGCAGAAATGACTGAGTGGTAACGTTAATTAAACAATTAAGCATACGTTAATGAAAATCACACAAACCCGTGCATGAACTGATATGATAATGATGTTACTGATGATATGCAGACTACTCTAGTCTGTATGATGTGCCTTTACTGATGATGCATGAATACGCAGCTAAACCTGACTAGTTACGCACATTTGAGTAACCGTAAACCAGGTTTACAACATGATGAATGATGCCCATGAATAGTGATTTCCCTCCGGGAATGAATAGTGTCATGTGAATAGTAAAAATTTTTACGACTTCTCAAAGTCTCAAACTGACTTCAAAAACGATGAATAGTGAAATGATGAATAGTGATCGGTGAATAGTAAATGATGAATAATGACTCATGAATAGTAAATTGTCGGGGTTTGGAAAATGACCTAAAATTGCGAGTTGTGACAGTCGACCACCCTAAAAGAAATTCAGTCCCTGAATTCAGCTGATGTTGGTGGTCTGGAGTGGTCTCGGTGAAAAGATGTGGGTATTTGAGTCGCATCTGGTCTTCCCGTTCCCAAGTAAACTCAGGACCTCTACGAGAATTCCAGCGAACTTTGACGATAGGAATTCAACTTTGCTTCAACTGTTTGACCTCTCAGTCCATGATTTCTGCTGGTTCTTTCACAAAGTTAAGCTTATCATCAATCTGAATTTCTTCCAATGGAATCACGAGCGTTTCGTCTGAAAGACATTTCTTGAGGTTTGAGACATGAAACGTATTATGTACACTGCTGAGCTCTGACGGAAGCTCCAGTCTGTACGCTACCAGACCGATCCTTTCCAGAATCTTGAACGGCCCAATGTATCTCGGGTTCAACTTCTCGTGTTTCCCGAATCGTATCACGCCCTTCCAAGGCGAGACCTTCAACATGACTTTGTCTTTAACCTGGAATTCTAATGGTTTGCGTCGAATATCGGCGTAACTTTTCTGTCGGCTTCTGGCTGTTTGGAGTCTTTCTCTAATCTGAATTATCTTTTCTGTTGTTTCTCTAACCAACTCTAGACCAGTTAGTTGTACATCACCAACTTCGGCCCAACAAACTGGGGACCTGCACTTACGACCGTAGAGTGCCTTGAATGGTGCGGCTTTTATGCTCGAGTGATAACTGTTATTGTAAGAGAACTCGATCAATGGCAAATGGTTAGCCCAGCCATTTCCAAAGTCGATGACACATGCCCTGAGCATGTCTTCCAATGTCTGAATCGTTCTCTCGCTCTGACCATCGGTCTGAGGATGATAGGCGATACTCATGTCTAATTTAGTCCCAAATGAATCTTGCAATGACTCCCAAAAGTTTGAAGTAAAGCGACTGTCTTTGTCGAAAATGATGGAAACTGGTGCACCGTGCCTTGAAACTATTTCCTTGATGTAAAGTCTGGTGAGCTGATCCATAGTATAAGTCTCTTTGATTGGAATGAAATGGGCTGACTTGGTGAGATGATCAACTATTACCCAAATAGCATCGTAACCTCCTGATGTTTTGGGAAGTTTAGTGACAAAGTCCCTTGTAATGCGTTCCCATTTCCACTGTGGAATTTCCGGTTGCTAAAGTAATCCTGATGGCTTCTGGTACTCGGCTTTCACTTTAGCACAAGTAAGGCATTTACTAACATACGTAGCTATCTCTGCTTTCATATTCGGCCACCAATAAAGCTTTTTGAGATCCTGATACATCTTATCAGAACTTGGATGAATGGAGTACTTCGACTTGTGTGATTCGTGCATAATCAACTCTCGTATTCCACCATAGAGAGGTATCCAGCTTCTATCCTTGAAGCATAATGTTCCATCTGATCTCCTTACTAAACCATTTGCATTATCTTGCATTCCTTTGAGTGTTTCACTTGGTAGGTTTTCTTCCTTGAATGCCTCGACTTGGGCCTCGAGGATCTTTGACGGTAGTGGTGAAATGATAGTCATTCCCAATGATCTGACTCTCAAAGGCTTGAGTCTCTCTTTCCGACTGAGTGCATCTGCCACAACATTGGCTTTTCCCGGGTGATATCTGATTTCACAGTCGTAATCACTAAGTAGTTCCAACCAATGACGTTGCCTCATGTTAAGTTCCTTCTGATCAAGAATGTACTGTAAGATTTTGCGGTCTGTAAATACTACACACTTTGTTCCGCAAAGATAATGCCTCCAAATCTTGAGTGCGAAAACCACGGCACCCAACTCTAAGTCGTGAGTAGTGTAATTCTTCTCATGCTTCTTAAGCTGACGAGATGCATAAGCTATCACCTTCTCGTTTTGCATTAGCACTGCCCCAAGTCCCTTGTGTGAAGCATCGCAATATACCACGAAGTTTTCAATCCCTTCTGGCAATGACAAAATTGGCGCGCTGCAAAGTTTCTGTTTCAATAACTGAAAAGCGGTCTCTTGCTTTTCCCCCCAATCGTACTTCTGGTTCTTTTGTGTCAACTTGGTCAGTGGCTTAGCTATCTTGGAAAACCCTTCAATGAACCTTCTGTAATATCTGGCAAGTCCTAAGAATTAATGAATTTATGTGGGAGTTTTTGGTGTTGCCCAATCTTTAACTGCCTCAATCTTTGCTGGATCAACCTGTAGTCCCTGACTATCAATGACGTGACCAAGAAATTGTACTCTGCGGATCGATAAATCACACTTCGAAAATTTGGCATACAGTTTCTCTTTCTTGAGCATTTCTAAGATTGTTCTGAGGTGTTCTCGGTGCTCTTCTTCACTCCTTGAGTAAATCAAGATATCATCAATGAATACGATCATAAACTTATCTAGATATGGCTTGCACACCCTGTTCATGAGATCCATGAACACAGCAGGTGCGTTGGTTAGTCCGAACGGCATTACCTGAAATTCATAATGGCCATAGCGTGTTCTGAATGCTGTCTTCGGGATATCTCCCTCCCGAACCCTAAGCTGATGGTAACCCGATCTCAAGTCGATCTTGGAGTAATAACTGGAACCTTGCAACTGATCAAACAAATCGTCGATCCTGGGAAGTGGATAATGATTCTTCACTGTTAACTTGTTTAGCTCTCGATAGTCGATGCACATTCTGAAAGATCTATCTTTCTTCTTCACAAACAAAATTGGCGCTCCCCAAGGCGAGGAACTCGGTCTAATGAATCCTTTATCCAAGAGCTCTTGCAATTGGTTCGACAACTCTTGCATTTCTGAAGGTGCAAGTCGATAAGCTGCTCGCGCAACTGGTGTAGCTCCCGGCACTAAGTCAATCTGAAATTCAACTTGGCGAGTAGGTGGAAGTCCTGGTAAGTCTTCAGGAAAGACTTCTGGAAAATCTTTAACTGTTGGTACATCCACAAGTCGCTTCTCCTCCGACTTCTTTTCTGTGATATGAGCCAAGAATGCATAACAACCCTTCTTTATGTATTTCTCTGTTCTAATGCATGAGATGATGCTGAGTCTAGTCCCACTGCGTTCACCGCGAACGACCAATGTTTCGCCATCGTAAGGAAGATGAACAACTTTTTCATCACAGATGATTCTGGCATGATGTCGAGATAACCAATCCATACCGATAACAATGCCGAAACTTCCAAGTTCTACTGGCATGAGATCTATATTGAACGGGTGATTGAGAAAATTGAGAGTGCAACCACGAATGATCGTGTCGGTGCCAACTAAACTACCGTTAGCTAGTTCAATGTGATATGGAGTGTCTAATGCGGTTGGTCCAATGTTGAGTAATGGTGCAAATGTAGTAGAAACAAAACTTCTATCGGCTCCTGAATCAAATAGTATGGATGCATAACGATTATTAATGAGGAACGTACCCGTAACGACATTCGGGTCCTCCCTGACATCTTCACCTCCAAGGACATAAGCTCTTCCTCTAGCTGTTCCACCTTGGTTATTGCTTCCCTGATTCTTTCCTTTTGGACATTTATTCTTGAAGTGTCTAGCTTCTCCACAACCAAAATAGGTTGCTGGGGGTTTCTGATTATCAGTCACAAACGGAGCTTTACAATCCCTGGTCGAATGACCAACTTTCTTACAGTTCCCACACGGATTCGAACAATTTCCAGGGTTATGGTTGGTTTGACATTTGTTGCACTTGGGTAAAGTACCATTGTAACCTCTTTTCTCAGCTGGACCTGCAACATAGGCCTTTGCAGTTTCCTGTCTCTTGGGTGGTGGTTGAGTAACATTGCTACTCTGGTTGTTATCCCGATTTCTTTTGTTGTTGTTGTTGTTATTGGAATTGTTTCGGTTGCTGTTATTGTTGTTGTTTCCGTAGTTGTTGTTGGAGTTACGGTTGTTTTTGCTACGGTTACTGTTGGTGTTGTTGTTGTAGCTGTTTGAAGTAGTTTCTTTCTTCACTATCTGAGTTTCTGAGACATTCTGATTGCCTCATCCAATGTTTACGGGTCAAAAGAAATCACATCTCCACGGATGTTGTGAGGTAATCCTCCAATGAAATTCTCTAATAGCTTCTCAGTGTCCGGAACCATTGTCGGACATAATGCTGCCAATTCCTGAAACCTCCTGATATATGCCTCAATATCATTACCTGCTGTCACTAGCTCATAAAACTCTATTTCCATCTTTTTCACTTCTGTTCTTGGGCAAAACTTCTTTGTCACCAACTTCTTGAATTCGTCCCATGTAAGCTTGTGTGCATTCTCCATTCCCATGGGCTTTGCATACGAATTCCACCATAACATAGCTTCCCCAACGAGTGTACTAGTAGCAAACTTTACTTTGATGTCCTCCGGACAGTTGCATAGAAGGAATACTGATTCTGTCTTTTCAAACCATCGGATCATGGCAGTGGCCCTTTCAGTGCCTTTGAATTTTTCTGGATCACCACTCTTGAAATCTTTGTACGTACATTTAAGACCATTAGTTCCATTAGTATTTGTTCCTGCGGCTTCCGCGGTTTCTGCCCGCGAAGCGGCTTCAGCAGCAGCTGCAGCTACGGCAGCTCTTTCTGTAACCAATGCTGCCTCAATACTGTCGGAAACAAGCTTTCTGATCTCGGCTGGTGTCATAGCAGTAGTGGCTCTTTTGGGTGGCATAATTCTTCACAATCACAAAAGATAACAACAATGAGAATCCACAATAGAAAACGATCATCATACACAATATATACAACCACAACATGTATATACATCCACAACACGTATAAATACAACCACAGCATGTATAAATACAATGAACCTACAACGAAACATCATAAATATAATCACAATGCACATGAATATAATACATGAAAATTTTGGTTAACGCAGACCGATATCATAAAATAGCACAACGAAAATCCTGCATAGTAGAGTCACACTTGATATATTTGTTTGTACTACAAGCAAAAGACAACAAGTCCTAACTATGTCCCACACCCCGGGACTAGGATAATAATGTACAAGCTACGTGATAAGAGTCTAACACTAGGCACCTCCTCCGGGTGCTCCATCTAGCCTACGAAAAATCCTCTGAAGATCCCTAGACATAGCAACAGCAATCTCCTCTAGGTGCTGAACTCAAAGCTGAAGATCAGTCTCCCTAGTCTCTGATGCAGACATCCTAGCCTGAACTGAAGATAACTCACTGGCCTGGCGATGATGCTCATCCTGGGACATCTGTGCCCTATCGAACAACTCAGGCATCTCTTGCCTCAACTGGGTAATACGCTCAGAACTCTCTAGCTGTCGGGACTCCAATCCCTTATATGAAAAATCTATAGCAACTCTGCCTGTGACTAGTCCCTCGATCTCCTCCTCTAACCTACTGCCCTGTCAATCTGTCCCTGTAGGTGGTTGATTGCGTGGTTTTGTAACCTTACAACAGGTTTTACCTCTCGAGGGATCTCAAGAGGCTTACAACCCCACCAGGCAGTGTACCTGACCGATGTAGTATAGTGTAGTGGTAAGTACGGGGGATTGATCGTTCTCCACAGGGAATAGTGTTCGTTAGGTGTGAAAGGCTACTCTAATTAGGTCTAAGGGTTGAGGAAGATTCTTTTTATGTTTTTATAATTTTATGAAAGCAAGTAAAATCTCGGGTTTGAAGGAGTGGGCGGAATTAGTTGCTAGTCAACTAACCCAAATGACTACGAATGCAAATAAAATAAAATAACAAAAATGAAAAGTGGTGAGAAACTTATGTGTAGAGAAATGTGTTTACTTAGATTTCCTTACTCCCTAACTATCTTTTACCGGTTAATTAGTGTGTATTAGTTGCGTGGATGACGGGTGTATTCCTTAATACCATTCGTGGGGTGGCGTACTTACTTCCCCAACTCTACAAGCTCCTACTTCACTCCTATGTCGAGCCGGCTAGGAAGCTCCTAACATGGGATCACTAGAATTCACTTGTGCATTAAATACAACCATAAAAACCTTTAGTACGCATTTGGTTCATGTTTCTTAAGATGTTCAAGCAAGTTACCGAATAGGAAGTTAGCCAGTTTTCTTAAGCCTAACATAGATAAACAATCATCCAATACAACTAACAACACACTAACAACCAATAATCAATAGCTAAGTTTCATTAGATCTAAGCAAACACAAGATAAAATTAGCCTAACATGTTAAACAAAAGACAAGCATAAGATAGAATCAAACAACACATAGACATATTGAATGATTAATTGATAACTTATCTTTCAATGAAACATGGAAGATCTCAAGGCAAAAAGCCCTGAAAAAGTAGCTAAAATCGTCTTAGGGTTTTATCCCAAAATTCCACACACTAAGCTCTCTTTAATGACAAAAGATTAGAAAACTATATATAGATTTTTGGATCTGACGGCGTCACCTTATGGAGTGTGACGCCGTCACCTCGCCGCTTTTAGGGTTCCCGGGTGACCTTCTTGACGCCGTCCCTCTTTAGCTCTTCAAAAATCCATTCTGGCCTATCAAGGCTTGACGCCGTCGGATCATGAACGTGACGCCGTCCCCTTATGATTTAAGCCGTGACGCCCTTGATTTAGTTAAAGCGTGACGCCGTCAGAATTCACATGCTAACTCACTGGCCCGTCATGAGTAAATTTCACATCCCACTTTTCTTGCCAAGGCATGACGCCGTCAAGAGATGATTCTGACGCCGTCAAAGGTAAATTTCAGCCGATTTTGAGACTTTGTCGTATTCTTCACTTTAATGCTCCAAAAACATCCAAAATGCCTCCTTTTCCAGATTTCTCCTCAAAAGTACCTAAAATGACAAAAGGAACGATTTAGGGCAATATTTGATCAAATAAATACGATTTCGGGCTTAAATGACCCCT
Organism: Artemisia tridentata subsp. tridentata; assembly: GCA_021014915.2. Classification (NCBI taxonomy): domain Eukaryota; kingdom Viridiplantae; phylum Streptophyta; class Magnoliopsida; order Asterales; family Asteraceae; genus Artemisia; species Artemisia tridentata. Next base: position 368,012,469 of record CP139507.1, read on the forward strand.
TAAAAGCGGTACACTTTTCGCCTCATCAAATACCCTTACACTTGAGATTTGCTTGTCCTCAAGCAAATGCGCTTTTATTCTAATCAAAATACAAGTTAGGGGTCATTTAATGCTAACATAAAAGTAATTACAACAAATAATCGTTCCACTTCAATCATAATAAGCACGGAGATTATATACTAGCACCTCACAAATAGTGTTTAGATACTCACATCTCTCAAGTGTCATCAAAATAAATCTCATAAATGAAAACGGAAAATATCTCTCACTACCTGTCATAGCAAATAGATTACCATAGGCTTGGGAAAGGATCGAAAACCTCCTCCACTAGGCGTAAGCACCTAAGATAAACTATCAAAGAGGGCTTTTAAATGGGTTATAACGTCAGGTGTAGGGAAAAGGAAAACACGGTTTTGTTGGATACGGGATATTTTACTGGTGGCTAGTTAAAGATCTTGATCAATTACATGTACTATACAATGTTGCTAAGCCAAGACTAGACTCAATTTTAAGCTAGAAACAAAATAACAAAATAACAAAAACATAAAGATAAACATAAAATGAAACGGGATGGTAGTCCGTATGTTTTTTCTATTTTTTCTATTTTTTTTCTCATTTTTTTTGTGTTTTCTTGATTTTTTTTTTTTTTTTTTTTTTTTTTTTTTTTTTGACATACATTTTTACCCTACCATCCAAAATAATACATCATAGGGGCGTTGCATTCCCCTTACACTTGAACTTTTACATAACTTTACAATTAACAATTCTAATGACTCGAATTAAGATAATTGAAACACTTGGAGTACTTTTAAAACATTTAGCACATATGGGGGTAATAAATGATGTTCTTCCCCATTACTCCATTATACTAGTACTTTACCCATGAGTCCCAATCGTCCCAAAACAATATGTACAAGGATATGACTCGACTTAGCAACCATGTAATCAACTAGATAATTAACTTGGGTTTAAACAAATGTTGTAACAATAATGCACTAAAAATGAGTGCATACAAGGTAGGCTAAGGCGATTTGGGTGTACATTTTAGTGGGGTGTAACAAATTCTTCCTTTAAGTAAGATGCTTAAAGGTCGAAACGAAAAGATAGGCTCTGAGGGGTGTACTAGGGGTATCGTGTACTAAAAATGAGTACAACGCAAAGGGTGTGGGAGAATTACTTGACCAATGTAGCCAACGTAATTATAACAAAAACACAGGTGTAAAACAATGGGTTAATCCTAATGCCTCTTATCATGTAGTAAATCTAACTACACGAATGTAGTCTCACTTGTGGCCTTGGAATGGTCCTAACGCAAGTTCTAGAATCTAAGTGCTACCGGTACACACATCATAGCATAAATGCTTTTCCTACCAATTCTAGGGGCGAATCTCACATATTTGGGGTGGAAAATTTTTTAGTGGTACGGTTTTTGTGCTAGTCATATAACTCCTATCCATGAGACGCTCATTAAGATCAAAGTTTCACTCCTATATGTTGTAAAAAATTTTAAATTTGGCACTAAAATTACCCTAATCAAGTATTTCTCTCAGTTTTATTACACATCTATTATTAAACAAACAAAAATCAAGCGCAATTGTATTCTAAAATCGTACTTTTACCCTCCCCTTACACTTAAGATGAACATTGTCCCCAATGTTCAAATAACAAGATGTAAAAGCATAAAGTAAAAGAATGAAATCAAATACTCCCCTGATTCGCTCGTTGGATAGTGAAATTACACGGTTAAATCTTCCTCCAAAGAGAATGTTGAAGCTCCATGACTAATGCATCGCCATAAGCTTGATTCCATAAACATTTCCTTGTCCAAAATAACCTGTTAACCTGAGAAAACAAACACGAAAACCTGCATAACATCGGCGGGATAAAATCTATATATAAGGATATAATGCTTGTGGAATGATAATTTTGCAGATTCCTGGAGATTATAAGTTGGAGATTTTAATAAAAACTTTTTATGAAAACAAAACTTTCAAAAATTTCTGGAAATTAAATCTGACGCCGTCAGGTTATAACCCCTGACGCCGTCAGAAATGACCTGACAAAAATTTTCATTTTAAGTTTCCGGAAAATTTCTGGAAAAACCTTTACCTTACTTCCTGGAAATCCTGCAAAACATCATTATGACTCGATACAAGCATTTGACTCAAACAAACACTAATATGTATGCTAATTTATTATTATTACGATTCATGTTCATATGTGTTCTAATAAACCGATTTAGATTTCCCTTACACTTATCATTTGCAAAATACCTTTATATGTAGTTAAGACGAAGTTAAAAACAAAATAAAGCATTTTCACAAATTAGTTTTTAACATGAATCAATAATGATAAAAATTAAACACACATACGGAAACAAATAAAAACAAACAAACAAATAAATAAACACACAAAGCAAATAAAACAAATAAAGCTTGGGTTGCCTCCCAAGAAGCGCTTTTCTTTATTAACGAGTCTTGTAGCTAGACTCAAAGTCACGCTACCCTATGTAAGTGAGCTCGTCATCAAGGACGTCTTTAGGGTTAAGCTTGGATTGAAGTTTCCTATTGGTTCGCTTAGTACGATATGTCTTTTCAAACTTCTCTCCATCCGGGTCATACAATGTCACCTTGATATGCCATGACCCATCTCCATCTTTGGGTGGTTTATCCCAATTCCACTTATGATCATCTTCCTCACAAATCCACTTATTCATTCCTAGGTTAATTGGCAAAACTCCTAGGAAATCAATCATCTTTCTAAAAACTAGAGGGTCTTCAAATGGATCCAATTCGGTGTCCCTAGCCAAGAGTTGCTCCACCGAATGCGTTCGGTTAACAAAGTCCTCTTCTAGGTAAAATGGGCGTTGGGGTCCTATGAAGTCTCTATCAATCCAAGGTCCATATCTAGATGGTCTCCTATTTGATTCTAGCCAATGTGGTGTTGGTTCCTCACTAGTATCATAGGCATGTTTCTTAACATCATAGACAGACCAAGTATCTCCTTCTCCTACCGCTATCTTGGATTCCTTACAATCAATCATAGCACTAGCGGTCGCCAAAAATCCTCTACCTATCAACAAGGGGCATGTAGGGTCGCTAACCATATCAAGGACGTGGAAATCGGCTAAAATGGTTAGTTTTCCAATGTGTACTAACATGTCCTTAACTACTCCAACCGGGTAAGCAACACTTCCATCCGCTAAGCCTATTATTACCTCGGTTTCTTCAAGTTTTCCAAGTTTTAGAGAGGTGTAGAGAGGTAACGGAAGTAGGTTAAGGCTTGATCCAAGATCGGCTAATGTGTCATAAGCCTCCGAATTACCGATCTTGCAAGGTAGAACAAATAAGCCCGGATCATCTAATTTCTTAGGTAGCTTGTTTTGAACAAAGGCGGTCCCTCTTTCGCCTAACTTGAGCTTCTTTTCATCCAACTCATCAACAACCGGACTTTCAAGGTGGAGCTCCTTGAATTCTTCGTCAAGGTTTTGAGTGGGAGGTGTTTCAACTATGTTGTTGACCAATTTGGATGTCATAACTTCTTGGTCATTTGGAACGACTTGGGTTTGTTTGAAACACGTGCTCATGGAATTGACCGAATAATATTGTGGACAAGAACTAGGGGACGAAACCGATGAAATAGCGTTGACATTTAGTTTCGGGTTCTTGACCGTGTTGCTAGGGAGTGCTCCCATTTCTCGGTCATTGAGGGCTTTCAACAAGGTGTCAATCTTATCGGTCATCTCGCTTTGTTTTTGTTTGAAATCGGCTTCAAACTTGGCTAAACGAGCTTCTTGAGATGCCATAAATTGAGACATCAATCCTTCAAAGTTATTGGTACTACCATTGCTGGAAGGATTGTTGTTGAAAGTACGGTTCGAGTTGGAACCGCTTGATTGGAAACGATTAGGTGGGTTGGAAGAATTGGTTTGTTGAGAGTTTTGGTTTTGTTTCCACCTAAGGTTCGGGTGATTTTTCCACGAGGGGTTGTATGAATCACCGTAGGGGTTTGGCTCGGGTTTGAAAGTGTACCACTTGTCTCCCGCTCCGTCGGTACGCGAGGATGCGTAGTCCACAAAAGCTTGTTCGGGGAGTTCCATGCAATCACGAGTGTTGTGGGGACCACTATATAATTCACATGAAGAAGTGATTTTGTTCACTTGGCTTGAAGGTTTAGGAGCCTCGTAGGATTTCATGAGGAACTTGACTTGGTCTTCAAGTTCTATGATCCTACGGTCGGAAGTGCTTGAATTGTTAGAAGGCAAAGATATTGCCTTGACCGTTTTATTCAAATCACGGGGATCACTCCAACTTTCGTTGTCATAAAGAGCAAGATCCTCTAGGAGAGCCCATGATTGTTCCGCACTTAGATCACGTAGCTTGCCACCGGCCGATTGGTCAATGGTTTGCCTCATGGAGAGATTGATATGGTCATAGAAGATTTGGACTTGGAGCCAAAGTTCTATGCCATGGTGAGGGACTTTTTGGAGTAAGTCCTTGAATCGAGTCCATGCCTCGTAGAGAGTTTCGCCTTGACGTTGTTGGAACATCAAGATATCATTCCTTAGCTTGGTAGTTCTTCCCGGTGGAAAAAACTGAGCAAGGAAACGAGTGGTGAGATCATCCCAAGAGGTGATGGATCCTGCGGGTTGACGTTCTAGCCACTGACTAGCTTGGTCCCGCAAAGAGAATTGGAAGAGACGCAATCGGGTCGTCTCTCGAGTGGCAACATCAAGGTCTATAGAATCAACGATTTTAAGAAAGTCCTTGAGATGTTGATTAGGATCTTCAGAACGAAGTCCATGGAATGCGCATCCACTTTGCACCAACCGGATGGTGTCGGATCGCAAGGGTGTGATATTGGCTCCTTGAGTGAGCTCAATGGTGTTTCAATAGCCATGGTGGCTAGGACGGGAATACTCTCCTAAAGTACGGGCTCTAGGAGGTGGTGGTGGTTGTTGTGGTGGTGGGTTGTGGGGGTTAAGGATATTACCATCTTCCATGATGTCGGACGGTAATGGTTACGAACAAAGACACGAAGAAAATAGATAGACTAAAGAAAACCTAGAAAAATAAAATAAAAATCTCACTAGAAAGGAACCTAGTGAGTAGACCTAATAGAAATAAAAATTCAACCTAAACAATAACTATTCCCCGGCAACGGCGCCAAAAACTTGATTGCGTGGTTTTGTAACCTTACAACAGGTTTTACCTCTCGAGGGATCTCAAGAGGCTTACAACCCCACCAGGCAGTGTACCTGACCGATGTAGTATAGTGTAGTGGTAAGTACGGGGGATTGATCGTTCTCCACAGGGAATAGTGTTCGTTAGGTGTGAAAGGCTACTCTAATTAGGTCTAAGGGTTGAGGAAGATTCTTTTTATGTTTTTATAATTTTATGAAAGCAAGTAAAATCTCGGGTTTGAAGGAGTGGGCGGAATTAGTTGCTAGTCAACTAACCCAAATGACTACGAATGCAAATAAAATAAAATAACAAAAATGAAAAGTGGTGAGAAACTTATGTGTAGAGAAATGTGTTTACTTAGATTTCCTTACTCCCTAACTATCTTTTACCGGTTAATTAGTGTGTATTAGTTGCGTGGATGACGGGTGTATTCCTTAATACCATTCGTGGGGTGGCGTACTTACTTCCCCAACTCTACAAGCTCCTACTTCACTCCTATGTCGAGCCGGCTAGGAAGCTCCTAACATGGGATCACTAGAATTCACTTGTGCATTAAATACAACCATAAAAACCTTTAGTACGCATTTGGTTCATGTTTCTTAAGACGTTCAAGCAAGTTACCGAATAGGAAGTTAGCCAGTTTTCTTAAGCCTAACATAGATAAACAATCATCCAATACAACTAACAACACACTAACAACCAATAATCAATAGCTAAGTTTCATTAGATCTAAGCAAACACAAGATAAAATTAGCCTAACATGTTAAACAAAAGACAAGCATAAGATAGAATCAAACAACACATAGACATATTGAATGATTAATTGATAACTTATCTTTCAATGAAACATGGAAGATCTCAAGGCAAAAAGCCCTGAAAAAGTAGCTAAAATCGTCTTAGGGTTTTATCCCAAAATTCCACACACTAAGCTCTCTTTAATGACAAAAGATTAGAAAACTATATATAGATTTTTGGATCTGACGGCGTCACCTTATGGAGTGTGACGCCGTCACCTCGCCGCTTTTAGGGTTCCCGGGTGACCTTCTTGACGCCGTCCCTCTTTAGCTCTTCAAAAATCCATTCTGGCCTATCAAGGCTTGACGCCGTCGGATCATGAACGTGACGCCGTCCCCTTATGATTTAAGCCGTGACGCCCTTGATTTAGTTAAAGCGTGACGCCGTCAGAATTCACATGCTAACTCACTGGCCCGTCATGAGTAAATTTCACATCCCACTTTTCTTGCCAAGGCATGACGCCGTCAAGAGATGATTCTGACGCCGTCAAAGGTAAATTTCAGCCGATTTTGAGACTTTGTCGTATTCTTCACTTTAATGCTCCAAAAACGTCCAAAATGCCTCCTTTTCCAGATTTCTCCTCAAAAGTACCTAAAATGACAAAAGGAACGATTTAGGGCAATATTTGATCAAATAAATACGATTTCGGGCTTAAATGACCCCTTAAAAGCGGTACACTTTTCGCCTCATCAGTGGTCTAGTCTCGAGTCAAGTGTAGCGGCAGTAAGTAGTATGTCAGCAGCAGCCCTCGAGCTCTCACCAATCTCGAACCTGCTGGGTGGTGCATCCTCTGATGTATCTGAAGTGTCTGGTGATGGAATATCAAGACGTGACCGCTTCTTGAGCGGTAGGTCTGACATAGGAGTAGGATCTCTGGGATGAACTGGTGCTGATGGCATCTGTGGTGCTGATAGGGATGGCAATGGTGGAGACAATTATGATAAGGATGGTAATGGTGATAATGGTGATGGTGTACTGAATGCCACACTCCTCCTCGCTGTCAAGCGGTGACGGAGTGGATGAGATAAAGTAAGTGATGATGGTGGTGGTAAGGGTACAAAAGCAGCAGGTGATCTGACCATAGGACGGCGAACCCGCTTAGCAGCAGTGCTCTTCATGCGCGGCCCACCTGGATATGTACGGTAAACTCGACCATAGGGTATAAACTCTCCTGGCTGGATAACTGGAATAACTCTGGGACCACGACGGATCACAGGTGACAGTGGTGGGGTAGGTGCGACTTCCCCCTCCTCAAAGGGTTCTGTCTTAGCCTCTAACATTACTGGTGAAGATTGTGGAGTAGGCTCCACAGATGAAAAAATGATAGTAGGTAGTGGGGATGATGTAACCGACTCTAGTATGATGGAGGGTAGTGAGGAAATATCGTCTGACTCAGAGTCCGATGAGATAACAATAGGGTGTGAATCCGAAGACATCACTGTGACAATAGATGTGAAATAAGAGTAAATAAACATATACACAATGTGGGTTATGATGAAATGATATATGTATGAAATCGCAATCACTACATGTGATATAATGAATATGCACTTATGCTACAATGATGAGATGCTATGATAGTGTAGTTATAGTCTAGGATATAATGGAAAACCTAGTTCGCTATAACCTTTGCTCTGGTACCAATCTGTCACACCCCCACATTTCGTGACATGCAGCGGAATGAAGCATCCGAGGACATGACTGGTCATAGCACCAAAGTTGCAATTATATTGAACAACCTAAAGTGTCGTTTAGAAAATACATCATTTGATTATTTAAAAACATTCAGAGTTACAAAGCTAGGTCCCAAAAGGTGAAACAAGTTTTCAGAAAACAAGTTCATACAATTCAAACGATGGATAAGTGCATAAAATATAAAGTGAGACGCGTCGACTCCGCGACTCCATGATATGTCCTTATGCAAGCCAACATGCGATACGTTAATTACCTGAAAATACATTGCTAAAAATGGTCAACAAAAATGTTGGTGAGATCATAGGTTTATGTAAATGAAATGTTGTACGGATACCACAAGTATAAAGTGTATGACAAAACAATGCCACATAAAAATGATACATTAGCTCTTAAGCTCATGATCGAGAAGCTAGACTGAAAGAAATGCCCCAACTGAGTGTTTGCCAATCACTCTAATATGACAGAAATGAAATGCGTTCGTTAGACCAGTTGGCGCTACGAACCCGAACGGAGGAGTCACCCTCAATAGATCTATTCACTCACTCTCGCTTGCTAACAATTAACGGTTCATGATAATAAAGGGGACTTTAATCTGGGCAATGATGTAACTTAAGCAATGTAATGAGTTTGTATACTTTGGTCCGCATAAAAAATGGTGCAATGTATTCTCCCCCGAGAGTTTAGAAATCAAATAAACAATTGAAAATGGGCCTATGAAAACTCACCTGATATGATATAGCAACAATGACAATGATGGATGTGATGAAATAAATCTCGGTCTCTAACCGAGACCTATTATGAATGATGTGATCCAAGGTAAGCAATGATACAATGCAACACATGCAAATACGTATGTTAACGATACCACTTATTAGTTTTGAAAATAACGTTTATCGACGAAAAATACACTTTTGACGTCTCGTTAAGTTATAAACTATTTTTTGTATAAATATGTTGAAACGGTACTCCACGATCCTTATTTGGTGTTCTATCGGCAAAATATAATGTTTTCATCGCAATTTAATATTTTCCTTAACTTGTGAAAATATGCCCAAAATGGCTTCGTGAAACTAGTCGCGACATATTGCACGTTAAGTGTTAGTGATCAAACTCGACGTTTTTGAAAACCTTGTAACAATGTATTAATGTCGTTTCATTTAACTTTTGATTATACACGCCTCGATCAGTTAGAAAATCGGCTATCGATGTTATGTTTCGCAAAAAGACTAGTTTTTATACTTAAAACACTTTCTATTAGTGGGCTGTCAAAATAAACATGGTACGTCGGGCTTCAAACGTGTATATCTCGGTCGTTATAAGCTTGTTTTCTACGTTATTTATATCCACGGCTTCTTATAAACATGAACTAACATAATCTCAGTAGGTCGGGTCATCTAGATCACATCTAACACCTCGTTTTGTCCTTTGAATCTCGGCGATCGGCAACTAAATTTTCAGGATTTTAGTTTTCGTCGTCTAACTTTGAAAAATCATATCTCCTTCGTTATAAGTCGGTTTTTAGTGATTCTTGCGGCCACGGTTTCTTTTTTGAAAGAACTTTCTGAATATGAAGGCCAAAATAGTTCAAAAGTTTCTGAGTTTTCCAGACTTTGCATTTTTGGACAGAACCTTATCTACTTTGCTAAAAACTCATTTTCTTGGTTCTAAACTTGATCATACCACTTCAAATCAACTCCAAAAGTTCGAAAATCCTACCATACACCTTCTTAGGGTGTCATGGGGTCCTAAACATCACCAACCTTGGTGGATTTCATGAGATTACTAGTGAAACTTATAGATCTAGTGTTAAAGATAGTTTATGTGCAAAGTGGTATCTAAAACATAAATATGTTGCATGATTAACTAGCATAACTAAATACATAAACATATGAATCAAATGAAAGTATAAGATGATCAAAATGTGTTCTTGAAACTTACTTGAATATTTGATGAGTTTTGATGAGAAATGTGTAAGAAACTTTGAGATTTAACCTCAAAACCTTAACAAGGAAGGTAAATGAAGCTTGATTATAACTTTATCTTGAAAAATTGATGGATTGTTCTTGATGTTCTTGTCTTGGCCGAATGGGGAAGAGAGAAAAGGAGAGAATGTGTGTTAACTTTGCTAGTTGATTTAGGGAAATGAGATGTTATGGAAATTAAATCAAGTTAATGCATTAATGGGTTTTGTTTTATTAATCAAGTGCTAATGAGAAATGGGAGAGCTAGGGGGCGGCACATGTGGGCAAAGTGGAAGAGATTTGATGTGAATTAATGCTCATGTCTCCATTTAATTTGATGTGAATTAGGTGTTATCGGGTACCGAGTTAACTAGAAATAAATCATGACGAGGTGAAATAAAATACAACGAAGTTGTAAAAATTGTAAATTCATATTCCTTGCAAGAATCGGGTGTTAGAATGATTATCGGATTGAAATTTCGTAAACCGACGGAGTTTTAAGCGTCAAACGAAAAATATAGCTATTGGTTTAAAAACACCGGCTAAAGTAATATTATAATCTCTATATCATTATAATTAGTTTGAAAATGTGTTAGGATCATAGTCGGGAGTATTGGGTATAATGTTAGCAGAAATGACTGAGTGGTAACGTTAATTAAACAATTAAGCATACGTTAATGAAAATCACACAAACCCGTGCATGAACTGATATGATAATGATGTTACTGATGATATGCAGACTACTCTAGTCTGTATGATGTGCCTTTACTGATGATGCATGAATACGCAGCTAAACCTAACTCGTTACGCGCATTTGAGTACCTGTAAACCAGGTTTACAACATGATGAATGATGCCCATGAATAGTGATTTCCCTCCGGGAATGAATAGTGTCACATGAATAGTAAAATTTTTGACGACTTCTCAAAGTCTCAAACTGACTTCAAAAATGATGAATTGTGATCGGTGAATAGTAAATGATGAATAGTAACTCATGACTAGTAAATTGTCGGGGTTTGGAAAATGACCTGAAATTGCGAGTTTTGACATTCCTACTACCTATACATTGTAATTTATACAATGGTCTCATTTATTTTTCAAGACATTGTAAGTCCTACAGTGGTCTCTATTACATCCCTAGACACTATAAACGAAACAGTGGTCTCACTTATTTCTCAGACATTGTGAGTTGCACGATGGTCTCAATTATTTCTCAGAAATTGTAAATGATTACAATGATCTCTAAACTTTTCACGACACTACGAATATTATTTAACATGGAACTTGTCACAAACTATTGATTTCCTTGGTAGAAATTAAGGATATGAAATATCTAAGGAACAAACTGATTCATCATCTACAAAAGCTGAAGTTCAACAACTTTCTCTACATTCATCAAGTTCTCTTCAGAAACCTTCATTGTTAAAAGTCTATGATTCTAACCCAGTATGGACTATTTTTCTTTTCCACACGTATGAGTGTTTTGTCAGAAATTCTTAAGTAGGATGATTTACAATGTCTTTATTTGAATGGATTGGGACGCCTTTTTATTTAAATAAAGAAATTGTGAATCGCCGAACCATAAGTTTATATTTCTTTATTTACATTGTTTGGGATGCCTCTCTATGTAAGTAATGAATTATAAATAAGTGGGCTTATTTGTATCCGACATGACATGAGTATGAACTCGAAACTTGAGAATCTCCAGTATTCTATTACTCAGTGAAAATCTTAAGGCCTCATTTGAACTACCTATTTTACTTAGGTGCATGGACACCCACACATAAGCTCTCCCAAGAGTTCTGATGCTACTATTAATTATCACACAAGCTACCTAGATTAACTACTAATAAGCCCTAGATCTAGATAGAGAAAGTTAGAGAGAGAAAGAGAGAGTGGAAGATTGATCACACAATAATAAGGAAAGTTTAGCATACAATCAACCAACCCTCTCCCTAAGGTGGGAGGGGGTATTTATAGTTTTACATGAGCATGGGCTTGTGGCCCTAATTATCTTACATAAACATACTTAAATAAATAAACGACACAGCCCATGGGCCTTCTACACGGGCTAGGCCTAATAACAAACCTAAAGGCCAAAGCAACCTATTACAATATGATCAATACTTGAATTAATACAAAAACGTGTTCCCAACAATCTCCCCCTAAGTATTGGTCATCAAGGTTGCTTGACGTCGTCTTTGCTTCTTGTGGCTTTGACGTCTTCTGAATCTTTGTTCTTTGTTCTTGATAGTGATATGATATGATATGGTACTGATCTGCTATTCTCCAATGGTCTCTGCTTCTGGTGTCTTCACGCCTTCTCCACCATGCTCATATGTCTTTTGACTTTGGTTCTTCAACTTGTTCTCACTTCTTCAATCTTTAACTTGTGAAAGGTTGTAGTGCTTGAACTTTGACTTTTCTATAACATATTCTGAACTTTTGATATTTCTGAGTCTTTATGAGAACATATCTTCAGGATATGAGCATGATGGAGTCTTGATGGTGGTTGAAATCCAGGTCTTCAAGCTCCTCCGCAGCAGCAGCAGCAACACGAACCAACCGGCACTTACAGGCTCAGACTTCGAGATCGTCAACAGCATAGTGTGAAGACTATCTCTAATCCTTGCCCAGGCCGTTCTGAACCAGATACCCCCGAAAGGGCTAACACGGACACACCAAAGTGCACCCACGATTCAATGAGCCGCTGGAGATCACCCCACGACTGTAGACCATTTTGGAGCAAACACTAAGCGTAACCCACAAGGAGTTACCGAAGTGACCTGCTGTCAGGGTTGTTTGATGTTACCCTGGCAGGATTTCCATTCTATCACTGAGAATCACAATTGTGAATTCTCTCAAGAATGTTCTCGGTAGATTGCTAAGATCTGCGAAGGACTCTTCTTAATTTTACAACTGCTGCCCATGATGTAGAACAACAGTGTAATACTAAGTGTTCCTAAGAGATCTTTGATGAATCTTATGGCTCTAGACTCGATTAGTGCACATTTATTTGGTCGTCGGAGGCGTGGAGCAGAGTGCCTCCTTTTCAATATCAACACATCTCGTAATGAGAAGTCGATAGATGATGAAGGGTTCTCCGTGTGAAATGAAACAAGTGCCTTTTGAGAGACACCTGAGTGGCTAGAAGGTTTAGTGCAGTGCGTCACTAGGTCCATGACGTCTTTTGTCTTCAATACCGGTGATGCTCAGTCAACCAGTAGATTATGAATTGAACCTGGTGTCTGCCCTAAGGTTGAACAAATGGATCGCTATTTCTTTTCACCCTTTTCTTTGCTTTTCTTTTTAATTCTTCAACCCCTTCTTTCTCCTTACATTTCATATCTCCTTTTTTTAATCATACCTAGGACTTTCTAGTTCTAAACTATTGGTATTGTCCTTGGGTAGATCCCTCCGGCTCTGGCAAATCATAGGACGGTTATTCCTAACCTTAGTCACCTTATGACTCCATGACTATCCTATTTTTGCCATAACCAAACCTTTTGAAAAATCTCTCAAAGTGTTTATGATTGTGAAAACATATTTTGTTAACACTTTGAGAGTTTTGTGATTTTCAGAAAGACTCCCCCTTAACATGTGCTCATAAGTTATTGAGGTAAATTTGCACATGTCGGGTAGAGTTGGCACTTTTTGAATTGATTGACTTTCAATGAACATGATCGTCGCGAGACACGCTTACATCACTAGTAAACTAGCTTGAAATTATTACCCGTCCAGATCATATTCAAGGAAAATCGCTCGAAATCGGTACATTCTACTCAGACACGTCTGTTGCGAGACACGTTTACATCACCAGATAAACTGGCTTGAAATTATTACCCGTCCGGGACATGTCCTTTCGACTACTGACTTTTCCTATCGTCAATTCGAGGGTCAATTCTGAGTAGAGCACTTATGAGATACCATCTTTCCTTTACCATATTTTAATCATTACTTATTCTCCCCCTCAAAAATAGCATACTCATGATGTTTTTGAACAACGTTATGATTAAAATATGCTGTTTTTGAGTTTTAGGGAAGAATTTCAAGAAATTTTTTTTTTCAAAACAAAGATTATTTTTCAAATACTCCCCCTTGACGAGGGAATACTTGTCCTTATGAGCAGAATGTTTTGAAAAACTTAGAAAACATTCAGGTTACATTCTAATCATAAGAAAGAAGCTTTCGCTCCTTTGATCAGGATTGAGGCACTGAAGCGTACCTCAGGGTCCTTTCTTTACAGGTACGGGTTGTGCACTGTTATGTGTACACAAACCATAGTCGGTGATGAAAAATGATGAAATTATGGAAATGATGAAACAATGAAATGGTACCAACGGATATTACTCGGGACGACGAAACGTGAGGATGTTAGGGATTCATGCACTTCCTCCAATGTAACTTTCCATTCGTCGCATCTGCATCCGGAACTTGATCTTATTGTCAATCCTTTTCACGAACTTCACCGCTTGCTTAGCATCATTCTTGCTCCATTTTATGACTCGTAACCATCATGTTAACAACCCCTTGCTCCGTTTTTCCAAAATATCCTCAAGTTCAGTTTTGACCATTAGAAGAGTTTCGTCACTGAACTTGCGGAGTTCTTCAAAACCCATGAATCTTGGTGACGATCTGTCCCTTGTATAATACAACCAAAACGGTCTATCCCCAAACGTGTACGGCTGCTTGTCAAGATGTCCTGGAGGTTTGAAATCTGGCTTGACGAGATTCAACTGTGTTTGGTAGCTTTCTACCCCAAGATGGACATCCTCAACTCGCGTTCTGATTTCTATGCTGCGAATGTAGATGAGAATCGAGTTGATGATATCGTACTGAAGGCGTCCAGGGAGATGTTCAAGTTTCCCTTGAACTTTCAGTAGATACATATCTTCGATATCATTGAGGTTCAGGTAGGGATAGTCAGCTTCACTGAAGGTGTACTCTTGATCATCCGATCTTTTCACAGTAATCTTCTTCAGAAAGTTGTACCCAAACATTGATTCGGTTTCTGCACTGGTGATTGACAGAATCCTATAATTGCTCCAAACATCAGTTTTGGGTTTTCTGGAAAGCATATATTTGTAGAACAACCTTCGCAGATTCGGCCAATGGTAGACCCCAAGAGCAGCATCTTCATTGTATTCTTGAACTTTGTCGATCCATAGACTGCCAACTTGTTGTTCTAAGCCTTCTATGGCATATGAGGCTGCTGGATATTTGGTAATTGACGTTGCATATCGTTTCTCAGGATTCGTGTTTCCATAGATGTGATAGGCTAAATCGTTGTTGAAGAAGTATGCTTTGGGTAACTTGGGATTGTTTGGATGACCAATGAGTGGTAAGGGATGGGTGTAATCATGGAGATGTAATTGTTCTTTTGGATTGGAGGCTTGTGCATCTTCCCAGTTGATGTTTTCTCCCAGAGCTCTTGCAACTTGTTCAATGTTGTATTCAAACTCCAGCTCTGTAGTTGTAACTGTCTTGAACTCTGTGAATCCACTCTTGCGAACTCGGATGATGTCAGGCAACCCCAACTTCTGGACTTTAATTGCCTTCTTCAACCATTTTGTAAAGTCCACAATCGATCCTTCAACAGGTTTATCATTGTCATCTTCAGGATATGCATCAACCATCTTCTCAAACCAATCAAACTTTGGAGCTGATGGATTGACCCATTCAGGTAGTGGTACTGCTTTTTCAATAGCAGATGGAGCATTGACTTTTTGAACTTTTGTTGGAGCAATTTGAACTTCATGATCAAAACTTACATCATCATAAGATTCAGGTTCCTCGAATGCGCCGCCTTCAAGAGGGACGAATACCAGTTGACTTGATTGTTTAGTTGTGCCGGAAGAATGTGCCGTGGAAGCACGGCCAGTTGAAGAAGAATGTCTCCTCCTTTTCTTCCCTTGATCCTCTGGGTCTTCCCGATGACGCTTGACTGGTTTGTCGGACTTGCACCCTTCTTTTGGAAGACTGACTTCCTTGTCATCCTCTTTCATGGATTTGAATAGTACTTCTTGAAGTTCTCGTTCTTTTGGATCATCCATGATTTCTTCTAGTAATAACCCTTTGAGGTCAGATCTGGATGGTTTAGGTGGCATGGTTCGAATAGCGATTGGTGTTATCTGCATTATTTTGGCCACCATTTTTTCCAGATTTCTTTGGACAAATGTGTTGAGAATTCCTTGAAGATTGTCATGAAGATATTGAGTGACCTCTTGAGTAACTTGAGAACTGTCTGTCTGCGGGACATGAGTATTCAAATATTCTTCTGCTGTCTTTTCCAAGTCGAAATTATCAAGCCGAGAAATTTGGTTATCCACCTTCTTTTCTACATTTTTGATCTGTTGTTTTATCTCTGTGTGTTCTTGTTCTTCTGCTTTGAATTTCTCTGACACATGCTCTTGAAGTGTGGTAACCTTCTCCATGAGTTCACTATATTCATTTGTGGATTGACCAATAGATGACGGTTGTGGTGAAGGTGATTTGGCATCCTGTTTGTCATCTGACTTATCTTTTTCTTCATCATCCTCATCATTACTTTCATCTTCATCACATTGACTTTCATCTTCATCACTTTTGCTTTCTCCTTCTCCTTCTTCATCATCTTCTTTATTTTTGTTGTTTTCAGATTCTTCAGACCCAGACCCAGATACTGATTCATTCTCAGACTTTCCAGATTCACTCTCTGGTTCACCAAGTGTTTCAGACCTTGCAGGTTCAGACTCCTCCTGTTCTTCCTCAGGAATTGATGTTGTACCTTCACCTCTTCTTATTTTCTCACGTCTTTTTGCATCCTCTTTATGTTTCAATAAGCTTTCTTTTGAGGCTTGCTTCATCTGTTCTCTTTCTTCTTTGTCAGTCAATGGTGGTTCAATTGGTGAAAATTGTATATCTGAAAACTTGATCTGCTTTCCTTTGCCTGGTTTCAATTCCTTGTCTGATTCTGAAAATGTAGATTTGAACTTCTCAATATCTTTCTTATTCTTGCCTTTCCCAAGGTCTACATTTTCACCTTCCTCCTCTTCGCTTGATTCATCATGAAGTTGCATTGTTGATGAGGCTTTGGGAACCACTTTTCTTTTCTCAACTGTCGTGGCTTTCTTTGAACGAGAAATAGTGGCTCGAGCTGGGATTGATTTACTCTTTCCTTTTGGTGATTTTTCCCCTTTGGGTACAATTCCCACTTTTTTGGCTTTCACAGCTTCGTCATACTTCTGATATGCCTCAGTATCCATCAGTTCTTCAGATAACAAGTTTTGTGGAATTCTGGCACCTTGCTTTTCTGTGTGAGACTGTTGTGTTCTGATTCTGGTAAGAATGTGGTCTTTGTCTTCAGTGTGCATTTTCTCATTTATGGGTCGATTGAGTTCAGAATGTTTTTGCATGAAACGTGAGATCAGGAGTTTGGTGAAGCGGGGAAAAGGTATTTTGTAATCTTTAATTTGATGAAATTTGGTACTTAGAAAGATCATGTCTTTCCAGATGTATTTGGCGAAGTCTAGATGTTTTAGGTTGATAACACCACAGAAGAATTGAAGGTGCTCTTGTCGAGGGTGTTCTAGTCCAGTGGTTTTTCCAGTTATACAATGAATGATGATTGAGTACATGGTTTGCCATGGTTGTGGAAAGTACTTTCTTTCGACTTTGTAGAGTGACGTGAGTGGTTCTTCTATTTCATCATATCCCAGAAGCTGAAGTGTTTTGGCCATATCTTCAAATGTTGGGTCATCGTGAAACTTCATCAGTTTTCCTGTTACTTCTTTTGGAAGTTGCAATACATTCCTTAGAGTTTCAACCTTGAACGTGATCTCTGTATTATCCAAAGTGATGGTCATGCTCTCTTCGTCTTCACTAATGATCAGAGAATGCCAGAACTGGTTGAGATATATTTCAGGTACACTTGCTGTGTTTGTCAAAGTAGATCTGATGAAATGTCTGTCAAGGATTTCCACAACGATCTGGCAAGTTTCATGACATCGTAACTTCTTGAAGTCTACTCTTGAGTTAGAGTGGCCGATCTTTCGTTCATCCCCTTCTGGAATGATTGATTTTCGGGTAACAGATGCTTGAGACATGGTTCGAGACATGGTTCACCTGATCATTATAAACACCAACAACAATACACAATGGACACAGTATATATATGTTAGTGAATGACAGTGGTTTCATGAAATTATCCTTCATAATATGATGCATCACATTGAACAGAAATCTCATGAGGGCATTCACATATTATTCAATCAAATCATTTTCTAAACAAATCAGTTTTTATAAATAATTTTATTTCATGTTTCAAGTTTGTAAAGATTTTAAGTTTGAAACAAGTTTTATAAGTTTGTTAAACTTAAAAAACATTGAAACAAACTTAGAAGTTTTAGAAACTTGATAACATGAGATCATCTTTATAAAAACTAGATAAGTTTAAGAAGAATGATTAGATCAGAAACTAGATCAGCATAGAACCTTAATTATCATAGTTACTCGATTAGCATAGAACCACGACTATCAAAGTTACTCGATCATCTTATGCTTTTAGAAACTCGATCAGCTTACTCGACTAGAATAGTTACTCGACTAGCATAGAACCACGACTATCATAGTTACTCGATCATCTTATGCTTTTAGAAACTCAATCAGCTTACTCGACTAGAATAGTTACTCGACTAGAGGAGTTGCTCGACTAGAATAGTTACTCGACTAGAGGAGTTGCTCGACTAGTGGAGTTGCTCGACTAGTGGAGTTGCTCGACTAGAGGAGTTGCTCGACTAGAGGAGTTGCTCGACTAGTGGAGATACTCGACTAGTTTGACTGTTGTCTCCTAACTCGGAGACAAAGTCGATCATCTTGCACCAACTCGATCACCTTATCATACTTGAGTAATATGCTCAATCATCTTAACAAACTTGATCAAGTTACAATCAGCAAGAAACTTGATATGAACCTCGATTAAACACTCAGATACATGGTATTCAAAATGTTATGCATATATGAGTATCTAACATTTATCTCATGATCTAGCATTGAAAAACATGCATACAACAACACTCAAATAATCACAACACATTACTGTTCTTCACAGTCTCATCAATGTGACAGCCATAAACCCTAAAACATTCAATCAGTCCTACTGGGGTTATGAATCTAATTAAACATGTGCAATATCTACTTAAACATATAGTAAATCGTTTACACATACACAATTAGATCAAATAACTTCCAACAAGAAACGCCTAAATCGGTTCTATAAACCCTAATTCGTAAATCTTAAAATTCAATCACAGAAGCAACCACAAAATGATTATAGTGCCTAAAGGATTAAATTAAAAACTTACAAATTATCAGAAACTAAAATTCTTTAATTTTTGAGACTTATGCGTTTTTGGCGGGCTGGGAGGATTTTAGAGTGAAAGGGAAAGTGAGTGTGAATTACTGTGTGTGTTGTGTGTTTGACTAAAGTCAGTCCGTTTCTTTTATTTAAGTTTGTTTGTACTTTTGACAATTGTGGTCCTCAAACTTGTGTCCAAATATATCTCAAGTCCTCAAGCAAATAATACTTCACATTATGGCATGTTTAATCCTTTGCTAGAATCTTGGTTCACTTATGGTCCTTTTGATAGATCTTTTAACAACATGACACTTTCAGTCCTTTGATTTTTATGATGAAGATATTGATGAAGATTAGAGAAGGATAAATGTGCAAAAATTTCTCCCCCTCAAAATATGTTCGTGATTTGAAATTAATAAAAATTTGAAAGGTCGAGAACATATTTTGATTCGGTTTCACTTTTGCACACTTATAGAGATTTTTTTTTTTAATATTATAAAAAATGAAAAATCTTTTTTGTGTTTTTCAATAATTATTTACAAAGATAGTTTGATGTTTGACTCTTTTTAATTTTGAAGAAGAAAAGTATTTAAGTCATCCGGAGTCAAACACCTCATGCCAATTTGGTGAACCAGTTCCACAAATCTTGCATGGGGCAAGGCTTTGGTGAACAAGTCCGCCAATTGGTGTTCAGTACCCACAAAGTATAATTCAACAGTACCCATTTCCACATGCTCCTTGATGAAATGATAGCGTAGAGCAATATGCTTGGACTTGGAATGTTGGACCGTGTTGCAGGAAATAGCGATGGCACTCTTGGAATCACAGTACATAGGAATCTTGTTGAAGACGTATCCATAGTCCATCAGCTGAGATCGCATCCAAATGACTTGAGCGCAGCATGCTGACATGGCGACGTATTCCGATTCTGTAGACGATAGTGATGTGCAGTCTTGCTTCTTTGATTGCCAAGAGACGAGCTTGTCACCCAAAAACTGTACTCCCCCTGATGTGCTTTTGCGTGTGTCTAACCACCCTGCATGGTCAGCATCTGAAAATGCAACAAGTTTAAATCCATAATCCTTTAGATACCAGATCCCCAAATTAATGGTTTCCTTTATGTATCTAAGGATTCTTTTAACGGCTAAGAAAAGCCGCTCAGTTGGTCTTGACTGATATCGGGAGCAAAGGTACGTGACAAATACAACATCCGGTCTGCTAGCTGTGAGATACATGATTGACCCAATCATACTCCAGTATTTTGTAGGATCAATGGGTGTCCCATGTATGTCAGCATCTAGCTTCGGGGATGAGGAAGACATAGGGGTGTTATAGGTATCACAGCTGGTCATACCATGCTTTTTCAGGATTTCCTGAGCATATTTGGACTGACTAAGGAATATACCACGGGGTGATTGATGAACTTGCAGTCCTAAGAAGAACTTGAGTTCACCCATCATGGACATCTCAAAGTTTTGTTTCATAAGTCTTGCAAAAGCATTTGAGTACTTTTTATGTGTTGATCCAAAAATGATATCATCGACATAAATTTGTACGATGAGAATGTCCTCCCCGTGTTTTTGTATAAACAAAGTCTGGTCCACAGTTCCTTTAGTAAAGTGATTGGCAAGTAAGAACGCAGATAACTTGTCGTACGAGGCCCTTGGGGCTTGTTTAAGGCCGTAAAGGGCTTTCTTTAGCCGATATATGTGATTCGGATGTTCTTGGTCCACGAAGCCTTCTGGTTGAGAAAAGTACACCTCTTCCCGGAGTTGGCCGTTGAGAAATGCAGTCTTCACATCCATTTGGTAGACAGTAATGTTCTTGTGAGCCGCGTAAGCCAAGAACATGCGAACAGCCTCAAGCCTTGCGACTGGAGCAAACGATTCTTCGAAGTCGATTCCCTCTTCTTGACTGAATCCTTTTGCGACTAGCCGGGACTTGTTACGAATGATAGTACCATCTGCATCTAACTTGTTTTTCCAGATTCATTTCAATCCAACGACATAAACCCCATCCGGTCTCTCTACTAGTTCCCAAACTTCTAACCGCTTGAATTGTTCCAATTCCTCTTGCATGGATTCAATCCAGTTGTCATAGGTGAGGGCTTCCTTAATGTTTTTGGGTTCGGCTTGACAAACGGTGAGTGCATAAATGCAGGTTTCACCGTCTGTATGGAGTCTTTGTCTTGTCATGACTGGGTTTTCTGGATTACCAATGATGTTAACTAAGGGATGGTCCTTTGTCCATTTACGAGTGGATGGATAGTGTTGATAATTATGGTGCAGGTTTGACGGTTCCAAATTGCGTGTAGAAGATTCTGCAATATCAGGAATGGTTGGTGCAGGTGCAAATGGATTAAAGAATGCATCTCCGTCATAACTTGATGGTGTGGGTACTGCAGCAGAGTTGTGGGGGGAATTTTCAGTTGTGGGTGTAGAAGTGGAAGGTGTTTGATCTATTGACGATGATGGTTCTGGTTGAGGTGCGTCATCAGCAACTGCTGTGGAAGTAGTTGATGGTGTATCAGGTGCTTGATTGTTTACGGTTTGAGCAGCGGAATTGGTGGATACGGCAGAGGCACGATTAACTAGAGAGTCATCGAACAGAGGAGCAAACAAGTCTTCTATATCCTTTCTGTTGAACGGTAATGGTTCAGCTGAAGATTCAGGAAAGTTTAGACGGTTGTGTGCAGGTTCTAATCTGTTTTGCTCAGAAGCCATTTCTGTGAGCTCAT
Organism: Artemisia tridentata subsp. tridentata; assembly: GCA_021014915.2. NCBI lineage: Eukaryota > Viridiplantae > Streptophyta > Magnoliopsida > Asterales > Asteraceae > Artemisia > Artemisia tridentata. The sequence goes on from CP139507.1 coordinate 368,034,173, forward strand.
CAAAATTAGCATGGATTGTGTCTTGAATTTCCCGAGTACGGCGATTCCAAATTCTGAATCCTTTCGAATTCTCACAATAGCCAACAAATACTCCTATGTCTGCTTTGGCTTTCAGTTTACCAAGATCATCACGATCATTCTTTGGATAACAGAGAGCTCCAAAGACATGAAAGTAATTGATATTTGGTTTTCGACCATGAATAAGCTCATATGGTGTTTTGTCATGGCGTTTGGTGATCATGCATCGGTTTTGGGTGTAACAAGCAGTTGAGACAGCTTCAGCCCATAGGTAGTCTGGTAATTGGGCATTAATCAACATAGTTCTTGCTGCCTCCACTAACGTACGGTTGCGTCTTTCGACTACTCCATTTTGTTCAGGGGTGCGAGCAATTGACGTTTGATGAACAATACCATTTTTCTCAGTGAACTCCCGAAGAGTTTGATTCTTGAATTCAGTACCATTGTCTGTTCTGATGATTCTGACGGTGTTACGAACCTGAACTTGAATCTTCGTGAGAAAAGTAATGATCATCGAAGGGGCTTGGTCTTTGGTACGAAGAAAGTATACCCAAGTCCACCTCGAGAAATCATCTACTATTACCAAGATGTACCATTTCCCATTGATGGTTTGAATACGCATAGGACCACACAAATCCATATGAAGCAATTGTAGGACATGATCGGTGCTGTGATCTGCTTTTGGAGGAAAGTGGGCACGATGACTCTTTCCTTGTTCGCAAGCAGGACACAAGTGATCTTTGGCATATCTGAATTTGGGAAGACCGTCGACCAACTTTTTCTTAGCAAGATCGGTCATCGTCTTGAAGTTCAAATGAGACATCCGTTTGTGCCATAGCCATGCCTTTGTGGGATGTGCCTTTGAAAGTAAGCATATGGGAGAGGAAGCTGTCATGCCTTCGAAGGAAATAGTGTATAGACTAGTGCCGCATTTCCCTTTCATCATATCATTTCCTTGAAGATCCCGAATAAAACAAGTTTTCTCTCTGAATGCCACCTCCAAATCACCATCACAAAATTGTCCAACTGAGAAAAGATTGTGACCTAGGCCCTCGACATAATAAACCCTGCTAATTTCGATGTTCCCATTTACGTAGTCTCCATAACCCATAATAGCAGCGAAGTGATCATTCCCGAATCTGACCGTTCCAATGAATTTTGCAACAAAGTTTACAAGAAGCTTGAGATTGCCGGTCCTATGTCGGGAATAGCCACTATCAACAATCCATAGAACAATTTGGATCACCTGCATCACCAGAAGTTGACACAGAGGCAAGTTTGGTAACGGTGGATCCCGTTTGGTTAGTAACACATGTATTAAGCATTTTAGGTACCCATTTAAAGCTAGATGTGTTTTGCAACCAATGCTGCCACGTACAACTAGTCTTAGCCTTTCTCCTAATAAATGCACTTGGTGTTTTGTTTTTCCTAGATGTATTTATGGGTTTGGGAACAGATTTTTCAGAAACTACTAGTGGTGGTTTTCCTAATATGGACTTGGCAGCAGTAGTGGGCCTAGAGGAAATGCCACTAGATCGTTTCTTTTTGCGAGTCAACAGAGTTTTGGCAACACATTTCTCATGATTTCCAGATAATATACTAGCATGACAAAATACACAACTAGCATCAACCATAATATCATTCATAACATTCAATGATTTAGCATTCATTACATCATCTATAGAACTAGACTTAGACAAATTTTATTCTACTTTTGACATATCATGCTTTTTATTCAAACTGCTAACATTAACTACTACTTCTTCAGTCTTAGATAGTCCACTCTTAGGGCGCCAGATTCTAAACTTCCTTTGTCCCTTGGTGTTTCTTGATCTGCTAGCCTTAGAGTTGTTTCCTAGTCCTGTGGAAGTGGAAGTATTCACATTAGTGGTTCGATTTGATGCTTGCTTAGTTGGCTTGTCTACTGAGTACATTCCTGGGGAAATCACAGCTTTTCCTTTTTCTAAAACTCTGAGTTTCTTTTTCAAATCAACAATGATGTGTTGAAGTTCTTGATTTTTAGAATCCAAAATTCTGTTTAACCAAACAGTGTCAGTTCTGTTTTTGCAAATCTCATCAATTTCTTTTTCATACTCAAAATTTTTGTGTTGTAAAACATCATTTTCGGTGCTTTTTTGAGATTCAGAAACATGACTGTCTTTAGATGACAAAGATGCTTTTAGATTTTTGTACTTTAACTCAAATTCAACACTTTGATTTTGACACCATTCCAGTCTTTTGTTAAGTTTGAAAATTTCATTTTCACACTTGTTTTCCACATCAAAGTTGATCTGTCTAAGACTCTCATTCTCTTTTACCAAATTATCAATCTCAATTTGCAACATTCCAACATTCACAGCATGATCATCAACAAGTGTTGCATGACAAGATTCAAAAATAGAATTTATAATCACAGAAATCACATCATCACACAAAACACGTTCCAAGAGTCGATCGACCTCTTTTTCTAAAGCTTTCTTTTAACACTTTTGTTTTGCAATTTTGTCATCGTTAGCTTTAAAAATACTCATCATTGATCCAACTTCAGTCTGTAGTTCCTGTTCCCACATTGTTGCACAAAGTCTTAGGTGTTTAACATGTGGTAAGAATTGTTTCTGAAAAATTTCTCTCTTTTCTTTCTCAGCAGGAGAAAATAAAGAAGAGATTTTGATTTCAGAATTAAATTCTATCACTTGTTCCAAAAGTATAATGTCATCCATAAATGTCTTAAAATATCGAAGAATTCGACATTGTTGAGGCATTTGTGGATCTACGGTAGCATTTGGACCATTGATTTGTGTAACAGGAGTGGTAACAGGAGCAACTTCAGAAGAAGGATTTGTTTCAGTTATAGACAGTGTTTGTTCTGGTTTGTCCTTTGGAGGAACAAAAGATTTCTGATGTGAGGTCTTGCTGAATAATCATATGGTACTCTTGAAAAATCTTTGTCTGACTTTGATCGACTCTCATTCTTATGTTCAAGATATTCAATTTCTTCATCATTACTAAACACAACAACACATTGAAAAGTATCATCAAACATAAATTCTGCATTGTATAACTTAGGATTATCTTTGAGTGCTTAATGTAAAAAACGTGGTTGGTCACAGCCAATTGCATATCCAAATCCTTTAGGACTCGGTTTCACAGTTAGTCTTTGAATTTGTGTCACTGAATTACCCGTTTTATATACAACATTCTGAAATTCTTTGAGCTTGGATTCCAAGTCCACAATCTCCCCAAGATATGAGTCAACTCGTTTCCTAGTGGTTTGCATTTCTACAAGAAGATCATTTTGAGATGTTGAAAGCTCTGTTTGAGTTTTTAACAGCTCAGAATTCAAGATGTCAATTTGTTTTTTGAATTCAAATTGCTCTTGTTCTTTTTGAGAAAGCAAATTAGCCTTGGAAACAGTTAGCTCACGAACTTGATGCTCTAAATCCTTGACCTGAACGTATATCTTTTGGAATGCAACCTCAAATACTTTCTCGCGTTTTGCTTGTTTTTCATAACTTGACAGTTGTATTTTATAGCACTCATTGTCCTTTGTTAACATTGCAATTTTAGCTTTTAAGTTCTGGTTAATCTCATTGCATTTGTCAATCTGTGACTTTTGTGCATTCAATTGTGATTGGGTGGTCAGCAATAAGGTCATAAGCTCTGGATCTTGATCAGGCATAAGATCATCTTGTTCAAGATGATCATGATTTTCATCATCAACAGGATCATCAAATGAAACATTGGTGTTATCATCATCGAATGAAACAACAGTGTTTATTTGATCATCTCCTTGAGACGAGAATGATGAAACATTTTGAACAAGATTTTCTTGTGAAGATGAAGATGCAGTTGGTGAAGCAATCTCATGAATAAGGCATTCTGATTCAAGTACCTGAGATAAGCCATCGGTATCATATACCGGGCCTGTCTCGTTCACATTCATCTCCTGCATGTTGGCCATTAGCATCACTGCAGCATTGGCCTCCAAGTCTTCCATCTCATCATCGGAATAAGCATTGGCCATAAAGCTTTGCTCGTTCTGAGTCAACATTCCTTCAGCTTTTTCATCCTTGAGAGCCATCAGAAGAGCTTCTTTATGAAATACACTTCCCATTGTTCGAGGCTTAGGGCATGCATTAGCCATGTGCACATTTCCACCACAATTGTAGCAAGTGATTGACGTGTTAGCAATGCCTCTTTTTCCAGTGCCAACATTCTGAATTCCCCTTTGTGCATTCCCCATATTGTTTCTACTTCCCCCAGCTGTGTTGAACCTCTGTCCCCCTGAGTTAAACCTTGTACCAGAATTTCCCATGTTTCCTGACCCAAATCTACCAGAAGACCGATTCTGAATCTCAACTCGTCCATCATTAACGGCTGCTTGGTTCCTGGTGTTTGATGACGAACGAAGACGGTTGTTTGACTTGTTAGAGAATTTGTTGAATGCTCTTGCAATTAATGCAAATCCTTCATTGAGAGAGTTGAACACATCGTCTTCTTCATCATAATCAGCATTGGAATAGAACATGGAGTCGGTATTGTTGTATGGGACCAGTTGGTTATCAGAATTTTGAGATGGTGCTTCATAAGGAACAATTTGATTGTTTGGTTGTGGTTGGAAACTTGGTTGTAGAACAAATTCTTGGTTTGATGGTGGAAAGTATGATTGAGCTATCAAAGCAAGAGAGTTTGAATTTGGTTCCTGTGAATAACCTCCTCTTGCTGCAATGTCCTTGTCTACCTCATTTTGATGTTGCTTTAGATAATCATACAAAAGCCCATATAAAACTTGATTAATCTTTTTGGCTTGCCTCACGAATGTCACATACTTCTGCCAGTCTGGTCCAAGACATCCTAGAAATTTGGAGTTGATAGCAATCTTTGGTAGAGGTATGTTATGACATTCCAGATCATTGACAACATTGGTGAAGCGGTGATAGTATGATTCTAAGGATTCCCCTGGTTCAATCATGAAGTTATTGTATTCCATGTAAAGCTTGGATTCCAGATCCTCTTGGTTCAATTATGTGCCTTCCATCAGAAGATGTACATGCTCCCACATGTCCTTGGCTGTTTTCTGAGCATCAATACTCCTGAAGATTGGGTTAGGAATTCCCTGGAGTATGTAAGCCATGGCCATCTCATTAGCTTCTTGCTGTAAAGTTTGTTCATTGGTATATTGAGCTACTGGAACGGGAGTTGTGGATGCTTCTCGTGGAGGTATAGCAGTTGGATCACCTGGAACCACTGTTGAAGGAATTGGATAAGGTCCTTCCATGATGACCTTTTTGAGATATGGACCATGAGGTTTTCTTAGTTCAACAAATCTAATAAACCGACTAGACCATTGCACATAGTTTCCTGGTGTCAGCATTGGTGGAGTTTCAAACGATCCTGCTTCATGTCTAGATTGCTGACTACTGATAGCTTCACACATCTTTGTAAACCAGTGAGATTCTCTTAATGAAGGTTGGTAGTTTTGCATTTGAGGTTGTGGCATGAATTATTGCTGAGGTGTTGTTTGTTGAGGGAAAAACTGATGTTGTTGCACAAAAGCATGTTGATGTTGATGTTGATATTTAGGATGAAATTGTTGTGGTTGCTGATGATATTGTTGTTGTTGATGATGTTGTTGTTGTGGATATTGTTGTAGTTGATAATAGAAATAGGGATTGTATGGTGGTTGAGACATTGTGAAGTAACTTGTGATGATTTAAGGATCTTTAAAGGATAATAACAGTTGTTGTTGTAGATTAGATTGTTTAACGGTGAAAAACAAAAAGAAACTATGAGGATTTTACTCTAGAAACTCGGAGATTTCAATCGTTGAAACTCGGAGGATTTTACACTAGAAACTTGATTAGTCTCTTAAGAAATCCAGAAACTCGATCACCTTACTGAGGAAACTTGATCAACTTAAAAATTACTCGATCAACTTAAAGTTACTAGACTATGTTGAGTTGCTCGATCAAGTGAAGCAGATGCTCGATCAAGTGAACAAGAAATAGTATAACTCGACTATGTTGCTCGACTATGTTTCTCGACTAACTTAAGTAATAGTCTAACTCGACTACCTTAAGTTTCTCGATCAATGTAAGAAGTTCGATCAACCTAAGATGTTCGATCAATCTAAGAAGTTCGATCAATCTAAGAAGTTCGATCAAGGTAAGATGTTCGATCAATCTTAGAAGCTCGATTACCTTAGCAATCTTGACTACTTGATCTAACTCGATGAAGTAGTTACTCGATCAATGTTGCTCGACTATATTACCTAACTCGATGAATAGCCAGTTACTCGATCAACGTTTCTCGACTATATCACCTAACTCGATGAATAGCCAGTTACTCGATCAATGTTGCTCAACTAGACCAGATGTTCGACTAACTCACAGAACTCGATCAATGAACAGTAACTTATCGGATGAACAGTACGTGAACAGTAACTTATTGGAATTTTTTTTTCTTAGATCTAATCTTTTAACAACCTAAATTACCCCTAGGCGAATGATACCACTTGATATTACTATTAATTATCACACAAGCTACCTAGATTAACCACTAATAAGCCCTAGATCTAGAGAGAGAAAGTTAGAGAGAGAAAAAAAGAGTGGAAGATTGATCACACAATAATAAGGAAAGTTTAGCATAAAATCAACCAACCCTCTCCCTAAGGTGGGAGGGGGTATTTATAGTTTTACATGAGCATGGGCTTGTAGCCCTAATTATCTTACATAAACATACTTAAATAAATAAACGACACAGCCCATGGGCCTTCTACATGGGTTGGGCCTAATAACAAACCTAAAGGCCAAAGCAACCTATTACAATATGATCAATACTTGAATTAATACAAAAACGTGTTCCCAACAAGTTCCTTCCAATTGTTTACCTTTATTTTAGAGACATTGTTTCTCGAAATGTTCTTTCTCCACATCCCCACACCGTTTATTACTGTTGTTATTTTTGCTGTTATTTAATTCTTGAGCAGACCAAGCTCGTATAACATGATCCACTAGGTGGCGAGACCTTCAAATTATTTCATCTAGTGTGAGTGATCAAACGAAATTACGTTTTCTTGAATACTGAGTGGAAGTTCTTAGATGAACTTTTCTCATAACTTCTCGTTGGTTGAAACCATTATTGGGCACCCTATTGCCAACTCTTAAAGCGACGAATATAAGTTGTGATATCAACACAACTGACAGCAAGAAAACTTCACCACCATTTCTTGCACCCCATTTCAAAGTAATTCTTGATCGATAATTTCTTCAACATAATCCAAGCAATCTTGTAAGCATTCTCAATACCAAAAGATTGAGCAACAACATTCCCCCATGACGAAGCATTTTCTAAAAGTATGCTTGTGGCATATTTGACTTTGCAGTTTTCAGCATCGTTGCCGATTTGGAAATACTAACTCTATTCTCTCAAACCAACGAGTCAAACCAGCCACTCCCTCTATGCTTTTGAAATTTCTGAATTTACAACTCATGAAATCCTTGTGAGAACAACCCCTGACACCTGGCGCAACAATCACTCGAAGAGGCGCCACAACATTTGGTTCTCCAGCATTTTCAGCTGGCCTTACAATATTTGGTCCCCCAACTAACCCTTCAATATTAGGCCTTTCGGTTGAGTCCTAATATTAATCATAGCACTTTTGCTCACCCATCAACACATCAAGAGAGCTCCTGATTTCACCTAGGAGTGTGAGATCAAAAATTCACCACAAATACCTACACTCTTTCCTAGACATCTCAACATCGGACTATACAAGATCCTGACTAGGATTGGTCACTATCCCTCTAGATGATATCCAGATTGACGAATGTTCGAACTTTATCAAAGAACCAATCAAGATCATAGACCGTAAGGTCAAACTACGTAAGTAAAGTAGCATCCTTATTGTCAAAATTCGTTAGAACTTTCAGTAAGAACTTGAATTCACATGGGAGCGTGAAGACCAGATGCGTCGCAAGTACTCCATCTTTTCTCAAGCACACTGTCCACAGATAACACCCGCGGAACTTTGGGACGAAGTTCCAATTGAGTGGTGGATACTGTAGCAACCCGTAAATTTTCACACATCAAAATGACTATTTTACCCTTTGATTTTTTTTAAAGTTGACTATGACCTTTACTTCTTGACTATTTGACTTTTACCTTAACGTAAAAGCAAATACGGTAATCGATAGTTAATCGGTAACTTCCCAAGTTAAATAACCCACTTTGATTCGAATTATTAATCTCTGAACGTTACGTTCACCTGTGTCTATTTAACAAAGGAATATATTGTTTTCTTGCATACCAACACCGCAATAAAAATGGTTCACATTCGATAATCATTATTCGGAATCAATATTCTCGTTTTTATATTAGTTTTATAAAAACGACTCCAAAAATATATTGCTCATAATTACCCAACCAAAGTACCGTGTTTATACATAAGATCAACGGGGGACGGAGTACACGCAATACACCAAATGATAATAAACCTTATCCTTATCATCTATTAAATCACCCACCACCACACAATTTATTAATATATCTGTTTTCCCTTCTCCCTCTCTTATAAATCGATCTATACTTTTTTTTCCTTTCTCTTTGGAGATCGACAACCAGCAGCATCCATCAACACCACCACCGGCGACCACCACCTTCATCCGCCATCATCCCCAACACATAACCCCCATCATCATCACAGCCAAGGAAGATCCGAGGTAGTGATGTGACGTTTGGGGCTGTTGTGGCTCTAGCGAATCACCACAGCCGCCTCTCCTCCACCTCTCCTCATCTCGTCGAAATTATGGTATGCTAAAATACCATATGTTTGTTTATTGTATTTCTTCCTAAAAACCAAACACAAATCGATTTGAATAGATTTTCGTGGATTAAAAACGTTTGTTAATGATTCGTGTGGTATGATTATTTAAGGGGCGTTTGGGTGATTTATTTTGGATATCGGATCGGGTTTAAACCCGAGTGGGTTTCACAGCCGAGAACCGTGATGGGTCGGATGGTTTTGGAACAGCTTATTTATAGAGCTATTTGGCTTATATGTTAAGTAGCTTAATTAGTTATTTGGTTTATTTTGTTTATGTTCGGTCTCGGTATAAAACAGCCCATATAGGGTGTTTGTTGATCTTGGTTCTCGGCTAAGAATCACCCAAGAGGGTGTTTGTTGCGAGTTACAGCCCACCAAAGGGTGTGCTTGTTGTTGTGGCTCACCACCAAAGAACCACCAAACATGGTGCGTTTGGCTGTTTGCTTCGACCCACCACCAAAACAGTAGCAAAGGTGTTTGTTGTGTTATTACTCACGGTACAAGACCACAGCCGAAGGGCTGTTGGTTTTGGTTTGGGTTCGGCTAAAGACCACAACCACACCAAGGAATGGTGTTTGGCTTATTTTAAATTCCTTCTTTTCATCTTTTGATTATTCGAAACACACTTAGAATATGGCTTATTTGGTTTATTTATTGGGTTCGGTTTGATGATAACCCAAGAGGGTTGTATTTGTTGTGAGCCGAGGAACCAAAACAGCCCTAAGAGGGTGTTTGTTTGATCCTGTCTCGACTGGAAATCACCAAAGTCGAGTTGATCTTGTGGCTTGGTTGTTTTGGTCCCTCACAGCCTCGATAGGGTGCGTTTGGTTTGAGACTGGACCAAAGCCCACCATAACAACATTAAGGGTCACTTGGTTTTAAATGGGCTGAGGCCATTAATTTTCAATAAGAGTGTGTCCGAATTTTTTTAAATATTAATTAACACGTCTTGATTATTTTACGGATTATCAAATTAACGGACTATGTATTATATATATATTGGACAATATATATACTTGACGGACTTTATTGTCGGACTCGACCACTTGGACACATATTGGACTATCGAACTATTATCGTTGGACTTGGTAATATCAACTGGTAAACAAATATTAACGATCACGAATTATATTGATAACTCGAATCACACTTAGATACAATGTAGAAGTCATATAAACAACCGAGTTATCACCCAAAACTTAACCGGTCTACCTATCTCTCGCTTACTTGCTATTTGATTCTTAGGTGTTTATTACCATTATTACTGGTGCTATATGATTTATGCTTTGACGTGCATTATGTCTGAGTCTATGACTTCATACCACCACACGAATGAGATACTAAACTTTTTACAACACTTGATACAAATATTCCACGAAAACTACAACACTCTATCTTTTGAAACTCGTACGTATCGATTACTTTCCGCTTGTCATATCTTGAAACAAACTTATATTCATTAGGTTATGAAGATTCTGTATCGTTGTGCTATACTCCTTACACTGTTCTGCCATACTTCTTGGCACCGTTGTGTTACTCACGTAACTACATTCCAAGGTGAGTCATAGCCCCTTCTTTCACTTATTTTGAACTCTTTGGGGGAGATACATGCTCGTTCTACTTACAAATTTACTCGTTTACCTTAAACATTGTACTCAAATGATGACACACTCTATTGGTTTATTGAAACATAATTCTTGTTTTCACTCCCACAAGTAATATACACTTTTACGAATTATCATGAATTCATACACCCACTTTTATACATTTTTCTATCTCATAGGGAGATACATGCTACAAATAGAACACAATTATTTTATGTATGCTACACCTGATTGATATTGCCTAAGTTACTTTATTGCCAAAAGCCCCTCATATCATGAACCATTAATCACTTGCGAGTGAACGCGAATATAGTGAATAAATCTATTGGAGGCTGACTGCCTATTCCACTAATACCTGATGGATAGCCTTAGTTGCTAGTCGGATTAGTCGCAATGCATTATATTTGAAGGAAATATGAATTGGCAAATCCCCTATTACCCCGAGGGCCATAACTCACACCATTAATTTGGTGTGTTCCCCACCGAATCCCGGTACTCTGTTAACGTTTGCGTGTCATAAGACTTAGGGCAATATATATACAACTGCAATATCACTATTTCAAATTATGATTGTAATTCACATGCAATCCTACACTTGTATTTAACTGATTTACATACAATTTACTTATGGTTTTCACCCAACGTAACTCCCTACTTATTTTATCAATATTTTTATTTAATACAATTATCACCTCACACTCGAAACTATTAAAATCAACTGTTTTACTTACAAAATCTATGAACTCGCCAACCTTTGTGTTGACACTTTTAGCATGTTTACCTCAGGTCCATAATGAACGAGGATGGCATGGAGGAGCACAGATACATCAAAAGGGCTATAAATTCTATTATCATTCGAAAACTTATTTTGTAAATCATACAACTACTAGGACCTAATTTGTAAACTCTGATATTCGAATGGTAAATCTTTTAAAACGACTCCATTAGAGATCATTTTCTATCATTATAACTGTTATGCCATGAAGTAACACCCAGTTTGAATTCTGCTGCGTATCACAAAATTGGGGGTGTTACAGTTTCAAACACCTCATGTTTATGTTTAAGTAAATAAACATATCCATATTGGCTGAAATCGTCAGTAAAGGTTAAGAAGTAGCTAGCACCTTTCCTTGACACATGTCTATGTGGTCCACACACATCAGTATGTATTAAACCAAGTAGATCAGAAGCCCTTTCCATATTACTATGAAAAGGTTTCTTTGTCATCTTCCCAGATATACAAGACTCACATTTATCAAATGATTCATCATTGATACTTTTCAAAAGCCCATCATGTTGTAGCTTTTTCATGCGAGTCTTGCCTATATGAGCAAGTCTACAGTGCCAAAGGTAAGAAGAATTCAAGTCTGACTTAATTCTCTTACCAATGCTATACATTGAATTATTATTGGACATACCATCATTCATATCAATTTCAAACACACCATTAACAGCAATAGCATTAAAATAAAAAACATCATTTAAAGAAACAGAAATTCCATTGCTACTGATAATGTGATTAAAACCAAGATCCAATAAACACGAAAAGGAAACAACACCCCTAACAATCGAAGGTGCATAATGACAATTGTTAAATAACAGTACTAAGCCCGAAGGCAAAACTAAATTAAACACTCCTATGGCTTCAATAGCTGCAGGTGCTCCATTTCCCACATGCAGATATTGCTCCCCATAGGCAAGCTTCCTTTCCACTCTAAATCCCTGCAGTGTATTACAAATGTGAATACCGCATCCAGTATCATATACCCAGGAATTAATTTTATGATTTAGAGTAAATAATTCAATCATAAGTAAGTTACCTGAAGTGCTAGCGCCCAAGTGCCCAGTCTTCTTGTTCTTACTTTACCGCAACTCTTGGATATAAAGAGGACAGTTCCTCTTCCAATGATCCACTACATTACAGTAGTGGCAAGCCTGATCCTTCTTAGAATTATCCTTCTTCTTAGGAGGGTTTTTCTTGGGTGGAGGTTGATAAGCCATAACTTGCTTACCCTTATCAGCCTTACCCTTACCTTTGACCTTCTTGTTCGTACTTGGCTTGTTAATCCTACCCCCCCCCCTTGAATAGCAACTACCTGGGGCGTAGTAGAAGTCCTTGGTGGTAAACCCTTCTCGTAATCAATAAGCAGTGCGTGTAAATCAGAAACTGTCTTCCCCACGCAGTGCATATTGAAATTACGAACAAAACCACTAAATTCCTTTGTCAGTTATCTATTGATTAAGTTTATGGCAATGTCTTGTTCATAGACTTTGCCAAGTGCTTGTAGTTGATTCATGTAACCTTTCATTTTCAACACATGAGCACCTACGGGTTCACCTTCTGCCTGTTTGCAACCATGTAGAGATTCCATCAAATCATAGACCTCAACATTTTGTGGTTTTTCAAACATTCTCCTGAGTTCATTTATCATGTCCATTGGGAAGTAATTCTCAAACTGCTTTTGAAGAGCAGGTGTCATCGCCCCCAACATTAAACAGGCCACATCATTATGCGTCTTATACTCAGTTTTTCATGCTGCTTTTTCTTCATCAGTTGAAGTTTCAGTAGTAGGTTCAGCAGAACAAGGCTTAGACAGATATTCAAGTTGATCAAGCTTCAGCAGTAGGTTCAGCAGAACAAGGCTTAGACAGATATTCAAGTTGATCAAGCACTCGCAGGACAATCCTGAGTGAACGATACCAATCATTGAAATTCTGTGTGCCAGTCAATTTTTCCCGTTCAAAAAATGATTTGAACGCAGAACTCATAGTGGTGTTATTGTTTTGAGCCATTTCTACAGATAAAGAAAGTTCAAAATTAGTATTTTCGATAATACAATTTTTCAAGAAAATAAAATACCCTAGGAAATATTCATATAACCATAGTATTTTCTTGAAAACTAGGATCCAAATTATCATAGTTTCATTACATCAGTTGATCTGCTAGTAATGAAAGTATATAATAAGGTAATCTGTCGAACAATAATTGGCAAACAATTTCCAATATAAGCATGTTTTATCCCCATCTTATGCCTTGAGTCCAAGCTCTCACTTAACTCAATTTAAGTCGTCTAATTAAAAAAAACTGTAAATTACCATAGTCCCATTACATCAGTTGATCTACTAGTAATGAGAAGATGAAATTTACCTTTCCATTGTAATTTAGTCCAAGCTCTTCACATGACTAAATAACAACTTCAAGTGTTCTTTAACTAGATGGCATTGACTTAATTTTAAAGGGTACTAAATTTTGATGTGTCAATCAAAATATGTACGAAGAAGCATGCATACATCTTCGTATCATAAGTATTTTTCAAAACCTTTTTACCAATTTTTAAGCTAAGATTTCAATCAACAAAGTTTTAATTGAGGTATTGGGTTCACCAATCAAAGAATTACCTACAATTATCGCCCACTATATCCTACTACTTCATGAGTCAAAAGACCCAAGTTATTCGGATAATTACCACAAAAGTGGCGCGTGGAATTGTGGTCAATTCACCCTTAAGGTGATTTTGTACATAAAATAGCTTACTTGGTAGCTCCAATTTGACGCACAAATGAGCGAAGAAACAAACATCAGCACAAGTGCCAATTAAAAACGCGTCTCTTTCGGTTTGACAATTTAATGTCAATCCTCCTTATACCCCTCTTATAGTTTGTCAAAACTGGATGAGCCGTTCACACTATTGGTACAAAAACTTAACAATCAATTAGAAGTTTATGATTTTAGTCTTAAAAATACATGTCATAAATTATAAACTTGCAAGTCTCGCCTGGGAGCAAATTACCGTGCGAAGCGAACCACTATCGGCACATAAGACTTTGCAAGATTCATAATTTATTACATAAAGTTTCACCATTATTTAGTCCATTTATTTTCTTAACAAAAATTACCTTTTTTGTTTAAAACATGTCGAACAATTAAACAAAACAAGTAATAATTAAAAAATAAACAACTAAATAACACACATAACTTAACAATTAATTATGTAAACAAGTAGCCACATGCAAATTAATTCGATAACCTATTAATAATCAATCTATGTTTAATAATGCATATATTTAATTAAGACTATCACTTACAATGGTAAGTGAGCCACATGCATCGACGAATCGATTGCGTTAGTCAAAATTAAATATATACCACGTTGCACATAATTGATTACTTAATTAATTGGAGTCTTCCCCAATTCGACATCTATTAATTATCTTACATGTGAAAACAAATAAATCATCAATGAATCCATGCCAAACATGTACGTTTGCATGGATCCTACCTAACAATTAGCATATTGCCACAGGATCACTTTCAAACACATAAACATGTATAAACCTAGGGTTCTAATCAAATTAATTAACCAAACACAAACCCAAAAAAATAAATATTAGGCAATCGGCCTAAAAAAAATTAGGGTTTGAGTTGGAAAAATAAACCCTAAATCGACTACATGTATAAACCAATCAAGATTCGTTTTTTTTATTATGTGTTTCGGTGATTAATTACATGTTAAAATGGCTCGTGATGCCACTGTTGGAATTATATAATCATGACATATCATATATATAAACAATTAACATCAAAGAACACATATTGCGGAAGCGTATGATATATAACACATAAATAATTAACCGAATATTAAAGTGAACGTTCCTGGATGATTCTAGCAAGAACAAGAATCAAACCGAATAATATGAATGATGAACCCTAATTAGGGTTTATAGGATTATAAGAATTGCCCCTTACCGATTTTGCAATTCAATCCAAGATTCTTACAATAGTGTGTAAGAATCACGTTCGTGTACACACGTACTAAACCAAACTAAAGTAATGCAAGTTATATTAATCACAAAACTAAAACCAAACAATTTTGTTGTAGTAA
This sequence comes from Artemisia tridentata subsp. tridentata, assembly GCA_021014915.2. NCBI lineage: Eukaryota > Viridiplantae > Streptophyta > Magnoliopsida > Asterales > Asteraceae > Artemisia > Artemisia tridentata. Next base: position 368,049,502 of record CP139507.1, read on the forward strand.
AAAATTCGATCGGCCCTATGGGGGTTTTAGTCGATCGAATTGGTCAAGATGAAGAGAAGAAAACTTTAGGTTTAGTATAGTGCACAAGAGGTAACAAAAACTAGAACCATTACAAGAAAAAGTGTGTTTAGTGATGAAAATTTAGTGACTACTTTTATTTTGGTCACTATTTAGGGTAATTTGTATGCCAAAATTGAACATTCACAATAATACGAGGGTAATTTATGTAACTTCATTGTTAATTGGGATATTTATCTATCCCCTCTTTTGCAACTTCATCATAACACCATCAGATAAAACATGGTTCCCTAATACCACAACGCCATCACCGCGACACCGCCGCAACACCACCGCGACTCCACCGCAACTCCATAGCGACTCCACCGTGACTCCACCGCAACTCCACCGCAAAACCACCGCGACTCCACCGCGACTCCAACGCAAAACCACCGCGACTCCACCGCACTCCACCGCGACTCCATCGCAGCAACTCGCCGGTATTCAAGCCTTTAATTGATTATTAGGTCAGTTATGCTTTAATCAGATGCTTTAGTCATGAGTTTAATTTATATATCTGTTATAATTTGCTTTTTAGGTTTTCGATTTGCTTTGTGTGACTTGTTATTAGTTGAATTATGTAAAATTGATTGAGCAGTGATATCTATGTCTATGATATAACTATTAATGATATAAATCAATTTATGCATATGAAATGTGATATAAGCAGTGATAGATTGTACATTTGGCGTTGAGAAGAGTTTAGGCGCAAAAATTGATTTAACAATATTGTTCCATTGGATTGAGACGTCTAGTAATAGCGATATTTGGTAAGAGCGATATTTTTTACATTTGATAGGAGCAATATTTTTGCTTTAGAGTGGAACATTGGGTTGAGACGTCTAGTAATAGCGATATTTGGAAAATGGGTATGTCATGGGAAGATGTTGTGCTTATTGAGGAAAGTAAGAGCGAAAGTGAAGAGAAGGTTGTGACGGTTAACTGTCCTGATAAGGTAGGGCTCGGGTGTGACTTGTTGAGGATTGTTCTTGAGTTTGGACTTTATGTTAAGTGAGGAGGTTAGTTTATAAGCTGTTAATAAGTTTTTTATTTCTATTTGTGATGCTGTTTTTTAAAGCTTTTTTCAGATTAAGTGGTATATCTATAGTTAATGTTTGATGCAATATTTGCGTAGGTGTATGATATTAGGGGTGCTTATATAATTAAGGGGTGTTATAGATTCAAAAGTACTAGTTTAGCCTTATGATGAAATAATATGTTTTTTTTTGTATGCTAATAATCTGCCCTTGTTTCTGTAAGCATAATTGTAAGATCTGCATATTGCGTTTTGATAGAGCAAAGCAGATAATCAATTTTAAGGTGTTTGAAATTACTTATCCAAGTTACAGTTTTATCTGAATCAAATATCTACTTGTTCTAAATCACCTCCATTGTACCTGTTGAAGGTTTTCTCTTGGGATCGAAAAGGGTTAGTACACGGTTAGTACTCCTACACCTTTTTATTTGGTTATAAGGGTTATGGTACATTGGTACTCCTGCGCTTGTACCCTTCCTTTTTCTTCTTATTTTGATTTTTTTTTTTGCATGAATCTTGACCTTTGTCTGATTTAAATTACAAACATTACAGATGTCACAAAACTTCTATGTGATCTCGAGCTAACAATTCAATGGCTAAAAGTGATGACAACCTCCGATGGAAAGGTGTTGGACCTCTTTTTCGTTACAGATAGCGTGTAAGCAACTTTCTTCTATATAATCACAGTATGCACAATTTTTCATCTTGTAAGTCCATTTGCGTTAACTACAATCCTTATGCTTTCGTATATCCATGTGAGTGTTTGGATATGCATTTTCAAAAACTGATCATGTAATGTTATTCGATAGCAACATATTGCATACAAAGATTGGACGGGAGGAAACATCTGAACATATTAGCATCATGTTAGGCGAGTGTTGCATCAGCTGTGAGCTTGAGCCAGCAGGACCAGAATACGAATCTCAACAAAGGTTTTCTTCAATTCCCGATGCAATTGCAGAAAACTTATTCAGCTGTGACGTTTCAGCTGCAGAAAATGGTCCACGAACTGTCAAATCTGATGCAATAAAATTTAAGGAGGCTACTTTTGTGACATCTTGTTGATACTGTATACTGCAGAAAACACATTGAACACACAGTGGCTTGGTTCTCTTCATGGGAGGTCCCATTTATACTTTCAATGTGAAAGAAAATGCACTGTGGGCTTTTATATCATATTATGAAGATTTCCATTTCCTGCTACTTTTGTGACATCTTGTTGATACTGTATATGGATGATTTGTGCAGGTGCTTTCCCTCGGTTGATGGAACATTTTGGTTTTCAATTGTCCATGGGCCAGCACCTGCCATGGTATGTATAAATTTTGATACTAGTATTATATTAAGTCATTGGAATGAACATAAATATGATTATCTGTTCACCTTTTCTTTGTCAAATGCATGTAACTTGCTACTCTCATGTAACTTAACTAGTAGATAACGTGTTAGGACCATAAGTGCTTGATATCTTAAATAATATAGCGTATATTCACTTCTCAACTGAGGACAGGATCTGACCAGTACCTTTTTTTTTTTTACTGGCAACCATTGGGTGGAGTTTAAATTGCTATAACTTATGAGATGCAACATTAAGACCCTTTTACCTCTTTTTTCAGTGACTAGTTAACATAGAATATAATGTGATTTGTATAGGGTATTTTTTTTTCCCCCCTTTTTACACTGTCTTGGGTGCTTCTACTAGCTGCTCATTGTTAATTACACCTTAGTTGGTTAAACATAGAATGTATTGTGATCTATATGGGGTACCATTTCTTTGGTCCACTATCTTGGGTGCTTCTACAAACTGCTCATTATGAATTGCATCTTGGTTAGCTGTTCTTTTTAACCGAATATTACAATGAATATGCTAATTGTTGGATCATTCTTGGTTATTATATTCTAACTTGGTGCTTGACCCGTGAGACACGCATATAACCCAAATCAGCCATTTGACAAGTAAAAGGTTCAAAATTTCCGCCTCTAGTAAATAGGGATAAATGGAAATTGCGGAATCTTGAAATGCCTTCTAATTTGGCTCTATACTTTTGTTGCAGGATCTAATCTCTATTTCTGGATTGCTTTAGTTCCTGTTACTGTAAGTACCCTTCCCTACGCTACGCAAATCTTGAAACCGTAGTTCACCTTACTTAGCTGACCTTTGTTTCAACATTATGTTATGATTTCTCATCACCCTTTTTATGTTCTGCAGCTTGTTCTACTGTTGGGTGCAAAACTGCAACACGTGATCGCTACTTTAGCATTGGAAAGTGCTGGAATTACTGGTTAAATTTACTGAAGCTAGGTTAAAGCCTCAAGACGGGCAGTAACAACATAAAGTGCAGTATCAACAAGATTCAAGATTGTGTGTTATAAGAAGGCTATCTTGATAATCATGTTTTTAGTCTTTATTCATGTTCAATGTTGTATTTCTTTAATAACATGGTAGACAAATGGATGCAATTGTTGGTATTGATTATATTCTCTTTTTTGTTTGGATTAATTTGCGTTACGTTAAGTAGCTAAGAATTTTAGTTTTCTGTTTCGCTAAAAGTAAAAGGGTACGAAGAAACCGAGCATTTTGTGATTGTGGCAACTTGTGGATAGTGACGACTTTTTGGTCACTAATCAACCAAAATAGTGACCACCATTTGGTCTCTGGCAGAATAGTGACCGCATATTTGGTCACCGATTGGTTTGAAGTTGTATTTACCCCATCCGATCAGTGACGACGTTTTGGTCACTATTTAGTGACGAAATTGCTTTTGGTCTCTAATTGTAATTAGTGACGGACCTATAGTGACCACAAGTGACCACCTAAATATGGTCACTAATCACGTTTAGTGACGAGATTGGTACTGTTTGTGACGAAAATTTCTGGTCACTAAACACACTTTTTCTTGTAGTGAACCTTAGGTTTGCTTATATAGGGAATGAAACTTAGAGTCCAAGTTTTTGTTGGATTAGGAAACCCAACTCCCAAACCGATCGGCCCTATTGATTTAGGGGGATCCGGAACCTTCTTGACTACTAATTTCATTCTAGTCCCTTTCTTTATCTTATTTAACGACCGTTAGTCACTTCCGTTAAATACTAACGTTCGTTATACGTTTTGTGATAATTAATAATTAAATATAACGTTTTATATATAATTATTAATCTTTAGTTCTCATACGTAATGTGTGTAATCCCGTAATCTCGAGTTCGATCCTAGCACACAACTACTATTTTATGTTTATAAAACTAACAATCATAATATTTTCTTCTGACGAACTATAGCTTATGTAAACTTACTGCATAATATATAACGTAAGTTGACAGTATCTCGGTTTTCTCATTCAGTTTTATAATTACTTCAACCTATCTTCAGCATTCAATTATGCATCCATCTCGATGTTTCTTGACAAGTGAGAAATAACAATTGTTTTTAAACATGACCATAAACCATTGGTCTTAATTATAAAGTGTCAACACATTGAACTACATTCTACACTATATTTTTTTCCAAGGAGCCACTAAAACTTGTTAAGTCTATATATCTCTATTTCCAGCATACTAGAACTAAGAGCTATCTAAATAGTGAATCCATCGAATGCAGTTGATGTTTCTTATTCACGAATGGAAGAATTGAAATACATGCACGCGTCAAATGCTAATGTGTCCAACTTTGTTTCGGTGAAGCTTTCCGGTGAAAGCAAGTACAATATATGGAAAGCGCAGATGCTTTGTCTCATGGAGAGTCAGAAAATGCGCGGTATTGTTGATTCCAAGTATCAAGGTCCGGGTGCTACAACTGAGGAGATAAAGAAACAATATGACAGTCTTCTCAAAGGTTGGATTTTCGGTTCACTAGCTAAGCGAAGATGTACTTAGTACTGTCATTGATCTAGAATCCGCAAGAGCTGTTTGGAGGAAGCTAAAGTCCATCTATGATCCTGAAATAAGTACAGCACAAGCAGGGCCGGTCCTGAGATTTGTGATGCCCTGGGCGAGGCGATCGAAAAATGCCCCTACTAAATGTTGTAAACAAACGACACACTTTCTATTACCTAAAAACAAAACCGCATATCATCTAGATAAAAATTGAACAACTATATAACCCTTGCATTTGATTATATTTTCTACTAACTAATTAGAATATGTTAGTTTACACTCAAATACGTTAGTTTACACTCAAACTCAAAATTAAAGAAAAAAGAAGGGGGATTTAAGCATTTGCGTAATTTTGCTTTTATAAAAAATAATCTTATTCAATTTTAATGAAAATATACTCCATTTTAAACTATTATTGGTTACTATGATGTTCAAAATCGAGATCTCTTATTAATAAAATTCGGTTCACAAAGATACCTTCTGCAAAATTGATTCGAATTAAGTGTTTTATTTTATTAATATAAAAAGATATTAATATCTAACATTCTCAATTCTTTCTGTTATGATTATTTGGAACAAATATTCTTAATTTACCTTATATAATGAATTACTCCGTATTAATTAATTTTACCGAATACCTCGGAGCTATCCTATGAAAGAAAATTGCTTTTCTAAAAATAAGAGTAGACAAAATATTAATTAACATTTACTCCGTATAATTTACCTTTGGTCACACATTAATATTTAATTCCATTTTCTCTCACTTCCAAATCTTATCATCTTCTTCATAAAAGCTTAACTCTACTGAATAATCCGAGCTCTAGAAAACAATTCTCAGCTTGAGTTATCTTCTTCATTAAAACTATTTTTGATGCCCCCTATTTATGTGATGCCCTGGGCGGTCGCCCAGCTCGCCCACCCCTAGGGCCGGGCCGGAGCACAAGGTATGTTTCTGTTATAATATTAATAGTAGATCTTTTTGTGTTAATTACATGGTCTTGGTATACAACTTTATCAAATCGCTATTGTATTATGTAGTGAACTACAAATTTTACGTTTTGCTGTTATCAACTTACAAGTTTGTACTATTAAAATCGGAGGACCCTAAGAACACGTAACTCATCATTTTCGTAGTTTTACAATTTTTCTAGTATAAATGACACGAAAACCCACTAATTAAGTATGCGTGCACAAGCATGTCCTTTGTATGCACTTTGTTACCACCCTAAAAGTTTTTCGCTGCAATAAATGTTACTAACTTAATTGTACGGGTTTATAAATGTAAAAATGTTATAAATGCAAATGACATATTTGTTGTAGTGATGTTAATAAGACACACCTATTGGTATAAATTTCTTTACACATATTTGTGAACAATATTAACCAAACTCTACGTTTTTTTTTTTTTTTTTTTTTTTTAAGAGACGTTTAAATAAAAATGTGTTTAAATGACATATTTGTTGTAGTTACACACTTTTATCTAGGGGAATGAGGAATTATGTAATGTTGTTCGCAATTTTAAAAGTTTAGAATATTTTTACATTTACAAGTGAGTAAAAATATAAAAAAGATGACAATTTTTGCGGGCTAGAATCGTTGAAAAAATCTATGCACTTGTAATCTTGCAAAAATTAGAGTTAAGTTTGATACGTGTCATGCACTATGTTAACCCATTATTTGGTTATATCTGTCATAGGGGTAAGTAAGTATTATTGAACTAAAATTTTGAACTGTGAGCAGGTTCAGCTTCACATGTTTTGGGAACTGGAACTGCAACACAAATAGTCACGGTGAAAGATACAGCAAATGAAGACAACACCAGACGCTACAAGAGGTTGCGAAAAGCTATTGTGGAAGGACGTTGGTGGAAAGCAGAAGGAATACTGAAAAGCCATAAAGATGCAGCCACAGAGGCGATTAGTAATGACGGCAACACAATGCTTCACATAGCTGTAGGAATAGGGAAGAATGATTTTGTTAGAAAGCTGCTCAACTTTATAGATGATGGAAAACAAATAGAAAAGCAAAATGCAGATGGTTGCACAGCCCTGCACATTGCAGCAATAGTTGGTAATAAACATGCAGCCGAACTCTTAGTTAAGAAAAGGAAAGAATTGTTGGGAATTTCAGACCATAAAGCATTTGTGCCATTGCTTAGTGCTTATTACAATATGCAGCTCAATACATTTGTATATTTGTTGGAAGCCAATGACACCAAGCAGCAACCTCTTCCGCTTGGCCTTAACACTGGTTCCGGTGTCCAAACTGGTGTAAATCTTCTCATTACCGCTATTTACACCAAACAATACGGTGAGTAATTACTCCGTAGTATATTGTATAAAAGATTTGATGAACTTGATTTTAATGATATGCATGCTTCATCGTATTCTTATAGATCTAGCGTTAAGGTTGGTCGACATATATCCTGAGTTGGCTACAAACGATGATCAAGTATTGACGGCTATAGCTAAAACCTTTCCAAGTGAGCTTGACTTTGGAGAAGCCTTGATCTATCCATGTAAGACTCCTAAATCCTTTTTTTTTTTTTCCTTTCAATTTTATTCATTGCCATAAGTATGAAGATACATTAAACATGCATTCCTCCATTGATGGTGATACTAACATATATGTTTTGCAGCTTTGCATAATTTCCATAGGAAAATAGTCAACACAAGTTCTTTCTTGTTCTTTCCATTCAAGTTTTTATATACAAGGGCGGAAGACATCATAGGGGCAATAGAGGGCTATAGAAACACATGTTACAGTTGGTTTTTGCCGGAAATTTTCATGATGATACTCAGTGAGCTACTGATATATTAAGAATACCTTCCAAATTGAAATTAGTTCTTACCACACTCCTAATGAACTTTTGTTTCTTGTGCGGTATCCAGCAGCTGTATTTTATCTTATATATCAGTTGGTTCTTCTCCTACTCTTACTGCTTTGTTCCCCGTTCTTTGTGGTATATTTCATCCTATGGAAGGTTTTAGCAACTTTAGGTAAGACATTATGAAGTGTTTATACTCTGCTCACCACCAATATGGTATATTAACTTGATGGTCTAATTTGCAGTGGGCCCGATAAAGCGTATAGAGAAGAAGAAAAAATACTACAAAGAAGCTAAAAAGATTTTGAACTCAGTATGTAATCAAATTGACAAGTTGAGCTTCTCTGGTGGTCACCATCCATGCTACAGAAGACCAATTCTTGAGGCTACATGTCAAGGTGCTTATGAGGTTGTTGACGAGATTCTGTTTAGATCACCTAAGGCAATTGACTCTAAGAATGAGAATGGTCTTAACATTATTCAGTTAGCAGTAATAAACCGTTCTGAAAAAATCTACAACCTTGTCTACCACATAGTCGAGCGTACGGATTTATATAGAACAAGCATGGATTCTTCTAAGAACAATATTTTGCACTTGGTTGGAAGATTAGCACCTTCACGGATACTTTGTCGTACCACAGGTGCAGCATTGCAACTTCAGCGAGAGCTACAGTGGCGCAAGGTTTTGACCCAATAAGTTATAATTCCTTATATTCTTCACTTTTTAGCTGCATAAAATTAATAAACATTAGAATATATCTCTGCAGGAAGTACAAAAGTTTGTGTTCCCTACATACCTAACGAAAGAGAACATCTTTAAGGAGACACCAGAAATGGTGTTTACTAGGGAACACATGCATTTGGTAAAGGAGGGTGAACAATGGATGAAAACTACAGCGGAGTCATGTAGTATCACTGCAGCACTTATTATCACAATTGTATTTGCTGCAGCTATTACTGTACCGGGTGGAAATACTCAAGAAACCGGCATTCCTTTGTTTTCAAAAGAAGTTGCATTCACTATCTTTGCAGTTTCGGATGCAATCTCACTATTTTCATCCACAACGGCATTATTAGTATTCTTATCAATACTCACAGCACGTTTTTCTGAGAAAGATTTTCTTCTCAGCTTACCAAGACGGTTAATCCTTGGTCTATGTGCATTATTCCTCTCCACAACAGCGATGATTGTAGCCTTTAGTGCAACATTGTTTCTTGTGTTTTGCGATCAAAGAGCATGGATGTTGGGTCCTATAGGTGGATTAGCTTGCTTTCCAATTATAGTTTTTGTTACTCTACAGTTTCCGCTTGTGGTAGACCTGTTCCGATCAACATATTTTCCCATTTTTGGAAAGCAAAGGTACATCGAGTGTGGTAAATTTAATCCTAACGACATACAGTCCTTTTTTGGTCATCGGGCAGTTGAATAGATATCTAGAGAGAGCTGGCAAAAGCTCGTTATCCGTATGCTAGAGACTAGTTTGGAGTTTGACAGAGTTTTTCGATGGACTGCTACAATGTGCTTATGTAGTTTGCTACGTTGTTGACATTTTTTATGATTTTTATTGTAATTCATCCAAAGGCTATATATTCTGTTGAACTTCCGTTGAACATATTATTTGTAACATATATACTTTGAAGTAACCATATTATTTACCGCCACATGTTTTTTTTTTTTCCTCAAACCAAAATACCACAAAACTAACTTGCCCAATTTGTATATAAACCATCTTTCTGTCCTTATTTCCCTTTGTCCCATTCTTCAATCTTTTGCAGTGATTGATTGGAGGATAATAGCACCATCTTTTGGTATGTTTTCTTATATTTCATGATCATGTCTTTTGGTTTGTTTTGGTTTCATTTCTATATGTATGTGATTTCTTGATGATTGTAAAATGGATGAAAATGAACGATTGTTTCTTTGTTTCATTATGAATCGATTGTTTAGAGGTGCAAACATTCTGTATGAAATAATCAGAATCTAGGTAATTACAAATGATTTTTATATCTTGCATTACGAACGGATTGTTTTCAAATTCTTTGAAGCTTGTTTGGTTATTGAGTTCATGATGTTGATATTTCTTTTTTTAATGTTTTGTGTTCTTTTTAGTCCTCCATCTTTCACTCAAACAAGTTCATGGTTGAGATAGAAGCTCAAATTCAACCTCCTTTTGATCCATTTGTCGACATCGAGCAAGATTTCGTTGGTGGTGTTGGAGGGAGAGACTATGTGCATATACGCATACAACAAAGGAATGGGAGGAAAAGCTTGACGACGATTCAAGGGTTGAGGAAAGAGCTAAGCTATGAAAAAATCCTTAAAGATTTGAAGAAAGAATTTTGTTGCAATGGGACCATTGTGCAAGATAAAGAATTGGGCAAGGTGATCCAACTACAAGGCGATCAACGCAAGAACACATACACGTTCTTAACTCGTGTTGGTGTGGCGAAAAGGGACCAAATCAAGATTCATGGTTTTTGAATGTGCCGGACACTTTGTTTGATTTGCTGTTATCATGCTTTAATTTGTGTGTTGCTTTCTTGTTGTCTGGCTTTTCTTTTTTGTTCTGTTTTGTTTTTAACCATGATTTTGATTTATTTCATGATATATGAAGCAATGGGCCTCCATTATTGGAGTTAATTGCTTATGGGTTTGAAAAATACAACATCAATTCGATTAGTCTCACATGTTCAAGATTGAATTAGAAGAAGATGTGTTTTATACACAAGTTAACACTAGAAGTCCTTATTATAGGCATGCTTACCAAGTTACAAAATTATACAGGATATTTCCTTTTATAGCAAAAAGTACATGATAGTATAAATTTCTTGCAAAACGTCCATAACCAGCAAGCAATGCTGACCAGTCACACAGACCGAATGTAGGATATAATCTTATAGCATGGTTCTTTTGTGTAATACAGATTTGTTGGTTACGTACATTGGTAAATAATAAGAACTCATGTCACGTTATCGTTAGCAAAAGAAAAGCTTGTTAAGCTAAAAGTACATAGTCAATCCATCACAGCATGCGAAACAACTATTTTTTTTCCGAAAATAAGAACTTACTTTAATTTGTAATGAAAACAAAGCGTAAAGACGCCAGAATCATAAAACATTCAGGGTGCTTAAGTGATTAACCGAAACTTGATAGAAATTTCAGGACCCTTTCACAGTTTCAATAAACGAGTGTTGAGTAGTGTAAATCGATGCTTTCAACTGATAAACATCCTCGTTTAGTAAACCCTAGATCGATTTTTTGCACCTTGCATATTTTGTATCATTCAAATATGCAAATATGTATGTTGCATCATTTATTTATATTGAAAACCAAAAACCATTTCACGACTTATTCTACATTTCTACATCTATATTCATGTTTGTCTTGAACCTGACGGTTAGGTGACACACTGTAACTACACTTCATACTTTATATACCGCTAAGCTGGTCCGTTTGTGCCAGAAATTGAAAAATGGGGTCTCAAAGTAAAGAGTAAAGACTAAATGAAAAAATGTATTTGTTCTTTCAAATATACAATGAGAATCAGTTTACATGAAAATGACATTCTTCAAGCATAATGTCTTTGCATTTATTTGTATTTATATGAGTTTAACATCACTTAAACTGTATATATATCGGACATAAATTTTGGGATGCTAAAATATTAGGAGCATTGCGCTCGGCCACTTCACCCACCTTGAAACGCCCTACCGCTAGGTTAAAGATCCTTTTTTTTAAGCAACTAGTAACAAAGTACTTCTTTCATCTCAAAATAACTGTTTACCGACAAAACATACACTTTTAGAAAAACATATAATTATTATTGTTTTCTCTCTTACTTTATGTAGAATGATAGTTTTACTCTTAAATAATTAATTAATTTCTCCTTTAAAGTTTGTAATAATACTTTCAAACTACAATAATATGGTAAACTTGATTAAATTTTTGTATTTATATTCAGTAGTAAACAATTAAAATGTGACATTTGAAAAAGAAACGTGTGGGACTAGGTAACATTCTATAAACATTTGGATCAATTTTGTAACAACTAGAAATTTAACTGAATACAAAATCAAAAAGAACAAAACATTAAGGGTAGTTTACCAAAACATTGCAATAGTTAAAGGGTCCTATCTACAGTTTCGACATTTACAAGTTTTTAATCGAATGATTTCAGTCATTTCTAAAACCCTAAAAATCTGTCTGCAAGATCAAAGGTTAGCATCATCAATTACGATCCATTATTTGTTTTATTCTTTTTAGGTTTAGGTTTTTTAATGTGAGTTGGATCTGTGAATATATGTGATTTGAGTATTTTCAAGTGCTTATATCAGTGAAAGATAAGCAAATTATTTGCTTAGAATATAACTATAAGTAGATGAGCTCATAATAAGAAAATTCGAAATACCCTTTTAAAGGGCTTATGGGCTCATATTGTATAAGACCATTTGTTGTGGCTTAATTTATAGTTTATGAGTTTATTTTTCATCTTTAAGTCATAATAAGCTCATAAGTCAAAAAAATAAGCCCCGAAAATAACAGGATTATGATATATAGGCCGTAAGCACTTTGGGAGTTGCTTATCTGATTCTAATTATATAACCTTTTGAATTGACAAGTAGAAATAAATCCAAACACTGTCTTCTGCATTACATTTACTTACAATTGATTATATGCATTTGATTATTTTAAAAAATGTAAGCTTTTTATAGTAAGCTATTTTGAACACCCACTAAGCTGCTCTACGTATCATTAAGTTGTTAATATAATGCTTGTAATGTTTCTTTGTTGCTAGTGTTAAGACATTAAGTCGTTTTGCTTATCTTGACATTCGTTGATATGGTTCTTGTAAGAGAATAAGCCCTTTCCTCGCAAATTAAAATTAAGGGGGCGTGTGGAATTGCTTATATTTTTCTGCTTATTTGCTTATTTTTAAGTAGAAGTGAAACTGTTTCTACTTTATAGCTTATTTATAGGTAAAGTAAGCAGATTGTTCAGGTTTGGGAGCTGCTTATTTCAAGGTGTTACTTTTGCTGAATTTTAAAACAACTCTTTTCACATATTTAACTTATAACCTTTTATAAATAAATTTGATTGAAATTTTTATAATTAGTATTTCGAGCATTCTTACATTTTAATACAAAATTAGAATATACAAACACCATTTTCAGAAGTACTTGTCTTTAAGCAGCTTGCAAGTAGATAAGCAATCCCAAACACCCCCTAAGTCCATTCTCCCCAATATTTTTGGTTTGTTGATATGATTGTATGTCACTTAGTCCTAACCAACAGTTTCTGGTTTAGGTGTTTGTTAAAGGGTGCCGCGTTCTGAAAGAGAGAAGCTTATTTCTCAATGCCGCCGATTATAAACAGGTTTCCATTTGTAGCTACTCATTTGAAGAAGATAATTGCTAAGTTTAATGCAAATAATGAAAAACACGCTATAAAATGTTGGTCTCGCGCATCTATGGTTATACCCGAAATGGTTGGTCATGATATTCGTATCCATAATGGAAAGGATTTTCGCAAGGTTGTTATTAAAGATGCTATGGTTGGTCACAAATTGGGTGAATTTGCACTTACACGCACACGTAAACCACAAAAGGCGCAAAATGCGAAAAATGCGAAGAAAGGTGGGAAAAAGGGTAAATGATCGTACTCCAAGACAACCATGGCAACAAGAAGTCTGCATTCGTAACAGATCAAGATTTATAGGTTTTTAGCTTCGTCATTTGGTTTTACTTTTGCCAGGTGCTCCTACTTAAACTTGTTAGTTTGCACTTTGATTTATTGAGTATTTTCTGGATCATCATGTGCTGGGATTTAAGATTATGCCCCATGCTCCAAAGTTTGTTTCATAATGATGCATTTTGAAATTTTTATTGGTACATTTGAACTTTCTTTTACTTTCTTCTTCCGTTGCGTTTATATATATTTCAGTTGTTTTCGGTTGATACTTCTAGAATAATTATATACAGCAAGCTCCTTGTTCATGTGGTTTGCTTGTTCCAACTTATAGATAAGCGTTCTTAAAAATATATATTTTTTAACGGGTATGATCTATCATGATTCAAAGCATTGGTGGTTAAATCCTCATTTATTCATGTTTATCAACTTTGCGAGGGTAGAATGAACATTAGCAAGAATCATCACATAAATGCATTTGAACAGTTTTCCTGTAGGATGTTAATTAAGTTATGGTATTATTGTAGCGGTTAATGACTTCAAATGTCTTATAATATCAAGTTAACAAGATAATAGATACAAATGGCGTTTGTATGCCTTTATGAATAATTGAATATATATAAACCATGTATGAATTACCATCATGCCATTCATGAGAGTGATATGAATGAATATTATACAAATGAGTATACTATAGTACTCAAAATGTTATGGAAAGCTAAGTTTCTTGAAGCTGTTTTTCTTCAGATTGCTTTGCTGTTAAAAAAAACTTAAAATAGCTTGCCCGGTTGTGTTCCACTTCTCATCATTGTGCTAAACTCTTCATAATTTATCTTCCCATCCTGTATAAAACAATAAACATTTACGACTTTTTATAGACTGAAGAAACACTTTAAGACTACAATCACAACTAAGAACTCACATTGTCAGTGTCCACTTCTGCTATTATGTCTTTAATAGTGTCCTCGTCCCCCATCCCATAATCCTTCATTGCTGTTTCTAGTTCATCTCTTGTTATAAACCTAATAAAGATAACAATTATATTATTATAATCAGCCTGAATGACTTGATTATCAAGTAGTACAGTCAGATTTTTCCACTTTACAGTTTTCATACCCGCTATTATCTGTATCAAAATGCTGAAATGCTTTGTACAAGTGGTCTTCCCTTTCTAATTTGTGTCGATGCATTGTTGCTGTGATGAACTCAATGTAATCAATCGACCCATTTCCATCAACATCAGCCTGAAACATAAAAACAAGTGCTTAAGCAAAAGGGTATCTAAAAAGATAAGAATCTTGAAGTGTTGAAAATTTAAAACATCTTACAGCTTCCATGAGTTGTTTCACTTCAGCCTCTGTTAGCTTTGATCCCAATCGAGCCAATCCACTTTTAAGTTCTTCGTAGGTAATTGTTCCACTGTTATCGGTGTCCATGTTTTTAAACATTGATTTCAGGCCTTGAATTTCTTCTGCTGAAAGATTTTCCGCAATGACCTAAGGTACGTTAATAGCGTCAGCAATTGCTCTATGAGCACAGTTAGGTTGAGTCTTAATAATTTAGTTGTTTCGGGTAGAGGGTAAGATGGATAAGTTCAGATGAAAATGGGTCACTGTAGTATGGGTCGAAACTGTGCTATAGTTGGGTTGGGTTGGTTTGACCCAAAACACTTCTTGGTCCATTTTACCCTCTATACCTAAATAATAACTTGATGCTGTTTAAAAAAACAATATTATTACGATAACAGTTTGATTTAAATGTTCAAATCGAGTTACAAAGTACGCACTGAAACTAGACATTGGGTCATTTGACCCATTTCCTTTTTAGCTAATTTATAAATTTTTCGTATTTGACTTAAAACACTACAGGAATACTCATTCATAAGTACACAAGTCAAAATTGTGATCCCTAGTTTAGTACCTTGAGGGCAAGTTTCTTGAGCTTGTTCATAGCTCGGAATTGCTTCATCCTAGAAAGGACTGCACTGTCGATTGGCTTGTCTGATGCTTCACCATCTTCTCTTATCCATGGATGCTCTGCACCCATTTAAATACAATCATGTTATGAATTATGACCATATATCCACATCATATGTTGGCCTTTTTGTGTTTTTGCATATAATGTTTTATGACTTTTACATAGATACGTACCGAGAACTTGAGCAGAAGTTATACGTCTCTTAGGGTCCTGTGTAAGCATCCTTCGGACAAGGTCTTTGGCACTTTTGGAAATAGATGGCCATGGATCGCTTTCGAAATCAATATATCCTTCTAGTACAGCATCAAATATTCCTTTCTCGGTCTCTGTAGTTGATAGGCATTTTTGGGTTATAACTTGTATAATCTAATTGTACATCTAGAATACATCAAAACCTAGTAAGATGCCAAACGATAATTTGCTTGATTACCTGCCCAAAAGGGAGGCACGCCACTGAGTAAGATATAGAGAATCACCCCTGCACTCCATATGTCTATTTCCTTGCCATACTTTCGCTGCAACACTTCAGGTGCAACATAATAAGCGCTGCCAACAACATCGCGGTATGATTTACCTGCAAATGTTTGTTCCCGTCGTCACAAGAAGATTATATGATCACATGGTGTAGCTCTTTAGAATAAATGCTAGCTTTTGCATAATAATTACAGCAAATTCTCCTTAGTAAGTGCGATTATGAACGATCTCCACAATTAAAAACGGACCGTGTAACTCGTTAATGCAATATAGCAAGGTTAAGGGGGTGTTCGGATGCGCGTTTTGTAAGTGATTATGTGATTTTGAATAATTATAATTAGACCATCAACTGTACTATGACAAGTGGGAGATAGTGTTTGGATGTGCATTTATATTAATCATATATTAAACAAGTAGTTGTTTCAACGGAAATTTGTATTAGTCAGTAAATCAATCCATAAACTGGTAGGAGATAGTGTTTGAAAAGGAGTTACCTCTAGTGAGATACAAACCTGGCAATCTAGACCCACACGGGTCTAGACGGGTTTATATGGAAAAGTGATAACTTGTACGTGTTGATGTTACTATGTTAGTCTAAACAAAACTTTTAACACCTCCTGAGTCTACTTGAGTCACTTCAAAATTGTTGGGACCAACGGGTTTGTTATACTAGCATACGTACAAGTTATCTCTTCTCCATATAAACCCATCTAGACCCTTTTGGGTCTAGATTGCCAGGTTTGAAGGTAGGAGTGAGTTTTTCAAACTAAGTTGGAAAAGCGATAATTAGGTAAGTTTCTATACCCTTGCATTTCGACACTCGCGTTGCAACTAAGTAAGAAACTGATTATATGACAACACTAATTATAATGTGTTTATCCCAGCATAAGAAACGGATTGTTGCGACCAAAATGAACAGTAATTTGTGGCCTTCTGCTTATAGCTCCATAAGTATGTGATCAAGGGTTAGTAATAGCAAAGATGAAAAGATTAACAATATCATGCTATTAGATAAGGTTCTATTTAGCAATACCTTCTTGAATAAATACTGATAACCCAAAATCAGTAGTCTTTAGAAGCGCATTCTCACTCTTATCCGAAAGCAAAAAGTTCTCAGGCTTTAAATCGCGATGCATCACACCCATAAAATGACAAACATGAACCACATTAACAATCGACCTGCATATCGACGCTGCAGCCCGCTCACTATAATGACCCTTCGCAATAATCCTATCAAACAGCTCACCACCTTCACATACCTCCATAACCAAATGCACAGATTGTTTATCTTCATAAGCACCTTTAAACTCCACAATATTAGCCTGTCCACTCAAATGCTGCATAATTTGTATCTCTTTCCTCATATCATCCTTATCACTTTTCGTCACAAGTTTCTTTTTCGATATTGACTTGCACGCATACTTATGTCCAGTTGACTTCTCTGTACAAAGAAACGTAACACCAAATTGACCTCTACCCAATTCTTTCCCCATCGTATAGTACTGTTTAACATCATCATATTGCTTTCCAAGAATTGTGTTGTATACTTTTTTCGGGCTAAGAGGAACCGGCTGTTTTCGTGCCGGCAATTGGGCTGCAGGAACAGGTGCTTTTGCGTAAACCATATTGGGTTCAACGGATCTTGTTGTTGTATGAGCATTTTGGTTTGCGCCACCACTCTTGTTTTTACTAACACACATACCCATTTCTTAAAATCTTGATCAAGAGACTATGACCCAAATGGATCAAAATGGTAGTGATCAAGATGGTCAAAGATAAAAGTCAAAGTTATGAAATAATTGAGGTTTATTAAAAGGACTAGTGGAAAGAACGTGGTCAGCTCATTGAGAATACTTTGAAATTTGTCAAGATTTTAAAGGAAACTACAAAGAAACGTGGTTTGATTGGGTTGAATTTGGTCAAGAAAAAGTAGAGATCAGGCATGTTGACTTTTTAAGAGTCATAATATTGTCCACCCTTATATGGAGATTAACAAATGTGCATTGCTTTGTGTCCATAAAAAGGTGATGCCAAATATTAGGAGCTATATTTCTTTGTCTTGGAAACAAAAGCCTAACTTATATAGTCTATATATTAAATGAATAATTTATTAAATGTACTTATTTTATTTTTCATATCAAGTTTTTTTGGTAGCTAAAGTTATAAAGTATTGGTCTCAAATATCTACTGGATAGTTTGACACTTTTGTTTAGGGAATAAAAATATGCTATCAATAAGATTACTTATGACAAAATCTTACAAACCAAGAAATATTCCCAAGCCCAAAATAATTGAACATCATTTAGGGTAGGAGGAGTCATGATTTTGAAATTTTCGGCCCTCTCAAATTTTACCAATAAAATTCTGCCAACTCATTTCAACCCTCCAGCCCTCCCTACCAGCCCTCCCAACCAATTTCACTCGCGCCCATAAGATTCCGGCCCTCCCAAATTTTTTATTTTTTCCCCCTAAACTATTAAACTACACAATTTATAACTAAAACACATAAATAATGAATACATTGTTTGAATGAATTTGAATGTGGAAGTGTTGTTTAAAACGAAAGAAGTATGTTGTATATATAGGATTTTTAAAAGGAAAAAATAAATAAAATAAAATAAAAATTTACACAAATGGTCCCTGTAACGGTTAGCAGCTTTAAAAGGAAAAAAAAAATTACACTATCTCCCCTTGTAACGGTAATATGCAACGGCTTCATCAGAGGGTTGCCAGCCCTCTGAAGCCAGCCCGGCGGTGGCGGGGCGGTGTTACCGCCGGTATGACCAAGCCCGTTGGTGAATCCGTCGGGCACTCCACCTCCTCTTAACTTATGGGATTGGAGTTTTGTAACCAGGACTACTTCTTTCCTATAACAAAAATATTATTTTTATAAAAGGTACTCGGATACAATCAAAATCTGTGTTAATTAAAGAAAGTTACTAATACTAAAGTATGAGAGAAAGGACGAAAAATAAAAACTAAGACGGCAAAGAAAGATGCTATATTAGACAAACACCGCATAAATAAGTATGTTAAGTATTAATATGCACACTTTGCGTAAACGGAAAAACGGATGAGATTCTCTGTGCAGGTTTTCTGGGTAAGACGAGCCTTTTTATTCAGATATACGTGGCTTAACCAAATTATCTTGTAGCTATTTCTGACCCTTATCTCGTGTATATAAATTATAATCTTATTATGAAAATCGTAAAGGACAATCTTAAAACATGATCAAATAAGTTTTTTTAATTAAAAAAAGTGTATATTTAATACATCATAAAAATGAGAACTAGAAAAAATAAAGTGTAGATGAGCCATAATCAGTCTCATTAGTTGGATAGTGAAATATTAATACTTATTATGGCAGATAAATAGAAATTGTTTTGTATTATTATGAAAACTAGCAGGGTACCGTGCGTCTGAGTTATAAAGTTGGTTGTGGTTCTTAAGTGAGATTCTGGATCGACAACTAGATTGGGAATTATCCTCTTTATCTTCGATATAATAGGCTTTAACGTCTAGAGGCGCATCCTAATTGTACCATTAGTGATCGGTTTTCAAGTGGTGAATGGGCTTGGCACTGGACACGCCCTATTATCTCTGGCAGATGTCTTGATATACTCGAAGCTTTGAAAGCTGAAATGCATTTCGCTCTCTTTCTTGTCTGATAGAGACATCCTTCACTGGGGTCTTTCACATGAGGGCTCTTTCACTGTAGGAGATGCAAGGAAATATATTGATGAGGCTATTCTCCCGACTCTCTCGATGGCAACAAATTGGTGTAACATTCTTCCTCGAAAAGTGAACATTTTCATTTGGAGGATGAGATTGGATAGGCTCCCCCACCGCTTGAATCTTTCTAGACGAGGTTTGGATATTCAATCGATTGATTGTCCGATTTGCAGCAATGGTAGGGAGTCCAATGATCACATCTTCTTCTCGTGTGATGTTGCGTCAAACATCTGGCGTTTGGTTCGTGTGTGGTTTGATTTGAACATCCCATCAGTTTATTCTCTTTCGGATTGGGAGTCTTGGTTTGACAACATCCCGGTCACTATCGAAGTCAAGAAGCGTATTCAAGTGATAGCCAAGTCTACTTGGTGGATTATTTGGAAGTATCGGAATTCGATCACTTTCAATTCTCAAAGCATGAGGAAATGTGATCTATTTGATAGTATTCATTTTTGTTCTTTCTATTGGTTAAATAGTAGAAGTTCTAGTCATTTAGTGTAGCCAGATTGGCTTAAAACCCCTATGTAATCATGTACCACCTCATTGCTAGTCTTTTTTAATAAATCTTTGCCGTTCAAAAAAAAAAAAAAAAAAAAACCCTACTACCTCTGTCGCAAAATAAGTGTTAAGTTTGATTTTTCAGAGTCAAACTGGTTCAACTTTGACTTTATATATTTTTGCGAGTGTTATATAATACTTGATGCAAAATATATGAATGGATTGGTTTTTAAGTATATTTTTCATTGGTATAATTTTTAATCAAGTATTATATAACACAAAAAAAATATTTAAGGTCAAAGTATTGACTTTGAAAAGTCAAACTGGTTCAACTTTGACTTTATATATTTTTGCGAGTGTTATATAATATTTTTCATTAGCGACGAATATAAGTTGTGATATCAACACAACTGAGAGCAAGAAAACTTCACCACCATTTCTTGCACCCCATTTCAAAGTAATTCTTGATCGATAATTTCTTCAACATAATCCAAGCAATCTTGTAAGCGTTCTTAATACCAAAAGATTGAGCAACAACATTCCCCCATGACGAAGCATTTTCTAAAAGTATGCTTGTGGCATATTTGACTTTGCAGTTTTCAGCACCGTTGCCGATTTGGAAATACTAACTCTATTCTCTCAAACCAACGAGTCAAACCAACCACTCCCTCTATGCTTTTGAAATTTCTGAATTTACAACTCATGAAATCCTTGTGAGAACAACCCCTAACACCTGGCGCAACAATCACTCGAAGAGGTGCCACAACATTTGGTTCTCCAGCATTTTCAGCTGGCCTTACAATATCTGGTCCCCCAACTAGCCCTTCAATATTAGGCCTTTCGGTTGAGTCCTAATATTAATCATAGCACTTTTGCTCACCCATCAACACATCAAGAGAGCTCCTGATTTCACCTAGGAGTGTGAGATCAAAAATTAACCACAAATACCTACACTCTTTCCCAGACATCTCAACATCGGACTATACAGGATCCTGACTAGGATTGGTCACTATCCCTCTGGATGATATCCAGATTGACGAATGTTCGAACTTTATCAAAGAACCAATCAAGATCATAGACCGTAAGGTCAAACGACTTAAATAAAGTCGTATCCCTATTGTCAAAATTCGTTAGAACTTTCAGTAAGAACTTGAATTCACATGGGAGCCTGAAGACCAGATGCGTCGCAAGTACTCCATCTTTTCTCGAGCACACTGTCCACAGATAACACCCGCGGAACTTCGGGACGAAGTTCCAATTGAAGGGTGGATACTGTAGCAACCCGTAAATTTTCACACATCAAAATGACTATTTTACCCTTTGATTTTTTTAAAAGTTGATTGTGACCTTTACTTCTTGACTATTTGACTTTTACCTTAACGTAAAAGCAAATACGGTAATCGGTAGTTAACTGGTAACTTCCCAAGTTAAATAACCTACTTTGATTCGAATTATTAATCTCCGAACGTTACGTTCACCTGTGTCTATTTAACAAAGGAATATATTGTTTTTCTTGCATACCAACACCGCAATAAAAATGGTTCACACTCGATAATCATTATTCGGAATCAATATTCTCGTTTTTATATTAGTTTTATAAAAACGACTACAAAAATATATTCCTCGCAATTACCCAACCAAAGTACCGTGTTTATACTTAAGCTCAACGGGGGACGGAGTACACGCAATACACCAAATGATAATAAACCTTATCCTTATCTTCTATTAAATCACCCACCACCACACAATTTATTAATATATCTGTTTTCCCTTCTCCCTCTCTTATAAATCGATCTACACTTTTTTTTCCTTTCTCTTTGGAGATCGACAACCAGCAGCATCCATCAACACCACCACCGGCGACCACCACCTTCATCCGCCAACATCCCCAACACATAACCCCCATCATCATCACAGCCAAGGAAGATCCGAGGTAGTGATGTGACGTTTGGGGCTGTTGTGGCTTGAGCGAATCACCACAGCCGCCTCTCCTCCACCTCTCCTCATCTCGTCGAAATTATGGTATGCCGAAATACTATATGTTTGTTCATTGTATTTCTTCCTAAAAACCAAACACAAATCGATTTGAATAGATTTCCGTGGATTAAAAATGTTTGTTAATGATTCGTGTGGTATGATTATTTAAGGGGCGTTTGGGTGATTTA
Source organism: Artemisia tridentata subsp. tridentata (assembly GCA_021014915.2). Taxonomy (NCBI): domain Eukaryota; kingdom Viridiplantae; phylum Streptophyta; class Magnoliopsida; order Asterales; family Asteraceae; genus Artemisia; species Artemisia tridentata. The sequence goes on from CP139507.1 coordinate 368,071,824, forward strand.
TTTTGGATATCGGATCGGGTTTAAACCCGAGTGGGTTTCACAGCCGAGACCCGTGATGGGTCGGATGGTTTTGGAACAGTTTATTTATAGAGCTATATGGCTTATATGTTAAGTAGCTTAATTAGTTATTTCGTTTATTTTGTTTATGTTCGGTCTCGGTATAAAACAGCCCATATAGGGTGTTTGTTGATCTTGGTTCTCGGCTAAGAATCACCCAAAAGGGTGTTTGTTGCGAGTTACAGCCACCCGAAGGGTGTGCTTGTTGTTGTGGCTCACCACCAAAGAACCACCAAACAGGGTGCGTTTGGCTGTTTGCTTCGACCCACCACCAAAACAGCAGCAAGGGTGTTTGTTGTGTTCTTACTCACGGTACAAGACCCCAGCCGAAGGGCTGTTGGTTTTGGTTTGGGTTCGGCTAAAGACCACAGCCACACCAAGGAATGGTGTTTGGATTATTTTAAATTCCTTCTTTTCATCTTTTGATTATTCGAATCACACTTAGAATATGGCTTATTTGGTTTATTTATTGGGTTCGTTTTGATGATAACCCAAGAGGGTTGTATTTGTTGTGAGCCGAGGAACCAAAACAGCCCCAAGAGGGTGTTTGTTTGATCCTGTCTCGACTGGAAATCACCAAAGTCGAGTTGATCTTGTGGCTTGGTTGTTTCGGTCCCTCACAACCTCAATAGGGTGCGTTTGGTTTGAGATTGGGCCGAAGCCCACCATAACAACATTAAGGGTCATTTGGTTTTAAATGGGCCGAGGCTATTAATTTTCAATAAGAGTGTGTCCGAATTTTTGTAAATATTAATTAACACATCTTGATTATTTTACGGATTATCAAATTAATGGATTATGTATTATATATATATTGGACAATATATATACTTGACGCACTTTATTGTCGGACTCGACCACTTGGACACATATTGGACTATCGAACTATTATCGTTGGACTTGGTAATATCAACTGGTAAAAAAATATTAGCGATCACGAATTATATTGATAACTCGAATCACACTTAGATACAATGTAGAAGTCATATAAACAACCGAGTTATCACCCAAAACTTAACCGGTCTACCTATCTCTCGCTTACTTGCTATTTGATTCTTAGGTGTTTATTACCATTATTACTGGTGCTATATGATTTATGCTTTGATGTGCGTTATCTCTGAGTCAATGACTTCATACCACCACACGAATGATATACTAAACTTTTTACAACACTTGATACAAATATTCCACGAAACCTACAACACTCTATCTTTTGAAACTCGTACGTATCGATTACTTTCCGCTTGTCATATCTTGAAACAAACTTATATTCATTAGGTTATGACGATTCTGTATCGTTGTGCTATACTCCTTACACTGTTCTGCCATACTTTTTGGCACCGTTGTGTTACTCACGTCACTACATTCCAAGGTGAGTCATAGCCCCTTCTTTCACTTATTTTGAACTCTTTGGGGGAGATACATTGATGAGGCGAAAAGTGTACCGCTTTTAAGGGGTCATTTAAGCCCGAAATCGTATTTATTTGATCAAATATTGCCCTAAATCGTTCCTTTTGTCATTTTAGGTACTTTTGAGGAGAAATCTGGAAAAGGAGGCATTTTGGACGTTTTTGGAGCATTAAAGTGAAGAATACGACAAAGTCTCAAAATCGGCTGAAATTTACCTTTGACGGCGTCAGAATCATCTCTTGACGGCGTCATGCCTTGGCAAGAAAAGTTGGATGTGAAATTTACTCATGACGGGCCAGTGAGTTAGCATGAGAATTCTGACGGCGTCACGCTTTAACTAAATCAAGGGCGTCACGGCTTAAATCATAAGGGGACGGCGTCACGTTCAATGTTCGACGGCGTCAAGCCTTGATAGGCCAGAATGGATTTTTGAAGAGCTAAAGAGGGACGGCGTCAAGAAGGTCACCCGGGAACCCTAAAAGCGGCGAGGTGACGGCGTCACAATGCATAAGGTGACGCCGTCAGATCCAAAAATCTATATATAGTTTTCTAATCTTTTGTCATTATGGAGAGCTTAGTGTGTGGAATTTTGGGATAAAACCCTAAGACGATTTTAGCTACTTTTTCAGGGCTTTTTGCCTTGAGATCTTCCATGTTTCATTGAAAGATAAGTTATCAATTAATCATTCAATATGTCTATGTGTTGTTTGATTCTATCTTATGCTTGTCTTTTGTTTAACATGTTAGGCTAATTTTATCTTGTGTTTGCTTAGATCTAATGAAACCTAGCTATTGATTATTGGTTGTTAGTGTGTTGTTAGTTGTATTGGATGATTGTTTATCTATGTTAGGCTTAAGAAAACTGGCTAACTTCCTATTCGGTAACTTGCTTGAACGTCTTAAGAAACATGAACCAAACGCGTACTAAAGGTTTTTATGGTTGTATTTAATGCACAAGTGAATTCTAGTGATCCCATGTTAGGAGCTTCCTAGCCGGCTCGACATAGGAGTGAAGTAGGAGCTTGTAGAGTTGGGGAAGTAAGTACGCCACCCCACGAATGGTATTAAGGAATACACCCGTCATCCACGCGACTAATACACACTAATTAACCGGTAAAAGATAGTTAGGGAGTAAGGAAATCTAAGTAAACACATTTCTCTACACATAAGTTTATCACCACTTTTCATTTTTGTTATTTTATTTTATTTGCATTCGTAGTCATTTGGGTTAGTTGACTAGCAACTAATTCCGCCCACTCCTTCAAACCCGAGATTTTACTTGCTTTCATAAAATTATAAAAACATAAAAAGAATCTTCCTCAACCCTTAGACCTAATTAGAGTAGCCTTTCATACCTAACGAACACTATTCCCTGTGGAGAACGATCAATCCCCCGTACTTACCACTACACTATACTACATCGGTCAGGTACACTGCCTGGTGGGGTTGTAAGCCTCTTGAGATCCCTCGAGAGGTAAAACCTGTTGTAAGGTTACAAAACCACGCAATCAAGTTTTTGGCGCCGCTGCCGGGGAATAGTTATTGTTTAGGTTGAATTTTTATTTCTATTAGGTCTACTCACTAGATTCCTTTCTAGTGAGATTTTTATTTTATTTTTCTAGATTTTCTTTAGCCTATCTTTTTCTTTGTGTGTTTGTTCGTAATTTCCATTGACTCTTCCGTTCACCATTATGGAGTACGCGAATCCACCATACCACCAACCACAAAGGCCATTCTACCCTATTGACATCTCGAATTTCAAACAATATCGAGATGAACCCATATATGATGCATGGACTCGTTTTAGAAATTTACTCCGAAAATTCCCTCATCATAGTTTCGCTTTAGCATCCCTAACCCGAACCTTTTACTATCGTGTTGGCCAATATGACCAAATGCGCATTGAGGATTTTGCCAATGGGGACTTTAGGGAATTAAGTGCTGAAGAAGCATGGGATGCCATAGAAGATTGTGCCCAATATTATTATAGGGTAGACAACCCAACAAACGTTAGTACAAGTCAATTGAATATAAATTTCCTGGATCATGAAACAAGTTTGTTTGGGGATGAATACATTAGTGTTGAGATACCTAAGTGGTTGTCATGTAATGCCATAGTACAAAACAAACACATAGGTGACCTTGATGTGACGGAGGATTTAGCCGAACATGATCACATTGATCAAAAAGACCTAGGTTTTGTGATTGATGACGTCGAATCTCAAGAAACACATGATGAATCTTTTAGGCAGTTTGAATATAGCAGTCAGAATATTGAGGATGATCCTTATGATTCGGACATAGAAGTTGAGATGCCTAGAGAAGCACTTGAGATACTTGGGAAAATGTTAGGGTTAGATCCTACTAAAACACATGATGAGGATATAGGTGATCTTGATAAGATGGACGATAGAGTAGAAAATCTAAGACCACCAAGTACCCCACAAGTCCTACCATCATTTGAGGCACATACACCGCCCGTGACTTACCCGAAAGAAGTAGAAGAGACTATAGGAACCCCAATAGAGGTAGAACCTTTGAACGAAACAAAACTAGAAGAAATAGGTTTGAATACTTGTAGTCATAACCTTTCTTTTAGTTCTATGGAAGTTCCTAGTTTTGATGAACCGGAGCCTAAACCAAAACCTTTACCTAATCTTCCATCCTTAGATGTGAACTTAGGAATTGAATTAGGTCCCGATCCACCCATCAAACCATGTAGTCCGGGTAATGTTAAGATTAAGGTAGTAGACATTAAGCCTTGTAGTGAGGAAGACAATATAGGAGTGAAAAATGACCTTACATGCCTACATCACCCATTCATGATTGATCATAAGAAACATTATGGGTTTAAACCGGGTCTATTGGGTCAAGATGGATTCCCAACTAGGAGTCTCTCGAAGTTGTTAGAAAATGATCCCTTTTTAGGAGAACACTTTAACTCACCCATTGACCAAAGTGAACTAGGTAAGGTTATGATGAAAGGAGCACACCCCTTTGAGCATATAATTCATCCACCACTCTTTCCTCACGTGGCATACTCCTACCGAGCTGGTGTGTATCGCTACTATCACCCGCACTTAATCCTAAGTGTAGGGAAAACCTCTCCTTTATCCATTAAATAAGGGTAGAGTCAGGCTCATGACTCGAACAAAAACAAGCGCTTCTTGGGAGGCAACCCAAGCTTTATTTGTTTTATTTGCTTTATGTGTTTATTTATTTGTTTGTTTGATTTTATTTGTTTCCGTATGTATGTTTAATTTTTATTCTTATTGATTCATGTTAAAAACTAATTTGTGAAAATGCTTTATTTTATTTTTAACTTCGTCTTAACTACATATAAAGGTATTTTGCAAAAGATAAGTGTAAGGGAAATCTAAATCGGTTTATTAGAACACATATGAACATGAATCGTAATAATAATAAATTAGCATACATATTAGTGTTTGTTTGAGTCAAATGTTTGTATCGAGTCATAATGATGTTTTGCAGGATTTCCAGGAAGTAAGGTAAAGGTTTTTCCAGAAATTTTCCGGAAACTTAAAATGAAAATTTTTGTCAGGTCATTTCTTACGGCGTCAGGGGTTATAACCTGACGGCGTCAGATTTAATTTCCAGAAATTTTTGAAAGTTTTGTTTTCATAAAAAGTTTTTATTAAATCTCCAACTTATAATCTCCAGGAATCTGCAAAATTATCATTCCACAAGCATTATATCCTTATATATAGATTTTATCCAGCCGATGTTATGCAGGTTTTCGTGTTTGTTTTCTCAGGTTTAACAGGTTATTTTGGACAAGGAAATGTTTTTGGATCAAGCTTATGGCGATGCATTAGTCATGGAGCCTCAACATTCTCTTTGGAGGAAGATTTAACCGTGTGATTTCACTATCCAACGAGCGAATCAGGGGAGTATTTGATTTCATTCTTTTACTTTATGCTTTTACATCTTGTTATTTGAACATTGGGGACAATGTTCATCTTAAGTGTAAGGGGGGGTAAAAGTACGATTAGAGAATGCTCCTACGCTTGATTTTTATTTGTTTAATAGTAGATGTGTAATAAAACTGAGATAAATACCTATTAGGGTAACTTTAGTGCCAAATTTAAAATTTTTTACAACATATAGGAGTGAAACTTTGATCTTAATGAGCGTCTCATGGATAGGAGTTATATGACTAGCACAAAAACCGTACCACTAAAAAATTTTCCACCCCAAATATGTGAGGTTCGCCCCTAGAATTGGTAGGAAAAGCATTTATGCTATGATGTGTGTACCGGTAGCACTTAGATTCTAGAACTTGCGTTAGGACCATTCCAAGGCCACAAGTGAGACTACATTCGTGTAGTTAGATTTACTACATGATAAGAGGCATTAGGATTAACCCATTGTTTTACACCTGTGTTTTTGTTATAATTACATTGGCTACATTGGTCAAGTAATTCTCCCACACCCTTTGCGTTGTACTCATTTTTAGTACACGATACCCCTAGTACACCCCTCAGAGCCTATCTTTTCGTTTCGACCTTTAAGCATTTTACTTAAAGGAAGAATTTGTTACACCCCACTTAAATGTACACCCAAATCGCCTTAGCCTACCTTGTATGCACTCATTTTTAGTGCATTATTGTGACAACATTTGTTTAAACCCAAGTTAATTATCTAGTTGATTACATGGTTGCTAAGTCGAGTCATATCCTTGTACATATTGTTTTGGGACGATTGGGACTCATGGGTAAAGTACTAGTGTAATGGAGTAACGGGGAAGAACATCATTTATTACCCCCATATGTGCTAAATATTTTAAAAGTACTCCAAGTTTTTCAATTATCTTAATTCGAGTCATTAGAATAGTTATTTGTAAAGTTATGTAAAAATTCAAGTGTAAGGGGAATGCAATGCCCCTATGATGTATTATTTTGGATGGTAGGGCAAGAGTGTATGAAAAAAAAAAAAAAAAAAAAAAAAAAAAAAAAATCAAGAAAAACACAAAAAAATGAGAAAAAGAAAAGTAGAAAAAAACATACGGACTACCATCCCGTTTCATTTTATGTTTGCTTTATATTTTTGTTATTTTGTTATTTCGTTTTTAGCTTAAGATCGAGTCGAGTCTTGGCTTAGCAACATTGTATAGTACATGTAATTGATCAAAATCTTTAACTAGCCACCAGTAAAACATCCTTTATCCAACAAAACCGTGTTCTCCTTTTCCCTACACCTAACATTATAACCCATTTTAAAAGCCCTCTTTGATAGTTTATCTTAGGTGCTTACGCCTAGTGGAGGAGGTTTTCGATCCTTTCCCAAGCCTATGGTAATCTATTTGCTATGACAGGTAGTGAGAGATATTTTCCGTTTTCATTTATGAGATTTATTTTGATGACACTTGAGAGATGTGAGTATCTAAACACTACTTGTGAGGTGCTAGTATGTAATCTCCGTGCTTATTATGATTGAAGTGGAACGAATATTTGTTGTAATTACTTTTATGTTTGCATTAAATGACCCCTAACTTGTATTTTGATTAGAATAAAAGCGCATTTGCTTGAGGACAAGCAAATCTCAAGTGTAAGGGTATTTGATGAGGCGAAAAGTGTACCGCTTTTAAGGGGTCATTTAAGCCCGAAATCGTATTTATTTGATCAAATATTGCCCTAAATCGTTCCTTTTGTCATTTTAGGTACTTTTGAGGAGAAATCTGGAAAAGGAGGCATTTTGGACGTTTTTGGAGCATTAAAGTGAAGAATACGACAAAGTCTCAAAATCGGCTGAAATTTACCTTTGACGGCGTCAGAATCATCTCTTGACGGCGTCATGCCTTGGCAAGAAAAGTTGGATGTGAAATTTACTCATGACGGGCCAGTGAGTTAGCATGAGAATTCTGACGGCGTCACGCTTTAACTAAATCAAGGGCGTCACGGCTTAAATCATAAGGGGACGGCGTCACGTTCAATGTTCGACGGCGTCAAGCCTTGATAGGCCAGAATGGATTTTTGAAGAGCTAAAGAGGGACGGCGTCAAGAAGGTCACCCGGGAACCCTAAAAGCGGCGAGGTGACGGCGTCACAATGCATAAGGTGACGCCGTCAGATCCAAAAATCTATATATAGTTTTCTAATCTTTTGTCATTATGGAGAGCTTAGTGTGTGGAATTTTGGGATAAAACCCTAAGACGATTTTAGCTACTTTTTCAGGGCTTTTTGCCTTGAGATCTTCCATGTTTCATTGAAAGATAAGTTATCAATTAATCATTCAATATGTCTATGTGTTGTTTGATTCTATCTTATGCTTGTCTTTTGTTTAACATGTTAGGCTAATTTTATCTTGTGTTTGCTTAGATCTAATGAAACCTAGCTATTGATTATTGGTTGTTAGTGTGTTGTTAGTTGTATTGGATGATTGTTTATCTATGTTAGGCTTAAGAAAACTGGCTAACTTCCTATTCGGTAACTTGCTTGAACGTCTTAAGAAACATGAACCAAACGCGTACTAAAGGTTTTTATGGTTGTATTTAATGCACAAGCGAATTCTAGTGATCCCATGTTAGGAGCTTCCTAGCCGGCTCGACATAGGAGTAAAGTAGGAGCTTGTAGAGTTGGGGAAGTAAGTACGCCACCCCACGAATGGTATTAAGGAATACACCCGTCATCCACGCGACTAATACACACTAATTAACCGGTAAAAGATAGTTAGGGAGTAAGGAAATCTAAGTAAACACATTTCTCTACACATAAGTTTCTCACCACTTTTCATTTTTGTTATTTTATTTTATTTGCATTCGTAGTCATTTGGGTTAGTTGACTAGCAACTAATTCCGCCCACTCCTTCAAACCCGAGATTTTACTTGCTTTCATAAAATTATAAAAACATAAAAAGAATCTTCCTCAACCCTTAGACCTAATTAGAGTAGCCTTTCATACCTAACGAACACTATTCCCTGTGGAGAACGATCAATCCCCCGTACTTACTACTACACTATACTACATCGGTCAGGTACACTGCCTGGTGGGGTTGTAAGCCTCTTGAGATCCCTCGAGAGGTAAAACCTGTTGTAAGGTTACAAAACCACGCAATCATACATGCTCGTTCTACTTACAAATTTACTCGTTTACCTTAAACATTGTACTCAAATGATGACACACTTTATTGGTTTATTGAAACATAATTCTTGTTTTCACTCCCACAAGTAATATACACTTTTACAAATTATCATGAATTCATACACCCACTTTTATACATTTTTCTATCTCATAGGGAGATACATGCTACAAATAGAACACAAGTATTTTATGTATGCTACACCTGATTGATATTGCCTAAGTTACTTTATTGCCAAAAGCCCCTCATATCATGAACCATTAATCACTTGCGAGTGAACGCGAATATAGTGAATAGATCTATTGGAGGCTGACTGCCTATTCCACTAATACCTAACGGATAGCCTTAGTTGCTAGTCGGATTAGTCGCAATGCATTATATTTGAAGGAAATATGAATTGGCAAATCCCTTATTACCCCGAGGGCCATAACTCACACCATTAATTTGGTGTGTTCCCCACCGAATCCCGGTACTCTGTTAACGTTTGCGTGTCATGAGACTTAGGGCAATATATATACAACTGCAATATCACTATTTCAAATTATGATTGTAATTCACATGCAATCCTATACTTGTATTTAACTGATTTACATACAATTTACTTATGGTTTTCACCCAACGTAACTCCCTACTTATTTCATCAATATTGTTATTTAATACAATTATCACCTCACACTCGAAACTATTGAAATCAACTGTTTTACTTACAAAATCTATGAACTCACAAACCTTTGTGTTGACACTTTTAGCATGTTTACCTCAGGTCCATAATGAACGAGGATGGCACGGAGGAGCACAGATACATCAAAAGGGCTATAAATTCTATTATCATTCGAAAACTTATTTTGTAAATCATACAACTACTGGGACCTAATTTGTAAACTCTGATATTTGAATGGTAAATCTTTTAAAACGACTCCAGTAGAGATCGTTTTCTATCATTATAACTGTTATGACATGATGTAACACCCAGTTTGAATTCTGCTGCGTATTACGAAATTGGGGGTGTTACAGTTTCAAACACCTCATGTTTATGTTTAAGTAAATAAACATATCCATAATGGCTGAAATCATCAGTAAATGTTAAGAAGTAGCTAGCACCTTTCCTTGACACATGTCTAAGTGGTCCACACACATCAGTATGTATTAAACCAAGTAGATCAGAAGCCCTTTCCATATTACTATGAAAAGGTTTCTTTGTCATCTTCCCAGATATACAAGACTCACATTTATCAAATGATTCATCATTGATACTTTTCAAAAGCCCATCATGTTGTAGCTTTTTCATGCGAGTCTTGCCTATATGAGCAAGTCTACAGTGCCAAAGGTAAGAGCAGGTGTCATCGCCCCCAACATTAAACAGGCCACATCATTATGCGTCTTATACTCAGTTTTTCATGCTGCTTTTTCTTCATCAGTTGAAGTTTCAGCAGTAGGTTCAGCAGAACAAGGCTTAGACAGATATTCAAGTTGATCAAGCTTCAGCAATAAGTTCAGCAGAACAAGGCTTAGACAGATATTCAAGTTGATCAAGCACTCGCAGGACAATCCTGAGTGAACGATACCAATGATTGAAATTCTGTGTGCCAGTCAATTTTTCACGTTCAAAAAATGATTTGAAAGCAGAACTCACAGTGGTGTTATTGTTTTGAGCCATTTCTACAGATAAAGAAAGTTCAAAATTAGTATTTTTGATAATACAATTTTTCAAGAAAATAAAATACCCTAGGAAATATTCATATAACCATAGTATTTTCTTGAAAACTAGGATCCAAATTATCATAGTTTCATTACATCAGTTGATCTGCTAGTAATGAAAGTATATAATAAGGTAATCTGTCGAACAATAATTGGCAAACAATTTTCAATTCCTAGATCATAATGAGATTTATATTGGCAAACAATTTCCAATATAAGCATGTTTTATCCCCATATTATGCCTTGAGTCCAAGCTCTCACTTAACTCAATTTAGGTCATCTAATTAAAAAAAAATTGTAAATTACCATAGTCCCATTACATCAGTTGATCTACTAGTAATGAGAAGATGAAATTTACCTTTCCATTGTAATTTAGTTCAAGCTCTCACATGACTAAATAACAACTTCAAGTGTTCTTTAACTAGATGGCATTGACTTAATTTTAAAGGGTACTAAATTTTGATGTGTCAATCAAAATATATACGAAGAAGCATGCATACATCTTCGTATCATAAGTATTTTTCAAAACCTTTTTACCAATTTTTAAGCTAAGATTTCAATCAACAAAGTTTTAATTGAGGTATTGGATTCACCAATCAAAGAATTATCAATAATTATCGCCCACTATATCCTACTACTGCATGAGTCAAAAGAACCAAGTTATTCGGATAATTACCACAAAAGTGGCGCGTGGAATTGAGGTCAATTCACCCTTAAGGTGATTTTGTACATAAAATAGCTTACTTGGTAGCTCCAATTTGACGCACAAAGGAGCGGAGAAACAAACGTCAGCACAAGCGCCAATTAAAAACGCGTCTCTTTCGGTTTGACAATTTAATGTCAATCCTCCTTATACCCCTCTTATAGTTTGTCAAAACTGGGTGAGCCGTTCACACTATTGGTTCAAAAACTAAACAATCAATTAAAAGTTTATGATTTTAGTCTTAAAAATACATGTCATAAATTATAAACTTGCTATTCTCGCCTGGGAGCAAATTATCGTGCAAAGCGAACCACTATCGGCACATAAGACTTTGCAAGATTCATAATTTATTACATAAAGTTTCACCATTATTTAGTCCATTTATTTTCTTAACAAAAATTACCCTTTTTGTTTAAAACATGTCGAACAATTAAACAAAACAAGTAATAATTAAAAAATAAACAACTAAATAACACACATAACTTAACAATTAATTATGTAAACAAGTAGCCACATGCAAATTAATTCGATAACCTATTAATAATCAATCTATGTTTAATAATGCATATATTTAATTAAGACTATCACTTACAATGGTATCGACGAATCGATTGCGTTAGTCAAAATTAAATATATACCACGTTGCAATTCCCCAATTCGACATCTATTAATTATCTTACATGTGAAAACAAATAAATCATCAATGAATCCATGCCAAACATGCACGTTTGCATGGATCCTACCTAACAATTAGCATATTGCCACATGATCACTTTCAAACACATAAACATGTATAAACCTAGGGTTCTAATCAAATTAATTAACCAAACACAAACCCTAAAAAATAAATATTAGGCAATCGGCCTAAAAAAAATTAGGGTTTGAGTTGGAAAAATAAACCCTAAATCGACTACATGTATAAACCAATCAAGATTCGTTTTTTTATTATGTGTTTCGGTAATTAATTACATGTTAAAACGGCTCGTGATGCCACTGTTGGAATTATATAATCATGACATATCATATATATAAACAATTAACATCAAAGAACACATATTGCGGAAGCGTATGATATATAACACATAAATAATTAACTGAATATTAAAGTGAACGTACCTTGATGATTCTAGCAAGAACAAGAATCAAACCAAACAATATGAATGATGAACCCTAATTAGGGTTTATAGGATTATAAGAATTGCCCCTTACCGATTTTGCAATTCAATCCAAGATTCTTATAATAGTGTGTAAGAATCACGTTCTTGTACACACGTACTAAACCAAACTAAAGTAATGTAAGTTATATTAATCACAAAACTAAAACCAAACAATTTTGTTGTAGTAAAAAATTCGATCGGCCCTTTGGGGGTTTTAGTCGATCGAATCGATCAAGATGAAGAGAAGAAAACTTTAGGTTTAGTATAGTGCACAAGAGGTAACAAAAACTAGAACCATAAGTTTGCTTATATAGGGAATGAAACTTAGAGTCCAAGTTTGTGTTGGATTAGGAAACCCAACTCCCAAACCGATCGGCCCTATTGATTTAGGGGGATCCGGAACCTTCTTGACTACTAATTTCATTCTAGTCCATTTCCTTATCTTATTTAACGACCGTTAGTCACTTCCGTTAAATACTAACGTTCGTTATACGTTTTGTGATAATTAATAATTAAATATAACGTTTTATATATAATAGATATAATGCCCGCGCACGCGCGGGGTTTTTTCTAATCATTTAAATAAACTATTATTTTTAATTTCGGGTATTAATTATTATAACAGGACCTTCAAAACCATTGTACTTTTATTGAGGTATTGAATTAGGGTTATTTACGAATGTAGTGGGTTTTAATATTAATTAGATTTGGAGGAGATGTTCTTGTGTCAATGATTGTGCGTGAATGAATGATAAGAGATCGAGTTTGATTGATAGAGGAGGAATTTGAGAATGTTGGGACTTCAAATATTTAGTGGGAATGATACTGAATTTTAAGTTTCAGCCCAAATCTTTGAAAAACTTGCTCCACCATTTTCAAGTTTTAATTTTTTATATTTTGACACATATATTTTTGAAAGTTTTTATTGAATGATTACAAATCACATTCGTTTTTTTTTGTAGAATACGGATAAATTTAGAAGTATTTAGGCTTTTCTTATTTAATATTTAAGAAAATAATAATAATAATAATTTGATTATTACTTAATAAGGTATGATTTGATTTTTTTGAAATGTAAAAGTCCCCACTAGGGGTTTTGTTTTATTATATATATAATTATTAATCTTTAGTTCTCATACGTAATGTGTGTAATCCCGTAATCTCGAGTTCGATCCTAGCACACAACTACTATTTTATGTTTATAAAACTAACAATCATAATATTTTCTTCTGACGAACTATAGCTTATGTAAACTTACTGCATAATATATAACGTAAGTTGACAGTATCTCGGTTTTCTCATTCAGTTTTATAATTACTTCAACCTATCTTCAGCATTCAATTATGCATCCATCTCGATGTTTCTTGACAAGTGAGAAATAACAATTGTTTTTAAACATGACCATAAACCATTGGTCTTAATTATAAAGTGTCAACACATTGAACTACATTCTACACTATATTTTTTTCCAAGGAGCCACTAAAACTTGTTAAGTCTATATATCTCTATTTCCAGCATACTAGAACTAAGAGCTATCTAAATAGTGAATCCATCGAATGCAGTTGATGTTTCTTATTCACGAATGGAAGAATTGAAATACATGCACGCGTCAAATGCTAATGTGTCCAACTTTGTTTCGGTGAAGCTTTCCGGTGAAAGCAAGTACAATATATGGAAAGCGCAGATGCTTTGTCTCATGGAGAGTCAGAAAATGCGCGGTATTGTTGATTCCAAGTATCAAGGTCCGGGTGCTACAACTGAGGAGATAAAGAAACAATATGACAGTCTTCTCAAAGGTTGGATTTTCGGTTCACTAGCTAAGCGAAGATGTACTTAGTACTGTCATTGATCTAGAATCCGCAAGAGCTGTTTGGAGGAAGCTAAAGTCCATCTATGATCCTGAAATAAGTACAGCACAAGGTATGTTTCTGTTATAATATTAATAGTAGATCTTTTTGTGTTAATTACATGGTCTTGGTATACAACTTTATCAAATCGCTATTGTATTATGTAGTGAACTACAAATTTTACGTTTTGCTGTTATCAACTTACAAGTTTGTACTATTAAAATCGGAGGACCCTAAGAACACGTAACTCATCATTTTCGTAGTTTTACAATATCGTTTTCCTAGTATAAACGACACGAAAACCCACTAATTAAGTATGCGTGCACAAGCATGTCCTTTGTATGCACTTTGTTATAAAAGTTTTTCGCTGCAATAAATATGTTACTAAGTTAATTGTACGGGTTTATAAATGTAAAAATGTTATAAATGCAAATGACATATTTGTTGTAGTGATGTTAATAAGACACACCTATTGGTATAAATTTCTTTACACATATTTGTGAACAATATTAACCAAACTCTACGTTTTATATATATATATATATATATATATATATATATATATATATATATATATATATATATATGATTTTCTTGCGAGAACCATCTTATCTGCGAGAACTGACAGAACCACCAAAAACATACATGCACGCCTTTTAAAATAAAATAAAAATACATGCAAATCATCAATAATCGTAAGTATCCACCTATGTTCTTCAATATCATCATGAACTCATCCTCTTTTTTCACAAAAACCTTACACACGGCCGCAATATTATCATTGCACGCCTTATAAGAACATACATGCACACCTTCAAAGAAAAATTTTGTATTTCCAATTTCTTATCAAATTCTTTAGAACAACCATGTTTTTTTTTAAAACATATATGTTGTTTTTAGAACATATGTGCAAAAATACAATTATTGAAGGTGTGCATATATGTTTTTGGTGGTTCTGTCAGTTCTCGGATAAGATGGTTCTCGCAAGAAAGTTTCACTATATATATATATATATATATATATATATATATATATATATATATATATATAGTGGGACTTTCATTTCAGAACCATCTTATCTGCGAGAACTGACAGAACCACTAAAAAACATACATGCACGCCTTTTAAAATAAAATAAAATACATGCAAATCATCAATAATCGTAAGTATCCACATATGTTCTTCAATATCATCATGAACTCATCATCTTTTTTCACAAAAACCTTACACACGGCCGCAATATTGTCATTGCACGCCTTATAAGAACATACATGCACACCTTCAAAGAAAATTTTTGTATTTCCAATTTCTTATCAAATTCTTTAGAACAACCATGTTTTTTTAAAAACATATATGTTGTTTTTGGAACATATGTGCAAAAATACAATTATTGAAGGCGTGCATGTATGTTTTTGGTGGTTCTGTCAGTTCTCGCAGATAAGATGGTTCTGAAATGAAAGTGCCCCTATATATATATATATATATATATATATATATATATATATATATATATATATATATATATATATATATATATATATATTTTAAGAGACGTTTAAATAAAAATGTGTTTAAATGACATATTTGTTGTAGTTACACACTTTTATCTAGGGAAATGAGGAATTATGTAAAGTTGTTCGCAATTTTAAAAGTTTAGAATATTTTTACATTTACAAGTGAGTAAAAATATAAAAAAGATGACAATTTTTGCGGGCTAGAATTGTTGAAAAAATGTATGCACTTGTAATCTTGCACAAATTAGAGTTAAGTTTGATACGTGTCATGCACTATGTTAACCCATTATTTGGTTATATCTGTCATAGGGGTAAGTAAGTATTATTGAACTAAAATTTTGAACTGTGAGCAGGTTCAGCTTCACATGTTTTGGGAACTGGAACTGCAACACAAATAGTCACGGTGAAAGATACAGCAAATGAAGACAACACCAGACGCTACAAGAGGTTGCGAAAAGCTATTGTGGAAGGACGTTGGTGGAAAGCAGAAGGAATACTGAAAAGCCATAAAGATGCAGCCACAGAGGCGATTAGTAATGACGGCAACACAATGCTTCACATAGCTGTAGGAATAGGGAAGAATGATTTTGTTAGAAAGCTGCTCAACTTTATAGATGATGGAAAACAAATAGAAAAGCAAAATGCAGATGGTTGCACAGCCCTGCACATTGCAGCAATAGTTGGTAATAAACATGCAGCCGAACTCTTAGTTAAGAAAAGGAAAGAATTGTTGGGAATTTCAGACCATAAAGCATTTGTGCCATTGCTTAGTGCTTATTACAATATGCAGCTCAATACATTTGTATATTTGTTGGAAGCCAATGACACCAAGCAGCAACCTCTTCCGCTTGGCCTTAACACTGGTTCCGGTGTCCAAACTGGTGTAAATCTTCTCATTACCGCTATTTACACCAAACAATACGGTGAGTAATTACTCCGTAGTATATTGTATAAAAGATTTGATGAACTTGATTTTAATGATATGCATGCTTCATCGTATTCTTATAGATCTAGCATTAAGGTTGGTCGACATATATCCTGAGTTGGCTACAAACAATGATCAAGTATTGACGGCTATAGCTAAAACCTTTCCAAGTGAGCTTGACTTTGGAGAAGCCTTGATCTATCCATGTAAGACTCCTAAATCCTTTTTTTTCCTTCCAATTTTATTCATTGCCATAAGTATGAAGATACATTAAACATGCATTCCTCCATTGATGGTGATACTAACATATATGTTTTGCAGCTTTGCATAATTTCCATAGGAAAATAGTCAACACAAGTTCTTTCTTGTTCTTTCCATTCAAGTTTTTATATACAAGGGCGGAAGACATCATAGGGGCAATAGAGGGCTATAGAAACACATGTTACAGTTGGTTTTTGCCGGAAATTTTCATGATAATACTCGGTGAGCTACTGATATATATTAAGAATACCTTCCAAATTGAAATTAGTTCTTACCACACTCCTAATGAACTTTTGTTTCTTGTGCGGCATCCAGCAGCTGTATTTTATCTTATATATCAGTTGGTTCTTCTCCTACTCTTACTGCTTTGTTCCCCGTTCTTTGTGGTATATTTCATCCTGTGGAAGGTTTTAGCAACTTTAGGTAAGACATTATGAAGTGTTTATACTCTGCTCACCACCAATATGGTATATTAACTTGATGGTCTAATTTGCAGTGGGCCCGATAAAGCGTATAGAGAAGAAGAAAAAATACTACAAAGAAGCTAAAAAGATTTTGAACTCAGTATGTAATCAAATTGACAAGTTGAGCTTCTCTGGTGGTCACCATCCATGCTACAGAAGACCAATTCTTGAGGCTACATGTCAAGGTGCTTATGAGGTTGTTGACGAGATTCTGTTTAGATCACCTAAGGCAATTGACTCTAAGAATGAGAATGGTCTTAACATTATTCAGTTAGCAGTAATAAACCGTTCTGAAAAAATCTACAACCTTGTCTACCACATAGTCGAGCGTACGGATTTATATAGAACAAGCATGGATTCTTCTAAGAACAATATTTTGCACTTGGTTGGAAGATTAGCACCTTCACGGATACTTTGTCGTACCACAGGTGCAGCATTGCAACTTCAGCGAGAGCTACAGTGGCGCAAGGTTTGTACCCAATAAGTTATAATTCCTTATATTCTTCACTTTTTAGCTGCATAAAATTAATAAACATTAGAATATATCTCTGCAGGAAGTACAAAAGTTTGTGTTCCCTACATACCTAACGAAAGAGAACATCTTTAAGGAGACACCAGAAATGGTGTTTACTAGGGAACACATGCATTTGGTAAAGGAGGGTGAACAATGGATGAAAACTACAGCGGAGTCATGTAGTATCACTGCAGCACTTATTATCACAATTGTATTTGCTGCAGCTATTACTGTACCGGGTGGAAATACTCAAGAAACCGGCATTCCTTTGTTTTCAAAAGAAGTTGCATTCACTATCTTTGCAGTTTCGGATGCAATCTCACTATTTTCATCCACAACGGCATTATTAGTATTCTTATCAATACTCACAGCACGTTTTTCTGAGAAAGATTTTCTTCTCAGCTTACCAAGACGGTTAATCCTTGGTCTATGTGCATTATTCCTCTCCACAACAGCGATGATTGTAGCCTTTAGTGCAACATTGTTTCTTGTGTTTTGCGATCAAAGAGCATGGATGTTGGGTCCTATAGGTGGATTAGCTTGCTTTCCAATTATAGTTTTTGTTACTCTACAGTTTCCGCTTGTGGTAGACCTGTTCCGATCAACATATTTTCCCATCTTTGGAAAGCAAAGGTACATCGAGTGTGGTAAATTTAATCCTAACGACATACAGTCCTTTTTTGGTCATCGGGCAGTTGAATAGATATCTAGAGAGAGCTGGCAAAAGCTCGTTATCCGTATGCTAGAGACTAGTTTGGAGTTTGACAGAGTTTTTCGATGGACTGCTACAATGTGCTTATGTAGTTTGCTACGTTGTTGACATTTTTTATGATTTTTATTGTAATTCATCCAAAGGCTATATATTCTGTTGAACTTCCGTTGAACATATTATTTGTAACATATATACTTTGAAGTAACCATATTATTTACCGCCACATGTTTTTTTTTTTTCCTCAAACCAAAATACCACAAAACTAACTTGCCCAATTTGTATATAAACCATCTTTCTGTCCTTATTTCCCTTTGTCCCATTCTTCAATCTTTTGCAGTGATTGATTGGAGGATAATAGCACCATCTTTTGGTATGTTTTCTTATATTTCATGATCATGTCTTTTGGTTTGTTTTGGTTTCATTTCTATATGTATGTGATTTCTTGATGATTGTAAAATGGATGAAAATGAACGATTATATTGTTTCTTTGTTTCATTATGAATCGATTGTTTAGAGGTGCAAACATTCTGTATGAAATAATCAGAATCTAGGTAATTACAAATGATTTTTATATCTTGCATTACGAACGGATTGTTTTCAAATTCTTTGAAGCTTGTTTGGTTATTGAGTTCATGATGTTGATATTTCTTTTTTTAATGTTTTGTGTTCTTTTTAGTCCTCCATCTTTCACTCAAACAAGTTCATGGTTGAGATAGAAGCTCAAATTCAACCTCCTTTTGATCCATTTGTCGACATCGAGCAAGATTTCGTTGGTGGTGTTGGAGGGAGAGACTATGTGCATATACGCATACAACAAAGGAATGGGAGGAAAAGCTTGACGACGATTCAAGGGTTGAGGAAAGAGCTAAGCTATGAAAAAATCCTTAAAGATTTGAAGAAAGAATTTTGTTGCAATGGGACCATTGTGCAAGATAAAGAATTGGGCAAGGTGATCCAACTACAAGGCGATCAACGCAAGAACACATACACGTTCTTAACTCGTGTTGGTGTGGCGAAAAGGGACCAAATCAAGATTCATGGTTTTTGAATGTGCCGGACACTTTGTTTGATTTGCTGTTATCATGCTTTAATTTGTGTGTTGCTTTCTTGTTGTCTGGCTTTTCTTTTTTGTTCTGTTTTGTTTTTAACCATGATTTTGATTTATTTCATGATATATGAAGCAATGGGCCTCCATTATTGGAGTTAATTGCTTATGGGTTTGAAAAATACAACATCAATTCGATTAGTCTCACATGTTCAAGATTGAATTAGAAGAAGATGTGTTTTATACACAAGTTAACACTAGAAGTCCTTATTATAGGCATGCTTACCAAGTTACAAAATTATACCAGGATATTTCCTTTTATAGCAAAAAGTACATGATAGTATAAATTTCTTGCAAAACGTCCATAACCAGCAAGCAATGCTGACCAGTCACACAGACCGAATGTAGGATATAATCTTATAGCATGGTTCTTTTGTGTAATACAGATTTGTTGGTTACGTACATTGGTAAATAATAAGAACTCATGTCACGTTATCGTTAGCAAAAGAAAAGCTTGTTAAGCTAAAAGTACATAGTCAATCCATCACAGCATGCGAAACAACTATTTTTTTTCCGAAAATAAGAACTTACTTTAATTTGTAATGAAAACAAAGCGTAAAGACGCCAGAATCATAAAACATTCAGGGTGCTTAAGTGATTAACCGAAACTTGATAGAAATTTCAGGACCCTTTCACAGTTTCAATAAACGAGTGTTGAGTAGTGTAAATCGATGCTTTCAACTGATAAACATCCTCGTTTAGTAAACCCTAGATCGATTTTTTGCACCTTGCATATTTTGTATCATTCAAATATGCAAATATGTATGTTGCATCATTTATTTATATTGAAAACCAAAAACCATTTCACGACTTATTCTACATTTCTACATCTATATTCATGTTTGTCTTGAACCTGACGGTTAGGTGACACACTGTAACTACACTTCATACTTTATATACCGCTAAGCTGGTCCGTTTGTGCCAGAAATTGAAAAATGGGGTCTCAAAGTAAAGAGTAAAGACTAAATGAAAAAATGTATTTGTTCTTTCAAATATACAATGAGAATCAGTTTACATGAAAATGACATTCTTCAAGCATAATGTCTTTGCATTTATTTGTATTTATATGAGTTTAACATCACTTAAACTGTATATATATCGGACATAAATTTTGGGATGCTAAAATATTAGGAGCATTGCGCTCGGCCACTTCACCACACTTGAAACGCCCTACCGCTAGGTTAAAGATCCTTTTTTTTAAGCAACTAGTAACAAAGTACTTCTTTCATCTCAAAATAACTGTTTACCGACAAAACATACACTTTTAGAAAAACATATAATTATTATTGTTTTCTCTCTTACTTTATGTAGAATGATAGTTTTACTCTTAAATAATTAATTAATTTCTCCTTTAAAGTTTGTAATAATACTTTCAAACTACAATAATATGGTAAACTTGATTAAATTTTTGTATTTATATTCAGTAGTAAACAATTAAAATGTGACATTTGAAAAAGAAACGTGTGGGACTAGGTAACATTCTATAAACATTTGGATCAATTTTGTAACAACTAGAAATTTAACTGAATACAAAATCAAAAAGAACAAAACATTAAGGGTAGTTTACCAAAACATTGCAATAGTTAAAGGGTCCTATCTACAGTTTCGACATTTACAAGTTTTTAATCGAATGATTTCAGTCATTTCTAAAACCCTAAAAATCTGTCTGCAAGATCAAAGGTTAGCATCATCAATTACGATCCATTATTTGTTTTATTCTTTTTAGGTTTAGGTTTTTTAATGTGAGTTGGATCTGTGAATATATGTGATTTGAGTATTTTCAAGTGCTTATATCAGTGAAAGATAAGCAAATTATTTGCTTAGAATATAACCATAAGTAGATGAGCTCATAATAAGAAAATTCGAAATACCCTTTTAAAGGGCTTATGGGCTCATATTGTATAAGACCATTTGTTGTGGCTTAATTTATAGTTTATGAGTTTATTTTTCATCTTTAAGTCATAATAAGCTCATAAGTCAAAAAAATAAGCCCCGAAAATAACAGGATTATGATATATAGGCCGTAAGCACTTTGGGAGTTGCTTATCTGATTCTAATTATATAACCTTTTGAATTGACAAGTAGAAATAAATCCAAACACTGTCTTCTGCATTACATTTACTTACAATTGATTATATGCATTTGATTATTTTAAAAAATGTAAGCTTTTTATAGTAAGCTATTTTGAACACCCACTAAGCTGCTCTACGTATCATTAAGTTGTTAATATAATGCTTGTAATGTTTCTTTGTTGCTAGTGTTAAGACATTAAGTCGTTTTGCTTATCTTGACATTCGTTGATATGGTTCTTGTAAGAGAATAAGCCCTTTCCTCGCAAATTAAAATTAAGGGGGCGTGTGGAATTGCTTATATTTTTCTGCTTATTTGCTTATTTTTAAGTAGAAGTGAAACTGTTTCTACTTTATAGCTTATTTATAGGTAAAGTAAGCAGATTGTTCAGGTTTGGGAGCTGCTTATTTCAAGGTGTTACTTTTGCTGAATTTTAAAACAACTCTTTTCACATATTTAACTTATAACCTTTTATAAATAAATTTGATTGAAATTTTTATAATTAGTATTTCGAGCATTCTTACATTTTAATACAAAATTAGAATATACAAACACCATTTTCAGAAGTACTTGTCTTTAAGCAGCTTGCAAGTAGATAAGCAATCCCAAACACCCCCTAAGTCCATTCTCCCCAATATTTTTGGTTTGTTGATATGATTGTATGTCACTTAGTCCTAACCAACAGTTTCTGGTTTAGGTGTTTGTTAAAGGGTGCCGCGTTCTGAAAGAGAGAAGCTTATTTCTCAATGCCGCCGATTATAAACAGGTTTCCATTTGTAGCTACTCATTTGAAGAAGATAATTGCTAAGTTTAATGCAAATAATGAAAAACACGCTATAAAATGTTGGTCTCGCGCATCTATGGTTATACCCGAAATGGTTGGTCATGATATTCGTATCCATAATGGAAAGGATTTTCGCAAGGTTGTTATTAAAGATGCTATGGTTGGTCACAAATTGGGTGAATTTGCACTTACACGCACACGTAAACCACAAAAGGCGCAAAATGCGAAAAATGCGAAGAAAGGTGGGAAAAAGGGTAAATGATCGTACTCCAAGACAACCATGGCAACAAGAAGTCTGCATTCCTAACAGATCAAGATTTATAGGTTTTTAGCTTCGTCATTTGGTTTTACTTTTGCCAGGTGCTCCTACTTAAACTTGTTAGTTTGTACTTTGATTTATTGAGTATTTTCTGGATCATCATGTGCTGGGATTTAAGATTATGCCCCATGCTCCAAAGTTTGTTTCATAATGATGCATTTTGAAATTTTTATTGGTACATTTGAACTTTCTTTTACTTTCTTCTTCCGTTGCGTTTATATATATTTCAGTTGTTTTCGGTTGATACTTCTAGAATTATATACAGCAAGCTCCTTGTTCATGTGGTTTGCTTGTTCCAACTTATAGATAAGCGTTCTTAAAAACATATATTTTTTAACGGGTATGATCTATCATGATTCAAAGCATTGGTGGTTAAATCCTCATTTATTCATGTTTATCAACTTTGCGAGGGTAGAATGAACATTAGCAAGAATCATCACATAAATGCATTTGAACAGTTTTCCTGTAGGATGTTAATTAAGTTATGGTATTATTGTAGCGGTTAATGACTTCAAATGTCTTATAATATCAAGTTAACAAGATAATAGATACAAATGGCGTTTGTATGCCTTTATGAATAATTGAATATATATAAACCATGTAGGAATTACCATCATGCCATTCATTAGAGTGATATGAATGAATATTATACAAATGAGTATACGAGTACTCAAAATGTTATGGAAAGCTAAGTTTCTTGAAGCTGTTTTTCTTCAGATTGCTTTGCTGTTAAAAAAAACTTAAAATAGCTTGCCCGGTTGTGTTCCACTTCTCATCATTGTGCTAAACTCTTCATAATTTATCTTCCCATCCTGTATAAAACAATAAACATTTACGACTTTTTATAGACTGAAGAAACACTTAAGACTACAATCACAACTAAGAACTCACATTGTCAGTGTCCACTTCTGCTATTATGTCTTTAATAGTGTCCTCGTCCCCCATCCCATAATCCTTCATTGCTGTTTCTAGTTCATCTCTTGTTATAAACCTAATAAAGATAACAATTATATTATTATAATCAGCCTGAATGACTTGATTATCAAGTAGTACAGTCAGATTTTTCCACTTTACAGTTTTCATACCCGCTATTGTCTGTATCAAAATGCTGAAATGCTTTGTACAAGTGGTCTTCCCTTTCTAACTTGTGTCGATGCATTGTTGCTGTGATGAACTCAATGTAATCAATCGACCCATTTCCATCAACATCAGCCTGAAACATAAAAACAAGTGCTTAAGCAAAAGGGTATCTAAAAAGATAAGAATCTTGAAGTGTTGAAAATTTAAAACATCTTACAGCTTCCATGAGTTGTTTCACTTCAGCCTCTGTTAGCTTTGATCCCAATCGAGCCAATCCACTTTTAAGTTCTTCGTAGGTAATTGTTCCACTGTTATCGGTGTCCATGTTTTTAAACATTGATTTCAGGCCTTGAATTTCTTCTGCTGAAAGATTTTCCGCAATGACCTAAGGTACGTTAATAGCGTCAGCAATTGCTCTATGAGCACAGTTAGGTTGAGTCTTAATAATTTAGTTGTTTCGGGTAGAGGGTAAGATGGATAAGTTCAGATGAAAATGGGTCACTGTAGTATGGGTCGAAACTGTGCTATAGTTGGGTTGGGTTGGTTTGACCCAAAACACTTCTTGGTCCATTTTACCCTCTATACCTAAATGATAACTTGATGCTGTTTAAAAAACAATATTATTACGATAACAGTTTGATTTAAATGTTCAAATCGAGTTACAAAGTACGCACTGAAACTAGACATTGGGTCATTTGACCCATTTCCTTTTTAGCTAATTTATAAATTTTTCGTATTTGACTTAAAACACTACAGGAATACTCATTCATAAGTACACAAGTCAAAATTGTGATCCCTAGTTTAGTACCTTGAGGGCAAGTTTCTTGAGCTTGTTCATAGCTCGGAATTGCTTCATCCTAGAAAGGACTGCACTGTCGATTGGCTTGTCTGATGCTTCACCATCTTCTCTTATCCATGGATGCTCTGCACCCATTTAAATACAATCATGTTATGAATTATGACCATATATCCACATCATATGTTGGCCTTTTTGTGTTTTTGCATATAATGTTTTATGACTTTTACATAGATACGTACCGAGAACTTGAGCAGAAGTTATACGTCTCTTAGGGTCCTGTGTAAGCATCCTTCGGACAAGGTCTTTGGCACTTTTGGAAATAGATGGCCATGGATCGCTTTCGAAATCAATATATCCTTCTAGTACAGCATCAAATATTCCTTTCTCGGTCTCTGTAGTTGATAGGCATTTTTGGGTTATAACTTGTATAATCTAATTGTACATCTAGAATACATCAAAACCTAGTAAGATGCCAAACGATAATTTGCTTGATTACCTGCCCAAAAGGGAGGCACGCCACTGAGTAAGATATAGAGAATCACCCCTGCACTCCATATGTCTATTTCCTTGCCATACTTTCGCTGCAACACTTCAGGTGCAACATAATAAGCGCTGCCAACAACATCGCGGTATGATTTACCTGCAAGTGTTTGTTCCCGTCGTCACAAGAAGATTATATGATCACATGGTGTAGCTCTTTAGAATAAATGCTAGCTTTTGCATAATAATTACAGCAAATTCTCCTTAGTAAGTGCGATTATGAACGATCTCCACAATTAAAAACGGACCGTGTAACTCGTTAATGCAATATAGCAAGGTTAAGGGGGTGTTCGGATGCGCGTTTTGTAAGTGATTATGTGATTTTGAATAATTATAATTAGACCATCAACTGTACTATGACAAGTGGGAGATAGTGTTTGGATGTGCATTTATATTAATCATATATTAAACAAGTAGTTGTTTCAACGGAAATTTGTATTAGTCAGTAAATCAATCCATAAACTGGTAGGAGACAGTGTTTGAAAAGGAGTTACCTCTAGTGAGATACAAACCTGGCAATCTAGACCCACACGGGTCTAGACGGGTTTATATGGAAAAGTGATAACTTGTACGTGTTGATGTTACTATGTTAGTCTAAACAAAACTTTTAACACCTCCTGAGTCTACT
This sequence comes from Artemisia tridentata subsp. tridentata, assembly GCA_021014915.2. NCBI lineage: Eukaryota > Viridiplantae > Streptophyta > Magnoliopsida > Asterales > Asteraceae > Artemisia > Artemisia tridentata. The sequence goes on from CP139507.1 coordinate 368,097,508, forward strand.
TGAGTCACTTCAAAATTGTTGGGACCAACGGGTTTGTTATACTAGCATACGTACAAGTTATCTCTTCTCCATATAAACCCATCTAGACCCTTTTGGGTCTAGATTGCCAGGTTTGAAGGTAGGAGTGAGTTTTTCAAACTAAGTTGGAAAAGCGATAATTAGGTAAGTTTCTATACCCTTGCATTTCGACACTCGTGTTGCAACTAAGTAAGAAACTAATTATGTGACAACACTAATTATAATGTGTTTATCCCAGCATAAGAAACGGATTGTTGCGACCAAAATGAACAGTAATTTGTGGCCTTCTGCTTATAGCTCCATAAGTATGTGATCAAGGGTTAGTAATAGCAAAGATGAAAAGATTAACAATATCATGCTATTAGATAAGGTTCTATTTAGCAATACCTTCTTGAATAAATACTGATAACCCAAAATCAGTAGTCTTTAGAAGCGCATTCTCACTCTTATCCGAAAGCAAAAAGTTCTCAGGCTTTAAATCGCGATGCATCACACCCATAAAATGACAAACATGAACCACATTAACAATCGACCTGCATATCGACGCTGCAGCCCGCTCACTATAATGACCCTTCGCAATAATCCTATCAAACAGCTCACCACCTTCACATACCTCCATAACCAAATGCACAGATTGTTTATCTTCATAAGCACCTTTAAACTCCACAATATTAGCCTGTCCACTCAAATGCTGCATAATTTGTATCTCTTTCCTCATATCATCCTTATCACTTTTCGTCACAAGTTTCTTTTTCGATATTGACTTGCACGCATACTTATGTCCAGTTGACTTCTCTGTACAAAGAAACGTAACACCAAATTGACCTCTACCCAATTCTTTCCCCATCGTATAGTACTGTTTAACATCATCATATTGCTTTCCAAGAATTGTGTTGTATACTTTTTTCGGGCTAGGAGGAACCGGCTCTTTTCGTGCCGGCAATTGGGCTGCAGGAACAGGTGCTTTTGCGTAAACCATATTGGGTTCAACGGATCTTGTTGTATGAGCATTTTGGTTTGCGCCACCACTCTTGTTTTTACTAACACACATACCCATTTCTTAAAATCTTGATCAAGAGACTATGACCCAAATGGATCAAAATGGTAGTGATCAAGATGGTCAAAGATAAAAGTCAAAGTTATGAAATAATTGAGGTTTATTAAAAGGACTAGTGGAAAGAACGTGGTCAGCTCATTGAGAATACTTTGAAATTTGTCAAGATTTTAAAGGAAACTACAAAGAAACGTGGTTTGATTGGGTTGAATTTGGTCAAGAAAAAGTAGAGGTCAGGCATGTTGACTTTTTAAGAGTCATAATATTGTCCACCCTTATATGGAGATTAACAAATGTGCATTGCTTTGTGTCCATAAAAAGGTGATGCCAAATATTAGGAGCTATATTTCTTTGTCTTGGAAACAAAAGCCTAACTTATATAGTCTATAACTCTATATATTAAATGAATAATTTATTAAATGTACTTATTTTATTTTTCATATCAAGTTTTTTGGGTAGCTAAAGTTATAAAGTATTGGTCTCAAATATCTACCGGATAGTTTGACACTTTTGTTTAGGGAATAAAAATATGCTATTAATAAGATTACTTATGACAAAATCTTAAAAACCAAGAAATATTCCCAAGCCCAAAATAATTGAACATCATTTAGCTTATGAGATTGGAGTTTTGTAACCAGGACTGCTTCTTTCCTATAACAAAAATATTATTTTTATAAAAGGTACTCGGATACAATCAAAATCTGTGTTAATTAAAGAAAGTTACTAATACTAAAGTATGAGAGAAAGGACGAAAAATAAAAACCAAGACGGTAAAGAAAGATGCTATATTAAACAAACACCGCATAAATAAGTATGTTTAAGTATTAATATGCACACTTTGCGTAAACGAAAAAAACGGATGAGATTTTCTGTGCAGGTTTTCTGGGTAAGACGAGTCTTTTTATTCAGATATACGTGGCTTAACCAGAGTATCTTGTAGCTATTTCTGACCCTTATCTCGTGTATATAAATTATAATCTTATTATGAAAATCGTAAAGGACAATCTTAAAACATGATCAAATAAGTTTTTTTAATTAAAAAAAATGTATATTTAATACATCATAAAAATGAGAACTAGAAAAAATAAAGTGTAGATGAGCCATAATCAGTCTCATTAGTTGGATAGTGAAATATTAATACTTATTATGGCAGATAAATAGAAATTGCTTTGTACTATTATGAAAACTAGCAGGGTACCGTGCGTCTGAGTTATAAAGTTGGTTGTGGTTCTTAAGTGAGATTCTGGATCGACAACTAGATTGGGAATTATCCTCTTTATCTTCGATATAACAGGCTTTAACGTCTAGAGGCGCATCCTAATTGTACCATTAGTGATCGGTTTTCAAGTGGTGAATGGACTTGGCACTGGACACGCCCTATTATCTCTGGCAGATGTCTTGATATACTCGAAGCTTTGAAAGCTGAAATGCACTCACTCTCTTTCTTGTCTGATAGAGACATCATTCACTGGGGTCTTTCACATGAGGGCTCTTTCACTATAGGAGATGCAAGGAAATATATTGATGAGGCTATTCTCCCGACTCTCTCGATGGCAACAAATTGGTGTAACATTCTTCCTCGAAAAGTGAACATTTTCATTTGGAGGATGAGATTGGATAGGCTCCCCCACCGCTTGAATCTTTCTAGACGAGGTTTGGATATTCAATCCATTGATTGTCCGATTTGCAGCAATGGTAGGGAGTCCAATGATCACATCTTCTTCTCGTGTGATGTTGCGTCAAACATCTGGCGTTTGGTTCGTGTGTGGTTTGATTTGAACATCCCATCAGTTTATTCTCTTTCGGATTGGGAGTCTTGGTTTGACAACATCCTGGTCACTATCGAAGTCAAGAAGCGTATTCAAGTGATAGCCGCGTCTACTTGGTGTATTATTTGGAAGTATCAGAATTAGATCACTTTCAATTCTTAACGCATGAGGAAATGTGACCTATTTGATAGTATTCGTTTTTGTTCTTTCTGTTGGTTAAATAGTAGAAGTTCTAGTCATTTAGTGTAGCCAGATTGGCTTAAAACCCCTATATAATCATGTACCACCTCCTTGCTAGTCTTTTTTAATAAATCTTTGCCGTTCAAAAAAAAAAAAAAAAAAAAAAAAAAAAAAAAAAAAAAAAAAAACCTATATCATTAAGTAATGAACTTTTTAGCAAGTTGTTGATACTTTACCTATTGAGTTCGTGCATGTCATCTAGATCGAGATCAAAATCAAACATCACGTAATTTATAAAATGTACCACTTATACAAACACAAATACATAAACTGAGCTTTAGATAATAAATACATATGCAAAAATATGTATATATAAGCTTCACATGTTTACAGATATATATATACACTTGCATAGGGCTTTTATATTAAAGCATAATCCTTGATGTGGCGATGACCTTAGCTTTAAAGGATTATCCTAACGAGCTTAGCTTCGTAGAGGCGGAATTGTTGAGCATCACATATATATATAATATATGAATTTGCGAATTAGGATTAATAATGGTGTTTGTTTGTATAGGATTAAGTTAAAAGTCGGTTTGTTTAATTGTTTCCTTTTATTTTTTAGCTTTTACAAAAATCTAATAATTAGTGATACTATACCACTATTTTTTAGATATACCAAAAAGATTTGTGCCAAAATAAAATCGATTATAATGTTAAGGATTTATCTAAAATTTCTTTTAAATTTATGCGATTTAATATTTCAAAATTGAGATTAGTTGATAGCAATTGGTTAATAGTATTTCATTATTTATTATCCGAATATATAAAAAGATTCATTAGTTGCATAGTAAAAGTAATAATGGGCCGTTGTTCCGTTAAATGATTATGGGCCGTTAGTCTGCTATCCATTGGTTGGGCTTACATGTGTTTGGATTTTTGACGGTGAGATATATAGATATACTGACCGAACATTCTAATAATAGATCATCAGTGGCCCATCACTAGTTTCTTTCAGAAAGTCCAAAGTCCATTTTGTCGAACTCTAATACGTCCACAAAAGGTGTTAATTGGCGGGAACACCCTGACCCCGGGTGCGTTTTGTCACCAGCCATTGTCCACCCCACAAGGAATAGCTCCGGCAACTCTCCTGACCCAGTGGGGCACCAACTGGAGTGAGCTCGAACCCATGACCTTTTATCAACAAAATCTATTAACTGGGCCCTTGAGTTTTTCGGAGCTGGGTACCAACTGAGCTAAAGCTCTTTTGTTATAATAAGTAATCATACGTATTTTTAAATGTTTCGTGATATTCGAATGGCATCAGTTGCATAAGAATCGCCAAATGACAAAATGAAGCTACTTCCAACATATTGTTGTTTTGGTCTTTAGTGTCTATGTACATGTTTGTTCTATGTATTTTGTTGTGTGGTAATAACATTGACGCCTTCTATAAATGAAAATAAATACCACATTTTAAACGGGGGTGGAGTTCTGAGGGTGCTCATAAACCGAATGATTTTTCTTGGTTAGTGTAAAATTATATCGAATATCTTAATTTTTTCTGAAATGCATCTGGTCTCAAATTCTTATGTCACTAGTGTTTTTTAGTTTTATAAAATGCACAACGCTCTTCCCTTTGAGGCGTGCTATGTTCACATAATCTTTACAAAACAAATCACACAATGATGTGACTTGCTACCTTCTGATCAAGCCAATTACAAAAAGAAAGAGAAACTACTTGGACGGACAAGTAAACTTGACACATTTTGTAAAACTTTTGTAAACGTATCATTTTTTCCCCCTTTCTTTGTGAAATTTAATCCTGGCTCCGCTATTGTGTTTCAATACATTAGTGGCTTAAGTGAAAACAAAACAGATTACATGAACGACCTACATATACGATGTGACATCATTTTACCAAAAGCCGTCATCTAATGGTCTATTAATATTGCATGCATTTGTGTAATTTGTGTAGTTAACCAATAATCACCTAACATGGAAAATGAGTTGCATGCATAGTAATAGTACGTAATTGTTTTTCAAACATGTGCCGTTAAACCTCAATTATCTATAATTGATAAAAACAAGTACGGCATCATTCGTGAAACTTCGAGTGTGTTATGTCAAACTCTACATCAAAGGATCTTTCGATCTGCAAGTTGCTACAAACGTCATTTTCTTCAACTTTTTTAATAATTGATGTTCCTGACCAATAAAAAATTTTCAATATAAAAAATAAAATAAAATCTAGAACCATTAATTAAACCATACTTTAATTAGTTTAAGTTTTATCGAATTTCATAAGTTTTGCCCAAAATACTTTTTTTAATCTGAATGACGTACTAAAACACAATTCCACTGACTACTGCTTATATCGGATTTTTAAGTAATTTGACTTGATTTTCACTGGATCGAGATCGACTTACTTGTGATTATTTTCAACTCATCTTTCTTATCAAACTCGAAATGATGAAGTATAATGTGATCATGTTGAAATTCAAATTATAATCATCGGGTGAAACTTTACTTAGGTGTTAGGTATACAGATTAGTGAGTTATTTGGAAAGATCACAACATTGAATTTTAGTTTTCTAACGTCGAAAAAAAAAAAGCCCTAGGATAAAACTGGCGTTCTTATTAAAGCCACCTTTATTCAAACACTTAACAAATTAATGTATGTCGATAGGTCATTTTCTATGCATCTTGTACTTCTTGTTGCTATTTACTAGTGTCAACTTAATTCTTGAAACTTCTGAATGATACCTGAAATTGATAATTAGCAATTATAAACGGACTTTAACAATGGTTCGGTTATGATATTATATAAAATGGAATACACAATACCGACACTTTAGATATTATGTAAAAGTATTGATATCAATATATAGAATAATGACCGACAATAACAAGCTAATCAGATTATCGAAAACGTCATATTAACGTTTTAGCATTCACGTTTAATGAACTTAAAAGAAGCTGAAAAATTAACAAAGAGCTAGCAGGGTATTCGCGTGTTGCGGGTATCCTGTAACACAATTTTCAATGAAGAATGTTTTTTAAAACTTTATATTTTCCTTAGAGCATTCCCAATGGTTAACACACCAAGTGCATTAAACCTTAACTTTCACTGCGTTAAGGTGTGTTAACCATTGGAAGTGTGTGCGTTAAGGGTGCATTAACGCACATGTGTTACCCCTTAACGCCACGTTAAGGTGAGTTATAAAAAAAAAATCATTTCTACCCCCTCTAATGATTAATGTATTATGTTTTAAGTTTAATGTTTAATGTAATTTGTGTTTTAACTTTAATGATTAATGTAAGGGTCACACTAACCGGACCCTCCCTACCATGTGGGGTCCGCCTACATTAGTCAAAATGTACAAGTTTTAAAGCAGACAGTACAGCGGCGGCAGCTTGGTCAAGTCAACAGACCCTTCCTAAGGGAGGGTCAGTATATCTCCACCCTTAATGTAATTCGTGTTAGTTGTTAAATGAAGTATTAATTATAGTTTAGGGGTTGTTTTGAAAATAGTTGAGTTAAAGGTGAGTTAAGGGTGAGTTATGATTGCGGGAGTTTTTTTTTAGTTAAAGGAGAAAAGGTTAAATATGACGTGCCAGTGTGTTAAACTTTAACACTGAGTGACCATTGGAAATGCTCTTATATTGACTTTACGGATAATGATAATTTTAGTTTTGAATAACATTTAAATAATGTCAAAATAATTAATATAAAAATGTAGAGTGCGCACACTTATGAAGCCAGGTCAAATTATGCGGCGATTAGGTTGAATACAATGTGATTACATTATATTTTTATACAATATAAAAAAATATATACCTCCTAATCAAAAAATATGATTTTTCTAAAAAGATAATTGCACCATATCGAGTTTTAAAATATTTGCATCGTGTTAAGAAAAATCTACTACTTATAGTCTAATAATTTTATTCATGATGAGAAAAATGTACTACTTTAAAACAATTTTAATTTGTATAAATTGTTTGTTAAATGATTTTCTCATAATATAACGCTAAGATAAATAGTTGTGTTATTTTGGTTGAAAACCAAATTTACTTGATGGGCCATGGGTATACTGGCTTAATGATGACGTATAGTCCGCATTCGGGTCACGAACCCGATCCATACTCAAGTCCATCACGAATGGACTCCAGTCCATCACGAATGGGCTACTTACGATAACGGTTTGGGCTTACGTTGGCCCAAACCCGAAGTTATTTATGGTCTTGATAGGATATCTCTTATTTATGGGATATGTATCAAAACCGACTTAGGCGGATACGCTGAGGAGTGAGGAACACGAAACCAACTAGGGTTTCGTGTGTATATAAAGAGTCTATCGACTCTCATTAAAGGTACGATTTACAAACCCTAACTCTTCAACTAAACCCTAAAAACCGATTACTTACTCTCACGCCGGAGGATAATCGTGGGAAACAATCCCACGATAAGTCTAACGGTGTCTTTTTGTTTTCTTAGTGCGCAGGTCTCAAGCATTAAGATCTGATTGGTACAGAATCAAGGAACGCCCAACTTTTGTATCAACAAGTGGCGCCATCCGTGGGACCCTACACTAAGAACTTTACTAAGAACTAGAATGACAAAGCACGGAAACCCAAACCTGCGGACTCCGCAGACGAAGAAAACGCATGACGACCTACTGGGAAAGAAGCAGCAAACTGATGCAACCTCTAAGCAAGCCTCTGGAACAACCAGTGCGCCCAAAAGCCTAGGATCATACTCAGATCTGGTCTTTACTCCAGTAGAACCGCTCACCAAGACTACCAATGCTACTACAACAAGTACTAGCGCGGTAGACCTACAACGCACTCCTCTCACCATGCCAGAAGTAAACTTCACTGAGCCGCCAAATGCGCCTATCCGAAACAAGGATCTTGTTTTTGAAACAGGCACCCTCGCGCTAGAAGGAGTCACCCCTGAACTTGCACCAAGCGATTTCGTGTCTCAAAACTACGAAACCTTGGCTGCGCTCATGCGAGAGGAGGCGAAAAAGAGGTCAAGTCAAAGTCTGCACGCCAGGCTCAACTTCGACCCTGAGCATGAAGCATCCCCACCGCGCTACCGAAAGGAAATACGCGAGAAGGATAGCCGCAAACACCCAGTGTTTACTAGGATTGGAAGGAAGGTTGTGGATGACGAAGCAGCCGACTTTCAGTATCTGGAAGAGCATGAAGATGGGGAACGGCGCACCAATGTCCACACTAGGCTTGGTAGTCGCAGGGTTCATGATAGGCTTGGGCGACGGTGCTCCCCAAGCGAAAGCCCTTCAAGCTCTGATTCCGAGGATAGTCGGCGCAAGTGCCGCAGAGGAGCAAGCTCGGATTCCGATGATAGTCGGCGCAAGCGTCGCAAAAGAGTAAGCTCATCCTCAAGTGACTCCTCGGACAACGAGGACAAAGAAACAGGACACTGGAAATCAAGGGGAAGATACCGCGACCAGGAAGACGAAGACATGTCTCGTCCCTGGCGCCGCCAAAAAGTTGATGCGTTCACTCGGCGCATCAGCGATTTTTCGGAAAATAAGAGAAGGCGCATGCCCGCTAATGTCAAAACATATGATGGGACAGGTGATCCTGATGATCACCTAAAAATTTTTGAATCAGCAACCACTATCAAAAATTGGCCACAACCTGTGTGGTGCCACATGTTTAACTCTACATTAGTAGGGAATGCGCGCAACTGGTTCAGTAAGCTTCCACGCAGAAGCATCGGTGGGTTTGAAGAGTTGCGGAAGGCGTTTCGTTTGAACTTTACTCAGAGGAAGAAGTGCGCCAAAAACCCTGTCGAACTCGCTAGGGTAAAACAGCGCCAAGGGGAATCCACAAGCGCTTTCATGGAGCGCTATAAGGACGAATGCATACACGTCAAGGCGTGCCCAGAAATACTAAAGATCTCAGGGTTTATGAACGGAATCAATAACCCAGATCTAATAAAAAAGTTAAACGATAGGGTTCCCCAAACCTTTGACGAACTTATGAAGCGTACGAGGTCCTTCATCCAAGGAGAAGCCGCCGCTGCGGACAGTAAGAAGGGCTACTCAAACTATAGGTCACAAGAAGAGCCAAGGAGACAATCCAATGACCAGAGTAGCAATCGCAACAAAAGCTATCGCAGTCAAGGGGGCGGACGGGGAAACGACAAGTATACCCCACTAACGAAGACTCCAAGGGAGATATTCGCAACGGAAGGTGCGAACTTCCCGAGACCCCCACCAATGCGCACCCCAGAAGGGCAGCGCGTAGGGAACGGGTACTGCGAGTATCACGGACAGAAGGGCCATACCACCAATGAGTGTGTCCAATTGCGCCAACTAATTGAAAAATTAGTAAAAGAAGGCAGATTGGATCATCTGGTTAAGAACATCAAGGAGGGGAAAAACAAACAAAAGACCGAGAACAAGAAAGAAGCACCTAAGGAAAAGGCTGATACTATCTACATCATACAATCATGGCAGCGAAAGACTAGGCAAAAGGTCAGCCAGAAGTTTTCTCATGGAAGCGAAATTTCTTTTCCCACCTTGGCTGCGGACAACGCATTGGCGGAACCACTTACCATCGAGATAAATACGGGGGGTCACGATATCCACCGCATGTATGTTGATGGAGGGGCATCCGCAGACATAATGTATGAGCATTGTTTCAAAAGGTTGCGACCTGAGATACAAAGACAATTAAGCCCGGCCACGACACCGTTGACTGGCTTCACGGGAGAAAAGCTATGGCCTACGGGGCAACTACGACTACTAGTCGTTGTTGGTAATAAGGAACACTCCACGACAGCGTGGATGAATTTTATGGTGATCAGATCTCCTTCGCCATACAATGGCATTATTGGAAGACCAGGAATTTTGGCAATGCGCGCAGTACCGTCCACAGCGCACGGAATGCTCAAATTCCTGGTAGAAGGCGGTATTGTCACCATCTACAATAATGCTACGCCACCAAGAGAGTGTAACACGATTACACATGAGACGACGCACACCCCAGAACAGAGCGCAGCTAAAGTACCAAACCTGAAGGTCGCAATTCATCCTGATTATCCGGAGCAAGAAGTATCGATCGGAGGATCGTTGTCTGACAAAGGCAGAGCGGCCGTGTGCGCGCTCTTGCAAAGGAATCTGGATATCTTCGCATGGGAACCAAAGCACATGACTGGTGTGCCACGCTCGATTGCAGAACACAAGCTGAAAATTCGACAAGGATATTCCCCAGTGCGGCAGAAAAAGCGCGGCCAGGCTCCAGAGCGCGCAAAAGCCATTCTGGAGGAAGTACACAAACTTGTGGACGCAGGCATCATGCGAGAAGTCTATTACCATGACTGGCTCTCCAATCCAGTCATGGTCAAGAAGGGTGATGGCAGTTGGCGGATGTGCGTGGATTTCACTGATCTCAACAAAGCATGTCCACAGGACTGCTATCCGCTGCCAGAGATAGACTGGAAGGTAGAATCTCTGTGCGGATATCCCTTTAAATGTTTCTTAGACGCATACAAAGGATACCACCAAATCCAAATGGCCAAGGAAGACGAGGAAAAAACTGCCTTCCACACAAGCCAAGGTGCCTATTGTTACACAAAGATGCCTTTTGGCCTGAAGAATGCGGGCGCCACCTACCAGCGATTGGTAGATAATGCATTTGAAAAGCAAGTGGGCCGCAACTTAGAGGTCTATGTGGACGATCTTTTCATAAAAAGCCATACTGAAGACGAAGTGGTGCGCGACATTGAAGAAACATTTAGAACATTACGAAAGATCAATATGAAGTTAAATCCTAAGAAATGCACCTTTGGCGCTACAGAAGACATGTTCCTAGGATACTTGATAAAACCAGATGGCATTAAGCCATGCCCAGAAAAAACAGAGGCTGTCATCCAACTCCCTTCACCACGCACGTTGAAAGAAGTTCAGTCTCTAAATGGGAAACTAGCCGGTTTGAACAAATTCCTATCCAAATCAGCGGATAAGTCACTTCCTCTCTTTAAAACAATCAAGAAGTGTACAAAAAAGGGAGACTTTCGTTGGACAACGGAAGCGGAAGAAGCTTTCACACAGCTTAAGCAACATATAGCAGCGCTTCCTTAGCTAGTCGCACCCCGACCAGGGGAGGAGTTAATCGTCTACTTGTCTGCGACTCATGGAGCAGTTAGCGCAGTGCTACTGACAGAGAGGAACTCTGTAAAAACACCGGTATATTTCGTAAGCAAGGCGCTCAAGAAGACAGAGATTAACTATAGCCCAATGGAAAAATTGGTCTTGGCATTAGTATTCGCCGCCAAAAGACTGCGCAGATACTTTCAAGCGCACCCAATAGCGGTGATCACAGATCAACCAATCAAGCAAGTTATCTCTAAACCTGACGCATCGGGGCGATTACAAAAATGGAGTGGACTGCTAGGCGAGTATAACATCTCTTATAGACCACGCACTGCGGTCAAGGGGCAAATACTAGCAGACTTCATCATCGAAAAACCAGACACCGATGCTGCACCCCCACAAGGCGAGGTAGAACTACAAGAGCCATGGGTCCTGTTCACGGATGGATCTTCATGCGTGGATGGGTCGGGCGCAGGCCTTATCCTCACCAATCCAGAAGGAATGGAATTCACTTACGCACTGCGCTTTGAATTCACAGCCACAAATAACGAGGCAGAGTATGAAGCCCTAATCGCTGGATTACGCATTGCAACTCGAATGGGTGTACGCAACCTAGAAGCAAATGTGGACTCCCGATTAGTAGCCAACCATGTGTTGGGCGAATATGTGGCTAAAGAGGATAACATGGTTCAATACCTCGACAAGACCAAGTCACTAATCAAAAGTTTTGACAGGTTAACCATTAAACAAGTTCCTAGAGGGGAAAACAAAAAGGCGGACGCACTAAGCAAGATCGCATCTACAAGCTTCGCGCACCTGTCAAGACAAGTATTGGTGGAGATTCTAAAAAATAAATCCATCTCGGAGATGGAGATATCCACGGTAATAGAGGAAGAGAATCCTACGTGAATGACCCCTATTATTGAATTTATAAGCAAGGGCAAATTGCCCGATGAGCAGAAGGACGCTCGACGGATACGGCGCACAGCGCAGAGGTTCGAACTTAGAGATGGTATCCTATATCGGCGCTCATTCCTACAACCATGGCTTCGGTGCGTTGGACCTCTTCAGGCAGATTACGTACTCCGAGAGATCCACGCTGGTTCATGCAGTATGCATTCAGGAGCACGGTCCGTCGTAGCACGAGCATTGCGCTCAGGATACTACTGGCCCACTATGCACCGTGATGCGCGCGATGTGATAAAGAGATGCAACGACTGCCAAGTTCATAGACCCATCCCGCGCAGACCATGTAACACCCCGACCCGACAAGGGTAAAGATATCACAATAATGGATTCATATCAGATCAAAACAGAGCATACATCTACAGTAATACAAAAAATCTCAAAGGATTACAAATGAAATACTGAATTTACAAGGTTACAACAAACACTTCCAAAACTAATTCTAAAACATAATATCTTCTATCCAATTCTAATCCAGAGTAGCTACCAAGCCTTCTAAGTCCAGAGGTACACTCTCACTCATTCCCAGCTTCCTACTAAAAACCTGCCGCAGGAAAAGAAATGCGGCTGAGCTACGAGAGCTCAGTGAACAGATATATAGATGACAGAAACAATAACAAATAACAATACAGAAACAAATCAAAAACACAGTTTATACAGATACAGAATTAAAGTGAAAGAATAGGAAAGGAATAAGGGTAAAAGAAAAGAAACGAGAAAGGGATAATGTACAAACCAGGTTTAGGGAAATACAGAAATCCATCATGAGCCCAGAGATAACAGATAATATAATAACAGAGTAATCATATAATAATCCAGAGGGGATGCCTCTCAAGTAACAGATAATATGAGGGGTGACCTCATGTATCAATTGGAGTGATCAGCTCCCAGATATATGTGAAAGACGTGTATCGCACACACCATCAATCACCAGAGATATATATAACAGATAACATAATAACAAATAACAGAAATCAGATCAGAACTAGGATGCATCCATGCGCCCCAGTAGGCCAGAATCTTCTCCTACATAACAGATAAAATCAGGGACGGGACAGGTCATCACTCTCCTGCCCTAGAGTCATGCCATCGGTGCATCAATGACATGGACATGAAACCCTCATGCCTAGTGATTGGCTCGGATATCAGACTGTGGTCAAGGTCAGATGTCATATAATAAACAGAGTCATATCTACGGGTTCATGGCAGAAGGGTCATGTCAACAATTCAGAATAAGATAATAAGGTTTAAATCAGAGTTTATCAGATTAAGTTTAATATCAAAGCTTAAGTTCAGATTAAAAGGTTTATTTCCAATAGTCCAAAAGAGTATATCAAAGGTTAATAATTACAAGTTTATAGCAATAATCCATTTCAGAAGTTCCTGTCAAGAGTTCATTTAAATCAATCCTTTAATAATGGTTTTCATTGAAATGATCTTTCAAAATAGTTTTCATAAAAATGGTCTTCCAAAACTTTTAGTAACTTCTATTTCAAGTGGTATAGCTTCTTTTTAAAATAGCTTTTAATAAAGGTTCAAAATCAATTAGGTTCAGATAAGGATTTAACAGGTTAAGGTTTATACCAAAAATCAAATCAAAGTTTACAACAGATATATCAGGTTAAGGTTCAGAACAAGGTTCACAGATCAGATTCAATCAAGACTCACAAATTCAGGGTTCAGAACAAGAGGTCAATCAGAGTTCAGAAAAAAGGTTCAAAATAAAAGAATCTTAGCAGAGGTTCAAACAAAAAGGTTCAAGACAAACAGATCACAACAAAGATTCACAAACAGAGGGAAACATAGCAATGGTATAGGAAATCCTAATAAGGAAAATGAAATACTGAGAGAAAAGGGAAAGAAACACCCTTACTGAAATAGGGCAGAATATCTGTACCTTATTAGCACAGCAGACCAACAAACAAACACAGAACAATGATCAGGACTTCTCCTTCTTCACACCTAAGGAAGAGGAAGACAGAATTACTACAGATTCTAATTCAGATTATTACTTTTAGTTTATCTCTTCATTTTATGTACTTTCTATTTTTAGTAACTTTCCAGATTTAGTAAGTTCCCATAATTAGCAGGTTT